>BSBM01000369.1:3452500-5977500 GCA_027924585.1 Larix kaempferi
TCATCATCATCATCATCATCTTCATCGTCATCATCATCATCATCATCATCATCATCATCATCATCATCATCATCATCATCTCCGCCATCATCATCATCATCATCATCATCATCATCATCATCATCAACAACAACAACAACTTCTTCGTCATCACCATCATCATCATCACCATCGTCATCATCATCATCATCATCATCATCATCATCACCATCATCGTCGTCATCATATTCATAATCATCATCGACGTCCTCATCATCTTCATCTTCATCATCATCTTTGTCATCGTCATCACCATCACCATCACCATCACCATCATCATCATCATCATCATCATCATCATCATCATCATCATCATCATCATCATCTTCATCATTGTCATGACCATCTTCATCATCATCATCTTCATTATCATCATCATCATCATCACCATCTAGATGATGATGACAATGAAGATGATGATGATGATGATGAAGAACATGAAGATGATGGTGATGACAATGACAATGATGATGGTGAAGATAATGAATATGATGACAATGATAAGGGTGAATAGAGTGGAAGAGAGTGGGGGGGATTGGGTGGATAAGAAGAGAGGGGGGTGGGGTTATAGAGAGGCAGGGGGTCCCAACCTTAGAGGCAATCTCATCTTATTCAACAAAAATAGTGAATGAAAATAGTTTGGAACTTTTATGTCTAGGAATGGAAATTAGATTTTATAGAGAATGAACAACACCTGAGTGCTTCTAGTAACGCGTGCACGCTTCTAATAACGCATGCACGCTTATCCACGTGTGCGCTTCTATTAACGCATGCGCGTCGATCCGCATGCACGCCTATCCTCATGCACGTGTCAGGATTCAAATTATTTTTTGTGCCCTTGCAGGCTTTGAACTAGCTTCGGATTGCCAAACCTTGAGGGTCAGACTGATTTATGGCAAAACACATCAAATACTGTAACTTCATGTTTTTCACACCTAGTTCTGCATATGCTCCACTAGTACACTACAGATGAAATTGCACACACTTGTCGAGCTCTGTGTGTAGATTCTAACTATATATTTTTGGAATAGATCTGTTGTTGTTTTCTATTTTTAATTCATTTTTAACTGCACTCATGTCAAATTTGTAAAAAACATAGGTCGTTTATTTGGCCTATAACTTTTGATTGTCTTACCTATTTCGAGAACAGAAAAGAACCCACACAAGAGTACCAGAATACCTACAAGCTAAAAAAAAAGTTTTTTTATTATTCTCAGACCATGAAATGGTGGACCAACACTTGACCATGTCATTTTAAGGCTTCACTAACTTTTGTAATTTAAAAAAAATATAAAATTAACTTTTAAAATTTTGGAAAAATATCCCCGCACAAGATTGGTTTGTTTCCTACGCCTCTACATATGTTTTTCCTCATAAATTGACAATTTACATAACAAACAGATGGACCATCAAAAATATGTGCATTATGTTTTAGAGAAAAAATAACATACCAATCTTTAAATAATGACATTTTGGGGTGGTTATACCACGTTTCCATAAATAAAAGTTATATATTCCGGAAGGTCATCTGTTTTTCTACGTTTCATCTTTTTACACCTAATTCGAAAAAAATTGTAGGTACCTCTAATTCATTTTAATGATAATATTTTTGTTTTTCCAGCATGTCATTGCAACTAACGTGTCAGAATTGGGTATCATTACCTTCCACCAGCCCATGTCCAGTGCTAAAAAATTCAACTCAAAGAAGAAAATTAATATTGTGAAGATAAGAACGAACTCTCATGAGCTCCATAGTGAAATTGGGCATTGGACAACTCCTAAAACTCTGGTTGAAAGGATTTGTCGTTTGTGCAAGACTATTAAAGTTGAGGATGAAAAGCACTTTTTCTAAGAATACCCTACATACACCCACATCACATCTTAGTTTCAAAGCCTTTTTTACAACAGTGACCTTTCTAACCTTATAACTTCTCAAAACTATTCTCTTTAAGCTTTTTGAGCATAGGAATAAAATATTTTGTCTCAGTGGATATTAATCATCTCATCATTTTCATCATAACAATAAAAGAAGATGACTGATTGTTTATTTAATATTGGGTGTGTGCAAGAAGATGAGGGACCTTTTAGATGCAATCCTAGTTTTTGAAAACACATTCATGTTACATAAAAATATAACGTGTTTCTAATACTTAGCACTTGGTATGGTAAAACCCGAGTCTGACATGTCATTAGACATGTAAGATAGATAAACATAACGCATACGCGTTATAGAAATACAAAATGCATACGTGTTATGTAGTTATATAACGCGTGCACGTTTTGTAAATCTAAAATCAATTTAAATACATAGTCCCGACCACCCGCAGTGCATTTCAAGCATCAAAAACGCGAATTCGAGATTGGACGACGATGGATTTCATGCCCTAGAGTATTGGAGGAGCCGGATTTCATTGGAGGGGAGGCAAATTCACCGGTGGATTGTCATCTAATCAGGTAATTCATTCACCCATACCATTTTTTTGTCAATTCTAAACCTAAATTACCGGGTTTTTTTTATAGTTTAAAACAACCTAATTTTGTAATATTTATCAAATTGGAAATAACCCAATCTCTAATTAAATTCACATCTCCCTCAACCAATATGAGTGAATAATTACAATGAATCCCTTTTCAAGAACTCAAAAATTCCTAATGCAACCAAAAATCGAAAAAAATACAACTCCTCCCTTTCTACAATGTATCCATCCACATGAAACCCAAATTTCCAACCCTCAAAGGCCATTTCCCCATGATACTAATTGAATAAGTTTCCTCGGAAATGGCCATAACAAGATGAAGTGCATGCACAAGCGTGAATAGAAAAAATGCATAAAAAATTAGTAACTTGGTTTCTCAAACTTTCATCACAATCATTTGTCCATGAACATAATCAAAATTTCATCACAAGTGTATGTAGCTATACATTGCCTCTTAGTTAAGCACCCTTAACTAAATGCCAAAACACATTAACAAAGTGCCTCTCGAGCCTGCCGTATCCACACCCTCGATCAATCTACTCAATGCTCAGGGACTATCGATTCAACTCAAAGACATGTCGAGTCTCTAAGCTCATCTACAACCAATTTTATTCCAGTCCACAATTTCCTCATTTTCCCATGTCACTTTTGTTTGGTTTCCATGTTTATAAAACAATGGAAATGGTGAACACCCATGAACTACCTAGAGTGTGTCGTCAGAGTATTCCCAACCATGATCGAGTCAATGATATTTAGAGGATTGGTGGAATCCCTATATCACCCCTTTTCTTGCCTCACATATCCTAATAGTCCCTCTCCCATGTTGTTTACATATCCAACCATCCTAATCTACACTCAGAAATACCTGCGGCCCTGACCTAGTAACTACTCCTAGAAACCTATCCTAAAACGCTTCTAACATTCTTACCTATCTCGACCATTCTTCCCTTGGATGTTCTCCTAACCCTATATCTATCCTAAACTTCCATCCCTATTAAAGACTATGTTTAAGACACGGGTCTAAGTTTTACCACCTGACATGCCCTCGAGCATGTTACCTTAACCATCTTTCTAAGACTAACAAGTCATATCCTATTCTTACTTATTCATTAACTAAATGTAGTCATAGTCCTAGGAATGTGACATTTAAATTTAGTTGTTGTATCTCAACTTAATCTTCATCCTCCTAATCAACCATCTTGTCATATCAATCACATATCATAATACTTGGATCATTAATAAATATACATGTGATAATTTTGAGATAATACTGTCATATTCCACTTGTGATATCTTATTAAGTTGGCATTATTGTTATGTCATTTTAGTCACCATCTCTAGTTGATTATTGAACATCTTAATCATTGATAGTCATCTCAAGTATATGTAATCATATTGGCAAGACAAACTCATACATATCCATTTCATTCCATGCCACTTTGTCATCCCCTCCAACCACAAGGTGTAATATGTTGAAATCAATAAATTTAATGTTAGCTTATGTAGTTGATGGAAATATTTTTTTCTGCAAGGTACGTAAAGGCCAAAACATATCAAAATAACACTCCTAAATTCTAAGAAGTTTAAACCCAAGTTTGCATGGAAAAGTCACCAATGAGGGTTAAGAAGTGCCCTAACTTCTAAAAAGAAGTTGAACGAAACTTACTTTTTAATTGTTAAATGTTTAATTTTAAGTTTTAAATGTATGTAAGTGAATGCCATTAAATTGCTTACTTGAGTTTGATTTAATACATTTTCAATTTTGAAGAGACGTCATTATATACCATGTATATGTTTCTAATGATTTTCATATTGGTGTTTTTAATGTAGTTGCGGCTATGGACACAAATGCCGAGATACTGATTGAGCTTTCCCGCTTGAGTGGCATTAGTGCAGCTTTTAGTGGTGGTGACAGGATTCGTCGCTCACTTGCATCAACTCTGGATGCAATTGTTGACACCATTTCACAGTCTAGCAATGTACTATATGATATTACATCATATAGAGAAAGAAAAAGACAAGAATATGTTGATGGGCTAGACTACACTGCAATAAAAAAGTTGAAAATATCCAAAGAGCTCATATTTGCATTGTTTAGGGACCCTCAGTCAGGAGAAATCCCAAATGCAAACAGGCCTCATATCTCTATTGAGTGGTGCACATTTCAACCATTTGTTGATAACTGGATGGACAGATGGTACATGGTTTTTGATATGCCACCACATAACAATAGGGAAATTCCCCTGTATTTCCTTCGGAAGATGTATGTAGAGTTCGTGTTACATAAAAACGTAAACTATTTTGATATCTTGCGGTTTTAGGGGATCGGTGGGGGGATGCCCCAAAATCGACCCAATGCGAGGCTTCGATACCATGATCACCATATCCCTGCACCTCACAAGTAGTTTCCTGGGCCATATGTCCCACCTACACATCGTGTTATTCCACAGACACGTGATGCATTTTTGAGTTTAGCACGAGCGGTTGTTCGCCATGTCACTATGGTTCAGCATATGGGTGAGGAAGGGACATCTATCCCTGGTGTGGTACATACACTAGGTCGTCACCATGCAGGACCATGGTCTAGTACAGGACCATCCACTAGTGCAAGACCATCGACACATCCCCAGCCTAGTATTGAGCCTCACGAGTGCACATTGTGTGGTCGTCCCTGCTATGGTCTTGCCTCAGATGTTCCCTTCAGTGGGTTTTTGAGTGAGGTATGTATTTTCCTCTTTGTACACATATATATAGTTTGAGCTAATATATTAATTTTGTGAACTTGCAGTTGATGCTTTATGCCGGCAGCGACACCCCAAAGTCAGATGTTCCAAACTCTACAAGGGGGCATGACATTCCATCCACTGATCCCGTCGTTGGTGGAGGGATTCATGATGCTACCTAGTTGGCAGGCCCCTCTTATATAGCACCCATTGTCGTATCTCACACCGAGGTAAACATTTTAAAATTTCAGTTTTTTAATACTTGTTAATTTGTTAATTTCCACAAACTTTACATGCTAGTTCACTAATGCTATCTATGGTCTAATATTTACAATTATTAAAATTGCAAATGGAAGATCCTTCACTGGGGAAAGCCAATGTGGAGGTAGCATCCATGGTCGTATCGTCCGAGGAAACATCTGGGCTCCAGGTAAACAATTAAAAATGTCATTTTTTAAATACATGTTTGTTCGTTGAATCATGCATGTCTAACTACATGAAGACTTCCTAACTGTATGCACCAACTGAGACATATGGACCATTTCCTGGATTTGTATCTCCTCCTAGGTTATTCGTGAACAAGGGTCGTGTGTATGTATGTGAGGCGGCCTACTCCTAGAAAGACTCCAGCTGCCCACGACCATGGGCTTACTGATACCATGGTAATGTATATCCTTCGATGATATTTGTTGGTTAACTTGAAATCCAGTGCATAAATCATTTTTGTTAATGTTTGAATTGCATGTTTACTGCATCAGGAACCAGAGTTGTCTGTTTAAAACCTCGCATCGATGGTTGATGCAGCAGTCAATGCTGCATCTGCAATGGCAACTGGTCACGTAGAGGTATGTAACTATTTCAACATGATCTTTACATAGTTTATTATTGTTGTCTATTCTTTATTCATGCGTGTATAACTATTTCAACATTTTGTGATTGTAGCCACTAGCAACAGAAGTAGTTCCTAGCCCCCCTAGTTTGACCATGGTTGCGACCATCTTGCATGTTCAACCAACAGCTCCATCTGCTACACAATGAATGCAATCCTCTTTGCCACAGTCTCTCATGGAGGTGAGATGCCCATTAGTAACCAAGTGTTTCATGCAATTTCCATGCACATGTTGATAATTGTTGAGTTAATTGTTGAGCTAATGTATTAGTACATAGTTAGTTGAATTTAACAATTGATATTTAATTTGTAGGATCCAGAGACGCACACTGATCCTAGAGATGTGCCTACAGGATCAACGTCGGGAAAGAACAAGAGGAAGCTTAAGTTTTGATGTGTCATATGGGATATATGTACATTTGGATACATGTACATGTGGCTTGGATAGTTTTGGATACATGTACTTTTGGATACCTTTGGATATATATGTACTTTTGGATACATGTACATTGACTTCAATGTGCATGTACTTTTGGATACATGTACATTGACATTTCACTTATAAATGAATGATACATTTCACTTTGTATTTGTTTTCGGTTTCCACATGTTCTTGTGTAAATCTATTGTGTTGATTTGTGTGGATTATCTATTACTCATGAATGTGCTATGTCAAAAGAACAAACTATTATATTTAAAGGTTTCAATGAACTCACTACATGCACACTAATTGGATATCTAATTAAAAATTGTGATTTTGGATGATCATTACAAGTTAAGTCAAAATTCTTGCTCGTGCAATTTAATAAAACTAAGTGCAATACAATGTATTTTAAGGTTTCAATGAACTCACTCATGCACACTATTTGGATAGGTCTAATTAAAATTTGTGAGTTTGGATGATTAAATTACAAGTTAAGTCAATTTTCAAGTGTAATTTAATAAAACTAAGTGCAATACATGTTACACATTTCATCAACCCCCAATATTTGATTGTACAATTAGATTCAACACTACACATGAGTAACTACATACAAGTGCTCAAAGCAACATTGGTGAAAGGAAAAAACGTTACCTAGAGATTCAAGAAAGAAAGTGCCTTCTATTCTTAACTAGATCCTACATGTGAAATTCTTTATGTAAATTGTTTGGGTTAAATTTATGCATTGAACTAATTGTTATAATTGGTATAAAGCATTTATCTAGATCAAGTATCAAAAATTTAACATGGTATAAGAGGTGAGTTGTCAAGAAGGAAAGTATACAAGCCTTAAAAAACAGAAACCCTAGGAGGACCGAAAGTCACCAAGTGTCCCGGACCGAAAGTCACCAAGTGTCCCTGAATGGCATTTTCATGTGACTTGCAACTCGACATAACTCAGAAACCGGAGGTTGGATCGATGAACCGTCAACTCCATTGGTCTCCTGGCGTGCGATTACCTAGGGGTCCCTCTCCCTCGTGTTCTCATGGCCCAGTAACTTCATTTTGCATTCATTTTGTAAACTAGGGTTTTGCTCAGTTTCCTTCAATGCAATCTCACATTGGTGGGTCAAATCTGCAAAACCCTCCACCGAGCCAGTTTTGGTAGTGTTCCCATGTCGACATTTCCCATACACACAATCTTGCTACTCCGTTTTCTTTTTCGCTCCTGGACCGAAAGTCACCAGGTGTCCCTGAACGACATTTCCATGCCACTTGCAACTCGACATAACTCAGAATCCGGAGGTTGAATCGATGAACCATCGACTCCGTTGGTCTCAAGGAATCAAAGAAGATGAATTTTTCAGTAAAGTTACCAGATTACAATAGGTTGGAAGCGTGGAGGAATTCACACATCAGTGGGAATCCTTATTGACATGAGTATTTGGGTTGTCTGACAAGCAAAGACTCGAAACCTATTTAGGAGGTATTAAACCATACCTACAAAAAGAGTTAAAGTTACATGACATAACTAATGTAGAAGTAGCAAGACATAAAGCAAAAGCCGCAGAACGCAAATTGGAAGGAATAAAAACAAGAGGCAATAACCATTATCGACAAGAAAAAGGGACACAATGTAGGTACTATGCAGATACTTGGTCACCTGGCCATCAATGCCACAAACCTCAATCATATGCCTATGAAATGGAAAATAGCTCAAAGTCATCTAACAGTTACTCTCATAATAGAAAAAAAAGAAAAACATATATCGTCGATGCGGTGATGACTGGACCCCAAGCCATAAATGTAGGAACAACCAGACAATACAGTGCAGAATCACCAATGGAGAGGAAGTGCAAGTCTCTACACAAAAAATCTCGTCCGATTCTAATACCGATGCCGAATATGAATGAAGCACGACATTAGGAAAATACTCAAGATTTGAGGACAGAGCTTTCCTAAGGGGAAGGAAATGGTGTGAATATTTAATTAATATTATTATTTATAAATTAATAGATTATTAGGTTACTAGTGAAAGGGAGTAACCATTCACTATGCTTCCTCAAGCCCTATAAAGGCTATCTTATTGTAATTTTATCCTCATCTATCATATATATTATTCTTTATTTATTAATCATGGAAGCTGGTTTCACTTCTTAACTCCTTAACTGGACACGGTTAACTCCGCAACCGGACACGGTTGCTGCAAAGACCATGAAGATGATCATCTTCATCATCATCATTGTCCTCATCATCACCATCATATTCATGGTATTCATCATCATCATCATAATCATTATCTTGATCGTCATCATCATCATCATCATCATCAACAACTTCTTCGTCATCATCATCATCAGTAGCATCATCACTATCTTCATCATCATCATCATCATCTTCAGCATCCTCATCATCAGCATCACCATCTTCATCATCATCATCATCATCATCATCGTCGCCATCATCTTCATAGTCATCATCATCGTCATCATCATCTTCATCTTCATCATCACTATCATATTCATCATCAGCATCATCATCATCATCATCATCTTCATCATCGTCATCACCATCACCATCACCATCATCATCATCATCATCATCATCTTCATCATCGTCATCACCATCTTCATCATCATCATCATCATCTTCATCATCATCATCATCATCATCACCATCTAGATGATGATGACGATGAAGATGATGATGATGATGATGATGAAGAACATGAAGATGATGGTGATGACGACAACAACTGTAAAATCCCGATATTTTCATAAAATTTAAAAAAATTAAATCGCCATAAAAAGCTAATATTGTAAAATGCAAAAATAATAATATTCAATAATCAACATTTAATGAAAGTGTCACTTGGTACGAACAATTTAATGGTTGTGTCTTTTTGTCTTCTGGTGGCGTAATGAAAATCAATTAATGATTATGTTCATATTTAAATGCTGGAATGATTAAAAATTTGGATGCGTTTGGAAAACAGAATTATTCTCGACAAGTGTTGACAACTTAACTTTTCTGGATGATGATGAAAGGGGTCCCACGAGGTGCCCCGAGGCTTACTTAGCTATTCGGCTAAAGCAATGTACTCGTCCTCGTGTGCAAATTCGCAGGTAAGAGATAGCGATAATAACTCAGAGGGTTTAATAACTGTGTCATCAATAAAACTGCGTGTGAATTTCGATGCTACAGGTATGGTCTCCTTCCAATTCTGTAAGATGAACCTGTCTATCTCAAAGGCTGCAGGTAACGTCTATTCCAGGGTGTGTTTGTTATGAATGTTTCTGTTAAGTGTTGATGACTTTACGTATGGTCATTCCATGAATGCCTTGTGGCTGTTAAAGTAATTCTTTTATAAAATTGACGATGACAGGTTGATGACAAAGGCGCATGGTCTTAAGTAATACTATGGAGAGAGTGATAAGTTGGTTTTAAATCTCTATTGCCTGGGCAATTAAAATGGTGATGCCTTAAGCATTAATACCCTACCATGCAATGAATGCGATGGGTCCTTGGGTGGCAACCATACCCTAACGATGTGTATATATAACTTATGGTGTGGGAAAGCTTTATGAGCTCTACAATAATCCCTATGTTAAACTTTATAATAGACTTTAAGTAATGGGCGGAGTCAATCCATGCCCTATGATTGCTCGCGACTTTGGTGGATATTCATATGCTATGAGTGTGTTTTGAAATTGATTATATGGAATCGTATGAGACCTTAGTTATATGCTATCGGGAACATTATACATAGATAATATTTACATGTTGATGCTATTAACGAGGATTCGTATGGATTGGCAGGTCGAAATGATGGCCCTGCAAAATCCTACGTATGAATCGAGGGTGTATTAAATGATTTGGTTTGTAATTATTTTACCTAGCCACCGTGTTGAGGATATTGTTACGCGTAAGTTGCAATAGCTGACTCATCGTATGAAAGGGTTTGGCAAGTTGAGTTGGAACGGGCCTCCTTCCCTGCTGTCCACTGATATGGCAACCTCGTAGCTTGGGAGGTATATGAGCAATTTAATGCTACTCCTGCCACCTTCCAACGTGGCTTGACGAGGATGGATCTCCGCCGTTGATCGTTGTGTATTGGGATGAGCTGAACCCTAGCATAACTTATGGATTCTTGTAACGTTTCTTGTCATTGTTCAGTGGTAGGGTTTGGGAGGTGAGGCCAACCAACTGAGAGGCACTTAGGGTTTGCTAGTTTTTCTATCCTCCCTCGGGCTCGATCATAAGACCGGTAGCAACCTTGGTCAGTGAGTAATTGTTACCCGTGGATGCCAAGTCTGGAAACGATTGCGTGGTAATCTACAGGTGGGATGAGTGCATCTGTTCTCGCGTTGCAGTAGCTTGCAAGTCTGGGGTTTTTACTGAAGTTGTAAGTTTTTTGGGGGATATCCCTCATCGTGGTCTTCGCACTAAGTGCTTCTCCTTCGTAGTGGATGGATGTTGGCTTCATCGATTCTCTGACTCAGGTATTGTAATGTTACAAGAGCTTTCATATTACACTTTGTTGCATGCGTTTCTACCTCATGACCCAATGCTTAACTTATTGTATGGTTGTTGGCAGGTAACCCCCGGCAGAATAACAGGGTGCCGAAAAATTTGAAGGGGAAAAGAACTTAAGCAAACCCACCGGTAAGCTTCGGTGGTATCCCTCCTTAGTGGTTCTCCTGGAATCAGACTTGATGAGCAACTGTTGGTAGCATGCCTTCGCAGTAGTGGCTTTTGTCTCGCCTGCAGCATTTGGGAAACCTTCAGTTTTAAGTTTTTGTTGTAAATGTTTAAAATATGTGGCCGACCATTCCTGGGCTCAGCGATTTTAGCAGGGTTGAACCCTCGTGTTTGCAGTTAGTCTTACATCTTTACGTTTTATGTCTTATCGTTTTGGCGCTTCTAGGTTGATGAAAAAAAGAGATACATCGATTGTAATTTTGCTTTGGCATTTGCTGTGTGTAAAAATGGTATGGGGTTTCGAAAGGAACCTTCGGCAAAAGAACGTGACAACTGTAGGGTGCAACCACTGTTAAATTAAATGGAAATGATTACTGTTTTAGGGTTTAATGTTTTCGTTTGGTGATTTGAACTTCTCATTTTGTATCTAAATCTAAAAAGCCTATTTAAGATATTTTTGGGTTTCATGTCTGCGTATTGTGTTTTGATCATCTCCTTCTTGAACTCAGATACATGAATCGAAAGGCATATTTAAGTTGTTTAATTTTAAAAAAATGTGGCTATAAGCCGAGAGCAATCTTCCTGGCTTATATTGCGTTTTTGCATGTATGGATTTAAGCTAAGAATAGAAAGGAAATGGTTTTGTTTTGAAAGCATATGTGATAATGTTAAACCTTAGCTATCAATGTGAATGAAATATGCTTGTCTTATAATGATGTTTTAAAAGAACAAGAATAACAACTCTAGATTCTGCAGTTAAAATGTCTATGGTAATGAAACCTTCGATTTGGCAACTGTTTAAATGTTTATAAATAATAATGTGATGAGATAGGTCAACCCTAGCTGGGTGTAGAGATACTATAACTTACTCTGTCAATTCAATACTGCTATGTTTGTCTTTGCTTTTAGTAACTTGGTATTTTGTGATCTAAATTCTATCACATGCAATTGATATATAGAAAAACAAGTAACTGATAGTGCACTTGTCAATGAACTTAATTGCTTATGAATATAACAGTTTTTCTATTCTAATCATATATATTCCTGTATTTGTCCAATTTGGACCTCTGATGAAAGGATAAAATAACACAGTAGCTTTCTTTCTTTCTGTACAAGATAATACAGAGATAATACAGTAAAGACAATATTTTATATAAGATCAATCAGATTCTAAAAATAATAAGAATAGGTTTAAACATAATGCATGGTATTGTTTTCTTTGAAGTAATTATTAAAGATCAGTAACCCTAGTTGTTAACATAATGTTCACCTTCAGAAATAAGGAAAGAACCTATTGCTATCATTAGTTTTTGTTAAGTTGTTTCAGCATACAGAATTGAACAGTAAAGTCATTGCATGGAAGGATCTAATCTACAGCTGCTAAAATATCAGATGCATGATAACCTAGTCTGTGCATGGGTGGTCTTTGGTTAGAAATTTAGGTGCATGCTAGGTTTCACTTTTAGCTGGGAAGATTTAATGCTACCTCTCTGTACTGGAGTATGATGCAACTCCACACATGGGGAAAAATGCAGAGGAGTCATTTTATCAGTTCAGCAATTCTAGTTTAATTAAGATCTAACAATTTACTACTATTGATCATTAAATAACAATACTATGCCATTTTCTACGAGCATTCATGTGATTGAAAAAAAAAGGGAAGCACAAAAGAATAGAACCTGAGTGTAATGGGAGGAACAAATAACTCAAGAAGCCTGTTCCACCCAAACTACTCCTAAGCAGCCAAGCTGTCTGCCTTAGGAACCCCAAGCCTGTCCACTGATCCACCAGGAGGAAGAAGGTTCTACAGCTTAGGACTTCTACTTGCAGCAACAAGAAAAGTTATATATCCAGCCTTACAGGATTAGTAATCAATGGGATCAGCACCAGCAGCTCTAGTCTATCCTTCTCATAACATTTGCAGACTTATACTTGCACTCTCCACAGCCTCCCCTATTCGAATCACTCATCGATCACCTGATGAGCATGAGGAATGTTTCTGCAGAAAACATTGTAAGAGCTGCCTGCTCAATTCGAATTTCCTTTTATAGGCTGCCTAGGTCTTTTGTAATTAACTGGTCATTAGTGAGCTGCCTGCTCACCTCCCTCCACCTGGAGGGGGAAATGCCACAAAATTAGGGGGAGTTATCCCATACCAACAGCTAATGGTAGAGTGCAAATGCTGCCATTTGTCCAATTCCTTCCAGCAGCTTCCATTCGTTCTAATGGGCCAGTGGACACTCTTGTAATAGCTTTCTTGAGTGTTTGTCTCCCATTTTCATTTATAAAATAATAATAATGAGTCATTACATTCATTTTTGACCTAATTGGTCATAATTACAAACTTGTAATTATAATTTAACACAAAGTATTTTTGCAAAAAGGATAATAGTAGAAAATAATTATTCTCAAAAATTGTGTAGGTGACATACACCCCCCCTTAAGCCTCAACATCGTCCTCGATGTTGCTTTATTCACTCCTTGAGTGTTCCTGGAAAAGAGTTGGGTATGCAGCCTGCATACTACTCTCCAACTCCCAGGTAGCCTCTGTTGGGCTATAGTGCTTCCATTGCACTTTTACTTGGCCAACCATGCGGTTCCAGAGTAGAGTTTGTTTTCTTGCGAGAATACAATCCGGTTCCACCGGAAAATCGCCGCCTTGTTTCACCTAAACATTATTCCAATTTACAACATGAGTAGGATCATGCACATATTTCTTTAAAAATGAAATGTGAAAAACATTATGGACTTTGTGGTTTGAAGGTAAGGCTAATTAATATGCCACGGGTCCAACCCTGGACAATATTTCGAAAGGGCCACAATACATGGGTGCCAGTTTGGCACAGGTTCCCAATTTTAAGGAACTCTTTTTCGGCCTTACCTTAAGAAAAACAT
This sequence comes from Larix kaempferi, assembly GCA_027924585.1. Lineage (NCBI taxonomy): Eukaryota > Viridiplantae > Streptophyta > Pinopsida > Pinales > Pinaceae > Larix > Larix kaempferi. The sequence continues at coordinate 3,466,646 of BSBM01000369.1, forward strand.
GTTCACCAACCTGGAACTCTCTATGAGTTCTTTTAAGGTCTGCTTGACTTTTCTGTCTATCCTGGGCAGCTTTAAAATTCCCTTGTACTTGCTTCATGATTAATTCTAATTCCTACAACAATTCGGGCCCTAAGGTGACCCTGCTAACCGGATCACTCCATGACATCGGTGTGTTACACTTTCTTCCGTAAAGGATCTCAAATGGGCTAAGTTTGGATGAAGCATGGTAGTGATTATTATACACAAACTCTACTAAATGCAAGTAGTCTTCCCACTTACCAGGCTGATCCTTAACATACATTCTGAGCATATGTTCCAATATCTGGTTCACCCTTTCAGTATGTCCGTCTGTTTGCGGATGGAACGCAGTGCTGAAATTTAAGGTGGTGTTTAACCCCTTCAGCATAGACCTCCAAAAATTACTTATGAACTTCAAATCTCGGTCTGAAACTATTACCTTAGGTATGCCATGTAGTCAAAAAACCTGCTTCATAAAAATTTCTGCAATATCAGGGGCCTTATGGGTAGTTTTTGACAGGGATAAAATGGGTTGCCTTGCTAAGTTTGTCTACTACCACCATGATGGAGTCGTGCTATTTTTTATTCTTTGGTAACCCAGTGATGAAATCTATACTTATGACTTCCCATTTCCAGCTGGGTATAGGCAACAGCTGCAGCAATCCAGCAGGATGCTGATGTTCCACCTTCACTTTTTGACAGTCAAAACACTTAGCTATGTACTCCGCTACTTCATCCTTCATCCTAGGCCAGTAGTATTCCTTCCTTAGCATTGTGATGGTCTTCTGGTAACCTGGGTGGCAAGAATAGTGGCTTTTGTGCATCTCATCCAAAATCAGAATTTTTACTGCTGGTACGTTTGGTATGTACAATCTGTTTTTGTACAGCAGTAGGCCATTTTCCTTCAAACTGAAATCTGTTACAGAATTTTCAGAGTTGTTTTCTGTTGTCCTTTCCTGTAATTTTATGTATTCCTCATCCTCCTTGATTCCTTAAAAAATCTGTTCCTCCAAATCTGTTGCATATGTGCTGATGGCTGAAACAAAATGTATCCTTGCATTACGACTTAATGCGTCGGCCACTTTATTCTCCTTCCCTTTTATGTGCTGAATTTCAAAATCGTACTCACTCAGAAAAGTTAGCCATCTGGCTTGCCTGGCATTCAAATTTGTTTGACCTAACAAATATTTCAGCCCCATATTATCTGTCATCAAGGTAAATTTTCTGCTAATAACGTGGTGACGCCACATTTTTAAGGCATGAATCACTGCTAGCAATTCTAGGTCGTAAGTGGAATAGTTCTTCTCGTGAATTTTCAGTTTTCTTGATTCATATGCTACAGCATGTCCCTCCTGCGATAGGAATCCTCCCAGTCCGTCATTGCACGCGTCTGTGCATACTAAAAAATCTTTACTAGGATCTGCAATCCTCAAAATAGGCGCTAAAGTCAATAATTCTTTTAACTTTGCAAAACTATCTGCACACTTTTGGTCCGAGACAAACTTCTTTCCCTTTTTCTGCAGTGATATTATGGGGTTTGCGATCCTGGAAAACCCTTCAATGAATTTTCTATAATAACCAGTGATGCCCATAAACGATCGCACTTTTGTCACATCTTTAGGAACCGGCCATTCATTAATGGCCTTGATCTTGGCGGGGTCAACTGCAATCCCTTCCTCAGAGATTATGTGTCCCAAGTACTGAATCTTGTCTTTGCAAAAATCACATTTGCTTAATTTTGCATACAACTGGTGCTCCCTCAGAACTTGCAGAATGATACGTAGATGTTCATCATGCTCTTCCTTGTTCTTAGAATATACCAAAATGTCATCGATAAACACAACTGCAAACTTATCTAAGTACTTGTGCAGAATTTTGTTCATTAAGCACATAAATACAGTAGGTGCATTAGTTAATCCAAACAGCATAACAACAAACTCATAGTGTCCATAACAAGTTCTAAAGGCTGTTTTGAAAATGTCTTCATCCCTCACACGGACCTGATGATATCCTGATCGTAAATCGATCTTCGAGAACACTATTGCTCCACGTAGCTGGTCAAAGAGGTCATCAATGCGGGGCAGCGGGTACCTATTTTTGATCATCATTTTATTCAGTTGATGATAATCTATACAAAGTCTTAGGGTACCATCCTTCTTCTTAACAAAATGACCGGTGCTCCCCAAGGGGACACGCTAGGCCTTATATATTTTTTATCGATAAGCTCCTTCAGCTGAGATTTTAACTCATTCAGCTCTAGTATATTCATTCGGTATGAAGCTTTAGAACTTGGTATAGCACCAGGTATTAATTCAATAGTAAAATCCAGGTCCCTTTTGGGAGGTAAATCTGGGATCTCTTCAAGAAAAATATCTTGGAAATCCTGCAAGACAGGTATGTCTTCCAGTTTCAGTTTGTCCTCCTTAGTACTTATCTCATCATGCACCGCATTTACAGCAAACATCTGACACCCTTTTTTGATTTCCCTTTTCACTTGCATGGCTGAAATCTGTCGAATGGATGTTTTTCTAGGGATGCCTTTTACCTCTGCTGTCTTTCCTTCATCATCCAGGCAAATGAAGCTTTTTTCATAACAATTCAGAATGACCCGGTGGTTTTCTAACCAATCCATACCGATTAGGATCTCATATGACCCTAATGGAAGAATATTTAGCTTAACCTGCGTTGTTAGTTGATTCATAGATAAAGCACAATTTTCCACAAAATCAGAAACCTTCCTTTTTGTTTCTGTCGCTAATCTAACTAACCAGAATTTATCGAATTTCTCTATTTTCAAATCAAGTCTTTCTACAACAACTGATGATATATAACTTAGAATAGCACCGGGGTCAATTAAAATAGAATATGGGTGGTTTTGCAGCATACCTTCGACCTCCACCATTGAGACTTGGTGTTCTGCTTGCCGGTTGTCTAATGCTACACTAATTCTAGGTACTTCTCTTGCCACATCTCCTACAGTAGCTTCAGACTGTATGGAGTGAATATGGTTGGCCGCCCGTTTCCTGAGGGGACAGTCTGAGGCATAATGGGGCCCTTGGCACTCAAAGCATTTTATAGGTGGCTTCTGTTCATTGGTCCTGGCAACATTGGGGACATTTCTGGGTGCTGTAATTTTTTGCTGCTGATTATTTTTGTTCTGCTGAAATTTTTGATTTTGAAAATTTTTCTTCTGAAAACTGGAATTGCCACCATATCTAAAATTCTTCTTTTTCTATTCAAAGTTACTGGGTTTTGGGTTTTTTCAGCTAGGTACCCCTTCTCTTTTCTTATTCTGGTCAAAGCAAAAAGTGGCTTTCCTCATGGCTTCCTCTAGGGTCTTAGGGTTATCGTACTCTATCCTGTCCTTGATGTGGAAAGGTAGACAACTTATGTACCTCTGGACCTTCGGTTTTTCTTCCACCATATACGGCACATATCTTAGCAGACTTAAAAACTTGTTGTTCAGCTTTTTCATATTCATCGTCCCCAGTTTCAGATCATAAAATTCTTTGGATTTTTCTTCATAATACTGCTCAAATAAGAATTTCTTCTTGAAGTGTCTTTTAAAATTACTTCAACTCACATCTCGGTCTTTTATACCTTTTACCCTTTTAAGGTCTTGCCACCAAATATCTACCTTCCCGGTCAGACTGTAAATTGCCATCTTCGCCTTTAAGGACTTCGAGTAGTCGTAGATCTGAAAATATTTTTTCATGTCGGACAGCCATGCCTTTGCTGTTTCTCCTTTTTTTGTCTCACCATTGAAAATTGGGGGTTTGATTTTCTTGAATTCACCAGATATCTGTTCGTACTGTCTATTCCTCTTTCCTTTTGGCTTACAGTCTCCTTCACTACTGTCACTAGAGTAGTTATGCTTCTTTTTACATGGCTGTTTGGCAGCTCTTGATGATGTTGAGTTGTTGTTTTCTTCAGCTGTTTCTGTTTGTTTGTTCTTGCCTTCCTAGTATAGCTCTTTAGTTTCAGAAGTATGTTCCAAGTTCTGTTCATATTTTGGATATTGGTCAAACATTGCTTGCTTCAGTTCTTCCTGTGTCTGCAGGATTCTTTCATTGTCCTGTTTTACTGACTGGATCTCTGCTTTTAATTCATGAAAAGCACGCAATAATTTTGACGAATCAATACGCCGATTGCCCTGTAATTGTTGTTCCATACTTGGGTTGTTTGGTGGAAATCTACCCCTTATGTGTTCAGTTGATCCTTCCATATCTGTAAATCAAAGAAATTTTTTTTTATGTATAGGACAAAATAATTTAAACTTGAGTTAGTGAAAATTTTCACGGTCATAAATTTTTTGTTTGCATGTTTCTTGGACCGCCTTTAGGCCTAGAGTTCGAACATGAGCTCTGATACCACATGTAACATCCCGATATTTTCATAAAATTTATAATAAAAAAAATCGCCATAAAAAGCTAATATTGTAAAATGCGGAAATAATAATATTCAATAATCAGCAATTAATGAAAGTGTCGCTTGGTAGGAACAATTTAATGGTTGTGTCTTTTTGTCTTCTGGTGGTGTAATGAAAATCAATTAATGATTATGTTCATATTTAAATGCTGGAATGATTAAAAATTTGGATGCGTTTGAAAAACAGAATTATTCTCGACAAGTGCTGACAGCTTAACTTTTCTAGCTGATGATGAAAGGGGTCCCACAAGGTGCCCCGAGGCTTACTTAGCTATTCGGCTAAAGCATTATACTCATCCTCGTGTGCAAATTCGCAGGTAAGAGATAGCGATAATAACTCAGAAGGTTTAATAACTGTGTCATCAATAAAACTACGTGTGAATTTCGATGCTACAGGTATGGTCTCCTTCCAATTCTATAAGATGAACCTGTCTATCTCAAAGGCTGCAGACAACGTCTATTTCAGGGTGTGTTTGTTATGAATGTTTCCGTTAAGTGTTGATGACTTTACGTATGGTCATTCCATGAATGCCTTGCGGCTGTTAAAGTAATTCTTTTATAAAATTGACGGTGACAGGTTGATGACAAAGGCACATGGTCTTAAGTCATACTATGGAGAGAGTGATAAGTTGGTTTTAAATCTCTATTGCCTGGGCAATTAAAATGGTGATGGCTTAAGCATTAATACCCTACCATGTAATGAATGCGATGGGTCCTTGGGTGGCAACCATACCCTAACGATGTGTTGACATAACATATGGTGTGGGCAAGCTTTATGAGCTCTACAACAATCCCTATGTTAAACTTTATAATAGACTTTAAGTGATGGGCGCAGTCAATCCATGTACTATGATTGCTCGCAACTTTGGTGGATATTCATATGCTATGAGTGTGTTTTGAAATTGATTATATGGAATCGTATGAGACCTTAGTTATATGCTATCAGGAACATTATACATTGATGATATTTACATGCTGATGCTATTAACGAGGATTCGTATGGATTGGCAGGTGGAAATGATGGCCCTACAAAAGCCTGCGTACAAATCGAGGGTGTATTAAATGATTTGGTTTGTAATTATTTTACCTGGCCACCGTGTTGAGGATATTGTTACATGTAAGTTGCGATAGCGTCGTGTGAAAGGGTTTGGCAAGTTGATTTGGAATGGGCCTCCTTCCGTGCTGTCCACCAATATGGAAACCTCATAGCTTGGGAGGTAGATGAGCGATTTAATGCTACTCCTACCACCTTCCAATGTGGCTTGATGAGGATGGATCTCCGTCGTTGATCGTTGTGTATTGGGATGAGCTGAACCCTAGCGTAACTTATGGATTCTTGTAACATTTCTTGTCATTGTTCGGTGGTAGGGTTTGGGAGGTGAGGCCAACCGGTCGAGAGGCACTTAGGGTTTGCTAGCTTTTCTAACCTCCCTCAGGCTCGATCCTAAGACCGTTAGCAACCTTGGTCAGTGAGTAATTGTTACCTGTGGATGCCAAGTCTGGAAACGATTGCATGGTAATCTACAGGTGGGATGAATGCATCTGTTCTAGTGTTGCAGTAGCTTGCAAGTCTGTGGTTTTTACTGAAGTTGTAATTTTTTCGGGGGATATCCCTCGTTGTGGTCTTCACACTAAGTGCTTCTCCTTCGTAGTGGATGGATGCTAGCTTTGTCGATTCTCTGACTCGGGTATTGTAACATTACAAGAGATTTCACATTACACTTTGTTGCATGTGTTTCTACCTCATGACCCCATGCTTAACTTATTGTATGGTGGTTGGCAGGTAACCCTCGGCGGAATAACAAGGTGCCGAAAAAGTTGAAGGGAAAAAGAACTTAAGTGAACCCACCAGTAAGCTTCGGTGGTATCCCTCCTTAGTGGTTCTCCTAGAATCGGACTTGATGAGCAAGTGTTGGTAGCATGCCTTCGCGGCAGTGGCTTTTGTCTCGCCTGCAGCATTTGGGAAACCTTCAGTTTTAAGTTTTTGTTGTAAATGTTTAAAATATGTGTCTGGCCATTCCTGGGCTCGACGAGTTTAGCAGGGTTGAACCCTCGTGTTTGCATTTAGTATTACATCTTTACGTTTTATGTCTTATCGTTTTGGCGCTTCTGGGTTGATGAAAAAAAGAGATACATCAATTGTAATTTTTCTTTGGCATTTGCTGTGTGTAAAAATGGTATGGGGTTTCGAAAGGAACCTTCGGCAAAAGAACGTGGAAACTATAGGGTGCAACCATTGTTAAATTAAATGGAAACGATTACTGTTTTAGGGTTTAATGTTTTCGTTTGGTGATTTGAACTTCTCGTTTTGTATCTAAATCAAAAAAGCATGTTTAAGATATTTTTGGGTTTCATGTGTGCGTATTGTGTTTTGATCTTCTCATTCTTGAACTCAGATCCATGAATCGAAAGGCATATTTAAGTTGTTTAATTTTTAAAAAAATGTGGCTATAAGCTGAGAGCAATCTTCCTGGCTTATACTGCATTTGTGCATGTATGGATTTAAGCCGAGAATAGAAAGGAAATGGTTTTGTTTTGAAAGAATATGTGATAATGTTAAACCTTTGATATCGATGTGAATGAAATCTGCTTGTCTTATAATGATGTTTTAAAAGAACAAGAATAACTACTCTAGATTCTGTAGTTAAAATGTCTATGGTAATGAAACCTTCGATTTGGCAACTGTTTAAATGTTTATAAATAATAATGTGATGAGACAGGTCAACCTAGCTGGGTGTGGAGATACTATAACTTACTCTATCAATTCAATACTGCTATGTTTGTCTTTGCTTTTAGTAACTTGGTATTCTGTGATGTAAATTCTATCACATGCAATTGATATATAGAAAAACAAGGAACTGATAGTGCACTCGTCAGTGAACTTAATTGCTTATGAATATAACAGTTTTTCTATTCTAATCATACATATTCTTGTATTCGTCCAATTTGGACCTCTCATGAAAGGATAAAATAACACAGTAGCTTTCTTTCTTTCTGTACAAGATAATACAGAGATAAGACAGTGAAGACAATATTTTATATAAGATTAATCAGATTCTAAAAATAGTAAGAATAGGTTTAAACATAATGCATGGTATTGTTTTCTTTGAAGTAATTATTAAAGATCAGTAACCCTAGTTGTTAACATAATGTTCACCTTCAGAAATAAGGAAAGAACCTATTGCTATCATTAGTTTCTGTTAAGTTGTTTCAGCATACAGAATTGAATAGTAAAGTCATTGCATGCAAGGATCTAATCTATAGCTGCTAAAATATCAGATGCATGATAACCTAGTCTGTGCATGGGTGGTCTTTGGTTAGAAATTTAGGTGCATGCTAGGTTTCACTTTTAGCTGGGCAGATTTAATGGTACCTCTCTGTACTGGAGTACGATGCAGCTCCACGCATGGGAAAAAATGTAGAGGAGTCATTTTATCAGTTCAGCAATTCTAGTTTAATTAGGATCTAACAATTTACTACTATTGATCATTAAATAACAATACTATGCCATTTTCTGAGAGCATTCATGTGATTGAAAAAAAAAAGGAAACACAAAAGAATAGAACCTGAGTGTAATGGGAGGAACAAATCACTCAAGAAGCCTGTTCCACCCAACCTACTCCTAAGCAGCCAAGTTGTCTTCCTTAGGACCCCCGAGCCTGTCCACTGATCCACCAGGAGGAAGAAGGTCCTGCAGCTTAGGACTTCTACTTGCAGCAGCAAGAAAAGTTATACATCCAGCCTTACAGGTTTAGTAATCAGTGGGATCAGCACCAGCACCTTTGGTCTGTCCTTCTCATAACATTTGCAGACTTATACTTGCACTCTCCACAGCCCCCCCCCTATTCGAATCTCTCAGCCATCACCTGATGAGCATGAGGAATGTTTCTGCAGAAAACATTGTAAGAGCTGCTTGCTCAATTCGAATTGCCTTTTATAGGTTGCCTAGGTCTTTTGTAATTAACTGGTCATTAGTGAGCTGCCTGTTCACCTCCCTCCACCTGGAGGGGGGAATGCCACAAAATTAGGGAGAGTTGTCCCATACCAACAGCTAATGGTAGAGTGCAAATGCTGCCATTTGTCCAATTCCTTCCAGCAGCTTCCATTCCTCCTAGTGGGCCAGTGGACACCTTTGTAACAGCTTTCTTGAACGTTTGTCTCCCATTTTCATTTATTAAATAATAACAATTAGTCATTACATTCATTTTTGACCTACTTGGTCATAATTACAAACTTGTAATTATAATTTAACACAAAGTATTTTTGTAAAAAGGATAATAGTAGAAAATAATTATTATCAAAAATTGGGTAGATAACAACAACGATGATGGTTAAGATAATGAAGATGATGAAAACGATAAGGGTGGATAGAGTGGAAGAGAGTGGGGGGGATTGGGTGGATAGGAAGAGAGGGGGGTGGGGATATAGAGAGGTGGGGGTCCCCAACCTTAGAGACAATCTCATCTTATTCAACAAAAATAGTTTGGAACTTTTACGTCTAGGAATGGAAATTAGATTTTATAGAGAAAGAAGCAACGTGTGCGCGCTTCTAGTAACGCGTGCACACTTCTAATAATGCATGCGCGCTTATCTGCATGCACACTTCTATTAATGTGTGTGCGTCGATCCTCCTATGCGCTTCTAGTAACACGTGCGCGCCTATCCGTGTGCCCGTGTCTGGATTCAAATTCTTTGTGGCACCCTTGCAGGCTTGGAATTAGCTTCGGATTTCCAAACCTTGAGGGTTGGACTGATTTATGGCACAACACATCAAATGCTGTAACTTCATGTTTTTCACGCCTAGTTCTGTATATGCTCAACTAGTGCACCACAGATGAAATTGCACACAGTTGTCGAGCTCTATGTGCAGATTCTAACTATATATTTTTGGAATAGATCTGTTGTTGTTTTCTATTTTTAATTCATTTATAACTGCACTCATGTCAAATTTGTAAAAAACATAGGTCGTTTATTTGGCCTATAACTTTTTATTGTCTTACCTATTTCGATAACGAAAAAGAATCCGCACAAGATTACAAAAATACCTACAAGCTAAAAAAAAATATTTTTTATTATTTTCAGACCATGATATGGTGGACCAACACTTGACCATGTCGTTTTAAGGCTTCACTGAATTTCCTAATTAAAAAAAAATATAAAATTAACTTTTAAAATTTTCGAAAAATAGTCCCGCACAAGATTCGTTTGTTGCCTACACCTCTACATATTATTTTCCTCATAAATTGACAATTTACATAACAAATAGGTGGAGCAACAAAAACATGGGCATTATTTTTTAGAGAAAAAATAACATACCAATCTTAAAATAAAGACATTTTGGGGTGGTTATACCACGTTTCCATAAATAAAAGTTATATATTCCGGAAGGTCATCCGTTTTTCTACATTTTATCTTTTTACACCTAATTCGAAAAAAAATTGTAGGTACCTCTAATAATTCATTTTAATGATAATATTTTTGTTTTTCCAGCATGTCATTGCAACTAACGTGTCATAATTGGGTATCATTACCTTGCACGAGCCCATGTCCAATGCTACAAAAATCAACACAAAGAAGAAAATTAATATTGCGAAGATAAGAACGAACTCTCATGAGCTCCATAGTGAAATTGGGCATTGGACAGCTCCTAAAACTCCGTGGGTTGAAAGGATTTGTCATTTGTGCAAGACTATGAAAGTTGAGGATGAAAATCACTTTTTCTAAGAATACCCTACATACACCCACATCACGTCTTAGTTTCAAAATCTTTGTTACAACAGTGACCTTTCTAACCTTATAACTTCTCAAAACTATTCTCTTTAACCTTTTTGAGCATAGGATAAAATATTTTGTCTCATGGATATTAATGATCTCATCATCTTCATCATAACAAGACAACTGATTGTTTATTTAATATTATTTATTGTTTAATCTTATTCTTATTGTTGTATTTATTTATTTTTATTATTATCAATATTTATCATTATTTTTATTTTATTTATTTCAGTAATTTTATTTGATGTACATAATAATAAAATAATAAAATTCTTGACCATGATGTTTTTTATTATTATTATCATTATTTATTTTTTGAAATATTGATTGATTTTTAATTTTGATTGAAGAGGATGGTTATTAATATTTATGAAGAGATATTTTGAAATTATACTTTAATGTGAATATACAAATAACATTTTATGAGAAAATGTCCTTCATCTTATCAACTAGTGACACCTTCTCTTAAAATTTAGATATAATAATATAAATACACACATAAAAAAATGTCATTCATCTTATCTAATGACACCTTCTCTTAAAATTTAAATATAATAATCTTTTTAATAATATAATAAAACAAAACTTTAATTTACTTTGAGATATAATAATATTTTTAATAATATCAATAAAACAAAACTTTGTTTTACTTAAAAAAATAGATACTATAATTTTTAATACATTTTAATTTTAAAATCCTTTTACAGCTTGATAATAATAATAATATTTTTTATTCACTTACAACCTGCATAGTCTCCTGTCCCTAAAGTTTGAAGCAATTTGCTTAACTCTACGTCCTTCCAAGGTATCATTTTTATAAATACATGTGAGACAATATCGTATGCATTAGTAGCGCACTTGATCAAACAGGTTAAATTTTGTCACATCCAATAAACTGAAAATCCGTAAATCAGAGTGCGGTGAAACATGTGATCGGGAAGCATTGAGAATTGAATCTAGTTATTAGTGTAGAACAGGGTTGGAATTTGACGGGCATTTTGCAGGTTAAAAGGCATTTTGTCCAAAAATACAGCCAATTTTTTTTATAAAATCATCTAACTAAATGAATAATTAATAAATAAAAATGTTTTTTTTACGTTTAATTTGAAAAATTCATTATTTTCAATTTTTTTGTTAGTTTGATAATTGAGTTTAAATGCCCCTTCTTTTTCGCTTGTAATTTTAGTAACCCTTGTTTTACACATAGAAAGGTGAACAGGAAATGAAAAGTCTTCACTGCTAGCATACAGAGATTACTTAAATAAATTAATGAACATATGAACATGACATTATTTATACATTATATTTTGTAATTTGAGATTTAATAATTTCTCTAAAGCATTATTGTGTTTTTATATTAATATATATATATTTTTTGATGAATTTTTAGGTATGAGGTTGAGTTTGTGGAGAGGTGGGGTTATTCAGGATTACTATTTCACAATTCGGATGAAATGTGGAAAAGGTACTAATATGAAGGTAGAACTGTTGGCATTATGGTGTGTTGTGAGTGGCTAACTTCTTTTGTTTGGTGAATGTAAAGATCTTTGGTGATTCTAGAGTTACCATTAAATGGGCTAGAGGTGAGTTTGATCTCAAGATTTTGAACTTGGTTGATTGGTGCAATAGAGTGAAGGATGAACTTAATAGATTTGGTGCGGTCACACTGGAACACATCTGGAACACATCTTCAGAGAATTTAATTCACAGACTGATCAGCTATCAAAGCAGGCTTTGGAGGGCGAGGATGACTACTTATATTGGGATGAATGGGTAATACCAAAGACATATGCAGCCTATAATATTTTGTTTTTTTTATATTTTGAAAATGTTGAAACTCTCTTTTGATTCAGAAGTGAATATCAATAGTATGCTTTTTAGGCTGGAAAAAAAAATTAAGTTTTAACATAATAAAAATAAGGTAAAATTTTGTAAACCTCAAAAAAAAAATTATACCTAACAGACAAAATACAAATTCCAACCCTGATCACCAAATGCCGCCTGAACTCCTGCTAGCATATCCGGGATTGTCATTTCAATAACTATTAAACGTTGAAATAATTTTTTTGATGATTATAATATACTGCCGTGCTATGCAATTCATGTTTTTTTCAATGATTCTAATATAACTGTCTTGCTATGTGATTCGAAGCCCGACGATGAATGGTAGGTGGGTACAAGGATCTTTATATATTCAATTATGGACGACCCATAGAATTAATCTCTGGCCAGGTTTATGATGGACAAGAAGAAGTTTCACTTTCTGCTATTTCCATGGTTAGCGCAAGGCCATATAAATCCTTTCTTAGAGCTCTCAAAGGCTCTCGCAATCCACGGCCACAAAGTCTCTTTTCTCTCCACGCCTGTTAACATTTCCAGAATTAGGTCTTCGTTACAGCTTCATGACTCGCAGCTCCAGATCGATCTGCTGGAACTGCCATTGCCGCCCACGGTGGGACTGACTCCCGGAGCCGAATGCACAGCAGACATCCCGACAGAAATGGCGTTTCCGCTGAAGAAAGCCGTGGACGGCATGGAGAAGCCCTTCCGAAGCTTGCTCGGGCAACTGTCGCCGGATTTTCTTGTCCACGACTTCGTGCAATATTGGACGCAGAGCGCGGCTGCGGAGATGCACGTTCCAGCCATTTATTTCTGTGTCTTCGCCCCTGCGAGCTCTGCCCATGCCCTACACCCCTCCAAATTGTGGAAGGAGGACATAACCGCTGAGGAGCTGGCGGCTCCACCCTTCGGATTCCCTTCTTCGGCTCTCACCCTTAGGCTATCCGAAGCACGCGAGCTTTTAGTGATGTACAGAGGAATACCGGGGCACATAAGTCCGGTCTATCGGTTCGCTAAATGCCTGGAAGGATGCCTAGCGGTAATTGTAAAATCCTGCTTTGAATACGAAGATAAGTATATTCGTTATTTCCAGGACGCCATCGGAGTGCCCGTGCTCTCTGTCGGCCTGCTCACGCCAGCCGCTTACGGCAACGGCAGCGAGCGCTCCGATCGTTCGGCAGCGAGGCATTTTTGTCGGGACACCAAATCCAACAGCTGGCGCTGGGTTTGGAGGCTAGCGGGCTCCCGTTCCTCTGGTGTCTTCGTTTTCCGCGGTATTCGGAGGGTGGCCGAGACGATCATTTGGAGCTCCTTCCTGAAGGATTCAAGACTCGAACCCACGACCGGGGGATGGTTGTCCATGACTGGGTACCGCAGATGCAGATTCTCTCGCATCCGTCGGTCGGTGGGTTTCTGAGCCACGGAGGATGGAACTCTGCCATGGAGTCACTGAGCCTCGGAATACCCCTCGTCTTTCTTCCCATTCAACTTGACCAAGGCTTGAATGCGCGGCAAATAGCCGCGGAATTGAAGGCGGGGATCGAAATAGAAAGAGGAGACGATCGCTCTTTTCTGAAAGAGAACATATCTACAACACTAATAATGGCAATGGCGAGCGAGGAGGGGAAGACGTTGAGATCAAATGCGGCGAAGGCACGGGATATTATAGCGGCGAATAAGCAGAGTTGCATCCATGATTTCATCCAAAAGCTCCAACAGTCGTATGGAATTTGAGGGTCATTTTTATTTTGAATAGTGGTTAATTTAGGTTAGATATCAAATTGATGTGTGAAAGTTTGATACTTATTTATAGAATTAGGGATCTTAATATTTAATTATTAAAATTTAAAGTATATATACTTTATCCCTCCAGTAATTTGAATATATTATCTTATATTTTATAAGAGTAATTATATTTTTTGCATGTATAAATTTGGAACAGTTTTTTATCTGAAACCCTTTATGTGTAGAATTAGGGATCTTTGCATTTGATTACTAAAAATTAAAAGTATATATACTCTACCCTTAAGTAATTTGAATATGTTATCTTATATTTTAAGAAAAGTAATTATGTATTTTTACATGTATAAAGTTGGAACAGTTTTTATCAAATCTGGTGACTTTCATTTAAGAATTCTTTAATTTTCCTAAAGTGGTTATTAGTATCTATTTATACCAACTTTTCTCTCTTGAATTTGAAAAGATAAAGATGTACCATTTTTTTTAATAAAAATATGTATTATATATTTTTTTAATAATAGATTCATCTATCAAGTTAGAGAGAATCTACGGAATTAAATCTTTTAAGGTGTAAATCCTTCCTCAACATTTGCACTCTCAACATTATTTAAGTGTATCATGCAATGTTTATGGTTTTAATTTATCTAATTTGTATAGTTTTACTTATATGCTATCTTAAGTGTTTTAAATTTAATTAAAGTTGACATTCTATTTTTATTTTTTTATTTTTTTTAAAACACTGAAAGAATTATACATCCTCATACTAGACTCGGCTATAGAATACACCTCTCCAATACAAAAAAAAATCCATATTTTAATAGAATCAATCTTAATTTTTATAATATACAATTCAAAAATAAAATTAAAAAATATATTTAACGAAGTCAATGAAGATATTAAGAGTATAACAAATTTTATTAAAAATGTCACCGTGGTTTTGAATAAAATATAATTTTTTATATTAATTAATTTTTATATAAAATGTTTTTTATAAATTTAATAAAGTTTTATTTAAATAAAATAAAATGGATATAAAAGTTCTAAAAAAAATAAATGCTATAATATTAAGAGTATAACAAAAAAATTTTAAAAAATTCACCGTGGTTTTGAATAAAATATAATTTTTTATATTAATTAATTTTTATATAAAATGTTTTTTATAAATTTAATAAAGTTTTATTTAAAAAAAAAAATGGATATAAAAGTTCTAAAAAATAAATGCTATAAGTTAAGATAGGCTAAGTCAAGAAATAGGATGAGTTTTGAAATTTCACGTTTAGATAATGGAGCCCATGTATGAGAGTTGGTTTTAGGTTACTCTATGTCTTTATAATTTTTCTATATTATAACAAGTTTTTTAATAGGATTTAAAGAATGGTTAATAGGTTTTATATTATGGTTATGTATTATTTATTGACATAAAAATGTTTAATAATAATGAATTTGGAGAAATATATTATTTATTGAGAAAAAAATGTCTATTAACAATAAATAAATTTGGAGAAATAATTATGATTATCCAATTAAAAAAAGTTTTTAAAGATGAGTTTGAATCAATATGTTATCTTAGTTTATATAGGAAATATCATATGAATAAAAAAATTTAAAGATGAGTTTGAATTAATATGTTATCTTGGTTTATATAGGAAATATTATATGAATCAAAAATTTCATAAATATATTATTGTTTATTTAAAATATTGTGTTTAAGGTAAGTGTTAGTGGCATTGATTTTGAAGGGGTTTTGTGTAACTTTGATTCAAATTAAATAAGATGTTGAATTTTTTTTGTTTTGCCATAATAAAAGCTTTATCAAGGATTGAAGCTTAATGAGATCCACCTCATGTTGAATCTCTTGTTGAAAAACCTATAAAGAAAGAAAGTTGTTGATCATCAAACTCTTCCCTGAGTTTGGAACTTCAGCAACCCTCTGCTGAACGCAGAATTCTTCCCTGAATTCTGTCACAAATTCCTGTGGACTTACAGGCTACACTTTTGAGGTTACTCTCCTTTTTTATTACTAGTAAAAAAAAAATCGTCCTCAATGACATCAAACATCATCCTGTCTCAAGATGTCAATCTTTGTACT
Organism: Larix kaempferi; assembly: GCA_027924585.1. Taxonomy (NCBI): domain Eukaryota; kingdom Viridiplantae; phylum Streptophyta; class Pinopsida; order Pinales; family Pinaceae; genus Larix; species Larix kaempferi. Next base: position 3,482,535 of record BSBM01000369.1, read on the forward strand.
TGGGTCTTTTCCATTGATACCCCAAAACTCTTTCGCAATTCCCCTTGAGCCTTCTTGCTTGAGTCCAGGAATTTCTTTTCCACCCAGCCTCCTGCTTGAGTCCAGGAAAAGTTGCTTTAGCAAAGTAGAGTTGGGTCAATTTTTGCCACCTCAAGCCTCTTGCTTGAGTCCCAGAATATTCTTTTCCCCTCAAACCTTCTCGCTTGAGTCCAGGAAATAACAATCATTTATTATTTCTTGTAATTTTGGTTAACCACAACATGCAACATAATAGAAACATAATATTAACATCAAATAGGTTCATCTATTTACTCATCAGTTCGAACTCATGCTTTTATCATATCCCTTCATGAGTCATTGATCTTACCATACGATTACCATGTATACTGTATCGCGTCCTTGTCTTTCCACAAGTTTGACAGAGTGTGACCATCTGCCAAATTCACTTGTTAGTACTTCTTTAAATAACAAAAATCAAATTTCATGAGAAAAGTCTGCTCCTAACATAATAGTAAGGAAATCATCATTTACTTACAACATCCATACAAGATTTAACATTCTCATGAATACAAGTCTTTAATACAGTCAGTTTCAATGAAATATCATCATAAAGCTTATAATTAAATAACAAGGCAATTCATAAAAATTTCACAGGCCTCCATATGATTATCTAATTTTACCTTACATTATTTTGCAATTCATCATAATATATCAACTTTCAAGGTACTTTCGACCCTTTAAAATATACATACATATCTTGATAAGACGTGACAAAATTTTACTGTACGACACTAATAACTCAACTTACCAATGCTATAATGTATTCATTTATATGATCATCATTCCTAATTTTCTTGAGATGATATTGTATCAATCGAGCACTCATGATGAATTTCCATCGATATATATATGACTTGACTTCATCACCTGAAACTTGCATTTTCATAAGGTGATATACTCTTATTATGATTATGCTTCACCTATTTGAATATTCAACATGCAATAAAACCTATGCATCTTTATTTAAAAAGTTCTAATAAGAATCTTTATACCTATATAATGAGATACCATATTGCAATCTTAACTTTTAACAAAACAAAACAAGATTCAAGTGCATGAGTCACCTTATCAATGAATTTTTTCATTTCTTTAAACATAACTTGTAACCTGGTATGTCAAATTCAACCGGCTATCAATATTCAAGATTAATAATTGCTTAGTCTACGGACTACATACCATTGGATCCAGGGAAGAGAATAAAAGAAAATCAGCAATATTTTTGCAATAACATACAACCAAAATTTAAGTAAACAATGCACGTTCTAACTTTGATACCCTATGCAATTTAATGCACAATTAGAACACTATTCATACTTTTGTTTAGTCAAGGAAATGATTTTTATTTTTTTTCCAAAGTTAACCAATCATGAACCAAATTATATTTCTCATCAATTTCAGGAAAACACAATAAGGACAACATCTATATCGATTAGTCCTTTATATGAAATAAACTACACCCTAGTGTATCTTTCAAAATCTTTCATGTAATTTTTTTCCTACGTATCTTATCCAAACTAACTGGCATTTTAACCAATCTACAAACATCAATTAGTTTGATCTTTTTATGATTATGTCTTAGAATGCTATAACATCAACTAGAGTATTACATATGTGTTAACTATAATCGATTTCAATTTGAAGTACATCACTCACATACTGAAATCAACTAGGTATGAGTAATTTCTACCTTATATAAATCTCATAATATTTTTGCACATCAAAAATACCAATTCCTTTAACAATTCTATGTGATAGTGTGAGCATCTATACCTTGTATCTAGTAAGGGACAACTCACGATAAACTGAAAACATACCTGACTCACAATATTGTAAGGAAAACAATGATGAGATATACTTATCTTTACTCATTTGGAGAGATTGAAGTTTAAATCCGTTAATAATTCTCCCCCGTCCAGTCCAGTCCAAGCGTCAAAACAACAAGAACAACTTTATTAGCCTCCATAATTATTTATCTCATGTTGATCCCAATAGGCCCAAGTATTGTAACCTAATGCTCTGATACCATATGTAACATCTCCAAAATCCAGGTTAGAGATTCAGTGAATTTTCAAAAAAAAAAGAAAAACAATAATAAGAAAAGTTTCGTAACATTTAACGATCTCTTCACTGAAATGCATTAGTGGTGATGACCAAGAGTTCCTATCCTTACATTCAAAAGATACATTTAGATAATGGAAAAATTCCCCAAGTTTAATCATTAGCTATCCACAATCGATACTCTTACAACTTCGCTTACTTATGTAATGTATTAGTTGGTCCCTCCAACTTATGCACTCATCCCATTACTATACCATAACTATACAAGTCAATCCACACACATTAGCCCATATTCAAATATCTACATCTTTCTGAAGTCTTTAACACCTTAAATAAGCTTAACATAACTCATAAATAGATTCGTATTATCATTAAATGAACACTTGACTAACAAGGAGATATTACTTACCATAGCAAAAACACTAGACAAGGCACATTTATACATCGATATAGACAATAGAACCATCATAATACCACAAGTAAGATGCACATACAGTAGAGACCCATGTAGGTGGTTCACCCAAATTCCTGGGCTACGTCCACAAAGAGATGTTGTACTATTTATTAAAAGAATTTACAATCGACAACACAATTGTCGTAATAAATTCTTTCCGTGAGAGTTACAATCGACCACACAAATGTCGTAATACTTTCTTTCCACAAGAGTTACAATAAAGAAAAACTCCACATAATTCCTTCCAAGCATTTCGACCTTATAACAATATTATTATTATCAAGGTCTATTCTCTTATAGAACTTATCTATTTATACTTCAAGTTTTCAGCACTACAATTAGCTTATCCTAGATTAAGTCCAAGTGGTCAATACTACATCAAAATAATTATCAATATTATTTTCTCATAGCTCTTAACCAGTTAAAAACCTAGTTTTCCAGCGCTAATAATAACTTGACCAAGAAAGATTCCAAGTGGTAAATGTCACAACAAAAGTGATGATATAAGTTTAACCTTTAACTTAAATAAACGTTGCAGTCTTAACTATAACTGTGAAGATCACAACTGCATGGTCTAGGGTTTGCCGAAAACTACTACGGTATGCATGTATTTCAGCTTGCATATATGTTATAAAGGTTATATAATAGAGTGTCATCCTTGATGATATTTCTTTTGTATTTAAATAGTTCTTAATTAATTGATCTTAGCAAAAGAAACTCATGCAAAATGTTACATAAATAATTCCTCTTAGCATGTGGCCAAGTAAGAAAATCATGAATTGTTTAAGCATATGTATTTTGTGTTTGTTTTTAATATGCGGAACTAAAATCGCCATTACCTCTAGCTACACAGGAACTGCACCTGGGAGTGTTCGCTTTGTTTTCTAAGTTCCAGGAGCTTTAGTACTTGTAGGAAATATTCCAAACGCATTGGGAGTGGTTCTGGGAGTTTGGTAGGGGAGATTTTGGGCGAAAGGGGCAGGATTCTCTTGATATTGTTCCCACAATGTTCCACATGCCCAACTTGTCTATAGGTCCATGGGACTCAAAAGTACATTCAGTGTAAATACATTCTGGGAGTGCAAAAGCGGTTCCTAGTGCTACTCTTTCAGCAGCAAAAATAGAGAACTAAGTACATAGCTAGAAGAAGTACACAATAAGTGCAAAAACAAAACCACGATAGATATAAACGATGTCAAGGTGTGAGAAAACAGATGAAAATAATAAATAGTTCATATGAGGGTATGCTTTAAGTGCTTATACTATATAGCAATGTTTTGGAGTCCTGATCATTTTCCTTTGTGCAATCAGTTTAATGTTGTAAAAAGGATCTAGCCTCTTCAGACATATGCATATCATTAATAATAAGTTGGAGGATGGAATTTTGAATCTGAAATTTGACACTTGAAGTAGGTAACTAGTTCTTTGCTACATTGATTTTTATTGTAACTGTGCAATGGTGTTTATATATTAGAATTATTAAAACCAGACCTAAAACGATGGTTGTCTAAATTGTGGTTATATTTTAGGTATGTTCCTTGTAGGTTTTTATGATTTTCCAAATGTGATAATCACAACCTTTTGTATTTCAACAATGCCAAGAATTTCAGGGAGAGGAGCTATTTTTTCTACTTAAGGTCTATGTTTGTTTGCTATTACCATGAAGGATAAGAACTATACTTATCAACAATTCAAAGGATCATAGTTTTGAAGGCATTGCTAATTCCAAATCCTGTAAGTTGCTTGTATTTGTGACAAGAGAACATGTGTTATGAATAGTTAGAGTAGCAATATCTCTCTCGACTGTTTTCATGTGTGAAATTATTTTAGTTTGAAATGATGAATGATGATGCAATCATATTTCTTGAACCCATTCCATGTTTAATCTCACTTGTTTATTCCCTATGTTCTTTTAATAAGATAGATTCTCTCTAAGAGTCTAACATGCATCCAACAAAACCATGTCTTTTGATGTTTGACTTTGAACTGTATAGACTGAAGTTGGAGCAAAGCATATAGAATATAATATGTATGGATGGGAAACTCCAAGTTTGAAAGAAGATACCTAGATGGAGCATCCATGATGCCCATGTTCACATTGTCTAATGTTTCTAAATGTTTCTTGGATGGAGTATCGATGATGTTCGTTCATGCTCACATTGTGTAATGCTTATGGAAGTTTTGTCTCTGCCATTACACATTGTACATGGTGTTATAAATTAGAGTTAGTGGAAACCAATTTGAAGCATGCATTTAAATTTCTGAAGCATGTATTCCAGTCAATATGAAAAATATTACATCTCTTGGCTCTCATTTTCATTGCATATAATAAAAGAAAAGGGATATTGTACAATTCTTTAAATTTAGGTTTACTGCAGAAACTTGATCAGGTCCCATATTACTAGACTGTTTTAGTTTACCTGTGTAGCTTGGACATGTCCCAGATTGAGCAGTCCTTACAGCAGAGTTCCATACAACAGCAGTGTGCATTCCTTCAACAACCATACAACATTTATGGTTTTGGAATGCATGTACCATCTTCATTCTTATCTATTTTAGATGCTTTTCTATTTTCAACAGTTTTATTCTAAATCACTGTTTTGCTTTAATTAGTTTTGCATGCACAAGAAGAGGGTGCAGTAACCAGTTCCCTAAGATAGAAGGGGCACTTATGTTTGAGGTTTCCCAGCTTAGTGAATGGTGCAGATCTCTGGGAGATCACACTTCCCTTTTGTCTTGGTTATCCATGCATCCATGCACACTAGGGTTGGGAGTTCCTATTGTGAGACTAGGTGTTGTTGTGCATGTGTCCAGATTCATTGTACATCTCTTCCTAGTTTATAAAGGAGAAGTAGGGTGCACCATTTTGTGGTTCGAGAGTTCAAGTTTGGAGCTTGTAGCTTTCGATTTTTGTTTTTAGATTTAATAAAAAGTTACAATGTTGTTTTGAGTGTTTAGAAATCCTTGTTGGTGTTTAAAGTACTCCTAGCAAAAATTTTGATCAGTGTTTTTTAGCTTTAATGATCTATAGTTGTTAGGTCAGTTTTAGAGTACATAATTTGCTCACCATGGTCTTATTTTTCACAATGTATGTGAGCATATTCGTTGAAACCTTCGAGGAATCCATGTATGGATAGTAGGGCTGCTACCTGTGAGAGGGAGAGCTTGGGAGGTTTAAGAGGTGATGCCCAAGATCTGTGCTTGAGAATAGTATTGTGGACATGTGATAAGCTGTTGATCTGTTTTGTCTTGTAGGGTGTTCTAACTTCTAGGAGCAGCACCATGACTACATTCACTGTCAGATACTAAAGACAGATTGGAAGGTCCCTCTAAATTTATCCCATGGAAGAGTAGAAATCTTGTTGGAGGAGTATGATTTGTGGGATTTTGTTGAGAACAAGGTTGTAGAGCTGACCAATCTCGTATTGTTGGCAGAACACAGAAAGAAAATGGCCACTATGTCGGCTTTTGATCAAATTCAACCCCTTATCCAGACCATCACAATCAATAGGTTCAATGTTCATGAACTTTTTACATCGTCTTGTTTGGAACAATAGAGGAGAAAATTGTAACATGCCTCCATCTGGTCCTTCAAATAACTCTATTCTTGTTTCTGTATACACAATACTACTGTTTTTTTTTGTTTGAGGGTTTTGGTATGGATGATACATGTGAATTAAGGAAGGGGCCACGACAGAAAGTAGACAATGGGATAGGATTTCTTCATCGGGAGGAAGCAAAGTTTTCCTATAGGCTTATTTCTAAAAGCATATTCACATCCTATTGAATTTTCTAGATTGGGTGGGGATTTTACTCATCTTCTTAAAACTCATCCTATTGGTATTGAAGATTTTGAGGAAATCCAATGGGATGAAGGTGAATTGGATGTTGAGGAGACCAATGTTACAAATTCTACAAGGCAAAAACCTTGTTGTTGTTCAGGTGCTGGTGCAAATTCTTTGAGCAGTGGGAAGAATCTTGTGAAATTTGTCAGCAAGTGTTCTAGTAGTCATGGCAATGCTATTATAAGAAGGCCAACAAATGTTAGCACAAAATGTACTTCAAGTTGCTACAGTAATGAGATAGTAGATAAACCTAGTTCAAGTGAGCAGTCATATTCTGATCTTAGATATCAACCTATTCAACACCGATAAAATGTTGGATCAAGTTCAACTCAAGTGTGATCTGGTTCCTTAAGGGAATAAGAATTGTTTGATACCATGGTGTTTCTCTATCATTTGTGCTTGGACTCAAATTTTAAGCAGGTATGAAGATAGTAATAACTTGAAATTTCTTTTCTATCTATAAGGTTGTCTTGGATTCTCAGCCAATTCTTATGATGATTTCATGAGGTTCATGGTTTAGTTCCCTGATTTAATAGGTTCCTCTTTTCTTTTTAATATTTATTAAATCATTTTAGCAAGTGGATTCCTTACTGATAACTATTGATATGTTTACATATGCATCTTACCTTTATTGTTGGGTGATAGTCTTTATGAACTTGAGTTGCACACATGCATTTTTACTCTGAAAGTTCTATTCCTATTCTTGTTAGTTTCCCATTATTATCTGCAATAGAGGCTCCACAAAGTTGATTGTCCATTTGTTATTAACGCTCAAGGAAAACTATAGAATGAAAAAGCAATCCTCAGGGAAAATTTTACTCTCCAAAAGTTGACTATTTGATTTATTTAAATCCTTTTAACACTAAATGTAAGTGGGCCATACTAAACACTTTTTTGCTAAGAAAATGAGAACTGCTTATAGTAAAGGGTTCCAAACTGGATGGGAAGGTACATATATACAAAATATGTTGGGGGTAATATGGATAAGGTTCTGACCATTATTTCCCCATAATCTCCTTTGGGCCTCCCAAGATCGGCCAATCAACTAACTCTTAGAAAGTTACAAAAACTGAACTATACTTACTGTTAAAACAAATAAGTAGTGGTATTACTATTGGTTGTGAAACTTGAAAACTTATAATAACAGAAAAATTCCAAATAGACCTTGATATTAACTGAGCCACTAGAAGTATATATTCAATTATTCATCTAGATTTCTTCATGTTTGAATATGAGCAATGTTACAATTTAGAGATGTAATTTCAAGCCTTCACTTGTAAGAACGCTTTATTTCTCATCAATCAAAATAGGTCTAATGCCTCTTTTTCATTGCAAATTTCACATTATTATTTGGTTGATGTGGTTTTTTATTGGGATGTTATAGTACTTATGATGAGATGTTTCCTTTGTCTAACTGGTGTCGCTATTGGTAGGTTGTTCGGTTCCAACTTGCATCATATGCACATCTCCATTCTCGGGGCGGGGATTGGTTTCCAGGAGGGACATGGGCCAGGTCTAAGGTTGCTTTCTAATACTCTGCATCAATCTTCACTAAAGTCTAACCTGGGCCTAGCTAGCATCTGTTTGATCCCCATATTGTGGTTGGTTGTTGGTTTGACAAGTCTAGTTGTTAGTTTCCCCTTCTAAATGCAATTTAAAAGGCATTGTGACAGGTTAGATATTGCGTCATGACGTGCGAAGAAATTGATGGACTACAAAAATGGCATGCAATGCATAAATCCACTACAAACTAAAAGGGCTTTCGCTGCTGAAATTTTCCGCAGCAAACACTTTTGAATATTTTGCTGCCAGAAGCTAAAATTTTTGATAAGGTAGTTTTTTGTACCAACATGAACAATGTAAGAGAAAGTTTCAGTTTGTGTGAATTATGTGAAATTTTTGATGTATTTTGTGCAATTTCTCACTTAAATTTTTACCTCTACAGTATTGCAGGATGGGGTGCTTATACTTTCTTAATAAATATGAGCAAATGCAGATGCCCAAGATCACGAAAAGACAATTGTGATTCTTGATTTGGTACCACTTGGAGAAAAATTTGACACGAAAAGACAATTGTGATTCTTGATTTGGTACCACTTGGAGAAAAATTTAACAATACAACTGCAGTCTTGATTTTTGAGAGATTTTGGAAAAAAAAAGGTTATCATTAACATTACCTTTTTTGGTGACTATTGGGTAATATTTGTTTCTTACCTAGGTATGTGACTATTTTTCATAATTTGACAAGATGGTGTTAACTGTTGAAAATTTTATTCTCATATCAATCCATAAGAAAATCTATTTAAGGGTGCTAGCTCAATGGTAGAGCACCTGCCTTATAGGCAGGAGGTTGGTGGTTCGATTCCACCATGCCCTATTTATATTCTGAAACAACTAAAAAGAGATAAATGACTAAAAAAATGACCAAAATTTGCATACAAATGACCACCAATACAACATGAGAGATAAGTCACAAAAAAATGACCAAAATATGCATATAAAGTACCAGTTTTGAGTTAGCGATCACTGGTAGCAAATTAGCGGTCATTTATCACGTGACAAAAAGTGTAGTCATTAATTGTGACAATTAATGACAAAATATATTACCAAATTAATGACCAAATATACGACCAAATATATGACCACAAGATAAGCTATAAATGACCAAGCTAAATATGACCACATTTTTGGTCGCATGATATGGCCACTAATTTGCTACCAGTGGTCACCAACTCAAAAGTGGTCATTTATATGCAGATTTTGGTCGTTGTTTTGGTCACTTATCTCTCATTTTGTACTAGTGAAAGCATGTTAGGGATAATCTATATTGGACAAATAATGGTATCCATATGCCCAAGAATAAAATATTATTGATAAAGGCTCTTGTTTAATACTCGCACATGATTCCCAAGACATTGTAATGACACTCGCATTCAACTTTGATTCCAAAGACACCATATAGAGGGCTCACGTTGTGGATTTTAGGTTTTTTTCATGGCACTGAGGTTAAGAGGGTCATTTAGGGATTAAATCTCTTGTTTCAGTTTACAAAACCTACTCATGGTTCATGTATCCCACTGTTGTGACCACAAAACCCCCAAGGGAAAATCCAGGGGCCCCTTACAATTTTTTTGAAAGTTGGACTTACGAGAGGGTTTTTTTTTTTTTTTTTCATACTCGGCCATGTTTGAGGCCATATGGGCCTTCTTTGGTGTGAAAAACACCCATATCCAAATGATTTAGGGCCCAGTTCCCAAATAATCTCATCCCCATATCATAGCTCCTCAATTATGAAACGTTCATTTAGGTCTCAATCCTCTTCTTTCACCCTCTAAGCATGTTTACATTTCAAGTCCCATGTGGCGTTGCACTGGGCGCGACCCTTGCAGGTATGACGTGGGATGCTATTGCTCCCCCCTTAACTCCATGATCTCTTTCTCTCTATCTCTCCCATATCCCATTTCTCTATCTCTCTCTCTCTATCTCTCTACCTCTCACTCTCCCTAAAGCACTGCATCCCTTAACCCTTAAACCATTCAACCATTCAACCTGTAATCCCACAACCCTAACTCCTAAACAACCTAACCCACAATCCTTAAAGTCCAAATACCTAAGACCTTACGCCTTAAGTTCTAAACCCTTAAATCCCTAGAATCCTTAACCCCCCTCTCTTTAGCCTTTCATTTACCCAATTTTGAAGTATAGTACAATGTATGCAACTATTTTTGAAGTATTGAACGTTTGGCATCAAATGGCGTAAATGTTGGTCAATTAATGGTGTAAAGGTTATGTAGGGGCATGTGCTTGTGTTTTAGTGCGTACGCATTGATGACATGTGCGCACATGTATACATGCATGCATGCGTGTATCTACTACTAGTTAAAAAAAACAGAGTTTTATGTTCCTGGGAATGCTACAAAAAAACACAGGATTTTCACTCTTTCGCGAGTTCAAGCTCTTCCAGGTTTCTTATTGGCTATCATTCATTGATATTTTGGACACTCATTGATTTACTGGGCACAAAATCACTCTTGGAATCTAACAAACATATTTAGTGGTCTTGGAATCTAGTGGATACATTCAAGCTACCAATTTCCATTGCAAGTGGAAATCATTTCTATAGATATGGTGAATTATAAATAACTTTATTCATTCACAAGATTTGATATTCTCCCATGCCTTTTTGTTTTATCGTATTCCTATAGCAATATCCATGCATAGACAACAATGAATTTGACAAGAAGAATTACCAAGTTCACATCTAAAAAAACTCATATTTCACACGAGGATGGCATAGATGAGGTTCTCTCTTGAGACTTTTAAATTTGAATAAAATCCTAAGAAGCAATCATGGAAGAGGGTCATATTGAATAGTTCATGACATTTTGTCCATGCTCTCCTCTTCATTCTACGTTTATCATAATGTTTCTTTACTATCGTGCCTTTGAGCTTGACTACTTGCCTCTACCTCATTGAATTCTCCGTCCTTTGGGGAATTTGCAACATCCTAGTTGTGTAATTAGTAAAATTATTCACTTTATTTTATTTGATGTAGAAAAACTATCAAACTATTCCCAAGACATCCTTAGGCATCTCTATTGTAGGGTGTTATTACCAAAAGTTTAATGAATTCATGGCTAGGAAAGACACTAGTTTCTCCATTCTACACTTGACCAACCATCATCTATATTGATCATAATTGTAAGGGATAATTATGTTTATCTGATGACTTAGATGGGAAATAAATTTAGAGTGATAACCAAGCACCATGTTCTGTCTGGCCTCATAGGCAATGCAGCTCATGACGTGTAATGTCATCTCATCCTAGGGTGTTGGAAAGGAAGAATATTTCAGTCCTCTTCTTGTGACTTCCACTACTTTTAAACTTTTTAATTAGACAAGTGTAATCAAAATAAAAACTCTTATCTACTGCTAGCTATCTGTAATGTCCCTGTAATGTCCCCAGTTTGACCCCATGGCATTAACATTATAAATGATGTAATATTGTTATGAAATCATGGTGAGGAGCTCAAGGCCAAGGCCCCGCCATCGATTTAGTGATGCATATGGGTTGCGTGCTAGCAATGCATAGTGGAAATTCAAATATCATGTAATATGCATTTTAATAAAAATACCCACAACTAGCTATGCGATGCAACGAAGAGATGGGGGCATGATTTCACAAGGAATTGGGAGGGAAAAACATTCAAACCCTTGAGCCACTAGACTCAAGCCAAGTGTTAATAAGAGAACCAATCAAACCCTCAACTACCCATGTTGACTTTTGTACCCAACCATTGATTTCTCCCAAGAGTTGGTTGGGGAAGTTAATGCCTTGGGAATGGAGAGGTATGGCTGTCCAAAATCGGGTATGGGCAAGCCACCCTTCATGGAAAAGCGTGTGGGTCTCCTTGGGAAGAAATAGAGCCACGAAATTGCTCCCTAGGCCATTATTCACCAGGGCCTTGCTCTCTCACGCAGCTCTAGCTTCCTGGGCGTTTTCCTCCCTCGTTTTTCTGTGTTTCCCTTCATCTTTTAGCTGGGAAGGGGCGTTTTTGTATTGGTCACCAGTGGGGAAAGAGAGCAGAATGTTTTGGGTCTTCCTAGAGGTCCTTTAGGCCATTTGAAAGGATCCTAACCAGTGGAGAGAAATCGTTTTGCTCCCTGGGGTTGAAATCGAAATTCCACAGTTCGCTTGGGTGAATCCACGAGTTGGGAGAGCCAATGTAGACCCTGTTTTGTGGACACCGTTGTTGTAACTATGTAACCCTATCAATGATTGTTTTTGGCTGAGATGAAATGGTAAATGAGATGTGTGTGAACTGGAATGTTCCATTTCCTTGTGAGAATCATGCCCAGCTCGGGGGTGGCCTTCGGACGGACTCAGTATAAGCTGTCGAAGAGCCTACGGTTGGGTGGAACGTTGCAGCGACATAGCTAGTTGCTTGGGGACAATTGGAATAAAGATGAGTATTTCTGCCTATGTATTTACTTCTGTTGTGTTTGCTTAGATGTGTACATCTGCATGCCTGTCTTTCTATATATGTGGTTGTTTTTATTTAGTAAGTATCGGGGCCAATTGCCCAGTTTTAGCATCACGATCCTCTCCATTGCATTGGCATGATGGGTGGGGACGTGACAGTCCCTTATTAGGAATTTTATTAAAATTGCAATTTTTCACTTTTTTTCCCTAGTTCGACCTTTGACTAGTTTTGATCTCTAGGTCCCAAATCTTCCCCAAATGATCCCAAATCTTCTGAGAAGGTATATGAATGATATTAGAACATAAATATGTGTTTCAGGGATTCCTTTGGACCTTTAAAATACTTCTGCAAATCCTCTTTCAATTCTGATCAATGTAGGTAACTTTACTAGTGATTTTCCTTTGACTAGTATTGGCCTCTAGGTCTCAAATTGACTCCAAATGCCTTCAAATATTCAAGGAAGGTGTATGAATGATATTATAACTTGAATAATATGTTTATGGATGAAATATGTCCACCAAAAGACCTCTGCAAACTCTCTTAATATTCTGGACCAATTATGCAATTTTACTAGTGATTTGGGGTTCAAATCCCCCTGGGGTAAGTACTGAAAATGGCTTCCCAAATGCTTCCAAACCCACTCAAATTTATGAACAGAGGTATTTAATGTGTTAATTATTTTATTAAAGTCTCACATGCACCATTAATGGATTATTACAACTGTTCTCACCCTCTCCCATTCAACTGCAAAAATCCCCAATTCAACCCTTGGGGAAATGGCACTATTTCACCTCCCAATACAACTAAACTGAGTAAAAATGCTTCAAATGCTCAAGTACAATACATGAAACTTGTATAAGACATCCATGGCAGTATATTTATCACAAATATATCATAGAATGATCCATTCATTCGAAATCATCATCAATACATTGGTTCACAACAAGGTAGTGGGGAAATGGCATTGTTCTTCCATTAAAAATGAGATTTATACATTTCTACTTGGAATTGCGACCTGAAAATTTTTGGAGATGAAGAACAGAGTATTTACTTCATATTACAAAATAAATGGGGCATTAAAAGCTTCCCCAAAGAGTACAATAGCTCACCAAAAACGCCCTCCCTCAAGGATCAAGAATATGCCATCAAAACTGGAAATGGTTGAAGGAGTGAGCTGCAATAGAAGAAACCATGAGCTGCCATGTAGCTTACACCTGAAAATAGAGACTCCATTAAAGCTCCAAATGAAAGGTCTAAATGGCCTTTCCAATTGCCAACTTGGATGGGAATCTTTCACCCTCGAAATTGGCTAAGGCAAGAAACTAGTCATCCACTAGCTCTCCCTCTTCACAAATGCAATTGAAAATTCTACAAATGATCAAAAGCTGGTTTCATTCTTTGTTATTGACATTTATAAACTTATAATTTCCTCCATGGGTCGAATTCCTTCCAAGAGACTCATGCCAACTCATGTTGGGAAGAGATTCCAAAGAACACCACTTGTACAACAATTCCTAGTCTCCCACTTCCACCAAATCACATGTGGAAGCATATTAGCTGCCCTAACACCCTTGAACGCCCTCTTGGAGTCTATGTTTAGCCCTGACATGTCATATATGTCATATGTCAGCCTTCAGGTCTGATTTGTGTCATAGGTGTCATAGCATCTTCATCATTGTTGTCATAGAGCTACGGAATCTAGCCCAAGTGTCTCACTAGCTCCAAATTGCCTCTTCCTCTTCCATGGGAGTTACTCTTCCTCTATATTTCGACATTGGATGAGTCATGCAATGAATAATACCTTTTGGACTCCCCCAAGTATGTTACCATTCACCTTGAATTCGAATTGGTGAGAGAATTATGCCAAATGTAGTGGGAAAATCTAGCCATATGTGGGTCCCACTTCCTCCATGTGTCTTCATGATCAAATGCCACTTTGATTTTCACTTGTATATATTTATTTAGATCCTTTATTAAATATTTATGCCACTCTAATGTTAAAACATCATTTATTATCCCCATTATTCCAAATCCCAAAGCTTCCACCCCAAACCTAGGAAACTAGTAATTTTTCTCCTTGGCAATTATTTGACCTTTAAGATCAATTTTACAAACTCTAATGAATATGGCCAATGTGATTAGGCCATTGTGACCCAATTCCAAATTTGGGACATGAAAAATCCTCCCTTCCCAATATTGCTTGTCCTCAAGCAATTTCAACATGGGTGTTGAAGAACCTGCTTCCTGTATAATTCTTTGAAGTTACCCTTGAATTTCCCAACCTTGAGTCTTTGAGTTTCCTTGAAGATTTTAGAGAGGAACCACCATGCTTGCTGCTGCACTACTCTGATTAAAATCACTTTATTAAGTGGGGAATCCATCTCCCATACTACTTGCTTCCCCCAAAAAAATGAAACCAATGAGACAAAAATTATTCCAGGGTCCCATTGCTTGTATTGCACCCCAACAATTAAGAGTGCTCTCCAACCCACACCATTAGATAAGAGGATTCCTGGATCCCATTTTCTTGTATGCATTATTCCAAACATCATGAGTACCAAATATATATCATCAACGTACATAACAACATAATGAAAATGTACATCAAGGATATGCTTCATCAAAGAGTCATGAAAGTGTTTATACCTCCAAGCAAGTAGAACACCATTTTCCAATTGCATACAAGCTTCAAGTGACCAATCAAATCTGCTCCAATGACATAGTTGAGGATCCCATGTCCTATAATGCTGCTCCAAAAGGATGTGATATGCATCAAAATATTCAGCCATGTATTCTTTCATCCAAGAAGTGAATGAATAAACTCCACTAAAATCTGAACCAAACAATGAGTAGAAAAAACAAGGAGACTTCAAATGACTCAAAGAATTCTTACCCATACATCCACGAATGTGAGAATCATAAAAATATAACAAAGTATGTGGCTGCCAACAAAAATGTTCTCCAATCATAAATCTATTCTCCCAAGTGTTGGATGAAGTTCCTCCAACATCAAATGAATCAAGTGTTGAGCAATAAAAACCATGAGTCTTCAAGTGACTCAAATGCATATCATAGGTGCATCCATGTAGATTTGCATCATCATAAAGTGACAAATAATGTTGTCGCAAATGTGCTCCAACCATGTCATCATAAAAGGTAAATCTAGGAGTTCCATACTCCTCATGTGGCACCATCAAAAAGAACCCTTTCACCCATACTTCATTGAGACTAATACTGCAAAACATGGAATTGTAGGATGTAGGAGAATGAACTAACTCATCCAAATGATCAAAAAGTGCAGAATTTTCATCATGGGAAGGATCCATGTGGGTAGTATCATGCAGCTCCTTCAAAAGTGGGAAACCTTTGTCATAGATTGGTTCCAATGTAGAGGAATCATGCTCTTCTTTAAAAATTGCATAACCTTCATCAAGAGACAATTCAAGTTCCTCTTCCACCACATCAAGTGTTTGGATCTCTTCAAGTTCATCTTCAAACACATTAAGCATATTCAAATTCTCACATTTCTCATGATCCACCATGTCATGAGAATCCTCCAAACAATCTACCATTTGACAATCTGAAACATAGGAGGAAAAACAAGTATCTTGCAACTTTTCAAGAAGTTGCTCATTTTGAATTGTGAGCTTATGAATATCCTCATTATTCTTCAAGTATGCATCATGTAACAATTCATTAAGCTCAAACAAATGGTTTCTATCAAAAAGCAAAGACATGAAATTACCTTTGATGTGGCACATTGCTCTTTGAATCTTCTCCATGTCTTCAAGGAAGTATGTTTCATCCAATGAAGTAGCTCTCCAACAAGAATTTGACACCAATGCTTGAGTGTCATGGAGAAGGATGAGGGACTCTTGGATCTTCTTTTCATTCATCTTTAAGGACCCTTCAAGAAAATGAGGCTCTTGCAAATGAACCTCCTCATCTTCTTCATTTTTTCTTGGACCAACTTCATGAAGCTCAAGTGGTGATGGGGAAGTTGATCTTGGTTCTTCTTCAACTGCTGCAAGGTTTTCATTATCATGCTTAATGAAACTTATATTTGTAGAAACACTTTCAAAAGTGATCTCTATGTCACCAACATAGAGGTGTGAGCACCCATCAGTAGGTACTCCTTCATAGTTTAAGCATCCATCAGTAGATGCTCTTTGGTTCATGTCTAAGCTAGAAGGTGTCTTGAAATGATCTTCCATATTTTCAATAGAATCTTCTTCATGCTCTTGTGATGTCTCTTCCTTTTGCTCCTTAAAGCAAGCTGATGCATTTTGCCCCTTGTTTTCCTTAGGATCAATATATTTGGAATCTCTTCTTGAATAAATCTCAAAAGCTCTCCTCAAGGAGGACATCATTTCATGCACACATATATGATACTCGCTCCAAGGGTTTTTACAAGAAGGGCATAAACCTTTCTTCACTAACTCCACATCTTCATTTTTGGGCCTATTTTCAAAAACATGTTCAGCATAGTACTCAAAAGACATGGCATTTTGTGTATTTTTGCTAAAAGCAAGATATTCTTGATATTTTTGATATTGTTGGGGCAAGGTTTTATATTTTGCTCTCCATCTTTGGAACTCACTCATAGAATTATCCTTGGTTGGTGTGACACACTCATATTCATCAGATTTAAATTCATAACAATAATCTTAATTTCTCTTGAAATTGTAAGAAGTGTTGCATGATGGCACCTCTTCCTCATACCATTCACATTCTGCTTCATATTGCTCATAAGCATCTGCATATTCCTCATAAGAATTGTACTCATAGGATTCATCATAATAGTAATACATGGCTGCCAATTATTCTTGAATGTATGTACCTAATACACAGGTGCAAGGACCATGCTCTGATACCACTGTAATGTCCCTTATTAGGAATTTTATTAAAATTGCAATTTTCCACTTTTTTTCCCTAGTTCGACCTTTGACTAGTTTTGATCTCTAGGTCCCAAATCTTCCCAAAATGATCCCAAATCTTCTGAGAAGGTATATGAATGATATTAGAACATAAATATCTGTTTCAGGGATTCCTTTGAACCTTTAAAATACTTCTGCAAATCCTCTTTCAATTCTGATCAATGTAGGTAACTTTACTAGTGATTTTCCTTTGACTAGTATTGGCCTCTAGGTCTCAAATTGACTCCAAATGCCTTCAAATCTTCAAGGAAGGTGTATGAATGATATTATAACTTGAATATGATGTTTATGGATGACATATGTCCACCAAAAGACCTCTGCAAACTCTCTTAATATTCTGGACCAATTATGCAATTTTACTAGTGATTTGGGGTTCAAATCCCCCTGGGGTAAGTACTGAAAATGGCTTCCCAAATGCCTCCAAACCCACTCAAATTTATGAACAGAGGTATGTAATGTGTTAATTATTTTATTAAAGTCTCATATGCACCATTAATGGATTATTACAACTGTTCTCACCCTCTCCCATTCAACTGCAAAAATCCCCAATTCAACCCTTGGGGAAATGGCACTATTTCACCTCCCAATACAACTAAACTGAGTAAAAATGCTTCAAATGCTCAAGTACAGTACATGAAACTTGTATAAAACATCCATGGCAGTATATTTATCACAAATATATCATAGAATCATCCATTCATTCTAAATCATCATCAATACATTGGTTCACAACAAGGTAGTGGGGAAATGGCATTGTTCTTCCATTAAAAATGAGATTTATACATTTCTACTTGGAATTTCGACTTGAAACTTTTTGGAGATGAAGAACAGAGTATTTAATTCATATTACAAAATAAATGGGGCATTAAAAGCTTCCCCAAAGAGTACAATAGCTCACCAAAAACGCCCTCCCTCAAGGATCAAGAATATGCCATCAAAATTGGAAATGGTTGAAGGAGTGAGCTGCAATAGAAGAAACCATGAGCTGCCCTGTAGCTTACACCTGAAAATAAAGACTCCATTAAAGCTCCAAATGAAAGGTCTGAATGGCCTTTCCAATTGCCAACTTGGATGGGAATCTTTCACCCTCGAAATTGGCTAAGGCAAGAAACTAGTCATCCACTAGCTCTCCCTCTTCACAAATGCAATTGAAAATTCTACAAATGATCAAAAGCTGGTTTCATTCTTTGTTATTGACATTTATAAACTTCTAATGTCCTCCATGGGTCGAATTCCTTCCAAGAGACTCATGCCAACTCATGTTGGGAAGAGATTCCAAAGAACACCACTTGTACAACAATTCCTAGTCTCCCACTTCCACCAAATCACATGTGGAAGCATATTAGCTGCCCTAACACCCTTGAGCGCCCTCTTGGAGTCTATTTTTAGCCCTGAAATGTCATATATGTCATATGTCAGCCTTCAGGTCTGATTTGTGTCATAGGTGTCATAGCATCTTCATCATTGTTGTCATAGAGCTACGGAATCTAGCCCAAGTGTCTCACTAGCTCCAAATTGCCTCTTCCTCTTCCATGGGAGTTACTCTTCCTCTATATTTCGACCTTGGATGAGTCATGCAATGAATAATACCTTTTGGACTCCCCCAAGTATGTTACCATTCACCTTGAATTCGAATTGGTGAGAGAATGATGCCAAATGTAGTGGGGAAATCTAGCCATATGTGGGTCCCACTTCCTCCATGTGTCTTCATGATCAAATGCCACTTTGATTTTCACTTTTATATATTTATTTAGATCCTTTATTAAATATTTATGCCACTCTAATGTTAAACATCATTTATTATCCCCATTATTCCAAATCCCAAAGCTTCCACCCCAAACCTAGGAAACTAGTAATTTTTCTCCTTGGCAATTATTTGACCTTTAAGATCAATTTTACAAACTCTAATGAATATGGCCAATGTGATTAGGCCATTGTGACCCAATTCCAAATTTGGGACATGACACTATCGAATTCTATCATCTATGAACCAACTAGCTTACACATTCGATAGATTAAATACTTTTAGAAGCTTCTGCTAGGACAGTCATATCACTCAAAACCTAGGATCTCTTTTGCAACTTGGAGTGTTCAACATCTTTGTTCTGCTCTCGATTATGAAATTCCTTGTTCAGGATCTTCATTTGTTCATACTGTTTCGGAATGTCCGTTTTCTCCTTTAAGATGTCTTTGGATATGAGAACAAGCTTTTGATAATCAGCCTCCTTTTCTTCTAAATCTTCTCGTAATCTTTTGTTGGCAGACATCAAATTTTCATTTATGTTTGGAAGATATCTATTTTGCTCCTTGTAAGATTGTAAAGACTTCTTAATTTGATTTAACTCTGGCATTACTTCAATTTCTTCTATATCCATAAAAGATTCACCCACTTGCAAATATTTCGAAACTGATCCATTTTCATTCTCAGAATAAGTTTGTTTATTTATGCAAAATACTTCAGGTATATACTCTGTATTCCCTTGAAGATCTATGAAATTCTCATTTTTTGAGAAGTGCCCTTCCTTTGATATCTGTATGTTTTCTTCACTAAAAGAATCATTCACAATAACAAGTTCACTACCCCTTACAGAGTTGTGTACTAGCTTCATTTCTGCTTCCAGTTTGCTTCTTAACCTGGTCCTTGGTTTTAAACTCAAGTCCTTTGTGTTTAGGGCTTCAACCTGTTTTTCTTCCTCCGAGCCTGGATTTTTTATAACCATGCTAAGCATGTCAGGGTTCTTTAAATCCTGTTTCTTTTTCTTAACCAATGTTTCCCCCTGTAACTGACACCTCTGGAAACAAATCATTTGCAACATTAGATTCCTTTGCAAGATCTTTACTTTCGTCTGCAACCTTCTTGGTCTATTCTACAAGCTTCTTAGTCTGCTCACTTGTGTCCTATGTTTACTTACATGAACCCTCTGACTTCTTTCCTTTTCCCTTTTCTTTAGCAAGATTTTGCTTTTTTACTTCAAACCCTGATTCAAGGAGAAAACTATCCCAATTTCGCCCATTCTTATTCAAGTGGGAAATTATCATCAACTTAATCAAACCCTGATGGAAAATGGAATGGGCAGTATGTTCTGGATGGGTTTGAACCCATGCAATCATGCTTTGCATAATTTTGAACAAATAAAATGGTAAATTGAGCTTCAGACTTCCATTAAGGTGCATTAGCAGTCGTAAATGACACCTAAGCACTATGTCATAATGACCCTCGCAAGTTATATAATTTTGCCCCATTTCTAATGGAATCTACCAATCTAGCTTAAGCTTGCTTATATGAATACAATTTTTCCAATTTAACTTCTCAAACCCTAGTAAGAGAAACTCACCATAATCACCTTTAAACTCTTGTTGTTTAAACCATTTTTCTCCCTATGCCAGAACACCGATGGCCTCTACAATAGATTCCTCATCGACCATAACCTTTAAGCTTTTAAAATCCACAACTCCATCTCTATAATTTTTTATAAAATATTTGGTCACCTGAACGTTGTAGCCCTGCAATCTTTGACAGAAAGGGAACCATCCAGCATCTTTCATTAGCTGCGCTAATCTTGGAAACTGGGTGATCCATTGTATATTGTTTGGTTCGAGCCTGCAAATCAAACCTTCGGGCCTCTTCTTCGCCATGCTGTGTGAGATTTCATCCATACTTACCCTAAATATCCCAAAGATTCCATACAATGCAGGCTACAATAGGGTCAAATTACACAATGACAAAACATTACAGGGTTAGATTAAAAGCTTAACAATCCCTATCCATCATGTGTGATAATATTGATGCATGTGGGTACAACTTTGAAATGCCAATGTTTGATACTTGGAGACTGCCATGATTCCAGTGGTACTGTATATGCTTTAATGAATAAGCATGGTTCATTAAAATCATAATATAATGTCTTGCCACCTGTATCCATCGATGAATGTGCGTATTTTATCACTGGAAGCGTTATTACCCTTAATATTTTAATATATGTTGCCATGCTACAATTCATTAATCAAATGAATAATATCAAAGTTCTAAGCAAGATAACTGAGACAAACCATTACACCAAAACCTCGAGATGTTATTGAAGGCCTCCCACTAGGATCTTAACATCCCACCACGCTCCGCAATCCAGACTCTGCGCTGGATGTGCACCCGTACGGTGGTGTCCCCTTTGAGCCATACGAGCCTCGGGTGAACACTGCAATGCCGACATTGCCACCCGCTCTGTGACTTGAACCTGGGTGGAGGCTCTGATACCAAAAGATATGAACCGTTACACCAAAACCTCGAGATGTTAGTGAAAGCCACCCACTAGGATCTTAACATCCCACCACGCTCTACAGTCCAGACTCTGGGCTGGATGTGTGACCGTACGGTGGTGTCCCCTTTGCGCCATACGAGCCCCGGGCGAACACTGCAATGCTAACGTTTCCACCCACTCTGTGACTTGAACCTTGGTGGAGGCTCTGATACCAAATGTGAAGAACCGTTCCACCAAAACCTCGAGATGTTAGTGAAGGCCTCCCACTAGGATCTTAACATCAAATGATACGAACCGTTACACCAAAACCTCGAGGTGTTAGTGAAGGCCGCCCACTAGGATCTTAACAATAACATTATCTGAAATAACATTTGATCAAGGAATAAAACCCTTTTAGAAAATAAATATGAACAATGAGCCTTGTTTTATTTTAATAAGTGAAACATTTAAATAAAAAACAAACTAGGGTAAAAATAAAAATAAAGCAAACAAGGATTCTAAAGGAAAACTAAGTTGGAAAAAGAAAAGTTACTATACAAGGTTGGACATTCTAAAGTAAATCTAGAAAACAACCCTAGAGATAACATCTGGCTCCGATTGGGGATAAAGTTATCCTTGTGAGACTTTAAGAACACTTTGCCCTGTGCCTTCTGAAATATGCTAGAACCACATTTCTGTCTTATTGGGTTGGAGTCTATTCAAAACTCGAAATGATATGTACAATGAACTTCTCCACCTTAATATGTATGAAACAGTTTTAGAAATCGTCCATTTACTGGACTTGCAAGTTCATCACCATTCAAGGTCTATAAAACAAAAGTATTATTCCCCAAGATCTTAACAACTATGAATGGTCCCAACCATAAATTGTCAAACTTCCCATGTTTACCTTTGTCCTCATTTCTGGCATCCCACCTTAGCACTGTATCACCAATTGAGAAAACATCTGTTTTGATCTTCTTATCAAAGCTCTCTTTCACCTTTTTCTGTGCATTTCATCTTTTTCCATAATGGCCTCTCTTTCTTATTACAACTGGATTATTTGAAACATTCTTCTTCTTTTTTCTTCAGGTTCTTCCTCAGTTTCCTACACAAATTTAATTACTAGAGAAGCTAATTGAACAGGAAATAATGCATCCACTCCATATACCAACTGAAAAGGGGAAGTTCCAATTGATTTTTTTATGGTAACCCTATCTTCCCATAGAGAAACTCTTAATTTGGTGTCCCAACTTCTTTTATTTTCCAATAACATTTTCTTGATACTAGTCACAATACTTTTATTACTGGATTTTGCTAATCCATTACCTTGGGGGTAATAAAGTGTAGACTGTCTCAAGCTCATATTATTATATTCAGAAAATTTTATCATTTTTTTAGATTTAAATGCTGGAGCATTATCGATAATTAACTTTCTTGGACATCCAAATCGACTGAGAATATTGTCTTGAAGAAAATTAATGATAACTTGGTCTGTTGCTTTCCTTGTTGGGATTGCCTCTATCCATTTGGTAAAAAAGTCTGTTGCAGTTAAAATCCATTTGTTTTGACCACTAGATGCAGGATGGATCTCACCTATAAAGTCTAAGCCCCACTGTTGAAATGGAGCATTTACTGCTATAGGTTTCAAGGATAAAGACTGTAACTTAAGCCTACCTGCAAATTTCTGGCACTGCATACATGCTTTGACCTGATGATACACATCTGTGAAAAGGGTGGGCCAATAATACCCGAATCTCAAGATTTTAAATGCAGTGGCTTTGCAATGCTTATGTCCCCCACAAACACCACCATGTAACTCTGTAGTAACAGCGTCAGCTTCTGCTTTATCCAAACATTTCAGCAATATACCTCCAAGATATTTCCAGTATAAAACTTGATCCCTTAAAACATATTTGATAGCTTTCAGTTTTAAAGACCTACACTCCTTTTTATTTAAATCTGGAGGACATTGTAAATGCAATAAGAAATATACAATCTTTTCATACCATGAAGAATCACAATACCTGTTGTAAATATGTTCCTCATTCTTCTCTACTGACACAGCTTGCTCTGAATTTTCATCCATGAGCTGAATATCTAATACCTAACAGTTTGATTCTGCTAGAAGCTTGGCTAAACCCTTCCCTTTCACCATCTTGGGAGGTTTAATGTCAACATCATACTCCATAAATTTGGCTATCCATTTGCTTCTTTTTCCTTCACTATCACGCTGTACCAATATTTCCTTAACTGTTGAACTTGGAACATAGGCTAGAATTTTTTAATGCAAAACATAAATTCTGAAAAACTTAAGAGCTTTCACGAGTGCATATGCTTGATTTTCCATTGTATTATATTTAAGCTCTGAGTCTCTTAATGTTTTGCTGAAGAAAGATATTGGTTGTTCTAAGCCATCTGAATTTTTTTTGGAGTAAAACAATAGCTATGGTATCTTCAGATGCAAATGAGAAAATTGCAAAATCTTTGGTATAATCAGGAGCTGTTAAAACTGGTGCTTCTATGAGTTCCTGCTTTATCCTTTCAAATGATTGTCTAGCCTAATCTAACCACTTAACCTCCCTGTCCTTTTTAAGCATCTCAGTAATATGTTTAATAATCTCTACAAAGTTTGGAATAAACCATCTTAAGAAATTGATTTTCCCAATAAAAGATTGAATTTCCTTTTTATTTCTAGGGATGGTGATTTTCAAGATAGCCTTTACTCATTCTGGATCTATCTTTATTCCTTTAGCAGAAACTATATGGCCCAAGAGTTTGCCCTCTGTCATGGAAAAATGAGACTTTTTTGGGTTAAGTGACAAACCAAATTTTATACATTTAAGGAAGGTTTGTTTCAGATGCTTTAAATGTTCTTCATTAGACTTGGAGAAAACTGCGATATCATACTAATATATGACAACAAATTTTTCATTTTCACCCACAAAGGCTATGTCCATTGCCCTATGAAATGTAGCACCTGCATTCATGAACCCAAAAGGCATCTTATCGTACATAAATGTACCCCAAGGAGTTGTGAATGTTGTCTTCTCTCTGTCCTCTAGTTGTACTACAATCTGGTTATAACCAGAAAACCTATCAATCATTGAAATCCTCTGGGAACCAACCACTCTTTGCAAAATTTGATCAATTTTAGGCAATGAATAATTATCTTTAAGGCAACATATGTTCAAGTTGCGGAAATATACGTAGAGCCTTATCTCTCCATTTTTCTTGTGCACTGGCACAAGATTTGCTACCCAAGATGAATACCTAAGAGGTACAATAATTTTTGCATCCAATAATTTTTTCACTTCTTTTTCAATAACTGGAAGTAACGCTGGATTAAGCCTTCGAAGTTTCTGTTTAAAAGGATTAGTGTTTGGTTTCAATGGGATCTTATGCTGGGTAATGCTAGTATCATAAGTTCTAAGATCCTCATATGACCAAGCAAAAATGTCTATAAATTCCTTCAACAAACTGATGTATCTTTTTCTTTCCCTTTCTGAAAGTGTCTTAGATATTCTGATCATTTTGGGTTCAGCTTTAGAGCCAATATTACAACTTAAAACTTTTTCTTCAGTGTTCTGCAAGTTAGGTTTCAACAATGTGTCATCCTTTGAGAACAACCTTTCGAGTGGGACAAGTCCCTTAGGAATGAAGTTACTTTTAAAATCAACAATTTTCTGGTCAGCAATTGATTTTTTTGTGTAAGCAGTAAATTCAACCAAATCAGCATCATCATCTTGATCAACCCAATCATCAGCAAATTCTTCTGTCAATTCTAAAAACTCCTTTATTTCCAGTGTTTGATGTCATCTGGAATAGATGGCCTATATCTTACATCAATGGGATACTTCAAATGTGTTAATTTTGGAACTTTGAAGTAAGCTGCTACCAAAGCTAGTGAGTCTGTTGTCTGATTATAATCTCTTGGGATACAGGTTATATTGAAAGCTAAGAATAAATTATCTATCAAATCCCAAACTTCATTTCTATAAACTCTTAACAATTTCTATTTTACCTAATAAACATTCTTGACCTGCTGAACAATCAATTCAGAGTCGCCAAATACAACAAGCTTTTGAATCAATTAGAGAGATTTTGAGGTCACAAAATGGTCTCCTAAGAGATGTACTACAAAAATATGAGATATATTAAAATATTATGAGTTGGAGGTTTTATGGGGTAGGTATATATGACAAGTCACCTCCCACACTATTTTCTATGCACAATATAAATAACCAGGGTTGAGTTACTTTTCAAAATTCACTAGAAATAAAATTAATAAAATAACTCTATATTGATGTGACTAAGATTCATTGTAAATTCCCAAAAATTTATTGTCATTTAGCATTTATTTGTCTTGAACTTGCAAATGAAATTAAATAATACAAAACATTTTTAAGAGCTATTTTTTAAATTTTATGTTGACTTTTTATATTTAGTATTTTTCTCATAAATTTAATATAATGTAATTTATTTGAAAATTTGTTTACATGTAAAATGTTAATAATATTATTATGATTATCCACATTGCATTATTATTATTATTATTTATTCATTAAATCTATATTGGTAAATTAATATCAAAATCATAAATTTATATGCATAACTAACATATATTTTTTATATTAATATCATTCATGAATTTAATTTATTTTAAAAGTACAAGGATATATATATATATATATAGATATAGATATAGATATAGATATGCTTATAAATTAGTTTGACATTATAATATTAAATAAAATGGAGTGAATATATAATTAAAAATTAAAAATATGAAAATGACAAATATTATTTTATGAAAAAATGTGAAATATATATATTAGTTTGACATTATGATATTAAATAGAATGGAGTGAATATATAATTTAAAATTAAAAACATAAAAATTATAATATATTATTTTATAAAAAAATGTGAAAAGACCTTCTTTTTGAATTATGAGTACTTTACTTGAAAATGACAATAATATTATTTTATGAAAAGACTATCATTATGAGTACTTTACTTTATGACTTAAAAGTACTTACACCACTACCTTGGTTAACTATGTGTTTTCATCCACCATAGAAAATTTGACAAATAAGCATTCTTAGCTCATGCAATGCCACCTCAACCATGGGGGATGATGTCATCTACTAGAATGTGATTGGTTGTTTTTTATAGTATATTTTCTTTGTTTTGAGGCCATTTTTTACCTCAAAATCTGTCTAATTGATTTAAATCTTTTGCAGCTCTCAATCCCAGAACCAATGCCTCATATTCAGCAATATTATTAGTTGTTTGAAATTCCAACTTATACATGAGAGAAATAATTTCACCTCCAACAGAAATGAGTACAACACCTACTCCTACCCCTTCCATACTTGATGCTCCATCAAAATACATTTTCCATATACCTTCCTGCTCTTCCTTCTTTTGCTGAACAAGATTATCTTTATGCACTTGCAAAACCTCTGTAGAATCATCCTTTTGAACTTGTAACACACCTGTAACATCATCATTCAAATGTAACATGCAAGAACTCATATCTGCCTATACTGAGTAAATAGGATGGTTTGTAGGGTTCTTATCATCACTTGCCAAGAATTCCAACTGCACTTCTCTATAAATCCTTCTATATTCTCCTCCAAATATAGGTACTAAAGCATAAGATAAATCCATCTAAACGGTTCCTCCTACCCTTTTTTCCCATGACCATGATAACAACATATCAAATCTAGGAGCTACATCAGCTACAACAACATCCATAAGTATACTTTTCATGGGAAACTGTGCAAGGCTAACAACTAGATCTTTGATGACCCTTAGACATTTCACTGCTCTAGAATCAAAGGTATACAAGTCATGATAAGGTTTAGTAACAGAAAGCCCTAAAACTTCAATGACTGCCTTAGGCATGAGATTATGTGAAGCGCCTGAATCTAGGAGACAGTTATGTAACATTTGATCATGAATAGTGAGTGTGATATAAAATGGAGGAGGATAAACAGATTTAGCATCTGGCTAATCAGCTGTTTTTGAAGTAGTATTAATATTTGGATTTTCTTCTTGCAAATTAATCACATCTGAAGGAATGGAGGCAACTGAAGAATTCAAAACTTTAAGAGTAGGCTCTCTGTATGATTTGTTTCTGACCAGCTCAGTCAGTGGAATATGAATCTTAATTTTGTTGATTTCATGTTCTAAATTAAAATTAACATGCTTTCCTAACTCTTATGTTTCTATGACTTTACTCTTATCCTTTTCTGTTTCTTGCTTTTTCTCAAAAGGAAAATGTTCTTTAGTAGGAAAGGTCCTTACCTTCTTTTTTCCAATTGCTGCTTGCTTCACTCCTGACCTGAGACCATATGAATTTTGCTGTGCTTATTGATAAATTTTCGTTTCCTGCTCAAAACAATCTGACTCATAATAATCTTCCAACTTTGCATCATGATAATCATCCATAGTTACAAAATTAGAAGAAGAAAACTCATCTAATTGATTAATATCAGGCTCTAAATCTTCAATTTCTTCTGCTGGTGTTTCATAATCCTCATCTTCCCTTATCAAATTGTTTTGAAAAGGTGGTTGTACCCTTTGACCCTCATTGTCTCTCCTCTCCCTTTGAATATCATTATTCCTTCTTTCTCTTGGAATAAACCTAGGGGGAAAAGGTCGTCTAAAATGATTTGGGTTTCTATTATCATTGTCTTGAACAAGTCTATTTTGACTTTTATTTTTTGTTCCCAGCCTACTAACCTTTGCAGAAAAATGTTGTATGATCTTACTCATTTCATCCATCTTACTGTATGAGGCCTTTCCTGTAGGAATAGATAGAACCATTTCCTTCTTTTGTTTTCTATCAACCATTTGACATTCTTCCTCTTCTTTAAGTTTATTTGAAGCAAGTATGTTGGATTCAACTTCTAAGGTTGTTTCCTGCATATTCAATAGAGACAAATATTTTCTTTCCCTTAACCATAAAGAAAACTGATAATCAAAAGCATTTGCATAGGTTAACTTTGTTGATGTTTTAGTAGGATTTATTTCAGCTGAAATCCTACTGTACATTTTGTTGAAACGCTTAGAAAAATCTCCAACAGCCTCAACCTTCTTTCTTTTCAATGCTCCAAACTCTATGATGTAATATAGATAATATTTAGTATCTCCCCACTGTTTCATAAACACTTCCTGCAAAGCATCAATACCATCTATAGAATTTGGTGGAAGTTTCTAAACCATTTTCGTACTTCACCATCTAAACTTTGAACAAAAATCCCCATCCACATATCTTGATGTTCAAAGTTATGTGCATCGCATCAAATAGTATGCCACATTTTCTTGATTGTGGGGGGGTGCAATAACAACGAATACATCACCTGCAAGATACATTACAAATATTATTCACATGTCCTACATGCATTTCTACAACATTTGTATATGTGTAATATATAATGAACTAATTAACTTAATGAAGACTCTTATACCTTCCCTAACCATATCAGAAACTTGATCATGATCTAATGAGACCATTTCCTCTTCAATGTGCATCTCTTGCCATGTTGGAATTGGATGTGGGCCCTTTGGATTAAGAGAGACATATTTCCATGGTTTCACATATACATCATTTTCATAGTGATCAAGCCCGCATCCATTTGCATCAATAAAAAAATCACAAAAACAAGCATACTTCCTCATTTCAATGGAAAATATGTCACCCATGTATTTACTTTGAACAGAATGTAATTCCTTCGTACCAAGGATGGTCTCACAGTACCATGGCATGGATCTATTAACATCTGCAAGGGAAACATCCCAAAAGAACCTGCATGGAATTCAGTTTGTCATATGTAAATTCCTATCGAGTATGTGTTCTTTTGGAAATGATGATATTGAATGTTATTAGGTTATTAATTGAGTTTGGAGTTTATTACCTGCACACCCATCTGACCAAATCCAGTGTTTAATAAATGATACACCTCTCTACCTTAATGAATCATAAATCAACCCAAATCAGTGTTAAACGAACAATGTGTCATGCTCACGATCATCACTAACATAAAATTGGTACTCCTTGATCACTTCACGTGACTGAGGAGTGCTATCCCTACCATCAATGCTTTCCTAAGCATGTCTATACAATACATGTATGAAGATAGACACCTGGTCGAAGTGATAGTACTCACTCTGTATCTCTCTCTGAGGAGCAAAGGTGTAGTTCTTAAAAAATTCTACCACTGATAAGATTGTGCCCGGATCAAATACATCACAAGAATGTTTGAATATCGAAGCTTGCCACCTAGACCTATGGGAGTGCTTTATATATTTATAAATCTGACTATGAAACTTCTCCATGAAATCTGAAACAACAATCTCATCATCGAGCAATTCGATCCTCTTGGATGGAACAGATGAAGAAGATGATGGATTCATGGTGATGTACTCGTACCTCTTCTACCTAACGGTGATATCTAACAATCCATGGTGTGTTGGATCGATAGTAAAGTTCCTATGGAACAACGTCAAATCACCGCATTCATGGAATTTTCTCCTACCTACACACCTCTTATTGAAAAAAACGTGTTCAGGATTCCTGTTGCATAGTATCATACAAATAAAATCTCTTGCTATGTGAGGAGCTAGTACACCGTTCCAATTCCTTTTGAAAAATTCCAGAAATGTGTCATAGTATAGTTGAAATCCAACGTAGTACCAGCAACAACAAGTGTCGTGAATCATATTCGGCCTAATATACCACGGTTTCAATTTATTGAACATGCTAAATGATATTTGAACACCAGGATTGGTTTGTTGGAATTCCTCATAAAGTGCAACTCCTGTCATCTCCATCACATGCTTACAGTGCTCTTGATAAATGCCTCTGGATAAATGTTGTCGCAGGATATGCTTTCGATTTGGAATAGCATGAGAATGGCTATCCCAAAACTCTATCACTTTCTCTCTAATGCCTGCTGCCATCTTGCCTTGATAGGGTTCCCTACAAATAAGTTCCCAGCAAGCAGCTTCATCATTTTCATCTATCCAAACCCTAAATTTAGTATATTTGAGCAATGTTCTTTTCGAAACATTGAGCAATGATGCCATTGTTGGTACCATTCGATTTCTTGAGTTGTTTTATGCCACAACAGCCGTTGTAATTTCCCTACAAGCAGCTCGGGTATCATTGTTTCTTGATTTTCCAAACGAAGATAATGCAGTTCTTACATTTTCTATTGCATTCTCACATGTCTTTTTTGTTTTAACATCTTGAAAACCCAACAACTTTGTGGCACGTTTCAATTTTTTGTGTTTTATCAACCCATGTAGGATTTGAGCTTGTGCCATCGTTGAATGTTGTTCAAAATATGACTTGATTATGTTATTGACATGCTCTCTAACTCTCTGACTAGGGATCGAGTTCCCAATCTCTTCTTGTGCAGAAACAACTGCACAATCCTCTAGAAAATTTTCATCCCTTCCAACCCCACTGCAACTCCCAATTATACTTTCAATGTGAGAGGGAAAGGTGTCATGTGATGGCTGATTAGGATCGTGAGCGGGCACAAGGTCATGTGATTCTTGATCACCATGATATGATGTCTGACCATAATCTCTCCCTACATAACATCTAAATTAACAAATTGAAAATTGGTTACTTGATAGTTGTGCATTGAACTTTAAAATTGCTAGTAACTTGAAGTTTGATGTTGAAATTCAAAAATTGAAATTGAAAATTGCATGTGAATTGAATGTTCCAACTAATACATTTAGCTTGAGAATTGTTCTAAGTAAAAATTGAAATTGCTAGTAACTTGAAATTTGAAATTACTCAGCTAACTTGAAATTGCTAACTTAATTAAACTTGAGAATTGTTTTAGAAGTAAAGTTTGAAATTGCTAGTAAAATTTGAAATTGTTTGTAACTTGAAATTGGTAGTAACTTGTACATTTAACTTTAAAATTGCTAATAACTTGAAATTTGTTGTACATGTATTAACAAATTGAAAATTGCTAATGACTTGAGAAAAATTCGATACAAGTATTGAAAATACATTAAAACAAGAAAATTGTTTGTAACTTAATTTCAAAATAACTAAATATGTACATGTAACTTGAAATTGTACATTTAGTTTGATAATTGCTAGTAAAGTTTGAAAATCAAGTATATATATTTAACTCAAGATAATTATTAATAACTTGAAAATTCTGCATTGAACTTTAAAATTGCTTCTTTAACTTGAAATTTCATGTAGAAATTGACAAATTGAAAATTGAGTATGAATTGAATTTTCCAACTAATTATACATAACTATTAATTTTTAACTTGAAAATTGTTAAAAAATTTGAAATATAAATTATATACCTACTATAGGAAAAAAAAAAGTTAACTAAATTGGTACATGAATTGGAAATACATTAACTATGAAAATATTTTGAAGTGTAAGTTGATTTGATTATAAACCTGGGAAATTTAAATAAATAGGTGTTAAATGAGAGACATCATTTCATTCACAATGCATTAATTGATTGGGCTATAATTCTTTCTTTTAAATATCACGCTATACAATTTTAAAACTCTTTTTATATATATATATATACATTTAATAAGTGATAAAGTGAACTTGTTAATGGTGAATGTTTTGCTAGAGTCTTGGGCTTTCCATTAAAACCAATACAAATTTACAACCCACGTTAACATTGCACCCATTAAAATCCTTATAGAAATTCACCCTCAAAGATTTTTGAAAATAGTCTCAACGAAAACACATTTCTCTCAAATAAAAAATGGAAAGAATAAAAGATCATAAAATTCATAATTAAACCAATCTATGAAACCCTCGCTCACAATCTCCATAAATCAAACTCAATTTAAATAATGCTTCACAAATCAATGCAAGGTTGCAAACATTGCAAATAATTATTTCCAATTTGTCCTAACAAAATATATGATTCTAATCATTAATCTTATCATGGTGATATGTCATCTTATGTAAATAAAAGTATGTGATAGATGGAACCTTTAAATGGATTTTTTTTTAAGTAAATATTATAATTTAGCTCTTTGAACATTCATTTGTTTTCAAATATTCATAACTATGAAAATATTGACAACGACCATAACTATGAAAATATTTCCAACCACTATAACTATGAAAATATTCATTCATTTGTTTTCAAA
Organism: Larix kaempferi; assembly: GCA_027924585.1. NCBI lineage: Eukaryota > Viridiplantae > Streptophyta > Pinopsida > Pinales > Pinaceae > Larix > Larix kaempferi. The sequence goes on from BSBM01000369.1 coordinate 3,515,280, forward strand.
TTGAATTTTTTAACTAATACATAACTATCATAACATGTTCATTTCAAAATATTCATTCATTTGTTTTCAAATTGAATTTTCTTACAAAACAAGAATTGAAATTACATTTAACTTAAAATTGTTAGTAACTTAGAAAATTGCAATTAGTTAAATATGTACAATTTAACTTGAAAATAGTGTTGAAGTGTACATTTAATTTGAAAATTATTCTAATAACATTGAAAATTGTTAGTAAAGTTTAGAAATTTGAAAATAGTTAATATGTATATACATTTTAACTTGAAAATAAAATTCAAGTGTACATTTCATATGAAGATTGTCATGGACAATAAATTTGAAAATTGTTAGCAATTTTGAAATAATTTGAAAATTGTTAAAGCAACTTTGAAACATAATTTGAAAATTATTAGCAACTTTGAAATAATTTGAAAATAGTTAAAAATATTTACATGTATTAACATGTAAATATAATCTAAATTTACATGTTTCATTTGAAAATTGTTCCAATTAAACATTTGTTAGCCACTTGAAAATTGTTCATTTAACATAGAAATTGTAGCAAACTTTGAAATTTAAATAACAAATTGATGAAATAAATAAGAATATCATTACAAATAATATGAAACAAATTAAATTACAAAATTTAGTTAAATTTATTGGAAAATTGTTACTAATTTTGTAAATTATGTAGCATGACATTTAAATTATGATAGCATGTAATTCAATAATTTACCTTGGTTTTCCTCCATTGGAATTTGTTGTTCCAAATGTGGATCTTCTTCTTCTCTCAAGTTTGCTCTATGTTGTCTCATCATTTCTCTAGCCTTCTCACGCTCTTCATTGTCATTTTGTTGACGAGCATGTTTTCTTAATCTTTTTCTCTTACTCCCCATCAAACTACAATGAAAACAAACAAAGATTTATTCAAATGGTTATAACAAACAACAATATGTTAGTATGAAATATGTCTACAAAGAAATCTTACATGTCTAATGAACTCTAATTGAACAATATCAAAATCACCAAGCTCTAATTGAACAACATCAAATTCGCCAAGTTCTAGAATTGAAAGACATCAAATTCAAATAGCTCTAATTGTAAAAAACTAGCAATGAGTTAAATTAGTGTTATTCATCAATTCTTTAGTAATTATATAGAGGTTGGTTGTTATTTTTACGAGGGAATGGTGGTTGGAAACATTAATTGTCCAACACCTTTCCCGGGTTTTCTTTTATATATTCTTTACACGGAAAAACCCTTGATCGAGGTAATTTACATACCCTCGTTCGAGTTATTTGCTCGATCGAGGTATTATTAAACCCTCGATCGAGATCTTGTTAAACCCTCGATCGAGGTATTTTAAATACCTCAATCGAGCAAAGAGCTCAATCGAGGGCTTAAAAAACAAACCGAGATCCCTTTTCACTGCAGAATGAAACCTTTGTTTGCCTTTCAAAAGCTTAAACCATGTCATTAAATTCTCATTAATAGGTGGACTTGATACCATTAGATTCGTCAATGAATCCTCTATCCATATACATAAAATTTTCAAATTTTTATCTTTATATGTCTTTTGTTTTTTAATTTCTACTAAAACTTGCCCTAAAAACCCCTGCTGACAACTTCGATTGAGCTCAAAGATAAATCCACAACATTCAAAATACACATCCCCAAAAATTGAAAAAATACACAAGCACTAGATAAGCGCATCCTCTTCAAAATGGTATTTTGAGTTTTTCAAATTATATAAACAATCAAAAGATTTGGTGCACGAACACACGTGTGCAAAATGCGACTAAAATATTCATTGGTCAGTTTCGAAAAATAATAATAAATATAATTTTTGGAGAAAAAAATAAAAGAAAAATAGGTAAGCACTAGTGCATTCTGTCTAGATCATGTTCACATATTTGATTTTTTAAAATTATCACTTTAACATTCAATTATTGTGCACGAACACAAACTACTTGTTAATCGCTCTTCAAATTTTTAAGTACACACATTTCATTAAATGAAAATTTGACACGATAAATGACATTGGTATATTTCAAAAAAAATATCATTGGAAAGCCAACATAATTCTCTACATTTCGTTTTCACGCGCATGTCAAAATTCATGTGGCAAATATGAGTTTCGAGGGCTTCAATTTAATACATGGGTAAAATTTCCGTTTTTCACTGTCATATTTAGCCAAAAAGAGTTACCCATCTTCATGGAATCACCCACGGTCTGAAATATTTGAAATATAAAAATTCAAATGCTTTTACCATCACTGGGAGAGCTTGAACATTTTGCCAGAAGAAGAGAACCATTTTTTAATCAATTGTATCCATGTCTAGCAAAGTTTTTCCCAATAATTTCAAATCATCTAGATCGGTGTAGTCAATACCATCAATTATTCATTGAAACCGAGTCATTATATGCATACCAGAATTTTTCCTTGATATGATCTATGCCAAAGTCTCAGTATAAATACTTAGGAATTCTACAATATCTTCAATTATGTCATGATACCTTCCATGTTCAATGATACCATTAAGAGAATGCTACCATCGCTTCATTTTGATATTTCTATCATGGCGCACTCTTAACATGGAGTCTTATGTTGATCTACTATATTCTGATCTGATCTATTTAACACCATAATAAGCTGAAAAAGAAAACCCGACAGAAACAAACTATACACCTAACAACTAATCCATGTACTGCATGCTAAAACCAATGCAAAGTTGAATCTGCACTTAAATTAAAAACCAAATGCTTGCATGGCAAGTTTATTTATAGACATCCCTACTCTGATCAACTGTGTTGCTACTTGATCAAGTGAAATCATGCTTCCAATGAAGCCATACAAGAAACTGATTAACTAGTAAAATTCTTGATCTAGGTCGAAAAAATGGAGGAATCCATGACAAACAAAAGTGTAGTTCAAAAGAATAGCAAAGCCAACCATCACTCAAAAAAAATGATTTAACATATGAACTTCTTCAAAGCTCCATATAATTAGCAATAGGGACATAAAAGCCATAAAGAAATACCTATTATTGTTGTTGTTCGAACTGGAGATTAGATGATCTCTGCATAATTTCTCCCTTATGATGGTCGCCATTTTCAGCTATGTGCAAATCTGAACATTGTTGCAGGATGATCTTACTACTAATTATAATTTGCTTAATATCTACTCCCAATTTAGGTTCAAGAATGATGGATGCAGGCTTGTTGATTTATGCAATCTGTTGGACATCAATAGATGATAAAGGTAAGATCAGTTGCTTCTGTGGCTCTTTCATTTTACTTCCATTGTATTCCCAAGAATCATATTCATAAACATCATATATAGGGACTCTACTAAGAGGTTCCAAATATGTTGTGAAGAAATCCTGCTTATCGTCATCACTGGGATATTCATCAAAAATAGGCTGACTGTAAAAACAAATTGAATCTTGGTGTTCATATTTTTCAAAATACTCTCGAGATACTGGATGTATATCAGCAACTTGTTCTTTATCAGAATTTGAGGCATGCTTTGTATCATGGTCAAAACTACTAGAGACATTTGAATCAAGGACAATTGTGTCTACAACGTTGTTATCACCAACATCTTTATCAATAGATTATTCTTTCAAAATTAAAGAACTAGAGAAGGTTTCATATGAAGATAACTCCTCCTTTACATGCTCGATAGTTGTTTCTACTTCTTTCTTATAACCAGAAGGAATACTAATTGAATGTTGGATGTCGACTTCAAATTATTTACAACAGTTTTCAATAAGAAGATCATCCGGATAAAATATTTGATAATGATGATGAAAAGCAGTATGAAACTCCTTCAAATAATGAATGCTAGCAATGGGAAGGGATTGACACCATTCACGAGCATGTTCTTCTAAAGAAAATCTGAACATCTTGATTAATACATTTTCATGAACAAAATCATGTTCAAGCATGCATTTATGAAAATTTAATAAATGATCACCAGGATGACCATACTTGCTTCCTATGAATCTGGGAAGATAGTCACCCCACTAAGTTATAGTAAGCACTAGATGTTGAAAACCAACTATATTTGAGAAATCACAAAAAGCATACCTCGCAGCCACAATGGCCTCCATTCGATTATTTGATGTCATTCTGAATCTTCAACCAATGGAGTCACCGGGTAGAAAATTGCAGCCAAACTGATGTCCTGCTCTGTCTACCATCAAGAGTTGGATTTGATCATTGTGGTTCTTCCCAAGGAAGGTAATCTTCACTTCCGTTCCCTGGAAACGGCACCAAAATATGTTAGTGCTAAAGTTACTCATGACTGCAAGAGAGCCAAGCTTAACACATCTTAATGCTCGAAGGAAAATATTGATTGATATGACTGGGTTGGTTGTGTAGAGAGGTCAAGAGAATATGTAGACAAAGAAAGTATATGATAGCTAAAAACACAAGCTCTGTGATAAGCAAAGATAATCATACTAAAGGAAGAATCAAATCAGGATAACCAAGCTTAAAAGAAGATTTGTAATGTGTGGAGCAAACAACTCATTCACACATTATCATAATAAATATGTTCATAAAAACATTCCAAAGATGGAATATGAAATACTAAATCTCAGCATGGGAAATCACAATAAAAAGATTATCGATCAGGAATCTATAACTAAGATCAGTTAAAACATAATTGCACAGTATTCAAATTGAAAAACAACTAGAACCAGCTCAAAACTGATACAATCATCTTCAGATAATAATTCTCCAATATTAAAAACAAAACAGGTCTTCAAACTCTCAGTTTATGGCTCTTGATTACATACACTCCTCAACCTCACAGGCTAGAACCTCTCTCTCCATTCAAAGCTTAAAAATTTATACAAATGCTCATCAAGCCAATCTTTCACAAACTTTTACAAAAAAAGAAAATGAGAAATATTCCTGCCACAAAAACTAGAATAAGTTGCAAGGTGTCTCGGGTTGTTGGAATTGTTGGAATCGATCCTCTGTATTTAGACACTAATTTCCACTTGTCCTTTAATTGTTGCTTTAAAATCTGGATTTGGTGAACTTGATGCCGAGGATAACTTAACTAATGCCTTGAAATCTGGAAAGTTGATTTTTTGCCTCCTCTGAATGCTTAGTTGCCAAAAACTTGCTACCAAGTCATCAAAAATATGAGACTTGGTATACTCTACCCAACTCATTGATTACAATACAAACTGTAATTTGTTGATGATGAGGTATTCATCACATCGCCAAGCAAAGCAAAGTGCAGATGCATGATTTCTCTCTTTGATGATGACTTCTGGATGTCCTCATGGCATTGAATGATGACTATTACATAATACTCTGCCTATGTTCTCCTTGTGGACACTACCTTTATCAAAACTGCCACTAACGATATACAAATGCTCAATATTTTGAAGTTGAATTTGTATTTGACAAGAGAATATTTTCTATGTTTGTCATAGGACCATTGTCCAAAATTATCGCCTTTGACATTGGCTTAAGGTCATTTGAAACATTTTTCCAATTTTCTTCTACCCTGGGCTGTCTTAGTTCAATTCTCCACATGTATGTGATGCCAATGGTTTGCCAAGCACTGCACCCTTCAGTCAAATGTTAAAGGCGGAGAGGACAATAGTTAGAAACATTTAAATCTGGCATCTGGAAATCCCATCAACAACTCAATATAAATATAAATGCTCAATACTTGACTAGATTTTGGACTGGACGCATTTGAAGCTTTATTCCATATGCAATGATGAGAATGATTTTCAACGCATAATCTTTGCAATTGTCAAGGCCTCATTTCCACGTGCTATGGAGTCTTTTGAAACCATGAACTCTCATGTGAATATTTTGTTTAATGGTGCTTATTTGCTTGGCATGAATAGATCCCATTTACCTGGCATTGGGAGACTAGTGTCCCTTGTGGGGTCTCTCTTTAGCCCCTTGCGAGTGAGTGTTGTCTTCATGCTTCGGATCTTGGACTTGGGTTCAATTTTGATGATACTTGATATTTTGTAATGCCATTGACTTAGGTAGAGGGTTCGATGATTAAAACCAAATATGTTTTGCAAAATCAAACAAAAAAGAGCTTTCATAATAAAATAAATATAAATCTTTATTTTAAAATTATATAAAATAATTCTAAAATAATAAACTTTTATATTTATTTATTATCAATTTTATCTCTTTTATAGTTTAAGAATAAAGAGTAAAACAATAGACTTTGAATAGTTATTTGGACTTGAGTCATGGAGGCTTGAATTTAAATAGCAATGGCGGATTATAAGACTTCATCAAGTTAGAAAATATGGTATAAGGGGAACAGTCTGGGTGGCTGAAATACTTATATTTTTAGGAAAAATAATTGTAGACTTTCTGGCAACGAAAACCGGGATGGCTTTTTACAAGGGCACTGTTGGAATCTGAGAAATTTGATGGGGCAAATCCTGGTACTAACAACAAGAATTCTGACTTGTTCAAAGTGGTTGTTTAATGACGAGACCCCTTAGATCAATGATGGCACAGTATGGTTGATGTAGGGTGTTGACCCTAGTACTATCAGGGGGGTGTAGGCATTTCCTACCATTTATCTCCCGAAACCTGGAGTCGTGGGAGGGTTGTGTTGCGCATGCTCCCCTAGACATGCGATGACAACTAATGGATTCCTATTGGGGAAGCTTGGTCGATGTAGTCGATCGATGCTTATGCTTACGGGTTCTATATGTGGTTAGGTCGACACCATAATATATTGCAGCAGAGGATGGGATGGTGAGGTCAGGAGATGGAAGTAGTGGTGATTAGGTGGTTGGAGTACTGATGGGATGGATGGGACCAATGATGTACTGGATGGTGTTCTTGATTGTTATTAACCATCGTGATTATATGCTTGATTTCATCATTATGTTTATCTAATTCTGTCTTATTGATTCTCTATGAATGATTATGAATGATGAATGATGCATTGTTTAATTGTTCTTCTATATGTTGTTTGCGAGCATGTAATAATGATCTATTAGGAGCATTAAATATGATTATTAGTACCAACGCTTAAGACGTGTGCACTAACCATGCATACACCAATTCGTGAGTACATTACTATGATTGGTCGATCCATGAATCAATTAATATGGTTATATTAGCTAATAGTAGCTTGGTTGATGAATTGTTGAAAGTATGAGTTTGTTGACTTGTCAAATATGTTTTAGATTTATATAAATTGATTGTACTATTGAATGACATATATAATTATATGCATATATAAAATATGTCATAGTATAATATAGTATATGAAAATATATTATTTCACTTATGAATGAAATGATAATATAAATAAATGGATAGATAGGATTTGCACATTTTTTTGGAAAAGAGTTGTCATAGTTGCATTTAAGATGGAAGCATGATAAGTGAGACTTTGCAACCATGTTTATTAATATTTTAATTATTTAAATCAAATTAATATTTTTTTGAGAAAAATGAATATATTGATGGTGGATTATTATTCTTTTGGAATTTAATGATGGATGAGGAAGATGAGGAGGAAGTTTTTTATAAATATGAGACTTGAGAGTGGAAGGAGAGAGGTTATTTTTCTCTTAGAGGATATTTTGGGTGAGAGTTTTTCTAGGATGGGAATTTTGGAAGAGTGGAAGAGTTGGTGAACTCTTGGAAGATTTGATACATAGCCTACTAGTGCATCATTGTTCTGTTCGCTAGGGGTCTCGAGCATGGAGGGCCAGGACGCCATTTGGATGGGACCATTTGATGGCTTCCTAGGGCTAGGGATCCATATAGGCCCCTAGTTTGCTGGTAGGTAAAACCATGGTTTTGCTTTGGGAAATGAAGATGGAAGAAACTTGAGGAGAAGATGGAAGCTTGCTTTAGTTTGGAATTCGCCACCATTCTTATAACGAGGTATTTTTCTTGTGATTTTAAATTGTTTATATGTGTTGTAAACTTCGTATATGTTGCTATGGTTACATGATGCTTATTAATTAGAGAGATTTTGAGGTCAAAAAATGGCCTCCTAAGAGATGTACTAAAAAAGTATGAGATATATTAAAATATTATGAGTTAAGGGTTTTATGGGGTAGGTATATATGACAAGTCACCTCCTACATTATTTTCTATGCACAATATAAATAACCATGGTTCAGTTGCTTTTCAAAATTCACTAGAAATAAAATTAATAAAATAACTCTACATTGATGTGACTAAGATTCATTGTAAATTCCCAAAAATGTATTGTCCTTTAGCATTTATTTGTCTTGAACTTACAAATGAAATTAAATAATAAAAAACATTTTTTAAGAGCTATTTTTTTTAATTTATGTTGACTTTTTATATTTAGTACTTTTCTCATCAATTTAATATAATGTGATTTAATTTGTTGGACACTAATCCGTCAGGTTGAGAGACGAACAGTCATCTTGGGAGTCCAAAAGATTCTTTGGAATACGAATCCAAAGGGTCACATATTATTGTATTTATATGTGCATATCTTAATGAAATGCATTATGCTTTCATGCCATTCTATTTATCTTTGTGTTTATTATTTAGCTTTGTGTAAGCCAATCTGCTCATTTTCCCACTGGGAAACCTAATAGTGGTATCAGAGCTGTTGTGAATCCTCTGCCTGTGCTAAGCTCTTATGAGCCTATGGCTTGTGCTAGCCTGTGCTGGTCTATTCTGCACTCCTCTTCCTACTGTCTATGTTTTCTGCAATATTCTACGCAGGCGACCGTTCGTAACCCTAATCCTGTTCCTTCATCGTGAGCTTGAGCAAGGCGATCCTTGCTATCTCTGGGCATGAGCTCTCACCTACAGGAGCTAACATCTATGTGCGTGAGCACTCACCTAGAGCTTCCATCTTTGCAACCTAAAAATACGAGCCTTCTGCATGAATATCTGAGCCCTTTGCATGTAGATCACTTCATTGTTGCTGCGTGAAGGTCAGTCCATTCTTGCGACTTCTCATTTGGATGTTGCGTCCTCCATCCTAAAGAGCTCGATCTTTGCGAGCTAGAGCTACCATATCTGAAGCTGCAACCTGTCACTTGCATTCGCCTGGAATCTGAATAGTGCATGCGACCAGTGTGACCCTCATTAGAGAGCTGCAACCTCAACAAGTCTCTGCGTGTAGAAGAAATTGGATCTACGACCTCAACTTGCTTCTGCTGCGATACCAAGACCAAGACCTCAACAATGTTGGAAGGCGGTTTGATGAGGAAAGATTGCGGTGCTGCTGACGCCGCAACACGTTGGATGAAGGCGCGAAAGGAGTATCTTGTGCCAAAGAATATCGCATTTGGCGGGTTTTGGGTCACTTGGACCATGTATTTTGTAATATTGAGTCAAGTATACCGCAGTTGGTGGGTTTTGGGTCATGTATTTTGTAATATCGAGTCAACTGTACCGCGGTATGTGGGTTTTTGGGTCATTAGACCAAGTTAGTCAATTATCCATAAGTGTCGGTTAGGAAAGTGGACAAGTATTGTAATTGGCAGAAGCCTATAAATAGATGAGAATTGTAAGTGTTAGATAGAAGGAGTCGATGGATAAGAGCTAGAGATAGAGATATATGCGGAGATTGACAGAGAGATAATGCAGAAGTTGCGCAGAGATTTATGTACTGCTTTTGGTTTGCCACAGTAATATAAGGATGATTATTTGGTGCAATCTATGTGTAATGTTGCTCGATACCTATGTTATTGCCTGTTCTTAGTGCAGTTATCTGTTTCTGTTGCTATGATGTGGATGCCGCAATAATGTGTTATAGATATCTATCTACTATAATGTGATAATGCTGCAATTAAAATAATGTGCAATCTCTATCTATGGTAATGTTGAATGTTGCGATATGTTATAACTTCATGATGAATATTTATAATTGATGTCGGTATCATACTGTCGCAACTCGCCTCCTCCCTCGACGGAAACATGGTTCCGTCTACTCTTCCTGGACGCCTCGGGTGATATCTCATCCGCTCTATGGGTGTTGCTGGGTGGGCTCAAACCTCCCCAGGCCGGTGCCCAGGAAGACTGCGGTATGTGTTGACAGTTGGTGGACCCCTATCGACTGTGAGGTCGCGATTTGGTCAACAATACTGCTGACGCCACGACACGTTGGATGAAGGTGCAAAAAGAGTATCTTGTGCCAATGGATACCACAGTTGGAGGGTTGTGGGTCACTTGGACCATGTATTTTGTAATATTGAGTCAAGTATACCGTAGTTGGTGGGTTTTGGGTCATGTATTTTGTAATATCGAGTCAATTGTACCGCAGTATGCGGGTTTTTGGGTCATTAGACCAAGTCAGTTAGTCGATTGTCCATAAGTGTTGGTTAGGAAAGTGGACAAGTATTATAATTCGCGGAAGCCTATAAATAGATGAGAATTGTAAGTGTTAGATAGAAGAAGTCGATGGATAAGAGCTAGAGATAGAGATATATGCGGAGATTGACAGAGAAATAATGCGGAAGTTGCGTAGAGATTTATGTACTGCTTTTGGTTTGCCACAGTAATATAAGGATGATTATTTGGTGCAATCTGTGTGTAATGTTGCTCAATACCTATGTCATTGCCTGCTCTTAGTGCAGTTATCTGTTTCTGTTGCTATGATGTGGATGCTGCAATAATGTGTTATAGATATCTATCTACTGTAATGCGAAAATGTTGCGATTAAAATAATGTGCAATCTATGTCTATGGTAATGTTGAATGCTGCAATATGTTATAACTTTATGATGAATATATTTATAATTGATGTTGGTATCATACTGCCGCAACTCGCCTCCTCCCTCGGCGGAAACATGGTTCCGTCTGCTCTTCCTGGACGCCTCGGATGAGACCTCATCCTCTCTATGGGTGTTCCTAGGTGGACTCAAACCTGCCCGGGCCGGTGCCCAGGGAGACTGCGGTATGTGTCAATAGTTGGTGGACCCCTGTTGATTGTGAGGTCACGATTTGGTCAACAAACAAGTTTCTACTGCGAGCTGTGTGTTGGTGGATGTTGTTACAATACCATTCTCTAGAGTTGTTTTTTCATTCTTTGGTGCTACAATTTTTGGAAGGCGTCTCCTCTTTTCAAGAGCTGCATGAATGTTGTGTTATCTTGGACCTGCATCAAAACACTAAGTTATGGAGAACATTGAATTCTGGATTAGTATGTTGAAGAGTTGTTGAAGAGTTGTTGAAGAGCTACCACCTCTCCCCAATCTGATCTTGATATTTCCCATTGCAGGTCTTGTTTATTGCTGTGTACTTACGTTGAATGAATAAATGCACTGGAAGTGATGCTGGCTGTGTCATCTCTGCGTGAAGCTTGTTCTCTCCATGAACCTAGGCGTGTTCTTGCAGTGAATACCATTGATCAGAATTGCTTTGAAGACTGGATGAATTTTGAATTCGTGTGGAAGTAAGGATTCGGTGGCTGCCAGATTTTATGAGATGTTGAATTCGAAGAGAAATTATGTCTTATACTTATCCATTGAATATATTTCTTTGAAGACTACATGAATTTTGAGTTCGTGTGGAACCGTATGCGTTGAGGTGGTGTGGGCGCTCTACTAGAGCTGCTACCTCTCTCCAACCTCTGCGTGGGCTTTATGGAAGTGCGTGGACTCTCTCCCTTTCAAGTTGCAGCATTTATACACCCATTCATCTGGAGATGTAGCATATTGCTACCGGAGGCATCTCGACCTACTGTGTATTATTCATTGGAACCCTAGCTCATTGGTGAAGTGCGTTGATGAAAACTGACGTGAAGAATGAAGTTAAGCTGTGTATTATACTGGAGCTTAACCCTCATTTACAATGAGTTCCTGCGTAACTGAAGCCTGCTGGTGTGTGGAGATATCTATCGTTGGTGAAGTATGTTGCTTCGTTTGAAGTTTTTTGCGTTGATGTAGAAACCAACTCCAACGACCTCACCTCCATCGTATTCAACTCTGCTAAGAAATTGACTTCTCAATTGCATAAACTTGAGAAGTGTCTATTGCTTTTGAAGCCATGGAGCTGCCCATCATCCTCACTTTTGGGGAGCTGCGAACTACCTCTTTGGAAAGCTGTGATATTTCCCTTATGATTGATGCGTGAGCCTCTCCATATGGAGCACACAAAGCTGGTCTGAGAACCTCTGATGCTTGCTGCGACTTGGTACAATGAACCTGTGATAGCCAATTGGATATTTGTCACTTCGTGGAGTGGGTGCTGCTCTCATGCTCTATGCTCCAGACTGCAGTTTTCCTGGAACTATCAATAATCAAATATTATCATAAAACTTTGAAGAGTCTGCACTAGTGTGCATGAGTTGGGCATTACATGCTTTCTCTGACTGTACGTTGAGGTGTGCATTACTGTTGCTTCCTGCGTGGAGACTCTCTCGAATATGAAGGTTTTTGCATTGTGAACATTGGAGCGTTGAAGCTCTCTCCTCATTAGCATGAAGTGGAGTAACGGTTCAACTTCTAAAATTAAACGTTATCTATTGTGTGAAGAATTTCTATGGGGCACTTCCCATTTCTCCATTGAAGATTGCCTTAGTTGAATACGGCCTGCGTTGTGTTGAGTGGAGTGTATTGTGACAATGAGTTGGATTGGTGAAGCATTGGAGCTGTCCTGTGCAGGATGCTGAATAGAATCATTGTCACGTCCCCATTTTGACCCCTTTGCATTAAATCGTAAATGATGTAAATATTGATATTTAATCATGGTGAGGAGCTCAAGGCCAAGGCCCCACCATTGATTTAGCGTTTTATGTATCAGCAATTAAAAATAGATGCATGTGGTTCTTGTGCTAGATAGGCACAATGTAAATTCAGACATCATGTAAATAAGAATTTTAATGAAAAACCCACAACTAGCTATGCAATGCAACAAAGAGATGGGGGCATAATTCTACAAGGAATAGGGAGGGAAATTATTCAAACCCTTGAGCCAATGGTGTTAATCCATGTGTCAATGAGAAAACCCATAAACCACCAACTACTTATTTTGGGTTATGCACCCAATTATTTAATTCTTCCAGAAATTGGTTGAGGCAGTTAATGCCTTAGGAATGAAGAGGTATGGCAGCCAATTTCGTGCATGGGCAAGCCATCAACCTGGAAAAACGTACTTTTGCTTTTAGGGCAAGAAAACACCCACAAAATGGTGCCCAAAGCCATTTTGAACCCATAGTCTTTCCTCTCTCACGCAGCCTGATTTAGTTGGGTTTTTCCCATCATGTTTTTCATCATTTTCCTGCATTTTTCCAGAGCTAGGAGCTCGTTTTCGTGTTACACAGTGGTTGGGAGAGGAGGACCACGATTTGGGATTGTGAGGGAGGTCATTTTTGCCCCAAAATACCCATGGGCGTTTTTCTGAAAATGGTTTTGCTCACCAGGGTCGAATTCCCAATTGCCATTTCATTTTTGGGTTTCCCACGTTTTTCTGAAGCTAATGAAAACCCCATCTTTGGGCATCTCACTGTAAAAACGTTTCTTCATTCCCAGCACTTATACTTCTGCTGTTACATGCATCCCTGTTTTTGTTTGAACCTATGAGCAAAAGATTTGGAGTGGTAGTGGACAGAATTGGATTGATAAACCTAGTGGGGAGAATAACCTCTCAAGAAGATCAAGAGGGATGGCTACTCTTCTTTGCACACCTGAGACACTTTAGAATTGGAAGGTATGGCCTGAGGGACTGTGAATTGGTGAAGGGAATACTTCCTTGAGTGGGGTGTGTAAGCATTGTGGGTGCCAAGCTAAATAGATCTTGTAGAGGTATCCATAGCTCTGTGGTTAAGCTCACTAGCTTAGCAATTTTTCCTTTCCATTTCCTAGCATCCTGATAAACCCAATTGTAGATTGGTTTGGCTCATCTTGGTGTATGCTTGGCTATGTGTGAGTCTGTTGTTCCTTGGTTCCTTGTAGAAATCATGCCCAGATCGGGGGGTGGCAGTTGTATCAAGAGGTTGATAGCACAACTGGCCTATGGTTGGGTGGAACGTTGCAGATGCATAGCTGGTTGCTTGGGACTACGTTGTTAAGATAAGTATTCTCTTGTGTTAACTTTGCAATTATTATTTGATAAATATCTTGAATGTATGATGGATGTGTTATTGAAATTACTTCCACTGTGTTTTCTTATAATTATACATTTCCATATGTTCTTTTATATTATATGAATGCTTAGTTAAAAGTTCATGGGGCTAGATGCCCAGTTTTAGCATCACGATCCTCTCCATTGCACTAGTATGATGGGAGGGGACGTGACAGAATGGTATCAGAGCTACGGGTTGCAGCATTGGACCTCTATCGGCCAAATCAGATTACAGTCACATGGGAAGGTCCCTTCTTGATAACCACAGATATCAGCATCGGGCCTAAAAATGGCTAAGTCGGATAGTTTGCAGAGATAAGGTTACCTCTTGCTGGGCAGTAGTCATCATAGGAAGAACAAAAGAAGAATCCGAAATTGTTTTAAGTGTTTTGAAAAATTTTGTTTAAAACTGTTTCAGGAAGAACTCGGAAGTCTTCGCCGCAACGGCGGGAGAACTCGCCAAGTTGACCCGAAACAACGGAAAAATTTTCTAAGTGTTTTTCGGTGTCGAAAGGAAATTTGTGGAAGAAAATTCCGAATCTCTTCTGAAACTGCGAAAGGAATTTCCGAATCTCTTCCGAAGCTGCGGAAGGAATTTCTGAATCTCTTCCGTAACTACGAAAGGAAATTTGCAGAAGGAATTTCCGAATCTCTTCCGAAACTGCGGAAGGAATTTTCGAATCTCTTCCAAAACTGCGGAAGGAATTTTCGAATCTCTTCCAAAACTGCGGAAGGAATTTCCGAATCGCTTCTGAAACTGCAGAAGGAATTTTCGACTCTCTTTTGAAACTGTGGAAGGAATTTCTGAATCTCTTCTGAAACTACGGAAGGAATTTCCGAATCTCTTCCGAAACTGCAGAAGGAATTTCTGACTCTCTTCTGAAACTGCGGAAGGAATTTTCGAATCTCTTCCGAAACTGCGGAAGGAATTTTTGAATCTCTTTTGAAACTGCGGAAGGAATTTCCATTTCTCTTCCGAAATTGTGGAAGAACTCGCTAAGTTGCTCCAAAACAAGGAATTTCGGTCATTTTTTAGGGGGATTTTCAGGTGCTGAAAATGGAAAAATTGCCATGGAACTTATGCGCCAGATTGCGCGAAATGGAAAGATTTACAAAAAAAAAAAAAAATGAGGGTGCTGCTCTCGACCCACCCTGCAGTGGAGAGCCACAAGGGGGCAAGCCCCCTTGACCCCCATCGTCCCCCTCATATGTCATTGATTGTGAGAAAATTCTATAATCTGACAAATTGTCAATATAACATTTTCTCACATGCATGAAAGTAATTTATGAATTTCTGAGAATATAATGTAGCTAACAATTGTGTTGATGAACACATTTTGCAGAATCACAGTTGCATCAGGGCAGCACTCTAGATAGTACAGTTGGAAAGTTTTGGATTTTGGTTGTGCCAAGAAAATCAACATCATGGATGATGCACAAGATCCCTATGAGCCTGAGATAGATGCCATGGGGGAGAACATACATGTTGAAAATGCTGAAACAGAATCTAATGGGAGAAGAAATCAAGAGACTCCTCCAGGTATTGCAGCCACCATGAGAAGCCTAAGGGTGGAGTTGCAAAGCTGTAGAGAAGACAATGAAAGGATGGTTAAAGCTCAGGAAGAACAAAATCAGTTGAATGCAGCCATGGTACAGAGTTTGACAGACATCCAAAGGCAAATAAACTCTGGGCATCAGACTTCAAATCCAGAAAGGGGTGGGAGTAGTTCTAGAAGGAATTCCTGTAAGAGGGCCAGTAGCTCAAGAAGAGTTTCTATAGACAGAACATATACTCTAGAAATCTCTTCTAATGAATCATCTGACTCTGAAGAATCCATTGAGGATTCAAGCTCTTCATCTCGTGGGAGTAAGAGGAAGAGGCACTACAAGAACAATTCACATGGGGAATTTAAGAAGGCGAAACCTCCTACATTTGATGGAGAGATAAAGTCTGGTCAAGAAGCTGAAGCTTGGCTTCTTGGGATGAAAAAGTATTTCCAAGTCCAAGACTACTCGGGAAATATGAAGGCAAGGGTAGCCATCTTCAACTTGAATGGAAAAGCATCTATATGGTGGGAACACATCAGGCAAGTGAAGAAGATCAATGAAAGGACGATTGTGTGGAAGCAGTTCAAGAAATACTTCAAGCAGAAGTACCTTTTTGATAGGTACTATGATGATAAGATCAAAGAGTTCCATGAGCTGAGATTGGAACAATTGACCATGGAAGAATATGCAAACAAGTTCTTAGAGCTGCTGAAGTATGTCAGGTATATTCGAGATGATAAGGTGAAAATTCAACGTTTCCTAAGTGGACTGCCCCAGTCATATAAAGACAGAATTGAGTTCGATGAACCTCGAACTCTAGAGGAGGCCATAAGAAAGGCCAAGTATTGCTTTGATCAAAATAGAAGCAAACCAGAATTCCATAAGGCATGGAAGGATAAGAAAAACGAAAAGTTTGATCAAAGAAAGAAGGGGTTCAAGCCTCCTCAATTCCGAAATCAACAAAGGATACCATCACAGGTTGTGACTAAGCCAACTAGGATGATGGGAGACAAGCCAAAAGATCCAAAGGAGCCAAGAGAACCACTTTAGTGTTGGGGTTGTGGAGGAGAGCACATGCTTAGGAACTGTCCACATTGGAATGGGAATCCAAATCAAGTTCACAACATCCAAGGAGCTGAAACTGTGGGTCAAGTGGCGAGAACAATCCCTAGAATCTATGCAGCAGTAGAAGACCGCTAGGTAGATCATCAATCAACTGTGGTTGAAGTTGAAGGTAAGATTGCTAAGCAATATGTTTCTATTTTGATTGATCCTGGATCTACTCATAGTTATGTCACTCATAGAATTGTTGAGATTTGTGCTTTTAAGAAATTAAAGCATAGTAAATCATGGTTAGTTCAACTAGCCACTAGAACCAAGAGAAAAGTTAGTGAAATAGTAGAGAAATGTCCATTAGAGATCGATGGGCTATTCACTTATGCAGATCTGAATATTTTGCCACTTGGCTCCTATGATATTGTCATTGGAATGGATTGGTTAGAAGCACACAGGGTTAAACTTAACTGCTACATTAAGACATTTGAATGCATGGACGAAAAAGGAAACCCAAGGGTTGTAAAAGGCATTCCAAAGTGACTTCTGTTAGACAAGTTATAGCCATGCAGCTGAAGAAGTTCTGTAGGAAGGGATGTCGATTGTATGTAGCCCACATTTTAGAGGCAGCAGAGAATGAAACTCTTAAATTGGAGGACTATCATGTATTGCAAGAATTCATGGATGTTTTCCTGATGAGATTCCAAGACTCCCTCCAAAGAGATACATTGACTTTACAATTGAACTTGTGCTAGGAGCGGCACCAGTGTCTAAGACACCCTACAGGATGAGTACACCGGAATTGCTAGAATTGAAAATGCAATTACAAGAGTTTTTGGAAAAGAAATATATTAGGCCAAGTGTGTCCCCGTGGGGAGCACCTATTCTATTTGTGAAAAAGAAAGATGGAACACTCAGGTTATGTATTGACTACAAGCAGTTGAACAAAGTCATTGTGAAGAACAAATACCCATTGCCCCGAATTGATGACCTTTTTGACCAAATGAGAGGAGCAAAGGTATTTTCAAAGATTGACTTGAGGTCTGGTTACCATCAGGTAAGAATCAAAGAAGAAGATATTCATAAGACCGCTTTTAGAACAAGGTATGGACACTATGAGTTTGTAGTGGTACCATTCGGTCTCACAAATGCACCAGCTACATTCATGTGTCTCATGAATAATGTTTTTAGCAAGTATTTGGACAAGTTTGTTCTTGTATTCCTCGACGACATTCTCATCTATTCTAAGAATGAAGAAGAGCATAAAGAACATTTGAGAATGACAATGCAATTACTAAGGGAGCATAAGCTATATGCAAAGTTGAGCAAATGCGACTTTTATAAAGATAGAATTCATTATTTGGGTCACATCATCTCCGACGAAGGAATATCTGTAGACCCTAATAAGATTGAAGCCATTATGAATTGGCCAACTCTAAGGAATGTGACTGATGTAAGATCTTTTATGGGCCTTGCTGGTTACTACAGGAGGTTTATCGAAAGATTCTCCAAGGTTGCAAACCCGATCACTTCTTTGCAAAAGAAGGGGATAAAGTTTGAATGGTCACCAAGATGTGAGGAAAGTTTTCAACAGTTGAAAAATCTTCTTACAAGTGCACCAATTTTGAAAATTGCAAACTCAAAAAAAGACTTTGTGGTATGTACCGATGCATGCAATCAAGGACTTCGAGGAGTTCTTATGCAAGACAACCACGTGATATGCTATGAGTCAAGGAAGTTGAAGGAGCATGAGAAGAACTATGCCACTCATGATATAGAACTTGCAGCCATAGTACATGCTTTAAAGATGTGGAGGCATTACTTAATGGGAAGAAAATTTGAGTTAAGGACAGACCATTGTGGTCTGAAATACTTGTCTGATCAGCCAACTTTAAATGCTAGGAAAGCCAGATGGTTGTAATTTTTGTGTGAATTTGATTTTGAAATCAAACACATAAAAGGGAAAGAAAACAAGGTGGTTGATGCACTCAGCAGGAAGGTACATGAAATGCATGTGGCAGCACTTGGTACTTGCCAACCAGATTTGAAGCAGCAGATTGTTAACCATATTGTTGAGGATGAAGTGTACGTGCAGATAAAGGACAAATTGCAGCAGCAAGACCTTGGAAAGAAGTATGAGGGTTATCATTTGGAGGAAGACGGACTTCTTACCTATACAAATAGAGTCTATATTCCCAATGTGGCAGATTTGAGGAGGATTGTTATGGATGAAATCCATAAAGCTCTATACTTTGGTCACCCAGGATATCAAAAAACAATTGCCACAACAAGAAAATATTATTTCTGGCCAGGGATGAAGAAGGATGTCACTGAATACATTTTTAAGTGCATGAAATGTCAGCAGGTAAAGGTAGAACACCAACACCCCGCAGGTTTATTGCACCCAGTGCCAATTCCAGAATGGAAATGGGAAATAATTTCCATGGATTTTATTACAAGATTGCCAATGACTATGAGACAACATGATTCCATCATGGTTGTGGTGGACAAGTTAACAAAGGTAGCACATTTCATACCGGTTAAGTCCACACACAAAGCCGATGCCATTGCAAATATTTTCATGAAGGAAATTTTCAGATTACATGGGTTGCCTAAGGCAATAATTTTTGACAGGGATACCAAGTTCACTTTCAATTTTTGGAAAGGTCTCTTTGCATATTTGGGTACACAATTGAACTTTAGCACCGTGTACTATCCTCAAATAGACGGGAAAACAGAAAGAGTAAATTAGGTGCTTGAAGACATGCTTCGCATGTATGTAATGGATAGGCCATCCAAGTGGGAGGATTATCTACACCTGGTAGAGTTTGAATATAATAATGGGCAGCAAGAATCATTGGGAATGAGTCCATATGAGGCTTTGTATGGCAGAAGGTGTAGGACACCAATGACTTGGGACAATCCAGTGAACAGAATTGTACTTGGGCCAGAATTGCTTAAGGAAATGGAACAAGAGGTTGCAAAGATCCGGCAAAATTTAAAAGCAACCCAGGATAGACACAAAAGCTATGCAGATAAACATAGAGTGCATAGGAAACTCAATGTTGGGGATCATGTGTATCTTAGAGTGAGATCAAGGAAGAGTTCCTTGAAGCTTGGGAGTTGTGCCAAGCTATCACCTAGATTTTGTGGGCCATTTGAAATGCTTAAAAGAATAGGGTCAGTTGCATATAGAGTTCCATTACCTGCTAGCACTAAAACTCATAATGTTTTTCATGTCTGTTTACTTAAGAAATATGTACATGATCCTAACCATGTGATTAATTGGGATGTGATCTAGGTGGAACCCGAGGGAGAGTTCCAAATCAATCCATTGTGCATCCTAGACAAGAAGGTAACATTGCTCTAGAACCGAGCCATTGGACAGGTAAAGGTGCAATGGGAGCACTACGGTCCGGATAAGGCTACATGGGAGCTAGAGGATGCCATGAGAGTGGCATATCCATTTTTGTTTAGTTTTGATGAGCACTGAGGACAGTGCTGATGTAAGGGGAGGGGAATGTCACGTCCCCATTTTGACCCCTTCGCATTAAATCGTAAATGATGTAAATATTGATATTTAATCATGGTGAGGAGCTCAAGGCCAAGGCCCCACCATTGATTTAGCATTTTATGTATCGGCAATTAAAAATAGATGCATATGGTTCTTGTCCTAAATAGGCACAATGTAAATTCAGACATCATGTAAATACGAATTTTAATGAAAAACCCACAACTAACTATGCAATGCAACAAAGAGATGGGGGCATGATTCTACAAGGAATAGGGAGGAAAATTATTCAAACCCTTGATCCAATGGTGTTAATCCATGTGGAAATGAGAAAACCCATAAACCACCAACTACCCATTTTGGGTTATGCACCCAATCATTTAATTCTTCCAGAAATTGGTTGAATCAGTTAATGCCTTGGGAATGAAGAGGTATGGCAGCCAATTTCGTGCATGGGCAAGCCATGAACCTGAAAAAGCGTACTTTTGCTTCTAGGGCAAGAAAACACCCACAAAATGGTGCCCAAAGCCATTCTAAACCCATAGTCTTTCCTCTCTCACGCAGCCTGAGCTAGCTGGGTTTTCCCCATCATGTTTTTCATCATTTTCCTACATTTTTCCAGGGCTGGGAGCTCGTTTTCGTGTTACACAGTGGTTGGGAGAGGAGGACCATGATTTGGGACTATGAGGGAGGTCGTTTTTGCTCCAAAATACCCATGGGCATTTTTCTGAAAACGGTTTTGCTCACCAGGGTTGAATTCCCAATTGCCATTTCGTTTTTGGGTTTCCCACGTTTTTCTGAAGCTAATGAAAACCCCATCTTTGGGCATCTCACTGTAAAAACATTTCTTCATGCCCAGCACTTATACTTCTGTTGTTATGTGCATCCCTGTTTTAGTTTGAACCTGTGAGCAAAATATTTGGAGTGGTAGTGGGAAGAATTGGCTTGATAAACCTAGTGGGGAGAATAACCTCTCAAGAAGATCAAGAGGGCTGGCTACTCTTCTATGCACACTTGGGACAGTTTAGAATTGGAAGGTATGGCCTGAGGGACTGTGAATTGGTGAAGGGAATACTTCCTTGAGTGGGGTGTGTAGGCATTGTGGGTGCCAAGCTAAATAGATCTTGTAGAGGTATCCATAGCTCTGTGGTTGAGCTCACTAGCTTAGCAATTTTTTTTTCCATTTCCTAGCAGCCTGATAAACGCAATTGTAGATTGGCTTGGCTCATCTTGGTGTATGCTTGGCTATGTGTGAGTCTGTTGTTCCCTGGTTCCTTGTAGAAATCATGCCCAGCTCGGGGGTGGCAATTGTATCAAGAGGTTGATAAGCACAACTGGCCTATGGTTGGGTGGAACGTTGCAGATGCATAGCTGGTTGCTTGGGACTACTTTGTTAAGATAAGTGTTCTCTTGTGTTAACTTTGCAATTATTATTTGATGAATATCTTGAATGTATGATGGATGTGTTATTGAAATTACTTCCACTGTGTTTTCTTATAATTATACATTTCCATATGTTCTTTTATATTATATGAATGCTTAGTTAAAAGTTCATGGGGCTAGATGCCCAGTTTTAGCATCACGATCCTCTCCATTGCACTAGTAGGATGGGAGGGGACGTGACAATCATGAACAGAGTCATGAGTTGAGGACTAACTCACAATCTACCTTAATCTGATATTATTTGAGAGTTGTGTGTTAAATTGTTTGAACTATTGATTGATGTGCCATTCCACTTGGAATGTGGAGCTGGGAGAATGATGGTGTCATTATAATCAAGATATGGAAATTGTAATTGCACTACAAAAAATATTGCAAGCTGAAGATTTGCACAGACTTTGTTGAAGTCCCAAGCTCTCTTGTGTGAAGAGACCACCGTAGAAAACTATGGCTATGAAGAGATCTGCATCTACTGCAAAGTAAAAGAATAGTGTGCATTCTTTGTGAAATTTTTGCATTCACTGTGTACATCTTCTTGGGTATTTTGACAATTTTTGCATTCTAGCTATAAGCATATTGTTGGAGGTCAGAGACGACCTAGCTTTGGAGCTGGTAGCATTGTCATTGTATTCCTGAGCTAGAGTTTCTTATTGGCATCATACCTATTGTTTAAGCGAATTAGTGTACACACCGCTAGATAGCATGAAAGGGAATCCCCAAAAAGTTGAATCATCCTCTCCATTCTCTACACAAGACAACTTCAACACATAAAAGAGTTAGTCTTACTCCATGCTATTGGTAATTTTTAATGGAGTCTTGGTAGTGGAGAATGTGTGGCATTGGATTAGAATGTCTATTTGGAATCTTTGACAAACCTGGTTTTGTATATTGTACATAGCCTGCTGCAAATTGCAGATTATTACATTGAAAAGTTTGTAGGCATGCTAGCTTGAGTACACATGTTGCAGAGATTGTTATTTAAGCATAAGACATGTAAATTAAGCATTGCTTAAAGTGATCACTGGTGTTGAACAAGCTCAGTTGCAGCTTTCAGTGGCTTAAATCTTGTGTCAAAGCACATTTCCATCTACAAGTTTGAAGTCAACATCATCAAATCCAGAGGCCTCTCTTTACAAAGGTAAAGCATTCATCTCATAAAGATCAATTCAGGTTCATATTCTACATCAAGTTGAAACCTGCAAATTGTTAGTCTTCTCTAGCGCATGTTTGGTACTTGTAATTGTTTTCTACAAGTATCAAAATTGAATGAAATTTATTGTACATGGATGCATTCTCGGTTGAACCCGACACCCCTCAAGTTGCTGAGTTTATTTATTGAGTTTGAGTCTTGTTGTAAAAAGGTGGAATTGCAAGAAGCCCTTTTCTATTTGAGTGAGTTTTCAATGGCAAGATTAAATGGCCTTGTAGAGTTATTGAACACTCTACTATTTTTCTCTGTCGACAACAATGTCATGATTGACAAGAGTATTCTCACTCACATTCGAGATTCTGTCAAATATTCACAAGACATTCTTGAGTTTATACAACTTGAGTTGCAGCTTCAGCAAGAAGAAAGACAATCTGAACTTGTTCATGTTCAAAATAATTCTCTTTATGATCCAGTTCTTCAGCCTACCTAGATTGATGCCACTTCAGAAGCACATGAGAAAATTAGTGGCACACCATCAGAAGTGAAAGAAAATGAAGATGGAGATATGCATGCAGAGGTTCTGCTTGTTCCTTCCAAGCCCAACATTAGACCTTGGGAAGAGATCATCCATAACAAGCATAGAACCGGCCTTGGATATGACAAGGAAGTGACTGCTCACACTCCCAATTTCTCCAAGCCTATCCAATTTCAGAGTGTTGGATTCATCCACAAGAATCCATATTTATCCACATCAGTTCAGAGTTTGACATGGCAACATTGTGATCGAGTTGGCCACATGAAAGATCATTGTTTTGATCTTCACCCTTGTAAGCATTGTGGAAAACATACCCACTCATCAGACAAATGCTTCAGTTTGAAGAAAACTGCAAGAGGGAAGATTCACTATGGATGGATCGCTTCTTGGAAATGGTCATCAACAACCAAGAAGATTTATAAGTCATATTGGAGAGTTTATTCACGAGTATTGACACATCTTGCAGTTGAGACATCTTCCTCTCTTCACCTTGTACCTGATAGGGGGGAACATGATGTCAGTCGTCAAGTTTTGAAACCTCCATCTAACAACAAGTAGCCATGGCCCTCTACAAGTAAGTGAGATCAAACAAGCATGATCCACATCCAGTTTCAGAAGTCAGATTCAGTGATAGAGAAACCCAGACAAAAGATATACATAACATAGAGTACTCACATGATACTCTCCTCTCCTCACATTGTTCCTGACAGAGGGGGAATGAAGATCATCAGTAACAAGCGAGCAAGTGCAAGCGAGCCAGAACAAGCGATCTGGTGAAGAGCTATGTTCAACTGAGCTCCAGATTTGGTGGTCATCCTTAAACCACTGGTATTGAGAGCACCTTCATTTAGCATAATCATGTGCAGGGTTCTAGCAAACTTGGCAAACAATTGTCAAGATGGAAATGTTCAACAAGTTGTAGCTGTTCACTTCCTGTTTTCAGCTCTCCAGTTGGTTTGGTGTTTTCCCATCCCAACCATTCTAGATAGAACCTCTGAGCCTTCGAGCCAAGTTCGAGATTTTGTGGTCAACATTAAACCACACACATAGTAGAAGATTCCATCCTTCTGCTATCCTATTTCGGTTGATGGTCATTCTAAAAACCATCCCTAGTGAGAGCCATTGTATCTAGCTGAAGCATGTGAAAGCTTCTAGCTAACCTTCTTAGTAAAGGATGTTCGATATGGAAATGTTCAGCTGGTGGTAGCTATCCACTTCCACTTATTTAGCTCTCTTCTTTTTCTTGGACTCATATACACCCTTCGGATTAAGGGGGGATTTGTTGGACACTAATCCGTCAAGTTGAGAGACGAACAGTCATCTTGGGAGTCCAAGAGATTCTTTGGAATACGAATCCAAAGGGTCACATATTATTGTATTTATATGTGCATATCTTAATGAAATGCATTGTGCTTTCACGCTATTCTATTTATCTTTGTGTTTGTTATTTGGCTTTGTGTAAGCCAATCTGCTCATTTGCCCATTGAGCAAGCAAACATAATTGAAATTTTATTTACATGTAAAATGTTAATAATAATATTATAATCCACAATGCATTGTTATTATTATTCTTTATTCATTAAATTTATATTGGTAAATTAATATCAAAATCATAAACATTTTTGGGATATTTGTTTTATCGTAAATGAATGTTATAGTTAAGTCTGTCATAGAAAATAATATAAGACTTAATTTATTCTTAAAAATTGAGTAGTAAAAATATATAATTTAATTTACTATCATTCATGAATTTAATTTATTTTAAAAGTACAAGGATATATATATATATATATATATATATATTATTTTGGCATTATAATATTAAATAAATGGAGTGAATATATAATTAAAAATTAAAAATATTATTTTATAAAAAAATGTAAAATGAATATATATATATATATATTAGTTTGGCATTATGATATTAAATAGAATGGAGTGAATATATAATTAAAAATTAAAAACATGAAAATGACAATATGTTATTTTATTAAAAAATGTGAAATGACCTTCTTTATGAATTATGAGTACTTGAAAATGAAAATAATATAATTTTATGAGAAAGTGTGAAAAGAAAAAAAGTGTAAAGAAACATTATGAGTATTTTACTTGAAAATGACAATAATATTATTTTATAAAAAATGTTAAAGGACTTTCATTATGAGTACTTTACTTTATGACTTAAAAGTACTTATACCACTACCTTGGTTAACTATGGGTTTTCATCCACCATAGAAAATTTGAAAAATAAGCATTTTACCTCATACAATGCCACCTCAACCATGGGGGTTGATGACATCTACTATACTGTGATTGGTTGATTTTTATAGTACATTTTCTTTGTTTTGAGGCCCATTTTTTACCTCAAAATTTCTCTAATTGAAGTATGTTCAGTCATACAGTTAATAAATCCACCATTTGAGGTTGCATTAATACTCTTATGCATTTCTAGAATGAAAAGAAAATAGATGCTTTATTAGATTAAAATTCTTAATTCCCTTGAGATGCATTACATAATATTACTTCTATGATGCATAGAAAAGGCAGTTTGATTTTACAAGCCATTATATAAGTTTTATAATGGCTCCACTAATATTCTGGCGAGGTTCAAAACTTGTTGTTTAACGGTTTAAATGATTGATTGTTTGTTTCCTATCTTTTCCAACACACTTTTATCTTGTTGGGGGTGCTCAATCACATATGATAATTGCTACACACATTTAATTATTATGAAATTCCAAGGTTTCTATGGATGTGGCCTCTCAAGGCTTGGAATTCAAAACGATCCCAAGTTTTGGTACCTACATGGAAAAATTAACAAAATATAATCAATTCAAATTCAAAAAGAGAACAACATCGGGAAGTAGATAACAACTTGATACTAGCTAGATTCCAAGACCAAATGGACATATATGAGGGGAACAAGGCTCCATGCAAAAAATTAATTCCATAAAACCAATAAAAGAGAGGTTTGATAGAGATGTTAGCTTCCATGGGAATTTAATATGAACAGCCTAACAATGCAAGTGATTCTTTCCATTGGTATAGATTAGTAAATGCTAAGTACGTTGGAGATAAAAGGCACCATAAAATGGAGTGGAAGACAGGAAAATATAATATAGGCTTACAATGCCAAAACTGCAACAGTTCCTACTTTACAAGATGTTACACAAGTGAAGAAGGTTAATTCTATGAAAAAAAAAAAAATAGACAAGAAAAGCCATAATTATAAAAGGGATTATTTTTCACTTCAATTGCCAATTTCAGGGCCAAAAAATGAAAAACCACTAGTCTAACCTATCCAAAGCACTCAAACAACCTAAAAACAAAGGTAGAAATGAAGACAAAGAGAACAATGTTGCAAGAACAACAACATCAAAACACATTCAATATTTTAAATAATTTGATATGTCTTGGTGAGCATGCATCCTTCACAAATACCATATAAGAAACAATAATATGTAGCAATACCTTCCACACAAAACAGAAGATAGGCTAGAATTGCACCTTGACATGGACAATCGTAAAAATGCCACAATATCTATTCCATTCAACATATGCACAAGTGAGAATCACACAACTTACAAAAACAATACAACATAGATTATGACAACATAACACAGATGATGGTTAGATCAAATATCTCATGCTAGGAATTCAGATTCTGCATACTAGACTACTAGTTGTTAGGTTCGAAACTTCAAGCGAAGAACAAATGCATGTTTTTTTAATTCAATTTTCAGTGTCTCACAAAATAGATTTAAACCATAGTAGGCATCAAGTGAGCACCATGTTGCACTTGTTACACAGTATTTTTATGAGGGATTACTACTAATTACTGTTGATTGATGGTTTCCAAATCTGCTAGTTCAATAAATATTCCAAAGGCTAAATGACGTGAAGTCATGCACAAGATATTAAAACTTCCTCTTTATTGATGTTAAAAATTCCTCTTTAATATTTATAAACATGTGCAGATCAGAGCTTCAAATTATTCTCTTTATTCAAACCCTCATCTAAGTTTTATTTCTGATCTTGTCCAATTCATGCTTAGAACTGCTTAAAGGCTTATTCATTGTTGCCAGAGGTCATGAACAGTCTTAAACTGCACCCAGAATTGAAAATGAAGAATTCTAGGGGACAGTCTCATACCCATAGAATATTTACATTTACTATGGCAAGAGATCATGGACAATCCCCAATTTACCCCAAAAAACAAACCATGCCTCCTACTGTTTGAATTTATGCACAAAACTGACCCAATACTTATAATAATACCACAAAGAACCTATTATAGCTACTTTATCATAGGAATTTGGAATTTTGCATCAACAACATGTACAGACCATCTTGGGTAAGATAAAATAAGATAATTAGTCAATGTCCAACAAATGTCAGACTTATGTTTTGCAATAGTGGTGAGTTTCTCACAATTGGTATATCCCTTGGTAAAATGTACATCTTTCACTCAGCAGCAGGCAGCAAAAGAATAAGTTGGAAGAGATCTAGTTTCTTTAGTTGTGGGGTTAAGGTACTTTGGTTCGATCTATAGGGTTCTTAAAAGTTTGGAAAAACATTGATCAATAGGGATATTTTACTAGAGGAACTAGTTTTTGTCCATGGACAATATAAATGTTTTTGTCCATGAACAATAGAAATTTTTTTACATTAGTATACCTAATACAACATCCATAGTTGAATATTTTAATAAGTACATTAATTGCAAGCAAGTTGAAGGAACACACTAGCATACACACTTTAACTACTTAGTAAATTATGGTGTACATTACCTATATATAAGATGTTTAGATGCTAGTTTATGGAGAAAATAATTATTTTGTATTGTTTTTAGGGTTTACAAAATTGTATTGTTCTGTCTCATGCATCACATTGAAATTCGCCCATGGCAGTATGTCTCTGAATACTAACTTATGAAACAAAAGATAATTTAGTAGCTCCCTATTTCAAGATCACTAATACAAAAAACAATGAAAACATTAATAATAAATGACTACCATGCTCTAAGGTAAACATAGTAAAAGAGATAATAAGTTCAAGAAATCCAAGAGGTAAACTAATTAGAGTGTTATGAATCATCAAACTACAAACTATGTCCCTGAATTTACCTTTGTATACCAAACACCAACCAAAAGGAAACAAATCATTATGGCAGTTGTCCCAACCAATTTATTTAGTGTCTTCTTTAGGCAATCTAAATAAATCAAAGGTATAGGCTTTTAGTTCTAACTTAGTATTCATTAATTTGTATTGATTCCATAACTCTTCTTATTCAATTTACTCATTCTAGTAATTTGTTTCGGGTGTTGACATGTATGCATCATTATCTTTATACACTAACATCTGACATGTTTCTAAGAGTCGGTATATTTGTAAAAATCAAATGTGCCTTTATGGGTGGTTAACCTTCATGGTTATCATATGTGGGTTTGATCTTTTAAGAGCACTAATCTGGAAGACAATGAAAAAGAAAACAATACACATAGTAGATATTTTTACTTCCCTCCTATAAAGAAAGTTTCAATTGAGCACAAAATTATGAGAACAAAGAGTAATAAACTAAAACTACAATGGAACAAAGAAAAGGTAAAGAAAAAGGAACCTCATGGTTGTCCAAATAATAGTTGTCCAAATAACTTAAACTACTGTCAATCTTGCAATTGACTCATACTTTGGCTTGTCATTTGTAATGCCTCTCTGACGCAAGGTGCCTTATTCAAAAAGGTTCTTGCTTAACAATTACACACAACACATACGTTCACATAGACAAGATGTAAACAAGATGCTAGAAGGTGGCTTATATTACTTCTACCGAAACGGTTACAATGCAAACTAAAAGGAATGAAATAACTAACTATTGTCAGCCTTAGCCAAATACAATACATAAGTAACTATGTGCTCTCTCAGTGTGTCGACCGTCACCCTCTCCTGGTTCACTGTAGAACTCTGAGCTATGGCTCAATCTCCTCTGCATTCGGAAGACACGTGATTGTTCTCTCCAATCTACCTATCTTCTCCCTGAACTCTTCTCTGCCAAGATAATCCAACTGATCCAAACTCTCTGGCCTTCTACTCTATTGTTGTTGTTCCCGAGATCACTCCAACCCCCGAGACACGCTTCCTCTGTCTGTCGATCTCCTCAGATCCTGCAGACCTGCAACTGTTAGTGCCCCTTCTGTGCTACACAATATTTTCCTGTGACGACATCTGTAACAATCCCAACTACCTTCAATAACTACCATTAACTTCCTTAGCAACCCCGAACTATTGCCAAGTACTCTCCTTGACTTCTACATGTCTTTCTGATAGGCTATAGTAATCCATCATGTTGGTCATATTGTCTGTCAGCTTCCTTCACAACCCAAGGCTTCACCATTCCACCCCTTCCTCCTCTCCTGGCTCATGCCCAAACTTGTCATAGTCGTGGTTCGACGCTTGTCGACCATCGACGTCCCTGCTCAACCTGTCATATGTCGACCATCCTCTCGACTCTCAACTTTCGCTACTTCTTTCAGCTGCATACCAACTACTCCTGCTCGACTTATTGACTTAGACATCCAATCTGCTTCCCCACACCAGTGGTCGTCGGCACTCCTCCTGGTTGGTATTCTTCATGTCGACTAATTTCGATCGATCTGCTTAGGCTCCGATGCTCCCACATCAGACTCCCCAGGTGAAAAAGAACTCGACTACTCTGTCAGTCTCTTGAACTCTTCTTCGAAAATCCATGTCACCTCCTACAACTCATCCTCTTTCCATTGCACTAAGTATTCCTTCTTTCACGAATTGCGTGTACGCCTGACTTCGCGTTCCTCTATTAATTCTGCGATTTCTTCTTTCTGTCGATCTGGAATATTCACCGTCTAGTCAATCTTTGACAATTCCGCACTTCCACTGCTTGAACCTTCTTCAAACTTGTACAGATTTGAGACATTGAATGTTGGTGAAATGCTCAAGTCATTCGGCAGCTCCAACACATAAGCGTTGTCTGAAATTTTCTTCAGAATCTTACATGGTCCAATCTTCTTCAGCTTCAACTTGTTATATGTTCCCGTCAAAAATATCTCCTTCCGCAAATGTGCATAGACTAAGTCTCCTTCGCTGAACGATTGTAGTCTCTTCTTCCTGTCGGCTCTCAACTTGTATGTCACATTGCTCTTTTCTATGTGCATTTGAACATCCTCATGCACTTCTTTCGTATGCTCTATGAACGATTCTGCATCCACGCTTTTCCTGGTTTCTGTTGGTAACTCAACCAAATCCACCACTCCATGTGGGATTCTTCCCTGAACAATCTGGAATGGGCTCAACCCTACCGATTCACAGAATTTTTATATGAAAACTCTGCTTTCGCCAACACATTTTTCCACTGCTTGGGTCTGTCGATCATCAAACACCTTAGAAGATTTCCCAAACTTTTGTTCACCACCTCAGTCTATCCGTCTATCTGCGGATGATATGTCGAACTAAACTGCAACCTCATGTCCATTTTCTTCCATAGGGTTCTCCATAAATGTCCCATAAACTTGGTATCTATGTCCAATGTGATACTCTTCAACAACCCATGCAATTTGACTACTTCCTTGAAGAATAGTACAACAATGCATGTGGCATCACTTATCTTCTAACACAGAATAAAGTGTGCCATTTTCAAAAATCTGTCGACTACAACAAAGATTGAGTCACTCCCTTGCTGCGTCTTTGGCAATCCTATAACAAAATCCATGCTCAGGTGCTCCCATGGGGTATACGGTACAGGTAATGGTGTATACAACCCTGTGTTCTGACTTCTCCCTTTTTCCAACTGGAAAACTCTACATTGTTGAACCCACTTTCTAACATCTGTTGTCATTCCTAGCTAATAATACTTCTCTTCGACCAATGCCCTGGTCTTATCAATGCCAAAATGACCAGCTAATCCACCGTTATGCAATGCTTGGATTACGTTCTCCCTTATGGATCCTCTGGGAATACACAAATGTTGTCCCTTGAATAGGTATCCCTCTTGGATAAAATAATCCAAGTATGGAGTCCTATCGACACTCCACAGTTCATGACAAGCCTCCCATGCTTTCGCAAAATCCTCATCGTTCGCATACTCATCTTTCACTGACTTTATTCCTGTTTCCTGAACTGTCGTCGTGTTCATCAATGCAACTCTTCGACTCAGCACGTCAGCAACCTTGTTCGAATTTCCCGACTTATGTCGCAACATGAAAGTATATTCTTGTAGGAATTCGACCCATTTTATGTGCCGCTGATTCAACTTCAACTGAGTATTCAAATACCTTAGTGCTTGATGATCTGTGTACAACACAAATTCCTTGGGCAACAAATAATGCCTCCACTTCTTTAATGCTTGGACAATAGCATATAATTCTTGGTCATAGACCGAATATTTCCTCTCCGCATCATCCAACTTCTCACTGAAGAATGCAATTGTTCGGCCCTCCTAGCTCAACACTGCTCCAATTGCCATTCCACTCGTGTCACAATCGACCTGGAAAACTTTTTCAAAATATGGGAGCGCTAACAATGGGCTCTTAATGACCTTTTCCTTCAACTTGTCGAAATATCGCTGGGCTGCTTCCGTCCACTTAAACTCGCCCTTTTTCATGCACTCTGTCAAAGGTGCACATATCTGACTGAATCCCCGAATAAAATTCATGTAGAAACTAGCAATTCCATAGAAACTCCTTACTCTAGTCGTACTTGTCAGTTCCAGCCAATCCAATATATCCTTCACCTTTTCTGGGTCCATCACCAACCCTTTACCCGAGATTACAAATCCCAAGTACACCAGTTGTTCCTTCATGAAGAAACACTTTTGCAAGTTCACCATCAACTTCTCTTCTTGCAACTTCTGCTATACCTGTCGAATGTGTCCCAAGTGCTCTATCTTGGTTCGACTAAATATCAGGATGTCATCTAGGTAGACTATGACAAACTTTCCCAAGAATGGTTTCAGTACTTCATTCATCAATCGTATGAACGTACTGGGTGCATTAGTCAATCCAAATGGCATGACTAGCCACTCATACAACCCTTCTTTTGTCTTGAATGTTGTCTTCCATTCATCTCCTTCTCTAACCCAAATCTGGTGATAACCTCTCTTCAGGTCTATCTTCGTGAAGTACTTCGCTCCACTCAAGCAATCCATCAAGTCTGCCATCCTCGGAAATGGAAACCGGTACTTGATCGTGATCTTGTTGATGGCTTTGGAGTCTGTACACATTCTCCATTCTCCACCTTTCTTCGGCGCCAATACTACTGGTACCGCGCATGAACTCAAACTTTCTCTAATCAATCCCCTGTCCAAAAACTCATGGACCTGTCGATTGAGTTCCTGACCTTCTGTCAGACTCATCCTATGTGGTGCTTTTTTTGGCAGAATCGATCTGATGGGATATGCTACTTGTCGGCGGCAATCCCGTCGGTGTCTCATCAACTACTATGCTTCGAAACTCGTCAAGCATCTTTCTGACTTCAACCAGAATCTTCTCCATTATCGACGTCTTGACACATGGTCCTTTCAGAATGATATTGTAACACCCCGACTGCTTTTCCTCATCCACGAGGAATTCTTTTGTTGAGCACATCAACACTTGTTTCTCCCAAAATTTTCTCTTTCCCTACTTACCATCAGTTTGCTCCTCCAAATTTGGCTTAAGAGTCCTTTGCACACCATTTTTCCACCATCAACTATGGTCTTGCAACACCATTCGTTGATTCACACCTTAGTTCAAAAGATGTCCTTTTGTTGTGTCGTCTCTTGCTCATCGCGTCGATCGTTCAAAACCAGTGTCTTCCTGGCTATCATGACCCGACTCTTCTTCTTACTATCCTCACTGTTTTTGGATGCAGACTCTTCCCTCTCGTCGAATTGATCATCTCTTCGATGTCTGGGTTTCGACTCCTTTGCAGCATGTAGGTTCTCTGCGCACTCATAGGCCTTGTGTCCCGCTCCTTGACACTTGTAACATATTATGGCTAGTCTGTCAGCTCCTTTTCT
Organism: Larix kaempferi; assembly: GCA_027924585.1. NCBI lineage: Eukaryota > Viridiplantae > Streptophyta > Pinopsida > Pinales > Pinaceae > Larix > Larix kaempferi. Next base: position 3,548,626 of record BSBM01000369.1, read on the forward strand.
GTCGGATGGACCACTTTGACCATATGCACCTCGATCGTGGTTCTCATGACCATCGCGTCGGTTTTCTTGCTCTTTCTCCCTTGTTGATGTCCCTTCCATCCATTGATTTTCTTCGACAAATTCCTTCCTGTAACCGCTACTTTGACCCTTCGCAGAAACAGTCTTCGCATCCCGACCAGTCATCCTACCTCTGGTCGCTGCGGATTTCCTTGACAGTTTCTCTTCTATTTTAAGAGCTAACTGGTAGGCTTCACCAACCGCTCTGAGTCTTGACATGCTCAATTCATCCTAAATGGCATATTTCAAGCCGTTCACATATCTAGTGAAAACTTATTCCTGAGAGCAGTTAAGTTTTAAATATTTTAATTATTGTTGAAATTGGTTTTCAATAAAGGGTCTAGATGTGAAATTTTCCCAATAAGTCCTAGAAGGACTAGTGTAATAAACATTATGATTAAATTACTTTTAATAAAGGAATGAAGAGGAACAACCATGTTAAATGAGGAGATCATGCATGGAAAAGTAAGGGACGAGTTGGAGTTAACCTCAGGGAGATTGGAACAAGTGTCAGAAGTGTAATTATGACACTAGACACACCTTGAAAATCAGGTATTTTGTTAGCTGCGAAAATTCCATGAGGAATTGGCTGCTAATGGTAAGACCTAGGAAAAAACAAAATCGATAATAAGAGAGCATATGTGGGAGGCAGGGAGTTGCTTAGTATGCTAGAGAGAGGAAAGAATTCTTGTTGTGTGAGCACTCAGTGTTAGCCAAGACATTTCTGGAAGAACAATTGAGAACTGGAACTGAGGTTGACTGTCCCTACTTTTTGCATGCATGAATCTAGCTCGGGGGTGATTGAGGGAAGATACTATAGCTGCGCCTAATCTATGGTTGGGTGGAACGTGGCTGTTTCTACTACATTCGGACCTAGTTACCAAGTTTTTCTATAATGTCGAATTATTGCAAGTTTCAAAAGCTCCTACATTCAAGATGCCTTACATTTTGTTTATTAACCTACTTGTTTATTGAACTGTTTAGATGGATGTATGATGATTTGTTTATTAAAATGGTTAAGAGGGATGTATAATGTTTAGTAGATTGTTAAGATGTAATTTTGGAAAGTGATTTATTTTAATCTAATATAGAACATGATTTACTTGTATAGTTGGTTGAATAGTATATTATGGGACATTTCGGGTTACAGAGTCTTTATACGACTATCGAGAGAATTTGTGTTAAGTTAGGGTTAAATCCTTGTTGTTTAATTAATCCTAGTATTTACCCTATTTTGGAATAGGGGTTTGCACTGGATTCACTTACGCTACTGTGTAAACTGTAAAGCGAAGTTTTGATTAAATACTTTGAAACAGAACCTATAGGTCATGCAAGATCCCGATCTAGTTGATTATTTTTCCAAGTTTTGTATAATCAGAGTTGTAGATCGTATTGTAAATCTGAAATCAACATACCGGTGGGTGAAGATAATCTTGGGTTTAATACAAATATTAAAGAGCTACTTAGACAAAGTTTTTAAGTGATTAAAACTTGATTGCAAAACTGAAGGTCAAAATCATGGATCAAAATAGATCATGGTTTATTAGTATTTTTTTATATAGTTATAGGAATTATTGAAAGGGAGAAAACCTACAATTGTTAATCATTGATTTTGAACCATGGATCGAGTTCTGACAATCTAGGGCTTTTCTCTTAGTTTTTTTTTTATAATTATTACTTTAGAGACAGATAGCCTATTCCTTTTTCTTCCGACCAGAACTACTAAAATACACCTTGTTGTAAAAATTTATTAACCCCAAATGTCTACGCTTATTCACTATGCAGCATCTGGGTTAGGGTCTCGTGGCATGAAGGTTAGGTGAAACCTAATGCTACCGCTACAGGAGTTTGAACAATTTTTTAAAATGATTTTTCTCATCTTAAAGTCAGAGCATAACTACTATCTTTAAGGCACACAGATTTTGTGGAATACAGTAAATTGTAATATTATGAACAGAAAATGTGTTTTAGCTCAATTATAGAAAACATGGCCCCTTGGGCAGTCCTAGACTAGTTTTTTCCATGTTTTGTCTTGGGGAATTAAATTCGAAGCCTCCACCAAGGTTCTTTTAATGGAAGATTTTACTTTGCAGATAATACATAGATATTCATACTTATCTAGCAGTAGAAAATACACAATTTAGATATATTGTATGGCGCGATTTTCTTTAAACAGAAATAAGAGGTAAATGGAAAAATAGTATAGTATCACGAACAGGATTTATGAGCAGTAATAAAATCCTTTTGGCGTCTTTAAAATTTTAAAGATTAAATGAATAGAAGGACCAGAGTCCAAACATGTTTCTACCACAATGTAAGAGCATCCTGTATAACTCTTTCGTTTAAGAGTATAACTCTCTTGTTTCAAGAATCATTCCTTAAATTACTGTAATCAGTTAGTACAAGCCTTGAAACTGCTAAAAGAGTTGAACTGACCACAGAACTAGTCTAACCCACAATCGATGGGTAACTCATACTATGTATCACATTTATGAATAAAAAGAAATACAAAGAACTTCACAAAATACCTAGGTTCTTTTATTAATTTTTTCCATGGCGTAAATGCCATGGTATCTTTAAACAAGTTAAAAATCAACGTTGCTCGTACGAAACTAAGGAAGGTTTCAACCCTCCCGCAGGCCCAATACATAAGTTCTCCCCCTTTGTTCTCTAACCAGTGTAGGAAATGGGGTAGTCAGTTTATTACTTGTACCTGAAGAACGCGAACACCGGTATTCGGAGTTGAAGAGTTTGTGGGAAGCTGCAAACATGTAAGATATTAAACTCTAAGAGATAAAATTGTTTTGAATGATTATAACCAAGCACGCAAAATAATCTTCACCAAGTATCAAAAGCTTACCAGTTGAACAACATTGTTGTAGTAAGATGTGAAGCCACACTGAACTTTGAACCAAGCTAAAATAATGCGCTCTGAGTCTTGACTCTATAACCACTCTCATCGGGCTCTCTCCTATCTTGCTTGCAGACAAAATCTCGACTACAACCGGAGTCTCTCAAACCCTCTAAGACGAGATCCTCCTTGCAACAATATGGGTGTTATCTGTTGAAGTCCTAACCTTAACTCTCTACCAACCTTGGTAGGATCGTAGTTGTACAAACACTGGAAAAATGAATGCATTGCAGACTAATAGTAGCATGGGACACCCTTTCACAGAACCTTGGGAACAGCCCTGTATTTTTATTGGTAGTGTTCATGACAGCCATGTGATATTCGATGATGTCTATATTTTTCAATAGCCTTATTCACATGTATCCTTTGGTTATGGTTTCGACCTTATCTTTGGCCCTTGATATGAGCCTCGTGGGAAGCCCAACCTTACCTTATAGTCCGATCAAGAGTTTTCTTCTTGTTAAAACTTTTATTTCTTAGCTTGTGTCGAAGACTTCTTTAGCTTCTCATTATTCCATTCCTGCCGAAGGCCTTTTTCTTTGTTTATTACCTTGATGTAAAATCATGACTTAGGGGGTTTTACCTTGGTATCGAATAATACCCTCTTGGCATGAAGAGAACCAATCCTGCATCATTAAGAGAGCCTTGTAAATTACTTGACATTACACTTATAAAGAAAAATCCATTTACCCAAGGATACAAACCATACTTGTACTTTAACTCTATCTCCTTTGTTTTAAGTCACACCTGCCATAGTTGAACACAATTGTGTTAGCCGGAGCTAAGTAAGTAATAAACCTACTAATGAAATTCTCATTGCTGGAGAAAGAACCTTCACTAGTCTAATTAGTATTTATTTCTGTTGTATTACGATAATGATATGTCTATTGTGGAATGGTAGTCATATAGTTATTAGGAAATTGAAAATAAAAATAAATAAAAGAAAAGAAAATTGTGTTGGAAATATTACACTTCTATCGGTCGCATACCAACTGCTCCTGCTCAACTTATTAACTTAGACAGGAAATCTGCTTCCCCTCACCAGTGGTCGTCAACGTTCCCCTTGGTCGGCCTTCTTCATGTCGATTAACTTCGACTGATCTACCTAGGCTCTAATGCTCCTGCATCACTCTCAAGGGCATTAAGAATTTTAATCTAATGAAGCATCTATTTTATTTTCATTCTAGAAATACATTAGAGTATTAATACAACCTCAAATTGTGGATTTCTTAACTGTGTGACTGAACAGAATATAAGCATCATGTAACCATAGCAGCATATAAGAAGTTTACAATAGCATATAAACAATTTAAAATCACAAGAAAAATAACTCATTATAAGAATGGTGACGAAGTCCAAACTGAAGCAAGCTTCCATCCTCTCCTCAAGTTGCATCCATCTTCATTTCCCAAATAGGAACCATGGTTTTACCTCCTGTTAACACCCAAAAAGTGCTCACTAGCTCATTTTCCTATTCACATGACCCATTTGTCCACTTTTCCACCATCTGAGCCTCTGAAACCAACAAAAGGTCACCAAAAGACCTTAGTACACCCCTTTTTCCATTAAAAAAGATTATTTTTCCAAGAAAATCATAAAAAACCCTCAAAAAGGGTCCAAATTCCCAAAAATATTAAAAAGGGAATTAAAATATTATTTTTATTCAAAAAAGGAAAAAGGAGGGAAAAGTACCTAAACCATGTTGGTCAATACCATTTGGTTTCCACAAAACCACAAATGGTATTCCCCACCACCAAAACCTATAAAAAGGTGGTAGGGGCTCCTCATTTCACATCCTTCCATTATCTCATCCTTATGCTGCTGAAATCTCCCTTGAGCACTTTTAGCCATTGAAGCAACCTTGGAGAAGAGACCTATTGGAGTTTGGAGCTACTCATCTTGGGAGTTGCTCAACATCAACCTTCACCTTTGAAGGTAATATCGCAAGCACTTGCTTGCCCCCCACTTTTCAATACAAAAATTATTTCTTATGTTTCTTGTTCTTGATTTTTGAAATATTTAAATTATTTGCTTAGATTCTTGCTTAGATCCATGAAAAGTATTGTTTATTCAGTTTATTGTTTTTATTTCTATTGAAACTGCTACTACTAGTTAGTAGGTGCCCATAGCACTAAGCTTGGTTGCAAAACCGAGCCAACACCTCCCATCCAACTAGGGGCTTAGCCGGATCCCTAGCCCCAAGAAGCCATTGGATGGTCCCATCCAAATGGCCTGCTGGCCCTCCGTTCCTGAGACCCCGAGAGAACAAAACAGTGATGCACTAGAAGGCTATGTATCAAATCTTCCAAGATTTCTCCAACTCTTCCAAACTTCTTATACCCCAAAATATCCAAAATTCCCATCCTAGAAAAACTCTCACCCAAAATATCATCCAAGAGAAAAAGAACCTCTCTCCTTCCACTCTCAAGTCTCCTATTTGTAAAAAAACTCCTCCTCATCCTCCTCATCCATCAATAAATTCCAAAAAAATAATAATCAACCATCAATAAATTCATTTTCTCCAAACAAATAGCAATTTGATTTAAATAATTAAAATATTAATAAACATGATTGCAAAGTCTCACTTGTCATGCTTCCATCTTAAATGCAACTATGACAACTCTTTTCCAAAAATTTGTGAAAATACTATCTATCCATTTATTTATATTATCCTTTCATTCATAAGTCAAATAAGATATTTTCATATACTATATTATACTATGACATATTTTATATTATATGTATATAATTATATATGTTATTCAATAGTACAATCAATTTATATAAATCTAAAACATATTTGACAAGTCAACAAACTCATACTTTCAACACACAAGTAATACTTTCAACAATTCATCAACCAAGCAACTATTAGCTAATATAGCCATATTAATTTATTCATTGATCGACCAATCATAGTAATGTACTCACAAATTGGCGTATGCATCACCAGTGCACAGGTCTTAAGCATTGGTACTAATAATCACATTTAATGCTCCTAATAGATCATTATTACATGCTCGCAAACAACATATAGAAGAACAATTAAACAATGCATCATTCATAATCATTCATAGAGAATCAATAAGACATGTTAAGATTCAATATGCTAAGATAGAAAATATCAGCATTACATTCCATTTCACAACAATAGCATATACAAGATCACTGAAAGAACAACAAGCACAACATAAACACAAGAGACACAGATTTATCCTGGGAAACCCTCATGGGGTAGAAACCCTAGCAAAGCTTCCTCAATATAGATGACCAACAAATACAAATATGTAATCCTCAACCATGAGCTCCTTCTCCTCCATAGCAGATCTCTCTCTCTCTTATGCGCCAATCACAACTGAGTGAATGTGTGTTAAATGAGGAACACACCTCCTCTATTTATACACAACTTCAACTTGACTTTTACACTAACTAGGTCAGCCTCAACTTAACCACTTAACATAATGTGACAGGGCCAACCCCACTAGGGTGGTCTAATAGCCCTTTAACCCACATGACTCATACAGGGTTAACCCCCACTAGGGAAGTCTAATAACCCAAGTTACCACATTATCCATGGAGGAATAAAACATCTCCGGATATACAATAAGGTCTTCACGGAGGAATGAACATCTCTGGAATAATAAAGTACAAATATAATATTCTTAGAAGTTACAATATTTCAACACTCCCCCTTAACGAGAAGGATATTATAACAACATCTGCAGGAGCAAGGAGTCATCGACTACATGATACATGATACATCTATAAATCATTGGAAGATTTCTTTATACATCATCATCAGTAACTCATTCAGTTATTGGAACATAATCAATACTGGAACATCAGCATCGTCAGTATTGAGTCTTCATCTTCTGCAGCACTCGATCAGCTACAGCATCATCATCTGGATCACTCAATCAACAACCTCATCGTCTGGATCTACCAATCAACGTCATCATCTAGATCCTCACAATCAACAGCATCGTCATCTAGATCATCACGATCAACAGCATTGTCATCTAGACCATCATGATCAACAGCATCGTCATCTAGACCATCACGATCAACAGCATCATCATCTAAACCATCACAATCAACAACATCATCATCTAGATCATCACGATCAACAGCATCGTCATCTAGACCATCACAATCAACAACATCGTCATCTAGACCATCACGATCAACAACATCGTCATCTAGACCATCACGATCAACAACATCGCCATCTAGACCATCACGATCAACAACATCGTCATCTAGACCATCACGATCAACAACATCGTCATCTAGATCATCACGATCAACATCTGGATCCTCTCGATCAACATCATCAACATAGTAGCATACTCTACAATGTACAAGATCTTATTACAGGATGATCAATCCCTCTCACTTTAGGACATAGGTCCAAGGATGATATGATTCTGATCCACTTACGGGATGATCAATCCCTCTCAATTTAAGACATCTCTCATGTCTATGGATGATGCAATCCAGATCAACTTATAGGATGATCAATCCTTGTCCTTTTAAGACACCTCACCATGTCTAGGGACAATGCAATCCCGAATCAACTTACAGGATGATTAATCCTTATCACTTTAAGACACCTCACCATGTCTAGGGACGATTCAATCCCGAATCAACTTACAGGATGATTAATCCTTATCACTTTAAGACACCTCACCATGTCTAGGGATGATGAAATCCCGAATCAACTTACAGGATGATTAATCCTTATCACTTTAAGACATCTCACCATGTCTAGGGACGATGCAACCGAATCAACTTACAGGATGATTAGTCCTTATCACTTTAGGACATCTCACCATGTCTAGGGATGATGCAATCTCGAATCAACTTATAGAATGATCCACTTACGGGATGAGCAATCCCTATCACTTTAGGACATGGGTCCAAGGACGATGCAATCCTGATCCACTTACGGGATGATCAATCCCTATCAATTTAGGACATTAGTCCAAGGATGATGCAATCCTAATCCACTTACGGGATGATCAATCCCTATCACTTTAGGACATGAGTCCAAGGATGATGCAATCCTGATCCACTTACGAGATGATCAATCCCTATCACTTTAGGACATAAGTCCAGGGACAATGCAGTCCTATTACGTCCACTAGGGACCACATTCTCAGAGACATATGTCTACGGATAGTTTTAGGACATGTATCTAGGGATGATACAATCCCTCCTCATCCACTTAAACAAATTCTAAGGACCATATATTAACATCATCATCGGAACCAGTAACCTCATCATCGGAACAGGTAACCTCATCATCGATATAGGTATCCATATCGATACCAGTATCCAAAGATCATCATCAACCACATCACTCCCCCTTTCGAGGAGGGTCCTTCTGAACGACACCAAGCTTGTCTCAAACTTTACTCAAGACAGAGGTTTGGTCAATACATCACCAACTTGTTCATCAGTGCCTACATACTCGAGCTTGATAGCTCCTTTCTGCACCATATCCCGTATATAGAAATATCGGATCTCTATGTGCTTTGACTTATCATGGAATACTAGATTCTCTGTCATCTTGATACAACTCTGGTTGTCACATAGGATCATAGTGGGGTCCATCTCTAAGTCAAACAAACCTGATAACAACTTTTGAAGCCATACCGCTTGACAACTAGCAGAGCAAGCAGCTATATATTCCACTTCAATTGTGCTGAGAGCCACACTTGACTGCTTCCTTGTAAACCACGAGATCATAGCAGACCCCAAACAATAACATCCACCTGATGTGCTCTTCTTGTCTGATACACTTCCTTCCCAATAAGCATATGTGTAGCCATACAATCTGAAGTCATGATCTCCAAGACAACATAGACCAAAGTCTATCGTACCCTTTAGGTACCTCATCACATGCTTTGCAGCTATCAGGTGAACATGCCTAGGTTCCACTAGATACTGAATCAAGGTGTTCACAGCAAAGCATATATCTGACCTGGTATTCGTCAGATACATCAACGACCCAATAATCTGTCTGTACAGAGTTACATCCACTAACTCTGATGAGTCATCAGCTAACAGCTTCAAGTTGGAATCCATGGGAGTGTCCATATCAAATATTCTTAAGATTTCCATAGCATACTTTCAGTGTTTGAGAAAGATTCCTTCTAAGCCTTGCCATACTAGGAAGTAATGCATCAATTTGAGATCTTTCATCTCAAATTTTGTGGCTAGCTTCTTCTTGCTTTCCATGATCTATTTCTCATTTCCTGTCAGAAAGAGATCATCCACATATAGTAATAGTATCATCCATAACCTTAAGGTAAAGGTTAGGATCAACTTTAATTTTGGTAAAGCCCAAGCTTGTCAAGAAACTATCAATTCTCCCTCTGTGACTGAACATCATTCACACTCTGCATTGAGTGATCTTCTGCATATCTATCTGTGCCATCTCCTATCAGATGGGTCTATTGATATGAGCCTCAAGATCATTCGAACTCTATGGTGAGTTCCTTCTTGCATCCATGTCATATGTATATAGAAACCATCTTCAACCTTGTAGAAAAGGTTGAAATCCGCATCACCCATGGTGATCATTAAACTCATCAAATGACTATCGATCCTGGGTACCTGTATAGAGATTTCTTCAATTGAATCCTGGTATTTTTCTCGATTTGCACTTCTTCTTCAATTTCACCATTAAGAGAATGGTCTTATCTAGCCACTTGGAGCAAACATCTCGTCATGATCCTCTTCCTCTTTCTAAGAGAATCTTCTAGCCATGATCCTTCTATAGTATGTTTGATTTGTAAGTCTTCTTGTTGAACATCCATCACCTGTTCGGTGTTCATCATTCTTCATGATCTATCCTACAAATCAAAGTTAATTACATGATTAGCAATACTTCATAATCATCGAATCATGTTGATAATTCAATGATAACCTATTATGCATACTGATATGATTCACATAGTCATGCAACTATCTTGACCAATACTTTGGCACAACACTTTTCCATATCCTGCATGGATAGAGTGGTTATCTAGATGCCTTCCATCTCTACCAGAACTTACTATCGAGAGCGTGCATAGCTCTCAGAATGTCAGCAAAGAGGTTTCATTCTAGACAAACAACAATGGAATGTTTGTCCAACTTATCCATCATATGCATATTAGTAGTATACTATTCAATGCTATATGAATGCTCACACTATGCATGATATATTCTAGGAATACAAATACGCATGCAACTATTATGAGGAATATCATTGACTATTCAAAGATTCAAATAACAACTCAAATACTTATCTTTTATGTTGTGTGGTTGCCTCCTACTTGATTTCTATGATAGCATCATGATTATAAATCTTTGAACTTCTATCCATCCTGGATCACTAGGCATGCTCAAGTGTGCACTAGTGTCATCCTCATGATCTCGTACATAATCATACATTCATTAGTATAGTCTCAATACTATCAAAACATTATGATTCTAAATAATCTTATGTATGGTCATGATCATTTCATACATAGGTATACTTACCTAAGATCCTAACAAAGTAGGTTTCTAACTTGATATAGGAAAACATACCTGGATTATCATGCTTGGTTATGTCTTAACATACCCAAACAATATCTTCTTTGTTCTCTTCAATGATTTAGAGATCTTGTGCTAGAACCTGCATATCTCATAAGTTAAGCATAGTAGAACAAAGTCATACATACCTCGTAAATAGAGATTCTATGTGATCAAATATTATGGATGAGTCTTTGTCTTCATGTCATCAGGGTCATAGAACTTGATTTGTCTTTCTTGATGTACCTGTATCTTGTTAGAAGACAACATCATCCTCATACAACACCACAGGTGCATTAGTACAATCATAAGTGTCATAACCCTAATCAATGAATGTCTGCTATCATTCACATGCATTCATTATCAAACAATCATAATTGTACTAACCTCAATAACATGAAGACAAACATATTATGAACTTAATCATGAACATATTTCAAAACATATTACTATATCTCCTTAAGTCATACCTGTCGAGATTTCTTGTAGTCTTCTTATGTAAGGCCTTAGCCTCATCTCGCCCTAAAACTAGAACTTCTTCTTTTGAGTAGGTGTCCAATTCTCTTCTAGGATTAACCCAATCCACTTTGATTTGCTGAGACTGGATCTAGAGCTGAATTAGGGTTTGTCAGAGAAACCCTAAGAATCCAAATTTTGAATTTCAAACTTTTGAATGGATGGAAAGATGTGGCTTGCTGAGTTGATCAAGCTGGTATACTTCAATTTTGAAAACTACAAAATTTGACCCCTCAAAATTGCCTTTGAAACTTCTAGATCTTCTCGACAGGATCCTGAACTAGGGTTTGATAAAACCCGGTCTTCTGTCCAACCAAAAGATTCAATCTTGTACTCTAAACTTTGATTTTTTTGAGGAGCTTCCAGCCGTGGTCACATATTTCAAAAATTCCAACTTTTGCAGAAGCCCTAATTTTCCACCTTTCTAATCAAAATCTTGAACTAGGGTTTGATAAAGCCCGGTCTTCTTCCCAACCAAAAAATTCGATATTGGTCTCTAAATTTTGATTTTGATGAGGATTATTCAGCGGTGGGCTCCGATTCCAAAAATTTCAACTTTCTCCGAAACCCTAAATTCCCGCAACAGTGGTAAGCCAAGAATGAAGGTGCTCAGAATCCAATTCTATTTTGACATAAATATGCACTTGATTGTTTCTGGTGCATCTCTGAAATTATGAATCCACGGGGTTTGAAACTTCGGAATATGGTAGCCTGACCTATCATCTTTCCAACCCCATAGGTCTGACCTCAATTGGATTCACTGAGAGAGAGTTATGCCAAGTGTCGCAACATGACTTGTTTATGGGATAAAACAAGAGAGCGAACTTGTATGGCATGCCACATGTCACTCGTTCAACTTTGGCCTCTTAAATGTGTACCTGTGAAATTAAATTCCATGCCCTACCTATCACATTTTACAAAATTTCATTTGGATCTTCCTAGCCCAAGTTGTGACCTTTTTTCCTAGGTCACCTATTTATGACTAAGATCTGGAAGAGGCAGAAACCCTAACTTGTACTGATTATATCTCACAAAGTACAACGAATCTGAGGCTATCCTTTGGACACAAGGTACACGGGGATGTTATATACACCTGTAAAGGTTTCAGATCCTGAACCTTTGCCAAAATGGATTTATAGTGAAAGTTCCACAATGGCTAGTTTTTTCCATATAAAACCCTGACCTTCAAATTGTCGCAAGTGAAGTAAGTGTCGTAAGTGCCATACATTGCCTTCCTTCAAGATAGATCTGATACCATGTTAAGATTCAATATGATAAGATAGAAAATATCAGCATTACATTCCATTTCACAACAATAGCATATACAGGATCACTGAAAGAACAACAAGCACAGCATAAACACAAGAGACACAGATTTATCTTGGGAAACCCTCATGGGACAGAAAACCCAGCAAAGCTTCCTCAATATAGATGACCAACAAATACAAAGATGTAATCCTCAACCATGAGCTCCTTCTCCTCCATAGCAGATATCTCTCTCTCTTATGCACTAATCACAACTGAGTGAATGTGTGTTAAATGAGGAACACACCTCCTCTATTTATACACAACTCCGACTTGAATTTTACACTAACTAGGTCGGCCTCAACTTAAGCGCTTAACATAATGTGACAAGGATGACCCCACTAGGGTGGTCTAATAACCCTTTAACCCACATGACTCATACAGGGCCGACCCCCACTAGGGAAGTCTAATAACCCAAGTTACCACATTCTCCACGGAGGAATAAAACATCTCCGGATATACAATAAGGTCTTCACGGAGGAATGAAACATCTCCGGAATAATAAAGTACAAATATAATATTCTTAGAAGTTACAATATTTCAACAAGACAAAATTAGATAAACATAAGGATGAAATCAAGCATATAATCACGATGGTTAATAACAATCAATAAAACCATCCAATCCATCATTGGTCCCATCCATCCCATCAGTACTCCAACCACCTAATCACCACTACTTCCATCTCCTGACCTCATGTCACGTCCCCTCCCATCCTACCAGCTAGATGGAGAGGATCGTGAGGTTAAACCGGGCATCTAGCCCCATACACAGTAAATAAACATTAAATTTAAAAGAAGATGAAGGACGTGGTGCTCAATCTGGGCAATTAGCCCCATATCCATTCATTAAACTTATTGACACAAGACATGTATGTGTGCAGGCTGTAGAACACAATGGAATTTAAATAAATCTTGTTTATATCTAACATACATTCAAGCTATTCTGTAACAGCCATTAAATAGGGACCCTGGCAGAATTATAAAAGGTCATATGGAATTGCATAAACTCGTAAAAACACAGCGGAATTTATTTATGAATTACACAATCTTCACACATGGAAAATATTCATCAAAGGAACAATTGCAAAGTTACAAACAAGAGAATACTTATCTTATGCGAAAGTAGTCCCCGAGCAACCAGCTACACTTCTGCAACGTTCCACCCAACCGTAGGCCAGTGTGCTCCTCAATCTCTCAGCACCACTGCCACCCCCGAGCTGGGCATGATCTCCACAAGGAAAAGGGGAAAACAGGCTCTCACATAGCCAAAGGTATATCAAAATCAGCCAAGCCAATCAGCAATTGGGTTTCTTAGGCTGTTAAGAGATGGGTGCATGCATCATCAAAATCATAAGTGTTGGGCATGAGAAAAACGCCTATACAGTGAAGTTTCCAACAGTGGGTTTCTACCAGTTCCAGAAAAACGTGGGTAGACTCAAAACGAATTTGTAACTAGGGAAAATCGACTAGGAGAGCGACCCATTTCAGAAAAACGCCCCAAGGGCAAAAACGACCTCTCCCTCGGTCCAAAATCGCATCCCTCCTTCCCCAGCTACTCCAAAATACCAAAACGAGTTTCTGGGCATGGAAAAATGCAGGGTTATGGCCAAGAAACGTGAGGATAAACTTCAGGGAGCTCAGACTGCGTGAGAGGAAGAATGGCCATGGGTGAAGAATGGCTTTGGGCCAATTTCGTGGGGGTTTTCTTGCCCCTCAAGTAAAAACACGATTTTCCAAGTTGATGGCTTGCCCATGCACGAAAATTGACAGCCATACCTCTCCCATCCCAAGGCATTTATTGTCTCAACCAATCTTTGGAAGAAGTAAATGATTGGGTGCATGAGACAAAATGGGTAGTTGATGGTTTATGGGTTTCCCCATTGACACATGGATTAATACCATTGGCTCAAGGGTTTGGATAATTTCCCTCCCTCTTCCTTGTAAAGATCATGCCCCCATCTCTTTTGTTGCATTGCATAGCTGGTTGTGGGTTTTCTCATTAAAATTGCATATTTACATGATATCTGGTTTTACATTGTGCACTGCTAGCACAAGGACCATATGCATCTATTCTAATTGCCGATACATAAAACGATAAGTCAGTGGCGGGGCCTTGGCCTTGAGCTCCTCACCATGACTAAATGACAATATTTACATCATTTACAATGTTAATGCAATAGGGTTAAGCTGGGGACGTTACACCTCATCATCCCATCCTCTACTGCAATATACTATGGAGTTGACTACACAACCTAACCACATATAGAACTCGTAAGCGGAAGTGTTGATCGACTACATTGACCAAGCTTCCCCAGCAGGCATCCGCTAGTCATCATCACACGTCTAGGGGAGCGTTTGCATCACATCCCTCCCACGTCTCCAGGTTTCAAGGGATAAACGGTGGGAAATGCCTCCACCCCCCTGATAGTACTAGGGTCAACACCCTACATCAACCATACCGTGCCATCATTGATCTAATGGGTCTCTTCATTGAACAACCACTTTGAGAAAGTTACAATTCCTGTCAAAACTCACACTCACCCACAAGTCATACAATAATGGAATTCACAATTAAATAGCATTAAAAATTGATATAACATCATTATCCTCCTGATGTCCAAGACATATCATTCCCCTTGGCACTATAGGAATCCTCCTATCTCATAGCCAATCAACATGTGGAATAGTTCATCATTAACATGAAACTCATATATATATATATACCCAACTCTTTCAAGTGTTAATCCACATCACTAAAATGACATTTACATATAATCAAGTAAGTTATTTTTGCAAACAACTAAAGTTATCATTCCACATATGGATACTCTATATTCAAGTTGCGTGTTCAATATGAAGTAACACATTCATTGCCATTAATAAATTAAATAGTAAATTCCATTTACCATACAACCTCAAGGCAGTCCACATGTCCACATAATAATCATCTTAATCAATCTATCTTCATCAAACAGATAATAAGCAAATACAGTGCTAAGCTAATTCACATTAGAGTTTTTTTTAAATTAACGACTGTCAAGATATGGAGCGTTACATTATTCTTGTACGTGTGTACAATCTCAGGCACAAGAGGATCATCAGGATTTGGATCAATCAACAAGGAGCAGATCGACAGAAAAACCTACAATCAACAATCAAATAATATTGAAAGGCGGGAATTTATATCTGCTACCAATGTCAATAATGGAATATTAATAATGTTACATAAGAATAAATGATGAAAACAAGCTTGGATATTTTCAATGTAGGACTCCATTGTTATTTCAAGATGTCAAGGGAGATGCTACCATTGCTATTTATATTTGGATGGAAAACCTTAGTGTTGAATGGAACCTACATAATATTTGAAAATATCCAACATCAGCAGAAGCACCATAATACATTAAAAAAATCATTAAATGCCACATTTCAAAAAATAACATCCTGGACATGTGCAACCAAAGTAGATTTACTATTTACTTGCTTTGGGATGTGGAACTATACATAACTATATAACACATACCTGATGATCTATCAAGGTAATTCCTTCTAAACGATTTTAGCAGGAATTTTAATAAGTTGGATGGTTGTGTGAAATAGATGGATTCAGTTACATGCATGATAATATATTTGAAGAAATTCTCTCATAAAATATGAAAATATCAGTGCATGACCTATAATGATATGAGAGGGGTTTATTTGTATAAAAAAAAAAGTTTCATGTAATTAATATTATTACCATTTCCCAAGTTATAACAAGGCTATAACATTTGTTATCTCCACAATGAAATCCATCAAAAGCTGGATGACTCATTGAACTGGAGAAAACACATTGTTTTTAAATGGAGCCCCAATACTCTTTGAATCTCCAACTCCATTGCCACATGCTCCAATTACAAAACAATTTAACTTTAAGATTACTTTCAAAATTCAAACTATTTGTAAACTCCTATTTCAAAAGATACATCAGTGCCAGAATGCTTGCAGATACAAAAGTAAAATCAAATCAAACATATCACCTGTTAAACCCAAAATAAATAATGCATGATTCTACAGCTTCGTGGCTTATTAGTATATACCTTTGGAGGCTTGAATGGATAATCAGGAGGAAAATGTATGGTCACCACAAACATACCCCCTGCATACGAACTATCAGGAGGTCCCATGATTGTAGATTTCCAATGAAACATATCATCAACCATTGGACCTACAAAGAAATTGAAATCTTTTGTCATATAAAGACCCTCTACAATAATCATCACCTAAACCACAACCTTTGCATGTCAGCAATGATATTTTAACCATCTTAACCTTGGATCTAATAAGCATTTTATTATCATTATAGACATGATACAACTACATGGGTTGCATATGCACCTCACTACTCTTGGTGGAAGTGCATAAAAAGAATTAATCTAGATTTGGTTCATCGCTAAGAGTCGAACCTCATATTTGGTACCCAAATTGACACTAAAAAATATGATAATAACTTAGGTTTGATTTAGACCATGGAAGAGTGAAAACATAGGATCCAAGCCAATTAGAATATGACAAGGGTAAATACAGTTTTACATGGCGGACCCTCCTAAATTAAAGATATGCTCTCCTGGATGGTTATCAAAGAGCACCAAAAAAATGCAAAATAAAAGATGTGAGCTTTAGAAACTTCCCAAGCAAGCAGAATAACCAACAAATGACTAATTTAAGAAACATATATCCAATGATTAAGAAAAATATTTTTCTTCCTAGTGATTCTTTCTAATGGTATAGCTTATCAAATGCAAAATATGTTGGAGACAAAAGGCATCGTATAATGGAGTGGAAGCATGGAAAATATAATATAGGCTTACAATGCCAAAACCACAATAGTTCCACAACTTACAATATGTTGCACAAGTGAGAAGGTTACTTCTTTGAAAAAAACCCAAATAGGCAAGCAAAGCCATAATTATAAAAGGGATTATTTGTCACTTCAATCACCAATTTCAGGGCCAAAAATGAAAAACCATTGGTCTAACCTATCCAAAGCACTCAAACAACCTAAAAAAAGAGGCAAAAATGAAGACAAAGAGAACAATGTTGTTGGAACAACAACATCAAAACACATTCAATATTTTAAATCATTTGATATGTATTGTTGAATATACATCCTTAACAAATACCATATAAGAAACAAGCATATGTAGCAATACCTTCCACACAAAATAGAAGATAGGCTAGAATTGCACCTTGACATGGACAATGGTAAAAATGCCACAATATCTATTCCATTACTATTGATTACTGTTGATTGATGGTTTCCAAATCTGCTAGTTCAATAAATATTCCAAAGGATAAATGATGTGAAGTCATGCATAGGCTATTAAAAGTTAAAACTTCCTCTTTACTACTATTAAAAATTCCTATTTACTATTGTTAAACATGTGCAAATCAAATCTTCAAATTCTCCTCTTTATTCAAACCCTCACCCAAGTTCTATTGCTTCTCTTGTCCAATTCATGCTCGGAACTGCTTAAAGGCCTATTCATTGTTTCCATAAGACATAGACAGTCCTAAACTGTGCCCATAATTTAAAATGAAGACTACTAGGGGGGCAGTTTCATGCCCAAATTTGGGAGAATATTGACATTTACTATGGAAAGAGATCATGGACTATCCCTAATTTACCCAAAAAATCAAACCATGCCTCCTACTGTTGGACTTTATGCACAAAAATGACCCGGGAATTATAATAATTCCACAAACAAAGCCCAAAATTTTTTCAACAGCACCTAGAATAGCTAATGAGGCTTGTTATAACTTAAAATGTTACCCATTCAAATAGGGGGTAATACCCCTCAAGCTACATATGCATTTTGAGTATGTATAGGTGTTCTTTCTAGCAAATAAAGAAGCTTCAACTACAGCAATAAGATGACCTATTATAGCTACTTTATCAGAGGCATTTGGAATTTTGCGTCAAAAACATGTACATACCATCTTGGGTAAGATAAGATATGTTCATTTTATTAATTTCCACCAATGAATGTCAGACTTATATTTTGCAGCAGTAGTGAGTTTCTCAAAGTAGGTATATCCCTTGGCCAAATGTACATCTTTCACTCAGCAGCAAGCAGCAAAAGAAAATTTTGGGCGAGATCTAGTTGTTTCCACTACAGGGTTAAGGTACTTTGTTTGGGTCTACAGGGTTCTTAAAATTTTGGGAAAACATTGATCAATAGGGAATATTTTACTAGAGAAACTAGTTTTTGTCCATGGACAATAGAAATGTTTTTTTCCATGAACAATAGAAAATTGCTTGTAGTAGTAGACCTAATACAACATCCATAGTTGAATATTTGAAGAAGTACATTAATTACAAGCATGTTGAGGGAACACACTGGCATACACACTTCAACTACCTAGTAAATTATGGTGTAGTTTACCTATATATAAGGTGTTTAGCTACTAGTTTGCAAGCTTAATATTGCATTGCTTCAAGAAACAATGTGTATAGAGCATAAAGCCACATTTTTTTTTTATCTTAAAGGATTGGAGCTTCTATTCAATAGATGTTGTACGGTTATCTAAAAATTTAATTTTTGGGTGGATTTATAAGTTTGACTACCCCTCTTCTTCCATTTTAGTCTTGGGTATTGTGGTGGGACCTAAAGGATAAAGAGATTGGGAAAGATTTGAAATTTATTAATGTTTGTGGGCCTTATAGGGATAGAAGACCTTACTGGAAGGAATTGTTGATTGGTTTTCCATCTAGGGATAATGTGATTATGGGGGGAGACCTAAACTTATCCCTAAACCTAAAGGAGACTTGGGGAGAGGCTTCTAGACAGGATCCTCTTGGGGATTTATTCTCACGATTATTTAGTCTCAACATTTAGTTGATGTGGCACTCGTTAAGGTTGTCCCTACATGGAGAAATGCAAGAATATGTTGTGAGGATATTTCCAAAAGACGTGTATATTCCTAGTAACGGGGTCCTTATTTAATGAGAATATAAGAACTAAATCCTACGTGGAGTCTGGTGGGGCTTCAAATCATATCCCGATATTTTTAAATTTGGACTCAGAAGATTCGAAGCTACCTAGTCCTCTTAATTTTAACCAGTCTTAATTGTTGAATAAAGAGTTTGAATATTTAATTATTAATATGTGGATGCCTTTTGACAATCAAGAGAAGGATGCTACAATGAATCAATTTGCAAATAATTTGAAAAGAATCAAAGGTATTATAAGAGGGTGGGCTAAAAATATTGCTTCGAGGTCACAAAAACAACTAAAAGAGTTGGAAGAAGGCATTTCAGCACTTTTTGAAAATAATGATGTTGGAGTATTTTCAAAGGATGAAGATCAGTCCTTGAAGTAATCTGAGTGCAAAAAAAAGGAATTATTAGACAATGAGGAGGCTTAGTGGAGACATAAAGTAGAGCTATTTGATTAAGGGGAGATAATAATACAAAAAAAAATTACAATTTTTCCAACAATAGAAAATATATGAACACTATGTGGGATATCATTCACACAAAGGATTCTAAGGTTAGCACTTTCAGAGAAATCGCAAAGTTATAAAACAACATTTTAAATATTTGTTTAAGGACACCCAAAACTTGCTAACATTGGAGAAATTATAATAATTTTAAGCCTCTTTCCTCACCTCATAGATGATGAAATAGGTGATCATTTGGAGGCTGAAATTACAAAGCCATAACTATTAGACATGGAAGATCCCAAGTGGAGGCTTAAAAGCAGTGCCATTTGATTAAGGGAAAGAGATAATAATACAAAATTGTGTTTTGCAAAGAATAGAAAACATATTAACGCTATTTAGGATATCATTCACCCAAATGGTTCTAAGGTTAACACTTTCAAAGAAATAGCAAAGTTGGAAAACAACATTTCAAATCTTTGTTTAACAATCCAGAAGTTAGTAACATTGGAGAAACTATGAAAAAATTTAGTCTTTTTCCTCACCTCATAGGTGATGAAATGAATAAGGATTTGTAGGCTGAAATTAGAAATCCAGAACTGAAGTTTGTTTTATCCTCCTTTATGAAAGGGAAAAGTCTAGGACCTAATGGGTTGACAGTGGAATTCTACCTTGGATCTTACAATTTTATACAACAGAATTTGTTACAAGTTGTCAAATAATCAAGGATTTCTAGAAACGTTTTGGGGGCATTAAAATCCACTTTCATAGCACTTAACCCCAAGAAACAACAATGTTACTTTTGAAGATTATAATTTGGTTTCTTTATGCAATCTAATTTACGATCTTAACTCCAAATGCAATGATAACATAATGAAGTGTATTGTATCTAATGGAGAGTTTGGGTTCCTCTTCAATCACCAAATCCATGATGTTATGGAATTAGCATGGACTAGGTTGAGGGACAATTTTCCTTCCTCAACTTTTCCAAGCCTGATGTTAGAACTATACCCTAAATGTCCCAAAAAAATCCTTGGAATGTATTAGGTATAACCAAGATGTATCCATGTCCTCATTGAAGTCCTCAACAACTTTGGAATGTTTCCTAGGCATCAGTAGGTCCTCAAAATGCTAGAACAATGGGGACGAGGGTTTTTAGAGGGAGACATAACCCTGTGCAACATAGTTTTTTTTATTATGAGAATACACAATTTTGACTAATGATGGGAAAATGCTTTTCAAATTGAAACTCCATTTAAAATAGCATCCACACTGGCATAGAAAACAATTTTAGAGAACAATGAACTATAGTAAGTTAATAGATGGACTAAATAGAAAAATCCTTTGGAAAGTAGAGCCCATTATCTAACAAAAATGAACTAGAATATGAACGCCACCTATCACCTTGGTACCCTAGATACAACAATGTATAATATAACTATAGAGCATAAATGAAAATTATTGTTAACTAATAAGTTGAATGATCTAGTAAAATTTGTTATGATGGATAAAAGATAAAAAAAGATGGCTCAATAAAAAAAAAAATATAAATTTGAGTCAAGTTGGATGTATTTAATAACAAACTAATAAATTCATTCTACCACATGTATCATGAGGTGGGGATGGAAGTCCACTATACCACGCAAACGCCACTAAGGAGGGAGGAAGAGAGTGGAGTTGTCATTCATTTTTAGGGAAATATTAGAAACCCTCGAGTGAGAAAATATAGGATTGAAAAGGTGAGAACCAATAGGCTAATTAGGGTTTTAGATATTAATTATGTTAACCCATGGATGTATATTATTAAGGTACTTCACTTACTAAGGTTTCACATTAGGTTTAGCGAATAAATAGAAAAATAAATTAAATTAACAATCTAGGGCTCATTTACCAAAGATTCCTTTAGTGAATTAGTTTGAAACCCTAATGTTGAAAAATTCATAGAGAATCATGGAAGGAAATCACCCAAAATCCATTTTTTAGGTGTTAAAGCTACTTGGTTTGAAAAATATATTTTTGACAAGTCTCCAAGATTGATCCAAATCTTGGATGGTCCTACACACAACCCAACTCTCTTTTAAAACATGAATTCTACCTAATCTCTAATACAATTATGTATATCTATACATTCAAATAAAACTAGATATACTTCCATAAAAGATACATCCATGAAAATTTTGAGTGTAGAAACCCAATTTCCCTTATGGGGAATGATAACTCCCACGTCCTAGCTATGATGGAACCTCCATTGAGATTGTGGAGTTGAATTGTCAATTGAGGTTGTTGAGTGGAACTATGCCAATGAAGAATCCCTAGGATGAATCAACAAGCCTTTAAGGTTGGAGCAAAACTAATCATGAGAGGTTTCTATAGAGGCATCATAGATGACATGTGTAAGCAACCCAAGAACATGGAAGAGAGAAAATGCTAAACCTTGAGATAAACTTGTAGAAAAGAAGAAGAATCTACAACACATAATATTTCATTGAAAATGAATTCAAAATAATAGAACAAACATAATAAAGAAGAAGATGCAACAAGAAATAAGTTTTTCATTCTTTAGGGACAAATCATTGTTAAGGATTTTATTATTTTCTTTATAAAGAATGTATAGACATAGAAACAATGTTGCCCCTAAGATCAAGAATAAAATTGGGAATCAAAACTACTTCTCAAAACCAAGAATGCAATCTAGACTTTGCTTGACACATTCCATATGCAATCTCCCACTTGGGAGTTGCATTGAACAAGGATGAATCCCCACCTTGCCCCTACACCAAAAAAATTTCCTTCAATCCACTGCCTTAGTTAATATCTGTGTTGCATTATCCCAAGTCCTAACCTTGAGTATAGTTACCTCACTAGAATCCATCACCTTTCTAATTTAGTAGAATTTTACCATGGTATACTTTGTCCATGGATGAAACTTGGGACTCTTTATCAAAGCATTTGTGCTTTTATTGTCACAAAAAATAAGCTTGGGCCCATGTTCTATTCCAATATGTTTGCATAATTTCTTCAATAGAACAACTTCCTTGGAAGCCTATGAAGTTGTAGTTCACTCTACTTTAGTACTATAAGGGAAACCACTTGTTGCCGGATTACTCCTCCAACTCACAACTCCTTGAAACAACATAAATATCTACACACTAGTAGAGTTTGCATTGTCCACATCCCCTTTCTAGTCAGCATCAACAAACCCATGCATTTGAAGCTTCTTCTTCCATCTCATTGATAGCAAATAGTGTAGTCACTATTGCCTCATGGGTACCTAAATATCCTCTTAATAACTATCCAATGATCTCTCCTTGGATTTTCCATGTACCTATTTATAACTCCCATTGCATGTGCAATAGTTGGTCATGTGCACACCATTGCACACTTAAGGCTACCAATTGCACTATCATATAGCAATTTTCCCATCTCCTCTTCCTCCTATAATCTCATAGGGCTCATGTTAGTCGATATAAAATCTCCCACTTGAGATAATCAAGGATTTATACAAAAAAAAATGGGGGCACTAAACTCCGCTTTCATAGCACTTAACCCCAAGAAAAAACACTGCTACTTTGAAGATTATAAGTCGGTTTCTTTATGCAATCTAATTTACAAGCTTAACTCCAAATTCATTGCTAACATAATGAAGTTCATTGTATTTGATGGAGAGTTTTGGTTCATCTTCAATCACCAAATCCACGATGTTGTGGAATTAGCACAAGAAGAAATGCATTATATCAAGACCATAAAAATACCAATAGTTATCTTGAAGATTGATCTAGCTAAGGCATATTACAGAGTGAATTGGTTATTCCTTAGATTATTGCTACTTCAACTAGGTATGAATTTGCAAAATGTAAATTAGATTATGAGATACATGTCATTGATTTATGTTGTTGTTTTGATTAATGGCTATCCTTATGCATTTTTTACTACTACGAGAGATCTCAAGAAAGGATGTTCTTTATATCCTTTACTCTTATTTTCAGTGCTAAAGGGGCTAAGTATGATAGTCAAAGATAAAAGGAGAAAAGGAGAGTTGGAGGGGGTTAAAATTGTAAATTCTATCTAAATCTCACATTTTATTTCTGTTGATGACATCATGATTTTTGGACATGGTTCAATTAAGGATTTGGAAAAAATAAAGGATTTGTTGGATCCATATTGTTAAGCTACAAGAATTGAGATGAAGATGAACAATTCCTCTCTATTCTTCAATGAACTAGCAGAAGATGTCAAGGCACGAGGCAAAATAATATTTTCTATGAATTTTTGTAAACTTGAATAAGGGTGAAATACCTAGGCATCATCTTAAAACCAAATGATTATCAATTTGATGATTGGCCATGGTTATATAACAAAATCGAAGCTAGAATCTATGTTTGTTGTAATAGATGGTTGTCATGTGGAAGAAGATTAGTTTTGATTAAGGCAGTATTGGAGAGCATTCCTTTGTATTGGTTGTCTATAGCACAAATTCCTAAAGGCATATTAAACAAAATAAAATAAAATAAAAATGTTTATTGTTTTTTGTGGACTAGCAAGAGGGAAGGTATTCCACTATTCAAGTGGACAAGGCTAGTCACTCCAAAGGAATTTGGGGGGTGGGGTTTGAAAAATGAACATATTTTTTAGTTTAGCACTTGCAAAATTCTTTGGAGATTTGTCTATAATGAAGGAATTTGGGGAAGAGTAATGGAAGTCAAATACTTAAAAGTTATGTCCATGGAACACTAGTTTAGATTGGCAAGAAAACATTCTCCTAGAGAATCCACAGTTTGGAAAGCCTTCGTGAAGGCATTTCCCTTAATTGGAAATTGGTCAGCATGGAAAATTGGAAATGGTAATAAAGTTTGGATAGGGGAAGACCCATGGATAGGTGTCAAATGTATTTTATATTATCAAAGACATTGTTGGAAGCCTTACATGAATAGGGGATTTTTTTACTAAGAGAGGCAAGATCACAGTTGGCAAGAAATGCTTGGTTAGAACTTATAAGCTAGGTGAAAATAGATCATTTGAGTTTGCAGGGTGAGTTGGCAATGGAATGGGGGCAGTATATTAAAATCTTCTAACCCAAAGTGCTATAAATTGACAGAGGAGGAGGATCAACTTAAATGGTAAAAAAAAACATGGGGTGAGGAGAATATGCTGTCAAGTTGGGATATGCAGCTAGAATAGAGGAGGATTTGGATTTAGAGAGAGTTTCGTCTATTCCTTTAAAACGAAAATATTTATGTGGTTGGCTCTGGAAAAAAGAGTTCTAACTTAGGACAATGGACAAAAGAGAAATTGGGTTGGGCTAGGTAGATACATACTTTGTAAAAGTAGTTCAAAGAAATTATCACCTTCTGTGACTTTTCCTTTTTCTAGTATTGTCTAGCATGCGGTCATGCAAGTCATTGTTGGAAAGACAAAATGGGATAAGTTGACTATGGTGGGTGGTCTTTTAGACTGGCTAACAGACAAGGCTATGGAAACTTATAGTGCACTACCCTGCCTATTTATTTATGGGCTTTGGTTGGAAAGAAATCAGATGGTATTTCAGGACTTGTACATTTCCTCTACACAAGTAGCACACAAGATAAGAGTGGCAATGGAAGGCAACAGAAGGCCTACCAAAGAGAAAATTTCTAGATGTTTATTGTGCCAAGTATAGATCAAGAAAAACCATGGGCTTTCTTCGACAAATCTTGTCAAGGAACTCCAAATATGTGGAGTAGGGGTTGTACTTTTCACTGATTCTTTTCATTTCCTAATACTGAAGTACGGTGCTAGACAAGGCACCAATGATTGTGCTGATTTTTTTGCTCTATGGTTGTTGATGAAAATAGCATTTAAAAGAGAGCTAAAACATCTCCAAGCGTTAGATTCAAAGTTCTTAATGGACTAGGTTAAACATCACATCATTGAAAAGCTGACCCTAACCCAAGTCAAGGAAGTCAAGGAGGTAAAAAAAACACTTTTGATGTTAATGTTTTTGAGAATTTAACTCAAAAACATAAACTGACTAAAAAATCTTTGCTTTTACAGGAGGGTACCTTAAATTCAGAGGAGGGACTCTCCTTTCACCTTTAGAAAACACTTTGTATTAATTCACATTGCCAACAGTTCATGACGAAGAGGTCTTTCAAATCATGTGTTCGTAACCTTAGAGGTCCTTATAGGTTATTAGGATATGTTTGTTGTTCATTTTTTATGTTTTTCTAGTGTTTTTATGATACTAAAGGAAAACTGTAATTATGTAGACTTAGGTCTATTTCTGTTGCAGACAGTGCAGAAATAGTTATTGATCCCTGGTTTTTAATCTGTCCTGTATATTTTAATTTCAAAATATAAAACATGGAATATATGGATTTTTTCCTTGGCAAAAAGAAAATCAAATTATAACAAATTTCTTCCAAATTTTAGGGGTCTTATGCATCAATTTGGTGCCTTACTTTGTTGTGATCTTAAAAATATATTATTATTATTATTATTATTTGTTAACAAATCTTTGTTGGCATCATCCAAGCTCCACATGCTTCTTCGATGCATTTGGTTCGTCATATCAAGAATATGAGATCAACAGTAGAAGGGTATAATAGAGGTGGAAATGACTTACATCATCCAAAAGGTCCAAATACTTTGCAATACATGAGGTTCTTTTGATCTAGTGGGGCCAATCAACACAAAAATATCTAATTGCTTGAAGGTTATTACAGCTGCATCCATCACCATTGAAGGTTGTTACAGCTGCATCCATCACCATCCAAGTGTTATTGATGTGGAAAGACAATCGTCCCATCAGCAATTCCCATCCAATCAAGACCTCTATCTTGCATATTAATCACTCATTCTTTTGATTTTCTTCTTAAGCATATATTGAACTTTGTTCTGGGGTGATCTCATACTAAAAGGATAATGGTTATGTGTAATTGTTGATTAATGAGAAAATATAGCTTTCGTTCATTCATGGATATGCATTAGTTTTAAATTGATTAACGTTAAAATGGTAGATATTCAACATGTAAAGACGGACCAACATAGGTTAGATTCCAATTTGGGATCTAGTGTAATGCCAATAAAATTCAAACCGCAAACTATAGATATAGGCCATGTAAGATTTACAAGGAAGGCGGCCATATGTTATTTCTTTTTCAATTGCGTAATCAAAATTTTCCTTGACAACCCATGTTAAGCACTTCCTAACACATCATTAAATCACAATCAAAATTTGAGATTCTTGGAAAATGATCTATTTTAATAATTGTTAATTGGTTTCACTTTCTAATAATATTTGTCGACGTCGCTTTGTTGCAAAAAAATAAAATTCAAGTAGTAATGTTGGTTATTCTATGTAGATGGATTATTCTAATAGTGCATATATATTTTATATTATATATGTTAATTCAGCTATGGTGACTAAAAAATAGTCCTTTTTATAATGGAATAAAAAAAGTGATTATTTTTATTGATCCATACTTAATTATGTTAGATTCATTTATGTACTTTTGTTTCTTTTTCAAATTTCATTATGTTGAAGAAGGTTTTCTCATATAAAATGTTGAAATCAACTTTGCTTACCTATCTTGCAAGAATGACAAATAGAGTTTTTTTTATACTTTCTATTAACTAACATATCAATTTAAACATTGAGTAGTCCTTAAAGTAGCCTCTTAAACAAAATAAAAATACTCAAATACTTTATTTGGATCTATTGGCATTTTGTTTGTACACATGGGCACTTTGTTTTATTTGGCCTCACAAGAAAGTAAATGAATAATTTTCAACTTTTTCTTCTTTAGAGCTAGGTTGAGCCTAGGCCAAGGCCAACCACAATGTTAGATGAAAGAGTGATTTACCCACAAGTAGGATGCTTCTACCAGGTTTGCACGAGGCTCGATCGAACCTGGACATCCTTTGGGGAAGACAAAATTATCCCCAACAAGTGGCTCCCACCCTCAACCCCTCCCTATTATATTTGAACCCAAGACTTGATGGAGAATAAACCCCAAACAAACCAATTGAGCTAGACCTCGTGGATGAATAACTTTTAACTTATAAATTTCCTCATATCTAAATGAATTTTCTATCTTTCACTTTATGAAAACTTGAGTTTGAACTTATAAATTATGAAGGCAAGCCATAGGTTGAAATGGTTTCAATTAATACAACAACTAAAGTTAAAATATCTCAAACATTTATTTTTAATATAAATCAAATCATGCTTAAGTATAAAAACATCATATATAGTTATTACATTTTTTTGTCACAACATGGTAATGGAATAAAAATGACAACAAAGAAATGAATTTGCATCATACTAAAAATTATTAGTTTTTGGGGTTACTTCTACAGTGTTTACAATATGTTTGGGTTGTTTCAAAAGATTTGGGGTACATGATGTATAATCGGCCCTCAATTGGTTTGTGATGGATTTGCATATGAGAGATGGTTTGTAATGGATTTGCACATTGGAGATGTCTTACTCAGTGATTTATTAACCTCAGTCGAGTGTTGGCATGATATTCTTCCTTAGCGCATTGGAAATCTCCAAGTAGCTTGGGTGATATATTAACATCACTCGTGTCTTTCAATCCATCTACAATTCTCTGAATCCATCTGCAGTGCTAAAGTTTAGTAAATTGTACAAATTCATTGTCAAAATTGTAATTTTTCATTGTCGGAGTGACACAACTAAAAATTACCAAATAAATGACCAATTCATATTCTTAATGTTATTTTTATGTGGTCATATTTAGTTTATTTACTTGTTATTGTTAGGATATTCCTATACTCCATCCTAGTCCTACTAGCTTTCCAGTCATTTTCATTTTCAGTCATGCATGCAAAATTAGGGTTTGCATGCATTCTAGGTCATCAGTCCCAGCACCTAGTCCTCAGCAAACTAGCCCCCGGAGCTTCTTTCAGATCATTTCTAGGCCTCCCAGTGACTAATGCGCCCTCCTTTGCTCCATTGCATGACAAGGGTGCCTTCTTCACCTACCAGTCCAGTTATATTCAGTTATATTGAGTTATCCATCAGTTATTTCCTTGATTTAAGGATTAACTAACTCTTTACTAAGTTTATCACTCTGTTGGACCTCCAGTGAGACTAGATTGACCATTCTGACTCCAGTTAACTCCTATGGAAACCTCCACTGAGCCTCCTTCACTATATTAGTGCTTCTATGTGCCAGTTACACCAACCACATTCAGATAGACTCAGTTTGACTCTCGGTTGATCATTACTTGTGCATTGATGACTTCACTGATGAGAAGGTGGAATCCTAGTTAGGCATTGATGACTCTCCACTGATTATGTATCTATGCATGAAGGCCAATTTGAATTCCTCCTAGTGAATTCGAATCCTCATACTCAGCATTGTATATTTACCAGTTCATTATTATGATAATAGTAACATGTGTAATTATTCTGCCTCTCAGAGTTTCTTTGGATCTAAGTTCTATTGCTTGTCTCTTCTTCTATTATTCCTAAATTCTTTCATTGTGAGGTTTACATCATCTCTTTGGATCTTATGTGGGCAATTTCACATGGTATCAGAGCCTTGAGAGTATATTCTAGCTCCATTCTTGAGAGTTTTTTGTAGGTATTTTGAAGTTCCAGCAGTTGCAGCAGCAGATTCAGCAGCTTTCTATTTGCACTTGTTCAAGCAGTCAAGATGAGCAATTCGAATGCTCCTTCTTCTATATTTCTCACTCCTTTCAATTATTTCGAATGGAAGAGGAAGATGATAATACTCTTGCAATCAAGAGGGTTTACTAGAATAGTTGAGGAAAAAGATGCCATACCACATCAAGCTAAAAAGAGAATCAAGCACCTAAACAAAATGGATGAAGCCTTTGGATGCATATGCCTTCATATATCTGATGATCTATTGTTTCATACTGATGGATTGAAGTCTCCAAATGATTTATGGATAAAATTGAGGAGTTGTTTTGGCAAACAAGACGAACTAAGAGGCTACATTCTTGAGAATGAATTGGTTGCCCTTCAACCTAGCAATTTTGAGAGCATCCAAGATTTCTTCTCCAAATTTCAGAATTTGGTTTTGCATTGCAAGCAATGTGGCATCACTAAAAGTGATGAGCAATTGATACTCTCTATATTGAGCAAACTTGGATCTCAATTTTATGTCTTTGTATCTACCTTTCATTATGTTCGAATGTCCATCCCTGGATGGAATTTTCCCACCTTAAGTGACTTTATTGAAGCTCTCACTCAAGAAGATAACAAACTGTTTCAAATGGGTGCCATCAAAACCTCCATAGATCTAGCTCTTTTAGCTGGTGAATCAAGTGGAGTGAATGCAAAAGGGGGACAAAAAGGCAAAGGCAAGAAACCTTCAAGATCCAAGAATGGCAAACAAAAGAGACCAAATTGTACCTACTGCAAGAGAGGAAACCATCCTGAGCATGCCTACATGCATAAGAAGATTGATCTTCTAACCAAGCTTCTTGAACAAAACCAAATTGTTGTTGCAAAAGAAGCAAAGATGTCTGATTCTGGAAGTGGATCTGATGATTGTCATGCATTGATGGCTGGTTTTTCAAAGACAAAAGCTCTCCTCATAGATTCTGGATCTTCCAACCACATGGTGGCAAAAGAAGAATCCTTCTTTTCTTTGGATCTCCAAGATGGGCCTACCATTCACATGGGAGACAACTCTCATATTTCTGCCAAAGGTTTGGGTACAGTTCATTTGGAGCATGGTAAGTTCAAAAATGTCTTATTTGTTCCTTCTCTTACAGCTAATTTGTTTTCAGTATATCAAATGAATCATACAAGATCTCCAAAACAAGTAATTTTTGGTCCAGACACAATAGAGATTACATAAATCTCCACTGGAAAGGTTATAGCGAATGGGATTGCTAATCATTCCTCAAAGGCATATGAGTTCTCACACTTCATGCCCTTCTCTCCTACTATTCCTTCAGATTCTGATGAAGATCACAGTGACTTCTCTTCCAATGACTCCTATTCTAGTGAAGAAGAAGATCAAGATTTTGATGTTGAGATCATGGTTCAAGAAGATTCAGAACCAACACCTATTCTCAGTCCAGATTCAAGAGAAATATGTTCTCACATAGTCCTTGCTACTACTGAGAACACAGTTGATGATTTATTTGCTTACAGAACTACTAGACTTTAGCAGCATGCTAACCTTGCATTATGCCATCCATCTCTCCATAAGAGATGCAGCATGATGATGGGATTCTCTCTTCCATATTTTGGGGAGACTACTCATGTTCCATTCGCTCCAGATACAGAAAAAGTTCCTGAAAGACTTGCTTCATCCTCCACACAATGGGAGACCTTCCTACATGGGATCAGCTTGCCAAGTCTTTTACAAAAGTTTTCACTGATGAAAGCTTCTTTCTTTTCTACATGATGGTTCTTTGAGTTATTTACTGTTCTTTTGAGGGGGGGTATTTTTCCCATGAGGTTTTCCCCATTTTCTCAGTTTATGGACAGTTATGTATTCTATTATCATTTCATTTATTGTATGGGTGACCTTTGGTCCTAGTTACCAGGGCCCAGGATGGATTAATGGGGGGTGTTAGGATATTCCTATACTCCATCCTAGTCCTACTAGCTTTCCAGTCATTTTCATTTTCAGTCATGCATGCAAAATTAGGGTTTGCATGCATTCTAGGTCATCAATCCTAGCACCTAGTCCTCAGAAAACTAGCCCCCAGAGCTTCTTTCAAAGCATTTCTAGGCCTCCTAGTGACTAATGCGCCCTCCTTTGCTTCACTGCATGACAAGGGCACCTTCTTCACCTACCACTCCAGTTATATTCAGTTATATTGAGTTATCTTCAGTTATTTCCTTGATTTAAGGATTAACTGACTCTTTACTGAGTTTATCACTCTGTTGGACCTCCAATGAGACTAGATTGACCATTCTGACTCCAGTTAACTCCTATGGCACCCTCCACTGAGCCTCCTTCACTATATTAGTGCTTCTATGTGCCAGTTACACCAACCACATTCAGTTAGACTCAATTTGACTCCCGGTTGATCATTACTTGTGCATTGATGACTTCACTAATGAGAAGGTGGACTCCTAGTTAGGCATTGATGACTCTCCACTGATTATGGATCTGTGCATGAAGGTCAATTCAAATTCCTCCTAGTGAATTCGAATCCTCATACTCAGCATTGTATATTTACCAATTCATTATTCTGTTAATAGTAACATGTGTAATTATTCTGCCTCTTAGAGTTTCTTTGGATCTAAGTTCTATTGCTTGTCTCTTCTTCTATTATTCCTAAATTCTTTCATTGTGAGGTTTACATCATCTCTTTGTATCTTATGTGGGCAATTTCACAGTTATCTGGTCATATATTTTATCCCATGACCAAATTGGTCATTTATCTTGGTTGTTTTTAGTTGGCTCACTCAAGTTTGGTCATTTCTCCCTTGAAAAAACTGTGGTGACCAAATTTTTTGGTTGCCTGATCATTTATCTCTCATTTTGTACTAGTGGCTTAAACATATTTACAGTTTAAAATTTTTAAAGATTGACGAAATGTAACTATATTTATGGAAATATATTTAAATGTTTTAAGTTTGTGTTATAGTTTTAATGTTATGCTAACAGTTCAAGAGTATTCATTGAAATTTAATTCTTAGGATAATAATGAAATGCTCTTGTTGCAGTGTAACCTTTAATAGTTCAGTTATTCACTATTTTTATGTCCTCGAAGGGGATCATATATATATCGCCACACCTCTATTATTTGGACTCTAAAACCTATAAATGTTTCCTTGGGACTATATATAAGCTATAGTGTGAAGTGTATAATATTTTGTGTAATTTTTAAAATTGATATTTTTCAAAGACATTATTGGTTGCAGGAGCGTGACATCATCCTCGATTCTCCCTTCCTGGGATGGGGCGGAGGGTTGATGTCATGTAGGATACCCTGACAAGGATTCCCTTTTTCGATGGCGTATCTGCAGTCGAGGTGAAGGATTTTCCTTTTAAATGGAGGAGCTGGAATGCATTTTTTTATGGAGTTGATGCGGAGGAGCTAGAATGCATTTTTTGGGGGCAGTGGGATGATGTCACGTAGGCTACCCTGACAGGGATTCCCCTTTCGATGGTGTATTTGTAGTCGAGGTGAATGATTTTCCTTTTAAATGGAGGAGTTGGAATGCATTTTTTTACGGAGTTGATGCAAAGGAGCTGGAATGCATTTTTTTACAGATTTGATGCAGTGCAGTCAAGGAAGCTAATGAAACATGTTGTCTTCATGTCCTGTTATATGCATGTCCTGCAGATGTAGAATCATTCGTAGATCTTCGGATTTTAAAGAAGCTTATTTTCATGATTAGTTTCAGAAAGATTTCAACGAGTTTTTTAGAGTGCGGGCAGAGGAGATGGTTGGGGAGTAAGTATGTGTTTGTTCTTACTGTCACAAGACCCAACCAACCTTTTTTGGCATGTACGACATTGTGGAAAGTGTTGCAAGCTATGTTGGATCAATTATCTCAAACCAGATTTATTTGTTATGCCCTGGATCTATTTGTTCCTACATTGTTGCAGCTTGCATATCTGGAGGAGGAGAAAATATTGTACTGTGGGCATTCTAATCCACACCCAACATGAATATTAGTATGGATAGGCAGTTAGGTAATGACCTACAAAATCATGTAGTCACAGTTGTTTGGAAAATTCAAAATGCAAATCAGATTGCCACCAGGAACTAGATAAAAATCCTTCTTTGTTAGCGTTTGTACAAACCAAGTGGGAATTCCAACTACTACTTATTTCTTGGTTGGTTGGAGACTCTGAAGGGTTAATAAGATCTTGATCAGTTCCTTTAGGAAGGTCAAGCCAGGCTCATTTGATGTTATTTTAGGGGCGCATGGAGAAGCAAATTGGGCTAGTGGCTTGGCCTTTAGACTTAGCTGGACTCTTGCCTTTATAAATAAATAGTAGTATTAAACTTTATTCATTTATCGAGATATTGTGCGGGCTATAATCCTCATGATGAAAAAACAAAAAGATGATGGGATGCACTATAGTGCATAAATGTTAAGTTAAATATTTATAGTTTAAATAAGTCACCGAGTTATTTTAACCTAACATACTCCTTGACTGCACAGTTGTGGCTATCTATGTAAGTCCCTGCATGACTTAATTATTTTATCTAATTATTCTCATCGACGAACCTCTACTCTTCTAAATTGAGCCTCCACATGTTTGATCTCACAGATCGCATGTTCGAATCCTGCACCTGCCCCATATAATCAGTCGAAGGTGTCGTAGATGGAAGTTCCTACTGTGATTTCTTCAGCTTTGATGCTAGGAGGTCTTCATACGGAACAATTTCAAATAAAACAATTTATAAACGTAGGCGTCGGAGGAGGCCAAATGAAAGGATCTACAGCCTCGGGGCTTGTTGTAGTCCTGCAAGTCACGTGGTTTCTAGAGATACAATATATATTATAAACAAGCATGCATAGTGATTCAGATACAAGAGACAAGAGATCAATGGAGAGAGAGAAGCATAAACCTTTATTACTCAACAAGAGCAAAATACTACATAGAACAAATCTAACTTATTCCAGTACACAGCTCAACATCCTATATATGCATTTACATTCGGTTATGTAACCGTCTAGTCAGTTCAATCGACCGACATGACCCGACTGGTCGACACATCTGTCGACATACATTTACAATAGGTGAGGTGGAGAGCCTAGTCAACAAGCCGACTTAGGCTCCTCCAACATCTCCCCCACCTCAAAATGTTTCTTCATCCCGAAGAAAACGAGGAGATGTAAAATTAATTGGAAAGAATATATATATCTGCTACTTTGGTGTAAGACTAGAACTGGTTGGATTCTAATGTTGAATGCAAACCTCGAGAATGGCTTCAGCCGAAACAGATAGCTGGTGTTGAAATTCTTCCCACGTGCATAGCATTTTTTGGATATCAATGGTGAGTGTAGTAAGGCTCAACAGATTGGTTACCTTTTCTTGTGTAGACATGTTTTGTAAGTGAATTAAGTCTGGGCCAAATAGAGTAAGCTTTTCTTTAGCAGCTGCAAGTATTTTTTGAAGTGATGGCCAGAGTTGATCGATGGTACTGAGTCTAGGTCGGGCCTGACTCATCCATTGATGTTCCTTCTTTTCTAATTTTTCTAATTTTCTATTTTCCATTAGGATTTGATCTTCAATGCTTGGAATCGGGGTCTGATCAACTTCATTTCATTGCTGGTGGAGTTCATCAAGAAGCTCTTTGGTCTCCTGCATTTCACGAAAAACATTGTCGTAATGTGTGTACCAGTTGCGGAGGACATTGGAAACTGTAGAGGCCTGCTTGTTGCATTTGATCAATTGATTATGAGCAGAGGTGAATGCTTCATACTGCGCCGATAGTAGGGAAGATGTTTCGGTTTCCTATTTCTTTCGGTCCTTGCTAAGTTCCTCCCGTAACGTCGACATGACAGACTGAAATATTTGAAATGATCTGTCAAGTGTATTGGTCGTGTCGGATATTTTTGGAAGTGGGATAACTTGTTGTGCTAAGTCTTGACACTTATCCAGAAATAGTACTTAGTCCTCCTGTAGCTTATTGGCTCGTTCTTCTGCTTCCATTCGGCGGTGTCTTTACTCTCTATTGATTGCATCGTCTAAAACATCAAGTTCTGCTTGAGTCACTGTCTAAGGATTATATGTCGATATGGCCCCAAATTGATCTAGGTGTACAGATAACCTGGTTTCTTGTCGATTATAGTCAAGGGGTTTTTGTTGGCTCTACTGTTGTTTTCTTTGTCCTTTCAGTGTTTCTCCTTGTGTTGCATCCTCTTATGATCTTGTAACTTGATTCTAGGCTCAATCTATTGTGTTGTTTAGTTTTGTAACTCGGCTTCTGCAGGTGGATTTCCTACATCTTTTTTAATTTTCTCGGCAATTTGTTCTGCTTCTACTTGAATGGATGGTTCAGATTCTTTGTTTGTTGTGTTGGATTCTTTGTTGGATATTGCATTGTCTTGTACAAGTACCTCAATGTCTTCTTTTATGACTTCTTGAACTGGTGTCTATTTACTTGGTATTGCTAAAAAATTTGACATGGATTCGTCGGCAGGGGACGGGGAAGACCTACTACTCACCACTTGTACTGTTGGTGATGAAGGAATATTTTCAACTACCAAGGAGGAATGGGGAAGATCGGGGACTGCCAGATGAACCCGGATTGACGAAAGTTGACAAGCCTTCAGGTATCATAGTTTCCATTTCATCAAGAACTTCGAGTACTAACTGACTCTGTACTGGTTCGACAGGTTGTCAAGGAGGTGAGGAGTTCTCCTGCGACGGCTTAACTGGAATAAAATATGATGTTTCCTGGGAAATAAGAGGACTGGTCAAGTCGGGGTTTCTTTCAAGGTGACTGATACGCATACTGATCGTTTGGGGTGTTACAAACTCTGGTCAGGACGACACGTAAGCTGACAAGTTGTCGGAGGGGGTATCCTTAGGTACGCCAAGGTCGAGGACGGATTTCTTGGTAACTAATTCATGCCATTTTTGGAAGAGGGATGGGAGTTTGAAAAAGAACTGATTGAGATCATTATCATCTTGAATATTTTGTTGAATGGGAAGGGGAATAGTCTGCATGATACTTGGAGTAAAAAGTGATCCTACAGGTGTAGGTAGAGTGGATACCAGAGTTATGGAAAGATTTGTTTCCTCCATCACGGCAGTCGCAGATGGTGGCGGGGAAGTAATTGCTAAGTCGACGTGGGGTTCGACCTTTATCTTGAGTCTCTTTTGAGGATTTTCCACTTCCACAAATTTCTTGAACTGCTCATCCACATATACTTTGTTCTTTGTTGCGTCCTCCAAGATTTGTGTAGCACTACTGATCAGTTCAACTTCATCCTCTTCCGTCGGCTCTCTTATGATCATCTTCATTTTCCCTTTTCCTTTTGTGTCCAGATTATCGGACTGGGTGCTTTCGTTGGACTGGTCCACTGTGTCAGGAGGGTCTTGATGTGGTACAAGAGCTATTGCTAATGGATTTGTCTGAACAGTTGGTTCTTCTCTAAAAGTAAAGTTGCTCATGTATAGTCGACTTTCATATTCCTCCTCCTTTTCTGCATCTGTTAAAGGTTCAATCAGGGGTACATTGACCTTGCGTTGTTGTGTCAGTATTACCAAATTTTTGTTCGACTTCCTGCTCAACTCCGTGAATATTTCGTCGACAGAAGGGTAGTAGTAGAGCGGTTCTGCATCTCCGGATATGCCTTGCAAATGCCAAATAGATGTATGATCAAGTGCTAATTAAATATGCACCGATGGAGGCAGACTTCTTCTAACATTCTGGTGTACTCTCCATCTAGTCGACTGAGTTTTTAAATTTTGAAACCAAACTTCCAACCAAATTCTAACAGTCAAAGGTCTCAGTCAACTGCCTCCATGCGTAAAGCAACGAAAGTTCTGCATCAAAATATTCCCTTCGATTGAAAAGACCTTATTCCCAGCTGGTCGGATGTGTGACATGGCTATCCATATGATCAACGATGGATATCAGA
The DNA here is from genome assembly GCA_027924585.1 of Larix kaempferi. Taxonomy (NCBI): domain Eukaryota; kingdom Viridiplantae; phylum Streptophyta; class Pinopsida; order Pinales; family Pinaceae; genus Larix; species Larix kaempferi. The sequence goes on from BSBM01000369.1 coordinate 3,585,959, forward strand.
TAGCCGAACCGTCTTCTTGGCACTTGTATCATATATTCTTGATTATGTCGGCCAGGAAATCAGCCCATTTATATATTCTTTCCTTCGACGCCATGTTCATCACCACCTCTAACATGTCGGTCTTAAGATCTGAGCCTTGACCGGAACTTGACAGTGCAGTGGAAACAATTCCAGCAGCTATCTTATAACTTGCATATTTAATATGATTTACGACTAAGCCTCTATAATTCGTACCGGATGGGTGGTCTATGAATTCCTTAATCAACTCAGGTCTTTGTCATGTCATCAAGTCTTCTCCTTTGTTCAACAAGCCTGTGGTATCGGTTGACTATAAACTGTGCTATGATGTATTTCAATCCACCAAAGTGCTCCAACAGAGGTGCATTCATATAGTTTAGGATTGTAGCGGTCCTAAGCATGTCAACTAATTCCCTCCAGCAACCATTAGATTCCTTCCCCCAATTACAAATTTTGGTCCAAGTTCTTCGCCAATGAGGTTCCGCAACCTTAGCGTTCTGGATCAGTTAAAGACGAGTTTCCAAAAGATATTGGGCTTTCTCCAACTCTCGGACTCTAGAGGAGGAAAACTGAGTTGTCGCCTGACCTTTCTTAGGAGCCATGGCTGATACAAGGTTCTCTAAATCACAATCTGGTTTTGGTAGCTCTGAGCTTTGGTTCTCAATCTCTCTGCAGAAGAGTAACCAGGAATCCTCGAGCTCTGGATTTATAGCGGCAAAGTTTGGCATGGTGGGCTAGGAGGTAGATGGCCGCATTAATGCTTGACTTAACAAGGAATTTAAGTGTGAATGAAAGATTAGTGGCACCTCGAGAACCGTGTCTCAGCTTTGTTTCCCCACCGGTCGGCCATCTCGACTGTTTTTATATGTTGCTTCTACGTCGGGTAGACGCTGGTGTGTTTCCTTTGTGCTATCAGGTTGGCCAGACTTGGTCTGGTGATGTCGATGAGCTCGTTCATCCTGTCGACTGATTCTATCTTTTCAATGCCTCTCATGTCGGTGGTCATGTGTCGGTCTATTTTTTTCACCAGTATTGCTTGTCCAGTCCCTCATCATAATGAATCTAATAAGCCTACTTTTGAATGAATTGCTTAAATGACTTTCTCTCCAGGGTTGGTTACAACCGTTTTATTTTTTATTTTTATTTTTTTAGTTTCATGCCTTGTACCATTTTAGTCGGGTGCCATTTACAAGTTTCTTGAAAACACTACCTTGTAATGTTTTTAGTCGAACTGAATCGTTGGGGTCTATCACTTTGACAATATAGGGCCTCATCCACCCCATGTGCAATTTTTTTGGTTTTCCTCTTACACGTCTATTATAAAGCAATGCCAAGTCACCAACGAACAGATTTTTCCATTTGTTGTTTTTATCATGCCAAGCTTTCTGTTGTTGTTTCTGAATTTGTTGGTGTTCTATTGTTATCTGTCGAATTTCATCTAGTTTCTACAGTTGTAATAGTCACTCTTGTCGCGCATCTTCGACATCAATGTGTAGTACTACTGCGATTGTCGGGGCTTGTCATCGGAAATGCAGCGGAATGACTGTTTCTTGCCCATAAACAAGTGTAAAAGGTGTTTGACCCATCGTTCTTTTGTACGCTGTTATGTATGCCCAAAGAACAGCAGGTACTTTATCATCCCAGTCGTCTTTCTCCATGTTGCACACTTTCATCAGTCCTCTTGTGAGTGTTTTGTTAAATGATTCCACGGCGCCATTAGATTTTGGATGATATGTTGTGCTTATTTTGTGATTAATTGCAAACTCTTTTGTTAATGCCTTAATAGTTTTGCAGAAAAAATGTGTACCTTGGTCACTAAGTAAAGTTAGCGGGCATCCAAAACATGTAATGATGTTTTCATAGATGAATTTGGCAGCAACTTCGGTAGAACATGTCTCGACTGGTTCTGCTTCTTCCCATTTGGTGACATATTCTACAGCAGTGATAAGATAACGTGCACCTGTCTGTCTGCCAATTACTGGAAATGGTCCAATAAAATCGATTGCCCAGATTTCGAATGTTCATCTTGGATTAATTGGAACCAGAGGCATTTTTGTGCTAGGTATTGGTCATCCCATACGTTGGCATCTATCACATTTAGTTACAAATTATTGACAGTCTTTATGAACTGTCGGCCACCAAAGTCCAGCTTGCATAATCTTCCTTGTTGTTATATCTGCGTGATAATGTCCTCCTTCCGGTAAGTAGTGTGCTTCTGAGAGTATGCTCTATCACTCATGCTCCAGTGCACACTGACGTAATACATCATCTAGGCCAAGTTTGTAGAGGAAACCGTTGATAAGAGTATAGGGTGTAGCTTTCATAGTAAGGATATTCCTCTTCTTCTCAGTCATTCCTTTAGGAGCTTGTCCATCTTCGATAAATTGTGCAATTTCTGCAAGTTCCGAGGGAACAGCTTCAATTCGAAACAAATGTGCATCTGGAAAATCATCTTCAATACGTGTCGGTTCCTCTCCAGTGTCGACTCTTGACAAGTGGTCTGGCCCGACATTAGCCTTTCCTGGTCGGATTATTACCTCAAATTCAAACTCCTGGAAAACTAAGAGCCATCGAGACAACCTCTCGTGGTGCAATGGTTTATTGACTAGATACTTCAAATCTTGGTGATCTGTGTAGAATATAAAAGGATTAGCCAATAAGTAATGACGGAATTTCTATAATGAAAATACCATAGCTAATGCTTCCCTTTTTGTGGTAGAGTAATTTATTTCGGCCTTGTTCAACTTCCTGCTACTGAAAGCATTAGGATAATCCATCCCATCTTTTTCGGGTTGTGTCAAAATAGCCGAATGGTATTCTAGATGCATCGATATGAACATGAAATTTCACTGACCAATTTGGAAACCGGAGGATGGGTGCTTCAATAAGTTTTCTCTTCAATATGTCAAATGAAGTGTTGCATTCCTCCGTCCACTTCTAGTCCTGATTTTCTTTCAACAAATCTTCGAGAGGATATGTCATGTCAGAGTAGTGTCTGATGAACTTCCTATAATACCCCGTATGACCCAATAGGATTCACATTTGCTTTGGATTGACTGGTGGTTTTAGGTCGAGAATAATTTTTATTTTTGCATAATCGACCTTGATTCCTTCTTTACATACTACGTGGCCCATCAATATACCAATAGGAGTCGCAAAAATGCACATTTTTATGTTCAGCAACAACTGAATTTGCTGACAACATTCCAACATCAGTCGAATCCATTTACAATGATCTCTTAACAATTAAATATTATCTAGTCGTCGAAGTAGACAGCCATGGTTTTGTAGATATACTCCTGAAAATCCTTGATGGCAATACAGGAAAAGACCGCTGGTGCGTTCTTCAAACCGAAAGGCATGACTTTATATGCGAACGGCCCAAATTCACACACGAATGTAGTCTTTTTTATCTTCTTTCACAATAGGTACTTGATTGTACCTAGAGAATCCATCCGTAAATGAATAACACTCATGCCCTGCAACTTTGTTAATAATCTCATCTGCAAAAAGAGTTGGAAAGGGGTCGGTAAGTGTTACCTTGTTCAGATCCCGGGAGTCGACACAAATCCTCATTTGTGTCGGTTCGTGCTTCTTCGACTGAACAACTATCAGGCTCGCTCACTCTAATTCGTCGATAGGATATATAATTCCAGCTTCGAGTTATTATCGATCTCTTTTTTAACAATGTCTTTATATTTGTGTGAGAGCTTATAGGGCCTTTTCTTCACATGTTTTGCGTCTGGTTTGATGTCAATTTTCATATCACCCATTTCCTGCACAAGTCCTTTCAGGCCTTTGTAGTCACGAGCAAATACATCCTTAAGTTCCTTAAGGAGGCTAGTGATTTCTGCAGTTTTTTCTTCATTCCAATAGTCGCCAATTCTCGCCATCTTTGGTCAACCGTCATTTGAGATATCCACCTCCTTTGTTTTGATCTTTTCATCCATCGACTCTATATCACAGATTTCATTTATCGATCTTTCGCCTTCCTTTATTTGTGTGAATGCAAGTGGAAAGTATTTTTCTATTAATCTCTCTAGTTCATCTTTCTCGACAATCTCCATGCCAAAGATTGTTTTGACAGGCTTCGACATGATAGGGTGATCTTGTCTCCACTGAAAAATTTTCCCGAATGACTTCTCCATTTCTAAGCTTAGTCACGTGGAATGCTAGATTTCCTTCGACATTATGTTATGACAGGCAGTTGATCGTCGAGCATTTTGCTTCTTTTCTGTAGGTGCTAGATTTTCTGTCGACTGCAGAAATTCTTTGATATGGCTGCTTGCTTTGACTAACTGTTCCTCATTTGGAGAAAAATGGAAATCATTGATGAAGTTTTCTTTCAAATCTTTCCATGTGAATGTTTCTCCTCTAGCCTCTTCCATCTTGTACCATTTATTAGGTAAATCATCCAGTGTGTTGGGGAAGAGGTGTGGCCACACCCTTTCATCTTTGTAACCCATTTTTCGCCATTCTGTTTCACATCGGTCGATATGGGCTTCAGGGATTTGTCTCTGTGTGAACATAGGGATCTCTTCCTAACCTGTCAATTTCTTTCCTCCAAATATTTCTACAAAAAATGTCGACGCGCTGGTCCAAGTTTGGAGTCTCGACTGGTGGGTATCTCACCATCTCGTGGCTTGCTCGATGAAAGTCTCGACCAGACTCTGTAGTCTACCTTTATCTCCGACATGTTTTGAAATGTGTTCGATATGTAATGCTGAAGAGTCACGTTCCTTGTATCTCAGCGCCAGATTATATGTCTGTGCATTTTTGGCTGGTACAACAGCTGGGTATTCTTGAATTTTTCGCTCAAATATTCTTGGAGTGGTCGAGATTGAGAGACATTTATTTACTTTCTTTTTTCGATATGGCTTCCACCGTCCAGCATTCTTTTGTATGAAGATCATAATTCTCCACCTGCCAGTCATAAATCTCTACATCAAAATTATATCTAATCGAAACAGAATCTCCAAAGTGAAGCTCTCCCTGAAAATTTGGTTCAACATGATCTTCGTTATTATCTATTCAATAGAGCTGTCAAATATCATTATCTTATTCCACAAGTCCTGACCAAGGTTCTCCCTGAGATGGGAAGATTGGTACAATAACCTTCTGACCATTTCCTTTTAGCTTGATGCGACCTTTATATAGTGAAATCGAAGCCTTCATCTTTCGCCCCCAAGGTCGACCGACCAAGGCTGGGAAAGAACTTGCATCATATTTGGGATTAATGATTTCAAAATCAACTTTTGTTGTGATGCCTTTGATAGATGTTTCAACTCCCTTCCAAACTCCAATCGGCTCAATGAGTCCTTGATCCACGAGCTTCAGATAAATACCTGATTCCTGCAACTGTGGTCGACCGATTTGGTCCCAAGTATCACGAGTCATGATATTGACTTGGGAACCAAAATCTAGTACAACTTGGCATACATAGTAACCATTTATGTCGAGGTCGACAAGAGGGTCAACATCATTTTTTTCTTTTTGACTAAGTCGGAAAATGTTTTTGGTTTGTCTTTTCATGACATGTTTATGCTTGACTTTATGCAAAAGGTCGATTAACTTCCCTACAGCTTCATCATTTGTAATTAGATTGAACAATTCATTGAGTGCTTCTTGTCGGTTTTCTTCAGTGTATTCATGGGATGCCAATTCAGAAAATATATCGGATGCATTTTTAAACACAGACTTTTGTTTAGCCGGATTTGGATAATCTAATTCTTTGGTTACTATTTTACTTATCTGTGGTCTATATAGACCAATATGGGTACCTTTTCGAGTAACGATTTGCAATTTTTTTGTTCGAAGCATATCATTTTTAGGTACACAAAACAAGACATGAACATTCTTTTTATTATTGATTTTTTCAGTCATAGTAGAGAAGTCCTCTAAAAAGTCATTTCCTACCCCACATTGTGTACAAAACATTAGATCGGTTCTTTCTTTGTATGGGAATTCTGCATGCTGATGATCTTCACTAAGACATGTAAAACATATACCAGGTTGATTGGGCCGGACACCGCGACCACCACTGCCACAACCTCAAACCCAGTATCCTCCATGCATGTTATAACCGTCATACCGTCGATCATATATGCGGTCATCATATCTAGGATATCTATCGTTTCTGTTTTGTTTATACCGGTCATTTATTCCATCATTTCTGTCAAATCTGTTGTTTCTTATGTTTCTGTCGTTATGCTGCTAGACAGAATTTTTTTGGTACACTGCATGGTAGTTTTGTCTATTCTTCAAATTCATATGGCATTCATCAATTGAATGAGTGTTGACTTCGCATATCTGGCACCATTTCGCTTTCTTATTCTTTAGATTATATGGGAAATCATTTGTTGAATGTGATTCATATTCTTTACATAGATCACAAAAGCATCTGGTTTGAATGAGTTTGACATCTTGTCGCCAATCCTTAGTTTGATGAGAATCATTAGTATGCCCTGCAGTCGAGCACGTTGTACACCATAACTCTGGTCCTTTCAAATTCATGCTTCGGATGGCTTGCTCCATATTGTCAAGGCGTTCATCGATGTGTATATCAATGGATACCAAAGGGTAATCATCGTACATTTCAATCTCCAGAGCTCTTGTTAGGGCCTCTTCATATGAAGTGACATTTTGTCAATGAACATGTACTTTGATTTTGCTTATAAGGCCAGCGATGAACCATTTGATGAGGATTTTATCTTCAATTTCATAGTCGATCTGGCTCAAGAGGTATTTAAACCTCTTATCATATTATTTGACAGTTTATGTCGGTCTCTAGACCATTGTCTTCAATTTCTCCACAGCCAAATATGTTGCATCCTTTGTCTTAAAAAAGGACAAGAAATTTTGCATGATTTGTGCTTTTGATGCATTTGGTGTTTTAGAAATGTATCCCATGTACCAATTTAGTGCTCTTTTTCTCAAAGATCTAGCAAACTGTGCCAACTGGCGTTCTTCCCTGGTGAGATGGCTGGCTGTCCATGTCGATTCACACACGAACCAGTGACTTCTTGGATCTTTGTCACCTTCATAAAATGGAAGGTGTGTCGTCGAGTGCGACATGTCTGTTGCTATTTCAATTTCATAATTAGATGGTGGTGTTGGTGGATTATTACCAGAATTAGGATTAGGTGTTTCTTCAACTTCAACAGTTACTCATGCTAGTTGCTTATCTAGGAAGGTTTCCTTTCCTTCAGGCTAGTTGCTTATCTAGGAAGGTTTCCTTTCCTTCAATGCCAGTGTCTCGAACTTATTTTGTTTCACTGGGTCTTGGGATTCTGTCTTCTTCTACTGCTTCTGTCGAAATCCAAACAAAGTTCTGCTCGAACGACTTCTCGTTACTTCTCGGATTCTAGTATTCACAGGGGGGTGCTTCTTCATGTTCTGAGTACATTCGATGAAAACTTCTGTTCAAAAATTCAGGCTGAAAAGTCACCCAATTTCCTTCATCGGGTCGATGAATCAACAATCTGTCAACTTCATCACCTTCTTCATTACGACGACTCCAAATTCCCGACTAGCCAGCATGGAGACCAATCTTTTCTTCGGCAATCTCTTTCACTCGGACATTTTGCGTTAGCTGAAACGGAGAAGGGGGGGGTAACCTTTCGGGTATCTGAACTTGGAGAGCACTACCATGATCTATCCACAAGTCCTCATCCATTGATGAAAAATTTTCATCGATGCCCCGATCATCGCAGGCTCGACTCGACTCTAGCAGATTTCCTTCTACATTTGTCATGACACCTAATCCTCGCTTCTTCTGGAGCGCACTTTCCTGCTCCCTTATCTCTTTGCGTCACTGTCTCCTTTTTTCTGTTTCAATTTTATGGATGTCCGGAGTGCTTTTGTGGCTCATGGTTCTATCTTTGTCGGAACTATCGGTTCCTCCACTATTGGTCATGTCGCCTTGTCATATGTCGCTTTTCATCAATTTTGGTACCTCAGAACATGTTTCGCCACCCCCCCCAATGTCGGCCCGAAGCTTTCTAAGCAACTGGGGAAGTGCAGGACATTATTTGTTCAAAAATAATTCCCATTCGCACTCTTTCATGAATATTTCCCACTGATGTTCTTTCACCTCCCAGTTAGAATTTGGCAGGGGCGGAAGCAGCAATTGTCATGTCTCAACAATGTGCACAACTCCTTTGTCGATCAAAAATTTGAACAATAAAGTCGGCAGGGAGCACAAGCATTGGTGAAGAATTTTTTTTGACTTCGTCCACAGAGATGCACTCTTCAATCGCTTGTCCTTCACAGAAGTCATCTGCAATATTTTCGCACCATTCCGACATATTTGTACATCCTCTGTTGATCAACTTCGACAACAGATTCCGCTCTTCTTCCTCAACTAGTCTTTTCATCCAGCAGTTTCTTCAGGGAATATGGCACAGACTCTACAAATTTTTCATGGGTCTTTGAGAAGAATCTTTCACTCGCTTGATTAATTGTCAGCTTGTTCCACTGCGCATAATTCTGCAGGTAGTTCACGATTTTCTTCTCCCACCAATCCTTAATCTCCTGCTCTGAAATCATATGTCATGTTGTTATTTCTGAATGCATCACCCAGAAATGGAACCAATGTTGTAGTCCCATGGGTCACATGGTTACTAGAGATACATTATATATTATATACAAGCATGCACAGTGATTCAAATACAAGAGACAAGATATCAATGGAAAGAGAGAAGCACAAGCCTTTATTACTCAACAGGAGTAGAATACTATATAGAACAGATCTAACTTAGTCCAGTACATGGCTCAACAGCCTATATATGCATTTACATTCGGTTATGTAACCGTCTGGTTGGTTCAACCGATCGACATGAACAGACTAGTCAACACATCTATCGTCATACATTTACAATAGGCTGGGCGGGGATCCTAGTCGACATGCTGAATTAGGCTCCTCCAATGGGGCTATAGTTCTTGTTATAACCAAGGTGCCTCTTATGGCTTCCATTATGTCTAAATCACATTTGCAGCTGTAATATTTATTTTGTTATTTTTTCTACATTGCATTTTCAGGAAGGAAACCCCTCGTTATATTAGTGGGGTTTTCTCAAGAGAGTCGAACTCAGCATCTGTTTGTATGGATTTAGTCAAAATGTCCATAATATTACCTAACAAACCATCTAGTAGACTCCATTTATCGATAACTGGTTTGCAACTGTAAAATTTAAATCTTAATTGCAGTTTTGATGTTTGAATGGCAGATGGACAAAGCATCCATCATAGAGGATGCAATCGAATACATTGAGCAACTGCAAAACCAAGTTAAGGTTGTAGAAGAGGATGTTTTTCGCCTAAAAGAAAATGATACTCCACCATCTGAAAATAAAACAACAAGAGATTGTTCATAGAAAGGAAACATCAATCCCATAGAACAAATATGCTCCGTGCAAACTATGTACAGTTGTATTCCAATCTACCCAACATAGATGAGATTGACATTGAATTCTTGGGCAATGTAGAAGGAAAGAATTACATAATGAAAACTAATGTTTTAGTTAATAGGTTCGACGATATAAAAATTTGGTTTTCTGCAGGGATTATGTAATCGCTTTGATTTTGGTAACCGTGCAGTGTCAATTACAATTTTTTATGATATGGTTTTTGGTTTGCTATCTAATGTTTTTACAGTGCAACCTCTTATTGTGAGATCCGCTTTTCATTTTTCCATGGAGTTGATCTCGATGCACTTGACAGTTCAATGCATGTACAGACAGCCTTGGAATTGATCTCGTGTGTCAGTGCATTGTGCAGCACACTTTTGTTACAATCAATGTAGTGCATGCAGGGAACGTGATAGGTGCATGCCTCCTATGCTGGGCGACTATCCGAGACTAACATTCTGGAAGAGGTTATAAGTGGCACAAGTATGGTAATAAATTCACAAAGAATAAACCAATCCTAGGTTCTTACACTATAACAAGTCCTTACTGCATATTAAATTTCTTGTTTGCGGGTTCTATTTTCAGTGCTTAGATGGCAATTATGCCACGCCAATCTATCGGCTCACCGTGATACTTATCTTTGTTGTAAATGATTTTTTTTCATTCAATTTGGAGGGTTTTAGTTTGTTGTTTGTCCATTTTGGGATCCAAGCTTTGCTTTCTCGAACTGTAAAAACACGCTCTTCAATTTCACAAAGAATCAAACAATGGCGACTAGGCTTGCTTGTGCCCTCACAGCATTGATTACGTGTGCCCAGCATTGATTACTTGTGTCCTTGCATTTTTCTTCACTTTGGGTTTCTTTTTTTACTTATTTCTAACCCTAGAGCTATTATTTGACAAGTTTTCTGACATGGAAAAGGTACCCTTCACAACCTGCTTTGCAGGGTACTTGGATGGTAAAGTTGTCCATATGGTGCAACCCTTAAATCCTCTAAAGGAAATGTATAAGTATTTAGAAGCTCTTTATTGTTCGTAATACAGTCAAGTTATCCATGGTTGTTTTTCAGCTCTTTTAGTTCTCATTACCCTATATTGCTATTTTTATTTGGACTTCGGGTTTATAAAACCTTCTTCACTATAGATTCAGGAAACTTGGTAAACTTGGAGTGCATGTTCAAGACCATATTTCATAGCAAGTTGTATAACTCAATAATGCAAATGCTTAAAACTCCAAAACGACGACGGAAGCATGCGATAAGTGACACATTTACTATATGTATAGGTTTAACCAACATCATATCATTAAAGGGTACATTGTATTTTGTATTTTTCAACTCAAGTTTTTAGTTTTCACAGCATTACAATTAATTTAGGTCCTTCAATGTCCACCTTCAATTTATTCTATTTTATCAAACACTTCCAATTTCTTTTGAATAAATTTTTATCCAGAATGCGTTAAATTGGTTCTTTCCGCTTTAAATTGGTTCTTGCTGGGGAGTTGGCCAGGAAGTTGTTTCAATGTTCATGCAGGCACAGTGACAAGGATAGACTCAATTTTCCAACTTCCCATTGTCAGTTTTGCTTCTCCGAATTCCAAAATAAATTGGCCTGGGCTTCCTCATCTCTTTTGCTCCAATTAATTTCAAAATTGTATTGCTTTCTTTAAGTTTTATTCTTTATAATATCTATATAATGTTACTCCTAATTTTTTTTTTAATTTATAATAAGTTTTGATATCGGCTTTTACCCTATCCAATATGGTGCATCATATATTTGACTCGTCGAGAGATAGTCATCATACATTATACTTTTACATTCACACATGTCGAGCACGAACCATTGGTCCTTGCTATCGGAGCTTCTAAAAGGTTACTCCTAAACTGCGTTGTTTTTATTCATCGGGATTTTCATTTCTTGGTTCTGTCATGGGAATTCGTTGTCAATGTTTGTAAAGCGTTGCTCCAAAATCTTTCACTCCCCCGATAGGATTATTGGGGTTAATTACTTTATCGGGGAAATCTTTGTTCTCTTCTTTCTTTACAACCTCTGATGAGGCAAAATCTCTTTACTTGTCGGTTCGTAGAATGGTGAATATCTTTTGCTTTCTGATCCAGTAAAGGCTGAAGTTGAGGCAGAAGAGCTAGTTGCTACTACTAATGTTGCTTCCGTTCCCTAAGAGATTGCTCAAAGCTGTCTGTGGAAAAATAATTCCAAGAATGGAAGCATGGGAACGTCTTCTTTATCAGGTATTTTCCTACAAGATAGAGTTCTAGTACTTGCTAAAAGGAGAGAGCTCAAGTGTCATCCATGTTCCTGTGAAATCTCATATAAAAAATATGGATGGTAATTATCTCAGTGAACTCATCAAAATTTTCATTTTGAGCTAACTATGCTTGGGATGTCGACACAGGATACTAACACCAATGGAAAAAAGTTTGTTTATTAGAAGCTGATTTTTTTTTATGACTCAACCTTCCATCCTGCAATTTATCTACCCTTAAGGAAAATTTAGCAAAAGACAATACGCTTGGGATGTCAGCTAGATTTGAGAATTTGTAGTTTTGCATATTCCACTCTATAAGTCCTTTGCCGTTCAAAAATCTTGTTTTACTCTATAATAATTTTTTATCCTATCAACATTTGTGCGAATTTTTTCACCATGCATTGTATCTACTGGAGATTTGTAGAACAAGTGTGTCTAAAAAGATCAGAGTAGGGTATACAAAAGCTGGTCCTTCTTATGGCCTAATTGTTGCAGTGGATTCAAAGTAGAGGAACATTGTTCATACTATGACGTAATGGTTTATTAATTTTTCGTTCACTTTAGCAGTATCGAATCTAATGTACTTTTCGGTCACTCTAGCACTATCAATTTCGAATAACTTAATAGAATTGTTGTATAACAAGCATTGGAAGCTGCAGAGCGTAGCGTATATAACAATGATAAAGTTAGCATCACCTCTTAATGCCAACAATGATAAAGTTAGTGTCACCTCTTAATGCCAATGGAAACTTTTGAGATAATTAGTCTCATGATTTTTATGTTAAGATTTCAAACTTTTATTGAACAACATTAAAATGTTCTTTACAAATGTAATTCAAATAAAATCACATTTATATTAATTTTGTTCTTTACAAATGTAATTCAAATAAAATCACATTTATATTAATTTTGTTCTTTACAAACGTAAATTACATTTATATTAATTTATTTTTTACAAAGATTATATATCTTATTTTTAATTAATTAATTTATATTTATTATAATATAATATTTTTTTTTGAAAATTTAAAATCTTCAAATACAAAATTTTATATTTTAATGGTTAAATTGTATTAAAAATTATATATTCTAATTGTTAAATTGTTTAATATAAGAATGGAATTAGAATAATACCATCTAATGATAATTCATACTATTTGTAAATTTATCATGACAAGACAATGGAAACATTATTGATTTTTCAACCCATATGTTGTTTCTGTCCCCAATAAGGGATCTCTCTCTCTCTCTATAAATATATATATCGTCAACCCCCTATTAACTTGGACCTAAAGGTAAATATTTGATCTAGCCATAGTTTAGCAATAATTTGAAATGTATTATATTAAATCAAATTATTAAAAAATGTTTTTTTTAATTCTTATTGGTTGCAGGAGGCTAATGTCGTTCTCATTTTTCCCTCCTTGGGAGGGGGCGGCGGGATGACATCACATCTGCACAGAGGATAGGCACGGTGTGTTGATTTCCAATGAATAAATAATGGTTCATTTATAGGCTCAAACCCGCGTTTTCCTAGAGCTACTCCACCACCCTATGTAATCTTGTTTGGGTCCCTCGCATTCCGCCACCCCAGTAGTGGTCTATTGGGGTTCCATTAAGTCTACAGTCAAGTGTTAATTGTGGTCGTTGGTGGGAGGTTACTTTATGACCATCTCGATGTTTATTTGTATGCTCTACTCTGTGTTTTGGTCGGCCAGACTTGTTTGTCGGTTGCGTGGGATATGAGTTGTGGCACGGAAATTCCTTTGGCTGGTCTCGATAGAGGATTTCAATAGTGATTGATATTTTTTAATTGATGATCATGATGGGATTAGTGCCTATACACTTCTGTTCCAACTACAGGTTCGGGGTGGTTGTGGCTATATAGGTAAATTGTGGGTTTTTTGCAGCAATTTTCCTGATGAAAATAGTGTCTCCCTTGCGATTGTTGATGACCCCTTGCTACATTTTGTTGCAGGTGTGGATTGGACGGAGTTTGAATTTGGTGGCACTGTGAAAAAGGCATTGAAGGTTATTGGTTCATTTCAGGTAGGGTTCACCCCCTGTTGGCTACTCACTTATGTCTGTTAAACACATCAATTATCCTCGTGGATTTGTTTCAATGTTGAAAATATATGTATGTTGGTTTTGCAAATTATGGGTATTGTTCGTTGTTGGTTTTTGTTCGACGGTCACCCTATGGCTTGAAACTGTGATAGGTTTTCACTGCATTAAAGTTCTGGGTCATGGTTTTGTACTGCCTGGAGTATTGGGTTTGCATTATTGTTAGTTTTAGTTCGGCGGCCACCCAGTGGCTCGAAACTGTGATTTTTTTTCACTGTATTGAAGTTTTGGGCATTGGGTTTGTACTACATGGAGTATTGGGTTTACACTGTGAATGGTTTTTGTTCGACGACCACCCCGTGGCTCGAAACTATGATGGATTTTCACTGCATTTGGTACTGGGTAAAGGGTTTGCACTGAAATCGTTAATGGGTATGACCAGCTTGCCAATAATTATGTGATGATGGAAAAAAATGGAAGGCCACCCTATGTCTTGTAAATGTGATTGGTTTCCTATTTTATATGCGTTTAATTGGTCAATTGGTTGGACCCTTTGTTGTATAATTGTATGTTTATGGTTTTATGTGAAAGGCCACCCTTGGCTCAAAACTGTGATGGGTTTGTTTAATACATTATTAGTAGATGAGACAAGTCACTCTATTTGTTTTATGAAAGTATAGAAATATTTTCTCAAATAATAACCATGTGAAAATTTTATTTGGTGGCTATTCGTTAGGTTGAAGAAGCCATGGAAGATCTTATAACAGATTTCGCATTGCCTGTTGGTTTTTGCGGTCCACAATGGCATATATGAAGCTATGGTTTCTAGCTTTGCATCTGTTGATGGCTTTGTTGCAATGTATTTTCCTTCTTTGGATTACATGTTATGTCAATCATGCTTCATAGCTTCCCTTCTATGCACATGTGCTATGTTTCTTGTTGTTTCTTTGGGGTTTTTTCTCTTTTGCAAATTGCAAAAGCAATTTTTTGTGTGGTTCATAGCTTTAGGTTGCGAAATAAATTTTTGTAAGAGTTCAAATATTATGTTATTTAGCAAGGTATTTTTTAAGGATTCTAGAAGTATACCTAAGTATAGTATTCTAGGCGATTGTATTTTGGATTTAAAAAATCATATATATAGATAGGTAGGAAAATGTTAATACAAAACATACAATTTACTACTAAAATTTGAAAATTTTGGTGAATATTACAATAAAAAAAACATATTTTCTGTAAAAATAGGTGATATTATAGAGTAAAAATGACCAAATAGTGAATTTATTTTTTGAAAAAATGCCCAAAAATAGCCAACTAGTGAAATTTTGCCCCTAAAAATTATCCTTCTATTTAGGCCATTAAGGAAACGTAAATAGCATGAGGTGCAAGACAAGATTGAGATTGAGGAAACCATACAATTGTTCATCAAACAAGCATCAAAGTCATTTGTTATGAACCTAGAAGATTTACTAAGTTTTAAACTGAAATCAAATGGAAGTCAAATGGGTTTCGTTTCATACAATATATTAATCAATTCTGTTTCATACCATATATTAATCAATTGTTTTCAATATATTAGAGATAAAAATTCAATATTTTTAAAGTATACTAGTATTGGAGTCTTTTCTTTTAAAGTTAATGTTTCTGAATTAACTTATTTTGACTTTGTTAGATTGATGGAGACACTTGGTATGGGGGAATTTAGACCTACTTATGTTTACCTAAATGTCGTCGTTTTTTATTCATAGTCTTACATGTTCATTGATATGATGTTAAACGATTATTCAAATTGAAGGTAATTCTGCTATTAAAGATGCTATGTTTATTTTCAGCCAACGACTCTTATCTACTCTCATCGTAAAGAAATGAAATGTATATAGAACTCTTGTTTGTTTATCACATTAATAACACTAGTTTTCAAACAGATCTAAATTATCTCATGAAGCTTTTATAGTTATATTTTAACCTATAAACTATTATTATTTGGCTTCATAACAAGTGCAAAAAAAACAATTCCTCTAGCAATTATTTCCATTGCAAAAAACTCCTCATAGCTAGCCGCAAATTTGGTGGCAATGTCAGGGACATTCTCACCATGTGGCTCTTGTTTATATAAACAAAACACCATGTGGCTCTTTTTATATAAAGAAAACAAGTTTTAAGAGAAAGACAAAGTAAGTAATGACACACAAAAACATTGAAATTATTTTAAACACACTTGTTCCTATTGTTCCACATAATATTTTGAATGAACATTAAGTTCACACTTAATCAACCTTAAAAAAAACATACATTTAAACCACGGACCCAGAATAACTTATGATTTAAAATTTATATAAATTGTAATACGACTAGATGTTTTAGTTATATATTTTATTATTCCTTGTCATTTATATTTGTACCAATTTTTATATATCGATTATATCATTTAGGAAGTACTCAAACACATTAACATAGGCATCTACTTTATACATTTATTGACTAGGTACCTCAAAATATATATGTAAATCAATATTTTTTTTGAAATACTATTAGTCCTAATATGTTGAAGAAGTCATTGTCAATTCACACTTATATTCATACTCTTTCTTTTTAAATAAAATCAAATTAGTATATAAATTTCATTTAACTAGTTTAAATAACAATTTTAATTTCAATGTCGAAATAAAATATTAACATAATAAAATCATACCTTAACTAGTTAGTCATCTAAATAAATAAAATAAAAAATGCATTTCTAAAACAAATGGTTAGATATTTAAATTTATTGTCGTATAAATATGTCATTAAATAATTACTGTAGAAAAAATGGCATTAAATGATCTTAACTACAGGGAAACAAATTATATTGCATCTCTAATTTAGATCATTAGCACACAATACATTTTATAAATGAAACAACATCAACAGAACATGAAAAGACATAAATATACATCAACGTGATATGAAACAAGCATAATGAACAATAATATCAAAAATCATAATGTATGTCAAATATACAACTCAAGTCTAATATAAAATTCCAATGTATACATGTGCTCAATAACTACTATGAGATAGCAAGTCCACCACCAGATCCAAAGGAATCAATACCTCCACCTGTAGAGTCAAAGGCATCAGTACCTCTAATAGATAAAAATGTAGAATGAAACAACGGAAATCTATCCATGAGGATCTATATGAATCGATGCGGTTATCATATCTATCAAACTATCCAATGGTGTAGGAGGTGGTGGTGGGTTAACTAGGTGAGAAGGATATGGAAATCGATGTACTCGGTGTGGAGGAGAGGGTGGTTGATTGACCTGTGCAGGAGATAGTGGTGGCTCATCTTGACGAGAATGAGAGAGTGGTCTATCAACTGATGGAGTAGGATATGGTGGTGGATCGGTTCAATGAGGAAGAGAAGGGGTCAGTCAACTGATGGAGGAGTAAATAGTGGTCGGTCAGCTCCACCAAGAGGAGGATGAGATGGAAGAGGAGGAGGTGGTGGTGGGTCAGCTCCACTAGGAGGAGGAGGATGTGGTGGAGAAGGAGTAGGAGTACCACCACCCTCATTAGAGGAATGTGAAGAGCTATGAGCGGGCCTCTACCTCTCTAGTAGGTTGGCCTCTACCTCTCTAGTAGGTTGGAAACACCAACAATATGGCATGTCAATGATGTCATATCACATGGGAGGATCCTCCACATCTATGATAGGTCTATGTATTGTAAGATCTAGTTGACCTGAACAGGGCGCACTCCATATTGGGCCAACAATCCAATTAATCGATCCTCCACCTCCTAGTGTAATCTACTATATATCCTACGTTGAAGGTTGGGTCTATGTAACTAAAGCACTTCCTCAGCCTCAAGAATTTCCTCATCGTGTTGGGGAGGCACCTCCCCAACATAAGTGACAATATCTGAAAAAAATACATAATAATAATTAGACAATTTAATTAAATAATTTAAAGAAACTGTTATAATAAATTGCATATGCATTAAATTAGACAATAAAATATGACTAGATTAATCAAAACATGATGCTAATATTATCTTTATCATCAAGTGGCTCATCCTAGGAAAATAGGATGTTGGGACATCATCACCAATCCAACCCTACATATGGGTACTACACAAGATCCATGGTGTGATAGTCCCCACTAACAAGCAACTCCAGTGTATCTCTAGTGATCCTACCTAGGAACTCTACATGGCCCCTCTTGGAAAGAATCTACGCCCACATGTGCATCTACACCTTGGTCATCATCCTAGGAGGGTGGAAGATGAATGGTGATCAAGTGACCGAAAACCTCTAAAAAATTAAATATAGCAACTCAAAATAAAATGGGAAGCATTTCCTCCCATCAAACATGGCATGACACGATCCAGAGAAAAAAAAATATATCACAAAAAAAAATGAGATACCACCTAATACACCGAGGACTTTGCACTAAAGAATCAAGATAATATAATAATGGGAAATTAATGTGTTTCCCATTAGTGGTGTAGTGGGCCACTATCGTGACCAAAAGAGAGAGGCACCTAACCTCCTCTACACAAAAATAATCTATGTACAACTACCCATTTGCTACTTGGAAGTCATCAAAAGTAATGGAATCCTCACTAAAATATCGTTGAACATATGCTAGTTGACTAGTTTTTGCAATGTGAGGACGGACATTAGGGAAAGGGGGAAATCCTCCACTCTCATGGATATCTTGGTAATGAAATAAATTTCCTACTCTATGGGTTGGAACCCATATCAAGATCCACCCTGAATGCTTATTGACATTAATCCCAATGACAAATCATCAGCCTCAGTAGTCTTTAGTGCTCCCTCAAAGATGTAGCCTCCTCCTAAAACTTGAGTCCAAGAATTTGTAACAAGACACACACCTATGGTGTAATAGGGCAAGGGATAAAATCCCTCTCCCTCTCTCGGACCCCCCAATCTAGTACAACAGTATACAAGTCGAGGCACTATTGTTGGTCATGTTGATGCTCTCGTCACTCATGTTTCTGGTCCACATATAAGTTTCAATAGAAACATAGACACATACACATATATACATGCATAAAACATAAAAAAATCGTAATAATAATAATAATAATAATTAAAGTAAATTTTTATTTATCAAAACCAAAAATAAATTATTTTCTCAAAACAAATCACAAGCATAACGAGTGCACCTTAAAAACAATAATGCATCGAACGTGATGCTTTTGAAACATAATCGTGCCACTAGAGATGCTTTGAAAACAAACACACACCGCTTGTGATGCTAAAACATAAGCGCATTGCTATCAATTCTCTAACTTTAATATATTTTTTTGGGGATTTGTATAGTGTCATTGCATTGTATATAACCATACACACCACCATAGTGCATCGGGATATATAGAACATTGATATCTTCAAACACTATGTTTATTATTTTGTTGGTGCATTGCATATATATAGACAAATCGATCACAATGCACTAGTATATATACAAAGCATCAACAATGTTGAAAACATAAAAATAAAAATAAAAATAAAACAAAACAAAACTATTTTTGTTCAATATACTGTGCTCTTTATATATACATACACACTAGCTTTGGTATGTCAATATATTTAAGGAGAACCTCTTTGTTAAAGAAATAGTTTTATGGTTTCAATGGCAGTGCGTTTAGTTCACCAATATGAAGAGTGGACCTAAAGTTTATGTTATGTATATGGCACTCTTTATATATAGAGGAACACCAGTGCCAATGCATCTATATATTTAGAGAGAAACAATTTGTTAAACAAAATGTTTTATGGTTTCAAGGTGGTGTGTTTAGTTTACTAAAACGCACCATGGGCCTTAAATTTTTTGTTTACTAAATGGTGCTCTTTATATATTCTAATGCGCCATTAGTGGTGCGTCAATATATTTATAGAGCAACGCTTTGTTTAAAAAAATAATTTTATGGTTTCAATGGCGGTACACTTGATTTGTGTGTGCCTTACACAGTGTTATTTATATATACCAACAAATCGATAGCGGTGTGCCAATATATTTACAGAGCACCGAGTTTTTTGAAATTGTTTTATGGTTGCGAAGTGGTGCATTTAAGGTATTAAAATGCACCTCAACCCTAAAAAAATTTGTTTACTAAACAGTGTGCTTTATATATACCAATGCACCATTAGCAGTGCATCAATACATCTACAGAGCACTGCGTGTTTAAAAAATCGTTTGTATGGTTTCAATGTCGGTGTGTTATGTTTTCTGTAATGCATCAACCACAGTACATGAATGTTGTAATTCATCCCCCATTACCGATGGACTCTTTGTTTACATACAGTGCACCGATAATAACAGTATGAGTTGAACTTATGACACACTGTGCAGATTTTTTTTTAAAATTAAATGACAAATTTAAGTTAAATTTAATTTTTAATCCGCTAAAAAGATAAATGATAAGGTAATAAATACAATACCTGGATTCTTTCCCGCGTAGGAGGCATAGTTTCCACGTACACAACAAATGATGTTTTCCACTGGTTTGGAAAAATTCCATCGAACCAAAGAACCAAACCACGATAGAAATCTAAGAATTAAGGAGCACCGCATTGGGGGGGCATCTACGAGAAAGTACATCACTGGTACGGGGGTGGGTCTAGGATTTTTGCATCACCGACAAATGAGTCCAATGAGTTATTTGGTGTCATAATTTTTTTATTTTACCCTATTTCAGTGTTCTTGGGTTAGTGTTGCACCAGTGTGCCTTGTGTATGAGGCACGCCAATGTGCTTCTCATTATAGAGAGCACCATTAGGTATTTCTATTTTTACAAAATGAAAAGAGATTATGGCTTTTATAATAATCTGGTGTGTTATATTATGAAGTGCACCGGTGCATCTTATAATTTATAATGCACTGATGCATATTAGAATTTATAACGCACCGGGATGCCCTATTGGAAAAATTAAAAAATAAGTTTTTTTCAATCGAGGGTTGTATTTTTTTTACATAAACCAGTGTGTTGTACTGTTAAATGCACCAGTGCATTCGTGTCATTCCCATGCATCAAACAATTTTGATGGGAAACTAAAATAAACATATTTTTACAAATTTCATTGAGTTATTTGACACCGGTGCTTTAATTCATTAGTCGCACCGATGCGTCATTGATGTTGGTGCATCGGTGCCGCTAGGTAGATAGGGAGAACCGGTTTTTTTCTTTTAAAAACAATTAAAATTTATGTTTTTCTCTTTTAAAAACAATTAAAATTTATGTTTTTTTCTTTTAAAAACAATTTTTGTTTTACTCCATCACCCACCAATGCACTTTTGTCCTTAAAATGCACCACCAAGTTTTCCCGAGAAATAAAAATTGAAATTTGTTTTGGAATGGCATTGAGCTATTTTGACTTCAGGGTGTGTGCTAATTAAGCGCATTGGTTTGTCAATGATTTTACTATTTTGGTGTGTCGGTGCATCAGGATAATAAGCACATTGGCGCAGTTGATATGTTTATGTGCACTAATTAAAAACCTATCCCTGCACACCTCTGCTATAAACGGATAAATGGGTTATTTTTTGTGAAGAGTCCACAAAAACCTCCGCTAGAAGGTTTTTTCCTTGTAGTGAGTAGAAATCCACCTCCCAAAGGTATTAATGAGTGTTCCTCTTTGATCATAGTTGTTTTGATGCACAAGCATACAGGTTTAGTGTTTTCTTCACCCACAAACCTATATAGAATTTCTAAAATTTGTTGTAAAAGTATTGAAACAATTAGGAAAAGAAGGCCAAAAAGGTAGCAACAAAACTAGGGTGTTTGAAGTGCCAAATTGTTCTTCAATTTTGAGCATGGAATTTTAACTTTCATCACCAAAACTATCTCATGTGTCTTGCTTCTTTGCTCCTACTGAAGAGATTCCCACTGAAGAAGTCATAAAATATGTTCCCACAGAGAGAACAAAGCTGCCTAGAGAAGAGGCACCTGGACATGAAGAAGAATCTCCCATGTTGGTTGAACCACTCGATCTTAAACAAGAGACTGAGTATATTGAATATCAATAATTTAACAATAGATTAATTTTCCTTGGTTAAAACCATAGTGGGAATAACACGAGGTCTATTAGCTTTTTAGCTCGGGAGGCACTCCGCATAGTTTTGTCTTGTATGTTGAAGTGACCTTGCATTACCTAGGCACTTGACTTTTATAAAGTTGTAATAAAGTGGCTCTTTTTATAAAGTGACTTTTAAGTAATGTTCCTAGTCTATTATAAAGTGATTTTTTATAAAGTGACTTTTTGAAGTAAAAGTGCACATATTTCATAAAGTGAAATTACTTTATTAAAAAATTGTAAGTGGTTTATTTTGGAGAGAATGATTTTCATCCCTTGATATTTTCAAGACAAGATTAGATCTTGACCATTGGATTTAGGGATTGAGAAGGTGAAAATTCATTTTCAAGTTATAAGAGCAAGCCTAGGGTAATCTGCAAGACACAGTTTCCAAGAGAGTTATCATTTTGGGATTTGTGAGTGTTTTGAGAGTGAGAGCAAGATTTATTTTGGGTGGATCGATTCCCTAGGAGAGGGATTCATCCCAAAAGAAGGTAGCTCGAATCCCAAGGAAGATCAGCTGCATTTATTGTTGAGTTCGTACTGTTGGGTTGGCACACAGTTCAAGGAATTTTTTCAGGTGCATGAATTTCAAGGAGCTGCTGCACATAAATCGAGGTGTGGACGTACAGTATTGTTGGGGCCGTACTAATCTGCTGGGAACAAATTTAGATTTTGTACAGTTTGTTGGACCGTACAATTGTTCTGGGCACAGAAATTGATGTGGGAATAAATTTCAAGGTGCTAGTACAGTCATTAAATGTTGATGTTATTGCTGATGCAACTTTGTTTTTATGCATGAAAATGCTAAATAAATTTTTTCTCTTGGACTGGTTTTCCCCTTGTGGGTTTTTCCAGGGTCTATTTTGACCAAAATTTCACTGTGCATACAATTTTTAGACTGTTGTTATAAGTGTTTTTCTGCTGCTCAATTACCTTAGCATGAGTATTTCAGCTTGTTGACTCATTGCTTAAGTGCCTGTAAATTGTCATTTAACTATGACTACCTAAGTCTGAAATCTAAAGTTTTGTTGAGTGGTTAAATTGATTTTAAAAGCCTGATTTTTATCATGGTATCAGAGCTGGGACTTTGAGATAACAGTAAATTATTGTTGCAGCAGTGTATTGAGTTTTTGGGCAAAGTTATTGCTGATTTTGACAACTTGTGTATTGGAAAAATCTATCTGCAAGTGTTTTGCAGGTGTTGGGTAGATCAGGGATATCTTAATTTATATTTCTTTTGGACAATAGAGAAAGATGGTTGTTTGCATCATATTTGAGGATCAGTTGGATGGTATTTCCAACTATTTGCAATCGAAAGTCAAGATGACTGTTGTACTTAAAGAAATCATATTGTGGGTTAATGTCAGCACTATGATAACTCCTCCCATTGCTGATCCTATTGCTCTTGACGTTCATGAAGTAAAAGAGGCTAGAGAACAGAGGATTATTTTGGATGGTATCAAGGACCATCTCATCCCACACTTGGCTAAGAAGAATTCAGCTTATGAGATGTGGAACACATAAAAGCATGTATGAGGCGAAGAATGAGAACTGGAAAATGGCACTCAAAGATAAACTGCATGGGACCAAGATGGCCAAGGGTGAAGGAGTGGTATCCTATCTTACCCAGGTGGCATAGGTGAAATATGAGTTGGCTGCAGTTGGGGAGGTCATCTCTGATTCTGAGTTGGTGAGGATAGCCTTGAAAGGCTTCACCAAATACTGGGAAGTCTTCGTGAAGTGTGTGGTTGGTCGTGAACAACTTCCAGATTGGAGTAGACTGTGGGATGATTTCACTCAGGAGGAGATCCGGGAAGGATCTCAAGGGAGTGTAAAGATGGAGGGTGTTTTTGAAGAAAATTTTTCTCTTTCAGCTAAGAGTGAGAAGAAGTCCAGTAAGGACTTGAGCAAAGTTAGATGTTTTTCTTGGAACCAGTATGGTCACTCTTCTTCTTAGTGTCCTGAGAAGAAGGAGGAGGAAGTGACTTTTGTTGCAACTACTGAGATAAATAACTTTGGGTAAATGTTTAAGAACGAATTCTTGATGTTCTCTCTTGTATCGAGTGCCGGAAGCAATGGATTTGTGATGAATAGTAATTGCTTCATTGACAGTGGAGCCTCTCTTCACATGACCTAAATGTATCATATATTATGCAGCATTACTGAGACAGATATAGACTAGATGGTTGAGAGTGAAGGGGGAACGACACGTTCAGTGCGTGGATTTGGGAGAGTCAGATTCCAAGTTCGATGGGGTGAACTCCTTGAGAAGGATGGAGTTTTGTTTGTTCGAGGGTTGAGTGTGAACTTTCTCTCTGTGTCAGCCTTGGAGGATGTAGGGTATTCGACATTGTTCCGGAGTGGACATGTGTACATTTTTCCAGAGAGGTAAGTTTTGGGAAATGTTCTTATATACTCAGAGGGAGCATAACTGATCCAGCCACAGTTGATTGGTGATAGGTTTGGTGAGTTGTACAAGTTAGGTGGACAACCCATGATTTATGATCCAGAGTCGGAAGAGGAGCAAGAGGATCCTAATGCTACAGTGGCGCCAAGTTTTCAGTCTCAATTTCCGATGGAAGAGAGGGAATCTCTTCAGAGTACCGACAGGAGGCTCAATTGGTATGAGACGATCGATGCTCAATATTAGAGGATGGATTCTCCTAGGAGCTCAAGGTTTAAGGTTATTGTTAGGAGGGTGTCTTCATATTCAAGTTCAGTACAAGTAGTGGCATTGGCTCTAGGTTCAAAGAGAGCTCCTACTATGAACAGTGTGATGGACCTAAGGACCAAACCAGTTGATGGTGATGGCAGTGAGTACTTCCCTCGCTAAGAGGGAGTGTTAACTTTTTAGCTCGGGAGGCACTCTGCATAGTTTCGTCTTGTATGCAGAAGTGACCTTGAATTACCTAGGCACTTGAATTTTATAAAGTTGTAATAAAGTGGCTTTTTTTATAAAGTGACTTTTAAGTAATGTTCCTAGTCTACTATAAAGTGACTTTATGAAGTACAAGTGCACATATTTCATAAAGTGAAATTACTTTATTAAAAAATTGTAAGTGATTTACTTTGGAGGGAATGATTTTCATCCCTTGATCTTCTCAAGACAAGATTAGATCTTAACGGTTGGATTTAGGGATTTAGAATGTGAAAATTCATTTTCATGTTATAAGAGCAAGCCTAGGGTAATGTGCAAGACACAATTTCCAAGAGAGTTAGCATTTTGGCATTTGTGAGTGTTTTGAGAGTGAGAGCAAGATTTATTTTGGTTGGCTCAATTCCCTAGGAGAGGGATTCATCCCAAAAGAAGGTGGCTTGAATCCCAAGGTAGCTCAGCTTCATTTATTGCTCAGTCCATACTGTTGGGTTGGCACACAGCTCGAGGAAGTTTTTCAGCTGCATGAATTTTGAGGAGCTGATACACAAAAATTGAGGTGTGGTCGTACAGTATTGTTGGGGTCGTACTGTTGGTTTATATTGATCTACTAGGAACAAATTTCGAGATCGTACAGTTGTTCTGGGCACAGAAATTGAGGTGGGCACAAATTTCAAGGTGCTGGTACAATCATTAAATGTTGATGTTATTGCTGCTGTAACTCTGGTTTTATGCCTGAAAATGCTAAATAAAAATTTGCTCTTGGACTGGTTTTCC
The DNA here is from genome assembly GCA_027924585.1 of Larix kaempferi. NCBI lineage: Eukaryota > Viridiplantae > Streptophyta > Pinopsida > Pinales > Pinaceae > Larix > Larix kaempferi. The sequence continues at coordinate 3,611,452 of BSBM01000369.1, forward strand.
CCTTGTGGGTTTTTCCAGGGTCTATTTTGACCAAAATTTCACTGTGCATACAATTTTCAGATTGTCGTTATAAGTGTTTTTTCGCTGCTAAATTATCTCAGCATGAGTATTTCAGCTTGTTGACTCATTGTTTAAGTTCATGTAAATTGTCATTCAACTGTGACTACCTAAGTCTGAAATCTAAAGTTTTGTTGAGTGGTTAAAATGTTAGGAACCAATGTCAACCCTTCTATTTACTTTGTTAGTATATTGTTGTTGGACGCATATGCTTTGTAAGTCATCCCATATATTTGTTGATCCATAGTTTGTATTATTGTTGTTGGACGCATATGTTCTGTAAGTCGTCCCGTAGTAATTGTTGATCCATAGTTTGTATTGGCCCATGGTTTGTAGTGACACATGGTATTGACCCATGGTATTGGCGCCTAGACTTAGTATATAAGTTTGTGTTGAGACCAATGAAGGTACCGTGAAGTTATTTGTATTGAGCTTGCTCAAAGGGGGTTTCCCCCTCGAAGTGGCCTACGATCAATAAAAGCGATTCTGAGTTCTGTTATTTCTGCTATCTCGTGTATTTTCATTAATTAATTGTTGCAAGTTCTTCACATCTGGTATCAAAGCACTTTCTTGGGCTCGCTGGGTGAAATTTTTGCCAAAAAAAAAATTTCGCATCTGTTGCAGCTTCGGATCTAGGAATAATCCCTATCCGCTTAACTATGGGAAGTACTTGGGAATAATCCCTAAAACTAATTGTGAGGAGTACCATAGGAACCCCGAAGTAGTTGGCCCATTGAGAGGACCTGCCATTGAAAAGGGTAATGACCCCTACCTAATTAACTAGTTCCCACCCGTGAGGTAAACCAAGAGCTGTCGTTTGTGGCAAAGCGGTTATCAGATTTACCTGAGCCGTGGAGTGAGTGGTACTGCCCCAATACGCAAGCCGTCAGACAGCATTGGTGGATGAGTGAATCCCCTGAACTGATAGGAATCTGAACATACCTGGGTCCATCTCTATTTTCAGCTGAACTGTTGCCGGTCACTTCTGCACCATTGCAGATCCATCTGTTGTCAATCACTTCTGTGTCGTTGCAGATCCATTTCGAAAGCTGGTTCTGATCCAGCCATTTCAGATCCATTCTAAAATTCGTTTCAAATCCATCCGTTTCAAATCCCATATCTATAATTTTGTTTTTCCTCCATATCTCCCTTGTTTTAACTCTGTTTTCCCTGAAACTTCACTGATACCCCTGCAATCCCATTCTGCATATTTCATTCATGAGGACCCTATCCCAAATTCCACTTCTCAAAGACAAAAATCCCACATTTGTATATTTTTAGAGTTTGCCATAACTCCTTCAATTTTCACCCAATCACTGTCAAATTTTTCCACCATGTCCATTCCCTATTTTTGCTTCTTTGTCCCTCTCTGACAAATTTTCCCATTCTTTCACCCCGCATCTGTAATCCTCATTTTCTGGTTCCCTATCCATTCCAAAGTGTCCAAAACCTAGTCAAACCCCAATTACCCATCCGAGTTTTTCCCAAATACAAATTTCCCTTTACTAAATATGCTTATGTTTTAGTTTTTCTATCTATTCCCCCCCCAAAAAAACTCCTGGTTATGGTTGTCACCCGTGCAGAATAAAAACCCATGGAGGAAGCACTTGCAGCCATCCAAACCAAACTCCAGGATGTGGATGAAAAATTTCTCGGCCTCCATCTTGAGCATTCATCCATGAACAACAAACGACAGTCCAAGTCTTCATCAGACAATGGGTTCTCTTCTTCCAACAATTTTCGTGGTCCGAAGCTTGAATTTCCTCACTTCACTGGTAATGATCCGACTCCATGGATCTATCGTGCAGAATAGTATTTCAGTCTGCATAATACTTTTGATGTCCAAAAAGTTCCACTTGAATCCTTTCATTTGGAACAGGAAGCCCTTCAATGGTACCATTGGTACATCAAGGCTCATGACGAGCCAAAATGGACAGATTTTTGCCAACTCCTTTTGCAACGATTTGGTCCTAGTGCTTTTGATGATTTCATCGGAGCACTCACTAAACTTCGTCAAATTGGCACTGTGAGAGAGTATCAAATAGAATTTGAGAAAATAGCCAATCACACAGAAGGATTTTCTGATGAATTCTACAGGAGTTGTTTTATCAGTGGTCTTAAGGATGAAATCCGCTCAGAGGTCAAAATGTTCTATCCCAACACAATGATGGAATCCATGGAGTTGGCTAAGTTGGTAGAAGACAAGATTTCAGCCCAACAGCACTCCATACCCACTTTTGTTCCCTTCCAAAATATGGGTTCTCAATGACCTCCCATCCCGCCAGCTCCTCGACCAACTCCTATCAAGCATTTGTTGGAAACAGAGATGCAGGCACGCAGAGAAAAAGGGCTTTGTTATAATTCTGATGAGAAATTCACTCAGGGACATAGATGTGTTCAGCAAAAGCTCTATCTCTTGGATATGGATTCTCCGCCTGCCTCTAAAATTGGTGAAGAAGCTCCAGATACAATGGATGATCAGGTCAACATTCAAGAGCCTCCTATTGACCCCCCATCTCAGGATGACCAACCAAAGATATCTCTCCATGCTTTATCTGGAGTCACCACCCCCCAAACACTGTGGGTCAGGGGTTACTTCAAGAAGCTTCCTCTTACAATACTCATTGATTCTGGTAGAACTCATACCTTTATTGACCCTCGGATCGCCAAACAGGCTGTTTTTTTGTCCATCCTTACTCCAACTTTGAATTCATGGTTTCCAATGGGGGCACCTTACCTTGCAAGGGGAAGTGTCACAATGTGCGTCTCTCTCTGGAAGATTATAACATGCACTCTAACATGTTTTCCTTATGCCTAGGAGGATGTGATGTGGTTTTGGGCGTTCAATGGTTATGCACACTTGGCCCCATCTTATGGGATTTTGCTGAACTTTGGATGCAGTTTTCAGTCAATGGGAAACAACACAAATTTATGGGCTTACAACAAGGGTCTCTCCGCATCATCAGTTCACATCGCCTGAAAATTTCCTTAAGAAGAATTCACATGGTGTCATCGCTCAACTCCATTCCATTCAGATGCACCAATCAATGGTCTCCCCTACTTCCTTGTATAGATATGTTGGTGTTTTTGTTGAACCAGTGGGCTTGTTTCCTTCAAGAGACCTTTCCGGTAAGACTTTAGCCACATCTACATCTCAGTAGGAAATGCTAGCTATTTTTCATGCAGTACAGAAGTGGCATCCATACCTATTAGGGAATCATTTCTACATCAAGACTGATCTCCAAAGTCTGGAAAATTTCCTGGAACAACCGGTATTCTCCCCAACACACCTAAAATGGGTTATGCCTATGCGATCACTTACAAGAAGGGTAAGGACAATATGGTGGCAAATTCTCCTTCTCATGCATTTGATGACCCAGTTCCTCTTACAGCTATTTCTTCGCTTGTTCCAAATTGGTTGCAATCTGTTCAGCAGGGCTATCTCTTCTATGAACTCCATGCTTCTTCATCGGCAGGGCACTCTGGGTTGCTCAAAACATATAACCGGGAGTAATGTAACTTCTTTTGGCAGGGACTGAAAATGACAATTCAACAGATGGGGGTTGACTGTGATACTTTCCAGGTCAAAAAGTGTGAACTGACACTCTTTTTGGGACTGCTCGAACCCTTACCCATCCCTACACAGATTTGGACAACTATTTCTATGGATTTCCTAGAAGCGCTCCAGTGGTACAATATCGCATCTAAAAGGACACCATATGAAGCAGTCTATGGACAAGCACCGCCAGTTCTTCTTCCATACACCCTCAGCAGCTCCCTATTTCAGGCAATTGACTCGGTTCTTCGAAACCGCGATCAGATTATTCTCATTCTACAGGACAATCTTCACATGGCAAGAATTCGACTGAAACAACAAGCCGATCAACACCATTCTGAGCGTACTTTTCACACAGCTGATATGGTTCTTCTTCATCTATAGCTTTACAAGAAACCCTCCCTGAAACTCAAAAGGTGTCAGTGGCCCGGAATGCAACTCGAGGATGCTACAGGGGAACCACTCCTTCAGATTCTGGATCAATTTCCACATCTACAGCTTTGAGGACAAAGCATTTTCTAAGGGAGAGGGGATGTTAAGAACCAATGTCAACCCTTCTATTTACTTTGTTAGTTTATTGTTGTTGGACACATATGCTTTGTAATTCGTCCCATATATTTGTTGATCCATAGTTTGTATTATTGTTGTTGGACGCATATGGTTTGTAAGTCGTCCCGTAGTAATTGTTGATCCATAGTTTGTATTGGCCCATGGTTTGTAGTGACACATAGTATTGACCCATGGTATTGGAGCCTAGACTTAGTATATAAGTTTGTGTTGAGACCAATGAAGGTACCGTGAATTTATTTGTATTGAGCTTGCTCAAAGGAGGTTTCCCCCTCAAAGTGGCCTACGATCAATAAAAGCGATTCTGAGTTCTGTTATTTCTACTATCTCGTGTATTTTCATTAATTAATTGTTGCAGGTTCTTCACATAAAAATGGCTTTTAAAAGCCTGATTTTTATCAAGGTCTTGCATAACTCAATAATTTAACCTCTATGATAATTATAAAGCCACAAGATGAATAAATCAAACTACAAAAGCTAATCCAATCAATCCTCGTTACTACAAAAGCATATCAAATCATAATTATAAATCAATAAATAATGGTCACCTTCTATAGAAAACCATCCCCTTATCTTTGACACCAACCGCCATGGCATTCCATACGATCTCTCGAAATGGGGAGATGAGTTCCAATTCAAAATTAAGAAGTAAGTGAGTCAATATAGATTTGATCTACAAGTACGAAAAAGGTTCACCAAGAAAACCGTGTCTTGCCCCACCAAAATGGATGTATGAAAAGGCACCTACAACCTTATATTCTTCACGACCAAGAGCAAAGAGATCTATATCATATGTATGATAATTCTCAAATATATGTGGTAGTCTTTTTGTGAACATTAGAGATGTTGCAACCACGTGTCCTTTAGGTATGACATAGTCCTTCCCTTCCTTAGAAATAGTAAAATCCATGGGATTACTATGAAGAACAATCAATGGTGGGTTCAACCTCAAGGCCTAATTAATACACCTGTTGGCACGGGATTAGTCCGCAAAAAGTGCGGAAGCCGACAAGCTACAAAAGGGACAATCCGCGGAAGAAAGGGTCATTCGTGGATAACGCAGAAGCGCGGAAGAAGTTAATTAGTTAGATAAGGGTCATGTGGACCGTTTTGTATCCATGTAGTTTTGTATAAATAGGAGAATGATTGTAAGCCTAAGGGTATGGCATGTAATTGAAGATCCATTGATGTATAGAGCTATCGACTTTGTGAGTTTTGGTCTGTTTTGTATCTGCAATATGATGTATTGACTATTTTTGCGAAGGTCATTCCGCAGGTTTTAATGAATGCATGAAGATGTTCGATTATGGTTTTATCTCTATCTTGGTTTCTGTCAAATGATGGATGCGAATTTCTGATGGGATTTTTAATGCTCTATGGGTTTAGTAATTGTTGTTTATGCTAATAAGTAATCAGATCATGCTAATGCGAATATCTGTAATGTGTTGATGCTACAGTTGATGAACCTGCGAATAATGAAATGTTAGTATAGTGCGAATGGCATAATATCTGGTTTCTGTGGTTGCGAAGGGTGTTTGATGCATGTCCTCAACTCCACTGTGGAAATTTGGTTCCTACAGCCCCCTTGTGCATCTCGGGTGAGACTTCATTCGCTCTGAGAGTGTTGCTAGAAGGGTTAACACCCTTATAGGCCGGTGTGTAAGGGAGTTTGGGTTGGTGTCTGTTAACGACAGTGTGCAGTGAACCCCTGTTGATAGTTGTTGTGTCAACAAATAGTTTCATTGCCGAGACCTTGAAGAGGAAAAGAAGAGGATATGCTTTGGCACCCAACGAAACTAGAGATTCAAGAGTGGTTTGATAGAAAAATAGAAGAATTCCCAGAAGGAGAAAAGAAAAACCCCAGACAGACAGTAAGCAGTTGGTTATAGAGGTACCTTTATTCAGATATCCACGAAATATTTTTTCTGCGAATTCCCAGTACTATTGCATGAGTGGTTAGCACAGCTAACATTCCAGAAGCACCATTTCCAAGAGACTGAGCCTGAGCAATGGACGCCAGAACTGATTCGACAGCTGAAGCAAGTCGACAACACAGTATCAAGGGCTATCTATTTCTAAGTGGATAGTATCCTAGAGGGATATATTACTGAGTTCGCAGTAGACACGATCAAGTCATACAACGACACGGAGAGGAATTTTTTCAGGGAACCAAGGGGAAGGCTCTTGCTGTTGCTAAAATTGTGGATTAAGATGCTTGTGTGCAAAAAGGGTATTTTGAGGATGACTTCTGACGAGTAGAAAGATCAGTGTGCGGAGGTAGTAGGTTTTGCGTGAATATGGACCCGATAGAAAGATGTGGGGTAGATGGACATGAGCGATGACGAGTTTGTATGGGAAGCTGATGAAGAGTGTAGTACCTTGAGGAGTGGAGCGATATTCCGGCATCCTGAGAAGAAGAGGAGGACTGAGAGAGAGTCTCCTGAGAGGACCGGAACAGAAGACTGCGAAACAGGACCACAAGGGAGAAAGCAACCCTATTGCAACGAAGAGGGTGACCAGTCTACCCCAGACGTAGAAGAGGGACGGATCATAAGTTACAACATACCTGCAAACCCGTGCACCACCCAGAATTATACAAGAAGAAACCCAAGCTATTCGCAAATTTTCCCTATGTGCAGCGATAAAAGTAGCGCATCAGTAAGCAATAATAGTAGGAACATTAGAATGGCAGACGACACAAAATGCCCACTTTCCAAGGGAACGGGACCAAGGATCCTGAGTAGTTTTGGTTTCTGTGTGAAGCAGTGTGGACCATGAAGCAGGTCCAGGATGAAGCTATTAAACAGGGACAACTAGCGATGACCCTTAGGGGCTGTGCACTGGATTGGTTTATGAAGTTTACAAGGGTTCCGACAGGAACACCAGCCAAGATGTTGGCGCAGATCAAAGTAGGCATGATCTATGAATTCAGGAAGCCAAAGTCAGAATCGCAGTACGTCACTGAACTCAAAGAAATCAAGACATACCCAAATGAGTCAGTCTAGGAATTCGATCAGCGATAAAAGACATTGATAGCGAAGGTGAGTTTTGGGATAAATGGTATGCAGCACAAGGAGTGGTTCATCGCAGGACTGGTACCACACATATATGGACCACTAATGCAACAGAAGGTTGTGACCCAAGCAGAAGCATTGGCGATTGTGGTGAAGTTGGAGGCTTCGCCAATCAGGGAAACTGGGTTGGGTATGGATCATATACAAGCGCAGCTGGAAAACTTGATGATCCAACTGGAGGACATGAAGAAAGGGAAAGAGGCCCGCAAAGAGGTCTGGTGTACCAGATGTAGGACAGAGGGACACCACAAGGATCAGTGCCCAAACTTCTGGGAGTATTTACAATTCGATGCACCAAATCCCCTCGATCGAGGAGGGTTTCCTTGGTGTTGTATCTACCAAACGAGAGGTCATCGACCAGAAGAGTGTGTATATATGCAAAATATTGTGTCAAAACCAGAGAACTTGTATTGCAAGTTCTGTAAATCGGTTGGTCACAATGAGAACAACTGCAAAGCTTATGGCCTACTCCAGGAGAGGACTACAGCCACATACTTCATGGAAAGAGAAGAGCAAGCACCGGGTTAGCAACAGCAGTAGTATAACCAACCGCCAGCCCAGTATAATCACCAACCACAAAAGTGTGATTAGGGACAGTATGGAAAACCACAGTATGGTCAACCGCAGTATCCGGCACCACAATATTCGCCACCGCAATACCCACCATATGGACCACCGCAACATCCACAGTACCAACCATATGGCCCACCACATGGAGGGGCTAGAGGAGGATTCCGCAGAGGTCGAGGTGTTGGCGCAGGACGAGGAAGAACTGCTAGATGAGGGTGAGGACCGATTATATGCTACAATTGTGGGCAGCAGGGGCACTATCAGAGGGATTGCTCAAATCCAGCACCATAGCAATGCACTTATTGTAGCGCTATGGATCATGGCATTGAAAACTGTTTGCATCTCATCGCAAAATGGAAGACCAAGAATCAGCCACCACCTCCACAGACCTAGAACCAGAATCCACCGGCGATATAGATGATATCGACGGAAGATCAGAAACAACATGCGACTGTTGGAGTGGTGACACGAGGAGGAGCGACGATAGGAGCCGACGGGCCATGAACTATTGTCGGACCAACAGAGCGGAAACATGTCACTTTTGATGCGAAGAAAGAAAGGGATATCTTCTTGGAAGCGCAGGAGGCGATGAGATAGAGGAGGCAGTTACCTCTTTAGGAAGAAGTTATCTATGATATGTCATCGACGTTCGACAATACAAAGTCATAGGGAAAGGATAATACCTTAAAATCCTTCTTAAAAAATTTCCTGGAGTTGGCAAAGGATCAAGATGCACTGGAGGAGATATCCAATCTATTGACTCGACGGGAGGGTGTACGCTAGGAACAAAGAGTTAATCACATACACAAGAGAAAGACAAGGGGAGAGATGCTAATGTCGGCACAAATTGGCGCTTTTGATGTCGACTCAATTATCTTAGACCTAGGGTCAGATGTCAACATTCTGACCAAGCAAACATGGGATACCATGGGGAAACCGCAGTTGGCCTGGTCACCAGTACAGTTGCGATTAGTAAACCAGAGTAAGATTACTCCACTTGGTCGGGTGTACCAACTTCCCGTTGAGATTGAGGGCCTCAAGTATTATGCTGATTTCGATGTAATTGAAATTGCGGACAATACTAGCCCCTACCCAGTGCTGCTAGGGATCGACTGGGCAATCGATAATCTAGCAGTTATCAACTTTAAGAAGCAGACAATTTCATTTGAGAATCGTGAGATGAGGGTCATCACACCATTGGATCCTAGGGAAGGGTAGTGATACGTTGAACCGGTGAGAGATGAATTTATGGAGGGATGGGATAGTATATACAATATATCTGGCAATTACATTAATCCTACCACATATGGTGAATTGGGTTGGCGTAGTGTCAGTTCAGCGTCATCGGATTCGGATGAGGCGCTTGAGAATTGGCAGAGCCGGATGCATGAAGTGTCATTTAGGAGATGCACAAGGATCACATAGTCACTGTGATGGGTAGACACAGAGGATTGCGCGCTACCAACATACTACGGATTGCCTAATTTGAGCACCTTTCTTACAGAGTTTGAAGAGAAAGTGGTGGAGCCGCAATGTTTATTGGCCTTGGAGGACGCTGAAAGGATACTCCTACGCGATGGTGGGCAGCGCATAGGTCTAATATCACAACCTGGCCACTATGTCGCCACCTAATGATGGTTAGGTTTGGCAATGCTGAAGGATGTAGAAAAAGTAAGTTTGATGGTAGGAGTGACCCAAAGGCACATTTGGCTGAGTGCGAAAGAAAATGGGGACTATGAGCAAAAGGAGAATGGGTCCATGCATTCGTTCACACTTTGGATGAAGTACCATGGATTTGGTATGTTGTAGCAGAACTGCGACGCGGAATGACTTCTTGGGAGCATCTAACACTTGGCTTCAACCAAACGTTTTGTTTCTTAGATGAGAAACCCTTCATCCATAGTGCGCTACAGGTGATCCGCGAGAATATATTTGAAGCAGTACTGACAGAGAAACCGTTAGAACATTGGTGGACAGCGACACCGAAAATGATGATGGAGTGCTACAATATCACAGGAGAACAGGATGACGAGGACGATCTAAGGGCTACGGATGTGCCGAAATCAGAAGGTAGTCACAGTGTCGAGGCACCAGAAATTCCTTCCGACAAATTCCAACAACCATTGAAGATCAAGAAAGTAAACATTGGGTCGGAGGAGAACCCGAAGTTTGCAAGTATTGGAGATTATTGGGATGATTCCACCATTGAGAAGATGACTGATATGTTGCATGAGTTTCAGGATCTGTTCCCAACGAAATTCTCAGAGATGAAAGGAATTTCCGGGGACTTAGGAGAAATGAAGATCCGCCTGAAACCTGATGCGAAGCCAGTTAAGAAATGGCCCTACCGGTTGAACCCTAGGCACAAAGAGAGAGTGTAGGCCGAGATTGAAAGGATGTTGGAAGTCAGCATTATAGAACTAGTAGAAGAATCTGAGTGGATCAGCCCGATGGTGGTCCAGTACAAGTAGACTGGTGAGGTCCGAATCTGTATCGACTTGCGGAAATTAAATGATGCATGTTTGCACAACCCATTCCCGACACCTTTCATAGATGAGGTGCTCGAAGGAGTCGGAGGTCAGGAGATCTACTCATTTAAAGATGGGTTTTCAGGCTATCACCAAATCAAGATTGCAAAGGAAGACCGGCATAAGACTACATTTGTCACAGAATGGGGCTGCTTTCAGTACACAGTGATGCCATTTGGATTGAAGAATGCCCCAGCAATTTTTTCAAGATTAGTAGTTTCTGCATTCAAAGACTACATTCATCAATTTCTTGTCGTCTATATGGACGATTGGACAGTATATGGGTTTGTCAAAGATCATGTCGCAAACCTGAGACTGATGCTGGAACGATGTCGACAATACCAGATTTCATTCCACTTGAAAAAGTGCATCTTCTGTGCTCTGTTCATGATTTTACTGGGGTACATTGTCTGCAGGGAAGGAATGCTGGTAGACCTAGTGAAGATTTCCATTATTGTCAACCTACCACCACCGATGACAGTCAAACAATTGAGATCCATGCTGGGCCACACATGCTACTACCAAAATTTTATCAGAGGATATGCAGCAATCACAACACCCATGGAGAAGTTATTGAATAAAGATGCCAAGTTTGAGTGGAACGACGAGTGCCAGAAGAGTCTGGACATATTAAAAGTGAAGATGGTTTCTGCACCTATCTTGGAATTTCTGGATTGGACGAAGGAGTTCCATGTCCATCTCGATGCGTCATCAATTGCATTAGGAGTCACCTTGTCCCAACCAGGTGAAGCCGACATCGACCACCCGATAGTCTTCGCAAGTAGGAATTCGTCTACTGTAGAGAAGAAATATACCACCACGGAGCGAGAAGGGTTGGCGATGGTCTACGCCCTACAGAAATTCTGACACTACCTACTCGGGGGGCGCTTTAAAATGTTCACCGATCACTCATCATTAAATACATGGTGAACAAGCCTGTGTTGAGGGGGAATATCTGTCGTTGGTTGTTGTTATTCCAGGAATTTGATTTTGAAATAATTGTAAAGCCAGAACGACTGAATGCAGGACCAGATCACTTGTCACGAATTGAGTCAGGGGAAGAGCCAAGGAGCATTGACGAAGGACTACCGGATGCTCATTTATTCAGGGTTGGCATGGTCAACGACCATTATGAACAATTCATTCAGTTTTAGGCAACATGGGAAGCCTCGACAGGCTTCAATACCAACCAAAAGAAGCAGATAGTTGTAAGGGCTGCAAATTTTTAGTTGATTGCAGGACAATTGTATAAAATGGGGCCAGACGCGATACTTCGACAATATGTCCTTCCACATGAACAGGAGCAAATTCTTGCGGAAGATCATGATGGGATTGCTGGGGGTCACTACGGAGGACGCGCCACTGCGAAGAATATTTTGCGAGCAGGACTATGGTGGCCGATGATGCATGGGGATGTTGCGGACTATGCTAAAAGCTGCAACGTATTTCAACAGATTGGGAAGCCATAAAGAAGGGACGAAATTCCACTAGTACCTCAATTGACGTTGCAGGCTTTCAATAAATGGGTAGTTAAATTTGTGGGACCCATAAAATCACCAGGAAAAAGAACAGGGTCGTGCTACATAATTACAGCAATGGACTACTTGACGCGATGGGCAGAAGCAGCACCAGTGAAGGATTGCTCAGCTGCAACGGCAGTACGATTCCTTTTCGACAACGTGGTCATCAGGTTTGGGTGCCCCAAAATACTGATGAGTGACCAAGGGACCCACTTCATGAATCAAACAATCGCAGCTATGACAGAGGAATTTCAGATCCAACACAGAAAGAGCACCCCTTACCATCCACAAGTAAATGGAATAGTGGATGCATTTAACAAAATCATGGAGCATGTGCTCACAAAGGTATGCAACACGAATTGGGATGATTGGGATTTGAAGATCCCTACGATATTGTGGGAGTATCGCACAACTTGCAAACGTCTGACTAGCCAGACACCGTTCAAACTTGTCTACGGGCAGAAAGCCATAATTTCGATGGAGTACATTGTCCTCAGTCTATGGATTGCAGTTGTCACTGGAATGAGCAACATTGGAGCACTGGAGGAACGATTGGCCCAATTAGTACAGCTCTATGAGGACAGATTCATCGCAGGCTTTCATCAGAAGGTGGGAAAGGATCGACAGAAGGCTTGGCATGATCGCCATATTAAAAAAAATCACTATCAGCTTGGGGATACGATTCTGTTATATCATAGTAAGTTCGTTAAGCATCCAGGTAAGTTACAGATGCATTGGTTAGGTCCCTATGTTATCGATTTTGTTATTCACGAAGGTGCGGTGCAGCTAAAGAGCTTAGATGGCACGTTGTTGCCTAAGCTGATAAACGGGAATTGGTTGAAACCCTATCGCCATGATCAGGCGCATAGCGGTTGAAAAACACCAAAAAAAAAAACATAATGACAAAAAGTGGGAAGCATGCGGGAAGCATGGCTAGCTAGGTCGCTCGTCGATGCTTCGCACAATTTAGCACGTGAGAGTCAAATCCGAGTATGATTATTGCGGATCGACATCACCTAAAGACGGTGGAAGGGTATGATGAAATATTCGACAAAGTTATGGATAATATTTTGCTGATGATGAGAAAGTGTCAATAAGCAAGCATAAATACTGACGTTAGGGTTGAAGAACGCCAGTAGAAGTATAGGAAATCCAGGAGGGAAAATAGTGCATTGTCTGATGCGAGTCTGTAAGTTAGATGCGGAACGTTAGGAAGTTCAGTAGGAAATCCCAAGGAATCTATGGAAAAGGGTAGTGAGATAGTTGCAATGGTGCACTTCATTTCGAGTGGAAGTACCCCAGGTGCGCTAAGAGCCAGAACGACGATGGTGCACGAACAGCCAGCGAAGGAGGCAATAAGGACACTCAGAAGGAACAGAGACGAGGTCTCACACGAGATGTCTAAGAGTGTGGTAGTAGTTTGAAGGGGTGGGGTTTCCCTAACCACTAGAACACTAGGGGAGGAGGCCTGTTGGCTCTAGCAGTGGACTGTCAAAGGCCCGAAACAGATGTGCCAGAGTAGCTGGCCTATTTCACAATTTGGAAACAATGACGAACTTGTCCCCGGGTCGCAGCAAGCCTGAAGTGCTAGAGCAAGCGCAGATGAGGTAGATGAATAGGTTGCAAGAGACTGTAGGGTGAGTTCAAGGTAGATGACCAAGGTTGCAAGAGACTGAAGGATGAGTTCGAGAAGTACATGACAAAGAGCTCCAGATGCCAAGAACAACTTTAGAATTTTTCCACAGCAACAACAGAGAGCAGTACCAGCGGTGTCTAGCTGAGGTGGCTCGAGGGCGAGCCACAAGTTTGTGTTGGGGGCCTATTGGCACGGGATTAGTCCACAGAAAGTGTGGAATCCAACAAGCTACGAAAGGGAAAATCTGCGGAAGAAAGGGTCATTCGCGGATAACGCGGAAGCGCGGAAGTAGTCAATTAGTTAGATAAGGGTCATGTGGACTGTTTTGTAACCATGTAGTTTTGTATAAATAGGAGAATGATTGTAAGCCTAGGGGTATGGCATGTAATTGAAGATCTGTTGATGGATAGAGCTATAGACTTTGTGAGTTTTGGTCTATTTTGTATCCACAATATGATGTATTGACCGTTTCTGCGAAAGTCATTCCGCAGGTTGTAATGAATGCATGAAGATGTTCGATTATGGTTTTATCTCTGTCTTTGTTTCTGTCAAATGATGGATGTAAATGTCTGATGGGATGTTTAATGCTCTATGGGTTTAGTAATCGTTGTTTATGCTAATAAGTAATCAAATCATGTTAATGCGAATATCTATAATGTGTTGATGCTGCGGTTGATGAACCTGTGAATAATGAAATGTTAGTATAGTGCGAATGGAATAATATCTAGTTTTTGTGGTTCTGAAGTGTGTTTGATGCATGTTTGTAATGTCCCCATTCAAATAATTGCATAGAAGACAATCCTATCAATCCTACTAGTTTCCTAGGTTGGATGGGCACATTTGGAATTGCAATAAGGAAGCTAATAAATGATGTTTAGACATTAGAAGGGTTCAAGTATTTAATAAATAAGTTGAATAAATAAATTCAAGAGAAATTCTAGGTGGCAAGTGGTTTTGAAGACATATGGAGGATGTGGGACCCACACTAGCTTGATTTTTCAAGGACACATGGCATCTCTCTCTTGCCAATTCGAATTCATGAGAAAGTTAACATTCTTGGGTGAGTTGGTACATCATACACATGGAATTGATCATCTTAGGTCTAATTGGGATGTATTGGTAACCTCCATGGAAGAGGAAGAGTCAAATTGGAAGCTTGTGGACACTTGGGCTAGATTCCCTAGCTCCTATGACAAAAATGATGGAGCATCTATGACATCTATGACAAATTGAAGATATGACCTCTGACATCTGACCATTATGACATGTCAGCCCCAAAAGTAGGCTCTAAGAGGGTGCTCATGGGATTTGGAGAATCCAAAGAGACCCCCACTCGAATTGGTGGAAGGTGAAAGGCTAGGAAAGGTGAGACACATGGAAAATCTTCATCCCTTACCCTAATTCGAATTGGATTGAGTTTATGGATGGATTGGGAACCTTAGAAGGCTAAGGATGTTTATAAAATACAAGGATAAACCAAGAGAATATTTTTTGATCATTTGAGAAAAATTGCATTTGTGAAGAGAGAGCTAGTTTCTTGCCTTAGCCAATTTCGAGGGTGAAAGATTCCCATCCAAGATGGTGTTTGGAGAGGCCACTCATGTATTTCATGGAGCTTTAATGGAGTTTTTATTTTTAGGTGTCAGGTATAGGGCAGCTCGTGGTTTTATTTAGTGCAGCACTTCCTCTCAACCATTTCCAGTTTTGAAGGCATATTCTTGCTCCTTAAGGGAGGGCGCTTTTGGTGACCTATTGTACTCTTTTGGAGAGCTTCTCATGATTTATTTATGATTTTAATAATCATTATATACTCTTTTCTTTATATTCAAAAAGTATCAGGTCTAAATACGAAGTGGTTGTATGTAAAAATGTTGATTAATGAGCAAATAATGACCATTTACCCACTACATTGATGTATGCCATTATAATGATGATGATTTCGACTAAAAGAGTGTTCCTATGATATATTTGTGATTAATGGAATTCCATTGATGTGTATTACAAGTTTCATATTCAGTACTTGAGCATTTGAAGTCATTATACTCAGTTTATTTGCATTTGAAGAAGATTTGGTGCCATTTCCCCAAGGGTTGAATTAGTGATTTTTGTTGTTGTTTGGGAGAGGTTTGGAAAAGACTTAATAACTAATTATGTTCAGATATCCACATCATCATTTTCAGGGTCTTGCATGCAATTAGGGTTTGCATGCAAATTCTAGGGTTTGCATGCATCCCAGTCACCAGGTTGATGCCTCCAGCACCTTATCCACTTCATTCTAGCACCTGGGAGCTTCTTCCATCATATTTTTAGCCCTCCTAGTCATGAAGGCGCCCACTTCTCACCTACTACCAGAGAAGGGCGCACTTCTTCACCTACCCACTCAGTTTACACTCAGTTAGCACCGATTCTCCTTGATTTGAGGCTAGTTTCACTCCCGACTGACTGTTTCACTCCGTTGGACCTCCAGATTGACTAGATGACTTTTTCTGACTTCAGTTAAGCCTCCCATGCACCCTCCATTGAGCCTCCTTCCCTATATCAGTGCTACACACTTCAATTACACTTGTTACACTCAGTTAGACTCAGATTGACACTTGGATGACTAGTTCTTGTGCATTGATGACCACCACTGATTGATGATGAGGACTCCTAGTTGGATCCAAGCTACACCATTCAGTAATTCGAATGACCTCCTTAGTCAATTTGAATTGCTCACTCATTGTCAGATGATTGTATTGTAATTATTCACCCTTATTGGGATATTGAGCACTGATGCATGTTTTGCAAAGTTTTACACCATATTTTCTATGTTCATCTGTTGTGATTAATTTACTTGTTCATTAGATCTGTTGTGACTAATTTTACATGGTATCAAATCCATTGCAGGGACAAGATCTCTCTTCTACAGGTGTTCTACATGAAGATTGAGCAATTTTTGCTCACTTTGCAGCAGTTTTTTGCAGTTGCGGCACTTTCTGCAGTTGTAGCTATTGCTCCATAATGGTTCTTGTTTGTTTCTGATTTGCAGGTTTCTTACTTCCTCCATTTGCATTCGCTATTGCAAAGATGGAAGCTTCTTCTTCACAAAATTTTCTTACTCCATTCAACTATGATGAATGGAAACCAAAGATGATTGCATGCTTGAAGAGACAATGTCTCTTTGATATGTGTATTGGTATTACAAGAGATTTTGATTCGGATGAAGAGGAGAATGATTGGCTTAATGATTGTGATAGAACTTTTGGGACACTATGTCTTGCTATGTCTCCTTGTATGCGCTACCTCAGTACTACTGCTGAAAATCCAAGAGATCTATGGGCCCAACTCAATAGAGAATTTGGAAAGCGGGAAGAAGAGGATCATGCTAGCCTTTTGGAGAACAAGCCCAGTGAGATCTCCTTATGTGCTCTCTCTGATCATGTCTTGGCCTCATCCATTGTTCAAGATGAAGAAGAAACTGTAGATTCAACACTCATTCTCTCAAAGTATTCTATTTCAAATTCTGAGCAAGATAAACCAGCTCATACTCTAGATTCTGAAGAGGTTCTTGAATCCTCTCTTTCACATGAGTTTGCCGGCATGCAGAATAATGATCTACATGAAGTTTTGGAGGTAAAATATGATTTTGGAGGTGAAGCATTCACCCTCCTTGATTGAATGCCTCCTATAGACTTATGTTCTATCATTTGCAAAGTTTCTCAGATTTTTAATGAAGATGAAGAGCACTACCATTCGCTTGAGTTCAATTCTCATGCACTTTTTGCTGATTTTGGTTTTGATCTCACCCTTGTTGGTTCAAAGGAGATCTCAAGAAACCATTCATCTATTTTTGGAGCTGATTTAACTTCTATTGATAAGAAGTTCAAGTTTAAAGATCTATTTGATCCGATTGGAGCTATTCCTACCTCAATTAGTTTGAATCACAGGTTCCAGGATCATTCTCATATTTTCAGATTTGTTCTCACCATTTTCGGTATGAAGAGCAAGTTCTTAAAGTCTCCACATTCGCTTGCATCCACTGATGGAGAATTCAAGCACATTTTTTTGAAGCATGATCCATTTACTCCCAAGAGTAAGATACCTCCAGACATATCTAGTTGATTTTGGAGCATTTAAATCTTTTGGTGTGCTACAGTCTATTTTGAAGGGGGGTATTTTTCCCATGAGTTTTTCCCCATTTCCTCAGTTTATTGACTATTATTAGTTTGGATTATTATTGTATTGGGGTGACCTTTGGTCTTAGTAACCAGGGCCCTACATTATTTTTTCTTTGTACATCATAGTCTAGCTTGAGGGGGGGTGTTCGGATATCCACATCATCATTTTCAAGGTCTTGCATGCAATTAGGGTTTGCATGCATTCCAGTCACTAGGTTGATGCCTCCAGCACCTTATCCACTTCATTCTAGCACTCGGGAGCTTCTTCCATCAAATTTTTAGCCCTCCTAATCACGAAGGCACCCACTTCTCACCTACTTCCATAGAAGGGCACACTTCTTCACCTACCCACTCAGTTAGCACCGATTCTCCTTGATTTGACGCTAGTTTCACTCCTGACTGACTATTTCATTCTGTTGGACCTCCAGATTGACTAGATGACTTTTTCTTACTTCATTTAAGCCTCCCATGCACCCTCCACTAATCCTCCTTCCCTATATTAGTGCTACACACTTTAGTTACACTTGTTACACTCAGTTAGACTCAGATTGACACCTGGATGACTGGTTCTTGTGCATTGATGACCACCACTGATTGATGATGAGGACTCCTAGTTGGATCCAAGCTACACCATTCAGTAATTAGAATGACCTTATTCAATTTGAATTGATCACTCATTGTCAGATGATTGTATTGTAATTATTCACCCTTATTGGGATATTGAGCACTGATGCATGTTTTGTACAGTTTTACACCATATTTTCTATGTTCATCTGTTGTGATTGATTTACTTGTTCATTAGATCTGTTGTAACTAATTTTACAAATTAATGGTGCATTTGGGACCTTAATAACATACTAGATACATCCCCTACCTCTTTTCAGAAATTCGAGTGGGTTTGGAGGCATTTGAGAATCCATTTTCAGTACTTACCCCATGGGGATTTGAACCCCAAATTACTAGTAAAATTGCATACTTGGTCCAGAATCTTAAGAGAGTTTGAAAAGTTATTTTGGTGGCCATATATCATCCCTGAACATCATATTCAAGTCCTAATATCAGTCACATACCTTCTCAGAATATTTGGGATCATTTGGGGCAAAATTGGGACGTAGGCATCAAAACTAGTCAAAGGTCGAAATTGGGGAAAAAGTGAAAAATTGGGCATTTTTATAAAAATTGTAAAAAGGGAAATTACAAGTAGTATCAGAGCATATTCTTGGAACCTTATGGTCTTAACAAGAATTCAAAAGAATAAAACACCACCCTTTGAACTAGTATTTGAAGAGGTTTTTGTTGAAGAAGAGGTAGTAGAAAAAAAAGAGTATTTTTTTAAAATCATGGTTAGAGAGGAGGATGAAAACTTAAGACATAAGGAGGAACCTGTTGAAGCCTTAAAACCATTTTTTTATGGAATTACCATGGGTATGCAAGAGATGAGTAGACATTTGATGAAAGGATTGGAATTGTTGGGTAGCCAACTTGTAGGAAAAGGGATGATGGGAGATAACAGTGACTCACACTCAAGAGAAAAGAAGAACATGGGTGAGCATATTTTCTCAAGTACAAGACCTCATAATAGGCCTGATGAACTTCAAAGCACACAAAGGCATACTACACCTAAATTTATCACACCCAAAGAAGAGCCTGATATTGAAGTGGATTACAGGAAACTAACAAACGAATGGAATGCATTGAGTGAAGAATGTAAAAGAGATCTACCATTTAGTCAATACATTGATGCTATATATAAAATGAAAAGGAAGGATTACAATAGGATTCCATTCCAAAATAGAGAATTAAATGGTGCTATTAGTAAAATGTCACTTCCTACTTTTGATGGTTCCTCTCAAAATTCTGCTAATACTTGGGTGCAAAAATTAGATGTGTATTTTCAACTGAATCCTATGTTGCAAGAGGATGCATTAAAAATGCATATTTTGCACTTGAAAGGAGATGCCAATGAATGGTGGTTCCATGGAAAACCTTGGGTCATGATCAGGTTAAAACATATGGAGAATTTGTTGACAGGGTACTAGAGAGATTTGAACAAAAAGATCCAGAATTGCCTTTCAAGGAACTAGCTCAATTGAAGCAAACTGGGACCCCTACTGAATATATGTTGGGACTTTCAAAAATGATCAGTCAAGGTGGGTGATGTATCTATGGGAAGGTTGGTATTTCTGTTCACTGAAGGTTTGGTTGAACCCTTAAAATGTTTGGTCAAAGCCCACAAGCCAACTACATTAAAAGATGCAATGAGCTTGACTAGGGATCTCCAAAATGTGCTTCCTAGAATGAGATTTCCTCCCAAGCCTGTTAGGAACCCATGTCAACCCTTCTATCTACTTTGTTAGTATATTATTGTTGGACACATATGCTTTGTAAGTCATCCCGTAGTATTTGTTGATCCATAGTTTGTATTATTGTTGTTGAATGCATATGCTTTGTAAGTCATCTCGTAGTAAGTGTTGATCCATATTTTGTATTTGCCCATGGTTTGTATTGACACATGGTATTGACCCATGGTATTGGTGCCTAGACTTAGTATATAAGTTTGTGTTGAGAACAATGAAGACACTGTGAAGTTATTTGTATTGAGCTTGCTCAAAGGAGGTTTCCCCCTCGAAGTGGCCTGTGATCAATATAAAAGTGATTCTGAGTTCTGTTATTTCTGCTATTTCGTGTGTTTTCATTAATTAATTATTGCAGGTTCATCACATTTGGTATCATGGAACTTTCTTGGGCTCGTTGGGTGAAATTTATGCCCAAATTTTTTTTCGTATCTATTGCAGCTTTGGATTTGGGAATAATCCCTATCCACTTAACTGTGGGAAGTACTTGGGCATAAGCCCTAAAACTCATTGTGAGGAGTACCACAGGAACCTCGCAATAGCTGTCCTAATGAGAGGACCTGTCAGCGAAAAGGGAAACGACCCCTACCTGATTGACTAGTTCCCACCCGTGAGGTAAACCAAGAGCTGTCGTTTGTGGAAAAGCGGTTATCAGTTTTACCTGAGCCATGGAGTGAGGGGTACTACCCCAATATGCAAGCCGTCAGACAACATTAGTGGTCGAGTGAAACCCCTGAAGTGTTAGGAAGCCGCACATACCTGGGGTCCATATCTATTTTCAGTTGAACTGTTGCCGATCACTTCTACGTCATTTCAGATCCATTCTGAAAGCCGTTCTAGATCCAGTTGTTTCAGATCTGTTCTGAAAGTCGTTTCAGATCCAACCATTTTCAATCCATTCAGTTTCGTTTCAAATCCATTTGTTGTCAATCACTTCCGCGTCATTACAGATCCATCTATTTTTGCTCCCTTCTATGTCGTAGCAGATCCATTCTGAAATAAATAAATAATAATAAAAATAAATAAATAAATAAAATCCTATCAATCCTACTAGTTTCCTAGGTTGGATGGGCACATTTGGAATTGCAGTAAGGAAGCTAATAAATTATGTTTAGACATTAGAAGGGTTCAACTATTTAATAAATAAGTTGAATAAAGAAATTCAAGATAAATTCTAGGTGGCAAGTGGTTTTGAAGACATATGGAGGATGTGGGACCCACACTAGCTTGATTTTTCAAGGATGCATGGCATCTCTCTCTTGCCAATTCGAATTCATGAGAAGGTGAACATTCTTGGGTGAGTTGGTACGTCATACACATGGAATTGAGCATCTTATGTCAAATTGGGATGGATTGGTAATCTCCATGGAAGAGTAAGAGTCAAATTGGAAGCTTGTGGACACTTGGGCTAGATTTCCTAGCTCCTGTGACAACAATGATGGAGCATCTATGACATCTATAAAAAATTGTAGATCTGACCTATGACATCTGACCATTATGACATGTCAGCCCCAAAAATAGGCTCCAAAAGGGCGCTCATGGAATTTGGAGAAGCCAAAGAGACCCCCACTCGAATTGGTGGAAGGTGGAAGGCTAGGAAAGGTGAGACACATGGCAAATATTCATCCCTTGCCCTAATTCGAATTGGATTGAGTTTATGGATGGATTGGGAACCTTAGAATTCTAAGGATGTTTATAAATTATAGGGATAAACCAAGAGAAGAGTTTTTGATCATTTGAGAAAAATTGCATTTGTGAAGAGAGAGCTAGTGGATGACTAGTTTCTTACCTTAGCGAATTTTGAGGGTGAAAGATTCCCATCCAAATTGGTGTTTGGAGAGGCAACTCAGATCTTTCATGGATATTTAATGGATTTTTTATTTGCAGGTAGCAGATACAGGGAAGCTTGTTGTTTTCTTTAGTGCAACACTTCCTCTCAACCATTTCCAGTTTCTAAGGCATATTCTTTCTCCTTGAGGGAGGGCGCTTTTGGTGAGCTATTGTACTCCTTGGGAGAGATTCTCATGATATATTTCTGATTGTAATAAGAATTATATACTCTTTTATTCATCTTCATAAAGTCTCGGGTCGAAATACCAAGTGGTTGTATGTAAAAATGTTGATTAATGAGCAAATAATGACCATTTCCCCACTACATTGATGTATGCCATTATAATGATGATTATTTCGAATAAAAGAGTGTTCCTCTGATATATTTGTGATTAATGGACTTCCATTGATGTTTATTACAAGTTTCATATCCAGTACTTGAGCATTTGAAGAAGATTTGGTGCCATTTCCTCAAGGGTCGAATTAGTGATTTTTGTTGTTGTTTGGGAGAGGTTTGGAACAGACTTAATAAATAATGAATGGTGCACTTGGGACCTTAATAACATACTAGATACATCCCCTAACTCTTTTCATAAATTCGAGTGGGTTTGGAGGCATTTGGGAAGCCATTTTCAGTACTTACCCCAGGGGGATTTGAACCCCAAATTACTAGTAAAATTGCATACTTGGTCCAAAATCATAAGAGAGTTTGAAGAGGTATTTTGATGGCCATATATAATCCTTGAACATCATATTCAAGTCCTAATATCATTCACATACCTTCTTAGAATATTTGGGATCATTTGAGGCAAAATTGGGACCTAGGCATCAAAACTAGTCAAAGGTCGAAATTGGGGAAAAAGTGAAAAATTGGACATTTTTATAAAAATTGTAAAAAGGGACATTACAATGTCCTCAACTCCACTGCGAAAAATTGTTTCCTACAGTCCCCTTTTTCATCTCGGGTGAGACTTCATTCGCTCCTCAAGTGTTGTCTGAAGGGTTAACACCCTTCTAGGCTGGTGCGTAAGGGAGTTTGGGTTGGTGTTTGTTGAGGACAGTGTGCATTGAACCCCTATTGATATTCGTTGTGTCAACAGCACCTATAAAGAACATCCATCTCATCCAACACATCATGATCTAGTTTTTCTCCATGGTGTTTCTTCACATCTTTCTTCTCTTCCAAGACATATGACATGTATTTTTTATGGCTTAAGAGATATGACCCATTCCAAGTCGATGTGACTGAACTAGTATGTTGAAAAAGGGAGGATCATGTTGCAGCAATAGGGGAAATGAGGCATGGAGTAGTTGACTGCAGTCGCCAACCGCTAAGGTGAGACCAGCCGCCAACTATCATGGAGAAGGTAACAATTAGGTGACGCCATCAGTAGTTGTCAAAAAGAAGAAAAGAAAAAAAACCACTGACCGACTGACCAACAGCCACCAAGTAATTTGGGAAGCCTAGGGCAAACCCAAAAATATTTGGGTAGACCAGAACAACTCTTGTTCAACATTGAGATAAATGTGTGTAATGACTTGTGTATGTGGTCTCTTATTCATATAGAGGGGGGATGTTGAAAATAGGAGTGTAATCTTTAGTTTCGGCCACAACCAACAATATATTGTATCACTATTATATTTTCAGTTTTAGGTAAGGAATACCTTGAACACATAGGATCCAAATCCTATTGGCTAAAGCATCTTACCATTAAGTTGGGTTTTTTTCAAGTGAATCTTGTCTAATAAAGTGATTGACCTAAGAGCACCCTCAAGTGTTATGCTCTCTTTTGTTCATAGTTTTCTCTCTTTTTAACACACTTGTACTTGGGTTATTTCTCTTCTAGGGTTGCACCCCTCTTAATCAATTTCTCTTCAAGAATAAGTTTCCCTCGTGTTGGTTTATTTTCTCTTAATTGCATAATTAAGGTTTGTGTTGGTTCCTTTCTGTTGATGTATATGTAACTTTGGAATGTATTTCATATATGTATATTGTAATCCTATAGAGATGGTATTATTCCTCTATACGGAAGTGTTTGTATTCCTATAGAGATGTTATTATTCCTCTATACAGAAGTGTCGTCATTTATATTGTAAGTGTCGTAACTTATACTTGATGGGTTATTAGACCACCTTGTTGGGGTCGGCCCTGTATAAGTCATGTGGGTCGAAGGGTTATTAGACCACCCTATTGGGGGTCCTCCATGTGGGTCAAAGGGTTATTAGACCACCCTGTTGGGTGTTGAACCAGTCAGCATTATGTTATGTGGTTAAGTTAAGGCCGACCTAGTAAAGGTTATTAAGCAAGTCAAGTCAAGTATAAATAGAGTGCGGGAGGCACTCTATTTCATCATTCTATTCTCTCTCACACTCTCGGGAGAGTGGCGCACTTGTGGAGGAGGAGAAGCTGCTGCTAGGAGATGTCTATCTCTTATGCTTGGGTTGTATCATTGCTCTATCTATCTCTGAGGAAGTTATTGGAGTTTTTCACCTTTATGGTTTTCCCCAAGTAAACTCTGTGTCTCTTGTGTGCTTGCATTATTGTGTCCATGGTTGGTATGTTGTAGATATGCTGTACATGTTGTTCTCTCAGTTAAGATCCTAGATCAGATTGAAGTAAATTCTGAAAAATTAACACTTTCAATCCTTGCACTATCCCTTGTGAATCTCAACACAAACTTAGCATTCTCCTATGTCCTCCATGGAAATCTCACTACCCAAACTCAACATTGTTTAATGTCTACCATGTACATCTTAAAGCAATGCAACATGGAAACATAAATATATTTTCTACTCTACATATTTGATACCAAATTTACATGAAGCACAATTACACTAACAAGAGATTAATCTTATACAATAGATATGTTAATATTAGCATAAAATTCACAACAATAGCATAATAAGGATCACTGAAAGAAACACAATCACAAGATAGACACAAATTTATCTTGGGAAACCCTCATGGGATAGAAAACCCAACAAAGCTTCCTCAATATAGATGACCAACAAATACAAAGATGTAATCCCTAAACAAGAGCTCCTTCTCCTCCTTCACGGATCTCTCTATCTCCTATTTGCAATTCACAAGTGAGTGAATGAGTGAGTGTGTGTTCAAAACGAGGAACACATCTCCTCTATTTATACTTTACTTCACTTCAATTTTAACCCTAACTGGGCTGACTTCTCCTAGGAGAGTCTAATAACCCCTAAACACTTAACTCAGGACCAACCCCACTAGGGAAGTCTAATAACCCTAGTTATAACATCTCGATGGAGGAATAAACATCTTTGGATATATAATAATGTCCCGATGGAGGAATGAAACATCTCCGGACAATAAAGTACAAATAGAATATTCTTAGAAGTTACAATATTTCAACACTCCCCCTCAACGAGAAGGATATTCTAACAACATCTGCAGGAGCAAGGAGTCATCAACAATATGATAAATGATATGTTGGAATATTCACACCATCATTTTTATATTTTGCATGCCTACATGCAAATATGTATGATGCATGAATTTGCATGCCACTGCATGCATCCAGTCATCATCATGGTGGTCTCCCCAGCACCTAGAGCTTGCTTCTAGCTCTCAAGAGCCTGTCTTTATCCCCCATTTGGCCTCCTACCTACCTAATGTGCCCTCCTTGACCTTTCTGCATGTCAAGTGCGCCTTTTCTCACCTACCACACTCAGTTAGTGTGGTAGGTGAGGGCGCCTTATCTCACCTACCGGGAGTTATCATTCAATTAGTGCATTGATTGAGCAGTTGTTCCACTGATTTCTCATGCTGACTACTTGTAACTTCTAGTTAGCTAGTTCTAGAGTTCCACTTGAATATTTGACAGCCTCATGCACCCCCCTTGGAGTCTCCATTCCCTGATTTATCCCTAGATGGTTATGTTAGACTCAATTAGACACACTTGACTGACTATTACCATTTATGACTGATACTACTGACTGGATGATGTCTCCATTGTTATCCAAGCTAGACTTTGATCTCTTATTTGAATTCCCTACTTGGCTAATTCAAATCCTATATGATGCTACATCATAGTTTATTGGAACACATTCTTTACATTCATTATTCCATGTATGATACTGATATTGTCTATTATTCTGTGTTTATGAGTGATTATTGAGTGCATGCTTCACTTCTTCTTTGCAACATTCTTGAGAGCTTGATTGTGAGTTTGTTACAGTTGCTAGATCCCCTGCAGATTATCACATGGTATCAAAGCAGTTGCAATGGCAGCAGTTGCAACATTTCTTTGAGCAGTTATCTTTCATTTGAGCACCAGAAGCCTCTAAGTTTCCACAGCAAATCCTGGTGCTATTACTTGAATTCATTGGAGAAATCCAGTGAGGTCTAGCCAGGTGTGAAGGACTTACTCTATGTGCTCAGTGTTCAAAAGGTAGTGTTCAGTCGAAGTGTAGCATTCTCCATCAGCAAAAACTCTTCTTGTTTTGCAGGTTTCGAAGTTTTCTGCAGTTACAGCAGTAGATTCGAATTGAACATCATCTTCTATGTATCTGGAAGGAGTTCCTTCTCTCTCTCCATTCAACTATGATGAGTGGAAACCAAAGATTACACCATATCTGAAGACACATGGTCTTTTTGATGTGTGTACTAGTGTTAAGAGAGATTTTTCTTCCGATGGAGAGAAAGAAGATTGGCTTGATGCTTGTGACGGATCCTCGGGAAGCATATGTATTACTATGTTTTCCAATATGGAATACCTCATTGATCTTGATGAACATCCAAGTGATCTATGGAACAGATTGGACAGATTATTTGGAAATCAGGAGGAAGAGGTTGATGCTAGCCATTTGGAAAACAAGCCCAATGATACTTCCTCCAGTGCTCTCTCTATTCATGATTCCGCCTCTCTCATCCTCCATGATGAAGTTGTTCAAGATGAAGTCGAAGTACAACACATGGTTTTAGTTGATCCATCCTCTGATTTGAAATCTGAGCAAAAGATGTCAGTTACTACTCTAGAAGTTGAAGAGATCTTTGAAATATCTACTTCCCATGAGCTTGCTAATGTGCAAGATGATGACCTACTGAGCATCTTGGAAGATTTGGGAGGCAATGCATTTTCCCTCCTTGATCAAAATATTCCTATGGACTCCTATTTGGTCTTTGGCACATGTTTTCAAAGATTCACCGAAAATGGAAAACTGTATCATTCACTTGAGTTCAAGTCTCATGCATATCCTTGTGATTTTGGTTTTGATATCACCCTTGTTGGTTCAAAGGAGATCATAAGAAACCATCCTCAAATTCTTGGATCTAATTTGAATTTCAAGCCATCACCATTATGTCATAGTTCTTTTGATAATGATCTCACCCCTGCTGGTTCAAGGGAGATATAAAAGAACTGCATACACTTTCATGGAGTTGATGCACCTATTGATGTGCAAGATGATGACCTTCTGAGTATTTTGAAAGTAAAATCAGATTTGGAAGGTAATGCATTCGCTCTCCCTCATCAAAGGCTTTCTTTGGAATCCTATTTGGTCATTGGCACATGTTTTCAGATTTTCGCCAAAGATGGAAGACTCTATCATTCGCTTGGGTTCATGACTCATGCACCTTTTTGTGATTTTGGTTTTGATTTCACCCCTGTCGGTTCAAAGGAGATCATAAGAAACCATCTTCCAAGTCTTGGATCTGATTTGCTTACATCCATTTTTGGAGAACTCAAGCACATGTTTTTGGAGCATGATTCATTTCTTCCCAAGAGGAAGATAACTCTTTTTGAGAGAATGCTAGATCCAGATCCACAAGAACCTGAAGATCTAGCACCTATTGGTTCATGGGCCACCACCATTGTTGCATCCACCAGTGATCTTGTTGAATATTCACCATCATCATGTCATAGTTTCTTTGGTTATGATCTCACATATGTTGGTTCAAAGGATATATCAAGGAACTATCTACACATTCATGGTTTTGATTCTACCTCATTTGGTTCGAATCGCATGATCCACGTATTCCCAAAAGGAAGATACCTCCTCCTTTGATTGATGATCAAGAGAGCAAAGCATCATCACATGAGATTTCAGATTCAGAGTTTGGATGTGATGATGAGCCAGTTGTACTTGCTTCTTCACATGAGATTTTAGATTCAGAGTTTGGATGTGATGATGAGCCAGATGTAGATGCATCTTCACATGATATTTCAGATTCAGAATCTGAATATGGAGATGATGATGATGGAATGCTAGATCCAGACCCACAAGAACCCAAAGATCTATCAACTGATGATGAAGATGAGCGAATGGGAGATCCAAATCCATAAGAACCTGAAGATCTCTCACCTGATATTCCCCCTCTTCCTCGATGGGAAGCCACTACACTCCAATCTGCCGGTGATTTGGTTGGTGATCCACGTGATCATAGAAGAACTAGATCAGATTTTCAGAATAGAAGGTTTTCATCCTTCTCACATTGTTGATCCACTTCAGATCGATCGAACCTTCTTCGGGAAAGAATGACACTTACCTCCTCCAGGGGTGAGTGATGATATGCTACATTAGCATCCTTCAGTCTATATTTGAGGGAGGGATTTCTTCCCACTGGGTTTTCCCTCTTTCCTCACTTAGTTTATTTAGATTGATTGTACGGGGTGACCTTTGGTCTTAGTGACCAGGGCCCTATTTTTTAGATTTCTGTTATTTTCTCATAGTATAGCTTGCGGGGGGTGTTGGAACATTCACACCATCATTTTTATATTTTGCATGCCTGCATGCAAATCTGCATGATGCATGCATTTTCATGCCACTGCATGCATCCAGTCATCATCATGGTGGTCTCCCCAGCACTTAGAGCTTGCTTCTATCTCTACAGAGCCTGTCTTTAGCCCCCATTTGGCCTCCTACCTACCTAATGTACCCTCCTTGACCTTTGTGCATGTCAAGTGCGCCTTTGCTCACCTACCACACTCAGTTAATGCACCTTTGCTCACCTACCACACTCAGCTAGTGCACCTTTTCTCACCTACCTTCAATTATCACTCAGTTAGGGCGCCTTATCTCACCTACCAGGAGTTATCATTCAGTTAGTGCATTGATTGAGCAGTTGTTCCATTGATTTCTCATGTTGACTGCTTGTAGCTTCTAGTTAGCTAGTTCTAGAGTTCCACTTGACTATTTGACAGCCTCATGCGCCCCCCTTGGAGTCTCCATTCCCTAATTTATGCCTAGATGGTTCTGTTAGACTCAATTAGACACACTTGACTGACCATTACCATTTATGACCGATACTATTGACTAGATGATGTCTCCATTGTTATCCAAGCTAGATTTTGAGCTCTGATTCGAATGCCCTACTTGGCTAATTCAAATCCTATATGATGCTACATCATAATTTATTGTAACACATTCTTTACATTCATTATTCCATGTATGATATTGATATTGTCTATTATTTTGTGTTTATGAGTGATTATTGAGTGCATGCTTCTCTTCTTCTTTGCAACATTCTTGAGAGTTTGATTGTGATTTTGTTATAGTTGCTAGATCCCCTGCAGATTATCACATGATACATCTATAAATCATTGGAAGCTTTCTTCAATCATCATCAATAACTCAAACAATTACTGGAACATCTTCAATACATTCAATACTGGAACATCAACATATTCAGTACTGAGTCTTCATCTTCTGCAGCACTCGATCAGCTATAGGAACATCATCATTTGGATCTCCCGATCAACAGCATCATCATCTAGATCTTTAAATCGATGACATCATCATCTGGATCCTCCTATCAATAGCATCATCTGGATCTCTCGATCAACAGCATCATCATCTCGATCTTTCGATCAACAGCATCATCTGGATCTCTCGATCAACTGCATCATTATCTGCAATACACATGATCCAATTACGAGATGATCAATCCCTCTCACTTTAGGACATAAGTCCAAGGATGATACAATCCTGATCCACATACGGGATGATCAATCCCTATCAATTTAAGACACCATATCATGTCTAGGGACGATGCAATCCATATCTAGTTACGGGATGATCAATCCCTATCAATTTAAGACACCATATCATGTCTAGGGATGATGCAATCGATATCTACTTACGGGATGATCAATCCCTATCAATTAAAGACACCGTATCATGTCCAGGGACGATGCAATCTATATCTACTTACGGGATGATCAATCCCTATCAATTTAAGACACCATATCATGTATAGGGATGATGCAATCCAAATATACTAACGGGATGATCAATCCCTATCAATTTAAGACAGCATATCATGTCTAGGGATGATGCAATCCAGGTCTACTTACGGGATGAACAATCCCTCTCACTTTAGGACATAAGTCCAAGGATGATGAAATCCTGGTCTACTTATGGAATGATCAATCCCTTTCACTTTAGGACATAAGTCCAAGGATGATGCAATCTTGATATACTTAGAAAAATTCTAAGGACTACTTCATCAACCTCATCGTCAATATCACTGACCTCATCGTCAGAACAGGTATCCTCATTATCGATACAAGTATCCTCATCATCGATACAATTATCCTCATCATCGACCTCATCGATGATCCAGATATCATCATCGACCATATCACTCCCCCTTTCGAGGAGGGTCCTTCTGAACTACACCAAGCTTGTCTCGGAAATACTCAAACTTTAATCGAGACAGAGGTTTGGTCAATACATCAGCAACTTGTTCATCGGTGCTCACATACTCGAGCTTTATAGCTCCTTTCTGCACCATATCCCGTATATAGAAATATCAAAACTTTATGTGCTTTGACTTATCATGGAACACTGGATTCTCCGTCATCTTGATGCAACTCTGGTTGTCACACAGGATCACAGTGGAGTCCATCTCTAAGTCAAATAGTCCTGATAATAGCTTCCGAAGCCATATGGATACACAACTAACAGAGCAAGCTATTATATATTCCAATTCAGCTGTGATGAGAGCCACACTAGACTGCTTCCTGCTAAACCACGAGATCATAGCAGATCCCAGACAAGAACATCCACCTGATGTGTTCTTTCTGTCTGAGACAATTCCATCCCAATCTGCATATGTATAACCATACAATCTGAAGTCATGATCTCCAAGATAATATATACCAAATTCTATCGTACCTTTTAGGTACCTCATCACATGCTTTGCAACTATCAGGTGAACACGTCTAGGCTCAAACAAAGACTGACTCAGGGTGTTCACAGCAAAGCACATATCTAGCCTGGTAGTCGTTAAATACATCAATGACCCAATAATCTATCTGTACTGAGTTACATCCACTAATTCTGACGATTCATCAGCAAACAACTTCAAGTTGCTATCCAGGGGAGTGGCCATGGCTTTACATTCCAACATATAAAATATTTTCAAGATTTCCACAGTATACTTTCCCTGATTGAGAAAGATTCTTTCTAGTCCTTTCCATACTTCCAGACCTAGGAAGCAATGCATCAATCCGAGATATTTCATCTCAAATTCTGTAGCTAGATTCTTCTTGCTTGCCATGATCTGTTTCTCATTTCCTGTCAGAAATAGATCATCCACATACAGTAATAGTATGACAGGTTCATCATCCATAACCTTAAGGTAAAGGTTAGCGTCAGCTTTACTTTTGGTAAATCCCAAGCTTGTCAAGAAGCTATCTATTCTTCCATACCAAGCTCTAGGAGCTTGTTTCAATCCATACAAGGCCTTCTTGAGTTTGCATACGTGAGTTCCTCTATCTTGAACTTCAAATCCTTGTGGTTGTTCTATGTACACTTCTTCCTCAATTACACCATTCAGGAAGGCTGTCTTCACATCCATCTGGTGTAAGCTCGATTTCATCATGGATGCAAGTGCCATGATGGTTCTAATGGAAGTGTACCTTGCAATTGGTGCAAATTTTTCTTCGTAGTCAATTCCCTCTTTCTGAGAGAATCCTTTGGCCAGAAACCTTGCCTTATACTTTTCAATGCTACCATCCACAGCATGCTTTATCTTGTATATCCATTTGCAGGATACCACACTCTTGTCTTCTGTTTTGGGAACTACATCCCAAACATCATTCTTCATTATTGATTGGTACTCCTCCGTCATTGCCTCTACCCATTCCTTCTTATGAACTGCTTCTTCATAACTGGTAGGTTCTTGATCTACAAGATCACACATCAAAGCCATATAACTGGAAAATGGCTTTGGTTTCTTGCTTGCTCTAGTGAAGCCTTCTGGTGCTCCATATATTTCTGCTTCCTGTATAATTTCTCTTTCCCATGCTGGCTTTATCTTCCGTGATATGTTCATAGGTGGGGGTTCTTGAGGTTCTATCATATCATGGTCTTCCGGTGTTTCCTCTTCAGGGAAGGAAACAGCTTATGTATTTCTAGGAGGTATATATTCTTCATATACTTCTTCACACTGGCTCTTTCTAGATCTTTTGAGAGCAGCTTCTTCATCAAATGTTACATCTCTACTAATTTCCATGTGATGGAATCCTGGGATGTATATCCTGAATGCCTTGGATGCTTCACAATACCCAACAAATATTACCTTCTTTCCAAAAGGGTCCAGCTTAGTTCCCTTCTCTTTTGGTATGTGGACATATACGGGGCACCCAAATATCTTGAGGTGTCTTACCTCAGGCTTCTTCCCTGGGAACATTTCTTCTAGAGTCTTGAATAGTTGAACCATTGTCATTTGTTCTATGGAACAAGTCTCATCATTCTTCATTTGTAGGTGATTGTTGTACGATACTTCCTACAAGTCAAATTCAATAGTATGGTTAGAAACATCTCATGGTTTCCAAATAAATGCATAAAAACATAAGTCATACTATCTTAGCCAATGCTACAACATTCATCCATATCCCACATTCATATGGTAACTTTCTAGATGCCTTCTATCTCTACCAGGACATTATTAAGAGCATGCACTACTCCCAATATGTCAGCAAAGAGGTTTCACTCTAGATAAGTAGCAATGGAATGTTTTATAGCACCATAGGCTACCTACCCATCACATGCATAACACTGCAAACATCCTAATACACATCCTAAATAAATGTGTATACAACTGGATACTATCATTTAAACAAAAAATGACAATACAAATACTTATCTTTGTTTGTTTGGTAGGATCTCATTTTGATCCTAGTCTTATGATCACCATCAAAGTTTCTGAACCAATCTTGTATGTTGCTTCTCCTATTCTCCTAGAGAGCTTTATGAAGGGACTCCTTTTCTTCTAAACTGGAGAGAGTCTTCTTCTGTCCTGTCATGTACTTTGAAGCACCACTGTCACAGGACATATTCTTTGATTTCTTCCTTTGCTTGCTTCCTGGGAGGTTCTTCATCCTCTTCTTCTTCACTATCATCTTCTGCTAGATGTGCTTGATGTCTTCTGTGGTGGAAACGCTTCTTTTTATTTGAAGGACAATTTCTAGCAATGTGTCCTACTTTGTGACAATTGAAACATTGAAATGAAGAGTGATCTCTCTCTGGATTAGTTCTTCTTTTCTTTTGAAACCTTTGTGGAGGTTGAGACTCCTTGTGGCTTTCCTTCTTAAAGTTGGATTGACTTCTTCTTCTCTTGGTATGGGTGGCTAATGCTTGATTATCTTCTTTGAGTAAGGATTCTCTATTGGGTACTCTATCCTCTTCTTGAATGCAATCCTCCCGTACAATGTCAAACTTCATGCTTTCTTTTCTGGAACACATGGTCTGGATGAATGAATCCCAAGGTTTAGTGAGACCATTGAGAGCAGTCATAACTAGTTCATCTTCATCAAAGGAGTCTCCAATGGCCTCTAGTTGTTCCTTGAACTAGGAGACCCTTGTGAAATAATCTTGAATGGATTCTCCTTGACTCATCTTAGTGCTCTGCAATTGAGCTCTCAGGTTCATCTTCCTATTGATGTTCCTTCCTTCATACATTCTAGCTAGGGCATCACACATTTCTTTTGGGATCTTCTTGGATGACACTTGAGGGATCAAGTGGTCTTTGATAGAATCAACAATGATTCTCTTTTCCCTAACCATATCCTTCTTGTACTTCTCTTTAGCTTCATCTTCCTTAGGATGCAACTTCATCTTTGATGTATTGGGCAAGATCATTCTCTTCAAGAATGAGACCAATCCTATATTTCCATGCCCGGAAATTCTATATGCCTTCTAGCTTGTCCTCAAGCTTAGTGCTTAGGGCCATCTTATCCAGGAGGTCAAACAATGAAAATTCTCAAAATGCAAAACAGACCTTACCAAGAGATGTGTTTGACTGAATTGAGTTGACTGGTGTACTTGGTTTCTGAAAACTTCAACTTTTCACCCTTCAAACTTAACCAGCGAAATTCGGATCTACAACAGGTTTTCTGGTTTACTGGTTCACTGGTTCACAGTTTTTCTAGTTCACTGGTGCACTGGTTCGCAGCTTTTCTGGTTCACTGGTTTTCTAGTCCAGAAGTCAAACTAGGGTTTGACTTTCCCGAAGATCTACCCACTCAAAAACTTCGATCTAGGGCTCGGAATTTTGCTTTTGAGGAGGAGCATCCATCCATGCAATCAGATTCCAAAAATTCCAACTTTTGCAAAAACCCTAATTTTTCACCGGAGGAGGAGAGAAAGATTTTCACCTTGTGAAAGATGTCCTATTCAGGCTAGCTTTGATACCATGTTAATATTAGCATAAAATTCACACAAGAGCATAATAAGGATCACTGAAAGAAACACAATCACAAGATAGACACGGATTTATCCTGGGAAACCCTCATGGGGTAGAAAACCCAGCAAAGCTTCCTCAATATAGATGACCAACAAATACAAAGATGTAATCCCCAAACAAGAGCTCCTTCTCCTCCTTCGCAGATCTCTCTCTCTCATGTGTGCAATTCACAAGTGAGTGAATGAGTGAGTGTGTGTTCAAAATGAGGAACACACCTCCTCTATTTATACTTTACTCCACTCGACTTTTAACCCTAACTGGGCCGAATTCTCCTATGAGAGTCTAATAACCCCTAAACACTTAACTCAGGGCCGTCCCCACTAGAGAAGTCTAATAACCCTAGTTACAACATCCCGACAGAGGAATAAACATCTACAGATATATAATAATGTCCCGACGGAGGAATAAACATCTCCAGATATATAATAATGTCCCGACGGAGGAATAAACATCTCTGGATATATAATAATGTCCCGACGGAAGAATGAAACATCTCCGAATAATAAAGTGCAAATAGAATATTCTTAAAAATTACAATATTTCAACAAGATAGAAAATACATTTTAATTAAATTCCAAGTAATTGCAATAACAAGAATTATATAAATTCATGCACTCTTACATACCCCACGCTTACCTACACCCTTAGTCTCTATTCTAATTTATTTATGTTATAAAACTTTAATTTCACTTTTTACATTATGAAATTTTAATTTCACTAGAATATGATTATGCATTGTCACTTAATTATATAGTGCCTAGTTCTTTTCACTCTCAATTTGCAAAAGTGATTGTTTGTAAATTATTATCTTTACTTAATTTTGTCTATTATTCATTAATCTCAATATTAATTCCAAGTAAAGATTATGGCGAAATGATCACACTTGAAATGGGTATTCAAGTTCTTAATGACCTATTTTGTAAAAATTGAAGTGTTTTTCATTGTTATTTCTTACATGGTGAACACATTAATTAAATTTTAGATATCCAACAATTATGTATACACTGCACTGTAATATTTTCAAAGAAAAGTGGATTTGAAGCATCACCATGTGACATTTTTTAAAGAAATGTGGATGTTTTTAGCATATCACTATGTAGAGTATTTATACACCACAATATGATATTTTGGAAAATGAGTGGATTATTTGAAATATCACCATATAATATTTTGAAAGAGAATCGGATTTTAGACATTTTGTATTGATTTTAAAAAGATAAGTTTGGTACATAAATGAATTCTAACTAACATGAATCCCCTAAATTCTGGAATTTTTTTTAGCATATTACTATGTAGAGTATTTTTACACCACAATATAATATTTTAGAAAATAAGTGGATTATTTGAAATATCACCATGTTTTATTTTGAAAGAAAATTGAATTTTAGTCATTTTGTATTGATTTTAAAAAGATAAGTTAGATACATAAATGAATTTTAACTATCATGAATCCCCAAAATTGAAATATGACCATATAATATTTTAAAAGAGAATTGGATTTTAGCCACTTTGTATTGATTTTAAAAATATAAGTTTAGTACATAAATGAATGCTAACTAGCATGAATCCTCTAAATTGTAACATTTTTAGCATATTTATAAACAAATCCAAGATAATATAATATGTTGGAAAATGAGTAGACTAGCGTAGATCCAAATCCTAGGCTCTATCAAGCGTCGAGAGGGATCAAATTTCCTGAGATGCAAACCTCTCCTTGAATAGCTCCTTGAATGCAATACCTAAGCCACCTAATCCTAAGCTCTAAAGTCTCTAGTTTAAGTCTCTAATTTACTTTTTACTTTGTATTATTCTTTTTTGTTTACTTTGTTTTATTTTGTTACTCTACAAACACTCTAAAGTCTCATATCTACTTTTTACTTTGTATTAAAAGTAAAAAGTAAAGTCTCTAGTTTAAGTCTCATATTTACTTTTTACTTTGTATTATTCTTTTTTGTTTATGATCGACATAATATTTACCACCTAATCCTAAGCTCTAAAGTTTCTAGTTTAAGTCTCATATTTACTTTTTACTTTGTATTATTCTTTCTTGTTTATGGCCGACAATATCTACAAACACTCAGTTCACAAGATGTCCCTCATACAAATGTTATTTATGGCCGACAATATCCACAAACACTCAACTCACAAGATCTCCCTCATACAAATGTTTTTATGGCCGACAATATCGACAAACACTCAACTCACAAAGTCTCCCTCATACTAGGATGTAGAGCGCCTCTCGGCGCAATTATTAATATTTTGAAAGAGAAGTGAATTTTAGCCACTTTATATTGATTTTTAAAATATGAGTTTGATTTGGTATATAGATGAATTCTAAGTAACATAAAAAACTTTGGATTTTTTTATTTTTTTATAATAATTTCATAAAATATCTCTTAAATTATAAGAGCTTTAACATATAATGGAAAATCGCCATACTACTTCCAAATGCTCCAGAAGTATCCTTGTTGGATTCCTCTATATTGTATAGAGGTGAAATTAGCATGTTTATTGTACATTGCTGATAAGCTACTTTTCACCGACTATGGTATGAAGGACTTGAAATCTATATAAATATTGCTGAAATATAAGACAAATATTGATGTATTTGCTAAAGGAAACGGCAAAATGTAGGTCAAAGAGATTGTTGAAAATCAAAATAGAAATATACTATTTGCCTATCGGATTGGAATTGAGCATACTAACAATGGAGTTGAGCAAGTAGCTTAGAATTAAGGTTTGAGTTTGAAGAGAAGTGAGAGTGAATTATTAATTGTAAAAAATAAATCCACAATACGAGAATGATAAATTAAAAATTAAAAATATAGAATCATGTGGAAAATTCTGATTTGGCCCCAACTTCATAGCTTTATGTCAATGATAAATTAAAAATTAAAAATTAAAAATGTAGAATCATGTGGAAAACTCTGATTTGGCCCCAACTTCATAGCTTTATGTCAAATTTTGGTTTTATTTCCTTGTTATGTCATGATATATTTGTTGATAGTTTGCCCTTTGTTAGTTGAGCTTTGATCATTGTGTTTTCCAAAATATAAATTATTTAAATTTCCAACAAATTTAGGAATAAGTTTATTTAAATTTAGATAAAAGCTAATTGTTGGTTGTCTTATGTCTTTTGTTTAAATTGGGAGTCAATGCTCAAGTCAAAAGACTAGGCTTTAGTGTATATAGAAAAACCTTTATCAAATACAAGCCTACAAAATAGCAATGCAACTTCTATGTTAAACATGATACTCAATACATTATATGGAAGTTGCGATAAAATATTATTACATGATTTTACTACCTTCAAGCAATTTGGAAGTCACCACTAGAGCCTAAGAAGGCCTTATTTGAGTGGTCTTTAGTGCATGGTGGTCTAGCCATCAACCAAGATCTAAGTCATTTTGGGAATGGCTTAGCCTTCAAGCCATTCTCAAGCACATCTTATGCTATGCCAAAATGCACAAATAGCCTATGCTAGCAATGCAATCAAAGGACATCTTATGGTATTGCCAAAATGCACAGATAGCATATTACTAACGCAATCAGTCTCTACTAACCTAGAAAATTTATATGCTCAACTACAAATGGGTGTGGAATGTAGACTTTGGTCTTGCATGGCATGTCTTCAAAGTGGAAATTATCTTTCATTTCTAGAAGACCTAAAATAGACCTATGTTTCTAAATGAAGAATAACATATTGTTTTCATTGATTTGACAAGATTTCTATAATGGTCACTTTCATTGAAGATCTGAAAAATGTAATATGAATTCCCAGCAACTTCACCAACTTTTAGGGTGTAGGGTCCCCATACTATGAGTTGTCTTTTTCCTAATCATTTTATATTAAGGTTACCAACACCCTATCATGTCCCATAAGACTTGTGGCATCATTAACCAAGGCATCAAGGAAGTAGGTATGTGTGGAGGGAGAGGTGGTAGAGATGGCCACATGGTCAACAAAATAGCACTTGTGGCATTATTGGCCAAGGCATCAAGGAAGTAGGTATGTGTGGAGGGAGAGGTGGTAGAGATGGCCACATGGTCAACAAAATAGCAAGCCTCGTATGATATTAGATGATATGGTGACATGTCAATTGAACCTCCCCAATCGAACAATTGTCCTAGGCCCAAGGTTTATTGTTGGTACAACTCTTTATTGTTTTTATAATGGCGTGTTATTAGTCATGTGCCAATGAGTTTCATTGAAATGGTTATATCTCATGGATAGTTTATATATTTGATGTATCACAACAATTTTTTCATTTTTAAAATTTTTGACTTTTAAGAAGACAATTTTAATTTTTGAGTTTTAAAAAGACAATTTTGTCTCTTCGAGACAAGGGCATCAAGTCCTATGATTCTAAGGATAGTACATTTTCAAAATGGAATGAAAGATCATGATTTTATGTAAAATTAGATTATATGAATAAGAAGTCAGAAGATCAATACTTATATAGATGATTGGGCAAACAAAGGAATCAAGTCTTATGATTCTAAGGATAGTACATTTCCAACATGGAATGAAAGATCATGATTTTATGTAAAACCAACATAGATCCATCTTAACTTATTAGAGGAAATTTGGGGTCTAAAATGGGCCTTATAAAAAAATGTGTCATTGATGAGTTGGATTTCTCAAACCAATAGAATTTCAATAACTTTGGTAAACCATTATGGTTGAGTTCGCCATATAGAAGTCAAAGACGTTTATGTGTCATAATTTTATTTGACAATATAGCTAACTTCATATAACACTCACCTTGGTTAAGATTTTGAAAAGTTTTTCGCAAATAAGATTTTGAAAAGTTCATCTCAAAATATGATAGATATACATGAAATAATAAATATAGAGTATTTTATATTATTACTACTTCTAATTTTTTTTAAATAGAAATTTCACATCAATTAAAATGATAGTGAAGTAATGTTGAAATAATAAATATAGATATTTTATATTATCACTTCTAAATTCTTTAAAATATAAATCTCACATTAATTAAGATGATAGTAAAAATGTCAAATTCAGAGTTCGCAGGAGAAGATTATCGTAAAAATAGCGAAATATTATTTTATCTCTCCTATTGTTTTTTATGATACTTTTTTAAATTTATTTATTTTTATTTTTAAGATATTAATTATATAATTTTTTTTATTATTTCAAAATTACTTCAATTTCAATTAATGTGAGATTTGTATTTTAAAATACTTATAAGTAGCGATCATATAAAATAAAATAAAAACAGTAATTGTTTATTTTTAGAATTATTGTAATTATATTTTTTCATTATAATTTTAGTTTTTTTTTAAGTTTTAGATTTTATTAAATATATAAAAAGTATTGGTATTTTTATTATAAAAAAATTGTAATATAAATTTAAGAAATTTACCACTATCTCATTTATTGTGTATGCACAAGAATCTAAATCTTTCATTATTATTTTCAACCATAATCTCTTAACTCCACACAAACCCAACATACTTGTCAACTACCATTAATGAGATATTATAGGTAGACATTCACTATATAACACCTTTAACTTAAAGTGACATGGCATATTTGTAGTGTGACATAGCTTTTTTTATTATTTTCCTTAGGAGGCCCATTTTAGACCCCAAGTTTCCTCTAATTACTTGGATCTATCAAGCACCAAGAGGGGTCCAATTTCTTGAGGTGTAATTTTTTTTAATCTTATACTCAAGAAATTTGATCCCTCTTTTTCTTGATAGATTCGGGTTTATGTTTTCTTTTTTTTATTTTGCAGGTCGACATGGATTTTTTAAATTAATTTTCATATTTTTTTAATTTTATGAGTCGACATGTATTTTTTTAATAATTTTTATTTGTAGTAATGTAGTGTTATGTTACATACATGACAACATCTCCCCATACTGGGCTCTAGAGCACCTCATTCCTCTCGGTGCAATTAGATTATATGAAAAAAGAGAGAGAGTTAAGAAGGATTATTATAGAGATGAGTATTTTAAACTAGCTATTTCCAATTATTATGAACTAGAATAATATCAAGCTCAGGCTTGTAGTTTTGATAGGATCAGGCTCGTAGTTTTGATAGGATGAGACGCATGAGGTAGGGTTGTAGTCTCGTAAATTGACATCCAGAAACGCTTGCTATAACTAATAGAAGATTCATTGAGATTCACAATATAAGCTTGGTAAAGAGAGACCTAAGATGGATAACGTTGGCAGAAGAATGGACAAAGAACCAGAAAAAGGGAGCACCTCAAGAGTAAAGGGTGAATGGGAATACCTAGGTCAATCAAGGACTAGGTGTAACATATTCATCCCTAAGAAATCATGTGAAGTCTCGATAAATTTGTAATTTGCTAAGAAACATAGTCAGGATGGGAGCAAATGTACAGGATGGTAAAAGACTGGAAGTCTTAAGTGATATCCACACCAAGCAGTGGAGCGGATTGGTCGAGCAGAGTGAATGCCTGGAGAGGACCTTAGAACGGGAGCCTCTAGTTAACGACATCAAAGATAAGGCTGGAGAAAGACGGGACTTTCTTTATTCGTTGCATAATATCCCCAACTAGGATCAAGTGGTCAGTTAATTTTGTTAACAAGTATTCATTTAATCGGTGTTAATTTCAAATTAAATGAAGAGGTTTTGTTTTTAAATGCCTTTGTCAAAAATCCTGCATTAATACAACTTGTTTTTTTCGGTAAAAAAATAGTGTTATCGTTGTGTTTATGTAGGATTAGATATGATCCTACCAATTCTTACAAGATCAACGGGATACATTGTAAGAGAATAAAAATATTCCATTTACGATGACGAGATTTTCAGTACTGCTCATTGCCATTAAGATAGAGAAATATGACAAAGTTTCAGTCATTCTTGATGATACAAACACTGTTAGAGATAATGTAGAAATGCA
The DNA here is from genome assembly GCA_027924585.1 of Larix kaempferi. Classification (NCBI taxonomy): domain Eukaryota; kingdom Viridiplantae; phylum Streptophyta; class Pinopsida; order Pinales; family Pinaceae; genus Larix; species Larix kaempferi. Next base: position 3,652,928 of record BSBM01000369.1, read on the forward strand.
TCTTCTATTGATAGCATGAGTGGTTTGTTAGTTCCTGGTTCATAGGATCTGATCCATTATTCTTGGATCTGGATTGGTTTGGGTTACCTATAAATGTAATGCTTATTCAGTAATATAATTGAACTGAGTGTTCCTCCTCCTGTGTGTGTGCGAGCCTTTGGCTCTGCACTTCCTTCTTTCTATTCTTAATATGGTATCAGAGCCCATAGTGGCCTGTTGGAGTGAAGAGCCCATCGTGGCCCATTCTATTGCTGTGATTTTTTTTTTTTCTTCCAGGCTGTGTAGAGCCGTGAAGCGTGAGAGATGATGTGTATTAAAGAGGCCTGCGTGAAGAGGACGAGCCATATTTGAAGCAGCGATTTTCCCTGCCGAGAGTGAAGCAGCAAAATTCCTCTGTCGTATTTGAAGTTTCCCGGAGGAGAGCGTCCGTCCGTCCAGACATTGGCAAAGGTGATTTTTTTTTAAATGCATTTGTGTTTTCTGGGAACGCAGACTACCGCGTGCATCTCCACTGATACAGAGCGGTACATCAGAACTACCGCGGATTCATCAACTGATAGGGCGCGGTACTTTCAGGAGATGCGTGATATTTTCTCGGCTTCTACCACGCCGGTACTGTATTCCCGAGGGCGGTACTGCATTCTTTGACTACAAATCAGCGGTGTAAAGGTAATCATTCTATTCAAGATGGACTTCTTCATGAGATTTGCTTTTGAAAGCATCTTTGAAGACGAAGAGGAAGATGATTACTTCAGCCAAGTTCCTGTAAATGATGAAGGAGACAAAGAGATCTCGCTGGAATCAGATCCACCTTTGCATGATAACCCTGTAGCTATTGATATGGATGACGAAAGTGCAGAAAGGAAACTGCAAGATTCATTTGCAGATGATGAAGGAGATGAGGAGATTCCGATGGAGCAAAAGCAGGTTATTGAAGATATGGAGAACGTAAATACATTTGATGAGATGCTCATCGATTTAGTTCCATCGGTCTCCACTATTACATTCGCTGAAGCAAATCAAATTGACTTTGATGCAGAACTAAACTTTCTTGAAGACTGGCTTGAAAAGCCAAAGAATGTTGACTATGTTTATGATGTAGAATGTATCAGGTTTGCAGATGCTGAAGAGATTTTGTTGCAGATTTCCACTACACTGCACATAGCTGATTGTAACCGAGCATGGAGGACAATTATCAGTGAAAAGTTCGCAGAATTTGCAGAAACACAAGGAAGATTCAGGACAGCAGATGCTCAATCAAATTCCATAATGAACAGTGAAGACTTCAAGCTCTCAAACTGGAAGAGCAGGAAACGGGAAAACATAAACAAATATTATCTTACAGCAATTAAGGTCAAAATGAAGAAGATGGAGGACTGTAGAGTTCAAGGCTTGGAACTCTAGATTGTTAATTTGCTTTGCTGATTTGTAAGCCTGAAACTACAGGCATATTTAGTATTGTGTTCCATTTCTACATTAAGGGAGGATGTTAGAGATAATGTAGAAATGCATCTTCTATTGATAGCATGAGTGGTTTGTTAGTTCCTGGTTCATAGGATCTGATCCATTATTCTTGGATCTAGATTGGTTTGGGTTACCTATAAATGTAATGCTTATTCAGTAATATAATTGAACTGAGTGTTCCTCCTCCTGTGTGTGTGCGAGCCTTTGGCTCTGCACTTCCTTCTTTCTATTCTTAATAAACGCAACTGTGAATAGCTTCCTTATGTATTGCCCATTCCCTATCTTTTCTGTATTTGAATTTTGCTGCTATGGCTTGAATATCAATATATTTACTTGTCTATCCATAGGAATGTCAGATAACGTGGAAATGTTTTCCTTGTCACGATCAAAATGCAATTCGTAAATTATATTCAAATTCCAATTGACTCTAGAAATATAGCCATAAAGTGAGTGCTTTCCATATGCTTGTAATATCGCTCCCGATTCAAGCGAAATTGAATTTCCTAAAATTGATCCTAGGTGTCATGATGTGGCACACAAAGAAGCATGTGGGACACAATAACTCATACAGTCTTCACAACGCATGTCTTTCATTCAAAATACACAAAACTGACCCTGAGAGAATTTTCAGTTGACAAAACTATGATTAAGACAAAGAACGAGACAATCTAACCACAAGTCCAACAAGGCTCAAATAATGAAGGGCTGTTTTGCACTCGGTACTAAATGGCACCCAATTCTTTTAGCCAGCTTGTATGTATTGGGCATGGATCAGGCCGTCCATCGGCAATAGCCTTTTGTGAGATTGAGTAAAACCATCCATTCCTCCATTTGAACTGTCAAAAGTACTAAAAAAAGTTAGCCTTTGATATCCATGAAATTAATCACAACTTTTTCATGCAAACTGGCACGTCTATGAGACTGTTCATACTTATAGAAATATTGAACAGTCTTGTGAACATAATGCCATAAAGCCACCACCTCAAGTAGGTTCCAAGGAGGCATTCTTAATTAAATATAAAATTATCCTACAAATTGACCACATTATAATGCTATTTTGAAACAAAAAAATGACAAATCGACACAATGCACAAAACCATCTTTACCAATATATGCTGTTTTCCCAAGTATTGAAGCATCAAATTGTTAAAAAGGATTTCTACAGAATATCATATTGCTCCCATCAAACAGGACTATAAATTAAAACAGAAGGGATGAGTATACGCTATGTGACAGGCATGTCCAATCATACCTGTTGAAGATCAATTTCTGCAACAATAGCCAGTCTTGGCTTTTTGCAGAAAAGGTACAACAATACAAAATGATTTCCTTTAGAAGCTAACCACCTGACTAGAGATCTTCAATCAGATTTTGGATAGATAAAGTTTATGGCTGCACTTGCTGAAATGGGTTTTCTGCAAGTCTCTCCCTACAGGGGTATGGATAAGCTTGTGACAATTGATACAAAAACACGTCAATTATTCATGTTTACTATGTCCTCTTGTTATCAGGCCTCAAAACAGGCATTGAATCAGGCCTTGAATTTCAACGAGCTAGAAGCAAAGTATTGATTCTTGTGCTAGTGAATATTCTCAACTTTTTCTCATAGATAATGGCTTGGACATTCATAAATCTGTAGTAAGCAAAAGGGAGGATGCGTGTAATGAAATTTCCTACACAATGAACATATGATGGCACTGTTAGAATTATGGTTGTAATCTTCACATGTGACCATGACATACTCATATGTATCATTAATGTATTTGTAATCATGGCTAAGGCCATCCTCTTATCATTTAACCTAATACTAGGGAGTGGTGACAATATCCTGGAAGATGGACCATGTACTTGATCCAAAAATGCTAAAATGTTCAACAGATGAAGTGCTTTACCAGGTCCATCCATAAACCCTTGATCCAAAGAAAGGAAGTTATGTGCTCTGCCCAAATATCATAATCAAACCCATTGAACCAGGCAAATATGCATTGTGAGTCTGTAACCCCCATTTTGCATAGGTGTCCATTTGGGTTAATTCTCAGTATTTGCCTGGAGTTTTTCTCTGCTGCAATCTGTTTCAATTAGTAGATGGCCTAGTGTGAAGATGCAAAGCCTGACTGGCAGTTTTCTACAGCAGGCATACCCTTTTCTCTTGGGCCAGCCATCAAAACTACAGCAAAAGAGGGAGCTTTTTAAGGCATGGTAACTTAAGGATCAGAGATTAAAGGAGGTATTTCAAGAACAGATTTTGAAAGCATGCACACCAATCTTCACTATTGGCACTCTGTTCACACATCAATAGGTTTGGATCTGCTATTGGCAATGCTTCAAGACCTCACAGGATCCCTAATGACAGCACATAAGGAAGTCTCGTTGTTTGTAGAAATGAAAGATGTATGACAGAGAAATCTCAGCAAAGGGAAAACGAACAGCAGTTACAATAGTATGACTGTTCTGGGCATATGGGATTGCAATCGCTCCACCTTTCAAGAGATTCCTTTAGCATATTACCTTTCCTGAATCCCAACCATTTCTTTGCTTTCCTGTGTGAAATTTCCTGTGGCAGCATGACAGCTTGGATGTCCTAATGTTGATGATTGGTTTAATATATGCTTTGAGTAATCGATCTTCATGCTAGCGGGGTTTGTAGGATAAGTTTGGAAGACTGAACAGGGGAATGCCCAGCTTCTGTGAGCAATGGCTTACTATGTGCCTAAACAGCTAGTTCCTACACTAACGGAGACAGCAGATGCTCCATATCGAGCATTATTGATGCCTAGGAAGGTTTAAACCCTATGAATACCCCTAAAAGAACACAATGGCTTAAAAAATTTGATCAGCTGTAAAAAAATCTGAAACCCTGGTCTTGCAGCCACAAAGATAGCAGTGCTGCCACCAGCTAAAAACCTCAAATCAGCCATTAAAAGAGTAAGAATGGATTTATTTGAAACCATGATTCCGCAATCACAAAACAGCAGTGATGCTACCAACCAAAAGCCTCAAATTAGCTGCTGAAAAATGACAAATAAATCAGCCCATAAACCCTCAAGCTGGGTGTGTCAACCCTATGCACAAGATCTCCAAAAAAGGTGTAAAACAAGCTTAAATTGCCTCAAAGAAGGCGCCCTTATCCAGCCAATAACACCATTAAAAAGCAGCTCCAAACACTCCTTTACATTAGGCAATCTTCCACACTAATCACTGATCACCAACATATACAGCCAAGGAACATACCCTAACCAGCAGTGAAATGAGCAAAGGAGGTTAGCACCTGCTCTAATACCATGTTGGGATCCACAAGGGAGTGAAGGGATTGAAAGGAACCAACCTGCAAACCCTAATTCTTGCAACAAAGAGAAAAACAGCACTATGGAAGTACAACATAAAACCTAACAAGTGTGCCCTACAGTTGCTTGATGATAACTTCGTGCAGAGTCCACAAGTGCACCAGACAGCAGAAAATACAACCCAAGAACAAGAGAGCAAACATTGATATGGTGCCTGTAGGCTAAAGAATGGATCACTGGAATATTAAAATGACCAATTTACAAATGAATCTTGAGTGTGTGTTTATACACAACTTAAGAGGTAGGGTGGCCTCCCTAGAGGGGTTGTGGGCCCACATAATGACTAGGTCAGTTTCACCACCTAGGAGTCTAATAAATGAGTGTTGACTAGGTCGTCTTTAAGCCAAACCCTAGAAACATACTAATACACAATAATAATGATTACAATGTAAGGTCGGTCATCTTCATATGTGAAGATTACACCACTATTTCAACAATAGGCAAGGCCAAATACGCCATTCTGCATATCGAGCATGGGAACACCTCGGATATGATACTAAAACATATCCAGAAAAGGATACATCCAAAAATGAATACAATCCTAGCACAGTGAGGATACATGTTGAATACCTCGGGCATGCATCCGGTTAGGTGTTCAACATGGAAACTCTCGAAGATGCTTCCTTGTAATTTTTTTTTTGAAAAATACTTCTTATATTAATAAACTTATTTACAAAAAAGTTAGTAGTGGAAGGGTATATACAATGCCTATCCTAATCGCTTCCTGGAACTCATTAGAAAAGAAATAAAAACATAATATACAAAAGGATCCAACTTTTTAGCTTCCTTATAGTTAAGTGTTGAGCACCCAACATCTGTCTAAGAGATGGGATGTTGTGTCGCCCTAAATGGCAAATGCTACGAACAACTCACCTTAATGGCCATGATGGACCTGCTACTTCATAGCAAAAAACATACCACAATCTTGGCAAGAATTGAACTCTAGTGGTGGGAATATCACAGCCCTTGTTTGAAAAAACAATCAAGCCCTTTGTGGCATGGCATATCCAACTTGCAACTTATTAGTAAAAACAAAACCCTAATTACTAACCATTTTTCTCATCAATACAGAACTGGGGCCTCCTTTGAGGACACAACTTCTTGTCTTTGAGAAAATTTCAAGGCATTTTATACTGTAGAGCAAAGTTTGGCATTTTATTGTTGAAGTTTGTAGCTCAGGATGTCCTTCATGTGATGATGCCTAGCATGAAGGGGCACACTTCTTCAGGGAGTGAGAGGGAGCACACTTCTTCCAGAGATTGGAAGAGGGCGCATTCCATCAGAGAGTTCAGAGCAGAGCAGAGGGTGCACTTTTTTCCCAAGCAGGCAGCTTGGAAACACGTGTGAGCAGGGGAGCATTCCTACAGAACAGCAGTTGCAGTTGTTGCAAAGTGTGGGTTTGACCTACAGATATGGCATGCCTCCCAAAGCATCAGGTTCCTCTACTTGTGAAATATCCGATTGTAAGCATTCTATTATTCTTTCTCTGGCTCGAGTTTCAAGAAAGCCCTAGTTTGTTGGTTTTCCCCATTGGGGTTTTCAGGGTAAAAATACTGTGTTCATTGTGGTGTGATTGGTTTCTTGTTCCGCTGCGTAGTATTATCAGTTAATGAGCTTATGTATTGCTGTTCATAAAATGAGATCTGAGAATTTAATTCTGTGCAAGCATCTGGGTTATTTTATTGGATTCGGAAGTAGTAATCAGATTATAAGCTCAAAGAAAATTAACATTTATGAGGGCATAAAACAACTTCTTCAAGAATAGGTGGCATATGTTTTTCCTTGTGGATACTTCAACAAAAAATGGTGCATTATTAGAGGAGTTTGGGAGCTTTTTCTAAGATTGGGGGCCTCAAAAACTTCAATCTCAGTGTTGGGATCTGTTATCACTCCAGGAGTCCTTCTAGGATGTAAGTCAAAGGAGCCTGGTAACTTAACATTTTTCTTGTATGATGGGTGGATCAAGATGGATATCTAGATTACTGGATGATATATCAAGACAGTCTTGAATACATTCAAATGATACAAGGCCTTCGAGAGCTATTATCAAATAGGTTGTAAATCAAAAGGATAAGAAGGTGATCAGATTACCAGAACATACATAAATTAGCGGTGAATGCTTATGAGATCCTTGCTTAATAGTCAAACGTAATAAGACAGTTACCATAGGACATTAAACAGAGATAAAGAAACAGCTTCAAACTCATAAACATAGAATAGAGAATAAAGAAGATCTGATAACAACAATGAAGGAAGCTTGCAGGCCAAATACATTAAGAAATGGTCTTGTCACCAAATACAATAAGTCTAGTCTCTAACATCCAACCCTTTCTTGCTCTCAATCTCTAGGCTTTATAGCCTTTACAACATCCCCCCAGATCCTAAGAAGCTGGGTCGAATTTACTCTAGATGGAAAATCCAAAAACGTTTTTCAACAAACTAGGAAAAATCATTTTTAATTGGCCAAACTACTGAAAAATGGGGCTCAAAGATGCATTCGATTCTCCCAATCTGTGACACCTGTAGGAAAACTGAGAGAGGTTATTGTTCTCTGACGTGTTAGGAAGAAAAACCTCTGAGCGTTTTGCAGAATGATTCTCCAGTTGCTCAAAATCATCATTTGAAAATGATGACTCTGCACAATAAAAATGCCACTTTTGCTGAAACTGCTGAAAAAGAGGCTCAGAGATGGGTTCAGTTCTCCAACTATGTGACACCTGTGTATAAACTGAAAGAGGTTATTGTGCATTGATTGGTTGTGAGCAAAACCCTCTCTCAGATCTTTGAAACTCGTTTTTGTTTGCCCGAGATCTACATTTCAAAAACATGTGTCAAACGGGCAGATTCTGGGATCCGAAAATTGGGGCTCAGTGACGGATTCGATTCTCTCAATCTGTAACACCTGTAGGAAAACGGGGAGAGGTTATTGTTCTATGACATGTTAGGAACAAAAACCTCCGAGCATTTTGCAAAAAGATTCTCCAGACGCTCAGAATCGTCATTTGAAAATGATGACTCGGGACAGCAAAAAACGCCACATTTCTTCATTATTTCCATCTTGTTGGCACCTTCAAAACTGGAACAGCACATTGAAACAGATCCTATTAATTAAAACCTTCACTTAGAAACCATCCTCATGCCCTTTAGAATGATAAAACTTGGATCTGTGCGAAAATGACAATTTCCTGTGATTTTTAGGCTTTCGATAGCTAGTAGGTCTGAGCTTGATTTTTGTTAGCTACCGAAAGCTCTGTTTCAGTGGCTAATGAATGAATTTGACATGTTCGCCTAAGCCACCGAAACTGCAAAAACTGACCTTCCCTTAGCTTGAAGGATTTTTCTTATGGGATAAGCTGCCGAAAACTGGGTTTTTGGTAGCTAATGAACAATCAATATGTTCGCCCAAGCTACCGAAAACTCTATTTGATATCACCCTGCAAAATTTAACAAAACTATGTTTTCTGGCTTCTGTTTAATTCTCCTTCTGCTACTTTCCCTCGTCCTGGGATGAATCCAGACTGTTAGCTATGCTAATTGCTGCCGGAAAGTGTTGAGAATGCCTTTGCTTTTGGTAGCCTTGGACAATTTTGCTTTTGCCTTGTAAACTGCCAAAAATTTACCTTTCGGTGGCTAATGAACATTATCGTATTCGCCCAAGCCACCGAAAATTGCTCCCTGACTCTGTGATTTAAAAATCGGTGAAATCGGTTTGTAAATCGGCCGATTCACCAATTTAGCACCTTCCCGATTCAAATCGGTCTCCCAACCGGTTCGGTGGACCGATTTCACTGATTCAACCAATAAATCGGTCCGGTCAGTTGCACAAACCCGATTTTACCGATTCAAGTAAAAAATCGGACCGATTTTTTGCGTGTGGGCCCGTGTGGGGTTTTTATTATTTTATTATTTTATTATTTTTTATAAGTTAAATTTTAACCTAAACTACCTCTAACCTACCCAACCCGACCCCCCTATTGCACTTAGAAGAAGTTGGAAAGCGGCCGTGTGAAGAGTGGATGCTGTGGGCATCTGTGGGCACGGGCAGACTCGAGAGTGGACTGTGGGAGTCCGGAGTAGGGACTCAAGGGTGGACTCGAAGTCGAAATTGGAGTGTGGGAGTGTGGGAGTGTGGGACTGCATTGGTGCAGCAGGCTACAGGTGGACAGCAGCAGCTACAACACACACAGCTACAAGTATTTCTTGCACAATTTTTATTTTTTTTTAATTTAATTTTTAAAATTTTAAAAACAGAACTGTGAGGAGTCGAGAGTGGGGAGTGTGCCACTGTGGTGACTGTGCAACAGCCTACAGCAGCACAGCTACAGCAAGGTATGACTGTAACCGTGACTGTGCAGTGTGCACATTTTTTTTTTAATTTAATTTTAATTTTAAAATTTAAAGTTTAATTTAATTTTAAAATTTTTTAAAAAGTTAAAAACAAAGAGCAAAAATTTTAAAGACTTGCCTGAATGTGGGGTATAATTTTAAAAACAGAGAGCAGAGTTTTTTTTATTTAATTTAATTTTAATTTTAAAATTTAAAGTTTAATTTAATTTTAAAATTTTTAAAAAACAGAGAGCACAAATTTTAAAATCCTGGATAGAATTCATTTAATTTTTTCTTGTTTTGTTTGAATTGCAGATCAGAATCATGCCCCCAAAAGCAAAAGATCCTGCATGGATCCATGCAGATGTTGTTCAGGGGGACATTTATTGCAAGTATTGCAAGAAGTTGATTAAGGGTGGGGGAATTTAAAGGCTTAAACAGCACTTGGCTGCCATCAAAGGCCAAGTTAAGGCATGTGAAGCCCCACTGGATGTTATTGGGCAGATTAGAGTTGAAATGCAAGAACAGTTCAAGAAGTTTGAAGAGGGAAAGGCTAAGCAAAGAGAGATAGAGGAAGAAGTAGGGAAGAAGAGGAGGCTTGCTGAAATGATGGGTGGGACCTATGCCCCTGGTTCAAATGAAGGCTCTTCATCTATCCCTTCTACCACTCTTAGGGATCCTTTCCAGTTTGTTTCGCCCTCCAAGACTACAGAAGATAAGGACAAATCCAAAAAGAGGGGTAGCATTGAAAGTTATTTGTCACCTCCCAACACTTCTGCCAGTGTGAATGCTTCTCAGATGCAACATCCAACAGAAATTCAACTCACCTTAGATGAGCACTGGAAGAAGCAGTACAGAGATGTTTCCCATGAGTACATTGCAAGATGGTGGTATGATGTTGATATCCCATTCAATGCTTCCCACTCTTCTTATTACCAACCTATGTGGGATGTTGTTGTAGCTGCTGGTAAGGGCTTCAAAGGCCCTAGCATGCATGACTTGAGGGGATCTCTTTTGCAAAAAGAGATCGTTTCCATAGAAGAATACTTGAAGGAAACCAAAGCTTCATGGGTAAACTCAGGATGCACTATCATGTCAGATGGATGGAAAGATAGGAGGGGGCGACACCTTATAAACTTTCTTGTATCTTGCCCACGGGGAACCATGTTTTTGCGATCATGTGATGCATCTGATCAGGTGAAAGATGCAAATCTGTTATTTTAGCTTTTGGATCAGATTGTTGAGGAGGTGGGGGCAAATAATGTTGTGCAAGTCATCACCGATAATGCCTCTAACTATGTTCTTGCTGGTAGGATGTTAGAGGAAAAACATAAAACCATATTCTGGACCCCATGTGCAACACATTGCATAGACCTCATGCTTGAGGATGTATGCAAACAGGATTGGATCAAGTGCACTGTGGATTGGGCCAAAAGCATCCCCAGGTACATCTACAACCACGGTTGGGTATTGAGCTTGATGAGGAGACACACATGGGGCAAGGAGCTTGTTAGGCCCACAGTTACTAGATTTGCAACTAACTTCCTCACATTGCAATCTCTCCTTTCCCAAGCACAGAACTTGGAGAAGATGTTTTCAAGTGATGAATGGAATTCATGTAGTTGGGCTCGCACACAAGATGGAAGAGACACTAAGAGGAGAATTAAAAGCTCATCATTTTGGAAAAAAGCAGCAGAGGTTGTGGCAATTACTGAGCCACTTGTTAAGGTGTTGCGGTTGGTGGATGGGGAAAAATTGGCCACGGGATACATTTATGAAGCTATGGATCAGGCAAACGAGCAAATAAGGGCTGCATACAAAGATAGAGTAGCCAAGTATGGGCCTATTTGGGAGATCATTGATAGGAGATGGAACAATCAACTCCATCGCCCTATACATGCAGTTGGGTATTTCCTGAACCCGAAGTATCAATATAGAGATGACATTGATGCTGATCCGAGTGGGGAGATAGCAGATGGATTATATACTTGCCTTGAGCACATGGTCCCAAGTGCGGCGACCCAATTGGAGATACATCGACAGATCACCTCTTTCAGAGACGCCCTCAGGTCTCTTCGCCAACAGTGTGGCTAAGGCTGCAGTAGAGGATGGCCAACCAGGTAACCAATTCCATTGTTTTATTAAATTATGTTGTTTAACTTTAAAGTTTAAAGTTTAAATTGTAAAATGTAAATACCCGAATTCTTAATTTCTTAGCCAAATTCACAATCTAATTTGTTGAATTAACTGCCTTGACTCTTCGCATTTGCAATTGCAGCAAACTGGTGGAAGTCATTTGGTAATCATACAAAACAATTGCAAAAGTTTGCAATTCGAGTCCTTAGTCAAACCTGCAGCGCTTCTGGGTGTGAGCGCAATTGGTCTTTGTTTGAGCGGATTCACACGAAGAAGAGAAACTGTTTAGAGCAGAAACGGTTAAATGATCTAGTCTTCGTGCAGTACAACCTGCGACTCAGACGCAACCAGTTGATGAACAAAAGACCTGATACGGATCCCATTTTGTTAGATGATATAGATCCTACCTCAAATTGGGTAGTGGAGACCGTAGATCCAGAGTTTGGTGATGATCTGGATGTTGAGTTGGAGGACTTGCTGCAGCCTCATACAAATTCAAATCCTCTATTGCCGATGCCATCAGTTCATACAGGTGTGGATCCCGATGTTCCAGGCACGACAGGCACTAGTGTACCAGGACCTCTTACTTATAGGCGACGACGACGTAGGACTAGGCATTCAGCCAGTACTACTACTGCAGTAGTAGATGACCGTGCGCTTGAGCCTGACGAGCCTGAGCTCGAGCTAGATGTTGATGCCTTTGCTAGTCCTTCAGCTTCTGGTTCTTTTGGTTCTAGTTCTACTGCTACTCCTAGCCGTAGCAGTGGTGATGAGTTTGATCAGTTTGATCAGTTCGATTGATGTAGTTGACTATATATCATGTTATCTTTTGGACTCTACTGGCCATATAGCCTATAGGCCTCATGGATTATGTATTTTTTTACAGTTCCAGTCTCCTAGATATGTATTGCACAATACACTTTGTGCCATTTTGATATATTGACTCTTATATGGTATATACATGAGCAGACATTCGATATTTTGTTTCTAATGCTATGGAATCATGAATTAGAATCTTGAAAATGCTGCTTTTCTTTAAAAAATTAAATATTTTATGTATTTTTGAGCAAACCGATTCATTAAATTCAAATCGACCGATTTATGACCGATTCATTACCAATTCCGATTCCGATTCCGAGTTGACCCTCGACCGATTCCGAGTCCGATTTCGATTTTTCAAACTTTGCCCTGACTCACGCTGCATGTCTTTTCACTTTCGGTAGCTAGGAGAGCCTCGAAAATTTCATTTGACCTGTTATCACCTAAACTGTAGTTACCCCTATGGATGTATCCATTAATAGATGGCAATAGGGAAGGGCAACTCAAAAGGTGCAACCACGATCACCTCGACCTCCAATATATGGTTGTCACGCCAGTCGAGGCAACCTTCACTTTATGTTATCTAGCCCAGACAACAAAGGGGGAGACCCGATCTACTCCCGACAGGAGAGATCAAAACCAAGACACCAAATCAAGTTAATTCCAAGTGAAGTAAGGTGTATGGTTTATCCTAGACCTTAGGATGAAGTCACAAGACAAGTGAGGGGTTCAATGAGTATAGCTTTGGTTCATTATTGATGTGAGAGTGACTTATGATTTGTGAAATAGGATCCAGGATTAAGGTACTAGTTCAATGTGAGAAAATCCACTGCCTTGGGAACCATGTCCAATGCAGGGTAGTTTAAGGGTTGAATTGGGGCTAACTAGTACAAGTGACAAGCTTGATCATGATACATGATGGCATCAAAGGGTTAAGTTCACCACAAGGGTCAAACCACAAGTTAATCCAACAATCTAGGAAAGTCGAATTGACTTGGAGAGAGACCAGTGCCTTGGGAATTGGGATAATGGAGTCAAATGAAGTTAACTTGTGGTTGATGACTCCTATTGCATGAGACAAGTGGGCAATCAAAGGTTTGATGGATGAATAGGTCTAGATCTAGAGACTCAAGGGTTGGCCTGAGTGGACCACAATCCCTTAAAACAAGGAATGCTATCCCCAAGGCAAGATTTGACAAGGTGACCTACTAGACCTAGGTTTTGAATTATGCTCATTCCAATCCACTAAAATCTCAAGTACCCACGTCCTAGAAGTGGACCAACTCCCTTCTCCAAGGTGGTGCGACTTTACCCAAGGAGGCTAAAAAGGGTGATAAATGGATCAAGACAAGTCCAATGGCATCCAAACTTTAGATCTAAGTAGTTTAAGCAAGTGAGAGTATGGATCTACAATTTCAAGGCAATCCGATGGTTAGATCTTACTAGATCTGAGTTTAAAGATACCAAGTGGTCCAAAATGGGGATTAAATCCCTTAAAATGTGGAATAGGGCCCACAAGGTACAATCTGGGGGTAGGTTATTGGATGTGTAGATCACGAATCAAGTGGAATCTCAACTACCCACGTACTAGATCTAGGTTAACCCACCCAAACTAGGAAGTGCGCCCTTGCTTGGAGAGGCTAAATGCCTTGGGAAGAGGGTCAAATGGAGGCCAATCCTCACCAAACTATAGATCCGGGATGTCGTGGATACTATAGAGGTGGGTTTTCAATATTATACCCAACAACCCACTAGATCTTAGTAGATCTGAGAAAATGTAACAATGAGGGTTTGAAGAAATAAGGGTTTTATCAATTTATGAGCTATGTCAATGGATTGGATCAAGATAAGAGAAACAAACCTGTGGATCTTACCTGGGCAACCTTGTAGATGCCTTGATGATGATGATCTATGCAAACCTGATCAATTTGAGAAGCTTTGAGGTAGTTTTCTATGCAATCGATTTAGTCCAAGAAGCCAATGCGCCCTCTTTCCTGCACAACAAACGTCAACAATATCAGATTTGATGCAATCAAGAGATAAGACTAATGCCACAAGAGAAGTAACAGAAAGATAGCATAGATCACAATGATACTAATGATAACCCCCTGATACAAGCAAATGCCAAGAAAGTCGATTTGAAGAAGCCTTGCAAAATCGCCCTTGTTGAAGTCGCCCTCCTGTAGACAAGACAATGATTTCCAAAATAGATAGATCTTACCACAAATTCCAAATGCTAGGTTGCAATAGACTTTCCAATCACCATCTAAGAACACCAGATGCAAAGGAGACCACAAGAATTTCCACCAGAAAGTTTTTCTATACCAATAATCCAAGAGCCAAAGACCCCTTACAATGAGAAGCTCTCTCCTTTAAATAGGAAGAAGAGGCATCAAAATCCTAACCACTTTTTGAATGAGTGGCTAAGATTAAAAGATACAAATGTCTAATCAATGGTTGAGATGAGCTCAACAATAAAATACATGGATCACTCATAAAATATAACATAAGTGGACAAAATCACCCTAGAAGAGGGGAATCCCACCAAATCATGATGACAAAATATAATAAGAAGCTTATGGTGGGTCCAAGGGGTAATTTTAGCCACCCTTGGTCAATCCCCATAGCACAATAATAATAAAATAGTCATCAATATACCAAATCGTGCCTCTATGGTCAAATCGTAGGCCTCAAAAGACCTCAGAAATCATCAAAAAGTGCCATAAGTGATGGATGCGGGCCCCGATGAAGCTGAAACTGTTGGAAGAGGTGTGGAAGACATCAATCCATCATCAGTGATCATCCCATGCCAAAACATTGCCTCAGTAGCCCAAATCGAATTCCTCAATAGCCATTTCTACCAATCCTGAAATGCCTCAGGAAGCGTGAAACTGCCCCGAACTGCCTCCTGGAGTGCCTGCGCTGTCAAGGTGAGGGCACCAGTGTGTCCGGGAGGGGGGTAATATGGTAAAAACAAGTGGCTGGACCACCCCCTCCAAGCACAGCGCCCTAGGTCAACCGGATAAAAATCATATCTGCTCTGACAGGGTCTCCGACAGACCAAAACTACACTGGGATAGCCTACTGAGGCTCAATCATCACTGTAAGTGCCCGGAACTGAAAACAAGCTGTCTCATCGAACTCAGAAGGTCCAATCCATCCAAGATGTGTACTCATACACCATATGAGTCTCTGCATGATCAAAATATATATCCAATATACCGGAACAGGTCAAATAATAATAATCTGTAAATGATCAAATACTGCTGTAAACCATGAATCATCATCATAACCCTGTAGCTGCTGCATAGAATCATCATATACATGTACATAGACCATATATCATCTATCCATATCATCACAAGGTCCAACCATCTCATGTCCTATGGTTGACCTTGGTCAACTAGGTTTGACCAAGTCAACATGACCAAATATAACTCAGACCACCATCGGAAGCTGCTGCAAAGTGTCAAAGGTTAATGCATGCTCTACAACTTATTCAAATAACAATTATAACACAAAGTAATCATTACTGGCGATCTAAATCCAAATATATAATGTCATTAATTATTATTATTACTCAGACTAGACTTTCAAGATCATACTCACTTCATAGCTGTGATCAATTTGCTAGTGAAGGGTGAAGGCTAAAATAACTGGCTAGGCTAAGGGATGACTTGACCAACTTAACTTTGTGACACTTTGGCAATGGGAAAGGGAATACACACCATAGTATATACTAAATGAGCAACAACATAGGGAATGGCGGTGTCTCACAAATGGATAAGTTGTTTAGAGAGTGCGTATTCAACATAGGCATCATGTCTACATCAAGTTGATCCAGGTTCATTAGGATCATTCAATTTCATTTCATGGCCTTTTTGGCCTACATAACCCTTCGGATCTCAGGTGTGCTAATAAGCACAACTAGTTGCAGCTTGCATCCAGGGCATGTTTTTTATACATATATAAGGTCAGCAATTGTTTAGATATAGCTTTTAAGAATCATTGCTTTTTTGGACCTTTCTTATACTCTTCGAGGAGTATTTTTTAGCAGTTCATCGCTCTTGCCCTTTTTAGTTTCCATGGGCGAATTTATCAGTTTCCATAAGTAGTACATGAGCTTTTAGTTTTAGCCAACAACATCTCAAGTGACTAGGGGGAGTTTGAGCCAATGCCAAACATCGGGACAACCGACCAGAATGATTTAGGCCTACAATCCAACTCACCAAAGGTAAGTTTTGTCACCAACTTAGAGCCGATACACAATAAACAGGGAAGCTCATCCAATACAGAGGCTATAGTGGGGAAAAGATCCTCCATGTCACTAGTCAAGTAGTAAGTCAGGGTGATAAACTAAAAGGTAGGCAATGGATGGATGAAGACAATGAATAATGGAACCAACACTAGCAAGCCAAGGTATGGTGTAATGATCACCTCTATTCTCCCTAAGGAGGGTAGAACCAATGAGTATGAATAGTGAACTTCTAAGTCTGAGTAGGGACAATATAATATATATAATAAGCTCAACCAGGTCCATATATCTATATGATCGCCAGATCATGACACTAGGTGCTAAGACATGCTATAAGAATAAATATAAAAGCAATATAACCATAACACAATGATATACCTGCTGAGTCATATACCTGAATGCTCATCACCTGAACCATCATCTGTCTCTGAAACCGTTGCTGTAACTCTAGGCACTACTAACTGCTCTGTACCAATGGTATAATGGCTATGTCGGTCATCTCTCTGAGTGTCCTGAGACTCAGTCATGGCATGGGGAACAAGGTTACTTGGTAGCGGGAGAGGGAGCGGGGAGCGGGAGCGAAGCGAAAAGCGAAAATTTCAAAAGCTCCTGTTTTGGGAGCGTTCCGGGAGCGTTTTTTATATTGTATATATTTTGATATATTTTGATGTATTTATATCTAAAAAACATGTAGGATGTTGAATTAGCTATAGAAAACATGGATTAAACCATATAACATCAATCATATAGTAGTTATAACTTATAACAGTATCATCAAATGATCAACCATAACTACTTTTATATGAGCTTGGCAATGAAGGGAGGTACCATAACATTGTCATCAAATGATCAACCTAGTATAGGAGCTTTTAGTATTGGAGAGGTAGGGAGCACGTCGGGAGCGCCTTGGGAGCGTGCTCCCAAAACTGGGAGCGTTTTGGGAGCGAGCTTCTGAAGGAAGCGAGCTTCGGGAGCGGGAGCGAGGGGGTGGGGATAGCTCCCACGCAACATAGATGGGGAATACAACTGCTGTCCAAAATCTGATAGTGATCCAATATAGATGCTCATCTCAGCATCTCAAATGTAAGGGAACTGGTTGAATAGTATACTGGCATCAGAAAAATAACGTATAGTAGCTCGGCTACTATATATGTGATAACAGGACCGTTTTAAATAAGCACTTAGCTACCGAAACTTGTCTTTTGAAATTTTTGAAAACAAAACCCAATCTAATGTTTTTCAAACTTTATTACATGCATAAAGATATCAACCATGAGCCTTAAGAAATTTAGAAATGAATTTTCAAATGACATCCTATCATCTAAAATGGCTCAACTCGACAAATTTATTTGGGGAGATAACATCTGGCTCCTACTCGAGGATGAAAACCTCCCTGAGAGGTTTCAAGAACCACAAATCTGATGCCTTCCTTGGATAAACAAAATATAGAACCTAGTCTAGTGTTCCATTGGGCATGGAGTCATTTAAACTGCCACCAAATTTCTGCAATCTGTCCACAACTGTTCAACTATAAACCTGCTAGCAACGCCTTGCATCCATTGGGCTATGGAGTCATTTGGCCTCTACAAACCTGTAATCTGCCTATAACCTGCTTATTCGAAAAAACTGAAAACAATCTACGTGCTCGTATGAATAGCTTATTCTTCTATGCTACTCTACTCTAACGCGATTTGAAACTTGGTCAAGTAAAGGCAGACTTCCATAACAACCATTCAAGTAACTTCTTGTCTGAAAGAATTCCCTTTCTGCCACCGATTATAAGATAATAATAAAAGCATAACAGTGACCATAAAAATTCTTTCAGGAAATCACATTTTCTGTCAAGTGTAAGTGACATGATAAAATCTGAAAACTGAAAAGAGCCTGAAGGATAAGACTTTAGTAAGGCTGCAAATGGATCTTTGAAATCAAGATCACAATCATAATGTCTCAAAACCTTCGACTGCTCATTTATGTCTTCTCCTCTGCCATGTTTCTGTGACTTAGATTCATCACTCTGATGTGTTGGCCTATTACAGCTGACAATTTCTGAGAAAAAAGAAAATGTATGTTCTGGACTTTTTGCATCACTGTCTTGGTAATTATCAAAAGAAAGATGAGTCTAAGAATATGTATCATGGAAACATTTCTGGTCACCCTTTTGTTGAAAAGTGGAACTAAATGAAATTCAAAAAGGGGATAAATCTTCTCAAAACTTAAAATGTTCTTCTTCATTACTGTATTTGTCAAATGTAGGAACATCATGATAAAATTCTAATGACAGGGATGAAGATTCTTGCATGAAATTATCAGCAATTGGATCTTGAAATAGATTTGGAAAAATATCAGCTGGTTCCTCACCTTTCTCATCTAAATTTGAACTGACATGTTCATAAGGAGAAAGAGAGCCCTCCTGATGTTCTAACTGAAGATTAGATGTTTCCTGAAAATCCTTTTTCTCATGATAACTGTAACTTCCCTTGGTCTGCAAATCTTCTTGACACCATAAGTCAACCGATGCATTTGATACAATGTCAAAAGCATCTATACTGTTATTAACATCCTAAAGATTATTAATATATCGATCACAAAAAGAAGTGTTTCCTATTTCAGCATATTCTTCAAATTGATGAAAGTCAGAAATAATGTTAATAGAAGAACCTCCAGATCCTTTATTGTCCCTTTCTAGTTCATGTTGATGGGAAAGTACCTCGTATTGAAGATAATTGAAGGGCTGCTGCATATTGTGAGGGAGAGATCCATCTCTATTTACATCTTCAACCTTATAATGTAATCCATATTCATCACAGCAATTACCAAATGCAAACTCATCTGAAAAATACATTTTGTAGTGCTCAGTGAATGCTCTGTGAAAATCCTTCAATGATGAAATGCTGGAAGGAGGTAAAGAAAAATACCACTGACGTGCATCACCATACAATGAAAACATGAACATCTTCATGCTGCAAATCTAATAGGTCCATGCATTCATGAAACTTGAGGAGGTGTTCTGCAGGATTGTCTTCTTTGCTTTCTTCGAAAACAGGCAGAAAATCTCCCCATTCTGATATATCTGGTACTGGATGTGGGAAACCAGGAACTGAAGAGAAGTTGAGAGGTGCAAACCTCCGAGCCAAAAGAGCAGCAAATGCTTTTGACATCTGAATATTGTGGAGTCGCCACTGAATCCGTCCTTCATGGAGTCGCCAGATAGACGATTACAACCAAAATAGTGTCCATACTTTGTCTATCATCAAAGCTGGATCTATGTCGTCTCCCAAGGAAGCTGAGCTTCAATCTCATCTCCCCGGCAACGGTGCCAATTTGTTATCACTCCAGAAGTCCTTCTAGGCTGTAAGTCAAAGGAGCCTGGTAACTTAACATTTTTCTCGTATGATGGGTGGATCAAGATGGATATCTAGATTACTGGATGATATATCAAGATAGTCTTGAATACATTCAAATGATACAAGGCCTTCGAGAGCTATTATCAGATAGGTTGTAAATCAAAAGGATAAGAAGGTGATCAGATAACCAAAACATACATAAAAACATACATATGATGGGCCAACTAATCAGCGGTGAATGCTTATGAGATCCTTGCTTAATAGTCAAAAGTAAGAAGACGGTTACCATAGGACATTAAACAGAGATAAAGAAATAGCTTCAAACTCATAAACATAGAACAGAGAATAAAGAAGATCTGATAACAACAATGAAAGAAGCTTGCAGGCCGAATACATTAAGAAATGGTCTTGTCACCAAATACAATAAGTCTAGTCTCTAACATCCAACCCTTTCTTGCTCTCAATCTCTAGGCTTTATAGCCTTTACAACATCCCCCCAGATCCTAAGAAGCTGGGTTGAATTTACTCCAGATAGAAAATCCAAAAATGTTTTTCAACAAACCAGGAAAAATCATTTTTAATTGGCCGGACTGCTGAAAAATGGGGCTCAGAGATGCATTCGATTCTCTCAATCTGTGACACCCAGTGTCACAGGGTTCGCCGAACCCGAACCTCCAGGTTCGGAATTCGGCGAACCTAAAAAAATTTAAAAAGTTCGTTTAGGTTCGGCGAACCTGATAGCCGAACCTGAAAACGAACCTGAAAGCGAACCAGTTCGGCTATCAGGTTCGTCGAACCTAAACGAATTTTTGGGCGCCTTTTTTGCTTTTCCGCGGGCATTTTTTTGCCTTTTCGGCGCTTAGGGTATTACCTCCAAGCCTTCGCGACTCCACTCCAACTGCATTCTGCTCCAAGCATCCGCGACGACTTCGAGTTCGCTCGAATCTCAACTCGACAGCCCGTGACTCGTGAGGCCGTGACCCATCGGCGTTTACTACTTGTCGCCTGTGAGACTGAGGCAGTGAGCCGTGGCCCGTGACCTATCTACACCATCGCGCGACGCGGGCTGAGTCTCTGCATTGCTGCAGTCTGCGGCCTGCGAGCCGTTCCACTTCCACTCACGAGCTCCGAGCCTCCCACTTCCCAATTCCGTGGCCCGTGACCCGTTTGCCGTCGTCGGTTGGTGCCCGTGCAGCCTACGAGCAGTTACAATACACCACCGTGTGGCCCTGTGCGAGCCAGTGCCAATGCCATGAGCCATCCACTGTAGTCTGTGACTGCGACAGACCGGCGACCAGTCCACAAGCTGCTAGCCTGCTATAACCTACAGACTTACAGCGTAGTGTATCAGCGTGCTGCGTATCCGGTATCAGGTATGTTACTGTATATTTTTTATTTTTTTTTAATTTGTATTATAAATTTTGTATGCCAACAGCCAATATAATGTTTTTTTAAAATTTATTTTTGTATTATTTTTTATTTATTTTTAATTTGTATTATAAATTTTGTATGCCAACAGGCTAACAGCGAATATAATGTTTTTTTTAAATTTATTTTTGTTTTTTTTCAAGTTCCATTTTGTTTTGTTTTCTGTTTGTTTTGAATTTCATTTTTGTTTTATTTTCTATGTATTGAAAATTTTTTTTTTGGTCTTTTGTTTGTTGTTTGTTTTCAATTTTATTTTATTGGTTTTCTGTCATTTTAATTTTTAAATTTGTAGACAGTAGTGAAATTTTTGCATTTGCAGACAGCAGCGTCCATTGTCATTTTAAATTTATAGACAGTAGTGAATTTTTTTTAAATATGCAGTCGGTAGTTAAATTTTGCAGACATACTGAAACGTGATAAAATTTAAAATTTGAAGTTGATGCAATTCTGAACTGTAACATGAACATGATTGATGAAATAAACAGTGCAGAAGCCTTTGCCATGGCACCTCGAAAATCAATAGCAGAAGGATGGAAATACGTGGACAAACTTGATGGGTCTGCAGGGAGACATCTGAAATGCAAATTATGCAATGCGGAATTTGTTGGATCTTTGACAAGAGTGATGGATCACTTGCTGTCAATTAGTGCTGGAAGAGGAGGTGGTGTTGAGGGATGTCCAGGAGTGTCTTTAGAACTAAAGGAAACACTCCAAAAAGACTATGACATACTTAAAAAAAATCAGCAGACAAATGAGAACAAAAGACAGCGCATTCAGGCAGAGTTGGGAATGGATTACAACAGCTCATCACCATTTTCTTCAAGCAATGTTGGAGATGGAAGTTCATCTCATTCTCAGCTTCTACCAACACGAGCAAGAGAGAGGACATTAAACTCTCTTTGGAAATCTGTACAAAAGCAGGATGTTGATGATGCTTTATCAGATATGTTTTATGAATCCGCTATCCCTTTTAATTTGGCTAGAAGTCCTTATTTTATCAATGCATGTGCTAAGATTGCAGAATTTGGGAAAGGGTATGTACCTCCTAGTTCAGAGGCAATAAGGACCACTCTTCTCAAGAGGTCAAAGGAAAGGGTAACAAACAAATTGTCGAAGATCAAGGAGTCATGGAAAGAAACAGGTTGCACAATTTTATCAGATGGTTGGTCAAATATGAATAATAGGCCACTCATTAATGTGTTGGTTTATAGCCCTAGGGGGATATTATTTTTGAAGGTGATTGATGCTTCAGAATATATTTTCAACATTCTACATGAAGCCATTCTTGAAGTTGGGGAAAGAAATGTGGTTCAAGTTGTCACAGATAGTGCCTCAAATTGTGTGGGAGCAGGTAAGATGATAATGGATAAGTGCAAAACAATTTTTTGGACCCCTTGTGCTGCTCATTGCCTAGACTTGCTATTGCATGATTTAGCAAAGTTTCCATGGATTAATGATGCAATTCGAAAGGGAAAACACATTTCCAACTTCATTTGTAACCATCACCTCACATTGAGTTTGTACAGGAGGCAAACATCCAAAGAGTTGCTAAGGCCTTGTGATACTAGATTTGCCACATATTATATTACTCTCAAAAGAGTGGTTGAGGAAAAGATAAGTGTAAGAGGTATTATTTGCAGCCATGAGTGGGAAAGCTCTCACCTTTCAAAAGAACCAAAAGGAAAGGAGTTGGAACAATTCATCTTAGGCAATGCTTTTTGGGAAAGTGCTTCGAAGGTTTTAAAAGTATGTGAACCAATTGTTGACATGCTTCGGATGGTTGATAGCGACACTCCTTCTATGGGTTTTGTTTATGAGGGCATGGACCGTTGTAAGGAATCCACTGCAAAATCCTTCAATGATGTGGAAAGTGAGTACTTGGAAATATGGGAAGTGATAGATAAAAGGTGGAAGATGTTGCATAGTCCTTTGCATGCAGCAGCTTGTTATTTGGACCCCAGGTTGTTTGGGATACAAAGAAATAATGATGCTGAAGTAATGAATGGCCTTTATGATGCAATTGAGCGGTTGGTTCCAAATTCAGAAGAAGCTATCAAGCTTAGAGACCAACTTCAGGCATATAGGATGGAAGAAGGAACATTTGGAAGGAAAGCTTCCATAGAGGATAGGATTAGAATTCCTCCAGGAAGATGGTGGCAGTTTTATGGAGCAGAGACACCTGAGTTGCAACGTTTTGCAATTCGCGTTTTGAGCCAAGGATCTAGTGCCTCTGCTTGTGAAAGGAATTGGAGTAGCTTTAATCACATCCAAACCAAGAAAAGAAACAGGTTATTAACTTCAAGGTTGGAAGACTTGGTTTATGTGCGCAGCAATTTGCAATTGGCCTTAAGCAACTTGGGCAAAGATTCATCTAGCTCCTATCGTCCATGGTTTGATCCTACTCCTAGTCCTAGTGTAGAAGAAGACCTTGGCATGGATGGTGGCAATGATGATGAACCTCATGATGATGGAGCTCCATATATTGATGAACATTGGGATGAGTCTGACCATTCTAGCGCCTTTACTACCCCATGTGCTCTTGATGATTTAGAGCTTTATGATGTTACTAGTAGGCCACAAGAATAGAATTTTGATCATATTCTAAATTTTGTGAAACAATTTCAGGGCTGATAACTATTTGACATTGTGGATTTCCTTAAATTTTGAAACTTGAAGACTATTTATATTTCATTTTGCAATCTGCAATTTCATATTGCAAGTTATGTTTATAATTTGATCATGTGCAAGTGTTTATGGTATGGTATAAAATGTTTAGATCTAGATGTTTTAAATTTTTCTGATTTTACAAGTATTTGAAAAATGACATAATAGACATCTTTTAAGTTTTGAATTTTGAAGAATGTGTTATGCTTTTGTTTGAAATTTGGAATTCCATTGTATTTTTAATTTTAAGAGCATTGGTGATTACTGATTGGATCTTATCATGATTAAGCAACTTCTCATCTTTAAAGTTTCATTGTTATTTATTTTTAAATGTTTTATGTTATAATTCATAATATAGTATATATATATATATTTTTTTTAAAATGTATATAGACGAACCTATGCCGAACCCCATCCGAACCTCATCTAAAATGGCGAACCCGAATCGAACCTGAAGGTCGCCGAACCCGAAGACGAACCCGAACCGTGTGACATTGGTGACACCTATAGGAAAACTGAGAGAGGTTATTGTTCTCTAACGTGTTAGGAAGAAAAACCTCCGAGCGTTTTGCAGAATGATTCTCCAGTCACTCAGAATCATCATTTGAAAATGATGACTCCGCACAGTAAAAATGCCACTTTTGCTGAAATTGCTGAGAAAGAGGCTCAGAGATGGGTTCAGTTCTCCAGCTATGTGACACCTGTGTATAAACTGAAAGAGGTTATTGTGCATTGATTTGTTGTGAGCAAAAACCTCTCTCAGATCTTTGAAACTCGTTTTTGTTTGCCCGAGATCTGCATTTCAAAAACATGTGTCACATGGGCAGATTCTGGGATCCGAAAATTGGGGCTCAGTGACGGATTCGATTCTCTCAATCTGCAATTTGTAGGAAAACGGGGAGAGGTTATTGTTCTATGACATGTTAGGAACAAAAACCTCCGAGCATTTTGCAAAAAGATTCTCCAGACGCTCAGAATCGTCATTTGAAAATGATGACTTGAGACAGTAAAAAACGCCACATTTCTTCATTATTTCCATCTTGCTAGCACCTTCAAAACTGGAACAGCACATTGAAACAGATCCTATTAATTAAAACCTTCACTTAGAAACTAGCCTCATG
This sequence comes from Larix kaempferi, assembly GCA_027924585.1. NCBI lineage: Eukaryota > Viridiplantae > Streptophyta > Pinopsida > Pinales > Pinaceae > Larix > Larix kaempferi. The sequence continues at coordinate 3,677,832 of BSBM01000369.1, forward strand.
CCCTTTAGAATGATAAAACTTGGATCTGTGCGAAAATGACAATTTCCTGTCATTTTTAGGCTTTCGGTAGCTAGTAGGTCTGAGCTTGATTTCTGTTAGCTACCGAAAGCTCTGTTTCGGTGGCTAATGAATGAATCTGACATGTTCGCCTAAGCCACCGAAACTGCAAAAACTAACCTTCCCTTAGCTTGAAGGATTTTTCTTATGGGATAAGCTGCCGAAAACTGGGTTTTTGGTAGCTAATGAACAATCAATATGTTTGCCCAAGCTACCAAAAACTCTGTTTGATATCACCCTGCAAAATTTAACAAAACTGTGTTTTCTGGCTTCTGTTTAATCCTCCTTCTGCTACTTTCCCTCGTCCTGGGATGAATCCAAACTGTTAGCTACGCTAATTGCTGGTGGAAAGTGTTGAGAATGCCTCTGCTTTTGGTAGCTTTGGACAATTTTGCTTTTGCCTTGTAAGCTGCCAAAAACTTACCTTTCGGTGGCTAATGAACATTATCGTATTCGCCCAAGCCACCAAAAATTGCCCCCTGACTCACGCTGCATGTCTTTTCACTTTCGATAGCTAGAAGAGCCTCGAAAATTTCGTTTAAGCTACCGAAAGTAGGGCTTTCGGTAGCTTAGGGACCGTTTTAAATAAGCGCTTAGCTACCGAAACCTGTCTTTTGAAATCTTTGAAAACAAAACCCAATCTAATGCTTTTCAAACTTTATTACATGCATAAAGATATCAACCATGAGCCTTTAGAAATTTAGAAATAAATTTTCAAATGACATCCTATCATCTAAAAAGGCTCAACTCGACATATTTATTTGGGGAGATAACAAGATCCATGAATCACCTAAATTTGCTTGATGAAGCTTCAATAATAGCCTCTTCAAGCAGGTATCGCATTCTCTGCATCTTCAAAAATTCCCTGCCCTTGAGAGGATTTTAATGATGTGGTGCTTCAGTATTTGGATGAAGATATTTTTTATGATATGTGATTCCTAATTTGTAATGAATTTGGTGTAGACTCTAGATAGTACTAAGTAGAGTGATGAGACACTCATTTTGCTTGTAATATTTTCATATCACATTTGCCAGTATGAATGAAAACTCTCTTTTTGACTTTATTTTTAAATTCATGAATGGCATTCTCAAACTTTTGTGGCATATATTTGATGTATCCTATCTGTATTGTATCTAGATTGTTCTAAGATATTGCCATATGCAATGTGGGTACAGTACTTATATTCATCCAACTTAGTTTGGCCATTATCACAATAGAATCATGTTTTTGTTAAGATTTTGGGATGGTGTTATACTTATAAACCCAAACAAGAGGAAAGGATCTTCAACTCTAAATGAAGGTCAACTAGCCATCATCAATGTTTACCAAGGTCCCAAGAGAAATGTTTTGAGAGCCAGGTTTAACAAAGCGGCCTTGTGATAGTCTCTGCATCTAGTTTATCCTTTGCCAGGAAATGAAAGCTCTTCTAATGACACCCCTGGTCATGGAGAAGAGTAAATGATATTTGGATGTTGGCTTTGAACTCTTTTCATAAAGATGGGCTAAGGTTGTTATTTATTTGTCAGGAGTTGTACCTATTATTTGAATTGTCAAGTTTTGTATTGCTCCTTATTGATGTATAGGTTCTTAACCTAAGGCCTCAAAATCAGTATGATAGGAGATCTACAGGGGATCCAGGTTTGGTATAGTTAATACAAAGACAACTTCAATACACTTAATGAAATAAGTGTTAGTTTATGTAACTCAGTAGGTCCTTCACCGTTTTGGTAGTGTCCGGTGAGGACACCATTTTTTGTACTTGTTTTTCCTAAGTCAACTTTATTTTATGAAAAGTGACTTTATATTATAAAGTGAAAGTGACTTTATTATTTAAAGTGAAATGTAATAAATGTCATTAAATGAGCAAAAAGGACATTTAATGAGTATTTAATAATGACCCTTAGATCTAATCTAATCTTGACCGTTCAAAAGTGAGTTAGGGTTAGGGTTTAGTTAGTTAGGGTTTCAAAGTGAAATTTCACTTATTTAATGAAGCATTGGGAAAAGTGTAGTACACATTGAAGGGGAGAATTTTCAGTCACGCGTGGGAGAGAAGGAAGAGATTTCAGAGGGCGCAGAAATCGAGGCAGAGAAGAGGGCACAGAAATCAAGTAAAGGGGCCGTACAGTGAAAGTACAGCAGGTCGTACACTGTATTTATTACAGCAGGCTGTACAGCTGCACAGAAGTTGATGCATTTACTGTTTGAATGCACAGAAAACGAGGCAGCTGTTCCTGGCACGTTTTTCTAAACTTTTGCTGAAGTAAAGGGGGCCGTACAGAGGGCCGTACTGCTGGTACATTCTCTCTTGATTGCTATCTATTTTCTCAATGATTTTCTCAGTTTGCTCAAGCAAGAAATCTCTCTGTAAAATGTACTTTCTCTCTCTATAAAATTCTCCGGGTTTTACCTCACAGAGGTGAGGGTTTTGCCCTGGGCATTGGCCCTAAAATTTCTGTGTTCTTATGGGTGTCTGTGTCTTCAGCTAGATTCTATCAGTAGCATGTATATGTATTTATGTTCCAGTTATCAGCTTGTTTGCTTTCAGTAGCTTAGCAAATCATAACTCAGATGAGCATTAAATCCAGTTTACATGCTAAGTGTTTGACAAAATGTCACTATGAGAAAATGATGTTTTGGTCATGTAATTTCAATAATAAGAAATACTATTGTTAAGCACAAATGCACCTGATTTAATATGAAATAAGAAACACTAGCATCAAGAACAAATGAAAAGAAAGGGATCGCAATTGAGGCCAACTAGAAGAAACTTTTAAATAAAGAGTTAAAATATCTCAGCAAAAAATTACCTCTTTCAATGCAGTTGGAAAATGAGCAACAGTTCGTGAATAAGCACAAAGCCTCTCTTCTAAACCTTGATCAAAAGCCACATTCTTTTCAGCAGCAGCAGCTGATGCAAGTTCCCTTATCAAGCTGATGACCTACAAAAATCACCAAGACATGAATGAGTAAATATAATTTGCATTGATTATATGTAATTAAGCAATCATCCCAGAGGGGTTAGCTCAAGCGGTTGAGTGCTGTATGCCTAATGCAGGAGGTCTCACAGTCAATTCCCAATCTGACTGCCCCTGTTGCCATGCGGCTCACTCAATGATCCCTGGGGGTCAGGCATCGTAATCAGAACTTACGGTTAATCAAACCACAATCAGGAGATTCCAGGGAAGTTGGACTTGGGGAGGATCCCACGAGGTTTTCCTTCAGAAAAAAGAAGGTAATTAAGCAACAACTTTGTCTTGAAGTCAACTCTTAATGGCATGCCACCATGAGAACATGAAAATAAAGTAGTAATCATTATGCCATATATTACACATCTCTCTCCTACAATTCCATTACACAAGTTTAGGCTATTTCACACACATCGTACTGTTTATTACTTCTGAAAGCCATGCACAGATGTATGCATGTAAATTTCATACAGTCCCATGAAAGAACAATAAATGTTATAACAAACAAATCCAGTTAGCGTTGCCCAGCCTTCACGAAAACCAACTGAAATAGATGACATTCAACTACAACAAAACATGCCAGAAGAAGCATTAGTTTTCAACTGAAACAACCATGGCTTGCTGTGAACAACCTACAAAGTTAAGAGACATTATATTCATAGAACAGGGTGAGGATGATCAAGTTTAAGGAAAAATGGCAATTTATAGCAAAGAAGAAAGCCAAAGGGGTATCCTGTGTCAGATGCAGAAAGATAAACATGCCAGAAGAAGCATTAGTTGTCAACTGAAACAACCATGGCTTGCTGTGAACAACCTACAATGTTAAGAGACATTATATTCATAGAACAGGGTGAGGATGATCAAGTTTAAGGAAAAATGGCAATTTATAGCAAAGAAGAAAGCCAAAGGGGGATCCTGTGTCAGATGCAGAAAGATAAACATGCCAGAAGAAGCATTAGTTGTCAACTGAAACAACCATGGCTTGCTGTGAACAACCTACAATGTTAAGAGACATTATATTCATAGAACAGGGTGAGGACGATCAAGTTTAAGGAAAAATGGCAATTTATAGCAAAGAAGAAAGCCAAAGGAGGATCCTGTGTCAGATGCAAAAAGATATCCCACATAATTACCAACATCAATGCATTCTTAATAAAAGGGAATAAAAGGCTGACCTGAATGAGTTGAGAAGTATGAGTTTGATATGAATGGTATAACTATTCTTGATAAAAGGAATAAATGGCTGACCAAAATGAACTGAAAAGCATGAGTTTAGCTTGTAGATATGAATTATATAACTAAGTCAATCCAAGGAAGGAGAATTTGAGATCGAGACAGTAACTGGTCTTTCATTTTGAACAAAAGACAAATGGATACAAGATAATAGATCATGTTTCTGAAGTCAAGTAGGTACATGGCATATTTAATACAAATTACACGAAAGACAAGCTAAATTAACAAGGTATTGCAAAACTCTGCATCAGTAAAAAATCAGTGGGGTCACCAACTCAGGAAATAATAAAATCAGTAAAATAAACAAAACTTAGACCTGAAAAAATTGGAAAAACTCAGAAAAAATCCACAAAAATCAGGCAAACTCGTAGATTTTTGCAACATGGAAATTAACACAATGGCCCACAAAGAACTCAGAAACCCCAAAATGAAGTTTCGGAATCTGTGAACTGAAAGAAAGGGGAATATTTGGAACTTGTAGTTATCAGTTACTACCCTGAAAATGATAACAGATCACCCTTAGAAGACTATACTCCAACTCATATCTTTTATCAATGAAAAGTCATGTATTGAATAGATTTAAATATTTCTAAATTTAGGGCCACTGATCATGATTGGTTAGGAAAGTGAACACAAGACAGCAACTGTGAGGCAACTATCTAAATGAAGTCAAATCCTGAAAATGTCAGAATGACATAACAAAATCACTTGGGATAAAGTGTTCCCTTGATGGATTTGCCCTTTGAGCACAACTACTTTAGGGCATTACTACAAAGCAAACAACATATCAACTTGCCATTCCCTTGCTACAAATTTGGCATTTTTCCCTCTATTCATTACAAGCATTATTTAGCTACAAATAACTTTAACTATATACCAGTTGGAATTAAGGGCTTATTTGAAGCAATATAATTAATTATGACCATGTATCTTCAAAAATGAGGAAATATTTTTGCAACTATCCCTAGTCCCAAGGGTTAGCTCAATCGGCTGCGACCAGCCACCAAAGGCATGTCAATGGGGAGGTCACGGGTTCCAACCTGGTAAAGTCTCATGGGGTTAGTAGCTGCAAGGCTGGCAATCGATCTGCCTTCCATCCTGAAATTCCAGGGAAGAAGAGGGAGTGCTCTGAGAGGTAACGATTACCAAGCTTTGGGCTGACCAAACTTGACTTATTCCTAGGAAAAAAGAAATATCTGCAACTATTTGAAGCATGTTATTCTACCCCAAACTAAATGCCAGGTAACAGAACAATGCGGCTTCAGCTCTATGAAATATTTCTCAATACTGGAAGTTGAACTGGCATATTTTTAAGTATTCCTGTATATATGTTTTATAAAATAGATTTAGCTTTCACATTAAGATATTTTTGGACTTGCATGCACACACATTAGTGGCTCGTTTATTACTCTAGAGATGCATACAAAAGAATCGGCTCATAGTAAACTATGGTGAACAACTGCTAAAAAAGGTGTAGACAAGGATCACTGGGCATGAAGAAGCACAATCCCTAGTGGCCAGCTACAAGAATGAGAAGAATCTTCCAAGGGGAATCACATGTAGAGCTATTACTGATACAGAGTTTGGTCTCTATTGTATGGCACTTTGGTAAATAATTGCATAAACCCAAAAGTTAGTATGGAGTTTTTCAAATTCATAACCATTTCTCCATCCACAGAAGTGGAATTCTTCATTGCTCTACCAACTTGATAGGATCATATCTATATTCTGCATTGCCTACTGAGCTTTTAGCATGCAAGACCTATTTCTCCCATGTCCTAAAAGGATTAAAATTGAAGCAAGCATGTCCTGTACTTTTCATTTCTGGTTATAATGATCAAGGAGACTAACCTCATTCTGATATTCCTTCTCCACCATACCCACAGTGGAACCTTGGTGGCGAGCTCCAACTAGCATGAAGGCTGAAATCCATATTAACTTCTCCAACATCGACTTTTCAAAATTGTCTTTGTCAAGAACCTGCACTTAAATTTTTGAGTTCAATTCAAGTCTTCATCCAAAATCATATCATCTCAAATGTTATTGTGTGCTACAACATCATATCAGAAGTTATGATCCACAACCAGAAAATTATCATGTCATACTTGTATGGACATTTGTTAACATCCCTTACATGAGTCTCTCCCTCAAGAAAACCTATACGAATTTAATTTGAATTTCCATAAAATAACATTGTCTCAGAAGTTACAACGCATGACATTATATCAGGCATTCTGATTTACAACTCAGAACTATTATATGACTGGTATAGACATCTGATAAATATCCATTACATAATTTCCCTCCTCTAGGAAATTCAGATCTGCTTGTTAAAAATTTAAAAATTTGATAGCAGTGACTGTAAATAAAATAGTGCAGAGATAACTAGTAGTAAACACACATCCACAAATTGAACACAGTATTTTTCACGAAGAAACCTTTCAAGGACAAAAACCCCAAAGCAATTAATAATAGTTTATCTCCTGAAAGAGATGACTGGGTTTGTACAATAACAGGCTGAGAATAAGCCTTCTTAACAAATCAGAATTTGTTTCATTTACCAAGAACCCTGTACAATGTCTGCAAATTGTCTCAAGAATTTATGGTGTGAACTTCACTGAGCTGCTGAGTTGTTCAAGACTGTTCCAGGGCTGCTGTGACCTGTTCAAACCCTTTCCAGGACTGCCGTGACCTGCTGTAACTTGTGGGTGCCCTAAATAGGGCTGCCGTGATCTGCTGTAGCTTGTAGGTGCCCTAAATAGGGCTGCCGTGACCTGCTGTAGCTTGTAGGTGCCCTCAATAGGGCTGACAAAATTTATTGCAGCCTGTAGGTGCCCTCAATAGGGCTGCCAAAATTCAAGAAGAGACCCTAACTGAATTAGGGCAATTTCAAACCAGCAAAAAGAGTGAGATATGGATCAGTAATGTGAAGAGAAAAAACCCAGCAGAAAATCATCCACGAACTGAACCTCTGGAGCAGACTTAGACACCCACGAACTGTCCTTTTGAGCAGACCAAGTCGATGGGATAAAAATGAGAAGTTTTACTTCTTATTTATAGTGAAATAATTGGCCAAAAAATAATTTTTCCAAATTGAGCCGACTTGGGTCTTTATTTTATTTTATATTTTTTTTTTCTTTCAATAATGAGCCGACCCATGTAAATTATATATTTTTTTTTCTTCAATTGGTGGGTGCATGGACCAAGCCAAGTTCTTCAAGTGATTCACAATAGGTTGTCCAGGAGTTCTTCAAGGTCTTCAATGATCCATTCATATCCACTCCAAGTACATCATCATTAGGAGAATTATTAATTGCTTTTACTTCACCCTCCTTGTTGCCACCAAGATCAAGTGCTAGGTATCATAACCAATAGATCAAGGGAAGGAGTACACCACTTGCCTAGACCCAGTCTAGGGCTTATAGTGGAATCCTGGTAACTGACCAGGTGCCTCCATTCTCCTAGAGAATGGCTCTCAGCCCCAGGCTGAGCTTCCAGTCCCAGACTGGGTCAATATCCTGGTAACTGACCAGGTGCCTCCATTCTCCCAGATAATGGCTCTCAGCCCCAGGCTGAGCTTCCAGTCCCAGACTGGGTCAATATCCTGGTAACTGACCAGGTGCCTCCATTCTCCCAGAGAATGGCTCTCAGCCCCAGGCTGAGCTTCCAGTCCCAGACTGGGTCAATATCCTGGTAACTGACCAGGTGCCTCCATTCTCCCAAAGAATGGCACTCGATGCTACTCAGAAAATCAGCACTCCCTCTCAGCAAGAGGGTCATTCTCTGCAATACCAAGCTTGTCTCGAAAGTGCACAAGCTTTGTCAACGACAGACGCTTGGTCAATATGTCAGCAACATGTTCATCTGTACGGATGTACTGGAGCTTCATGGCACCTCGCTGTACCCTATCTCTGATGAAGTGATACTTCATCTCAATGTGCTTTGACCTGTCGTGAAATACAGCGTTCTCTGAAAGCTTAATGCAACTCTGATTATCGCAATGAATAATAGTTGGCTCAAGCTTTCCACCAAACAGGTCAGAGAGAAGCTTTCTAAGCCAAACTGCTTCTCTACATGCATCACTGGCAGCAATATACTCAGCTTCAGCTGTGCTTTGAGCTATGGAACCCTGTTTTCTGCTGGACCAAGAGATCATGGCTGATCCCAAACTGAAACAGTACCCTGATGTGCTTTTCCGGTCCACTGCACTGCCAGCCCAATCGGAGTCAGCATATCCAAGTAGCATTACTCCACTATTGGAGGTATATCTGAGCCCATAAGTAATTGTACCTCGCAAATATCTAAGCACATGTTTGGCAGCTATCCAGTGTATGTGCTTCAGCTCGGACATGAACTGACTCAATGCATTCATTGCATAACAGATGTCTGGTCTCGTATGCACTAGATACATCAAAGATCCAATAAGTTGACGATACTGAGTAGGATCCATTGCCTCTGAAGAAGTAGCTGAGTCACGTAACTTCTTCAAGTTTGATTTCATGGGTACACTCATGGGTTTGCAGTCATGCATCCCAAACCTCTGCAAGATGTCAACTGTATACTTCCCTTGTGACAGGAAGATCTCATCTGGCTTTTGCCAGACCTCCAAACCAAGAAAATAGTGCATGAGTCCCAGATCCTTCATTTCAAACTCTGAAGTAAGATCCCTCTTACACTGAGCTATCAGTTGCTCCTCTCCGGTGAGGAACAGGTCATCCACATATAGGACTAGGATCAAGACATGGTTTTGAACAACCTTAAAGTAAAGGTTGGAATCAACAGTGCTCTTGGAGAATCCCAAACTATGAAGATAACCATCAATCCTAGCATACCAGACCCTTGGGGCCTGTTTGAGTCCATACAAAGCTTTCTTTAGCTTGCACACATGAGACTACATTTTCTGAGTCACAAAACCTTTATGCTCAATGTAGACCTCTTCTTCAACTTCTCCATTAAGAAAAGTTGTCTTTACATCCATTTGATGGAGTTTCCATCCAAAGACAGCAGCGAGGGAGATAATGGTCCTGATGGTGGTATACCTGGCACCAGGAGCAAATGTTTCATCATAGTCTATGCCGCCTTTCTGTGAGAAACCACGTGCCACAAATCTTGCCTTATATTTCTCAATGCTGCCATCAGCAGCATGCTTGATTTTGTAGAGCCATTTGGAAGTCACCACAGACTTCCCTTTTGGTCTAGAAACAATTTCCCACACATCATTTTTCATAATGGAATTATATTCTTCTATCATGGCATCAATCCATACCTGATGAGTTTCTGTTTCTTTGAATGTAGAAGGTTCTGCATCAATGAGCTTACTCATAAGACCTGAGTACTTCTTGGGCTTCTTGCTTTCTCTGAATGTCCCAGAAGGAGCTTTATGCTTCTCTGCTTCTTGCAATATCTCTCAACACCAAGCAGGTCTTCTCTTGGAAGGAGGAGCCTCAAGTAGTTCTTCAGCTGGTCTTTCTGGTTCTGAGGAAGTATCTAGAATTCGAGGCTCATCTTCTTCCTCCCTCCGATTTTCTGAATGAGGAGAGTCTGGAATGTCGGAAAGAGATTCTTCTGTATCTTTTGGAAGTTCTTTGGAGTGGCGGAAAACAACTTCCTCATGAAATATCACATCTCTGTTGACTGCAATGTATCTTTGACCAGGAACATAGATACGGTAGGCTTTTGAATTTTCACTATACCCAACAAATGTGCCTTTCTTTCCGGAAGGCTCCAGCTTTAATCTCTTTTCTTTTGGCACATGGATGTAGACATTGCAGTTTTCTTACCTGTAAAGACTTCTTCTGGAGTCTTTTCCCCCAAAATGGCATGAGGACTTCTATTTTGAATGTAGACAGCAGTACCAGCAGCCTTAGCCCACAGAGGCAAAGGAAGATCTAGATCACACAATATGGCTTTAGCAACCTCACAGACTGTTATGTTCTTCCTTTCTGCAACCCCATTCTGTTGGGGGTTGTAAGGCACAGTCCACTCCCTCTTGATTCCTGCTTCTTGGCAAAAATCATCAAAATCATTAGATTCAAACTCACCTCCATTGTCTGACCTCAAGATACGAATATGTCTTCCTGTCTGATTTTCAATCAACGCCTTGAACTCCTTGAACTTATCAAAAGTTTCACTTTTAGCCTTTAGAAAGTAAATCCAAGATTTACGAGAGTAGTCATCAATGAACAGTACATAGTATAAACAACCACTTAAAGAAGGTGAAGACATGGGTCCACAAATGTCAGAATGAATCAAGTCTAAAATCCCTTTTGATCTGCTGTTACTCTTTGAAAAAGACTTCTTGGTATTTTTACCAAGGGCACAACCTTTGCAAATACCACTATGTTCATTAGAAAACTCAGGCATACCTGTAACCATCTTTTGAAGACCAGGGAGAGCTGTATAATGAAGGTGTCCAAACCTTCGGTGCCATAACTCACAAGGGTTGATTGTACTGTGAACCAATGCTTGAGTAGAGTGCCCAAATGCCTTGTAAAGGCCTCCCTCTCGAACCCCAATTAATTCAGCTGCACTCATCCTTTCATTCTATGACCACAGCAGAACCTTTTTGTGCATGAATATAACTCTGTAGCCTTTATCTTCTAAGGCAGCAACTGAAAGGAGATTTTTCTTCAATCCTAGAACATACAGTATGTCTTCAATGTGCAACATGATCCCTGAATCAAGTTGAAACGAAACTGAGCCAACTCCTTCAATTTTGTAGGTGGTGTCATCTCCAAGTTCTACTTGAGTGGCAAATTTCTTCTTTCTGTAGCTTGTAAGGGCTTCACGGGAACCTGTCATATGTTTTGAGGCTCCACTGTCCACCAACCAAGAATTTGTGCTGTTGGTGATGGACCCAACTAGGGCAGAAATCAAATAGTATTCTCTTCTTGACTCTTCTTGCTTGGAAGACTTGGCATTTTTCTTCTTCTTTGGTTCTTCTTCTTCAGCTGTAGATGCTTGGAACTTTCTGTTGAACCTTCTCTGTGGCTGACTGCAGTCTCTAGCATAATGTCCCTTTTTGTGACAGTTAAAACATTCAATTTGTGACATATCAATTTGCTTACCTTGTGGCTTGTTCTCTTTCTTCTTGGGAGGGAAGGGTTTCTTGAACTTCTTCTTAGTCTTGGTTGTTAGTGCAAGATTCCCTTCCTTAGGACCCCTAGTTCTGCTTTGAACTCTGCCTTCTTCTTCCAAACAGTCATGCCAAAGTCTCTCAAAATCTGGCTAAGTCTCACGTCCACTCACAGAAGCCAAGAAGGTTTCCCAAGAATTTGAAAGGCCATCAAAGACGGTTTGTACAAGGTCATCATCGTCTATTTTAACCCCAATAATAGAAAGTTGATCTCTTACCTGAGCAATGTTCATGAAGAAGGAGGCCACTCCTTCATCTTTTTCCATCTTCAATGTATGAAGTCTGTTTTTCAAAACTCTCTTTTGACTGGGTGCTTTCTTCTCGTACAGGTTTGTCAAAGTGTCAAAACACTCCTTAACTGTCTTCAGTGGTGTTATGGAAGGCATTATAGTCTCCTTGACTGAGTCATAAATAATCCTTCTTTCCTTGGCTTGCTTCTTCTTGAACACTGCCCTTCCTGTATTTGATGTGGGCTCTTCTACAACATTGAGGACCAAGTCATCAAGGTCATTCTCTTCCAAGGTGGCCATAAGCCTTGCTTTCATGAATTGAAATTGGTTGATCCCTCAAGCCTATCCTCTGGCCTGAAAGTGGCAGAAGAAGCCATCTCTGATCTGCTATCTCAGTCTGTACTGTCCCAAGGTCTATGGAAGGTACAGTCACCTGCTCAAATGCTGTATACTTCACAAACAGAGCTCTGATACCATGTTAAAAATTTAAAAATTTGATAGCAGTAACAGACTATAAATAAAATAGTGTAGAGATAACTAGTAGTAAACACACATCCACAAATTGAACACAGTATTTTTCGCGGGGAAACCTTTCAAGGACAAAAACCCCAAAGCAATTAATAATAGTTTATCTCCTGAAAGAGATGACTGAGTTTGTACAATAACAGGCTGAGAATAAGCCTTCTTAACAAATCAGAATTTGTTTCATTTACCAAGAAGAACCCTGTACAATGTCTGCAAATTGTCTCAAGAATTTATGGTGTGAACTTCACTAAGCTACTGAGTTGTTCAAGATTGTTCCAAGGCTGTTGTGACCTGTTCAAACCCTTTCCAGGACTGTCGTGACCTGCTGTAACTTGTGGGTGCCCTAAATAGGGCTGTCGTGATCTGTTGTAGCTTGTAGGTGCCCTAAATAGGGCTGCCGTGACCTGCTGTAGCTTGTAGGTGCCCTCAATAGGGCTGCTGAAATTTATTGCAGCCTGTAAGTGCCCTCAATAGGGCTGCCAAAATTTATTGCAGCCTGTAGGTGCCCTCAATAGGGCTGCCAAAATTCAAGAAGAGACCCTAACTGAATTAGGGCAATTTCAAACCAGCAAAAAGAGTGAGATATGGATCAGTAATGTGAAGAGAAAAAACCCAGCAGAAAATCATCCACAAACTGAACCTCTGGAGCAGACTTAGACACCCACGAACTGTCATTTTGAGCAGACCAAGTCGATGGGATAAAAATGAGAAGTTTTACTTCTTATTTATAGTGAAATAATTGGCCAAAAAATAATTTTTCCAAATTGAGCCGACTTGAGTCTTTATTTTATTTTATATTATTTTTTTTTCTTTCAATAATGAGCCAACCCATGCAAATTATATATATTTTTTTTTTTCTTCAATTGGTGGGTGCATGGACCAAGCCAAGTGATTCACAATAGGTTGTCCAGGAGTTCTTCAAGGTCTTCAATGATCCATTCATGTCCACTCCAAGTACATCATCATTAGGAGAATTATTAATTGCTTTTATTTCACCCTCCTTGTTGCCACCAAGATCAAGTGCTAGGTATCATAGCCCATAGATCAAGGGAAGGAGTACACCACTTGCCTAGACCCAGTCTAGGGCTTATAGTGGAATCCTGGTAACTGACCAGGTGCCTCCATTCTCCCAGAGAATGGCTCTCAGCCCTAGGCTGAGCTTCCAGTCCCAGACTGGGTCAATATCCTAGTAACTGACCAGGTGCCTTCATTCTCCCAGAGAATGGCTCTCAACCCCACGCTAAGCTTCCAGTCCCAGACTAGGTCAATATCCTGGTAACTGACCAGGTGCCTCCATTCTCCCAGAGAATGGCTCTCAACCCCAGGCTGAGCTTCCAGTCCCAGACTGGGTCAATATCCTGGTAACTGACCAGGTGCCTCCATTCTCCCAAAGAATGGCACTCGATGCTACTCAGAAAATCAACACTGCTACCATGAAAAATAAACTCCTGGCTTTCAGGAGCCACTTTGGAGGCTATATGACATCGTTAATGACAAATTTATGGAACATATTCATATGACATAAGAATGAAAGCTTCTATGTTGATGGTTTTATTATAGGCCAGGAAATGGCCTCAAAATACATGGAATGAAAAAGCTAAATTAAGAGTAGGTCAACCTTGTAAAATGTTGTGCTTTGGGATTAAGAGGGCACCCCAATTTAAAGCTACCATGCACTATGTTGCGTGGAAGCGCCCCACCCCCCCCCCACTCCTGAAGCTCGCTTCCGAAGGAAGCATCCAGGAAGGGCTGGGAAAGCACACTTCCTAAACACTCCCATATGGGAGCGTTTTCAGGAAGCTCGCTTCCTTGCAAAAAGAACACTCCCTCCCTTTCAATTTTTCCTAAAAAACAAAAATTTAAGTGATGGGTGGGGGGGACTAACCCTAGGCCCATTCTAATGCTATATAAAGGAGGAAAAGCCTACTCTAATAGAAAAAAACCTAACCTTAGAAATCAATTTTTAACATTACCATTCATTGTTTCAGGATGTTTGAGAGTGGTTCCAACCTCATCGGACTTCAAATGCAAAAATTAGAATTTTTTATCCCATTCAAAATTCAATAGCCTTAACAGTTTTTAGGATTTCAGGATTGCAATGTTTCCACTTGACTCTATCATGTATGAAGATATTGGATTGGCATTTAATCAAACACATAAACCCCTCTATGTACCTTGATGTTGGTGGTGCTGATTGTTCAGATTGATGTTGGTGGCCTCAAAACTAGTTTTTGAAGAATCCCTAGTTTATAGCCTATTTATTGATGTACATCGGTTCAGATATGGATTGTACTCGGTGCTATTTTGGTTGTATACACTCCTACTTGCTATATACATGAGAAACTTTGCATATTTGTGTATAATGGTTTGAATTCTGATGGATGCACATGTTTTTGTTGATATATACATCAAAATATATAAAATATATATATATTATATAAAAAATGCTCCCGAAAACGCTCCCACCCCAGAAGCTTTTGAAAATTTTGCTTTTTGCTTCACTCTCGCTTCCCGCTTCCACTCTCAAGTAACCTTGGTCATGCATCACTATTAGGAGTTAAAATAAAGCAAAACTTTTCAACTAACTTCTGAAAGGCCCCAAAAAGGCTGTCAAATGTTATATAAACAAAAACTTTTATTACTAATGTAATCATTACCATTTCAGCAAACCAACTGGCATAGTCTCGTCTTGTACTTTTTGTTAGTGATGTAAACTTTATTGGAGCCCTCAGTGTGGCTCCATTGTGGTTGATATGGATCCCTCTATTATGAGTTATGCGCCATAAAGAGTAACAAGCACATAAGTAAATATCCTGAAAGAAATAATATTATATTAAATGAATGATTGATGCATGATACATTGGTGTTCGGGCCCTTTATTTATACAATGATTGACTTGAAGTCATGAATCTTCAATAAAAGGACCAATCACTTCCTTAATCATTTTACTAACACTATTTAATGCTCGACATGACTTTTAGATTTATTACATTTTTACTCTTACAACATATAAATTATAAAGTAATTTTATAATATAAAATTGCCTTTATATTTATTTATTGATTTTGGCTACCCTAGGATGTAGACAATTAATATTAAACCTATGTATTAAAATGAACATAAACGATTCATTACAAGAGATCCCCCCTTGAAATGCTTCGTTCTCAAAGCATTACAAAGACATGCTGGACTTTAAAATCTTTATTTTGCTTGGTGGCTTCTTCATCAGGGAGGTTCTTCCGTTTTACAAGATATTCAAAGGTGCTATTAGAATGCAGATTTTTGGATCTGACTCCAAGAATTCCCTCAAGTTCTAGCACAAGTCTACCTTCTTCATCCAAGAGTGGTAATTCTATCTGAACTAGCACCATAAGACCAAAATTCTTCAAACAGGAAACATGCAAAACATGCAACTTGCCTTTGTTTAGAATATCCAATGCATAAGTTATCCATCCTACTCACATCAATTCTTGTAGTCTTTGAGCAAATTTTAGTCGTAACTTTGTATGATTGGAGTTCAAAAAACCTTCAATCTCCTACTTCAGATTCTCGATCAATTCACTTCCAATCAGCCTGCAGCCTGATTCAATTCCTTGCTTGCTAAGATATTTCTTCAAGGTGCAAAGGATCTCATCAAGAGTGGTTGGATCCCATCAGAACTGGCTACGTAGCTTAGCACAGCAGGGAGCATCAAATTGGCAATGACAGATTCCTTTATCAATGGTGGTGGACATGAATATAAACCCTCAAACGTTGTTATCTTTGATTAAGTGTGGTAGGTAGTGTTGTACCACCACTCTGCAAAGTGTAATAATATGTGCCACAACAATGGAAGATCATACACAAAATTTCTTAAATAAGCTTTGAGGCATTTATTTACAGCTTAGTCTGTCTGCCAGTCTGAGGGTGATACAAGTTGCTCATGGTTAATGTGGTCCCTGCTTGGTGGTACAATTCCTTCAAAAACTTGCTAATAATTTTGGATCTCTATCACTAACAATGAGTTTAGGAAACCTATATAGCCTATAAGCATTCTTCACATAACTATCAACAATTTGACTACCAGCTTTAGCTTTTGATGATCCTCCAACAAAGTGAGCACATTTGGTTAATCAGCGCACAAAGACAAACATGTTCTCCTCCCCTCCAAGATGGGCAAACCCTTGATAAAATCCATGTACACTTCTATCCGCTTTTTATCAGGGATATGAAGAGGCTAAAGAAGACCAACTCATGCATCTGATTCAAACTTTTGCCACCTGCTACCGCTCAAAATAGCACCCATGATAAAGTTGTGGATCACAGTGCGATGAGTGGCAAGCACAGGAGAAGCTAGAGCCAAATGTCACCTCAACCTAGCTTCTTGAATGCTTTCGGTCAACTCCTAAGACCAAGGGGGGGTCCCTAGAACTTGGTGGACAATATTTGCAATTCCCTAGACAATACACAAACATGTTTCCCAAAAAAGATCTTGGCATAGATCAGTGCCTTATGGAGTCAAAACAATGAAGCATAATAATCATTGAAAGAAAGGGAAGAGTTAAAGAGCTTTATCACGGATCCCAAGAAATATAACATCAAATTGCTATTGCTGTTATAGAATTGCAGCAATAAATGTATCTCAGAATACTTGATGAAAACCAGTCATAACAATGTCACCCTTACCATATGAAATGTACCTTGTATAGTAGGGCAGGGGGGATGAGCAATAGGGTGCATGAGAGGCCTCAAAACAGTTCTGAATGTAGGATATCAGATCCGATATAGCCTTATAACAGCCCTCAAATAAAATGTGGTCCCTGTTATCACACCATAGTAGCAGGGCTACTATTCTTGCTTAGCAGATATCTGCACATTCCAGAACTTCGATGTTTCAGAGCTTGGCTATGATGACTTTATATTTTGAGATCACTCATGATCAGAGCAATGTATTATTCAGACTTATGTTAGACCTTGTGTCAAGGCTGAGCCTTGAGAGTTCAGATTTGATGACCGATGTGACCCTTTATTCCATACAGTTTCAGTTCAGTGCCTAGAGATGTATTGCAGCAGTGTTTCAAATGGTATATGATGATTATTCTTGTGATGATATTGTATGACCTATGGATTCCTAATCATTGATTATGGATTATTATCTTGTTGTTTTAGTCATGTTCACAGCATTGGCTTGGTATATAATTCATGATGTGGCAAACTTCAGAAAATGAACTATCTTGATGATAAATTATAAAATG
Organism: Larix kaempferi; assembly: GCA_027924585.1. NCBI lineage: Eukaryota > Viridiplantae > Streptophyta > Pinopsida > Pinales > Pinaceae > Larix > Larix kaempferi. The sequence goes on from BSBM01000369.1 coordinate 3,695,216, forward strand.
AATATTTTACTTGCACATTTAGGTTGTTTGACAAAACTCACTGGTTCACTACCTTGCATAGATATGGTCTTCCTTGACACCATTTGTCTGCTAGCTTAGGCTTCACCATCATTTGACTCTATCCATCCATGACTTTCCTTATTTGGTTTTAACCCATGACTTGTCTTACTTGACTTTCTAATATTGAGGACTTCCCCATTTTCTACCTCTGTGTTTGGACCACATCCCTGTATGTTTAGTGTCTTGGCTCTGAGTTGGTGACAAAACTTGCCTTTGGTAAGTTGGATTGTAGGCCTAAATCATTCTGGTCGGTTGTCCCGATGTTTGGTACTGGCTCGAACTCCCCCTAGTCACTTGAGATGTTGTTAGCTAAAACTGAAAGCTCATGTACTACTTATGGAAACTTATATAGATTTTCCCATGGAAACTAAAAAGGGCAAGAGCGACGAACTGCTAAAAATACTCCTCGAAGAGTATAAGAAAGGTCCAAAAAGCAATGGTTCTTAAATGCTATATCTAAACAATTGTTGACCTTATATGTATATGTAAACATGCCCTGGATGCAAGCTGCGATTAGTTGTGCTTATCAACACACCTGAGATCTGAAGGGTTATGTAGGCCAAAATGGCCATGAAATGAAATTGAATGATCCTAATGAACTTGGATCAGCTTGATGTAGACATGATGCCTAAGTTGAATAAGCACTCTCTAAACAACTTACCCATTTGTGAGGCACAGCCATCCCCCGTGTTTATTTTGTCCAACACAGAGTTTGTAGCTCCCCCTTTCTCCCAGTCCAAAGTGTCTTTTAGTTGAGTTTAGACAAGTCACCCCCTTTGCCCAACCTTGTTCCTAGCCTTCATCCTTAGCTAGCAGTTAGACCATGTCCAATGGGTGAGTTTGTCATTTAAGCTATTGTGCAAGTAAATATAAATAACAACAGAATGAACAAATATGATTAATGCCACTAAATGATGTTATGTTTTAAGTTAAGCTGTGAGTATGATTAGAGGAACATGCCTTAGTCTATTGATATGATTTATCCTTGGTTATATATTGACCTAGTCAAACCTAGTTTGACTATGGTCATTTCTTGGGATCCGTGATGATGTGGATCCGTGATGATGTGGGCCATGTATGCTTATGGATGATAATTGATGGTCCCACATACTCTTGATAATGATGCTATATGATGGACATATGATTCAGATGATGATTGATGCAGTTCAGCAGATTTTATTATTACTTCAGATCATCAGATTATACACTGTCCATATATGGTGGACCCTACAGCTAGCCCATCAGGGAAACCCATGGTGTATGAGTACACATTCTTAGTAGATTTGGGTCTTCTGGATCCAATGAGACACTTATCATTCAGTTCTGGGCACTTCTGACAGTGATAGATGCAGTTTTCCACTTGTTGACCAGATTTGGGGTTGATTTCCCAGCCTAAGCAGCCTAAGCAGCAGGGGCCTTGAGAGGTCAGTTCACCTAGGTCGTTGTATGAGGAGGGGGTGGTCCATCCACTTGATATTACCATTTACCCCCCCTTCTGGAGAGCCTGGTGGGCTCAGTTTGACAGCGCAGGTGCCCTAGGAGGCAATTTCAACGCTTTCACAGTTACCGAGGCAGTCCAGAAATGGGATAAAAGGGTCACTGAGGAATTCGATTTGGGCAATTGAGGCAAGGTTTTGGCACTTGGTTTTCACAGAGGTCTTCCAAGGTGAACCCCCTATCTTCCAGCCAGTTTTCATCACTTGGGTGGGTCCACAGAGGTCACAGGAGGCCTTTTACTGCATGTCTGTCACAGATTTTGAGGACAGATTTGATCATTTGTATTTATTTTGGACATATTATATTATTTTATTGTGCCATGGGGATGAGCTAGCAAGGATTGATACCTCCTAGCCCCACCATGTGCTTCATGAGTCATGTCCTAGTCATATGAGGTGGGCCCATTGTATTTTGCCCCCTTTAGAGGATGACATCACCCTCACTTCGTACCATTTAGCTATGACGTCATCACCTTTTGAGTGATCCATGTGATATATTGTTATGGTTCATTATTAGCCATTGATTATGTATTGAGATCTTTTAATCTCAACCACCCATTTTGTTGTAAAGTGGTTTTGAGATCTAGGGTTTTGGTCTTTATTATCCTATATAAGAAGGAGACCCCCTATTGTATAGCTCACTTTTAGAGCTCTGGAATATTGGAATAGAACACTTCTTTGTGGAGCATATTTCTCTTGTCTTGTGGATTCTCTTGCATCTTGAGTATACAGTATCTTTTCTATGTATCATTGTGGGTTTTGGAGCTACATCTTGTTTTCTTGCAGGGAGGCCGAATTGGTGGAGAGGAGGACGATTTGAAGAGGGTTATTGTTGGAGGGATCCACATATTCTCTCTTGGGTTGATCTTGGTGATAGGGAGTATCATTATTGTATCTTTGTGACATAGTTGATGCTTTCTATTACATCTTTCCATCATTTTCATAATCATCTTACTTGGTTTGTTTCACTTGATCTTGTCTTGTAGGAGAAGGATGTTTTGGCTTGGAGCTCTTGGATCTCACTCTTGAATATACACATAGGAGAATGCTATCAATTTGCAAGGTGGCCATAAGCAATTGAGGTAAGTTCTACAAGGTATGTGTCTAGATCCATCCATTCTTCTTCATTGGTCACAAAACCCTTAAAATTCAAAACCCTCATTTTTTTTTCTTAGATCTACTTAGATCTAGCTTGGCTTTTGCAAAGATATTGAAAACCCACCTCTATAGTATCCACGGCAATTCGGATCTATAGTTTGGTGGTGATTGGGTTCCATTTGACACACTTTCCAAGGCACCTAGCCCTCTTGAAGGCAATTCGCACCCCTTGGGAGAAGCTAGTTTGGTTGGTTCCAAGACATGGGTAGGTGAGATCCCACTTGATTCACACTCTCCTCACTTGATAACCTACCCCTAGTGCTTCACCTTGTTGATTTTTGCCTTGTGGGCCCCATTCCTCATTTTGAGGGTTGTGCCCCACTTGGGTCAATTTGGTGATGCATTTTCCATCTCAGATCTATGGAGATCTAGCCATTGGATCACTTTGATTTTCTAGATCCACATTGATACTTGCCTAAACTACTTGGATCTAAAGTTTGGTGGTCAATGGACTTGATTTGACACACCTTACCATGCTTTTAGCCCTCCTTGGGCAAAGTCGCACTCCTTGGGTGTTTGAGTTTGTCCACTTTTAAGAAGTGGGTGGTTGAGATCCCATTGGATTTGAAACAAGCATACCTTGAAACCTACATCTAGTGTCTCACTTTGTGAAGTTCTGCCTTGGGGGTATCATTCCTCATTTTGGGGATTGTTGTCCACTTGGGTCACATAGTGAAATATTAGATCTAGTAAGATCCAACCATCACGTCTTGGGTAACCCACTTGATTTGCATCCTAGGTGTCCCGATCTATAATTTGACATCCTTTTGACTCCATTTGCCCATCTATTCAACGCACTAGTCCACCTAGGGCAATTCGCACTCCTTGGGAGTAGTGTCACTTCCTAGATCCCATATGTGGGTATCTCTATTTTCACTTTAGATCCATAGATCTACTCTTTGCATACCCTTTAGTACCATTTACACCCCTAACTTCACCTTGTGGGTCCCATTTGAGCCATTTCCATATCCCAAGGAAGTGGGTCCCACCTGTGTATTTCATGGTACTAGATCTTGTCATCTTATCTCATCATGTGGCCTAAATCATTCATTGGTTGAAACACTAATCACTCCTTACACCTTCTTCAACCATGCTTAAACTTGTAGGTCCACCTAACCTTGCATTGGTTTCCGTAACTTGTCTTTTACATATCCCTAAGAACCTTTGTTTGGGTCCAATCATCTTTGATTGGTTATAGGGTCTCCCCTAGGTCTTGATTCATCTCGATCTAAAGTGAAGAGTGCCTCTCTTGACGTGACTCCCAGCTTGCACTGGGAACCGTGGCATCTCTTGGGTCACCTCTTTAATTGTCCATCTCCTCTACCATCCCAGATGGGATACCATTAGGGACAACTACAAGTTGTGTGATAACAATCCCGCTTACAGATTCTCCAAGGAACCTCCAACCCCCTTGGGTTCAATATAGGCCTAGAAACCACTTTTCATGCCTTCAAACTTAGCAAAAGTCCTTGATATACCTGTTGTACCTGCAAAATCAGATCTACAATACAAAACCCTAACTGGCATAAATATCAAAAGATCACATAAATCAACCACAAGATCAAAATGCCCTTCAAGATCCACCATTAATTCAACTAGGGATCATCTTTTTGTGGGAGCAGAATTCCCAATTCCCAAAAAATAATTATGAGATATGTATTTTTTAACTTTTAGGCATTTTCTAATATTATAGTTTTTTGGATTTTTGTAATAAATGTACAAGAGAATTGTGATAAAAAGAGTGAAAGAAAAGGGGTTATGACCTTGGCCTTTTCAACCCTAGGGAAATTAGAGATCGAGGTCAACATCCCCATTCAATTTGGCTATTCAAGATTTACCAACTAGAGCAAGAGGCTAGTAACCCAATACTAGGTCAAAGTAGACAAAAAACCCTAAATAGGGCAAAAGATGAACTCCAAGGCCCACAGTGGAGAGCTCCTTCAAGAGGAAGGTCTCCTTAAACAAAGTTGACAAGATACCGATAAAAACCCCTAATTTACCTTGCCCAAGGTGCAAAAGCAACATCAAACAAGAAAATGGAGATATCTTACCAACATCAACCAAGAAAGAGAGCAAGAGATACTTCTTAGGTCCTTCTTAGCTGTGAGTTATTACAACCATTCTTAGGATCAAGCTTGCAAGATAGTAGAAACCCTAGAAAATTCACCATTCATAGTAGGCCAAAGAGAGAGGTGTACATCACTTGAATCTCCAATAAACCAAAATAAAAAAAGAAAAGTTCATATTTGAACCCTTGTACATGTTTACAAATGAAAGTTAGAAGCCTTATTTATATGAGGCTTCCTTGACTTAACTTTAGTGCCTACCTTACTAAAAAGTTAAATAATTTAATTTTAGGGTTTGGCACCCACAAGTCGGGGACTAAACCACTAAAAGACTAAAAACAATGATAAAATGGTGCAAATGGCTTCATTTGAAGGAAGTGATGAGCCCAGGGAGGACGTCATGCCCCAACTAACCCCAACAATGTAGAAGATCCCTAAACATCATCCCCTTTAGCAAGGTAAAGCTCTCTAGATGATGATGGCATCATGTTGATGTGAGTACATATGTACCAAGAAGAGGGGCCACAATGAAGAAGAAGCTCCAAGCGGGTATAAAGGAGGTGTGCTAAACCGGGTATGACAACCCTTACATGCACAATCACCTCATATATAGAAAAACATAAGTGTGGCTAGGAGCCCATAAGCCATGTGTCCTAATGGACCCATCCCAAGAAGCACCAAACACCGTTGAAGGCTCAAATGGCCCAACAAGACGGGGGACTTCTGCCCATTAAGAGCTAGTCAACAATGCAACTAACCCAACACTTCCTAGAATGAAAACCAAGAGGACCTGCCATAACCAAACCATGGGTCTTAAGCTCCGCTAGACCACCACTTTTACATAATCAAGCCTAGACTTGGCCTTTTACAATGACAAAAGACCCCTTCACTCTGGCGTACCCTAGCAAGCATGTTGCGGACGATCTGGGTTGTAACACCACTGACAAGTGTGATAATCAGCTACATATATTGGGGTTCGGTGCCTTGATTTTATCATTATGTCTCTACTACTCAACATAATGGCTCAACCGCGACTACATTAGCAGGTCACATTTTGGACATCAAAGTGCATTCCTTTCCAGAAAGAGATTGTTGAATGTTGTACAGTGTCCTAAAAATCCCAACATTTCCACAATCCATAATCATGATTTCTTTCAAGACTTGGATTTCAAATCAAAATGGGTTGGGAAAGTACATTCTTCCCTTGTACCAGAGTACTGAAACACAATAAAGCTATTGTAAAATTAACAATTAGCATACACACACAAGACAAATGGTAGAAAAGGAAAACTATCCTGACTGCTTCTCATTATACTCACACCAATGATACATATATATAGTACAATGGGTGTAGGAGGTTGACACATCTTAAGCTAACCTCTTTGTCCTCATGCGTGACACCTCATCAAAGTGACAAGGATGCGACAAGATAAGATAGAACAATATAAACACTTATAGAATAATATATTAATAACAATATCCTACACTTTGAAATCATAACGGAGATCAAATAGAAAGCCATGGGCTAATAATACCCCCTCAGTCATAAGCCTGAATAGAAGTACAAGCAAGGCAACAAGAACTAGTGCATAAACCAATATCATCTCCAAGTCTTCAATTCAAAACTCCTTATTGAAGCCTCAATGAAGCTCTACCCAAAAAACAACCAATCTGGATGCTGAAAACGCTAGAAAATCTAAGTGTCAACATGTGAGCCAGAATGCCTGTAAATGTTCACTGATCTGAACTCTTCTATCTTTCTTTCTCTTCATCTACAATCTAAATACTTTCTTCCTCTTTGTCTGGACTCTGCTATCTATAGACTTTCTTTCTCTTTCTTTCTTCCTCTATGTCTGCCATCTATAGAGTTACTTTCTCTTTCTTTCTTCCTCTTTGTCTGCCATCTACAGAGTCTCTGTTTCTTTTTCTTCCTTTCTCTACCACCTACAAACATTAAAAACTTGAGTAGGCTTCCAAACACGAAGTCTGGCGTTCATCATCAATATCCTCCCCCCTGTCAGTGAAAAGGTGAGAAATCATGGATTTTATTGTGGGTTACCCTTAACAATTCATCATCGGTAGTTTGTTGGTTGACCATTCACCACATGCACTGCAGGTTGACCATTCACCACATGCATTGCATCCAGTGGTTTGGGTTTTCCACTATCCCTTTTCATGACATCAATGTAACACCCCCAACCCCCCATCTCCAAGTGGAAGAGAGTACAATCTTAGAGTGGAGTCATCAAATCAATCTTCAACTCAATAAGATATTTGTAATTGGGCCTCAATCATGCCCATCGTCATCTAGAACAATTGCATGAAGACACTGAAAACCAACTATTGTTGCAACCTCCATAATCAAATATGTTTGTACCCACATCTTAACAAACATAGGTCTTAAATCGATGGTAAGACCTATGCAAAAACTTGAATTCTAAATTCCATCATCAAGAGCTCATCCAGTCATAGTGAGGCGATCATTTTTTAACCTATTACCCCCCATTTTGCATGGGTATCCACAAGTGAATTTTCACAAGTTCAGCAGGGGTGACAGGTTGATGGAGCTTTGGGATGGCCTGGGTTATTTGATGTTAGATTATTGCGTCATACTATGATGATGTTGATGATGCCCTACCATATGGATCTTCATGATGTGGTTCAGCTATGGGATGTGGCTTCTCATGATTTTTGGCTTTTGGTATTGATGATTCTATGAGGGTTTGATGGTGCATTTCATTCCCTTGTCACATTGATCATCTTCTTCATGAGCATCCTTGTCTTCTGTCACTTGGATGGATTGTACAGATGATATGGTGACATGTGGAGCCTTTTATTGCCTATCGCAATTGCTCATTTGATGTCAGTAGGGGGTGACAAGTTGATGGAGCTTTGGGATGGCCTGGGTTCTTTGATGCTAGATTATTTCTTCATACTATGATGATGTTGATGATGCCCTAGCATATGGATCTTGATGATGTGGTTCAGCTATGGGATGCGGCCTCTCGTGAGTTTTGGTTTTTGATATTGATGATTCTATGAGGGTTTGATGGTGCATTTCATTCACTTGTCACATTGATCATCTTCTTCATGAGCATCCTTGTCTTTTGTCACTTGGATGGATTTTTATGGATGATATGGTTTGGAGCCTTTTACTGCCTAGTGTTATTGCTCATTTGATGGTCTCCATGCTTATGGGTGCCTTGTGATGGTTTTTTTCTAGAGCGCTCTTGTTCCTAGGCCCTTGTTGGATCATAATATGGTTTGCCATCACTTTCTTGTGGAGCATTATTGATCCTTGGCACATAGATGGCACCAAAGCTCTTTTGGTATCATCTTTGGTTGAATGCCCTCTTTGTTTCACTCTTGTGGCATGTATGGTGGCATTCTAGTGGATTGTAGAAGGGGTCGTCCCCTTCCTCATGGGCCAGATCTCTATTGTGGACACATTGCTCTTGAGGTTGATGGTTTATGTGTTGATTGATGGTCTCCTTCTTTTATGGACTTATCTTCCACGTGTGGATTGATGAGATGACATTGGAGATTGAGTTGGTTAATATGTGGACATCATTGCACATATGTTGAGGTTTGACCCTTGGATATTGAGCCATTTGGAGGTGACATCCTAGCTCGAAGGACTATTGTTGGCATGTGGACATCATTTTGAGCCTTTTGGAGGGGAGTCCTAGCTTTGAGAGCAATTATCTTTTGGCATAGTACCCAAAATCATGCCATCTCAATGCCATTAGATGCAAATGGGACACAAGATTTCCGAAAAGTAATCGTAATAAAAAAATCCAATAAATATTGAGGAAGTTAGCAATTCTAGAATTGTCGTTTAAAGAGCCGCATCATATTTTTCCCGTGTGTACCTTTTAGATCCTTTTCATGGAGGGAATTCACCTTATATGAGGAAGCACTCCACCTTTTGAGGCCTATTTCTTGAAGGACTGCCCTTGGAGAGCCTTTGGAGGCTAGGTTTGACTTCTTGCAATCATTCACCCTCATTTGATGGATGCACCCCCTTCTTGTGCCTTTCTTCTCTTAGATATTGTACTTGTGAATTTGACCACCATATTTCATGGATGTTGCTAGAGTTTATTGGGGTTTGTTGGAGTATTTTGATTTGTCTACTCCATTCTAGGTTAGATCTAGGTTTTATGATTATTTTATTGTAGAAGGAAGAGGTGCTTAAAGCTATATAAGGATTTTCTCTCTCATGGTGCAACTTGAAGTGTAAAGGTTTCTTCTCCATTCAAAGTGTGGCATCCTTGCTCCTATTTCTAATTGTTGTTGGTGAGTTGTGGAATAACTAGAACTTGTTAATTAGGGCCAATTAGAGGGGTAATCTACCTCATTGGAAGGGTTGTGAGAGAAACAACTCCTTCAATCCTTTGATGATTTATGCATGATTATATTACATTGCTTCTAGCATCTTTTAGAATTGTTGCTTTCTAATACTTCATTGCATAAGTCACACCCTAGTTAGCATTGTTTTGAAGTGGAACCATTCTTGGGTCCTACTGAATTCTAACATTTATTTTTCAGCATGTCAGGGTTTATTTGTGGTATGTGTATGCAACCCTAATTTCCCTAACCCTTCATGAACTCACCCCTTTCTTGGATTAGCTTCCTTCAAATTATTTTTCCCCAGGGATTGACACTAGTCTTCATGATCCTTGTTACAACTTGAACTAGCATGTGTGATTAAAGCCCCAAAGAACATGCTTGCCCAACTATAACCTAGAGGTGTTACCCATTATCACCTCGATAACTACCTCTTTGCACTTCAAGTTGACTCTTCTCCAACTCAAGGGAGGGCTTCCCTAGCATAGGATTGCTAGGCTAGGGCAATAGAGGCACAAGGTGATTTGAAGAGTTAGCCCTATCAAAACTTGAGGTCTTCTTTGTAGTATAGGTGATGGGAGGGTTATGAAGACTAGTGCTAATCCCTAGGGCATATGGAGTCTCAAGAAAATCCTCCTTGGGCCTTGTTTATATGTATTTGGTTGGAACCACTGTAAAGCATGACAAATTCCTACCACAAACTCTTGAATCTCCTTGCAAAATTCACCAAGGAAGGGTTTCCTTAGCATACACCTCCAATCTAGAAACCTAGCTCAAACCCTAGCCTATGCAAGCTTGATTAGTACCCCTCCTAAGATGCCAAATACACAGTCAAGTTACAAAACAAAAGCATGACCATAGGTATATAAGATTCTTACACTTAAAAACCAACGGAGCAAGATTGCCCCTCTATGGACTAGACTAATAGACCTTACAATGCCAAAAGATACATGTTACTCCAATATTTAGCCATACAAAACACCCAAGAGAAGAAAATATTTATGCTTCAAAAATGCTCTATAAAGATATGACAATTAGGCTCCAAAAGAGAGAGAGAGAGAGAGAGAGAGAGAGAGAGAGAGAGAAATCAAAATCCAACCATGCCAAATGAGGGAGAGAGCAAAGCCTCGTATAGCTTTACGCTCCCCAACCTCCTACAATAAAATAATCATAAACTTCCTAGATCTAGCCTAGGGTGGAGTAAAAAAATGACAAAACCCCCACTTTAACTAACAAACTCCTAATCAATGCAATAAAATAGTGGTCGAAGCCTCGAAGGCCCCTTGTACAATGCATGAAACACAATAGGCCCCAAAGAAAGGGGGCACCACCTCTAATTAAGGGATCAAATGTAAGCAAAGTCAAAAACCATCCTCCAAAGGCCTCTTTCAAGCCAACACTCCATGGAGAAAAGGTCCAAGTAGCATGGAAGTAGACCAAACCTAGAATAGCGTTCTCATACCAGGCCTTCATATATGTGCAACGCAACCACTTAGAAGAGAAATTCGAAAGAAACTAATCCATAAATTAGATAAACCCCAAGCAACATAACAACCACCACAGAACTCTTCCCGAAAGATGGAATGAACTCCTCAAACCACACAAAGTTAAAACCAAAAATGGATGGCTCCATGAATAAAAGGGGTGTATCCCTAGAGTAATGCAACGACCTGCAAACGATGGAATGATCCTAGACCCAATCATCATACCAAAAACTAGAACAATCCTCCCATCACCCCTTTTTTATCTATACTACAAAAAAAAGACCTAATGTTTTGCTAAGGCCATCTCTTCATATCACCTTGTGCCTCACTGCCAAGCCTTAGCAATCCAAATTCCTAGGGAAGCCCCCCTTGAGTTGGATAAGAGCCAACCTAAAGTGTAGAGAGGTAGTCACTAAGGTGACAATGGATAACAACTCTAAGTTGGAGTTGGGCTAGCACTGTTCTTTTGGGCTTTAATCACACATGTTAGTTTGAGTTGTAACAAAAGCTCCTCCTCCTTTCAACATCTATCAAAAGGATGATTTACCTTCCCACGATAAGGCAAGGATGGAGATCAAATCATTCCATCTCCATATTCTAAACTCGATGACAATGCTGACATTTATTAGGAATTTCATTGATTTTGGTATCAACAACATTCATAGAGTCATCTTCATAAACTCCTAGAACATTTGAATCATTCCCCTTCAAATCTTCCACACAAAATCCGACACTTACAAGCTTAAGATTTTTGGAGTAGTCAATCAAATGAAATTTGAAGTCCTTTTCATATCCTAAGCCAAGCATATTCCTGTTGAATGTAACTATAACCAAGGTCTAACATAAGCCCTTTTGAGTATTGATTGCAAAATTGATTATCAATTGTTTTACTTTGTTTCATCTCTTGAACTCCATATTGAGGAAGATCTATTCCAAACAAAGGATTATGCTAAACAAGAAGTGATTTCTCTCGATTGATGAGTGTCCTTAACTCATCATTCAAAACATTAGATTCAATTTAAAGCATATCCACTTTTGTATGCATGACCTACAAATAGGTAAGAACATTTTGTAAAGTCCCTTTTGTCATTTGAAGTGAGGTGTCATCAATTGTATGAATTAATGTTTCCAATAAGGTAAAATATCAGTAGCCATTATCCTCAATTTCGAGAAACGAACTATTTCTCAATGACTTGACAAAATCATCGTAGCCTCCTTATCCAATTTCAAGTAGGTCCTTTTTACAACAATTTTCAATTTAAACCCCCCACCAATTAATCTTAAAAGGGTTTTTCACAACTCCACCCTATTTACTCCTAAAAACACTTAGCTTTATTGATTCCAACTCAACGACTTAAGATGTATTTTATCAAATACTCTGAAAATGACACAATTATTTTCCAATTTACGAAGATTGTAAGTTTGAGTGCTTCAAAGATTTAATTGTCGCAAGCACCATTATCGTTTATGCACTTAATGAGAGCATGAACATTTGAATCCATGTGTTTTTCATTTTGCAAAAGTATGGATCAGTGGCAACACTAGACACAAAATAGCCATTTAAGCACCAAAGCGTTCACCATTGTGTTGAAATAATGTAACTTCAAAGAATATTCTACTTGTATTATTCCTCCTTCAAGAGATGTCTTTAATGTAAAAGGTCATGTAAAAGTCATGAGGTAAAACCTCCATTGTAAGTCGGGTCATTAGTACCCAAAAGAATGTAATATAAATATTATTTGAGTCTCCCTAGAGAGGTCAGCCCAGTTAAGTTAGTGAGGCCGACCTAGTTAGGTTAAATGTCAAGTAAAAAGTAAAGTATAAATAGAGAGTGGTTCCTCTCATTTGTACCATTCACTCACTCAAGCATTGCACATTAGAGAGAAGAGGAAGATTGAGAAGGAGGAGGAGGATTGCTCTTGGCTATAGAGTTTGGATTTTGTCTCTCTTCTTTATGCGACTTTTGTACTTTGGTAATCTATATTGAGGAAGTTCTTGCTGGGTTTTCTTCCCCTTGAGGGTTTCCCAGGATAAATTGTTGTGTACCTTGTGATTGTGTATCTTTCAGAGATCCTATTTATGATGTTATTGTGAATATGTATTAAATGCTAATGAAGTAGGAATCTAAGTTATTACTGCATATAAACTTAACACATTGCACATAGTGTTCCTAGACCCCCTTATTCCAATTTCGAGATAAATCAAGGACAACCACCACCACAAAAATGATCTTGTTATTAATTTGGGACAGAATTACAATGCCATTTTCCTTTACATAAGTATAAAAAAAAATTGGGTAGACAACAATCATCTTTTACAGTTTTGGCTCCCTCTTTCGGCCTTTGCCAATTACATCTCTCATGACCATTAGGGGTAGAATATAAATAATGATTGTGACTCTAAATAAGACTATGCAATGTACCTCTTTCACAATGATGAGCGGACAATATTTTTAATTCCTTTATTAGCTTTGTTTTTGTTTTTGTAACCAAATGTCTAAAGGAATATGTATGGGTGAAAAGACCTATGTTTTTTTCTACAAGAGTGGAGACCACTCATCAAAGTACACTTTATGCCAAGAAAAGCCACCAAATTACACATCACACTTCATTGCACCACAAATCCTCACCTTAAAAACTTTTCTGTTGTTACAAACTAGTAGAATCACTCTTTTATATAAAGATGTTAAATGTCTCATGGTTTCACTTTGGGATTTGAAGATAATCCAATGCAAAACACAAAACAATATGTATACCTAGTTTTAAATGGATCAACATGCCTCTTTTTCTAGATGGTGCATGGGATCCTTCTTTTCTAACAACAACACTACACATTGTGCCTCTTTCCAGCTAGTGCATGGTGCACGTGGAATCTCTACTTTGCATCGCATCTATCATCACACGTGCATCATGGACAAGATCTGGTGCTTCAATGACATCAAATGGCAAGGTTTTCCAACTTCTACACACAAACAGTAAAGCTTCTACGATGTGCTAGTGACATACACTTCATGGATGTCATTCTACTACGCAATCTGAAGTCCACTAGTTTGTGAAAGCCCACTACTGTGTTATGCCACGTTTAGCACCAATGCATAAAACGATTGTGATTTAAGCACCGGTGTTATCAACCAAATTGCCAAAATAGCATTAAAATAAAAAGAAAGAGTAACCCAATACCTTCATAATGAAATAAAGAGATAAATAAGAAGCCTCTTCAAGGTGGCAACCTCCTTATATAATGTATTAAATGCACAAGACTATGAGATGATCCTAAAACTAGGTCTCCTTAGTGTGTGTGTGTGTGTGTGTGTGTGTGTGTATATAGGAGACAAAAGGTACAATTAAAATTCTAGTTGACCATACAATTACAATTAAGGTCCTAGACGACCAATAAAGACGATACTAATATATCAATGTAATGTCGCAATATATAGGGCTTAACATGACCATCTGCTTCACACAAGTGTTGTCCTCGACATTTGATTAACTCTAGATGTATGCATGAAGAACTCATCTTCCCATGACACTTCTTGTATTGGCAAGTTCTTCCACATGATGAGGTGCTTAGTGATTGCTCGATTTCACAGTTGCTTGATCCTTGTGTCAAGGATTGTCTCAAGTTCTAGTATCAATTTCTCTTCTTCATCAATATCTGGTAAAATAGTCTCCAATGTGATATTGTTACCAATTACCTTTTTAAGGCAATAAACATGGAAGATTGGCCTGAAGATGGAGGCAACTCCAATTTATAAGCCATACTTCCAATCCTTTGCAACACCTCATAGGGACCATGGTACTTGGGTGCTAATTTATTGCCCTTCTTTTGTTGCTTCAGAGACATATGTTTCTATGGTTGTAACCTCAAAAATACACAATACCCCACTTCAAATTTCCTTTGACTTCAATGTTGACCTTCTTGTTGTTTTATCCTATTTTTTGGAATAGCCAAGTTATCTTTCAATAGTTGGAGAACCTCTTGTTGGTGCTCTATGTGATCCTCTGCTACTTGAACCTTAGCCTTCTCTTTCAAGGATGATGTGATGGAAGGATGATGATAGCCATAAAGTGCCATAAATGGTGTCATTTTTTATGAAGTATGGAAAGATGTGTTGCACCACCATTCTGTTGAGGGCAACCACTTGACCTATTGTGTTTCTTTATCAGGTGCAAAGCAACAGAGATACCCTTCTAGGCATTTATTCACAATCTCAATTTGCCCATCAAATTGAGGATGGTAGGAGGAGTTGTGAGCCAACAAAGTGGCCAAACAAGAAAATATTTCCTTCCAAAAATTAACAGTGAAAATGGATCTCTATTCACTTACAATAATCTCGAGGATTCCATGTAGCTTCTAGACGATTTCCATGAATGTTGCAACTAGTGTACTTGCTTTAAAAGGATGTGAAAGAGAGCATAAATGGGCATAATTTGTGAGTCGATCCACTACTACTATAATGACAGCCTTTCCTTCAACTTTGGTAGACCTATGATAAAATTATTAAGGCCTCTTCCCAAAGCTAACTTGGTATGGCTAATGGTTGGATAAGACATGGTGTCATGATTGTCTCTCCTTTGTTTTATTAGCAAACCAAACATTATACCACAAACTTTTGGACATCAATTTTAAGACCTTCCCAGAAAAAATCCTTCCTAATCTTGTGGTAAGTTTTCAAGAACCCTGAATGTCCTCCATTAGGAGAAGTGTGCAATTCCAAAGGACCTTTTGTTTCAGTTGAGAATTCTTACATAAATATAGGTGATCCTAGTAACATATTGAATCATTCTTCCACACAAATTTATCTAGTGAACTAGGGTCCTCTTGTAGTTGTTAAAGTATCTTGCATGCTTTCTTATCGTATTTCCATTAAGTCCTTGCTTCTTCCACCCAATCAAATTGCATAATGGAAACAACAAAGTAAGCCCTCTATGTATAAATTCGCTTGACTAAGTTTTTTCCTTTATGTTGGTAACTTTCAAACTAAGTTGCATTGAAACGGATACAGAAACGAATACGGATACGGGGGGGGACACGAATACGGCAAATTTTTCAAAAATATGGATACGATACGGCAGGGAACCGACATATATATATATATATATATAAAAACTAAAATTTAACATTCAATATAATAACTTATATAATATAATTTATTTATAATTAATAATTAAAATTTAAAGTATAATACATTAAAAAATCATTAACTATACTAATACACTATAACCTATTCATTTGATATATATACATTTTAACTTTACACATTATTAAATGATGAATAATTAACTTTACACTATAAATATTAATCGCCATTAAATATTAACTTTACACTATAAATGATGAATATAAATAAAAGTATTAACTTTACACTATAATGAATATAAATATTAATTATTAAATATTAACTTTACACTATATACATTTTATTAAATATTAATTATTAAATATTAACTTTACACTATATACATTTTATTAAATATTAATTATTAAATATTAATTATAAACATTAACTTTACACTTTACAGTTACACTATATACATTTTATTAAATATTAATTATAAACATTAACTTTACACTTTACACTATATTACTAAATATTAACTTACCGCCGATTCAACCCCCTCGACCGCCGATTCAACCCCCTCGACCGACTGTCGGAAATCGACCAGAAAACCCCACGACCATGACCTGCCAGGAATCGACCGGAAATCGACCTACCGAAAATCGACCACGACCTACCAGGAATACACTGGAAATCGAGCACGACCTACTGGAAACCCCCGTAGTAAACCTTCAAGGAGGTCGCGGGCTCTCACTACAGAAAAACAGTCCAAAAAAGTTGAAAACTCAAGTAACGAATTCATGGGCGGCGGGGTAGGGCTTACACGCAGGAAAATCGGCGAACCCCAACCCGAACTTCAACCATGAACCCCAATCCGAACTTCAACAAATTTGGGTTTTTTTACGGTGATTCGCATCCCTCAAACCGATCAGTATCCACTTCCACCGAATCCATATCAATGGTCCTAGATCCGTTTCCAAGCCGAATCGAACACAAATCGAATCCGTATCCATTTCGGAAGCGGCGAACGGCGTTTATGGGAGATGGGAGGGTCGTTTCCAGTAACTTAGCTTTCAAAGGCAAGGGGTCTTCCTTGCATTAAAACAATATCAATGGCATGCCCTAAGGCATCACATTCCATAATAAAGGCTTTTGTGAAGTCATGCGTGGCTAATACAGGAGTTGTATACATAGCCACTTTAAGTTTTTCAAAATCTTTGCTTGCTTCTTGAGTCCAAGAGAATGTCTTTGTTTTCAATAACCTTGTTAGAGGTGTTGTTATTTGACCATAATTATTGACGAACTTGCCATAGTAACCTATCAATCCTAAGAATCCTCTAAGGTGCTTCAAGGTTTTAGGAATTGGCCATTCCATGATAGCCTTAATTTGGTTAGGGTCCACTTTGGTAGCTTCATGAGATGCAATATGCCCCAAATATTCCACTTCTTGAACCCCAAAGGCACACATAGAAGGCTTGGCATATAGTTGGGGCTCCTCCAATAATTTTAAGACACTGTCAACATGTTGCACATGCACTTCCCAAGATTTGTTGTATATTAGCATATCATCAAAAAATACTAACACAAATTTTCTGAGGAAGGGTTTAAAAATAGAATTCATCAAGCTTTGAAATGTGGAAGGTGCATTGGTAAGGAAAAATGACATCACCAAAGGTTCATAATGACCTTCATGTGTTTTAAAGGTTGTTTTTGGAATGTCTTCTTTCCTCATTCTAATTTGATGATATCTAAAATGGAGATCCAACTTGGTAAAGAAAATTGTTCCCTATAATTCATCTAATAATTCATCAATGACAAAAATAGGAAACTTAGCTTTTGGTCATCTTAGTGAGCTCTCTATAATCTACACACATACCCCAAGAACCTTCCTTTTTGTGAACCATCACCATTGGTGTAGAGAAATCACTTTGGCTAGGTTGAATGATGCTTGCATCTAACATTCCTTGAACCATATTTCAATCTCACTCTTTTGTGCATATGGGTACCTGTAGGGTCTGATGTTAGGTGGTACACTTCCTAGTTGCAACTGAATAGCATGGTCATGATCTTGAGTAGGTGGAAGACCTTTAGGCATCTCCCCAAATACCTTGGAATGATTGTCAATAGCTTGTTGGAGATCCACTGAAATAGAGGGTTTAGATGCTTGAACATCTAATGAGCATTGATACCATCATTTCCTATGTGATCTTCTGTCACATCCAGTAGTTCCACAAATGAGATCTATGGTCTTCCCATAGACACTTAACAGAGACACTATCAGCTAGCTCAGAGATACTTTCAGCATCCTTAACCCACCTTGCCATATGCCAGAGACAGATGGGGCCATCCAGATGGTACCAATGTGATGACATATCCTCTCTACTTGACTTGTGGTAAAATGATTTCTTATATGTGGACATAACATTAAGAGCTCATAGGTGTTACTCCATAATGGCTCAAACATCCTCAAATATTGTTTCAATACTTAGGAAGCATCATGATGTGGTTATAATTTTTCTTTCCTCAACAAATTAAGTGTATGAGCTTATGGGATTAAGTGTGCCCCTAGAAATGTAAGTGTGACCCACATTTCATGTCATTAACAACACTTTACCTAGCCATTTTTCATACCATGTCATTTCACCCACTTCACCCATTTCCATCATATCCCCCTTTTCTCAATTAACTAATTATATGTCATGTTCTAAGGTCTCTACATATTGTTCCTATGTATGGTGCCTACATTAAAGCCAAAAGACTCAAAGTACTCTAAGGGAAAATTAAATGATGAATGTGACCTATGCCCCCTTGCAAAAAAACCATGATTCTATATCTCAGCTTCTCAAAGCTAAATCAAAAGAAAGGGATTAATCCAAAAAGGGTAATTAAAAAAATAAAATAAAAAGGATGGTAAAAAAAGGCGCAAGGAAACAATAACTGAAGAAGAAATAATTGCCTTTTAAGGCACACATATGGAAGAAAAATTACTAACCCCTAGCTCTTGAAAGCTAAGGGGAAGCCTTGGAACTTAGTCATTCTCTCACAATAGTTAATTCACGAACCCCTTTCTCCCTAACTTTATAGTTAATTTCCCCTTCATTACATTACATTCACTTCATTACCCTCAACTTGCTCAGAAACTTAGGAAGTTTACTTAGTCTTATGGGTGTAACATGAAATGTGGATCAATTGTGGTTGCACCATGGTAGTTCTAAGGTTATTTGGACAATTAATTAAATGAGTTATTAGAAAAGTGCACATAATAGCCTTTCATTTTAATGTTTGCATATAATTAAGTTATTTTCCTAAGTCTTGTAATGTCAAACACTTGGTTGTCTATAGTTTATTTTTCCTTTCTCCTAGGTGGTGCGCCCCCTTCTTCAATCCCATAGTATTAGCACATGGTATTAGCCCATCGCGTAGTCTAAAAGTTCTACGATTTCAAACAAAAAAAATTGATTTTTTTGGCACGATTTTGAAAAAATCTGAAATAAATTTTTAAAAATCCTGGTTACAACTCCCAAACTCTGAAATTTTGGGTGCCTCGGGGGTCTTTGATGGTGTTGAGTCCATTCTACTATCAAAATCGCCATTAAAACACAATTACATTCAGATTTTGCAAAATAAAAAAACACTGGATTTCGGTGAAAACCCCCATCCGGGCCAAATCGTCGAATTTTCAGACAACTCCTTAGCCCATGGTATTGGCACATAGTTTTGGCACATGGTATTGATGAGAGTGAGTTGTCACTTTTGACTTGTCAATAATATGAATGAGATTGTTACACATTCTTAGTTGGATTTTGGATCAACTATTATTATTTTTCACTAGATCTACTTGGGTGCTCCACTCATGAAAGATATTTGTACTTTATTTATATTATTGTCTCCTACCTTAGTGACACGCCCCCTCTCACATGGTCAAGATAGTTACGAAGTTGAGTGAAATGTTATTTTTTACCATGTCAAGGAATATAATATTATTTCCTTGTTAGAAGGTTGTTGGGCTCTCTTCCTATATAAAGAGAGACCCTCTCATTGTATTTGCATGTTTTTGGATGGCTAGAACTTGTGAATAAAAGGATCTCATTGGAGAAAAACTTGGTTATTTCTTGAGTTTATGTGTTGTGTGAGGATATTGGAGAAGAAAAAGAGGATATTAGGAGTTAGATATTGAAGATCTCCCTTTGCTTCATGTGGATGGTCAACTTTGAAGTATACTTTGTGTTACGCCCCAAATTCTCTATAGTGCACCCTACTAGATGTGCCAAGGAGGGGGGTCTTTTTTCCATTGTGAAAGGCCAAGCTAGGGTTTCTTTATGTAAAAGTGTTGGTCTATTGGCATTCCAGACCCTTGGTTGGTCATGGCAGGTCCTCTTAGTCCTCATTTCAAGGTGTATTGGTCTTGTGGCCCTGATTGCTATCCCTTGATGGGTGGTAACCCCTCATCGTGTTGGGCATTCATGCCCTGGGTAGGTATTGGTGCATCTTGGGGTGACTCCATTAGGACACATGGCTTAAAAACCCCTAGCCACAGTGCGTGTAAAGGTTGTCATACCCGCTTTCTTGGACCTTGTCTTATTGTATTAACCCCTCTCCTTTGGTCATCTTCGTCAAAAGATCAAATCATCCACCTCTTAAAGCAAGCTATGAAGGTCGTACCATCTAAAGAAGGAGGGCATCAAGGGCAAAAGACACTTGTTGGGGTTAGATAGGGCATGACGTCCTCTTTCCAAGCTCAACTTTTCATCTTGTTGAAGCTATCATCATATTTTATCATTATTGTATGTTTTATGAGGTTTAGTCCCCGCATTGTGGGTGACAAACCCTAAAATCATTTTAAACTCAAAATTAGATAAGTCAGCATAGAGCGAAAAGTTATCACTTTTTCCCTACAAATATAGCGTCCTCCTCTCATTTGTAATCAAATATGACTGAAATCTTATTTCTCTTGTGGTATATGAGTTCTTGATGTGGTGCGCACCTCTCTTCTTAGCTTCTAGGGTTTCTAAGGATATTTCATGGTTTTCAGGCTTCTTTGCATATTTTTCAGGCTTCTTTGCATATCTTTCAAGGCTATTTCTAAGAGGAAAGATTCTTGGGTCTCTATCTCTTCTCCTTTTCTCCATTAATTGTGGTAAGATCTTGAACCTCTTGTCTTGCATTATCGAAAGTATCCAAAGTAAGAGCAATTTAGGGTTTCATCCATTGTTGATTTAGTCTTGTTGGTGAGGCATTCCTATTGAAGGATCCCTCATGTATTGGGCCCTGGCATCTTGTTTGTCCTAATTGTTGAAATATGTAGCTTTGGAAGCTATTTTTTGATGTAATTAAATTATGTTCATAAAAAGTATTTCATGTCAAAGTGTCAAAAGACTCAAACCAAGTGTCAAAAGGCTCAAGCCAAGTGTTAACTTTATGACCAAGTGTCATTAACACATGCCAAGTGTCAAAAGGTTCATACCAAGTGTCAATAGCACATGCCAAGTGTCAAAAGGTTCATACCAAGTGTCAATCCTATGCCAACTGTCAAAAGGCTAATGCTTGTTGAATTAATGTAACTTCGAAGAATATTCTACTTGTATTTTTATTGTAACTCCATCGGGAATGTTTTACCTCCGTTCGAGGATGTCATTATTATATTTGGTCAAGTAAAAGTCATGAGGTAAAACCTCCATTGTAAGTCAGGTCGTTAGTACCCAAAAGAATGTAATATAATATTATTTGAGTCTTTCTAGGAGAGGTCGGCCCAGTCAGTTAAGTGAGGCCGACCTAGCTGGGTTAAAAGTCAAGTGAAAAGTAAAGTATAAATAGAGAGTGAATTCCTCTCATTTGTACCATTCACTCATTCATGCATTGCGCATCAGAGGAGAGAGAGAAGTCTACGAAGGAGGAGGAGGATTGGCTTGGCTCTAGAGTTTGGGTTTGTCTCTCTTATTTGTGAGACCTATTTTGGGCATTGTACTTTGGTTATCTATATTGAGGAAGTTCTTGTTGGGTTTTCTTCCCCTTGAGGATTTCCCAGGATATATGGTTGTGTATCTTTCAGAGATCCTTGTTATGTTGCTATTATGAAAATGTATTAAATGCTCATGAAGTTAGAATTTAGTCTTTAGTAGCATATAATCTTAACATGGTATCAGAGCTTGCCTGAAAAGAGCAACTTTCATAAGGTAAATCTCTCTCTCTCTCCGAGCATAAAAATTAGGGCTTCTTACAAAAGTGGAATTTTTTAGTACAAGCGGCATAGGCAAGTGCGCCCCTCCTGGGTGCATCTATTGGCACCAAAATCGAATTTTTTCAGTGGGTGAATCTTCCAGAAAGTCAAACCCTAGTTTAACTTTGGACCAGAAAAACCAGAAAACCAGAGAAAGCCAGAAACTGCAGACCAAAATTTCGCAAGTCAAATTTCAAGGGTGAAATTTTGGAATCTTCAGAAACCAAGTGTACCGGCATACTCGCCTCAGTCAAGCACATCTTTTGGTGAGTTCAGTTTTTACTTTTGAGAAATTTTAATTTTTGGTTATTCTTTGCTCTCCGGGATAAGATGGCCCCAAGCACTAAGCTTGATGACAAGTTGGAAGGCATAGAGAACTTTCGTGCTTGGAAGTATAGGATTGGACTCATTCTAGAAGAGAATGATCTTTCAAAGTTTGTTAAAGAAGATGTACCAGAACTCGAAGAAGTTGAAGCTAAGGAAAAGCATAAGGACATGATTAAAGCCAAGAGGATCATAGCAGACTGCATCAAGGATCATTTGATTCCTCAAGTGTCCTCCAAGAAAACCCCAAAGGAGATGTTTGATGCCCTATCAAGAATGTATGAAGGAAGAAACATAAATCGAAAGATGAATTTTAGAACCCAACTTAGAACCCAACTCAAAAGCACGAAGATGAATCCAGGTGAATCTATCCAAGATTACTTTACTAGGGTTTCTCAATTCAAAGAACAACTAGAAGCAATTGGAGACAAGCTTGACGAAGATGAATTAGTGATGATTGCTCTCAATGGTCTTACTAGAACTTGGGACTCTTTTATCCATACAATGTGTGCAAGAAAGGAAAGTCTACTATTTGAAGTTGTAAGGGAAGAATGTATCCAAGAGGAGGCTAGAGTGGCAAATCGAGAAGCACTACTCAGAGATGATGATCAAGCTCTAGCTACCCATACTAAAAGAGGAAAGGGAAAACCTCATTTCAAGAAGGAGTTCCATCCTCCTAAGAAGTTTCAAAAGTATAAGAAGGGAAACCACAAGCGAAGAGACTTCTCATCTTATCAATGTTTCCGTTGTGATAAGATGGGACATATTGCCAAAGATTGTCCAGAAATAAAAGAAGAATACAAGAAGAACAACAACAAAAGACACCATGCTCACTTAGCCGAAGAAGAAGAAGATGAAGAACCTCCCAAGAAGTTAGCAAGGGAAGGAGTAGAAGAAAATGTTTTATTCTCCACTCTCTCTGGGTCCGTGACACTCAAAAATGACACATGGCTAATTGATAGCGATGCTTCAAAGCACGTGACAGGTCAGAAGAAGACTCTCCAGTTTAGAAGAAAAGAACTCCCCTCGAAAGGTATCATTAGGAGATGATTATTAATACCCTATTAAGGGAATAGGAGAGGCCACCTACAAGCTTGATTCAGGAATGCCGATGAAGATGAAGGATGTACTATATATACCAGGCCTAAAGAAGAACCTACTTTCTATCTCAGCTTTAGATAAGAAAGGGTTTAGGGTTGCCTTTATAGATGGAGAAGTCCTCATGTGGCCCAAAGGAAAATCTATAGAAGATGCAGTTGTTATTGGAATAGAAGAAGGAGGTCTATATAAACTAAAAGGACATTCAGAAGCAGCCTTGATTCATGATACTACAAGTCCATGTGAACTATGGCATAGAAGGCTTTCTCACATAAGCTACAAAGCCTTAACACAAGTAAGCAAGGTAGTGACAGGATTACCCGATCTAAAAATTGATCATGAAGGAATATGCAAAGGATGTGAAAAGGGAAAGAACATAAAGAATCCGTTTCCGAAGAGCCACACCAAGACGAAAGAAATATTGGAACTTATTCATTTAGATGTATGTGGACCAATGCCTTCAACATCATTAAGTGGGTATGTATATTATGTCACATTCATTGATGATTATTCTAGAAAGACTTGGGTTTACCTGTTGAAGAGAAAAGATGAAGTATTCGTAAAGTTCAAGGAATTCAAAGCCTTGATAGAGAATCTTTCAGAAAGAAAGATCAAGACACTCAGGTCAGATAATGGAGGAGAATATACCTCTAAAGATTTTGAAGCCTTTTGCAAGGATGCTGGGATTAAGAGAGAGCTTACCACTCCCTACAATCCTCAACAAAATGGTGTTGCTGAAAGAAAGAATGGAAATATTATGGAAGCAGTGAAGACGATGATCCATGATCAGGATCTTCCTATGCATCTATGGGCTGAAGCAGCAAGGACAGCAGTATATGTACAAAATAGAATATCCCATAGTGCACTTGGGTTCAAAACCCCCGAAGAGATGTTCACAAGAAAGAAACCAAAGGTAAGTCATCTCAAGATATTTGGTTGTCCAGTTTTTGCTCATATTCCAAAAGAGAAAAGAACCAAGTTGGATCCTTCTGGAAAGAAAGGAATCTTTGTTGGATACTGTGAGGTCTCCAAGGCCTTCAGGATCTATATACCAGGCTATCATCACATGGAGATTAGCAGGGATGTAACATTTGATGAAGATGCAGCTCTTAAGAAATCCAAAAAGTGCCAGCATGAAGAAGTATATGAAGAAGATGAAGCTCCTAGAGTTGCAGAGGTTGCACCCTCTCCTGATGGTGAGACTTCGGAAGATTATGATATGTTGGAGCCCCAAGAACCTCCACCCATGACTATCTCTTGCAAGAGAAAGCCAACTTGGGCTCGTGAAATTATTCAAGATGCAAAAAAGTATGGAGCTCCAGAAGGCTCCTCAAGAGAAAGCAAGAAGCCAAAGCCATTTTCCAGTTATGTGGCTTTGATGTGTGATCTTGTAGACAAACTACAAAGAACCTACTTGTTTTGAAGAAGCCATTCAAAAGAAAGAATGGGTAGAAGCTATAACAGAAGAATACCACTCTATAATGAAGAATGATGTATGGGACATAGTTCCCAAACCAGAAGGTAAAAGTGTGGTATCTTCCAAATGGATATACAAGATAAAACAGGCAGCGGATGGAAGTATTGAAAAATACAAAGCTAGATTTGTGGCTCGTCGATTCTCCCAAAAGGAAGGAATCGACTATGAAGAAACATTTGCACCGGTAGCAAGGTACACTTAAATTAGAACCATCATGGCACTTGCAGCCACAATGAAGTGGAAGTTACACCAGATGGATGTGAAAACAGCTTTCCTAAATGGTGTCATTGAAGAAGAAGTGTACATAGAACAACCACAAGGATTTGAGGTTGAAAACAGAGAAACGCATGTCTGCAAACTAAAGAAGGCTCTGTATGGGTTGAAGCAAGCTCCAAGAGCTTGGTATGGAAGAATTGATAGTTTTCTAACAAGCTTGGGCTTTACCAAGAGTAAAGCTGACCCTAACCTTTATTTCAAGGTTATGGATGATGAACCTGTTATAATATTACTATATGCGAATGACTTATTCCTGACAGGAAATGAGAAGCAAATTTCAGAGTACAAAACTTATCGGTCTGTGGAATGCAAACTTCTGAATTACAGGCAGAATTTTCTGAAACCGCTTTATCACAACAATGCAACAGAAAATCACTATGACAACAAATTTCCCAAGTCAGATTTCAGTCCACTGACAAGTACAGGCAATGTGGGAAAACATTGAGGGAAAACTTAAATTGAAAAAGTGCCCCAAGCACCCCCCTTGTATGTGGAAAAGAAATAAATAGCTAATATGCAAAGGGAAACAAAGCACTTGGCATTCCAACAATTCAACTACCAATCATTGTCCATTAGTCTACAATAGGGAAGGTGAAGAGACATTATTCATCACCCAAGATGGATCTATTCTAACTGTGCTATCTATGACAAATCAGCCATATAGTGACAAGTTCTTATCTTCTTTAAAATGAAAACCCATATTTTTATGGATGATAAACCCAGAAATAAGTTCAACCCACCCTCACACACTTAAGTGAAAACTAGGGCTTGTTGGTAACTTGCCAATGCCATTACAATAATCTAGCCGTAGGTTACATCTAACATATTCAATAGCACATCTGGCAAACCCTTCAAAAAACAGGGTATACATGGGAGGAGCATGCCCACATGGATTTGAACCTGGGTCATTGTCACAACAACTGCTCCAAGTTGCCGCTAGACCACAGCACAATGGACAACATGTCCTTAACTTGTAGTTATATTATTTTTTTCAAATAAAAAGGAGACATAAGTTAATGTGCTAACTTTCTTCCAATAATAGAAAAGAAAAATAGAGGCAATCATCAATGTAAAAAAATACAATAGTTTCAAGAAATCTAGCATTACGATCATATTCCACAAAAAGAGATGCAAGCAAGTGATCAAATACATAGAACCATTTCCTTTTTGCAGACCACCGTACCATTGAGAATTGGCTGCAAGCAAATTTTGAAAATGCCATGTCCCCCTTAGTACTTACCCCAAACATCATGTCAATTACCTGACACTAGTAAGTACTATATATTGGAAGGCTCACTATAATGTCCAAACGTCTTAAAGAGCCCAAAAGTCACCCAAGGACTTATATTATTAAATATTGTATTGTGAAGAACCTGAAAGTTCCATGTAATATCTCAGTTAGTTGACGTGGGTCAGCATTATAATACTAGTTAGTAATTATGTAAATATCTTAAGTTGGGAATGTAGATGCAATTCCATGAGATAACGAATATCTTAATCTCCTAGTTGGCAAATCTGATATTGGCTCACTGTTTTTTTGGAAAGAGTTTGCATTCTTGTTTAAATTATTCTTTTCAGTCCTCCCCAGAATATATGCTTATCTTCTTTCTAATGTTCTAAATTCTCAAATATCTGACGACCAGGATATCTAGCTTCTATATTTTCTTCTTTTCCTATTTTTGGTAAAGAAAATAAAACCATAATTTTTTTCTCAAGAAGCTGCTGAATGTGGAGTCAAGTGCCAACTACCAAAACCAACCTTGCATGAAAGACCTGCTAAATGCAGACGTGTAGCTATTGCAGATGCCCATTTGCCCGAAGCTGCTGTCAGACCTTCAGGATTTGTCTCAGTTTTTCCATCTATAGGTGCTTCACCTAGTTTGGCAACAGCAAAATAAACCAGCACTTGACTTGCATTTACCAGACCTTTGCTCTGTAACCAAGGCTCCAGCATCCCATTCTGGAAAAATACCAAATCTGCTGAAATGTTATAAACTCTTTAGTATCTACATCATATCAGCTTAACTTTTTGGCCTAACCAAAACATGACATTCCAAAAAGCATTACCTCTCTGACCAAAAGAAAGTAATTCCTTTTTTTAATCCTATGAACACTACATTTTAAAAAATAAATCAGGGAAAGTCTTCAGTAGATTTTTCCTTTAATTTCATCTACTTTTTCTTTTCTCTTTTTCTATTGATTGAAGGGAGCAGAGGGAGGAAGAGGTGGGAGGCAAGGAAAGGCAGACAACAAGACTAGTAATAGGGTGGGCACACAATCAGAGAATGGAATGGATCATCTTACATGCTCTCTCTCTCTCTCTCTCTCTCTGATCTAACAGCTATGCATAGGGAAAAACAGTTAGTCCAAAGATTCAATATAACACCCTATAGATGTCAGGGCCATTCAGATCCTGTTGACTACAAGATAGCATTCTGGGGCCTGGGAAAACTCAAAAAGAGTATAGAAGTTGATGAATAATCTTTACATAGGAACTCATACTCCATATTTCTTGAGCATCACACTTTATTTTCTCAGTATCACACTTTCTAATTTATTCTTACCTTGACATAAAGTTGCAATTTACACTCTAATCACTAACCTGCACAAAAAAGAAGTTAATTGTTCTGCTTGTTTCTTAATATACTAGCAAACTCTAATGGTCCAAAAAGAAAACAGAATCACAAGTCCAACTCCCACCTTTTGATGACTCAAGCTTTTCTTTTCAACAGAAACTCTATAATATACACACGTGGGAAATTTAAAGAAGATGAACGTTGTCAATGAGGACAGGACTCGGAATCCTTCATTGCACAGTGACTTGTGACCTTCCTAGTTACTGATTTTTATCCTTCCTATGAGTCGTCAGCTACACATAATACTGCCAACATCTCTAATCATTATGAAACCTTCATTTGAAGACAACCATTTATAGCAAGTCACCTGTAGGCTTTCATCCTTATATTAAAGACCAACTGCCTCCAGTGATTATTATTTCCCTATTGGAAATAATCTATCTTGAGTTGGAAAAATATCATCGCATTGAGAATGATCATGGAGAGTGAGTGCATAATGAGGGAAGAGTTAATTTGGCATACTCCACTCCCAATCTATTTTGAAGGCCTTGCCATGAGGCATAAAGAAGGTATTGTAAACCTTATTTTTGGTTATCTTGGACAGCCAAGAGTTATGGAGGTATGTGAATCATTTCCCTCAGTCGATGAACAGTCATAAATTCTTATCGATGTCATTTTACTAGCATAAATGCTAGTAGACTGGCAGATGTTTGCCCTGCTGTGGCTGCCTTCACTTTATTTTGCCATTGTACTTTAATTTGTATTGATTTTACTTACAAAATCCAAAAAGGTTACTGCTGTTATTTATTTCTGAAGTTGAATATCTTACTGAAAAATCCATAAAAAATGAAAAAATCCACAAAAAAGAGTGTTTTGCAGCTGTTTCAAGCCCTAAACTATGGTGACATCAGCCCTAGCAGAGTGACATCAGTTTCTAAGGGCTGCTACAGCCCTAATGCAGGTCTGGTACACTGATTTTGCAGGTCCATTTTTTATAAAGGACAAGCCCTAGGGGCTGCAAGTCATTTATACTTCATCTCCGAGGATTGTTGGATGCCCTAAGGGGGTCTTCAAGGTGACAAATCAGAGTTACTCATCATTTGCAGGATGGTACAGATCTGAAGTGATTGAACAGCCAATTATTGCAGCATACATTGCCCAACCTAAGTTACTCTAAGAGGTTATAAACTTTGTTATTGGTTGATGAAAGGTAAGAGGTGTTTCTTGGTGATCTTTCAAGGGTTTAATTCAAGTTTCATTGCAAGTTATTGGTGTTGATTTATACTGCAGTTCATTGATATATCTTAATCATGTAGCATGGGAACCGCTCCCGGCTTTTAGGAAACTCGTTCTCGAAGTTCCGACGTTCCAGGGAACTTGGAAACTTGTAGGAAACTTTCCCAATCCAACGGGAACCGTTCCAGATGGTTGGGAACTTACTAGGAACTTTTACCCTCTAAAATCAGGAACTTGGGGACCTTTTTTGCGCATTTCCTTCACTGGGAGCTTCCACGCATTCATGATCGCCATGTAGGTTGCTAACAACATTCCTATTTCCTCGCAACCATACTTTTACATAGTTGACTCATAATTTTTTCTCTAGAAAACTAAGTTGCAATAAAAGTCTATTTCGTGCTACCTTGTCGAGTTGGTGCACTGATCTCCATCTACCGGCCGTGCTAGAGTATTCACTCGTCCCTACGTTGAATTGCAATTACCACTAATCAATAATAAATGTAAATCTATTTTGACTTTTTATATATTAAATAAAAGAAAGTAAATTTATATATGTAAGTAGTTTTAAATCTTACTTTAAAACTAAATTCATATATTATATTTAAATAAAAATTATGTTGATTTCTATTTTATAATAATTTAAATTTGATTATTTATACACCTTTGCAAATACGGTAACATAGAATGTGTTGTAAACATATAATATTCTAATACATTTTAATCATAGTTGACACAAAACTGAAAACTTACTCTATACATACGTGGATGGTAATCTTTATTTTGTTACCATTTCCATATGCTAAGAGGTTCTAGTTACAACCGTAATATAAGGAATAAGCTAAGTCATCTGGTTTGTGCTAAGTCATTTGGTTCTCATGTTTTTTTAATTATTTTATTTTTATATTTTTTAATATATATTATTGTCATTCCCAACTTGCCGTTTCCTGCAAATTTGGGGGAAACTTCTAGATGTATCTGGTACTCGTACCCACGTTCCCTAAGTTCCCGCGTTCCGGAAACTTGTGCAACATAATAAAATAGCTATGTTGCACAAGTTTCCGGGACGTGGGTGCATTGGATACATGGGTGCGAGTATCCGATACGGCTAGAAGCTTCTCCCAAATTTATAGGAAACAGAAGGTTGGAAACGGAAATAATATATATTATAAAAATATAAAAAATATAGAAAGAAAATAACCTTTGTAAAGATTTTGTGTCCTTTATAATTGGCCTCATGTCCTCTAAATAAAATAAGCTTTATAAACATTTTGTGTCCTTTTCTATATCTTTTCTAAAATAGTTGGCACCGTCAAATTCCCATTTCCGTTAATCTCTGTAACGATATTGAGCATCATTAAATACCCATTACGTTGCTCTTAGCCACTGAGTTAGTACCTCTAAACCTTTATAAAGGACAAAGGTCAAAATGCTTAACCTTTGGACTCTCTATCAAAATAGATGCAAAACTACCTAGAATCGTTAAAAAAACAATATATTATTAAAATAGATCCAAAACTCTAATAAATCCATATATCAATATACTCACGAATATGATATGCTTAGATAACCCGTCAAATAAGTATTATGTGCACTGTTTCGCATCATTTGAAATTCTTTGGTTTCTCCCCACTCTTATTTATGGTTTTCCATACTAAATTACTCGAAATTTTGAAATTAGAGATTTAAAATCTCCGAGTTCGAGACTTCTAGACACCATTTGTCCACCTAGCTCGACACTTCGAAGAGTTGAAGCAAACTCACAATACTATCATCACAATTTCCCGCCGAGAGCACTTTGTTTTCACCATTTACCAGTGCAAAATATTGCCATTGAGAACAAAGTCAATGGGCGGTCAAGGGTACTAACTCAGTGGCTGAGAGCACTGGAATGGGTATTCAATGATGCCCGGTATCATTGCAGAGATTAACGAAAATGTGCACTTGAAGGTACCAACTAAATGAAAAATAAAGCATGTACAAACTCCCACTGAAGTAATCACCCAAAAAAACCGTTCCCAAGCTCTCGATTTCTAAGTCTAGACGTTCCCATTTAGTTCCCACATTCCCGGAATTGTTCCCATCTAATTTGGAACATTTCCTACCAGTTCCCAAGTTCCCTAGAACGTCGGGAAATGGTTTCTAAAAAGCCGGGAACGATTCCCATGCAACAAAGCAAAATAGTACCAAAACATATTGCTCTAACCTCCTAGTCATTGAGTATTTATCAAATATCTCATTGTCTCCATTAAGGCAATGGTTGAATAATCCAATAGGAGGGTTTTGTTAGAAGTAGAATTGTTCTCGTCTTTATACTTTATAGGGCTACTTCTATCCAATTTTGGGAAGCCTCATGGGGCCAAAGGAGAAGGCCTAAAGAGAGAGGAGAGTGCACTGTGGTGACAGTGGGTGCATCTCCTGAAAAGTTGTCAATCTTAGCACCAACCCTTGTGACCTTTCGGGAGGATGCTAATTTGTGCGGTAACACACTGAAGATTTATCTGCAAGAAAAACTCCAAAACCAGCACCCTCCTTGCCTATAGAAGCATAAAATCAACCCGAAAACAACATTTTTATTTGTCAAAAATGGTACCATCCAGCCAAGGGTTCTCAAGGTGACAAATCAGATTTACTCATCATTTGCAAGATGGTACAGATCTGAAGTGATTGAACAACCAATTATTGCAGCATACATTGCCCAACCTAAGTTACTCTAAGAGGTTACAAATTTTGTTATTGATTGGTGAAAGGTAAGAGGTGTTTCTTGGTGATCTTTCAAGGGTTTAATTCAAGTTTCATTGCAAGTTATTGGTGTTGGTTTATACTGCAATTCATCGATATATCTTAATCACAAAATAGTACCAAATCATATTGATCCTAACCTCCTAGTCATTTAACATTTATCGAATATCTTGTTGACTCCATTAAGGCACTAGTTGAATAATCTAGTAGGAGGGTTTTGTTAGAAGTAGAGTTGTTCTCGTCTTTATACTTTATACGGCTACTTCCATCCAATTTTGGGAAGCCTCCCGTGGCCAAAGGAGCAAGCCTAAAGACTAAGAGAGAGGAGAGTGCATTGTGGTGACAATGGGGTGCATCTCCTAAGACGTTGTCAATCTTAGCATAGGCCCTCGTGACCTTTCGGGAGGGTGCTAAATTGTGCGGTAACACAATTTATATTTCTCTGCGAAAAAAACTCCAAGCCAACACCCTCCTTGCCTATAAAAAGCATAAAATCAACCCTAAAACAACATTTGTATTTGTCAAAAATAGTACCAACCAGCCAGCAGATAAGGCTTGCAACAGCAGTGCCCTATTTTGTGAAGAATAGCACAAAAACAACTTCAGAAGGCAACATGGTTTTTTCTGGAAATACTGTTTCCATACATTCCAAACCTTTGGAATTTTTTAATTTGGACCTTAGGATAATAATTAAAGTGTTATAATTGAATCTCTAACTTCCCTTGCCTGGAATGAAAATCTAATGCCACGGATGAGTTCCTTGACCACAAAAACCATAGGATGCAACATACTTATGCCCAAATCCAATCTCAAATGCCTCGGTTATAATCAGCTCCAAATAATTAAATTAGACTTAGGCTAAAATTCTAGACTTAAGAAAATATTTCCATTTTTAGCCAATTAATTCAAATATGCCACAAATGTTATTTGAAGGGGTCTGATTGGCCTCCAAATGTTGAGATATGATGACTGATGTATGTGTCAGTGTCCCATATTGTTGGTTGACCCCTTTAACCAAGTCAAACTCGGGTTTGACCAAGTCAAAAAAGTCAAACGTTGACCAAAATAAAAAATGATAAGATAATCATATGTCAAGCCTGTAGAGAAGAATCAATACTCAATTATAAGCAACATTGACAAACAACTAATCATAAGATCATATCCTATAATAGTTTATTGCCATGTGACTCCTCATATGACATGTCAACATAGCACAGAAACATAACATCACATAGAGTACAAGTAAATGAGTTATATACATATTATCCTCTAATCAAAACCATCACACAATGTTGCAAAGATCAACCCTCCTCAGTGGGTGGAGTGGATGGTCATGTAGTCAATAAGCTTAGTCAGGTGAGTTGTGTGATCATTGGAAGGCTTCAGTTGCTCTCGGCGATTGGGGAGACAGGAAACATTTGTGACATTTGCTAGTTTGCAAACACTAGGGAACAGAGTGTCTCACAAATGGATGATATGCTAGAAGGTATCCCTTTGACTCTGGCAAGCCCCCCCTTGATTTCACTTTACAACTTTTTGTTTTGCATTCATTTTTTATTTTTGATACTTTTTTTTCTTTGGATATTTCCTTGAAGCACTTTATTCATTTCCAATCCTTTAGTTGGCTAATGATTGAAAGGTATTGGCCCTAGATTGCCTTCTAGACATCAATTATGACACGGCCTTAACTCCGCTACCAGCCACCATCTATAGGTGCAGCAGAGTTGCCACAGTAAAGCCTTTTTAGAGCAAGTAGGCTTAACCTCTTAATTCAAGGAGTACCTACCCTCCCAGGACAAGGTCAACATGGGAAACCAAAGGGTCAGGTAATGATCCAAGCAACACTCTAGAGACCCATCAGAGAACAAAATGTATACAACACAAACTTACATAAAATGTGATGCTATGCTAATGTCCTACTCATCATACTTATCAAATAATCACCAGTTAAAAAATAAATCCTAATGCAAGTTAGTCCATCAATATCACATATAATCATCCATAAAAATAACCTCAAGAGTCAAGACGCACTGTCTAGTACACAATTGCAACATGTAGGATACATCATAGGCACATAATGTGAGGCACTGAAAATCAAGATCCAATCCTTTGTCCAATAGTGGAGAAATCCACTGTATGCAAGGTTCCAAAATGTATGGCAAGGGATCCCAAAATCAGTAGGTAGACGACCTGGGGCCCCACTCTAAAACTCTGCCCACTCAACAGATCCAGCTATAATCTCAAAAATGAATCTCATCCATCTGCAACTGATGCTCTGTCTCTGGTGCTCAATGTCATGGACTGCTCAAAATTTGGTCTACTCAAGCAAAATTGTAAATCGCCCTACAAAATCTGTGATAACAATATTATTGGTCCTTCAAAGCTCACGCCCGATGAGCTTCATTCTGGTGACAAACAAGCTGTCTTAAAAGCTGTTATTTTAAGTAATTAGGGTTTCACAGTTTCACTACTTGCATGTCGATTCAAAGCACATATTTGGGTTCCTTTCAAGTAGACAAGTCTAATGAGACTATTTTCATTGGCATGCAAGACACTGCTATTTTTAGCAGTGTCCATTTTAAACATGCTATAATTAGTGATCTCCATATAGTAGTTCTCTTCATGTTCTGATTGTCCTATTTTCAGGAGTTGGACTGCTATTTTGGACATGTCTATATTTAGCAGGTGTATTTTTAGCAGGTGCAGGAAGCAGTGTCAGGGCAATGTCAGGACCCCAGTGCAGAGTGGTGGAATTGTTTCCAAGTTTCGGTCTGAATAAGAGATGTGTGGTTTCAAGTTCAGGGATGAACAGATAGTGGATGCATCTCAATGTGACACGTGGCAACTGAATATAAGCACATTATACTCATGAGTTATGACATCATCCCAGATAGGACAAGTTGCTTTCCTAGGTTGTTATAGTTGTCTTAAAGGTAAAGTTGACTTGATGAACTTGTGTTTCACATAATGTTTTTTTTTTTTTGAAATAATTCCAAATTAGAAGTCACAAAAGAGGCAAGTTTTAGTTAAGCGAATCAGTTCCTCAGTGATATACCCCTACAGAACAGCACTTGCATGAAGGAGGAAGACATTAGAAGTACTTCCAGCAGTTTTCAGAAGAAATTTACCAAGAAAACAGCCATGTGTTTGACAAAGGTGCACCTTTCTGGAGTTACTTCTAGCTTACTCCTCGTGCATGTAGGTTTTTACAAGGAAAAAACAGCAGAGAAATGGGACAGAGGTACGCCCTGATGAGACTGGTGTGTTATTGTTAGAAAACCAGCAGTTTCTTCTAATATAAACTAACAGTACCAGCGAGACCTGGGCGCTATAGCAGCCTATTCCAGTGAAATAAGTTGAAGAGACAGTGATGTAATATGGTTATTTTAAGCAGATTTCTGCGTTATTGTGTCAAAGGGCGCTCTCTTCCCAAGCCTATTTACAGCATACATGACAGGTATTCCAAGTAGAACAGCAGTTAAATGCATCTTGATAACCTTTTATTTGACATGTCATTTCCTCCAACATGTGCATGCTCTCAGAAAAAATCTACAGCAGTGCAGGGTGCGCCCTAGTCAGGCTATTTTAGTCTATTTCAGATCTCAGACTTGTCAACAGCATTTTTCTTGTGGAGGTGGGACTCTAACGTTGTTATTACCGGCAAATTTTATGATGATACCAAGTAAACAGAAGTAGTATTACTAGAAGGGTGCTCCAGGGGGACAATTCTAGACAGACTTTGTGTTCTGATCATGCAAACAGTCTGATTATTGGAGGAGCTACGCCCTAGCAGTGTATACTTGGCAGATTTCCATGCATGCTCTCTTTTCTTGGCTGGGAGGCCAAGTTGGAACCACATGCAAGAACTTTGATCCCCCTTTCCTTTCTCTTGCACAGCTAGGGAGCACTCCTCCTATCCTTCCTTTGGAATCTATAAACAGAGTGGGCTATCAGTGTTTTCGAGTTTGGATTATTGCATACATGCTACAGGAGCTCATCACCATCACTCTTCTCCCATTCCAGACTTGACAACATATTCTGCTACTGCATGCCAGAGATTGATAACGCAGCCCATGATGTATTGATGTCTATGGTTATTTCACTGCCTCTTCATTAAAACATCATTTGGATTCAACTATGTTTTGTTTCTAGCTCTTTGGATTAGTGTAGTTGTTTTACATCTGCAATCGTGCTGCAGGGGTTTTGTTTGTTATCATTGTGCACTTATTTTGAATCTTTCTTTCACTTAGGGCACACATTTTTTCCTTTTTTCTCATTTTAATCACTACTGTAATTCTGATCAATAAACTAATCTCAGCCCCTATAATTTAATTCGTAAGTTCTATACTGTTCTTGGGTGCCTCTAGGGGTTTAGACGATAGATTTGGTGTGCTGATCTGACTTGGTTTACTATGCAGGTTTTACTTGTTATAAAATAGCATAACAATCTTTAGGGACACCCCCTCCTGCCACCATCAGATTACACTGAAGGCCATCATCTTTTCTCTTCTTGTCTCATCACCATATGATTGTCATCAATTAGTCTTCCTGTTAATGTTTATCATTTTTAATACCTCTATGTTTTGAGTTAGGTATATTTTTGTATTTAATTATTTTTTTACCATCAAATAAATAACTTTTTAATACTTATGTCCATCGGTTCTCAAAATGTTTCTTGATTCGATTTGTTGTGTGCCCTGCACCAATTTCACTTCCTATGTGCCATGATTCCTATTATTATGTGCCCACGATGTTTTAATCCTCATTGTCACTCGTCAAATGCCTTGTGTCAAACTCTAAATCTCCCATATGCCAACCATGTGCATGGCTTTGACACCATATAAAGGTTGCACACACTTCCACAGAAAAGTTTCAGACAGAAAAGAAACTTGATATCATTCAGTGTGTAATAATGAATACACCAAATGAGGGTGGCAGGTGCAGGGGGATCATCATAGATCCTGGAGGAAATCAAGCAAACAACTTTGCTTAGGGTTTAGGAACAGCAACAAATAATCAAGCGGATGCCTATGCTCTACTCCAGGGAGTCACGGAGGAAACATCAAACGGTATCATCATCCAGCATATGAACAACAATTCCAATCCTAAAGACATTATTATTGCTGGACTCATAACCAGGATATGAAAGGGAATCCAAAGCTTTGATGAAATCCAGTTCTTCCACATCCTTTGTTCGCTAAACCAATCAGTAGATGGGCTAGCTAACTAAGCTACAAGGTTGATGGAAGGGCAATATTGCAAAAATGGGGTTATTGTTCCATGTCCCATCCCTAAGTCTTATTTAGTCATTATGCATGTCATCCATCACGACAATGGTAAAGCCATGTCAAGCCGCATTAACTTCATTTAATGGAGGATGGGACAATGCCTTAATAGGTGCCCTGTCCTCGCACATATCACAGCCTGGCCACCAATTCTCAATTGATGGCATGGATCTCTCTATTGTGGACACATTTGGGATATGGGAAGCATCTAGAATTTGACTCATGTCTGGTCTCGGGGGCAGATTTTGCCAACAATGGAGGACTATCTCCAGGACTCGGCTCTGTGGAACCAATCACAATCCCCAGGTTTATTTTTTGTGGTGTTTCATTGTTGTTAGACACCGGTTCGTTTGGTTTGGGAACTGGGCTACTCAATCACCCATCATCTCTGCTCAGGCTTATGTCTAGGCATAATTTGGGGGATTATGTGTTGCTCTTCTCATATATCATATGTGTGTTCTCCTTCTAGCTCCAAACCTTTTCCTCTCGCAGACATGGGTCTCCAAATTGGTTTTTTCAGTCTTTATACTTGGTATACAGTGTGATTGATCCCGAGGACTATCTTCCAAGCACTCCTGTTTCAGCTTGGCTCTATCCTTCTAAGAACAGAGGCCTTCTCGTGTTCTTCACTTCTAGGAACAGATTCCCCCATCTCACCCAATCTTGAGTGGGGATTCTATGCAAATCTTACTTTGTCCCTCCTATCCACTGACATGGATAATTGTCATTCAGCATGCCAGCGAGATATTCAGGAAATTGATCGTTCCTCCGCAGGCAGGAAGATGTTATCAATGGGAATCAAACCTCAATCTTTCCAGTCTCCACCAAGGCCCGTGATCTTGAGCATCAGCAGGTTTCACAAAATGCCATAATCATGAACCTTTTGCTTCAGCAGAAACAGCAAATCCACGTCTTAAAGGTAAAATGGGCAAATTTGGAAGCCACTGTCTTAGCTCTCAACAAAGGATCAACCTTTACAGCATCCAACATGAATGGTTCAGTTGGATCCCATCCTCCAGACTTCAGAGAAAAAGAAACAGTCCATCAGCTTGGAGAAGCAATGGACGAGGTCCGAGGACAAGCAGGGATCTCTTCTCTCCAATCAAGCCCAGTAAGATGCTCTCAGTAAATGTTTCTTTTCTTAGTCTCTTGTAATTTTTCATGTATTGCAGATGCTACCTTGTTTTGGGAGTCTTTTACAGGCTGTATTCCACTAGCAGGCCTGTTATAGTATGTAAAGCCAATAAGGATTATAGGTTTCTTTTTGCAATCATGATAGAGCGGCACCTTTTGAACTTTAAATGTGCTCTCCATTTTGTATTAACTCGCTGTCCAACCAAGCTGCAGCTTTTTTAAATATAAACTTAAACTGTTCCTGTGTAAAAACAGAAAAATTAATGAATACACCTAATGATTTGTCTCGTGACAGGGACATAGGTTGGTCGCAACCAGATTTGCTCACGTTTTCAGAGAGTTAAATTCTGAAGCGGACGAGCTTTCAAAGTTTGCGCTAGCTGTGGAGCCAGGGATGTTGGCAATCCAGGAGATAAGAGATGGTCTAGTCAGAGAATCAGCATTATTACCTTGAATGAAGAATATATTTGGTAATATGTATGACAATTTTTGTATGTAATTAAGAATCCTTTTTGTTGCTAGAATGGAAGAACTGTTTTGATGCCATGAGGGCCAAGCAAATATAGTGGCCTAGTATAGGCAGAGATGTACTGCTCTTGGAGCCTTTAATGTAAGTCCCTAGTGGACAGCTCCTGTTTATTCGAAATGAATAAAATGATTTTTTTCTTCGGAAAAATGGTTGGTGGCAACCAGCATCATGTAATTAAAAAGGTATGTGACTTACTTCAATGAAGTAAGTCACTTTATTTGGACCATCAACACAAGAGTACTTTTCTAAGTATAACAAAACAATATAAAATGGATTTTGTCCAAAGAAACCAATTAAGGAGACTTGCTTAGACCATCTCAAGCCTCAGGCCTCACTGATCTAGAACTCAAGGACTCAACACCATTATTCCCCAACCTATGCTTCTTCTCCCTCGAAGAATCACCACATACAACCAAAGTCCTATGGAGCTACAATAATCACAAAATGAGAAATGAGAATGCACATCTAACTTGTCAAAGGTATCTCCCTTGTCAACTTATCTAGCATAATAAAACTTATAAGCTTCTCTTTTCCTTCAGCTTTCCCCTTCAATCCTATTAAACTAAGACTTCCTTGGTTGAAACAATGGTAAAAGCTCCAAGTCACTAAAGACACTAGATCCTAAACAAAAATAAGAAATCCTACAAAGAGAGCGATAGTCTAATTGTCTCCTAAAGGTCATCAAGATGCGAATACAATCAGTACACCTAGGAGGGAAGGATAGAAGGAGCCATGCAAGTAGAGGCTTATTTTGAATTTCATTTCCATTGTGCCGACGGGCGCTTTCTACAACCCTATATGAGGGAGAAGTGTAATTTTGTGCTCAATGTGGAGCGGACAAATGGCACTTTGATAAAATAATAAAATATTAAGTAGATAAAATTTTACAATGGCGGCCCTAACCTAAAGTTCAAAACCAAAGAGATATATATTCCAATTAATTAAAACTAGAAAAAAATTAATGAAACTTGGCTACTTTTTGCTATGCGATCTGGGATTTGAACCAATGTTACAAGACTTGTGATTCAAACCGGAAAACTCGGGAGTTTGACTCGGCTCGGTAGCAAAACGATCTGATCCGACTTGAGGCAAGTGTAACTCGGGCTTACTGAATTCAAGTCGCCTAACCGACGAAAATCGGTGAGTTTGATTCACAAGTCAATGCCCAGATTTCCATAAAACGCGATTTTTGCTTTTTTCCCCCTCATTCTTCATTCCAGTTTGGTTGTTGTTTTGGGCAAAGTATGTTAAATATACAGCATCAGGAGACATTCTCCAAACCAATCTTGTGTAGCCAAGATCCTTCCTCCCGTATAGAGGTGAGCACTTTGATTTCCTTCCGTGTAAAGGTTATTCCTCCTGTATAGAGGTACTTGATCAAAGTAATGATGTTGTAAAGTCTTGTTGGACAAGACTCCGGACTTGTGTGTCAAGTCATGATTCTCATGTGAACCTTCCATATAAAGGTATCCATGGGATGGACCTCCCGTATAGATGTTGACCTTCCATATAAAGATCATGCTTTACTTGTTAAAAGAATTTAATGTTGTGTGATGTATTATTAACCATGATCACCAGTTGCTATTAAGTCTCCTTTAGATATTGATCACCTCTAAAGTGAGTTACTTTAGCATATGATCATTTGGTCCGAAATAATATAATATGATCACAACATTCGATAATTCTTCTTAGTATAATGTAATGTTATGGATAATTAAAGTTAGCACATATTCACCATGCAATAAAAGAAAAGAGATAAAGATAAATGCATAGAGATCAAGAGAATTCAAATTGCTCATGAGATGACTAAGTGAACTCGAATTGTCAAGTTTCAATTAAAGCCACAATGTATGCCTCGGTTAACTAAAGAACTCATAGTGGTCACTTCAAGTAAATCAATCAACATGATTTCAGTTAACTGAGTGTTAAATAAGAAGGACTAGTTAACTAAAGTGTTTTCACTTTAGTTAAACTAAAAGAAGACACTTCAATAAATCAAGGAGAAATCGAATTGATCACTACAATGATGTTATCAAGAAAGAATCAATTAAAGAGAGTTAACTAAGAGACAACAAAGAAGATCTAGTTAACTAAGTGTTATTGCATGACGTCACTTATGTTAAACTAAAAACGACACGTGAGTTGTGACACTTGCATGTCTACACTTAAGTTAGCCACCTAACCAAGTGGGCAAGCTTTCAGTTAAAAGGCGAGGTCATCCTAAGTGACAGTTCAGTGAGATAAAGCACTACATGAGAAGTAGGGCACACTTCCTCATGCAAGATTGATACATCCAG
The DNA here is from genome assembly GCA_027924585.1 of Larix kaempferi. Taxonomy (NCBI): domain Eukaryota; kingdom Viridiplantae; phylum Streptophyta; class Pinopsida; order Pinales; family Pinaceae; genus Larix; species Larix kaempferi. The sequence goes on from BSBM01000369.1 coordinate 3,736,074, forward strand.
CCTGAGGGCCAGTTCATCCAGAAGTTAGAAGAAGCCGATGCTTGAGAAGAATGTATAAATATGTTAAATGGGATTGATGAATCCAGTGTGAAGCAAATTCTCTTCTCCTTTGAAGGCAAGGTGCTTCTCTTTGTGTGCAGGATATTATTATTGAAGGCAAGGTGCTTCTTCGATTGATCTCTCTTCTCTATTGCTTTCGTGTCTTCACCAAGAGTGTTTGGTGATCTCTTATCTTCCGAAAGCAATATGCTATGTTGTAAAAGAAAGACATTCTCTGCTACCCACTATATTATACTGAGAAGAATTGTTGGGGTCTTTGTTCTCATTGTTTTGAGGATTTTCCCCAAGGTATATCTTGTGTTATGGTTGTATGAATTTCATGTGATTGAATTATCTCATTGCTTCAAGTTTCGGCATCTAAAATAATTAATGATCAAAGCTCAACCAAATATTAACAAAGTATGAGCAACGATTAAGGGCAATATAACTCAGCTACAGGAGGAAGAAAACAAGACAAATCCCTATCACTTCTCACTTTTGAAATTGAAAGAGGCAGATCAAACCTCTTAAAGCTGGAAGGTTTACGATTTACCCCTTCTGATTTCCTCTGAATGTAATTTTTCTACGCTCAGGTAATGAACCCAAGCAACAAGATAGGATATGTTACAACCTCCTAAGTCAACCTTGGAACGTAAATCTTACCAATCGACTTCGCTTCGATGGTATCGAAAAGAGGAAGGACTCGCTACCGTGATACCCACTGCCCTTTAATTGGGACATGAAAAGGAGCTTTTTCTTTAGCGATAGATTTGAGAAAGATAACGTTGAGGAGGAAACAATTCAAAATATGTGTATATATTTAAATTTTTGTATTTGCCAATTTTTCCCAATCCGATTCAAACTCTTGGCTCTTTTTGCCTCGTTGATTTATTGTTGATTCTAAGTCTGGTAACATTGAGTTGAAATGTCATTAAACCACATAAGAGTGATTTGAGCACATATGAAGGATTTACATATTAAACCAGCATAGATCCATCTTAACTCCTGATCTACCAAGCGGTCAAACGGATCAAATCCCTTGAGGTGCAAACCTTTTTTAGAGTGCAAAATTTGAGGAAAATTTTACACCTCAAGGGATTTGATCCCTCTCAGCACTTGGTAGATCCGAAATTAAAATGGATCTATACTAGTAAAGAAAGAAGACGATAGGCTTACATTCTCCAACTCCTTAACAAAAAAATTAAGTCCCTTATTTTAATCTTAATTAAAAATCCAAACCCCTCCTTTTAAAAGTAAGACTAATCCTACTTGCCTCGACTTCGCTATCGTGTTTGTTGATATTCTCAATAAAATGTTTCTCAGGCAACAAGATACTCATATGCATCACAGAAGTGATATAACATGGAGAAGGCTCTATGAAGACATGGGAAGTTATTTCCACCCTAACATCCTAAAGATGATTGAAATGTCTAAAAAGGATTGCTTAAGGTGTTCTTGCACATAACTTCCATGTGATAAAAGGAACATCCCGTATCCAAGTTTCTACTCCATTTCCTTCCCCTATCTTTTCCAACTCTTTTTTCCTTGATTTATTTGATCTCATTACTTCCATATCTTACAGAGCTTAAATCATAATCAATTGAAAAACATTCCTTCTTCCATTAACTTCAAGAGAGCACCATTTGAGAGGCATATCTTAATATCGCGGATATGTAGTCTTTCAGAATGGTGGTGGGTTCTAAGTCTATAGCTAAAAGATCTATGATCAGAGATTCACAACTAAGAGTGATTTATACATGTTGCAAAAAAATCAAAAAATTGTTAGTGAGATCTTAATTCAACATTAAAAGCACATGGGTATTGAAATGAGGTTTTCCTGGTAACAATTAACTGGAAAGGATTTTTTCGTTGAGTGAGGTTTAGGGTTTCTGCTCAAATGGCAACCGCAGGAGTTCCACCGTCGCCTCTGAAGGACGCAGCCCTTTGATGGATGAGCATCTCGGCCTCACAGCAACAGAGGAAGGCTTACTCAGTTGAAGGTCTCGGCCCCGGCTCACCCCATTTCCTCCCTCTGCAGGCCGTTTTGCACTTGCAGACCGCACCTGAGGATGCCTCGTCGGTTCCCTCGAAGGCGGCCATGGATTCAGCGACGCAGGAGCCCTGGCTTACTCTCCACTTCCAGAAAACGATCAACGAGCTCGCCCTTTTAGATCTGGCTGTTTCAACGAATCCAACAACCTCAAGATGCGCCAAAGCCACCAGGACTCCTCAAGATCCTAAACCATTTTCGATTTTTGTAAGATCTCTGAAGGGGGTCTCTCTCTGCTTGCGAGTGACCCCTCAAATCTCTGTTTTGGAGCTGAAATCCTTGATTTAACAGGTAGAAGGAACCCCTTCAGGACTGCAGGGACTTATCTTGGCAAGACGACAACTCTCAGACCATCGGCAAATCCACAGCCTCGGGATCTCAAAGGATGCATGCATTTCCATGGTAGCAAGTTTACGAGGTGGAAACAACAGACCCTTCGCTTCACAGAACAAAACCTTCAAGGATGCAATGCGAACGGGGCTCCCTCCTGCACAAAGTCGAGTCTAGATACCACACCCGGTCTACATAGTGGACAAAGCTGAGGATGTTCCCACACTGGAAATTACTCAACCGGAAGTCAACCAGAACATTCTCCAGTTAAAGGAGCACACACTAATCTGTAGATTCAATGGATTGTGGCGAAAAACAAAAGATATCCTCGAGTGGATCGCATTAAACTGGCCCGAAGATTCTCAGATATTACTTTGTTCTAAATGGTTTTTTCTAGTGATTTTTCCTTCTCAAGAAGATCTTCATTCAGTTACAAGCATGGGGCCTTGGTTTTGGGGATCTGCGGGGCTCTTCACAACCCCCCGGTTCCCTAAGTTTGACCCTTTAACAATGGTAGTGACGAAGGTTCCCATCTGGGTACTTCTTCCAAATTTGCCAATCCATTTATGGACTCAATCAGTCTTCAAAGGGATAGGTAACGCTTTGGGCTGCTTCTTATCCTCCGATGACACATGCTCGACACAGGGTCTTTTCACCTTTGTTCACATCTACGCCACCATTGATATCAGTTCAGGCCTTCCCGACAAGATCAACCTGGAAACAGGCAACTCTATCTGGGCCCAAGCTATGGACTATGAAAACACAACCTTTAGGTGTCGGATCTGTTGACACACGGGCCACCTACTTAATGCTTGCCCGCAAAGAAGGCCCAAACAACAAAGGACAATGAAGGCACACAAAGCCAAAAGCTGGTAACCCGGGACGCCCTTACATGAAGAAGACAATCAAGGTGACCAGCTCGAGGAAGATACACCCCCAGCAACACAAGAACAGCAATCCACTCCACCTCCGCCCGAGGTGCACATGCCTCTTCAAGAAGACGAAAGCACGAAAAGCGGCCCTCCACAAGGGCAAAAAAGATATCACGTATCTTCCTCTTCAGACTCTGATAAGGAACTCAACCATGATTCCATTGACGCGATGCAACTAGCCTTAGTACCCCTGCTTCAGGGGGATGGATACAAGTCAAGAAAAAACAAGGAAAAAAGGAAAGACCTGAGAATCAACCCACTTCAGGGCTTTGATTTTCTTCTTTGTATTATCTAAGTCATAGCTTTTCTCTCTGTTACTCTCTGTTATGACCCTATATGGGATCAGCCTTTAGTCTTTAGTTGTGCCAATTCGGCTGAGTGTTCCATGATCTTCTTTTGGCAGATAGCCACTCCTTTCCACCTCACTTGGCCTTCGGGCAGGTAGAGGAAAATAGTTTGTAACATTATTTTCTTTTAAGGCAATACAAGGTTCTTCACTAGCTTACAAAAAAACAACATTAAAAGCACATGAGTTTCATAACCCCCACGTAGGTTCCAACTTCCAACCCCCATAGACATGCTTTGCCCTTCACGAGTTGTCTAACCCATGCAAGGGACCTCTCACCCATGCATATGGGTTGTCTTCCCTATGTGCTTGGGTTGTCTTCCCTATGTAAGCAAGCCTGTCTACAAATGGGGCCAGGTGTGATTCCTAGAAAAATATGGCAAAGAAGAGTCCCCCAATCATAGTGCCTTAGCCAAGGGGTGATTTTGAGGGTTGTAAGCCAGCTACATTTCAAGAGTTGTAAGTCAGCTATGTTTCATTGTAATATTTCCATACATGGGAAGGGCATACTTTCCACCCAGCTATTTCAAAGCAATGACAAATTTTAAGTTGCAAAAATCATGTACTGGACAAAAAACAAAAAATAAAAATCAAATCAACCATAATCAATGATTATGGGTCCATATCACAAGATTTTTTCCTTGGCCTCAAATAGTAGGAAAGTCTGCTCTCTACTCGTGGCTACCATACACCTCCCAAGGTCACCCAACCAGGTCCTCTCAGCCCTAGACACCCTCCAAACATCATCATATATATTGGTGCCTTACCAATAACGGATGTGGCAGCAGACTTTTCCTCCTCACTCTCTACCTCCTCATGTTGTCTTACACACATCTAGATCTTCTTTTGACTCTTTCTTTGATGTGCAATTTATTTCGAGTGTTTCTTTCGTTATATCAATATGTTTTTGGGTAGCGTAGTGCACTTCTTCGACTTAGTATCACTGATTGTACTTTCTAGTCCCATTGAAGTATCTTTTGGCCATTTGTTGGGTATTAATATAATTATCTTATCTTATATTTCATATTTCGTGTTTAAGAATGGCATAGTTAGCCTATCCAATCTCATGTATTTAAAAGCATAACCTCCTAATAAGCTGGATAAATTCTAATAATCGGCTAGCCCTTGTGACTGTTTCTAGCAGCGGAAAGGTTTTTTTCATAAAATGCCATGTACATAACGTTTTTTTAATTGTCAAACAAAGCATTTTATTCAAAGGAATTCGAATCGTATATGCAGCAATTTGTGCCTGTCGGATGATTCTATGATATGTAGTCAAAGACTTAAAACATTAAATTGGGGAATGCCTTGTGGCCTGTTAATCAACAAAAAGCTCTTTTTTTTGGCCAATTTCTTAAAATCTCGACTCAGCAATTCGCTAATTGTTTCCATTGATAAAATATTTACATAGTAAATAAATCTCTAATTTTTAGGAGATTCGTGAAATTTTACGCCATTATTTCCCCTTATTACCAGAATACATCAGGCATAGTCTTCAATATTTTTCTAAAATGCATTTTAAAATATAGAAGATTCTCGAACCATACTGCATTTACAAAATATATTATATTTTCCTCGAAAACTTCCGTGTGATTTTATCAATTTGCAAAGCTTCGAATCTCAGTAGTGTAATCTGGATCCTCAGAGAAGAACTGTCATGTGAAGGGGCAGGTTCTACTTAAATAAATCCATCAAGTTGTCAAAATATACAAAAATACTTAAACATTATAATTCTAAATTGCGTGAAATTAATTTTCTTGAAATTAAATGTAATTACCCTCCCAACGAGACTGAGGCGTGATTTCAAGCACAGCATCCATATCGTCATTTCTTGTACATACAAAAATGGGGCCGGGCAAATTTTCCGGTACTTTTTCGCCTCGCCTGACAATAACATCCTTCCCAGTTCCCATGTTCTGCAGCGCCTGGCCAACCCTTCCGGCGCCGATAATCACCGACGGAATTACGGACTTTTCGACGGCTGCCATGGCTGCCAAAACTCTGAACCGAGGGTAATTTGCAGAACAGAGAGATTTATTAAATTTAAGGTTTGTATGAAAGGAGGGTATGTAGCGAAAATGTGGATACGATGAAGGTAAGATGAGCGTGTGAGCCATATGTTGGGGTCTCGAAACCGTCACCTCTGAAAGCCTTCGAGTACGTGTAGGATCGCGGGTGTATTGGGATGAATTGCCGAAGAGTTAGAATTTTCTTTTGAACATTTTTATATAAAATTTGAATGGCTACGCTGCGTTTTGGATGATGTTCTTACACCCTATATGTTGGTGGTCCAAAAGTTTCAAGGTAGATATATGGGTTTTATAGGGGTTAAGATAATGGTTTTGTTTTTCATAAAATTATTTAGTGATAATTTAAAATCGTTATTGTATTTAAAGTAGCAAAGAAGTGTCGAAGTGGAAAGAAAAAAAATTAACAGTAAGGTAAATTTGCTTTAAGTGAAAAAAAGAGAGAAGGAAAATAAATATTATCAAGAGCTTCTCCTCATCATTAAAATGTCAAATCCCTTTCCTCCCTTTTTTACATTATATTGGCTGTTGTCAAATCCTTTTCCTCCCTTCCTTTTTGCTATGAACAAATTATAAAACATTATATTATTATTATAACCATGTTGTAAGTTTCATTTTTCAAATTATAGAGTTCTCAAAATTTTTGACATTAGAAAGTTTTTTTTTTCAATTTATAGTGCTCTCAAATTTTTTGACATTATAAAATTTAGGATATTAGATGTTATTTTATTCAATTTCTTGTAATATATTTTTCTCTAATTATAAAGTTTTTTTTAGGAGAGAAAAAATAGCATACTATTAATAAGTGGTAAATAATATAATCTGAGTGTAATGTCTAATGCTCCAACTAACCTTCCAGGAAATGACCAAAGCAGGGCATAAAAACCATATCTTCAATGATAAATCCAAAATAAACAAGCTCCCCACAGAGCAATAAAAGTCACAGAAATCAGATACAGATATACAAAAGATGCTAGGCAGATGATAACACATAGTGGCCAAAAGCCAAAGACCTGCTAAACAACATAAATACCGAGGACTATATCATCAAATCCATATCACAATATAAAAAAAAAAACATTCTACATCAACACGGCAGAGTAACCAACACCAACAAAAATCCAACAAGTAGTTGGCCACCTGAAAGAGCTAATCACCTGCAAAAAAATAAAGGCCACAAATATATAAACAACATATATGGGAAAAGACCAAAACTAGAGCTGAAGATGATCCATCGAGCCAACGGCAACCAAATGATCTGAAAACTGTTAATTTTTCGATAATTTCATTCAAACATTATCTAAGATCCTACTAAGAGAATAACATGCACAACATAACAATCATAAACACAAGAGACACAGAGTTTCCTCGGGGAAAACCAAGAAGGTGAAAAACCCCGCAACTTCCTTAGAGATAGAATAACAAAGACCAATCCCCAAAAGATAGATGAATCTAGCAGCTACTCCTCCTCCACTTGTGCGCACTCCTCTCTCTCAACTATGCGAGTTGGACTAGTGAGTGAATGAATAGAATGAGACACACTCACTCTCTATTTATACACAACTTAACCTGCCTTTAATTCTAACAGGGCCGACTTCCTAAGGAAGCCTAATAACCCAACCACATGACTCATACAGGGCCGACCCCACACTGGTGGTCTAATAACCCATCAAATAGAAGTTGCGACACTTACAAATACAAATGACGACACTTCTGATTGGAGGAATAATACATCTCCATCATGAATATAATAAATTACAAGTGTAATACATAGAAGAATGTCTTATGAAGTTACAAATACATCAACACTCCCTCTTAACTAGGAAGGTATTCTCTATACACAGGTCATCAATACATATCGCCACAAGTCTTCAATTCTAGAGCTAGATCATTGTCACTGGATCACGGAGCATCATCATCACTGCTGTTGTACTCGTCATCTCGATCACTAGGCTATCTCTCAATTATTCTCGTCATAGGAAGTTCTACAGAGCCAGCCCTTTTTCATGTTGGTTGTAGGCCTAGCCTCTTGTAGGTCTTCATCATCTCTGCGAGCTGGCCATCCTGTGGAATCCTCGGGATTGATTACGTGCATCAACAAAACCTTGAAAGAGCATCCCAAGACTGATTATGAGCTTACTGCTCAACCTATCGAATCTCCCATGGAGCTATTACATGTGACCACCACAAAACCTTAAAAGAGTGTCCCGGGAACGTTTATGTGCATAGCACGACCGGCAATAACTCTAAAGATCATCCCAGGACTTTTACGTGCCTAACACAACCTATCGGATCTTCAGGACTGATTACATGTGGTCTGGAAAAACCTCGAAAGAGCATCCTAGGACTGATTATGAGCTTACTGCTCAACCTATTGGATCTCCCAGGGAAATATTATATGCCACGGGACAAAACCTCGAAAGAGCATTTGCCAGATCTCCCAGGGAACTATTATATGCCATAGGCAAAACCTCGCAAGATTATCTAGAAATATCCTAGGGCAAGATTATATGTCCTCCCAAGCAAAACCTCGAAAGAGCATTTGCCAGATCTCCCAGGGAGCTATTATATGCCATAGGAAAAACCTCTCAAGAGTATCTGCAAATCTCCCAGGGCAATATTATATGCTTATCGCACAACCTGTCCACGGCCACGGAGTATCATCCTGATACTCATGATCATCCTCATACAGTACATCATCCTGATGCACATCATCATCACATGATCATCCTGATCATCATCATATCATCGTCCTGATGCATATCATCATCGCATGATGATCCTGATCATCATCACAGCATCATCCTGATGCATATCATCATCGCATGATCATCATCGTCACAGCATCATCCTGATGCATATCATCACACATGATCACCCTGATCATCATCATGTAGAACATCATCCAGAGCATCATCCTGATGCTCATCACACAGCGCTTACATCCACAGCCATGGGGAGGATCCTCCTACCACCATGCTTGGAATGGCTCCTACAAATGTGTCCCATCACTTCTTCCTCGAAGTATCTTCTATCTAACGAACACCAAGCCTCTCTCTGAAGTACTCGAACTTCACTCTGGCTAGTGGTTTGGTCAACACATCTGCAATCTGCTATCTGTCGCAACATACTGGAGCTTCAGTGCTCCTCTCTGCACCATATCCCTTATATAGTGATATTTGATCTCGACGTGCTTCGACCTGTCATGGAACACCAGGTTCTCTGACAACTTCAGACAACTCTGGTTGTCACAATAGATACAGGTAGCATCCAACTGGAGATCAAATAAATCAAACAGTAGCTTCCTTATCCATACTGCCTCACAAATAGCCGAACAAGCTGCGACATACTCTGCTTCGGATGTACTCAGTGCTACATAGGATTGCTTCCTGCTAAACTAAGAGATCACACTTGATCCCATACTGAAGCAGCACCCCGAAGTGCTCTTCCTATCTGCAGCACTGCCTGCCCAATCTAAATCAACATAACCCTCCAGGTTAAACTTTTGATTCGCATCATACTTGAGACCATAATCAATTGTACCCTTCAGGTACCTTAGAATATGCTTTACAACAATCAGGTGAACATGTCTAGGATCTGTCAGAAACTGGCTCAAGGTGTTCACCGCAAAGCAAATATCTGGTCTCGTGTTCGTCAGGTACATCAAGGACCCAATCATCTAACAATACATCTTGGCATCAACTGACTTTGATGAAGTATCACTCAATAGCTTCAGGTTTGGTGCCATAGGTGTGGCCATGGCCTTGCAGCCCATCATCCCGAACCGCTTCAGGATCTCTACTACATACTTCCCTTGTCCAAGGAAGATTCCATCTGCACTCTGCCACACCTCCATACCTAGAAATCAATGCATCATAGCCAAGTCCTTCATCTCGAACTCGGCAGCAAGCTTCCTCTTCGTATCGGCAATCAACCTATCCTCTCCTGTCAAAAAGAAGTCATCCACATACAATAGGAGTATCACTGGATTGCCTTCCTCAACCTTGTAGTAAAGGTTGGAATCCACTTTACTTTTGGTAAAGCCTAAACTGGATAGGAAGTTGTCTATCATGTCGTACCATGTCCTAGGTGCTTGCTTCAAGCCATACAAGGCTTTCTTCAATTTGCACACATATGACTCCTTGTAATGTGTCTCAAAACCAAGTGGCTGCTCCACATACACTTCCTCTTCGACTACACCATTCAAGAAAGTTGTCTTGACATCCATCTGGTGTATCTTCCATTTCATCACTGCAGCCAAAGCAAGTATTGTTCTAATGGAAGTGTATCTAGCTATAGGAGCAAAGGTCTCTTCATAATCTATCCCCTCTTTCTGGGAGAAGCCACGAGCTACAAATCTTGCCTTGTATTTCTCTATGCTACCATCTGCAGCATGCTTGATCTTATAGATCCACTTGGAAGTCACAACAGACTTCCCTTCTGGTCTTGGGACCACATCTCAAACATCATTCTTCATGATCGACTGGTATTCCTTGACCATGTCATCCTTCCATTCTTTCTTTTCCGCTGCTTCTTCATAACTGGAAGGTTCTTTGTTCATAATGTCACATAGTAAGGCAACATAGCTGGTGTGTGATCTTGTCCTCTTTCTTTCTCTGTGTTCCTCCTCTAGAATACCATACCTTTATGCATCTTGGATGAGATCTCTATCCCATGCAGGTTTCCTCTTGTGAGAGTTCTTCTCACAAGGTGGATCTACAGGTTCTTGTGGATCTTCTATTTCACAATCCACTTATGGTATTGCTTCATTCATGGTGGTGTCTTGTGTTCTGGGTACCCTTGGTTCTTCATAGTCTTCAACATGTGTCTTCCTTGATTTGATGTATGATGAGTTTTCATCAAAACTCACATCCCTACTGATGTCAATCTTCTTGAACCCTGGAAAGTAGATTTTGTATGCCTTCGAGCTTTCACTGTACCCCACAAATATACCCTTCTTTCCTGAAGGATCTAATTTTGTCCTCTTTTCTTTTGGAACATGTGTATATACTGGACAACCAAATATTTTGAGATGGCTAACTTCTAGTCTCTTACCAAAGAAAACTTCTTCTGGTGTCTTGTTGTCAAGTATCTTGTGTGGTGTTCTGTTTTGTGCATATACAGTTGTCCTTGCTGCTTCTGCCCATAGGTGCATGGGTAGATCTTGGTCATGCAACATTTCCCGTGCTACTTCCATGATTATTCCATTCTTCCTTTCTGCAAGCCCATTCTATTGTGGATTGTAGGGAGTGGTCAAGTCCCTCTGAATCCCTGAATCATTGCATAGCTTCTTGAAGTCCCCTGAAGTGAATTCTCTGCCATTGTCGGATCTAAATATCTTGATCTTCTTATCATTTTGATTTTCTATCAAGGCTTTGAATTCCTTGAACTTATCAAACACTTCATCTTTGTTCTTCAAGAAATAAACCCAAGTCTTCCTAGAGAAATCATCAATGAAAGAAACATAATATACATACCCACTCAGAGAACTGGATGACATTGGTCTGCATACATCGGAGTGGACAATCTCCAAGTTTCTTTTGCTTTGCTTTCACTGCTTGGAAATGCCTTCTTTGTGTTCTTTCCTTTTGCACATCCTTTGCAAACACCTTCATGCTTTGACTGGATTTCAGGAAGACCTTCTTCTGCTTTGCTTGTAATTGGTAGTGCCCTATAGTGCACATGAGCAAGCCTTCTATGCCAAGTTCACTTGGCTCCATGGATTCATGTACCATGGCATGTTCAGGTTGTCCCTTCAATTTGTGCAATCCTCCCTCTTGTTCTCCAATCACTACTGCATCATCTATGGTCTTACCTTTTTGCCACATAAGTACTTGACCATCCACAAATGCAACTCTCATCCCTTTTGCATCCAAAGATGATATGGAGAGAAGATTCTTCTTGAGTCCAGGTACATATAGAACATATTGCATCTTTAAAGACTTACCAAAGTCTAACTTGTAGGAGGCTTCACCACTTCCTTTTATAGGGTATTGATAGTCATCCCCAAGTTTAACCTTATGTGGTGGCTCATGTTCAGATAGGTCCATAAGAGATTCTTTGAATCCCGACATATGTTTAGAAGCCCCACTATCAATAAGCCAATCATTACACCCATGTGTAATAGTACCTGTGAGAGCAGAGATTAGAACATATTCATCGTCACTTGAAGAGTCTTCACTTTCTACCCTAGTCTTCTTCCTAGGAGGTTCATCATCCTCAGTAGCATGAGCATGATATCTCTTCTTGTTGCTCTTCTTGTTGTTGTTGTTGGAGTTCCTTTTGTTCTTGGGACATTCTAAGGCAAAGTGTCCCTTCTCATTATAAGTGAAGCATCTCATATCTTTCTTATCTCTTTGATGATGGTGGTGTGAAGATCTCTTGTGAAAAGATTGCTCCCTCTTGGGCTTACCTTTCTTGGTGTGTGTTGTGAAAGCTTGATCTTCATTTCCCATCTTTTCTTCTCAAGCCACAAGCCTAGATTCTTCTTGTGAACATTCCTCCCACAGTCTACTGAAGGAGATCAACTTCTTTCTTGCACAGATACCTTGGATGAAGGAGTCCCATGACCTAGGTAGGCCATTCAATGTGGTCATGACAATTTCTCCATTCTCCACTACTTCATCCATAACTTCAAGTTGTTATTTGATTTGAGAGACCTTAGTAAAGTAGGATTGGATGGTCTCTCCATTCTGGAACTTTACCCCTTTTAATTGATTCCGCAGAGTCATCTTCTGATTTATATTCTTTCCTTCAAACAAATTGGTCAAGGAGTCAAACATCTCCTTAGGTGTCTTTAGGGAAGACACATGGGGTATGAGATGGTATTTTATAGAATCAACAATGATTCTCTTGGCCTTGACCAAGTTCTTCTTTTGTAAGGCCTTAGCCTCATCTCCCTCTGGAACTGGAACCTCTTCTTTTATGTAGGTGTCCAAATCATTTTCTTCTAGGATTAACCCAATCCTATACTTCCATGCTCAAAAATTATCATCCCCTTCAAGCTTATCCTCAAGCTTGGTGTGGTGAGACATCTTAATGAGAAACTCAAATGGAAATAAAAGATTTAGGTCTTACCACTTGATTTGCTGAAACTAGATCTGGAGCTGGATTAGGGTTTGTCAGAGAAACCCTAAAAAATTCAAACTTTGAATTCCAAACTTCTGAATGGATGGAAAGATGCACCTTGCTAAGTTGATCAAGCTAGTATACTTCAAATTTGAAATCTGCAAAATTTGACCCCTCAAAATTGCCTTTGAAAATTTTGGATCTGCAATTTCTGGTTTTTTGGTCAAAATCCCGAACTAGGGTTTGATAATGCCCGGGGTTCTGCCCAACCAAAAAGTTCGATCTTGTGCTCTAAACTTTGATTTTTCTGAGGAGCATCCAGTCGTGGTCACAGATTTCAAAATTTTCAACTTTTGCAGAAACCCTAATTTTCCACCTTTTCGATCAAAATCCCGAACTAGGGTTTGATGATGCCCGGGGTTCTACCTAACCAAAAAATTCGATCTTGGTCTCTAAACTTCGATTTTCTTGAGGAGCATCCAGTCGTGGTCTCGGATTCCAAAAATTCCAACTTTCTCTGAAACCCTAATTTCCTGCAGTAGTGACGGGCCAAAAACTGAAAGTGCTTAGAATTGAATTCTGTCTCGACAGAAAGATGCGCCCTTGGAAGGAGAGTCATCCTAGCCTCTTGCCTTTGATGATATGTGGAGAGAAACCCAAATATTAAGAAGCCCTAGCTTCCGCAGTTGCACAGTGTCTTCTTCTTAGCACCGCTCTTATACCATGTTAATTTTTCGATAATTTCATTCAAACATTATCTAGGATCCTACTAAGAGAATAACATGCACAACATAACAATCATAAACACAAGAGACACAGAGTTTCCTCGGGGAAAACCAAGAAGGTGAAAACCTCGCAACTTCCTCAGAGATAGAATAAGCCCCAATACAAAGATCACAAAGATCAATCCCCAAAAGAGAGATGACTCCAATAGCTACTCCTCCTCCACTTGTGCGCACTCTTCTCTCTCAACTATGTGAGTTGGATGAGTGAGTGAATTAATAGAATGAGACACACTCACTCTCTATTTATACACAACTTAACCTGCCTTTAATTCTAACAGGGCCGACTTCCTAAGGAAGCCTAATAACCCAACCACATGACTCATATAAGGCCAACCCCACAATGGTGGTCTAATAACCCATCAAATATAAGTTGTGACACTTACAAATACAAATGACGACACTTCTAATTGGAGGAATAATACATCTCCATCATGAATATAATAAAGTACAAGTGTAATACATAGAAGAATATCTTCCGAAGTTACAAATACATCATTAAAAACCAGTCCTCCCAAAAAATAATTCCTTCAAGAGAAGCAAGAGCCCTCTTGGAGAGTTCATCCACCCGTTGATTATAAACACGGAGCACATGATGAAAGGTGATACTATCAAAGCGCTCAATTAGTGAGCGAGTCTCGAAAAGCAAATGTGTGAGCAAGAGCACATTGAAGGAGGCTGAACCTTTTTCCCAAGAGATGATGACCTTTGAATCTCCCCAAACCTATAGACAAGAAACCTCTTTGAAACAGGAAAAACGGAGAAGCATCCACAGAGCAAGTAGTTCAATGCGAGAATTCATACCCACTCCCGAATTCATCCAAAGCTTAAAGTATCTGTTGTTACTGATAAAGAGAATAACACGAATCCCACTGTTAACCCCACCAAGTTGAGAAGCCCCGTCAAAGAAGCGACAGGGGTAAGGATATTGAACCTGAGAATCATGTGGAACAAGGCCTCTACAATCACCCAAATTTGGATGTCCCGGGGAATTATAGTCCTTAAAATCCGAGAGAGCTCGACATCCATAAACCGTGACATTGGGCCACACTCCATAAAAAATAACAGAGTTACGAGCACACCAAACCTCCAAAAAAACAAAACATGGAAGGGCTTTCCAGTCCTTATATTGACGTGCCCAAAGGTTCAATCCATCCTCCATTTGAAGAGTACTCCAGTGGAACTGCCGACCACTGAAACTGCAGATCATCGAGCATAAATCCTTAACAAATGGACATCTTACAAATAAATGATCAGCAATTTCCTCCTGAGAAAAACATAACTGGCACCTACCCGGGCCGCAAAATTCCCTTTGACAAAGATTGTCGCAAGTTAAAATACTATTGTTTAGGATAGGCTAGTTGAAACATTTTAATTTAAGGGGCATTAAAAAGTTCCAAATCTTAGTAAACCACCACGTAGTCTGCGAGATTTCAAATGAGACAATTGAGTCATATGCAAGTTTAGACATGGCTACCCCATTGATATTATTCCAAGACCAAACAAGCTTATCATAGGTCTCTTGTAAGGTAATGTTTAAACTGCTCAGCCCTTTAACATAGGTGTTCCATTCCAGGGCCAAACTGCCAATAAGTCCCAACTGTTGCACCCAGATCCAGTTGGGACGACCCACCCCCGCAAATAACAGAACCATTGGATGGCACATGGAGTAATAACCCTTCAATCTTAACAACCTGAGTAGATCCGGTGAAAGTTGATGATTTAGAGGGCCACCCAAAATGGGGTCCTCACCCAGACGAATCTCACGGCCATGCCCCGGAATCCAGGACATCCAATTAGATAAAGTGGATAAATATCCCAACAAGCCACACCAAATGTTTGAGACCCCCTTTGCACAGGGAAGTCCATTTCTGAACCATTCGGTCACATAGAGGGTTTTTAGATATTTACCTTTGATGAGAATACTCCACGTTGAATTTGAAAATAACGCTCTCCACGGACTTTTGGTTTAAAGGGCCAAAGTGAATTTTTCAATATTTTTTAAAGCCCAGCCACCCATGTGCACAGGATGAGCCAACAAATGCCAATTTACCAAATGAAACTTTTGCTTTGCCCCACCACCAGACAAAATAAAAGAGAAAATACCTCTACGAATTCCTTTCAGAATTGTCTTTGGAATTTTGTAGAGAGAAAGCCAATAGACCGCCAGATTTTGCAGAACAGATTTTTCTAAGGTAAGTCTTCCCCGAAGGGAAATCCAGTGCCAACACCAATGGTTTATTTGTTTTTCAAAACGTTTTAGTAACCACAGCCAGCCACAAATAAGGTAATTTTTTGGCTAAAGAAAAAAACTGAGATAATTGGTGCCCTCAGTCAATGCCGTGAAATTATATGGTAGAATCCAGCTGACCTACGATTTAATAGATATGTCCACATTATTTTCAAGGAACCAAGATTTTTTAGCACTGACTAGCATCCTAGAAGCATAACAGAAAAGGTCCAATAATTTTTTGTAATTTTGCCATTCCAATAGAGACACGGGACCAAAAATCATTACATCATCCACAAAAAGTGTATGGGTCACGGATACATGTTCATAAACCTTTATAGCAAGAATGCTCCCCTCCCTTTTTTCCCTGAGGATAAGTCTGCTCAGTCCCTCAATGGTCAACATAAATAACAATGGAGAAAGGGGGCAACCCTGCCTCAACCCCCTGGAGCTTTTGAGGAAACCCGATGGCATCCCATTAATGATCACAACAAAATTCACAGATGTTATACAAACCATAATCCATTTTACCACTTCCTAGGGCAAGCCAATCCGAACCAGGACCAGCCGGAGAAAGGTCCAATCCACCCGATCGTATGCCTTGACAGGATCCAATTTAAGGAAGAGGGTATTTTTTTGCTTTGTCTTCACACTATGAAAAACCTCTTGTGTAACCCCCACTGCATCCAAAATTTCCCTGTCCTCCAGAAAGCTAAACTGTTCCTTTGAAATATATTTTGATAAACCTTGCTTGATTCTAGTTGCTATGATTTTTGTTATAACCTTGTAGATCAAATTACATAGTGAAATAGGCATGAAATCACTAAAATCCTCTGGATGTGATTTTTTTGGAATGAGAGCTAAAAAAGTTGAGTTTATTGACCAGCCGGAGAAAGGTCCAATCCACCCGATCGTATGCCTTGACAGGATCCAATTTAAGGAAGAGGGTATTTTGTTGCTTTGTCTTCACACTATGAAAAACCTCTTGTGTAACCCCCACTGCATCCAAAATCTGCCTATCCTCCAGAAAGCTAAACTGTTCCTTCGAAATATATTTTGATAAACTTGGCTTGATTCTAGTTGCTATGATTTTTGTTATAACCTTGTAGATCAAATTACATAGTGAAATAAGCATGAAATCACTAAAATCCTCTGGATGTGATTTTTTTGGAATGAGAGCTAAAAAAGTTGAGTTTATTGCTCCAGTCACCACACCACTAACGCAAGTCTTCCACTGCCTCCCATATATCCGAACCCATAACATCAAAGAAACAAATGAATAGCTCAACAGTCCACCCATCCGGACCTAGGCTCTTGTCTTTGGAAAAACCTTTCAGTACCTTTTCAATCTCCTGAAGAGTAGTTTCTTTAAAAATATTTTCCCCTTCCTCATCAGTGAACAATATTGGATATTCTTTGATCACCTTAAATTGCTCAATCATTGAGGCAGATTTAGGATCCTGATATACCTCTTGAAAATAATTTCTGGCTTCCCTTTGGAGGTCGCCAAGACCAGATATACGGTGACCATTCCTATCATTTAGGTCCCATGTGGTATTTTGAATTCTTCGGGCATCAGCAAATTTATGGAAAATTTTAGAATTTTGGTCCATAGCTTTAATCCATATAGCAAGACTCCTCGTGGAACTTGAGATGTTTTAACTTCCTCCCTTCTAGTTCTAATAAGGAGGCCTGATCACAAGCATTTAGCTTACCAATATATGCTTTATCAATTAAGACACTCAAGTCACGCTTAATCAATTCCAGATCCATAGCCAGTTCCTTTCTTTTTTGCTTTGACCATTGCATCATAAAGAATTTGTAGCCAATTTATCCATCGCCAAGAGCTCACCAGAAACATCTTGATTCCTCCAATGTACATCCACCGCCTTCCTAAAGATTGGATCTAATAACCATGATGAGTTGAATTTAAATGGATATATCTGATAGGCCACTTCAGTTTCAACTTGGAGAAAAATATGGCGATGATCACTAATACGGGTCTGTTGTACCCAAGTTTTGAACTTGAAATTTTTTTCTAGTAATTTCTCAGAGATAAGGAGCGGTCCAATCGTTTAGAGATTAGGGCCTCATTCTGTGTACCATTAGTCCACGTAGGAGCCAAAGGATATGGTTCCACATCCACCAGTTGTTTAGTAGAAAAAAGATCCATAAAAAAGTTGCCCAAGGGTCCAACTTGGCATGTCGACCCAATATTTCTGAAGGCCCCCAAGTGTAGTTGAAATCCCCCACCAAGATCAAGTTATCTAAATCAAGTAGGTGATCAGAGCAAGCCTTTTCCCAAAATTGCTTCCTATCACTATAAGGGCTATAACAGTTAACAATGTTGATACCGCTTGCAAAACCCTTCAACTTACCAGACAAAAGGATCCCCACTAAGACAATATAGAAATTTAACTCCAATACGTGAGGATTCCATGCAACCAAAAGGCCCCCAAGCAAACCATTCGCACTAACCGCACAAACCATCCAGTTTGGTTTGATTTTAACAAAGAAAGATCTGGCTTTCTCCTCACAAAGCATGGTTTCCTGAAGAAGAACTACATCCATATTTTTAATATGAAAAACTGGCTTGATGGCTAGTAGGTTTGGGAGGTCCCCAACTCCCCGGGTATTTAGAGAGAGGTAGATCCTTTACAACCCCTTGCAAGGGATTTGATGCCTCTAAGCACCCCAGAGTTTGGAGAGAGTGTATCCATTGGATTACCATGGGTATTTTCCTCCCCAGAGTTGTCTTTTAAAATAACAACTTTGACCTTCCTCACACTACGAGTTTTCAATGGAGAAAGTTCAGGGGCAAGTCCATCAAAACGAGCCCCTTTTATATGTTTGGAAGAATCAGAGTGTAGTCCCTACATCTGGGTATCCGCCGGCTTAACAGAGGACTCCAGGGCCACCTTCCGGTTCTTGAAAAAGGTAGGGATAGACTCTTTTTTTACCATCTCGCAGTAGGAGGGGATCACCATAAGGTGGGGATTTTCCACCAATGTCATCGATGGCTCAGACTCCACAAACTTAGGGTCAGGTAGGGCCGCAGAGGGAAGAGAATCAGATAGAGAAGGGGAAGCAACTTGCAATGTCAGTGGAGAGTGATCCAAGGAAACAAGAATGGTGTCGGGTGAAGAGGGGACCGAGATCAGTGAGTCCGACCCATTCAAGGAGTGGGTAGATAAATTATCAATAGGATAGTGAGGAGAGAGGGTGGCGTTGGCACGGCAATCATTTTGTGAGGACTCAAGAGAAGAAGGAGAGAGTTCAGAAGAGGTCCCATTTTCGGATCTTTTTTTTAATGCCAAATTTATGGTAAAGGATTTCCAAATCATTAAGTGATTGAAAAAAAGATGGGTCATAGTGTGCAAGCTTACCCATGATATCCAGCTGGTCAGATCCCAGAGAAGGGAGCCTGTTGGAGAAACCGTCCATGACACTAGCCTCATCCAACTCCAGCTCACTGCCATCCTCAGCCGACCACAAGGGATCCATGGCCAGGTGCCGGGGAGGACGAACCAAATTCTCACACTGACGACAGAGATGGCCAACCTCCTTATAATGAGAGGAATGAAAAGGGATGCCCCAATAAAAATAACTTGGTCAAATTTCTTCCCACACCAGTCAATATGGAGGGTATCAATAAGCCTAATGGAGATGTCAACTTCAACCAATAGTCGCCCCATCCGCTTGTCCACACCATTCAGAACATCCTCTTCAAGATGCAGAGAGTGCCCATGACTATTTTCGACTGCTTCGAAGGCCCCCCAATTCCACATCACTAGCGGGAAACTGAGAAGAAGAACCCACAAATGCCTAAATCTGATCGTGGCCCTATCCGGGTCAAAATCGGTGTGCCACCTCTGCAACATAAGGCTTCCCACCCCTCTAAGCCAAATTTTCTCAAGGATATGGGACGCATGCTCCTCCTCCTGAAACTTGAATCCATACCAACCCCGAGCCAGAATAGATACTTTATGAACATAATTAAGTATTGGCCCCCAAGTATCAGCAACCCAACGGACAATATCCTTCCTATTCATAGCCATGTAAGAAAATATGCCAACTAGAGTCATCATGTTGAATTCAACAAGCTCCTCCAAGCCCACATCCCTACCCATTGTGAGCCAATGCTCGCCCGAACGACTCTTCCACTTCTCAAGCCTCTGTTTTGTTCTACAGGAGGAATTATGTGCATGACCATTGCCTTTGGAGGAGGTAACCCCCTGATCACCATCAGATTGAGGATGGAATCCTCCCAAGTGATCCTTTCCCTGTTTTGTGGACAACTTCCCTTTCTTAGATACGTGGTAGTCAACAAACGAAGAGTGTTCAACACCCGGCGCTAGGGGTTGTTTTCCTTTTAACATTTCCTTGTAGAATTCGTCCGGCTTCATAAGGTCGTTTTCTTCTATCCAGAAATCCGTCGACGACGAGGAGTGTATTTCCTCGGTAAAATTTACAGGATCACCCATACGTCCCTTGGAAATGAAGGAACAACAAGTATGTCTAGCTAGGACCCCAAGAAAAATGCTCGAAGTGGCCGTAGAGGAGGGAACAATCCAAATAACAGCACAAACTCACCGTAGGTCGACACCGGAAAAAAGTAGAGAGAAACCGGCACTGAAAACCCCAACACCACCAACCAACACCAGCAAAAAAGAGCAAAACACAAACCACCATAGCTAAAAGGCTATTTGCAACATACTTTTCTATTTGCTATTATGCAACACTATGAAGCTATTATGCAACTATAAAGCTATTTGCAACATACTTTTCTCCAACTATAAAGTTATTATGCAATTATAAAGCTAATATGCATAACATGTTTGGGGTTATTATAAATAAATAAATAATAAGCACTAGAATATACATCCCACTCAATTTGTTCCCTCGATTACTAAAAATAGCTCTATCAATAAATGTCTTGCTTCTTTCTATGTCATTGAACTATGCCCAAAATTTGTTTGAGAAAACATTATAATCCTAAACTATTGACTCAACATTCCTATTCCATCCTCATTATTGTCCCTTATAGTTAGTGCTTGAAACCTTATAGCTTAACTCTGTATATTTTATTTTACTTTGAGTTTGTGTGGTCATACATCATACTCACATCCTTTAAACATTAATAGTGAGATTCACTAAAACATTTGAGAGGATGAACAAATAAAAAGAAGATGGTTGGGTAGTAACTTGCACAAGAGAGTGCTTTAAAAGAAGATGGGTGGGTAGTAACATGCACAAGAGAGTGCTTTAGGACTTCATAGTGTTCATTTTTGCATGCAAAGCCTAAAGTATGAGAAAAACAAAAAGAAGATGGTCAGGTAGTAACATTCAAAAGAGAGTGCCTTAGGACATCATAGAGATTTTTTACATGCAAAGTCTTGAGTATAAGAATCAATGCTCTATGGAGGGACCAAGTAATTTCTCCTCCTTTTCTCTCATGCTTCATGTTGATTTTACACCATACCTTTTGCAATGCATATGCTCACTTATAGGGCCAAACATGCGTGTGCACATGATCAATCATGATCTACTTCCTTGTGAGTTCCCCTTGCTTTCACTCCACTAACAAGACCTACTTGTGGGTCTCTCTCACACTTATGCTTCCATAGTAACTTTCCTTTATAGTTTCCTTTTCTTTCACTCCACCAACACCATCTACTTGCGGGTCTCTCTCACACTTATGCTTCCATAGTAACTTGCCTTTAGAGTTTCCTTTTCTTTCACTCCACCAATGCCATCTACTTGCGGGTCTCTCTCACACGCGTGCTTCCATAGTAACTAAGTGTGCACATTCTTTGGGCCCTCTTGTAGAAACTTTTGGGACATATGGGGCTTTACTTGGTGTATGATCACTTGCGGATATGACTGCCTATCTTAATGGATGATTCAATTTAAAGAAGTGTCATTTCTTAGTTTTCCATGAAATACATAATGCAATATACTTATTAAGAGTTTATCTCATTTGTGGGAATTGAACACGGGTGGGTAGGATAATATGCCTTTACATAAGGACTCGAGTTAGACCCAATTGACTAAGTATATCTTTATTAATGTCAATGCATTTAAAAAAAATAGGATTAAAATGAAAATTAAATAAATTAATTAATGTTCTTATTAAAAAGAAAATCAATAGAATATCTATATCTATCTATCTATCTATATATATATAATATTTTATTTAATATTTAAAGGAAATTAAGATATAATTTTAAAGATAAAATAAAATATATATATATCTTTTATACATAAACATAAAATGTGAAATGAGAGGTTGGTTTGCAGGCTACCCCATTCAAACTCCTCCATGTAAAAAGGGAGATGGATGTGCTGGCAAGCGGAGAGGACATGTGATCCTAATAAGCTTATATGTTAATTTCCAAGTAAAAAGGTTGGGACCTCATTGTTAGTTGTCCATACTAAGGGTAGAGGGACTTGCAAAATTATTATTGTAGTCTAGGATGGATCTCTTTCTTTCTAAAGGAGAGGTGGGAGGCTTATTTGTTTCATATTAGTAATTAGCAACTCAATCCAAAGGGAGAGAAGTGAAGCAATCAACTAGAGGTGGAGCCCTTAATTAGCCCATGTTACATCTCCAAAGTTGATCCAAAATGACAAGTTGGGGGAGAAGGATAAATGTTGTTTGTTTGTAATACTTAGATCAATAATTGACTATCTTAGAGTTAATTTGTTAAGCAAAATATCTCAACTCATATCAAATATGCATACCTTCCCCCTTTGTTAAAATAAAGTGTGGAAATTTTGTTTCCAAAAATTAGATTCCAAGGAAAGCTTATTAAATATTACAAGAAACCCCTTGCTAATGATATAGCCACTTGTATGAATATAACATCCCTTAATCCAAAGGTGTCGAGTATGTCAAACTAGTCTAAAGATTGCTTTGAGCAATGCGAAAGCTCATACTTGTGTTAAGATTCAATACGCTAAGACATAAAATATAATCATTACATTCCATTTCACAATAATAGCATATACAGGATCACTGAAAGAACAACAAGCACAGCATAAACACAAGAGACACAAATTTATCCTGGGAAACCCTCATGGGGTGGAAAACCGAGCAAAGCTTCCTCAATATAGATGACCAGGGAATACAAAGATGTAATCCTCAACCATGAGCTCCTTCTCCTCCATATCAGATCTCTCTCTCACTTATGCGCTAATCACAAGTGAGTGAATGTGTATTAAATGAGGAACACACCTCCTCTATTTATACACAACTCTGACTTGACTTTTACACTAACTAGGTCGGCCCCAACTTAACCACTTAACATAATGTGACAGGGCCGACCCCACTAGGGTGGTCTAATAACCCTTTAACCCACATGAATCATACAGGGCCGACCCCCACTAGGGAATTCTAATAACCCTAGTTACCACATTCTCCATGGAGGAATAAAACATCTCCGGATGTACAATAAGCTCTTCGCGGAGGAATGAAACATCTCCGGAATAATAAAGTACAAATACAATATTCTTAGAAGTTACAATATCTCAACACTCCCCCTTAACGAGAAGCATATTATAACAACATCTACAGGAGCAAGGAGTCATCAACATCACACATGATACATCTATAAATCATTGGAAGCTTTCTTTATACATCATCATCAGTAACCCATTCAGTTACTGGAACAAAATCAATACTGGAACATCAACATCGTCAGTATCGAGTCTTCATCTTCTGCAGCACTCGATCAGCTACAGCATTGTCATCATCTGGATCACCCGATCAACAGCCTCATCGTCTGGATCTACCGATCAACATCATCGTCATCTATACCATCACTATCAACAACATCGTCATCTAGACCATCATGATTAGCAGCATCTTCATCTAGACCATCACGATCAGCAGCATCGTCATCTAGACCATCACGATCAGCAGCATCGTCATCTAGACCATCACAATCAACAACATCGTCATCTAGACCATCACGATCAACAACATCATCATCTAGACCATCACGATCAATAACATTGTCATCTATATCATCACGATCAGTAGCATCATCATCTAGACCATCACGATCAATAGCATCGTCATCGAGATCATCACGATCAGTATCTGGATCCTCTCGATCAACAACATCAACATAGCAACATACTCTGCAATGTACAAGATCCTATTACGGGATGATCAATCCCTCTCACTTTAAGACATAGGTCCAAGGATGATACAATCTTGATCTGCTTATGAGATGATCAGTCCCTCTCAATTTAAGACATCTCTCATGTCTATGGACAATGCAATCCAAATCAACTTATAGGCTGATCAATCCTGATCTCTTTAAGACACCTCACCATGTCTAGGGACGATGCAATCCCGAATTAGCTTACAGGATGATTAGTCCTTATCACTTTAAGACATCTCACCATATCTAGGGACGATGCAATCCCGAATCAGCTTACAGGATGATTAGTCCTTATCACTTTAAGACATCTCACCATGTCTAGGGACGATGCAATCCAGAATAAGCTTACAGGATGATTATTCCTTATCACTTTAAGACATCTCACCATGTCTAGGGACGATGAAATCCTGAATCAGCTTATAGGATGATTAGTCCTTATCACTTTAGGACATGAGTCCAAGGACGACAATCCTGATCCACTTACGGGATGATCAATCCCTATCACTTTAGGACATAAGTCCAGGGATGATGCAATCCCATCACGTACATTTTGAACCAAACGTTCAGGGACGATGCAGTCCTATCACGTACATTTTGAACTAAACGTTCAGGGACAATGCAGTCCTACCATGTACATTTTGAACCAAACGTTTAGGGACGATGCAGTCCTATCACATACATTTTGAACTAAACGTTCAAGGACGATGCAGTCCTATCACGTCCACTAGGGACCACTTTCTCAAAGACAAATGTCTACGGATCTCTTTTAGGACATGTGTCCAGGGATGATACAATCCCTCTCGTCCACTTAGACAAAGTCTATGGACCATATATCGACCTCATCATCGGAACTGGTATCCTCATCATCGACCTCATCGTCGGAACAGGTAACCTCATCATTAACCTCATCGTTGGAACAGGTAACCTCATCATCAAATACAAATATGCACATCATCGATACAGGTATCCTCATCAATACAGTATCCACATCAATGATACAGTATCCTCATCAATACACTATCCTCATCAACAACCTTACCATCGATATAGGCAATCTCATCATCGATATAGGTACCCACATCGATACCAGTATCCAAAAAATATCATCATCAACCATATAACTCCCCCTTTCGAGGAGGGTCCTTCTGAACTACACCAAGCTTGTCTTGAAAATACTCAAACTCTTCTCGAGACAGAGGTTTGGTCAATACATCAACAACTTGTTCGTTAGTGCTCACATACTCGAGCTTGATAGCTCCTTTCTGCACCATATCCCGTATATAGAAATATCAGATCTCTATGTGCTTTGACTTATCATGGAACACTGGATTCTCTGTCATCTTGATACAACTCTGGTTGTCACACAGGATCACAATGGGGTCCATCTCTAAGTTCAAACAATCTTGATAACAACTTCCGAAGCCATACTGCTTCACAACTAGCAGAGCAAGCAGCTATATATTCCGCTTCAGTTGTGCTGAGAGCCACACTTGACTGCTTCCTGCTAAACCATGAGATAATGGCAGATCCTAGACAATAACATCCACCCGATGTACTCTTCTTGTCTGATACACTTCCTGCCCAATCAACATCTGTGTAGCCATACAATCTGAAGTCATGATCTCCACGATAACATAGACCAAAGTCTATCGCACCCTTTAGTTACCTTATCACATGCTTTGCAGCTATCAGGTGAACTCGTCTAAGTTCCACTAGATACTGACTCAAGGTGTTCAACGCAAAGCATATATCTGGCCTGGTATTCGTCAGATACATTAATGACCCAATAATCTTTCTGTATAGAGTCACATCCACTAAGTCTGAGGAGTCATCAGCTAACAGCTTCAAGTTGGAACCCATGAGAGTGGCCATGGTTGTACATTCCAACATATCAAATCTTCTCAAGATTTCCACAATATACTTTCCCTGGTTAAGAAAGATTCCTTCTGAGCCTTGCCATACTTCCAGACCTAGGAAGTAATATATCTATCCGAGATTTTTCATCTCAAATTCTGAAGAGAGCTTCTTCTTGCTTTCCATGATCTGTTTCTCATTCCCTATCAGAAAGAGATCATCCACATATAGTAATAGTATGACAGGTTCATCATCCATAACCTTAAGATAAAGGTTAGGATCATCTTTACTTTTGGTAAAGCCCAAGCTTGTCAAGAAGCTATCAATTCTCCCTCTGTGATTGAACATCATTCACACTCTACATTGAGTGATCTTCTGCATATCTATATGTGCCATCTCCCGTCAGATGGGTCTGCTGATATGAGCCTCAAGATCATTTGAACTCTGTGGTGAGTTCCTTCTCGCATCCATGTCATATGTATATAGAAACCATATTCAACCTTGTAGCAAAGGTTGAAATCCGCATCACCCATGGTGATCATTAAACTCATCAAATGACTATCGATCCTGGGTACCCGTACATAGCTTGATTCACACTTCTTCTTCAATTACACCATTAAGAGAATGGTCTTATCTAGCCACTTGAAGCAAACATCTCGTCATGATCCTCTACCTCTTTCTAAGAGAATCTTCTAGTCACAAGCCTTCTATAATACGTTTGATTTGTAAATCTTATTGCTGACATCCATCACTTGTTCGGTGTTCATCATTCTTCATGATATTTCCTACAAATCAAAGTTCATTACATGATTAGTAATACTTCATAATCATCAAATCATGTTTGACATGATAATCTATTATGCATACATATATGATTCACATAGTTATGCAATTATCTTGACCAGTACTTTGACACAACACTTTTCCATATCCTGTATGCATACAATGGCTATCTAGATGCCTTCCATCTCTACCAGAACATACTATCTAGAGCGTGCACAACTCTCAGCATGTCAGCAAAGAGGTTTCATTCTAGACAAGCAACAATGGAATGTTTGTCCAACTTACCAATCATATGCATATTAGTAGTATACTGTTCAATGCTATATGAATGTTTACACTCAGCATGATATATTCTAGGAATGCATACAACTACTATGAGCAATATTATTTACTATTTAGAGATTCAAGAAGTAATTTAAATGACAACTTAAATACTTATCTTTTATATTTGTGTGGTTTCCTCTCGCTTGATCTCTATATGTATTTGAACTTCTTTTCATTCTGTACCACTATGCATTCTTAAGTGTGCACTAGTGTCATCCTCATGATCTCATACACAAACATACATTCATTAGTATAATCTCAATACTATCAAAACATTATAATTCTAAATAATCTTAAGTATGTATGGTCATGATCATTACATACACAGGTATACTTACCTAAGATCCTAACAAAGTAGGATTCTAACTTGATATAGGAAAACATACCTAGATTGTCAAGCTTGGTTATGTCTTAACATACCCAAACAATATCTTCTTTGTTCTCTTCAATGATTTAGAGACCTTGTGCCAGAACCTGCATATCTCATAAGTTAAGCATAGTAGAACAAAGTCATACATACCTTGTAAGTAGAGCTTCTATGTGGTCAAAGACTATGGATGAGTCTTTGTCTTCATGTCATCATGGTCATAAAACTTCATTTGTCTTTCTTGATGTACCTATATCTTGTTAGCAGACAACATCACCCTCATACAACACCACAGGTGCATTAGTACAATCATATAACCCTAATGAAAGAATGTCTTCTATCATTCACATGCATTCATACTTTTACTAGGGTGATAAGACAATTCCAAGATTAATCAAGATTGTACTAACCTTAATAATATGAATACAAACATATCATAAACTTAATCATGAACAGATTTCAACACATACCTGTCGATATTTCTTGTAGTCATCTTATGTAAGGCCTTAGCCTCATCTCCCCCTGAAACTGGAACTTCTTCACTTATGTAGGTGTCCAATTCATTTTTTTCTAGGATTAACCCAATCCACTTTGATTTGGTGAGACTGAATCTGGAGTTGGATTAGGGTTTGTCAGAGAAACCCTAAAAATTCAAACTTTGAATTTCAAACTTTTGAATGGATAGAAAGATGTGGCTTGCTGAGTTGAACAAGCTGGTATACTTCAATTTTTAAAACTGCAAAATTTGACCCCTCAAAATTGTCTTTGAAACTTCCGGATTCACTTGATAGGACCCTGAACTAGGGTTTGATAAATCCCACCCTTATTCCCAACCAAAAGGTTTGATCCAAATCTCTAAGCTTTGATATTTCTGAGGAGCTTCGAGCCGTGGTCACAGAGTTCGAAATTTCCAACTTTTGCAAAAGCCCTAATTTTCCACCTTTCCGATCAAAATCCCGAACTAGGGTTTGATCAAGCCTGACCTTCTTCCCAACCAAAAAATTTGATCTTGGTCTCTAAATTTTGATTTTAATGACTAGCACTCAGCCGTGGTCTCTGATTCCAAGAATTTCAACTTTATCTAAAACCCTAATTTCCCACAGCAGTGACGATTCAAGAATGAAGGTGCTCAAAATCCAAATCTGTTTTGACAGAAATATGCACCTGATTGTTTCTAGTGTAACTCCGAAATTAAGAATCCACAGGGTCTGAAACTTCTGCTTGTGGTATCTTGACCTGTCATCTTTCCAACCCCATAGGTTTGACCTCAATTGGATTCTCTGAGAGAGAGTTATTCCAAGTGTCGCAACGTGACCTGTTTATGGGATAAAACAGGAGAGCAAACTTGTACGGCGTGCCATGTGTCACTGGTTCAACTTCGCCCTCTGAAAATCTTACCTGAGAAACTATAGTCTGTCTTCTACTTGTCACTTTTTATGAAATTTCATTTGGATCTTCCTAGCCCAAGTTGTGACCTTTTTTCGTAGGTCACCTGTTTATGACTAAGATCTGGAAGAGGCAAAAACCCTAACTTGTACTGATCATAAATCACAAAGTACAACGAATTAGAGGCTATACTTTGGACACAAGGTATAGGGGGATGTTATCTACAACCTGTAAAGGTTTCAGATCTTGAACCTTTGCGAAAATGGATTTATGGTGAAAGTTCCATGATGACTGGTTTTTGCTATATAAAACCCTAACCTTCAAATTGTCGCAAGTGAAGCAAGTGTCGTAAGTGCCATACATTGCCTTCCTTCAGGTTAGCTCTGATACCATGTTAAGATATAATATGCTAAGACAGAAAATATCAGCATTACATTCCATTTCACAATAATAGCATATACAGGATCACTGAAAGAACAACAAGCATAACATAAACACAAGAGACACAGATTTATCCTGGGAAACCCTCATGGGGTAGAAAGCCCATCAAAGCTTCCTCAATATAGATGACCAACAAATACAAATATGTAATCCTCAACCATGAGCTCCTTCTCCTCAATAGCATATCTCTCTCTCACTTATGCGCTAATCACAAGTGAGTGAATGTGTGTTAAATGAGGAACACACCTCCTCTATTTATACACAACTCTGACTTGACTTTTACACTAACTAGGTTGGACCCAACTTAACCACTTAACATAATGTGACAGGGCCGACCCCACTAGGGTGGTCTAATAGCCCTTTAACCCACATGACTCATACAGGGCCGATCCCCACTAGGGAAGTCTAATAACCCTAGTTACCACATTCTCCACGGAGGAATAAAACATCTCCGGATGTACAATAAGCTCTTCGCGGAGGAATGAAACATCTCCAAAATAATAAAGTACAAATATAATATTCTTAGAAGTTACAATATCTCAACAACTTGATGATTCTTTTTTAAACCCACTTTTGAGGCTAAGCTCTCAACAAGGAGCAAGAAGTGTTTATTCTATCTTTTATGTATGTACACATGTTGTGTGGACCCAAACTTAGTTCTAATATTGTAAACACATTAATGATAATATTAATACAATTTATAATAATATTAATGACACTTGGTTAATATATATTATATGTTTTTTATTCAATTAAGAATAAAAATAACTAAAACATAATTAATAATAAATAATCAATCCTAAAATATAATTAAAAAAATACATTAAAAAAATCATTTATCATATATCATTTAAGAAATAATTATTGGAGCTATTTATTCTACGTTTTTGAGTTTATGGTGGTGGGTTTTGGTCGGAATCCAATAATTGTTTTTTGGTAAAATGTAGTTTTGAAAGTGTTTAAAATTGCGTTTTTGAATCCATAAATAGATTCAACACCCTCAAATAACTCCATGGCATCCAAATTATGCAATTTACATAGTTAATATATGTGATTCTAAAGCTTTCCAACCAAACTCCAAACAAAATAAGATGAAAAATATGCCAAAAAAATTGAAAACATAGAATATTTATACCACCCCATACACTTTCTATTTTTTTTGTAAGGTTTTAGTACTGATGAACTGTGCCTGTTGTTATATCTCTCTGCCTTTATTTTTATGAGCAGCTCTATAAGCTTTGTTTGAGTTCTAGTTTTTTTGGTGGATATACAATAATGATATTCTTCTAGAATTGATTAAAGTTCCACATGAACTAGATTGTCGATGTACTTATTTATTTCTATTGAATAACAAAGGCACGGTTGTTTCTTCTTGAAAAGTTATATAATAATTTTGATATACAATAAATATAATTAATTCTAAATGTGAAAAAACATTTCAAAGAAATAGCAAATAATGTTGGATTTCAAAAAAAAATAAAAAGTAAAAATAAAAATTAAATAACATTGGGATTGAAAATAAATAAAAAGTAAAAATCAAAATTATTCTACCCAATCATGTAATACATTAAAAAAAATGAATGTAAAGTTTTAATCTCAAAATCTAAGGTACACAAATATATAACAACAATAAAAAAAGGGTTGTGTGAATGTTTATTTTAAATGAATTGTAGTAAGAATATAAAGTGGATCTAAAATTGGCATTGGTGCTTTCTTATTTCAATTTGAAAACTGTTACAAGTAGCTGTGATATAACACTGTTCAATTTGAAAATTGTTACAGTAGTTGTGATATAATGCCGTCCTCTGTGTGCCTTGCTACTTCCACAAAATGGACACTCAAGCTGCTGCTCTAACATATCAAATTTCAAGATCTGAATTCTCTAAATTAAGAGATTGAATTGATGCTTGAGTATTGCCCTCTTGTTTTCCTATAGATTTTATTTCTTAATAGGTTTTATCTTCAGAAATAGCTTCAGTTTGCTCTACTTCTGCCACCATTACAAGTTCAATACATTAAGCTATTTGTAGGAATTAGCTAGTACAGGATGATGGCACAATATTATCTATACATGTTTTTTTCACCGAATCACCATATATATCAGCAAACATTTTATTAGTGGATGTAAGCTACGATGTGTGAGTCTGGTTGATGGATGCCAACAAACTACACATTTTGCTTGCTAATTTGGAGGTTATATAGTGTGTTCTCGAGTGAATTGAAGTTAGATGAGAAATTCCAATTAATGAGATCAAGCTACCTTCTCTTCCTCTTCGGGGCTTTCCTAAAAGTGGTTTCATTCAGTCCTATTATTTGTTTGAGAGGTATGACCAACCATCATGTTGGAGGATGAATGACTCTTTCCAGACTGCCAAATGTCAAACAAACAAAAAATGCATTCATGACAATAACCATTAGCATATAAACTAACTTCTAATGTAAGCCCCTAGAATGGCCTCATTATTCAAATGTTGGGCTTTATTGTCTTCATGCATCTCCTTAATCACATCTCAAGGTAATCATAATTTCTACCCATCAAAATGGATTTTTAACCAAAATTGTCCTATCTATGTATTTAATGGAAGTTAGGTTTCTATATGGGCATTGAAAAAACCCGGATGATAATTATCTTATATCTAACATCAGCCTGAAAACCATTCCAATCAAAACTCATAACACAATTGGAAGTTAAGGTCCAACAAAAGTTGGAAAATCATCAAACACAATGACACATGTACAATCATCAACTATATTGTTAAAAAATGGATTTTCTATTACATTAGAGGATGGGATATGTTACCTACTTCCCTAACATGGTCAGGGTTGTCAAGTTCATGTTACAACTTGTAGATTTAATTTATATGAAATCATGAGGCTTTTGGATGTTCTATTTGGTAATATATTGGCTCCAAACAAAATTTGTGAAAAACTATAATTGAATTGGTAAGACTATAGACATGAGCTTCCTTTAAGGACAATCAAAGAAGGAATCTTCATAATATTGCAAGTATCATGTTTACAACAGTAAGCTAGAAAAATGATCGAGGCATCAACAAATGGACTAATAACTTTCATCCAGGATTCCATATTCCCTAAATGATTTCAAACAAAATGAAGCTCCAATTGACGAAGATAGTCAACAATAGATTGATTTGCATGCATCAGTTAATAACTTAATACATCTCCAATATTATTCTGCTATGTGTACAACATCTAGGGTTCAAGCCTAAGAAGCCCGCTTGGGGACGCCTATGTTAATTTTTCGATAATTTCATTCAATATTATCTAGGATCACTAAGAGAATAACAAGCACAGCATAACAATCACAAGAGACAATGGACACAAAGCATTTCACTGGGGAAAACCAAGAAGGTGAAAAACCCCGCAACTTCCTCAGAGATAGAATAAGCCCCAATACAAAGATCACAAAGATCAATCCCCAAAAGATAGATGTCTTCAGCAGCTATTCCTCCTCCACTTGTGCGCACTCCTCTCCCTCAACTATGCAAGTTGGATGAGTGAGTGAATGAATAGAATGAAAGACAGACACTCTCTATTTATACAATGACTTGACCTGCCTTTAACCCTAACTGGGCTGACTTCCTAAGGAAGCCTAATAACCCATCCACATGACACATACAGGGCCGACTCCACACCGGTGGTCTAATAACCCATCAAATATAAGTTACGACACTTACAATGTAACTTGCGACACTTGCAAATACAAATGATGACACTTCCAATCGGAGGAATAATACATCTCCGTTGGGGATACAATAAAGTACAAATATAATATATAAGTGAATATCTTCCGAAGTTACAAATACATTAACACTCCCTCTTAACTAGGAAGGTATTCTCTTGACACAGGTCATCAATACACATACGCACAAGTCTTCAATTCTGGAGCTGGATCATCGTCACTCGATCACGGAGCATCATCGTCATTGCTGTTGTACTTGTCATTTCAATCATTGGGGCTGTCTCTCAATTCTTCTTGTCATAGGAAGTTCTACAGAGCCAACCCTTTTTCATGCTAGATGTAGGCCTAGCCTCCTGTAGGTCTTCATCATCTCTGCGAGTTGGCCATCCTGTGGAATCCTCAGGGCTGATTGCGTGCGTCAACAAAACCTTGAAAGAGCATCCTAGGACTGATTACGAGCTTACTGCTCAACCTATCGGATCTCCTAGTACTTTTACATGTGACCTACACAAAACCTTAAAAGAGTGTCTTGCGACCTGCAAGATCTCTAAAGAGCATCCGAGGACACTGTCCGGATCTCCAGGACTGATTACATGTGGTCTCCACAAAACCTTAAAAGAGTGTCTTGCGATCTGCAAGATCTCTAAAGAGCATCTAAGGAATTTTACGTGCCTAGAACAACCTGTCCAGATCTCCAGGATTGATTACATGTGGTCTAGCAAAACCTTAACAGAGTGTCTTGCGACCTGCAAGATCTCTAAAGAGCATCCAATGACTTTTACATGCCTGACACAACCTGTCCGAATCTAGAGGACTGATTATATGCTACCCTCGCACAACCTGTCCACGGCCATGGAGTACCATCCTGATACTCATGATCAACCTGATCATCCTCGCACGGAGCATCATCCTGATGCTCATGATCATACTGATCATCATCATACAGTACATCATCCTGATGCACATCATCACATCACATGATTGTCCTGATCATCATCATAGCATCATCCTGATGCATATCATCACATGATCATCCTGATCATCATCATAGCATCATCTTGATGCATATCATCATCACATGATCATCCTAATCATCATCATACATAACATCATCCGGATCATCGTCTTGATGTTCATCACACAGCGCTTACATCCACAGCCATGGGAAGGATCCTCCTACCACCATGCTTGGAATGGCTCCTGCAAATGTGTCCCATCACTTCCTCCTCGAAGTATATTCTATATGAAGAACACCAATCCTCTCTCTGAAGTACTCGAAATTCACTCTGGATAGTGGTTTGGTCAACACATATGCAATCTGCTCATCCGTCGCAACATACTAGAGATTCACTGCTCCTCTCTGCACCATATCCCTGATATAGTGATATTTGATCTCAATATGCTTCGACTTGTCATGGAACACTGGGTTCTTTGACAACTTCACACAACTCTGGTTGTCACAATAGATACAAGTAGCATCCAACTGGAGATCAAACAAATCAGACAGTAGCTTCCTTAGCCATACTGCCTCACAACTAGTTGAACAAGCTGTGACATACTCTGCTTCGGTTGTA
Source organism: Larix kaempferi (assembly GCA_027924585.1). Classification (NCBI taxonomy): domain Eukaryota; kingdom Viridiplantae; phylum Streptophyta; class Pinopsida; order Pinales; family Pinaceae; genus Larix; species Larix kaempferi. The sequence continues at coordinate 3,770,481 of BSBM01000369.1, forward strand.
CTCAGTGCTACGCAGGATTGCTTCCTGCTAAACCAAGAGATCACACCTGATCCCATATTGAAGCAGCACCTCGAAGTGCTCTTCCTATCTGCAGCACTGCCTGCCCAATCTGTATCAACATAACCCTCCAAGTTAAACTTTTGATTCACATCATACTTGAGCCCATAATCAACCGTACCCTTCAGGTACCTCAGAATATGCTTTACAGCAATTAGGTGAACATGTCTAGGATCCATTAGGAACCGGCTCAAGGTGTTCACCGCAAAGCAAATATATGGTCTCGTGTTCGTCAGGTACATCAAGGACCCAATCATCTGACGATACATCATGGCATCAACTGACTCTGATGAAACATCACTCAATAGCTTCAGGTTCAATGCCATAGGTGTGGCCATGGCCTTGCAGTCCATCATCCCGAACCGCTTTAGATTCTCTACTGCATACTTCCCTTGTCTAAGGAAGATTCCATCTGCACTTTGCCACACCTCCATACTTATAAAGTAATGCATCATACCCAAGTCCTTCATCTCTAACTCGGCAGCGAGCTTCCTCTTCGTGTCGACAATCAACCTATCCTCACCTATCACAAACAAGTCATCCACATATAGTAGGAGTATCACTATATTTCCTTCCTTAACCTTGTGGTAAAGGTTGGAATTTGCTTTACTCTTGGTAAATCCCAAACTGGATAGGAAGCTGTCTATCCTGCCGTACCATGTTCTGGGTGATTGCTTCAAGCCATACAAGGATTTCTTTAACTTGCACACATATGACTCCCTATCATGTGTCTCAAAACCGAGTGGCTGTTCCACATACACTTCCTCTTCGACTACACCATTCAAGAAGTTGTCTTGACATCCATCTGGTGTATCTTCCACTTCATTACTGTAGCCAGAGAAAGTACTGTTACGATGGAAGTGTATCTGGCTACAGGTGCAAAAGTCTCTTCATAATCTATCCCTTCTTTCTAGGAGAAGCCACGAGCCACAAACCTTGCCTTGTATTTCTCTATGCTACCATCTGCAGCATGCTTGATCTTGTAGATCCATTTGGAATTCACAACAAAATTCCCTTCTGGTATTGGGACCACATCCCAAACATCATTCTTCATGATCGACTGGTATTCCTTGACCATGGCATCCTTCCATTCTTTCTTTTCTGCTGCTTCTTCATAACTGGAAGGTTCTTTGTTCATTATGTCATAGAGTAAGGCAACATAGCTAGTGTGTGACCTTGTCCTTTTTCTTTCTGTGTGTTCCTCCTTTGGAATACCATACCTTTCTACATCTTGGATGAGCTCTCTAGCCCATGCTAGTTTCCTCTTGTGAGAGTTATTCTCACGGGGTGAATCTACAAGTTCTTGTGGATCTTCTATTTCACGATCCTCTTCTAGAATTGCTTTGTTCATGGTGGTGTCTTGTATTCTGGGTACTCTTGGTTATTCATTGTCTTCCACAGGTGGCTTCCTCGATTTGATGTATGCTGAGTCTTCATCAAACTTCACATCCCTGCTAATGTCAATCTTCTTGAACCCTGGAAAGTAGATTCTGTATGCCTTTGAGTTTTCACTGTACCCGACAAATATACCCTTCTTTCCTGAAGGATATAACTTTGTCCTCTTTTCTTTTGGAACATGTGTATATACTGGACAGCCAAATATCCTGAGATGGATAACTTCTGGTTTCTCACCAGAGAAGGCTTCTTCTGGTGTCTTATTATCAGGTATCTTGTGTGGTGTTCTCTTTAGTACATAAATAGTTGTCGTTGCTGCTTCTTCCCATAGGTGCATGGGTAGATCTTGGTCATGAAGCATTGCCCGTGCTGCTTCCATGATTGTTCTATTCTTCCTTTCTGCAACCCCATTTTGTTGTGGATTGTAAGGAGTGGTCAAGTCCCTCTTAATCCCTGAATCACTACATAACTTCTTGAAGTCCCCAGAAATGAATTCGCCACCATTGTTGGATCTAAAGGTCTTGATCTTCTTATCAGTTTGGTTTTCTATCAAGGCTTTGAATTCCTTGAACTTATTAAACACTTCATCTTTGTTCTTTTAGAAATATACCCAAGTCTTCCTAGATAAATCATCAATGAAAAAAACATAATATTCATACACACTCAGAGAACTGGATGACATCGGACCGCATACATCGGAGTGGATAATCTCCAAGATTCCTTTTCCCTTGCTTTCACTGCTTGGAAATGCCTTCTTTGTGTTCTTTCCTTTTGCACATCCTTTGCAAACACCTTCATGCTTTGACTGGATTTCAGGAAGACCTTCTACTGCTTTGCTTGCAATCAGTAGTGCTCTAAAGTGCACATGTGCAAGCCTTCTGTGCCAAAGTTCACTTGGCTCCATGGATTCATGTACCATGGCATGTTCAGGTTGTCCCTTCAACTTGTACAATCCTCCCTCTTGCTCTCCAATCACTACTGTAGCATCTATGTTCTTACCTTTTGGCCACATAAGTACTTGGCCATCCACAAATGCAACTCTTATCCCCTTTGCATCCAAAGATGATATGGAGAGAAGATTTTTCTTGAGTCCAGGTACATATAAAACATATTTCATCTTTAAAGACTTCCCAGAGTCTAACTTGTAGGAGGCTTCACCACTTCTTTTTATAGGGTATTGATAGTCATCCCTAAGTTTCACCTTATGAGGTGACTCATGTTCAAATAGGTCCATAAGAGATTCTTTAAATCTCGTCATATGTTTGGAAGCCCCACTATCAATAAGACAATCATTACACCCATGTATAACAGTACCTGTGAGAGCAGAGATTAGAACATACTCTTTGTCACTTGAAGAGTCTTCACTTTCTACCTTAGTCTTCTTCCTGGGAGGTTCATCATCCTCAACAGTATGAAGATGATATCTCTTCTTGTTGTACTTGTTTTTGTTGTTGTTGAAGCCCTTTCTGTTCCTAGGACATTCCAAGGAATAGTGTCCCTTCTCATCACATGTGTAGCATCTAATGTGAGAGAGATATTTCTTCTTTTGATGATGGTGAGAAGATTTCTTGTTATGAGGTTTCTCCCTCTTGAACTTACCTTTCTTGGTGTGTGCTGTGAGAGCTTGGTCTTCACTTCCCATCTTTTCTTCTCGGGCCACAAGTCTAGCTTCTTCTTGTGAACATTCCTCCCACAGTCTACTAAAAGAGATCAATTTCTTTCTTGCACAGATAACTTGGATGAAGGAGTACCATGACCTAGGTAGGCCATTCAATGTTGTAATGTCCCTTTTTAATAATTTTATTCAAATGGCAATTTTTTCACTTTTTCCCTAGTTCGACCTTTGACTAGTTTTGGTGTCTAGGTCTCTAATTTGCTCCAAATGCTCCCAAATATTCTGAGATGGTATATGAATGATATTAGGACTTGAATATGATGTTAAAGGATGATATATGACCTTTATATTACTTCTGCAAATCTGCTTTCAAATCTGGTCAAGATAAGGATTTTGACTAGCAATTCCTCTTTGACTAGTATTGGTCTCTTGATCTCCAAATGACCCCAAATGATTGTATAATGGGCTTGAAGGTATTTGAGAGGTATTAATACATATAAAAGAGGCTCATGGATACTTAAAAACCCTTAAAACACTTTTGCACATTCATTTACAATCTGGACAAAGTAGGGAAGATTACTAGTAATTTCGAGCTTCAAACCCCTAATGGTAGATGGCTCTAAATAGATCCAAATGATCTCAAATTGTACCAGTAGGTGTATGAATGATGTTAATACATAAAAATGGTGTTTATAGATGTCTCTTAACCATCAAATGACTTCTGCAACTCACTTTGTAAATCTGATCAATGTATGAAGTTTTACTAGTAAAATTGTGGTTCAAATCCCCTAGGGGTAGATGATGAAAATGATTTTCCAAATGCACTCAATCCAACTTGAAATTATGAATGGAAGAAGTTTAAATGTAAAGGACATCAACATGAACTCATATGCATCACCATTCAACTTCTAATTTCTGCTATAACTCCCTTAAATCATATGCAAGAAGACTAGTTTCGACCTTGGGGGAAATAGCATTAAATCTTCAAATGAAATAAAACTGAGCAATATGGCTCCAAATGCCTAAGTGATGAACCTGAAACTTGTAATACTCATAAATGGAAGTCCATACATCATAAATATATCATATAAACATTCTTACATTCGAAATCGTCACCAATACATTGGCATACATCAATCTAGTGGGGGGAATGGTCATTGTTTGTTCAATAATCATGAATTTTACATACAACCACTTGATATTTAGAATTGAAACCTTCTGGAGATGAAGAACATAGTATTTAATTCATATTATAAAATAAATGGGGCATTAGAATCTCCCCCAAAGAGTACAATAGCTCACCAAAAACGTCCTCCCTCAAGGATCAAGAATATGCAATGAAAACTGGAAATGGTTGAAGAAATGAGATGCAATAGAAGAAACCATGATATACACTATATCTTACACCTGCAACAAATGACTCCATTAAATCTTCAAATGATAGGTCTTAATGGCCTTTCCAATTACCAACTTGGATGGGAATCTTTCACCCTCGAAATTGGCTAAGGCAAGAAACTAGTCATCCACTAGCTCTCCCTCTTTACAAATGCAATTGCAAATTCTAAAAATGATCAAAATCCTCTATTCTTCTTTGTTCATGAATTTTATAAACTTCTAATGTCCTCCATGGGTCGAATTCCTTCCAATATATTCATGCCAACTCAACTTGGGAAGAGATTCCCAAGTATGCCACTTGTCCTTCCAATTCTAGCTCTCTCCTTCTCCAAATTCGAATTGGTGTCTCTTTGGCCGCCCTAAATCAGTTGAGCACCCTCTTGGAGGCTAGTTTTAGCCCTGACATGTCATATATGTCATATGTCAGCCTTCAGGTCTGATTTGTGTCATAGGTGTCATAGCATCTTCATCATTGTTGTCATAATGCTAGGGAATCTAGTCCAAGTGTCTCACTAGCTCCAAATTGCCTCTTCCTCTTCCATGGGAGTTATTCTTCCACTCCAATTCAAGCTTACATGACTCATGCCAAGCATATTGACCTTCCAACTCATCCCAAGAACCTTTGGCTTCTTATGGATTCGAAATGACAAGAGGAGAATACCATGTGGCATAGAAAATCTAGCTTGTGTGGGTCCCACTTCCTCCATGTGTCTTCATGATCAAATGCCACTTTGATTTTCCATTGTATATATTTATTTATCTCCTCTATTAAATATTTATGATCTTCTAATTTCCACACATCATTTATTATCCTTCTTATTTCAAATCCCAATGCTTCCACCCACAATCTAGGAAACTAGTAATTTTTCTCCTTGGCAATTATTTGACCCTTAGCATCAATTTGACAAACTCTCATGAATATGACCCATGGGCTTAGGCCATTGTGACCCAATGCAAAATTTGGGACATTACAAATCTTCCCTTCCCAATATTGGTTGTCCTCAAGCAATTTCAAACATGGGTGTTGAAGAACCTGCTTTCTGTATGATTATTTGAAGTTGCCACTGAATTGCCCAACCTCGAGTCTTCGAGATTCCATGAAGATTTTAGAGAGGAACCACCATGCTTGCTTCTTCACTACTTTGATAAAAAATCACTTTATTAAGTGGGAAATCCATCTCCCATACTGCTTGTTTCCCCAAAAAATTGAAACCAATGAAACAAAAATTATTCCAGGGTCCCATTGTTTGTATTGCACCCCAACAATTACGAGTGCTCTCCAACCCATACCATCAGATAAGAGGATTCCTAGATCCCATTTTCTTGTATGCATTCTTCCAAACATTATGAGTACAAAATATATATCATCAAAGTACATAACAACATAATGAAAATGTACATCAAGAAGATGCTTCATCAAAGAGTCATGAAAGTGCTTATACCTCCAAACAAGTAGACCACCATTTTCCAAGTGCATACAATCAGCAAGTAACCAATCAAATATGCTCCAATGACATAGGTGAGGATACCATGTCCTATAATGCTGCTCCAAAAGGATATGATATGCATCAAAATATTCAGCCACGTATTCTTTCATCCAAGACGTGAATGAAGAATCTCCACTAAAATCTGAACCAAATAATGAGCAGAAAAAACAAGGAGACTTCAAATGACTCGAAGAAGTCTCACCCATACATCCATGAATGTGAGAATCATAAAGATATAACAAGGTATGTGACTTCCAAAAAAGATATTCTCCAATCATAAATCTATTCACCCAAGTGTTGGATGAAGTTCCTCCAACATCAAATGAACAAAGTGTTGAGCAAGAAAAACCATGAGTCTTCAAGTGACTCAAATGCATATCATAGGTGCATCCATGTAGATGTGCATCACCATAAAGTGACAAATGATGCTGCTGCAAATGTGAATAAGAATGTGCTCCAACCATGTTATCATAAAAAGTAAATCTAGGAGTTCCATACTGCTCATGTGGCACCATAAAAAAAAACCCTTTCACCCATACTTCATTGAGACTAATGTTGCAAAACAGGGAATTGTAGGATGTAGGAGAATGAACTAACTCACCCAAATGATCAAGAAGTGTAGAATTTTTATCATGGGAAAGATCCATATGGGTAGTATCATGCAGCTCCTTAAAAAATGTGAAACCTTTGTCATAGATTGGTTCCAATGCAAAGAAACCATGCTCTTCTTTAAAAATTGCATAACCTTCATCAAGAGACAATTCAAGTTCCTCTTCCACCACATCCAGTGTTTGGATCTCTTCAAGTTCATCTTCAAACACATCAAGCACATTCAAATTTCCACATTTCTCATGATCCACTATGTCATGAGAATCCTCCAAACAATCTACCATTTGACAATCTGAAACATAGGAGGAAAAACAAGTATCTTGCAACTTTTCAAGAAGTTGCTCATTTTGAATTGTGAGCTTATGATTATCCTCATTATTCTGCAAGTATGCTTCATGTAACAATTCATTAAGCTCAAACAAATTGTTTCTATAAAAAAACAAAGACATGAAATTACTTTTGATGTGGCACATTGCTCTTTGAATCTTCTCCATGTCTTCAAGGAAGGATGTTTCCTCCAATGAAGTAGTTCTCCAACAAGAATTTGACACCAATGCTTGAGTGTCATGGAGAATGACGAGGGACTCTTGGATGTTTTTTTCAGTCACCTTTAAGGACCCTTCAAGAAAATAAGGCTCTTGCAAATGAACCTCCTCATCTTCTTCTTTCTTACATGGACCAACTTCATGAAGCTCAAGTGGTGATGGGGAAGTTGATCTTGTTTCTTCTTCAACTGCTACAAGGTATTCATTTTCATGTTTAATGGAATTTTGGCTTGCAGCAACACTTTCAAAAGTGATCTCTATGTCACCAACATAGAGGTGTGAGCACCCATCAGTAGTGTTGGTTGTGGAGCCTGATCTCCAGATTCAGAGATATTATTATTCAGCCGTGTTTGTACCCCAGCTTTATATGATATGTAGAAAGGACTATACACTCACCCCAACGGGGGGGGGGGTGGGGGGGTTATAATCCCCAGCTCGGGGGTCCGGGGGCGAAGCCCTTGAAGGAAATTTTTGGGGTTGTTTTACGGGCCCATGGTATTTTCCCATTGTATCTCTCGTATAAAAGAAAGATATTGTAACACGGCTAGGGTTGATGTATTAGGTATTATGCATTGTAAAGATCTCTGAGATCAGAAGAGAGACTGTGAGATAGTGAAGAGGAAGTGCAGCGGCTGTGCTGCAGGTTGTATCCCTTCACTCTGTTGGACGGAATAATAATAAGGACTGACAATTTCAGTGTGGACGTAGCCCAAGTTGGGTGAACCACGATATATCCGTGTCTCTCTTGTAATGTGTATGTGTGATTATATTTGCATTTATGTTTATTGTTATTGCTCTACGATCCTTTTTTTCTAACAATTGGTATCAGAGCCAAAGGTCTATTTGGCAGATAAACCCACAGGAAGCTAGGGTTTCTGGTTCGAGTGGGAGCAATGGCAGAAGAAGGAAAGTTTAAGGTTGAGAAGTTTAATGGTCAAAACTTCCAATTATGGAAGATGCAAATGGAGGATTATCTATACCAGAAGGATCTATTCTTGCCGTTGGGAGGAAGAGCAAAGCAGTCGACGACCATGAAGGATGAAGAATGGGAGGTTCTTGATAGAAAGGCTCTGGGAACAATACGACTGAGCCTGGCTTCGTCGGTGGCTTTCAAAATCTCAAAAGAAATGACAACGGAGGGTTTGATGAGCGCATTGGGTAAGCTATATGAAAAACCCTCGGCCTCCAACAAGGTATTTCTAATGAAGCGTTTATTTAATATGAAGATGTTTGAAGGTGGATCTGTTACTGATCATTTAAATGAGTTTAATACGGTTACAAATCAACTAAGTTATGTAAGTGTGAACTTTGATGACGAGGTTAGGGCTCTTCTAATCTTGTACTCATTGCCAGAAAGCTGGAATAGCTTGGTCATGGCTGTAAGTAACTCTGTCTCTGGTTCAAACACCTTGAAATTTGATGATGTTATTAGTGTTATTCTTAGCGAGGAAATGTGAAGAAAAAGAACAGGTGAGACATCAGGTAATGCGTTGACCATGGAGAGCAGGGGAAGACAAAAGGAGAGAGGAAAGAGCCAAGGTAATTGCAACAACTCTAAAAAGGGCAGATCCAAGTCCAAACTGGGAAAGATAGAGTGCTGGAACTGTGGAAAGAAAGGACATCTGAAGAAAGACTGCAGATCTCTAAAGAAGAAAGGAGATGCACAGAAGGAAACTACCTAGGAAGCAAATGTAGCAGGTGATGTGTTATAAGATGCTTTGATTCTTGCATTAGATAATATTAGTGAATATTGGGTAGTAGATTTAGGAGCTTCATGTCATGCTACACCCCATAGGAAATATTTTCATGATTATGTTCCAGGCGATTTTGGACATGTTTTATTGGGTGATGATGAGCCATGTAAAATTGTTGGAATGGGTAAGGTATGGATAAAAGTTAAGAATGGAACTGATTGGCTGTTGAAAGATGTTAGGCATATTCCTACTATGAAAATAAATCTGATCTCAACAGGGTAGTTGGGAGATGGCGGCTGTCTATCTACATTTGGAGAAAAGTGGTGGAAGATCACTAAAGTATCAATGGTGATAGCAAAAGGAGACAGGGTAGGTATGTTGTATTTATGTCCTCATAATACTAACCATTCTATCTCTTTAGATTCCATAGGAAGAGATACAACATTGTGGCATCATAGGCTTGGCCACATGAGTAAGAAGGGGATACAGATTCTCCACTCAAGGAAGTTGCTTCTAAATTTGAAGCAGGTAAGTTTAGAATTCTATGAAAACTGTGTTTATGGAAAACAAAAGAGAGTCAGATTTCTCAGGGTTGGGAAACAGAAGAAGAATGAAAAGTTAGAGCTAGTGCATACAGATGTATGGGGACCGGCTCAGGTACAATATCTTGGTGGCTCGCATTGTTATGTTACATTTATTGATGATGCAACTAGGAAAACTTGGGTTTATTGCATTAGACAGAAATTTGATGTGTTTGCTACTTTTAAGAAGTGGAAAGCTTTGGTTGAGAATGAGATAGGGAAAAGGTTGAAGTGTCTCATATTTGATAATGGAGGTGAGTATTGCGGCAAGGAGTTTGATAGTTACTGTTCATACCATGGGATTCGTAGAGAGAAGACAGTCCCAGGAACACCATAAGAAAATGGTGTGTCAGAAAGGATGAACAGAACAATCATGGAGTGTGCAAGGTGTATGAGACTGCATGCAGGGTTGCCCTTACAGTTTTGGGCGGATGCTGTAAATACTGTTGTTTATTTAATAAATAGAGGACCTTCAAGTGCTTTGGATGGTGGTATTCCAGAGGAGGCATGGACAGATAAAAAGGTAAACTACTCATTTTTGAGAACGTTTGGTTGTGAAGTATTTGTCCATATTTACAAAGAAAATAGAACAAAGCTTGAAGCTAAATCCAAGAAATGTACCTTTATTGGATATGGGGTTGATGATTTTGGTTATCGGTTATGGGATTATGAAAATCACAAAATCATTAGAAGTAGAGATTTCATATTCAATGAAAAGGTCATGTATAAATATCAGTTGCAGGGAAAGAAACAGGAAAATGAAACCACAGAGTACACAGTACTTGATGAAATTCAAGAAAATGAAGTTCCAAAGGTGCTAGAAAATCAAGAACAACAGTAAGCACCTGAAACTCCTGCAACTGCAAGAAGATCTAACAGGTTAAGTAGACTCCTTGAACGATACTCTCCTTCAATGTATTATTTGTTGATGACTGATGTTGGTGAACAAGAATGTTATGAAGAAGCAATGCAGGTGGAAACTAGAGAGAAGTGGGAGCAAGGCATGAATGAGGAGATGGACTCATTGGTGGGAAACCAGACTTAGGATTTGGTCAATTTTCTTGCTGGTAAAAGAGCATTGCAGAACAAATGGATTTACAGGTTGAAGGAAGAAGAAGGAGTCAAGAAACGGTACAAGGCGAGACTTGTTGTAAAGGGGTTTGCACAGAAGAAAGGTATAGATTTTGATGAAATATTTTCTCCTGTTGTTAAGATGACTTCAATTAGGACTATTTTAAGTTTAGTGGCGGTAGAATATTTGCATCTTGAACAGTTAGATGTAAAAACATCATTTCTCCATGGGGATTTGGAGGAAGAGATATATATGCAGCAGCCACAAGGGTATGAGGTCAAAGGTAAGGAGAACTTGGTATGCAGGTTGAAAAAGAGTTTGTATGGCTTGAAGCAAGCTCCAAGGCAGTGGTATTTAAAATTTGATAGGTTTATGACAAAACAAAGTTATAGTAGATGTCATTCTGACCAGTGTATTTATTTCAAGAAGCTAGACAATGAAAGATATATTATGTTGTTATTGTATGTGGATGACATGTTTGTTGTAGGGTCTAACATGCAGGATATAAATGTACTCAAAAGGAAGCTAGCTAATTCATCTGCGATGAAGGATTTGGGTGTTGTAAAGAAAATCCTTGGTATGAGAATAACGAGAGATAGGAAAAATCACAAATTGACATTGTCTCAGAGTGAGTACATACAAAAGGTGTTGGAGAGGTTTAGAATGCAGAATGCAAAACCAGTAAGTACACCTTTGGCCAGCCATTTCAGTCTAAGTAAGGAAATGTGTCCCAAGACACAGGAAGAGACAGATTACATGTCCAAGATCCCCTATCAATCAGCAGTTGGCAGCTTGATGCATGTCATGGTGTGCACAAGACCAGATATTGCACAAGCAGTGGGAGTTGTGAGCAGATATATGAACAATCCAGGTAAAGTACATTGGAAGGCAGTACAGTGGATTCTCAGGTATTTGAGAGGTACTACCACTCAGGCATTATGTTTTGGAGCTTCAGACATTGTTCTACAGGGATATGTTGATGCAGATATGGTAGGTGATAAGGATAGCAGGAGGAGCACCACAGGGTATGTGTTTACTGTAGGTGGAACAACAATAAGTTGGATTTTGAAACTGCAGAAGGTTGTTGCACTTTCAACAACGGAAGCAGAGTATGTTGCTGTTACAGAGGCTAGTAAAGAGATGATTTGGTTGCAGAGGTTTATGGAGGAATTAGGTAAGAAGCAGAAGGATAGCAGGTTGTATAGTGACAGCCAGAGTGCCATTCATCTTGCAAATAACTCAGCATTCCATTCTAGGACTAAACATATACAGCTCAAGTACCATTTCATACGTTCTGTTCTGGAAGATGAACTGTTGAAGCTGGAAAACATACATACTAGCCAGAATCTTGCAGACATGTTTACAAAGGTAGTGACCAGAGAGAAACTGAGTTCCTACTCAGTTTCAGTTGGCCTTCTAGCATGAAGGTGAAGAGGAGAAAGTTGCCAAGTCCAAGTCCAGCAAGTGCAGCAGCGGTGGAGTTGTTGTGATCAGTCTCAAAGTGGGAGATTGTTGGTTGTGGAGCCTGATCTCCAGATTCAAAGATATTATTATTCAGCTGTGTTTGTACCCCAACTTTATATGATATGTAAAAAGGACTGTACACTCACCCCAACCGGGGGGGGGGGGGGGGGTTATAACCCCTAGCTGGGGGGTCGGGGGCGAATCCCCCAAAGAAAATTTTTGGGGTTGTTTTACGGGCCCATGGGGTAACCTGTGGTATTTTCCCATTGTATCTACCTTATAAAAGAAAGACATTGTAACACGACTAGGGTTGATGTATTAGGTATTATGCATTGTAAAGATCTCTGAGATCAGAAGAGAGACTGTGAGACAGTGAAGAGGAAGTGCAGCGACTATGCTGTAGGTTGTATCCCTTCACTTTGCTGGATGGAATAATAATAAGGACTGGAAATTTCAGTGTGGACGTAGCCCAAGTTGGGTGAACCACGATATATATGTGTTTCTCTTGTAATGTGTATGTGTGATTATATTTGCATTTTTGTTTATTGTTATTGCTCTGCGATCCTATTTTTCTAACAAGTAGGTGCTTCTTCATAGTTTAAGCATCCATCAATAGATACTCTTTGTTTCATGTCTAAAGTAGGTGTCTCGAAATGATCTTCCATATTTTCAATAGAATCTTCTTCATGCTCTTGTGATGTCTCTTCATTTTGCTCTTTCAAGCAAGCTGATGCATTTTTCCCCTTGTTTTCCTTAGTATCAATACCTTTGGAGTCTCTTTTTGAAGAAAATCCAAAAACACTCCTCAAGTAGGACATACATGCCTTCGCTGAAGCTTCAGATATTTCATTGATCTTTTCACTCACACATATTTCACTTACACACATATGATACTCTCTCCAAGGTTCTTCACAAGAATTTCATAAACCTTTTTTCAGTAACTCCACATCTTCCTTTTTGGGCCTATTTGCAAACATACAATCAACATAGTCTTCAAAAGGCATGGCATTTTGTGTATCTTCCTTGAAGCAAGATATTCTTGATATTTTTTATATTGTTGGGGCAAGGTTTTATATGTTGCTCTCCATCTTTATAACTCGTTCATAGAATTATCCTTTGGTGGTGTGACATACTCATATTTATAATACATATGGTCATAATAATAGTCTTCATGATGGCACCTCTTCCTCAATACCGTTCACATTCTCCTTCATATTGTTCATAAGCATCTGCATATTCCTCATAAGAATTGTACTCATAGGATTCATCATAATAGTAAGACATGGCTGAAAATTATTCTTCAATGTATGATATTAATTCACAGGTGCAAGGACCATGGTCTGATACCACTGTAATGTCCCTGTTTAATAATTTTATTAACATGGTAAATTTTTCATTTTTTTCCCTAGTTCGACCTTTGACTAGTTTTGAGGTCTAGGTCTCCGATTTGCTCCAAATGCTCCCAAATCTTCTGAGAAGGTATATGAATGATATTAGGACTTGAATATGATGTTAAGATATGATATATGACCTTTGGATTACTTCTACAAATCCTCTTTCAAATATGGTCAAGATAGGGATTTTGACTAACAATTCCTCTTTGACTAGTATTGGTCTCTTGATCTCCAAATGACCCCAAATGATTGTACAATGTGTATGAAGGTATTTGAGAAGTATTAATACATATAATAGAGTCTCATGGATACTTAAAAACCGTTAAAACACTTCTTCATATTCATTTACAATCTGGACAAAGTAGGGAAGATTACTAGTAATTTCGAGCTTCAAACCCCCAATGGTAGATGGCTCTAAATAGCTCCAAATCCTCTCAAATTGTAAAATTAGGTTTATGAATGATGTTAATACATAAAAATGGTGTTTATAGGTGTCTCTTAACCATCAAATGACTTCTGCAACTCACTTTGGAAATCCGATCAATATATAGAGTTTTACTAGTAAAATTGTGGTTCAAATCCCCTAGGGGTAAATGATGAAAATGACTTTCCAAATGCACTCAATCCAACTCAAAATTATGAATGGAAGCATGGAAAATATAAAGGAAATCAACATGAAATCATATGCATCACCATTCAACTTCTAATGTCTGCTATAACTCCCTTAAATCAGATGCAAGAAGACTAGTTTCGACCTTGGGGAAATAACGTTAAATCTTCTTCAAATGAAATAAAAATGAGCAAGATGGCTCCAAATGCTTAAGTGCTGAACATGAAACTTGTAATAATCATAAATTTAAGTTTATACATCATAAATATATCAGAGAAACATTCTTCCATTCTAAATCATCATCAATACATTGGCATACATCAATCTAGTGGGGGAATGGTCACTGTTTGCTCAATAATCATCAATTTTACATACAACCACTTGATATTTCGACCTGAAACTTTCTATAGATGAAGAAAATAGTATTTAATTCATATTATAAAATAATCTCCCCCAAAGAGTACAATAGCTCACCAAAAACACCCTCCCTCAAGGATCAAGAATATGCAATGAAAACTGGAAATGGTTGAAGGAATGAGCTGCAATAGAAGAAACCATGATCTGACTTGTAGTTTACACCTGAAAAAAATGACTCCATTAAAGCTCCAAATGAAAGGTCTGAATGGAATTTCCAATAACCAACTTGGATGGGAATCTTTCACCCTCGAAATTGGCTCAGGCAATAAACTAGTCATCCACTAGCTCTCCCTCTTCACAAATGCAATTGCAAATTCTAAAAATGATCAAAAGCCGCTATTCTTCTTTATTCATGACTTTTATAAACTTCTAATGTCCTCCATGGGTCGAATTCCTTCCAAGAGATTCATGCCAACTCAATTTGGGAAGAGATTCCCAAGTATGCCACTTGTCCTTCCAATTCTAGCTCTCTCCTTCTCCAAATTCGAATTGGTGTCTCTTTGGCTGCCCTAACTCACTTGAGTGCCCTATTGGAGGCTATTTTTATCCCTGGAATGTCATATATGTCATATGTCAGCCTTCAGGTCTGATTTGTGTCATAGGTTTCATAGCTTCTTCATCATTGTTGTCATAGTGCTAGGGAATCTAGTCCAAGTGTCTCACTAGCTCCAAATTACCACTTCTTCTTCCATGGGAGTTATTATTCCACTCCAATTCAAACTTACATGACTCATGCCAAGTATATTGACCTTCTAACTCATCCCAAGAACCTTTGGCTTCTTATGGATTCGAAATGACAAGATGAGAATACCATGTGGCATATAAAATCTAGCTTGTGTGGGTCCCACTTCCTCCATGTGTCTTCATGATCAAATGCCACTTTGATTTTCCATTGTATATATATATTTAGCTCCTATATTAAATATTTATGCTCTTCTAATTTCCACACATCATTTATTATCCTTCTTATTTCAAATCCCAATGCTTCCACCCACAACCTAGGAAACTAGTAATTTTCCTCCTTGGCAATTATTTGACCCTTTGCATCAATTTGACAAACTCTCATGAATATGACCAATGGGATGAGGCCATTGTGACCCAATGAAGAATTTGGGACATGAAAAATGTGGTCATCACAATTTCTCCATTCTCCACTACTTCATCCACAGCTTCAAGTTATTCTTTGATTTGAGAGACCTTAGTAAAGTAGGATTGGATGGTCTCTCCATTCTAGATCTTTACCTCTTTCAATTGGTTGGATCTTTACCCCTTTCAATTGGTTCCGCAGTGTTATATTCTGATTTATATTCTTTCCTTCAAACAACTTGGTCAAGGAGTCAAACATCTTGTTGTTGATACAACATCCTTCCCAAAAATTTTGGTGATATTTGGGGCCCCTCCTGTCAATGCTTTTGTAGCAAGTTTTTTCCTTTGTCTCTCGAGTTTATTTCTTTCTCTAACCTGAAAGATTTTCATCACCTATTTCCAAAAGAGTTCTCTCATTGATTTTTCTGAGGAAAAATCAGTCTTTTCTCTTCAGCGCGTCTTTTAGTTTTAATTCACTCGATGTAGCGCAAGTTTTATCCTTACATCCTCCGCCGCTTTGGCGCGCCTCCAAAAGATAAATTCCCTGATTGGCGCAAACTCTAATCACAAGTCCTTTGTCTAACGTGTACCTTGGCTCTAACTCAGCCACACTTTTGGATAAAGTCTCAAGTATTTTATTCGGCGCGCATATTTTTAGCGCAAGTGATAACCATTCCTCGGCCACCAAAGGCGCAAGAACTATCCTAATCTTCCCCGCCTTGGAGTTGCGCTTCACCTTCTTGGAAGAATTAAGAGTTGGTGCGTTCCTCATAGTGCAAACATTGATGATAGAATTAGCCGCTGATGGCGCAGGAGCTATACTTATCCTCCCCGCTTTGCAATGTTGCGATTGGTCTCTTTTGATCGCCCAAACTTTGGCACAGTTAGGAACGCATCTGCAATGGCAGGATCGCCGCTTGAGCGCAAGATTTAATGTTCAAACCTGCGCTTAGCGCAAGTCGCATAAGATATGATTGCCGCCTTAGTGCATGATTTAAATCATTGCTCGGTGCTTGGTGCGGAAAATCTCCTCCACTGTTGTGCACCGGTGGGTTTGGTGGGGTCTTTAATAGAGCCATGTGCCGTTTTAATGGCAGAGAACCTCGAGCCCCGTGAAATTAAATCCGCCAACCTATCGTCGTATGTGACATAAATGCCACCCTTATTTAAACAAATGCAATGTGTTTTCAACACATTTTATATTCTCCGAGCAACCAATGTTTCCCATTTTCAT
Source organism: Larix kaempferi (assembly GCA_027924585.1). Classification (NCBI taxonomy): domain Eukaryota; kingdom Viridiplantae; phylum Streptophyta; class Pinopsida; order Pinales; family Pinaceae; genus Larix; species Larix kaempferi. Next base: position 3,787,136 of record BSBM01000369.1, read on the forward strand.
CAAGAGCGAGGTTTTCTATTCGTCGGGTGCCTGCGGATTCATCTCCTGCCTCGGAACATTCACCCTTGACGGACCCTGCCAGTCTGACAGGTAGGCTCTATGCCCATTTGTTTTTCATGAGCTTGTATTTACACCATAGGAAGTTCTTTGCAAGAAGTTTAGAGAGCACAGAACGACTGGTCTCATCCTTGATCCCAAAATGAGAATCCGAAGTCGCCCTGCGCGAATCGAAACCCAGAAAGTTTTGTCCCCGCCTGCGAGCATGAGCTCTGTCCTGTCGTCATGTCCTCAACATCTTGAGTAAGTTTTTTCGCCCACCTTGAAATTCCTGAATCATCCTAGCAGTACCTTAGTGGCCGTAGAGTTTCTCACTCAAACCCGTAGAAGCCGCGGCATCCCACGCAAAACGAAACTCCCTGCCAAGCATCTAATGCACGAAAAACCCAATCCTTCCCGTTCCTTGTAGCTAAAGTTTCATCCTATGAACACTGAGGTACTCTACTCAACCGAAAGCAATGTTCATTCACGCCAAAGGCGCGTAAAACCCATAATGCTCGGCCGAACTTGACTTAGGATATATTAAATCAATCCATCGTGCCCACTTAGAACCTTGATAACCTAGCCTGGAAGTCTAACTCATAGAAGCCAACAGCTGCGGGGTTTCTCCATCTTTTACGCAATCTCCACTATCAACTACCGGCGCATAAAATGTTTAAACACTGACACATTGTAAATATCGCATGAATAATGTTAAGCGCTAGTGCAGAAATAAGGTTAGGATAGTGCATGCAAAGTTGTTTGGACTAGTGCACGAATGTTTTTAGCTTTGGCGCATGGATAAAATTGGGGCGCTAGCGCACGAAATATTTTGGGAATTAGCGTAGAAAATACATTTTTGCTTGGCGCACAAATAATCTTAGGCCCCGGTGCGCATAAAACATCTAGGTATTAGCGCATAAAATCCCGCTTGTACCCCAAAGTACATTAGATAACTGATCTTAGCGCGCGCAGAATCCCAAGCATGGCGCAAAGCTCTATTTAGGCGCTAGCGCATAAATCTTCATCAGACTCACACAAGTTTGTGTGACAATTCAAGGGATACCTGCACGTTGAAAATGAATGGCGCAGATTCAAAGATGATCTTGCTCGTTGTTCTGATGTCTTGTCTTTACTTTTAGCTTGGAATGGCATTGTTGAATTAAGCTTAAACTTGAAATGAAGATAGTTATGATTTTTAGGATAGCCTCTATATTGTGAAAATGTTATATTTTGGCTCTGCCATAGAGTGTTGCTAATGCTTGAAGAAGTGGTCTAACTAAAGTCTTTATTGACATCTCCTTGCTCACCATAGGATTACTATGCATAGGAAGTCAGCAAAGAAGAAGGCAGCGCAGAAAATAACCTCAGACTCAGAGGTTGAAATCCTATTAGATAATTCTCTCGAGACGATGTTTCCTGACACACAAGATACCACTAGTGTTTCCCCTGGGAGCTCCACCCCTGAATTTCAATGGGGTGATCTGTACAGATTCATCGTGGCTCAAGACAGTACAACAACCTCCATATAAGATGCTCTGGTATATACCAACATCCAAAGGTCTTGTTTGCATAAAGCAACAACTCGTCCCGAATTGTTCCATTGTTCTGAAGTTATTGGATGGCTAATTCCCCACATCCAGACCGACACAAGGCTCATGAATGTTAAAAATGGGTTGAGCCTGGCATCTTTTTCTCCTGAGCATGTCACTGCTGCCTACAGATTGCCTTCACCCAGGGCTTGTTTAGACGATGATTGGATAGCAAAACATCCAATGGACCCACTAGAATCTGCCTGTAAGAAGACGATAAATGACAGGAAGATTAGGAGGAGGCAGAACAATGAATATGAAAGCAACCTACTGAAGACCCCTTACAGACTCATTGTCCTGATGTTGAGTCGAATCTTCTGCATGCCTAATGGCAATATGTTTAAGATCGGATGGGTGTCGGTAATGTTTCATATATCCATGAATGGCATCATCTTCAATTGGGCTGAAATAATTTTAGATAGTTCGGCCTCGCAGCTAACAGCAGCCCAAGGAGGAATAACCCAAAAGAAGACAGATTTCTTCATGTCTTCATACCTGATTGACTGCCTACTAAGAAAGCATACATTCCCGGACTTGGGTTGCTCATGGAAGCCAAAAGAAACAACCCTCTTCTTAGCTTATCAATGTATATGGGCAAGTAAATACGCAAACCACTACAAAATGATTTGCGAGAGATTTATCATGCCATTGTTCCAGCTTATCTTCATAGAAGAACCAGACTGTATGTTGGAGAATGCAATGCCTATCATTGAAAAATTCAGGGACTATTATCATAGTTCAAAAGGCACATACATCAGGATGAGTGGAGGAACTCATGAGCCATTTATGTTCCCTCGGTATGTTACAGATTTTATAATTCACAAGGAGGCCGTGAGACAACTCTTCGGCACCAGCGCAATAAGTAAGTTCTTAAAAGACCGGAGGAAGGGCATGTATCCTCCCATGCCATTTACCATCGGAGCTTACAGCCTCCCGAGAGCCAGAGACGGGAAAAATTATGCTCAAGGCTTAGATATTTTCCATTTTGGCACAGTCCCTTTCAGAAGGCATGACCCCAACGATGTAGTAAGCCAGCATTGCCTTGACCTCAAGATCTCCTTTGAATATGCTCATGCTATGGACTGAGACAAGGAATTATTCAGGAGCGCCCGCAACCTAACTGAGCTAGGGAAGCGTTACAAGAAGAAAGTTGTGAAAGATCTGAGCCCCAAACCCGTCGGTTTGATCCAAAGAGAGCGGGAGGCATTGGCCTCATAATCAAGGGATCCATCAGGATTAGAGCAGGACAGAGTGCTCCAAGAGAAAACCCTCAAGCAACAGCAGGAATAAGAAGAAGCAAGAATTCAAGGAGAGTGAACTGCCAAGCTTCAGCAAGAGGAGATTGCAAGGAAGCAATAGGAGCAAGCCTCCCAGTTGAAATAGCAGGAAGAGGGAGCCAGGATCCAGAAGGAAGAAGAAGATCGGGTGTTCCAAGAGCAAGCTTCCAAGCAGTAGCATGAGGAAGAAGAAAGGCCCCTGAATGAAGAAGCAACTGGATTACAAACACAGCAAGAAGAGTTAGCAGGAGAGAAGGAGAAGGAACAGACAGAGAAGTCTCCCAAGCTGGAGCCATCTACTCCGACAGACATGGAGGTGGACCCACCATTGATATACACTCCAGGGGCAACTTAGGAAGGAAGCGCCTCTTCAGGGAGCTTAGCGCTGACCCCATATAACCCCAGGAAGCAGCGCAAAGTAGCAGACCTGGATATCGTTTATTTCCATGAGCGGAAAAGGGCCATTATTTATAGGAGGATAAAGAAGATGGAAACCGAGGTTGAGGATGAATATGAATTATGGGTAACAGAGAAAACATTGGTCCAAGGAATTGATGCCGACCCCACATTCCAAGCCCAATGCACTGTAGCATCAGCTAAGGCAACTAAAGCCAATATTGACTTTTTAAAAGGTGAGATAAAACATTACAGGGAGCAATGTTTTAAGATCAGAGATGATAGGAAGAGGGAGGTGTTGGAAGAAAACAAATTAAAAGAGAAATACAATGAGTTGGTAGGAGAGCAGTTAATGATAAATGCGGTAGTTCTCCAGCTTGAGAATGAGAAGAACTCCTTAGAAATGCAATTGGCTATATCTGAAGATGAATTGAAGAATCTGAAAGCTCCAATAACAGAATTGGAGGAACTCGAAGCAAGCAGGGCTCAGCAAATTCATCTCCACCAACATGAGTATGAATGGCTGATTCAAGAAAAGGAACAATTGGGAAAATATCTCAAAGAGGCAGCAGAGGACCAGCAAAATTTGTCCACACTTCACAAACAAGCATGTGATATGCGGATTAAAATCCATCAGCTGCTAGTACTGATCTCGGAAGAGATTTGGAGCATTAAAGAAATGATTAAGAAAATGACAACAATTGAAATCACAACCCTAAGAACTCGAGAAAAGTTTGCAAATCATGTAGAGGAGTTGAAACGACAATCTGAGTGGAAAAAGGGAAAATCTCAACTCCCTTCACACTTACGCGCCGCTACAGGGGATGAATTGGACGTGGATATAGGGATCCTTGAATTCGCCAAGGATTGCGGCACCAAGCTAAGTTTGGAAATCAGGAAGACGATCCGCAAGTGTTGTTCGTTTTACTCCACACTCAGGGAATCACATAGCAAGTGCCATCTGATTCTTCCTGCCTCCATTTATGATTTCCCAAAGGAAGAAGATCGATTATTTGAGCTGCAGAACGAGCTGGACGAAGGCTTAGCTTCCATCAAGAAGATAGAAGTATTGACCCAGGACGAATTTCAACAGTTCATTTGCCAACCTGCAGTACATATTCACTTCCTAGAAGCGATGGCTAAAGAGGCCACAGAGGGAAAAGAGCTGATCAAATTGGACCTACGCAAGCAAGAAATAGCGTCCAAGGCAACAATATCTTCTCATAGAAAGCTTATCATAAAGGATATCAACCAATGGACCACATATATTCAAGGTATAGACGGCCCTGTAATTACAAGCGAGCCGGTTGGTGGAGGCGAGTCTTCAAGTCAACAGGCAGAAGCCCTAGCAGAATAGATAGACCATTCTTATTTTGTTTTAATTAAAATGAGAAGCTGAAATTCTACCTTTTGTATAAATGCTTTAAAAGGAAAGCTGGCTCCTATTTTTTGTCCTATATGGAAAGTCTTCCACATATTCGTGGGTTTTGTAAGGATACGATGAAAACCAAAGGAGGAGGTTCTAGAATTAGGGTACACTTGTCAGCCCCATGGGCATTTTGTAAAGATATAAATAGAAGATTAGGAGTAAGAGATCAGGGACTTTTTTTGCGGGGAAAATAATTTTCTTAGCTTGTACGAACTACTTTGTAGCTTGCTCCAAGAAAGCGATTTTGCCTAATAAAGAACCCGGAGAGGACATTCGTTTTGCCTGGAAATGTGGATTAGATGCTTGCTGGATTATTCTTGTGACATTCTGACACTGTTGTGAGATCTTTCTTTGCTGTCTTGAATTGTTTCTATGTAATGAATGATCTTACTATTTTTCTGGGCAATGATGTTTCTCCTAAATGAGTAATAGAATGCTTTTATGTGTATTAAAGCTATCTTTAATATCTTTAACCTTCTGCTGAAAATGTTTCTTTATGATTTAAATGGCTATCCATGCAATCTTTAGATATTTCTCTCAGCACATTACTCATATTTATGTTTTGCTCCTTGCAAGGATAGATTAGATTTATTTTAGTTTTAGATATAGAATTGTTTCAAGTTCTGCATTTAGATTAAATTAGCTTAGGGCACTTGCATATCATCTTTAAAATAAAATACATAAATGGTGGATCGGGCCGTAACCGATAGAAAGAATAGCAAACTTTAAATCTTACGGTAGCCGGAACCGCTAACCGGACGGATTCCCCATACCAAACGGTGGACAATCTAATTAGGATAGTTTACCGGGGAGAATCCCTTTATGCTTGATGCTGCGATCTTCGGGGCATCAATAGTTTTTGGCGCTAGAAGGAAGGCGTGAAGTGCATGGCTGATAAAGGAAAATATCCCATTGTCAAAAATGTTATTGAAAACCCGCTTGAAACAGGAGTTTTAGAAAGCCCAAATCTTGAAGTAACAAATCAAGAAAAAACCATCTCTGATTCTGAACATCAAGAAGTATTGTATGTTGTGCCTTTTTCCGAAATAGAAGATTTAAGGAGACATACACGATATTATGTTAGGCAACTAGGTGGTTTAAACGCAGTAAATTTCCTCCCTAGGAAAAGTACTCCCAGAAAAGAAAGACAGTACACCCGTGATTCGATTCTTGTGCAGAATTTTGAAGAGCTTGTAAATTTAACTTTGGAGGAGATCGTAGAACCCCTAAAAGAAATTGATCTTGAAAACCCAGAAAATTTTTCAGATCCAGAAAATCTTGGAGAGCTTGTTACTCCAAAGAACACTCCACTAAATTCACCACACGATTCTCCACTTGATTCTCCACATAGAACCATGGCTGTACCTGCTTGGAGAGCAAGGGGAGCATTAAATCTAGCTGGGCCATTCCACAATCTGCCTAAAAATCCAGAGAAAGTCTTGCCTAAATTCGACCTAAGAAAAGCCATTTCTGCTGAAGATCATCTCAAGAGTTTTTATTTAGCCTTGAATCTTTTAAATGTACAACATGAAGATGTAGTTTGTAGGCTTTTCCCATACACATTTGAACCGAAAGTTTCTTCCTGGTATTTTAGCTTACAAGCTAGCTCAATTTCCAGTAGGGAAGAATTTGAAACATGTTTCTTAAGGAAATATGGAAATAAAAAAACTGTAGCTACACTCATGAAAGAATTATTATCCATGAGAATGGAAAAGAAAGAAAAGGTTCAAGACTTCAACCAAAGGTTCACTACGCTCTTGAATAATTTTAGCAAAGCAAATAAACTGGCAGAAGAATCTCTAGTTGAATATTATACAACAGCACTTGAAGGCCCTATAGCAATGTTCGTCAAAAGATCTAAGAAAACCACCTTGATAGAAAATTTCGAAGAAGCTAGGAAGGTGGAAGAAGAAGCAGACAACATTGCCAAACATGCCTTAGATGCAGAAACAAAACCAACAACTAGTAAAAAATCCTTGCTGCTCACCAGGAATAAAGAAGAGTCATCAGCAGACATGGAGAATGTAGTTAAGATGATGCAGAAATTGTCCAATAAAATTGTAGATCTCGAGAAAGATAAAGCAGCTAGTACATCTAGGAAGCCCTTCAAACCATTCTACAAGAAGAGGGAAGACAATGATCAGCCTCATCTACCTATGAAGACTTCCCTTGTTCTGAATCTAAATGAGATAGGAATGGAACACTTTTGTACCTTTCATTAAGAGCCACACTTGGAAAAGAGTTGTCCACAATGGATTAAATCTATGAGTTTAGTCATGAATCAAATGCTAGATTCACAGATTCTAGATCAAGACGATCCTTTAGAGGAACCAAGCCTTGAGATAGAGGAACCATCTCTATACACTACCATGGTGCTATGGGATTGGGTACCTTTAACTGAATTGGTAGAAGATGATCCTCTGGAAAGCCCAGTCTCTGCTGTAAACATTAACACTCGCAGTAAAGGTCCCATTGCAGATCCAGTTCCAAGCTCGACTATTCCCAAACCTAAAGTTTCAAAAGAGACACATAAAAGACACATTACAGTCATTCCACCGCAACCTAAAGCTAACCCAACAGCGGCCAAGCAGCCTAATATTGACACAACAGTCCAACAATCAAAGGTCACACTGAATAAGACAGACCATCAAACTAGAATTGTAAAAGAATGTGATATGGGATATGACATCATTGAAGATATAAAGAAAGTAAAGGCAAATGTTTCAATATTTGATATGTGCAATTTGCCCCAGCAACGAGATAATTTGTTGCATGCTCTTCAATCCCAGCCCAGCACTCCATTAACAGATACTCAAGAAGACCCTGAAATTAATGAGGCCAGTATCGGCGGGAAATCCAAATCTCAGACGTTGCCGTTCCTTTTAACTTTTGAAATCTTCAATCACAATGTGCACAATTGTCTAGTAGATTCTGGAGCATCTTCGAATGTTATGCCGCTATCTATCTGTAAAAGGATTAACGGTCAACCAATTCCATCTCCCGCCAAGATTATTCAGTTAGATAGGACTGCTGTCAAAGTTATCGGGGAAATGAAAGATGTCCTCATTAGGTTGTCAGCAGATTCTAGAGTTTGTCAGTTCATTGATATAATGGTAGTTGACATTCCCGAAGCCTATGGTTTGATCCTAAGTAGGGACTGGTCCACAAAGTTGAACGGTTACTTTGCAACTGATTGGTCTCATTTGTGGTTACCATATCAAAATAGACAGAATCAGATCAAGGTTCTGAGAGAACCACACATGAAACAAAATGTAACTCAACTAGAAGGAAAGAATGAAGTTGTAGCCTTTTCATCCTCAGTTTTGGGAAATTATTTCTTAGAAATTGATCCGGGTAATTATCAGTCTGAAACTATTAGCCATGAATCAGATGAACAGTCCGATCTCCTTCATTTTTCTCGGACTGATGATATTGACTGTAATATAGTTAGTTTAGTCACTGACTTAGATCATAAAGATACTAACTTAGCTAAATCAAATGATCTTTTTTGGACATTGTACTTTGATGGTTCTAAAAATTTGGAAGGATCCGGAGCCGGTTATGTTTTGATGGATCCGGAAAGAAATAAGTATTTTTTATCCTGTAGGTTAGAATTTGATTGTACTAACAACACTGCTGAATATGAAGCTTTAGTCCACAGATTAAAGAAAGCCATTGGTTTAAATGTTAAGTGCCTGAAGGTGTTTGGCGACTCGGAAATAGTTGTGAGACAGGTAAGAGATACCATTCATTGTCTTTCACCTCATTTGAGGAGTTATCAGGCTGAGGTATGGGATTTAATTATGCATTTTGATGCTTTCAATATAAAGTCTATTCCTAGACTAAAAAATTTTGCAGCTGATTTATTAGCAACATCCGCTTCCAGATTGGTGCCAACTAATAACAAGTGCTCAATTGAATTGGTTTTCAGGCCTTCTGTCCCTAACAATATCACAAACTTTAGACTTTTCGATGATGATGAATAGATTATCAGTTTTCTAACAAACGAAGACATATTTCAAGAAGCTGTGATAGATGAAGAAGAACACGATTCTGATTTACAAAAGAAAGATACAACTAAAGGAAATTTCATCCCCAAAGGGGTGAGGTCACTTGAAATGCTGTTTGATCTACAGAGCAAGTTCAAAAGGCCAGCAAATACCAAGACCAATAGCTCATCGATGCAGTATGAATTAGTGAATCTGGGCACCGAGGCTGAACCAAAATTTGTTAACCTTGGCAAATGTTGTTCACCGGGAGAAAGAGATAAGTTCATCAAGCTGTTTTGACAATATAAGGATGTTTTTGCATGGAATTATGAAGATCTGAAAACATATGACATCCGCATTATTCAGCATGTCATACCAATGAAAGCAGGTGTCAAGCCGTTTCAACAGCAATTAGAAGGATGCATCCTACTCTTGAAACTCTGATTCAAAAGGAACTGAAGAAGTTACTCAATGCTAAAATAATATTTAAAGTCCGACATTCTAAGTGGGTTGCTAACCTAGTTCCCGTGAGAAAGAAGTCAAAAGAGATAAGACAATGTGTTGACTTCAGAAATTTGAATAGAGCTTCAGATAAAGACAACTATCCCGTCCCTTCAATGGAACAAATTCTCCAGATGGTATCAGGATCAGAACTCTTTTCTCTTCTTGATGGTTTCTCTGGTAACAATCAAGTATTAGTAGCTGAAGAAGACCGTCTTAAGACTACTTTCTGCACTAAGTGGGGAACTTTCGCATACCGAAGAATGCCATTCGGCCTGATAAAAGAAGGAGCTACGTTTCAGCGGGCAATGGACATTGCCTTCCGAGGATTGGGAGGTCACTGTCCTGTGGTCCATTTAGATGATGTGACAGTTTTTTCAAAGAAAAGAGAAGATCATGTTGTTCACTTGAAACAGATTTTTGATCACTGTCGAAAATATGGTATCTCTTTAAATCCCAAGAAGAGTGTGTTCACTGTTCCCGAAGGTAAACTATTGGGCCACATCATTTCAAAAAGGGGAGTTTCAATAGATCAAGAGAGAGTACAAGATATCAATAAAATCTCCATGCCTCATAATAATAAATCCATGCAGTCATTCATGGGCACTATCAATTTTTTCCGAAGATTTGTCCCCGATTTCGCTCAAATTGTTAAACCTTTGCAGCAAATGGTCAAGCAAAGCATACAGTTCAAGTGGACAGACTTAGAAAAGGATGCATTCAGAGACATTAAGACAGCCATAGCTAAGGCTCCTTCCTTAAGAATCCCAGATTTTGACAAAGCTTTTATCTTATATACTTTTGCTTCAGATGACTCTCTCGCGGCTGTGCTCACGCAAAAGGTAGAATTAGGAGACGAGTACCCAATCTCATTTATGAGCATTGGTATGCAAGGTGATGAACTCAATTATCCTGTTGTCGACAAACATGCGTATGCTCTCTTCAAAGCAGTCAAATAGTTTAGACCATATATTCTTAAGAACATAACTAAAGTTATAGTTCCCCACCCAGCTGTTAGATCCCTTTTCGTTCAAAAGGAATTAGGAGAAAGAAGGGGTAACTGGGTCATAGCTCTTCAAGAATATGATTTAGAATTCAAACCAGCCACCATCATCAAAGGTCAAGGCCTGTGTAAATTGCTCACAGAACATTTGATTGATGAAGAGCAGCATTGGAAGAATGAAGCTGAGCTGAATTCAGTCGAGGTATGTCCCATCTTCACAGCTCCTCAATCATGGTATAAGGATCTAATGAATTATTTGTAGCAAGGATACCTACCTGAGCACTGGAGTTCTAAACAAAGAAGGGCACTCCCTTTAAAATCAGCAGCTTATCAAATCATTTATGGAATACTTTTCAGAAAAAATTACGATGGAATTTTCCTTAGATGTCTAGAGAAAGAAGATGCAAGTAAAGTTGTCAAAGAGTTACACGATGATCCTGCTGGTGGACATTATTCAGGAGAGACAACAGCTCACAAAATACTCAGAGCTAGATATTATTGGCCCACTTTATTCCAAGATGCTCATGCTTATGCACGGAACTGTGATATATGCCAAAGAAGTGCTGGGAAATTACCTAAGGCGGCAGGACCTTTGTAGCCGGTTATTATCTCAGAACCTTTCGAACAATGGGGTATAGATGTCATTGGAGAGATAAAGCCAAATTCTTCTCTTCAACATCGATACATCCTCACAGCCACCGACTACTTCACCAGATGGACGGAGGCTATCCCATTGCGCAAGATCAACGAAGATGCAGTCATCAGTTTCTTGAAGGAGAACATCATAACCAGGTTTGGGGTTCCAATTTTCCTAGTATTTTATAATGCCACCTATTTCTCGTCTTTCAAAATAAATGAATTTGTTTATGAATGGGGAATTAAATTGCATTATTCAGCCAATTATTACCCTCAAGGAAATGGATTAGCTGAATCTTCAAACAAAAACCTCATCCGAATTCTCAAGAAGACTATGATAGAAAATCAGCGAAGCTGGCATATAGCTCTCCCAAATGCCTTATGGGCAGATAGGGTGACTCCAAAGAATGCATTAGGGGTTTCCCCTTACACCCTCATCTATGGCAAGGAATCCATCCTCCCTCCCAATATCTTGCTTCCATCCTTACAGTTGTCCCAAGCTTCTCGAGGGTCTGGTAGTCAAGTCTTACAATCTAGGATCAATACCTTGCTTCAACTTGAAGAAGCCCGACAGAAATCTAAAGACCGGTTTCATCAGCACCAAGATATAGTCAAAAGATGGTTCGATAAAAGGAAATCTGGTAAAAGAAGTTTCTAAGTGGGGGATTTAGTCCTGAAATGGGACCATAATCATGAGGGCAAGGGGATGCACACGAAATACCAACACTTATGGATAGGCCCTTACCAAATTTATGCAAAGCTTGGCCCATCCACTTACAAGCTGATAGACCTCCAGGGAGAGGAAGTAACCCTTCCTCTCAATGGCCTCTCCTTGAAACAATACTTTGCATAGTCTCAATGAGACTTTCTGTACATAAATAAAGATTTTCTTTTGTTTTACTTTAGTCTTTTGTTTTCTGTGTTTCAGCTAAATTTCCTTTTCCTCTCAGCATTTGAACTTTTGTACAAATTTGTTTTCCTGAAATGCTTGCAATTGGGCCTCTCGTGAAGGTAGATCTCTTAAGAAATCTCACAACTCGTGGAATCGGAAAGGCATCCTCAAAAGAAAGTTTATCCATGTATTTTGGCTTTGCTGATCGTTCTCCAGAATGAAGAGAGCCTGTTCTGTTGGTCAAACTAACCCTTGTTGAAATAACAGAGATCTATGACTATCTTTATCACTATCTTCGGGCTCCATCCACCCTCACACTTAAAAGCATCTCAAGAGGATCGCCATGGTTGGACCCATGGAAAGGAAGCACGTCTCGAAGGCATAGGGTATTGAAGTGACTCCATGCTGTAAATCAAAAGCCAAAAAGATAATAATCAAGGGTTTGTTTTCTAGGAATTCTCGCCTCAATCAAAGCATGGATGAGATAAATGCAAAACGTTCAAATCAAGAAAGCTGTCCAAAAGACTCAGCTCAAGCTAGGTTCTTCTCCGTCCGTGAGTCTTGATAAATCAATAAAATCTCTCACTCACATAAAAGGACATTGTGGATTGAAGAACCAAAATCAAAGATCATAATTCTAAGGAAAATATTTCTGGAAGGCTCAAACAACAAAAAGCTGTCAAATTCGTAAACGTCCAAAAGGATGCATGCAGCATGGGAATGAGGAACAAGAGCAATAGTGTCTATGAGATGTTGTTACAATCCTGTGGGGTCCGACGACAGTGGTCGTCTGAAGGATAAATCTTCTAAAATGAACCTCATATTTTGGCCCTTGGAAAGTTTTAAGGATGTCTTTATCAAAGCTCCCCTATCCCGGGTGACCAACGGATAAAGCGACTACTTCCTTCGCCGAGATTCGAACGCTCAAGTCGACTGCTGCACATAAGGTGAACAACTATTAAAAGAATCCTTCCGGTGAATGAGAGAGTTTTTAGAGATCTCTGTTCGCCAGCAATTCGCCAATTGTTGTTGATACAACATCCTTCCCAAAAAATTTGGTGATATTTGGGGCCCCTCCTTTCAATGCTTTTGTAGCAAGTTTTTTCCTTTGTCTCTCGAGTTTATTTCTTTCTCTAACTTGATAGATTTTCATCACCTGTTTCCAAAAGAGTTCTCTCATTGATTTTTCTGAGGAAAAATCAGTCTTTTCTCTTGAGCGCGTCTTTTAGTTTTAATTCACCCACTATAGCGCAAGTTTTATCCTTACATCCTCCACCACTTTGGCACACCTCCAAAAGATAAATTCCCCGCTCGACATAAACTCTAATCACAAGTCCTCTGTCTAATGCGTACCTTGGCTCTAACTCAGCCGCCTTTTTGGACAAAGTCTCAAGTCTTTTATTCGGCGCACAAATTTTTTGCACAAGTGATAACCATTCCTCGGTCACCAAAGGCGCAAGAACTATCCTAATCTTCCCCGCCTTGGAGTTGCGCTTCACCTTCTTGGAAGAATTAAGAGCTGGTGCATTCCTCACAGCACAAACCTTGATGATAGAATTGGCCGCTAATGGCGCAGGAGCTATACTTATCCTCCGCGCTTTGCAATGTTGCGATTGGTATCTTTTGATCGCTCGAACTCTGGCACAATTAGGAACGCATCCGCAATGACATGATCGCCGCTTGAGCACGAGATTTAATGTTCAAACCTGTGCTTAGCACAAGACGCATAAGATATGATCTCCGCCTTAGAGCAGGATTTAAATCATTGCTCGGTGCTTGGAACGGAAAATCTCCTCGACCCTTGTGCACTGGCGGGTTTGGTGGGGTCTTTAATAGAGCCATGTGCCATTTTAATGGCAGAGAACCTCGAGCCCCATGAAATTAAATCTGCCAACCTATCGTCGTATGTGACATAAATGCCACCCTTATTTAAACAAATGCAACGGGGTTTTCAACACATTTTATATTCGCCGAGCAACCAGAGTTTCCCATTTTCATCAAGAGCGAGGTTTTCTATTCATCGGGCACCTGCGGATTCATCTCCTGCCTCGAAAAGTTCACCCTCGACGGACGCTGCAAGTCTGATAGGTAGGATCTATACCCATTTCTTTTTTGTGAGCTTGTATTTACACCTTAGGAAGTTCTTTGCAAGAAGTTTAGAGAGCACAGAACAACTGGTCTCGTCCTTGATCCCAAAATGAGAATCCGAAGTTTCCCTGTGCAAATCGAAACCTGAAAAGTTTTGTCCCCACCTGCGAGCATGAGCTCTGTCCTGCCATCGTGTCCTCAGCATCCTGAGTAAGTTTTTTCACCCACCTTGATATCCCTGAATCATCCCAGCAGTACCTTAGCGGCCGCAGAGTTTTTCACTCAAACCCGTAGAAGCCGTGGCATCCCACGCAAAACGAAACTCCCTGCCAAGCATCTAATGCGCGTAAAACCCAATCCTTCCCGTTCCTTGCAGCTAAAGTTTCATCCTGTGAACACTGAGGTACTTTACTCAACCGAAAGCAATGTTTATTCACGCCAAATGAGCGTAAAACCCACAATTCTCGGCCGAAATTGATGTAGGATATATTAAATCAACCCATCGTGCCCACTTAGAACCCTAATAACCTAGCCCGGAAGTCTAACTCATAGAAGCCAACAACTGCGGGATTTCTCCATCTTTTACACAATCTCCACTATCAACTGCCGGCGCATAAAATGTTTAAACACTGACGCATTGTAAATATCGCATGCATAATGTTAAGCGCTAGTGCAGAAATAAGGTTAGGATAGTGCATGCAAAGTTGTTTGGACTAGTGCATGAATGTTTTTAGCTTTGTTGCATGGATAAAATTAGGGCGCTAGCGCACGAAATATTTTGGGCATTAGCGCAGAAAATACATTTTCGCTTGGTGCACAAATAATCTTAGGTGTCGGCGTGCATAAAACATCTAGGTATTAGCGCATGAAATTCCGCTTGTACCCCAGCGCACATTAGATAACTAATCTTAGCGCGCACAGAATCCCAAACACGACGCAAAGCTCTATTTAGGCGCTAGCGCAGAAATCTTCATCAGACTCACGCAAGTTTGTGTGACAATTCAGGGGATACCTGCACGTTGAAAATGAATGGCACAGATTCAAAGATGATCTTGCTCGTTGTCCTGATGTCTTGTCTTTACTTTTAGCTTGGAATGGCATTGTTGAATCAAGCTTAAACTTGAAATGAAGATAGTTATGATTTTTAGGACAGCCTCTATATTGTGAAAATGTTATATTTTGGCTCTGCCATAGAGTGTTTCTAATGCTTGAAGAAGTGGTCTAACTAAAGTCTTTATTGACATCGCCTTTCTCACCACAGGATTACTATGCATAGGAAGTCAGCAAAGAAGAAGGCAGCGCAGAAAATAACCTCGGACTCAGAGGTTGAAATCCTATTAGATACTTCTCTCGAGACGATGTTTGCTGACAAACAAGCTACCACTGGTGTTTCCCCTGGGAGCTCCGCCCCTAAATTTCAATGGGGCGATCTGTACAGATTCATCGTGGCTCAAGACAGTACAACAACCTCCATAGAAGATGCTCTGGTATATGCCAACATCCGAAGGTCTTGTTTACATAAAGCAACAACTTGTCCTGAATTGTCCCCTTGTTTTGAAGTTATTGGATGGCTAATTCCCCACATCCAGACCGACACAAGGCTCACTAATGATAAAAATGGGTTGAGCCTAGCATCTTTCGCTCTCAAGCATGTCACTGCTGACTACACATTGCCTTCACCTAGGGCTTGTTTAGATGATGATTGGATAGCAAAACATCCAATGGACCCACTAGAATCTGCCCATAAGATGACGATAAACGACAGGAAGATTAGGAGGAGGCAGAACAATGAATATGAAAGCAACCTCTTGAAGACCCCTTACATTCTCATCGTCTTGATGTTGAGTCAACTCTTCGGCATGCCTAATGGAAATATGTTTAAGATTGGATGGGTGTCGGTAATGTTTCATATAGCCATGAATGGCACCATCTTCAACTGGGCTGAAATAATTTCAGATAGTTTGGCCTCGCAGCTAACAGCAGCCCAAGGAGGACTAACCCAAAAGAAGGCAGATTTCTTCATGTCTTCATACCTGATTGACTGCTTGTTAAGGAAGCATACGTTCCTGGACTTTGGTTGCTCATGGAAGCCAAAAGAAACAGCCCTCTTCTTAGCTTATCAATGTATATGGGCAAGCAAATACGCAAACCACTACAAAATGATTTGCGAGAGATTTATCATGCCATTGTTCTAGCTTATCTTCATAGAAGAACTAGACTATATGTTGGAGAATGCAATGCTTATCATTGAAAAATTCGGGGACTATTATCACAGTTCAGAAGGCACATACATCAGGATGAGTGGAGGAACTGATGAGCCATTTATGTTCCCTCGGTATGTTACAGATTTTATAATTCACAAGGAGGCCATGAGACAACTCTTCAGCACCAACGCAATAAGTAAGTTCTTAACAGACTGGAAGAAGGGCATGTATCCTCCCATGCCATTTACCATCGGAGCTTACAGCCTCCCGAGAGCCAGAGACGGGGAAAATTACGCTCAAGGCTTAGATATTTTCCAGTTTGGCACGGTCCCTTTCAGAAGGCATGACCCCAATGATGCGGTAAGCCAGCATTTCCTTGACCTCAAGATCTCCTTTGAATATTCTCATGCTATGGACCGAGACAAGGAATTCTTCAGGAGCGCCCGCAACCTAACTGATCTAGGGAAGCGTTACAAGAAGAAAGTTGTGAAAGATTCAAGCCCCAAACCCGTTAGTTTGATCCAAATAGAGCAGGAGGCATTGGCCTCACAATCAGGGGATCCATCAGGATTAGAGCAGGACAGAGTGATCCAAGAGCAAACCCTCAAGCAGCAGTAGGAACAAGAAGAAGCAAGAATTCAAGGAGAGCTAACTGCCAAGCTTCAACAAGAGGAGATTGCAAGGAAGCAACAGGAGCAAGCCTCCCAGTTGAAACAGCAGGAAGAGGCATCCAGGATCCAGAAGGAAGAAGAAGATCGAGTGTTCCAAGAGTAAGCTACCAAGCAGCAGCATGAGGAAGAAGAAAGGCCCCTGAATGAAGAAGCAACTGGATTACAGACATAGCAAGAAGAGTTAACAGGAGAGAAGGAGAAAGAACAGACAGAGAAGTCTCCCGAGCCAGAGCCATCTACTCCGACAGACATGGAGGTGGACCCACCATTGATATACACTCCAGGGGCAACTTAGGAAGGAAGCACCTCTTCAGGGAGGTTAGCGCTGACCCCATATAACCCCAGGAAGCAGCGCAAAGTAGTAGACCCAGATACCGTTTATTTCCATGAGTGGAAAAGGGCCATTATTGATAGGAGGATAAAGAAGATGGAAACCAGGGTTGAGGATGAATATGAATTATGGATAACAGAGAAAACATTGGTCCAAGGAACTGATGCCGACTCCACGTTCCAAGCCCAATGCACTATAGCATCAGCTAAGGCAACTAAAGCCAATATTGACTTTTTAAAAGGTGAGATAAAACATGACAGGGAGCAATGTTTTAAGATCAGAGATGATAGGAAGAGGGAGGTGTTGGAAGCAAACAAATTAAAAGAGAAATACAATGAGTTGGTAGGAGAGCAGTTAATGCTAAATGCGGGAGTTCTCCAGCTTGATAATGAGAAGAACTCCTTAGAAATGCAGTTGGCTATATCTAAATATGAACTGAAGAATCTGAAAGCTCGAATAACAGAATTGGAGGAACTCGAAGCAAGCAGGGCTCAGCAAATTCATCTCCACCAACATGAGTATGAACGACTGATTCAAGAAAAGGAACAATTGGGAAAATAGCTCAAAGAGGTAGCGGAGGACCAGCAAAATTTGTCCACATTTCGCAAACAAGCATGTGATATGCGGATTAAAATCCATCAGCTTCTAGTACCAATCTCGGAATAGATTTGGAGCATTAAAGAAATGATTAAGAAAATGAAAACAATTGAAACCACAGCCCTAAGAACTCGAGAAAAGTTTGCAAATCATGTAGAGGAGCTGAAACGACAATCTGAGTGGAAAAAGGGAAAATCTCAACTCCCTTCACACTTACGTGCCGCTACAGGGGATGAATTGGACGTGGATATAGGGATCCTTGAATTCGCCAAGGATTGCGGCACCAAGCTAAGTTTGGAAATCAGGAAGACGATCCGCAAGTGTTGTTCATTTTACTCCACACTCAGGGAATCACATAGCAAGTGCCATCTAATTCTTCCTACCTCCATTTATGATTTCCCAAAGGAAGAAGATCGATTATTTGAGCTGCAGAATGAGCTGGACGAAGGCTTAGCTTCCATCAAGAAGATAGAAGTATTGACCCAGGACGAATTTCAGCAATTCATTTGCCAGCCTGCAGTACATATTCACTTCCTGGAAGCGATGGCTAAAGACGCAAGTCTTCAAGTCAATAGGCAGAAGCCCCAGCAGAATAGATAGACCATTCTTATTTTGTTTTAATTAAAAGGAGAAGTTGAAATTCTACCTTTTGTATAAATGCTTTAAAAGGACAGCTGGCTCCTATTTTTTGTCCTATATGGAAAGTCTTCCATGTATTCGTGGGTTTTGTAAGGATACGATGAAAACCGAAGGAGGAGGTTCTAGAATTAGGGTACACTTGTCAGCCCAAGGGGCATTTTGTAAAGATATAAATAGAAGATTAGGAGTAAGAGTTCAGAGACTTTTTTGCGGGGAAAAGAATTTTCTTAGCTTGTACAAACTACTTTGTAGCTTGCTCCAAGAAAGTGATTTTGCCTAATAAGGAGTCCGGAGAGGACATTCGTTTTGCCTGGAAATGTGTATTAGATGCTTGCTGGATTATTCTTGTGACATTCTGACACTGCTGTGAGATCTTTCTTTGTTGTCCTGAATTGTTTCTATGTAATGAATGATCTTACTATTTTTCTGGGCAATGATGTTTCTCCTAAATGAGTAATAGAATGCTTTTATGTGTATTAAAGCTATCTTTAATATCTTTAACCTTCTGCTGAAAATGTTTCTCTATGATTTAAATGGATATCCATGCAATCTTTAGATATTTCTCTCAGCACATTACTCATATTTACGTTTTGCTCCTTGCAAGGATAGATTAGATTTATTTCAGTTTTAGATATAGATCTGTTTCAAGTTCTGCATTTAGATTAAATTAGCTTAGGGCACTTGCATATCATCTTTAAAATAAAATACATAAATGGTGGATCGGGCCATAACCGGTAGAAATAATTGCAAACTTTAAATCTTATGATAGCCGGAACCGCTAACCGGACGGATTCCCCATACCAAACGGTGGACAATCTAATTGGGATAGTTTACCAGGGAGAATCCCTTTCTGCTTGATGCTGCGGTCTTCGGGGCATCAACACATCTCCTTAGGTGTCTTTAGACAAGACACATGGGGTATGTTATGGTCTTTGATAGAATCAACAATGATTCTCTTGGCCTTGACCAAGTTCTTCTTGTGTAAGGCCTTAGCCTCATATCCCTCTAGAACTGGAACCTCTTCACTTATGTAGGTGTCCAATTCATTCTCTTCTAGGATTAACCCAATCCTATACTTCCATGATTGGAAGTTATCATCTCCTTCAAGCTTGGTGTGGTGAGACATCTTAATGAGAAACTCAAATGGAAATAAAAGATTTAGGTCTTACCACTTGATTTTTTGAAACTGGATCTGGAGCTGGATTAGGGTTTGTCAGAGAAACCCTAAAAATTCTAACTTTGAATTTCAAACTTCTGATTGGATGGAAATATGCACCTTGCTAAGATGATCAAGCTGGTATACTTCAATTTTGAAATCTCCAAAATTTGACCCCTCAAAATTGTCTTTGAAACTTTCGGATTTGCAGTTTCTGGTTTTATGGTCAAAATCTCGAACTAGGGTTTGATAGAGCCCTGGGTTCTGCCCAACCAAAAAGTTCGATCTTGGTCTCTAAACTTTGATTTTTCTGAGGAGCATCCAGCTATAGTCTTAGATTCCAAAAATTCCAAATTTCTCAGAAACCGTAATCTCCCGCAGCAGTGGCAGACCAAAAACTGAAAATGCTTAGAATTGAATTCTGTCTCGACAGAAAGATGCACCCTTTCTAGGAGAGTCAGTCTAGCCTCTTTACTTTAATGAACTGTGGAGAGAAACCCAAAAATTAAGAATCCATAGATTCCCCAGTTGCATAGTGTCTTCTTCTTAGTCCCGCTTTGACACCATGTTAATTTTTCGATAATTTCATTCAATATTATCTAGGATCACTAAGAGAATAACAAGAATAACATAACAATCAGAAGAGACAATGGACACAAAGCATTTCTTCGGGGAAAACCAAGAAGGTGAAAAACCCCACAACTTCCTCGGAGATAGAATGCACACCAATACAAAGATCACAAATATCAAACCCCAAAAGATAGATGTCTTCAGCAGCTACTCCTCCTCCACTTGTGCACACTCCTCTCTCTCAACTATGCGAGTTGGATGAGTGAGTGAATGAATAGAATGAGAGAGTCACACTCTCTATTTATACAATGAATTGACTTTCCTTTAACCCTAACAGGACCGACTTCCTAAGGAATCCTAATAACCCATCCACATGACTCATATAGGGCCGACCCCGCCAAGGTGGTCTAATAACCCATCAAATATAAGTTACGACACTTACAATGTAACTTGTGACACTTGCAAATACAAATGACGACACTTCCAATCAGAGGAATAATACATCTCCGTTGGGGATACAATAAAGTACAAATGTAATATATAAATGAATATCTTCCGAAGTTACAAATACATCAACATGGAATAAGGGTAAACACCCTCCATAGGAATACTACATTGCAATTATTGTTCTTAGGTATTCGTCATCAAATAACCAGTTTGGGAAACTATGCTTCATGAAACCTTCCACCTATTCACGCATCTTAGTATTCAAATAATTAATAATTATAAATACAATGCTCGAAAAGCATACCATTTCTCCTTGAAGGTCCATGTCATGGTGATGTAGGAGCATCGGAGCCTAGAAAAATCAGTCGAAGATGATCGACATGAGCAGTTGACCAGGGGGAGTGCCGACGACCTCTGGTGCGAAGGAAGATTGGCTATCAAAGTCAATAAGTTGAGCGAGGAGATGTCGATAGGTGATCGACGGAAGGAGCTAAGAGGTCGAGAGTCGACATGAATAAGGTTGACAGATGACAGGGTTGCAGTGTAAGGTGTCGAAGGTCGACAGGTTGTCGAATCGCGACATCGATAGGTTGAGGTGAAAGACAAGCATGGAGGAAGGGACGGACTGGAAAATTCGTAGACGCGAAGTGAACCCGACAGGTAAGTCAAAGGCTGCTGGAAGGCAGTATGGTCGAGGTCAGTGATAGGATCGACTACTGTAGCAGTGTTAGAGAAGCTCATAAGTGATGGTGAAGTACTTGGTAGCCATTCGGGGTTGCTAAGGAAGTTATGAGCAGTTATGAAGGTGGTTGGGAACATGACAAATGTCACCATAGACATAGGTTGTGTAGCATGGAAGAGGGCACTGACAATTGCAAGTCTGCAGGATTTGGAGGATTCAGCGGAAAGAGGAAGAGTGTCTCGGGGAACGGAGTGGACCTCAGGATGAGCAGCAGAGCATAATAGAAGACTAGTGCGCAGGCACAGAGGAAGGAAGTTAGTTCCAGTTGGGGAGTTAGCAGAGATCGGATCCATAGCTCATCGTGCGCTTGTATTCAACAGAGGCCATGAGAGGGTGAAGATCGCACATAGAGAGAACACACTTTTACTTCTATATATTGTATCAGGATGAGGCCGACTAGTTTAGTTGTTTACATTTGTTTGCATTTTGTATTGTCATT
Organism: Larix kaempferi; assembly: GCA_027924585.1. NCBI lineage: Eukaryota > Viridiplantae > Streptophyta > Pinopsida > Pinales > Pinaceae > Larix > Larix kaempferi. The sequence continues at coordinate 3,808,771 of BSBM01000369.1, forward strand.
GTTAATTGATTTGAAGTAATAGAAGCCAGCTTCTGGCATCCTGTTTACACCAAGTCTATGTGAGCATTGTGTGTGTCATGTGTTGTTGCTAGGCAATAGGTTCTGGCCGACCCGCCCTTGCGCCAGTTGGGATCAGAGCGAAAGTATCATGTGAGTAGGAAGGATAGCGATATCAGAGCCCAAAGAAGAATCTAGTTGAGAATCTAGTGTTGAGTGCGTAGACAGCTCCAGCCGCGGTTGGGTAGAGTTGTGCATGACTTGTGAAATTCCGGTTGTGATTGGATGAGTGGGAGTTTCAGATGCTGTTGAAAATGGATCATAAAGGCATTAATGTACGAGGTACAGGATGAAGAGTGCGTGGTGCAGTAGTCACGGTTGATCATGAAATGTTCGGTGAGTGCGTGCGAACAATGCAAAGTTTGACTAATGAAGTCACATCGATCAAAGAAAGTCAGAGCCGTGGATGCATTCCTTATGCACTAGACCAAAACAACAAGGAAGTCGAAGAAGTGGAAGCACAGGAAGAGGCAGTCGAGGAACCAAAAGACAGATTCATCAAGCTTTTGACAGATATGAGAGGTCGGACAAAGATAGATGTACGTACCTACTCAGGAAGTCTGGATCCAGAAGAATTGATCGACTAGTTCAGAGAGATGGAGAAATACTTTGACATATAGCAGATTGAGGATCCTAAACAGGTTAAAAATGCATGTCTGAGGTTGAAGGGTCATGCCTCATTTTGGTGGGACAATGTATAGGATGATAGAGTCAAGAAAGGAAAGGAAAATATCAAGTCTTGGGATAGGATGTTCACCAAGATGAAAGGTAAGTTCTTTCTAGGTGACTATGTGATTTCCTTGTTTCGGAAGTTGCAAAAATTTCGACAGAAAGAGATGATGGTGAAGGAGTACACAGAAGAGTTCTACATACTATCGATTCATTCGGGACAAATTGACGAAGGAGAAGAAGCTGTCACTAGATACATGGACATCTTGAAGTATGCCATACAAGACGAGTTGATCCTGTCAAGGTTCAGAGCGGTTGGTGAAGCCTACCAGTTCGCTCTGAAGGCAGAAGAGAAACTGTCGAGGAAATTGGCATCGAACAGAGGTAGGATGGCTAGTCATTGTGCGAATCCTTCTTCTGTGAAAGGCCAAAGTAGTGAAAGCAGGAGAGAATCTATCTAAGAAAACCGCCATGCGGAAGGGACATCGACTAAGGAGAAAGTGCAGGAAAACTGAAGCAATGGTCGTGAGACTCGTGGTCGAGGTGCGTATGGTCGAAGTGGTCCAGCTGACATATCAACTATAGTTTGTTATAAGTGTCGAGGAGTCGGACACAAGGAATATGAGTGCCCATAGAACCTACATGCTGGAGAGGAGTCGAAACCCAGACATTGAAGATATGAGAAAGTCAACGAGAGGGCGAAGTCGACATCCGACAACGGTGAAGGTGGGAAAATAAAAAGTCGAACCATGACGACTAGGAGGACGTTGTTTCAAGATGCCCGACGCGATGAGAAAGAGCCAGCACAACGAAAGGCTATCCTTCGAACCAGAGTACAGATTGGTGAGTGGTATTGCAAGACCATAGTTGATGGTGGCAGTACGGAGAATCTTGTGTCAACGAAGGTCATCGACAAGTTGGGTCTGAGATGTCGAGAACACCCACACCCATACAAGATCTCATGGTTGCAGAAAGGACATCATGTCAAGGTAACCAGACAGTTCCTAATAAAATTTAAGGTTGGGAAGCTTGAAGACAATGTACTGTGCGACGTAATCCCAATGGATGCATGTCACCTGTTATTAGGAAGGCCATGGAAATATGATAAGAAGATGATCTATGATGGTTGAGACAACACAGTCACAGTGTGGAAAAATGGCACGCGGAGAACTCTGAAGCCGAAGTAGGAGGACTAAGCCGACTGTAAGCAGGGTGAGAGAAACTATTGGGAGAAGCAAGTGATTATGTGCTCAGTGAAGGAATTCCTCATAGAAGAGGAGAAGCAGTCGGTATGTTTTTCCATCATTCCGAAGGGACCATGTGTCTAGAGGTCGACAATGGAGAAGATTCCAGTAGAAGTCGAAAAGATGCTCAATGAGTTCAGGAGAATAGTAGTAGACGAAGCGTCGACGGGATTGCCACCGGCAAGAAGCATATCCCATCATATCGACTTGATTCCAGGATTGAGTTTTCGAAACAAGGCACCTCACAGAATGAATCCAACAAAGGGTCAGGAACTCAATCAACAGGTCCAGGAGTTGTTGGACAGAGGATTGATCAAAGAAATTCTGAGCCCTTGCATAGTACCAACAGTATTAGCACCGATGAAGGGTGGAGAATGGAGGATGTGTACAGAATCAAGAGATATCAACAACATCACGATCAAGTATTAGTTTCCATTGCCGAGAATGGACTACTTAATGGATTGTTTGAGTGGATCAAGATACTTCACGAAGATCGACCTGAAGAGCAGTTATCACCAGATTCGAGTTAGAGAAGGAGATGAATGGAAAACAACCTTTAATATGAAGGGAGGACTGTATGAGTGGTTAGTCATTCCATTCAGATTGACTAATGCACCAAATACGTTCATGCGATTGATGAACGAGGTACTAAAGCCATTCTTGGGAAAAATTTTCGTAGTGTACCTAGACGACATTCTGATATTCAGTTGAACCAAGGTAGAGCACTTGGAGCACATTCGACAGCTATTGCAAAAGCTGCAGGACGAGAAGCTGATGGTGAATCTGCAGAAATGCTTCTTCATGAAGGAAGAGTTGGTTTACTTGGGATTTGTAATCTTGGGTAAAGGGTTAGTGATGGACCCAGAGAAGGTGAAGGCTATATTGGAGTGGCTAGAACTGACAAGCGCAACTAGAGCACGAAGTTTCCATGTACTTGCTAGTTTCTATAGGAAGTTCATTAGGGGATTCAGTCGGATATGTGCACCTTTGACATAGTGCATGAATAAAGGGGAGTTTAAGTGGGTAGAAGCTGCCCAGAAAGATTTTGACAAGTCAAAGGAAAAGGTGACTGAGAGCCCAGTGTTAGCGCTCCCGAATTTCGACAAAGTTTTCCAAGTCAATGCGATGCGAGTGGGATGACAATTAGAACAGTGTTGAGCTAAGAAGGCCGACCAATTGCATTCTTCAGTGAAAAGTTAGATGATGCAAAGCGAAAATATTCGGTCTATGACTAGGAGTTCTATGTGATTGTCCAAGCATTGAAGAAGTGGAGGCATTATTTATTTCCCAAGGAATTTGTATTATACACAGATCACCAAGCATTGAGGTACATGAACACTTAGTCGAAGTTGAATCAGTGGCACATGAAATGGGTCGAGTTCCTGCAGGGATATATCTTCATGTTGCGACATAAGTTGGGCAAGTCGAATAAGGTTTCCAACGCGCTGAGTCAACAAATTGCATTGCTGAACATGATGATAGTTCAGGCAATAGGATTAGAGTCGGTGATGACAGAGTATGATACCGACGAGGATTTTACGAAAGCATGGAAGGCTTGTCATGAACCCTGGAGTGTCAAAAAAACTCCATACTTGGATTATTTCATCCAAGAGGGATACCTGTTGAGGAGACAAGAGTTGTGTATTCCTAGAGGATCAGTAAGAGAGAACCTAATCTGAGAACTGGATAGTAGCAGATTAGCAGGTCATTTTGGCATCGACAAGACCAAGGCGTTGGTCGAAGAGAAGTATTATTGGCCAGGAATGATAACATATGTCGAGAAGTGGGTACGATAGTGCCGAGTTTTCCATTTGGAAAAGGGAAGAAGTCAGAACACGAGGTTGTATATGCCATTACTAGTACCGAATACCCCATGGGAGCACCTAAGCATGGATTTTGTTCTAGGATTGTTGAAGACGCAGTAGGGAAGCGACTCAATATTTGTTGTAGTCAACAGATTTTTAAAGATGGCACATTTTATTCTGTGTCGAAAGACAAGTGATGCCACAAGCCTTGCTATACTATTCTTCAAGGAGATATTCAGATTGCATGGGTTGCCGAAGAGTATCACGTCGGACAGATATTCCAAGTTTATGGGACATTTTTGGAGAACCCTATGGAGGAAACTGGACACGAAGTTGTAGTTTAGCTTGGCATATCATCGGTAGACAGATGGACAGACCGAGGCGGTGAACAAAAGTTTGGGAAACCTTCTGAGATGTTTTCCGGTCGACAGACCCAAGCAGTGGGAGAACATGTTGGTGCAAGCAGAGTTTGCGTACAAAAATTCTGTGAATCGGTCGACAAGTTTAAGCCCATTCTAGATTGTTCACGGACGAAGTCGACATGGAGTGGTAGATTTGGTCGAGTTACCGACAGAAACCAGGAAAAGCGTGGATGAAGAATCATTTGCAGAGCATATGCAAGAAGTGCATGAAGATGTGTGAAAGTGTATTGAAAAGAGTAACGTGACATACAAGTTGAGAGCCGACAGGAAGAAGAGGCTACAGTCGTTCAACGAAGGAGACTTAGTCTATGCACATTTGAAGAAGGAGAGATTTTCGACAGGAACATAGAACAAGCTGAAGTTGAAGAAGTTTGGACTGTGTACGATTTTGAAGAAGATTTCGGACAATTCCTATGTGTTGGAGCTGCCGAAGGACTTGAGCATTTCACCAATGTTAATGTCTCAGATTTGTACAAAGTTGAAGAAGATTCAACCAGCAAAAGAGGGGAAGTGTCAAACGTCGATTGGACAGTGCAGATTCTAGATCGACAAAAAGAGGAAATCATCGAAGTGTTAGAGGAACGCAAAGTCGGGTGCACGCGCAGTTCGCGAAGGAAAGAATACTTACTGCGATGGAAATATGATGAGTTACAGGAGTCCACGTAGATTTCTGAAGAAGAGTTCAGGAGACTAACAAAGCAATTGAGTTCTTTTTCACCTGGGGAGTCTGATGCAGGAGCATCGGAGCCTAGGAAAATCAGTCGGAGATGATTGACATGAGCAGTCGACTAGGGGGAGTGCCGACGACCACTAGTGTGAAGGAATATTGGCTGTCGAATTCAATAAGTCGATGAGGGAGCTGTCGATAGGATATTGATGGAAGGAGTGAAGAGGTTGAGAGTCGACATGACTAAGGTCGACGGACGACAGGGTTGCAGCAGAAGGCGTCGAAGGTCAACAGGTTGTCAAATCGTGGCACCAACAGGTTGAGGCGAAATCCAAGCATGGAGGAAGGGGCGGACTGGCGAAGCCATAGACACGAAGTGAAGCGATGGGTAAGTCGAAGGCTGACGGAAGCCAGTATGGTTGAGGTTAGTGATGGGACCAACTACTCTAGTAGTGTCAGAGAAGCTCAGAAGTCAAGGTGAAGTACTTGGTAGCCGTTCGGGGTTGCTAAGGAAGTTATGAGCAGTTATGAAGGTGGTTGGGATCATGACAGATGTCACCACAGACAAAGGTTATGCAGCACGACAAAGGGAGCTGACAACTGCAGATCTGCAAGATTCGATGGACAGAGGAAGAGTGTCTCAGGGAACGGAGTGGACCTTGGGATGAGAAGCAGAGCATAAAGGAAGATTAGTGCGCAGGTAGAGAGGAAGGCAGTTAGTTCCAGTTGGGGAGTTAGCAGAGATCGAATCCATAGCTCATCGTGCACTTGTTTTCACCAGAGGCCATGAGAGGGTGAAGATTACACATAGAGTGAACACACTTTTACTTCTGTATATTGTATCAGGCCGACGCCAACTAGTTTAGCTGTTTACATTTGTTTGCATTTCAGATTGTAACTGTTAATTGATTTGAAGTAATAGAAGCCAACTTTTGGCATCCTGTTTACACCAAGTCTGTTTGAGCGTCGTGTGTGTCTTGTGTTATTGTTAAGCAAGAGGATCTGATCGACCCACCCTTGAGCCACATGGTTGTTGTTTCCTTACCACGGTATCCAACTATCACTTATCTCATTTAACCTACAGGTTATTCTCCCAACACAGGAACTTGCAATATTATGTACTCATTGACACACACACACACACGCACACACACACACAAAAATATTCAACGAACAATGTAACAAGTTTTCCCATGTACCATACATCTGGTATCACATTCATTTATTCAATGTTTAACTTAAACTGGTATCCACATACTGAAACATCGCATTTAAGTTTGCATGCTAGAGTAAAACCAATGAACTACCATTATACACGTTATTAACATAAACACACACACACATACATTTATTCCACAAATTAAATAGATCCATATGTCCATGTGGTACATTTCTATCATTCCAACCAAGTTCTATAGATAACAAGAAAACCTAAAATAAATAGTAGGCTAGTTCTTGTGATAAATTCCAAACTGGTCATTACACCCAATGTTGATGGTTTTATACCTCCTACTGCAGTAAAAAAACCAATAGGTTATATAGAAAAGACACGTGGGAACACTTCTGTATGCTCATTCTTTTAAAAGATGGAATCCAACACAACTATGTTTCGTTATAAATTGACCAACCTCTCTGCTTATGTTCATTCAACTGAAAGTTCTGGTGATCCAAAGTATGATATCATTGCCACCCAAAACATCTCTACTAGGATATCCAAAAAGTTGTATGAGTTGAGAGAAAAAATGTCCAAATACACACTAAGGTCTTTCCAATTGTTGGAGGGTAGCGATGACTTCTCTCTTCCGGGGCATTTGAAAAGTAAATACCAAATTTGTTACAACCACACTTTGTATGGTGCTTGACCATATTCTCTACCTGTGCCCGATGTTGAAACCGAATTCCCCTTTTGTGGTATTCATTTTATGATTTCCAAGATTAAGATAAATAATACAAATCTTGGGTTGTTTATCCTTTCACATGTACTCAATCTTCCCAAACAATCAGTAGTACTTACGCTATTTTGTGGTCCTTTTTATTGCCGTTATTATTACTTGAATATTTTTAGATACAAACATAGTATTTCCATGTACAATATGTGCATGAATGGTTATGATTATGGAAACTTTGATAGGAAGACCCTATTATATATCAATGGTTGTCCACGCAATGGGAACATTGCAAGGTTCATAAATAGTTCTAGGTGCTCTTTATTTTCTACAAATTGTTCATTTGAGGAACACTCCAATGACCAGGAGTTCTTTATGAAAAGGAAAGCATCCATATTTTTTGTTGTGCTTACAATATGTAGTTTGTCCCCAGTGACAAGTTGTTGATAAACTATAACTTTCGTAGACCACCAACCACTCATCAAATATGCCTTGCATTGGGACTACCTTTAGAAGTCCTCTTGGGGCGTAAGACAAAAATCATTTATTAATTGTATTTTTTATTTTCAATGGGATTAATGTAAATGTATTACTCCATTTGAACTTTTGTTTTATAAAATGCTTGTTGTTGGACAACTACTATTGGAACAAATTCTCATGCTTCTATAATAATTGTTTGGTATAATGTTTGAACAAAAATAATTGCATTTTTCTTACTAATTGCAGTGCCCCATTTTGCTTATACATTTGTGTGATTATGTTATTGAGGGCATTTGATCACAAATGACCCGAATTGGTGGTATACGTCTTGAAGTTAGAACTTAAACAATTTATATTGCATAATGATTATAGTACTATTTTTGCTTATGTTATAAATAAATGGATGCAAGGAATTAATGACATATATATATATGATTGTCAAATGCTTTTACAAGTTCTTCGAAGTGTGATAGGAAAGCGTAGGTGCGAATTAACACAAGGTGGCATAAATGTCACATGGGATCCAGATTGAGCTTAGATATAGTATCAGGTGATACAATGTGATGAATTGATAGTTGATTATTTTACATGATCTATTTGATGCATGTGGATTTCATGTGTGAAGGAACGAGATCATGATTTCTAATCGGTCCACACATGGGTAACATAGTTGTATGGGGGAACACACACCATAAATAGTGCAGGTTTCTATGCAATAGGTTGAATAGTGAGTGAGACTTTTGCTTGTCAGATGCATGTTGTCGTGAGGGTAGGTCGCGGATTCAGTCACTCACAAGGTTTTGACTCAGGGGCATGCAATAAGGTGTCAACATTATTCCTTCGTGGCCATTAGTATCTTAATAGGGTACGGGTGGATTGAGTTAACATGGTCTCAATCGTTGTATCACGTACCCATTGTAGGAAACAATCTATTTGAAGGACATGTGTATGATCATGGCACCCTTGATAGAACCTTGATAAATTATATTTGAAGGGCATGTGTATGACCATGGAACCCTTGATGGAACCTTGGTGAATTATATTTGAAGGGCATGTGTATGACCATGGCACCCTTGATAGAACCTTGGTAAAACTAAATTAAGATATAGAACTTATAAAATATAAATGAGAAAAATAATTTAGAAAATGATGAATAATAAATTAATGAAACATGTACATGCTAAGAATAAATAATGAATTAATTATGTACATGCTAAGAATAAATAATAAATTATTTATGTGCATGCGAAGAATAAATAATAAATTAATTTAAAATAAGAACATGTGCATAACAAGGCAAGCAATTAGTTAAAGAGAAGATAAAATATAACACACCCTTTAATTAAGGAGAATACAATAAGAAAACCAATTAAAGGAATATTAAGATTCAAGTGCACACACACATGTAGGAAAATAAGACTCAAGTACACACATGCATGAACATGCACCATAAACCTAAAAAAACTCTATAAAAGAAAAGCAAGTAGATGAGTGAATATCATCTTGGGGATCTTAAATAATTTATATTTTTTCTCCTACGTGATGGAGCGGATTGTTATAGTGACTGTTTGAGAGTTTGGTCCTTGGAAGTGGTTAAGGTTGGGAGGCCTGAAAGTGGAATGCTCCACTTCCAACCGTGTTGATATCGTGCTTCTTCCATACAACCCCATTGCAGCTCGGGGGCACTTGGGGGAAGAAGAGTACCCATAGGGAGCAGGCAGGGTGGTCAACCGATGGACACAAGGATTGAAAATATGATTTCCACTACATAGAGGGGTGCGAAACATGACGAGGAGCTACACCACTTGATGACGATTGACATCGCAAGAAACATGTTAGCCTTGTATTGTTGCAAATTTAATTTTCAATATTTTGTTTTAAAATGTTGTTCATTAAATTATGAAAATTGCTTTTATAATGAATGGAGTTGGTGTTTCTACTTAGATCTATATGTTGTAGAGGGGAAACCCATGGAGGGTACCTACACTAATATCATCGATGAAATGTTTAATATTTTTGAAATTAGGATTTTGATGATGAGTGACCTGTCTACCATCTTCCGCTGCACCCCACGACAATGTTAAATCGAGAGAAGGTTGTGAAAAGAGCACAACTCAGGGAGGATGCATACCAAGCATGGTTGAATCAATCACCTATTCGATTCCCACTACATCCAAATTCACCAAATAAGAATGTATATAGCAACACTAGTTCTTCACATGTTGGAAATGAAGACACTGAAATAGAGGTTGGTATGGATGATTTATTATGGGATACATGTGCCATGGATGCGATGTTGTTATATGCATTCCACGATGATGAGCTATGGGATGATGCTCATATCATTGATACCTTCTTCAAGATCCTACAATCTACTTCCACCACCCCTCTATTTGGACCTGTCCAGTCAAATTCTACCTAGCTAGGTACAACGATGGTACTATACAACTTAAAAGCAATGTATGGCATGTCAAACACATGTTTCTTGACACTTTTGAGGTAATTGACCATCAAGTCCCTTATATTTTGAGGAATCTTTTCACACAATCAACATTGAAAATGGTTGATTTTATGAACATTAAATGACATTGTACATTTCTATTTCCCACTAACTTTAGGTTATTCAAAGATAAGGTACTTCCAAGTGATAATGTATTTCCTGGTAGCTCTGAAGAGGCAAAACACATGTTGAAAATGTTGGGTGTTGAGTACATATCATATCATGTGTGTCCAATTGATTGTATTCTATATAGAGGAAAATATGTAGACAAAGAGATATATCCAAAATGTGGGCATGATAGGTACCATAAATCAAGAAACAAGGGTAAAGCACATGGTCCTCCTCATAAGATATTGAGGCACATGCCTATAATCCCAAGGATTCAAAGGCTCTTTTGTTGCAAAGAATTAGCTATGTTTGAGGGATGGCATGCCTCACACAGAAGTGAGTCAGGAGTTATGCGAATCCCAACATATTCAACATCCATGAAGCATATAGAGGATCCATGGCCAAAAAAATTCAAGGATGAAGTACAGAGCCCTCGGTTGAGCATAACCATGGATGGCGTCAACCCATATTCCCTCCAAAACAACAACTATTATGTTGACCTGTAGTAGTAATCATTAATAATACCTCCCCATGGATGTCTGTGAAGAATTAACATCTTATGTTGGATCTTATAGCCCTTAGTAGAATAAAAATGAAGAATATGAATGTTTACCTACAAGCATTGATCGATGAATTGAAGGAATTATGGGAAGGGATACAAGTATACGATGTATCAAGACCCATCGCATTAGAGAGGATTTTTACATTGTATGGCATATGTGTGTACACCACACATGATTATCCAGGATTAGGAGTTTTTTTTGGTAAACATGTTCATTGATTTATTTATATTTGCAACCATATTTTTTGGCATAGTTAATTTGGTGCGACTTCTTGATATTCAACACTAACGTATTATGTAAAACAATAACATCGTAGGTCTTGTAATAAAAGGGTATCATGGATGTAAATGTTGTGGACCATCTGTGAAGGCTAGATGATCTATCCACCTAGAAGACCACCTTTATAGAAGAGCAACATTTGCTTTCAATGGTAAACTAGAGAGAACCCAAAGGCATGAAATAGTGACACCGATTCACTGGATTAGGGCATATGACAAAGAGAGAAGGAAATTGCAGAAAATGTTCGATTCAAATGGGGAATCTATGTTTGATGATCCTAAATTCTTCGATACCTATGTTGAGAAAATTCCCATTGGGATGAAAAGGAAATCGGTATTTTATGAGCTCACATATTGGGAGCATCTTAAGATTGTCCACTTACTAGATCTCATGCATATATTTAAAAATGTTTCATGTTATTTAAGGAGGAACATATCATCGAAACAAAGAGACACATTGGTTGTTAGGAGAGATCTTATTTCTTCAAATACTAAAAATAAGCATGGACAAGACAAGAAAATAGATGAGTGGTTGGTCCCTCTTGGTCTTTTAAATAAGGTGACGTCCCATGGATTTTGAAGAAAGATGATCTTTCTTTGGAAAAGGAAGTTATATTGGGTGTGAAAGTGACTTCTTTATATGGTTCTACTCTATGGCGTTGCTTCATGGTAGAAGAACATTTGTCGGGGCTAAAATCACACGACCATCTAAACCTTCTAAGGGTACATATGTCAAAAACATGTTTTTATTTTTTATGCCACAAGTTAAAACACAATTAATTTTGTATGTGTTTACTTTGTAGTGTCATTATCCTTTGATCATGTGTGTTTGTGTGAACATGAATTCCCCAAGGACCTGTGACATGCCATATCTAAATTATATGCATTTGTACATTGGATCACATCAAAGGAGATTCATATGGCTAACATTCTATGGTGGCGTCAAGAGATAGCTGAGATTTTTTGTATGTTTGAGAAGGAACCATTGACGAGTTTCATTGACTTGCAGGTCCATCTTCTAATTCACCTAGTTGATGAGGCTGAATTAGTCGGGGTGGTCTCATGTCATTGGAGGTTCTTCTTAGAGAGGTATATGAAAAAAATGAAGGGATGTGTTCGAAAAAGGACAAAACCCAAGGGGTCTATGGTAGAGGGGTGAAAAGTATATGAGTCATTCTATTATTCTAGTGAGTACATCAATCAAATCAACCACACATCAGAGATAGTGATTTTGGATGTCCAAAGGGATGAGGACAAAAGGGAAGGGAATCTACTCCAAACAAACAAAAAAAGGCACATGATAAATAGTAATTCAGTTATATCTTTTCTCAAATTTCTACAGAGTAACTGTTTACACAGAGCTTCATAATCTATGTTTGATCTCATACGTACTATATGTTGGTTTGATTTCATGAATACATCAACGAACTTCGAAATTGATGCCATCAATAAATTCTTTCCTTACAATGTAGAGGCAACATAGTCATGGGTTTCATTGTATGAAGAGAAGAAGAGGAAATGGGACATTGACAAGAAATAATTAAGAATATTGAACAATATAAGCATGCTTTATCTTGATCATTTAAAATAAAATATACCAATGATCTGTCCCAACAGCTGAGTTGCTGACCAATTTAGAGAGAAATACAATTCATCTAGTCATTAACCACATGCCGAAGAGGATGCACTAAACATAGGTATTAGGTGCAACAACTCGATAATATGTATTTGTTTACATTTTTAACTTTAAAATGCATCTTTGAATTATAACATCTGTATTTTATATATTAATGGTCCGGTTATTAGACATATGACACTATCATTTGTTCACATTTTTACAGCTGCATTTGTTCCCATCTATGTGGGCGTATGGGCATAATTTCCACACCGAGGATGCCAATGATGGATGTGTCACACAAGACTGTGGAGTGGAAGTCGAGTTCATCCAATCAAGTCATGCTAGCCAACGTAATTAGAACATAATATAGGGGAAGTTAGGTTATGCCAGAAAGATATAAGAGATCATCCAAATGGACTTCTCATCTTTCCAATGTGTTATTTTTAGGTGTAAGTTGTGGGATATTAGGATTTTGAGTGATCACAAATAATAATAGACAAGTGAGAAATAAAATATACATGCAACAATTAAAGATAGACACATAATTTACCATGGAAACCCCATGCGGGGAAAACTAGCACCCAATGAAGATCTGTTACACCTAAAATCTTACCATCATGAGATTCAGTGTATACATCCCTAAAGTTTCCTTGGCTAAGTCATTTACCTGGAAGAGAAACATACCCATTCATACTAGGTTTTGAGAGGTCGTCGCAGGCTTCCCTCATGCAACCTACAATGCCGCATCTTGCTCTCTTGCAGGGTGCGACGATGTTAGTTAATGGATAAAAATAGTTCCTTCAAGCCCATTCTCGAAGCTAGCTGACATGGATCCCTATCCCTGATCTTTTGGGAGAGCTGGAACTCGGTTCATAACCTCTTGGAAGGATCCCCTATCTCTCTCCTACCATATCTCAACCTACCCTATCCATACCCTATCCACTTAGTCCTATATAAGTGAAGCTCACTCCCATTCAAAAGGGAGGAAGTCTATAGTGTCTACATGCTGGTGAAATAATCTTAGAGAGATCTCTACTCATCCATTGAGAGACTCACACTTCCTTGGGAGGATATGGCATTGGTTTAGATGGAGAAGGATTACTTCGTTAAGCTCTGGTTGTAGTTGTTCTCTTCTATGTACTTTCCCTATTTTTACAATAATATAAACGCTTTCCACCAATATTGTTGTGTTGATGATATTGTGTAGTTTACCTGCTTAACTGTTTACTTAGATCTGTTATTGTCTAGATGATTTTACTTGTTTGTCTTGTTCTGTGTATCTTGGTAGGTCTTGCAGCTTAGATCTGACAACCACGAGGCGTGGAACAACATCTAGGAGAAAGGACTACAAACTTAAGGTAAGACATCTAATAACTTGATCCTTAACTAGATCTAGGAAAGTGGTTTATAATCCATTCTATTTGTTCTTGACTCACATTGAGTTAGGGAGATCTGGCTCGTGTCCGCTTGAGTGGATTGTCCGTCAAACAAATCTGGCAACCATACTGGGGAAGAACATTGTTTTGTAGTTGTCAATTTGAATGTCATTTTCGGTTGATTTCTTGTTACAAGCCATTTTATTTGTCATTTGCCTCTTAAACTGGTTTCACCATCAGATCTTCACTTTGAAGAGTTTGATTACCTTCCTTTGAGTATGTACTTCTCATTTTCAAACTATTTCATTGCTCATTGTTTGGAGAATTGGTTCATTTTTGAACTTAGATCTCGCCTGTCGCACCTGGTTAGTGGAATCAGAGCGACAATGTGTCATTTTTTATCTCTGTTCTTTGTCTGTGGGCCTATCGTCGCAACCTTTTCATTGGTCTACTGCGACACCGTCTCATGTCCCACATTGGTAAACTGCGACGTTGCACTGTGTACAAGCACAGACTGCGCCGATCTGCCAAAATTTCCATACAGGCACCCCTTCTCCATTTTTGATTTGAGTTTTGGTTTGTATGCAAACTCCCTCTGTACTATAAGATCCAGTCAGAGACCCCAGTTTGATTTGTGTGATTGAGTTGTTTGGTTTATTTTGGAGTTGATTTGGTTCCATCTTGGACAAGTATGAGATTTGGTAGTGGTGGACACTTTGGTCTCCCCCACCTGCATCCACTCACCCTTGCATTCCCTCCTCTCCTTGCCAGATCTGGTCATTGTATTGGATCGGTTTCCAGACCTCATTTGCATACATTTTTGATCTTTGCTTGCTTTAGTGCTGCTTGTTATTGATTGATTTTGAGTGTTCGTGTGTATTTTCAGTCCATTGGGTGCTCATCATTTTCTTGAGATTTTCTGAGTTATTGGAGTGCTGCAAGTAATCTTTTCATTTCAATATTTATGTTTAAGAACATCGCTATCATCAAATTGTTATTTTGATACATCCATTGAAAAATCAAAAGTACTTTATTTCCATCATTTTTCAAGCTCATTTGGAGAATTGTACATGCATTGGAATGTCTCATTTGTAGATCTTTTGGAAAAGTTGAAAGAGAATTGGATCATTTGGGTTTTTCACGAATTATGAGTTGCTCATTTTCTTGAAAAATTCAAATAGATATCAAGTTTTACAAAAGTAGTTCCATGCTTGGAAAGCTAAATGCATCTTTTGGTTTTTATGCTTTTTGGCCATTGTAGTGAAAAGCTTGCATACTCTATTTAGAAACTCTCTCTTTTCATCACTTAGCATCATTTTTGTTTTGAAAAGATAAAAGAAAAAAGGAAAAATGCTTTGATTTGGCTTAGTAGTGTTGTGTTGTTTTTTGTGTTTCGCTTGAAAAGGAAAAGAATACTTCATAGTCATTTTTTGGTAGATTTGGGATTGCATTGCATTGTGTTGCTTTGGTAAAAATTTGGAAAGAAGTTTCTCCTTCCCATACATAGAGTTCATCAAAAGAAAAGTGTATTTTTTGCATGTAGTTAGGGCTTGCATTATGTTTACAATTATGTACTCACCTCATGCATTCGCCTAACTGTCTAGATAAAATTAATGGTAGAACTAGGGTAAAATTTTTAGTAACTTGTGTGTAAGTTAGAGATGTGTTCCAACGTCGTTAAGCGTGGCAGCTATCATTATTTTCTAGCACTGTATTCCGGGGTATTGTAGTCTTCCACGTACTTATTGGTATATCGAGCTCTTTCATGTACCCACCAAGTACCACACGTACTTGGCATATATCGAAAGGTGTTTTACGTACCCGGTAGTATATCGGAAGGTCTCGTGCCGTACGGTTGTGCATTAGACATCACCACTACGGATTTGAGCTCCCAAGTACCTTGCGTATATCGGGAGACACCACTAGGATTCCTGAAACCAATTGAGTTAACCTTTTGGCCGTCTTGGCAGAGCAATACACCGAGAACAACACTCGGGGAGATTACTACGCACGTACCGTCCAGGTAATCAGGTATTCAGGCAAGGGTACGGTCCCAATCCTCCTTGTCACGTTTTACTATTGGACCCTGCGGTATATAGCGATTTGCAAAGCCTTGACAATCCTGTGAGGTTCCAGACCTTTGAATCAACTCTTATAACATAAGTTTTCTTGTGGCCTTAGTTTGTGTAGGGTTTGACTAGTCTGATTTTCTTTTGTTTAGCTTTCCTTAGGAGAAAATTTTGTTTCACTCACTTTGGATGACTTTCCTTGGAGAAGGTCTCGTAGGATTCAAAAATTGCCACCCAAATATCCCCTTAACCAGGAGGTAATTTTGAGGGTAAGAATGGACCTATAAGACAGGGTCGCGTTACTCGAAGTGTAAAACCCCACGTTGAATGTTGGAGCACATATGTTTCCTCCAGATTCACCTGCCTCTCATCCCCTGTAGGGTGAAGAAGCACAAAATTATACTTCACAAGACCTAGTTCCCGTTTTCCTAGGAGAGCCTGGATTTTTGGAATGGATAAATTCACCCCAGGATGACCCTTCAGCAGCTGCTGGTCCTTCAACACTTTATTAGACATCTTCTCTAGGCCACCTAGTGGCCCATTTTGCCATTGCATACTTGCCTAACTGGACCACTCCAGAAGGCACTCCACCAACTAACTGGTCTAGTTCTGTCGAGCTTCTCGCACCTCTTCGTGAGCGCTTGGATCATTTACGTTCCTTGGGCGATGAAGCTCGACGACAACATCTAGCATATAGGGCCAAGTTTAGAGATATCCTGATTCACACGGTATCTTTTGATTCATTGAAAGCATCCATCCACAACCTGACCATCAGTGAGACTGGGCAACCCTCATAGGATCCCAGCCCTACTGCCCAATCGGTTGAAGCATAACAGTCCAACACACCCATGACCACCATGGTTACGTCACCTGCTCCTCCCCCACCTCAAACTTTGAGAGGAGGATACTCTTTACCCCCTACCTTCCTTACAGGTAATGATAATCCTATAGTGAATAATCAACAACCAGTGTTGGGTCAACCTTTACTTAGTGGTCAGTAAGTTGTTGCTAGGGAAAAACCCCCGTCTCTTAAACATAATACTGCAGCAGGAGTTCCCATCGGTCCTTCCGTTGGAAATTCCTTACCTCCCGGACCTTCCACTGCGGGACTATCCCATGTTGGGGTATTGTCCAATGTAATTCAACCTCCATTGAGTCAAGCGTATCCAGGTCATCTTAACCCTGTGCTAGGTCAACTTAATCTCAGAAAGGCACTCTACGGGGTACCCTACCCTGGAAACCCTTACACTCTATGGGGACAGCAAAATGTTTTACAATATGGACCCCCACTTACAGTCCCTCAAGTCCCTCCACCCTTGTTTGGTCCACCCCCACCTCTGATTGGAGGTGGCGGGTCCCCACATAACTATGGAGGAGGCAGAACTCTACCTTCTGGTGGAGGACCACCTCATTTTGGTCATCATGGCTCACCCCCCCTGGTGGTGGTGGTGGAGGACCATCCCATCCTGTGTTAGGATATTCCTATACTCCATCCTAGTCCCACCAGTATTTTGATCATTTACATTTTCAGTCATGCATGCACCTTTAGGGTTTGCATGCATGCCAGTCATCAGTCCAACACCTAGCCCTCAATTAGCCAGCCCCCAGGAGCTTCTCACTATTTAGTTTTAGCCCTCCAGTTGCTGAATGTGCCCTTCTTCCTTGATTTTAGGGAGAAACTCGCCCTTCTTCACCTACCAGTCCAGTTGTCACTCAGTTACACTCAGTTACAGTCAGTTACACTCAGTTACAGTCAGTTACAGTCAGTTACACTTAGTTACATTGAGTTACACTCAGTTACACCTACCAGAGTTAGTTTGACTGATGGTTGACAGTTACTTGAGTATTGATGACTCCACTGATGATGATGAAGACTTCCAGTTGCGCTCCGATGATCATGAGGACACCTAGTTGTGCTCCGATGAAACTCTATTGATCTTATGATCACTCCGAGAGGCTAATTCGAATTGACACCTTAGGCATTCGAATCCTCTCTACCATTGTACTATTTATTTGTCCATACTGTGATTAATTAATTAGTGTGTGTGAAGTATTATTGCTTCTATCCGAGTTCTACTGTACCATATTATTCTGTTGCTCATTATACTATATTGATCACTTTTCTTCTATTTTCTTGCTTAATCATAATCATTCTCTTGTGAGGTATACATCATCTCTTAGATCTGCTATGAGGATTTTCACATGGTATCAGAGCATGTTGAGAGTATTGTTTATCTCCATTCTTGAGAGTTTTTTGCAGGTTATTACCAAGATTTCGAGTGTAGCAGTTGCAACAGTAGCAGTTGCAGTTATTCTATATTGTTTTTGCAGGTCCTCTACAGCTTCTATGTATTCATCAAGAATTACTCCTCTTGATCCACTCAACTATGATGAATGGAAACCAAGAATGATAGCAGACTTGAAGATCCATGATCTTTTTGATTGTTATTTTGAAAGAGAGTTCGAATCCCCTGAAGAGAAGATTGATTGGTTAAATAAAAGTGACATGCACTTTCAAGCAATAATGTTTTCTTTGTTTGCATGCCAGAGATTCCAATTCAAATACCGTAATGGTGTTGAAACTCCAAAGGAGTTATGGACTCCAAAAGAGATATGGGCTCAACTGGATGGAAAATTTGGCAGAGAGAATGAAGGACTTGGTCCCAACCCATTCGAAAGAAAACAAAGTGATGCATTCGCTCCTCTTGATGGTCTCTCAGATCATGCACCAGTATCATCTCATATTGAAGTTGTTGACAAAGAACTTGCAGATTCTACACTCATGCTCAAACTTTCTTCTCTTTCTATGCCAGCTCACACTCTAGATATTGCAGAAGGTCCTAAATCCTCTCTTGCACCAGAGTCTGTTGGTTTGCATCATGATCACATGATTATTTCGGAGGTCAAAACAGCTTTTGAAGGTAATTCATTCGCTCCTCTCTAGCTAAATCCTCTTTTATACTACTATATGATCATAATTCCATGCTTTCAGAAGGTCATTGAAGAATATGGCCATTGCCATTCGCTTAGGATAATTTCTCATGCATCTACTGGTTTTTATCTCACCTCTCATGGTTCAAAGGAGATCTCAAGAAACCATGATTCAAGTCTTGGATCTAATTTGGATTCTAAGCAATTACTGTTTGGGATAATTTCTCATGCATATGATAGTTTTGATCTCACCCTTGCTGGTTCAAAGGAGATCTCAAGAAACTGTTTTTTAAGTCTTAAATCTGATTTTGATTTCAAGCAAACATGTAATAGTTATTTTTGGCATAATCTCACCCATGGTGGTTTGAAGGAGAAGACAAAAGACTATATGCACTTTCACAAATTTGATCCTACCTCAGTTGATTTGAATCACAGGTTCAAGGATCATTCTCATACTGTTGGATTTGTTCTCATCACATTCGATCTGAAGAGCAAGTACAAGCACATGCTTTTTGAGCATGATCCACTTCTTCCCAAGAAGAAGATACCTCCAGACATATGACCAAGCATCACACATGCTTGAGTTTGGAGCATTTATTTTTATGTGTGCCTTACAGTTTATTTTTTGAGGAGGGGGTATGTTTCCCATGGAATTTTCCCACTTCCTTGGGTTATTGATTGTTATTATTCATTGTAGTGTGTGACCTTTGGTCTTAGTTACCAGGGCCCAGGATGGATTAAGGGGGGGTGTTAGGATATTCCTATACTCCATCCTAGTCCCACCAGTATTTTGATCATTTACATTTTCAGTCATGCATGCACCTTTAGGGTTTGCATGCATTCTAGGGTTTGCATGCATTTTGCATGCATCCCAGTCATCAGTCCAACACCTAGCCCTCAGTTAGCCAGCCCCCAGGAGCTTCTCACTATTTAGTTTTAGCCCTCCAGTTGCTTAATGCGCCCTTCTTCCTTGATTTTAGGGAGCAACTCGCCCTTCTTCACCTACCAGTCCAGTTGTCACTCAGTTACAGTCAGTTACAGTTAGTTACAGTCAGTTACAGTCAGTTACAATCAGTTACACTTAGTTACATTGAGTTACACTCAGTTACACCTACCAGAGTTAGTTTGACTGATGGTTGATAGTTACTTGAGCATTGATGACTCCACTGATGATG
Organism: Larix kaempferi; assembly: GCA_027924585.1. Classification (NCBI taxonomy): domain Eukaryota; kingdom Viridiplantae; phylum Streptophyta; class Pinopsida; order Pinales; family Pinaceae; genus Larix; species Larix kaempferi. The sequence goes on from BSBM01000369.1 coordinate 3,828,619, forward strand.
ATGAAGACTTCCAGTTGTGCTCCGATGATCATGAGGACACCTAGTTGTGCTCCGATAAAAATCTATTGATCTTATGATCACTCTGAGAGGCTAATTCGAATTTCCACCTTAGGCATTCGAATCCTCTCTACCATTGTACTATTTATTTGTCCATACTGTGATTAATTAATTAGTGTGTGTGAAGTATTATTGCTTCCATCCGATTTCTACAGTACCATATTATTCTGTTGCTCATTATACTATATTGATCACTCTTCTTCTATTTTCTTGCTTAATCATAATCATTCTCTTGTGAGGTATACATCATCTCTTAGATCTGCTGTGAGTATTTTCACATCCTGGTGGTAGTGGTGGAGGACCATCCCATCCCGGTGGTGGTGGTGGAGGACCTTCTCATCCTGGTGGTGGTGGTGGTGGACCACCACCCTACTATGGTGGAGGTGGCGGAGGAGGCTCTTACACTTCCGGCAGTGGCGGTGGCCCACCAACCCCTCCTGACGGAGGTGCTGGAGGCCCACCTTATTTCGGTGGTGGTAGAGGACCACCACCTCCTCCCGACGGAGGCGGTGGCGACCCATCCTACCCTGGCGGCGGTGGTGGACCCCTTATTATGGTAATGGGCCACCTTACTATGGTAACAGACCACCTTACTATGGCAGCGTACCTACATTTGGTTCGGGAGGCCTGTAACCCTATGGCCAGTTTCCTCCTGGAACACCCTATGGTCAGTCGATACAAGATCCCACAGGTCCTTACATGCCTTATCAGTACCCGTACCCTAATCCGTAGCTGCCCTTTTTGGCTACTTTGGACCTGCCAGACCTATCTCTCCTGACCAATGACCCCATCTACCATGGAACTAATTGGCCACCCATTCCGGTGAAACTTCCATCAGATATCCCAAAATTTGATGGCAAGCCGGGTGAGGATCGAAAAAACCATGTGATGACATACCACTTGTGGTGTTTATCCAACTCCTTGATGGATGACTCGATCCGTATTAGGTTATTTCAAAGGAGTCTCACTGGTTCGGCTGCCAAGTGGTATATCGAACTACCACCCCATTCTTTTCCTGATTTCGGTTCTCTTGCTATGAATTTTTTGACTCATTTCCAGTTGCCTATACGGTATGAAACTGGTACAGAGATTTTAACCTCGCTCTGTCAAAATACCGCTACTCATATCTCAGATCATATACATGAGTGGCGGAGGAGACGATGTCTTATTAAGGCTCCTATTCTAGACCAACTCTTAGCAGATTGGTTTACGAAGTCTCTCATCCCTATCATAGCATGAGATGTTTCCATGGGAGTTGCCGTCACTGAGGAACAAGCCATTGCCTGTGCCCATTTTCTAGACTTAGTCTATGCTCAATCTGGAACGTTGTTTGATATCCTTCTTGACGCACCCCACAACACATATGACCTCACGAAACCACCCAAGGGACCCCAAGCTGATGGCATTATTGGATCCCTTAACACCCATCCTTCTTATCAAACTATTGGTTCGTCGAACCCCCAGGGTTCTTCCCTATCACCAACACAGGCTGGTCACGGCACCACCAAATCATCCACTCCTGCTATCACCAAAGAAGTGAATTTTGTTTCATCAGCTTCACCCAGCAGGAACATAAGAGCACCTTTGATGATACCAAACAGAAAGGAAGTTGAAGTATCATTGTCTATTGTGTGGTGACGACCACTTTTCTAAAGAGTGCCCCCATAGAGATGAAGTTCAAAAGTTTCTTAAGGGAAAACCCACACCCGCAGTTCTCAACTATCCCTTCCCTACTCAAAATCAGTAGTTGATTGCTCACACTTCTCCTTCCCAAGGAGAAGCATCCACCACCGCACATGTTCTCATGATGCGTAGCGAGACCATCAACTTGAACACCCATTCTCGTTCGTATGACTCTATTATGGAAAAGGAATCTGTTGGAAGTAATACTGAAAAAGCTTCCACTTCGATTCCTGACATCACCGTACTGGCTGCTCCTCTCACCATTGAGAAGCCCTCTTTCGAGTCAGTGTTGTGTCCACCCAAGAGCATAATTAGAAAATTGGTCTTCAATCCTAATGCTCGAGCTGCTCAAAACTACAACATTGTAGAGGACCTAGCACAAGCTCCTTGTGCTATGTTGACGCTTGAAGTCTTGCAAAACTGTCCTAATCAGCGCAAAACTCTCCTCGTTGCCATCGGTGCAGTTGACCTGGATTCATCGAACACCATCATGTTCCGACTGGAATACTTTAAACTGAGGCTCTCCCATCAGTTGACATTTCAAGTTGCCACAAACATTGCTGGGAAGAAAATCCATCGTACCATTTTGGACGAAGGTGCCTCTACTTTAGTCATGTCGATCTTATGCTGGAGAGCCATCGGCTCTCCCGAGTTGAACCGTTCTCCTACCACTTTGAGAGCCTTCGACGGACGTGGCTTTCAACCTCATGGGCTGTTACAAGCTTTAGCAGTCGAGATGGGGGAAATACCGCAACCATTAACGTGGAAGTGGTCATTGCTCCGTTAGATTACAACATTCTACTTGGTCGTAATTGGTTTTATGCCATGACTGCGGTCGCATCATCTGTCTTCCGCATAGTACAATTCCCTCATCAAGGACGAATTGTTACTATCGAACAACTGGATTTCTGCACACCTGACACCGCTACTCACCTAGGTGATAACGTTCCTTCAATTGGACAATATTTGCACCAGTATGAGAGCTTGGGGGTCGGCCTCCCTAAGGACTCATCCCTTATGGGTGTCTTTCCTACTTCAGATCCCCCAAATCATGTTGCCACAGTGAACATGATCTCCTTGCAGATTTCATCTATCCCCCAACTCCACTGATTCATGGCTTGCACCTGATGAAGCCACCACACACCTGATTGGAAACGTTATGCCTCTGTCACCCACTGAACTCACATATGAGGTTATCCAGTCAGTACCAGAGGACCACTCAGATGTGGCCTCCACCTCTTGTTCTCTACAGTGGATATCATCCGATCCTCTGCTACAGACTTTTTCATTCTGACGAGTCCATTATGGAAATCATGAGTGCAGATGATCCTCCGTGGGAAGACCTCCATCATCGTTCATCTTTCCTTCCCTTCTTGGATACTGTGGAGAATAGCATTAGCACCATCTTTACACCGGATGTCTACTCTGGGTCTCCGTCCTCGATACTTACGTGTCAAACGGACTTCGAAGGCAACTTAGCCACCATTGAACCCACCACTTTGATAGACATTTCGGTCACTCCTTGTTCAAGTGATTCCGAGACGTGTTCACTTGGACCTACGAGGAGATGCTTGGGATAGACCCCATCATTGTTTTACACAATATTAAAACCTATCCCGATGTCAAACCTATCCGCCAAAAGTTGCGACCGGTACACCCTCGGAAGACTGCAGCAATGAAGGTGGATATTGAGAAACTCTTGAAGGCCGGCTTCATCTATCCTGTCCCATCGACAGAATGGGTCTCAAACATCATCCTTATTACTAAAAAATAGGGTACCATTCGTGTCTGTGTCGATTATCGGGACCTCAACATGTTGATATATATGTAACTTTGGAATGTATTTCACCCATGTATTTCATCTATGTATATTGTACTCCTATAGAGATGTTATTATTCCTCTATACGGAAGTGTCGTCATTTGTATTGACAAGTGTTGTAATTTGCCGATGGGTTATTAGATCACCATGTGTGGGGTTGGCCCTGATTAAGTTAACATTGGGTTATTGTACTAAGCTAGACAAGTCAGCCCCATAAGTTTATTGGGCAGTCAGGACAAGTATAAATAGAGATCGGGAGATCTCTATTTGGATCACTTCATAACTCACTCTTCCATCACTCGGAAAGTGGTGTACATGTGAGGAGGAGGATCTGCTACTAGGAGGAGTCTATCTCTGTGTACTTTGGTTGTACTATTTCTCTATCTATCTCTAAGGAAGTTGTGGGGTTTTTCACCTTAGGGTTTTCCCCATGGAAACTTTGTGTGTCTATTGTCTCTTATGTTTGATTCTTGTGATGAATGACATGCTTGTTATGATTGATATGCATTGATATACTGTACATGTTATTCTCTCAATAAAGATCCTAGAGTATATTGAATTAATGCTAAAAAATTAACATGGTATCAGAGCTAACCTGAGAAGAAGACATTGTGCAGTGGTAGAAACTAGGGTTTCTTATTTATTGGGTTTCTCTCCACATATTTTGGAAAATCAATATGATAGATTGACTCTCCTCATCAAGGTGAATCTTTCTGTCCAATCAGATTCAATTTTGAGCACTCTCAGTTTTGACCCTAAAAATTAGGGTTTCCACAAAATTAGGAATTTCTGAAATCTGAAGACATAGCTGGAAGCTCCTTGAAAAAATCGAAGTTTAGAGCTTTGGATCGAGATTTTTGGCAGGGTAAATCTCCGGGAAACTCAAACCCTAATTCGGTCCTACCTAGTGAACCCGGGAAGACTAAAAGGCATTTCTGAAGAGTGAAGCTTTGTAGATCTCAAATTCTGAATACACCAGGCTGATCAACTCATCAAGGCGCATCTTTTTATCCTTTCAGAAAGTTGAAATTCACATTTTGAATTTTTAGGGTTTCTCTAACAAACCTTAATCCGAGACCAGATCCAGTTTTCAGCAAATCAAGTGGTAAGACCTAAATCTTTTCTATTTCCATTTGAATTACTCTTTAAAGATGTCTCACCACACCAAGCTTGAGGACAAGCTTGAAGGGGATGATAACTTCCGAGCTTGGAAGTATAGGATTGGGTTAATCCTGGAAGAGAATGAGTTGGACTCATATATAAGGGAAGAGGTCCCTATCCCAGAGAGAGAAGAGGCTAAAGCCCTCCATAAGAAGAACTTGGTCAAGGCAAAGAGAATCATTGCTGATTCTATCAAGGACCATCTCATCCCCCATGTGTCATCTCTGAAGACACCCAACGAGATGTTTGATTCCCTATCCAAACTATTTGAAGGGAAGAACATAAATCGGAAGATGACTTTGCGGAACCAATTGAAATGGGTAAAACTTCAGAATGGAGAATCCATTCAATCTTATTTTTCTAGGGTCTCTCAGATCAAGGAACAACTAGAAGCAGTGGATGAAATGGTGGAGAATGGTGAAGTTGTCATGATCACTTTGAATGGCCTACCCAGGTCATGGGATTCCTTTATCCAAGGAATATGTGCAAGAAAGAAGTTGGTATCCTTCAGCAGACTACGGGAAGAATGCTCACAAGAAGAAGCAAGGCTTGTGGCACGAGAAGAAAATATGGGGATTGAAGATCAAGCTCTCACAGCTCACACCAAGAAAGGGAAGTCCAAGAGAGAGCCATCTCACTTCAAGAAATCTTCACATCACCATAAAGAAAGGAGAATATGCTTCACCTGTAATGAAAAGGGACATATTGTTATAAATTGTCCCAAGAACAAGAAGGACAACAACAACTTCAACAACAAGAAGAAGGGCAGCAAAATAAGGTACCATGCTCATGCTGCCGAGGATGATGAACCTCCCAAGAAGAAGGCTAGAGCAGAAAGTGATGATGATGACTCATTAAGCGAAGAAGAGTATGTTCTAATCTCTGCTCACACAGGTACTATTTCTCATGGTTGTAATGATTGGCTTATTGATAGTGGGGCTTCCAAACACATGACTGGGTTTCAAGAATATTTTGTAAATCTATCTGAACATGAATCACCCCATAAGGTGAAACTTGGGGATGATTATCAATACCCTATCAAAGGAAGTGGGGAAGCCTCCTACAACCTAGACTCTGGAAAGTCTTTGAAGATGAAAGAAGTTCTTTATGTACCTGGGCTCAAGAAAAACCTACTCTCCATCTCTGCATTGGATGCAAAAGGCATGAGGGTTGCATTTGTAGATGGCCAAGTCCTAATGTGGCCAAAAGGTAAAACTATTGATGATGCAGTGGTGATTGGAGAACAAGAGGGAGGATTGTACAAATTGAAGGGACAACCTGAACATGCCATGGTGTATGAATCCATGGAGCCAAATGAACTTTGGCATTGAAGGTTTGCACATGTGCACTACAGAGCACTGCCAATTGCAAGCAAAGCTGTAGAAGGTCTTCCTGAAATTAAGACCAAGCATGAAGGTGTTTGCATAGGTTGTGCAAAAGGAAAGAACATAAAGAAGGCATTTCCAAGCAGTGAAAGCAAATCCAAAGAAATCTTGGAAATTATCCACTCTGATGTATGCGGTCCGATGTCATCCAGTTCTCTGAGTGGGTATGTTTACTATGTCTCTTTCATTGATGACTTCTCCAGGAAGACTTGGGTTTATTTCTTGAAGAACAAAGATGAAGTGTTTGACAAGTTCAAGGAATTCAAAGTCTTGATGGAAAATCAAACTGATAAGAAAATAAAGACATTCAGATCAAACAATGGTGGAGAATTCACTTCAGGTGACTTCCAAATGGATCTACAAGATAAAGCATGCTGCAGATGGCGGCATAGAGAAATACAAGGCAAGATTCGTAGCTCGTGGCTTCTCTTAGAAAGAGGGAATAGATTATGAAGAAATTTTTGCTCCTGTATCCAGGTACACTTCCATCAGATCAGTACTTGCTCTGGCTGCAGTGATGAAATGGAAGATACACCAGATGGATGTCAAGACTGCTTTCTTGAATGGTGTAGTTGAAGAGGAAGTGTATGTGGAGCAGCCACTCGCTTTTGAAACACATGACAGGGAGTCATATGTGCAGATTGAAGAAAGCCTTGTATGGCTTGAAGCAAGCTCCTAGGACTTGGTATGGTAGGATGGATAGTTTCCTATCTAGTTTGGGCTTTACCAAGAGTAAAGTGGATTCCAGCCTTTACTACAAGGTTGAGGAAGGAAATCCTGTGATACTACTCCTATATGTGGATGACCTGTTTGTAACAGGAGATAATAGATTGATTGCTGATACAAAGTTGAAGCTTGCTGCCGAGTTCGAGATGAAGGACTTGGGGATGATGCACTATTTTCTAGGTATGGAGGTGTGGTAGAGTGCAGATGGAATCTTCCTTGGACAAGGGAAGTATGCAGAAGAGATCCTGAAGAGGTTCGGGATGATGGACTGCAAGGCCATGGCCACACCTATGGTATCGAACCTAAAGCTTCTGTGTGATGCTTCATCTGAGCCGGTTGATGTCACTATGTATCGTCAGATGATTGGGTCCTGTACCTGACGAACATGAGACCAGATATTTGCTTTGCGGTGAACACATTGAGCTAGTTCCTGACAGATCCGAGGAATGTTCACCTGGTTGCTGTAAAGCATATTCTGAGGTACCTGAAGGGTACAGTTGATTATGGGCTCAAGTATGATGTGAATAAAAAGTTTAACTTGCAGGGTTATGTTGATTCAGATTGGGCAGGTAGTGCTGCAGATAGGAAGAGCACTTCTGGGTGCTCCTTCAGTATGGGATCAGGTGTGATCTCTTGGTTTAGCAGGAAGTAGTCCTGCGTAGCACTGAGTACAGCCGAGGCAGAGTATGTTGCAGCCTGTTTGGCTAGTTGTGAGGCAGTATGGCTTCGGAAGCTACTGTCTGAGTTATTTGATCTACCGCTGGAGGCTACTGGTATATTTTGTGACAACCAGAGTTGTGTGAAGCTGTCTGAGAACCCGGTGTTCCACGACAGGTCGAAACACATAGAGATCAAATATCACTATATCAGGGATATGGTGCAGAGGGGAGCAGTGAAGCTCCTGTATGTTGCAACGGATGAGCAGATTGCAGATGTGTTGACGAAGCCACTAGCCAGATTGAAGTTCAAGTACTTCAGAGAGAGGCTTGGTGTTCTTCAGATTGACGACACTTCGAGGAAGAAGTGATGGAGACATTTGTTGAAGCCATTCCAAGCATGGTGGAAGGAGGATCCTTCGCATGGCTATGGATATAAGCGCTGGATGATGAGCATCAGGATGATGTTCTAGTTTATGCTCTGTATGATTAGTTGGATCATTTATGTATGTATACATCATGTTGGATGCTGGATATGATCAGTTGGATCATTTATGTATGTATGCATCATGTTGGATGTTGGATATGATCAGTTGGATCATTTATGTATGTATGCATCATGTTGGATGCTTGGACCATGTATCTGTATATGTATCAGATGGATACGTTGTATGATCAGGTAGATCATTTATGTTGATGGATACATTGTGTGGATCATGTATCTATGTATGTATCACATAGATACATTATATATGATGATATGTATCAGGTAGATACTTGGTATGCATCAGGTGGATGCATTGTATGATCAAGATGATTAGGGATGACGAGCTTTAGGATGTTGCTCCAGATGACATGCATCAGGACGATGCAGTGATGATGATCAGGATGATCATGTGTACATTAGGATGATGTATGGTGAGTATCAGGTGGATACTCTGTGGCCATGGACAGGTTGTGCAGATGAGCATGTAAGTAGACCTGGGAGATCTAGATAGGATGAAAAAGGCCTCAGATGCTCTTTTGAGGCATTGCTCTGGGAGGACATATAATAATGCCCTGGGAGATTTGTAGATGCTCTTGCTAGGTTTTGCCGCTAGCATACAATAGCTCCCTGGGAGATCTGGAAAATGCTCTTGCGAGGTTTTGTCCTATGGCATGTAATGTGTCCTTGAGAGATCCGACAGGTAGAGCTGTGTGCTCGTAACAGCCTAGGATGCTCATGCAAGGTTTTGCCATGACCACACGTAATATGCTCCTGGGAGATCCGACAGGTAGAGCTGTGTGATCGTAATAGCCTGGGATGCTTCAGCCAGGTTTTGTGGTGGACCACATATAGTGTGCTCCTGGGAGATCCGACAGGTAGAGCTGTGTGCTCGTTACATCCTGGGATGCTTCAGCGAGGTTTTGTGGTGAGATCACATGTAATGTGCTCCTGGGAGATCCGACAGGTAGAGTTGTGTGCTCGTAACAGCTTGGGATGCTTCAGCCAGGTTTTGTGATGGGTCACATGTAATGTGCTCCTGGGAGATCTGACAGGTAGAGTTGTGTGCTCGTAATAGCCTGGGATGCTGCAGCCAGGTTTTGTGACGCACGTAATAAGTCCTGAGGATTCCACAGTATGGCCAGTGATGATGAAGACTTGTAGATAGTGGGCCTACATCCAGTATGAAAAAGGACTGGCTCTGTAGAACTTCCTATGATGAGTAGATTCATAGATTGATTGAGGTAGCAGCAGCAGTGACGATGACGATGATTCGAGGATGATGATTCGCTGACGATGATCCAGAGAAGAAGACTTGTGCTAGCAGATCTGTGTCGAGAAATAACTTCCTAGTTAAGAGGGAGTGTTGATGTATATGTAACTTCGGAATGTATTTCACCCATGTATTTCATCTATATATATTTTACTCCTATAGAGATGTTATTAATCCTCTATATGGAAGTGTCGTCATTTGTATTGACAAGTGTTGTAACTTGCCGATGGGTTATTAGACCACCATGTGTGGGGTTGGACCTGATTGAGTTATAATTGGGTTATTGTACTAAGCTAGACAAGTTGGCTCCATAAGTTTATTGGGCAGTCAGGACAAGTATAAATAGAGATCTCCTGATCTCTATTTGGATCACTTCATAACTCACTCTTCCATCACTCGGAAAGTGGCGCACATGTGAGGAGGAGGATCTGCTGCTAGGAGGAGTCTATCTCTGTGTACTTTGGTTGTACTATTGCTCTATCTATCTCTGAGGAAGTTGTGGGGTTTTTCACCTTAGGGTTTTCCCCACGGAAACTCTATGTGTCTATTGTCTCTTATGTTTGCTTCTTGTGATGATTGACATGCTTGCTATGATTGATATGCATTGATATATTGTACATGATATTCTCTCAGTAAAGATCCTAGAGTATATTGAATTAATGCTCAAAAATTAACACAACAAAGCTTGTCCTAAGGACAACTATCTGACCCCCTTTATTGAACAGATTATCGACAATTGTGTCAGAAGTGTCATTTTTTAATTCATGGATGGATTTTTCAGATACAACCAGATTGAGATCCACCCCGCCGACCAACACAAGACTGCGTTCATCTACCATTGGGAAATGTTTGTGTATCGTAAATTTCGTTTGGTCTTAAAAACGTTGGTGCCACATTCCAGCGGGCCATGTCGTACACCTTCCATGATGTGAAGGACTTTGTGGAACCCTACTTGGATGACCTCCCTTCCCACTCAAAGCAGTGTGAGTTCCACATAGATCATCTGACGGCCATTTCCTCAGATGTAGATGGTACAATATTCATCTAAACACTCATAAGTGTATCTTTTGTGTCAAGTCTGGATGCCTCTTAGGGTTTATCGTCTTGAAAGATGGGATCCGCATTGATCCCTTGAAGGTGGAAGCCATCGTCGCTCTTCCACATCCAACTAATATTAAGGAACTTCAGAGTCTACAAGGAAGAGCAACTTATTTAAGGTGTTTTGTTTGTAATTTCGCGCAAAAGACGTAGGGTTACATGAGATTGATGAAAAAAGACATCCCATTCATTTGGGATGACCAAGCTCAACAATCTTTTGATAGTTTGAAACATGCCATCACTCATGCCCCTGTGCTCCAACTGCCGAATTATTATCGAGATTACATTCTATATCTCGCTGCTTTTGACACCATTATCGCCATGGTTTTGGTGCAAGAAGACCAGAATGCCCAAGAACATGTGATATACTATGCTAGTAAAGGTCTAATTGACACTGAAACTCGTTATTCACATGTTGAGAAGCTCGCTCTCACGGTAGTCATAGCCGTGCAGAAGTTCTGACATTACATTTTGCTCCGCACCACCACCATCATCGCCGATTCGAACCCCATGTACCACATTCTGACTCGTCAGGTGCTTGGGGGCAAGTATTCACGCTGGATCATGATACTGCAAGAGTTTGATCTTCTTTTCGAAAAATCCAAGTCTAAAAAGTCTTTGGTGTTTGTTGAGCTCATCTGTGACCTTCCCCGTACTGATGTAGAATCCGAGCCCAATGAATCTTTTCCGGATGAGTCATTGTTTCTTATCAGTATGTTTGATTCGTGGTATGGAGTTATCACATTGTATATTCAAACCCAATGTTTCATCCCTCAATTGTCTCATGACGACCGTCATTGGATATGCCACCATGCGAAGTGTTATCTGATTATTAGTGATACTTTGTACTGCCGTGGTATCGATTCTATTCTTTGACTTTGTCTGACTCATGATGAGGCTGAACACGTGCTAAATGACTGTCACGCTGGGGATTGTGGTGGTCATCTCTCTGGGATGGATAAAACCTAGAAGATTCTTTGCGCTGGATAATATTGGCCATCTATCTTTAAAGATTGTATCGAGGCTGTAAAAAAATGTCCTCCATGTCAACATTTTCATACCAAAAAGCGCACCCATCCCGCCCTGTTACACCCGGTTATTGCCATTGGCCCCTTTTCTAAATGGGGCATTGAATTCATGCATTGTAATCCTACCTCGGCCGGGGGGCATAGTTACGTCATTTTAGCTGTGGATTACTTTACAAAGTGGGCCGAGGCAATGCCTACATACATGAACGACGGCAAGACTACCGCACTCTTCATGTTTAATCATGTGATAGCGCGTTTTGGAGTTCCTTAAGCAATAGTTACCGACCATGGTTCTCACTTTATGAACCATATGGTTGATGAGTTGAGTGACAGATTGGGTTTTCGCCATGAAAACTCAACATCGTACTACCCACAGTCAAATGGAAAAGTAGAGGCCATTAACAAGGACTTGAAAACTATGGTCCAACATATGGTGGGTATGCACAAATCCAACTGGCATAACATACTCTTCTTTGCACTCTGGGATTATCAAACCTCTGTTAAAACCGCCACTAGATTTACTCCCTTCCAACTAGTGTATGGATTGGAGGCGGTCCTTCCAATTGAGTGCGAGATTCCATCCCTCAAGCTCGCCATCAAACTTCTCCCCAACACTACTGCCGAGGAAGAACACTTCCTCTACCTAGATAAGCTCGACGAGACTCACCGAGATGCTTCTCTTTCCAATGAGGCTCATAAGAGACACATCAAAGCGTAGTACAACAAGTCGGTAGAACCTCGCGACTATAGCGTAGGATATTTGGTCCTTACATATGACCAGAAACATGATAAGTTGGGGGCAGGAAAGTTTGAGTCCATGTGGCATGGCCCTTACATAGTGAAACGTGTCTTAGAGAAGGGATCTTATGAGCTTGAAGACTACGACGGGATATCTTTGGGTGAGCCCTGCAATGGGATCTACCTGAAGAGGTATTATGCCTGAGTCTTTCATGCATAAGTACTTTTGTATATATTGTACATGGAGTGTGTGTGTTTTTGTGTGGTGTGATGCTTTGATTTTTTGCTTGCTTAGGTCTTGTTTCATTTCTTATACCATGTTTTGTCTACGTGTGAAGATGGCAACTTGCTATGGATTCGCAAACGGCGGTAGCCGGCATACCCGCAACCTTGCTTCGGCAGCCTGAGTACTCTATTCACCTACTGGCGAGCTTATCAGTTCAGGGGGAATGTGTCTAGGTTTCGCGACCAATAATGCTGCAAAATATCAAGCAGTCATTGGAACCCTAACCAATGCTATTTCTTTGGGTATGGACCATGTTGTCATCCACTTGGATTCTCAACTAGTGGTCTCTCATCTTAACCGAGTCTACGCCATCCACGATCCTACCTTACTCCATCTCTATAGACGAGTCCATATTCTAGAAAGGTCCTTCGAATCCATTCAGTACCTACACATTCCATGAGATGTGAGCATAGTTGCTGACTCCATGGCCAACTTCATCTTAGATTGGTACATTGCACACACATAAGCATATTTATGAATTGTTAAAAGTAGAAATAACATGTAATTAACTCATTTTATAAGTAAACACATAAACAAGACCACACCATTCATCCATTTTAAAACACAGAATGTATAAAACTGCCAAAATGTCTGTACATATATATCATCATAAAAAGTAGTGCTGGTACAAAATATGAAGCACGACAGCTTTCAGTGAGTCTATACAAAATCTGAAGCCTCGTAGCTTTCAGTAGTACAAAATTTAAGGCCTCTAAGCTCTCAGCCTATACATAATGACAACATAAAGCCTAACACCTGGCATGTACACCCCTAGGTCTAACAGCTCTATCCTGTTGAGTATGGAAGCAGTCGATTGCTCTTGCGACCCTGCGAAGCAGTGCATTGAAGCGTTCAGATGCTCCCACCGTGTACCCCTACATGGGCCATGGTAACTCATCCACTATTAGCTCTGGAATGTCTAATGTCAACCCACTCAGGTTCGCGTAGACATCCTCCATCTCTGTGATGGCAGTATGTACAGCTGGAGCCATGACTGCTCCCTCTCCTCTTTCTCTCCTCGCAAGAAGAGAGACTCCTATTGGTTGTACGGGGCCCACATCTGCACAGACATGTTAACTCGTCAACACTATAAAAAAAATTCATAAATATACAAAACTAAAAAGTACAAGGGTTATTTTTCTTACCTATATCTCCCCATACTACTCCCTCGGGCAATGCCAAGTCTGGGTCATCTCTGTAATCCGTACCACTGTACGGGTAGTCCTCTACCATGAGCAAGTAGCCCTCTATCCAGGTGAAGAAATAAACACCATATCCGATGATGGGCCCCCCACCATGGTGGGCCATCACCTCTATCCATCTAACCATGTGAGGATCCTTAGGATCCCTGTCATCCAATGGTACCTACAGATGCAAGAGGGGAACCCGCTCCAATAAAAACGAGATCACTATCGACCTGTATCCAAACTGTTTGAGCTCTCCACGCCGAAACTTGGTCAACTGAGCTCGAATGTTTGCGAGGAGTCCCTCACACCAATTGAAGATCTTTGGAGACATGCAGTTTTCCGCATATAACATCTAAAACCTGGTAACTAAGTGAGGAGCTTGGCTCCCTGCTATCCCCGCGATGGTAAAAAGTATGGCACACAGTAGACGTTCCCGTACTTCTTTGATGGGAATCTTCCCACTAGAAGCATGGGTCTGAGGAGTACAATGCTGTAGGATCATGTCATCCACAGTCTGATCACTTCCCCATGATCCGGTAAGAGCCACATTGTCCCCCCTCTGGGAAAATCCAGTCAAAAAGTAGATGTCCTCGACATCCATGGTAAGTATGTGCTCACGAATCACAAAATATTGCTGATCCGTGTCCCAACATCGCAACATATGTTTTAGCAATGGGATTTGGGCCCTCATGCCCTGGATCTGGAAGAACTTTAGGAGACCACAGTTCCTCAGTGCTTCTACACATAATGGGTCACTTGCAGCTTGCACGTCATCTACCTCGTGTTCTCGCTCATGCCACTCCAAGACCATGATTGACTGCTATTAACCTGCCAAAAGGAGCATTTTAACATCATTAGGACTCACTTCAATCACTGAAAGTTCATCTTTTGGGATAGGTTTATGTTTGGGGTTGGACGTTTCCGCCGTCGCACCCCGTCAATATGGATAATGCGACATCGTCGCAACCCGACTTTGCAGGATTTGCGACGACCCGGGTTCATTGTAGATCCTGAAAGGGCGACCTGCGATGACCCGAGGATGCAATAGCCCTTCACAAACCAACTCAAAAACCCAAAAATTGAACTAGAATTAAAAATGTAAACCACTAGAAATATGCTGGATGAAGTTTAGAGTTACCTGCTCCGAACGGTTGGTGAAATGGCTGCTCGCAGCTCCCAATGGCACTTCTTCTCCCCAATTTGGCAAATGAACAATGGTGATTATATTTGTTTTTTGTTTCTATTTATACAAAAGGGCATATTCTTTTTCAAATATTTGATGCTTTTTACGTCATTTGCTATAGTTTGGATTATTTTTATGACATTTGAATACCCGGTTGACTTTTTGACCTAGTTTTCAAGTGTGCAGGAATTGTTAAGTAGTCTTTGTATGTCATTCTCGTATTATAATGGTCATTTCAGGTATGAACAACCCCTTGAATGTTTTGTCATTATTTGTATCTGTTATATTGTAATTATTTTATGATGACGAGCTTACTCTTTGTTCTTTCTCGTGCTCTTAAAACCATGAGAATAAGTTATCGAGTTACGATTTATCACTTTTCTGGGCTTGTTAAACTCCTACGAAAAAGGAACCCCCCCGGAGTCTATCTTTAAGCTTTTTTCAGGCTCTCGAAATACGAAAAGATTGCCAAGTGAACTTGTTGCGTTCACGCTTGTGCAAGAATTTGAATGGTCGTCTTCCTGGTGATAGTTTACCCCTTTTTCGGACCAGGGGGCACTACTTATGAAAAAGGTATACTCTAGCCAATCATGACTGGAAGAGTCCTCTCCCACGTTGTTTTACCCTTTTTCGGGTGATGAGGCTAACTTTACAAAAAAGTACCGTTGAAGTCTTCTTTAGTTCTTTTCAGACTCTCTAAACATGAAATGACGACCGAGTTTACCTTCTATGGACTCGTTAAAGTCTAACATTGAAGGGCCCGTCATGGGACAAACCCCACCTATCCCAGGTTTAAAAAATATTTGGGATTGGACTCATCTATGAGATTGGCTATATCGAGCATCTGGTTACCCTCATCAAGCTCGTAAAAAACACATGAGGCACTCATCGTTCATGATGGGAAAAAATGAAAGCTTTTGTATTACACCCTTATCTGTGGTAGTACCTAGTCATTTCTTGAACATGGCACTCATTTGCATTTGCATACTACACTTGGATCATCCGTTTGTCCTCGAGTTTCACCTACTTCATGAGTCTTGTTACTCCTTTGAGTCATTCAAAGAACACTTCCATCATCAGTTGCATTAGGAGTTGGTACCATAACTCGTCAAGTCAATATTGCCAAGGCATGCCACGCTCATGTTCAAGAATATTTTCACTACTCATTATCTGCAGTCAGTACACCTTCTATCATGTCGGTCTATTCTGAGTCAGTCTTGCATGTTACTGTACCATCCAATCTGCTCTACACATCCTTTGTCGTGTTTCGTGTCAATGATGGAGGATTCATCATGGCCCTCCTTCGATGGATTCATCCTTGTCGACTTCAAATCATTATCCTAGGATTGGATCTAGAAACCAACCAAGTACCTTGGCCCTGCATGCCTCAATGGTAGGTTACCTCGCTTTCAACATGAGTTTACATCATTGACTCTTGATTGAAAGATTTCATCTCGCATTCAACTTCAACTCATTTATTCACACTTGATGATATGTACTGTGATACCTTGAGAATCATTGACATCAATGGTGATTTCCCTCGCGCTTGTTAACGGTATACATCAATGACCGGTGATCAAGTGGTTTCTACCATGTTCGACGTCAAGACATTTGTAATCACATGGATAGATTCGTATCATTGCGGGTTCAACTTGAAGACCCTGGGGAGTCGTATTTTACACAGGTTGCGATGGAGTTTGTATTGAGTCATATCACACGGATCCACATTTGTATTGGTCGTGGCTGTGTTATCATCTCATCATGGATCTACGCTTGTGTCTAGTAGCCATGATTGTGATCAGTCGGTCATTACTACCATGGATCTACATTGTATTGGTCGGCATCCATGTTGTACATCATATGAGACTGTGTAATCAGAGTCAGTTGTACTGCAGCAACGTCCTTCGTCCGACAAGCCATTTCCATTCCTTCTGTCAAAGCATTTCACCTGTCCAATTTTCAACAACTTCATGCTTTGGGGGGCATTCTGTTACACCTAAAATCTTACCATCATGAGATTCAGTGTATACATCCCTAAAGTTTTCTTGGCTAAGTCATTGAGCTGGAAGAGATACATACCCATTCATACTAGGTTTTGAGAGGTCGTCGCAGGCTGCCCTCATGCAACTTGCGACATCGCATCTTGCTCTCTTGCAAGGTACGACGATGTCAGTTAATGGATAAAAATAGTTCCTTCGAGCCCATTCTCGAAGCTAGCTGACATGGATCCCTATCCCTGACCCTTTGGGAGAGCTAGCACTCGGTTCCTAACCTCTTGGAAGGATCCCCTATCTCTCTCCTATAATATCTCAACCTACTCTATCCATACCCTATCCACTTAGTCCTATATAAGTGAAGCTCACTCCCATTCCAAAGGGAGGAAGTCTATAGTGTCTACATGCTGGTGAAATCATCTTAGAGAGATCTCTACTCATCCATTGAGAGACTCACACTTCCTTGGGAGCATATGGCATTGGCTTGGATGGAGAAGGATTACTTCGTTAAGCTCTGGTTGTAGTCGTTTTCTTCTATGCACTTTCCCTATTTTTACAGTAAAATAAACGCTTTCCACCAATATTGTTGTGTTGATAATATTGTGTAGTTTACCTGCTTAACTGTTTACTTAGATCTGTTATTGTTTAGATGCTTTTACTTGTTTGTCTTGTTCTGTGTATCTTGGCAGGTCTTGCAGCTTAGATCTGACGACTGTGAGGCGTGGAACAACATTCAGGAGAAATGACTACAAATTTAAGGTAAGACATCTAATAACTTGATCCTTAACTAGATCTAAGAAAGTGGTTTATAGTCTGTTCTGTTTGTTCTAAAATCACATTGAGCTAGGGAGATCCGGCTCGCATCCGCTCGAGTGGATTGTCCGTCAAACAAGATCTTCATTACATGGCCGAAATCGGCCATTCGATCCAAGCTAGCTAGCCACTACTCACCTCCTGGCCACTTTACAATGGAGATTTATCAAGCCTTATAAAGGCTTATTTACATGTAATACCATGGGCCAATACCAAGGGCTACAAGAAACCATGTGCCCAAAACCATGTGTTGAACCTAACCACCTTTGACTCATTCCCGAGTCAAGGTTAACCCTAACAATCCCCCCTTTAATCTTGAATTGGGGATCTCACATACACCCCCTATCACCTAGGTCTCTCTCCTACTTTATCAGTGAGTTACCAGGGGTATGCATGCCTTACAATGTCTTACACCCATATACCCTCTTACATGCAAATTGCTCCATTAATTTTTTTTCATGTGTCTTCATGGTGACTACACCATCACCATCCATTGCTTCATCCTCTCGTTTTTCCATTCTCTCTTTCTTGCTCGTCTACTTGCTCATTTTATGCCATGCTCCTTTTGTACCTGCATCCAACCCTGTCATTGATGTCCATATAAAGAAGAATCCATCTACCAGATTACATGGGTCCTCAGCCGCTGTAACCGTTAGTTCAATAGGAATTCTCTTCACATACATGGTTCATCAATCTCGGTCCCAAACATTGAGATCAAACCATCTTACATTCCCCCCATTGCAATTGAATATTCACCTTCTCTGATTACACATCAAGCTAGTGTATGAGTACTCCTGCCACCCTCATAGCTACCTAGTGGTTCATTCCACACTTTATTCAACATCCTTTCTCTGCACATAAAAGGGATTTCTAGCACCCGGAGAAATTACATTCTAACCAGAAACCATAAATATTGAGGTGTCGGGTACCACCGAACATGCACCCACACAATTTTAACTCAAATACAAAATCATTTCAATCTTTTGGTGATCCTTACTCTTACTTTAACTTCAATTCACCATGATTATCATAATATGTTACTTCATTCAACTTCTTATACAAAACATTTCATAATTAAATAAAATACCCTTTTTGAAAGATGACGTGAATGACATCACTTAAAACACATCCTTATGACCCCTTTTATAAAACATGTCCACTTAACATTTTAATAATTCGTAAAGAAAAAAACCTTTTCTTCACCTTTTTAAATGACGTGAGATCAACCTTTTATAAAATAACATATGTGCCAAATGCCATGCAGGATACCTATCCGTTCCACATCGAAATACGATGACCAACAAAATATACTTGGCACTGTTGATGGATCATATTGCTCGGTCTTTCACACAGTCGATCTGAGCATTTAAACAACTCGGGATTTTTACGCCTCATCTCAGCGCCATTTCCCGAACTCAAGCATCATTTCATCCAGGATACACGCGACCCTCTTTCTTTGCACATGCCGAGATAGCGAGTATCACTTCCACGCAAGACATTCATTTTAGCAGGCAGGGAGGCTATTAAAATGCCCTCCAAAATCACGTTGTTTGCAGCACCTCCAGTGCATTCCTTTACATGCACCTCTATATGTGACCTCATCCACAACCCAATGCCGCCTTCTCATCCATTTCACGTTGGATCTCCTCTTGATGGCTATAGTGGCAACGATCTCTTCTACGCAGCGTCACATGGATTAGGGCACACACGAATCAATTCTCTTTCACAATGTCCATTCTAGAAAACAAGGCACAACATACAATAACCTTAAGGAGCACAACCAAGAGTTAGATACCACTTATTAGGATTTACACGAGCATACATAATTTAACTTTCAAGAGAAATAAATAGAAACAAGAAATCACATAATAGAGACATATAATTTACCGTGGAAACCCCATGCGGGGAAAACTAGCACCCAATGAATATCTTCATTACATGACCAAAACCGGCCATCCAGGCCAAGCTAACTAGCAACTAGCCACCGCTCATCTCCTGGCCACCTATAATGGATATTTCTCAAGCCTTATAAAGGCTTCTTTACATGTAATACCATGGGCCAATACCATGGGCTTCAAGAAACCATGTGCCCAAAACCATGTGTTGAACCTAACCACCTTTGGATCATTCCCGACTCAAGGTTAACCCTGACAGTGGGACACCTTCGACCGAAGGAATGTAAAGGAAGATCGTAATAGTGGGATGATATGTATCAACTCTAGAAATATGTGGGATGAAAGTAAGGAGCCTTATGTTTTCCCAAAACATTGCAACCAAGTGCTATTTTACTTGGACGTGTTGGATTGGGATTGGCGGTTTGTATTAAGACATAAACCTAGATCAAAACTTATTTTTGAGAACAACAGTGCTATCATGCCAAGCAAGGAAGATAATCAGGGTGATGACAACAAAGAGTGATATGTACATGTTTTATTTCATCATTTATGGTGTTGATGAATCATTTTATTATTGTTATCTTTAATTCAATAATTATATTTTTATTTGATTCATTTTATGATGGTGGAAATGGAAAGTTAATTACAACCAATTTTTAAACAATTTTAGTTGGGTAACAATCAATTTGATGCATAATGTGTTCGTCTATCTACTAATTTGTGATTTTATGGAAGGATTGATTGAAAAATACTTTTATTTTAGTTGAAGGTATCTTTATCTCATTGCATATTTAATATAAAATTTTAGAATTATTTTCATGATAAAATAATTCTGTGGGTTAGTTCTACCTTCATAAGTTTTATTTGAAAACTCTATACAATGTAAATTAAAAGTACAATATCTTAATATACTCAATTCGGTAAAATACTATGTAAAATACATAAAATGGAGTCCATTTGGATTCTAGTCGAACACATCATAGATGTGAATCTTCCCTCATTATTGTAAGACGTGATAAGTTACAAGCTCATTAATTTCTAACACTATGGAAATAGTCATTTTATATTAATTATGTAGATTAACTAGTTTAAAAAACCATTGCTTTGAAGAAAATAAGTGATGTAAGAAGAAATATAACTTATTATATAAACAATGCACATGATATTAGTTTATATATAATATATTATTTGCATAAAGTTAGAACTATTTGCATGATTTAATATAATATTTAATATAATAAAAAATGGATGTAAAAAATTAATGAAACTTATTTATAATTATTTTCATGATTTAATATATATTATGTACACTATATAGAGAAATACAAATTTCATTAGTTAGGAGGGGCTAGGGGTTATGGCATAATGGGGTTTTAAGAGTTATACACATAACATTAATTAGATACCGTGAGTTATGTTTTAGGGTTACTATGTCCTGAGTAAAGATCGTATATCCTTACTATAATTCCAAATAAATTAGACATATTTAGTTTGGAGTGTTTAGGTGTTTTTGGAGATCTTAAAGATATATTTAAAGGAGATATTGTAATTTTCATTATAACTAATTTCTAATTCCTCATTAAAAAATGATTACCATTACTAAACATTGTTATATTTAATCTCAATCTAAACAATAATTGTTTATTGCATTAATTGTAAAAAAATGACAGTAATTGCATTGTTAGGAAGAAGTTATTATTGCTCTTTTTTAATAAACAACTCACAAATTTTCAAAATAAATAGGCATGAAGTTTTTCACGATTTAATACGCTTGATATTTATACACAATGTAAAATTGGAGGAATAATTATTTTTTACACTTCTAACAAGCCCATCTAACATACACATCCAACAAACACAAACATTCACATCTAATATCACCTAACATCATTTGAGATAAACATCTAATAATTACATATAAAATCACCTAACATCATCTAACCTATACATCTAAACATTACCCAATATCATCTAAGATACAAATATAATAATCACATCTAGAAAAATTAACTAAGATACAAATATAATAATCACATCTAGAAAAATTAACTAACATCATCATCAAACACATCTCACAAAGATAAACATTGTTTACTATACAAATCTACCAAAGTTAAACATAATCAAACATACACATCTACCAAACATAAATATCATTTAAGAAACACATCTAACAAGCATATCTAATAAAATATCTAACAAAACACAAGCATTATCTAACAAACATATCTAATATTCACATCTAGCAAACACATCTAATAATAACATCAAACAAAACACAAGCATTATCTCGCATTATCATCACATAACAAACATAAAGATCATCTATTAACATACACATCTACAATTAGCTAACATCATCTAACATACACATCTATCATCACCTATCAAACATAAGCACCATCTAATGCGCATCTAATATACACATAAAAAATTAACTAACATAATCTAACATACGACACATCAATCACTTTTAACATACACATCTAGAAAAGACAAGCATTATGTAACAATATCATGTAGCATACACATCAAATATCACCTAACATACATGCCTAAACATTAACTAACATCATCAAACATATGCATCTAACAGATATAAACATCATCTAACACACAAATCTAATAATCATATCTAGTAAAACACAAGCATTATCTAACATCATCGTCGCACACATCTAACAAACATCATTTAAAATACACACCTGTCAAGCACATCTTGAAACCATATCTTACATGACCTAACATACACATCAACATCAACGTATAAATAAACATCAATCATCAACATGAAAAATGCAGTAGTATATATATATATATATATATATGAACAATAATATCAAACTCATGATACATGTCAAATATTCATCTCAAGTCCAATAATTGTTATGAGATAGCTGGTCCAACTTCGGAACCATAGGCATCAATACTTTTTCCAGTAGAGCCATAGGCATCGAACCTCCACCAGTAGAGCCAGAGGCATCGAACCTCCACCAGCAGAGCCAGAGGCATTAATACATCTACCAAGAATCAATACAGACCAAAATAGAAAACAATATATCTCTCCATGAGAATCCATATCATACGATGCAACCATCGTGCGTGTATGGAGTTGAGAGGAATGGAGTAGAAGATGGTGGATGGTTAACTTGTTGAGGATGAGAGGGTGTTCGGTGACAGTCAACCTGTGGATGAGCTGGAGATGGTGGTCAATCGATTGGGTGAGGAGGATAGGGTGATTGATCAACCTGTGGAGGAGGTGAAGGTGGTTGGTCATCATGGTGAGGATAAGTGTTGATGTATATGTAACTTCGGAATGTATTTCACATATATGTATATTGTATTCCTATAGAGATGGTATTATTCCTCTATAAGGAAGTGTCGTCATTTATATTGTAAGTGTCGTAACTTATACTTGATGGGTTATTAGACCACCTTATTTGGGGTCGGCCCTGTATAAGTCATGTGGGTCAAAGGGTTATTAGACCACCCTATTGGGGGTCGGCCATGTGGGTCAAAGGGTTATTAGACCACCCTATTGGGGGTCGGCCCACTCAGCATTATGTTATGTGGTTAAGTTCGATCCTACATGAGTTAGGTAAAAAGGCAAGTCAAGTCAAGTATAAATAGAGTGCGGGAGGCACTCTATTTGCTCACTCACTTCTCACACATGCACTCAAGGAGGAGTGGCGCACTTATGGAGGAGGAGGATCTGCTGCTAGGTTATGGCTATCTCTCTTGGTTGGTTGTATCATTGCTCTATCTATCTCTGAGGAAGTTATTGGGGTTTTTCACCTTTATGGTTTTCCCCAAGTAAATCTTTGTGTCTCTTGTGTGCTTGCATTATTGTCTCCATGATTGATATGCTGTAGATATGCTGTACATGTTGTTCTCTCAGTTAAGATCCTAGATCATATTGAAGTAAATTCTGAAAATTTAACATGGTATCAGAGCTAGCCTGAAAGAAGGCATGATATGGCATGTATGACACTTGTTGCACTTACGATGCTAGGGCTTGATATAGCAAAAACCAGTCATCGTAGCACTTTCGCTATAAATCCGTTTTGGCGAAGTTTTCGGATCTGAAATTGTTACAGGCCGAAGCTAAGATCTCCAGGTATCTTGTGTCCAAAGGAAAACCTCTAATTCGTTGTACTTTGTGATTTATGATCTGTACAATATAGGGTTTCTGCCTCTTCCAGATCTGAGTCAAAATCAGGTGACCTTGGGAAAAAGGTCATATCTTGGGCTAGGAAGCTCCAAATGAAATTTAGTAAAAAGTGACAGGTAGTACACAGTCTGTACTATCTCAGAAAACGTTTTCAGAGGCCGAAGTTGAACCAGTGACACGTGGCACGCCGTACAAGTGCGCTCTCCTGTATTATCCCATAAACAGGTCACGTTGCGACATTCGGCATAACTCTCTCTCAGAGAGTCCAATTGAGGTCAGACCTGTCAGGATGGAAAGGTAACAGGCCGAGCTATCTCAGAAAACTTTTTCAGAGGCCGAAGTTAAAACAGTGACACGTGGAACGCCGTACGAGTTCGCTCTCCTGTTTTATCCCAAAACAGGTCACGTTGCGACATTTGGCATAACTCTCTCTCAGAGAATCCAATTGAGGTCAGACCTGTCAGGATGGAAAGATAACAGGTCAGGCTATCTCAGGAAACTTTTTCAGACCCTGTGGATCAAAAATTTCGGAGTTACACCAGAAACAATCAGGTACATATTTCTGTCAAAACAGAATTATTTTTTGGTACCTTCATTCATGGCTTCCGGAATTTAGGGCTTTGAAGAAAGTTGGAATTTTTGTAATCGGAGACCACGGCTGGATGCTACTCATCAAAATAGAAATTTAGAGACCAAAATCAGAATTTTTGGTTGGGCAGAAGGCCGGGCTTGATTAGACCCTAGTTCGGGACTTTGATCAGAAAAGTGGAAAATTAGGGCTTCTGTAAAAAATGGGAATTTTTGAAATCTGTGACCACGGCTGGAAGCTCCTCAGAAAAATAGAAGCTTAGAGCTTTGGATCAAACATTTTGATTGGGCAGAAGAGTGGGCTTCATCAAACCCCAGTTCAGGGTCATGTCCAGTGAATCCAGAAGTTTCAAAGGCAAAATTGAGGAGTAAAACTTTGCAGTTTTCAAATTCTGAATATACCAACTTGATCAACTCATCAAGGCACATATTTCTATTCTATCAGAAGTTTGAAATTCAAAGTTTGAATTTTTGGGGTTTCTCTGACAAACCCATATCCAGCTCTAGGTCCAGTTCTTGCAAATCAAGTGGATTGGGTTAACCCTAGAAGAAGATGGATTGATCATCTGCACGAGTGAAGAAGTTCCTGTTTCAGAGGGAGATGAGGCTAAGGCCTTACATAAGAAGATTACAAGCGATCTCGATAGGTATGACTCATCAAGGTATGTTTCGATATTTGTCCATGATTAAGTTTATGGTATGTTTGTCTTCATGTTATTACGGTTAGTACAATTTTGATTTTAGATTTGTCGTATCACCTTAACAAAAGTATGAATGCATGATAGAAGATATTCATTGGTTAAGGTGTTGACACTTATGATTGTACTAATGCATTATGGTGTTGTATGAGGTTTATGTTGTCTACTAACATGAAAGGTACACCAAGAAAGACAAATCATGTTCTGGTCCAAGAACATATGATCATGATAACATAAGGACAAAGATTCATCCATTGTCATGGATCTCATAGAAGATCCATCTACGAGGTATGTATAACTTGGTTTTGTAATGGCTAACCTATGAAATATACAGGTTACTAGCACAAGTCATTGAAGAAGAACAAGAAGACATCATGTGAGTATGTTAGACATAACTAACTAGCATGCTAATCCAGGTATGTTTTTCCTATATCAAGATAGAATCCTACCTTGTGTTAGGATCTTATACTATTGTTGATAATGATTATTCATGAAGTCATAGGTTTGAATAATCATGATTGTATGCATATTATGTTTCTTACCATAATTGATGATATGACTAACCAGAAGAATCATGAAGGTATAATCACAGGTTTTATGCATTTTATAACTCTTATTTTGATTGATGATTCAACTAACCTGAAGAGTCATAGGTTTGAGTAATTACAGGTTTAGACATGCTATGGTTCTTATGATTTGACTAACCATAAGAATCCTTGAATGCTAATGCTTATTATTTCTGTTTGAAATGATCATGACTATACATGCTTGAGATTATTGTGTTTTAATAGTATATTAATGAATGTATGATTTTATATGAGATCACAAGGATAACACATTCATGATACTAATAAGCATGCATAGGGACCAAGGATGAATATGAGATTCAAGAACAGGTAATCCAGGAAGCAAAGATCAAGAGGGAGTACACTCCAGTGGTTTATGCAAGGATGCAGATATTCAGAGGGAGTTGACCATCTCTCTACATCCCACAACAGAAAGGTGTAGAAGAAGCTACTTCAGATTAGGACTCCAACAGCTCCTGCAAGGAAGCGAAGACTCAGAGGGGGTCCACCCAATGAACAAACAAAGATAAGTATTTGAATTGTCATTTCTTAAATAATACTGTTCAATAATGTATATACTGATGTTCCTAGAATTAGGTTGTGTATTATGCATATTAGAATAATTGCATTGATGAACAGTATACTCCTAATATGCATGGGTAAGTGGCCTATGGAACTGTACAACATTCCATTGCTACTTATCTAGAATGAAACTTCTTTGCTGACATGTTGGGAGTTGTGCACACTCTTAACAATGTTCTGGTAGAGATTGGAAGGCATCTAGAAAGTTACGGAATATGGATAAATGTTGTATTGAAGCATTGGCTAAGATAATTGCATGACTGTATGGCATATTTCTTTATGTGTAAGAATTTGCTCTGAAAACTATGAGATGTTTTCTAATCATGCAATTTAACTTGTTGTGTAGGAAAGATCGTATGCCATCTCCTACAAAAGAAGAACTACAACATTTTGTTCCAGCAACAAAGATATCTATTGAAGATATTGAATATATTGAAGTTCCCAGGATCTGGGATGAAGAAATGAAATGCCATGATCCGTCGATCATGAAGAATGATGTTTGGGATGTAATCCCAAGACATGAAGGGAAGTTTGCTATGACTTCCAAATAGAACTATCAGATCAAGCATGTTGCAGATGGCAGCATTGAGAAATACAAAAGTGATGAAATAGAAGATGCACCAGATGAATTTCAAGACAGCATGGTGTAGTCATATATGTGTGCAGAACTTGATATGGTAGGATAGACAGCTTTCTATCCATCTTGGGCTTTACCAATAATAAAGCGGATTCCAACCTTTACTACAAGGTTGAGGAAGGCAATCCAGTGATACTACTTTTGTATGCGGATAACCTGTTTGTTACAGGTGAAGATAGATTGATTGCCGACACGCAGCGGAAGCTTACTACCGAGTTCGAGATGAAGAACTTGGGGATGATGCACTATTTGTTTTTGGCTTGGAGGTGTGGCAGAGTGCAGATGGAATCTTCCTTGGACAAGGGAAGTATGCAGTAGAGATCCCGAAGAGGTTCGGGATGACGGATTGCAAGGCCATGGCCACACCTATGGCATCAAATCTGAAGCTTCTATGTGATGCTTCATCTGAGCCGATTGATGTCTCTATGTATCGCCAGATGATTGGGTCCTTGATGTACCTGACGAACACGAGACCAGACATTTGCTTTGCTGTGAATACATTGAGCCAGTTCCTGACGGATCCGAGGAGTGCTCACCTGGTTGCTGTAAAGCATATTCTGAGATACCTGAAGGGTACAATGGATTATGGGCTCAGGTATGAGGCGAATCAAAAGTTTAACCTGCAGGGTTATGTTGATTCAGATTGGGCTGGCAGTGCTGCAGATAGGAAGAGCACATCTAGGTGTTGCTTCAGTATGGAATCAGGTGTGATCTCTTGGTTTAACATGAAGCAGTCTTGTGTAGCACTGAGTACAGCTGAGGCAGAGTATGTTGCAGCCTGTTCAGCTAGTTGTGAGGCAGTATGGCTATGGAAGCTACTGTCTGAGTTATTTGATCTCCCGTTGGAGGCTACTGGTATCTTCTGTGATAACCAGAGTTGTGTGAAGCTGTCCGAGAACCCAGTGTTTCATGACAGGTCGAAACACATAGAGATCAAATATCACTATATCAGGGATATGGTGCAGAGAGGAGCTGTGAATCTCCTGTATGTTGCGACGGACGAGTAGATTGCAGATGTGTTGACGAAGCCACTAGCCAGGGTGAAGTTCGAGTACTTCAGAGAGAGGCTTGGCATTCTTCAGATCGAGGACACTTCGAGGAAGAAGTGATGGACACATTTGCTGAAGCCATTCCAAGCATGTTGGAAGGAGGATCCTTCACATGGCTGTGGATGTAAGCACTGGATGATGAGCATCAGGATGATGTTCTGGTTTCTGCTGGATATGATCAGGTGGATCATGTATGGTGATATGTATCATGTATTTGTATTTGTATCAGGTGGATACATTGATGATCAGGAGGATCATGTATGATGATATGTATCAGGTAGATACTTGGTATGCATCAGGTAGATGCATTGATGATCAGGAGGATCATGTATGATGATATGTATCATGTATTTGTATCAGGTGGATACATTGATGATCAGAAGGATCATGTATGATGATATGTATCATGTATTTGTATCAGGTGATACATTGATGATCAGGAGGATCATGTATGATGATATGTATCATGTATTTGTATCAGGTGGATACATTGATGATTAGGAGGATCATGTATGATGATATGTATCAGGTAGATACTTGGTATGCATCAGGTGGATACATTGTATGATCAGGTGGATCATGTATGATGATATGTATCATGTATTTGTATCAGGTGGATACATTGATGATCAGGAGGATCATGTATGATGATATGTATCATGTATTTGTATCAGGTGGATACATTGATGATCAGGAGGATCATGTATGATACTTGGTATGCATCAGGTAGATGCATTGATGATCAGGATGATCATATATGACGAGCTTCAGGATGTTGCTCCAGATGACATGCAGCAGGATGTTGCAGTGATGATCAGGATGATCATAGATGACGAGCTTCAGGATGTTGCTCCAGATGACATGCAGCAGGATGTTGCAGTGATGATGATCAGGATGATCATGGATACATCAGGATGATGTATGGTGAGTATCAGTTTGATACTCTGTGGCCGTGGATCAGGTTGTGCAGATAAGCATGTAATTTGTGCCCTGGGAGATTTGCAGATGGTCTTTCGAGGTTTTGCCTATGGCATGTAATCTGTGCCCTGGGACATCTGGAAAATGCTCTTTCGAGGTTTTGCTTGGGAGGACATATAATTTGTGCCCTGGGAGATCTGCAGATAGTCTTTCGAGGTTTTACCTATGGTATGTAATTTGTGCCCTGGGATATCTGGCAGATGCTCTTTCGAGGTTTTGTCCTATGGCATGTAATTTGTGCCCTGGGAGATCCGATAGGTTGAGCTGTGTGCTCGTAATCAGTCCTGGGATGCTCTTGCGAGGTTTTGCCATGACCACATGTAATTTGTGCCCTGGGAGATCCGATAGGTTGAGCTGTGTGCTCGTAATCAGTCTTGGGATGCTCTTGCGAGGTTTTGTGGTGACCACATGTAATTTGTGCCCTGGGAGATCCGATAGGTTGAGCCTTGTGCTCGTAATCAGTCCTGGGATTCTCTTTCGAGGTTTTGTGGTGAGGTCACATATAATTTGTGCCCTGGGAGATTTGCAGATGGTCTTTCGAGGTTTTGCCTATGGCATGTAATCTGTGCCCTGGGACATCTGGCAAATGCTCTTTCGAGGTTTTGTGACGCACGTAAAAGTCCTGAGGATTCCACAGTATGGCCAGTGATGGCGAAGACCTGCAGGTGGTGGGCCTACATCTAGTATGAAAAAGGACTGGCTCTGTAGAACTTCCTATGACGAGTAGATTCAGAGATTGATTGAGATAGCAGCAGCAGTGACGATGATGATGACTCGATGACGATTATCCAGTGACGATGATCTAGAGAAGATGACTTGTGCTAGAAGAACTGTGCTGAGAAATACCTTCCTAGTTAAGAGGGAGTGTTGATGTATATGTAACTTTGGAATGTATTTCACATATATGTATATTGTATTCCTATAGAGATGGTATTATTCCTCTATAAGGAAGTGTCGTCATTTATATTGTAAGTGTCGTAACTTATACTTGATGGGTTATTAGACCACCTTATTTGGGGTCGGCCCTGTATAAGTCATGTGGGTCAAAGGGTTATTAGACCACCCTATTGGGGGTCGGCCATGTGGGTCAAAGGGTTATTAGACCACCTTATTGGGGGTCGGCCCACTCAGCATTATGTTATGTGGTTAAGTTCGAGCCTACATGAGTTAGGTAAAAAGGCAAGTCAAGTCAAGTATAAATAGAGTGCGGGAGGCACTCTATTTGCTCACTCACTTCTCACACATGCACTCAAGGAGGAGTGGCGCACTTATGGAGGAGGAGGATCTGCTGCTAGGTTATGGCTATCTCTCTTGGTTGGTTGTATCATTGCTCTATCTATCTCTGAGGAAGTTATTGGGGTTTTTCACCTTTATGGTTTTCCCCAAGTAAATCTTTGTGTCTCTTGTGTGCTTGCATTATTGTCTCCATGATTGATATGCTGTACATTTTGTTCTCTCAGTTAAGATCCTAGATCATATTGAAGTAAATTCTTAAAATCTAACAATAAGGAGGAGTTGGAGGAGATGATGGTCGATTGGCTTGGTGAGGGAAGGAGGAGATGTTGGTTGGTCGGATCGGTGAGGATAAGGAGGAGGAGGATGCGGATGCGAAGGATCACCACCCTCATTTGACTAACTATCATCTCTATCCCTCCTCCTCTCAGCTAGAAGGTTGGATCAAATTCATCATATCATGTGGAAGAATCCTCCATATCCTAGGAGATCAAGGTCTCGCATGATCTCCCAAACCTATATAGGGTGGGATCCTTGTTGAGCCAACAATGCAGATAACCGATCTGCCAACTCCTAGCAGAATCTAGCATTCGGCTTGCGTCGCATGCCAAGTATCTGCAACTGAGGAAATTCCTTAGGATCATCCATCTCCTCATCCAATACCTAGGGTGACCCCTCCCCAACATAAGTGCCAATATCTCTAAAATACATAGTACACAATAATAATTAGACAATTTCATTAATCAATTTAATAAAATAGTTTAAAAAATATTACAATAAATTACATTTACATTAAGTAAGATAAGAAAATGCAAAACATGTTATAAGTTTCTAAAAATATAATTTTATGTAAGTGCCCAAAGTAATCTCAACATCCTAAAAAATTGATTGATACGAAAAATATAATTGGAAATTGGAAAAACAAATCCAAATTTACATTATAAAAGGTGTAACACTTCCTCAAAACCCTCGTCATTCTTTAAAATTCATATTTATATTTATATTTTTACAACTATTTAATAATTTAAATAAATTATATTTAAAAAACAAAGTACAAAAAGCATATTTAACCAAAAAATACAAGTCACAGCGTGTTGTCCAAAACCATGAATAGCTAAAGATTAAAAGTTCAATAAAAAAGTGAAAAGGTGTGAAGAGTTATGAAGGCAATGCTTATGTTTTCTAAAATTAGTCATTTTCAAGCAAGTTTCATCGAAATTATCGTTAAAATTATGTGAGTAATATCTAAGTAATATGTGATCTAAAATATTTATTTTCGTACAATTTAGTCATTATATTAATTAAAATTATATTAATATTAAAAATAAAAGAATTTGATAAATTTATTTAATTATTTATATATATTATTTTTTATTAATTTATTCATAAACTCGCACGCATTCTTAGTACATGGTTCTCCTATTAAGTGTTTAAGATATTACATTAGGATTTTATTTCATTCCACATTTCAAAATCTTAACCTTAAAAGCATGTTTTAGATTGTTATTTTGTTTTAACATAGAACAAAATGCTTTTGTTAAGGTTTTAAGAGTGTTGGAAACTATTTCGTCAGATTAGGAGACGAAGAATCTTTGGGAGTCCAAGAGACGTCTTGGGAATTTGGAACTCAAGAGCCATCTTATGTGTATTTATATGTACATACCTAATGAGGAAAATATTGTGCATTCACGCCTAAATCCTTGTTTTGTCTGTATGATCGATGTATTTGGTTCTGTGTTTAAGACAATTTCTCTATTTTTCCAAGTGGAAAACCTAACAATGGTATCAACGCTTTGATAGCCATGTGGCATTTCTTATAAAAATGCCATCGCTGTCTTGCATGCTATAAAACTTGCCACATATTCCCTTCCCGCTGCAATTTGTTATTTTTTTTTATCTTTAATTTAAAATTACAATAGTAATTGAAATCAATTAACAATCATAAGCATAAGAAATCACATTCGAAACACAAATTTACCCTGGGGAAACCCTCTAGACCACTTTGTTAGGTGGCTAACTTAAGTGTTGTAACTCAAATGTCATCTTTTAGTTTTACTCAAGTGTCGTCATGTAAGTGTCGCAACTCAATTGTTGTCATGCAAAAACTTAGCCTTAAATAGATATTCTTTGTTATTACTTAGTTAACTCTTTTAATTGAAGGATTTCTTGTTAACATCATTGAAGTGAACAATTCGAGTTCTCCTTTAATTGACTGAAGTTTTCTTTGTTAACATCATTGAAGTTTAACAATTCGAGTTATCTCTTATTTAGTTGAAGTCTTTATCATCACTGAAGTGAGAAAATCAAATTCTCTCGTATATTATCACATATTCTCTTTATCTCTTGTCTTATCTACATGGTCCACATGTGCCAGCTTAATTAATTATCATATCAAATATACTAAGGATATTTTTCCAATGATGTGATCATCTTGTTCTACTATCGTTCTAATTGGTCATATGCTAAAGTAATTCACTCTAGAGGTGGCCAATCTCTAGAGGAGACCTAACAACTCAACCATTGTTAGTAGTACATCAAACACCATTCATGCTTTGACATGCAAAGCATTACCTCATCACATGAGGATCTGTCTTGACACACAAAACCTTAGTATTGACAAGCAAGAACGTACAACATCATTACTTTGTCATACAAAGCACTTACCTCAACACATGAGGCTTATTCCTTCTTTAGTCCAACTCAAGATTTGTCTCCAAGTTTCTTGAGTCCAAATCAGGATCCTATAAGGAACTACCTTGACACACGATGCTCAATCTTGGCACACAAGATTGAATTAGAGAATGACTCATGATGTTGTAACTTGAAATCTCCCTCTCAGCGAAGGAGGCATTCTCTTCCATGCCAAGCTTGTCTTGGAAGTACCTATACTTCATCACGGACATAGGCTTAGTCAACATATATGCTATCTACTCATTAGTATCAATGTATTAAAGTATTATGGCAGCTCTCTAGACCATGTCTCTGATGTAGTGGTACTTCATCTCAATGTGTTTCGATCTATCATGAAACACAGGTATTTCTAAGAGCTTGATGCAACTTTGATTGCCAGAGCAAATGATAGTAGTATCAAGCTTCTCACCGAACAAACCAACAAGTAGCTTCCTAAGCCACACATATTCTTGACAGAAGGTACTAGCTGCAATATACTTTGCTTCTATAGTTCTCTGGGCTATGGAGCCTTTCTTCCCAAGCTAAAAAAAAATCTAATCCGAAGCTTAAAAAAACCGGATGTACTCTTTCAATCCACAATACTACCACCCCAGTTAGAGTTAGCATAACCAAGTAGCATCACTCCTCCACTGGAAGCATATCTCAGTCCATATGCAATATTACCTTGGAGGTATCTAAGAATATGCTTGGCAGCAACCCAATGTCTATGTCTTGGATTAGACATGAACTAACTCCAGATACTCACTGCATACCATATATCTGGTCTACTATGTATCAAATACACCAAGGAACCAATGAGCTGTCTATATATGGTAGGATCCACTAGATCCAATCCGATCCAATCCAAAATATGACTCATTTAGTTTCTCCAGATTAGAAACCATTGGTGTAGACATGGATTTACAATCCATCATACCAAACTTGCACAACATATCAATTGTGTAGTTTCCTTGTGAAAGAAAGATCTCATCTTTCCTTTGCTAAAATTCCAGACCAAGAAAGTAGTGCATAAGACCCAAGTCTTTCATTTCGAACTTAGAAGTGAGCTCCCTCTTGCACTGAGCTATCTGTTGTTCCTCTCTAGTAAGGAACAAGTCATCAACATAGAGAACCAAGATCAATGGTTGGTTCATCACAACCTTGAAGTATAGGTTGGGGTCATCTTCACTTTTGGAGAATCCCAATATTTGAAGATAGCTTTCAATCCTTGAATACCAAGGCTTTATTAATTTTGCATACATGGGAATCCTTCCCATGAAATACAAACCCCTCAGGTTGCTGAATGTATACTTCTTCCTCAACTTCACCATTGAGAAATGAAGTCTTCACATCCATCTAGTGAAACTTCCTCCCTAGAACTGAGGCAATTGAAATCATGGCTAAAATAGTAGTGTATCTGGCCACAAGAGAAAATGTCTAATCATAGTCTATTCCTTCTTTCTGTGAGAAACCACGAGCCACAAATCCTGCTTTATAGTTTACAATACTTCCATTAGCTTCATATTTGATTTTATAAAGCCACTTGGAATTTATTGTTGACTTCCCTTCAGGTTTAAGAACCACTTCCCACACATCATTCTTCATTATGGATTTGTATTCTTCCACCATGGCATCTTTCCATACTTTCTACTTAGAGGCTTCCTCATAGGTAGAGGGTTTTGAATCACTAATGTGACTCATCTGTGCTACAGATCTTTAAAATATTTCAGGTCTCTTTCTCTCTCTGGATGAGCCTAGTGGTGCTCCATGTTTTTATGCCTCTTGTAGAATGTATCAACACCATGCAGATATCTTCTTAGCAGGAGGTTCATTAAGATATCTTTCTATTAGTTCTACTAGCTCTTCATGATCAAGCAGATCTGCAGAATCTTTTGAATTCTCCCTCTCAACATCTGAATGGCGAGAATCAGAAGCTGGATCATCCATCATGGGAGTCTCATGATCCTCCACATCCGAATCACACTAAATTTCTTTGGGTCACTTGAAGGAATCCTCTTCATGAAATGTTACTTCTCTGTTGACTTCAATGTTCCTTTGTCCTGGAACATAGATTCTATAATCTTTGGAGGATTCACTATATCCAACAAATGTTCCTTTCTTTTTAGATGGCTCCATCTTTGTCCTATTCTCTTTTGACACATTAATGTAGACAGGAGAACAGAAAATATTCAAGTGTCCAACATTTGTTTTTTCGCCAGTGAAAACCTCTTCAGGAGTCTTTTCTCTTAGGATAGCATGAGGACTTCTATTCTATATATAAATAGTAGTGCTGGAGGATTATTTCCATAAGGAAGTGGGAAGATCTTGATCACACATCATAGCTTTTGCAGCCTCACATATTTTTAAGTTCTTTATTTCAGCAACCCCATTCTGCTGGGGGTTGTAAGATACAGTCAACTGTATTCTTATCCCAGCATCTAGACAAAATTCATTAAAGCCACAAGACTTGAAATCTCCTCCATGATAAGGTCTCAAAGCATGAATGTGATTTCCAATTTGATTCTCAACTAGTGCTTTAAACTCTTGAAACTTGTTGAAAGTTTCACTCTTTGCCTTCAGAAAATAGATCCAAGACTTGCGGGAGAAGTCATCTATGAAAAACACATAGTACAAATAACCAATCAAGGACGGTGATGACATAGGACCACATAGATCATAATGTATCAAGTCTAGGCTCCCTTTAGATCTTTTGGTACTATTTGGAAAGCTCTTCTTGATTTCCTTTCCAAGAGCACAAACTCTACAAACACCATCATGTTCAAATTTAAACACAGGCATTCCTTTTACCATATTCTATAATCCAGGTATCTCTTTGAAATGGATATGAGCAATCCTCCTATGCCACAATTCATAAGGATTGACTGTGTCATGGATCATGGTTTGAATGAGCTTTCCAGGAACTTTGTAGAGACCTCTCTCTCTAACTCCAATTACAAATGCATAGTTCAAGTCTGCATGCTTAGGCCATAAGAGCACTTTATTGTCCATAGAGATTACTTTGAATCCTTTATCTTCTAGAACTTAAACAAACAAGAGGTTCTTCTTTAATATGGGAACACATAGAATTTCATCAACATGCAATATATCTCCTGAATCTAACTGAAAAGAAGTGGATCCAATTCTTTGGGTCGAATATGTGGTATTATCTCCAAGCTCCAGCTGACAGGAGAACTTATTTTCCTTCAGATATATGATAACGCTCCTATATCTAGTCATGTGTTTAGATGCACCACTATCCACCAACCATGTATCAATACTAGTGGCAATGGATCTAGATAAGGCTGAGACAAGATATTACTCCTTCCTTGTCTCCCAATCATTGGAATAATTCTTTCTTGTAGGTTCATCTTCAGTAGTAGTAGAAGCATGAAACCTACCCTTGAACTTTCCTCTTTTCTTTGCATGATAGTCACTTGCAAAGTGACCCTTATTATTGCAGTTGAATCATTTAAATTTAGATTTATCAAAGTTCTTATTGTAATCATTTTCCTTCTTGTGAGAAAAGGATTTATTTCCTCTCTTTATCCATGCCGTAAGAGCAAGGTTCTCTTCTTTGGAGGAAGAAAATTTTATCTGGATTCACCCTTCTTCTTGTAGGAAATCATGCCACGGTCTTTCAAAGTTTGGTTTCACTTATCAACCATTTATTGCAGCTAGGAATGTCTCCCATGAAGATGGAAGGCCATCGACAACAGTCTGAATGAGATCATCATCATCAAACGTCAAACCAATTCTCATGATTTTATCTCTTAGTTGAGATATCTTTGTGAAGAAGGAAGCAACAAATTCGTCCTTCTCCATATTCAGATTCCGAAGCTTATTCTTCAATGCTCTCTTTTGATTGTGCTCCTTATTCTCATAAAGATTTGTTAAAGTGTCGAATCATTCCTTTACGGTCTTTAATGGAGTAATCACTAGCATCAAATTGTATTTCTTAGAATCATAAATGATTCTCCTTGATTTGGGTTGATTCTTCTTGAAATTAGTGTGCCCTGCATTAGTAACAGGATATTCAACAACATTGGTTATGTGGCCATCCAGATCATGCTCTTCCAGGATATTCAGAATCTTGGCCTTCCAAGTATTGAATTTAGAAGTTCCTTCAAACCAGTATTTCGGTCTTATTGATATTGAAGCCATTATTCTTCAAGTATTGTGCTCACCTAGGATCTACGTATGCTCAAGCTTGACTACTGAACTTATCTCTTTCATTCCCTAAGCTATGATACCATGTTAATTTTTTATCTTTAATTTGGAATGACAATAGTACTTGAAATCAATTAACAATCATAATCAGAAGCAATCACATTCAACACACAAATTTACCCCAGGGAAACCCTCTATAACTTTAGGGAGAAAACCCAACAAAATATTCCTTAGTATATTGATACATAGTAGAGAATGTTTGCTTCACAATGAGCAGATTACATCAATCACCCCTAGTGCAATTATAGAGCAAGAGAGATAGACATAGAAGAGAACTCAGAGGTAATATCACCACTCAACCAATTCGCTAATATTCATCACATGCACAAATTGCCTTGAAGAGAATTCACTCCAACATTGGATACATCAATCCTACATGGAAACATGCACCATACATCTCATGCAAAAGATTTAACTCTATGTTTTGACTTTAGGATGAACTCTCCCTTTAACTGGATGCTAGACTGCTTAGTTAGGTGCCTAACTTAAGTTTTGTCATGTAAGTGTCGTAACTCAAGTGCCATCTTTTAGTTTAACTCAAGTGTCATCATGCAAGTGTCGCAACTCAAGTGTCGTCATGCAAGTGTCACAACTCAAGTGTCGTCTTTTAGTTTAACTCAAGTGTCATCATGCAAGTGTCGCAACTCAAGTGTCGTCATGCAAACACTTAGTTAACTAGATATTCTTTGTTATCACTTAAATATTTTAACTGAAGTCTTTCTTGCTAACATCACTGAAGTGAACAATTCGAGTTCTCCTTTAATTGATTGTAGTTTTCTTTGTTAATGTTAACGCCTATTATGGTTTCCACCAAGGACGGTAAAGGAAAGTCCCCACCAAATCCCCAATGGTCACCCATCAACTTGTTGCACCAAATAAAGATTCAAAAATCCCAAAACTAGCTAAGTGTCAAGCAAATCCAAGCTATATGACCAAGCCACAGTGGGAAAATGAGAAAAAACAAGGCAATAAGGCTCTTCCACAGAAAAAACTAGCAATAAGGGCTTCTTTTGCAACCAAAGAAGATTCAACGGCCATGATTGAGTGGCGGGATGAGATCAACGGTTGAGAATGCATTCCGCAAGCAGGTTTTCGAGTTCCGCATCCCGCATTGCAGATTGCGGAAAATCAATTTTCTGAGGATATAAAAACAGGGTTTCTGAATCTCGCATTCCGCATTGTGGATTACGGATTGCGGAAAGGCCATTTTCCAAGGAGCGAAAAAGTGAGTTTCCGAGTTCCACATTCCGCATTACAGATTGTGGAAAGGTCATTTTCCGGGAATGCAAAAAGTAACTTTCTGAGTTCAGAATCCCGCATTGCGGATTGCAGATTGTGGAAAGGCAATTTTCCAGCAGGTATAAAATCGAGTTTCTGAATCCCGCATTCCGCATTGCAGATTGTGGATTGCAGAAAGGTTATTTTTCAGAAGGCACAAAATGGAGATTCTAAATTCCGCAGTCCACATTGCGGATTGTGGGTTGCGGAAAGGTAATTGCGGATTGAAATAAGTTTTGCAGAGCAACTCGTAGTCGCAGGGAATGAAGATTATCACATAAAAATGGCGCATTTGAGAGCGACAAAGGGGCCTATTTCAGTTACCTGTCCTAATCAACCTAAAATAACCCGATCCGAAGGATGAACATGTGGCTTCCGTGGCCCAATGGTGCACTGACAGCGCAAACGATTCCCTACCTCCACGCACAACAGAATCAGAGGCTGTTGATTTGGGCGACCTAGCTTGAACGACCCCATCATTACTGGTCCAAGTATCTTTTGAATTATTTAGATGATTTTGATGTTTTGTAAGCCTATAAAGGCAGGTTCCAAAGAGAACCAAAGGGTTGGAAGTTTTTGTTTCAGAGAGATTACTTCTCTGTGCTTGTATTGAACTCAACCTCTTAATTCAATGAGAAGACCCGATTCTGGAGCTTGAGATTCCCGTGATGTGTGTTCTGATGTCTATCATTTCCTATGTATGTTCTCTTACTTCGTATTTCCATTGATTGTTTACTTATGCAATACCTAAAGATCAAGACTACATGGTCTAGAATTCATGCCCACATGCTCCAGATGCATATGACTAGGTATTCCACCCTTTCCTTTTGAAGTTGTAGGTTAGAATTCATTTGCAAATGCTCTAACCTTGTAATGGACTTTGTTCCCCTTTTCTGTCTTCACCTGCTAATTATTTTGACTTGAAAGAACCCCATATACCTTGTCTCTTGACTCTACAATTATGGTCTGAATCTGTCATTGGTGACAGTGAACCTGCTGAAGTTGAATCCATGCCCAACTGTCCTCCTGTTCTTAACTTCAACCAACCAAAAAAACCCCTTTAATTCATTGTTTGAAGGTCTAGCCACCACTTTTACCAATAGCCCAGCCTATTCAAGCTATATCATGTTGCTAGAAGCACTAAAGAGAGATCCCTCTCTGTGGTTGGAAAGGCTAGTTTCCATCCACTAAAGATTGGTTTGCACAGTTACCTCATGGTCTTTCCTGCCGCAACAAAGGAAAATCTTGAGTGATAATATACTGATGACTTCGCTTGGGAGAATCTCTGGTTTTCACAGTATCATATCGGACCTCTGAGGGAAAACAGAGAGTCTGAGGTTCCAAGGTTGTATCATTTTCCTCGGTAACTCCAACTTTCAAATAGGCGATTCCATCGGAGATCGAGCTTACTTTAAAATTTGTATCAGATCAGAGCTGATTGCTGAGGGAGAACAATAGTGAGACACTAAAAGGATCGTGTATTATTCTCTTGGCGATTCCATCTTTCGAATCGGTGAACTCCTAGGAAGAAGTCTGGCTCCCAGGAGGATACCTACCAGAAGTCATCCATATCTCGAGCTACCAAAGGTTACTTTGGACCTAGAGAAGGTCATCGATAAAGCAAAGAAAGGCCAAACAAGTATTTCTCCATTAACTAGGTCCTTTTATTTACCTAAAAAGGAGGCACATACTATAGAAAGCGTCCCTTCAAGTTTAAGGACTGAGTCTTCCCCGTTTAGATCTAGGTCTAAGATTGATCTAAGAGAAACCTTGTTTAACCAGAGAATATTCCAGACCCATTTCCTGAGTGCTTCGTGGGAAAATTTACAAGCCCAGGAAGAAACTAGTGGCTTGTTGCCCTTTGCTAAAGTTGCTGGCCAAAGTACCCAAGTCCTGAATACGCCCCCTACCATCCCTAGTTTTAGTATTGTAATACCCATTGTTACTCCTGTTGCTTCTAAGACTCCCTCTTCTCACAAGCAAAACCTAAGAGCCATGGCTTCCAGATATGCCCCTTTAGCCCTCCGAGCCAATCTCGATGACCTACCTGTGGGCTACGCCCAACGCCTCATGAGATTCGATGGGGAGTGAAAATTTTCTGCGCAGCATCATATAGACCAGTTCAATGATTTCATGGACCTAGAAGAGGTGGATGAAGATGATGTTAAGATGAGTTTGTTTGCCCAAATCCTTGCAGGAGAAGTGAAGAAATGGTTTAAGGCCCTTCCAAATGGAGGAATTGATACCTATGAAAGATTTGAAGAAGCTTTCCTAGTCAGATGGCATGATAAGCAAAATCCTCTCCATATTCTCACTCAGTATGAAAATACATAGAAAAAAATGTTGAGACTGTCCAAGAATTCTCAGCCAGGTTCATGAGAGTGTACAATTCGATCCTTGTGGACATAAAACCTCCCGTGGGGGAAACCAAGCTTCATTTTTCCAACTGTTTTGACAGTGACTTTTCTCTCATGCTGAGAGAAAGGATATCTTCCACTCCCCCTGATATGCTGAAAGATGCATTAGAAGTGGAATCCAACTTGATGGCCTCGGGTAAAATGAAGCACATAACTGAAGTTGAGAAAAAGAGGAGCAATGAAGAAATGCAACCTTCCACATCCCAATCCATGGATGCCAAATTTGAGCAAATGATGAGAAATATGGAAAGGATGGTGGATAGGATCTTCCTCAATAGTAGGCCTCCTTCCAGAGGAAACCCAGAGCCTCAAGCTCGACATAACAATCTCATAAGGCCCCCTGCCCCACAAGGAAGACCTAGAGAGCCAAGAGACCTTAGAAATCTTGAGAACCAGCCAATCAGACCACCTTTTGCTGAGAACTTCATAGATTAAGAAGAGGAAGATAGACATGCTGAAGACCAAATCCATCTCTTTGATCAGATCCAACCATAGTTCTATTTGACTAAAGATGACCATGACCGGTCTTCCCTGCAATCAGATGATGTCTTAGGAGATTCAGAATCTGACCAATACCAAAGAGGGATCCACAATGCAATCTGTGAGTTTGAGAGGCAACATAACTTGAGAAGTATAAAAATAACAGTAGACCGAGAAAAGGTTGTTGCTGATCCATCTTCTTTTCAGCCATAGAGAAGAGAAGTCCCTGAGAAAAAGGACCCAAAAATTACGATTTCTGATGAGACTCTTGGGAAGAGGGAAGAGCCCCCTAAAAAGAGCCCATAAGGGGGAGATGAAGGTAATACAAAGACAACAAAGAGGTCTCATGCTACTTTTAGTTGGAAAATGAAATATCCAAGATTAAGATCTCCATCCCCTTAAATGAGTTGGTAAAAGAATTAGAATAGAAAGACTAGATTATGAAAGTAGTAAATGGTGGAGAAGGAAAGCAACCTGATACTCTCAATCTGCATGATGACAAACCCACTCTTTTGTTCAATCCCCATGTTGAAAATGCCTCATAAATTGATGTCCCTCCTTTCTATATCAGTCTCAACATACATGACCATATCCTGCACAATGCCATGTTTAACTCAGGAGCCTCTCATAACCTCATGCCAAGTTCAGTGGAGGAGAATCTAGGGTTAGAAATCACAAGACCCTATAAATATCTGTTCTCCTTTGATTCTAAAAGAGTTCCATGTGTAGGTATGATTAAATACATGGTGGTCTCACTGACTTAGATACCTTAGAAGAATATGATCATGGACGTGGTAGTGGTTGATATTCCACCTAAGTTTGGGATGTTGTTGTCTAGGTCATGGACAACAAAGTTAAAGGGAACCATGCAAATGGACATGTCTTATGCCACCATCCCCGTCTTTGGGGAAAGCAAAAGGCTGTACAGGGAACATAGGATGTCGTACATAGTAAGCAACAAGGACATGCTTGATAACCACCCGATATTTTTCGTAGACACAAATGTAGGTTCCTCAATTCTCTTCTATGATCCAGGTTTAGAGGAAGAAAGTGTGAAAGTTACCAAGTTACCTGAACCAAATGATGAAGCTAATGGTGGGAATGAGATACAATGCCTTGATAGTTCAACCAACACAGAGAATGATGGGAAGATAATGGAAGAGGGAAGTAATGAGGAATCATAATTGGAAACAGAGGTCACGGTCACCCTCCAACAAGGTCCTTGGGTCATGAGATTCGATGGAGCTGTAACTAAAGAAGGGGCTGGAGCAGGAATATGGATCACCCCTCCAGACGAAGGTAATGCATGCACCGTATTTCATACTTCCAAACTAATGTTTGACTGTTCAAATAATGTGGCAGAATATGAATCTCTGCTATTGGGATTGAATGTACTCAAAGACTTGAAAGCTAAGAAGATCAAGGTCTATGTAGATGCAGAGCTGATAATCCCGCAAGTGAATGGAAACTATGAGGCGAAACACCGTAGGTTGAGGGATTACATAAATGCTGTGTGGAATCTGCTTGATAATTTCTTCACAAAACATTATATTTCTTTCATTCCCAGGGAGCAAAATGAAATAGCAGACATTCTAGCCAGCTCCGCTAGCAGGTTTCAACTCCCTGCATATCCTACTAGGACTCAAATGATTAATATAAGACATAGACCCTCTGTCCCAGACAATACAAAGCATTGGAAAATATTTGAGGATGACCAGCAGATCAGGAAATTTTTGGAGATGACCAAAGAATTTTCCAATATCCAGATTGATCAAGAGGACTGTGAAATTGAGGAGTGAGAGCCTGACCCACCATAGCTCAAAACCACTTTGGGAGGCAAAGAAATTTTGCAGCTAAAAAGCAACTGCATACCCAAAGGATTGGTCCCACTGGAAAGACTGTTTGATGAAAATGATGTGACTAAAGACCACAAGGTTTCTCCAAACCCCAAAGAAATAGAAGACT
This sequence comes from Larix kaempferi, assembly GCA_027924585.1. Lineage (NCBI taxonomy): Eukaryota > Viridiplantae > Streptophyta > Pinopsida > Pinales > Pinaceae > Larix > Larix kaempferi. The sequence goes on from BSBM01000369.1 coordinate 3,871,625, forward strand.
GTAACATTGGCGGTGATGAAGAACCCAAAATTGTCAAACTATCAAAGTCTTTGGCCCCAAGAATAAATAAGGACTATATGGATTTAATGAGAGACTTTTCTAATGTGTTTGCATGGTTCTATGAAGATCTGAAAGAATATGACACAGCTATGATCTAGCATACCATACCAGTCAAGACATGGGAGAAGCCATTCAGACAGAAGCTGAGAAAGATGAATCCCATGTTGCTCCCTGTTGGTGTCCATTTTGTCACTATTTTTTATCATCAAATCTACTCTAAATGGCGTTAATTTCACTATTTTTGATATAATAAGTTATTCTTTTAGTCATTCGGCCCATCAAACAGACTAGGTATGCATGTATTCGTTTATCATATGAATTTTGGTCAAATCTTGCTACATTGTGATTTATCAATGATTAAAGTGACATTTCCAGTCATGCATGGCATTTAGTTTTGATCTACAGGATGCGGTTTCTCAAATGACCTTCCATTCAGACTGCGTGTTTATATTGCCAATGTCAGCTCGTCATTCAGCCTTGCAATCAGCTCGCGAAATCCACAGTTGGCATATTTATGGCTATTAAAGTAAAAAAGAAGTACATGGGTTTTGTTAGCCACGTGATGGTTACAGTTGGTGAGCTCTCGTTTTGGAAGATTCGCTTTCCTGCCTTCCAAGCTCGACAACACATCCTACCTCCACGTCAACACTCCACACGCCAATTTCCTTGCTCTTTTGGACTGGAATCAGGCACGCCCATTCACGCTGGTGTTCTAAAAGAGTTCATCCATCCACGCTTAGTCCGCCAACACACTGCTCGTTCCACGTCAAAGGAAGATCAACACTCCAAGCAACTGCGTGAAGAAACCAACCCCGTGAAGATTGATTGATGGTCCCTGCACTGTCACACATCACTTAAAGCAGCCGATTACAACCATAAACACCTCTATTATTAGAGAGGTCAACTCTGTCGACCTTCTCATCCATTGTAATTTATAAATAGACGCTTTACAAAGAAGAATAGAGTTAGTCTATAGACAGATACAGAGTTAGATTTAGAGAAGATAGCAGAAGTTTTGTAATTTTCTCAAGTTAATGGAAGTTCCAGTTTGTTGATGTTCTGAGTAACTAAACCAATTTAGTTTTCCATCTCTGATTGCTGGGAAGGGCCCCTCATCAACCAGAGGTTTTGTTCATGTTTTTCTGTATTTCTTTTCTGCAAATAGTTAGTTCTTTTTCCTGTATATGTAATTAATTTTGTTTCATGTATATGTCATTTCTTTCCTATATATGTCATTTCTTTCCTCCTGTATATATCGTGTTGCTAATTTAATCTGTGTTTCCAGAGTTAGTAAATGGTCGACCAAAAACATAGTTTTGATAGTTTAATTTTAGTCTTTTATAATTAGCTAGTTTGTTTCGTAGTCTCTTACAATTAAATAGAACTTAGTTAGTCTCCGTTTCAAGCTCTGTTAATAGTTAGAATTAGTTTAATTAGCCTCTTCTCTGTAGATGTAGGTTAATTCTATTTCTCATCTCAATCTTGCTTTATCATATCATAGGAATAGTTTATATCTCCAACATTGATTAGAATAGGTTGCTCTCTATTATCGTAGCTTCTCAACAAGTCTTCTCACTGATTTCTTTGCATTGTAGGTTCATTTGCATTCGCCAACTAACATTAAGATCATCAAAACTACTCTTTTTCTTAGTTTAACTCGTTTTTCCTCATCCAGACTGTCATTCGGACAGTCATCCGGATCGTCATTCGGATTTTCATTCTTTCTGCACTGTTTTTACGTTTATTTGAATTTAGTTTCTTAGTTTTCTTAACTGCAATCTTTCCTGCTCTTAATTAGTATTCTTAACCATAATTAGGCCCTTGCTTTACATTCCATAAAGTTTTAATTAAAGTCTTGTTATCATTCTTAGTTTGCTTTAACTGTCTTTTAAATTATGTCTTTCATATTTAATTTGCTAATATGTTGCTGTTTCAGAACTTATCAGTCTTATTCCTAGTCTAGTTTATTACATGCTCTTAAGACTTAGTTAGATTAGAGTTAATAATTTCATTCTCCAAGTATTTTAGTTTTGATAGTTTCCTTCATTAAGATTAGGATCAGTTTCTTATTTAGATAGATAATGAAGATGTTTATGGAATAGAATTTGGATTTGGAAATTAATATCTTTATCAAGTTTTCTACTTGCCTTTATATAAATATCTTTATCAAGTTTTCTACTTGCTTCCAAATCAAGTTCAGAAGTAAATATCTTTATTAAGTTTTCTACTTGCTTCTAGTTTTCATTAGTATCATATTATTCTGCTCATGGATAGTAGATAGATTAGCATGTTTAAAGTTAACCGTAATTGGTAAATTTGTAGTTTACATCTCTTTGTTGAAGTTAGATTAGATTTACTTCCATTTTTTTTTGCTATTACATTTGAAAGCCATTAGGATACATTCACTCTAGTTCTTGTTACATGGGAATAAATGTTTTTCTTGAATTAGTTGTTGAAATTATTAAATAGTTTGTAATTTGCTTTGATTAACATAGCTTTCTGCTTATGTAATTTATCATAAAATTAATCCATTTCATAGATAGGTCTCTAATTTATTTACAGTTGTTTTTCTAATTCTTAGATTAGAATCTAAAATTAGGTAGTTTCCATTTTTCATAGTCAATAGTTTGCTTTTTAATCAGTTTCCATTATTCAATTATGAAGTAGAGTAGTATGATTTGATACTATTCTAGTTTATTTGTTTAACTAAGTTTGATTTAGTTTTTTTAATTGTTTTTTCTGAAGTTTGAGTCGGTTTTTCATTTTGAAAGATCTTTCGATATTTTTTTTATTAAATATTTTTAAGGTTTGACAAGCGGAAAAATTAGGTGCCATTCTACCTTAGCATATACTTTGCCTCAACTCTAAGATTACCAACCCCGATCGATAATTAAATATTAGGTGTTTTCTTTGAGATAGCTCACACACCCAACATTTTGGCGCCGTTGCCGGGGAGTTGTAGATAAATAGGTAGAATTCATTCATAGATAAGTAAAACTCCTATTTAATTTAGTTATATTCTTTCCTTTGAAAATAGGCTGGTGGCAGGTGAGCGGTAAGCCGAGAGGTAAGAACCCGTGCATCTGTTATAACATGCATCCCCAAAACCCAGCAATAGCAGTTATGCAGTTAGAACTTATTTGAGTTATAATTTGTTTTCATGAATAGGTCTAGAGATTCACAAGGTAGATTTATTAAAACTAGTTCTCTTACTAAAATCACCACTAAAATTCCTACTAACCTATACGAGGGGCCTGCCACCCCAACTACTAACTTAACAGAAAGGTATCGGAAGACACGTAAAGGGGATAGTCCTACTTGGAAAGCAAAGGAAATCCTTTTTGGAAATCAATTAGGGGAAAACATAGGAACATCAAAATAGTTTGTTCATAAAGAAATTCCACTAGAAGAACCTCAAGCTCATATTGAGACTGAACTTAGACAAGAGAAAACTCAAAAGGATTAAACTTTAGGACCTCTCAACTCTCTATTAGTCCAAAAACCCAAAGACACTACTTTTTCAATAGTAGGTGGTCCAAAATTGGTAGATTTTGTCAATCCTGCACAAGTAGACGCTCTTTTTGAGAGTTCTATGAACATAGTTATCTCACAAATTGATACAGCAACAATATGACCTCCAAAACGGGATTCCCATGTAGTTGGTAATTCTCCTCCTAAAAAGAAGAATACCCTTTCTGAAACAGAACGTTGGGATGTCCCATATTCACCAAGAAAGGAGCCACCTATATTTTTTGTCTTTGGCAATATAATCTTCACGGAGGATGAAAATGAAGATCGTGTCCGACAAGATGAAGAAGATGGAGAAGTTAGAACTGAAGGTACCTTCGGGTTCCCTATCTTAGACACTGCACAAGATGTTACTATGAAAAACATCCCTCCCTCCTCACTACCAACCTTTTATGGGAAGAGTAGTGAGGATCCAGACACATTCTTATTCGAGTTTGACATTCTGTGTAGGAGTTATAATTACCTACAAGATGGCCAAAAACTAAAAATATTTCCTGCCACATTGAAAGATTCTTCTCTTCGATGGTTCATGGGATTAGGAGAATCTAGTATTGGAACTTGGGAAGACATGAAGAATGCATTTATATGGAAATATCAGGATTACTATAGACCTAAGGACTCTCGCAATGATATTTTTAAAATTCAACAACTTGAAGATGAGAGCTTGGAAGACTATCTCGAAATATTTAACTATGTGTTACACAAATCCAAGTATAGTGATATTCAAGAAAATGCAGTAAGAACAATCTTCCTCAAAGGAATCTTAGAAGAATTCTTAGATAACCTTAACCTCATGGCAGCAGGAGACATTTCTCATAAGTCTTTTACAGAGATTTGTGAACTATGTAGGAATTACTCTAGGAGCAGAGGGAAAGGTGGAAGACATTTTCGAGAATATTATGCTAGGATTCCCAAAGGAAACACATCCGGTCCTGGTGGAGTTATAAGGGTAGAATTGGGAAACCTATTGAAAAATTTCAAAACAGATATTTTAGGAGACATGGGTTCTCAATTAGATGTACTATAAGCTAAAAAGAGACAAGATGAAGAGCGTGCAACAATGAGTGGTTTCTGTCCTAGGTGTAGAACTAAACATCCTCAAAGAGAATGTCCATTAAGTAATGTTTCAGTATGTCACCTATGTACAGAAGAACATCAAACCAATGATTGTCCATCGTTGCCTGGATTACAAGCTGTATACAAGAGTGGAAATTTTGGTGAAATACCTAGGAGGTCTTAGAAACTTAGAGATCAACCATCGTATCAAGATTCATCACAAATTCCACCTTATTGCTATCCTTATCAACCCCCTCAACAATGGAATACTTCAGGTTGGAAGAATTGGCCACTGCAGTACCCTCCTCAGAATGCTCAACAGCAGCAATGGCCACATGGATGGAGAGGGAAAGCTTATGCTCAAACACCTCCTCCTATGCCTAACTATCCTTACCCACCTAATATTCAACAACTTCTGCCTGGATTTGTACCTCCTTCACTACCCCCTATCCCGAATCAACCTCACCATTTCCAGAATATGAATCCTCCAAGACCCACAATATTACCTGCACAACCGATACTGAATCCTAACAACAAACCAACCCAGGACCTTAACAACATTGGGTTGTTACCTCTTCAACCAAATGTCATTTCGACCGTGCCAATACATGAGATACAACTGCGGTCTGGAAGAGTTTTGCAAGATAAGCCCAAGTCATCAGTTGTTATTCAAGAAGAGAATGAAGAAGACATACCTAGTGAAGTTTTGAATGATGCCATTCTTGAATATGTGGTTATTTCTAGATCTTCAACACACAACCATCCACACAAAGAAGTAATTCCAGTGGAAAAATCACCCCCATATCCGGAGCGTCTGGTACTAGAAAAACTTGTAACTTATCCAGAGCATGATATCATTAACGAATTGAAAAATATTTGCATTAAGATCCCCTTGTTACAAGCCATTAAGGATATCCCAATCTATAGAAAAGTAATAAAGGAACTCTATATTAAGAGACCAGGGAGAAAACAAAATACCCTTCGATGATTAATGTAATAGGAGAAATATCAGATTGCATAGAAAACCAACCTAGAATACCAAAGTATTAAAACCCAGGAAACCTTGTGGTGACTGTTATCATCAATAACACCACCATAGGGAACACACTTATTGATTTGGGAGCTGCTATCAATTTGATGACTACCACAGTCTTAGAAACTCTCAATTTAGGACCATTCCTCCACCCTACCCCAACAATGCTAGAATTAGCAGATCGCACTATGGTGGAACTTGTTGGGATCTTAGATGACATCATTGTATCAGTAGCCTCATGGGAATATCCCATGGAATTCATGGTTATAGAGTCAAAAGACCCTTCCAAAGGTCACCCCATTATTTTAGGAAGACCTTGGTTGGCTACTGCCAATGCATTTATAGGATGTAGGGATGGAGAGATGATTATCTCTGATGGGTTATCTACAAGAAAACTAGATTTATACCCACCATCTTAGCCAATAGCTGAAAACCTATTTTGGTTAGATTGTCCTTTCAGGGATGAGAACTTGGAAGAACGTACTTTCCCTTGTTAGTGATCTCTCTCGGGCACTTCAAGAGCAAAATTCCGAGAACGTGTTGAACCAATTTATCTCTTCCACAACATGTGTAGATTTTCCCCAATCGTTTTCCCAATTTGACTAGATATTTGGAGACTAATTCCAAGAAAACATGAGCCTCTCAACATTTACATGTACACCCCGTGTCTTCACAATCGAAGAACACCTAGGATCCTATACCATCCCATGTGAGGTTAGTTCCGACAAATTTCTACATATAAATGCAGGTTTAGATGAGAGTCAGCAAAAACAATTACTAAAAGTTCTCAAGAGTCAAATTGGAGCATTTGCATGGGAATATACCGATATGAAAGGTATACACCCAGATACCTGTATCCATCACATTTACACAGACTCGAACATACCTCCTATTAGGAATCCCCAGAGAAGAATGAATCCATCCCTAAAGGATATAGTAAAGGATGAATTACAAAAGCTCCTTAACGTTGGATTCATCTACATAATTTCCAATAGTAAATGGGTTTCTCCTCTGGTGGTAGTTCCAAAGAAAGTCACAGGGAAATGGCATATCTGTGTTGAATTTCGAGAACTGAACAAGGCCACTCTTAAGGACTACTTCCCTTTGCCTTTCATCGATCAGGTATTAGACACCTTATCAGGGAAACAATATTTCTCATTCCTTGATGGGTATAGTAGATACAATCAAATATTGATAGCACCTGAGGATCAAGACAAGACAACCTTCACTTGCTCTTGGGGGACGTATGCCTACCGAGTGTTACCATTTGGCCTATGCAATGCGCTTGCTAATTTCCAGTGTGCAGTTCTAGGAATCTTTGCTGACCTCATATACGACTGTGTAGAGGTTTATATGGATGATTTTACAGTTTATGATAATACCTTCCAGGAAGCCCTTGATAACCTCGAAACAGTTCTTATTCGGTGCTAAGAAACGAACTTAGCTCTTAGTCATGAAAAATGTAAGATGTTACTGACCGAGGGCATAGTTTTGGGACATCATATCTCTCTTCAAGGTATCAAGGTGGATCCCGCCAAGATCGAAATAATTGTTAATCTTCCTCCTCCAAAAACTCCGAAGGAAGTAAGAAGTTTTCTTGGCCATGCCGGCTATTATAGACGTTTCATTGAAATTTTCACTAAAATAGCTGCACCTATGTTCAAACTACTCATGAAAGACACATAATTTCAATGGACTGAACCGTGTCAACAAGCCTTCGAAACTCTGAAGGCCAAGCTATCAGTGGCACCAATACTTAGGGGCCCAAATTGGTCCCTTCCTTTCCATATATCCACTGATGCTTCTGACATATCCATAGGGTCAGTTTTAGGTCAAAAAGAGGGACAAACATCATATTCCATCTACTTTGCTAGTAAAAATTTGACTCCTGTAGAATCAAAATACATTGTTACTGAAAAAGAATTTCTAGTAGTAGTTTACGCCATCAACAAGTTTCGTCATTATATCACAGGATATGAAATTTTTATACACACTGACCACTTCGCCAGCAGGTTTTTCATGAATAAACCCATTACCAGTGGCAGAGTGACTCGATGGCTTCTTTTGTTACAAGAATTCAACATGACCATTGTTGATCGTCCTGGTAGAGAGAATGTAGTAGCTGATTTTATCTCTCGAATTCAAATTGACGATAATGCCATCCCTGTCGATGATAGCTTCCTAGATGAACATTTGTTCGCTGTATCTATTCGAACCCCATGGTTTGCAGACATGGCCAATTATTTAGCAACTGGAAAGCTACCTAACCATCTCTCCCCACCCGAGAAATGTAGGATCATATTTCAAAGTTCCAATTATTCTTGGGTGGATAATGATCTCTTTCGTACTGGTCCTAACCTTATTATTAGACGATGCGTACAGGAGGATGAGATGGTAGAGATCCTACATGCATGTCATGGTGGACCTTGCGGTGGGCATTTTTCTGATAAGAGAACAGCATACAAAGTATTGCACTTTGGGTATTATTGGCCAAGCATCTTCAAAGATGCTGCCAAATATGTCAAGGGATGTGACAGTTGCCAAAGAATGGATAGACCTACACCATCGATGAGATGCCTTTGCAACCCCAAGTTATGATTGAGCCATTTGAAAAATGGGCTCTAGATTTTGTTGGACCAATTTCCCCTATGTCTCGCAAGAAGAAGTACATCCTAGTCTGTACAGATTATGTTACCAAATGGGTAGAAGCTAAAGCTTTATTTCGAGCCACAGAGAAATCTATGGTGGAATTCATTTATGAATAAATATTTACCCGATTCGGTGTACCTAGGGAAATTGTAACCGATCAAGGATCTCAATTTACCTCCAAATTAATGAAATAGCTTATTGAAAAATATGGTATTAGACATTGTAAATCTTCACCATATCACCTGCAATCCAACGGTTAGGTAGAATCCATCAACAAAGTATTAGAATCCATCCTGACTAAGACTATCCAGTTACACCACAAAGACTGGGCAGATAGGCTTCCTGAAGCTCTTTGGGCTTATAGAATAACATGGAGAAACAATACTGGTCACACACCTTATGAACTTGTTTATGGTAAACAAGTTCTTCTACCCATTGAATTTCAAGTCAAAACCTTTCGTATGGCTGCACAATTAGGGATGAACTTAGAAGAAGCATAGAGACAACGAATCCTGCAAATAAATGAATTAGATCAGATTAGGCAAGATGCTATTCAACGTACAATCTTAATACAAAAACAACGCAAAAAATGACATGATAGATACATTAAACAAAAACAATTAAAAACTGGAGACTGGGCACTACTTTTTGATTCAAGATACAAAACTTTTAAAGGTAAATTAACTACTCGTTGGATGGGTCCATATGAAATTGTCATAGCCTTTGATAATGGATCCGTTAAAATTAAGACAATTGATGATTCGCAAATTTCTTTTGTTGTAAACGGACACAGACTTAGACTTTATCATCAACCAATATCTAAATAGGATTTTGTGCAGAATGCCTTGCAACAGGAATAAATGGAGCTGGTAGAAGAGGAAGCCATTCCTCCTCCTCCTAGTCCTTGAATTATTTTGGGTTATCGTCTTTGTATATATGTAAATATGTTTTTGATTTTCAATAATAAAGAGTCATTCATAAAAACTAATTACATTCTTTTTTACAGGAAATCTATTATGATCAGTTTGTAAAATATTGTCAATAAAACAGGAAGACTCTTTTTCCTTTCGTTAATTTGAAAATTTTACATAACTTATTTAGTACATATGTTTTAATAAAATTTGAATCGTTTGACAAGTGGTTTCGCATCTTAATCACAAGATCCCTGTCTTTTTAATCAGCTCATGTGATATTATACGAAAAGGGAAGTGCTCTAAAACGAAATACTTATAGTCCTCCCTCTCTTTCAGTTATTGTTAAAATTGAAAATTTATAGTGAAAGGATAAAGCATTCTTGATATCATTTATAACCACTTCATTTTATGATTCTGTATATGGTATTTGATTCAGACATGCACACTTCTGATTTATCATTAGAACATTTGTTTAAAAGACCTACTTTAATTATTATGATCTCCACAAAACTCTATCTTACACTTATGGACTGCTAGTTCATCCTGGACTCATTATCAAAACTTGTCTCTAAAGCACCTTTAATAGGTAGCCTAAAAGTGGGTGATATTTTCTATTTTGTGGGGAACATTACTGACCTTTTATGAAGAAGATGGACTGTGAAGTCAAAGAACAGCTTTAGGTTATTATCTTTTGGCAGAATCTGTATATTAGGCCATTATAAATAAAGTTACTCATAAGGTTTGTGTTAAAATTTTGAATTATGTGTTTAACAGGCTTAGCACACTCTAGTGCCAACCGACTTCCTTACAAATATATATATATATATATATATATCATTATACGAAGCAAACCCGTCGGGTACTGAACAGGCTCGCTGGCAGCAGGTCCATGCTAAGTAAAATATTAAACAAGGAAGCTCCGTAAATGCAAGTAAACCCGTCGGGGTACTGAACAAGCTCGATGGCAGTGGGGCTATGCTTGCATGGTACCAAGATAAACCCGCTGGGGTACTGAATAGGCCTGCTGGCAGCGGGTCAATATCGGGTAAAAGAGGTTTGGTTAATGCATTGCTATTCACATAACTCATAAAAAACCTAATTATACAAACACATGTTTAGGCCGATTATGTATACTGTCATTAGATAATGGATGTAAGTTGGACTTGGACCCTGTCATCTAATTCAAACAAATACCTAGGATATGACTATCCTAGAAATGGGACCCATAATTATAGTAGATATCACAAATTTTACGGTGGACCTTATCTATATTCTTTGGATGACAAGAGATCTTTACAATGAGTCATGGACGACTAGTTTTCCTATGGCATTTTTTGCATCTCTTACACTATTATTCTTCATATGGTCTTTTAAGCACTATTGTATTGTTTTTTATGAATGTACATATCTGAATCATCTACATTTATTAGTTAATATTTCATTTCCTTATGAAAATTATCACAATATTTTAAAATCTATCTGTAATACTTTCAATTGAATTTTTTTAATTTTAATCATTTCCTGTTTGATGGCTTGAGGACACGCCATATTTTTGGTTTGGGGGGAAGATTAGAACTGTTCTTACTCTCTGAATATTTATGAAAATTTTATTTATCTCTAATACAATGACATGTGTTTTCAGGTTAATGCAAAAGAAAAGGAGAATTGATCTAATCAAGAACAAAAAGAGGAACGCAACTAAAAGATCCAGAAAAGCAAAGTTTACAACATCTTTTGTGCACTAACAGCTTCAGAAATTCTCTGCAAAATTGGCTTTGGTCAGCATCAACAATAATATCTTGTATAAACAAAAGTCTGTATGAAGGATTGAATGAAGGGTTGAATGCTGATTCGAATGAGGCAAATAAACAACGTTTTGAATGGAGTGCTGAATGAAACCATAGCCTATAACAACTTTATTTAATATGACAAGATGTCCAAATTTAAATACTACTGATAAGTTTTATTGGCTAATTATGACAGGGATCAATCAAATGTTGATTTTACACATTGCTTCATTCTCTTTCCCACCGCACCTCCATTAAACGAATGGATTATGCATCATTGCGAATCATTGCATGACTGCCATTCGGTCTTACTTATCTTGTTGTACGACTTGCCACCATATTAATCGAATTATGATCTTTCACATGTAATCTATTTTCATTACGTGAATTATATTCAACCTGTCCAAAGCTCGGCTTTGGACATGGTTGAATATATTATAAACCACACGTATTCATTGGATTCACACACTTCTACGCTGGCACTTAACTCAAGATCTTCGAATGACAGGTGCGATATTTTAAGGATGCCAAGCCCTCGTCCACTGCCATTCAAACAATCAAACGGACCTTAGTTTAAACTGGTGATCGCCTGAATTCCACCTTTGTCTGTTCGCTCTCCATCTTTTTGTTGAGCTGCATCCTCTGCAAATTCTTGCACCTCTTTTATCCATTCGCATCCCCCCGTCCTCTGTCAACGATGCCAATTCGTTACAAGCCTGGTAGCTACGAGGACCTCCTATGCATTTCTGAGTTTAAAGCCTGCCGTGAATTGTTTTTGCGAGTAGGTTGGGGACCATTTCTTCGCCTTCTCCAAGGCCATGACCACGAGATTTCATTACTATTCGCTAAAGGTTTTGATGGCAAGATGGACAAGGTTGGCCATTTTTTTTTCTCCGTGACAGAAGAGTCAATAGCATTAGCTACCAAGCTCTTGAGGGAAGGTGCCCGATGGCACAAGCATCTCTTCCTTCCACGGAAGGATCTTGAATTTTCCCTGAAGTCCGATTTTCAACACTTTGTTGGTATCAAAGGTTTTCACAGAGAATGGATAAAGCCAGAGTACTTAGATCCTCTGACCGTTATCATCCACTTAATCACTTGCGAGGGTAATTTCACTATCTTTAAAGCTTGCCATTTCAGATTGTTAGCGCATTTTGTTAACAATCAGACCCTCAACTTCCCATTTTATTTCTTGAAGAGTTTGGAGAATATGTCTAGCCAAGTTAGGAAGAATATTCTTTATCCCTCTGGTATCTTGTATCACCATTGTCTCATTAAAATCCTGATCATTCACCAGTTAGAAGAGAGAGGGAAAACCTGGGATGTTTTGTTTTTGAAATATTGAACCCTCATTTGGTTGAAGAGTCTACTATCAGACCCTCTCCCTCTCGAAAACATTGTTTCCAATCTGGTTTTGGTGAGCCTACCCAATCCTCTACGTAAGCAGAACAAGACACTAAGCATGTACGATTTGATGAGGATCCCTCAAGTGATGAGCACCTTGTCCAATCATCACCTTCTCCTGAACATACCCTTGAAACACCCCTCCTCACATTAGCCAACGTATCTGCTCGAATGAGTGAAGCCTCTATTGCTAAAAGTCCTCTTGCACACAACAAAGATAAAATTCTTGAAGGTCATACTGTTGAGTGTGAAACATTTTCAAAAGAGTTGAGTCCCCCAAAGAACCCTCAACATCATAAAGAACAACTCATTTTGACTTAGCAGGAGATGGGTAAGTTGATCCAAGTGATAGCACGGTTGACAGACCAGAATCGAAGCTATGTGGAGACAATTTCTAAGCTTCATGAAGAAAATAAGGCACTGCGTACACAAGTAAAAGACATTGAATGCTTGGGTTCTGTTAGCCACGTGGGTTCTGGCTATTAAAGTAAAAAACGAGTACGTGGGTTCTGTTAGCCACGTGATGGTTACGGTTGATGAGCTCTCGTTTTGGAAGATTCGCCTTCCTTCCTTCCAAGCTCGACAGCACATCCTACCTCCACGTCAACACTCCACATGCCAATTTCCTTGCTTGTTCGGCCTGGAATCACGCACGCCCATTCACGCCGGTGTTCTGGAAGAGTTCATCCGTCCACGCTTAGTCCACCAACACACTGCCCGTTCCACGTCAAAGGAAGATCAACGCTCCAAGCAGCTGCGTGAAGAAACCAACCCCGTGAAGATTGATTGATGCTCCCTGTGTTTTCACGCATCACTTAAAGCAGTCGGTTACAGCCATAAACGCCTCTATTATTAGAGAGGTCGACTCTGTCGACCTTCTCATCCATTGTAATTTATAAATAGATGCATTACATAGAAGAATAGAGTTAGTTTGTAGACAGAGACAGAGTTAGAGTTAGAGCAGATAGCAGACATTTTGTAATTTTCTCAAACTAATGGAAGTTCCAGTTTGTTGATGTTCTGAGTAACTAAACCAATTTAGTTTTCCATCTCTGATTGTTGGGAAGGGCCCCTCATCAACTAGAGGTTTTGTTCATGTTTTTCTGTATTTTCTTTTCTGCAAATAGTTAGTTCTTTTTCCTGTATATGTAATTAATTTTGTTTCCTGTTGTTGATGTATATGTAACTTCGGAATGTATTTCATCTGTGTATTTTATATATATTTATTGTACCCTTATAAGAGATGTGTTATTCCTGTATAAGGAAGTGTCGTCATGTGGATTGACAAGTGTTGCAAGTGTGTGTACTTGCTGATGGGTTATTAGACCACCATTTGGGGTCAGCCCGGAATTATATATAATATAATGTGGATGTATCAAAGTAGACAAGTCGGCCCCATAAGGTCACTAGGCAAAAAGGTGAGTATAAATAGAGATAGGAGATCTCTATTTTACTCACTCGAAAAAGTAACTCACTCTCACTCTCAGAAGTGGCGCACTAGTGAGGAAGAGGAGGATCATCTGCTACGAGACTATCTCAGTGTTATTTGGTTGTATTTTGGTTGAGCCATTGCTCTCTCTATCTCTGAGGAAGTTGTGGGGTTTTTCACCTTAGGGTTTTCCCCACAGAAACTCTGTGTCTCTTGTCTCTTATGCTTTTGATTCTTGTGATGCTTGTCATATTGTGATTGTCACGCATTGATATACTGTATATGTTATTCTCTCAGCAAAGATCCTAGAGTATAATGAATTAATGCTCAAAATTTAACATGGTATCAGAGCTAACCTAAGAAGAAGACATTTTGCAGTGACGGAAGCTTGAGTTCCTTGTTTATTGGGTTTCTCTCCACAGATTTTTGAAAATCAGTATAGTAGATTGACTCTACTCATCAAGGAGCATCTATCTGTCCAATCAGAATTCAATTCCGAGCATTTTCATATTTGGCCCTAAAAATTAGGGTTTCCACAAAAATAGGAATTTCTGGAATATGAAGACATAGCTAGAATCTCCTTGCAAAAATTGAAGGTTAGAGCTTTGGATCAAGATTTTTGGCTGGGTAGATCTCTGGGAAACTCAAACCCTAATTCATGACTCTCTCCAGTGAACCCGGGAGGACAAAAAGGCAATTCTGAAGGGAAAGACTTTGCTAATCTCAAATTCTAAATGCACCAGGCTGATCATCTCATCAAAGCGCATCTTTCTATCCTTTCAGAAATTTGAAATTCACATTTTGAATTTTTAGGGTTTCTCTGACAAACCCTAATCCGGAACCAGATCCAGTTTTCAGCATTTCAAGTGGTAAGACCTAAATCTTTTCTATTTCCATTTGAAGTACTCTTTAAGATGTCTCTCCACACCAAGCTTGAGGATAAGCTTGAAGGGGCTGATAACTTCAGAGCCTGGAAGTATAGGATTGGGTTAATCCTAGAAGAGAATGAGTTGGACTCATATGTGAAAGAAGACATCCCTATCCCAGAGGATGAAGAGGCCAAGGTATTGCATAAGAAGAACTTGGTCAAGGCAAAGAGAATCATTGTTGATTCTATCAAAGACCATCTCATACCCCATGTGTCTTCTCTTAAGACACCCAAAGAGATGTTTGAATCTTTGACCAAGCTATTTGAAGGAAAGAACATAAATCGGAAGATGACCCTGCGGAACCAATTGAAAGGAGTGAAGTTCCAGAATGGAGAAACCATTCAATCTTATTTTTCAAGGGTCTCCCAGATCAAGGAACAACTAGAAGCAGTAGATGAAATGGTGGAGAATGGTGAAGTAGTGATGAACACTCTAAATGGCCTACCCAGGTCATGGGATTACTTCATTCAAGGAATTTGTGCAAGGAAGAAGTAGATCTCCTTCAACAGATTACGAGAAGAATGTTCTCAAGAAGAAGCTAGACTTATAGCTCGAGAGGAAAATATGGGAGGTGAAGATCAAGCTCTTGCAGCTCACACCAAAAGAAGCAAAACCAAGAAGGAGCACTCTCGCCACAATAGATCCTATCAAAAGAGTAAGAAGGACCTAAGATGCTTCACATGCAATGAGAAGGGTCACTTTGCTTCAGATTGTCCCAAGAACAAAAGGGATAATAACAACAACTCCAGTAAGAAGAAGAAGGGTAGCAAAAGAAGGTTTCATGCTCATGCTTCCGAAGATGATGAACCCCCAAAGAAGAAGGCTAGGGCAGAAAGTGATAGTAATGATGACTCATCAAGTGAAGAAGAATATGTTCTGATCTCTGCTCTCACAGGTACTATCTCCCATGGTTGTAATGATTGGCTGATTGATAGTGGGGCTTCCAAACACATGACTGGGTTTAAGGAATCTTTTGTGAACCTATCTGAACATGAATCACCCCATAAGGTGAAACTTGGGGATGATTATCAATAGCCAATCAAAGGAAGTGGTGAAGCCTCCTACAACCTAGATTCTGGAAAATCTTTGAAGATGAAAGAAGTCCTTTATGTACCTGGGATCAAGAAGAACTTACTCTCCATCTCTGCATTGGATGCAAAAGGTATGAGGGTTGCATTTGTGGATGGCCAAGTCCTAATGTGGCCAAAGGGAAAGAACATAGATGATGTAGTAGTGATTGGAGAGCAAGAGGGAGGATTGTATAAATTGAAGGGACAACCTGAACATGCCATGGTGCATGAATCCATGGAGCCAAGTGAACTTTGGCATAGAAGACTTGCTCATATGCACTATAGAGCACTTCCAATTGCAAGCAGGGCAGTAGAAGGTCTTCCTGAAATCAAGACCAAACATGAAGGTGTTTGCAAAGGATGCGCAAAAGGTAAGAACATTAAGAAGGCTTTCCCAAGTAGTGAAAGCAAGGCAAAAGACATCCTGGAAATCATCCACTCAGATGTATGTGGCCCTATGTCATCCAGTTCCCTGAGTGGGTATGTTTACTATGTCTCATTTATTGATGACTTCTCCAGGAAGACTTGGGTATACTTCTTGAAGAACAAAGATGAGGTGTTTGATAAGTTCAAGGAATTCAAAACCTTGATGGAGAACCAAACTGACAAGAAGATCAAAACATTTAGATCCGACAATGGTGGAGAATTCACCTTAGGTGACTTCAAGAAGCTTTGCAGTGATTCAGGGATTAATAGGGAGTTGACTGCTCCTTATAATCCTCAACAGAATGGAGTTGCAGAAAGGAAGAACAGAACTATCATGGAAGTAGCAAGGAAAATGCTGCATGACCAGGATCTACCTATGCATATATGGGCAGAAGCAGCTAGAACAGCTGTATATGTGTAGAACAGAACACCCCACAAGATATTGGACAGCAAGACACCATAAGAGGTATTTTCTGGTAAGAAACCTGAAGTCAGCCATCTCAGAATATTTGGTTGTCCAGTATACACTCATGTCCCAAAGGAAAAGAGGACTAAACTAGATCCTTCAGGAAAGAAGGGTATCTTTGTGGGTTACAGTGAAAGCTCGAAGGCCTACAGAATATACTTTCTAGGGTTCAAGAAGATTGATGTCAGCAGGGATGTAACATTTGATGAAAACTCAGCATTTATCAAATCAAGAAAGGCACCTATCGAAGTTTATGAAGAACCTAAGGAAACTAGATTTCAAGACACTACCATGACTGAAGCAGTTCCAGAAGTTGTTCGTGAGTCTGAAGATCCGCAAGAACCTGTAGATCCACCCCGTGAGGATAACTCTCACAAAAGGAAACCTGCATGGGCTAGAGGGATCATTCAAGATGCAGAGAGATTTGGCATTCCAGAAGAAGAACACAGAGCAAAGAAGAGAACCAGATCACATACCAGTTATATTGCTTTACTCTGTGACATTATGAACAAAGAGCCTTCCAGTTATGAAGAGGCAGCGGAAAAGAAAGAATGGAAGGATGCTATGGTTGAGGAATACCAATCAATAATGAAGAATGATGTTTGGGATGTTGTCCCAAGACCTAAAGAGAAGTATGTTGTGACTTCCAAGTGGATCTACAAAATCAAGCATGCTGCAGATGGCAGTATAGAAAAATACAAAGCAAGATTCGTAGGTCGTGGCTTCTCTCAGAAAGAGGGAATAGATTATGAAGAAACTTTTGCACCTGTAGCCAGGTATACTTCCATCAGATCAGTACTTGCCCTGGCTGCAGCTATGAAATGGAAAATACACCAGATGGATGTCAAGACTGCCTTCTTGAATGGTGTAGTTGAAGAGGAAGTATATGTGGAACATCCACTCGGTTTCGAAATACATGACAAGGAGTCATATGTGTGCAAATTGAAGAAAGCTTTGTGTGGCTTGAAACAAGCTCCCAGAATTTGGTATGGTAGGATGGACAGTTTCCTATCTAGTTTGGGCTTTACCAAGAGTAAAGCGGATTCTAACCTTTACTACAAGGTTGAGGAAGGGAATCCTATGATTCTACTCCTGTATGTGGATGACTTATTTGTAACAGGAGATGACAGACTGATTGCAGATACTAAGAGGAAGCTTGCTGCTGAATTCGATATGAAAGATTTGGGAATGATGCACTATTTCCTAGGTATGGAGGTGTGGCAGAGTACAGGTGGGATCTTCCTTGGTCAAGGGAAGTACACAGTAGATATCCTGAAGAGATTTGGGATGATGGATTGCAAGGCCATGGCCACACCTATGGTATCGAATCTGAAGCTTCTATGTGATGCTTCATCTAAGCTAGTTGATGTCTCTATGTATCGTCAGATGATTGGGTCCTTGATGTACCTGACGAACACGAGACCAGACATTTGCTTTGCTGTGAACACATTGAGCCAGTTCCTGACGGATCCGAGGAGTGTTCACCTGGTTGCTGTAAAGCATGTTTTGAGGTACCTGAAGGGTACATTCAGGGAAAATTTTAAGAACCCCCCCAAATTTATATGTATAAAAAATGGGCGAATCTCCCCGATATATAGGAAAACTTGAAGGCGATTTTATCAATAATATCATATGTATATATAATTTTTTGGCGAATCTTTCATTTCATTATATAATGCTGTAAAATATTGGCGAATCTTTCACGAAATTATAAGATATTGTAAAATCTTGGTGAATATTTCACTTAATTATAAAAAATTGTAAAAACTTGGCGAATCTTTCACTGATTTATAAAATATAGTAAAAATTTGGCAAATATTTTTCCAATAAGACTCAAGATTTTGATTATGTAGATTACTAAGGTAGTTCAACAGAAGAACATACACCAGAGCTGAACTTTGGACTCTCTCGACTCCTAGACTCTCGAATGGACAAGTGTATGAATGAGGAGAGGATGGATTTATTTATACATTTCACAAGCAGTATTTGATCACTCACAACTAGAAGGTGTCAACGAAACACAACTGCACTAACTAGATTCAGGCCAAGTAGGGACTCTACTTGTTATCTCGTCCCTTAATGGTCCAATGGACATGTGGGGTCATGAATCTTGACATGCCAACAAATTAATAGAATTAAGTGAATATCCTAGTAGCGGGCCACTTCCTTTATATAGAGAGATAGTTAGTGGACCAATTCCAAGCTTCCAACCAATCTTCTCACCAAAATTTCTTCTCTTTGTTGTCGAATGGTAGGAGAGTTGCATATTTGTCAGTGAATACTTAAAATGGCTCAATCCACACAAAATTTCCTCAGCAAATGATAACTTCTCCCATCACTGTTTTAAAATGTCCCAACAACATAAAAGCATCCATAAATTGATAAATAACAACCCCATGCACTTCTAAATTCACTCAGTGATGCGAATAACGCCCCATGCACTTCTAAATTCACCCAGTGATGCGAATAACGCCCCAGACACTTCAATATTTGCCTCGAGCACTTCAAAATTCTCCCAAAGATGATAAAAATTCCCTAAGCACTTTAATATTTTCCTAGGCACTTCTAAATTCTCCCAAGGATGATAAAAACTCCCCATGCACTTCAATATTTTCCCCAAGCACTTCAAAATTCCCTCGAGGCACTTTAATACTTACCCCATGCACTTCTAAATTGACCCAATGATGATAGAAACACACCATGTACTTCAATACTTGCCTCAACCACTTCAAAATTCTCCCAAGCATGATAAAAACACCCAGACACTTCAATAGTTTCCCCACACACTTCAAATTTCTCCCAGCAAAGATAAAAATGCCCCCATCCACTTCCATGATTTCCCAAGCACTTCATTACTTGCCCCAGACACTTCAAAATTCATCCAATGATGATAAAGATGCCCTATGCACTTCAATAGTTTCCCTAGGCAAGGGAGAAAAACACTCTACAATGATATAATCACCCATGCAATCACAAAAATGCCTCAATCCACACAAATTTTCCCCGGCAAGTGATAACTTTGCCCATCATTGTTTTAAAACGTCCCAACACTATAAAAGCATTCATACATTGATCAATAACAACCCCAAACACTTCTAAATTCACGCAGTGAGGAGAAAAATGACCCATGCACTTCTAAATTCACCCGATGATGAGAAAAATGCCCCATGCACTTCTAAATTCACCCAGTGACGAGAAAAACGCACCAGGCACTTCAATACTTGCCCCATGCACGTCAATTTTCTGAAAGATAATAAAATTGCCCTAAAAACTTCAATATTTTCCCAGGCACTTCTAAATTCTACCAGGGATGATAAAAACTCCACATGCACTTTAATATTTTCCCAAAGCACTTCAAAATTCCCCCAAGTCACTTCAATACTTGCCACATTCACTTCTAAATTGACCTATTGATGATAGAAATGCCCCATGCACTTCTAAATTCACCCAGTGATGAGAAACACGCCCCATGCACTTCAAAATTCACCCATTGACAAGAAAAACGCCCCGTGCACTTTACAATTCACCGATTGATAATAAAAATTCCCCAAGCACTTCAATACTTCCCCCGGGCACTTCAAAATTCTCCGAAAGGTGATAAAAATGCCCTAAGCACTTCAATATTTTCTGAGGCACTTCTAAATTCTCCCAAGGATGATCAAACTCCCCATGTACTTCAATATTTTCTCCAAGCACTTAAAAATTGCCCCCAGGCACTTCAATACTTGCCCCATGCACTTCTAAACTGACCCAATGATGATAGAAATGCGCCATGCACTTCAATACTTGCCTCGACCACTTCAAAATTATCCCAACGATGATAAAAATACCCAGCCACTTCAATATTTTCCCCGGGCACTTCAAAATTCTTGTAAAGAAGATAAAAACGCCCCCATCCACTTTCATATTTGTGTAGGCACTTCATTACTTGCCCTAGACACTTCAAAATTCATACAATGATGATAAAGATGCCCTGGGAACTTCAATACTTGCCCTAGGTAAGGTAGAAAAACACCCAATAATGATATAATCACCCAGGCAATCACAAAAATGCCCCAGTACACAAAAATTTGCCTCGGCATGTGACAACTTTGGCCATCACTGTTTTAAAACGTCCCAACACTATAAAATCATTCTTACATTAATAAACAACCCCATGCACTTCAAAATTCACCCATTGACAAGAAAAACACCCCATGCACTTCAAAATTCACCCATTGACAAGAAAAATGCCCCAGGCACTTCAATACTTTCCCCGGGCACTTCAAAATTCTCCGAAAGATGATCAAAATGCCCTAAGCACTTCAATATTTTCCCCAAGCACTTCAAAATTGCCATAGAATCAAGAGGTATCCCGTTTTAAGGGAAAGCTTTAAATAATCACTGAGCCTCCATAAAAAACGTGAGCTAGGAACATATGTAAACAACTTTAACCATATGCGTGCAAGGTGGAATCCAAGGTGGACACTTTCTGAGTGTAATAACAATGCTCCATGTAGCGATTATGTGGCCCTGAGATGATAGTCTCCAACGGGTAGCACTATCCCTCAAATACGTCCAACGATAAGAAATCGACCCAAGAAGAATCTCACTTAGTGTGTGGGCCACCCATTTGATGAAAGATAAACCATATTCTAATGATAGACTCCCCGTCAACAAGTAATGGAGCAGTGCATCTTTTAACATCTCTGATTGGGCGTTGTTTGTCTACAATAATCTTCTTGATTTCTATTCTTCATGTTTTTGAAATAGGACGAGAAGCACTTCTTGCTCTCTTTCTCTAATTCATTCAAGTGGAGCACCCACCATGAGTGAGCAAACTTTATTACATATGCCATCAATGCTCACCCAAATCTAAACTCATCAAAGGTGGCCAGGAACTACATGTCACAATGTTGCTGCTACAAGCTCGTTGGCAATGGTTTATGGTCCAAATATTCTTCTGACTAGATTCTACGGCTGATCGTTGCAAATAGTGTATATAACATTAAAGCCAGATATTGCACCCTTTAATTGCCTCCATATAATTTCAGAACTAAATCCTTTTTGTTCATTGGAAAATTAAACCATGTTCAAGGCAGGCCACATGCTTAGTGAGAGTTCATATTATGATGTTGCAAACATTGATGAGATCGCCTACTTCTACCAGACTTCACAGAAGTGCACCTTTAGATTTGTATGACGGGTAAAACAAATTGGAACTGAAAAGATGATGCCATTCTGAATTCCATGCTCGAAGATATAAATACTGCAAGAACACTGTTAAAAAAAACACCCTTCTATTTCAAGAACAAGTCTGAGAGTGTGCCCCTTTTTCAATTGGTACTGGTCACTGCTTTCATGAACCGGTTTCCCTGCCTTCTGGTTTCCCAAGCTCTGCACCATGGAGGCTCCCAATACGTGACTGTAATGATGCTCTGAGAACAATTATCATTCAAGCCTCGACAAACATGAAATAGGCCACTTAGACTAGAAATGTTCCAACAAAATCCTATACTATGACATCCCAAGTGTGATGAGCTAGAGCGCTTCATGACAACTGGATCACAATATCAACTAATTCAATGAGCTGGATTCAAGGTCAAGACTGGAAGACGACGCTACTGTTTCAAATCTGCCATACACATGGGGAAATTTTATGACTTGTTTGTGTTGACAACCAAAGCATACTGCTCATGGACTAGGTCGATAAGGCACTGTCTTAGTGGAGAAGGACCTGCTTATCCTGAGTAAATCCTACAGAGACATCCAAATCTCATTCATGAAACACATAATCATAACTTTGTTTACACAATATGTTGGAAACGGGTAGCTTAGCTTCAGTACAAGAAGGAGATCTCTCTTTTGAGAATTGACTACCCAGAACTAATGCTTTATTCATCCCAGATAATGGATAGGAAGCTGCTCTCTGTTGTTATTCAATGGCTCAAAATGTCGGTTCATGCCATCAATGGAGCCACAAATGTAAGTGCCCTCGACTATCATCGAAGCCGCATTCCATATCTATAAATAATCATTATCTAGGGCCTCATTGTCCATGAAGTATAATTTGCAACTTGTCAACTTCATCTTCTGCTACAGGAAAACCTCCAAGTTTGCTACCCAGATTTGTCCTTTATTTCTTGTATCTTATGCACAGACCTTCCTAGGAATCAAGCTGATGTTGTTGACTTTATGAGGTTGTTTCCATCTTGATAGAATAATGAACCACTAGAAGTAGCCCCTTGCCATTTCTCAAGCAGAGTGCAAACACGACATAACAACACCCTTTTCATTTCATGAATCACGATCCATTATTTGAATAATATGTGCAATAACTATCCTTTGGCTTTCTCTGGCTGTGGATACAATGTTTGGGCTCTTCCTTTGCTAATGAAATCAGGCTTCTCACGACAGTGCCATCATTGATTTGTTAAGGGAATCCTTTTAGTGAATCTGCATTATGAACAGCGATTTCAGATAGTATTAAATCAGGGGTATGGACCACCTATGATATGAGATAAAAGACCATTCAAATTTTCAAGACCAACCATTAGAGAGATTTTGAGGTCAAAAAAGGGCCTCCTAAGAGATGTACTACAAAAATATGAGATATATTAAAATATTATGAATTTGGGGTTTTATGGGGTAGGTATATATGACAAGTCACCTCCCACACTATTTTCTATGCACAATATAAATAACCATGGTTGAGTTACTTTTCAAAATTCACTAGAAATAAAATTAATAAAATAAGACTACATTGATGTGACTAAGATTCATTGTAAATTCTCAAAAATGTATTGTCCTTTAACATTTATTTGTCTTGAACTTGCAAATGAAATTAAATAATAAAAAATATTTTTAAAAGTTTTTTTTTAATTTTATGTTGACTTTTTATATTTAGTACTTTTCTCATGAATTTAATAATGTAATTTAATTGAGAATTTATTTACATGTAAAATGTCAATAATATTATTATAATCCACATTGCATTATTATTATTATTATTATTATTTATTAAATCTATTATTATTCTTTATTAGTTTGACATTATGTTATTAAATAGAATGGAGTGAATATATAATTTAAAATTAAAAACATAAAAATGATAATATATTATTTTATAAAAAAATGTGAAAGGACTTTCTTTATGAATTAAGAGTACTTCACTTGAAAATGACAATAATATTATTTTATGTGAAAGTGTGAAAAGACATTCATTATGAGTACTTTACTTGAAAATGACAATAATATTATTTTATGAAAAGACTATCATTATGAGTACTTTACTTTATGAATTAAAAGTACTTACACCACTACCTTGGTTAACTATGTGTTTTCATCCACCATAGAAAATTTGACAAATAAGCATTCTTAACTCATGCAATGCCACCTCACCAAGGGGGATGATGTCATCTACTAGAATGTGATTGGTTGTATTTTATAGTACATTTTCTTTGTTTTGAGGCCCTTTTTTGACCTCAAAATTTCTCTAATGATCCCCATCTGTGGATTGCTTTCAATGCTCCATTCTGCCAGGCTTCAAGCACACTGAAAATGAAAGATCTAGAGCTGCTCACAGTCTGTTTATAAAACCAAATCCACTGTTGTTTAGACTTAGCCATATGCTTCCACAAACTGCCTATGTAATTTTTGTGGCTACCCAGGGGCCAGAAATACTCCTCAGTTCTGCTGGTTGCTATAGGATAGGGCCAGACTTTGAAGTGTACAATCCTTACTGCTGCAAAAAGGTGAAATCTTCCCCTTTTACTTCTGCTCATGCACCCAGAATTTATGATAGGACTGTTATTTGCTGGTTCATTTCACTCTATGATGTTCATAATTTTCCCAACATCAGGTATAGGTGTCGTTCTCATCCATGGAAATAACTCAGAATGCCTCTTTGATGACTAGGTCAGGAACGTGAAGTGATCATGCTTGACCACAAAAAGTAATCAATATCAGCTAAACATTGTATGAAAATATAGGGGATTGGACAACAACATTGACCTCACTAAAGCATTCCTTGATGTTAGAGGTAAGCTCATGAATGGAAAGGAAGAACTTCATACTTCATTATCTTGGCTGCAGATCTGGGCAATGCTTTCCTAGTTGGCTTATTTTGTTCGCATGCTGATTTTTTCTGTGTTGTGTTCACATTTCTACTTCTTACTACCAAATCTCATGTAAATATTGAAAAGGATCTATGGTGTTAGCAGCATTACACTGTTGCTAGGTAGGCAAGGGCCACCGAAAGAACTACCCACTACTAATCAATTCCCATGGATGCCAGGTTGATTGATCAAAAGGATTAAAGCAGGTTTGCAGAGGTTGATCTAGTGATAATTTGGTGGATATCGACTGATTATTTTTGTCATGTTGGAAGTCATTTTCCATGGAAGTAAATAAATATGGCATTTGTACTTGCTCTATTGATATATTGGAGTGCATGAAATGAAGGACACATGCTTTCTCTTTTTAGATAGTTGTGAAAATAAGGATGGCAATACTTGCTCTGTTGATATATTGGAGTGCATGAAATGAAAGACGCATGCTTTCTCTTTTTAGATAGTTGTGAAAATAAGGATGGAAAATGTTCCTGGTATAGAGCACTTATTTGGATGTGACCAGTTTGTACTTGTAAAACATTTTGATCTATAAATATTCATCATAATATTTTCTTGGGAAGTTTTGGATTTTCTTAGTTCTATCCTACTATTTGCATTTATTTTGTTGGGCAATGTTATATTTGGGTGAAATCGATGTTGGCTGAAAAATTTAAGATTCTCCTTTGGGAAATATTAAGGGTCCTATCGACATATTATCATATCAGTGTCCATTTCATCCAAGATTGGATTAATGCTTTCACTATTTCATATGCAGAATGATTGCAAACTCCATCTAGCTTTGTACTAAATGAATTAAAATGCCCATAATTAGCCTTTAATGTTCTATTCCATAAAACATTATCTTCTTAGATGTTTGGAGGAAATCTGACTGAAAAATGTTGGCTTTTTAAGTTTTTGTGCAGAACTATTACATAAGGGATGACATTAAACTGTTCGAGTTTCATAGCCAAGCTGTAATGCCAGAGTTCAGGCTTTCAAATATCCAATGTGGTAACTTATCCTTGAAGATTAGCACTCAAACTCTCCTAAACCATTATCACCTCTAGTGTGGTAACTTATCCCTGAAGATTAGCACTCCAACTCTCCTAAAACATTCTCATCCAACTTTATAGGGTTGTGACCAAAGTTGTAAATTGAATACCTAATGTTCTTTTAACCTTTTCTCTTGGAAACAAGTCAACATAAGTCCATTAAAATACAAAATCATAGTTACAAGACCTCAAAGGTATCTGCAGTCTTCAAAGAACTGAAGAATATATCCTTGATGAACACCTAGACCAGAAATCAATAGTAAAGCATTACAAAAACGAGACAATCCATTTCACCTAAATGGCCATTAACTGAATATATATCAAGATATGTAAAATGGGGTTGACCCCTTTGGTTGATTGAATGAGTTTATTGGAGACAACAACGAAATTTAAGGGCTGGGCTAAATGTTTTACAAAGGGAAATGTTTTCATTCACCCTTCAGTATTGATTGGTTTGATTGATTTTTTGGATGATGCCGCTAGGGAAGGCCATGGCAATGGGGACTTGATCTGAATTTTTCCCTTGGGTCATTTGCATCGACTGAAATTTGGATTTTACGTGTCTTGACTCTTTTCTCATGTTCTGAGGATGCTGTGTGCTCGTAACAGCCTGGGATGCTCTTTCGAGGTTTTGTGACGCACGTAATAAGTCCTGAGGATTCCACAGTATGGCCAGTGATGATGAAGACCTGTAGATGGTGGGCCTACATCCAGTATGAAAAAGGACTGGCTCTGTAGAACTTCCTATGACGAGTAGAGTCAGAGATTGGTTGAGATAGCAGCAGCAGTGATGATGCATCGATGATGATGATCCAGAGAAGAAGACTTGTCTAGCAGATCTGTGTCGAGAAATACCTTCCTAGTTAAGAGGGAGTGTTGATGTATATGTAACTTCGGAATGTATTTCATCTGTGTATTTTATATATATTTATTGTACCCTTATAAGAGATGTGTTATTCATATATAAGGAAGTGTCGTCATGTGGATTGACAAGTGTCGCAAGTGTGTGTACTTGCCGATGGGTTATTAGACTACCATTTGGGGTCAATCCGGAATTATATATAATATAATGTGGATGTATCAAAGTAGACAAGTCAGCCCCATAAGGTCATTGGGAAAAAAGGTGAGTATAAATAGAGATAGGAGATCTCTATTTTACTCACTCGGAAAAGTAACTCACTCTCACTCTCAGAAGTGGCGCACTAGTGAGGAAGAGGAGGATCATTTGCTAGGAGACTATCTCGGTGTTATTTGGTTGTATTTTGGTTGAGCCATTGCTCTCTCTATCTCTGAGGAAGTTGTGGGGTTTTTCACATTAGGGTTTTCCCCACGGAAACTCTGTGTCTCTTGTCTCTTATGCTTTTGATTCTTGTGATGCTTGTCATATTGTGATTGTCATGCATTGATATACTGTATATGTTATTCTCTCAGCAAAGATCCTAGAGTATAATGAATTAATGCTCAAAATTTAACACCTGTAT
This sequence comes from Larix kaempferi, assembly GCA_027924585.1. Classification (NCBI taxonomy): domain Eukaryota; kingdom Viridiplantae; phylum Streptophyta; class Pinopsida; order Pinales; family Pinaceae; genus Larix; species Larix kaempferi. Next base: position 3,898,999 of record BSBM01000369.1, read on the forward strand.
ATGTCATTTCTTTCCTCTCTGTAATTTATATCGTGTTTCTAATTTAATCTGTGTTTCCAGAGTTAGTAAATGGTCAACCAAAAGCATAGTTTTGATAGTTTAATTTCAGTCTTTTATAATTAGCTAGTTTGTTTCCTAGTCTCTTACGATTAAATAGAACTTAGTTAGTCTCCGTTTCAAGCTCTGTTAATAGTTAGAATTAGTTTAATTATCCTCTTCTCTGTAGCTGTAGGTTAATTCTATCTCTCATCTCAATCTTGCTTTAGCATATCATAGGAATAGTTTATCTCTCCAACATTGATTAGAATAGGTTGCTCTCTATTATCGTAGCTTCTGAACAAGTATTCTCATTGATTTCTTTGCATTACAGGTTCATCTACATTTTCTAGCTGACGTTAAGATCATCAAAAATATTCTTTTCCTTAATTTAACTTGTTTTTCCTCATCCAGACTGTCATTCAGACAGTCATCCAAATCGTCATTCGGATTTTCATTCTTTCTGCACTGTTTTTATGTTTATTTGAATTCAGTTTCTTAGTTTTCTTAACTGCAATCTTTCCTGCTCTTAATTAGTATTCCTAACCATATTTAGGCCCTTGTTTTACATTCCATAAAGTTTTAATTAAAGTCTCGTTATCATTCTTAGTTTGCTTTAACTGTCTTTTAATGTCTTTCATGTTTAATTTGCTAATATGTTGCTGTTTCAAAACTTATCAGTCTTATTCGTAGTCTAGTTTATTACATGCTCTTAAGACTTAGTTAGACTAGAGTTAATAATTTCATTCTCCAAGTATTTTAGTTTTGATAGTTTCCTTCATTAAGATTAAGATCAATTTCTTATTTAGATAGATAATGAAGATGTTCATGGAATAGAATTTGGATTTGGAAATTAATATCTTTATCAAGTTTTCTACTTGCCTTTATATAAATATCTTTATCAAGTTTTCTACTTGCTTCCAAATCAAGGTCAGAAGTAAATATCTTTATTAAGTTTTCTACTTGCTTCTAGGTTTCATTAGTATCATATTATTTTGCTCATGGATAGTAGATAGATCAACATGTTTAAAGTTAACTGTAATTGGTCTCTTTGTAGTTTACATCTCTTTGTTAAAGTTAGATTAGATTTAATTCCATTTTTGCTATTACATTTGAAAGCCATTACAATACATTCACTCCAGTTCCTGTTACATGGGAATATATGTTTTTCTTGAATTAGTTGTTGAAATTATTAAATAGTTTGTAATTTGCTTTGATTAACATAGCTTTTTGCTTATGTAATTTATCATCAAATTAATCCATTTCATAGATAGGTCTCTAATTTATTTACAGTTGTTTTTCTAATTCTTAGATTAGAACCTGAATTAGGTAGTTTCCATTTTTCATAGTTAGTAGTTTGCTTTTTAATCAGTTTCCATTATTCAATTATGAATTAGAGTAGTATGATTTTATACTATTCTAGTTTATTTGTTTAACTAAGTTTGATTTAGTTCTTTTTATTGTTTTTTCTGAAGTTTGACTCGGTTTTTCATTTTGAAAGATCTTTCGATCTTTTCTTTACTAAATATTTTTAAGGTTTGACAAGCCGAAAACTTATGTGCCATTTTACCTTAGCATATACTTTGCCTCAACTCTAAGATTACCAACCCCGGTCGATAATTAAATATTAGGTGTTTTCTTTGAGATAGCTCACACACCCAACACTCCCACTGATAGAAAAAGAGGTAAAAAGGTTGTATGAGGACAAAATCATAGTCTCTTTGAGGTTTTCGAAATGCTTGGCCTACATAGTCCCAGTGAGGAAAAAGAATGGTGAAATCATACTATGTATCGACTTTAGAAATATCAATAAAGTGTCCCTAAAAGACAACTACCCCTTTCCCAAAATGGACCACATTTTGCAGAAGGTTGTAGGGGCAGCAAGAATGTCCATGCTGGATGGATTTTCGGGATACAATCAGATTAAGGTGAAGCCGAAAGACCAGAGCAAGACAACCTTTACCACACCTTGGGGAACCTCCATGTATGCAAAGATGCCCTTTGGTCTGTTGAATGCAGGAGCCACATTCCAAAGAGCTATGGACATAGATTTTGCAGGAGAGAAAGAAAAATTTGTGGTTTTTTACATGGATGACATCACTGTATACTCTAGATCTGATGCAAAACATCTAAAGCATTTGCACCAAGTGTTCATCAAGTGCAGAAAATTTGGAATCTCCTTGAACCCTAAAAAGTCAAATTTTGCCATGCAAGAGGGAAAGCTACTAGGACACATAATATCTAAAGATGGGATCAAAATTGACCAAGACAAAATGGATGCAATACAGAAAATTGAGCTCCCTAGGAGTAAAAAGGAAATCCAATCTTTTCTAGGAACAATGAATTTCATAGGGAGATTTATTCCCAATTTTGCGGAGATCATGAGGCCGATCACCCGCATGCTTAAGAAAGACACTCAGGTCAACTGGAATACCGAGGCTAGGCAAGCGTTTGAAGATATAAAAAGATCAATTGTTGAAGCTGTTAACACCTAAAAAGTGCTCACCATCTCATCTCCCTCATTACATGACTCATTTGTCTATATTTCCTACCATATTTGCCTTCAAAACCTTAAAAAACCATTAAAAATCCTCCAAAAGGCCAAAATCCCCCTTTTTTTCCCAAAATAATTTAAATTTCCTCCAAAAATAGCAAAAACCCTCTAAAAAAGGGAATAAAAAATATAAAAAAGAGGAAAAAGAGGGAAAAAAGAAGCAAAAACCCTATACAATTGACCTAAACCATATGGTGCCAAAAACCATGGGTCAATACTCCACCACTAAAAACCTATAAATAGGTGATGGAGGCTCCTCATTTCACATACACAATCTTCCCTATCCTCACTCTGCCAAAATCACTCTTGAAACCCTGGCTTACCATTTGAGCTAGTCTTTCCCATTTGAGTGCCCCTTTGGTCCATTATTCAAACACCTTGGAGAAAGAGAAGGAACCAATTGGAGCACGGAAGTAGCCCTCCTGGACTACTGCAAGAGCTACACCAACCTCAACACTTGAGTTAAATTTAATACAAAAGGAAAATCTTTATCATATTGTCATGTCTTTTTATTTCTGTTACTGCTCATGCTAGGTTAAATTTCATATTGTTTTACTGCTTTAATTTACTGTTTATTGAACTGCTACTAAGGAGGCCCTTCTCCTTAGCAGGTGCTCATTTGCACAAACTAGGGTGAAAACCCTAGCTACAGGTTTGGCGACTCCGCTGTTGTTCCTTTGAATTTCTGGTTAAAAAAATTTACAAGTTTTTATTTTTTGCAAATTTTTTCTGTTTTCCCTGTTCAACTGTGGCTTCATCCAGTTGGGTCTTCCGCTGTAGATCGTAGCTTTCAACCATCTTTCTGTGATCCATACCGCGTCTGTTTACTCTTTTCTCGTGACCCGAGCGCAGCCGTTTGTCTCTTTCCCGTGCTCCAGAATGCAGTTTTTAGCCCCAGACCTGTGATCCGACCACGGCTTTCTGCCCCTTTTCCGCGCTCCAAAGCATGCATTGTGGCCGTAAACTCGCAATCCGACCGCAGCTCTTCCCCCTTTTGCCGCGCCCAGCCTGCACCTTTCGGACACAGACCTGCGATCCACCTACAGGTTTTCCCCACATAGCCGCGCCCAACCAGCGCCTTTCGGCCGCAGATCCGCGCCCCGATCGCAATTTTCACCCATACACTCCCGCTCCAGACCGTGCATTTCAGTCACAGACCCGCGCTCTGTTTTCTGCATTTTTACCCTTTTTGAACCCAGAACTTTGCTGCAATATTTTCTGCACCTACACAGCCACCTGTTCTGTCTGCAGCCATACTTACCTACAACCTTTTTCTGCAGTTTGCTTTCTGTTGCATTTACAGAGTTTTTTAAGTTTAAGCATTTCAATTGAAAAAAGCAAATTTTGCATTACAAGTTTAATTTCTGCATTATTATTATTGATGAAAAGTTGCCCACCCCGTGGCACTTTTGATTGGGTTCATTACCTCACACGCACACACTCTGTCACCTAATTCAAGTGAGCCTTACAATACTACATAACACAACCAACATTCTAACCCCACTTGGGGAACACATAAGAATATTGTAGTTAGGTAGGACAGGGGGGATAGGCATCCAAATAACACCCCTCGGTTGCTTACACTTGAGACATAGTTGTTGTCCATTAGGGAACCAAAATCCCCTAGTATTTTTTGGTACGGTCACAACCAGTTTATCAAAGGGCCTCTTCCTTAGGAGGGTTGAAGTAGCTAGACTGGTTCTGGAGGCCTGAGTGGAATACCGCAATCCATTCAGTAACAGAAGGCTACCGACTAGTTGGTCTTCGTGTGGTGATTCCTTTCAGGCCCACACGGTGATAGGACCGGAGTTGCAGATTCACCTTTTTTGGATGTGTCATGCATGGGGTATCTTAGTTGCCTTTCTTCTAGGATTGTCTTATCCGGTGTCCCTCCTGATAGGGGGATATCTTTAGCAACTTGGCTCTACTATCCATATTGTTTGACTTGGATTTCATCACCTTGCAGAGGATATGTCTGGTTGAGTTAGAATACTATTTAGCTAGGTGTTTGCATGCTCCCTTACCTCCCTTTGGTCTAGTGAGTCCACTATTTTTATTTTTTAGGAAACTTGCTGCTTGTTGGTATTCTGACCATTGTTGTTGACACTCTGCTTATTGTAGCACAACTGTTACAGTAAGCGTTTTTGAGCCGGTTGTTGGCCTGAGTGCCATATTTTTTGCGCTCTCCTTCTGCACACTCGGCTGCATTAGGGTTTTTGAGCTATTTTTCACTCGACGCAACTCCCAAATACTTGACACCATCTGTCACCATTGAGTCCCCGAGACATTCTCAGCGCCTCCAAGGTGAGCCCCCGCAGCACAGTTCACTTGACATCACTTGTCATAGATGTAGGGCTTCATCACTTGACTCCACTCGTCGATGACATAGAGCTCTGTCACCCGGCCCTCACGCCCCCTATTTTACATTTGATTTTGAGGCAGAGTCCAAGAACCCCACTTATACTGCACCAATCAGCCCCATCGCTGGCACGAATTCCAACCCCTTCTTTGTAGGGACCATTGGTGGAGCGTCCACCACCACCACAGCTACCACACCCACTTTAGGTATGCCCTCGATAGGGCCCACACCCACCATTTCGGTCACTGTTCCAATTCCAGTGGATAGCATACCCAACCCAACTCCACCTGTGACTCACACTACCATTGGCGGTGCAGGACCATCCCATACCACCTTCATTCCTCCACCTAGGGGCAACATCCCCAACCTGAACCTGACCCCTACACTTGGGGGCATTGGCCCCAATGTGGCCACAACTACCAGTATGTCACATCCTTCTACTAGTTTTCCATTCATGGCTAGTCTCAACCTTCCTGACCTGGCCAAACTGACCAACGATCCCATCAGACACGACCTTGCATGGACTCACATGCCTACCAAGCTCCCATCAGAAATCCCTAAGTTTGAGGGCAAGGTAGGTGAAGACCCCCAGAACCACATTATGTCCTTCCATCTATGGTGTTCCTCCAACTCCATAGTGGATGACTCTGTCCGACTCTGTTTGTTACAATGCACCCTCACTGGCTCTGCAGCCAAGTGGTACATCAAGTAGCCCCAGGGGACCCATGCCACCTTTACTTCCCTTGCCTCGACCTTCCTGCAGTTCTTTCAGTTACCTATCCGCTATGATGCGGGAGTTGAGATCCTACTGTCTTGTAGACAGAACACAGCCACCCACATCACTGACCACATTCATGAGTGGCATCGACACCGAAGCATGTGCAAAATCAAGTTAGATAACTGGATCTTCCTAGATTGGTTTCTAAAATCTCTCCTCCTCGTCATTGCCAAGGATGTGGCATCCAAGCAACCCCAGTCCGAGGAAGAGGCCATCCTAAAAGCCCAGCAATTTGACCTTATTTACGCCCAGTCTGGTTATCTATATACCATTATACCTGACACCCCCCATAGTGATTCCTCCCAAAATGATGCGCCAGGGGCATCCCATGCCGCAGATGGCATCATTGGCCGTATTGCCTCACATAACCAGCCCTTTTCCATAGCACGTACTAGCAATGGCTTCGACCTTTCGCGGGCTACATCCCACTCTGGAGTAACCAATTTGTATGCTCCCATGGCACATAACCACCATTCCCACGGACCCTCATGTCCACCTCAGTGCTTCGGGCATGCATCCCCCGCTTATGCCCCCCCCGGTTGCACCTCAGCCATATTACCACCCGCAGGTCGTGCAAGCTCCTGTCTCCTCTACAGCCCCCCTTGCTTATTATCCGCCACAGGTAGCACCTGCGGCAAACCCACAACCCATCACACAGACGTATCAGCAACCCCCACAAGGTTCATCCCCTGCACCGCCTCCACCCACTTATTATCCACTGCAGCCTGCTCCCGCACCTGCACAACCCCAAAACTCACCGACCACCCAAGGGAAAGTGTATGCGCAACAAAATCCACAGCAGAACCAAAATCACCAACGCCAGCAAGGCCAGCAAAATCATGGAAAAGGACATAACCGCAGGAACAATCCTCCTCCAGACCAAGGCGGCTAGCCACTTAATGCTCCAAACAATAATAACGCAGCACCTGCCAACCAAAACCCCGACAGATCGCCCAAGCAAGCCAAAAACCCTAATTTGCGAACAAACCATCCTTGTTCTATTTGCGGGGTCTATGGCCATTACACTCAAGCTTTCCCACATTTGGAGTGGGCCCGACAACTCTGTGTTAGGATATTCCTATACTCCATCCTAGTCCCACCAGTATTTTGATCATTTACATTTTCAGTCATGCATGCACCTTTTAGGGTTTGCATGCATTCTAGGGTTTGCATGCATTTTGCATGCATCCCAGTCATCAGTCCAGCACCTAGCCCTCAGTTAGCCAGCCCCCAGGAGCTTCTCACTATTCAGTTTTAGCCCTCCAGTTGCTTGGTGCGCCCTTCTTCCTTGATTTTAGGGAGCAACTCGCCCTTCTTCACCTACCAGTTCAGTTACACTCAGTTACAGTCAGTTACAGTCAGTTACACTCAGTTACATTGAGTTACACTCAGTTACACTCAGTTACATTCAGTTACAGTCAGTTACAGTCAGTTACACTCAGTTACATTGAGTTACACTCAATTACACTCAGTTACTCTTAGTTACATTGAGTTACACTTAGTTACATTGAGTTACACTCAGTTACACTCAGTTACACTTAGTTACACTGAGTTACACTGAGTTACACCTACCAGAGTTAGTTTGACTAATGGTTGACAGTTACTTGAGCATTGATGACTCCACTGATGATGATGAAGACTTCCAGTTGCGCTCCGATGATCATGAGGACACCTAGTTGTGCTCCGATGACACTCCAGTGATCCTTTGATCACTCCATGAAGGCTAATTCGAATTGCCACCTTAGGCATTCGAATTCCTCATGCATTGTATTATTTATATGTCCATTTGTGATTAATAATATAGTATGACCGAAGTATTATTGCTTCTATCTGAGTTCTACTGTACCATATTATTCTGTTGCTCATTATACTGCATGTATCACTCTTCTTCTATTTTCTTGCTTAATCATAATTATTCTCTTGTGAGATACATCATCTCTTAGATCTGCTGTGAGGATTTTCACACTCTGGACCGATGATGCCCACCGCCAAGGGCACGCGGCACCTCAGGCACCACCTAACCCCCACCACCTCAGACTCAACCCTTGGTGTTACAGAACCCTTTACCAACCCAAGGCATGGTGAACACTCAACTGTTAGCTCCCCCTCAAGGAAACGTGCCACCACAACAGCAAATCACTTATGCAGCTACTGATCAACCCATGCTAGACTCAGGTACCCATCACTTGTTAATGATGTCATCCGCCAATGTCAACCTTCAAACTCGTCGGAACCAATATGGCTCCACCCCTGAAGCCCCTCTTGTTGAAAAAAACACCAACGCTCTTCCCAATATGGCTCCACCCCTGAATACCTCTGGCCCCATTAGATGACGCCCCGAAATCCCCTCGCTTCCCACTTCGCCACATCAACAATAACCCCAATGCTCGCGCTGTGTCTAATTACAACATTGTAGATGACTTAGATCAGTCCCCCGCAACCATGTTTGCGTTAGAAGTCTTAAAAAACTGTCATCAGCTATTGGTGCTATTGACCCAACTGATTCATGAATGATGGCCTTTGATTTGGACCAATCCAAACCACGCCTTCCTTCCACATTAGGATTCCAAGTTTTTGTATCCGTTCGAAATCTTGTCATCCATCGGTGCATCATCGATGAGGGTGCCTCTACATGTGTTATGTCCACATTCGTTTGGCAGAATTTGGGATCCCCTACTCTCCAGCAGTCCACCACTACGTTGCAAGCCTACGACGGCCGTTCGGCTCAACCCCAAGGTCTCTTAGCTAATGTCCCCATCCAGTTGGCTGGTAAAACAGTGCTTATTGACATAGAGGTCATCAATGCCCAACTTGATTATAACCTCTTACTTGGATGCAGTTACATGCACACCATGCGAGTGGTTGCCTCATCCATTTTTTGTACCATGATGTTCCCCCATGAAGGACGTGTGGTCAAGATTGATCAACTCACTTATTACGATCCCAATGCCCCCGCCGCACCCGAAAACGTTCTCCCCATGGTTGAACAACCCGTTTGCGGTGCACCTAACTCATTGTTTTCTTCAGTGGGACCCGGAGTTTACTCAAATACGTCGATGAATTCCACATTCCAATCTATTCCACCCCCGTCACCAGCAACCGAAATATTTGACTTATGTACCCTCTCCCACAATACACAAACACCCAACCATCAACCGCCTTTGCTACCCCAACCACCATTGGTACCTAGTCATGTTGGTGTTACACCCATCCATACAATCCCCTTCCTATTCCCCCCTTTGGGAGTAGTAAGCGCCCCGATTATGGCTACTCTCAGCCTCCCCGGGTTAACTTTAGGATTACCTGTGTGGTATCTCACGCCTCCCATTTCCCCCCGACACCAAATGTCGTCCTACAACCGGTGCAACCCATCACCACTACTAGTCAACCACCTCCCGGTGTCACTACTCCTTCCTCATCCACTAGTCCCACCCCTCTTATCAAGCACACTGGGGGCAGAGGCCCACAACCATACACTGCTCTACCCCTGCCTAAAACGGTTAAAAATCCCCTCGCGTTTCGCGCTCCTCCCAAATGCTCTTTGTGTGATGAGTTGGTCCTTGCTACCCATCAATGTCCACAATTACCTGCATTACAAGAGCACATGCAAATGCTTGACGACGACCCCAACATCCTGGTTGTCCAACTCGAACCTACCCCTAAGCCTCGTGATAAATCACTGCGTACCAACCGCCCTTGTGCAATATGCGGTATTTACGGCCATTACTCACATCACTGTCTAGAACTCCCAGATTATAGAGTATCTCTCTACGAGATGAATAACTTGGACCTCGAGACGGCTCCCCCCACCATTGAAGAGATCCACCCCCAGCATCCCCGCTAACCGGAGAGATTAATACCATTTATATGATCTCTTCTACTAGCAATCCCTCGTCAATCGATTTGACGACACAAAGTTTCCACAATGATGAGGAAATTCCCGAGGCTCTTACTGCACCTGATTACCCCTGGGAGGATATGCACCATCATTCCTATTTCCTCCCAGAGGAGTCCTCCCCCACCACAGCCACCCAATTTTCGGTTGAGTCCAAAGATTTCCTCCCCACCAAAGTCGACTGGTTTAAAGAGCCCATTCCCGCTCCTAATTCCTTCGAGGAAGGTAACATGGCTAATATTTCACCCACAATCCACATTGATATCTCTGCCCTAGCCGGTGCTCCTGAACTCATTACGTTAGGAGCCTCCTGCATTGAGTACGAGATCAGAGAGTACAAAAAACTTTTCCAAGAGTTCTGCGATGTCTTTGCTTGGTCCTATACCGAAATGCCTGGTCTTGACCCTGCTATCATAGAGCACCACATTGACACATGGCCAGATGTACCCCCCATTCGCCAGAAACAACGCCCCATTCACCCATCAAAGCTCCCCGCCGTTAAAGCAGAGATTGAGAAACTTCGCACAGCAGGATTCATTTATCCTATTGCATACACCACTTGGGTTTCTAACCCCGTCCCTGTTAACAAGAAACAAGGACCATCCGAGTATGTACTGACTTCCGCGATTTAAACCGAGCATGTCCCAAAGACAACATCCCCACGCCATTTATTGACCAACTCATCGATGCGTGTGCGGGGCATGAAGTCCTATCCTTCATGGATGGTTTCTCTGGATACAACCAGATTCAGATCCGCAAAGAAGATCAATACAAGACTGCCTTTACCACCCCATGGGGCACCTTTTCCTATCGTGTCATGCCTTTCGGCCTTAAAAATGCTGGTGCCACCTTCCAGCGGGCCATGACCTATTGTTTTCACGACTTGGTCCATATCTTATTAGTCTATCTTGATGATCTTACAACACGTTCCAAGAAACGATCTAGCCACCTCAATGACTTCCGACAAGTTTTTCTACGTTGTTGCAAGTATCAGATCCGCTTGAACCCACTCAAGTGCATCTTTTGCGTTCCGGTAGGCCGGTTCCTCTGGTACCATACTCAGCACCACTATTGATATTCCAGTGTATCAGTTCTTCAGCTCCGACATGGTCAACCTGGCAGTATGTCCTAGATTTGTGTCCCCTCTGGACCCTTATGATGTACACAGTGGTTCTCCATGTATCTTTCAGGTCCCCATTTTTGGGCCTCATTATTATTATTTTTATATATCTTGATACGAGCATGGGTATGCTCGCCTCGTCCATATATTGAGATTATTCCTCATCCATTATTGAGGTCATGTATTTTCAGTTTTTGCAGTTTGTTCAGGACCGTTGTTTTGGGCTCTAGTTCATTTCTTCTCCTCTCCACATCCCAGGAAAACTATACATAGACTTATGATGTCTATTGGCCATACGATGAGCTCCTGCCCTCACACAACAGGGGGCAATCTGTTAACACCTAAAAAGTGCTCACCATCTCATCTCCCTCATTACATGACTCATTTGTCTATATTTCCTACCATATTTGCCTCCAAAACCTTAAAAAACCATGAAAAAGCCTCCAAAAGGCCCAAAACCCCATTTTTCCCCCAAAATAATTTAAATTTCCTCCAAAAATAGCAAAAACCCTCTAAAAAAGGAATAAAAAATATAAAAAAGAGGAAAAAGAGGGAAAAAAGAAGCAAAAACCCTATACAATTGACCTAAACCATATGGTGCCAAAAACCATGGGTCAATACTCCACCACTAAAAACCTATAAATAGGTGATGGAGGCTCCCCATTTCACATACACAATCTTCCCTATCCTCACTTTGCCAAAATCACTCTTGAAACCCTAGCTTACAATTTGAGCTAGTCTTTCCCATTTGAGTGCCCCTTTGGCCCATTATTCAAACACTTTGGAGAAGGAGAAGGAACCAATTGGAGCACAGAAGCAGCCCTCCAGGACTACTGCAAGAGCTTCACCAACCTCAACACTTGAGGTAAATTTAATACAAAAGGAAAATCTTTATCATATTGTCATGTCTTTTTATTTCTGTTAATGCTCATGCTAGGTTAAATTTCATATTGGTTTACTGCTTTAATTTACTGTTTATTGAATTGCTACTAAGGAGGCCCTTCTCCTTAGTAGGTGCTCATTTGCACAAGCTAGGGTGAAAACCTTAGCTACAGAAGCACCTGTACTGATCATCCCAGATTTCGACAAGGAATTCCTTATGTTTTCTTTCGCCTCTGAGCACTCCATAGAGGGTGTGCTTTTACAAAAAAAAAGAGGAAGGAGATGAGCATCCCATAGCTTTCTTTAGCAAGGCTCTCAGAGATGCTGAGCTCAACTACAACATTATGGAAAAGCAAGCCTATTCCCTGATCAAAACTCTGAAGGATTTCAGAGTTTATGTTCTACATTCCCATGTTGTAGCTTATGTTGCTAATGCTATTGTGAAAGGTATATTGACACAACCTAATCCAGAGGGTAGAAGGGAAAAGTGGATAGCTACGCTACTAGAATATGACCTGGAGACAAAACCTGCAAAGGTTATTAAAGGGCAAGGGCTGTCCAGGCTCATGGATGAATCAAATTGGGATTCAATGAGTATGAACCTACTGTCACACATGCAAGAGGAAACTTCCCAAGACCCACTACCTTAGATACCAGAAAAATTCCTGTCCTCTCCTTGGTATTCTGATATTATATATGTTTTGCAGAACTTGCAAGCACCCCGTGATATGGGAAAAAACAAAGCTAGATCCACCAAGATGAAAGCTGCAAATTTTTGCATACTAGGTGCTTGTCTTTATTAGAAAGACCATGGAGGTGTCCTCTTGAATTGCATACTGGAAGATGAAGCCAAAGTGACCTTGAAAGAGTTTCACAAAGGCGTCTGTGGAGGACATAATTACTAGAAGGCCACTGTCAAAAAAATTCTCAGGGCAGGGTTCTATTGGCCTACTATGTTCAAGGATGCTTATAAAGAAATAGCCAGCTTCCATGAATGCCAAGTTTTTGAAGGAAAAAGGAAGCTCTTGTCCTTGCCTTTGAAACCAATATCTGTGGAAGCCCCTTTCCAGCAATGGGGGATTGACTTCATTGGTGAAAGTTTTCCCAACTCCTCTGGATAGCATAGGTGGATATTGACTTCCACTGATTATTTCAGCAAATGGATCAAAGCACTACCCACCAAGCAAGCCACAAATACAGTCATCATCAAGTTTCTAGAGGAGAATATCATGTCTAGGTTTGGATGCCTCGTTAAAATAATCACTAATAATGCACAAGATTTCAAATCCAAGAAGATGATCAAATTCTGTGACAAGTTCCACATCAAATTGGGCCATTCTACTGCTTACTATCCCCAGGGAAATGGATTGGCAGAATCCTCCAACAAAAGTTTGGTGAGGATAATCAAGAAATTGCTGCAAGAAAATAAAAGAGCTTGGCACACCAAGCTGACCTTTTCCCTGTGGGCTGATAGGATCACCTCTAAAAGATCCATCGAGACTTCTCCTTTCAAATTAGTATATGGAATAGAAATGATATTCCCTAATTCCCTCAGAGGGCCCGCAATGAGACTGCTGTAGGGACAAGAAGAAGAGCCAAAACCTGAACTGAGGAGAGCTAACCAGCTGGTGGAAGTACAGGAAATTAGAGACGGGGTACAGGATGAAGCTATGAAAGCTCAGGATGGAATCAAAAAGACTTTCGATAGAAAGAGCAAGGCGGATGATTTCCAAGTGGGAGATATGGTATTAAAATGGGATGCCAGAAGAAAATACTAGGCCCAAAAGTTCGATAACCTTTGGGCAGGGCCCCTATACGATCACCGCTTGCCATGGGAATAATGCTTTCTTCCTGCAGGATGAAGATGATGAGCCGGTTGGAAAGAGACCCATCAACGGGAGGTTCTTGAAACATTAGTTTAAGTAAAAAGCAAGTCTGCTGATCCACCCCAATTTTACATTTCCCTTTTTTGGTTTTCAGTTAGTCGTGTTTCAGTTTTTGTGATACGAGAAAGGAAAAAGAGGAGGGGGGTAAGGGCCACTAGTCTACATGTTCTTGCTACCTCACAGGGAGGATAACATCCCCGGTTGGAGCCGCTGTTAACGCCTATTATGGTTTCCACCAGGGAAGGTAAAGGAAAGCCTCCACCAAAGCCCCAATGGTCACCCATCGACCTGTTGCACCAAATAAAGAGTCAGAAAGCCCAAAAATAGCTAAGTGTCAAGCAAATCCAAGATATACGACCCAGCCGTAGTGGGAAAATGAGAAAAAACAAGGAAATAGGGCTCTTCCGCAGATAGCAATAAGGGCTTCTTCTGCAACCAAAGAAGATTCGACGGCCAGGATTGAGCTGCGGGATCAGATCGATGGTTGAGAATGCATTCCAAAAGTAGGTTTTCAATTTCTGCATCCGACATTGCGGATTGCGGATTGTGGAAAAGCAATTTTCCAAGGATATAAAAACAAGGTTTCCAAATCCCGCATTCCGCATTGCGGATTGCAGATTGCAGAAAGGTCATTTTCCAAGGGGAGAAAAAGTGAGTTTCTAAGTTCCGCATCCCGCATTGCGGATTGCGGAAAGGTCATTTTCCAGGAATGCAAAAAGTAAGTTTCCGAGTTTCGCATCCCGCATTGCAGATTCTGGAAAGGAAATTTTTCAGCAGGCATAAAATTGAGTTTCCGAATCCCACAATCCGCATTGCGGATTGCGGAAATGTCATTTTTCAGAAGGCACAAAATGGAGATTCCGAATTCCACAGTCCGCATTGTGGATTGCGGGTTGCGGAAAGGTAATTGCGGATTGAAATATGTTTTGTAGAGCAACTCACGGTTGCAGGGAATGAAGATTCTCACCAAAAAATGGTGCATTTGAGAGTGGCGAAGGGGACTGTTTAAGTTACCTGTCCTAATCAACTTAAAACGACCTGATCCAAAGGACGAGCAGGTGGATTTCATGGCCCAATGGCACACTGACAATGCAAATGATTCCCTACCTCCACGTACAACAAAATCAGAGGTTCTTGATTCGGGCGGCCCAACTCGAACGACCTCATCATTACCGGTCCATTTCTGTTTTGAATTAGTTAGACGATTTTGATAATTTGTAAGCTTATAAAGGAAGGTTCCGAAGAGAACCAAAGGGTTGGAATTTTTGGTTTTAGAGAGATTACTGCTCTGCGCTTGTATTGAAATCAACCTCTTAATTCAATGAGAAGACTCGATTCTGGAGCTTGATATTCCTGTGATGTGTGTTCCAATGTCTGTTATTTCCTATGTATGTGCTCTTGCTTCATATTTCCATTGATTGTTTACTTCTTCAATACCTAAATATCAAGACTACATGGTCTGGAATTCATGCCCACATGCTACAGATGCATATGACTAGGTATTTCACCCTTGCCTCTTGAAGTTTCAGGTTATAATTCATTTGCAAATGCTCTAACCTTGTAATGGAACTTGTTCCCCTTTTCTTCCTTCACCTGATGATTATTTTGAATTGAAATAACTTCATCTACCTTTCCTCTTGCCTCTGCAATTATGGTTTGAATCTGTCATTGGTGACAATGAACCCGCTGAAATTGACTCCATGCCCAACTGTCCTCCTATTCTTAACTTCAACCAACCGAAAAAACCCCTTTAATTCACTGTTTGAAGGTCTAGCCACCAATTTTATCAATATCCTAGCCTATTCAAGCTATATCCTATTGTTGGAAGCACTAAAGAGAGATCCCTCTCTGTGGTTGGAAAGGCTAGTTTCCGTCCACTAAAGATTGGTTTGCAACAGTTACCTCATGGTCTTTCCTACCGAAACCCAAGAAAATATTGAGTGATAACAGTTAACATCATTGAAGTTTAACAATTCGAGTTCTCTCTCATTTAGATGAAGTGTTTATCATCATTGAAGTGAGCAAATCGAATTCTCTCTTATCTTATCACATATTACCTTGATCTCTTGTCTTATCTGCATGGTCCACATGTGCCAACTTAATTAATTATCATATAAAATATACTAAGGATATTTTTCCAATGATGTGATAATCTTGTTCTAATTTCGTTCCAAGTGGTCATATGCAAAAGTAATTCAGTCTAGAGGTGGACAATCTCTAGAGGAGACTTAATATATCAACCATGGTTAGTATTACATCAAACACCATTCATGCTTCGACATGCAAAGCATTACCTCAACACATGAAGCACCACCTCAACACATGAGGATCTGTCTTGACACAAAATACCTTAGTCTTGACAAGAAAGACAATACAACATCATCACTTTGACATACAAAGCACTTACCTCAACACATGAGGATTATTCCTTCTTGAGTCCAACTCAATATTCTTCTCCAAGTTTCCTGAGTCCAAGTCAAGCTACTATAAGGAACTACCTTGACACATGAGGCTCAATATAATCACACAAGATTGATTTGGAGAATGAATCATGATGTTGTAACTTTAACACAATTTTCTAGTCTACGGTGTGAAGATGTAATGTCCCTTTTTATGAATTTATTAAAATGGCAAATTTTTCACTTTTTTCCCTAGTTCGACCTTTTACTAGTTTTGATGTCTAGGTCTCCAATTTGCTCCAAATGATCCCAAATATTCTGAGAAGGTATATGACTGATATTAGGACTTGATTATGATGTTCAAAGATGATATAGGACCAACAAAAGACTTCTTCAAACCCATTTAATATTCTGGCCAAAGTAGGGATTTTGACTAACAATTTCTCTTTGACTAGTATTGGTCCCTTGGTCTCCAAATGACTCCAAATTCTCCAAAATTGCTAAAGATGGTACTTGGATGATATTAAGACATATTTATAATTTTTATGGATTCTATGGAGTTTTCATATGACTTCTTCAAATCCTCTTTCAAATCTAGTCAAGATAGGTATTTTACTAGTAAATTGTGGTTCAAATCCCCTAAGGGTAGATGATGAAAATGACTTTCCAAATGCACTCAATCCAACTCGAATTTATGAATGGAAGAATGAGACATATAAAGGACATAAAAATTAACTCATATGAATCACCATTCAACTTTTAATGTCTGCTATAACTCCCTTAAATCAGATGCAAAAAGACTAGTTTCAACCTTGGGGGAAATGATAGGCAATCTTCTCCAAATGCTATGAAACTCAACAAAATGACTCCAATTCTTATGTACTGAACACTAAACTAATATAATACATAATTAACAGTCCATTCATCAATAAACCATAAGTATTTTACTTTTCCATTCGAATCCATCAACATTACATTGGTTCACAACAAGGTAGTGGGGAAATGACACTGTTTCTTCATTAAACATTAGATTTACATCATTCTAACTGAATTTTCGACCTGATACATTTCTGAAGATGAATAAAAGAGTATATGAATCTTATTACAACATAAATGGGGCATGAGAAGCTCCCCCAAAAAGTAAAATAGCTCACCAAAAGCGTCCTCCCTCAAGGAGCAAGAATATGCAATGAAAGCTGGAAATGGTTGAGTGAGTGAGATGCTCTAGAAGAAGCCACGAGCTTCCATGTATCTCAAAACTGAAAATAAATACTCCATTAAATATCCATGAAATATTAATGGCCTCTCCAAACACCAACTTGGATGGGAATATTTCACCCTCGAAATTGGCTAAGGCAAGAAACTAGTCATTCACTAACTCTTCTCTCACAAATGCAATTGCAAATTCTAAAAATGATCAAAATATGCTATTATTCTTTGTTCATTACTTTTATAAACTTCTAATGTCCTCCATGGGTCTAATTCATTCCAAGAGCTTCATCCCAACTCAAGTTGGGAAGAGATTCCCAAGTATGCCACTTGTCCTTCCAATTCTAGCTCCCTCCTTCTCCAAATTCGACTTGTTGTCTCTTTGGTTGCCCTAACTCATTTGAGCACACACTTGGAGGCTATTTTTACCCCTGAAATGTAATATATGTCATATGTCAGCCTTCAGGTCTTATTTGTGTCATAGGTGATATAGCATCTTCATCATTGTTGTCATAGAGCTAGGGAATCTAGCCCAAGTGTCCCACTAGCTCCAAATTGCCTCTTCCTCTTCCATGGGAGTTTCTCTTCCTCTACATTTCGACCTCATTGAATCATGCCAAGTATTATTCACTTCCAAATCATCTTAATAACATTGGACTTCTCATGGATTCGAATTGACAAGAGGAGGATGCCATGTGGCATAGAAAATCTAGCTTGTGTGGGTCCCACTTCCTCCACGTGTCTTCATGATCAAATGCCACTTTTTTTTTCACTTGTATATATTTATTTAGCTCCTTTATTAAATATTTATGCTATTGTAATGTCCACACATCATTTATTATCCCCCTTATTCCAAATCCCAAAGATTCCACCCCCAAACTAGGAAACTAGTAATTTTCCTCCTTGGCAATTATTTGACCCTTAACATCAATTTGACAAACTCTAATGAATATGGACAATGGGATTAGGCCATTGTGACCCAATGCAAAATTTGGGACATGAAAAATCCTCCCTTCCCAATATTTCTTGTCCTCAAGCAATTTCAAACATGGGTGTTAAAGAACTTGCTTTCTGTATAATTCTTTGAAGTTGTCGCTGAGTTGCCCAACTTTGAGTCTTCGAGATTCCATGAATATTTTAGAAAGGAACCACCATGCTTGCTGCTGCACTACTTTGATTAAAATAACTTTATTAAGTGGGGAATCCATTCCATTTACTACTTGTTTCCACAAAAAATTGAGACCAATGAGACTAAGAATTATCCCAGGGTCCCATTGCTTGTATTGCACTCCAACAATTAGGAGTGCTATCCAACTCATACCATCAGGTAAGAGAGTTCCTGGATCCCATTTTCTTGTATGCATTCTTCCAAACACCATGAGTACAAAATATATATCATCAAAGTACATAACAACATAATGAAAATGTACATCAAGGAGATGCTTCATCAAATAATCATGAAAGTGCTTATACCTCCAAGTAAGTAGACCACCATTTTCCAAGTGCATACAAGCATCAAGTAACCAATCAAATCTGCTCCAATGACATAGGTGAGGATATCATGTCCTATAATGCTGCTCCAAAAGGATGTGATATGCATCAAAATATTCAGCCATGTATTCTTTCATCCAAGAAGTGAATGAAGAATCTCCACTAAAATCTGAACCAAATAATGAGAAAAACAAACAAGGAGACTTCAAATGACTCAGAGAAGTCTCACCCATACATCCATGAATGTGAGAATCATAAATATATAACAAAGTATGTGGCTGCCAAAAAAAATGTTCTTCAATCATAAATCTATTCACCCCAGTGTTGGATGAAGTTCCTCCAATATCAAATGAACCAAGTGTTGAGAAAGAAAAACCATGAGTCTTCAAGTGACTCAAATGCATATCATAGGTGCATCCATGTAGATGTGCATCATCATAAAGTAACAAAGGATGTTGCTGCAAATGTGAATAAGAATGTACTTCAACCATGTCATCATAAAAAGTAAATCTAGGTGTTCCATACTCCTCATGTGGCACCATAAAAAAGAACCCTTTCACCCATACTTCATTGAGACTAATGCTGTAAAACATGGAATTGTAGGATGTAGGAGAATGAACTAACTCACCCAAATGATAAAAAAGTGCATAATTTTCATCATGGGAAGAATCCATATGGGTAGTATCATGCAGCTCCTTCAAACGTGTGAAACCTTTGTCACAGATTGGTTCCAATGTAGAGGAATCATGCTCTTCTTTAAAAATTGCATAACCTTCCTCACGAGACAATTCAAGTTCCTCTTCCACCAAATCAAGTGTTTGGATCTCTTAAAGTTAATATTCATCTTTTTCAGAGTCACTTGGGAGTGACTTTCTATCCTCTTCATGTACTACTTCTTCTACTTCACCTATTTCAGAACTAGGTGGTTCATGGGTCTCCTCCTTTTGCTCCTTCAAGCAAGCTCATTCATTCCCCCCCTTGGTTTTCTTAAGATCAATATATTTTCTCCCAAGTTGGATAGCCAAAAATTAGAATCCTTTCATAAGCTTCTTGTTCATGTCTTCAAATGTTGGTTTTATTATTTTTATGTACCCCTCACCATCATATGAGGTTCCGTTTTCATCCCTAGTCATAGTTTCCTAAAAAACATTGCTCTTCTTCTCCTACTTTTTTTCCTCTTCAACAAAATCACTTTTGGTTTCAATAGCTAATGGTGGTCCCTGAATTCTCGTCCTCATGAATATCAGAACACATCAGTTGACAAGATCATGCTCTGATACCACTGTAATGTCCCTTTTTATGAATTTATTAAAATGGCAAATTTTTCATTTTTTTCCCTAGTTCGACCTTTGACTAGTTTTGATGTCTAGGTCTCCAATTTTCTCCAAATGATCCCAAATATTTTGAGAAGGTATATGAATGATATTAGGAATTGATTAAGATGTTAATGAATGATATAGGACCAACAAAATACTTATGCAAACCCCTTTAAGATTCTGGCCAAAGTAGGGAGTTTGACTAGCAATTTCTCTTTAACTAGTATTGGTCCCTTGGTCTCCAAATGACTCCATTATCCCAAATTGCTACAAAAGGTACTTGGATGATATTAAGACATATTTATAATGTTTATGGATTCTCTGGAGTGTTCATATGAATTCTGCAGTTCCTCTTTCAAATCTAGTCAAGATAGGGATTTTACTAGTAAATTGTGGTTCAAATCCCTTAGGGGTAGATGATGAAAATGACTTTCCAAATGCACTCAATCCAACTCGAATTTCTGAATGGAATAAGGAAAAATAAATGAAATACAAATGAAATCATATGAATCACCATTCAACTTTTAATGTATTATATAACTCCCTTAAATCATATGCAAAAGGACTAGTTTCAACCTTGGGGAAAATGATAGGCAATCTTCTCCAAATGCTATGAAACTCAACAAAATGACTCCAATGCTTATGTACTGATAACTAAACTCATATAATACATAAATAATAGTCCATTAATCAATAAACGATCAGTATTTTACTTATCCATTCAAATCCATCAACATTACATTGGTTCACAACAAGGTAGTGGGGAAATGACATTGTTTCGTCATTAAACATTAGATTTACATCATTCCAACTGCATTTTCAACCTGAGACATTTCTGAATATGAATACCAGAGTATATTAATTTTATTACAACATAAATGGGGCATCATAATCTCCCTCCAAAAGTACAATAGCTTACCAAAAGCGCCCTCCCTTAAGGATCAAGAATATGCAATGAAAGCTGGAAATGGTTGAGTGAGTGAGATGCACTAGAAGAAACCACGAGCTTCCCTGTAGATTACACCTGAAAATACATACTCCATTAAATCTCCATGAAATACCTGAATGGCCTCTCCAAACACCAACTTGGATGAGAATCTTTCACCCTCGAAATTGGCTAAGGCAAGAAACTAGTCATCCACTAGCTCTTCTCTCACAAATGCAATTGCAAATTCTGAAAATGATCAAAATATGCTATTCTTATTTGTTCATGACTTTTATAAACTTCTAATGTCCTCCATAGGTCTAATTCCTTCCAAGAGCCTCATGCCAACTCAAGTTGGGAAGATATTCCCAAGTATGCCACTTGTCCTTCCAATTCTAGCTCCCTCCTTCTCCAAATTCGACTTGGTGTCTCTTTGGCTTCCCTAACTCACTTGAGAGCACTATTGGAGGATATTTTTAGCTCTGACATGTCATATATGTCATATGTCAGCCTTCAGGTATGATTTGTGTCATAGGTGTCATAGCATCTTCATCATTGTTGTCATAGAGCTAGGGAATCTAGCCCTAGTGTCCCACTAGCTCCAACTTGCCTCTTCCTCTTCCATGGGAGTTACTCTTCCTCTACATTTCGACCTCATTGACTCATTCCAAGTATTATTCACTTCCAAATCATCCCAATAACATTGGAATTCTCATGGATTCGAATTGACAAGAGGAGGATGCCATGTGGCATAGAAAATCTAGCTTGTGTGGGTCCCACTTCCTCCACTTGTCTTCATGATCAAATGGCACTTTGATTTTAACTTGTATATATTTATTTAGGTCCTTTATTAAATATTTATGCTATTCTAATGTCCACACATCATTTATTATCCCCATTATTCCAAATCCCAAAGCTTCCACCCCCAACCTAGGAAACTAGTAATTTTCCTCCTTGGCAATTATTTGACCCTTAGCATCAATTTGACAAACTCTCATGAATATGGCCAATGGGATTAGGCCATTGTGACCCAATACAAAATTTGGGACATGACAGAAGATGGGGGAGACTAGTTAGCAGATTCATGTGTCTTGAATCTATAGTGCATATTATTGACATAGGCTTGAGCCATTGAAGAACACCATCATGTTCTTGGAGGTGAGTCTCTCCGAAGGGTTAATTCTTCTGACGTTTTTTACTATCTTCAACATTTTGGAATATTTCCAAGTTCCACCTCGATGTGTTATTGCATCCATTGTTTTTCTATCGAAGTATAGTTTTTTCACTCAGTCTTACCTCCACCTCTTTGTGTATCCTTCACCTACCAATGTTTTAATCTCTCGGTGTGGTATTATCTCTGCAATTATATTTGTTTTTGGGGCATGATTCATATCCTCCGTGGGATTTTTTCTTTGCACATATTTGTATTGGTGGCATGTGATTCATATCTTATTTGAATGTTACCCACAAACTCTAATTTGAGCGTGAAGTTGTCGTATTCATATAATTGAAAAGCTAAGTGGATACCTGCACATGAAGTCTTGGAGAGCTGGGTTGGAGCATTAAAGACTGCATGGAGTGCTAGACTGGAACTTTACTGTGTTATTGCTATTGTATTTTCCTAATAATTTCCGCATATTCTTTCCCCCTACCCGTGTGCACTTCCACAACCTGAGGAACCCATGGCCTGTCACAAGAACTTTACCTTCTTCAAATTTATTGAGGTCTTCCATATTTAAAGATAGTTTGTTTAATACAGGTATTTATGTTGGTAGCTGGGATAAGTTATAGTTTTTGTTGGAATACATTTGCAATAGAACATCCAAGAAAAAATTTGGACTACATGGGATGTTCCAATCCAAATCCATCCATGGTGTTTTTCTCGTCGGGTGGCCATAATCAACCTTGGCCTGTGTGATGCAAAAACTGCTCATCGTTCTATTGATCACACAGTAATACACTAACTGACATGAATGGAAGAAGATATGGGTACAAAAAATACACCTACATAACAGTAAAAAACTTCCACATGTTCACTGGAAATAAAGAAACTATTCCAAGGGGTTCCAAGTTGCGGACAATTGAGTGAATAGATCAGGCAGTCACGATCTGGTGGCATTTCATTTGAGCTCCAAAGAGAATTTAGAGAGTGAAAGGTATCTCCTTAGAAACTACGTGTGGGCCAGACCTTCTTCACGAGCATCGATACCTCTCACTACCTCGATCCCTCTCATGATTGTGACTTCAAGTTGTTGCAACGTGGATGATGAGTCCTAATTTTGATAGATAAAAGAAATATCCAAAGCTTAACTATGTAAGCTGAGAAGTATTATTTCAAGAAATTGGTTAAACATTTTGAGGTTGATTATGTATTTATGGATATAATGATGATGATAGAAGCGTTGATCCTTTCTTTTTCTTGATTTACATTAATTTTGGTCAAACAATAGTCTAATGCATGGCATTACCATTGTTGGCAGACAGTTTGGTAGAGTACTACCGTAGCATCTCCGATGCTGCGACAAGGCAGAAGATGACGCGAATGGCGATGAGCGGAAGATTAGTTATGCATTTTGGGTCAATTGTATCGTGGAATGTGGGTTTTGGGTCATTTGGACCACATATTATGTAATTTTGAGTCAGTTATACCGCATAATGCGGGTTTTTGGTCGTTTTTGGATAAGTCAGTTAGATATTGGGTCATTTGTCCACAGTGTCAGTTAGGAAGTCGATAGTAAGTGGAAAAGAGTTCTAAGGTGGAAGCCTATATATAGATAAGAATTGTAAGTGTTGAGAGAAAAACGGGAGGGTGGAAGAATGTGAAGCTTGATGTTGGTTGTATGATTCCCGGGTATGTTTTGATGTCAAGAGTCATTGTGGAGATCTAGTTTTTGTAGAGACGTTGTATCTGGGTTGACAATGATAATATGATGAAGCTATTTTGGTGCAATCCCCGTGTTCAATTTGTTCCAGTTATGATAATGTGATATTGCACTATATGAATAATATCATGCTTCTCTGATGCAATACTTGCTTTACAATTATTGTTGTTGCAATGATGAATGGTTGGGTTGAATATTGCTTTACTACTATGTTTAATGCTTAAAGATATCTATCGTTGTGTTGCAATAAGTTTAAGTATCATAGCCGCAACCATCCTCCTTCATTCGGCGGAAACATGGTTCCGTTTGCTCTTCCTGGACGCCTCAGGTGAGACCTCATTTGCTCTGCAGGTGTTGCTGGGTGGGATAAACCCTGTCCGGGTCGGTGCTCAGGAAGACCGCGGTATGTGTCGACAATGAGTGGGACCCCTGTCGACTGGCGTCGCACTAACAACCATTTTATTGTGGATTGTAGAGAATCAAGTCAGGAGTTAACACCAAGTTCCAACATTGCCTTGTTTTGATGATCGATTTATGAATTACTGTTGCATGATTACTACCATAGTTCAAATGATGACAAAGCCACAAATGAAGTCCACTACCATAGGTTAACTAGTACCAATAGCTTCAAAGATTAATGAAGGAATGCACAACCAATAAAAGGGGAAATTACACTATTCACCAAGACATTTTGAGATCCTGATCAACGACTAGTTATATCCAACACTTCAATAATGAAGGCTTAGTTGTGATCAATTTTAGACTTAGTTTAATTTCAGTATTTAATTTTTGATTATATACTTTCTGTAATAAATAGATCTTCGGGATCTAAGATGAGGGTTCATCTCTCAAGTATTTTTGAAACATTGGATAGAACGCTTTTGTAACAGGTTTATCTTATTTAAACATTTTTGAAATATGAAGACTTAATCAATTTAATGATAGTTCCTTGTTTCCTGCATTTTATGTGTGCCTAATTTTATTCCACTCCTGTGTTTCTTTGGGGAATGCCCCCCTCATTGCAACCACATTAGTTATCGATTCACTAAATTAATCTAGGTAATTCGTGTTCATGCTTAGTTATAATTGAATCATTTTATTCAGCCATAAATTCTGTTTCATATTCTGTAGCGTAGATCAATTGCTGCTGTAGTGCCATTCATACATTGTTGTAGTTTCCTATAGAATTGTTTTCCTGCATAATAAATTAGCTTCATATATTACACATGCATCCTTAATATATAGTTCCGCAAGTTACAATAGCTATATCAATTTGCATGCTTTCTTATATCCGCCTTCTTAGATTCAAATTAGTTTTTCTTTGCTTCCTGCATATATTCTCTACATCCAATTTAAGTTTACAGTGCTTTCATAGATTTACTTATTCAAATTGCAGTAGTTTAAATGCTTTCATAGATTTACTTCTTCAAATTGCAGTAGTTTAAATGCTTTCATATATTCACTTCTTCATATTGTAGTAGTTTACATGCTTTTATAGAATTACATTTCTAGATTGTAGTAGTTACTTTAAAAAGATTTTATAGATTTAATTTTAGAAATGATGAGGTTTCCCAGAATTGAATTTTGTTTCCAATTTAGGTAGTTATGTTCCCTGCTTTATAGTTAAAGAGTTTTGAAATTCATTCCATAAGTAGTCATTTCAGTTGGCAATATCCTCCCATTTCATTTAGAATTTAGTTTAGGCATGTCATGATCGTGTTAACCCTCCATTTTTAATTAGAAAACCATTACACTCCCACTATAGAATAGATACTCTTGGAAATTGCACATACAGTTCCAAGACCTCTTAAGTTTGTGCGATCCCAGATTGACAAAATAAAGTAGGAATCCAATTTTATTGACCCTGGAATTGGTCACCATAGTAGTGAGCCACTAGTGGACTTTGAAGAAATCATTTTCTTCTGATGAAATTTCAGATGCAAAGAATCCTTCGTAAATCGTTTGAAATAGAAACCAAGAACAAATAAAGCGAAGACATACAAAGAAGCAGAGTGATCAAAGTACCAGAGATGTTATTGTTGAATATTAAGGGATGTCAATATAGTTTCCACTGTACTGGTCTCAAAAGAGGTCGTAACATCCATGTCTAAATCTTGTTCCACTATCAAAGTTATAGCGGATTGAAATATTTATTTGATGTGATCGAAAGAGAAACACCATTTGTGGAATCCATGCGCAAAATTCCAATGGGTGGTAGCTTTGATCAAGAACTCATCCAATAATTCCAATGGTTTAAAACTGGTATGAACTCAGTGGATCGAACATAAAAGGTCGTGGTTTGAAGTCACAAGGTCTACAATTGCATATTGACTAGAGGTGGTACTTTATCTCTTGCGTGGTGTGGGAAATGAATGGTGTAGCTGCCATTTATCTGCTTGTGCAGCTCCTACATTGTATGATGGTGTGGAGTATACCTGTAGTGGAACCCGATTGAATCCTATTAAGAAATCTACCTAGAGCTGAGACAATCCCAGAGGATTGCATCTGCTTGAATACTAGAGAGACCCTTTGCGTGAAGTAATCCATCATTTTCTAGTTCGTTGTTTCCACGCATGGGATCAATATGCACTCTCCTCAACACTAAGATTTTTTAATTGGGTAGCCGTGCATTGGTTTGCTTGAAGTCTGGTGTTAATATTTCTACTAGCATGATCACTATGAGCTAGTAATTGCGTATTGCTATAGTGGACACAACTATACTTTGACATTTTGCAAGCATTGTTTAGTTCTTTTTCATTTAAAATATTCACACTTATAAATTAAACACTCCACGAGCTGAGAGTTTGATGCAATTCCATGTTTTGAGAAGGATAAGGGTTTCTAGGCTTTATTGATTGAAGAAATTGAAACAACATATTGACTATATACCTGCACTTGGAGAAGACGCAAAAAGTGGTTGGATATTTGGATTGCAGATTTGGATGGTTTCTAATTGCGTTGAATACTAAGGTTGTATATCATAATTGACTGTGTTTTGGAGTAGATATATATTCTGCCTTTGTTTATTTGTGTTGGGTATAAATACTTGGAAAATCCTTCATATATATTTTTTCCTCTACTATTGGAGCTTGCTGCATACTATAGGAATGAATTGTGAGGAGCAATTGGTAGCATAAATTTGTGTACATAGGCCTCTTGTTTTAGTAGCCTTGACATCACAATAGATCATCACAGAAGGACTTTGAGGTAAACCATACACCAATTCCTTCATATTGCAAACTATAATTTTTTGGTATTTGCATTTTTTTTCTTTGAACGTTGAGCTGCATTGTACTCTGGTGCATTCTCGTTTGAACCTGATGCCCATTCTTCTTCTAAGCTAAGTAATTCAATTGTTGAATCTTGTTTGTAAAAGGGAGGAGTTGCAAGATTCTCTTTTGTATTTGAGTGAGTTTTTCAATTTATCAATGGCAAAAATGAATGATTTGGTAGAGTTACTGAACGCTACTTCTCTCCTCTGTTGACAACACTATCATTGTCAACAAGACTATTCTCACTCACATTAGGAATTGTGTGCAAGATTCACTAGCAACACTTGAGTTTAGCTCCAATGAGAAGAAGCACATTCTGAACTTGTTCATGTTCAGAACAATTCTCTTTATGATGTCTTTCAGCAGCCTACACAAAACAATGCCACTTCAGAATTACATAAGCAAATTAGTAGCACCCAATCAAAAGAAAAAGAAAATAAGGATGAATATATGCATACAAAGGTTCTGCTTGTTCCCAATATCATCATCAGACCATGGGAATAGATGATCTATACCAATCACAAAACCGATCTTGGATACAACAAGGAAGTGACAGTTCACATTCCCAAATTTTCCAAGCCTATCCAGTTTTAGAGTGCTAGATTCCTCAATGAGAGTTCATATTCATTCATTCCATTTCAAAGTTTTATATGCCAACATTGTGATAGAGTTGGCCATATGAAAGATCAGTGGTTTGATCTTCATCCTTGCAAGCATCATGGAAATCACACTCATTCTTTAGAAAAATGCTTCATTATGAAGAAACCTGCAAGATATAAGATTCACTAGGGTGGATTGTTTCTTGGAAATGGTTTTCAACATCCAAAAATATTTACAAGTCATATCAAAGAGTTCATTCATGAGTATTTACATGTCTTTCAGTTAAGACCTTCTATTCTCCTCACATTGTTCCTGATAGGGGGGATGATAAATAGTTAGAAACAAGCGAGCGAGAATAGGGGAGCATGCATCAGATACAGAGCCTTGATCCCTCCATACTTAGAGTTGTAGCCAAAGGAAAATCCAAATACATGACTATCTGTAATACCCTAATGTTTTAAGCCCCGAACATATGTAATTATTATTTTTGTTTTGTTATTGTGGCATAAGGTGATGAGACTATGTAATTGGAAATTACTGTTATTATTGTTGCTTAATAAAATTAACTAGCTCAACATGGACTACAACGAGAATGGGGGGACATGGTTTTCACATGTGAGGGGGTTGGGGATTGTTATCACTCAAAATTTACCCTTTTGGTTGTAGAAAGGATAACTCTAAGGTAACTATTTCAAACTAGTCTTTAGGAGGAAAAATTAGCCTTTTTCCCTACCAGAGAGGGCTCTCTCAAAAATATATAAAATGGCTAAAGATGTTTGACAAAGATTTATATTTTGTCAAATTTATGAAAGGCTGAAATACATAAATAACATTGGGCAATGGATTCAAAAATACAATATTCAGATGAGCAACAAAAATCAATAAAGGTTTTTGTAAGGGCGGGGTAGCTATCTTTTCATGGTCAAGGTCTTAATTTGCAGGTTGATAATGAAGAAAAAGAAACAATCCATCAATATCGGGCATTAAACATGAATGAATCCAATATTAACTTTAGCAGAAAGCTGGTGATCACTTAGATGCGATAAATCAGAGCATAAGCATATGAATTATGATTCAGTTGTGACTTTCATCTAAGCATGAAGAATACACAATGGAAAAAGATTACTAGAAATAACATTTCACAAAGAAAAAGGATAATCACGGACCATAAAAACAGATAACACAAGAATCTTTATGTTTCAGAGTATTCAATTTCCGCTCAACCATCTATATTTCAGAAATTGCAGTGCTTCGATACAAAATATATCTCTTACTTATAGGTTCCAACCCTTAATATTTTACAAAAAATTATTTAAATACAACAACATTGCTCCGTGAGTTGAAAAAAATAATTGTTTCCAAAAATAGTGACCTCATAACTGTTTTTATCACAACTGTCGAAAATTAAAATAAACTTAACAAAATAGAAAAGATATTTTAATTCATATTAAAATGAATTATAGTACATTGTTGCCAGCATGTTCTTTGACATTTGTCTTCATGAATGTAATTTGTACTTCATTTTCCTGTATTTTTCAACTGCTTTCCACTGTTGTACAGTTGGCGCCTCGTAGCTTGTCATTTCTTTGACCATGACTCTTAAACCGACATGTTCCACATAAGAAATTGGGGGTAATTCTGCAATTATCATTTTCAATCTATTTTGGATTTCAAAGTCTGTTGCCAATTTGTCAAGTACGATTTTTCCTGTCAGAGAGTGTGCGATATCTTCAAATTTTCTGTGATCCATCCTATCCCTAATAAGCAATGCTTGATAATCTGACTGAGAAATCTGCTCCGCATTTTTATCCCAAAAGGATGGGAGTCCTTTCTGAAACAATTCTGAAAACAAACCTTTAAAAGATTTCACCTGTTGTGACATCTTATTTACCTTAGCTTGGACCCATTGAACTGTTAAGTTTAAACCAATTAGACTAGCAAGATCACTGAAAGAAACATAGTCACAAGATAGACAAAGATATTACCCTGGGAAACCCTCATGGGGTAGAAAACCCAGCAAAGCTTTCTTCAATAAGATGATCAACCAAAATACAAGATGTGCTCCAAGACTTGACCTCCTTCTTCTCTACCTCCTATGCAGACCTCTCAAACACAAGTGCACTACTTTCTGAGTTGAGCAAGTGTGTCAAATGAGGATCTCTCCTCCTCTACTTGTACTAATTCCCGACTGACCAAAATCCCTAATGGGGTTGACCTCTCCTAGTGAAGTCTAATAACCCCTAAATAATAAAATCAGGGCCGACCCCCACATGGTGGGTCTAACAACCCTGGTTACCACAATTCATCAGAGGAATAAACATATCCGGATACATAATAGAATCACCTCGGAGGAATGAAACATCTCCGGAATAATAAAGTACAAATATAATATTCTTAGAAGTTACAATATTCCACACTTCCCCTTAACGAGAAGGATATTATAACAACATCTGCAGGAGCAAGGAGTCATCAACTACATCATACATGATACATCTGTAAATCATCGGAATCTTTCTTCACTACATCATCATAAGTAACTCAACCAGTTACCGGAACATCAACATCATCGTCATCATCATCGCACGATCATCAGCATCGTCATCACACAATCATCAACATCGTCATCACATGATCATCAGCATCGTCATCGCATGATCATCAACATCGTCATCACATGATCATCAACATCGTCATCACACAATCATCAGCATCGTCATCACACGATCATTAGCATCGTCATCAGCATCGTCATCACACGATCATTAGCATCGTCATCACACGATCATCAGCATCATCATCACACGATCATCAACATCGTCATCACACGATCATCAACATCGTCATCACAAGATCATCTACAGGATGATCAATCCTGATCTCTTTAGGACATAGGTCCATGGATGATACAATCTAAACCATTCATTTAGGACTATGTCCAAGGATAATTTAATCCACACCATTCATTTAGGAATATGTCCAAGGATGATTTAATCCCCACTGTACATTTAGGACTATGTCCAAGGATGATTTAATCCCCACCGTACATTTAGGACTATGTCCAAGGATGATTTAATCCCCTTCATACATTTAGGACTATGTCCAAGGATGACTTAATCCCCACCGTACATTTAGGACTATGTCCAAGGATGACTTAATCCCCACCGTACATTTAGGACTATGTCAAAGGATGAATTAATCCCCACCGTACATTTAGGACTATGTCCAAGGATGACTTAATCCCCACATGTCCATCAAGGACTTCATTCTTGAAGACCATACGTCTACGGATCAATTCAAGGGACTGAAGTCCGGGGACGATACAATCCCCACTTTTCCACTAAGGACTACATTCTCGGAGACATATGTCTACGGCTCACTTTAGGACTGAAGTCCAGGGATGATCCAATCCCCACATGTATCCTCATCAATATAGATATCGTTAGTACATCAATAGTACAAGTACATACATGTATCCTCATCAATACATGTATACATATGTATCCTCATCAATACATCAATAAAAACAAGTATCCTCATCAATACATGTATACATATGTATCCTCATCAATACATCAATAAAAACAAGTATCCTCATCAATACATGTATACATATGTATCCTCATCAATACATCAATATAAGAACATATATCATCATCTTTAAAGCATGTATTCTCATCAATACATATATCATCAAAGCATGTATCCTCATCAATACATATATCATCAAAACAAGTATCCTCATCAATACAAGTACATATATCATCAAAACATGTATCCTCATCAATACAAGTACATATATCATCAAAACATGTATCTTCATCAATACATCAATATATATAAAAAAAAGTAGTGTAAGTATTCTAAGTATAAGTGTCCTAAATCTAAGTAATCTAAGCATACATAAATATCTAGGTGTAGTAAATAGGTATCCTCATCATCGACCTGGCTGTCGATGAGGGCAATCTCATCATCAGTGACTATATCACTCCCCCTTTCGAGGAGGGTCCTTTTGAACTACACCAAGCTTGTCTAAAAAATATTCAAATTTTACTTGAGACAGAGGTTTGGTCAATATATCAGCAATCTGTTCCTCAGTGCTCACATACTCGAGCTTAATAGCTCCTCTCTACACCATATCTCGAATGTAGAAATATCGGATCTCTATGTGTTTTGACTTATTGTGGAAAACTGGATTTTCTGTCATCTTAATACAACTTTGATTGTCACACATGATCACAGTAGGATCCATTTCTAAGTCAAACACTCCAGATAATAATTTCCGAAGCCATACTGCTTCACAACTAGCAGAGCAAGCATCTATATATTCTGCTTCGGTAGTATTGAGAGCCATGCTAGATTGTTTCTTGCTGAACCATGAGATCATTGTAGATCCAAGACCATAACATCCACCTGATGTACTCTTTCTATCTGAAACACTTCCTGCCCAATCAGAATCTGAGTAACCATGTAATCTGAGCTCATGATTTCCAAGATAGTATAGACCAAAATCTAATGTACCCTTTAGATACCTCATTACATGCTTTGCAGCTATTAAGTGAACCTTTCTAGGTTCTACTAGATACTGACTTAGGGTATTTACAGCAAAGCATATATCTGATCTAGTATTTGTTAAATACATCAATGACCCAATGATTTGTCTTTATAGAGTTACATCCACTAATTCTGATGAGTCATTAACTAATAACTTCAAGTTGAAGTCCATGGGAGTGGCCATGGATTTACACTCCAACATATCAAATCTTTTCAAAATCCCTACAGCATACTTACCTTGATTTAAAAAGATTCCTTTTGGTTCTTGCCATACTTCTAGACCTAAGAAGTAATGCATTAATCCGAGATCTTTCATCTTGAATTCTGAAGAAAGCTTCTACTTACATTCAACAATTTGATTCTCATTTCCTATTAGAAATAGATCATCTACATACAACAGTAATACAACAGGTTCATCATCCATGATCTTGAGGTAAAGATTTGGATCAGCTTTACTCTTGGTAAAGCTCATGCTTGTTAAGAAACTGTCAATCCTTCTGTACCAAGCTCTGGGAGCTTGCTTTAATCCGTACAAATCCTTTTTCAGCTTGCATACACGTGTTCTTCCATCTTTAACCTCAAATCCTTGAGGTTGTTCTATGTACACTTCTTCAATTACACCATTCAGGAAAGCTGTCTTAACATCCATTTGGTGTAATTTCCACTTCATCATAGATGCAAGTGCCATGATAGTTCTAATTGAACTGTACCTAGCAACTGGTGCAAATGTTTCTTCATAGTCAATTCCCTCCTTTTGAGAGAATCCTCTGGCTACAAATCTTGCCTTATATTTTTCAATGCTACCATCTGCAGCATGTTTTATTTTGAATATCCATTTGGAAGAAACCACACTTTTATCTTTTGGTTTGGGAACTATATCCCAAACATCATTTTTCATTATTGAATGGTATTCTTTTGTTATTGCTTCTACCCACTCCTTATTCTGAACTGCCTCTTCATAGCTAGTAGGTTGTTGATCCACAAGGTCACACATCAAAGCCACATAGTTGGATACTAGCTTTGGTTTCTTTCTTTCTCTAATGGAGCCTTCATGAGCTCCATATTTTTCAGCTCCTTGAATAATGTCTCTAGCCCATGCTGGCCTTCTTTTCCTAGATAAGTTTGTAATAGGGGGTTCTTGTGGTTCCAACATGTCATGATCCTCTGGTGTATCAGCTTCAGGGATGGGCACAACTTCTGTGATTCTAGGAGGTGTATCTTCTTCATATATTTCTTCAAGTTGGCACTTCCTAGATTTCTTGAGAGCTGCTTCTTCATCAAATGTTACATCTCTACTTATTTCCATATGATGAAAACCAGGTATGTAAATTCTGAAAGCTTTGGATGATTCACAATATCCAACAAATATTCCCTTCTTACCATAGGGATCCAACTTGGTTCTCTTTTCTTTTGGAATGTGAATGTACACAGGACATCCAAATATTTTGAGATGACTTACCTCAGGCTTCTTTCCTGTGAACACTTCTTCTAGAGTCTTGAATTTAAGAGCACTATGGGAAAGTCTATTTTGTACATAGACTGTTGTCCTAGCTGCTTCAGCCCATAGATACATGGGTAGATATTGGTCATGTATCATAGTCTTTATAGCTTCCATGATAGTTCTATTCTTTCTTTCAGCAACCCCATTTTGTTGGGGATTGTAGGGAGTGGTTAGTTCCCTCTTGATTCCAGCTTCCTTACAAAAGTCTTCAAAGTCCTTTGAAGTATATTCTCCACCATTATCTGTTCTGAGAATCTTGATTTTCTTTTCTGAGAGATTTTATATTAGGGCCTTGAACTCTTTGAATTTTCCAAAGACTTCATTCTTACATTTTAGAAAGTATATCCAAGTCTTCCTTGAATAGTCATCAATGAAAGAGAGATAGTATTCAAACCCACTTAGGGATGTGGTGGGAATTGGTCCACATACATCTGAGTGTATTAACTCCAAAA
Source organism: Larix kaempferi (assembly GCA_027924585.1). Taxonomy (NCBI): domain Eukaryota; kingdom Viridiplantae; phylum Streptophyta; class Pinopsida; order Pinales; family Pinaceae; genus Larix; species Larix kaempferi. The sequence continues at coordinate 3,933,107 of BSBM01000369.1, forward strand.
TGTTCTTAGTCTTTGTTTCACTCTTTGGAAAAGGGTTCTTGACATTCTTCCCTTTTTCACATCCTTTGCATGAGCCATTATGGTCAATCTTTAAGTCTGGTAATCCTATGACCACCTTTCTCACATAGGGTAGGGCCTTGTAGTTAATGTGAGCAAGCCTTCTATGCCATAGTTCATTGGGGCTAGAGGTTTCATGGACAAGGGAAGCTTCTGGGTGACCCTTGAGTTTGTAAAGACCTCCTTCTTCTTCACCAATGACAATTGCATCCTCAATTGATTTTCCTTTGGGCCACATAAGTACTTGACCATCAATAAATGCAATTCTAAATCCTTTCTTATCTAGTGCTGAGATAGAAAGTAGGTTCTTCTTCAAACCTGGAACATATATAATTTCTTTCATCTTCAAGGGTGTTCCAGAATCAATATTGTAGCTTGCTTCACCAATTCCCTTGATCGGATATTGATAATCATCTCCTAGAGATACCTTTTGTGGAGAAGACTTTTCTTCAAGTCTTGAGAGAGTTTTCTTTTGACCTGTCATGTGCTTTGAAGCACCACTATCAATGAGCCATGTATCTTCTCCAGGAGACACAGATCCAAAGAGTGCAAAAAATAGAACATACTCTTTTGCATCTTCTTCTTCATTCCTTCTAGATATTTTCCTAGGGAGAGGCCTTTCTTCTTCTTCTTCTTCATTTCTTTTGGATCTTTTCCTATGAGGTCTTACTTCCTCTTCCTCTTCTTCTTCACTATCATATTCTGCAAGATGTGCTTGATGTCTTTTATAATGAATATTTTTCTTCTTGATTGAAGGACAAAATCTAGCAATGTGTACTTCTTTATGACAGTTGAAACATTGGAAGGAAGAGAACTTTCCTTTTCCTTTCTTCTGAAATCTTTGTGGAGATTGAGACTCCTTGTGCTTGTCCTTCTTGAAGTAAGATTGATTCTTCCTTCTCTTAGTGTGTGTAGCCAAGGCTTGGTCATCCTCCTTGAGAAGGGATTCTCTGTTGGATACCCTAGCTTCTTCTTGAACACAATCCTCTCATGCTACATCAAACTTCATACTTTCTTTTCTGGCACACATGGTTTGTATGAATGACTCCCAAGGTCTAGTGAGACCATTTAGAGCAGTCATCACAAGTTCATCTTCATCAAGAGTATCACTAATGGCATCTAGTTGCTCCTTGATTTGGGAGACCCTTGAGAAGTAGTCTTGAATGGATTCTCCTTTGTGCATCTTGGTACTCTTCAACTGAGTTCTTAGATTCATCTTCCTATTGATGTTCTTTTCTTCATACATTCTTCCTAGGGCATCATACATTTCCTTTGGAGTATTCTTGGATGCCACTTGGGGAATCAAGTGGTCTTTAATAGAATCAACAATGATTCTCTTTGCCATAACCAAATCCTTTCTATGCTTCTCTTTGGCTTCATCTCCTTCAGGTTCTGCAACTTCATCCTTGATATATTGAGCAAGATCATTCTCTTCAAGAATGAGACCAATTCTGTATTTCCATGCCCGGAAATTCTCTATACCTTCAAGCTTGTCTTCAAGCTTAGTGCTTGGAGCCATCTTCTCTTGGGGGAGTCCAAGAGATAAATGATAGAGTAGGAAACTTTACCTTTTCACTTTTTCGGATCTGCAACATAAATTCTAGTTTATCGCACTTTTGGTAAAACTAGGGTTTGACTTTCCCAGAGTTCTATCCAACGAAAAACCTCGATCCAAAGCTTAAAAGATAGATCTTTAGAATGGCTATTCAGCCATGCAACCAGAATTCAAAAATACTAACTTTTGCAGAAACCCTAATTTTTGGGAGAGAGAGAGAAATATAATTTCACCTTGTGAAAGATGTTCTATTCAGGCTAGCTCTGATACCATGTTAAGTTTAAACGAATTAGATTAGCAAGATCACTGAAAGAAACATAGTCACAAGATAGACAAAGATATTACCCTGGGAAACCCTCATGGGGTAGAAAACCCAGCAAAGCTTTCCTCAATAAGATGATCAACCAAAATACAAGATGTGCTCCAAGACTTGAACTCCTTCTTCTCTACCTCCTATGCAGACCTCTCAAACACAAGTGCGCTACTTTCTGAGTTGAGCAAGTGTGTCAAATGAGGATCTCTCCTCCTCTACTTATACTGATTCCCGACTGACCAAAATCCCTAGTGGGGCCGACCTCTCCTAGTGAAGTCTAATAACCCCTAAATAATAAAATTAGGGTCAAACCCCACATGGTGGGTCTAATAGCCCTAGTTACCATAGTTCATCGGAGGAATAAACATCTCCGAATACATAATAGAATCACCTCAGAGGGATGAAACATCTCCAGAATAATAAAGTACAAATATAATATTCTTAGAAGTTACAATATTCAACATGAACATGATGATGTTTTGCAATGACTCTTCTTGCATGGGATATCATCGTAATCCTATCTTTAATCCCCAAAGTCTTCATGTCAACCACAGTCAAGGAATTCAAGAAATCAATAGCACTTTGTGTTGTTTCTATTGGTCTTCTCCCTAGATTTTCCATTGTGACTGTACAATTTTGCAAAGCTATACTTATCACTACTCCCTTATCTTGTATGAAATTTAAATAGGATCTCAAATTAGCTGCTTCAATCACGATTGCATCCCAAATTAGGTGTCTAGCTCCTTGCATAGGCAATTTCCCTGTTACTTTTTCCACCAATTTCTCATTTTGCTCTTCTAGTTTTTTTATTCTTTTCTTCCAATGCTTCCTTTTCCTTTTCTTTTCTTTGCATTTATTCTATCAAACCTTGATTCTCTGTTCTTAATTTTTTTATCTCTTCTTCTTTCAAGCTTATTTGTGACATTGCTTGAACCAAATCTTTTGTACCATTTTCTGTATTTGACTTACCTGCTGCTATTTGGTTATTTGTCTCTAAAATTAAGACAATCTCATTTAAATCATCAATCTTGGCTAGAAGTGTATCCCTTTCTCCTTTCCATCCACTTTGGTCTTCTGCAATCTTCAACAACTTTGCTTTTGTGTCAATTAATTCTTGAGACAAGGCTTCTTTTTGTTTTTCTAATTCTGTTAACTTTGAAGCCTGAATTAATTGAGTGGTTGGTATTTTAAGTTTTTTCTTCAATATTTGGATGGTATTATCTTTCTCAGCCAAAATATTTTTAGTAGCCCGTCCTTTGTCTGGTTCATTGTCCATAGCAAATATATCATTATGGAGCCTTTTAATTTGTAGCTGATATGTTTTATTTTCTATTTTTTCCTGTTTCAATTGATTCTCCCATCTTAAAACAGTGGATTGCAATTTGGTATTTGCTAGGGAAATTTTCATCAAATCTTCATATATTACTTCCCTAGTCTGCTTATGTAAATGAATTTTATCAGGTATGGGGAACCGATGTAAATTCAACTTCATCTCTGAAATTTTGTCCTGGGTTGCCACTACCAAATTCAGTGTGTTTTTTACATGATCCTTTGTAGTAACCAATGAAACATCTTGGTATGATACATCCCTTACTTTTGAGTAAAGCTTCACCATTTCTTCTGAGGAAACACGTTTCTTTTGTCCACACTTGGTTAATAAGTCACTCCTTGAATTAAATCTTTCACTGGGTCTAGCTTGCTAGGATTCTTCAAAACTATACTCTTGAACCTGGAAAATAGGTTCCTGTTCTATATTTTCAATTTTTTCTGGTGTCAATCTCTACCATTTCCTCATCTGAATCATTTTTTTCCCTTTTCGACACTTCTGACTGCTCAATTATTTTCCCATCATCTTTTGGAAGGCTTCTTTTACCAATAACATCCACTTGACTAGAAGCTAGAAAGATTAATACAAATGAATGTATTGTCTCGGGTGTATCTACCTACATTATCTCCATACTTGGATGATATTCCATTAAATTAGCTCTCTCAGCTAACCCTTCTATTTCTTCATGGTCAAAAGCTTTATTCTTATTTTGATGTCTCCTCTCTGATATAATATGACGAGGATCATAATTAACTTTGGTAGCTTTTGAAAATTTCATATCTTGTAGTAATCCTTCAATAAGGGAGAGGGAAACTTTGTTTTTGATGATCAAAGGGCCAATCTTCATGGGATACTTGATCTCAGAGGATTTTCTGAAAATCAAGAAGTTTTCATTCTCCACGATTATCTTATGTTTGAAAAATTCTAGGGAAAAAACTCTGGGAGTAAAAAACGCAGGTAGGACATAACTCATGAATAAAACCATAAAATATGATGATAGTGTGGTCTTTTAAAAGGAACCAATCTCCAACTTTCTGATCTGCACTAAACTGTAAAACTTCCTCAATCTCGGGAAAAACTCTTGGGGGTTGTTCTTGAAATATTAGTCTATATATGACATGATCATATTCTTGTAATCAAAAGTACTACTTATGATTTCAGAAGTGGATAGGATCTCTAGAAACTGTAAATTTGCTTCATTAAAGAACAAAAACATTATGATCAAATAAGACTGAAAACAAAAATGTCTTGTCAGGTGGAAATTTACTAACTGAAAGTGAATACTCTCAGCTAGAAATTCATCATACTTAAGGCAGGGTAACTGACTGGACTAAGACTCCATATGGTGCTTTCCTATTCTAAACAACAGGCTGATCAAAGTTTCTGGAACAAATATATCAGTATCTAACCCTAAGAACTGACTCAACAAGGAAATGACCCACTGAGATTCTTCATTAAACAACTTAATATTTAAAGGGAAAGGCTCATTTTCAACAGAAATGTCTGGTTTTAGGCATTTAGAAAAGAAAACTTGTTTTCCTTGCGTAGAGGTCTGATTAAAGTTTTCGACTAGGGTTTCTTCGACAAAATCCTCTAAATTTTGGAGAAATGACTTGAGAATATCTAAAGAGCTTTTGACCATTTGGGAATTCACTAGACAAAGGATTCTAGACCTACTTAAGTCCATGATAACCCGTTCTGACTGAGAATAATTTGATGCACACCAGGTTATGAAATCTGGGAAGTTAGGGTTTTTGGCAGACAAAAATGGTGAAAGAATGACCTTTGCACCCCGTGCAAATCAATTCCTTGCTCATATAGAACCTTTAGCTTGTCTTTTATTTCCTATACTAGACCGAAAGATAACATAGGATAAAAAATGTCCCCATCCCTGCCCTCAAAGATCTCTTCTAACCTGCTAAACTCTTTTATTTGTTCATCTAACCCTTCTTTTTCCATTTTTAAAGGAACAAAATAGTTAGAAAGATTTGTAGCCTACCTGGAAAACGACATCTGTATAGTGTATTTCATTCATGCTTCCTGTTGCCGTATACACCTCCATTATCATAGACGTGTCCTTCTTCCAGGTATCGGAAACAAAATGATTCCATTCCTGTGACCACCTTCGCCTTTATAAAATCAAACGACGAAATCACAACCATTGATATTTGGCACATGAATCTTTCTCTACCATCGATCCCATCACCTTTTGTCACTTTAGTGGTTTCGGGATGCTCAAAAACTGTTTTCCGAAACCATCCTTCACATCGCGGAATGCCTTGTTGCTCGACACGTGGGAGGAGGTATTTTTTCTACCACAATTCACCACTCTCATTGTCTGCGCTACTTCCCACTCTAGAACGATCCTCAACCATCGATCTAGAGACATTTTATTTCACAACCGTGGATATATTTTGGGGATTAAAGCATTCTTTTATCATTCTCCTCCGTTCGTCTCCATCGTTGATTTTTCATAAACTTTTTATGACCCTTGATCTACGTCTCTTTTTATCACCTTTGTATTTTGGAGATCCGCTATTTCATTGAACACAATCCATTATTTTAGAATTCTTTGACTAGGTCTTAGCAACCTTCCACTGTGTTATCCTCCAATTTAGTGTATCTGCCACATTTTAACACTAGGCCATTTTATCAATGGATTTCTGCTATTTTTAGGATTTTTTTACTAGTTTTCCTTCATTATAATTAATTTGAAATCTCATCATGAAATTTCCATGGCATAAAAATTAATCATGTGTCAATAGGGACTATGGGTTACTCTCCCTAACATTAGTTGTTGGACCCTATTCTTGGTTATTCTCACCTATGGAGTTACTATTGCACCTTATTCATGGTTTAGTAGACTCCTATTGCTATAATGCCCCCTCATTAAGGTTTGGTGGGCCCCACTTGGTGAATGATACCTCCTTGGATGAGAGATACTCCTTTTTTTGGGTCCCCACTTGAATTAAGGAACCCTCTCCCTAGATTCTAGGAGCTATAAGCTAGATTTTAGCTTCCACACGCTAGAATTTAGCCTCCACCACAACAAGTGAACCCCACTCCTCTATTCATGGAGATGCTCCCTATTTTTGTGCATACAAGTTATTTATGATCCTATTGGACCCACTCTCTCACCTCTCATGACTAGTGTGCCCTCCTTGAGATATTATTGACCTCCACTCCTTGGTTTTAATTACTCCTCCTCATAGTGCTAATTTTGGGAATGGAATATCCTAAGCTAAGTCACCACTCAATCAATTCAAGTTAAGTCTCCATGATGAATCCTAACCACACCTTAACCAACTTGAGTTGGTCTCCTTAGGTTTGAATTTCCCTCCTTGAGTGTTATTTATACATGAGTTATCTCCTTATTGTGCTAGTTAGATAGTGGGTTGGTGGTGGTCATTGTGACTTGTGTTATGTGTGAGAGAGTGGTGTTACTAGAGAGTTTCTAGTTGTTTACCTTTGTCCCCTCAAGGACCATTAATTTTCCCTAGTCTAGCACATAAATCCATTGGGTGAGAGTGGTGATATCCGAAGGGTAGTGGTGAGCACTGGTAGTCACAATTCACTGGGTAGTGTAGACGGAAGGGAAAGTAAGTGGTGAGGGAGTGAACTGTGGCTACTCTGGTTGAGAGTACCTCTACTTATGGAACCATGTCCTCAGTTTGGAGGTGACTATCATGCTGAGAGATACACGAGCATGACATGCCTATGACTGGGAGGAATGTGGTCCTATTGAATCCAGTTGCATTCTTGAGATAAGTATTTGCTTATGCGTTATTTATTCTATTTTATTATGCATATGTACCGTGGAGGATAAATTAATTTATTTTTATGTTTATGGATGTTATGTTAGCGGTTGAATGCAAGATGGACGCTCTATATATGTTATAAAGATTGCTGTGTTATTAATTGAATGTAGGTGGATGACCTTTTTGCGATATTGAACCGAATTGCGAAGAGCCTTCCCTCTCTTCTATAGCCCCTCTAATTTCTCTTCTCTTTCTCATGGATCTATGATTGCAAGTGGCAACCATTTGTTCTCTTTCTCTCATGGTATTCTATAGTTGTAGGTGGCAGCCATCTCTTTTATTTTTCTTATTTTTTCTATGGCTATAGATGGTTGCCTTCTCTTATGTTTCTTTTATGGGTTTAATGGATATAAATGATAGCTTGAGATTCGATGTATTATGAGCCTAGATGGATGTAGATGACATCCATAAAAATGTGATTGTATTAGTGTTAGATGGCTACGGATGACAACCATAAAAGTATGATTTGTACTAATGATTGATGGGTGGAGGGTGGAAACCATGAAATCTGACTTTGAGTGAATGATGGTTTGTTAAGATCCTAGTGGGCAGCCTTCACTAACATCTTGAGGTTTTGGTGTAATGGTTTGTATCATTTGGTATCAGAGCCTCCACCCAGGTTCAAGTCACAGAGCGGGTGGCAACGCCGGCATTGCAGTGTTCGCCCGGGGCTCGTACGGCGCAAAGGGGACACCACTGTACGGGCGCACATCCAGCCCAGAGTCTGGACTGCGGAGCATGGTGGGATGTTAAGATCCTAGTGGGTGGCCTTCACTAACATCTCAAGGTTTTGGTGTAATGGTTTGTATCATGGTTGTAGGGGAAAACCATGTGATTTGTTTTGTGTGGCTGTAGATGTATCCTTAATTTGTTTCTATTATTCACTATCTAAAATTAGCACTCACATAACCACACTAATAATCTCATATCGAAACACAATTGGATGATAACAAGAACAATAATGCACTTACGATCATCTACAATTGTCTATAATTTTTCACTAGCACTACAATCCAAAAATTACGATCATATACATGAGCTAAATATTCTCATTTGGCCATTACAATATCATCTATCATGCTTTTACTCATAAACAATCAATGCATGCAAGTGAAATACATTACCTTACATAGCATGTTTTTTAGTAAAGGGTATGTTTTTACTTTTTGAAAAAGGGTTGAATGTTAATCTATTGACTCTGGCATGCTGGCCTAGTCTTAGTAACCTTATTCCTCTCTACTAAGCATTTCCCCTTGGTTCCCGTGGTGTCTCTGGCCTTGTTTTCGGGACTGGGCACACCACACTATCCATTTAGTAGAATATTGCATTAGATTGTACTTGATCCACACACGCCTAGGTGCACGACGGGGACAACAGTTCAATTGAATGAGTCGGTTCTTTTATGGAGGAAGCATAATAAGAAAATGCAAAGCATGAATACACTACATAGATAAACACAAGCACACACAGACAATATGCAGGAATGCGAACTGATCTTCTCTATTACTGGCAAAAAGATAGATCCATGTATGTTACAATATTATACATGCTTATATAGAATGTTGAGATGCTTGGGTGCCTTCCTGTTACATTCAGTTACAAGAGAAGTTAGAACGGTTAGGAAGTTCAACCGTTACAGTTGGCTGGAAGACAGAGGGACAATCTGTTGTGGCTTGATAGTCGCAAATCACAAGTCAACATTGCATGTCGATGTTGTGAAACTATTTGAGGTCGCTGAACTTGTTGAAGTTGTTGAGATTGTTGAAGTCATGTCGAAGTTGATAACTTGCCTAAGTTGTGTCGAAGTCGATGAATTGTCGCAGTTGATGTTAGCATTTGACAACAATTCCAACTGCTGAGTGGATCAGACCTCCTTCCTTAAGAAATAATGGTCCTCATTGTTTGCTCGATCAGGTGAGGAAACTTATCGGTTAGTTCAGTAATAGAGTACCATTTTACTTGTGCGGGAATCTGTCCAGCTTTAGAAACCTGAAACAAGGGAATTGTGTTCGTCCTTGTATGTCATACTCATCGTCCCATGATGGTGTCGCAAGGAAGAGGTTGAATTGGGCGAACATTTCAGTTCGTTGTCGAGCTAGCGCTTGCTCTATGAGTTGTTGTGTCTCATCGATTGCATGTCTATTGCCTGTTTCTCCTGCCATATCTGAAGGTAGTGTCTGCTTGGATTGAATAGTTTGCGAGCATGTCTGAACCGACATATGTTAGGTAACTTCGATGGAAGTGTCTATGCACAACTTAAGATTTGGATCAAGCCAACTGCTCTGATACCAATGATCCACACGTGCCCAGGTGCATGAGGGGGACAAAAGTTCGACTGAATGAGTCGGTTTTGTTATGGCAGAAGCATAATAAGAAAATGCAAATCAGGAATACACTACACATATAAACACAAGTACACACTATGCAACAATACGAATTGATCTTCTCTATTACTAGCAAAAAGATAGATCCATGTATGTTACAATATTATACATGCTTATATAGAATGCTGAGACGCTTGGGTGCCTGCCCATTACATTCAGTTACAAGAGAAGTTAGAACGGTTCGAAAGTTCAACCGTTATAGTCGACTGGAATACAAAGAGACAATCTGTCATGGTTCGACAGTCGCAAATCGCAAGTTCACCCAGCATATCGACGTCGCGAAACTATTTGAGGTCGTTGAACTTGTCGAAGTTGCTGATCTTGTCGAAGTCGTGTCAAAGTCTATAACTTGCCAAAGTTGTGTCAAAGTCGATGACTTGTTGCAGTTGATGTTAGCATTCGACAACAATGCCAACTGCTGAGTGGATCACTACTAGCCTTTTGGAATGTTCCATAGAACCTCTAAGCGAGAGTTGTCGCTAAGTTCCATAGTTTGTGGTCATCTTAAAACCACTCATTTAGTATAAGATAGTCAACTTCTACTTGCCTTTCAGAATGTTCTAGGAACCTTTGAGCCTTCAAACCAAGTTCCATAGTTTTTGGTCACTCTTAAACCACCTTCATGGTTCACGATTTTATACCTGCTGAGATCGAGAGTTTGTGTCGTCTTTAAACCACCCACGTAGTAGAAGACTTTAGCTTCTACTACCCCCCTTTGGTTACTGGTCATCCAAAACCACCACTTCAAAGAACACTTGTATTTAGCAGGAGATGCCAACTTCTGCTAACTTGCTTGGCATAGTCAGATTATCAAGTTGGAGATGTTCAACCTTTTGCAGCCGTCCTTCTCTGGTTATCCAGCTCTCTTTTCTTGGACTCATATACACCCCTTTGGATTAAGGGGGGGTTTGTTGGAAACTAATCCGTGAAGTTAGGAGACAAAGAGTCTTTGGGAGTCCAAAAGACACCTTGGGAATTTGGAATCCAAGAGACATCAGATGTGTATTTATATGTACATACCTAATGAGGGAAATATTGTGTGTTCACGCTTAAATATTTGTTTTGTGTGTATGATTGATGTATTTGGTTGTGTGTTTAAGCCAATCTCTCTATTTTCCCAAATGGACAACTTAACAAAGAGGTAGTAAACATTTTTTGAGATTTATGGAAAACCTATGTGAAATTCATGAGGAGTGAAATCTCATTCAAATGAAAGTTAAGATGTTTAATAAATATCAAAGACCAAATTATTTTGGTAGTCAATTTAAAAGAAAAAAGGCCAATGCATTAGTTTTGTTTTGATTAATTTATTATTTTCTTATGTATATGGAGTATTTTGAGTAAAAAGCCATTCAATCACATAAATTTCACCATGGAAGTCCAAGAGAAAGGTTTATCCAAAGAAGACTCATACAGATAAATGCTTGCATACGGACTCACATCATCACCCATTACAAAATTCAATAGTGGTAGATCATTCTTATAAAAAATGCCATCAAATGTGCATGAAGGATACAAAGGTGACTGTCATAGAAAAACATTACAATAGAAAATGGATAATCCACATAGAAGAGCATTACAATAGAAGACGGATCTACATAATCTACATTATACATCATCTTAAAAACAAAATGTCCTTAAATTCCCAAAAAACTAAGCAATAAATTAGTCAAAACAAAACTATATACATTGGAATTTTTTTTACTAAGGGAAACAAATGAACACTTATTTTAAATTTACTACCAAAATAATTTGATCTTTAATATTTATTAAACATCTTAAACCCTCATTAAATATTAAGCCCTCATTTCAATGAGATTTCACTCATAACCATATACTCAAAGGAATAATCCAATACATTTATTACAAAATTTCACAAAGGTTTTCTAAATATCTTAAAAAGACAAAATCTTAACCTATTAAAAGTACAATTTAAGTAATATTTTAACAACCAAAAGCTCATTAACTTTTTTTTCACACAAAAAGCTCATTAACTTATAAGAAGTAGAGAGTATTTGACTTGAAAAATTGTAAATAAAAAATCACAAATTAAAATCCCATGATTACTTATTAAAAAACAGCCTATTTAAACCCAAAACAAGTACATAAAACCTAAAACATTATACCTTTTTATAGTTTATACATAATTTTTTTTAGTTTGCGTGGAATTTGATCTGCATCAAATTACGAAGTCCATATTTGTGGGCTGTTGCCCTGGAAATGTTGAAGTCCATATTTGTGGGCTGTTGCCCCTGGAAATGTTGAAACCAGGGGCGTAGAAGATAAGAAAAAAACACCGTACCTTAACAGGTGGCTGTATCTAGTCTTCTTTATTCCATGAAAAAAAGAGGCTGTACTTAGCCTTCTTTATCTCATTGATGAAAAATGGAAATTTTGGGATGTTAGACCCACAAGCATAGAAAATATGTAAAGAAAACGCCATGGCAGTATTTAGTCTTCTTTGTCTCTTCGATGAAGAGAGCAATTTTGGGATGTTAGACCCACAACCGTGGAAAATTCAAAATATGCAAAGAAAACGCCGATCAGTGGCTGTATTAATTAGTCTTATCTCTTCGATGAATGAGACAGAAATTGCAGATGATATAGAGTCTTCATTAGATCTCTGATATGATCCAGGAAAAAGGAAAATAGAAAATCCTTGCGGGATGATGGATAGCCAGAATGGGAAAAGGCTTCATTTTCTGCTGTTTCCATGGCTGGCGCAGGGCCACATAAATCCCTTCCTGGAGCTCTCGAAGGCTCTTGCAATCCACGGCCACATAGTCTCTTTTCTCTCCACGCCCATTAACATCTCCAGAATCAGGCCGTCGTTACAACTTCATGACTGCTCGGGTCGAATCGATCTGTTGGAACTGCCGTTACCGCTCACGGAAGGCCTAACTCCCGGGGCGGAATGCACGGCAGACATCCCAGTAGAAATGGCGTTTGCGCTCCAGAAAGCCCTAGACGGTATGGAGAAACCTTTCCGAACTCTTCTCCGGCAGCTCTCGCCAGATTACGTCGTTCATGACTTCTCTCAGTATTGGACCCAGAGCGCCGCTGTGGAGATGCGGGTACCGGCCGTATATTTCTCGGTCTATTCGCCGGCGACCTGCGGCTATGTTTTCCATCCTTCTAATTTATGGAATCAGGAAATAACTGCTGAGCAGTTGGCGGTTCCGCCGCTCGGATTCCCGTGTTCGTCGATCTCGTTCACGCTGTACGAAGCGCGGGATGTGTTAGTTATGTTTGAAGGAATAGCCGGGCATGATATTACTCCGGCCTATCGTCTCGCTAAATGCCTGCAAGGATGCGTGGCGGTGGCCGTGAAATCCTGCTTTAAAGATGAAGATAAGTATATTCGTTATTTCCAGGGTGCTATCGGAGTTCCGGTGCTCTCTGTCGGCTCGCTCATACCCGCCGCTAAGCCCGTCGTGGACAGCCGCGAGCGCTCCGATCTGCTGAAATGGCTGGACCGACAGAGGCCGTCCTCTGTCGTGTTTGTCTCTTTTGGCAGCGAGACATTTCTGTCGAGAGAGCAAACCCACGAGCTGGCACTGGGATTGGAGGCGAGCGAGTTCCCCTTCCTCTGGTCGCTGCGTGCTCCGCAGTTCTCAGACAGCACCCTGGAAGATCCCCGGGAGTTCCTTCCCGAGGGATTCGAGACTCGAACACGGGACCGGGGGCTAGTCGTTGGCGGCTGGGTGCCGCAGATTCAGATAGTCTCGCACCCGTCCGTGGGTGGGTATCTGAGTCATGGCGGGTGGAGCTCCTCCATGGAGGCGCTAAGGTTCGGAGTGCCGCTCGTTCTCCTGCCTATAAAACTTGATCAGAGTTTGAATGCCCGGCAAATAACGGCCGAATTGAAGGCGGGGATCGAGATTCAAAGAGGAGACGATGGATGTTTTCTCAGCGAACACATAGCTACAGCAATTGGAATAGTAATGGCGGGAGAAGAGGGGAAGAAGTTGAGATCAAAAGTGGCCGAAGCCCGCGAGATTATCCTCGCCAATTCTGGACGTCAACAGACTTATATCCATGATTTCATCGAACAACTCGAACAGATAGCAGTAGAGTACAAGCAGAAGTGAAAATTATTGAATATCCTTGCAACAGTTATGTAGGTAGAGGACTTCTGGGTCGGTAATGTATATTTTATGCTGTTAATTTTAATTACTCTCGTAAACTCTGAATGTTCTTATGTGGCTGGATTTTTAATATTAGTAAGCAAATCGTTTTAGATTTTTTAACTTTCGTTCTATATTTTTGTCCGGATGATCAAAACAACTATTTTTATTAATCAAATTATTATTTTATTATATGAATTTATATAAATTTTGTGTTTATTTACGATTTTAACAAAAAAATCACCCAAAAATATTAAAAACTTAAAAAATTAAGTTGGAAATGATGTCATAAAAAATTATCATAATTGAAAGTAACCACGACTTAACCAATCGTTGGCCTGGAATAAATTTACACTTTCATGGTTGTTTCCCATTTAAATTGAATATCGTTTTATTAGTGGTGTCATGGAGAGAATCTAGTTTGAACATGATTTTATTGGTGGTTTCCCATTTAAATTGAATATGGTTTTATTAGTCCGTGTTAGGTAGGAAATATAGTTTGAACATGATTTTATTAGTCTTCGTCATGTAAAGCTCTCTATTGAAATCAAAATCTTTTTATTAAATTTGCTATTATTTTACTAAATTTTATTTATTAATTTGAAAAATACATCCCCTCGAACCCTTCAAAAAAGAAAGGGGCAAGGAAAATTAACGAGGCATAAAAACTCGAAAACAAAAGATCCACGAAGAGGGTCCTCGGTTACTAGATTCAGGGCAAATGGCTACGTTACCAGACAAGTATTTTGTATTCAACCCAAAGTTTAGTTTCACTATGAAAGTTAAATCCTGGAATATGAAGGGGGGTGGGTGGGAAAAGCAAGCAGCGGATTCTCAAAAAAAATCATAAAGGTTCGTAAGGTCCACGCTGCCGAACGCGGGGTCAAGGGTAAACCAAATTTTATTTGTTATTTATTAAATATGTTGATTTTATTAAATATCTCTATTTTCAAAATTATTAAAAAATATATTTATCTAAAATAACTAATTTTTCCAGCAATAAAATAACTAATATTTTATGACATTATGACTCTAACTTAACATATCTTCCATTAAATCTTTGTCCACAGAGTTAGTTAGGATTTTTTGTTCACATACATTTATGAGTGGATTAATTGAGTAATAGGGTAGTGGGAGTGGGGAAGGCCCTATAAATATGTAGTGGGTTGGAATTTTTGAGGTTGTTAGTTTGTTGATTAGTCCGTTGGAGAGTTCATTGGTTGGCCCTGTTTTGGTATGTATTGCGAAGATATTATATGCTATGAGAAAAGAGTCGCATGATTTGGGCTATGTGTACAGATAAAGTGGTTTGATGAAGAGGGTCAACTTCGACATAGCAATGGAGAATCCAAGAAGATGGGCATTTTGACTATGTCAAGGGCGGAGTTGGATAAGTTAGTTAGGATTTTTTGGCCACATACATTTATGAGTGGAGTAGTTGAGTAGTGGGGTAGTGGGAGCGGGGTAGGTAGTGTGCGCTCTAAAAATATGTAGTGGGTTGGAATCTTTGAGGCTGTTAGTTTGTTGGTTAGTCGGTTGGAGAGTTCATTGGTTAGCCCTGTTTTGGTATGTATGGCGAATATATTGTATGCTATGAGAAAAGAGTCACATGATTTGTAAGTTGTGTGCATAGATCCACTATAAAAGAAGGAGAAATCTGTAATTCATTGTAAAAACATGAAGGGCTTATTTTCACTGCGATTCATGAATAAAGAAAGCACTTCCATGCTTTTCTCCCGTTTGGGTTTCCATGTTACATTTGGTGTTCAATGTGCATGAATGATGTGACAATGTGTTTTGTCTTTTGTTACATGTTGAATATTGTTGCATAAGTGTTGGTCAATGTGGATGTATGAATGATATGTTAGTGAACCTATGTCACACATTAGAGGAAATTTGAGGTCTAAAATGGGCGTCCTAAGGAAAAAAAATAAAAATCCATGTCACACTACAAATATGCCATGCCACACTAAGTTAAAGGTGTTATCTGGTGAAGGCCAACCCATAATATCTCAGTAGTTGACAAGTCTGTTGGGTTAGCGCAGAGTTAAGAGATGATGGTTGAAAATAATAATGAAAGGTTTAGATTCTTGTGCATACACAATAAATGATTTATTGGTAAATATTTTAAATTTATATTATAATTTCTTTAATTTCTTTAATTTTTTAATAAATGTACCACTACTTTTTATATATTTAATAAAATATAAGACTTAAAAAAAACTATAATTACAATGAAAAATATAATTACAATAATACTAAAAATAAACAATCACTATTTTTATTTGATTTTATATTATCATTACTTCCAAGTCCTTTAAAATACAAATATCACATTAATTATAATGATACTGTAATTTTGAAATAATAAAATATTTATATAATTAATCTCTTAAAAATAAAAATAAATAATATTTAAAAAAATATCATAAATAAAAAAAATTAGGAGAGGGATAAAATAAGCTTTCGCTATTTTTGTGATAGTGTTCTCCTCCAAACTTAGAATTTGATGTTTTTGGTACTGTTGGAAATGTTTCGATAAGAGCTACAACTTTTTATGAGATTTCACACCCATGTTTTGGGGAGGACATTTTAGTACTACATTTGCACTAAAATGTACGCCCCAAAACATTGATGTAGAATATTGGGAAACTCAAAATACAAAAGTTATAGCTCTCGTTGCGGTCTTTCCAATGGTATTGAAATCGTCAAATTATGAGTTTGGAAGAGAAAGTTATCGCAAAAATAGCAAAAAATTATTTGATCTCTCTCCTATTTTATTTATTTATTTATGATACTTTTTTAAAATATTGTTTATTTTTATTTAAAAAAATTAATTATATAAATGTTTTTATTATTTCAAAATTACTCAACTATCATCTTAATTAATGTGAGATCTGTATCTTAAATAACTTAGAAGTAGTGATAATATAAAATACTCCATATTTATTATTTCAAAATTACTCCATTATCATCTTAATTAATGTGAGATTTATATTTGAAAGAACCTAAAAGTAGTGATAATATAAATACTCTATATTTATTATTTCAAGTATATATATATATATATATATATATATATATCATATTTCAAGATGAACTTTTCAAAATCTTAACCGAGATGAGGTTTATATGAAGTTATCTATTGTCAAATAAAATTATGACGCATAAGCATCTTTGAGTTCTATATGACCAAATCAACCATAATGGTTGAACAAAGTTATTGAAATTCTATTGGTTTGAGAAATCCAACTCATCCACGGCACATTTTTTTATAAGGCCCATTTTAGACCTCAAATTTCCTCTAACGACCAGTTAAATGATATACAAGCAATTCCCCCAAATACCTTTATTTTATGGTGTTATTTTCTCTTTATTCTATCTATCTATCTATAGTCATAACATGAATGAAGGAAATAGCTGGCATGACACTTGAATTCTCATGGACTTGATCGATCGACTCGAAGTAAATATAAATAAAGGGAAATAGCATTATGCATTTATGCACTCCGTTGATAGGGAGAGCAGGTCATTTATTCCCTCTTACTCATGTTCTGTATATGATATGATATTATTTTTCGTCTCTGACACCTCTTTATCCTCCATAATGCCCGAACACAAATATATTTTTAAAAGCAGTTAAAGTCATAATAAAATAGGTAAAAAACATGGCATGGGTATCAATTCACATGGGAGGAGCTAAAAGGTAAAAAATTGTTGGCGATGTCAAGCGCAAAAACAATCTTGAACAAATACTCCAATCCACAGTCGAGTATCGTATGTTGAAAGCAATCAGAACATCACCTAACTATTTTGAAAATATGAAAATGGATCTTTTTGCAATGATTTGACAGCTTGAACCTCCCACATTCTTTGTAACCTTTTTAAGTGTTGAACATATTTGAACACCTTTATGCAATGCACTACAACAAATTGAAAAAAAGATCTAGGAGATATGCAAGCTAGTCCCCTAGAAGAAAATATTTACTCATTAATAAGAAGATACCGAGTGCTTTGCACACGCTACTATAGACACATAATTTCAACACTAAAGTCTCTTATCTTAAAGAATAATTCATTCTTTGGAAAAGTACAAGATTGTTTTCTTTACAACCAAATTTCAACAAAGAAGATGCAAACATGAACATGGCCCAAGTTCAAAATGCACCTATTTATGGAAAAAGTCCTAATTAAAAGATTATCTCTTTTGTTGAGTGAACATCCACAAAATTGTCTTTGCATGATTAGAACCTTGTTCAAATCCAAACACATCATCACATAAGAACATGCAAAAAACATCGACATTCTGCATGCAGATTCAATTTCCCATTGCCTCCTATGGATAATACCATAATTATTGAACCACTGGAAGATTATCTTAAACATTTGATTGAAAGAGAAAAACAAATATTCCCTAATCTAGAACATAAAGAATACTCTAAAAACACGACACTCGTAGGTTTGCTATCAGATTTACAACTATCTAGAGACGGATACATTTTTCTATTGTGAGCTTCTCTTACTTGCCCTACCTTGATACTAAAAACAAAACCTTTTGGCATTTGGGTCAACTCATTTGCAAAAGCAATACCAAGCTTGTGGCAGGAAAATAAAGATGCACAATATATCTTTGATGCCTATGCTATAACAACATATGTAAGTTCTTACATGACCAAATTTGATATATCTATGACAGATGCTTTCAAAAAGATCAGAGAACAATGTATTTTGGAGAATGATGGAAGGATCGAAACAATATGAAAACTTGGAATTGTGCTTTTTATCACACAAGAAATATCCATTAGACAAGCAGTGCGTATCATACTCTCATTGCCCTTGCACTCATCTTCGAGAAAAACTATTGTCATCAACACTACTATAGAGGACAAAAAAACAACTGTGTTGAAAAAACCATCACTTTTGGAAAAAGAACCGGACAATTCTAAAGACATTATTTGTTGTACAATTTTGGACAAGTACATTGCACATCCTTCTGAGCTCGAAAATATATCGTTGGATGAATACGCATCTTTCTATAGTTTTGTGCACTCAATTACAACAAAGAGAAATAAAACATGTATCATACGATCTCTTCAATATAACAAGGAAAAAGATCCTGAGAATTTTTATAGAGAAAAATCATGCTCTTTATGCCACATAGAGACACTTTTGACTTCCTAAAGGCAGTTTCAAAACATGGTCTGGAGCATATCTCATTTCCAAAGAGAAAATAGAAATTGTAGAACAAATGTTCACAGCAAAAACAATAACAAAGTGGGGTGACATTGACAATGCTACGAAAACATTTGCATCTTAGGTTCAGGAGGAACCTATGGATCGGCTATCAAAAGAGAAGAGATTAACTATACCTGCATTCAAACAATATGGCATCCAACATGATCTTGTTTGCAATACTTAGTATATTGTAACAAAGGTAGGAAATGCATGTAATTTGACATGAAAACCATTTCTTTTACACATGTATTCCGAAGAAATTTGAACACTGAACAACAATCAGTTGTCAAATAAATTATTGGAAGGAAAAAAACAATCCCCACATCCCAATCCACATGTTCTTGATAGGAGGAGCGGGGATGGGAAAAACATACATTGTAAAAATAATATATGACAAGATTTGTTCCATTACTATGACAAACAAATTGATAGTGATCCTCTAAAAAAAGGGGCCTAGTAGTTTCATTTATTGAAAAAACAGCGTACAATGCATGCGACATTACAATCCACTCTGCTTTGATATTTCCATTAAATTCAACATTTACATGTTGTTGGCTTATTTCAAGGAACCAACAAAACCCCTTCTCACCGGCCCTTTCGGCAACAACCTGCGAACAGGATGAGGTCTCACCCGAGGTGTAGCTATGGGGGCACTGCGGAATCAGGTTTCCATAGTGATGTGATGAGTTGTTCAGACAGGACTACTGCGCAACGCACTATTAGACTTGCACTGCGAGCTCGACTACGCGATGATAGTCTGCGTCACGGTCCTTACTTCTGCAAGCGAAGATGCCTGCACAAGCAGTGCATCTACAGACTGTGCGATTCATATAGAATGTGAATCACAGGACATCGCAATTGATTTATACGCTTACCCTTCCAGAATTAACCCTTATGAAGGCTTTACTTTATCACTTAATCACCCATCTATTGCCTTAGATTCTTTAGCTTTATAACAATTGCAAGCAGACGAAGCGTACAATGCTGCACACACCCGGTGCTGCGCGTCAAAGAGTTATATAACCCGAACTCTACATACACATGCGATTATTCAAGGATCTGATACTTTCATAGACTTGGAATACTGAGCATTCAACATTCATTCATTCCTGAAATACTTAACATATCATTCCCATCTTTCTTCTATGGCGAATACATATAAAATCATTAATACACCAATTGATAAATGAGAATCCAAGCACCCAATGTAAGCAAATGCAAACACACAAACAATCACACTACACACTATTTAACGTGGTTCACCCCCAGGATGGAGGCTACGTCCATAAGAATTGTTGTTATATTAGTCTTTGGGAAGGGCACAACAGTTCTCTGTCTGCGCACTTAGCCGCAGACTCTCTTCTCTCTCTCAATGGGCCTCTGCGCACACAACTTGCAGAGCCTTTACAAAATGTTCCTCAACAAAGATTTATCAAATCAATAATGAGAACAATACAAAATGAAGAGTATTCAACAACCCAACCACGAACAACCCTTTCCCATACAAAAATGCCTTATTTATAGATCATGCCCGCAGGTCATGTCTTTACAGTTCGAAGGCCAAAACCCTTAGGTTTACTAAAATGTCACGGTTTTCCCTTAACCAGATTGTTGGCTTCTAGTAGCGAATATTCCATCATGGCCACCTTCAGCGCATTCCTCACATCTCTATCGGCCTTCCTATCGCACGCATGCCAACAGGTCGCTTTCACCGAGCCGTTCTTCCTCTAACGGTCTCGTGCGACTAGTTCAAGTAGTGGTTCTTCCGCATGTGTGACTAGTCATTTTCTTCCGCTTCTGCTCCTTACCCATCACCTGGCACTCATGGAGCATCTTTACCAAAAATAGAACAATGTTGGTCTAACCGGAATCTGTTCCGTCCAACACTCTACTCTACCGAATCCACGTAGACTGGACACATTGCAACACTGTCTCCTTGTAGCACTGATCTTTGCAGCTCTTCTGATGCTGCACTGTGTGCAACTTCGCAGCATCCCAAAAACTTATACCAAAAAGCATTCTAACTAAACTGTGCTCAGCTCCGCATTTCCAAAAATCCTTCTCGCTCAAAATGCCCCATTTGGGCTAGGCCCAACACATGTTTCTACTAAATTCAAATACCTTATATCTTCTGACAAAAGATTACAAAGAACTAAGAGTATTGTTAATTGATGAGGTTTCTTTAATAGGGACCTGAATGCTATACAACATAGACAAACGTCTATGTGAAATTATGCACATACCAACAAAACCATTTAGAAACCTCGATATTGTATTTTGTGGTGATTTGTGTCAAGCAAAACCTATGCATGACTCTTGTATTTTTGAACAACCAAAATTGCATCAATAGACATTTCCATACAATTTTTGACCTAATGCCATAAAATGCTAGGAACTTAGAATAGTTGTACGTCAAACAGAGAAAACATTCATATCGACCTTGAATAGAATGAGAACATGTTCTCAAACAATGGATGGCATTGATTACTTAAACCAGCATTGCTACAAACAACCACCAAAATATGCAACGTTTCCCTATCTTTTTCACTGTAATAAAGATGTTCAGGAACATAATTCAAAAATGTTGTCCACTATGCAAATAGAAACAATGTTGTGCATGTTCCTTCTGTAATAGTGCTAAACAAAGACATTCTTGTTGAGTTGATTGGAGGCAACTACTCCTGATATTATTTGGATTGAATTTGCAGACCCTAAATTTGGGCTAATTCAACGTACTACTATGCAATATTTTTATACACTTGTTGTGATGTCCAATCAGACACCAATTAAAATAATTGCAATTCAAACAACATTTTAAAATAGAAAAGGTGTTATGAGAAGAGAATTCCCAGTCCAATTGGCATGTGCACGAATGATCCATACAGCAGAAGGATTGACACTACAAAAATTGGTATTTGACCCAAAAGGAATTAAAAGGCATCGCCTTGTTTACACTACACTCTCACGTGTGAAAGATATCAACTTCCTTTACCTTTTCAAAATGCTAGAATAGGAAAAAAATCAACTTGTCCAAAATTCGCCACTGACATAAGTAGATTAAAAACACATGCAACTTGGCAATTTGAATATGGACTGCATTTAATGCCCAAAAAAAAACAAATACTCATTTCATCATTGAACACACATTTTTTTTTTGCATCACAATGATGTTCTCAACGATCATGAATTTATTCAAGTAGATATTCTATGTTTGCAAGAAACTCACCTGATACGCACACTTGGAAAAGAAACAAGATTACAAGAAACATCCAATTTCCTGTCAACATTTCTAGTGCATGGAATCCTTACACTGATTAAAAAACACATTTCTATCATCGGTTCACAAATTAAAAAAAACACTTTGCTGAGGAAATTTGCATTGATCTTTAATTGAACTACAATGTGCTGAAACTAGTGAACATTTACAATAGACCATGCACTTCACTTGATGATCTATTTCAGATACTAAAACCCATTTTGGCAACTTGCACATCAAACACTCAAATCATAGTAGCTAGTGATCTTAAAATTGACATGTTGCAGGATACAATATCAAAGAGAAAACTCCAATTGTTGCTTGATCATTTATGGACAAACTTGGAACACAAATGTATTGCTTTAAATATCGCAGATGCTTATTGGACTGATCACTATGTGAATTTTTGGTCAATCTCTGATAGAAATCCATAATATATTTATGATACACAATATTTCATTTACTTGAACAAAACATGATTTGACATTGATATTAGCACACTTTCATTGGCTTCCTATCCTTTGATAGCACCATGCATCCATTTTCAGGAGGAATCAAAATCAAATGCTATATATTCTTTTTTTTTTCAAGTTTCATATATTTCAAACTAAATAAATGTGCTTCCTTCATACTGGAAATGAGTTAAACATAGGTCAGTTTCTATAATCTATGACAATAATGTCATGCCCACCGTTTAAAATTCTGTTAATGTTCCTTGTATTATTATAATAATATACCTGTCGAAATAAAAATTTTCTTCCTTCCACTATTGAAGGAAAAATGGTGTTTTTGTTACTTGCTTGTGCACACATTCTTTTCTCCCCAATCAACACTTAAAAAATAGCACTTTGAAAAAGCATATGTAGCCTCTCCAAAGACAAAGTACTCACCACATGTCTCCATTTTCTAATAATGTACATTGTACTTAGGCTCCCAGAAATATGTCTTCATAGCAAATACCCCTTGTCAAGGTTGTTGTAAATGGAGTTTTGTTCAATATCTCCTCGTGCAAAACATTGTTTCCAACACTTCTTCAACTAAAACTATTTAAACTACATGGGATTTTCTCTATGCATATGTTGAAAAACCAACAAAAGAGCTGTAGAATTTTGTTTTTTCTCCTAATTTGTTTTTATTTTTACTATCATTGTGTTCCTGATTTTCCATTCCTTTTTAAATAGCTTATGTTATTTACACTAGTGAACAATGTTAGATACATCTAAACTATCTACTGCTCCGCACATCTACAATTTCTAAAACTTGAGCCCAAATCTACAACTCAGGATTAAAAACAAGGCAGCTTGTGCAACTGCAAATTGCTTTTAGAATGGCATCAAAAGAAAACAACCCAGTAACAAGTAAAGAATCCCCTCCTTTGCATGACACAATAGAGATAACAATAACACCGAACAATTTCACAATGGAGACAACATCAACTATTGAAAGTCCAAAGAGGTATGCAACTCTTTTTTTCCTTGTTGCTTGCTCTTAACATCATACTTGATACATGCAAATTGTCCCCCTTTTAACAAAAAACATATTTGTATTATTGATTTATGCTCCCTTTTCTTTGTGTATGGTAATAGTATATTAAAACAAACACCTCCAGAACCTGCTACTATTATAGAGCTATGCACAACAACACCAAAAATTGTTTTTGAAGGAGATGTATTATCCATATATGGTCCTAAACAATACACAACCCAATGTTCTCCTGTAAAGGCTCAAATATTGCATACAGACTTCATTGATAGAGACAGACTACTTAAAATAACAACAGACATAAGTAAAATTTTATCAAGTGGTTTGGAATCTACTTTTCAGTAGGAAAAACCCTTGGGATCACTTGTTTTGGGCTCAAGAAAAAAGAACAGTATGATAGAGGTGATGCTAATTATTCAATGGTCATATTTCCACATACAATAAATTCAGACAATAATCCGGTTTGCAAGATGTGGAAACTGGCTCAGGATATGACAATTAATTAGCTATTGTCATTGAATGAATCCTACGTTGTTGGCTCCATCGCAACAATTATTTTTGTGTGTCAATACAACAATAGACAGTTTGATTTTTATATCAAAGATGGTGAAATAGTGAATGACCACGCTATTGTAAATATCCCATTTACATATATATTGTCCTCTACAAAATGGCTATTTTCAAAAAAATATAAACTTTCTGGTTTCCTGTGTAAACATTTTTTTTGCAAATATCTTTATCAATTCATATTTGCAAAAAAGTGGTCATTGACTATTGTCATTTGCTCTTGCAGTTGCAAGTCAGTGAAGGCTACAAAGATCTTTTTTTGCAAATCCGGTAACAGCTTGTAGCTGGCAATCCTTCGATCTACCTGTTTAAGAACATTATCCAGAATGACACCAAAGGAAGCTAGATGCTCTGGACTTCTTTGGCTACCTTTATTGACCCTCTTAATGATGATTATGCAATTCAAAATTTGGTGCCAATTATTGAATAAAAACACATGTTTGATCTAAAAAACCGTTTCTTACTCATCTCATAAATAAATAAATAAAGAAAATTGCGCTTCGCTTTTCTACAAAGAAGACTCATTGCTTTATAGCATTTTATTATGGGATTTTTTCCCTTTTTTTTGCTTATTGTTCATTCCTCGCTACCATTTACTTTTTTCTTTGTCATAGGATTCAACAAAGAAAACATGCCTAACCCCATGTGTTGCACAACTGCAACTTGCAGATAGATCTCAGTACACCAATCGCTTAGCTAGAAAATATTATACTCAAAATGTTCAAAGATGCCATAAATTTTCCCTGTTTGCACACATTCAAATTGCATCTATATGTTTCACTCCAAAAAAAAGGCCTCCTTGATATTGTCTGTATTCTCAAATATGAAATATTGTTTCCATTGCAATAGATTCCATATTTGAATTGTTTAATTATGTTCATAAAATTGTTACTACTTAGGTGACAAAAAGATTCTATTGAAATGTTATTTCTTTCTTTTCCTCCTTTCAAATAACAATTGTCTTATAACCATTTGCAGATAGACAATGCAATTAGTCATATTGCTCTTGCTGTAAATTGATGCAATTTCTAAATTACAAATAAGCACTAGCAGAACACTGTTTCAAAATATGCTCATAAAATCTGCCTTGTTTTTTTAGCTAATTTTTTCTATGGATTTGACAGATATGTGGAATAATCGGAGCAAGGGACACATTTTCACCCCCACATCAATGCACTTGCATCGAATATTGTAAGAAGCCACTTTTTCAGAGTTGTGTGTCTCTGCATTCTGCAAACATGAAACGATGAGTATATATGAGCATCATCTGGAATGTAATTTAGCCACAGATGATGGGCTCATAGAATGCATGCTACGTAACCCACAGCTAAAATAGTACTATCCAGAGACAACAAATGTTTCATTTGAATATTATTCAAAAAACATATCATCCATAATTTTCAAATTGTGAAAGCTCTCCTAGCAAGCAATTTTTACATTGGCCTTGGACAGCAGAATCATCAATTTTACAAGAAATTTATTGGAATATTGTAATTAATGAGCTGATAGCGTATCTGATATGTGCCGGCTCTGTCAGACACTCAGTTAATCTGCAATGTCAGAAGTCAGTCAGTTAGTTTGCAGCCAATCTGACTCACGGCAAGTTAGTATTTAAGTAGATGTTTGTATTTCGCATGCTCATAACTTCTTAGGTAGAAATTTATAATAGTCTTTAATGTAACCCTGTAGCTTCAAAGTGAAGCAATCTTGAGTCGGTGATAATGAAACTCTATAAATGAAAATCACTCACAGAAGATTAAGTTAGAGATGAAAGAATAGAGATAAGAGAAGAAGAGAAGAAGTGAAAACCCGTGAAGTGTTTCAAAAGCCCAAGCTTTGTGTAAGAAGTGAAAGTTTGAAGTAAAACTCATCTCTCTGTAAGTGTGGCAAAGTTACTCTGTTTTACAGAGGTAATATACAAGTCTTTAGTTTTATGTATTAATTTCTCAAGAATGTTGGTTTATGCATCCCGGACATCTACTTCATATTGACCTGCGTAAATGTTGTTTACATTTACGGTCTGTAAATCAAATCAAGATTCCAAGTATTTCACGGTGGTAAAAGCCCTAGTTTAACTGCGTAGTAACTTATTCATATGTTTCGGTTCCTATGTTTTAGCATGAAATACATTTATACAAAGTTTGTTTAAGTTTGGGTTGTGCGCAACTAAATAGGTATGCGAAGGTAACTTGTGCGCAGTTAACCTTCTTAAAGTTAAAAAGAGCTTATGCAAAAGTAATTTGCATGAAGTGCGAAGCTTATGCAAAGTAAAGTATCCCGCAAAGTTAAGAATTTCCGCAAGGGTAGTGAACTGCGCAGCAAAGTTCACCTACACAGTAGAAAGTCGAAATGCACAGGTAATCACCACGCAGTAAAAGGTAGAATTGCATAGTTAATCTGTGCATAGTAAAAAGTGAAATTGCGCAGGTAATTTCCGTGCAGGTAATTTGTGAAGAAAATTATTTGGCAAAATAATTTAGAGCAAAGGTTTTGCTAAGTGGAGCGCAGGTCCTAAAAGCAAAGCAAAGAAAGTATTTATTTACTGCGGAGGTCAATTATTTTTGACTGCGTGGGTTGCCCCCTTTTCCCTTCATCTGGTATTAGAGCCTGGTTTACAGAAAGTAGAAATAGTATTTACAAAAGGAAAAGTGGTTAAGAATGGCTTCCACTTCGAGTAATTTGCAAACTCCCATATTTTCTGGTAAAAATTATGAATATTGGTCTCTAACAATGAAGGCTTTGTTTAGAGGTCAAGATGTATGGGACATAGTCCAGAATGGCTATGCAGAACCAGTAGATGCAGCAACATACAACAATCTCACACAAGCTGAGAAGGATGTTCTGAGGGAACATAGGAAGAAAGATGGAAAGGCGCTATTCCACTACATTAAGCAACACATGAATCAATACTCCCAAGAGTAGAAGCAATGCAGTAAGCTAAGGAAGCATGGGACACACTGGAAACTGCATATCAAGGTTTCAACAAGGTAAAGAATGCCAAACTTTAGATTCTTAGAAGAGATTTTGAATCTCTGTCAATGAAAAACACAGAGTCAGTAGACTCATTCTATACTCGTGTTATTGGTTTGGTTAATCAAATAAAGTCTCATGGAGAAATTCTAGGTGAACAAAGCTCTATCCACTCTTACCATTGATAAATTGCAAGCCTCATTACTAAATCATGAACACAGAATCAACGGTTCAGATACATCACCGGAAGGTGCATTCGCAACATAGTCATCCATAAGTTGTGTAAGAGGCATAGAAAGATCAAACTCTAGAGGCAGAGGATGAAGTTCTTTCAGAGGAGGTCACAGCAACAACCCTGCGCATGTCACTGGTCGAGGCCAGAATCAAACTCCCACTCAGTCAAGTGGACAAAGGTATGACAAATCAAAAAATCAATGTCATTACTATAAGAAGTATGGACACTTTGCATATGAATGCAAGAAGAAGCAGTATGACTAAGGAAAGCAAGGTGAAGCTCAGTTAAGCAATAGAAACACTCCGAACAACTCACTGTTCTTAGCATGTGCATCCCCACTTGAATGCAATGATGTTCAAGAAAGTCTAAATGACATATGGTATTTAGACCCAGGTTGTAGCAATCATATGACTGGTAATTTAAATCTATTTTCTAGTCTAGATAAATCAGTTCAAACTGATGTTACACTTGGAAATAATTTTCAAGTCACTGTTTTGGGTAAGGGTACTGTCGATATTCTAACCAAATAGAGGGAGCAGAAATATATGTCTGATGTTTATTATGTTCAAGGTTTAAAGCATAATTTGATGAGCATAAGACAACTGATGGAAAAAGGTTACAGAGTTCACATGATAGGAAAATATTGTGTGATCAAAGACATATATTCAAGCAATCAGTTAATTGCCAAAGTGCCGATGATAAGCAATCGCTTGTTTCCTATGAGGATAAGGCCAAACATAAAAAAAAAACAATTCAAGTTGTTCATGGAAGTCAGAATGAAAAATCTGGAGCTGCGCTCAACACAGAGAGTAAAGAAGCAAAAATTCACTGCGCAGCAGAAGAAAAAGACAACGCAATGCAAGCTGTGTTTCAGACAGAAATTCAGGATGAATCCTGGTTATGGCACTTCAGATTTGGACATCTGAATTTTGGTGGGATGAAGCTACTGCACATGAAGGAAATGGTGAAAGGATTTCCATTGATTGAAAAGCTAGAGAGAATTTGTGAAGGCTGTATTTTTGGCAAACAACACAGAGAGAATTTTCCAATCGAAAAGTCATATAGAGCTCGCACACCACTTGAAATCGTGCACTCTGATATTTGTGGACCGATGAAAAAACCATCCATGGGAGGATGCACTTATCTTCTCACATTTATTGATGATTTCACAAGAAAAACATGGTTCTATTTTCTAAAACATAAATTTGATGCGTTTAGTTGTTTTCAGCAGTTCAAGGCACTCGTGGAGAAGCAGAGTGGTTACAACATCAAGATATTGAGAACAGATAGAGGTGGTGAGTATGTTTCAAATGATTTCTTAAACTTTTGCAAAAATCATGGCATAAAGAAGCAATTTACTGCGTGGTATACACCGCAGCAGAATGGTATCGCAGAGAGGAAGAACAAAACCATTATGGAGATGGCACGTAGGATGTTGGCAGCCACACATCTGTCAAATGAATACTGGGCTGAAGCAGTGGAAACTGTTGTATACATCATGAATCGATGTTTGACGAAGAGCGTGAAGAACAAAGTTCCACAGGAAGCATGGACAGGTATGAAACATAGTGTTTCACATTTAAAATTTTTTGGTTGTGTAGCATATGCACATGTTCCAGATGAGTTGAGAAGAAAATTAGACAATAAAGGACAAAAATGCATTTTTATTGGTTATTCTGAAGACACAAAAGCATACAAGTTATATAACCATGTCACAAGAAAAGTCATTATCAGTTGAGATGTTCATTTTGTGGAGAATGAAGCATGGGATGGAACCGTAGAAAAGAATGTCAAAATCGTGTCACATGTTGAACATGATGACAATGCAGAAGATGTGGATGAGACTTCACATGTAAATCAGAACTGTGCAGCATGTTCCAACACAAGCAACTCCAACACAAGTCGTAGCTCAAGCTACTCCGACAAGCACACCAAGAGCACAACAAACTCCATCAAGTAGTTCACGCAGTTCGACACCAACAACTCTGCCAAGGAAAAGAAGTTTGCGCGAGATATATGAAACTAGTACACTTAATTCATTCTCATGTTTTGCATTATTTTCTCAAGTTAATGATCCTCTAACATTTGAAGAAGCTATTGAAGACAAACTTTGGGCACAAGCCATGGATGAAGAAATATAATGCATTGAGAAAAAAAAAACTTGGGAACTAGTTGATGTTCCTAAGGACAAGGATGTTATAAGCGTGAAATGGATTTATAAGACCAAGCAATATGTTGATGGTAATGTGCAAAAGCACAAGGAAATATTGGTAGCAAGGGGGTTCACACAGAAACCTGGCATAAGCTTCAATGAAACCTTTGCACCTATAGCACGAATGGATACTATCAGAACAGTTTTGGCTATCGTAGATCATAAGAAATGGCCTATTTATCAAATGGATGTTAAGTATGCATTTCTAAATGGTTATTTGGAGGAAGAAGTATATATGGAGAAACCACAAGGCTATGAAGTTCCAGTACAAGGACATAGAGTATACAGATTGAAAGAGACACTCTATGGTTTGAAGCAAGCTCCTAGAGCTTGGTACAGTCGCATTGACTCATACCTCATTCAGAATGGATTTCTCAGAAGTGAATGTGAGCCAATGCTGTACACAAAGATCAACAAGCAAGGTAATAAGATAATTGTCTTCCTGTATGTAGATGATTTAATATTTATTGGTGATTTTGGCATAGAAGAATTTAGAATAGTCATGGAAAGTGAATTCGAAATGACTAATTTGGGGCTTATGAAGTATTTTCTGTGCATTGAAGTCCAACAGACTGAAAATGGGATATTTATATCTCAGTCAAAGTATGCAAGTTATGTCTTGAATAGATTTAAGATGTTAAATTGAAAGACATCTCCAACACTAGTGATAACAGGTTTGAAATTGAGCAAGGATGATGATGGATCCAATGTAGATCCTACGTTGTTTAAAAGGCTCATTGGAAGCCTTATGTATCTTACAGCAACAAGGCCAGACATCATGTATGGAGTCAACTTAATATCAAGATTCATGGAGTCACCAAAAGAATCTCATTGGCAAGCAGGTAAAAGAATTTTGAGGTATGTAAGTGGAACAAAAGACTTTGGTATTTTGTATTCAACCTCAGAAAACTTCAAACTCATTGGATACACTGATAGCGATAATGGAGGCAGCATAGATGACAGCAAAAGCACATCCGGGAACACATTTCTTGTAGGAATAAATGTTGTATCATGGGCTTCAAAGAAACATCCCATAGTAACTCTTTCTTCAGCAAAAGCAGAGTATGTCGCAGCTACAAGCGCTGCATGTCAAGCTGTTTGGATGTGCAGGATGTTAAGTGACCTGTCGCAGGTCCAACAAGAACCCACAGTCATTTACTGCTGTTAACACCCAAAAAGTGCTCACTAGCTCATTTCCCTATTCACATGACCCATTTATCCACTTTTTCACCATCAGAGCCTCTGAAACCAACAAAAGGTCACCAAAAGACCTGAGTACACCCCTTTTTCCATTAAAAAAGATTATTTTTCCCAAAAAAGAATAAAAAACCCTCAAAAAGGGTCCAAATTCCCAAAAATATTAAAAAGGGAATTAAAATATTATTTTTATTCAAAAAAGGAAAAAGGAGGGAAAAGTACCTAAACCATGTTGGTCAATACCATTTGGTTTCCACAAAACCACAAATGGTATTTCCCACCACCAAAACCTATAAAAAGGTGGTAGGGGCTCCTCATTTCACATCCATCCATTATCTCATCCTTATGCTGCTGAAATCTCCCTTGAGCATTTTTAGCCATTGCAAACCACATTGGAGAAGAGACCATTGGAGATTGGAGTTGCTCATCCTTGGAGCCATTCAACCTCACCTTTAGAGGTATTGATTCCGCAAGCACTTGCTTGCCCCATTCTTTCAATACAAATTCATTATTCTACATTGTCTTGTTCTTGATTTTAAATTATTTTTGTTATTTGCTTAATATCTTTGCATAGATCCATGAATAGTCTTGTTTAGTTAGTTTGTTCTTTGCTTTTATTTGAAACTGCTGCTACTAGTTAGCAGGTGCCCATAGCACTAAGCCTGGTTGCAAAACCGGGCCAACAGTTTTTGGCGACTCCCCTGGGTTTTGAACAATAGATCTCTAGTTTTGCCTTTAATCTTAGTTTTTTATTAGTTTTTAACCTTTAGATCCATAGATCTGCCATCTTAGACAGCAGATCCATTGTTGCTCTAAGTTTTGGCCTCATCTATTGCCATTAACAGCCCGAAATTCTTGATTTTCGGGTTCATTTTTCGGCTTCCGTGCACGGCTTTCGCCTCGCGGTTTTTAGCCTGACAGTCGCGCGGTCCATCGCGGCTTTCAACCTTTTTTCCGCGCGGTCCATCGCGGCTTTCAGACTTTTTTCCGCGCGGTCCATCGCGGCCTTTGGCCTTTTTCCCGCGCGGTTCACCGCGGCTTTGCTGCACGTCCACGCTGCACATCGCGGCATCGTGGTCATTTACCGCGCTGCACATCGCGACTGCGCGGCCCTTTTCCACGCGGTTCACCGCGGCTTCGCCGCCTATTTGCGCGCTGCACATCGCGGCTTCGCGGACTTTTTCCGCGCTGCACATCGCGACTGTTTGCCCAAATCCCGCGCGGTCCATCGCGACTGTGCGGCAGAAACCCGCGCAGTCCATCGCGGATTTTCTGTCAAAACCCGCGCGGCTGAATTTTTCAATCGGCCATCCCGATTTTAAAAATTAATTTTTACTGTACTTTCTGCCCATAGCACATTTTTTACAGTATTAAATTCTGCATATTTTATAGCTTTGAAATTTTTTTTACTATTTAAAAAGCATATCTAGAAGTCTTTTTAAAAATTTTCAAGAAAGTGAAAGAAAGACTCATTTTGCATTTTTATCTAGATTAAAATTTTTTCCTGTTTACTTCTTTAAAAATCTTGCCCTTAGCAATTTACTTGAAAAAAAAAAAGAAGTCCATTTATTTCTTTTAAAGAAGTCCATTTATTTCTTTTAAAGAAGTTATTATTTGCTTTCACAATTCAAGAAATCCATTGTTTTTTGAGTTGCACTTGCAAAAGCATTTAATTTCCATTTTATTTGAAAAAGTCATAAATATTTGCTTTTTTATTTTCAAAAGCTCCTTTGTTTTGTGAAAATTTCCTATAAAGCATTTACATTTTTCAAGTTCAGTTTACAATACCTCACGTGCACTCACACGATCACTTAATTGAACTAAGCCTTAAAACGTACCCTAATTTCAACACACTTTTAACCCCACTTGGGGAACACTAAAATAACTTTTGTAGCTAGGTAGTATTGGGGGGATAGGTGTTCCAATAACACCCCTCAGTTATTACATCTGAGACATAGAAGTTGTCCAATTAGGGAGCTAAAATCTCTTAGTACTTTTTGGCGCGGTCACAACCGGTTTGTGGGAAGGCCTCTCCCTTAGGAGGGTTGAAGTCGCGAGGATGGTTCCGGAAGCCTGAGTGGAATACCGAAATCCATTAAGTAACCGAAGGGCTACCATTCGCAGTTCTCGGGATATCCCTGTATTGGGATATTGCGATCAAAGGACCAAACGGCAGATTTACCTTTTCTCGACGCGTCATGAACGGAGTATCCTAGTAGCCTGTCTTTAGGATTGATTACCCGGTGTCCCTCCCGGTAGGGGGATATCTAGCCGTTGTCTCAACATTCATATTTTCTGACTTGGATTTCATCACCTTGCAGAGGATATCGTTTGTTTGAGTCACAATACTTTTAGTTAGGTGCTTGCATGATTCAACCCACCCTTGGTCTAGTTACACCTATTTTTTATAGAAGCCGTTTGCATGTTGGTACTCTGACCATTTGTTCCATTCCTCCACTTATTGTAGCACAGCTGCTAGAATAAGTGCCTTTTTTGAGGATTGATTTTTGGCCTGAGAGCCTTCTTTTTCACTCCCCTTCTTGCACCCTTGGTTGCATTAGGGTTTTGAGTCTTTTTTAGATATATCACCACCTAATACTTAAACAAATTTTTTACACAAAACCTTAATTCTCACCATTGAGAATTTTAGACGCTCTCGTCGTCTACAGGGCGAACTCCCAGAGTTTAGTCCACTTGGCTCTCCACGTCACGGACGCAGAGCCTTATCCCTTGATTCGTCACATCGTCAATCAACTAGACAGTCATCCGATTCTGACACACCTCACTTCACATTTGATTTCGAGGTAGAATCCGAAAATCCCATAGAGTTACCACCAACCACCATTATGGCTGGAACACCATTTGATCCACTGTTTACCAGCACCATAGGTGAGACATCCACAGACCCGTCTGCGGTGGTGCCATCCATGGCAACAACCACCCCCCTGGGTATGCCCAACATGGGTAACACTCCACATTTAGGAATGCCCAACACAGGGCCACCACCTGTCATAGGTATACCCAACATAGGGGTCACACCCCCTCTGGTTTCCACAAACCCTATCACAGGAATCCCCACTGCTATTCCTAACCCAAGTGTAACCCATGTTGCACTTGGAGGCGCTGGCCCATACCAGACTACACCTATTGGAGGGCATATACCCTCCACACCTAGCATACCTTTAGGCACTACTGGACCCCTACACCATACTACAACGGCTAGGCATGTCCCAGTTCCAGTCACTACATCTGCTAGCTTACCATACATGGCAAGTCTGAACCTGCCAGACTTAGCTAGGCTCACTAATGACCCCATCAGACATGATCCTGCGTGGCCTCATATGCCCACCAAACTCCCCTCTGACATCCCTAAATTTGAGGGCAAGGCAGGTGAAGACCCCCAGAACCATATCATGTCCTTCCATTTATGGTGTTCCTCCAACTCCATAGTGGACGACTCAATCCGCCTCCGGCTTTTACAACGCACCTTCACTGGCTCTGCAGCCAAGTGGTATATCGAGCAGCCCCACGGGACGCATGCCACCTTTACCTCCCTTGCCTCGACCTTCCTGCAGTTCTTTCAGTTACCTGTCCGCTATGATGCGGGTGTTGAGATCCTACTGTCTTGCAGACAAACCATGGCCACCCACATCACTGACCACATTCATGAGTGGCGTCGACGCCGAAGCCTCTGCAAAATTAAGTTAGACGACCGTATCTTTTTAGATTGGTTTCTAAAATCCCTCCTCCCTCTTATTGCGAAGGATGTAGCATCTGAAAGACCCCAGTCTGAAGAAGAGGCCATCCCCAAAGCCCAACAGTTTGATCTCATATACGCCCAGTCGGGTTATCTATACACAATCATACCTGACGCCCCACGAGGTGACGCACTGGGGGCATCACATGCCGCTGATGGCATCATTGGCCAAATCACCCCCCAACCTAAACCTTTCAGCATGGTGAGCACCATGCCCGCCCCAGACCTCTCTAGGGCTACATCCAGTTCCGGAGCAACAACTTCTTATGCTCCAACAAACCAGACCCATCACATTCATGGACCCTCTTATCCACAACATTGTTATGGGCAAGTGCCATCAGCATATGTACCTCCTACATACTATGCTCAACCTACTACACAGAACCCCATTCAATTCTCACCACAACCATTGCAGTACCCACAGCAAACTGCACCAGCTAATCCACCACATCCAATAGCTCAGGGGTACCAACAACCCCAACAGGCAACTGGACCACCTCCAGCTTCACCTGCATACTACCCACCGCAACCTGCTCCCGGACCTGCGGCTCCCCAGAATCCCCCCAATGCTCAAGGGCATGTGTACGCACAACAACATCAGCCCCAATACCAAAATAACCAACGCAACCAGGGTGGGCAACCAAACCGCGGAAGAGGACGTAACCGTGGAAACAACCAAAACCATAACCAAGCTCCACAACCTACCCATCAGAATCCTCCGCAAAACAATAACGCGGTGCCTGCTCATCAGAATCCTGATCGACCACCTAAGCAAGCCAAAAATGCTAATTTACAAACAAACCATCCTTGTTCCATTTGCGGTGTCTATGGCCACTATACCCACGCTTGCCCACATCTGGAGCGAGCTCGACAACTATGGACAGATGACGCCCATCGTCAAGGGCAGGCGGCTCCTCAGCCGCCACCCAACCCTCCACCACCTCAACAACAGCCTTTGGTGCTACAAAACCCTTTCCCAACACAAGGAGTGGTGAACACTTAGCCGTTAGCCCCCCCACAGGGCAACGTGCAAACACAACAAATCACTTACGCCGCTCCTGATCAACCCATGTTTGATTCAGGCACTCACCACTTATTGATGATGTCCACTGCCGACGTCAATATCCAAACCCGTCGGAACCAGTATGGCCCTACCCCTGAAGCCCCCCCCGCCGATAAGGATACTAACGCTAATCCCACCGATTAGACGTTACGGATACCACCTCTTCCACTCGATGGCGCCTCTAAAGCACCTCGTTTCCCACTCCGCCATATCAACAACAACCCCAATGCACGGGCTGCGTCAAATTACAACATCGTAGATGACCTAGCTCAATCTCCCGCAGCCATGTCTGCGTTAGAAGTCTTAAAAAACTGTCCTACGCAGCGCAAGACTTTACTTTCCGCCATTGGGGCAATTGACCCAAATGATTCGAAATTGATGACCTTTGATTTGGACCAGTCCGAACCACGTCTGCCTTCCACCATAGCAGTCCAAGTTTTTGTTTCTATTCGGAATCTTGTCATCCATCGATGTATCATCGACGAGGGTGCGTCCACATGCGTCATGTCCACATTTGTTTGGCAGAAGTTGGGATCCCCTACTCTCCAGCAATCCACCACTGCATTGCGGGCCTATGACGGCCGGTCAGCTCAACCTCAAGGTCTACTACCCAAGGTTCCCGTCCAATTGGGTGGGAAAACTGTGCTCATCGACATAGAGGTCATTAACGCCCAGCTCGATTATAACCTTTTACTTGGCCGTAGTTACATGTACGCCATGAAAGCGGTCTCCTCCTCCGTTTTCCGCACCATGATGTTCCCCCATGAGGGACGCGTGGTCAAAATCGACCAACTCACATACTATGATCCCAATGCCCCTGCAGCACTCGAAAATGTTCTTCCCATGGTTGAACAACCAGCTTCTGGTGCAATTACCTCCTTTGTTTCTTCTATGGGACCCGGACTTTACTCAGATACACCAATGACCTCTACATTCCAGGCCATTCCACCATCGTCACCAGAGACCCATGTCGCAAACCTCTGTACTCTTTCGCAGAATACACAAACACCCGGTAGTCAACCACCATTGGTACCAAGTCACATCGGTGTTACACCCATCCACACCATCCCCTTTCTATTTCCTCCTTCGAGGGTAGTAAGCGCCCCGGTTATGGCTACCCTTAGTCTACCCGGGTTAACATTGGGATTACCCATGTGGTATATTTCACCTCCCGTTCCACCGCCGACACCAAACGTCATCCTCCAACCGGTACAACCTATTGTTACCACAAATCAAACTCCTCCTGGTGTCGCAATCCCTTCGTCGTCAACGAAACCTCCTCCCAGTCTCAATATCCCTTTGTCGTCAACGAATCCTCCCCCTCTTATCAAGCCCACTGGGGGCAGAGGTCCACAACCATACACTGCTATACCACCTCCTAAGGCGGTTAAACCCCCACCGGTGTTTCGAGCTCCCCCTAAATGCTCGTTGTGCGATGAGATAGGCCATCCAACTCATCAATGCCCACAGTTACCAGCTCTCCAAGAGCACATGAATATGTTGGACGATGACGCCGGCATCCCAGTCGTTAGACTTGAGCCACCTCCTCAGCCTCGCGACAGATCACTGCGCACCAACCATCCTTGTGCCATATGCAGTGTTTACGGCCACTACTCTCACCATTGTCCGGATCTCCCTGACTATAGAGCAGCATTATACGAGTTAAACAATGTTGATTTGGAGATATCTCCCACCCTAATCGAGGAGATCCACCCCCCGCCATCATCCTCGTCGGAAGAAGTCAATACAATATATATGATTTCAACAACTTTCAAACCAGAACCCCTTGATTTATGGTCTGACTACTTCAATACTGATGAGCAAATTTTGGAGACACTCACTGCACCCGACTACCCTTGGGATGATATGCATCATCGCTCGTACTTCCTCCCGGAAGCATCTACATCCACTGCATCCAACCAGCTATCGGTCGAATCGAAAGATTTCATACCCACCAAAGTCGATTGGTTAAAGGACCCCATCCCAGCACCAGATGCCTTTGAAGAAGGGAACATGTCGAACATTTCCCCCACTATACAGATAGACATTTCCACGACACCAGGGAAACCTGAGCTCATCTCGCTGGGCGCATCTTGCACTCAAGCAGAAACTCATGCGTACAAAAAGCTCTTTCAAGAGTTCTGTGATGTCTTTGCTTGGTCCTATACTGAGATGCCTGGTCTCGACCCCGCCATTATTGAACACCACATTGATACATGGCCTGAGGTACCCCCTGTTCGTCAGAAACAACGACCCATTCACCCGTCCAAGCTCCCCGCTGTTAAAGCTGAGGTCGAGAAACTTCGCAAAGCAGGATTCATTTACCCTATTCCATACACCACCTGGGTGTCGAACCCCGTTCCCGTCAACAAAAAGCAAGGCACCCTTAGAGTATGCACTGACTTCCGTGATTTAAACCACGCTTGTCCAAAAGACAATTTCCCCACACCATTCATTGACCAACTCATTGATGAGTGTGCGGGCCATGAAGTCCTATCCTTCATGGACGGGTTTTTCGGATATAACCAGATCCACATCCGCAAGGAGGATCAGTACAAGACTGCCTTCACCACCCCATGGGGCACCTTTGCCTATCGCGTCATGCCATTTGGCCTTAAAAATGCTGGTGCCACTTTCCAGCGAGCCATGACCTATTGCTTTCACGACTTGGTCCATATCCTGCGAGTCTATCTTGACGACCTCACAGCTCGGTCCCGAAAACGATCAGACCACCTTAATGACCTCCGGCAAGTTTTCCTGCGTTGTCGCAAATATAAAATCCGCTTGAACCCACACAAGTGTGTCTTTTGTGTCCCGGCAGGCCGCTTATTGGGTTTCATTGTTTCCCAAGACGGAATCACTGTCGATCCCCTGAAAGTTAAAGCCATCTTAGAACTCCCGCCTCCCCGCACGCTTCGGCAGCTCCAAAGTCTACAGGGGCGGTCCAATTTCCTTAGGCGCTTCGTTCCTGATTATGCAACCAAAGTGCACGGCTTCTTACGCTTACTTCGTACCCACATACCCTTTGTTTGGGATGAGCAAGCAGACACGGCATTCGAATCCCTCAAGAAAGCTCTCACACAAGCCCCCTTGATATCCCCACCGGATTTCTCTCAAGACTTCACCCTTTACGTCTCGGCATCTGAACATGCTGTGTCCGGAGTTTTGGTCCAAGAAGATGCCTCCCACAAAGAGCATGTGATCTATTACGTCAGCCAGACCTTGTCTGGCCAACCTCTGCATTACCCATACGAGGAAAGATTAGCCCTAGCTGTAGTCTTTTCCGTACAAAAATTGGGACACTACATTCTACTCAGTCATACCACGGTCGTGGCCGACTCCAACCCTATGGTCTATCTCCTCACCCGGCGGCTCCTACAAGGTCGTGTTGCTAAATGGGTCATTATCCTCCAGGAATATGACCTCACTTTCAGAACTCCCAAAAGCACTAAAGCCCTTGCGCTTGCTCACCTTATCACGGACCTCCCATCCTCTTCAACATCACCCGTTATACAAACGGACCTGATTGACGAGCAGATCTTCATCATTTCATCTGACGACCCTTGGTACGGAGACATTTTGACTTACCTTCGTACGCAAAAATTTTGACCACACATCGATCGTGATGGACGCCGTCGCATACGACACCACGCCCCCCGATACCTCCTGATAGGGGATGTACTTTACCGACGCGGCGTTGATACCATCCTACGCCGTTTCCTATCCCATAGTGAGGCAGAACAAGTCCTCAATGATTGTCATAGCGGTGCCTGCGGAGGCCATTTCTCCGGCATGGCAACCGCCCAGAAAATCATTCGGGCAGGTTATTTTTGGCCATCATTGTTTACTGATTGCATCACCGTAGTCAAGCATTGCCAGAACTGCCAATTATTTGCCCCCAAAGCAAGAACCCCCCCCGCCCCCCTTCATCCAGTTATCACTGTTGGACCATTCTGCAAATGGGCCATAGACTTCCTCGACTGCAACCCCTCGTCAGCCGGCGGTCACAAACACATCGTGGTGGCTGTAGATTATTTCACCAAGTGGGCAGAAGCCATGCCGACCTATAATTGAAAAGCCGACACTGCAGCACAGTTTTTCTTCAACCATGTTATCGCTAGTTTCGGGGTACCACAGCAACTAGTCTCTGACCACGGCTCTCACTTCGAAGATGCCGTCTGGAAGGAATTATCAACCATGTTGAAATTTGAACACCATTTCTCTTCCGCTTACTATCCCCAAGGAAACGGCCAAGTCGAAGCGATCAATAAAATTTTGAAGACCATTCTCCAACGTACTGTAGACAAGCACAAATCCAATTGGCACCACATGCTCTTCCCGGCGCTATGGGCCTACCGCACCTCAACCAAAACCGCCACCGGTTTTACCCCTTTCCATTTAGTTCACGATGTCGAATCGGTCCTCCCTATTGAGTGCCAGATCCCAGCCTTACATATCGCCGTTGAACTCCTACCGGACACTTCCCCGATCTAGCAACGTTTACTACTCCTAGAGCAAGCCGATGAAGATCGGCGCACAGCCATTCAAAACATGGAAGCAGCTAAAACAACGATCGAAACTAAGTTACGACAAACACGTCCACCCAAGAACCTTTTCTGAGGGAGACCTTGTCCTCGCTTATGATCAAGCTCATGATAAAATCGGAAAGGGAAAGTTCGTGTCTATGTGGCAAGGCCCCTACATCATACACACCTGCCTCGGGCAGGGGGCATACATTCTGACCGATTCAGAAGGCAACACCCTACGCAACCCACGCAACGGGTTGTACCTTAAAAGATTTTACCCATAGAAAATCTGATGGACACCATCGTCCATTTTAGTATAGGCATACTTTCTTTGTTCACAAAAAATTCAAAAAACCTAAATATTTGTTTTTCTCTGCATGACCACAGATGGAGCCTCTTCCACTCTGCCATGTCGGTTTCGCTGATGGTGCAAGCCGTTGGTCTCCCAATCTCACCTCCGCAGCTTGGGTAATATACTCCCCTTCACATGAGTTAATTCACATTGACGGAGTATGTTTAAATGCCGCTACCAATAATCAAGCTGAATACGATGCCGTGACCGGTCTCCTGGCCGCTGCTCTCCAAATGAGCATCCGTCACCTCAACGTTTTCTTGGACTCACAGCTCCTAGTCTCCCATCTCAACAATGATTACCAGGTATGCGATCCCTATCTTTTCAGAAAATTCCTGTGCACTAAACAAATGGTTAGACAGTTTGAATCCATTTCATTCACACATGTCCCAAGACACCTCAATAGTGTAGCAGATAATATGGCCAACAATGTCCTCGACTGGCACAACAATCACATCATGTCATATCCATAAACAAAATGCATCCACGTGCATAACATGTGCCTCCACGGGCATAAAACAAATTACCAAATAATGCATCCACGTGCATAACATGTGCCTCCACGGGCATACATAAATAAACAAACATAGTGCATCCACGTGCATACACGACAATGTATCAAAATGTATATCCACATATATATATAAACCAAATAGTCAACATGTCATAAGTGCCCTCAGCACCCGATATACAAAAATACATCTGTCATACAAAAATGCTTCCCCATATGCTCATCATCATTTGGGGGCAGATACAATATATCTACTCATCTGGATCCCTAGGATCCTCAGGCTCCTCCTCCGGCTCCTCCTCCGGCTCCTCCTCCGGCTCCTCCTCCGCTAGCCCCACTGGGTCATGGCGACCCCGAACTCTCCGCTCTGCCGGCCCCGCTGGATCGTCCCACAGACGTATCCTCCCCTGAGCCGCCCCTGCCGGAGCATCTCGTCTACCATCCCTGTGCCTCGCCACGAACACCGCTGTCCTCAATAGGAGCGACTGCCACTCAGGCGGTGCACCGAGACAACCCTGCAAAATATCCCGATCCAGGTCTCTCCAACCATCCTCGGGGAGTCCAGCTAGGATCCGGGCAAAGGTCCGTCTGACACCATCTACGGCGTCATCGTGAGGGCCAACCCCTCGCCCACGAGCTGCATATCCTCCACCACGCGGAGGGGGCACTGCTACAGGTGGATGGGCGACCACCATCGCCCGCCCCTGACGAGGCACGTAGTCATCCGGTGGCACTGGACCCACATCTGCACAAAGCAAGTAAGCCATCACATACTATACAACAATAATCATCAACGATAAATCAAACAACATATGATATAATATCAAATAAAACACAAAACATACCGTCTAAACTCCAGGCCTGTCTTGGGGCACGAGGCATCTCTGGGTCACCTCGGTAGTCCATGCCGGCGTAGGGGTAGTCCTCAATCACCAGAGGCATCTGCTCCCACTGCTGATAAAAATCCTCCGTGAAGTAGCCGCGGACACCACCGCCGCCACGAGGCATCCTCTGCCCCCATCTCATCATACGAGGCTCACTCGGAAGACCAGCACGAATGGATACCCGTGGCCGCAAGGTCGGCACCCGCTCGAAGAAAAAACAACATAAAAACGAGGCATAACAAAACTCGCCTCCCTCTCTAATGGCCTTGTCCAGATCTCTCCGGACACCAGCCAGGAACATCTGCCCCCAGGCATAATAAGTACCCTGAAGAATGGAATCCACCATCATCGTCTACCCCCCAGACATACGATGTGGTGCAGCAGCACCCAATATCTGCAGAACGCAGGCACCAACAACTCGCATATCCCACTCACGTAGGGATCTCAGACTAATAGAGCTGTTCACCAAAACAGCATCATCAACACAGAAAGTCTGTAACAGGTCCTCCATATCCACACCTGGAGGCAACCTCGGCAAGATATCACCCACCTCACCCAAGCGAGGCAACCCAGTCAAAAAATAAACATCCGTGAGAGTGATCTCTAACCTCTCACCCCCGATAATGAATGCACCCTCCACTGGCACCCACCACTGCACAAGCTTGTTCAGGAGCCGTCTCACTGAACGAATAGGTGGGATCTGAGCGAACTTCAAAAGTCCGCTCATAGCTAGAGTCTGTCTCACCCCTGCATCAGTCTCAATCCTCGCCATAAGATCATCATCGATCTCTCGCTCAC
Organism: Larix kaempferi; assembly: GCA_027924585.1. Taxonomy (NCBI): domain Eukaryota; kingdom Viridiplantae; phylum Streptophyta; class Pinopsida; order Pinales; family Pinaceae; genus Larix; species Larix kaempferi. Next base: position 3,975,733 of record BSBM01000369.1, read on the forward strand.
GCCACGAGGACTGTGGTCTCCTCAACATCCTGCCAGAAAACAGAAGAAATTTTTAGCCCCAGCATAAAAATTTTAGAAAAATCCCATCGCGGCTTTTACACAAAAAGCCGCGATGCCCATCGCGGCTTTTCCACCAAAAGCCGTGGTGATCATCGCGGGATCCATGCAAAAACCCGCGATGAACATCGCGGGTTTTGTCTAGACAGTCGCGATGAACATCGCGACTATCCCCCATGAACCCGCGATGAACATCGCGGGTTACGACCTCGCAGTCGCAATGAAAATCGCGACTGCGGGCCTAAAACCCGCACGGTTCATCGCGGGAACAGCCTCAAAACCCGCGATATTCCACGTTGGAGAGTCAACGTGGAATTTCGCGGCCTTCGGGGGCCCGCCGCCAAACAAAAAAGACATAATTGACAAAGCTAAGGCAAATAGAGTTACCTGAAACTCGCTGAATCGAAAACCAACGGTGAAATCTCCCAGAAATCGAGAAATAGCTCTGACAGCTCTATCAAACTCGCATGTAACAATGACATGTCATTTGGGCCCCACGCCCTATTTATAGAAATTCCACCAATTTTCAAACAACCATTGCGGGATCATACGAAGTCCATTCCTCAAACCGTTGGTACCGTTGGAATCAGCACAGTGAGAACTTCATGCAGGTTCCTTCCTTTTCCCATTTTCACGGGGTCCATTTTTTGACCATTTTTTTTGCCCTCTCTCGTGGCCTCGGTTTGCGTGCCACATCGGCCGTTCTCCTTTTTGGACGTGCCATATATCACCGGATTCAGTTTTCCGCGCTCGTGATGATGCTTGAGATCATTTCTCGCTGTCACATCCCGATTGTCAGGGCATTCTTTCCATGCCCCCCTCGTCGCCTCGGTTTGCGTGCCACATCGGCCGTTCTCCGTTTTCGACGTGCCTTATATCGTCGGATTCAGTTTTCTGCGCTCGTGATGATGCTTGAGATCATTTCTCGCTCTCACCTTTAGATTTTTCGGGCATTTTTTCCACGCCCCCTCGTTGCCTCGGTTTGCGTGCCACATCGGTCGTTCTCCGTTTTCGACGTGCCTTATATCGCCGGATTCAGTTTTCCGCGCTCGTGATGATGCTTGAGATCATTTCTTGCTCTCACCTTTATATTTTTTGGGCATTTTTTCCACGCCCCCTCGTCACCTCGGTTTGCGTGCCACATCGGCCGTTCTCCGTTTTCGATGTGCCTTATATCACCGGATTCAGTTTTCCGCGCTCGTAATGATGCTTGAGAACATTCCTCGCTGTCACATCTGGATTTTCAGGGCATTTTTTCTGCCCCCCACATAACCTCGGTTTGCGTGCCACATCGGCCGTTCTCCGTTTTCGACAATCCTTATGTCACCGGATCCAGTTCTCCGCACTGATGACGACGCTTGAGACCTTTTCTCGACCTCATCAAACCATGTTTGTTTGGTATAATTTTACCCCTTTTTCGGGCCGAGCAATCCCTTTTTACGAAAAAGGCACTTAGGGAGTTTCTGTTAAGCTCTTTTCTGACTCCTAAAACAATGAAAAGATCGCCGAGCAATCTTGCTTCCTTTCATGCTCGCTAAACGTATCTGAAAGGGCGTCTACCTGGTATAAGTTTACCCCTTTTCCGGACCTCGTAGACTAATTACGAAAAAGGTATACTCTAGTCACATCGGCTAGAAGAGTTCTCCATCTACATCATTTTATGCTTTTTCGGGCCTTGGAGACTAAACTTACGAAAAAGAAACACCAATAGAGTCCACTTACCGCTTTCAGACTCTCTAAACATGAAAGAAACCATGAGCATGAGCCGTCCTGGGCTCGCAAAATCCACAGGACCGTACCATTTCAGAGCACACTTTTATCCCTTCTTGGAGCTCATTAAAATTACGAAGAAGGAATCAATGGTGCCTCTTGGCGCCACAACAGATCATATCTACTCATTAGGCAGCTTCCCCATTTCGGTCGCCTTTGTTCAGAGTATTCTGCAGTATGTCACCTTGATAATTCCTCGACGACACCTCCCAGCTCGTCCTCCCCCCCCCCAGAGTCAATATATACCAATCAGTCAAAGCAATGATCCCCACACCTACAAGTCAGTTCCCTACGCTGCCAGGTCAACCATGTCATCATGCTCTGAACAAAGGAAGTTTGAGTCTACCCATTTTTTGACCCAGTTATTTCCCATCCCCACAAGTATGTCAGCCCTACCATCAGTACTACATCACTTCAGTTCTACACCTCATGCTCCTATCAAGGAAACATCATTGCCTTGTTAGTTGCTGGTCTCCCTCTGTCGACGACAACCACATTGATTCCAGAGGATAGACCTAGAGGTCCCTGTGTCTTGGACTCATTACCATTTATGATGAGTGCCTACGAATCATTTCGAGAGGAATCCTCAGTGCCTCTCCGAATGGTTGTTTCTCACATGCTCGACTTCAACACCTTGATCGCATCGTTGAGACTCGCACAGGGTATTGGTCCGTTCAGTTATTAGTCGAAGACCCCGGATACCACCTGACTCCTCCACATTTGAGAGTCTACCTATGGACACAACCAGTTACATTTTTTCTATAGATATCCGGGTTGCGTATGGCGACAGTATTCCAGATGGCTCACAGTCATTGAGTCCATATAGATGTTGGACACCTTCAGTTTCAGCAGTTCAACAGTTATTCCAGTGTATCAGTTATTGAGATCAGCCATGATCATGAGTATATCCCACAATAATGTCCCCTCTGGACCATTATGATGTACCAGTACATTTCTTTACGTATTAGATCCCCCTTCTTGGGACTAATTGTTTTGTATATGTCTTGATACGAGCATGGGAATGCCCGCCTCGTCCTTTATCAGAGATTATACCTCATTCATATTGAGGCCATGTAATATTTTTTGTTTTTGCAGCTTCCAAGGGCCGTGGCTCCAGTCTCCAACCGGTCTCTTCTCTCCCCTAAAACCCCAGAAAAAGACAAATGAACGATGATGTCTATCGGCCATACGATGAGCTCCTGCCCTCACACATCAGGGGGCAATCTGTTAACACCCAAAAAGTGCTCACTAGCTTATTTCCCTATTCACATGACCCATTTATCCACTTTTTCACCATCAGAGCCTCTGAAACCAACAAAAGGTCACCAAAAGACCTGAGTACACCCCTTTTTCCATTAAAAAAGATTATTTTTCCCAAAAAAGCATAAAAAACCCTCAAAAAGGGTCCAAATTCCCAAAAATATTAAAAAGGGAATTAAAATATTATTTTTATTCAAAAAAGGAAAAAGGAGGGAAAAGTACCTAAACCATGTTGGTCAATACCATTTGGTTTCCACAAAACCACAAATGGTATTTTCCACCACCAAAACCTATAAAAAGGTGGTAGGGGCTCCTCATTTCACATCCATCCATTATCTCATCCTTATGCTGCTGAAATCTCCCTTGAGCATTTTTAGCCATTGCAAACCACATTGGAGAAGAGACCATTGGAGATTGGAGTTGCTCATCCTTGGATCCATTCAACCTCACCATTAGAGGTATTGATTCCGCAAGCACTTGCTTGCCCCATTCTTTCAATACAAATTCATTATTCTACATTGTCTTGTTCTTGATTTTAAATTATTTTTGTTATTTGCTTAATATCTTTGCATAGATCCATGAATAGTCTTGTTTAGTTAGTTTGTTCTTTGCTTTTATTTGAAACTGCTGCTACTAGTTAGCAGGTGCCCATAGCACCAAGCCTGGTTGCAAAACCGGGCCAACAACTGCGACAACAATTCAGCTATCGCACTATCAAAGAATCATGTGTACCACAAGAGAACCAAGCACATCGGCACAAGGTATCATTTTATCAGAGAATTGATAAACAACAAGGAAATCTGTTTAGAATTTTGCAGGTCTGAAGATCAGGTAGCTGACATATTTACAAAACCATTGGCACAGGACCCATTCCAATTTCTGTGAAGTTGTTTGGGAGTGACAAGTTCACTTGCGCAGTAAAATTTGTCATGAACAAAGCATGTCGCAGCTCTGAAATATTTTGTAATTTTTAAAATTTTTGTGTAATGATCCCCATCCGCTCATAATTAAGGGGGAGTGTTGGAATATTGTAATTAATGAGCTGATAGCATATCTGATATGTGCCGGCTCTGTCATACACTCAGTCAGTCTGCAATGTCAGAAGTCAGTTAGTCAGTTTGTAGCCAATCCGACTCACAACAAGTTAGTATTTAAGTAGTCGTTTGTATTTTGGAGGCTCATAACTTCTTAGGTAGAAATTTATTACAGTCTTTAATGTAACCCGGTAGCTTCAAAGTGAAGCGATCTTGAGTCGGTGATAATGAAACTCTATAAATGAAAATCACTCACAGAAGATTAAGTTAGAGATGAAAGAATAGAGATAAGAGAAGAAGAGAAGAAGTGAAAACCCGTGAAGTGTTTCAAGAGCCCAAGCTCTGTGTAAGAAGTGAAAGTTTGAAGTAAAACTCATCTCTCTATAAGTGCGACAAAGTTACTCCGTTTTACAGAGGTAATATATAAGTCTTTAGTTTTATGTATTAATTCTCAAGAATGTTGGTTTATGCATCCCGGACATCTACTTCATATTGACCTGCGTAAATGTTGTTTACATTTACGGTTTGTAAATCAAATCAATATTCCAAGTATTTCACGGTGGTAAAAGCCCTAGTTTAATTGCGCAGTAACTTATTCATATGTTTCGGTTCCTATGTTTTAGCATGAAATACATTTATACAAAGTTTGTTGAAGTTTGGGTCGTGCACAGCTAAATAGGTATGCAAAGGTAACTTGTAGTGCAAAGCTTATGCAAAGTAAAGTATTCCGCAAAGTATTTTGTGAAGTTAAGAATTTCTATGAGGGTAGTGAACTGTGCAGCAAAGTTCACCTACGTAGTAGAAAGTCGAAATGCGCAGGTAATCACCACGCAGTAAAAGGTAGAATTGCGCAGTTAATCTGCGTGCAACAAAAAGTGAAATTGCGCAGGTAATTTCCGCGCAGGTAATTTGTGAAGAAAATTATTTGGCAAAATAATTTAGAGAAAATGTTTTGCTAAGTGGAGCGCAGGTCCTAAAAGCAAAGAAAAGAAAGTATTTATTTACCGCGCAGGTCAATTCTTTTTGACTGCACAGGTTTCCCCCTTTTCCCTTCAAAAATAACCCCCAGGAACAAAACCTCATGTTTTATTATGGCTAGTTCAAGTTCCTTGTACAATATTTCTTATAAATGCAAAACGTTTTTCTAAACATTGTGCTCCATGACAGTAGCTAGATCCACAAAACTCTTCGTAGTTTCCTTAGTTTGCATAAATACTTTGTAGTTTCAACATATCCAATGTTTATCTGGCTTGACTCAGTATAATAAGTTTTACATTCATGAACTTCATCCTCTTTGACAGTCAACAGAGTGCAAAATTTCTTTTTTTTTGTTTTTACTGTGCATGTTCAACATAATTTCCTAATTGCCTCTTGCTACACACTTTTCACAGGAAAACTGGTACAGGTTTGAATTTCACCACATTTTTCCAAATCTGGCTTTGTTTCAATCCAACTCTCCAATTTCATGCTCCTTGATTTCCTCAGTTTGTAGGGAATGCAGAAATCCAACAAAGCCAATTGTACAAAATCCTGATCAATAGAAAGAACACCCTGGAAATGAAATTGTGCTTCTCACCAAACACTAGTTTTAACTCACTAATTGAATATGGAAGCATTCTAGCAACTAGTTTTAGCGGAACTTGTTTTAATGCCCCCCTGCTATTGTCAATTGCATTCAAATATCTATAGGCTTTGGTTCAGTGCTACTGTCACATATAAAATGTTCTTTTTTAAAATCTAGTTAGTGATTTTGAAGTGTGTTTCTACCACTTTCTAAAATGCACACAATCCCGCACTTTGTTTGAAGCATTCCAAGTATATTCCAATAGTTCTTAACCTTGTACCTGTAGTTTGAAAACAGTTCTTTGTTACTGCAATTTATGTTGATACCTTGCAATTTTGACACAACAACCTTTCATATGGTTCTAGATACACTCAATTTGTAGTTGATGCACTAAGCCTCCTTTAATAATGAGTAAAGTTCAAACTGTTGGAATTAATCCCAACTACCTCTACCAACGGATCATTACTCCTCCATACCTCCATTACTCTCACCCAAAGCTCGTCCTTCCTCTGCAGTTGAAATAGTGACGAATTAGTACCTTAGAGCCGTAATTTTTTTTTTATGTTGTGTCTTATCTCTTCGACTTTGCAACCTTATGTTTTGTTGTAGTTGTTGTAGAAGCAAATCATATATATGCCTGTAGTTTCTATAGAAGCAAGTTGTATAAATCCTTTTGCTGGAACAAGGGATATGTTTTTTTTAAGCATGGAATAGCAACATCTCTGTTTCTTAATATTTAACAGGACTGAAGTAAATTTGAACATGTTTGCACCAGCATATCGAGCTATGTTCTCTTGTGTTAATATTATGCTCTATTTTTCCTTCTCTTCCTTTTCCTTCACCTGGTATCAGAGCTAAGATATATTCAAGGAGATTCTCAAGCAAGGTTTTTAGAGAAGTCATCAAGCACAATTTTTCAAGAAGGAAAAGGGTTCTTCACATTCAACAATGGAAACTTCAAGCACAAATTTGAAAAACCCACAGATTCCATAGTTTAATGGGAAGAATTATGATTATTGAGCAATCACCATGAAAGCTTTATTTTGCTTTCAATATATTTGGGATCTTGTAGAAAATCAATTTGCAGAACCAACTGATGCAACAACATACAATGAATTGACACAAGTAGAGAAGGACCTATTGAGAGATAATAGAAAGAAAGACTCAAAAGCTCTCTTCTACATATTTCAAGCAGTGCATGAGAGCATTTTTCCAAGGATTGCAGCAACAACAAAGTCCAAACAAGCATGTGATGCACTTCAAACAACCTATCAAGGTATGGCAAAAGTTAAGAAAACTAAGTTGCAAATGTTGAGAAGGGATTTTGAAACAATTTACATGAAGGAAAATGAATAAGTAGATTCATTTTTTCCTCAAATTATTGGACTGGTAAATCAAATCATATCTCATGGGGAGACATTTGAAGATAGGAGAGTGGTTGAAAAGATTCTAAGGAGTTTTCCCACAACATTTGAATCAATTGTTGTAGCCATAGAGTAAACAAAGAATCTCTCACAACTTTCAGTTGATGAGCTCCATGCATCCCTCATTTCACATGAATATAGACTAAGCAGGTCAACAAATACATCACTGGAGCATGCATTCGAGTCACAAGTTTCAATTATCCGTGGTAGAGACAGAGGTAGATCAAATTTAAAAGGTAGAGGAAGAAATTCAGACAGAGGTGGAAGAAGCAGCCCATCAAGATCAAGTGGAAGAGGCGACAACCAAAAATCAAGCTCAAACACATCTCAAAATCAACCACAAGGTAAAAGGTATGGAAAGTCTCAAATTCAATGTCATTATTGTAAGAAGTATGGACATTATTCAAATTAATGTAGAAAGAAACAATATGACAATAAGCATCAAAATGAAAATTTCACAAAAGAAAGTCAAAATCAGGATAGTATGTTTTTAGCTTGCAATGTAGCACAATAAAACCAAAAGGATGTATGGTTTTTAGACTCAAGTTACAACTATCACATGACAGGGAACCTAGAAATGGTCTCAAGTTTATATGAAAATGTAAAATCAGATGTAACATTGGGTAATGACAACAAAGTGTCGGTTATGGGTAAAGGAAACATCAACATTCTAACTAAATAGGGGGAGAAGAATTGTCTTTCAGATGTGTATTTTGTGCGTGGTCTAAAACACAATATTATGAGCATTGGACAACTTCTTGAAAAGGGGTATCAAGTCTTCTTCAGAAATAGAGAATGTATTATTTTGGATAAATTTCCAAGTAACCAGTTTATTGCCAAAGTTAAGATGATCAGTAATAGAATGTTTCCTGTAAGGCTAAAATCAGATTTGAAGGTAGAACTTGCTCAAGGACCCCCTTCAAAAAACTCACAAGAGGATGAAGAGAAAACTAAAACAGTCACTCAAGTAATCTTTCACGCAGAAATTAAAGATGAAAATTGGTTATTGCACTTACACTTTGGGCACCTAAACTTTGGAGGTCTAAATCTATTACATAAGAATAACATGGTAAGTGGACTGCCACTCATAGATAAACCAACAAGAGTCTGTGAAGGATGCATTTTGGGAAAACAACATAGAGAATAATTTCTAGCAAGAAAGTTAGTTAGAGCAAACGCACCTGTTAGCACTTAGATTTTATCCCGGTTGTAAAAGAATAACACCTAAGGTAACTTAGCCATTTTTTCCTCCAGAGAGGGCTCTCTCACAAGATATATGTAAAGGCTAAAAATATATGGAAATACGCTCAAAATTTCTCAAAAGGATTTACTTGGTTGAAAAGGAAACAAGAAACATTGGGCATGGAGTCAACTTTCAAATATTAAATGTGCCAGCAAGAGATTTATACCAAACAAATTTCCACAGAGGAAAGATAGCAATCATATCACAGTTAATTTGATTTTTCAGGTGGTATAGAAATAAGTAATGACAGTCCATCAACAACAGGCATCTAACTAGGATGAATCCATTGTCAACTTTGGAGAAATAGTGGATATTTAAATGCGATAAAATGAGGCATAAGCAGTATGAATCTCGATTTATTTCAAACGTTCATCTAAATATATAAGAAGAACATAACGGAAGATATAACAAAGAAAGTGGACATGCACATATAAGGATAAGGAAAAAAAACAGACTGTAAAACTGATCAACACATGAAGATCTGGTCTCAAAAGATAGGTATTTCCACTATACTGCCTTTTATTTATCAAAAGATTTGACTTCAAAACATAATCGTCTCTCAAAGAGTTTTCCAACCCTTTCAAAAATGACTCTCATTGTATTTTATACAACATTTGGAAGAATCTTGACATAACTGCTTCTTCTAACTAATAACTGAAAATGTTTTAACTCAAAAGATAACTGTCTTTAAACAATAGATAATTGTCTTCAAATAATATTACACATTTTTAAAATAAAAGCATCTTTTTGCCACTTGGCAAAAATTCTGAATGTATCTATGAATGGACAGAATATCTTGTCCTTCCATATTTGTCCACATAGTTCCATTGGTCGGCCGTGGGTAAATCATAACTGGTCATTTCTTTTACCAAGACTCGCATTTCAACATGACCTGCATAAGAAACAAGAGGAAGATTCTCACAGGTTGAGATCAACATATTTAAAATTTCAAAGTCTTCCGCAATTTTCTCCATTAAAATCTTTCCTGTAAGCATATGATCCAACTACTGAAACTTTTTGTGATCCATTCTTATGTCAAACAACAATCTCTTATATTCATTAGGAGGAATCAATTCATTATTTTCATCCCAAAAAGCAGGGAATCCTTTGTTTATTAATTTTTCAAATCCCTTCTTAAACTTTATTACTTCCTCCCGTATATCTCCAGCTTTAGCTTCAATATTTTCAACATGTGAATATTTTACCAAGATTCTTCTGCCCCATGTAATGACTGAAATTCTGTTCATTATATTCATTGTTGTCAAATCTGCTTCAGTTAAACTGTTTAAGAAGGTTATTTCTTTCTGTGCTACTTCTTTTGGATTCTTGTTTAAATTCTCTCTGACTGCTCTGCAACTCTCAAAGGCATCTTTAGCTACTTTTTCTTTGAATCTTATATAATCAAGATAAGGTCTTAATTTTTCAACTTCTTTTATGATTTGATCCCATACCATATGTTTGCAACCTTGCATTGCAGCCTGTCCTGCCACATGAGCTACCAAACCTTTATTATTATCAGTTAACTCCTGATTCCTTATTTGCAAGGTTTTAATTTCCTTATCTTTAGTCTCATTTTCTTCTTTGAGCTTCTGTATCCCCATCTTCAATTCTTTAATTTCACCCTCTTTCAAACTCACTTGGGACATGGCTTGTAAGAGACCATCTAATCCAGTTTTATCTTCATCTGTATCTGTTTGTACCTGTTACTGACTTATTTCTGCTAATTTTTTTTTCTTTATTTCCTCCAATTGCTCTTCCAAACTAAATTTTTCTTTTTCCCAATGATATTTTTCTTCGATGAGATTCAACATTTTTGCAATCACATCCTTTACTTCATTTGATAGATCTTCTTTTTCTTTTTCCAGTATTGCTAGTTCAGCTCCTTGGATAAGCACAGTGTCTGGGATTTTTAGCTTTCACCTTAACATTAGAATCGTATCATCCTTTGCTTTGAGCAATTTTACTGTTGCATCTCACTCTTTGTTTATCAAATCTATTTGCAATCTTTTTATTTGTTGTTGTCGAGACTTATTTTCTGCTTTCTCTTGTCTCAACTGGTTATTCAATTTATTCAATGAATTTTTCAATTTGTCTTCCTTTAATATTGCTCCCAAATAATCTGAATATATAACCTCTCCTGTTTGTCTGTGCAATAAAATTTTATCTGGGGCATTGATTTTTGACAAATCCACCTTCATCTCTGAGATCTTATCTTTAGTAACAACTGAAAACTTTAAAGAATTCTCTTTGATATTTCTACTAGTAAACAAATTTACTTCAGTGTTGGATATATTTCTAACTTTTGGAAATAACTGACCGGTTTGCTTAGAGGATTCCTGTTTATTATGAATGTGTTCATTAAATACATCCATCATATTTTGTGGTCTATTTACATCTTCTTCCGCCGGGGATTCTTCAATACTGTACTCTTTTACCATGACCTCTGGTATTCTGACTTCAATTCTCTTTTCTTCTTCTGAAACTGCCATTAACTCTTGTTTTTCATCCATTTTCAACCTTTTTCCTTTTTTTGCTCCTTCACCTTTAGTGTTCACTACATCCTGTATGGGTCTTTTAAATTCCACCATTGCAGTATTCATTGTACTTCCTGCCTCTGCTGTTGCATATGCCAATATCATTTCTTTATCATGTGAATCTGGAATGATTTCTTCCTTATACTCCAGCCAATTGGCTCTGTCAGACATTCCTTCAATCATCTGATGGTTCAACGCTTTGATGTGATGATCCGTTCTCCGTTTTGATATTATGTTTAACGGATCATACTCAATAGCCATGTCTGTCTCAAAACCCATATCTTTCAATAATTTCTCTATATAAACAGCAGCGTTTTTATTCTTCACTGTAAATGGGCCAAGTGTGAATGGATACTTGATGTTTGTTGCTTGTTTGAAAACCAATAAATTGTTATCTTCAATAATTGACTTTTGTCTCAGGAACTCCAAAGCAAAAACCCTTATGGTAAGAAATACTGGTAAAACATAAGGTTTATGTTTGAAATTGTATAATCTGATCATTGTACTGTCCTTTGACAAAAACCAATCTCCTATAGCATACTCTGCACTCAATTGCATACATGTTTGCATTTCTGGTAATACTCTAGGCAATTTTTCACCAAAGATCATTCTGTAAATCTCAGAGAGCATATAATTTATGTAATTGAACATGTTATTTTCTAACAACGTTGTGAAAATGATCTCAGGGAATTGCAACTCTTCATGACTAGCTGCCATAATCATTTTCATCAAAAGGACTGAAATCTGAAATGCGCCAGAGTGGGGAAATTGACCATCTGTTCATGAATCTTCTCTGTAAAAAATTCTTCAAAATTAAGTCGAGGGATTTGATTTTCATCAATCCTTGATTGAATTGTACTCATTTTGTACAAAAGACTCAACTGAAACTCAGTTACATACATGTCTGTATCAAACCCTAGGATTAAAGCCAACAATGTCAAAACCAATTGGGTATTTTCATCAAATAAATTGATATCTATAGGGTACAAGATATCCGAAACATTGGTTTCTGGTTTAAGACATGTAGACAAAAACTTTTCTCTATCATCTTGAAGGGTTTCCTGATAATATTCAATAACAGAGTTTTCAGAAAAAATCTCAGACTCGAGGGTTTGGGAAAATTCTATTTCTAGGGCTTTAATTATTACAACAGGCTCTATTTTACAAATGACTCTGGTTTTTTGACTATCTAAAACAATTCCTTCATCTCTGGAGTAATTCTCAGCACACCATGACACAAATTCTGGAAAAGATGGGATTTGGTCAGGGCAAAAGGCTAACAAGGATGACTGGTGGACTCTGTGCATATCTATACCTTCTTTTAATAATTTAGACAACCTAAGTTTAAATTCAGTGACTGGAAACCTGGTTAGGGTATCATGAATGTCTCTATCTCTATCTTCTAGGGCTTCCTTTGCTTTAAAACATCTACATCGTGTACAGTTTCCATTTAAAATGTTTCTTCAAACAAAATTCCGTTTAAAAAGTGGGCCAGGTCACTAGACCCTATCTGTATAGACACGTCTTTATCCTTCTATCGCAATTGCTGATCTCCACCAATCTTCAGAGCTCCCAGGGATAGCGACACATATACAAAATGTCGTTATTTGAAACCATTTTGTTTTATATAAGCCTTTTTTATTAACTATTTGGCAGCTTTCGGAATGTAGTTTATATCCAACCGTTGATCACGAGCCTTTTGATTTGAGCCGTTAGATCTTGTGTCCCTTTATCTCCCATGGTGGTATTCGCGATCCCAATAACGGTTTTCTTCTCCGGTTTTTCTCTTGTACGGATCAACCATTTTATGACACATGTTAGAGTGGTTTACTTTCCGCGACCGCTCTTCCTTCTATTGAGTGTGCACCTTTCCTGATGCGGATGAATCTTGGTCGTTGATTTCATCCCGATGTATATTGTCCCTCCGATTGATATCAACATGTGGCGTATTCCCTTATGCCTTCTCCATCTACCACGTGCTATGGCCTGCCGCGCCTTATCCTTTGGTGGTTTCGCACGGCGTTGTGGTGGTTTGTGATACCACTATCACGTTGATGCGGATTAATGGAACTGTGACACGTATCCGACGGTATTAAGTCCGCAACCACTCCCTAACGTTTGCAAACGATCCTTTTGGCTGTGTGGGAAACTATAACAGCCTTTGATCTCTACTGTTGTCATCTCCATCGTTGAAAATTGACCAAGACTTAACCTCTTCAAAAAATTACTTTCGGACTTTGCATATATGGGTTTTTCTTGTTGTTTTTGTATTACGTACCTTTACTTCAATCCATTTGTAATAACTTCCCTTCCTTTGGATATTTTTTGACAAATTTTTTAGGGTTTGAGCATTTTCAAATATAGTGTCAACAACTGGATCCAATTGGGGATGCTATCCTCCCTGTGAGGTAGCAAAGAACATCATAGACCAAGTGCTTGATCCATTGGGCTGTATTCAAACTTTTATGCAAATCAAAATTTATACCATTTTTTTTTTTTTTTTGAAAAATATTTACACTGTACAAAATTCTCTTTCACCCTTGTCCTTTTATAATGTCCCTACCTTGACCCTATTGCATTAATATTGTGAATGATGTAAATATTGTTATTTAGTCATGGTGAGGAGCTCAAGGCCAAGGCCCCGCCATTGATTTATCGTTCTATGTATCGGCGATTAGAATAGATGCATAGAGTTCTTGTGCTAGTTGTGCACAATGTAAAATCAGACATCATGTAAATATGCAATTTTAATGAAAAACCCACAACCAGCTACGCAATGCAATAAAGATATGGGGGCATGATCTTTACAAGGAATAGGGAGGGAAAATAACCAAACCCTTGAGCCATGGTGTTAAGCCATTTCATTGAGGAAACCCATAAACTCTCAACTACCCATTTGGTCTCATGCATCCAATCATTTAATTCTTCCAATAATTGGTTGAGACAATTAATGCCTTGGGATGGGAGAGGTATGGCTGTCAATTTTCGGGTATGGGAAAGACAACAACCTGGGGAATCGAGTTTTGGTTTGCTGGGCAAGAAAACCCCCACGAAATTGTGCCCAAAGCCATTCTTCACCGATGGCATTCATCCTCTCATGCAGTCTGAGCTTGTTGGGGTTTTATCCTTCACGTTTTTCACCATTTCCGGCATTATTCCATGTCTGCAACTCGTTTTTGGTTAGCTCAGTGGCTGGGAGAAGAGAGCCATGATTTTTGGGGTTATGGAGGCCGTTTCTGCCCACGAAATGCCCATGAGCATTTTTCTGAAAATGATTCTGCTCTCCTAGGGTTGATTTCCCATTTCCTCCTTTTCGTTTTTGGTTGCCCACGTTTTTCTGGAACTGGTAGAAACCCACTGTTGAGAACTTCACTGTATAAGCGTTTTTCTCATGCCCAACACTTATGCTTTTGATGTTATATGCATCCATCTCTTAACAGCCTGAGAAACCCAATTGCTGATTGGCTTGGCTGATTCTGGTATACCTTTGGCTATGTGAGAGCCTGCTTTCCCCTTTTCCTTGTGGAGATCATGCCCAGATCGGGGGGTGGCAGTGGTGCTGAGAGATTGAGGAGCACACTGGCCTACGGTTTGGTGGAATGTTGCAGAAGCATAGCTGGTTGCTCAGGGACTACTTGGTTTAAGATAAGTATTCTCATTTGATAATTTGATATTGCTTAATTGATTAATGACATGAAAATCTGGCATGTATGATGAATGTGTAATTAATATTACTTCCGCTGTGTATTTTTCTTGTAATTATACATTTCCATATGTTAGCTGAATGCTTACTTAATAAGTTCATGGGCTAGATGCCCAGTTTTAGCATCAATGATCCTCTCTATCATGTTGGTATGATAGGAGGGGACATTACACCTTTTAAGAGAGATAATGTTAGAGATAATGTTTGAGGTGCCTACCATTTATTGGTCCTCCAGGACAAAATTCTCCATTACAATTTTTTAGGGGAAATGCATTTTCCCCTTGATATCCTGCAACAATATATGGACCTTTCCATAAATTCTCAAACTTCCCATGGTGATCTTCATTTCTGGAGTCCCACTTCAAAACCAAATCATTTATCTAAAAATTCTTTTCTTTAATCTTTCTGTCAAAAGTTTTCTTCATTTTCTCCTGATGCATTTGGGTTTTGTTATATGCTTTTTCTCTAATTTCATGTAATTCTATCATTTGATTTATCCTCCTCTTCATATGATTTGGTTCTTCTTCGGCTTCTTGTAACAATTTCATAACTGGAAAACCCAAAGAAATAGGAAAAATTACCTCTGTGCCATACACCAACTGGAAAGGGGAAGTGCCAATTGCCCTTTTTGTACTGATTCTATCTTCCCACAGAGCATATTTTAGTTTAGTGTGCCAAGCCCTCTTGTTATCTTCTAACAACCTCTTGATGATCCTCACTAAACTTTTATTTGAAGATTCGGCCAACCCATTCCCTTGTGGATAATAAGCAGTGGAATGATTCAAATGTATGTGATATTTGTGACAAAAGTTTATCATCTTTTTTGATTTGAACGCTGGAGCATTATCTATCACTATCCTTTTAGGACAACCAAACCTGGATAAAATGTTTTCTTCTAAAAAGTTCATTATCCCTGTTTCTGTGGCATTTCTTGTCGGAATGGCCTCAATCCATTTCGTGAAGTAATCTGTAGCAGTCAGAATCCATTTGTGCTGCCCTGAAGAATTTGGGTTAATTTCGCCAATAAAATCTAACCCCCACTGTTGAAAAGGTGCTTCAACTGAAATAGGTTTCAAAGGAAATGGTAATAATTCTCTTTTCCCATCAAAAATTTGACATTCATGACATTTGGTCACTTCTTTATATACATCTGAATACATGCTGGGCCAATAAAAACCAGCTCTAAGAATTTTGTTCACTGTAGCCTTCCATGAATGATGTCCTCCACACATGCCTGTATGAAATTCCCCCATAATATGCTGTGCTTCATTTTCTAATAGACAATTCAACAGAATACCTCCTGGATCTTTCCAAAATAAATTCCCATCTAATATGCAAAATTTGGTTGCTTTCAACTTTACTGATCTTGCTCTGGTTTTTTCCATATTTGCAGGTGCTTGGATATTTTGCAGAACATACACAATGTCCACGTACCAGGGAGACAAAGAGAAATCTTCAATTACTTGTGAATTTGGAACATCTTCTTTTGAAATTTCAGAAAGAAAATTCATACCTAGAGAATCCCAATTTGTTTTTATCATCATTTTAGCCAGACCTTGGCCTTTTATCAACTTTGTAGGTTTAATGTCAAGATCATATTCCAATAATACTGCTATCCACTTTGCTCTTTTTCCTTCAGGATCTGGCTGGGTAAGAATATCTTTTACTACTGCTGATGGAACATACGTTATTATATGAGAATGTAATATGTTTATCCTGAAATCCTTCAATGCTTTCACTAAAGCATAAGCTTGTTTCTCCATAATATTATATTTTAATTCTGCATCCCTCAGAATCTTACTAAAAAATGCAATTGGCTGTTCCACATCTTCTTGGTTTTTCTGTAACAATACCCCAGCTACAGTGTGTTCTGATGCGTAAGTAAACATAATGAAATCCTTTGCATAATCTGGACTAATTAACACTGGTGCTTCAGTCAATGCTCTTTTAATATTATTAAAAGATTGTTTTGCTTCTTCAGTCCATTTAATTTCCTTGTCTTTCCTTAGCATTTCAGTTATGTTTCTCAAAATCTCAACAAAACTAGGAATGAACCTTCTTAACCAATTTACCCTTCCAATAAATGACTGAATTTCCTTCTTGCTTCTAGGAATCCCGACCTTCTGTATGGAAGACACTCTTTCCAGGTCAATCTTGATGCCTTCTTTTGATATGATGTGTCCCAACAATCTTCCTTCTTCCATGCAAAAATGAGATTTCTTTGGATTTAAGGAGATTCCAAATCTTCTACATTTCAGAAAAACTCTTTCCAGATGTTTCTAGTGATCAACAACATTCTTTGAATAAACATTGATATCATCCATGTATACTACCACAAATTTGTCTCTTTCATCTGCAAATGCAATGTCCATAGCTCTCTGACAAGTTGCCCCTGCATTCATCAAACCAAATGGCATTTTGGCATACATAAACGTTCCCCATGGTGTAGTAAAAGCATTTTTCTCCTGATCTTCTGGGTGAACTTTAATTTGATTATAACCTGAGAAACCATCTAACATAGAAATTCTTTCGGCTCCCACAACTTTCTGCAAAATCTGATCCATTTTCGGAAGTGGATGATTATCTTTCAAAGAGACTTTGTTCAAATTTCTAAAGTCTACGCACAACCTTATTTCACCATTCTTTTTCCTTACTGGTACCAAGTTAGCCAACTATTTAGAGAAGCTCAAGGACACAATTATCTTAGCATCAAACAACTTTCTCACCTCTTTTTCTATCACTGGAAGCAACTTGGAATTTATTCTTCTCAACTTCTGCTTGAAAGGCTTTTCATCAGGTTTGATAGGAATTGTATGATGTATAACAGAAACATCATATTCTTTCAGGTCTTCATAACTCCAGGCGAAAACATCTGAAAATATTTTCATCACTTCCACGCTTTTATCCTCTTCCTTTCTTGGTAATTTCTTTGAAAGCTTTACCAATTTGGGATCTTTTTCAGAACCTAAATTGTAATCTTTTACATCCTTAGGTTTAGGTTCTACCTTTGAATTTTTCACCACATCATTTTTATCAAACAATTTTTCTAAAGGAATCAAGCCTCTTGGGATAACGTTATTCTTTAGCTGAATTATATCCTTACCTCCAATCCTTTGCTTGAACTTTTCTGTTTCTTCAGGGGAATCTACTTCATCTAGACCAGCCCTAGCATCTTCTGTATCAATAGACCTGTAATTGAATTCATCTGTCATCTCTAAAAAATGTTTAATCTGTTGATCATCTTCAAAAACCTGCCAATGTTTGATATTTTATGGGATAGATGGTCTGTGTATGACCTCAATATCATATTTCTTTTTAGAAAAGATAGGGGTTTTGAAGATAGCTCCCGCAGTGGCCAAAGAATATGCTACGGTGTTATTAACTCTGGGAATTGAAACAACATCATGTTCATCGAAATTTTTTTCCAATAAATCCCACACTTCATTCCTATATGACCTCATTTTAGGATGTTTGGTCTGATAAATAGATTTTACCTGATTTATTACCAATTCAGAATTTCCAAACACTTCAATTCTTTTTGCTTTTAAATCTCTCAATACATTCAACCCCAGAATCAAAGCTTCATATTCTGCAACATTGTTTGTACACTCAAAATTCAATTGATAAGAAGACATCAAGAATTCTCAATCAGGTGTGATTATCCATACTCCTGCACCAGCTCCTTCCCTGCTCTTAGCTCCATCAAAATGCATTGTCTAAGTTCCTTCTTTTCTATTTTTTTTCTCTTAACAGTCTTTCTTTTTCATTTTCTTTTGGTTCAATTAAATCAATCTTTTCTTTAGATTCAACATCATTGTACAGAATACATGACCCCAAATCTATGTCTCCCTACACATTTGACTTTCCTTGAATCAAAAGAAAATAAGTCATCATATGGTCTTGTGATTTCCAATCCCAAAGATTCAACTACAAGTTTCGGAATCAGATTATGAGAAGCTCTTGAGTCTAACATACAATTATGCACAACTTTATCATGAAAATTCAAATTTACATACAAAGGAGAAATTTCCCCAAAACTATTATCTTCCATTCTTGAACCTAGGCAGATATTAGGAGTATCATCATCTAATTCCAAAGTATATTTCCACTTGATTTTCTACTTGTATCATCTTAAAAATTTGTTCCTTGTATTCCTTATTCTTTAATATCTCATTGAAAGGTACAGAAATCTTGAGTTTCGACATTTCACTATGTGTATTGAAAGGAACCAAATTTTTATCACCTTCTTTCACAGAATCTTTCTTGTTATTTGAAATCACTTTTGGCACATTTTCGTTTTCTTTTCTTCTTGTTTGTTGTTCATTCTGACTGGTGGAGGGTTTATCTGTAGATCCTTTTGATTTTCCCATTGGTTCTTTTCCTTTGTCTATTATAATGTCTCGGTTTCTCAGATTTATCTTTCTTTGAAGATCATTTATAGCACTTTGGTAACCAATCTAGTATTGATCATTTTCTATCTCCAAATTACATCATTCCCCTTCTGCAAGGAACATATCATGCTCCTGTTTAGTCAGATACACTTCTGAATCAGAACTGCCACAATGGTGAATATCACTCTTAGGCATCTCAACTTCAACTTCTCCAGCGATATAATTTTTAGGGAAAGGACGTCTGATTGGATCTTCTTCTGCATTCCCTGGGTTCCTCTACTCTCTTGGCCTTATAGGTGGAACAAAGGGTCTCCTAAAATTAGGGTTTCTGATTTGAGGTTCTGTTTGTTCTTTATTCGGAGCTTTGTTATCCACCACTAACTTGTCTAATAACTTTTCCATAGTTTTCATCATTGCTTCAAATTTTACATCTGTGGAAGAAGAAGGAGAAGCTGTATTTTGATTATCTTCTCTAATTTTCTTTCGGTCTATATCTCTATGCCTCATATTTCCAGAAGCCATCATATTAGCTTCAACTTATACCGCATCTTTCATCATTATTGCCAAAGTGGTAGATCTTATTTCTCTTAATGTGTATGAAAAATCACTCTCAAAAGCATTTGCATAATGTAACTTGGCAGCTCCCACTGGAGGTTTTATATCTATAGGGATAGAATTATAAACTTTCATAAATCTGGCAGAAAATTCTTGAATTGACTCAAAACCTCCTTTTTTCAGATTGTTATACTGTGTCAACACCTGTGAAGGATTTTTCTGGTCTTCCCATCTTTCGATAAAAAGAGTTGTGAAAGCATCATAATTAGCAATTGATCCTGCAGTTAAAGCTCTGAACCATTTTTTGACTTCACCTCGCAAGCTTTGGGCAAACAACCTCATTTTTGCATCATCATAATCCACTTCTTCTAAATCAATAAAATCACTAAAGTTATCAACATGTTGATGTGTTGTATAATTACCCTCATTATCAAAAGTAAATATTCTCTATCCATAATTTTGAGGCAAATCATGTAAAGTAGCGGGCAAAACCAATGGGGCAAATATGGCAGCCATGGGTGGTGGATTATAAGGTGGAACAATCATTGCCTATTGTTTATGACTTTGCACAGGTATTCTTTGGGCTTTGGATATTCTGGACCCAGCCCTTTCATATTTTTGTAAGTTTTCCCAAACAAATTTTAAAGAATAGTCCCACAAACTTTTTGGGTCAACTTTTGTTTCTTTCAAATCAAAATCTGATTTAGTTCTAAGCAAAACTTTTTCACCTTAACCAATATTTTCTTCCTCAAATAGATTTTCTTGAAAAGAAGGAAATATATTTGAAAACTGAGGAATACCTTCTTTTGTCTTGCCTTTTCCTTTATCCGTTTTGAGGAGCTTTTCTGGATTATCCACGCCTGAGAAGAACTGCAAACCGGGATTTCTTCTTGTAGCCACGATGTCTATCTCAGAATATCTTCAAAAAACCTTAAAAAATTTTCACAAGTGAAGTCGCCAGGGCAATATCTACAACCAACTTATTTCAAACTTCCTTGCCCAAGAAATTTGACCTTTCTTTGTCGTTTCTCCCAGGGAAAATTTCACTTTCGTTCCCCGGCAATGGCGCCAAAATGTTAGCACTTAGATTTTATCCCGGTTGTAAAAGAATAACACCTAAGGTAACTTATTTCAAAACAAACTTTAGGTAGAAAACTTAGCCATTTTTTCCACCAGAGAGGGCTCTCTCACAAGATATATGTAAAGGCTAAAAATATATGGAAATACACTCAAAATTTCTCAAAAAGATTTACTTGGTTGAAAAGGAAACAAGAAACATTGGGCATGGAGTCAACTTTCAAATATTAAATGTGCCAGCAAGAGATTTATACCAAATAGATTTCCACAATCATATCACAATCAATTTGATTTTTTAGGTGGTATAGAAAGAAGTAATGACAGTCCATCAACAACAACCATCTAACTAGGATGAATCCATTGTCAACTTTGGAGAAATAGTGGATATTTAAATGCGATAAAACGAGGCATAACTAGTATGAATCTCGATTTATTTCAAACGTTCATCTAAATATAGAAGAAGAACATAACGGAAGCTATAACAAAGAAAGTGGACATGCACATATAAGGATAAGGAAAAAAACAGACTGTAAAACTGATCAACACATGAATCTCTGGTCTCAAAAGATAGGTATTTCCACTATACTGCCTTTTATTTATCAAAAGATTTGACTTCAAAACATAATCGTCTCTCAAAGAGTTTTCCAACCCTTTCAAAAATGACTCTCATTGTCTTTTATACAACATTCGGAAGAAGCTTGACATAACTGCTTCTTCTAACTAATAACTGAAAATGTTTTAACTCAAAAGATAACTGTCTTTAAACAATAGATAATTGTCTTCAAATAATATTACAAATTTTTAAAATAAAAGCATCTTTTTGCCACTTGGAAAAAATTCTGAATGTATCTATGAATGGACATAATATCTTGTCCTTCCATATTTGTCCACATAGTTCCATTGGTCGACCGTGGGTAAATCATAACTGATCATTTCTTTTACCAAGACTCTCATTTCAACATGACCTGCATAAGAAACAAGAGGAAGATTCTCACAGGTTGAGATCAACATATTTAAAATTTCAAAATCTTTCGCAATTTTCTCCATTAAAATCTTTCCTGTAAGCATATGATCCAACTGCTGAAACTTTTTGTGATCCATTCTTATGTCAAACAACAATCTCTTATATTCATTAGGAGGAATCAATTCATTCTTTTCATCCCAAAATGCAGGGAATCGTTTGTTTATTATTTTTTCAAATCGCTTCTTAAACTTTATTACTTCCTCCCGTATATCTCTAGCTTTAGCTTCAATATTTTCAACATGTGAATATTTTCCCAAGATTCTTCTGGCCCATGTAATGACTGAAATTCTGTTTATTATATTCATTGCTGTCAAATCTGCTTCAGTTAAACTGTTTAAGAAGGTTATTTCTTTCTGTGCTACTTCTTTTGGCTTCTTGTTTAAATTCTCTCTGACTGCTCTGCAACTCTCAAAGGCGTCTTTAGCTACTTTTTCTTTGACTCTTATATAATCAAGATAAGGTCTTAATTTTTCAACTTCTTTTATGATTTGATCCCATACCATATGTTTGCAACCTTGCATTGCAACCTATCCTGTCACATGAGCTGCCAAACTTTTATTATTATCAGTTAATTCTTGATTCCTTATTTGCAAGGTTTTAATTTCCTTATCTTTAGTCTCATTTTCTTCTTTGGGATTCTGTATTCCCATATTCAATTCTTTAATTTCACCCTCTTTCAAACTCACTTGGGACATGTCAAGTAAGAGACCATCTAATCCAGTTTTATCTTCATCTGTATCTGTCTGTACCTGTTGCTGACTTATTTCTGCTAATTTTTTCTTTATTTCCTCCAATTGCTCTCCCAAACTAAATTTTTCTTTTTCCCAATGATCTTTTTCTTCGGTGAGCTTCAACATTTTTGCAGTCACATCCTTTACTTCATTTGACAGATCTTCTTTTTCTTTTTCCAGTGCTGCTAGTTCAGCTCCTTGGATAAGCACAGTGTCTGGGATTTTTAGCTTTCGCCTTAACATTAGAATCGTATCATCCTTTGCTTTGAGCAATTTTACTACTGCATCTCCCTCTTTCTTTATCAAATATATTTGCAATCTTTTTAGTTATTGTTGTTGAGACTTATTTTCTGCTTTCTCTTGTGTCAACTGGTTATTCAATTTATCCAATGAAGTTTTCAATTTGTTTGCCTATAATATTGCTCCCAAATAATCTGAATATATAACCTCTCCTGTTTGTCTGTGCAATAAAATTTTATCTGGGGCATTGATTTTTGACAAATCCACCTTCATCTCTGAGATCTTATCTTTAGTAACAACTGAAAACTTTAAAGAATTCTCTTTGATATTTCTACTAGTAAACAAATTTACTTCAGTGTTGGATATATTTCTAACTTTTGGAAATAACTGACTGGTTTGATTAGAGGATTCCTGTTTATTCTAACTGTGTTCATTAAATACATCCATCATATTGTGTGGTCTATTTACATCATCTTCCGCTGGGGATTCTTCAATACTGTACTCCTTTACCATGACCTCTGGTATTCTGACTTCAATTCTCTTTTCTTCTTCTGAAACTGCCATTAACTCTTGTTTTTCATCCATTTTCAACCTTTTTCCTTTTTCTGCTCCTTCACCTTCAGTGTTCACTACATCCTGTATGGGTCTTTTAAATCCCACCATTGTAGTATTCATCGTACTTCCTACCTCTGTTGTTGCATCTACCAATATCATTTCTTTATCATGTGAATCTGGAACGATTTCTTCCTTATACTCCAGCCAATTGGCTCTGTCAGACATTCCTTCAATCATCTGATGGTTCAACGCTTTGATGCGATGATCCGTTCTCTGTTTTGATATTATGTTTAATGGATCATACTCAATAGCCATGTCTGTCTCAAAACCCATATCTTTCAATAATTTCTCTATATAAACAACAATGTTTTTATTCTTCACTGTGAATGGGCCAAGTGTGAACGGATACTTGATGTCTGTTGCTTATTTGAAAACCAATAAATTGTTATCTTCAACAATTGACTTTTGTCTCAGGAACTCCAAAGCAAAAACCCTTATGGTAAGAAATACTGGTAAAACATAAGGTTTATGTTTGAAATTGTATAATCTGATCATTGTACTGTCCTTTGACAAAAACCAATCTCCTACAGCATACTCTGCACTCAATTGCATACATGTTTGCATTTCTGGTAATACTCTAGGCAATTTTTCACCAAAGATCATTCTGTAAATCTCAGAGAGCATATAATTTATGTAATTGAACATGTTATTTTCTAACAACGTTGTGAAAATGATCTCAGGGAATTGCAACTCTTCATGACTGGCTACCATGATCATTTTCATCAAAAGGACTGAAATCTGAAATGCATCAGAGTGGGGAAATTGACCATCTGTTCATGAATCTTCTCTGTCAAAAATTCTTCAAAATTAAGTCGAGGGATTTTATTTTCATCAATCCCTAATTGAATTGTACTCATTTTGTACAAAAGACTCAACTGAAACTTAGTTACATACATGTCTGTATCAAACCCTAGGATTAAAGCCAACAATGTCAAAACCAATTGGGTATTTTCATCAAATAAATTGATATCTATAGGGTACAGGATATCCGAAACGTTGGTTTCTGGTTTAAGACACGTAGACACAAACTTTTATCTATCATCTTGAAGGGTTTGCTGATAATATTCAATAACAGATGTTTCAGAAAAAATCTCAGACTCGAGGGTTTGGGAAAATTCTATTTCTAGGGCTTTAATTATT
Source organism: Larix kaempferi (assembly GCA_027924585.1). Lineage (NCBI taxonomy): Eukaryota > Viridiplantae > Streptophyta > Pinopsida > Pinales > Pinaceae > Larix > Larix kaempferi. Next base: position 4,000,095 of record BSBM01000369.1, read on the forward strand.
ATGGCAGGCTCTATTTTACAAACGACTCTGGTTTTTTGACTATCTAAAACAGTTCTTTCTTCTCTGGAGTAATTCTCAGCACACCCTGACACAAATTCTGGAAAAGATGGGATTTGGTCAGTGAAAAAGGATAACAAGGATGAATGGTGGACTCTGTGCATATCTATACCTTCTTTTAATAATTTAGACAACCTAAGTTTAACTTCAACGATTGGAAACCTGGTTAAGGTATCATGAATGTCTCCATCTCTATCTTCTAGGGCTTCCTTTGCTTTAAAAACATCTACATCGTGTACAGTTTCCATTTAAAATGTTTCTTTAAACAAAATTCCGTTTAAAAAGTGGGCTAGGTCACTAGACCCTACCTGTATAGACACGTCTTTATCCTTCTGTCACAATTGCTGATCTCCACCAGTCTTTAGAGCTCCCAGGGATAGCGACACATATACAAAATGTCGTTATTTGAAACCCTTTTGTTTTATATAAGCCTTTTTGATTAACTTTTTGGCAGCTTTCGGAATGTAGTTTATATCCAACCATTGATCACGATCCTTTTGATTTCAGCCGTTAGATCTTGCGTCCCTTTATCTCCCATGGTGGTATCCGCGATCCCAATAATGGTTTTCTTCTCCAATTTTTCTCTTATGTGCATCAACCATTTTATGACACCTATTAGAGTGGTTTACTTTCTGCGACCGCTCTTCCTTCTATCGAGTGCGCACCTTTCCTGATGTGTATGAATCTTGGTCGTTGATTTTTTCCCGATGTATATTGTCCCTCCGATTGATATTAACATGTGGCGTATTCCCTTACACCTTCTCCATCTGCCACGTGCTATGGCCCGCCGTGCCTTATCCTTTGGTGGTTCTGCACAGCGTTGTGGTGGTTTGTGATACCACTATCACGTTGATGCGGATTAATGGAACTGTGACATGTATCTGGTGGTATTAAGTCTGTAACCACTCCCTAATGTTTGCAAACGATCCTTTTGGCGGTGTAGGAAACTATAACAGCCATTGATCTCTATTGTTGTCATCTCCACCGTTGAAACTTGACCAAGACTTAACCTCTTCAAAAAATTACTTTCGGACTTTGCATATATGGGTTTTTCTTGTTGTTTTTGTATTACGTACCTTTACTTCAATCCATTTGTAATAACTTCCCTTCCTTTGGATATTTTTTGACAAAATTTTTAGGGTTTGAGCATTTTCAAATATAGTGTCAACAACACCATTGGAGATTGTTCATTCAGATTTGTGTGGACCAATGCAAACACCCTCAATTGGTGGTAGATACTACTTATTGACATTCATAGATGACTACACAAGAAAAACATGGATCTACTTTCTAAAGCAAAAGAATGAAGTGTTTGATTATTTTCGTCAATTCAAAGCCCTTGTTGAGAAGCAAAGTGGGTATTATATCAAAGCATTGAGAACGGATAGAGTTGGCTGTGAATACATTTCAAAAGAATTTCTAAATTTTTGCAAGGACCATGGAATTCACAAGGAATTCACAACTAGAAACAAACCTCAACAAAATGGGGTGGCTGAAAGAAAAAATAGAACAATCATGGAGATGGAAAGAAGTATGTTGAAAGCAAAACATTTCTCAAATGAATATTGGGCTGAAGCTGTAGCATGTGCAACATATATTATGAATAGATGTCCCACTAAAAGTGTCATCAATATGATTTCGGAAGAAGCATGGATCTGAAGAAAACATACTATTGCTCATATGAGAGTATTTGGATGTGTGGCATATGCACATGTGCCAAATGAGTTAAGAAGAAAATTAGACAACAAAAGAGAAAAATGTATATTTGTTGCATATAGTGATGAATCAAAGGAATACAAATTGTACAATCCAATAACCAAAAGGGTCATAATTAGTAGATATGTGTAGCTCATAGAAGATGAAGCATGGGATGGAATTTTGGATAAAACAATCAATGTTGCACCCAACTTACCACAAGAAGAAAAAGAGGATTTTATACTAGCAGGTACTCCTTCAAATGTGACTCCTTCCACACCCATTCAAGTTCAACCAAGTGGTCAAATGACACCTTCATTAAACAAAAGGAAAAACCCACACATTCAAGCAAATACTCCCTCAAATGTGCAACCAACACCGTCTCAAATTGGTACTCTTGGTGTTGGACCATCAAGTCCACATTCTATAAGCTCAAGTGATATCTCAAACCTCACACTAGCAAGCTTAAGGAGACAAAAAATCAAAATTTTAAGGGATATTTATGAGCAAAATGGAGGTGATAATAATGTAGGTCTAAATTCTCTTTTTGCATTATAATCACATGTTGATGATCCTATCCATTTTGAAGATGCCATTAAAAATGAAAAATGGATGAATGCAAAGGATGAGGAAATTGATGCAATAGAAAAGAATGAAACATGGGAACTAGTGAGCCTTCCACACGGAAAATATGTTATAGGTGTAAAGTGGGTCTATAAAACCAAATTAAATGCAAATGGTGATGTGAAAAAACATAAACCGAGGCTAGTAGCTGAGGGATACTCACAACAACCCGAGTTTGATTAAAATGAGACATTTGCTCCAATAACACGCTTAGACACTGCAAGAACGATTCTTGCAATAACAACTCAAAACAAGTGGGAAGTATATCAAATTGATGTGAAATCAACATTCTTAAATGGTTTCTTAGAAGAATAGGTTTATGTGGAGCAGCCACCTAGGTATGAGATTTTGGGCCATGAAGACAAAGTCTACAAACTGAAAAAAGGCACTCTATGGACTTAAACAAGCCCCAAGGGCTTGGTATAGCATAATTGACAATCATCTTTTGCAAAATGGCTTCAATAGGTGCACTAGTGAGCCCACATTATATACCGAGATGGATGATAAAGGTGATATCTTAATTGTTTGTTTGTATGTTGATGACTTGATATTCACTGATGATTTAGCAATTGATTTGTTTAAAGGAAACATGGAAAAAGAATTTGAAATGATTGATTTAGGTCTCATGAAGTATTTTCCTAGCATCGAGGTGAATCAAAATGATAATGGTATATTCATCTCTCAATCTAAGTATGCAAGTGACATTTTGAAAAGGTTTAATATGACAAATTGCAAATCAGCTCCAACTCCAATTGTCACGGGATTGAAATTAAGCAAGGATGACAAAGGAGCCAACATTGATCCAAATTTGAATAAAAGGATTGTTGGTAGCCTCATGTATTTAGCAACCAAAAGGCCAGATATTATGTATGCAGTTAGTCTTATTTCAAGGTTCATGGCATCTCCAAAAGACTCTCATTGGCAAGCAGGGAAAATAATTCTCAGATATATGAGTGGAACAAGAAACCATGGTATCCATTATTCAAGGTTAAATGAGTTCAAACTCATAGGGTATACATATAGTGATTGTGCAAGAAGCATTGATGATAGAAAGAGCACTTTAAGTTATGTTTTTCATTTTGGAACAAGTGTAGTATCTAGGGCTTCAAAGAAACAACCAATTGTTACTCTTTGATCTGCTGAAGAGAGTATGTAGCAGCCACACATGTGCATCATGTCAAGCAGTTTGGATGAGAAGAGTTTTGAAGGATCTCAAGCAAGAACAAAAGGAGGAAACAAAGATATATTGTGACAATAAATAAGCTATAGCATTGTCAAAGAATCCAGTATTTCACAAGAGAAGCAAACATATAGACACAAGATATCATTTCATAAGGGAACTAATCAAGAATGGAGAAATCTCTTTGGTTTTTTTTCAGTCTCAAGATCAATGTGCAGACATTTTCACCAAGGCATTAGGGAGAGAAAATTTTTTCTATCAAAGATATCGATTGGGCATCAAATATTAAGGGGGGGTGTTGGAATTAATCCCAACTACCTCTACCAACCGATCATTACTCCTCCATACCTCCATTACTCTCACCCACACCTAGTCCTTCCTCTACAGCTGAAACAGTGATGGATTAGTACCTCAAAGCTATACATTTTTTTATGTTGTGTCTTATATATTTGACTTTGCAACCTTTTGTTTTGTTGTATGTAAGGATTCATCCTTACATATTTATCATAATTGATAATATATATATTTTTATAATTGAATTGATGATTTTACAATAGGAATGGCCGATATTAAATATGGCCTAATGAGAATAGACATGTCTATTGATAAATAGACATGTCATTTAATAATTAATAATTAATTATCCTAATCTAATAATAAATACATTTGTAATAACTAATTACGTTTATTACAAGTCATCCCGCTCTGAAAAGATTCGACAACAAATCTTCTACGAGCGTGTTGTAGCTGGAATTCTTGCCACGAATAACTGTGCCATGGTTTAGCACTTCTTGGAATAATTGGTCACATTTCCATTCAAACATTATCATGCTTATGATTTTGTAGATGAATGCATAACAACTAAGCGACCTATATTTCAGATCTGCTAATCTGATGGTGTTCCTTTTCTCTTCTAATTTTATGTGGATCTTTGATAATTCTGCATGTTTTGTTATGGTTTTCTTACCTATAGAGGAAACTATTAGTAATGTACTTACTTCTTTGTCTGACAAGTTTGTCATTAGTTGTTCCCAGGGATCCTTTCGATCTTGAGATTCTCAAATATCTTGACTTGTGACAATTTGTAGAGATTTTTCCTTTTCAAGTGTCGCCTTATCTTCGAAGTTTCCTTCTTTATTAGGATCATTTTTAGTTTTTATATTTTCATCATTGTATCATTCCACAACTTTAATTCTTTCATAATTGTCCTTATTATCGACATCACTTCCAACAATATTTGTTGTTTTATAATCTATGACATCATCATTTTCTTTACCATTGATATTGACATTAGGGTAGGCGCATGAAGATGGTCCCCATTTTCATTGCAATAGGGGCACACTAGCGTAAAAAAAAAATGCCGAGTACGCACCTAAGGCAGCGCGCACGCGCTGCTAGGTTTGGTACCAAACCAAGGTGCATGCGTGCTCCTGGCGTGTGTGCACAATGGTGGCGTGCACGCGCCTCTGTTAAAAAAAAAAACAGAGCACAATTTCTTATTCTTCCATTTGGCCGAGCGCGTCCTCCTCCTCCACTTGCGCGTCAATTCAACCACCAAAGGAGGCCAAATCGACTCCAAAACCACCCAACAACACCCACAAACTCATCAACACTTCGATTAATAGGTAAATATCACGTTTGTTTTTCATTTTATTCATTATTCATGTCAATTTTTTGATTTTTTTTGTTTATTTAATTGTAAACGATTCCCAAATTTTGAAAACAATGAACCAATTTTCTATTGCAGATTGTAAATTGAGACAACGAGTGAACAAGATGTTAACCCCGAGTCCGGTGGAACATAATCCAAATGCCGAACAAAACCAAAACCCCCAAGCCAATGTTGAACAAGATGACCTTAACCATTATGTAAATGAAATGCGAGTGCACACTCGCGAACTTAGAAGCTCGGGGGAACCATGTCGATTGTCTCTAGCCACATCAATTGAGAACTCAATTGACACCCTCATCCATGCACACCAGCAATTGACTGACATGACTCAATTTAGAGCTAGGATGTGGGAGTACTACTCCACGAGCATCTCCAAGGAAGCAATAAAAGATTTGAACATTACGAAAGCCCAATTATATAGTATGTTCACTGATCCGAAAACAAACTAACCACTGAACATTACAAAGCCACATATCTGCATGGATTGGTGTCATTACCAATCGTGAAGGGACAATTGGATGCGGAGGTGGTTCATGGTATACGATAAACCTCCCTGCAATAATAAGGAGGTTCCATAGTACTTCCTTCGCAAACTGTGGGATGAGTTTTGCCTCGGTTTACATGTCAACTATTTTGAAATAACCGTGTTCCAGGGTGTTGGGTGTGGCTCTGCCCAAGATTGACTTGTTTCTAGGAGGAACCCACTGAGAGGGCCACCAGATCCGAGGCGCGACCCCAACCCCTCTCCCCAACCACCTCAGTTTCCCCACAATCTTGATCAGATTGAGGTGGAAATGAGGAATGTTGCACGTGGACTCCTCAGACACACCTCCTTTGTAGCAGTGACTGTTAGGACTCAGAAATGTCGTATTTTCATCCACCTTTCCCTTCACTATTCCTTACATTTCATTGCCCTATTAAACCTTCATCATATCATTTGCATAAATACATTTGGGTTTCACATTATTATTTTCCACTTTATTCATTTTAGTATTAAGAGTGAATTTATGATTAAATATTAGAAAATATACATGTTTTCATATATATCTCAATTATGTGTGAGCTTTGTAATGTGTAGGAATATGTGAATGATTAAATCAAAGAGACTTCTCAAATATCTCTTACACCATTCCAAAGGAGATAGTTATTCAAGCCTATTCTTAAGGAGAAGATCATGGAAGATTTGGTTGGATTCATGAGAGACATGTGGAGGATTTGAAGGAACCATATCTTGTAATAATAGGAAAATGGTTGAGAGTAGTTGAGAGAATAATGGATCTGTAATTAATGCATTGTTATCTTTTTCTTAAGGACTCTCATGTATAAAGGAGAGTGCTCCCTCTCCATTCCATTAAGTTGTAATTAAGTTAGATTAAGCTTGTAAGAGGGTTGTAATGAAGTTGGATTGGATTGGATTTTGTACTTGTTAGATTAGTGTTTGATTTGAGATGCTTAATGTGATTTAAGCTTCCATTGTTGTGCTTTCATGTTGTCCATTTGATTATGGATTTATAGATGTGATCTCACTTATGTCATTGTTGTTAACTCTTCACATGTTGTATTTCCCTTATGCAATTTCCTGCTTTCCTAGTTAGTGTTTCAATGCTTTCCTAGATTAATTTGATTTCAGCAAATTAGATTAAGTTAAATTAGATCTACTTCAGTCCTTCACAAACAGTGCATGTACTTCGTCAGTTCACGTACCTCGGGTTGACAAGTAAATAGTTGGGCAACTGTACTACAATGTAATTATTACAACATATATTTCGCCTAACATTTTGGCGCTGTTGCCGAGGAAGCACAAGGGATTGAGGTATTAATTTATTTTTTCATGCAAGTGTGATTATTCATGCTCCTAACTCTGAGGTGACATATGGGTAAGGGCATGAAGGGTGTGTTTCAATTTCTGCAAATTAGAGTAAATTTCAATTTCTGCAATTTAGTGTAAATTCCAATTTCTGCAATTTAGCGTAAATTTCAATTTCTGCAAGCATGTTTTTGCAATTTCAATTTCTGCAACTGTGAAGAGGTTTTCATGTGTTTCAACAAGAGTGTTTTGTTTTCAGCAAGTATGATTTTCAGTTTTCAGATTTTGATTTGGATGATGTAAGAACCCCTTTTACAGTATGATTTAACTGTGAGTGTCAGCTTGGAACAACTCGCTCACATCCTTGCAAAAATCAGAGTCTCCTCTTCTCTAAAAGAGGAGATCCTGACAGCATTCGAGAGATTAAATAGCTTAAATACTCCTTCAGAAACGAACGAGGAATCAGTATCTGAAGACTCCGGCATATTTGATGATGAACAATCATTCGGACAAGAGATTGAGGAAGATGACAAGGAGCTGCAGCATGATCTGAGTGAGGGACAATGCGCTTACAAATGCCATATCGAAAGATGGTTCCAGGTAAGTACGCAATTAGATCAATTTAGTTTTTCTTTTTATTTAGTTAGTTTGCCGTTACAGCAAGAAGATTCACTCATTCTTCTAAATTTTCATCTTTCATTTGAAAAATTACCACTGAACATGTTGCTGTTACTTTTACATGCATGGCTCCATTGGAAGTTTGACTACACGTAGCATATTTCTAAATTCTAATTAGTATAGAGTAGGTAGGTCTTCATTTTCAGCTTCTGCTTTGATTTTCAGATTTGCTTTAGTGTTAAATAAGTATGCTCTCCTCCACGCTTCATGTGATCGCGAGGATCAGAAAGTAGGGATGATTAAAAATGATTTTAGAAAGATTTTCACGATGAAAAAAAAAAATTGCCTAATCTGCTGTTCCTCAAAAATTTGTTCCATTTGCTCAAATTTTTCTTTTAAATCTGCAAAATAAATTTTTAAGAGTTTTGTTTATTTTTATTTTCTGAAAATGAAAATTAACTCGGAAATTTACAAAATAAATTTGCAGAATAAATTCTTTTATTTTCTATTTTTTTTTTCTGCAACGTAAACAGAAAAATAAATAAATTATTAAATCTGCACCTCCATGCTCCATCTGCAAATAATAAAACTATAAGTTGCATTAGGATAACAATAAGAGAAAAAAAAAATCTAATAAAAAGTCTGCAACAACCTGCAACAATAGATCTGCAAATCGCACATTGAGTAAAATTTGCAAAACCAACTAGAACAACAAATGCAGGAAAAATGCAAAAATTGAAATAGAGATATCTCACAACCTGGGATCTGGATTCTTATCTGTGAAATAGCTATGGCTGATTTTTGGTGTGTAAACGCGATTTGACCATAGAAACATGCCTACAAAATTTCAGCCCAATCTGAGTCACCGTTTGTGCGAAAATTGCATTTCAATTTGTTGTTACACGCCCCACATGCTTGCTGGTACACCCTGCAACGATTGCTGATACACACCTGCAGAAGCACTACTGTAACAACAAGTGCTGGAAATGTAGATGAAATGAAAACTTTCCATGTCACCGCTGCTCCTCAACTATCGCAGACACATATTTATGATTTAACAAATAACCCACGAGAAATGGAGGCGGTTATGATCATGAGCTGCCATAGGTCACTACGAGTCATCTAGATGGTAAAACGAAAGATGAGGTAGGCGGATCCGTTTAACGCAATCACTATGTATCTCCTCGATCCACTAGTATGTTCAACTGAACAAGGATATTTTTCTGCCAACGGTTGGAAAACTAAATCTCATTTATCTTTTGATTGAGTATCAATTTAATTTGTTGCAATCTTCTTGCCAATCCATCTCTTCCAGACTTAAATGATGATCTTAATCTGTAGTACTATTTCTAACTGTCACACTATTTCCACTTTCCCAAATTTAATTTCACGATCATTTGATTCATTTTGCCTGGAGAAGATTTTAATAAAAGAATAACGTGTAAACCTGCTTTCAGTTCTGCCCCATCTAGAAGTCGATGCTATTAGTGAAAGGAAATATTTCTTTGAACCTATCTCAGGTTGAGTTATCCAGTCGAATGTGCGCTCCATCATCCCTGCATGGTACATTTTAAAGGAAGGCTTGAAATGACTTGCATGGGAAATTATGCGCAGTGTTTGAGCATCCTTTCTCTAGACAATGGAAATGACGTGCATGGGAGAACCTCCAAAAACCAGGCTACTTTGACTCTTCAATGGCCTCATGCAGACAACAATAAAATAGAACTCCAATACTTCAATTCTTCGCATGTAATAGTTCACGATTTTCCACTTACCATTTCGAGGAAATCAGTGAGTCTATCCATAGTGCTGAGCTTTTGGTCGATAGGAATGCTGAGTTGACTTGCTAGTTTGGCCTGTGCACAGGGGAGAGCAGCTTTAAAAAGAAAGAGAGAAGAGATATCTAATGGAGCGGGCGCTATTGACATCAATTTCATGCCACGACTGAGCGATCGCTATTCAATTAACTTCTTACAGCCCCCTCAATCTCATTTCACATCGATCAACATACATACAGTGAAAATAACTTGAATCTTATGGGAAGGTAGATTTGGACGAACAAATAAGCAAATTTTCATCCCAACACAAGCATTACAATCAGCAGTTCAAGCAGCATTCTAAATTTTCAGTATCATTCGAATCAGGCTGAACGAGCAGTTGAAGGAACAACATAACCAACAATTCCAAGAACAACACCAAGAGCACTTTCAACGGCATAATCAGGAGCACTATAACTAGCAGCAGTTCCAATGGTTTGTCTTTCACTCTCTGGTGCATATTGATGACATATAAAATAACGTCTTAATTAATGCAACTGACCCTGAATAATATTAAAACTGGTTGCTTTTCTAACTCGGTCAATGTTGGGCCCTTTTAAAAATAGCTAGGAATTTGTTCTAATTCAGACGGTACCACTTCCATTTGAAATAAAGTGTGAATTGACAAATGAGAATTTGTTCTAAAGTTCTTTGCAGGAAGGAATTGACAAAACGAGAATTTTTTCTAAAGTTCTTTGCAGGAAGGAATTAACAAACGAGAATTTGGAAATGTTTTACGTTGAAATATTGTACAACAATGACTATGTCATCGAGATTAGTGTTCATACTGATCCGAGTTTTACTGTCGACATCTACCTGTAGGATCAAAGAGGATACGAATTATCTCGGATCGATGACAACATTATGTCGAGTGATTTAAATTTATAACTTCAGTTTTGTGTGATTTGCCCATTGCAATTTGAAAAACAAATAAAGAAATATAAAAAAAATTGCTTGCTTGATTTTTGCATACTACTGCCACTACAAGCTCGCCTTAGCATTTGGCAAGTACGTTACAAGTGATGAAATAAAAATTAACTAGGGGATTTCCATGCAATGCGAAGGAATTCATGGGTCACAATATGTATGGATCAAATGTCACCATTAGTCATTTGTAATTATCAAATTGATCCATCTTTCGCAGGTGTCATAACAGGAACCTCAATTTACAAGGATGAGAATTAAGCATAGACATGGGGGTAGAATGGAACAACGTACAGGTTGCAGGAGATAATAAAATTTTTGTGACATATTTCTGCCCTCGGCATCCATGATCGATGTGTTTTTGCAGGCAGCATGTCGCTCTATTTAGGATCGACGTTTATGTTTCCTTCCGAGTTGTTATTTGTTGCACTAGAATTGTATGCTCTGAATTATATCTAACGATTTACAGGGTTGATCATGCAATTAAAAATAAAAAATAAAAAAATCGAATTAATGCAGCAATCTATGAGGATCATACTTGGCACAATTTTCAAAGCTTGAATTCCAGAACTTTAGTGATAGGTATCAGCAAACTGTTACTCATGCACATGGGAAGATTTGATGAAGCTGAGACAAGTAATGCTTTGAAGATGTGACGGCATGCAGGTTTGCAGATATGTTAGTTCTTTGATTTTGAGTATTTTGTTTGACATCTTTTCTTTCCTTTTGCATCATTTTTAAAGTTTTCTTTTGGTGTGTAAAATAAAAATAATAAAAAATTGTAAAATTATAAAACTTGCAAATGGAATTTTTCCCAACTTCTTGAAAACAATTTTGCAACATGTTCATACGATCTATCCTAAGTTGTTTATTGGAGTCACTTTACAGCGATCGATGATTCCACCTGTGCAACGGCAAAGGTATACAAATGAGTGTAGCTACGCATTGTATAGTTGTGCATTGAATAACTGCGCATTGAACAGCCATTTGAGTGTAGCTACGCGTTGAACAGCTGCGCATTGTATAGTTGCGCATTGAATAGCTGCACATTGAACAACCTGCGCGTTGAACAACCATTTGAGTGTAGCTGCGCGTTGAACAGCTGCGCATTGAACAACCATTTGAGTGTAGCTACGCGTTGAACAACTGTGCATTGAACAGCCATTTGAGTATAGCTGCGCATTGAACAACTGTGCGTTGAATAGCCATTTGAGTGTAGCTGCGCGTTGAACAGCTGCGCATTGTATATCTGCGCATTCAACAGCTGCGCGTTGAACAACCATTTGAGTGTAGCTGCGCGTTGAACAGCTGCGCATTGTATAGCTAGGCATTGAACAACTGCACATTGAACAACCATTTGAGTATAGCTGTGCATTGAACAGCTGCGCATTGAACAACCATTTGAGTATAGCTGCGCATTGAACAACCATTTGAGTATAACTGCGCATTGAACAACCATTTGAGTATAGATACGCATTGAACAGCTGCGCGTTGAACAGCCATTTGTGTATAGCTGCGCATTGAACAACCATTTGAGTATAGCTGCACATTGAACAGCTGCGCGTTGAATAGCCATTTGAGTGTAGCTGCGCGTTGAACAACTGCGCAAGCGAAACGACAACAGGTAACAATGTCTTTTATTTGCCGCATTAATACTTATTTCTGCATGTTATATTTTCGAAACTCTGACAGTTTTCATGCAGGATTGGTACTAAGTTTCTTTTCAGATTCACAAACGATCAATTTTAATGTTGCAGTAATTCTCCAAAAAAATAAAAAAAAAATACAGAGAAAACATGATTTGTTGATAGCTTGAAGGAGCTACTTCTCATCGCACATTTCATGACATTTGCAGTTACACAGAAACCAATTGCATCATGATTTGTTTACCCACATTTATCCTTCAAAGCACATTAGTCATCCATGCTGGAGTCCAATATTCCATTGCCTTATTTGTCATACATGCCTAGTTTTTTGAATTGCATACAGTTTACCCCATTTTTCAGTTCATCTTTTTCCTCGCAAATAAAACCATTCCGCTCCCTCTCCATAATTACATTCCCTTTCCATAAGCATTGCTGCTACTGAGATCTTTCCTATAGTCCTACCAATCTTTTTGTAAAAACTCGCGTTGACTGATGTGGGATTCCTTAAGGCCCACCTTTCAACAGTCTTGCCCCATCGACTTCAGCACCTTATATGGGATATAGACTAGAGTCCATTTTGAGTATCTAGAGGCTTGCATGCCTTAATGGCAAGTTCTCTCGCTGACGATCATGGGAATACATCAATGTCCCTTGATCATCAGATCTTGCAAGTGGCTCGACCTCAGCACATCCATTCGCACTTCGCAAGATGTACTCGGGTACCTTGGCACTCATTGACATCAATGGTGAGTTTCCTTGCACTGGTTAACGACATTCATCAATGGTCGGTAATCCAATGATTTCTCTTCATGCTCGACATCAACACATCCATTCGCATGATTAGAATTGTACCATCAGGTTTGTAGCGGATGAAGACTATACACTTTTTCCTGATTCCCTCAGCAGTTACAACAACTTGCATTCATCTATGAGAGTCTGAAAGTTCCACAGCACCAGTTCAGATTCCTCCACTTCCCATTCTCTGATTCAGCAGTGATAGTCGTTGCAGTTCCCGCAGTTGCTGTTACAATCATCATTGTTATAGCAGTTGCTGTTATGACAGTTACATCAGTTCCGGCGGTTGTTGTTTTAGCAGTTCTAGCAGTTCTAGCGGTTTCCACAGTAGCTGTCACATTTCACATGGTCTTACATTCATGACATCTTCCACGACCCAGCAGCAGCGACATTCACAGTTACATTTTCATGATCTTGCACCAGTGACACCTTCCATCTTCCAACAGTCACAGTCACATATTCTTTGTGCCCGCCGATATAGTAGTTGCAGCTATAGTACCAATCATGATTTACTGATCCAGCAGCTGCAACAGCTACATTCCTATTACACAGTTCATCTATATTTTGGGTGAGTGAAGGTATGTTGTTTTCTAAGCTTTAATCATGTCATTCCTTATATGCTGAATTGAATATTTTGGAAAATTTCCTCACCATACCCCATTTCGTTTTCCCTTCCATGACCTACACTATGTTGCATGAGGGCATGCAACCAATTCAGTTGGGGGGGGGGAACTATCGTAATAATCACCACATTTTTCCATTATCATCATTCCATTTTCATCCCATTTACCATTCCCAAAAATTTCTTTTCCAACGATCCCCTGATGCACTTTACTTCATACATTGATATACATTGGCATGATTCATACCAGATTGAGAAACGACTTTCTTATACTCAATGATGCTCTCTTATGCACATTGATAGCTTATGATTTCCAGTGAAGTGTGTGGTTACAATTATTATCATAACATCAAGAAAAATAAATAAAATAAATAAAAAAAAATAAAAAAAATAAAAAATAAATAAAATGAAATGAATGTTGTTAACACAAGAACCAACATTCGTATATTCATGGTTGTTACACAAGAACCAACCAAAGAAAAATTCCAGCTGTTACTCATGTATCCCATATATCTTGGAAACATTCATCATTAAAAAGACATCATCAATCAAAGCCAAAGTTTAGATGCCAAAGGTTCTTCAGAAGATCCATGCATGGTTGCATGAGGACATGCAACACCTTCAGTTGGGGAGGATGTTAGGACTCAGAAATGTCATATTTTCATCCACCTTTCCCTTCACTATTCCTTACATTTCATCGCCCTATTAAACCTTCATCATATCATTTTCATAAATACATTTGGGTTTCACATTATTATTTTCCACTTTATTCATTTTAGTATTAAGAGTGAATTTATGATTAAATATTAGAAAATATACATGTTTTCATATATATCTCAATTATGTGTGAGCTTTGTAATGTGTAGGAATATGTGAATGATTAAATCAAAGAGACTTCTCAAATATCTCTTACACCATTCCAAAGGAGATAGTTATTCAAGCCTATTCTTAAGGAGAAGATCATGGAAGATTTGGTTGGATTCATGAGAGACATGTGGAGGATTTGAAGGAACCATATCTTGTAATAATAGGAAAATGGTTGAGAGTAGTTGAGAGAATAATGGATCTGTAATTAATGCATTGTTATCTTTTTCTTAAGGACTCTCATGTATAAAGGAGAGTGCTCCCTCTCCATTCCATTAAGTTGTAATTAAGTTAGATTAAGCTTGTAAGAGGGTTGTAATGAAGTTGGATTGGATTGGATTTTGTACTTGTTAGATTAGTGTTTGATTTGAGATTCTTAATGTGATTTAAGCTTCCATTGTTGTGCTTTCATGTTTTCCATTTGATTATGGATTTATAGATGTGAGCTCACTTATGTCATTGTTGTTAACTCTTCACATGTTGTATTTCCCTTATGCAATTTCCTGCTTTCCTAGTTAGTGTTTCAATGCTTTCCTAGATTAATTTGATTTCAACAAATTAGATTAAGTTAAATTAGATCTACTTCAGTCCTGCACAAACAGTGCATGTGCTTCGTCAGTTCACGTACCCCGGGTTGACAAATAAATAGTTGGGCAACTGTACTGCAATGTAATTATTACGACATATATTTCGCCTAACAGTGACTACAGTGGAGAGGTCGATTGAACTTGATAGAGATCCAGGTGCAGGGCCTTCACGACAGGGCCACGATATACTCGTGATCGGTGGTAGTTATGCTGGGCATTCAAGTTCGATGGGGGAAATTCCACATCTTTGTCCCCATTGAGGGCACACTTGCCCTGGCTCGATCGAGGGCTGTTATATGGATCAAGTCAGCAATTTTTTTAATGTGTTTTCAATCATCACTTGATAATTTGTAAAGTATTTTTGTTTGACTTAAACTATTATTTCAATGTACAGTTATTGAAAGCTGCTACACCAAGGTGGGAGAACGTAGGATCTCCCAACTTAGATGCAGCAATGGCAGCTACAACTGAAATTGCGGCACCCCACATGGAGGTATTTTCAGTACCTGACACAATATTGTTATTACTTATGTCATTTATATTACTCAAGTATTTATATTTATGGCATACACATTGATAGTTCGTACAATGTTTTTGAATATCTTGATTGCCTAGATAATGACTTGTTTAACATGTTCATAACATGCAGGCATTTTGTTGTCCACAGGTGTTCTGTGATTATGGTGATCAACCACCTCCACCAGGGATTGGCACATCACCATATACACAGGTACAATGTGTAGTTATAAGCATGCTTTTAATTTGATTTGTTATGACTTACTATGGTTTAATTTATTGTTTGTTTACTAAATTTTGATATTACAAATGTATATGTAGGTGCCGCCAGCAGCTATGTATCCCCATTTTAGTCCTATGTATCCACCCTCTCCCATGATCCCCCCCCTCGCTTCCATCTAGAACCCTCCCTATGTCCATCCCCTCCCTTCCATCCAGCCCCCTGTTAAGTTTATACTAATTTGACTAGCAAGATCATTGAAAGAAACACAATCACAAGATAGTCAAAGGTTTTACCTTGGGAAACCCTCATGGGGTAGAAAACCCAGCAAAGCTTTCCTTAATAACATGATAAACCAAATACAAGATGTAGTCCAAGACTAGAGATCCTTCTCTACCTCCTATGCATACCTCTCTTTGACTTGTGCGCTACTTTCTGAGTGAAGGAAGAGTGAGTTAAGTGAGGAACAACCTCCTCTACTTATACTTGTTTCCTGACTGACTTTTTACCCTATGGGGCCGACCTCTCCTAAGAGAGTCTAATAACCCCTAATAAATTAACTCAGGGCTGACCTCCACATGGGAGATCTAATAACCCTAATTACCATAATCCATCGGAGGAATAAACATCTCTGGATACATAATAAAGTCCCAATGGAGGAATGAAACATCTCCGGAATAATACAAATATAATATTCTTAGAAGTTACAATATTTCAACACTCCCCCTTAACGAGAAGGATATTATAACAACATCTGCAGGAGCAAGGAGTCATTGACTACATGATATAGATACATCTATAAATCATTGGAAGCTTTCTTTATACATCATCATCAGTAACTTAGACAGTTACTGGAACATAATCAATACTGGAACATCAGCATCGTCAGTATTGAGTCTTCATCTTCTGCAGCACTTGATTAGTTACAGCATTATCATCTGGATATCTTGATCAACAGCCTCATCATCTGGATCTACTGATCAATATCATCATTTGGATCCTCACGATCAACAGCATCGTCATCACGATCAGCAGCATCGTCATCACGATCAGCAGCATCGTCATCACGATCAGCAGCATCGTCATCTAGACCATCACGACCACAACATCGTCACCACACGATCTGCAGTATCATCATCACACGATCTGCATCATCATCATCACACGATCTACATCATCGTCATCAACTGGATCCTCTCGATCAACAAAACAATAGCAGCATACCCTGCAACACACATGATCTATTTTAAGACACCATATCATGTCTAGGGACGATGTAGTCCACTCATCAACTTAGACAAAGTCTAAGGACCACTTCTCGGAGACATATGTCTACAGATCAATTTAGGGACCAAATTCTGGGGATGATACAATCCCCTCACTCTCGGAGACATCTGTTTGCGGATCAGTTTAGGACTGAAGTCCAAGGATGATACAATCCCCACTCTCGGTTACAACTGTTTGCGGCTCAGTTTAGGACTAAAGTCCAAGGAGGATACAATCCCCACTCTCGGTGACAACTGTTTATGGCTCAGTTTAGGACTAAAGTCCAAGGATGATACAATCCCCACTCGGTGACATCTATATATGGCTCAGTTTAGGACTAAAGTCCAAGGATGATACAATCCCCACTCTCGGTGACATCTGTCTACGGATCAGTTTAGGACTAAAGTCCAAGGATGATACAATCCCCACTCTTGGTGACATCTGTCTGCGGCTCAGTTTAGGACTAAAGTCCAAGGATGATACAATCCTCTTACTCTCGAAGACATCTGTCTGTGGATCACTTTAGGACTGAAGTCCATGGATGATACAATCCTCTTACTCTCGGAGACATCTGTCTGTGGATCACTTTAGGAATGAAGTCCACGGATGATACAATCCTCTTATCATCCACTTAGACAAAGTCTAAGGACCATTTCATCGACCTCATCGTCGAAACATGCAACCTCATCATCAACCTCATCGTTGGAACAGGTAGCCTCATCATCGATATAGTATCCTCATCAATACAGGTATCCATATAAGTATCCTCATCAATACAAGTATACATATCGTCAGTACAAGTATCCTCATCAATACAAGTATACATAACATCAATACAAGTATCCTCATCAATACAAGTATACATATCATTAGTACAAGTATCCTCATCAATACAAGTATACATAACATCAATACAAGTATACATATCGTCAGTACAAGTATCCTCATCAATACAAGTATACATAACATCAACACAAGTATCCTCATCAATACAAGTATACATATCATCAATACAAGTATACATATCGTCAGTACAAGTATCCTCATCAATACAAGTATACATAACATCAATACAAGTTTCCTCATCAATCAATATAGGCAATCTCATCATAGGTATCCATATCGATATCAATACCCAAAGATATCTTTATCAACCATATCACTCCCCCTTTCGAGGAGGGTCCTTCTAAACTACACCAAGCTTGTCTCGAAAATACTCAAACTTTACTCGAGATAGAGGTTTGGTCAATACATCGACAACTTGTTCATCAGTTCCTACATATACGAGCTTTATAGCTCCTTTATGCACCATATCTTGTATATAGAAATATTAGATCTCTATGTGCTTTGAATTATCATGGAACACTGGATTCTCTGTCATCTTGATACAACTCTGGTTGTCACATAGAATCACAGTGGGGTCCATCTCTAAGTCAAACAATCCTGATAATAACTTTCAAAGCCATACTGCTTCGCAACTAGTAGAGCAGGAAGCTATATATTCTGCTTCAGCTGTGTTGAGAGCCACACTCGATTGCTTTTTGCTAAACCATGAGATCATGGCAGATCCCAGACAATAACATCCACCTGATGTACTCTTCTTGTCTGATACACTTCCTTTCCAATCAACATCTATGTAGCCATACAATCTGAAGTCATGATCTCCACGATAATAGAGACCAAAATCTATCATACCCTTTAGGTACCTCATCACATGATTTGCAGCAATTAGGTGAACTCGTCTAGGTTTCAATAAGTACTGACTCAGAGAGTTCACTACAAATCATATGTCTAGCCTGGTATTTGTCAGATACATTAATGACCCAATAATCTGTCTATACAGAGTCACATCCACTAACTCTGAAGAGTCATCAACTAATAGCTTTAAGTTGGAGTCCATGGGAGTTTCCACGGCTTTGCATTCCAACATATCGGATCTTTTCAAGATTTCCACAGCATACTTACCTTGGTTGAGAAAGATTCCATCTGGTCCTTGCCATACTTCCAGACCTAGGAAGTAGTGCATCAATCCGAGATATTTCATCTCAAACTCTAATGAGAGCTTCTTCTTACACTCGATAATCTGTTTCTCATTTCCAGTTAGAAGTAGATCATCCACATATAGCAACAGTATGACAGGTTCATCATTCATAACCTTCAGATAAAGATTAGGATCAGCTTTACTTTTGGTAAAGCTCAAGTTTGTCAAAAAACTGTCAATTCTTCAATACCGAGCTCTAGGAGCTTGCTTCAACCCATATAAGGCCTTCTTTAGTTTGCATATATGGGTTCTTCCATCTTCTACCTCAAATCCTTGTGGTTGTTCTATGTACACTTCTTCCTCAATCACACCATTCATGAAGGATATCTTTACATCCATCTGGTGTAGATCCCATTTCATCATGGATGTAAGTGCCATGATGGTTCTAATGGAAGTGTACCTTGCAACGGGGGCAAATGTTTCTTCATAGTCAATTCCCTCTTTCTGAGAGAATCCTCTGGCCACAAATCTTGATTTATATTTTTCAATGCTACCATCCACAACATGCTTTATTTTGTATATCCATTTGGAGGATACCACACTTTTGTCTTTTGGCTTGGGAACTATGTCCCAAACATCATTCTTCATTATTGACTGGTATTCCTCTGTCATTGCCTCTACCCGTTCTTTCTTATGAACTGCCTCTTCATAACTAGTAGGTTCTTGATCTACAAGATCACACATCAAAGCCATATAGTTGGAGAATGGCTTTGGTTTCTTGCTTACTCTAGTGGAGCCTTCAGGAGCTCCATACCTTTCTGCTCCTAGTATAATATCTCTTGCCCATGCTGGCTTTCTTTTCCTTGAAATGTTTGAAAGGGGGGGTTCTTGTGGTTCTATCATATCATGGTCTTTAGGTGTTACATCTTCATGGATGGGTACATCCTCTGTAGTTCTGGCAGGTGCATCTTCTTCATACTTGCACTTACTAGATCTCTTGAGAGCTGCTTCTTCATCAAATGTCACATCCCTACTTATTTCCATATGATGAAAACCTAGGATGTAAATTATGAATGCTTTGGATGCTTCACAATACCCAACAAATATTCCCTTCTTCCCAGAAGGATCTAACTTGGTCCTCTTTTCTTTTGGAATGTGAATGTACACTGGACATCCAAATATCTTGAGGTGACTTACCTCAGGCTTCTTTCCTGTGAACACTTCTTCTGGAGTCTTGAAATCAAGAGCACTGTGGATAGTCTATTTTGCACATAGACTGTTGTCCTAGCTGCTTCAACCCATATATACATAGGTAGGTCTTGATCATGTATCATTGTCTTCACAGCTTCCATGATGGTTCTATTCTTTCTTTCCGCAACACCATTTTGTTGGGGATTGTAGGGAGTGGTTAGCTCCCTCTTGATTTCAGCTTCCTTACATAAATCTTCAAAGTCCTTGGAAGTATATTCTCCACCATTATCTGTCCTGAGTATTTTGATTTTCTTTTCTGAATGATTCTCTATCAAGGCTTTGAACTCCTTGAACTTTCCAAAGACTTCATTCTTTCCTTTTAGAAAGTATATCCAAGTCTTCCTTGAATAGTCATCAATAAATGTGAGATAGTATTCATATCCACTCAGGGATGTGGAGGGCATTGGTCCACATACATCAGAGTGAATTAACTCCAAGGTATTCTTAGTCTTTGTTTCACTCTTTGGAAATGGGTTCTTGATATTCTTTCCTTTTGCACAACCTTTGCATGTGCCATCATGATCAATTTTTAAGTCTGGCAGACCTATAACTACCTTTCTTACATAAGGTAGTGCCTTGTAATTAATATGAGCAAGCCTCCTATGCCATAGCTCATTTGGGCTAGTGGCTTCATGTACAAGGGCAGCTTCTGGATGGCCCTTGAGCTTGTACAGACCTCCTTCCGCTTCACCAATGACAATTGCATCCTTAATAGATTTACCTTTGGACCACATTAGTACTTGTCCATCAATGAATGCAACTCTATAACCTTTCTTATCCAAAGCTGAGATGGAAAGCAAGTTCTTCTTCAATCCTGGTACATACAATACTTCCTTCATCTTCATGGGGGTTCCAGAATCAAGCTTGTAGTTTGCTTCACCAATTCCCTTGATGGGATATTGATAGTCATCTACTAATGACACTTTCTGTGGAGAGGTCTTCTCTTCTAGTTTTGAAAGAGTTTTCTTTTTTCCAGTCATGTGCTTTGAAGCACCACTATCAATAAGCCATGTATCTTCTCCAGGTGTTATGGATCTAGAGAGTGCAGAGAACAGAACATACTCTTCTGCATCTTCTTCTTCATTTATTCTAGATCTTCTCTTGTAGAGGGGCCTTTCTTCCTCTTCTTCTCCTCTTCTAGATATTTTCTGGTGAGGCCTTTCTTCCTCTTCTTCTTCTTTGTCATGATCATCTTCTGCAAGATGTGCTTGATGTCTTTTATGGTGAAGATTTTTCTTCTTCTTTGAGGGACAATATCTAGTAATGTGTCCTTCTTTATGCCAATTGCAACATTGGAAAGAAGAGTGTTTTCTTCTTCCTTTCTTTTGAAATCTTTGTGGAGATTGAGACTCCTTGTGATTGTCCTTCTTGAATTAGGATTGATTCCTTCTTCTTTTGGTGTGTGTGGCCAAGGCTTGGTAATCTTCTTGGAGCACGGCTTCTCTATTGGCAACCCTAGCTTATTCTTGGATGCAATCTTCCCATACCACATCAAACTTCATGCTCTCCTTTCTGGCAAACATGGTTTTGATAACACACATGGTTTGGATAAATGACTCCCATGGTCTAGTGAGACCATTTAGAGCAGTCATGACTAGTTCATATTCATCAAGGGTATCTCCAATAGCATCTAGTTGTTCTTTGAACTTGGAGATCCTTGAGAAATAGTCCTGAATAGATTCTACTTTATTCATCTTTGTGCTCTTCAATTGAGATCTCAGATTCATCTTCTTGTTGATGTTCTTTCCCTCATACATTCTGGAAAGGGCATCATACATTTCCTTTGGAGTCTTCTTGGATGCCACTTGGGGGATCAAGTGGTATTTAATAGAATCAACAATGATTCTCTTTGCCCTAATAAAATCCTTCCTATACTTCTCTTTGGCTTCATCTTCTCCAGGTTCTACAATCTCATCCTTGATATACTGGGCAAGGTCATTCTCTTCAAGAATGAGGCCAATTTTGTATTTCCATGCCCGAAAATTTTCTATACCTTCTAGCTTGTATTCAAGCTTAGTTCTTGGAGCCATCTTCTCTAGGGATCAAAAGAGATTGAAGTTTCTCAAGAGATAGAATAACACTTACCAGGAGATGTGCTTGATTGAATTGGAAGATCTGGTGTGTTCTACTTCTAGAAACTTCAACTTTTCACCTTTAGGATCTGCAGCATAATTTCTGGTTTTCTGGTCTTCTCTTTTTTGGTTTTCTGGTGCACACGTTCGCAGCTTTTCTGGTTCTCTAGTTTTCTGCACCTTTGGTCAAACTAGGGTTTAAATTTCCCGGAGTTCTACCCAACCAAAAACCTCAATCCAGGGCTCAAAACTTTGATTTTGAGGAGGGCTATCCAGTCATGTAATCAGAATCCAAAAATACCAACTTTTGTAGAAATGCTAATTTTCACCGGAGGAGAGAGAGAGAGAGAGAGATTTTCACCTTGTGAAAGATGTCCTATTCAGGCTAGCTCTGATACTAATTTGACTAGCAAGATCATTGAAAGAAACAAAATCACAAGATAGACAGAGATTTTACCCTAGGAAACCCTCATGGGGTAGAAAACCAAGCAAAGCTTTCAATAATAAGATGATTAACCAAATACAAGATGTAGTCCAAGAATAGAGCTCCTTCTCTACCTCCTATGCAGACCTCTCTCTCACTTGTGTGCTACTTTCCGAGTGATGGAAGAGTGAGTTAAGTGAGGAACAACCTCCTCTACTTATACTTGTTTCCCGACTAACTTTTTACCCTATGGGGCCGACCTCTCCTAAGAGAGTCTAATAACCCCTAATAAATTAACTCATGGCCGACCCCCACATGGGAGATCTAATAACCCTAGTTACCATAATCCATCAAAGAAATAAACATCTCTGGATACATAATAAAGTCCCAACGGAGGAATGAAACATCTCCAGAATAATACAAATATAATATTCTTAGAAGTTACACTATTTCAACACCCCCCCTCTCCGGACATACTCCTCCCTCCATCCATCCTCCCCCACTCGCCCCCTCCACCCCGTCCATACATCCTCCCCAATTTATCCACACCTCCATGTCTATCCATCCTCCCCCATTCTTCCATGCCTCCCCTTCCTTCCACCTTCCCCTCTTCATCCACAACCTCACATTTGTCCATCCTCCTCCCTCCATGCAGGACTTCCCTCCCATGCACCATCCCTCAACATCCCCCCTAGCCATTTTCATTCAATACCCTCTATCGTACAACCAGCAGGGGTTCATCACCCACAACATTCTCCTCCACCCCATACCACCGTGTCTTCTCCCACCATATCATCCCCACTTCCCGCCACTATTGTGGAATCTACTCTTCCAGTATCCTCATCAATATCTCCAGTGGTTTCACCTGTAGTGGCTGCCACTACATTTGCGCCCCCCCCCCCCCATCACTGCATCGGAGTTGGTTGTCCAACCATCTACTCCACCTACTAGCCCAGAAGCCCAGCCATGTCCATCGTCGGAGGTGTTCATGGTGAGAATCAAGCTAATTTATGAAAATATTTTGATGCATTAACAAAAATTAATTTAAGCAATTATTACTTTTGAATGAAATGATTGTTGTAAATGTTGTAGGCTAGAATTGCTGAGAGGCTCCATAGATCCAGGACACCTATCCAACGTTTCCCACTCACGTCAGAGGTGATTTATTTAAGGTTTGAATTCTATATTTGTTTTATAAATGTGGTAAATGTTGCAAATGCTTGAAAATGATGGTATATTATATCATTAATTCCAGAACCTGGAGAGACGAACTACTCCTAGACAGAGCAAGACCCAAGGCACCGGTAGCTCAAAGAGTAGGAAGATCGACTTTGGATCTGCGCCTGGGAGTGACGGCGGTGGTCACAATGCTTGACACACCACGTGTTATGTACATTAGCCACGATGTGGAACTTTTGTGCACCAGTTTTGATGTACTTTGTATCTACGGCATGAGTTGCAATGTATTTTGTATCTACAGCATGAGTTGTTGCATTTTGTGTAGGGCACGAGTTGCCATTGTACGTACATTGGGAACCATGGTCCACTATTTTCCAGAAATTGTATATGTTTGGATGAGTTTTGTAGCCTCGATGTACATGGATTTTTAGTTATGTGATTTATATATCTCGTTGTCTAATGTGGTTGTCTCATGTTGTGTGTATCATGATGTGATGTTGTGTAAATTTGGGTTTTACCTAGATCTTAGAAGAGAAGTTGGATATCACAGTTCAACTTGGTTTATCTTTCCACATGTAAAAGCTTCTAATGGTATCTATGTTAAGAAAACATTGTAAACATAGGCTAACTCAAACAAAATCATGTGTGAGAATTAATTTAAAAACAAACGGAATAAATGGATGGACAAATCACACCTCATGGCACATAAGATATATATTGGGAACTATAGTACTAGGAAAAGAATACTTAAAAATAGAAAATGTCCATTGTCATCAAAAGGTTAAAATGAGATCCAACATGATTTTTAATAGCTCTACATAATGAGATCCAAAATGTCCATACTCTACATAATGAAATGTCATCACTAGTATTTATTTTTACCATTTTGTCCACTTAAGATCATGCAACAAATTAATAACCAAGTTATGGAATCATTTCTTAATAAATTGTCACCATACAAATAGGACAACCTTGAGCACTATGTATAGCTAGCTCATTAATTCTCACTCATGGATATAGCCACCTTTGATTTGATGACCATCACATCCACTACCATTTACAATTAGGACTTCCTTAATTTATCATTATGTGATAGAGATCTAATTTTATGTAGACACGTTGACTTAAACACAAGTATAGTTGACATTATAGTAAATGACTACTATGAGGTGTGTTTTTGAGGTTATATCCACCTCAACACACCAACTTGTTACCCCAATACCCCAAATGCTGTCAAATTTTGTTTGGAAGGGATAGAGGGGTATTAGAACATCATAATTCATTTATTGGACATTCAAACACTTGTTAAAGACATTTAGAACAAGTGCATTACATCAATCGAGTGACAAATGCACCCTCATCAAGTTGCATGCATCCATTATTGCGTCATCAACACTAGAACATGTAAGCATTACTACATGTTGGAGTAGGCTTTACTAATGTTATGATAATATTAGCTTTTCCATCCATTGAGAAGGTTTCCATAAGTGTGCATATCCACCATATAAAAATCTTCATGGTATAACCAATTTCAAACCATTACGTTTCTAAATTAGTTATTCAGTTCTAGGTACAACGGTTTTCTAGTTGTATGCACCCTTTCTATATAGATGAGAAACTATGCATATATGTGTATAGTGATTTGGATTCAAATGTATGCACATGAATATATATGTACAATGAAAATGATTTAATCTTTACATGTATTATAATTCAGGGCTATATCTTAGGCTACATAATAGGGTTTCATTGTGATTAGAATACAAACTAGGGTTTACACTACCAACTAGGGTTTTTAGGCTAGGCTCTCGTGTTTCTAGGCTAGGATCCAAGCTCTAGGGTCACCATCTTAATGTTTACTTCCACTATCATGACATCATTCTCACCAATACCATGCCCACTGCTACAATCACCATCAAGTTGCATGCATCCATTAGTGTGTCATCAACACTAGAACATGTAAGCATTACTACATGTTGGACTAAGCCTTACTAATGTTATGATAATATTAGGTTTTCCATCCATTGAGAAGGTTTCCATAGGTGTGCGTATCCACCATATAAAAATATTAATGGTACAACCAATTTCAAGCCATTAGGTTTCTAAATTAGGTATCTGGTGCTAGGTACAATGGTTTTCTAGTTGTATGCACCCTTGCTATATAGATGCGAAACTATTGAAATATGTGTATAGTGATTTGGATTCAAATGTATACACATTAATATATATGTACAATGAAAATGATTTAATCTTTATATGTATTATAATTTAGGGCTAGATCTTAGGCTACATAATATGGTTTCATTGTGATTAGAATGCAAACTATGGTTTACGCTACCAACTAGGGTTTTTAGGCTAGGCTCTCGTGTTTCTAGGCTAGGATCCAAGCTCTAGGGTCACCATATTAATGTTTAATTCCACTACCATGACATCATTCTCACCAATACCATGCCCATTGCTACAATCACCATCAAGCCTCTCAATCCCACTTTGAACTTTTCCCATACTTCCAAGTTAAAATTGATAGGTCTTGTTGCTAGAAGATTTTCACTTATCTATTCACATGACAAATCCACTCCTGTGAAAGATTTGTTGTAGCTTGGTACGTGCAAGTTCACATGCAATAATACTTGAGAGATCATTTTACCCCATGATCCATGGAAGATTCATTGGAGTCATATGAACCTCATTGTCATCACCCCAACCATGGTCAAGACGCCAAGATCCATCCTTAGTAGACAAAACCTCATGTTGGCACCCATACCACACTCAAAGATAAAAAAATTCTTTGAAAGGGCATGTTTGGGGGTTGAGGGAATCTTGATTTTTTTATAATCACACATAAGAGGTTCTTAGAGTCAAATATATTGGATATAAATAAATTCCCCAAGATAAATAATACATGACAATAGAAGAAGATTGAAATTTGAGGTCAAAACTCATTAATGAAGGTAGAATGAAATTAGATAGATAGATTGGGAAAATTTTAGATGAATGCCTAGAGCTCTGCACACAAGTTAAAGAAAAAAAAAAATTTACTCCTAGCATTGGGAACAAATATCCAAAACCAACAATGCAACTAGAACACAATGACTAAGGGAACTTCAAAATGCAACACCACTCCACAAAAGAAGTTGCTTTAGACCTACATCACTCATAACTCATGTCAATGCTTTAGACCAAGCCACACCATTAATATGCAATGTACATCACCATATTCATCATCATCAACGTCTTCATCATCATCACCATCATCATCATCATCACCATCTTCATCATCATTGTCATCTCTAGGTTCCTCATCAACATTTGCATCATCTTCATCATCTTCATCATCATCAACATCATCATCATCTTCATCATCATCAACATCTCCATCATCATCATCATCATCTTCATCACCATCGCCATCATCATCAACGCCTTCATCATCATCACCATCTTCATCATCATTGTTATCTCTAGGTCCCTCATCACCATCATCATCATCATCACCATCTTCATCATCATTGTCATTTGTAGGTCCCTCATCGCCGTGTACATCATCATCACCATCCTCATCATCATTGTCATCATCTTCATCACCATCGCCATCATCATCAACGCCTTCATCATCATCACCATCTTCTTCATCATCACCATCACCATCACAATCAACTTCACCACCATCACCATCATCATTAACTTCACCATCTTCATCATCATCACCATCTTCATCATCACCATTCCCATCTTTTGGATGCGAGATGGAACCATCACCATCTTCATCATCACCATCACCATCACCATCAACCTCACCACCATAATCATCATCATCAATGTCACCATCTTCATCACCATCACCATCTTCATCATCATCACCATCTCCATCATCACCATCACCATCACCATCAACCTCACCACCATCACCATCATCATCAACATCACCATCTTCATCATCATCACCATCTTTTTCATCATCACCATCTCCATCTTTTTAATGCGAGACGGAACCATCACCATCTCCATCATCACCATCAACTTCACCACCATCGTCATCATAATCACCATCTTCATCATCATTGTCATTTGTAGGTCCCTCATCGCCGTGTCCATCATCATCACCATCCTCATCATCATTGTCATCATCTTCATCACCATCACCATCACCATCATCATCAATGCCTTCATCATCATCACCATCTTCTTCATCATCACCATCACCATCACCATCAACTTCATCACCATCACCATCATCATCAACGTCACCATCTTCATCATCATCACCATCTTCATCATCACCATACCCATCTTTTGGATGCGATACGGAACCATCACCATATTCATCATCACCATCAACCTCACCACCATAACCATCATCATCAATGTCACCATCTTCATCATCATCACCATCTTCGTCATCATCACCATCTCCATCTTTTGGATGTGAGACGGAACCATCACCATCTCCATCATCACCATCACCATCAACCTCACCACCATCACCATCATCATCAACGTCACCATCTTCATCATCATCACCATCTTCGTCATCATCACCATCTCCATCTTTTGGATGCGAGACAGAACCATCTCCATCTCCATCATCACCATCACCATCACCATCAACCTCACCACCATCACCATCATCATCAACGTCATCTTCTTCATTCATCATCATCTTCGTCATCATCACGATCTCCATCTTTTGGATGCGAGAAAGAACCACCACCATCTCCATCATCACCATCAACTTCACCACCATCGTCATCATCATCACCATCTTCATCATCATTGTCATTTGTAGGTCCCTCATCGCCGTGTCCATCATCATCACCATATTCATCATCATTGTCATCATCTTCATCACCATCCTCATCATCATCAACACCTTCATTATCATCACCATCTTCTTCATCATCACCATCACCATCACCATCAACTTCACCACCATCACCATCATCATCAATGTCACCATCATCATCACCATCTTCATCATCATCACCATATCCATCTTTTGGATGTGAGACGGAACCATCACCATCTTCATCATCACCATCACCATCACCACCAACCTCACCACCATCACCATCATCATCAACGTCACCATCTTCATCATCATCACCATCTTCGTCATCATCACCATCTCCATCATCATCACCATATTCGTCATCATCATCACCATCTTCATCATCACTGTCATCTGTGGGTCCCTCATCACTGTGTCCATCATCATCACCATCTTCATCAGCATTGTCATCATCTTCATCACCATCGCCATCATCATCAATGCCTTCATCATCATCACCATCTTCTTCATCATCACCATCACCATCAACTCCACCACCATCACCATCATCATCAACGTCACCATATTCATCATCATCGCCGTCTTCATCATCATCACCATCTCCATCTTTTGGATGCGAGACAAAACCATCACCATCTTCATCATCACCATCACCATCTCCATCATCATCACCATCTTCATCATCATCATCACCATCTTCATCATCACTTTCATCTCTGGGTCCCTCATCACCATGATCTTCATCACCATCACCATCACCATCACCATCACCATCATCATCAACGTCTTCATCATCATCACCATCATCATCATCATCATCACCACAAGTGCCTGGTGGATGATTTTCCAAAGTTGACCCCCGTGTGCAAACATTGCATGCTCCCTCACTTAGAAAAACCCTAGTTTCCAAGATGGAAGTACAAGATGACACCGGGGCCACCGGACCAGAGGCGAGGGGCACCCCTAACACTATCCCGGCATCCGGAATCCAACAGAGTCGACGGTTTGTCGATCAGAGCCACAGTCTTCATTCTATGGCTCCTTCCGTCTCGCATCCAAAAGACCTTCAGCGACACCTCTTGAATTCCTGCCGGGGGCATAGAACTCCAACCGTGAAACAAAATCAGGTTCCGGCGAGCGATGTAAGTTTGTCTAGGTAGGTTCTGGCAGGGAACGCTAGCCACATGTGCCCGGTGGATGATTTTCCAAAGTTGACCCTCGCGTGCAAAAAATTGCACGCTCCCTCACTAAGCAAAACCCTAGTTTCCAAGATGGACGTAAAAGATAACACCAGGGCCACCAGACCGAAGGGGAGGGGCACCCATAGCACTATCCTGGTGTCCTGAATTAAACAGAGCCGACGGTTCGTCGATCCGAACCACGGTATTCATTCTATGGCTCGTTCTGTCTCGCATCCAAAAGGCCTTCAGGGACACCTATTGGATTCCTGCCAGGGGCATAGAACTCCAACCATGCAACAAACCCAGGTTCTGGGTAGCCATGCAAGTTTTTCTAGGTAGGTTTCGGAAGGGAACGCTAGCCACAGGTGCTCGGTGGATGATTTTACAAAGTTGACCCTCGTGTGCAAAAATTGCACGCTCCTTCACTGAGCAAAACCCTAGTTTCCAAGATGGACGTACAAGATGACACCGGGGCCACCAGACTGGAGGGGAGGGGCACCCCTATCACTATCCCGGCGTCCTGAATCCAATGGAGTCGACTGTTCATCAATCCAAGATACGGTCTTCATTCTATAGATAGTTCTGTCTCGCATCCAAAAGGCCTTTAGGGACACCTACTGGATACCTGTCGGGGGCATCGAACTCCAACCGTGCAACAAAATCGGGTCCCGAGGAGCCATGCAAGTGTGTCTAGGTAGGTTCCAGCTAGGAATGCTAGCCATAGGTGCCCTGTGGATGATTTTCCAAAGTTGACCCTCATGTGCAAAAATTGCACGTTCCCTCACTGAGCAAAACCCTAGTTTCCAAGATGGATGTACAAGATGACACCGGGGCCACTGGAATGGAGGGGAGGGGCACCCCTAGCACTATTCCGGCGTCTTGAATCCACCGGAGTCGATGGTTCATCGATCCAAGCCACTTTCTTCATTATATGGCTCGTTCCGTCTCGCATCCAAAAGGCCTTCAGGGACACCTTCTAGATACCTGCCGGGGGCATAGAACTCCAATCGTGCAACAAAATCAGGTTCCGGGGAGCCATGCAAGTTTGTCTAGGTAGATTCCGATGGGGAATGCTAGCCACAGGTGCATGGTGGATGATTTTCCAAAGTTGAAACCCGTGTGCAAAAATTGCACACTCCCTCACTGAGAAAAACCCTAGTTTCCAAGATGGATGTACAATATGACACCGGGGCCACCGGAACGGAGGGGAGGGGCACCCTAGCACTATCCCGGAGTCCTGAATCCAACAGAATTGACGGTTCGTCTATCTGAGCCAAGGTCTTCATTCTATTTATCGTTATGTCCTGCATCCAAAAGGCCTTTAGGGACACCTGTTGGATACCTATTGGGGGCATAGAACTCCAACCGTGCAAAAACAGGGGTTCTGGGGAGCCATGCAAGTTTGTCTAGGTAGGTTACGGCAGGGAATGCTAGCCACAGGTGCTCGGTGGATGATTTTCCAAAGTTGACCCTAGTGTGCAAAAATTGCACACTCCCTCACTGAGCAAAACCCTAGTTTCCAAGATGGGCATACAAGATGACACTGGGGCCACCGAAAAAGAGGGGAGGGCCACCCCTAGCACTATCCTGACATCTTGAATCCAATTGATTCGATGGTTCATTGATTCGAGCCACGGTATTCATTCTATGGCTCGTTCTGTCTCGCATGCAAAAGGCCTTCAGGGACACCTGCTGGATACCTGCCGGGGGCATAGAAATCCAACCATGCAACACAATCAGGTCCAGGGAGCCATGCAAGTTTGTTTAGGTAGGTTCCGGTGGGGAATGCTATCCACAGGTTCCTGGTGGATGATTTTCCAAAGTTGACCCCCATGTGCAAAAATTGCACGCTCCCTCACTGAGTAAAACCCTAGTTTCCAAGATGGACGTACAAGATGACATCGGGGGAATTAGACTGGAGGGGAGGGGCACCCCTAGAACTATCTCGATGTCCTAAATCCAATGGAGTCGAAGGTTCTTCAATCCGAGCCACGGTCTTCATTCTATGGCTCGTTCCATCTCACATCCAAAAGGCCTTTAGGGACACCTGCTGGATACCTATTAGGGGCATAGAACTCCAACCGTGCAACAAAACCGGGTTTCGGGGAGTCATGCAAGTTTGTCTAGGTAGGTTCTAGCTGGGAACACTAGCCACAAGTGCCTGATGGATGATTTTCCAAATTTGACCCCCGTGTGCAAAAATTACACTCCCTCACTGAGCAAAACCCTAGTTTCCAAGGAGGACATACAAGATGACACTGGGGCCAATGGATCGGAGGGGAGGGACACCCCTAGCACTATCCTGACGTCCTGAATTCAATGGAGTTGACGGTTCATCGATCCAAGCCATGGTCTTCATTCTATGGCTCATTCCGTCTCGTATCCAAAAGGCCTTCAGGGACACCTGCTGGATACCTGTCGGGGGCATAGAACTCCATCCGTGCAAAAAAACTGGGTTTTGGGGAGTCATGCAAATGTGTCTAGGTAGGTTTTGGCAGGGAATGCTAGCCACAAGTGCCCGGTGGATGATTTTCAAAAGTTGACCCCCGTGTGCAAAAATTGCACACTCCCTCACTAAGCAAAACCCTATTTTTCAAGATGGACGTACAAGATGACACTGGGGCCACCGGACTAGAGGGGAGGGGCACCCATAGCACTATCCCGACGTCCTGAATCCAGCGGAGTCAATGGTTCATTGATCCGAGCCATGATCTTCATTCTATGGCTCGTTCTGTCTCGCATCCAAAAGGCCTTCAGGGACACCTGTTGGAACCAGGGAATCCTTTGTTCTGTTCATTAGCCTTTTGTTCAGCATTTCATGCTCTGATAAGTGGTAATTCACCTCTATCATCGAAAACTTGGGTCTATAGGTACCTTCCCTTTCATATTTCTCGTTATCCACAACTAACACAAGTTAGAGATACCATTCAAACCCAATAGAAAGCTAAGGAAGTGGTTTTATGTGACGTCATCTTTGGGAATAAACGTTTATGTAAACCAACAGAAGCTCGAACAATACTCTCTGCTTTTAAACACATTCTAGAGAAAGCAAGAGGACAAGTTAATCAAAGCGACTTCATTCATCTGTATTCTCGTAATGTACACATAGTCCATCCTTATCTTGATAAACAAGAGTTTTATAATAGCTTGAACTTTTTGGGAGTGGTTATCTCTCTGTATTCGGTTGTCTGATTGGTTGACAAGCTTGCCTGAAAATCTGTACTTTGAACTTCTTTGTTTTATTGTTGAAAATTTGAAGGGATTTTCAAGTCACTTGCAAAACACTCCTTTGTTGAAATATGTAAGTGTTGGCTGCTTTTCTGGGCAGACCCGGGTTTTAATGAAGCGCAGCAACAAAACCCCTTGGCGCACTGGCCCTCTCGGCAACGAGCTGCGCGGCAGCTCGAGGTCTCACCCGAAGTGGCTATGGGGGGGTTAAGGAATCAGGTTTCCTTAACCGGGGTGACGCGGAGATGGCTCTTCCTTGAATGGTTCCTGTGAAATCGGCGGTCGGACCTTCCCGCAGGCCGCTCGTCGCAGCTGCGTGGGTCCCTTCCTTGGCAGGTCTACTGCGCAGTGTCTTCTCTCTAACGCAGCAGGCAACTATCCCTTGGGTCAACGCGCTAAACACTTTCTCGCCCTTCGCATCTAGCGCAGTAACGCAGTCTGCTCTCGCCGCAGCGACCGTGCGTTACTACCTCTTTAGTACTTAAGACACTTATAGTTATCAAGGGATCTTTCCAACTCGCTCAAACAGTCACAAAGATAAGACAGAAGTCTTGCATACACAAATAATGAACTCTAAATAGTTATCATTCACGCAAACATTATAACAAGAAGATATAAGTGAAGCTCATCCCCTCGAGGAAAACCACGTCCACGGGAGCGTTATATTAACCAGAAAATGATAGAGTCATACAATATGCTGCGCACACAGCTGCAGCCTTAGAACTTACAGGAAACTCCACGCACACAGCTGGGAGCCCTTCTCTCAAGCTTGTCTCCTCTCTATGGAGATTACAAAGGCACAGACGTCGACTCAGACTGTCTGGCAACTCAGGGATTAGCTCCTCGGCTATCCGATTCCTCTCTCTAGTTCTACACACCGGGTAGAAATTACAGTGAAGGATAATCAACACATGATCTATCCTTTAGACTGGTTCTCTAACAGTCTAGTGTCCAACTCGCTAACTCTCCAAAAGGAAGGAACTGAAGGAAGGGAGGAGGAACCCTCTACCCATTACAATGATTCATCTATATAGGTAGCCATGACGGTCACACCTTTACAAAACTGTGGGCCTTTCCCAACAGTGATTCCCAAAAACCCTAACCACGCACATGGCTAGGTGTACTGTAGGCGCCGCTTGCAGTCACGTCGCCGCTTCCTGCAGGCTCCGTGAATTCCGGCGCAGATTGTGGGTATGGGCGATCGTCCTTCGCCTTCAATGCTCTGGTCCGTTGCTCCTCCTTGATCCGAGCAACCATAACTTCTGTACTAAGCCTTTAAATGAGGGTAGCTGAGCCCTCTACTCCATCGCCTTTATTTATTATGGTAGCTGAGCCACCTTCATTCTTTGATGACGTGCGCGCGAGCTCCGCAATTTCCGGTCCGTGATCTGCGCTGAGATCATCCATCTGGCACCGTACTGCGCACCGTCTCCTTCTTACCCAAAACTTAGTGCTTGTCCCAAAATTAGCACTTTCCTTCCATACTCGTGCTTTTTCCCAAAATTCGCAGCTTTTACTATAGCTGCGATCTTGGCCCCAACAGGCCCCCAACACTCACTTGTGGCTCGCCCTCGAGCCACTCGCACTAGCGCGTGGTCTTTGGATTTGCGCCTCTGTGTTTGCTTGAATCTCCGCGAATGTTTTCTGCCACTTCGCAATAGCGGAGTCCAATTCCTCAATACACTGATCAGCTGTTTGTACTGTTTCTGCGGTTGTTTCATCTTTAGTGAGTGTATCAATGATCTCTTGAGACTCGGAAATCTCTTTGATTTTTGTCTCAATCTGGCCAACGATTTCAGCATACTCATCCATGAATGGCTGAATGCTGTTGGTGAGCTTCTCATCTTCAGTTCTGAGCTTGTGCAGTTGCTGCTGCATTTTGCGCACTTCGCCCATTTTCTTCATCTTTGGCAAGCCTGTTAAGGACTTGGCTTCTTCATTCAGAACAGTGAGAGACTGTTCTGCAGCTTGCACCTGTTCTGATAGTCCCACTTTAAAAGGGAGGTTCACAAGCTCTGACCATGCTTCCATAGCCTGGTCCATCAGGTTCTTGGCTTCCTGTACTCGACCTTTCATTCGTGTGGAAGCTCTGCTCAATGCTTCGAATTGTACCTGCGCATCATCCATAAGATGCGCAGCGACGCGAGCTTCTAGCTCAGCAATCTGGGTTTTATGGCCTTCTGCCATAGCAGCTATTTCTTGCTCCAGGGTTTTCGCCCTTTCGCCAATAATTTGAACTTTTGCAACCAGAGGGAGGTCTGGTTGAATCTCGCAAGCCGGCAATTCCTGAGCAATCTCTTCTATTGCGTTTCTGATGCCGGTGTCTTGCGCCTCATAGAGTGCAAGCTTCGCAGAGATATTCTTATGACTTTCCTTCAGCTCTATCTCCTGCGATTGCAGTCGTTGGTTTGCCTGGAAAGTAGAGAGCTCTCTAGCTCTCAATTCAAGAGAAACTTTCTCCTGTACTAGCTGTAGAGTTTCTATAGGAATCATAGACAAATTAATTTCTACAGGTCCAACTGTGCTTACCTGCAGTTCAGCTAGGGGATCTGGAAGTGTCATGCTGGTAGGCGGAATATGCACGACAGTGTGCCTTTCTGTGAGTTCTTCAACTCGCTCACCAGTTGGAATTTCTTGTGGCGCCTGCGAAGTAGATGCTGGCGCATGGGTCTGCGCAATCCTTCCTGCGAGACCTTTTAGTTCTACAAATTGTAAGTCTAGAGCATCTCGGATAAGAGCATGCATGTTCCTCATCTCACGAAATTGCTCTTTCAAATATTTGTCGATCTCCGAGGGAATGGCCTCAGTGGGATGCGACACTTTCTACTTCTTTGTGGCTGGTTCTGTTGAGCCTTCATCGCTTCTTTGCTCAGGGGCTTCCTTGCCCTTATTTTTTTCTTGCGCAGCGGTGGGTGGCATCGCAGGTGCGATGTCAGCTGCTGCTCTCCATTCGTCCGACCACGACTTAATGGTTTCTTCGACATCTTCTGTGGTCATCCTGTAAAGACCTAGCGCCCAGTCACCTGGAATGTCGCAAGGCCGAAGGTAGAGTTGATGGATGTCGGCAGTAAAAGCCAACTTCCCTTCATACAATGTGGCTGTCTTCTCGCTCAGCCTTGGCATATCTTGTATGGTCTCTCGGAGGAGATAGTAATACTCACAAAAAACAGCGCGATTCATCTTGCGCTTCGCGGGATTAGGGGAATCCCAGAGGTTGATGTAGCGCATGCCGGCAACCTCTCCTGCGCGGCGTGGACGGAACTGAGTATTCGGGGGCTCCTTCCACCCGACGAGAGCACATAGAATTAGAAGCCACGAAAAATGGAATGATTGGCCTGCATTGTCCTGCACATTCAGGCAATCAGCCAAAAAATAATTCAGCAGGAAGAGAGACCAATTGTACTGTTCTCCCTCCGCAGCTGCGATAGCGAGCTCTACGACAGCTCCAGTAACTTCTTTTGGTCGGCACTTGGTGAGAAGTCTGCCTGCAAGCAGACTTCCTGTGAAGCGAAGTGCCTCATCTTCAACTGTGGTGAGGTCATAAGCCCGACCTCCTCTTGTCAAGTTATATTTCTGGACCAGCTTTGCAGCTAATTTTCGGTCCTTCTCCTTTCCCGCAAAATGGATATTGGGATCCTTCCCGACCTTAGATAGGCCGGTGATACGGTGTATCAAATCAACATTTAGATCAATTGGCCTCCCGAGCCAAAGGTAACCTCCATGAACGCAGGATAGCAGTGTTTTAACGACTGCGTTCACTTCATTGCTACGCCCAAAGTGCGGTAGCTTCAACAAATTCAAGAGTCCAGGGCGCTCAAGATTTGCTGCAAATCCCTTCGGGATAAACTCATCAACGTTTCTGGTGGGATTATGGACGATATCCAAATATCGGTCCAACTGAAACTGAGGATATGTCTTATAGTCTCCAAGGTTAAAATCAGAGAATTTAACCAATGGAATGTTTCCCAATAGTTGGCCCTCTACCCGCACACTAGCCGGTAGTGGTGGTAGCGGAATTGGATACTTTGCATTCTTCGGAATCTGTACATCCGGCGCATCATCTGGACGCGGCGGAAGGTAGTTCACCATAGACGCGAGCGGCTCTGGAACAGGTTCCTCCGGCTGCTGCTGAGATGCTCTTGTGCCTGGAGATGTTCTGGGATCAGTAGCACCGGGGTGTACGTAGGTCGAAGCCGTCACCGGAGTGGCCATGCCGAAATCTAAGCCTCGGCGTAGAAATTGACGAACAACTTCTTCAGTCGATAAATTCTCCGTTGTGAACCAATGTAAATAACAAAACTCTGGACAGCAAATGGCGGAACTGCGTAGGGTATAGACTCTGAAAACAAGGGAAAATAGTCTGCACACTCGGCTCTGAAAACAATAATGCAGATCTTCAAACACAACTTATGCAACTCGAGACAGTAACCCGAAATTGATACAAGTGTGAGGTATTTATAGCCAGCGGGGTTAGTAAATGCGACCAAGTGGGGTTACGTAGCTATAGGCGGCTACAGATGAGTTGACAACACGCTATCCTCCTTGCCGTAGCGGTGCATTTAGTGTGATTGACGGGTTCTGACAGCCTTCCGGGAGAAGCTAATGCTTTCGGCGCCTGAGTTAAATGCAAATCTTTCGGAGATTAAGCCGAATCCGTCAGAACGGGTAGAATTAAATAGCGGCCTTATCCTTCATTTATTCAAACGCGGCTACATAACTGCTGTAATTCAAAATTTCCGGCGGGTCATTTCAACTTAGGAAACCGTGCCTCTATGGGTCCACAACAAAACTCTTTTTAGCGGCAAATTATGAAAGGGGACTTCGCAAGAGCGATAGTCCAATGGTCCACAAAGCAAAACTTCGCCAGAGCGGACTGCTAAGCTTTGCTCAAGCAATTTTTATTCAGGATGCGCGGATATTTCAAGGAACTGCGCAGGAAGCTGGAAACTGAGGGTGTGTCGCAGCTTCCGTGTAGACTAAATGCGATGTCTCTTTCAACTACACTGGGCATCTGCATTCCTGAGTAATATATTATGTCGACAGGGCGGAGTGGCCATCGCAATAAAGCTTAAGCCGACTCCCGTTTATCATTGTAGGTAGTAGTTCTCCATTCAGCTTTGCAAGCTGAACTGCGCCTCCGTCTGTTATTTTTATTACCTGAAAAGGACCTAACCAATGCACACGAAACTTGCCTGGAAACTTGATGAATTTACTATCGTAAAGGAGTACCAAGTCTCCTTCTTCAAAGTGCTTATGCTTACTGTGCCTGTCATGCCAAGCTTTCTGTCTTGCCTTCTGTACCTGTTGATGAAATCCGGCCATAAGTCTGTCTTCTTCTAAAGAAAGCAGTTGCGAAAGTCTTTCATTCATAGTGTCAGGATCTGCCATTTCTGTAATTTGCGCAATTCGGAGACTGGGAACAATGTATTCCATGGGCATAACTGCTTCTTGTCCATACACCAAGCTGAAAGGTGTGTGACCTGTTAATTTCTTGCAAGTGGTTCTATAAGCCCATAATACAGCTGTGACTCTAAGGTCCCAATCATCTCTTTGTTGATTACAGATCTTCGTCAGGGCATTCTCAAGGATCTTATTGAATGCTTCCACCGTACCATTAGCTTGAGGATGTTAGGGTGTACTCTTATGGTGATTAATTTGAAATTCTTCAGTAAGGGCCTCTATAGTCTCATTGAGGAAATGTGTACCTTGATCACTCATGAGGATCACTGGGCATCCAAACCTAGTGATAATGTTCTCGAAAATGAACTGCGCGGCAGTAGCAGCGTCGCAGTTCTTAACTGGCTTCGCCTCAGCCCATCGGGTGAGGTACTCAGTAGCTGTAATGATATATCTTGCGCCAGTTCTTTTTCCTGGTGGGTTAATAGGTCCTACAAAGTCAATGGCCCATTTATCAAAAGCACGCAGTGTGATCTGGGGTCTTAGCGGCATTTCATCTCTCCTTGAGGGTTTTCCTGTGCGCTGGCACACATCGCAACATTTACAGAATTCCTTAGTATCCTTGTGCAATGTCGGCCACCAAAGTCCTGCGGCTAATATCTTCTGCGCAGTCGGCTTTCCTGCGAAATGGCCTCCTGCGGTACCTGAATGCGCTTCTGCGATGATAGAGCTCTTTTCATGTGGTAAGATACATCTGCGCAAAATTTCGTCAGGGCCCAACTTATAAAGCTGGCCTGCTATCAAAGTGAAGTCTGCGGCTCTGACAACAAGTTGCTTCTTCTGCTGGATTGTAAACTCAGCCGGCGCTTGTCCGGTAGTGAGAAACTTAAGAATATCAGAGTAATATTCGTCTGCTGCTTGGATATAAAACAACTGTGCGTCAGGCAGATTGTCCTCCAGACTCGTAGGTTCCTCTCCTGACTCTATTCTGGATAGATGGTCAGGCCCTGCATTCAATCTGCCTGGCTTTACAATAACCTCAAAATCATACTCTTGAAAGAGCAATAGCCATCTGCAAATTCTGCCTCCTAAAACTGGTTTATTGACCAAATATTTCAAAGCAGAATGATCAGTATACATTTTAAAGTGAGCTCCTAACAGGTAGTGTCTGAATTTCTGTAAGGCATACACCATAGCTAGTCCTTCCCGTTCTGTAGTGGTGTAGTTCTTCTCAGCTGTAGAGAGCTTTCTGCTGGAGTAAGCAATTGGGTGGTCAATACTTCCTTCTCCAGACTGTGTAAGCACGATTCCTAATGCTATGGAAGAAGCATCAACATGAACATGAAAAGGTTTTCTCCAATCCGGGAAAACTAGAATAGGCGCTGTGATCATCTTTTCTTTAAGTGTGTCCAAGCTCTGTTGGCATTCCTCTGTCCATTGGAACTTCGAATCCTTCTTCAGCAATCTTTCCATAGGCGCTGTGATCCTTGCATATCCTTTGATGAATTTTCTGTAGTATCCTGTATGTCCCAATGTAGTGCGCAATTGCTTAACTGAGTTGGGCGCAGGTAAATTAGCAATGATGGCAACCTTCGCAGGATCCATCAAGAGTCCTTGTCTGCATACAATATGTCCCAACAAAATACCAAAGGGCGCACAAAATATACATTTTTTCAAGTTAAGGGAAATCTGATGCTGTCTACATTTTTCTAGCATCATGCGCAGATTCGCAATATGGTTCTTTAGTAAACCAAATACAGTCCAGTCATCAAAATAGACTTCTAAAAACTTGTGGATAAATTCTTTAAAAACAGCAACAACAACTCTAGAGAAGATAGCAGGTGCGTTTTTAAGACCAAAGGGCATTACCGTATACTGGAATGAGCCCCATTCAGTTGCAAAAGTAGTCTTGTGGCGGTCATCCGGATGGATTCTAATCTGATGATATCCCGAAAATCCATCAGTGAAAGAGTAAGCCTCTTGTCCTCCAACATTATCAAGTACTTCATCTGTGAAAGGAGTGGGAAATGGGTCGTGCGCTGATGCATCATTGAGTTTGCGCAAGTCGACACAAATTCTTATTTCACCTTTCGTTTTCTTTTCTTGGACCACCATAGGACTAATCCAATCGCTTTCCTCTACTGGCTCAATAATACCTGCTGCAAGCATCTTATCAATTTCTTCTTTGACTTTTTCTTTGTAGCGCGGGTTCAACCTGTATGGGCGCTGCTTTACTGGCTTGGCGTCGGGTTTCAGAGGTATGCGCATCACTCCTAAGTCTCCTAGGATGCCTTTCATTTCTGTGAACTTGGTAGGAAAGATATCCTGGTAGTCCCGTAATAAATCTGAAACATGCGCAACGGTTTCATCATCCCAATAGTCTCCTATAGAAGCAAACTTTGGGTCAGCTTCTGTACCAATGTTAACTTTCTTGAGCTTGACGTGTTCTGCGATGGCAGGAATGTCAAGCTCAGGACCTTCAATATTGCGCGTCCCTTCTGATTCTGGGATATTGATGTTGCGAGGATCGTCCTCCTTATCTTCAGCGGTGAAGTTATAGCATTCCAGGGCATGTTCTATCTGGACAGCCCAATCTGGTTGGGAATATTCTGTTACTAGACCTGGTTCAAATACCTTCTTTTTAATACACTTCAGAGCCTGATCAATGCTTGGATGCTCTGACTCAAAGCTGAATGTAAGTTGAAAACTTTCTATCATAAGAGCCCAAGTAAGAGTGCCTTTGCGCAATTCTATTTCAGTATACCAATTCCTTGGAATTGTATCTAATGTGTGGATGAATTGGTGAACCCATTCATCTTCCGGAATATCTGACCATTGCTGAATACATGCTTCAATGTGTGACCTGGGGTCACTCTGTCCTTCATATTTGTGTAGCGCTTCGGCTGTGGTGTCCTGAAATCTGCGCAGTATCAATCTGCGACAGTCTTTCCATGTATGAATATTCTCCTTGTGCGCAATCCACCATCTTGCGGGTGTAGCGCGCAATGCTATATCCAGTGCCTGGATGCGCTGCGGTTCTGGAAGCTTTTGTTCATATTCCTGTATGAATTTAGTTACTTCAGTTAAGCCATCAAAAGTTGGAGTATCAATTAATTCTGTGCCAATCCATCGGATAGATTTAGTCATCATGGCGCAACGTCTTGCAGAAACCTCATGTAGACGATTCTGCCAGTTTTCCAATCCTGCATCTGAATCTGATGTGCACGAGCTATCACATCGCCAGCTGATATGGCCGTCTGCTGTGGGGTTGACATAGTCACTGTGGTTAGTGGTCATCTGATACAAGCTTTCCATGTGGCGCGCTTCCTCTTCTGCGCGAATGGGTTCTATATATCTTGGTCCTTGAATAGGATCAAGAGGTGCGATGACCCTGATCTGGTCATCCTCAAAGGTCATCTGTATTTTCTTCAGGTTAATGACAGCCAAATTATCAAGTGCCCAGTCTATTCCTAACAGCGCTGGGTATGGTCTACTATCATCCATAATTTTGATTACTTCAAAATCTGCAGAGCTTCTTACTCCTTCAATATCAATAGGTACATTGGGTAATCTGCCCAATGGAGAGACTCGTTGCTGATTTGCGAGTCTTAGCTGGATAGGGGATCTTGTAAGCTGAGGGCTTCCCATCTGTTCCCATGTCTGCATAGTGAGAACATTGGCTTCTGAGCCCAAATCTAACATGACTTCGTCCATTTCAAATGCTCCAATCTGCGCTGTGAGCCTCATCTCTTTTCCAGTTCTAGTGTGACTCCTAATCTGGTGAACAGCACGCTGTGGTGTGTTCGTCGAAGCAGAGTGTTGGCACTGATCCAAGAGGTGTTGGAGTTCTAGAGTTGCTTGTTCATTGCGCAACAATTTTAAACATTGTCGCAGGAACGCATGAACACTGCCTAGTGCATGCTCCTTATCGTCATCAGGTCTTCTAGCTGTAGTGGCCTGTTCTTGTACCAGGTTGTCTTGTCTTAGCACTTGCGATCTACTATTGTTCTGCGGAATTGCGGCAGAACTTGAAGCTCTCGGATCTGAGAAATACTCTTGAGCTTGCTTAAATGCTTCTTTTTGCTTCTGTAGGTTAAGTGGGGCTGGTTTAATGTTAGCGCGGCGCACCCATTGCGTTGCTTGCTTTCCCGTTCTCATCTCTTGCGCACCAGTGGTAGCTCCACTGCGTGTCACTAT
Source organism: Larix kaempferi (assembly GCA_027924585.1). Classification (NCBI taxonomy): domain Eukaryota; kingdom Viridiplantae; phylum Streptophyta; class Pinopsida; order Pinales; family Pinaceae; genus Larix; species Larix kaempferi. The sequence goes on from BSBM01000369.1 coordinate 4,042,704, forward strand.
ATTAACTGTAGGGTCTGGTTCTCTTTTTTCTGCTCCAATCAACTGGATATTCTGATTGACCTGTGGTGTCTTTGCTTGCATCTTAGCCTGTAACTGAGGGCATTCTTCAATGATATGGTCAGAAGATTTACAATATCTGCAGAGGGTTGTAGGATTTTGGCAATCCCTAGCAAAATGACCTTGTTCTCCGCAATTATAACAAGTGATCTGTCCTCTTCCACGACCAAAGTTTGTTGTGCGTCCACGTCCTCTGTAATTTGCTGCTCGGGCGTCCCGAGGTTGGTCATAAGGTGGACCTGCTGTGGGTCCTTGTGTCTCTGCTTGTACCCTATAAACATCATGCTTTCTTTCTATCATAAGATCATATGCTCTACAATTGTTCTCATCATGACCTACTGATTTACAGAAATTACAATATAGATTCTTTGGAGTTTGTACATATTTCTGAAGTAAGTGGCATTCTTGTGGTCTATGACCTCTAGTTCTGCAGATTTCACACCAAGGCCCTTGTGCCTGTGGTAAAGGATTAGGTGCTCCAGTTGCAATATAGTCTATGAAAACAGGACAATGGTCCTTTGAATGACCTTGGGCTTTACATTTTGTACACCAAATTTCTTCCTTAATCTCCTTGCCTTTCTTAATATCATGCACTTGCAAGGTTAAGTTTGCTAATTGGTTCTGTAAATGCGCAACATCGTTGCTTGTTCCTGCAATTGGCGAAGCTTCTAGTTTCATAGCCATTTCTAGAGCTTGTTCCTGAGTATTGAGATTCTGTTGCATAAGAGGAAGTCTAATGTGTGGGAGCAGCGCAGCAATGAACCATTCTTTATGTTGCTGTGGTGCAAACTCGAAGCTTACTTGATCTATCAAAGCTTTGAACTTCTGGTCAAAGTCCCATACTGATTCTGTAGGTAACTGTTTGATGTCTTTGAGCTCTGTTATACACTGTGATTCTGACTTAGGTTTCTTGAATTCTCTAATCATGGCATTTCTTACCTCAGCAAGCGTCCTATTCTGTGCTGCTGAGTATTTCATGAACCAAGTCAAGGCTCTTTCTCTTAGTGTGGTTGCTAACTGAACCAGTTTAACAGCATCATCATTAATTTGCTTAATTGTCCAAATGGCTTCACATAAGAACCAGTGCTTCTCAGGGTCCTCTATCCCTGTTCCTCTAAAAGTTGGTAGCTTCATGTCATCACCCATCCTTCTTGCACGGGTTTGAGGTGGAGGTACTGTAGCAGTGCCTCCGGGATGGTTAAACAAAGGTGGTACAGAGGTACTAGAAGTAGCGTGTGGGCTACTAGAAGGTGTTACTGTAGGATTATACTGAGCTCCGTCTGGTTTTTGCGGTGTAAAGGGGTAATACGGGATATGAGCACTCCCTTGTCTTTCTATATGGCTTGCTCTAGGGACTTGGCTATCGTTTGGGCTAGACTCAAAAGGATATTGGTCAAGGCCTACTTTATATCGTTTTCCACTACGAGTGCAACCAATAACTTCAGGATCACTATCAGAATCTACGGACATTACTTGACTATGCTATTCATCAGAAGCAATACATAGCTTTCCTTTTTCATACAGAAGCATTTTAATCCATAAGTTCAGAGAATTTAAGAACTTACCTCTGTGTACTTGGAAGAAACTCCTCTCAGCTTCACTGAAACTCTTTCTTGTATCGACTGCAAATTCGGTAATAAAACCTTCCAGTAGACTATTCAACCAAAAGTCTACTGCGCGGGACACAGGATTGTCTATCCGCTTCACAATACTAGCTAGCTCAGGCGTCCACGTGACGGGTCGATCAACATGCAGCGTAGGTCTAGAATCTGCTAACTTGGCTATCCAAGCGTGTAACTCCAATGCAAACGTAACAAAGAAAATTTCGTAAAGGTCAGCATAAATATACTTCTGTAACCAATCTTCTGTTTGAAGCGTAGGGCTTCTATTTTCTTGTTCAGCAAACTCTTTAGCCTTTAAATCAAACCAATCTCCAATTTCCTTAGCTGTAGGATTCCAGTAACACATTTGTTAGCTGAGCAAGTCTCAGTGTAACAGAACCTTATGTTGTCTTCAGCAACAGTCTCAGATGTCGCGTGACTAGTAAGTCTTACAGCAACAAGTCGCAAGGCAAAGGAATCATTTGTTGGCTCAATCAACAGGGTTCAAAGCCATGGAAGTAATGTGATCAAAAAGTCATAAGGCAACAGAACCATTTGTTGGGTCCTCTATCTCGCGCGTTGCCAAAATAACAAGTCTCATTCGCGCGGCAACGGAACCATTTGTTGGTCACTAGGCAACGGAACCATTTGTTGACTCTTCTATCTCGCGCGTCGCCAAAATAACAAGTCTCATTCGCGCGGCAACGGAACCATTTGTTGGCTCCTCTATCTCGCGCGTTGCCAAAATAACAAGTCTCATTCGCGCGGCAACGGAACCATTTGTTGGTCACTAGGCAACGGAACCATTTGTTGGCTGCTTTTCTGGGCAGACCCGGGTTTTAATGAAGCGCAGCAACAAAACCCCTTGGCGCACTGGCCCTCTCGGCAACGAGCTGCGCGGCAGCTCGAGGTCTCACCCGAAGTGGCTATGGGGGGGTTAAGGAATCAGGCTTCCTTAACCGGGGTGACGCGGAGATGGCTCTTCCTTGAATGGTTCCTGTGAAATCGGCGGTCGGACCTTCTCGCAGGCCGCTCGTCGCAGCTGCGTGGGTCCCTTCCTTGGCAGGTCTACTGCGCAGTGTCTTCTCTCTAACGCAGCAGGCAACTATCCCTTGGGTCGACGCGCTAAACACTTTCTCGCCCTTCGCATCTAGCGCAGTAACGCAGTCTGCTCTCGCCGCAGCGACCGTGCGTTACTACCTCTTTAGTACTTAAGACACTTATAGTTATCAAGGGATCTTTCCAACTCGCTCAAACAGTCACAAAGATAAGACAGAAGTCTTGCATACACAAATAATGAACTCTAAATAGTTATCATTCACGCAAACATTATAACAAGAAGATATAAGTGAAGCTCATCCCCTCGAGGAAAACCACGTCCACGGGAGCGTTATATTAACCAGAAAATGATAGAGTCATACAATATGCTGCGCACACAGCTGCAGCCTTAGAACTTACAGGAAACTCCACGCACACAGCTGGGAGCCCTTCTCTCAAGCTTGTCTCCTCTCTATGGAGATTACAAAGGCACAGACGTCGACTCAGACTGTCTGGCAACTCAGGGATTAGCTCCTCGGCTATCCGATTCCTCTCTCTAGTTCTACACACCGGGTAGAAATTACAGTGAAGGATAATCAACACATGATCTATCCTTTAGACTGGTTCTCTAACAGTCTAGTGTCCAACTCGCTAACTCTCCAAAAGGAAGGAACTGAAGGAAGGGAGGAGGAACCCTCTACCCATTACAATGATTCATCTATATAGGTAGCCATGACGGTCACACCTTTACAAAACTGTGGGCCTTTCCCAACAGTGATTCCCAAAAACCCTAACCACGCACATGGCTAGGTGTACTGTAGGCGCCGCTTGCAGTCACGTCGCCGCTTCCTGCAGGCTCCGTGAATTCCGGCGCAGATTGTGGGTATGGGCGATCGTCCTTCGCCTTCAATGCTCTGGTCCGTTGCTCCTCCTTGATCCGAGCAACCATAACTTCTGTACTAAGCCTTTAAATGAGGGTAGCTGAGCCCTCTACTCCATCGCCTTTATTTATTATGGTAGCTGAGCCACCTTCATTCTTTGATGACGTGCGCGCGAGCTCCGCAATTTCCGGTCCGTGATCTGCGCTGAGATCATCCATCTGGCACCGTACTGCGCACCGTCTCCTTCTTACCCAAAACTTAGTGCTTGTCCCAAAATTAGCACTTTCCTTCCATACTCGTGCTTTTTCCCAAAATTCGCAGCTTTTACTATAGCTGCGATCTTGGCCCCAACAGTAAGTTCTTCCAACAACATAGATTTGGCTAGTGTATCAAATGTTGTCGCCCACACTAGAATTTATCTTTCGTCAAAGGAGTCGCACATATTGTTAAGATTCAATATGCTAAGATAGAAAATATCTACATTACATTCCATTTCACAACAATAGCATATACAGGATCACTGAAAGAACAACAAGCACAACATAAACACAAGAGACATAGATTTATCCTGGGAAACCCTCATGGGGTAGAAACCCAGCAAAGCTTCCTCAATATAGATGACCAACAAATACAAAGATGTAAACCATAGACATGAACTCCTTCTCCTCCATAGCATATCTCTCCCTCACCTATGCGCCAATCACACGTGAGTGTAATAATGAGTGAGTGTGATAAATGAGGAACACACCTCCTCTATTTATACACTACTCCGACTTGTCTTTTACATTAACTAGGTCGGCCTCAACTTAACCACTTAACATAATGTGACGGGGCCAACCCCACTAGGGTAGTCTAATAACCCTTTAACCCACATGACTCATACAGGTCCGACCCCCACTAGGGAAGTCTAATAACCCAAGTTACCACATTCTCCATGGAGGAATAAAAAATCTCCGGATATACAATAAGGTCTTCACAGAGGAATGAAACATCTCCAGAATAATAAAGTACAAATATAATATTCTTAGAAGTTAAAATATTTCAACACTCCCCCATAATGAGAAGGATATTATAACAACATCTGCAGGAGCAAGGAGTCATCAACTACATGATACATGATACATCTATAAATCATTGGAAGCTTTCTCCATACATCATCAGTAACTCAACTAGTTACTGGAACATCTTTAAATCTTCAATACTGGAACATCTTCAGTATTGAGTCTTCATCTTCTATAGCATCCGAATAGCTACAACAATCTGGATCATCTTGATCAACATCATCATCTGGATCGTCTCGATCAACATCATCTGGATCATCTTGATCAATAACAACATTTGGATCATATCGATCTACAGCATCTAGATCATCTGGATCAACAACATCTGGATCATCTCGATCTACAACATCTAGATCATCTCGATCTACAAAATCTGGATCATCTTGATCTACAGCATCTGTATCATCTCGATCTACAGCATATGGATCATCTCGATCAAAAACATCTGGTTCATCTTGATTGACAACATCTAGATCATCTCGATCGACAGCATCTAGATCATCTGGATCATCTCGATCGATAGCATCTGGATCATCTGGATCATCTCGATCGACAGTATCATCATAGCAGCATAATTTTCAATACACATGAGCCAGTTCCAGGATGATCAATCCTTATCAATTTAAGACAAGTCTCATGTGTATGGACGATACAATCCATATCTACTTACAGGATGATCAATCATTATCAATTTTAGACAAGTCTCATGTCTATGGACGATGCAATCTAGATCTACTTACAGGATGATCAATCCTTATCAATTTTAGACAAGTCTCATGTCTATGGATGATGCAATCCAGATCTACTTACAGGATGATTAATCCTTATCAATTTTAGACAAGTCTCATTTCTATGGATGATGCAATCCATGATCCTTTTAAGACAAGTCTCATGTCTAGGGATGATACAATCCGTGATCCTTTTAAGACAAGTCTCATGTCTAGGGATGATACAATCCGTGATCCTTTTAAGACAAGTCTCATGTCTAGGGATGATACAATCCCATCATGTACATTTTGAACCAAATGTCCAGGGACGATGTAGTCCTATCACGTACATTTTGAACTAAATGTTCAGGGACGATGTAGTCCTATCACATACATTTTGAACCAAATGTTCAGGGACGATGCAGTCTTATCACGTAAATTTTGAACTAAATGTCCAGGGACGATGTAGTCCTATCACATACATTTTGAACCAAATGTCTAGGGACGATGCAGTCCTATCACGTACGTTTTGAACTAAATGTTAAGGGAAGATGCAGTCCTATCACATACATTTTGAACCAAATGTCCAGGGACAATGCAGTCCTATCATGTACGTTTTGAACTAAATGTTCAGGGACAATGCAGTCCTATCACGTACATTTTGAACCAAATGTTCAGGGATGATGCAGTCCTATCACGTACGTTTTGAACTAAATGTTCAGGGATGATGCAATCCCCATCACATCCACAAGGGACCACTTTCTCGGAGACATATGTCTACGAATATCTTTTAGGACATGTGTCCAAGGATGATACATTCTACTTGTCAACTTAGACCAAGTCTAAGGACCTCTCATCGACCTCATCGTCGGTATCACCAATACAGGTATCCACATCATCGAACTCACCATCGGTATCACCAATACAGGTATCAACATCATCGACCTCACTATCGGTATCACCAATACAAGTATCCACATCATCGAAATTTCTGTCGATGCAGGCAATCTCATCATTAGCGACCACATCACTCCCCCTTTCAAGGAGGGTCCTTCTGAACTACACCAAGCTTGTCTTGGAAATACTCAAACTTTACTCGAGACAGAGTTTTGGTCAATATATCAGCAACTTGTTCATCAGTGCTCACATACTCGAGCTTGATAGCTCCTTTCTAAACCATCTCCTGTATATAAAAATATCGGATCTCTATGTGCTTTGACTTATCATGGAACACTGGATTCTCATTCATCTTGATACAACTCTGGTTGTCACACAGGATCACAATGGGGCCCATCTTCAAGTCAAACAATCCTGATAACAGTTTCCGAAGCCATACCACTTCACAACTAGTAGAGCAAGCAACTATATATTCCGCTTCTGCTCTGCTGAGAGCCACACTAGACCGCTTCTTGCTAAACCACGAGATCATGGCAGATCCCAAACAATAACATCCTCCCGACGTGTTATTCCTATCTGATACTCTTCCTGCCCAATCAGCATCTGTGTATCCATACAATCTGAAGTCATGATCTCATAGATCAAATTATATTGCACCCTTTAGGTACCTCATCACATGCTTTGCAGCTATCAGGTGAACATGCCTATGTTCCACTAGATACTGACTCAAGGTGTTCACAGAAAAGCATATATCTAACCTGGTATTCGTCAGGTACATTAATGACCCAATAATCTGTCTGTATAGAGTCATTTCCACAAAATATGATGAGTCATCAGCTAACAGCTTCAAGTTGCAATCCATGGAGTGGCCTTGTCTTTGCATTCCAACATATCAAATACTTTCCCTGGTTGAGAAAGATTCCTTCTGGGCCTTGCCATACTTCCATACCTAGGAAGTATTGCATCAATCTGAGATCTTTCATCTCAAATTCTGTAGCTAGCTTCTTCTTGATTTCCATGATCTGTTTCTCATTCCTTGTCAGAAAGAGATCATCCATCTACAGTAATAGTATGATAGGTTCATCATCCATAACCTTAAGGTAAAGGTTAGGATTAGCTTTACTTTGGTAAAGCCCAAGTTTGTCAAGAAGCTATCAATTCTCTCTCTGTGACTGAACATCATTCACACTCTACATTGAGTGATCTTCTGCATATCTATCCATGGCATCTCTCGTCAAATGGGTCTACTGATATGCGCCTCAAGATCATTTGAACTCTATGGTGAGTTCCTTTTTGAATGTCATCTGTATATAGATACCATCTTCAACCTTGTAGCAAAGGTTGAAATCCGCATCACCCATGGTGATCATTAAGCCCATCAAATGACTATTGATCCTGGGTACCTGTTGAACCCATACAAATATTTCTTCAATTGAATACTGGGAGTTTTCTCGATTTGCACTTCTTCTTCAATTACACCATTAAGAGAATGGTCTAGCCACTTGGAGCAAACATCTCGTCATGATCCTCTTCTTCTATAGTATGTTGATTTGTAAGTCTTCTTGTTGAACATCCATCACTTGTTCGATGTTCATCATTATTCAAGATCTTTCCTACAAATCAAATTTAATTACATGATTAGTAATACTTTATAATAATCAAATCATGTTGACATGATAACCTATTATGCATATAGATATGATTCACATAGTTATGAAACTATCTTGACCAATACTTTGGCACAACACCTTTCCATATAATGTATGCATACAGTGGCTATCTAGATTCCTTCCATCTCTACCAAAACATACTATCAAGAGTGTGCACAGCTCTCAACATGTTAGCAAAGAGGTTTCATTCTAGATAAACAACAATGGAATGTTTGTCCAACTTACCCATCATATGCATATTAGTAGTATACTGTTCAATGCTATATGAATGCTCACACTATGAATGATATATTCTAGGAATACAAATATGCATACAAGCAATATCATTTACTATTTTAGAGATTCAAATAACAACTCAAATACTTATCTTTTATGTTGAGTGTTTGCCTCCTGCTTGATCTCTATATGTCTTTGAACTTCTATTCATTCTGTACCATTATGCATGCTTAAGTGTGCACTAGTGTCATCCTCATGATATCATACATAAACATACATTCATTAGTATAATATTAATACTATCAAAACATTTTGTATGGTCATGATCATTTCATACACAGGTATACTTACCTAAGATCCTATCACAAGGTAGGATTCTAACTTGATATAGGAAAACATACTTGGATTATCATGCTTGGTTATGTCTTAACATACCCAAACAATATCTTCTTTGTTCTCTTCAATGATTTAGAGACCTTGTGCTAGAACCTGCACATCTCATTGGTTAGGAACAGTAGAACAAAGTCATACATACCTCGTAGGAAGAGCTTCTATGAGATCCATGACTATGGATGAGTCTTTGTCTTCATGTCATCATGGTCATAGAACTTGATTTGTCTTTCTTGATGTACCTGTATCTTGTTAGCAGACAACATCATCCTCATACAACACCACAAGTGCATTAGTACAATCATAAGTGTCATAACCTTAATCAATGAATTCCTTCTATCATTCACATGCATTCATTATCAAACAATCATAATTGTACTAACCTCAATAACATGAAGACAAACATATCATCAACTTAACCATGAATAGATTTCAACACATACCTGTATCTCCTCAAGTCATACCTGTCAGGATTGCTTTTAACCCAGTCCACTTTGATTTGCTGAAACTGGATCTGGAGCTGGATTAGGGTTTGTTAGAGAAACCCTTAAAAATCAAACTTCTGAATGGATGAAAATATGCACCTTGCTGAGCTGATCAAGCTAGCATACTTCAATTTTGAAATCTTTAAAATTTGACCCCTCAAAATTTCCTTTGAAACTTCTGGATCTTCTAGACAGGATCCCAAACTAGGGTTTGGTGAAGCCCACCCTTCTGCCTAATCAAAAGGTTCGATCCAAATCTATAAACTTTGATTTTTCCGAGGAGCTTCCAGCCGTGGTCATAGACTTAAAAAATTCCAACTTTTTCAAAAGCCCTAATTTTCCACCTTTCCGATCAAAATCCCGAACTAGGGTTTGATCAAGCCCGTCCTTCTGCCCAACCACAAAATTCAATCTTGGTCTCTAAATTTTGATTTTGATGAGGATCATTCATCCGTGGAATCCGATTCCAAAAATTGCAACTTTCTCCGAAGCCCTAAATTCCTGCAGCAATGATAAGCCAAGAATGAAGGTGCTCAGAAAACAATTCAATTTTGACAGAAATATGCACCTGATTGTTTCTGGTACATCTCTGAAGTTACGAATCCACAAGGTTTGAATGTTCGGCCTATGGTATCCTGACTTGTCTTCTTTCCAACCACATAGGTATGAACTCAATTGGATTTTCTGAGAGAGAGAGTTATGCCAAGTGTCATAACGTGACCGGTTTATGGGATAAAACATCAGAGCGAACTTGTACGGCGTGCCATGTGTCACTGATTCACCTTCGGCCTCTAAAAATCGTACCTATGAAAGTACAGTTTGTGCAATACCTATCACATTTTACTAAATTTCATTTGGATCTTCCTATCCCAAGTTGTGACCATTTTTCCTAGGTCACCTGTTTATGACTCAGATCTGGAAGAGGCAAAAACCCTAACTTGCACTGATCATAACTCACAAAGTGCAATGAATATGAGGCTTTCCTTTGGACACAAGGTACAGGGGGATTTCATATATGACCTGTAAAGGTTTCATATCCTGAACCTTCGCCAAAATGGATTTATAGCGAAAGTTCCACGATGATTGGTTTTTGCTATATAAAACCCTAACCTTCAAATTGTCGCAAGTGAAGCAAGTGTCGTAAGTTCCATACATTGCCTTCCTTCAGGATAGCTCTGATACCATGTTAAGATTCAATATGCTAAGATAGAAAATATCATCATTACATTCCATTTCACAACAATAGCATATACAGGATCACTGAAAGAACAACAAGCACAGCATAAACACAAGAGACACAGATTTATCTTGGGAAACCCTCATGGGGTAGAAAACCCAGCAAAGCTTCCTCAATATAGATGACTAGCAAATACAAAGATGTAAATCCTAGACATGAGCTCCTTCTCCTCCATAGCATATCTCTCCCTCACCTATGTGCCAATCACAAGTGAGTGTAATAATGAGTGAGTGTGATAAATGAGGAACACACCTCCTCTATTTATACACTACTTCGACTTGTCTTTTACATTAACTAGGTCGACCTCAACTTAACCACTTAACATAATGTGGCAGGGCCGACCCCACTAGGGTGGTCTAATAACCCTTTAACCCACATGAATCATACAGGGCCGACCCCCACTAGGGAAGTCTAATAACCCAAGTTACCACATTCTCCACAGAGGAATAAAACATCTCTGGATATACAATAAGGTCTTCACGGAGGAATGAAACATCTCCAGAATAATAAAGTACAAATATAATATTCTTATAAGTTACAATATTTCAACACATATTGTGGCTAACCAAATGGTCTAGGGAGCTTGGAAGTGGCGCCAAATATTATTCCATGCTTGAATCTACCCAGAAGGAAATTATAAATTTAGATCCTCAAGAATGCCTGAATCTACCCAGAAGGCAATTATAAATTTAGATCCTCGAGAAGGTGAGAAACTGTATGAGTGGTTGAATCAATATCCAAAGTTGACCCCAATGTGAAGGCCATCAAAATTCGCTAAAGGGGGGCATTTCTCGTCCGGAGGCCCCTGGGCATGCATGGCCACTATGTACAAGTCAACAATGGCCATGTGGACCTGTGGGAGCCGATGGAATCCAATTCCGCTCGCCGGTTTGGGATCCATGGCCCCAGAGCAAATCCACAAAGTGTCCCTAAATGGCCTCAGGGTGCCTGACTAGAATGCCCGTAGCACCCGAACCGTGGCTCAGTTTACGAATCCGTCAATTTCGGTGGGTCTGAGACGCCGAGTTTCAGTGAGGGGACCCCCACAGCGTGCCTTGAAGGTCTGGAAGTAGTGCCAATGGGCCATCTCCGTAGCTAGGGTTTTTCTCAATGATGACCATTCCAAATTCGCTAAAGGGGTGCATTTCTCATCCGTGTTAAATTTTCAAAATTTACTTCAATCTGATCTAGGATATTAACTGAGAGAACAACATGTATATAAAATCTACAGCATATCAATCATGGACACAATAATGCAAGCACACAAGAGACACAGAGTTTACTTGGGGAAAACCATAAAGATGAAAAACCCCAATAACTTCCTTAGAGATAGATAGAGCAATGATACAACCAGAATACAAGAGATAGTCTTCTCCCAGTAGCAGAGCCTCCTCCTCACAAGTGCGCCACTTTCTGAATGAGATAAGTGTGTGTGTGAATGGCCAAATAGAGATCTCCTGATCTCTATTTATACTTGTTCTATCTTTCCCAATAAACTAATGGGGCCTACATGTCTAGCTTAACCCATGGTTAACTTAATCCGGGTCGACCCCACACTTGGTGGTCTAATAACCCTTTGACCCACATGGATGACCCCCAATAGGGTGGTCTAATAACCCTTTGACCCACATGACTTATACAGGGCCGACCCCAACAAGTATAAGTTACGACACTTACAATATAAATGATGACACTTCCGTATAGGGGAATAATAACATCTCTATAGGAATACAAACACTTCCATATAGAGGAATAATACCATCTCTATCGGAGTACAAAATACCTATATGAAATACATGGGTGAAATATATTCCGAAGTTACATATACATCAACACTCCCTCTTAACTAGGAAGGTATTTCTCGACACAGATATGCTAGCACAAGTCTTCTTCTCTGGATCATCATAAGTGAATCATCATCCTCGAATCATCGTCATCGTCACTGCTGCTGCTATCTCAATCAATCTCTGAATCTACTCGTCATAAGAATTTCTACAGAGCTAGTCCTTTTTCATACTGGATGTAGGCCCACCACCTGCAGGTCTTCATCATCTGTGCAAACGGTCTGATAGAGGTGGTCTCTCAGGACTAATTTTATGTGCGGATGCAATACCGGAAAGAGCATCCCAGGAACATTTATGTGCCTAAGCACGACTGACAAGATCTCCCAGGACTGATTACATGCATCTCCTCCACAATACCTTTAAAGAGCATCCTAGGAACATTTATGTGCTGCAGCACGATCGGCAAGATCTCTAAAGAGCATCCCAGGACTTATTACGAGCACACAGCTCAACCTCTCAGTTCTCCAGGACTGATTACATGTGGATAGAGAAAACCTTTAAAGAGCATCCCAGGAACATTTATGTGCCGCAGCATGACTGGCAAGATCTCTAAAGAGCATCCCAGGACTAATTACGAGCACACAGCTCAACCTCTTGGATCTCCAGGACTAATTACATGTCTCCGTAGTAATACCTCATCCCAGGACTGATTATGAGCACACAGCTCAACCTACCGGATATCTGAGGACTGATTACATACTACATAGCAATACCGGAAAGAGTATGTCAGGAACATTTATGTGCCGCAACACAACCGACAAGATCTCCCAGGACTGATTACATGCTATTTGCACAACCTGCCACATATCATCTCTGACCTCCAAGTATCAACCTGATACTCATGATCCAATGGATCATCATCGCACAAAGCATCATCCTGATACTGATCATCATCACTATACCATCCTGATACATATCATCTGGAGCAACACCCTGAAGCTTGTCATCACGATCATCTTGATCATACAATGCATCCACCTGATGCATACCAAGTATCTACCTGATACATATCATCATACATGATCCACCTGATCATACAGTGTATCCACCTGATATAAATACAAATACATGATCCACCTGATCATACCTTATACCTAATCATACAATGTATCCACCTGATACATATACAGATACATGGTCTAAGCATCCAACATGATGCATATACAAAATACATACAAATGATCCAACTGATCATCTCCAGCATCCAACATGATGCGTACATACATATACATATAAATGATCCAATTGATCATATCCAGCATCATCCTAATGCATATATAGAGCAGTAACTGAAGCATCATCATGATGCTCATCATCCATGATCCTCCTAATCATCATAGCATCATCCTCTTCAGATCATCTCATCGTCGACGAAGCACAACCCAGATGCACATCATCCAGTACTTACACCACCGACATGGGAGAACACATCTACTACCATTCGGGGAAGGCTCCAGCCCTTACTTTTTCACCATGGGAGAACACATCTACCACCATGTGAAAAATGGCTTCAACCCTTACATCTACACCATGGGAGAACACATCTACCACCATGTGAGAATGGCTCAGCAATTACATCATGACCATGGGAGAACACATCAACCATGTCAGAAAAGCTCATGTGCATCTACATCTTCCGGACTCGTCACTTCCCTTTGGAATGAACCTCGATCTGAAGTGCACCAAGACTCTCTCTGAAGTACTCAAAATGCACTCTGGCCAACGGCTTGGTCAATACATCTACAACCTGCTCTTCCATCGCAACATACTCTGCTTCGGCTGTACTCAGTGCTACGCAGGACTGCTTCCTACTAAACCAAGAGATCACACCTAATCCCATACTGAAGCAGCACCCAGAAGTGCTCTTCCTATCTGTAGCACTGCCTGCTCAATCTGAATCAACATAACCCTGCAGGTTAAACTTTTGATTCGTATCATACTTGAGCCTATAATCAACTATACCCTTTAGGTACCTCAGAATATGCTTTACAACAACCAGGTGAACATCTCTCGGATCTGTCAGGAACTGGCTCAATGTGTTCACCGCAAAGCAAATATCTGGTCTCGTGTTCGTCAGGTACATCAAGGACCCAATCATCTGATGATACATAGTGACATCAACCGGTTCAGATGAAGCATCACACAGAAGCTTCAGGTTCAATGCCATACCCTTGCAGTCCATCATCCCGAACCTCTTCAGGATCTCTACTTCATACTTCCCTTGTCCAAGGAAGATTCCATCTGCACTCTGCCACACCTCCATACCAAGAAAGTAGTGCATCATACCCAAGTTCTTCATCTCTAACTCGGCAGCAAGCTTCCATTGCGTGTCGGCAATCAATCTGTCCTCACCTGTAACAAACAGGTTATCCACATACAAAAGTAGTATCACTGGATTGCCTTCCTCAACCTTTTAGTAAAGGTTGGAATCCGCTTTACTCTTGGTAAATCCCAAACTGGATAGAAAGTTGTCTATCCTACCATACCAAGTTCAGCACATATATGACTCCCTGTCATGTGTCTCAAAACTAAGTGTGTAATGTCCCCTCCCATCATACCAACATGATAGAGAGGACGTGACACTAAATCCAAGCATCTAGCCCCATATCCATTAAGTAAAAACTCATTGATAAAAGACATATACATGTGCATGTTATAGAAACACAGCGGAATTAAAAATCATGTTTAATATCTAACATACATTAAAAATCTCTGTGACAGCCATTAAATAAAGACATTGTAGAATTTATAAAAGAGAATACTTATCTTAACAAGGTAGTCCCAAGCAACCAGCTATGTATCTGCAACGTTCCACCCAACCATAAGCCAGTTGTGCTTATCAACCTCTTGATACAACTGCCACCCTTGAGCTGGGCATGATTTCTACAAGGAACCAGGGAACAACAGACTCACACATAGCCAAGCATACACCAAGATGAGCCAAGCCAATCTACAATTGGGTTTATTAGGATGCTAGGAAATGGAAAGGAAGAATTGCTAAGCTAGTGATCTCAACCACAGAGCTATGGATACCTCTACAAGATCTATTTGGCTTGGCACCCACAATGCCTACAAACCCCACTCAAGGAAGTATTCCCTTCACCAATTCACAGTCCCTTAGGCCATACCTTCCAATTATAGAGTGTCCCAGGTGTGCATAGAAGAGTAGCCAGCCCTCTTGATCTTCTTGAGAGGTTATTCTCCCCACTAGGTTTATCAAGCCAATTCTGTCCACTACCACTCCAAAACTTTTGCTCACAGGTTCAAACCAAAACAGGGATGCACATAACAACAAAACCACAATTGCTGGGCATGAGGAAAAACGTTTCTTCAGTGGGATGCCCAAAGAGGAGGTTTCTACCAATTCAGAAAAACGTGGGAAAGCCCAAAAACGAAATGGCAATTGGGGAACAACCCTGGAGAGCATAAATCGTTTTCATAAAAACGTCCATGGGCATTTTGGGACAAAAATGACCTCCATCACAGTCCTCAATTGTGGCCCTTCTCTCCCAGCTGCTGTACAATGCAAAAACGAGCTCCCAGGCATGGAAAATGCAGGAAAAATGGTGAAAAACGTGATGGGGAATGACCCAGTAGTTCAGACTGCGTGAGAGAGGAAAGACTATGGGTTTAGCATGGCATTGGGAACCATTTCGTGGGTGTTTTCTTGCCCAAGAAGCAAAAACATGAATTCCCAGGTTGATGGCTTGCCCATGCCTGAAATTGGCTGCCATACCTCTTCATTCCCAAGGCATTAACTGCCCCAACCAATTCTTGGAAGAATTAAATGATTGGGTGCATAACCCAAAATGGGTAGTTGGTGGTTTATGGGTTTTCTCATTGACACATGGATTAACACCATTGGCTCAAGGGTTTGAATAATTTCCCTCCCTATTCTTTGTAGAATCATGCCCCCATCTCTTTGTTGCATTGCATAGCTAGTTGTGGGTATTTTCATTAAAATTCATATTTACATGATGTCTTATTTACATTGTGCCTATCTAGCACAAGAACCATAGGCATCTATTTCTTTAATTGTCGATACATAAAACGCTAAATCAATGGTAGGGCCTTGGCCTTGAGCTCCTTACCATGATTAAATATCAATATTTACATCATTTACGATTTAATGCAAAGGGGGTCAAAATGGGGACATTACAAAGTGGCTGCTCCACATACACTTCTTCTTCAACTACACCATTCAAGAAGGCTGTCTTGAAATCCATCTGGTGTATCTTCCACTTTATCACTGCAGCCAGAGCAAGTACTGATTTGATGGAAGTGTATCTGGCTACAGGAGCAAAAGTCTCTATGCTACCACCTGCAGTATGCTTGATCTTGTACATCCTCTTGGAAGTCACTACAGACTACCCTTCAGGTCTTGGGACTGCATCCCAAACATCTTCATGATTGACTTGTACTCCTCGATCATGGCATTCTTCCCAGATCCTAGGAACTTCAATATCTTCAATATTTTCAATAGATAACTTTCTTGCTGAACAAATGTTGTAGTCCTTCTTTTGTAGGTGATGGTATACGATCTTTCCTACACAACAAGTTAAATTGCATGATTAGAAAACATCTCATAGTTTTCAGAACAAATTCTTACACATAAAGAAATATGTCATACAGTCATGCAATTATCTTAGCCAATGCTTTAATACAACATTTAGCCATATTCTGTAACTTTCTAGATGCCTTCCAATCTCTACCAGAACATTGTTAAGAGTGTGCACAACTCCTAACATGTCAGCAAAGAGGTTTCATTCTAGATAAGTAGCAATGGAATGTTGTAGAGTGCCATAGGCCACTTACCCATGTATATTAGTAGTATACTGTTCATCAATGCAACTATTCTAATATGCATAATACACAACCTAATTCTAGGAACATAAGCATATACATCATTGAATAACATTATGTAAGAAATGACAATTCAAATACTTATCTTTGTTTGGTTTCTTGGTGGACTCCCTCTGAATCTTTGCGACTCCATTCTGATGTGGATTGTGAGAAGTGGTCAACTCCCTCTGAATATCTGCATCCTTGCAGAAACTACTGAAGTGTGCTCCTTTGCTTTCTTGCAGGAACAACTGTAGTGTGCTCCCTCTTGATCTTTGCTTCCTGGACTACCTATCCTTGAACTTATATCCATCCTTAACCACTATGCATGCTTATTAGTTACATCATTGTGTTGTCCTTGAGGTCTCATACATAATCACACATTTATTAGTATAATCTTAATACTATCAAAACACAATAATCTTAAACATGTATAGTCATGATCATTCATAGATAATAAACATTAGTATTCAAGGTTTCAGGGAAGTCTTCTTTTACTCATGCATATTCCTATTTGATCATAGGACTTTTCTGATTAGTTAAATCATCAATGCATAAACCCGTGATTACTCAAACCTATAACTTCATGATTCTTCTAGTTAGTCATATCATCAATTATGGAAAGAAACATAATATGTATACAACCATAATTATTCAAACCTATGACTTCACGAATAATCATTATCAACAACACAACAATATAAGATCCTAACACAAGGTAGGATTCTAGCTTGATATAGGAAAAACATACTAGGATTAGCATGCTAGCTAGTTATGTCTAACATACCCGCATAACGTCTTCTGGTTCTCTTCAGCGACTTGTGCTAGTAACTTGCATGTCTCATAAGTTAACCATTGCAGAACCAAGTTATACATACCTCGTAAGTAGATCTTCTATGTGATCCATGACAATGGATGAATCTTTGTCTTCATGTCACCATGATCATATGTTCTTGAAGTAGAACATGATTTGTCTTTCTTGGTGTACCTTTTATGTTAGTGAACAACATAAATCTCATACAACATCACAATGCATTAGTACAATCATAAGTGTCAAAACCTTAATCAATGAATATCTTCTATTAAGGTGATATGACAAGTCTAGTAATTAATCAAGATTGTATTGTAATGATATGAAGACAAACATATCATAAACTTAACCATGAACATAATTCGAAACATACCTATAATCCATACCTGTCAAGATTGCTTGTAATCTTCTTATGGAAGGCCTTTGCCTCATCTCCCTATGAGACAGGAACTTCTTTACTTATGCAGGTGACCAATCCATCTTCTTCTAGGATTAACCCAATCCACTTGATTTGCAAGAACTGGAGCTGGAGCTAGATTAGGGTTTGTTAGAGAAACCCCAAAAATTCAAACTTTGAATTTCAAACTTCCGAAAGGATAGAAATATGCGCCTTGATGAGCTGATCAAGCTGGTATGTTCAGAATTTGAAAACTGCAAAGTTTCACTCCTCAATTTTGCCTTTGAAACTTTAAGATTCACTAGACATGACCCCAAACTAGGGTTTGATGAAGCCCACTCTTCTGCCCAATCAAAAGGTTTGATCCAAAGCTCTAAGCTT
Organism: Larix kaempferi; assembly: GCA_027924585.1. Taxonomy (NCBI): domain Eukaryota; kingdom Viridiplantae; phylum Streptophyta; class Pinopsida; order Pinales; family Pinaceae; genus Larix; species Larix kaempferi. The sequence continues at coordinate 4,061,219 of BSBM01000369.1, forward strand.
CTATTTTTTTGAGGAGCTTCTAGCCGTTGTCACAGATTTCAAAAAGTCCCATTTTTACAGAAGCCCCAATTTTCCACTTTTCTGATCAAAGTCCCGAACTAGGGTCTGATCATGCCCGGCCTTCTGCCCAACCAAAAATTCTGATCTTGGTCTCTAAATTTTGATTTTGATGAGTAGCATTCAGCCGTAGTATCCGATTACAAAAATTCTAACTTTCTCCGAAACCCTAAATTCCAGAAGCCATGAATGAAGGTGCTAAAAAATAATTCTGTTTTGATAGAAACATGTACCTAATTGTTTCTGGTGTAACCCCATACTTTTCGATGCCCAGGGTATGAAATTTTTGTTTGCGATATCCCGATAGTTTTGACCTCAATTGGATTCTCTGAGAGAGAGTTATGCCAAGTGTCACAACGTGACCTGTTTATGGAAACATGAGAGTGAACTTGTACTGCGTGCCATGTGTCACTGGTTCAACTTTGGCCTCTGAAATTTTTTTCTGAGATAGTATAGTCTATTTAATACTTGTCACCTTTTACGGAATTTCATTTGGAGCTTCCTAGCCCACGTTATGACCTTTTTTCCCAGGTCACCTGATTCTGACTGAGATCTGGAAGAGGCAGAAACCCTATATTGAACAGATCATAAATCACAAACTACAACGAATTAGAAGTTTTCCTTTGGACATAAGATACATGAGGATCTGATCTTTGCCCTGTAAACGTTTCAGATCCGAAAAATGCTCCAAAATGGATTTATAGTGAAAGTGCTACGATGACTGGTTTTTTCTATATCAAGCCCTAACATCACAAGTGCAACAAGTGTCATACATGCCATATCATGCCTTCTTTCAGGCTAGCTCTAATACCATGTTAAATTTTTAGAATTTACTTCAATATGATCTAGGATCTTAACTGAGAGAACAACATGTACAACAAATCTATAGCATATCAATCATGGACACAATAATGCAAGCACACAAGAGACACAGAGTTTACTTGGGGAAAACCATAAAGGTGAAAAACCCCAATAACTTCCTCAGAGATAGATAGAGCAATGATACAACTAGAATACAAGAGATAGTCTTCTCCTAGCAGTAGAGACTCCTCCTCACAAGTGCGCCACTTTCCGAATGAGAGAAGTGTGTGTGTGAATGGCCAAATAGAGATCTCCCGATCTCTATTTATACTTGTTCTATCCTGTCCAATAAACTAATGGGGCCTACATGTCTAGCTTAACCCATGGTTAACTTAATCCAGGCCGACCCCACACTTGGTGGTCTAATAACCCTTTGACCCACATGGCCTACCCCCAATAGGGTGGTCTAATAACCCTTCGGCCCACATGACTTATATAGGGCCGACCCCAACAAGGTGGTCTAACAACATGATCATCATCATCACCATCATCATCGTCATCATCATCTTCATCATCATTATTGTGAGGACGTGTATGATGATGATGATGATGGTGGTGGTGGATGATGATGAATATGATGATCATCATTAAAATCATCATATTCGTTGTCATCATCTTCATTAGTCATCATCATCGCCATCTTCATCATCCTCACCATCATCATCATCATCATATGATCATGATCACGATGCTCATTGTCTTCGTCATCATAATCAGCATCTTCATCATCCTCATCATACTCGTCATAGCCATATTCATCATCATCATCATCTCCAGTAGTCATCATCATCATCATGATCACCATATTCATCGTCATCATCATCATCACTATCTTCATCTTCATCGTCATCATCATGATCATCATCTTCGTCATGATGATGATGATGATGATGATGATGATGAAGATGGTGATGATGATGATGATGAGGATGATGACTAATGGAGATGATGATGATGATGATGATGATGATGATGATGATGATGATGTTGATTATGAAGATGATGGCGAATATGCAACACATCATCATGATCCATAACATGATCATCATCATCATCTTCATCATCGTCGTCATCATCATCATTGTGAGGACGAGCATGAGGATGATGATGATGACGACGATGATGATGATGATGATGATGATGATGATGATGACGATGATAATGATGATGATGAAGATGTTGTTGGAGATGATGACGTATATGCAGTGTTAGAAAAACAGGATCGCAGAGCAATAACAATAAACAGAAATGCAAATATAATCACACATACACATTACAAGAGAGACACAGATATATCGTGGTTCACCCAACTTGGGCTACGTCCACACCGAATTTTCCAGTCCTTATTATTATTACCGTCCAGCAAGTCGAAGGGATATAACCTGCAGCACAACCGCTGCACTTCCTCTTCTCTGTTTTACAGTCTCTCTCCAAATCTCAAAGATCTTTACAATGCATAAAACCTAATACATCAACCCTACCCGTATTACAATGTCTTTCTTTTATAAGGGAAATACAATGGGGAAATACCACGGGATACCCAAAACTATGGGCCCGCAAAACAGCTGGCGAAAACATCCCCAAAAATTTTCTTCGGGGGCGCTGCCCCCGGACCCCCCAGCCAGGGGGGATGGGCCCCCCTGGAACCCCGTGGGGGGGCGATGCCCCCCCACACCCCCCCGCTGGGGTGAGTGTACAGTCCACCTACACATCATATAGAACTGGGGTACAAACATGGCTAATACAATATCATCTATGAGACTAGAAGATCTGGATCCACAACCAACATGCAGCACATCATCATCATCATCATCGTCGTCTTCATTGTGATGATATGATGATGATGATGGTGGATGATGATGAATATGAGTACGATGATGATGATGACTAATTTGGAGATGATGATGATGATGAAGATGACGAGGAATATGCAGCACATCATCAACATATTCATCATCAATTTCCTCCTCCTCCTCATCATCATCATTGTGAGGACGTAGATGATGATGAGGATGATGAAGATGATGATGATGATGATGATGATAGTCATCATAATATTCATCTTCATCATCCTCATCATACTCGTCATCACCATCATCCTTATCATCGTCATCATCATCATTATCTTCGTCATAATGATGATGATGATGACGACGATGATGATGATGATGACTAGTGGAGATGATGATGATGATGATGATGATGATGATGTTTATGATGATGAAGATGATGACGAATATGCAGCATATCATCCTCATCATCATCATCATGTTCATCATCATCAACAACATGATCATCATCATCATCATCATCATCATCATCATCTTCATCATCATCATCATTGTGAGGACGAGGATGATGATGATGATGATGATGATATGATGATGATGATGATGGTGGTGGTGGATGATGATGAATATGAGTACGATGATGAATATGATGATGATGATGACGAATATGATCATCATCATCAAAATCATCATATTCATCATCATCATCTTCATTAGTCATCATCATCGCCATCTTCATCATCCTCGCCATCATCATCATCATCATCATCATATGATCATGGTCACGATGATCAATTTCTTTGACGTCATAATCGTCATCTTCATCATCATCATCATCATCATCATCATCATGGTGTTGATGATGATGAAGATGATCATGATGATGAGGATGATGTGTTGCATATTCGTCATCATCTTCATCATCAACATCATCATCATATCCATTAGTCATCATCATCATCATCATCACCATATTCATCGCCATCGTCATCATCATCATCATCATCATCATCATCTTCGTCATGATGATGATGATGATGATGATGATGAAGATCATGATGAAGATGATGATGATGATGATGATGATGATGATGATGATGTTGATGATGAAGATGATGGCGAATATGAAACACATCATCATCCTCTTCATCATCATCCACAACATGAACCATGGCATGATCATCATCATCATCATTGTGAGGATGAGCATGAGGATGATGACGACGATGATGATGATCATGATGACGACGACGACGATGATGATGAAGATGATGATGATGATGATGATGATGATGATGAATATGCGGCACATTATCCTCATCATCATCAGCATCTTCATCATCATCAACAACATTATCATCATCATTATCATCATCATCATCATCATCATCATCATTGTGAGGATGAGGATGATGATGATGATGATGATGGTGGTGGTGGATGATGATGATGATGATGGTGGTGGTGGTGGATGATGATGAATATGAGTACGATGATGAAGATGATGATGATGATGACAAATATGATCATCATCATCAAAATCATCATATTCGTCATCATCATATTCATTAGTCATAATCATCACCATCTTCATCATCCTCAGCATCATCATCATCATCATATGATCATGGTCACGATGATCATTGTCTTCATCATCATAATTGTCATCTTCATCATCCTCGTCATCGCCATCATCATCATCATCATCATCATCTTCGTATCTTCATCATCATCATTGATGATGATGACGGCAAAGATGTTGTTGATGATGATGATGAGGAAGAGGGTGATGATGAAGATGATGATGATGATGATGATGATGGTGGTGGTGGTGGTGGATGATGATGAATATGAGTACGATGATGAAGATGATGATGATGTTGATGATCATCGCACTCATCATCAACATCATCATCATCATCTTCATCATCATCACCATCAATGTTGATGATGAGGATGATAATGATAATGATGATAACGTTGACGATGAAGATGATGACCTAGATGTTGATGAAGATGAGGAAGAAGGATGATGATGATGATGGTGTTGATGATGATGACGATGATGATGACAAAGATGATGATGATGATGGTGATGAGGATGAAGAATATGATGATGATGGAGATGAAGATGTTGATGTGATGACAATGGTGATGAAGATGACGATGATGCTGATGAAGAAGGTGGTGATGATGAAGAAGATGACAATGGTGGAGATGTTGATGAGGAAGGGGGGGATGACAATGATGATGAATATGTTGATGATGATGGTGATGGTGATGATGATGATGATTATCATCATCATCATATTCATCATGATCATCATCATCTTCATCACCATCATGATCATCATCCTCATCACCACCACCACCACCACCACCACCATCATCATCATCATCATCCTCACCATCCTCATCGTCATCTTCATCACCATTGTCATCATCATCAAAATATTCATCATCATCACCATCACCATAATCTCATCACCATCATCATCATCAACATCTTCAACATCATTTTCATCTTCCCCTTCCCCATCAACATATCCATCATCGTCATCTTCTTCATCATCAAATCTTCATCAAATTCATGTATCCCCTTGACAAAGGAAATTAAATAAACCATACAAAGGCATACAATAGTGCGTACGCGCAAAGACGTATGCGCGCTGTTATTAATGCGTGCGTGCACCTACGCGTGTGTGCTGTCAATCACGCATGTACGTGTTTGTGCGCACGCGTGCCTGAATTCAAATTGTTTTTGGCGCCCTTGCAGGATTGGAATTAGCTTCGGATTGCACCTTAAGGCTCAGTCTAATTTATGCCTGATTTATGGCAGAAAACATCAAATGCTGTAACTTTTGTTTTTTCACAACTAGTTCCACATAAGCTCCACGAGTGCACTGTAGATGAAATTGCACATGCTTGTCGAGCTCTGTGTGCAGATTCTAAATATATAATTTTTTAATAAATCTGTTGTTGTTTTCTATTTTTAATTCCTTTTTAACTGCACTCATGTCAAATTTGTAAAAAACATAGGTCGTTTATTTGGCCTATAACTTTTTATTAGCTTACCTATTTTGAAAACGGAAGAGAACTTGCGCAAGATCATGAAAATACCTACAACCTAAAAAAAAAGTATTTTGATTAGTTTTAGACCATGATATGGTGGCTCAACACTTGACCATGTCGTTTTAGGGCTTCACTAACTTTGGTAATTTAAAAAAAATATAAAATTGACTTTTAAAATTTTGTAAAAATAGCCCTACACAAGATTCTTCTGTTTCCTATGCCTCTACATATTTTTTTTCTTGTAAATTGAAAATTTACATAGCAAACGGGTGGCTCAACAAAAACATGTACATTATGTTTGAGAAAAAAATAACATACCAATCTTCGAATAATGACATTTTGGGGTTGTTATACCACTTTTCCATAAATAAAAGTTATATATTTCGGAAGGTCATCCGTTTTTATACGTTTCATTTGTTCACACCTAATCCAAAAAAGTTTTGTAGGTACCTCTAATAATTCATTTTAATGATAATATTTCTGTTTTTCCAGAATGTCATTGCAAATAACGTGTCATAATTGGGTATCATTACCTTGCACCAGCCCATTATGATTGTCAATATCATCTTGATCTTTCCTATTCTTGTCTTCTTCTGTTCCATCGTCTTTGTTATTGTCTTCCTTATTATACACTTTTCTTTAACTGGGAATCCTAATGTGGTCTCTGGTTTGTCCTTGTTCTTGAGTTCAACTCAATATATTAATAGACTTTTTGACTGGCGCATTAGTGTGATTTACTTCCGGGCCTTGTAAGAAGATGCAACAAAATTCCGGAAGACGTGCATATTTTTGACTGAGTATCGTATTTTGTGGTTTATTTTTGGGATGTATTTTCTTATCCTTCCTAGTGACTGGTGGTTTGGATCTTTTGTGAGGAGGGATATAAGGAAGTGGTTGGTCTCGCTTCCCTTCTTTCTTGGAGGTAGTAGCGACCTTGAATTCCTCCTTATTAGAGTACTTAGCTTCTTGCTTGGTAGTCCTTTCTTTTGTTATGTGTGTAGAGGCAGTTCCCTGCCCTACTTGTATTGAGAACTCGGGAGTTGTGATAGCTTTTTCCTTAATGGTCATAGTCGCAATAACATTCGTAGTCTCTTCTTCTCTATTAAATTTTCAGAATTTACTTCAATATGATCTAGGATCTTAACTGAGAGAAGAACATGCACAACAAATCTATAGCATATCAATCATGGACACAATAATGCAAGCACACAAGAGACACATAGTTTACTTGGGGAAAACCATAAAGGTGAAAAACCCCAATAACTTCCTCAGAGATAGATAGAGCAATGATACAACCAGAATACAAGAGATAGTCTTCTCCTAGTAGCAGAGCCGCCTCCTCACAAGTGTACCACTTTCCAAATGAGAGAAGTGTGTGTAATGAGTGATCAAATAGATATCTCCCGATCTCTATTTATACTTGTTATGTCCTGCCCAATAAACTAATGGGGCCTACATGTCTATCTTAACCCATGGTTAACTTAATCCGGGCCGACCCCACACTTGGTGGTCTAATAACCCTTTGACCCACATGGCCGACCCCCAATAGGGTGGTCTAATAACCCTTTAACCCACATGAATTATACAGGGCCGACCCCAACAAGGTGGTCTAATAACCCATGGCGACACTTCCATATAGAGGAATAATAACATCTCTATAGGAATACAAACACTTCCGTATAGAGGAATAATACCATCTCTATAGGAGTACAAAATACATATATGAAATACATGGGTGAAATACATTTCGAAGTTACATATACATCAACACTCCCTCTTAACTAGGAAGGTATTTCTCGACATAGGTCTTCTAGTACAAGTCTTCTTCTCTGGATCATCATCAGTGAATCATCATCCTCGAATCATCGTCATCGTCACTACTGCTGCAATCTCAATCAATCTCTGAATCTACTCGTTATAGGAAGTTCTACAAAGCTAGTCCTTTTTCATATTGGATGTAGGCCCACCACCTGCAGGTCTTCATCATCTGTGCGAACGGTCTGATAGAGGTGGTCTCTCAGGACTAATTTTATGTGCGGATGCAATACCAGAAAGAGCCTCCAAGAACATTTATGTGCCTAAGCACGACCGGCAAGATCTCCCAGGACTGATTACATGCATCTCCTTCACAATACCTTTAAAGAGCATCCCAGGAACATTTATGTGTTGCAGCACGACCGACAAGATCTCTAAAGAGCATCCCAGGACTTATTACGAGCACACAGCTCAACCTCTCGGATCTCCAGGACTGATTACATGTGAATAGACAATACCTTTAAAGAGCATCCCAAGATTATTTATGTGCCACAGTACAACCGACAAGATCTCTAAATAGCATCCCAGGACTTATTACGAGCACACAACTCAACCTATCAGATCTCTAGGACTGATTACATGTCTCCATAGTAATACCTCATCCCAGGATTGATTACAAGCACACAGCTCAACCTATCGGATATCGGAGGACTGATTACATACTACATAGCAATACCTCATCCCAGGACTGATTACGAGCACACAGCTCAACCTATCGGATATTTGAGGACTGATTACATGCTATTTGCACAACCTGCCACATATCATCTTTGACCTCCAAGTATCAACCTCATACTCATGATCCAATGGATCCTCATTGCATGAAGCATCATCTTGATGCTCATGATCATACTGATCATCATCACTGTACTGTCCTGGTACATATCATCTAGAGCAACATCCTGAAGCTCATCATCATGATCATCCTGATCATGCAATGCATCCACCTGATGCATACCAAGTATCCACCTGATACATATCATCATACATTGTCCACCTGATTATACAGTGTATCCACCTGATACAAATACAAATACATGATCCACCTGATCATACCTTATACCTGATCATACAATGTATCCACCTGATACATATACAGATACATGGTCCAAGCATCCAACATGATGCATATACAAAATACATACAAATGATCCAACCAATCATATCTAGCATCCAACATGATGCGTACATACATATACATATATATGATCCAACTGATCATATCCAGCATCATCCTGTTGCATATTCAGAGCATTAACTAGAGCATCGTCCTGATGCTCATCATCCATGATCCTCCTGATCATCATAGCATCATCCTCTTTAGATCATCTCATCGTCCACGAAGCACAGCCCAGATGCACATCATCCAACACTTACACCACCAACATTGGAGAACACATCTACCACCATTCGGGGAAGGCTCCAGCCCTTACTTTTTCACCATGGGAGAACACATCTACCACCATGTGAAAAATGGCTACATCCCTTACATCTACACCATGAGATAACACATCTACCACCATGTGAGAAAGGCTTAGCAATTACATCACGACCAAGGGAGAACACATCAACCATGTCAAAAAAGCTCATGTGCATTTGCATCTTTCGGACTCATCACTTCCCTTTGGAAGGAACCTCGATCTGAAGTGCACCAAGCCTCTCTCTGAAGTAATCAAAATGCACTCTGGCCAATGGCTTGGTCAATACATCTGCAACATGCTCATCCGTCAACATACTCTTCTTCGGCTGTACTCAGTGCTACATAGGACTGCTTCTTGCTAAACCAAAAGATCACACCTGATCCCATACTGAAGCAACACCCAGATGTGCTCTTCCTATTTGCAGCACTGCCTGCCCAATCTGAATCAACATAAACCTATAGGTTAAACTTTTGATTCGCATCATACTTGAGCCCATAATCAATTGTACCCTTCAAGTACCTCAGAATATGCTTTACAGTAACCAAGTGAACACTCCTCGGATCCGTCAGGAACTGGCTCAATGTGGTCACCGCAAAGTAAATATCTGGTCTCATGTTCGTTAGGTACATCAAGGACCCAATCATTTTACGATACATCGTGACATCAACTGGATGAAATGGAGCATCACACTGAAGCTTCAGGTTTGATTCCATAGGTGTGTCCATAGCCTTGCTGTCCATCATCCCGAACCTCTTCAGGATCTCTATTGCAGACTTCCCTTGTCCAAGGAAGATTCCATCTGCACTCTGCCACACTTCCATGCCAAAAACAAATAGCGCATCATCCCCAAGTTCTTCATCTTGAACTCAGTAGCAAGCTTCTGCTGCATGTCGGAAATCAATCTATCCTCACCTGTTACAAACAAGTCATCCACATACAATAGTAGTATCACTGGATTGCCTTCCTCAACCTTGTAGTAAAGGTTGGAATCCGCTTTACTCTTGGTAAAGCCCAAACTAGATAGAAAGTTGTCTATCCTACCATACCAAGTTCTACACATATATGACTCCCTCTCATGTGTCTCAGAACCAAGTGGCTTCTCCACATACACTTCTTCTTCAAGTACACCATTCAAGAAGGATGTCTTGAAATCCATCTGGTGTATCTTCCATTTCATCACTACAGCCATAGCAAGTACGGATCTAATGGAAGTGTATCTGGCTACAAGAGAGAAAGTCTCTATCCTACCACCTGCAGCATGCTTGATCTTGTAGATCCTCTTGGAAGTCCCTATAGACTACCCTTTTGTGACTACATCCCAAACATCTTCATGATTGACTGATACTCCTCGATCATGGAATTCTTCCCAGATCCTGGGAACTTTAATATCTTAAATATTTTCAATAGATAACTTTGTTGCTGAACAAATGTTGTAGTCCTTCTTTTGTAGGTGATGGTATACGATCTTTCCTACACAACAAGTTAAATTGCATGATTAGAAAACATCTCATAGTTTTCAGAACAAATTTTTACACATAAAGAAATATGTCATACAGTCATGCAATTATCTTAGCCAATGCTTCAATACAACATTTATCCATATTCCGTAACTTTCTAGATGCCTTCCAATCTCTACCAGAACATTGTTAAGAGTGTGCACAACTCCTAACATGTCAACAAAGAGGTTTCATTCTAGATAAGTAGCAATGGAGTGTTTTACAGTGCCATAGGCCACTTACCCATGTATATTAGTAGTATACTGTTCATCAATGCAACTATTCTAATATGCATAATACACAACCTAATCCGAGGAACATAAGCATATACATCATTGAATAACATTATGTAATAAATGATAAATCAAATACTTATCTTTGTTTGGTTGCTGGGTGGACTCCCTCTGAATCTTTTCAACTCCATTATGATGTGGATTGTGAGAAGTGGTCAACTCCCTTTGAATATCTGCATCCTTGTGGAAACTATTGAAGTGTGCTCCTTCTTGATCTTTGCTTCCTTGCAGGAACAATTGGAGTGTCCTTCCTCTTGATCTTTGCTTCTTAGATTACCTTTCCTTTAACTTATATCCATCCTTAATCACTATGCATGCTTATTCGTATCATCATTGTGTTATCGTTGAGGTCTCATACATATACATTCATTAGTATATTCTTAATACTATCAAAACACAATAATCTTAAGCATGTATAGTCATGACCATTTCAAATATAAATAATAAGAATTAGTATTCAAGGTTTATATAGGACTCTTATGGTTAGTCATATCATCAATTATGGTAAGAAACATAATATGCATACAACCATGACTATTCAAACCTATGACTTCATGAATAAACATTATCAACAACAAAACAGTATAAGATCCTAACACAAGGTAGGATTCTAGCTTGATATAGGAAAAACATACCTGGATTAGCATGCTAGCTAGTTATGTCTAACATACCCACGTAATGTCTTTTGGTTCTCTTCAATGACTTGTGCTAGTAACCTGCATGTCTCATAAGTTATCCATTGTAGAACCAAGTTATACATACCTCGTAAGTAGATCTTCTAAGAGATCCATGCCAATTGATCAATCTTTGTCTTCATGTCATCATGATCATATGTTCTTGAACTAGAACATGATTTTTCTTTCTTGGTGTACCTTTCATGTTAGCGGACAACATAAACCTCATACAACACCATAATGCATTAGTACAATCATAAGTGTCAACACCCTAACAATTGAATATCCTCTATCATGCATTCATAATTTTATTAAGGTGACACGACAAGTCTAAATTTAAACAAAATTGTACTAACTGTAATAATATGAAGACAAACATACCATAGACTTAATCATGAGCAAATCTTGAAACATACCTGGATAAGTCATACCTGTCGAGATTGCTTGTAATCTTCTTATGTAAGGCCTTAGCCTCATCTCCCTTTGAAACAGAAACTTCTTTGCTTATGCAGGTGACCAATCCATTCTCTTCTAAGATTAACCCAATCCACTTGATTTGCAGGAATTGGATCTAGAGTTGGATTAGGGTTTGTTACAGAAACCCTAAAAAATCAAAATTTGAATTTCAACCTTCCGAAAGGATAGAAAAATGCTCCTTGATGATCTGATCAAGCTGGTATACTCAGAATTTGAAAACTACAAAGTTTCACACCTCAAATTTGCTTTTGAAACTTCCGGATTCATTGGACATGAACCAGAACTAGGGTTTGATGAAGCCCACCCTTCTGCCCAATCAAAATGTTTGATCAAAATCTCTAAGCTTCTATTTTTCTAAGGAGCTTCCAGCTGTGGTCACATATTTCAAAAATTCCTATTTTTGCAGAAGCCCTAAATTTCCACTTTTCCGATCAAAGTCCCGAACTAGGGTCTGATCAAGCCCGGCCTTTTTCCCAACCAAAAATTATGATATTGGTCTATAAATTTCTATTTTGATGAGTAGCATTCAGCCGTAGTCTTCAACTACAAAAATTCCAACCTTCTCCGAAACCCTAACTTCCGGAAGCCATGAATGAAGGTGTTCAAAAATAATTCTGTTTTGACATAAATATGTACCTAATTGTTTCTTGTGTAACTCCGCACTTTTTGATCCACAGGGTCTGAAAACATTTTTTTTGGTAGCCTGACCTGTCATCTTTCCATCCTGATAGTTCTGACCTCAATTGGATTCTCTGAGAGAGAGTTATGCCAAGTGTTGCAATGTGACCTGTTTATGGGATAAAACAAGAGAGCGAACTTGTATGGTGTGCCACGTGTCACTCGTTCAACTTCGGCCTCTCAAAACGTTTCGTGAGATAGTACAGTCTATGTTCTACCTATCAATTGTTACAAAATTTCATTTGGAGCTTCCTATCCCAAGTTATGACCTTTTTTCCAAGGTCACCTGTTTTTGACTCAAATCTGGAAGAGGCAGAAACCCTATATTTTACAGATCATAAATCACAAATTACAACGAATTAGAGGTTTTCCTTTGGACACAAGGTACATGGGGATCTAATCTTCGACTTGTAAAAGTTTCAGATCCGAAAACTTTTCCAAAATGGATTTATAGTGAAAGTTCTACGATGACTAGTTTTTTCTATATCAAGCCCTAGCATCGTAAGTGCAACAAGTGTCATACATGCCATATCATGCATTCTTTCATGCTAGCTTTGACTCCATGTTAAATTTTTAGAATTTACTTCAATATGATCTAGGATCTTAACTGAGAGAACAACATGTACAACAAATCTACAGCATATCAATCATGGACACAATAATGCAAGCACACAAGAGACACAGAGTTTACTTGGGGAAAACCATAAAGCTGAAAAACCTCAATAACTTCCTCAGATATAGATAGAGCAATGATACAACCAAAATACAAGAGATAGTCTTCTCCTAGTAGCAGAGCCTCCTCCTCACAAGTGTGCCACTTTCCGAATGAGAGAAGTGTGTGTAATGAGTGATCAAATAGAGATCTTCCGATCTCTATTTACACTTGTTCTGTCCTGCCCAATAAACTAATGGGGCCTAAATGTCTAGCTTAACCCATGGTTAACTTAATCCAGGCCGACCGCACACTTGGTGGTCAAATAACCCTTTGACCCACATGGCCGACCCCAATAGGGTGGTCTAATAACCCTTTAACCCACATGACTATATAGGGCCGACCCCAACAAGGTGGTCTAATAACCCATGACAACACTTCTGTATAGAGGAATAATAACATCTCTATAGGAATACAAACACTTCCGTATAGAGGAATAATACCATCTCTATAGGAGTACAAAATACATATATGAAATACATTGGTGAAATACATTCCGAAGTTACATATACATCAACATTCTCATGGTGTTCCTTTGCTATTCTAATTTTATGTGGATCTTTGATAATTCTTTGAATGGGAATCCTAATGTGATATCTGGTTTGTCCTTTTTCTTGAGTTCTGCTCTGATACCACTTGTAAGGATTCATCCTTACATATTTATCATAATTGATAATATATATATTTTTATAATTGAAATTATGATTTTACAATAGGAATGGTCGATATTGAATATGGACTAACAGGAATAGACATGTCATTTAATAATTAATAATTAATTATCCTAATCTAATAATAAATACATTTGTAATAACTAATTAGGTTTATTACATTGTAGCTATTGTAATCGCAACTCATATACATTCTTGTAGCTGCTATAGAAGCAAGTTGTATAAATCCTTTTGCTGGAATAGGGGATATGCTTTTTTTAAGCATGGAAGAGCAGCATCTCTGTTTCTTAATATTTAACAAGAATGAACTAAATTTGAACATGTTTGCTATAGCATATCTATGTGTTCTCATGTGTTAATATTATGCTCTATTTTTCCTTCTTTGTCTCTTCCTTCACAAACTTGGTATTCCGCATCTAAACTACATATTCCACAATCCTTAGATACAATCTAGTCTTCATTGTACCATTGTCAAAATGTTATTTACCTTTTGTAATTTTCATGTTCTGATCAGGCCCCTATTGTTGACATGTATTCCTCTTCATAACTCTAACATTGATTTAGAGAATTGTAACATGATCTGAATATAAGATAAAAAAAAACATGCCCAGAGGACTTCCACTTTAAATTTTGCAACAAACATAACATGCTTTGTTTTTTTCTATTTTTTATCAATTTCTATCACTCCTTCTGTAGCACAATTCTTCCAAACCGAATCCATATTATTCTTTGGTTCAAATTACATTTTCAGTCTTTTATTTTGAATGTCTATCCATTGATTAAAAATACTTTCCTTCTGTCAATCCCTCTGTCTTTTTCTCCTCATACTCATAACTATTATATAGCACTGAGAAAAACTTCATTAAATCTTTGAATTCTTGACATTTTTTCTTTTCACTTCTTGCAATTTTGTTATGCATTTCTTCACTCACTCATTTCTAAACCATTTATTAAATTATCAAAGGCATAGATATGGATTCCAAGCTATTGGCAAATAGTTTGAAGCCATTCAATGTATACTCAAAGTAAACATAATACAAATATGTACTCAAAGTTCAAAAGATTGTTTGTGTTGATGACAATGGTTGTGTTAATTGTTGGCCATTTTATGAAATCCAAATTGAATAGAAATAGCGTGTATATGTTCATACATCGACCCTTTTCTTTGTCATGCTTTTTTCTCAGGTTTATTAAAATCCATTGAGAATTAATGTAAATGTAAACTCTTTTGTAGAAAATTTTTCTTCTCTTCTAGAATCCTCAAATATATTGGTTTGGTTGCTTTCTGTCGAAGTTGCAATCGTTTCATGGAATAAAGTTCCTTGCCCAGAATTTCCATTTGCAATGCACTGCATGGACATTTAATCATTTGTTACGTACCCACCCATTCAACCAATGCATGGTAGGGTAACATGATGCCAAAATCAGGGCTTTCACATGATCTCAGCCCATTGTTAGATTCATACAAATAAAGATGTGAGTGAGCAGATGTAAATCAAAGAAACTATGCACAACGGAATTTAAAACAACATCCACACACACAATTTCATATGCATACAGCATATCCAAAAACAATTATCAATCTCAACATTGCAGAAGTAAATGCATAGACAACAAGACACTTATCTTTATCGCTCAATTGTCCCAAGCAACTAGCTATGTCGCTGCAATGTTCCACCCAGCCATAGGATCTTCGACAGCTTATACTGAGTCCGTCTGAAGGCCACCCCCGAGATGGGCATGATTCGCACAAGGAAAGGGAACATTCACTCGATACCAACTGTCACAACCAATTAATCATTCCATCTGAGCCAAGCCAGTCCATAGCTGGGTTATCAGGCTACAATTGAACCCTGGATTATCACACTCAAGCTCAAGCCCAAGCCATGGATACCCATACCCATACCCAACATACTCTTCTCTCACATAGTAAGCACAAACAGGGGCATGGATACACATTTTAGACAGTGGGGTTTACAAATAAGATGGCCATGGGTTTTCCCAAAAACGTTCCCAACCAAAAATGGATTTTTAGGATGGGAAAAACAACCACAGGGGAAAAAAATGATTTCTCCCCAAATATCTCAGCCTTCAACAGCACAACACAATCTCTATTGAACCCCTCCTTCGATTTCCCTTCTTCCCCACTGGTATACATCACAAAATCGCCCTTCTTTGCTGGGAGAATGAAGAAAAACGCAGCCCCCATGCCTAGAAAATGCCCAGGTAGTTCTAACTCGTGAGGGAGGAAAATGGATGGTTTCCTAATGGCTTAGGGAGCAATTTCATGGCTCTATTCTTTCCCAAGGAGACCAACATGATTTTCCATGAAGGGTGGCTTGCCCATACCCGATTTTGGACAGCCATACCTCCCCATCCCCAAGGTATTAACTTCCCCAACCAACTCTTGGGAGAAATCAATGGTTGGGTACAAAAGTCAACATGGGTAGTTGAGGGTTTGATGGGTTCTTTCATTGACACTTGGCTTGACTCTATTGATTCAAGGGTTTGAATGTTTTCCCTCCCAATTCCTTGTGAAATCATGCTCCCATCTCTTTGTTGCATTGCATAGCTAGTTGTGGGTATTTTTATTAAAATGCATATTACATGATGTTGAAATTCCAATGTGCCTGGCTAGCACGCAAAGCATATGCATCAATAAATCGATGGCGGGGCCTTGGCCTTGAGCTCCTCACCATGATTTCATAACAATATTACATCAATTACATTTGAATGTAATGGGGTCAATAATGGGGACATTACATTCCCCTCCCCTTGGAATAACACCGTCCTCGGTGTTCCAATACTTTAGATTATATACCCACAGTACACATGTCCAATATTCACAACTGGTGGCAGGTCTGTCCTGCAATTCGTCTCTTTACTTTGACCTCTCACGATCAAGTCCTTTGGTTTCCTCAAGCTGCTCCTGCTAGCTTTGGTCTTCCAGCTCTGCAGGTGGGCATTGCTCTAGAGCAATCCCTTTCCGTTATTCTCCTTCCGGCTGATCTTCAAGTCTGGAATTTCATGGATGCCATCCTTCTTGTTGTCCCGGCAACTATCTGTGAGACTTATCATGGCAATTCCTGTTAGGACAGGCATAACACAATAATAAAATTAGTCAATTATTTTCCTAATTGACTTGGAACGTCCATGCTTTACTCATGCGACTTCCACACATTTCATGCTTTCCCACACACACATGAACTCATTCATGTTCATCCTTTCACAAGGAAATAACTATTTCAGCATTCACAATTCATTTCAAGCAATGAAACACAATTTGTTTTCATTTATGACATGCACTCAACAATCCTTTGTTTCTAAGATGCATCAGTCAAAAGAAAGAGAAGAGTAAGAGTTTTCCCCCTCTTAGTCTTGTTCCAATCCGGAGCCACACCATCACTGGTGGTTCTATGCTCCTTGGCTTCTTTCACTTCAATGTGAATGCTTGACTTTCCCTTTCTTGGCTATGACACTTTAGTGTCTAAGGTCTGTCTAATGGCTTTCAACCAGGGAACCCTTCCCCATTGTTGCTTACAGAACCTTTGGCTGCCAGGACCCACACAGTTCCACTAGCACCATCTTTCATTACTGCTATTACTGAGCTCTCTTTAGGACGGTCACATGTCCCCATGCATCCTCCAGACGCTTTCATAGTCCTTGCTTCCAGCAATACCTACACTCAAACATTGAGTCAATTCACATGTTTAGTGTATTTTAATAGGGTTTATCTTGTTGATGTATATGTAACTTCGGAATGTATTTCATATATGTATATTGTATTCCTATAGAGATGGTATTATTCCTCTATAAGGAAGTGTCGTCATTTATATTGTAAGTGTCGTAACTTATACTTGATGGGTTATTAGACCACCTTGTTTGGGGTCGGCCCTGTATAAGTCATGTGGGTCAAAGGGTTATTAGACCACCCTATTGGGGGTCGGCCATGTGGGTCAAAGGGTTATTATACCACCCTATTGGGGGTCGGCCCACTTAGCATTATGTTATGTGGTTAAGTTCGAGCCTACATGAGTTAGGTAAAAAGGCAAGTCAAGTCAAGTATAAATAGAGTGCGGGAGGCACTCTATTTACTCACTCACTTCTCACTCATGCACTCAAGGAGGAGTGGCGCACTTATGGAGGAGGAGGATCTGCTGCTAGGTTATGTCTATCTCTCTTGGTTGGTTGTATCATTGCTCTATCTATCTCTGAGGAAGTTATTGGGGTTTTTCACCTTTATGGTTTTCCCCAAGTAAATCTTTGTGTCTCTTGTGTGCTTGCATTATTGTCTCCATGATTGATATGCTGTAGATATGCTGTACATGTTGTTCTCTTAGTTAAGATCCTAGATCAGATTGAAGTAAATTCTGAAAATTTAACATGGTATCAGAGCTAGCCTGAAAGAAGGCATGATATGGCATGTATGACACTTGTTGCACTTACGATGCTAGGGTTTGATATAGCAAAAACCAGTCATCGTAGAACTTTCGCTATAAATCCGTTTTGGCGAAGTTTTCGGATCTGAAATTGTTACAGAATGAAGATTAAATCTCCAGGTACCTTGAGTCCAAAGGACAACCTCTAATTCGTTGTACTTTGTGATTTATGATCTGTACAATATAGGGTTTCTGCCTCTTCCAGATCTGAGTCAAAATCAGGTGACCTTGGGAAAAATGTCATAACCTGGGCTAGGAAGCTCCAAATGCAATTTCGTAAAAAGTGACAGGTACTACACAGACTGTACTATCTTAGAAAACGTTTTCAGAGGCCGAAGTTGAAATAGTGACACGTGGCACGCCGTACAAGTTCGCTATCCTGTATTATCCCAAAATAGGTCACGTTGCGACATTTGGCATAACTCTCTCTCAGAAAATCCAATTCAGGTCAGACCTATCAGGATGGAAAGCTAAAAGGTCAGGCTATCTCAAGAAACTTTTTCAGACCCTGTGGATCAAAAATTTTGGAGTTACACCAGAAACAATCAGGTACATATTTCTGTCAAAACAGAATTATTTTTTTGGTACCTTCATTCATGGCTTCCGGAAATTAGGGCTTTGGAGAAAGTTGGAATCTTTGTAATCAGAGACCATGGCTGAATGCTACTCATCAAAATAAAAATTTAGAGACCAAGATCAGAATTTTTGGTTGGGCAGAAGGCCGGGCTTGATCAGACCCTATTTCAGGACTTTGATCAGGAAAGTGGAAAATTAGGGCTTCTATAAAAATGAGAATTTTTGAAATCTGTGACCACGGCTGGAAGCTCCTCAGAAAAATAGAAGCTTAGAGATTTGGATCAAATTTTTTGATTGGGTAGAAGAGTGGGATTCATCAAACCCCAGTTCAGGGTCACGTCCAGTGAATCTGGAAGTTTCAAAGGCAAAATTGAGGAGTGAAACTTTGTAGTTTTCAAATTCTGAATATAGCAGCTTGATCAGCTCATCAAGGTGCATATTTCTATCCTTTCAGAAGTTTGAAATTCAAAGTTTGAGTTTTTGGGGTTTCTCTGATAAACCCATATCTAGCTCCAGTCCCAGTTCTTGTAAATCAAGTGGAATGGGTTAATCCTAGAAGAAGATGGATTGATCATCTGCATGAGTGAAGAAGTTCCTGTTTCAGAGGGAGATGAGGCTAAGGCCTTACATAAGAAGATTACAAGCAATCTCGACAGGTATGACTCATCGAGGTATGTTTCGATATTTGTCCATGATTAAGTTTATGGTATCTTTGTCTTCATGTTATTATGGTTAGTACAATTTTGATTTTAGATTTGTCGTATCACCTTAACAAAATTATGAATGCATGATAGAAGATATTCATTGGTTAGGGTGTTGACACTTATGATTGTACTAATGCATTATGGTGTTGTATGAGGTTTATGTTGTCTACTAACATGAAAGGTACACCAAGAAAGACAAATCATGTTCTGGTCCAAGAACATATGATCATGATAACATGAGGACAAAGATTCATCCATTGTCATGGATCTCATAGAAGATCCATTTACGAGGTATGTATAACTTGGTTTTGTAATAGTTAACTTATGAGATATACAGGTTACTAGCACAAGTCATTGAAGAAGAACAAGAAGACATCATGTGAGTATGTTAGACATAAATAGCTAGCATGCTAATCCAGGTATGTTTTTCCTATATCAAGATAGAATCCTACCTTGTGTTAGGATCTTATACTGTTGTTGATAATGATTATTCATGAAGTCATAGGTTTGAATAATCATGATTGTATGCATTTTATGTTTCTTACCATAATTGATGATATGACTAACCAGAAGAATCATGATGGTATAGGTTTTATGCATTTTATATCTCTTATCTTGATTGATGATTCAACTAACCTGAAGAGTCATAGGTTTGAGTAATTACAGGTTTAGACATGTTATGTTTCTTATGATTTGACTAACCATAAGAATCCTTGAATGCTAATGCTTAGTATTTCTGTTTGAAATGATCATGACTATACATGCTTGAGATTATTGTGTTTTAATAGTATACTAATGAATGTATGATTTTATATGAGATCACAAGGATAACACAATCATAATACTAATAAGCATGCATAGGGACCAAGGATGAATATGAGTTCAAGAACAGGTAATCCAGGAAGCAAAGATCAAGAGGGAGCACACTCTAGTTGTTCCTGCAAGAAAGCAAAGGAGCACACTTCAGTAGTTTCTGCAAGGATGCAGATATTCAGAGGGATTTGTCCATCTCTCTACATTCCACAACAGAAAGGTGTAGAAGAAGCTACTGCAGATTAGGACTCCAGCAACTCCTGCAAGAAAGCGAAGACTCAGAGGGAGTCCACCCAACGAACAAACAAAGATAAGTATTTAATTATCATTTCTTGCATATGTGTTTGTTTAAATAAAATTGTTCAATGATGTATATGCTCATGTTCCTAGACTTAGGATATGCATTGTGCATATTAGAATACTTGCATTGATGAATAGTATACTACTAATATACATGGGTAAGTGGCCTATGGCACTGTACAACATTCCATTGCTACTTATCTAGAATGAAACCTCTTTGCTGACATGTTGGGAGTTGTGCACACTCTTAACAATGTTCTGGTAGAGATTGGAAGGCATCTAGAAAGTTACAGGATATGGATAAATGTTGTATTGAAGCATTGGCTAAGATAATTGCATGACTGTATGACATATTTCTTTATGTGTAAGAATTTGTTCTGAAAATTATGAGATGTTTCTAATCATGCAATTTAACCTGTTTTGTAGGAAAGACCATATATCTTCACCTACAAAAAGGACTACAACATTTGTTCCAGCAACAAAGATATATATTGAAAATATTGAAGATATTGAAGTTCCCAGGATCTGGGATGAAGAAATGGAATGCCATGATCCGTCGATCATGAAGAATGATGTTTGGGATATAGTCCCAAGATCTGAAGGGAAGTTTGTTATGACTTCCATATGGATCTATCAAGATCAAGCATGCTGTAGATGGTAGCATAGAGAAATATGAAAGTGATGAAATAGAAGATACACTAGATGGATTTCAAGACAGCTTTCTTGAATAGTTGTATGCGGATAACCTGTTTGTTACAGGTGAAGATAGATTGATTTCCAACATGCAGCGGAAGTTTACTGCCGAGTTCGAGATGAAGAACTTGGGGTTGATGCACTATTTGTTTTTGGCATGGAGGTGTGGCAGAGTGATGGAATCTTCCTTGGATAAGGGAAGTATGTAGTAGAGATCCTGAAGAGGTTTGGGATGATGGACTACAAGGCTATGGCCACACCTATGGCATCGAACCTGAAGCGCCTATGTGATGCTTCATCTGAGCCGATTGATGTCTCTATGTATCGTCAGATGATTGGGTCCTTGATGTACCTGACGAACACGAGACCAGACATTTGCTTTGCTGTGAACACATTGAGCCAGTTCCTGACGGATCCGAGGAGTGTTCACCTGGTTGCTGTAAAGCATGTTCTGAGGTACCTGAAGGGTACAGTGGATTATGGGCTCAAGTATGAAGCAAATCAAAAGTTTAACCTACAGGGTTATGTTGATTCAGATTGGGTTGGCAGTGCTACAAATAGAAAGAGCACATCTGGGTGCTGCTTCAGTATGGGATCAGGTGTGATCTCTTGGTTTAGCAGGAAGCAGTCCTGCGTAGCACTAAGTACAGCTGAGGCAGAGTATGTTGCAGCCTGCTCAGCTAGTTGTGAGGCAGTATGGCTATGGAAGCTACTGTCTGAGTTATTTGATCTCCCATTGGAGGCTACTGGTATCTTCTGTGAGAACCAGAGTTGTGTGAAGCTGTCTGAGAACCCAGTGTTTCATGACAGGTCGAAACACATAGAGATCAAATATCACTATATCATGGATATGGTGCAGAGAGGAGCTGTGAAGCTTCTGTATGTTGCGACGGACGAGCAGATTGCAGATGTGCTGACGAAGCCACTAGCTAGGGTGAAGTTCGAGTACTTCAAAGAGAGGCTTGGCGTTCTTCAGATCGAGGACACTTCGAGGAAGAAGTGATGGACACATTTGCTGAAGCCATTCCAAGCATGTTGGAAGGAGGATCCTTCACATGGCTGTGGATGTAAGCGCTGAATGATGAGCATCAGGATGATGTTCTAGTTTCTGCTTAGATATGATCAGATTGGATCATTTTTATATGTATGTACGCATCATGTTGGATGCTGGATATGATCAGTTGGATCATTTATATGTACACATCATGTTGGATGCTGGATATGATTAGTTGGATCATGTGTATGTATTTTTGTATATGCATCATGTTGGATGCTTGGACCATGTATCTGTATATGTATCAGGTGGATACATTGTATGATCAGGTGGATCATGTATGGTGATATGTATCATGTATTTGTATCAGGTGGATACATTGTATGATCAGGTAGATCATGTATGATGATATGTATCAGGTAGATACTTGGTATGCATCAGGTAGATGCATTATATGATCAGGATGATCATGGATGACGAGCTTCAGGATGTTGCTCCAGATGACATGCAACAGGATGTTGCAGTGATGATGATCAGGATGATCATGGATGACGAGCTTCAGGATGTTGCTCCAGATGACATGCAATAGGATGTTGCAGTGATGATGATCAGGATGATCATGGATGACGAGCTTCAGGATGTTGCTCCAGATGATATGCAGCAGGATGTTGCAGTGATGATGATCAGGATGATCATGAGTACATCAGGATGATGTATGGTGAGTATCAGGTTGATACTCTATGGCCGTGGATCAGGTTGTGCAGATGAGCATGTAATCCAGTGCCCTGGGAGATTTGCAGATGGTATTTCGAGGTTTTGCCTATGGCATGTAATATCGGTGCCCTGGGACATCTGGCAAATGCTCTTTCGAGGTTTTGCTCTGGGAGGACATGTAATTCGGTGCCCTGGGAGATCTGCAGATAGTCTTTCGAGGTTTTGCCTATGGCATGTAATAGCGCCCTGGGATATCTGGCAGATGCTCTTGCGAGGTTTTGTCCTATGGCATGTAATAGCGCCCTGGGAGATCCGATAGGTTGGGCTGTGTGCCCGTAATCAGTCCTAGGATGCTCTTGCGAGGTTTTGGCATGACCACATATAATAGCGCCCTGGGAGATTTCAGGTCGGAGTTGTGTACCCGTAACATCCTGAGATGCTCTTGCGAGGTTTTGTGGTGACCACATGTAATAGCGCCCTGGGAGATCCTTCAGGTTGGAGTTGTGTACTCGTAACATCCTGGGATGCTCTTTCGAGGTTTTGTGGTGGGGTCACATGTAATAGCGCCCTGGGAGATCCTACAGGTCGGAGTTGTGTACCCGTAACATCCTGGGATGCTCTTTCGAGGTTTTGTGATGCACGTAATAAGTCCTGAGGATTCCATAGTATGGCCAGTGATGACAAAGACCTGCAGGTGGTGGGCCTACATTCAGTATGAAAAAGGACTGGCTCTGTAGAACTTCCTATGACGAGTAGATTCAGAGATTGATTGAGATAGCAGCAGCAGTGACGATGATGATGACTCGATGACGATTATCCAGTGACGATGATCCAGAGAAGATGACTTGTGCTAGAAGAACTGTGCTGAGAAATACCTCCCTAGTTAAGAGGGAGTGTTGATGTATATGTAAATTCGGAATGTATTTCATATATGTATATTGTATTCCTATAGAGATGGTATTATTCCTTTATAAGGAAGTGTCGTCATTTATATTGTAAGTGTCGTAACTTATACTTGATGGGTTATTAGACCACCTTGTTTGGGGTCGGCCCTGTATAAGTCATGTGGGTCAAAGGGTTATTAGACCACCCTATTGGGGGTCGGCCATGTGGGTCAAAGGGTTATTAGACCACCCTATTGGGGGTCAGCCCACTCAGCATTATGTTATGTGGTTAAGTTTGAGCCTACATGAGTTAGGTAAAAAGGCAAGTCAAGTCAAGTATAAATAGAGTGCGGGAGGCACTCTATTTACTCACTCACTTCTCACTCATGCACTCAAGGAGGAGTGGCGCACTTATGGAGGAGGAGGATCTGCTGCTAGGTTATGTCTATCTCTCTTGGTTGGTTGTATCATTGCTCTATCTATCTCTGAGGAAGTTATTGGGGTTTTTCACCTTTATGGTTTTCCCCAAGTAAATCTTTGTGTCTCTTGTGTGCTTGCATTATTGTCTCCATGATTGATATGCTGTAGATATGCTGTACATGTTGTTCTCTTAGTTAAGATCCTAGATCAGATTGAAGTAAATTCTAAAAATTTAACATATCTCCAAACGAGAAATTTAAGAAATCATAATTAAATCATATGCACATGTATATTCATAAGCGAGAATTGCAAGATAACCAAATACTTATCTTTATTGGATGTCTTCACTTTATCCCATAGGATCCTTCTTCGCTTTCCAAGCATTGGATTTCCTGTGGATACAACAATGAATGTTGGGCCAGCATGCAGGCTACTCCACACCCATTCGAATAGGCAATGCCAGGCCAGTACGCTGACTGGTTTTATCAATTGTTTAAGGGAATGTTTGGCCAACACGCTAGCTGCTCCACAACATTGAGTGGTTAATGTTCCCACCAACTATTCTTTGAATTTACCAAGAATTTTATAGCTCCAACTAGTCACTCCCTAGCTTTACCAAGCATTTATAGCTCCAACCAGTTACTCTCTAGCTTTACCAAGCATTTATAGATCCAACCAGTTACTCTCTGGCTTTACCAAGCATTTATAGCTCCAACCAGTTACCCTCTGGCTTTACCAAGCATTTATAGTTCTTTCAGGGTCCTTGCTTCCTGTAATGGCCAAGGTTTCCAACAAAGAAACAACAATGTATTAGCTTGGTTGCAATAAGACTTGTACCTGAAATCTTCATTATTCCAAACAAGAATTAAATGAAAATGAATACTTATCTGTATTGTGGGTTTCCTCGCTACTCCACAGGTTTCCTTCTCTGCTTTACAAGCATTGGATCACCTGTGGGGTTGATGCTTGGCCAACACACATGCTGCTCCACAACATCATCCGAATAGGCAATGCCAAGCCAGTGCGTCGACTGGGTTTATCAGGCATCCCAAAAATCAGTATGCTAAGCCAGTACGCCGACTGGGTTTATCAAGCATTTCAAAAA
Organism: Larix kaempferi; assembly: GCA_027924585.1. Classification (NCBI taxonomy): domain Eukaryota; kingdom Viridiplantae; phylum Streptophyta; class Pinopsida; order Pinales; family Pinaceae; genus Larix; species Larix kaempferi. Next base: position 4,086,878 of record BSBM01000369.1, read on the forward strand.
TCAGTATGCTAAGCTAGTACGCCGACTGGGTTTATCAAGCATTTCAAAAATCAGTATGCTAAGCCAGTACACCGATTAGGTTTATCAAACATTTCAAAAATCAGTATGCTAAGCCAGTACGCCGACTGGGTTTATCAAGCATTTCAAAAATCAGTATGCTAAGCCAGTATGCCGACTAGGTTTATCAAGCATTTCAAAAATCAGTATGCTAAGCCAGTACGTCGACTGGGTTTATCAAGCATTTATAACCATTTCCAAGCCAGTTCTCCGACTGGGTTTGTCAGGAAATAACACCCTTCACCAATACCTCCACAACATGCAAGTAACCAATGCCAAGCCAGTACACCGACTAGGTTTTTTAGGCATTAATTTAACAACATGCCAAGCCAGTACACCGACTGGGTTTATCAGGCATCCAACAACCTTTCGCCACAACTCCCAAATAACCAATGCCAAGCCAGTACGCCGACTGGGTTTATCAGGCATACAACAACCATTGCCAAGCCAGTACATCGACTGGGTTTATCAGGCAATATGAACAGCATAATATGATTACGTAGCTCCTTCTCTTGTGCAACCAGTGGTTCCCTTCCATGAACTCCATAGGTGACTCACTTGAATGTAGGCTAGCATGGCCCCACAATACCCACTCACACTACACAAGGATGATACCCCTTTTCTGCAACACAGCTCCTCGGGCCTATCCATCCCTTCTAGTGTTCTTTAGTGTGAGCGTAGAAAGGTTACCACTGCCCATACAGTCCTCTTGAGCACCCTTTCTTCACTTTGCCTCTTACGTGCAACACCAAGTTTCATTTGTGTAAGCTGTTAGCACAAGAAGGATAAGCAGGCTCATCAGTATTGCTGCCCAAAAATTGTAATCACATTTCATATCATTCACTATCAAGTATTGAAACACCAGGAATGCGTCCATTCCCTTAGGGTGTAGTCAATATTGAAAACCCTACCATGACCTAGCACCAGAAAAGGTGTGCACCCCCTTTCCGATGTGCGCCATGTAGGTCCTAATCATACTCAAGCAATTTGCAATGATATAAATAAGATAGAGCATGCTCTGCATATTAACCCTAATAATTTAGACATGCATGTTCTTGTCTAGGGTCACAAAATACTCATTCATTTTCATATGTGTCTCACATGCCTTCTGGGCATAGCTTTACCATTTCACTTCCATGGTTTACCAACATGCGGTTTGGCTGAGGCATTATCAACATTTACAATGGCGTTTCACCCGAAACCCATTTCCAAAGCATGGGATCCTTCCCATCTAGTTTGGCTTCTGCAGGCCATCACACATGGTCTTCCTGCACTGTGTCATCCTGGCACACTTTATCAAATAGCCAAACAGTTAGCAACATTTAGAAATAAGCTTCAAATATGATTGTTCCATAACCAATCAATAGCATAAATAATTAAATTCAATATGAATTTACAATTCTGTCTCCTACAGAAATTGATTTGCTTAGCAATGAGTCTCTCCTCATATTGTTTGGCCCTTGTAAGTGGTATCATGCTGCCCATTATGGTTTCACCCTTGCTACCATACCTAAACATCCACCTACAACATGTCTTCCTGACACAATTCTATATAAGCCAAACAATCATTAGCAATTATAAGCAAATACTCAAATCTGAAATTTGTAACTCTGTTTTCCTACAGAAATTAGATTTGCAACTTAAACCAGACAATCTTCAGATTTGTTTCATGCGTAAATTTACAACCATGAGAATCTTCTCATAACCTTTGGCTTTTGCACATGGTAGATCCCGGTCTTTACTATGGACTTATCCTCATTGCCATACGCAAGATTTTTCTACCTGAAAACTGAAACTTCAGTCAGCCAAACACGTTGTGAGTATCTACGCACATAATCATTCATTGCCATAACAATCACTGAAGTGATCTCAGAATTATATTACTCAATAATTCAAACACCTTCAGCTGTTTAACATTTGAAATGCAATGAAATATATATACACTTCTATATATGCATCATTACCACAATAGAATTTCAAGACATAGTCACACTATCCATGCAACAAAAATAAATCGTAAATACTCATTATTTCATAGTCATATCATTCATACAACTCTGTCCTTCCACAACATTCTAGTAGCCCATCGATCATGATTTGGCTCTTCATGTACTTACTATTCTGCATTACCATAATCAGAACCACCAGTCCTCACTTGCTTTGGTTATTAGGCACATAACCAACATACACATGGCATGATATAAATTCATATGAATGCATTGAGATTTCTAAACAGTCATAGGGTGTAAGGATCATTTCCTTCACTTACCCACACCTCACCAAGCTTGGTAGGTTAATAGTCCCAATTAGTATTCAATATCACATGCAAACTAACTCAACATAGCTCAAATATAGTTGAAGAGATCTTACCAAATCCTCTTTCAACATTCATGCACTTTGGCACCAATAATCATTACCTGCATGGTTACCATTAACATCGCCTGATGTTACTTGATCAATTGGCCTCTTACCAAGGCTGCTCAGTCCTTTTGCCAACTTTATGATCATAGATTTGTTGCACCATCCTTTCTGCATAAGGTTTTTGGCTTCATGCAACAACATCCTCAGCACATTTAGCCATGCTCTTTGTTATCTTTGGTCCTACAACCAATACCAACATCAATAGTGATTATCAACCACAATATTCTCCATTAGTGGTTCATTGCATATGCAGACTTCATTATTCTACCAATATGCAATATCCCATTTATGCACAAGCATTTCCATATGTACTATGCAACGTTTGTTAATATGCCATCTAGTGCATATGCATCTATGTAATCCCTTACATTTTTAACATTTTTATGCCATATGACAATTTCATAATTATAAGTATGATAACAAATCGGGGTTTAAGGAATTCTTCCCTTTTCGATCCCTCATCGTAATCATGGAATTCCTCTTCCATATCATGCAATTGTAAAAATTGCCCATATTGACAACAAAATTTGTTCGTCAAAACAGCCGCTGGCACTCTTCTGCACTAAATATCTATGATATATGTAGACCTCATTCAAACTCTGGTCATGCATCATTGTTCCCTACTGGACAAGATTTCTAATGCCTGTCTTCATGCTCCATTCCGACATCAGGTGCGGAAACTGTATCTCTTCAAAAATGACAACTTTCACTCCAATTCTGCACATTTTACACAGTTGCATTTTGGTCCAGAATGCCAACTTTAGCCACCTGTGGAAGAAAATCTATGAGGAATCACAAAAACTTATCTATCGGGCGAAGTTAGTCCCTATAACAAGGAACACTTAGCAATTCACAGATTTCAATTCTGATGCACCATTCATCTTCTATGAATTTCTGGGTTTTACTACTCACTTTTCACATTTTTCCAAAATTCCAAATTTTGGGCCAAAAATGGCTATCTCCCAAATGGTGCATTTCTGGGAAATCTTCGTCTAACGGAAACTGTCCGTCTTAATGAGAATATGAAATGTCTAGTTCAGTAAAATTTCTGATTCCCACATCTAGGATCACTTTTGTTGTCCACCAGCTTTTCAAAATCCCGAAAAAGTGGCCCGGAACAGTGCTTTTTGGCCTTCTTGCTCACCCTGACTTCACATCCCTTGGATTTTGGCTCCAAGATTTTGAAATTAACATCGTGCCTGCTTCATGGCCGCGCCTGATCAATTTCGGCTCAAACCGACCTTCCATCAAGCCTCGGGACTCCGTCCTTCAAAAGTCACTATTATCCATTTTCTGTCAAATCGGAGTGTAATGGGCTAGGGGTCTTCACTGGTTCTTTCATGGCCCTCGTCAATGGCCTCCGAGTCCCACAGGAATCATTCCATTCCGAGTCCGGATGTTCCTGCTATCCAAAAATCAAGTTTTCGTCACTTTTTTTTTTGTCGTTTCGCGCGTAGCCTTTGCGGGCTGGTTCTCCGAACGCTTCCACAATTGCGGAGCAATTCGCTGAACGCTTCCGCAATTGCGGAGCAGTTCGGCAAGCGCTTCCGCAATGGCAGGGCAATTCGCTGAATGCTCCCGCAACTGCGGAGCCATTCGGCGAATGCTCCCGCAACTGCGGAGCCATTCAGCGAAGGCTTCCGTTGCGGAGCCATTCGGCGAATGCTCCCGCAATTGCGGAGCCATTCGGCGAAGGCTTCCTCCGTTTCGGAGCCGTTCGCGGAATGCTTCCCCAGTTTCGGGCGGTTTTGCGGAAAGCTTCCGAAATTGCGGAACGATTCGCCGAGGTCTTCCGTAGTTGCGGAACGATTCGCCGAAGTCTTCCGCAATTTCGGAACGACTCGCCGAACTCTTCCGCGTTGCGGAACGATTCGCGGAATCCTTCCGCAATTTCGGAAGGGAATTCCTTCCAAAATTTTCCTTTCGAAAACACTTAGAAAATTTTCTTCTTTTTCGGATCATTTCGTCGAATTTTTCCGCGTTGCGAGACAACTCGTGGAATCCTTCTGCAAATTTCGGAAGGGAATTCCTTCCACAAATTTCGGAAGAGAATTCCTTCCGCAAATTTCGGGGCGAGTTCCCAAACTCCTCTGCGTTGCGGAAAAACTCGCGGAATGCTTCCGTAGTTTCGGAGCAATTCGTCGAATGCTTCCGCAGTTTCGGAAGACATTTGGGAATTCTCTCCAAAACAGACTTAAACGAATTTTTTTCAAAACAATTTTTTTTTTTCCAAACAGACTTAGGAAAAATTTGAAAACTTTCTTTCCTTGTGACTGCAATTGGTTTTGGTCCATAGAGGCCCAATGCTGCAACCAGCAGCTCTGATACCATTCTGTCACGTACCCACCCATTCAACCAATGCATGGCAGGGTAACATGATGCCAAAATCAGGGCTTTCACATGATCTCAGCCCATTGTTAGATTCATACAAATAAAGATGTGAGTGTGCAGATGTAAATCAAAGAAACTATACACAGCGGAATTTAAAACAACATCCACACACACAATTTCATATGCATACAACATATCCAAAAACAATTATCAATCTAAACATTGCAGAAGTAAATGCATAGACAACAAGACACTTATCTTTATCGCGCAATTGTACCAAGCAACTAGCTATGTCGCTGCAATGTTCCACTCAGCCATAGGCTCTTCGACAGCTTATACTGAGTCCGTCCGAAGGCCACCCCCGAGCTGGGCATGATTCGCACAAGGAAAGGGAACATTCACTCGATACCAACTGTCACAACCAATTAATCATTCCATCTGAGCCAAGCCAGTCCATAGCTGGGTTATCAGGCTACAATTGAACCCTGGATTGTCACACTCAAGCTCAAGCCCAAGCCATGGATACCCATACCCATACCCAACATACTCTTCTCTCACACAGTAAGCACAAACAGGGGCATGGATACACATTTTAGACAGTGGGGTTTACAAATAAGATGGCCATGGGTTTTCCCAAAAACGTTCCCAACCAAAAACGGATTTTTAGGATGGGCAAAACAAGCACAGGGGAAAAAAACGATTTCTCCCCAAATATCTCAGCCTTCAACAGCCCAACACGATCTCTATTGAACCCCTCCTTCGATTTCCCTTCTTCCCCACTAGTATACATCACAAAATCGCCCTTCTCTGCTGGGAGAATGAAGAAAAACGCAGCCCCCATGCCTGGAAAACGCCCAGGTAGTTCTAACTCGTGAGGGAGGAAAATGGATGGTTTCCTAATGGCTTAGGGAGAAATTTCGTGGCTCTATTCTTGCCCAAGGAGACCAACACGATTTTCCATGAAGGGTGGCTTTCCCATACCCGATTTTGGACAGCCATACCTCCCCATTCCCAAGGCATTAACTTCCCCAACCAACTATTGGGAGAAATCAATGGTTGGGTACAAAATTCAACATGGGTAGTTGAGGGTTTGATGGGTTCTCTCATTGACACTTGGCTTGACTCTATTGATTCAAGGGTTTGAATGTTTTCCCTCCCAATTCCTTGTGAAATCATGCCCCCATCTCTTTGTTGCAGTGCATAGCTAGTTGTGGGTATTTTTATTAAAATGCATATTACATGATGTTGAAATTCCAATGTGCCTAGCTAGCACGCAAAGCATATGCATCAATAAATCGATGGCGGGGCCTTGGCCTTGGGTTCCTCACCATGATTTCATAACAATATTACATCAATTACATTTGAATGTAATGGGGTCAATAATGGGGACGTTACATCATTCCATTGGTCGTACTAATAAAAAATAAATTCTTATCTATTTAATTATAACTACTTTAAATATTATTCATTCTTCATAATGATAGTATTAATATGTTGAAATTTAACAACAAATGGTGTCTACATACCATGCGAAGAATAATATGGAATCGTCACTCCAATCGCCATGGTTTCTTATCTTCTATGGCTTTAGTTTCTAAATATTTTAGATTTTGTAGAATTGAATTTTAAGTTCCATGTGTTTTGCACTTTTCTGAAATATTTTATCTAGAACAACTACTTTATATAAATTTGGTCTTGCATCTCAGATACCAAGTGATCAGTAATTACTGTACATATCTTCACATGTGAAAAAGTAATAGTGGAATAAACATTGTAATTACAACATTGCTTTCAACTGCACAATCTAGAATAGCAAACAATTTCTCGTATTGCTTCATGTTGTAACAATTGTTAATGCACACCATGCAATAGGTACATACATATGCAAGCAACATATAACACTCAAAGAAATCTTGTGTTGTAGTTACTTTCTCCATTTTTTTGCAAATGCTAGATATGTACACCCAAGCAACATGCATCTCGTTGCTGGTACAGTTTCTTTTTTGCAGCGTGCACCAGTGACCATAGTATACGTAGAGAATCCAAAGAACTTGAAATTTGTACCAGAAAACTGTGTCCAGTCTTTTCAAGGGAAAAGGGGCACTGCGCAGTAAATAAGATTTGACTGCGCAGATGATGAATATTTCTTTTCTTTTTCTAATGAATTGCGCTAGACCTAGCAAATACTTTGATTTATATTTGACTTCCCCTTTTATCAAAACACATTACTTGATTCACCCTTTTACTGCGCGCGGTAACTGCGTGTTTCTACTGTGCAAAGATTAACTGCGCGATTCCACTTTCTACTGCGCAGTTGAACTTTGCACAAATGCACAAATCTTGACTTCGCGCAATACTTTACTTTTCATGAAGTGCGCACTTCTCTAACTTTGTGGAACTTGACTTTGCACACTTTATACAAATTACTTTTGCACACACTTCAACTTTTACAAAGATTAACTGCGCGGTTAACTTTGCATACCTTTCTAAGTGCGCACAACTCAAACTTAAATAAAATTTATCTGAAAACATGAAACTTACTGCACAGTTACTCTTTATTATAATAGAGCTTTCACCAGAGTGAAATACTTAGAAGTCTTGATTTCTTTTACTACGCGTAAATGTAAACAATCATTTACATATGTCAATATGAAATAGATGCACAGCATGCATAAACAAACATTCTTGAGAATGAATACATGAAACTTGAGAACTTATATATTTACCACTGTAAAAGAGAGTAACTTTGCCGCAATATAGAGAGATGAGATTTACTTCAAACTTTCACTTCTTACACAGAGCTTGGGCTCTTGAAACATTTCACAGGTTTCACTTCTTCTCTTCTTCACTCTTACCTCTATCCTTCATCTCTTACAGAGCTTGAGCTCCTTACACATCTCTCTTACTAATCTTCTGTGAATGATTTACATTTATAGAGTTTCATGTCAACCGACTCAAGATGGCTTCGCTTGGAAGCTACAGGGATTCATTAAGACTGTAATAAATTCTACCTAAGAAATTTGATCCAACGAACTACAAATGCGGCTACTTAAATACTAACATGACGTACACCGGATTGGTTGACAACCAACTGACTGTCTGACATTGCAGACTTTGCGTGCTGATACAAACTGTCTAACAGAGCCGACGTAGATAGATATGCTATCGGCTCATTAATTATTATATATCCAACACTCCCCCTTAATTATGAGCAGATGAGGATTATTAAACACAAATACAATATTACAAAATATTTTAGAGTTGAAACATGCTCTGTTCACGACATAGTTCACTGTGCAGAACTAGTCACTCCCAAACAACTTCGCAGAAATTGGAATGGGTCCTTTGCCAATGGTTTTGTAAAGATGTCTGCAACTTGATCTTCAGACCTGCAAAATTCTAAACAAATTTCCTTGTTGTTTATCAATTCTCTGATGAAGTGATACCTTGTGTCGATGTGCTTGGTTCTCTTGTGAAACACATGATTCTTTGACAGTGCGATTGCTGAATTTTTGTCACAGTAAATGACTGTGGGTTCTTACTGGTTCTGTGACAAATCACTTAATATCTTCCTCATCCAAAATACTTGACATGCAGCGCTTGTAGCTGCAACATACTCTGCTTATGCTGAAGAAAGAGTTACTATGGGTTGTTTCTTTGAAGCCCATGATACAACACCTGTTCCTACATTAAATGTATTCCTAGATGTGTTTTTTCTGTCATCTATGATGCCTCCTTTGTCATTGTCAGTGTATCCAATGAGTTTGAAATTTTTTGAGGTTGAATACAAAATACCAAAGTCTTTTGTTCCACTTATATACCTCAAAATTCTTTTACCTTCTTGCCAATGCGATTATTTTGGTGACTCCATGAATCTTGAGATTAGGTTGACTCCATACATGATGTCTAGCCTTGTTGCTATAAGATACATAAGGCTGCCAATGAGCCTTTTGAATAGAGTAGGATTTACATTGGATCCATCATCATCCTTGCTCAATTTCAAACCTGTTATCACTGGTGTTGAAGCTGTCTTGCCGATTTAACATATTAAATCTGCTCAAGACATCACTTGCATACCTCGACTGTGATATAAATATACCATTTTCAGACTGCTGGACTTCAATGCCCAGAAAATACTTCATAAGCCCCAAATTAGTCATTTCGAATTCACTCTCCATGACTGTTCTGAATTCTTCTATGCGAAAATCACCAGTAAATATTAAATCATCTACATACAACCAGACAATTAGCTTATTACCTTGCTAATTGATTTTTGTGTACAGCGTTGGCTCACATTCACTTCTGTGAAATCTATTCTGAATGAGGTATGAGTCAATGCGACTGTACCAAGTTCTAGGAGCTTGCTTCAAACCATACAGCGCCTTTTTCAGTATGTATACTCTGTGTTCCTATCCTGGAACTTCATAGCCTTGTGGTTGTTCAACATATACTTCTTCCTCCAAATAACCATTTAAAAATGCAGACTTTACATCCATTTGATAAACAGGTCATTTCTTCTGTGCTGCGATGGCCAAAACTGTTCTGATTGTATCCATTCGCGCTACAGGTGCAAAAGTTTCATTGAAGTCTATGCCAGGTTGCCGCGTGAATCTTCTTGCTACCAATCTTTCCTTGTGCTGCTGCACATTTCCATCAACATCTTACTTGGTCTTATAAATCCATTTCACGCTTATCACATCCTTATCCTTAGGAACATCAACTAGTTCCCATGTTTGATTTTTCTCAATGCATTCTATTTCTTCATCCATGGCTTGCGCCCAAAATTTCTCTTCAATAGCTTCTTCAAATGTTAGCGAATCATTAACTTGAGAAAATAATGCAAAACATGAGAATGAATTAGGTGTACCAGCCTCATATATATCGTGCAGACTTCTTGTTCTTGGTGGAGTTGCTGGTGTCGAATTGCGCGAGCTGCGTGAACTGCTTGATGGAGTTTGCTACACACTTGATGTGCTTGTCGGAGTATCTTGAGTTGCGCCTTGTGTTGGAGTTGCTTGTGCTGGAGAATGTTGTGCAATCCTTGGAGTAGATGGGGCTATGTAGTTCTGATTTACATGTGGAGTCTCATCCACATCTTCTGCGCTGTCATCATGTTCAACATGTGACACGATTTTGACATTCTTCTCTACAGTTCCATCCCATGCTTCATTTTCCACAAATTGAACATCTCGACTAATGATGACTTTCCTTGCAATAGGATCATACAACTTGTATGCTTTTGTGTCTTCAGAATATCCAAGAAAGATGCATTTCTGTCCTTTATTGTCTAATTTCCTTCTCAGCTGATCTGGGGCATGTGCGTATGCTACACAACCAAAAAATTTTAAATGCGAAACACTATGTTTCATACTTGTCCATGCTTCTTGCAGAACTTTGTTCTTCACATTCTTCGTCGGACATCGATTCTTGATATATACTGCAGTTGCCACTGCTTCAACCCAATATTCATTTGGCAGATGAGCAGCTGCTAGCATGCTGCGCACCATCTCCATAATGGTTCTATTCTTCCTCTCTACGATACCATTATGCTGCGGTGTATATTGCACAGTGAACTGCTTTTGTATGCCATGATTCTTGCAGAAGTTTAAGAAATAATTTGAGACATACTCACCACCTCTATCTATTCTTAAAATCTTGATGTTGGGTCCACTTTGCTTCTCCACAAGTGCCTTGAACTGCTGAAAACAACTAAACGCATCGGATTTGTGTTTTAGAAAATAAAACCATGTTTTTCTTGTGAAATCATCAATAAATGTGAGAAGATAAGTGCATCCTCCAATGGACGGTGTTTGCATCGATCCACAAAAATACCAAATTGCACAATTTCAAGTGGTGTGCGTGCTCTGTATGACTTTTCGACTGGAAAATTCTCTCTATGTTGTTTTCCAAAGATACAACCTTCACAAATTCTCTCTGGTTGTTCGATCAATGGCAATCCTTTTACCATGTCCTTCGTGTGCAGTAGCTTCAGCCCACCAAAATTCAGATATCCAAATTTGAAATGCCATAACTAGGATTCATCTTTTATTTCTGTTTGAAATGCAGCTTGCATTGCACTGTCTTTTTCTTCCTCTACGCAATAAATTTATGCTTCTTTGCTTTCTACGCGGAGCGTAGTTCCAGAATTTTCATTTTGACTTGTATGAACAACTTGAGTTGTCTTTCCTTTTATGATGGGTCTTATTCTCAAAGGAAACAAGCAATTGCTTGTCATTTGCACCTCTGCTATCAATTGATTGCTTGGATATCTGTCCTTGATCACACAGTGCTTCCCTACCATGTGAACTCTGTAACCTTTTTCCAACAACTGACCAATGCTCATCAGGTTGTTCTTTAGACCTTGAACATAATAGACATCAGATATATGTTTCTGCTCCCCTTGTTTGGTTATAATATCAGTAGTACCCTTTCCCAAAACAGTGAATTGAAAATTGTTTGCAAGTGTTACATCAGTTTGAACTAATTTATCTAGACTGAAAAATAAACTTAAATTACCAGTCATATCATTGCTACAGCCTGAGTCTAAATACCATATGTCATTTGGAATTTCTTGGACAACATTGCATTCCAGTGGAGATGTGCATGCTAAGAACATTGTGTTGTTCGAAGTGTTGTTATTGCTTGCATGTGCTTCACCTTGCTTTCCTTGGTCATACTGCTTCTTGCTGCATTCATATGCGAAGTGTCCATACTTCTTGCAGTAATGACATTGAATTTTTTATTTGTCATACCTTTGTCCACTTGACTGAGTGGGAGTCTGATTCTGGCCTCTACCAGTGACATGCGCAGGGCTGCTGCTGCGACCTCCTATGAAAGAACTTCGTCCTCTGCCTCTAGAGTTTGATCTTCCTCTGCCTCTTCCATGACTTATGGATGACTTTGCTGTGAATGCACCTTCCAGCAATGTATCTATACCGCTGATTCTATGTTCATGATTGAGTAATGAGGCTTGCAACTCATCAATAGTAAATGTGGACAGATCTTTGTTTTCCTCCAGGGTTACAACCTAAGATTCAAATTTCTTTGGAAGAACTCTAAGAACCTTTTCCACAACTCTTTGGTCACCTACAGTTTCTCCATGAGACTTTATTTGATTAACCAGACCAACAACACGAGTATAGAAAGAGTTTACTGACTCTGTATTTTTCATTGATAGAGATTCAAATTCTCTTCTAAGAATCTGAAGTTTGGCAGTCTTTACCTTGTTGAAACCTTGATATGTAGTTTCCAGTGTGTCCCACGCTTCCTTAGCTGACTGCGCTGCTGCTACTCTTGGGAGTATGGATTCATGTGTCGCTTGATGTGTTTGGAACAATGCCTTTCCATATTTCTTCCTCTGTTCTCTTAGGACATCCTTCTTAGCTTGTGTGAGAATGTTGTATGCTACTGCATCTGCTGGTATGTCCCAGACATCTTGACCTCTAAACAAAGCCTTCATTGTTAGAGACCAATATTCATAATTTTTACTAGTAAATATTGGGGTTTGCAAATTACCAGAAATGGAAGCCATCCTTAATCACTTTTCCCTTTTCTGAGGACACGGCGCAGTAAATAAGATTTGACTATGTAGATGATGAATATTTCTTTTCTTTTGCTAATGACTTTAGCAAATACTTTGATTTATATTTGACTTCTCATTTTATCAAAACACATTACTTGATTCACCCTTTTACTGCGTGCTGTAACTGGGCAAAGATTAACTGGATACGCACAAATCTTGACTTCGCACAATGCTTTACTTTTCATGAAGTGCGCACTTCTCTAACTTTGCGTTTTACTATGCGTAAATGTAAACAATCATTTACATATGTCAATATGAAATAGATGCGTGGCATGCATAAACAAACATTCTTGAGAATGAATACATGAAACTTGAGAACTTATATATTTACCACTGTAAGAGAGAGTAACTTTGCCGCAATATAGAGAGATGGGATTTACTTCAAACTTTCACTTCTTACACAAAGCTTGGGCTCTTGAAACACTTCACGGGTTTCACTTCTTCTCTTCTTCACTCTTACCTCTATCAGTCATCTCTTATAGAGCTTGAGCTCCTTACACATCTCTCTTACTAATGTTCTGTGAATGATTTACATTTATAGAGTTTCATATCAACCGATTCAAGATGGATTCGGTTGGAAGCTAGAAGGATTCATTAAGAATGTAATAAATTCTACCTAAGAAATCTCATCCACTACAAACATGGCTACTTAAATACTAACATGACATGCCTCGGATTGGTTGACAACCGACTGACTGTCTGACTTTGCTTGCTCCTGTAGATAGATACCCTATCGGCTCATTAATTATATTATATCCAACATCTTTGTCTCTCCAGCAAACTCTTGTTTGTTTTTTCCCTTGCTTCGTCTCAAATATAGATAGAAAAAAAAAACATAAAAAACAAAAAACCCTCCAAAAAAATGTTGCATATGTCGAATAGCTTTGCAGGAAAATTTTTGTGTTTGTTTCTAGGCTTTTCACCTATGATGTAAATCCTTTTTGCACATAGACTCTTTTACCTAGCCCTTCATATTGTTTTGAGCAGCTTCGTTGCCACTACTTTTTTTAATACTTGAACCAATATATCTATAAACATATATTCTAAATTTTGTTAATATCTGAATGCATAAGTCATGTGCAAACACAATTGTATTTGATCTTTGAGCTTCCATGTCTTCCACAGTAACTAGTATTGAATTTAATCTTAATCTGTATAAAATATTTGCAAATATCTGCTCTATCTTTATTGACTACAACTCTGAGCTTAATACATTGATAACATACAAATTGTCCGTGGCTTGCATGGCTCCAACATTATTGACTTCTGCACAACAAAACTGCTCGAAGACATGGATTTAGCATAAATCTGCTCATGCACAATAAAACTGCTCGAAGACATGGATTTAGCTTAAATGAAAAAATAAACAGGAGTTGCTTTTAAATACTCATTTCCATTTGAATATATGCATACTCTAAGTAAACAAGAGCCTGGTATTTGCATCCTATGTTTCGAAGAAATCCATAGCTTTATAGCATACACATTGTTTATAGCTTGCATAGCTCCAACATTATCGATTTCATGGGCAGTAAATCTATTAGAAAATAGAACTTTGACTTAAATGAAAAATAGATAGACCTTGCTTTTAAATACTCATCGACATTTGAATATTTGCATTGTGTCAATATATAAAACATGTAACAGAGAATCTAGCACTTTCTTCCTAGGTTTCAAAGCCATGCATAGATTTGCTTTCAAACTAACACATATCCATATATTTAAACAACCAATTTGACATTTGAATTTTCATTTTAAAAAAAATATATATATCTTCACAATTCATTGTATCAAAATAAAAATAAAAATATAAAATAAAATAATGCATCTAGATTTGCTTGCTTCCTGGTATTTTCTTCCTATCGTTGAAAAAATATTGCATAGAATCGTTTTCAAACTCAAAAGTATCTATATATGTCCGCTATTTTCTTCCTATGTTTCAAAACAATGCATAATTTGCTTTCAAACTCGCATATATCTATAACTTAGACAATTGGTTTGACATATGTAAGAATATATACTTTCAGAATTCATTGTATTGAAATCGATTCTTTGAGGACATTTTGCTATGTTGAATAGTGTAATATTTTTATTTTCTTAGACATGTTGTTTATTGATTTCATGCTGGACTTGAACAATGTTTATATGCTGCAATGTCTGAACAATTTTATTTGATTTATATCACTCCTTTGTACATCACTTAATTGCAACAAAAAAATGTGGACATTTTGCTACGTTGAATAGTGTAATATTTTTGTTTTTTAAAGTCATGTTGCTGGTTGATTTCATGTTAGACTTGAACAATTATATGCTGCAATGTCTGTACAATTTTATTATTTAATTTATGTTTCTCCTTTGCATATCACTTAATTGCAACAAAAAATTAACAATGCCTCCGCATGCTATGATGGTTCAAACCTCAAATTGGTTGTGCTTCCTTCGTAGCAAAATCACTGCTAATACTACAGCTTCGCTCTTACTTATTTCCAAGGTATAGGACATTGTCATTTAGTAGTTCTTATTATAATATGTTTTTATAGTGCAAACTTCAAACTTTTGTCAAATGCAAATAAAGTGTAAATAGAGATATTTACCCGGGATTAAACACTACAATTTTAAGGTTTATAAATAAATTCAAGCTTATATATATATATATATATATATAAATTCAAGCTTATATAAATAAATTCAAGCTTATATATATATATATACTAGCACAGCTTTAAGTAAAATGGTGGGTGAATATCAATAAGTGTAGTTAATTATTTAGTTTTGTGGAGATGGCTGGTTGTTAAACAAAACCTAAACATTAAACTAAGAGTTAATCTTGTTGATCCACTCAAAGAAGTCCAAAATCTCATATAATATCTAAACACCTACAAGTATAATAATCTACCAAAAAATACTAATAAACTTTATTTTTAAATATAGAAATACCCTCCAACATAGTCATTGTCAAAGTTAATGAACAAAGTCGTATGCACGAAAACAGAGAAACTTTATGTCAAAAGTTCTATACTAAGTAGGAAGAATAAAAAATGTTATATCTATTTTTTAAATATATAATTTTTCATATATAATTTTTAAAAATAAAATAATTTATTTTATAAAATTAGAATAAATTATAATTGAATAATCAATTTTAGAAAAAATAAAAAATAATCAATTTTAATATTTTCCTTCATAATATTAATTTTTAAATCATTAAGTTCATAAAAACATGTAGCACCCTAAAAAAGAGTTACTAAACCAATTAACTTTATGTTCTATACAAAGAACTGATATAAATTTAATACAAAAAACTGATACAAATTTAAGATGTTAGTAGAAATTTAAGGTATATTTTCTCACGTAAGAACGACACTCCCAACTAATATCGGATCCACCAGAAAATTACCAGCCCATTTCCGAAAAGACCATGTGAATAAATGATAAAGCCCAGAAGAGAAGCTTTACACTACCTAAGGCAGAGCATGGGCTCATTTGCTTTAGAAATAGCATATAGCATGCCCAAGGCTACCTCCAGATTGAATATTTCATATCAAATCCAAGGATTTGACATTCAAATTTATCTCCAATACATTCTAAATATGAACATACTTGCATCCTAAGAATAGTCTAATAAAAGCATCTCGAATACATACTAAATTTGAACTTATTTGCATCCCAGGAATAATCCAATAAAAGCACAGCCCGAGGCTGCAGCTTGCAATGGTCATCTAGGTTATTTGATCATATAAACCAAGAAATGCCAAAGTTGAGATGGAAGAGAAACTCAACATGGCAGCTTGGCCTTGTTATTGACATCAAACACATACTTCAATAAGGAATCCCGGATTGATAGAAGCTGCGGGAACTCTTTCTTCATCTTAGACGCATCCAGTTCGTTGTTACAGCGAGGAGCAACGATTACTTTGGCCTGTTCTTCCACTGTAAAATTCGTCCACTTGAAGTTTGGATCGAAATAATCTCTATACATCTTCAAGATCTCGTTATGAGTTATGACGCCCGGATTTGTGAAGTTCCATATGCCTCGGCAATTTCGTTTTGCCATCTCAATGGACAAAGGCAACAACTCATCCAGAACAGTCATGCTGTTTGGTATGTTCACCACTTTTTCATAGTGACTTATTTTATATATGAAATTGCGAGGGTTGTTCAAGTCGGATGAAATTGGCATTCTTAGACGAAGATTACAGACGTTATCATAATCTCTTAGAAACTCTTCTACCTGAATCAAAACAGTGAAAGAAATATAAACAAGAGTGTGAAAAACACTAGTCGAAAATACAGTGCATGAAAAATCGACACAAGAATATAAGGATGAGTTGGGGATTACCGTTGCTTTTGTTTTGGAGAAAAAGGAACCTGTGTAGTTGGGCTTGTCTTCTTCCTTGTATCCAATGCCGCTGCCTTCTGGATGAACAGCATTATAGTAAAAAATGCATCCAGACGCAAAATTCACAAGCAAAAGCTCATGATCCTTGCAAACACCAGGCAGATTGAGAGTGCCCACAACATTGCTTCGGATGGTCTCTAGCTTGTGAGATTCGCACCAGTCTACATTAGGCCGACCAGTTATACCAGCAGCATTGAACACATGAGATGGATTAACAGAGATAACATCCAGATGAAGCTGCTCTATATTCTCCAATCTGCCCCTTCCATATTGATATGGAATACCCTGTTTCTCACAGATTTGCCCCAGAAGCCCTCCAATCCATCCACTTTGACCAATCAGGATTACTTTGGCCTGTTCTTCCACTGTAAAATTCGCCCACTTGAACTTTGGATCGAAATAATCTCTATACATCTTCAAGATCTCGTTATGACTTATGACGCCCGGATTTGTGAAGTTCCATATGCCTCGGCAATTTCGTTTTGCAACAACTCATCCAGAACAGTCATGCTGTTTGGTATGTGCATCACTTTTTCATAGTGACTTATTTTATATATGAAATTGCGAGGGTTGTTCACGTCGGATGAAATTGGCATTCTTAGACGAAGATTACAGACGTTATCATAATCTCTTAGAAACTCTTCTACCTGAAACAAAACAGTTAAAGAAATATAAACAAGAGTGTGAGAAATACTTGTCGAAAATACAGTGCATGAAAAATCGACACAAGAATATAAGGATGAGTTGGGGATTACCGTTGCTTTTGTTTTGGAGAAAAAGGAACCTGTGTAGTTGGGCTTGTCTTCTTCCTTGTATCCAATGCCGCTGCCTTCTGGATGAACAGCATTATAGTAAAAAATGCATCCAGACGCAAAATTCACAAGCAAAAGCTCATGATCCTTGCAAACACCAGCCAGATTGAGAGTGCCCACAACATTGCTTCGGATGGTCTCTAGCTTGTGAGATTCGCACCAGTCTACATTAGGCCGACCAGTTATACCAGCAGCATTGAACACATGAGATGGATTAACAGAGATAACATCCAGATGAAGCTGCTCTATATTCTCCAATCTGCCCCTTCCATATTGATATGGAATACCCTGTTTCTCACAGATTTGCCCCAGAAGCCCTCCAATCCATCCACTTTGACCAATCAGGATTACTTTGGCCTGTTCTTCCACTGTAAAATTCGCCCACTTGAACTTTGGATCGAAATAATCTCTATACATCTTCAAGATCTCGTTATGACTTATGACGCCCGGATTTGTGAAGTTCCATATGCCTCGGCAATTTCGTTTTGCAACAACTCATCCAGAACAGTCATGCTGTTTGGTATGTGCATCACTTTTTCATAGTGACTTATTTTATATATGAAATTGCGAGGGTTGTTCACGTCGGATGAAATTGGCATTCTTAGACGAAGATTACAGACGTTATCATAATCTCTTAGAAACTCTTCTACCTGAATCAAAACAGTTAAAGAAATATAAACAAGAGTGTGAGAAATACTTGTCGAAAATACAGTGCATGAAAAATCGACACAAGAATATAAGGATGAGTTGGGGATTACCGTTGCTTTTGTTTTGGAGAAAAAGGAACCTGTGTAGTTGGGCTTGTCTTCTTCCTTGTATCCAATGCCGCTGCCTTCTGGATGAACAGCATTATAGTAAAAAATGCATCCAGACGCAAAATTCACAAGCAAAAGCTCATGATCCTTGCAAACACCAGCCAGATTGAGAGTGCCCACAACATTGCTTCGGATGGTCTCTAGCTTGTGAGATTCGCACCAGTCTACATTAGGCCGACCAGTTATACCAGCAGCATTGAACACATGAGATGGATTAACAGAGATAATGTCCAGATGAAGCTGCTCTATATTCTCCAATCTGCCCCTTCCATATTGATATGGAATACCCTGTTTCTCACAGATTTGCCCCAGAAGCCCTCCAATCCATCCACTTTGACCATAAATCAAAAACTTCAAGCCGATATTATGCGAAAGGCTCTTCAGAGGGAAAATCACAGCATGATTCTCATTTCTGGGTTGACTTAATCCACCCTTAGCCAACCCTAGATACTTCTTCTCATTTACAGCAGCAACTTGATATTCAAGTCTTTCCTCAACTCCATTCTAGGATGAGGCACAAGAGCACCAGACACATCACCCCACCAATCAGGATGACTCAAATACCATTCCATGGTCTTCTTAATCCCTTCCTCCCATGCCGTCTTCTCCGTCCACCCCAAAGCCTTTAACTTTTTATCATCCAGATAATATCTTTGGTCATTGAAGGGCCTATTCTCCACAAAATTAATCATATTCTCAGGTTCTAAACCAAAAAGCTTACATATATCCATGGCAACATCCAGAACCTTGTGCTCCTTGCACGTCCCGATATTATAAACATGTCCCACTTCACCCTTATGCAATACAACTTCAAATGCCTCAGCAACATCTTCACAATACAAATAACTCCTGACATTAGACCCATCCCCATGAATAGGTAGGCACTTTCTCTGCATTGCCAACAACATAAAAAACTTGGGTATCAATTTCTCAGGAAATTGCTTAGGCCCATAAACATTATTTCCCCTCGTAGTAATGAATGGCAATCCATATGACCTCCCGTAAGCCATCACAAGCATCTCAGCACCAGCCTTTGAAGCAGAATAGGGATTAGTAGGCAATAACTGGGAGGCCTCATGATTACCCACTATTGCATCTGCTTCAGTCTCGCCATAAACGTCATCAGTGCTCACATGAATAAATCTCTTGATCCCTCCACTCACCCGACAAGCTTCAAGCAGTACATGAGTACCATATATATTGTTCTTAGTAAACTCAAAGTTATTTCCGAATGAATTATCAACATGCGTCTGTGCTGCGAAGTGCATTATAGTATCAATGCCTTCAGTAACAAGCAAATAATTAACAAGATCTGCGCTAGTGATATCACCTTTGACGAACTTGAAATTCTTGGTAAATGGCAGCAGGTTCTCCAGATTTGAGCAGTAGTCAAGTTTGTCCAGAACTACAATCTTGTACTGCGGATAGTTTAGCAGCAGACGGTTGGCCACATGGGAGGCAATGAACCCAGCTCCTCCAGTTATCAGTATGTTCACAGGAGTATATTTGTGACCTTCCATTGCACACTGGCTTTAGTGTAAACAGCAGATTCTTGGACTCTCTTTTCACTACCCAGATATCCAAATGTCAAGAGGACAAAACCTATGGATTCTTAAGCAAACACTGAACCAGATTCTTCAAGTTGCTAATCTCATTAGTCTTTCATTCCAATGTCTTCTTAGTAGACTAGATGTCCAGAGAGAACTTGCTGATCTGAGCAAAGCAAACCAAACACAAGCATATATATGAATGCATGAGAATGCAATTTGAAAATCAAAACTGATTGATCGACCTAAGCTCGATACTCTGTTGAGAAACCCTACGAGATACTCTGCAACTTCATGCTCTTACATCTCTTCTATCGTCCTCTTAAATAAAGGTTCTCGGCAACGCGGTGCTCTCACTTATCTATTATTATTCTCTTTATGAAAAGTTTTGGAAGTGTACCGAAGCTTTTATTATTATGTCCATGACATCATAATGATTCATTTTCCATACCTGTACCACCGTACCTGTTTAATTTTTCCTGTTTCCAATGTTCTGCAAAGTTTGGGTTTGATTTGTCCCCTGTTACGTAAGCCATAATCAATGATTGCATTGTCCGCGGCATATATCTTTTGTACTGTACAGATGTCTGAATTTCGGTATTTGGAGAAGCATTATTGCTCAACGTCATCTCGCAGTCGCGTGTATTATTGCTCAACATCATTTCGGTATCTGAATTGGACTTGCTTCCAAGGTAACGAGAATGTTCGTCAAGTAAACTAGTAAAAAAATAAAAATAAAAAATTATAATATATTTAACAAGTAAAAACAGCAGCAAAGTTGTTTATATTTGTATTTTGAGAATAGTTTATAAGTAATTTAATTAATAATTGTATATTGTTCACAAGTAAAAGTTTAGATAAAAATAGTTTAGAAATAATAGTTTAACAATATTTTAATATTATAATTTAAAAATGTTTTAATATATCTGCTCTCCACGCAACACTTTGATTACTTAGGTTGCTCTCAAATTAATAAATACTCTAGAAACATTAATAGAAATTATAAAAACTCTACCTATAGATTTCAATCTTAAATAATAATTTTTACTTTAAACAAATTTAATAATTAACAAAACTAATTAGTAATTAACTTAAACACAAGTTTAAAAAAATATATTAATAAAACTACATATAAATAGTTGACAATAAAAAAATATTTACATTAATAATAAATTATTGAATAAAAAATATAATTTACAAAAAATAAAATACTTTAAAGAAAATTAATAATGATATTAATTTTTATTTGTATGAAAATATTTTTAGTGATGTGTCCACTATCAACCAAACTCTAATTCCTTACTTTCGAAACATGTTGTAGAGCTAAGCTGACGAACCATCAAATTATGATAGTGATATGTGGAAAGAATTCTCCAAAACTACTTTAGCATTTAATAATATAGTCCTTTGAAATCAAATGTTCTCCATATGTGGTGTGTATTTTTATAATATAGAAGTTTTTATATATTATAAAATTTATATTCAACATTTGTTAGTTTAGATCTAGCATTTAAATTATGCTCAATATATATAGGGTTTAAACTTTTAATATATTAAAAAGTTTATGTCAAGAAATTTTTTAATGATAATTTAAATGTTTATATGAAACTTATATTAGATAAATACAAGTGAAATGATATTATTTTCAATCAAATACTTTGCATATAAACTTAAGCAATTTAACAAGACGTGTTTCTAGTCTTTTTAGCAAGCTTGACTAAACCATAAAGAAGGAGGGTTAATAAATATCAAGGTGTGATTAAGTCTCATACGGTTCCAAATTTAGTATAATTTAAGTCATTGTCACTATTCTTCAAATCATCTCGTGGTGGCATCGGTGAATCATTTGGATTTAAGAAGGCAGCACGACTGCCAAGATAATAAAGAGAAAAACCTAGCATCATAAATAAATCTTTGGCTAACACTGAAGTTATTTATTACAATAGAGTGTAATGATGTATGACATGAAAGTCTTAATATTAAAACAAGGACTAGGTACCATGACAAGACAAGTGGTAAATTTATAATTTTCCTAATTTTTTATTTTATTTTTTATTTAACAAAAGTCATATCCAGAGCTTATTTGTTAAATCACACCTCAAAACCAATTAAAAAATAGAAACTATGGCTTTCTTCCAATCAAAAATTAGAAATTTGTATTTCCAAAATTTAAAAATTATTTTTTATTTTTTAAAATATTTAGTTTAATATACTATTTTTTATAAAATATTTTACAAACTGCATATTAACTAAAAAGTCAAAAAAACAATAAAAAGTTAAAAATAATAATATTTAAGGTTAAAAAACAATAAAAAGTTATAATATGTATGTTTGCAAATTTTTTTAATATAGTATTTAATATTAATATTTATAAGTTTTTTACCTATATTATTATATTAATATAAATTTTATTATTTTAATTTTAATAAACCATTTTTTTCTACCTTCTATATATTAAAATCTCAAAATCAAAATAAATCAATATTTTATAAATTATCAAAATCAAAATAAATCAATATAAATCAATATTTGATAAATTATTAAAATCAAAATAAATCAATATAAATCAATATTTTATAAATTAATTATAGTGTTATGTTTTGATTGTTGTTTTTAATCATTTGAATATTATAACTATGTTGTAAAGTTTCTATGTTACTTGATATATGGATTTATATATAATGTAATAATAACAATTTTGGATTATAAAACAATATTGATAGGGAGATGAGGTTAGGGGTTTTTTATTGGTTAGGTTTGCAAGATGGATCATATGGAGATTTGATAGATAGTTTAGAGGATTCCTTGGAAGAAAGCCAATTTTTTATATTGTTAAAGTTTAGTTATGTATTTCCTAGCAAATGTGATATTATAGTTTTGGTCGCAACAACTTGGCACACAGATTTTTTGTATGTTTGGGAAGTTTTCTTGGTATAGATGTGAGAGGTACTACCTTGAACCTCAAAAATTAAACTTCAATTACTAAGCCAATTTGTTTAATGCTTCCAATATTTCATCTTCCAAAGGATTCAATTGTGGTTTTTTTCTTGGCATTGGAGGGGTCAATTAGTGAAATAGATATAGATTCACTGGTTCTTAGTTTTGATGATTCGATGGTAAAGGACATGAGATATTTATGAGGGAAAAAAAAATAGTCCATATTCTTCAGACATTGGAAAATGTTAGTGACAAACAAAAAATTATTCCCTTCACAAATATTAAGTGCTCAACCATTTTTATGAGAACAATAGAAAGGTGTTCTGATGGGAATAATGACCTTGTACAGACACCTCTTTGCAGTTTGTACTATTGTTCTTTCATTTTTTTGTAACATTTGCAAGATCAATTAATCTACAACAACAAAGATCACATGATGGAAGGTCATTAAGTGAACATATGTCGCTTAGCTTAATTTTCCCATGTGCATCATCGAAGTTATTAACAATGGCACTATGTCTCCAAATTTCAAAACATCTTCTTAACAATGGCTAGCACGATACATTGCCACCTCGTGGCTTTTGTTTTTTATTATGTCTGTGACATCTTTAGAACATTTTGCATATATTAGTCTAGTGGCACAAATTTCAAAATATGCATTTTCAATTCCGCAAGGTTAAACTTTGGTAAAGAAGGTGTATTTCACCTTGAAATTTGTAGCATGGATACCATTTGACATCTGTCCCTAGTGCATCAGCAAATGCAAATGCAATATACTGTGTGGCAAGTACATTATGGCCGATGCTTGTCGGTTTTCTCTAGGCTTGAGCAGGGCTTGCATGCAAACTATCTCATTGCATTGTGCATTACAAAACCAACAATATTATAGGTACTTTGAAAAATGTTTCGTCTCCTCAAATGTAATACGAAAATATTCGTCTATTTCGATCTATCTTGAATTCCCTTTGATGCATATAAACTTATTTATAATGAGTAACCATACAATGTTGCACTGCATAGGAGATTATCCGTCTAACATATTTATAATGAGTAACCATACAACGTTGAACTACATAGGAGGTTATTCGTCCAACAGCTATAGCTCATTTTATGGATCACCTACAACTGATAGTTCTCTATCCTTTTTGGAAGGCTACATATTATGGCAATCATGAGCATATCTATAGAGGCAAACCATACAATTTTAAAATGCATTTGGAATCCTTGAAGCACATAACACATCACAAAAACATAAGCTCGATAGCTCTTGGTGCTTTTCACATTAATGGAATGATGCATTAGCTTGCCATAAAAATAGGAAATATTTAATCATTTTCTTTTCAACATTGTCTTCCATAAACGCATGGATGCAACTGCTAAAAATGGTTTAAGTGTTGGCCTATGGATATCTAGAGACTTCAGAGGATTGCAACTTTAATCGATCAAACTCCCTCCAACTTAATTCGAAATGGGTGTTTTGTATTTCCTTATAGGAGGATTTTTCATTGATATGAATTCAACAACCAATGGCCATCACAAGACTCTGTCGTCACCTAGAAAAGAATGGTCGTCATGATTTTGAACGAGCTGGAGCCTCAAATGCTCATCCTGACGCGATCTCCACTTCAAAAAACATTCTTTTTCTTGTGTCTTACAAATCTATCGTATTGCCTACATGTCGTATTTTTTCTCAGCAGTAGTGCATGCATACCAACAACTGCAATTACAACCTTTTCTCAATATCATTTGAACAGTGGAGTCGTAATCGTTGATCTGTTGGCAAGCTGCAAATCATTTCTCTGGCAATATCTCTTGCCAATTGTGCAAAATGAGGATTTCGGCTTCTTCAATGGCCACTTGTTTAAGCCCGGTTCTTCAACCGTTGAAGTTGTTCCGCATAACACATTTACAATGCTAAAGAACTAATTGTTCATTAAGTCTGTAAAATCCTATTAAAGAACTATCCAAAATCCCGGAAAGCAACAATGGGAATTGAATTTTTCTGCTCTAATACACAATTCTAGTTGGTGGGCATTCAAAATAAAAGTTCATGAGATTAGTAACACTACTCTTAATTCTATCATCTTATGCTTGCTTGTAATGGACATTGCTGCTTGCCGCTCTTGTTCTCTTAATAAAATGTTTTGGAAGTGAACAAAAGATTTATTATTAGTGCATGGTTATTCTTTTTATAAAAAGTTTTGGAAGTGTACTGAAGCTTTTTTTCAGCTATTTCGTAGACGGGATATAAGGGAAGACATACATGAGCATTGTCCTTTTTATAAAGTTAAAGTTCTTGGAAGACTTACGTGAGCATGTTGTCCTTTTTATAAAGGTAAAGTTATGGCGTGGCCAGGGTTGGAATTTGAAATCAGGTTCACCCATGAAATCTGACGGTTAAAACCTTTTTACTAAACGTTTTATGCATTTTAAGCTTATTCATTGACGGTTTATTATGATTTCTAACCGTAATTGACGCGAAAATCGCCTTGTGATGGGCAATTTGCCTGTCAAATTCCATCCCTGGGCGTGGAAAACAATATGTACAAATGTGGGAACTTTATCTGGGTATTACAAATGTAAAGAATAGCTTACATTTTTTTCATTGTGGATCTCAAAATGCTCTAAGAGGAAGTCATAAATGTATTGAAATGCCATTGTAAATTGATGTGAAGGAGATGCTCTGTACGTGTGGAGAGATTAATACAATTAAACACTTGTTATACTGTGGCTTGTGCATGGCATTTTTAGTGGCTTGTCTTTGATTGTATTTGGCTCGTTGTCCCTATGTTGACTATAACCTAGTTATCTTATGCACATATAACTATTTTGTTATCTTATGTACATATATCTATTTTGTTAGGGTTACTAGTGTTTGGCATATTGATTGTGTCTTTGGGGTTGAGGGCATGAGCCAACCATGGGGTCTTATGGTTGTCTCAATAGAAGTTATGTAATGTCCCTATTTTGACCCCATTATATTAAAATGTAAATGATGTAATAATTTTATAAAATCATGGTGAGTAGCTCAAGGCCAAGGCCCCACCATCGATTTATTGATGCATATGGTTTATGTGCTAGCCAGGCACAATGGAATTTCAAATATCATGTAAATATACATTTTAATAAAATACCCACAACTAGCTATGCAATGCAACAAGAGATAGGGGCATGATTTTACAAGGAATTGGGAGGGAAAACATTCAAACCCATGAGACAATCAAGTCAAGCCAAATGTCAATGAGAGAATCCATGAACCCTCAACTACCCATATTGACTTTTGTACCCAATCATTCATTTCTCCCAAGAGTTGGTTGAGGTAGTTAATGCCTTGGGGAATGGGAAGTATGGTTGTCTAAATTCGAGTATGGGCAAGCCACCGTTCATGGAAAATTGTGTTTGGCTTCTTGGGCAAAAAAGAGCCATGAATTGCTTCCCAAGCCATGATCCATCAACCAGTTTCTCTCCCTCACGAGTTGGGAGCTACCTAGGCATTTTCGAGACACGTTTTTGTGTGTTTTCCTTCATTGTCAGTTGGGAGAAGGGCGTGTGTTGTATACCAGTGGGGAAGAAGGGGAAATGAATTGGTGTTCCATAGAGACTGTTTTGGTTTTTAAATGCTTAAATAGTTGGGGATAAATTGTTTTCCTCCCTGTGAATGTTTTTCCCCTTCCCACAATCCGTTTTTGGCTGAAACGATTTGGGAAAACCCATCGCCATCTTGTTGTAAATCCCATTGTTAAAAATGTGCATCCATGCCCAATGATTGTGCTTGCCTTGTGAGAAAATAGTATGTTTGGGTGTGGGTTATGGGTATCTATTGCTTTGGCTGTGCATGAGCTTGAATACATGTCCCCTTTTCCTTGTAAGAATCATGCCCAGCTCGGGGGTGGCAGTTGTGTTGAGAGAATTGATGAACACAATTAGCGTATGGTTGGGTGGAATGTTGCAGCGACATAGCTAGTTGCTTGGGACCATTTCACCGTAAAGATAATTGTTTTCTCTGTCTATGTGTTTTACTTTTGCAATGTTTAATTTGATGATTGTTTCGATATGCTGGATGAGCATGAATTGTGTGTGGATGATGTTTTAATTCCGTTGTGAATACTTGCTTGATTTGCATCTGCACACTTTTGTTTTTAATTGCATGAATCTAATGAATGGGCTGAGTTTATGTAAAAGCCCAGATATCGGTATCATGTTCCCTTCCTTGCATTGGGTCTAAGGGAGGGGACGTGACAAGTTAGGTGAGGTGACATAATTTTGACATAGAATTGAAAATGAGAAGACTGCTTGTGGATCGATCAAAATCGTGTACGTGGTGGAATACTGCTTCTATTTTTTATTTTAATACCTATTGGTCCATTGAAAAGGCAAAGCAGTGCATGTGTAGGGTATAACAAATTTGAGTAGTTTAACTTGTCAAAATGAAGTTTCAGATTTACAATTCTGCACTCATTTTTTTTTTGTTGGCAAAGTGGTGGAACCTACTTGACTAGCAAGTTTTCCTTTGGCTAAGTTACCACGAACCAGGGGCATCTAAGCCGTCAAAATCACCCGGGGATCGCACCTGGCCTGGACTGCACCATCCCTTAACATGGTTGGATTTTTTGGTATCCGCAGGAATAGAACCGACGGCCTTTCCGCTTAGGGGGCATCTTAACCAAACCCCGCCACCAATTGTTCTACATCTCACAGATACAATTCTGCACACAATTAAAGAGAATTTGTACAATCATATTTAGAAAATAATGTTCTTAAATTTTAAAAAGGTTTAACTATGCTCAAATTTAATCGGAACCTCAATCATATAGCTTAGTAGAGGCACTTTAACTCACATATCTTTGTGAGCATATGATGGGCCTCACCAAAATTTAATCGTGGTTATTAGTTGTTTTATGATTGTAATTAAGAATTAGTTGTTTTATGGGTGTAATTAAGAATTTGTTTTTTTAAATAAATATTATAAAAAATAATACTAAGTAAAAAGTCATTTTGAAATAATGAGCTAGGACGTTTGAAATTCATATTATTTTGATTAGGATAAATACCATTTTAAAAATTTTATCACTTAAACTAATTCATTAATATAAAAAAATTTAATTATACAATTAAAATTAAATAATATAATATTAAAAAAGGTTATTAACAATTTTTTTTAAAATTTATGAACAAAATATTTAATATGACCTTTTTAGATTCAGTTTTTCTTATGTTGGAAAAATAAATGTATTTTTTTTTTTCATTTATTTATTTATTTTGGGAATGATACATGTTTTAATTATCAAATTCCTTGTAACATTACACTATTATAAAAGTTATGGTTCTATGAGATAAGTCTCATGATGTTGTCACTTCTCTATTATTGTCATGTCAAGGAAAGGTTGTCAGTGACCTAAAAACAAGCTTTATGCACAAGACAAGCTAACCTTTAAAACGAGATGTTGCGGGTCAGAAATGGACATTATCCCTCGTTGATCATATCCCTATTATTGTTTTGCTAGTGGGTCCGAGTGGCCAGCTTTATGCATGTGCGCCGATGGATATATGTTTTAAAAAATTGTTTTCTATTATAATGGATTATGTAAATATTGAAATATTTGATTATATTATAAATACTTTTAATTGTATTTTTATTAAAAACACTAGAGTAATATTTAACTAAAATATGTTAATATAATTATATATTTTATTCTTAATTTTTTTTCTGAAGAATTTAAACTCACTAAGTGATGGAGTGATGATGAAGCATTTTTTTATTAATGCAAGACCATCATCAATCGAATTAATAGCGTATGGTGGGTAACAGAGGTTAAGAAATTAGGTGGTGGGTACTACAATGTCGAGTTTCATATAGTTTTTAACGAAGGTTGAGTTTCACATAGTTTTTAATGATATGGATTGTAGGCGAAGATTATGCTCACGGCAAAAGAGGAATTATGAACGACATTGATGTTCTTTACATAAATTTGAATCGCTTTATTAGGCATTTATTTTGAAAATAGTTATGGTGGGTCTCTCGATGCTCATATCATTTGATAGAGATTCTTTTCTTTGACCATGGCAAGGAAAGGCGCCCTTGTTAGTATCACTCTTAAACACACTATCAAAGTAAAAAAATGGGAGAGTAGTTATTTCTTGACACACAACTAGAGAGTAGGCATTTCTTGACACACACAACTTGAGAGTAGGCATTTCTTGACACACAACTAGAGAGTAGGCATTTCTTGATACACACAACTTGAGAGTAGGCATTTCTTGACACACACATGTTTTGGGTATATATTATGTAATATTTTAGTTGTTAAGCCCCAAACTAATGATCTTTTATGTGATTGTGGATTTATGTTTTTTGCAGGTTAATGTGAATATGAAAATATGATATTTTTTTTATAATATGACTTTGGACTTTAGCACTATTATTAATATTAATGTTATTATTGCCGTTGTTGCTATCTTTGAATGTTGTTGATATTGATTAATTAAATAATTGGCTCAACAAAGGCAACAAAAAGATTAAAGGAGACCATGGATCTCACAATGTGAGTGGGAATGGGGGACATGTTGGATGGAAGTTGTTCATCCCAGTTCATTTTGCATTGTGATGACATTAGTATTGTACAACGAACCCTATTTTTTTATTTTTATGAACTATAGAGTTACTATTGCACCTTATGCATATCTTAGTGGGCCCCTCTTTCCTAGTGTGCCCTCCTTGGAAGAATTCCCTTCTATTTATGTGTTTTTTTGTCAGGTATGTGCCTTCTTCCTAATTTTTAGGGGTTGCAAGCTATTTTCTAGCTTCCACTCTTACACAATGCATGAATGCTCCTATTTTTGTGCATATGGGATCTTTATTGTAATTATTGAACCTCCATCACTTCTCATGTGCCCCCCTTATTCATTATACTCATCCATTTTTGTAACTCCTCCTCATGGAGCTATTTTGAGTTAAGTAACCCCCAAATGAGCCTCCACTCTCCCTAATTTCAATTCCTCTCCATGTTTTTGAGTGGGCCCCACCTTAACCAACCTCTCCTTAAGCAATTCGAGTTGCTCCCTCATGAAGTGGAATGGGTCCCACCCAATTTGAGTTAGCATCCCTATGGTTGAGTTAACCCCTCTCTTGAATTTTGTTGGCTTACCTTGGTTTGATTTTCCTCTCCCTCTCCTATAAATTTTTGTGCTCTCTCGTTGTTGAGGCTAATCCTGAGTTTTGGATCACTTGTCTTGCGTTATCTCACTGTGTTGTGAGTGTTGACAATCTTGAGACAATGTGGGGATTGTATTGAGACTAAGTGTTTGTTGCAGGATCCTTGAGAGGAGTAGTCTATTTTCCATTCCAGAGAGTTAGTATGGTGGATTTTCACCACCCTTTGCTTACATATCACTCTACTAGTCCAGGTTCTCACACAAGAAGCCAGGAAGTGGGACGGTGAGCCCATAGGCAGTGGAGACAGAAATGAAAGTAGTAGTAGGAAGCATTGTGGTTCTAGGAAGAGGTAGCTCCAAGAGTTTCTAGAATGAGTGTCCCTCTACTTATGCATCTATGGTATCAGCATGGGGGTGACTTGTACAAGTGACATAGACTTGATTGTGTCTACAACTGGGAGGAAAGTTGTCCTGCTAAATCCGGTTGCCCATGTTTTAAGTTGAGTATTCCTCTCATGATTTTATTTTCATTACAATGTTTTATTTTTTATATGTGTGATGGTGGCTGAATTGGTTGTCTGGATGATCATGTATTGTATGTCAGGATATGTATGCAGGAAGGATGAATTTCGTAGATTATGGATCTGAGATGCTATGCTCCTTCCCTTCTTTCTATTATTCTTTCTCTTATTAAAAAATTGTAACTATGGCTCTATGGTATTGAGAGGGGCGCAACCATATTCTCTGGTTTGCCTATATCTGCTCATTTTTGTCTTATAATGGTGAAGAGGAGTTTGTTGAGGGAAGAAGTTCAAGTAGACATAATAGGAGCAATGAAAGGATAATTCACATTCAGAAGTAGATCATTAATGATCTAAAATCATTTAAGACCATCCAAAGATCAGCTGAAAAGAGGCATAGAAGAGATTATGTGAGGTCTAGATAATCTTCAAGGAGACCTAATCACATAGAGAGGAATAAGGGGTATTCATTAAGTAGTATGGAGAGTAGTCTTGAAAGATCCCCGGTGAGGTACAAGAAGAGGAGGTCTTTCCGAGATGAACTAGTAGGAGAGATGAGAATAATCAAGTCCCCAAATTTCGATGGAGAAGTAAAGCAAGGAGAAGATACTAAATCATGGTTGTTAGGACTCAAGAAGGTCTTCTAGTTTCATCAATATACACCTAATATAGAGGCAAGAGTATCCATATACAATCTGCAAGGTAAGGGATTTATATGGTGGGATAAGCCAGTTAAGCTAAAGGACTAACGAAGACAAAATATCTTGGAGGAAGATTAAGAAGTACTTTTAGAAAGAATACCTCTCTAAGCATTACTATGACAAAAATATGGAGGAATTCTTTGAGCTCCAATTGGGGAGCATGACTATGGAGACCTATGAGAAGAATTTTTTGGAACTTTTGAAGTATGCAAACTTTATCAAAGATGAGAAGGTAAAGATTCAAAGGTTCCTAGGTGGTCACCTAAATCTTATAAAGATAAAATCTAGTATGATAGACCAAATAACCTTAAGGATGCCATGTGGAAGGAAAAACACCTATATGAATAGAATGAGGGCAAGGCCCCATATCAGAAGAATGGGAAGGACATGAAGAAGAACAATAATGAGCAGAAAGGTTTACAGCCTTCCAAGTTCATAAACAATCATTATTACTAGCAAGGACAACCAAGGGAAGAGCATTTAGGGAAAAGACCACTTGTGTAATGTTGGATATGCAAGGAAAATCACTTTTCCAATCAGTTCCTGTGTAAGAGAAGCAACCTTCACAACATTCAAGAGGCTTCAACTATTGGAGATGTTGGTGGAGGTGTTCAAAGGATCTATGAAACCCTAGATGGGAGGCAAGCTGACCACCACTCCCGAATGATTGAGGTAGCATATAATATTGCTAATAAAAACATAACTATTTTGATTGATTTTGGAGGTAGAAATAGTTACAATGAACCTAATCTAGTTGAGAAATGTCATTTGAAGAAAAGTAATCTTGAAACAGCAAGTCTAGTACAGTTAGATACCAAAGACAAGAGGAAAATCACAGAAGCTATAAAAGGGTGTCCCTTAGAAATGAATGGCTTGAGAACCTTTGTGCACTTAAACACCATACACTTAGAGTCATATGATGTATTGATTGGCATGGATTTGTTGGATGCACACCATGCCATACTAGATTGTCATAATAAAACTTATAATTGTTTGGATGAAGAAGGAAACCAAGTGATAGTCAAAGGTATACCTAGACCCATATCCCTGAGGCAGGTCATGGCTCTACAACTGAAGGTATTCCAATTATATACAATTCATGTGGAGGATCCAAAGGAAGGAAAAGAACCAGAGTTGTAGGATTATCCAATACTACAAGAGTTTGCAGAAATATTTCAAGAACTGCTAGGAATGCCTCCTAAGAGGGACATCGATTTCTCTATCGACTTGGTGCTGTGAGATTTTGTGAAATTCTCATAGAGATCTAGAGACAAAAATAAAATTCACACTAAGTCTAACAGAGATCAAAAGAATTGAGCAGGAAAAACTTCCAATACTTATTATTCCACATTAAGTGTACATAAGAAAATGAAGAACAATTGGAAAAACTTCCATTACTTATTATTCCACATTGAGTGTACCTTTATAATACATATTCAAAGGAAAAAATCGTGAGACTAAAGAGGCACTTGAAATCCACACATGTGGTAGGATTAGTTTGCATTGGAACCATCTCCTGATAAGGTCTAGTGGCCACCGATGATGAATGACTAGTCAACTAGGGTGGACTGGCACAAAATTAAGTCATTGGGGCTAGAAATTAGGGGATGAGACTCCAAGGAGGTGCAATATTGACTTGTAGTGGCCAAAATAGGCACTTCTGCACTCAGTAGCAGTGAAAATAGGTGTAACAATCAGTTAACTGAGTAATCAAGGGGACAAGGCGCCCTCAATCATGGAAATAACTGAACTAACTCCTAAAATCATGATGAGGGTGACTTTGGACTTCAATGATTTAACCAAGGCGCTATGCATGGATAAGAGTGCTAATGATGACAAAATTTAAGCTCTAGGGGGCCTAAATTAAGTACTAGGTGCTAGGAGACTCAACTACCAATGCATGGATGCATGGAGTGTTGCATGGAATGCATGCAAAATGCATGAAAATAATTCAAAACCAAGATGAGATGGTTAGAATATTCCAACACCCCCCCTTAATCCTAACTATGTGAGGAAATATCAGAAATAGGACCCTGATAACTGATACCGAAGGTCACCCTTTACAAACTTATTAGTCCATTTAAGTGAGGAAAGAGGGAAAACCCTATGGGAACAAACCCCCCCCTCAAGATGGAAATGAAGCACACCAAAAAATTAATTGATCCAAACTCAAGTAGGTGTGATGCTTGATCATGTGTCTAGAGGTATCTTCCTCTTGGGAATAAGTGGACCATGCTCTAAAAACATGTTCTTGTATTCTCCTTCAGTGGATGCAAGCAAATCTCATGGCTCTCTGAACTTGCTCTTTGAACCAAACTTGATCAAAACAAATCCAAAAATATGAAGCTCATCCCGGAACTTGGAATTCGAACAAGATGAGGTATGATCAACTCCAGGAATGTGTAGATGGTTCCTTGCTATATCCTTTGAACCAACATAGGTGAGATCAGAACCAAATGACCCATGAACACATATTTCATTAAATTTGGAATTAAACAATGGATCTAGAATTCATAAATAACTAAAAAAAACAATTTTTGTGATGTCCTTGGATTAAAATGTTTCCAATTTTAATGAAATATGTGTTCATGACATGATGGTGGTGGCTTGGACTCAAATCAACTCCAAGTGAAAGGATCAAGTGTCCACATGAATGCATAATGTCTCCAAATTCATTTGCAGCTTTAGGAAGTGTGCATTTGATCATTATGGAAGAGGAAGGAGGCATGTTACCAAGGAGATCATATGCAACAACTCTAAATATGGATCTAGACTCCAAAACATCCATTAGATCACAATCTTGCACATCAGTAACTCATGGGAAGTACAAAATTCAAAACTTTCTTCAACCTCTAGAGTAGTAGCTGGCATACCTTGCTCAGAATTCGAAATAGAAGACATTGATAACATGAGTGAGGAATGGATAATCTCTCCAAAAGGACCAGCTTCATTAGTTGTATCACTTTCATCTGCATCAGCTACATGGGAAGGGGACAATTCAAAACTATCTTCAACTTATTTTGTGTTGAATCTGTAGCTTCTTGTTCATCTTGAACAACTTCATCATGAGAGATACTTGAGGTCAAGACATAATTAGATAGAACACTTGAGAAAGTATCACTAGGCTTGCTCTACAAATGATTTGCACCAATCTCTTCATTTTGCTTCTCAAATGCTTTGTCCAATTGGGTCCAGAGATCACTTAAATATTCAGCAGTTTCCATGAGGTAGTGCATACTAGGAGGCATAGCAAGACACATTGTTCCATAGGCTCTAACACAGTCAATTAGCCAATCATTCTTCTGTTCATAGGAAGCAGAATATCTAATAATACCAATACACATATAAAAAAGACCATGTCTCTTCAAATATGCTATCATATTTGGTTTCCACTCATCATAGTTAAATGGAGAGAGAGGAGGAATTGCTTTCATATTCATGGAAGCTATTGTAGAATACCTACACAAAAAATATATGAAAAAATCTCCAAAAGATTACTTTTCCCAGCAAATCTCTGATACCATGTGAGATTTTGTGAAATTCTCACAGAGATATAGAGACAAAAATAAAATTCACACTAAGTCTAACAGAGATCAAAAGAATTGAGTAGGAAAAATAGAGAAGAAAAAATTGTGTTACAACATAAGAGAATGAAGAACAATTGGAAAAACTTCCATTACATATTATTCCACATCGAGTGTACATTTATAATACATATTCAAAGGAAAAATTTGTGAGCCTAAAGATGCAATTGAAATTCACACATGTGGCAGGCTTAGTTTGCATTGGAACCATATCTCGATAAGGTCTAGTTGCCATCAATGATGAATGACTAGTCAATTGGGGTGGACTGGCACATAAATGAGTCAGTGGGGCTATAAATTAGGGGATGAGACTCCAAGGTGGTGCAATACAGACTTGTAATGGTCGAAATAGGCGCTCCTACACTTAGTAGTAGTGAAACTAGGTGTAACAGTCATTTAACTGAGTAATCAAGGGGACAAGGCGCCATAAATCATGGAACTGACTATATTGACTCGTAAAATAATTCATGGGGGAACCTTTGGAATTCGTTTATGTAGACAAGGCACCCTGAGTGGATAATAGGGCTAACGATGACAAAATTTAAGCTCTAGGGGGGCTAAATTAAAGACTAGGTGGTAGGAGACTCAACTACCAATGCATGGATGCATGGAGTGTTGCATGGAATGCATGCATGCAAAACCAAGATGATATGGTTAGAATATTCCAACAAGTGCCAACCACAATACCTTCATCTAAAGATACTTATAGAATGAGTGCCCCGGAGTTAAAGGAATTGTAGATGCAGTTAGAGGAGCTTACATAAGACCCATTGCTTCACCTTGGGGAGCTCATGTGTTATTTTTTAATAAGAAGGATGGAACTCTAAGACTCTGCATATATTATAAATAGTTTAACAAAGAAACTGTTAAAAACAAGTATCCCTTTCCAAGAATTGATTACTTGTTTGATCAGTTGAGAGGAGCCAAAGTGTTTACAAAGATAGATTTGAGATCAAGATACCACTAGATTAGAAATAAGGATGAAGATATCAGTAAGACAACATTCAGAACAAGGTATGGACTTTATGAGTTTAAAGTGGTACCTTTTGGATTAACAAATGTTCCAACAACATTCATGTGTTTAATGAATGGAGTCTTCAGAAAGTACTTAGATAAGCTTGTGATTGTATTCTTAGATGACATCCTTATCTATTTCAAGACAAAAGAAGAGCATGAGGAACATATTCTAGATTAATGTTTGGAAATATTAAGTACAATTAAGGTCCTCCCAAATTAGGAACATTGAATCATTAGAGAATATGGCCTAGCCACAGCAAAGTCCCTCTTTGAAAATAAAGGATGAGTGTAAAGGTTGGATGTGGCAAGCTATAACACTAGTGGATTTGGACTCAAAATCCGATGCCCTCTGACAAAGAAGGGCTATGTCATCGGATTTCACCTTAAAAATCTCAAAATCTGATGATTTTTTAAAAATTTATAGAAGGAGCCGTCGGATATCCGACGGGCATGCTCATATCTGACTGTTATGTGTATATCCGACGTCATATTATGCATTGGGGGGTTGGATATCTGACGCAAAGCTATTCAACCCAAGGATGGCGAAAATCCGACATCAATTCTTCAACAGTAAATATGTTCAAGGCGTCGGATATCTGATGGAAGTTTGACTTTTAAGACTTATAAATATTGAAACATTCTAACATGTTTGCTATACAAGTGATAGTTTGTAGAAGTTTTTTTATTCGGTGGACTGTTTTTTGGTGGATTGTTTTTCATTATTTCCATTGTTTTTGAGATTCAAGCAAGTGAAGTGTGGAGATTCATTTTCTAAGATTGATAATCTTCATTCAAGCTCTTTATGAGAAAATGTCAACTAGCAATATTCCTGATCCAGACAAACAAAATCGACAATTGCTTGCTAGATTGTGGGAAGGAGTTGAAAAAAGGGGTGATAGGAAATGCTATTGTCCATTTACTCAATGCAAGGGATTTAAGAGGAGAAGAATTTTGATCACAACAGCCAAAAAACATTGTAGGGAGCATGGGCACGCTAAGGGGGGACATGAATACCATCCATTTGTAAGTTTTGCATTATATATGTTTTTATTTTGATTGCTTGTGTAAATTTATGTATTGATCGTGGTTTCAATAGATGGGGACTAACATGGACAATAAATATTATTTTAATTTTAAATATTTATTATACTATTTCTTTTTCTTTTGTGCATGTTGAATCTAGGGTATAGTAGAATAACTCATTTATTTGTTCGTTAGTGAGACTAACCCACTCACCGGGGAAAGCACTTAACTCTCCAGATTTGTGACACTTTCTATCATGATAATAGAAATAACAACTATATTGGCATGTTGTAATTTCTCTTATATTTTCTCTATAGAAATTACCATAGCATCATTTATCTTATGTTAGTGGAGTACAGTATGAGAAATTTTGTGTTATATTTGAGTAGCTTTGCTCAGTAATTGGGTAAATTATTATGTCTCTTGGATAGTTTGGATGCACCTATTTGACCAACAATTCAATAGACCGTTGCTCTTTTCATCCCAAGAGTACAAAGTTTGTTACATTTTAAATGCATCACATAAATGTTTACATTTTGCGTTTGAAATTTTTACATTTTGCAGTTGAATTTCTTATATTAACTTTTATCTATTGATGGTTTCATGTAATATTTATAAAGGAAAGACATCCTAGGGCACTTCATCCAGAGGA
This sequence comes from Larix kaempferi, assembly GCA_027924585.1. Classification (NCBI taxonomy): domain Eukaryota; kingdom Viridiplantae; phylum Streptophyta; class Pinopsida; order Pinales; family Pinaceae; genus Larix; species Larix kaempferi. The sequence continues at coordinate 4,124,426 of BSBM01000369.1, forward strand.
AGTGCTTCCACAACAAGTACCAAAAGCTATGAATATTAATGGAGAACAAGTTAATGATCACATTAATGAAGACGATGACCATTCTGAAAACATAGTCGAAGATGATGTTACAAATAATTTGAACCATGATTCATTTAATGTTGGAATGGTCAATTTTTATCATGATGATGATGATCATGAAAATGATGAACATTTTGATGACATTCATGATATACCTCTTCTTGATAAGGCATACGAACCCCTTTATGAGGACTCCAAGACAAATCTCTCTCTGCTATATTATTGATAATGAACTTGAAGGTTATGAATGGTCTTTCAAACATATCAGTGACACATATGTTAAGGTATGCAATATATTCCATCACAAAAGATATATGATTGTGTATTTTGTTGTTCATTCATATATAACTCAAGTTATTACGGATGAAATTTGTTCCATTAATATTATTTCTATATTATATTAACTAGATTTTTATTTTAATTTGTTGTTGCATGATAGGTGAATATTTGTTACCACTGTCAAATATTTTACCTTGCACATATCGAGATTTATCTTCCATCATGAAAGAAATTGGAATGCAGTATGAAGCAATTCATGCATGCCCTGATGACCATGTTCTATATTACAATTAGCATGAATTTGCAACAGAATGTCCTAAATGTCATATCGGTAGATATCTCACAGATCAAGTAACTAAAATGGTGCCTCGCAAGGTTCTATGTTATATTCCCATTATTCCACGTCTGCAACGACTGTTCAGGTGCAAAAACATAGCGCAGTTTATGGATTACCATGCACGGAACAAAAGTCGAGATGACATTATTTGGATGCCTGCAAATGGGTCTGCATTCATAGATATGGAGGAAAAATGGCCCCACTTTAAAGAAGAACCTCGTAATCTTAGGATTTCTTTGGTAGCAGATGGTGTTAATCCATTTGCAGAGATAAGATACGTTTACTCGATGTGGCCTATTTTTGTTATCAACAACAACATTCCTCCATGGTTGACAATAAAGAGGGAGCACATAATGTTGTCGATGATTGTTCTAGGAATGAACCCTGCAGTTTTTTTTTAAGTAGTCGTATCTCATTTGTCGTATTTTTGTCGCATAATGTCATATATATATTTAATGTTTTTCTATTGTGAAATATGGTTTAATATTGTAATCTAAATGATACATCTCATATTTATATTTTTTATATGTTCATATATATCAATCAAGTAAGTACCAAGTGAAAGATATGAATGTATATATCAAACCTCTTATTCACGAGCTACTGAAGTTATGGAATGGCATCACTATGTATGACATATCTAGACCAATAGGACAAAGGCAATTTCAATTCCATGCAATGCTTGTATGGACAGTACATGATGCCCCAGGGTTAACCCATTTCTGTGGTATGTAATTATGAGTTCCACTTTATTTGCAAAAAGTTATACGAACTACTAGTTAATATACTACGCACGCATGTTTTTCTAAATAATCTATTCATTTTGTATATAATTATAATTGACATAGATATTCCATCTCTTTATGTAGGTCTTCAGACAAAGGGGAAATTTGCATGTCCAGTTTGTGGTCCAAAGATCAAATATCGTCGTTCAAAAAGATTAGTAAAGGAGGTGTTTGATGAGTATAGGCACTTCCTCTATAAGAATCATAGGTATCGAACTACTAAAAAACATCTGTTCAATGGCAAGCAAGAGACTACATTAAAACCGCAGAGAATGACACCTCACCTATGGAAGTTGCAATATAATAGAAATCGTTAACGTACGTATAATGAATCATCGTATATGATATGTTATATTGTATTTTTTTATATTGTGTGTTTTTTATTGTAATATATTGACATTAATTTATGTAATTTCATGATTGTCGTTCATTTGATCATGAAGGAATTAATGGGCTTCCACGAGGAATGAAAAGTTATCCTAGACAATTCAATAGGTTGCCCTACTATGAGCACCTACAAATTTCTCATCTATTTGATACAATGCATATTGGAAAGAATGTGACCGAAATATTATGGTGAATATTGCATGGAAGGAGTGACAAAGAAAAAATTGTCAAAATTTGCAAAGACATTCAAGATAGAAACCATGCAATGAAAGACGTCATTCAATTTCATAGCAACAAAGAGCAAGTTAATATAAACTCACTTCCATGGATGTTAACGGATCAGCAAAGTAATGTTGTAAAAGAAGTCATTCGAAAAATTAAATTTCCCACCAGATTTTGTGCGAACATGAAGAATATCATAACAAAGAAAGGTGATTTTGTGGGGGTGAAAACTCACGATTGGCATGTCTTCATGAAGGTAATTATTATGGTATAGATTTAATTATTATTTTTTTCCTATTACAGTGAATATGGTTGGTATATTTTTTATTTGTCTACTCTTTGTTGATAAAATGAAACTATTTGTATATTATTGTTACATTATGTTCTACCTCTCTCTATCCCGGACAACTTTGATAACAATGTCAAGCAAATAATATATAGTCTCGGGAAATACATGAGGTAAGTGGTGATTTTTTCCATGCACTTAGTGTTTGTTTAATTCAACATAGAACTTATATTTGATTTTCGTTCTTTAATCTCTTGATTTGGTTGTCATGTCACTTGTAGATGGTTTCCATCTAAAGAATTCCATAAAGAAGACATAAAGTATTGGAGGAGAGAAATTCCTCGTCTCATGTGTGAAATGCAGAAGCATCTACCTTCGGCATTTTTCAATGCACAAGAACACTACCTCATACACCAAGTTGAGAAGATTGAACTATGTGGACCTGCACACTCAAGGTCCATGTGGATGGTTGAGAGGCACTTGAAATTTATGAAGGGTTTGGTCAAACAACAAGCATATGCTAAGGGTTCTATGATGGAGGGATATATAGTATACTAGAACATGCTGTATATTAGTGAATATCTTCCTAAATTAGCAGAAAAGCTCAATTTACGTCGCATTTGTGACCCAGAATCCAATAAGAGTTTTGAAGGGGAGTACCCGAAGGGGAAAGGTAGATCGAGGAAGGTGAAAGGTAATATAACACATTCTTATATTCAATACTTTGCATAAATTTATACTGTAATATACTTTGTTAAGTTACTATATTACATTTGTATTGAATTTTAATTTTATTGTCATGAAACAGTTGGTCGAGAGTGGGATGCAATTCATTTATACATCGCAAACAATCTTGACTGGATGAAGGCATGGATCAAACAATGTGAACAATCTGGTCATGGAATATCATGGGAAGGTGTGGCTTCATTGGTTAAAGCTGCACATCACAATGGAGACACCAACCTAACACAAAGGGAAATCGATTTAGCAAGAGGTTTAAAAGATAAGAAGGTAAGCATACTAATCATCCACAATATATTTTTTTTGTAAAAATAATGTCGTTGTACGTCACACTATTTTTTTCATTGTATGGCATTATAAACATGCACTAGTTAATCATAAATATTGGATCATTATGTAATCTTTTCCTATATGGCTTGTTGTAGGTAAAACACCATAAGGCTATGTGGTGCAATGGATGTAGATATCGAATCAAAAAGTTGGATGAAACAAAGAAAACATCTGATTGTGGGATATCTGTAGTCTTTGAGGTGACCAATGTTTCTTCTATTAGTGACAGACATCCATAACTCTTTGAAAATCGATACTATGGGTATCTGGAAGACATTGTTCAGTGTGACTTTAACTCCTTCAAGGTATTTCTGTTTGTTTTCAAATGGTACAGGTGTCGATTGAATCAACGTGATCCTGATAAAACAATAATTGAACATGATAATGGATTTACCATGGTAAATACAAGGTTGTTTGAGCCAGGAACGGATCCCTATGTTCTTCCAACCCAATGTGAACTGGTATTTTACTCTGAGGTTCCAGGTAGAGCGGGTTGGTCATTTGCTGTGAGACATGATCCAAGGGGAAGGCCGGTAAAGTATAACATAGATGAAGGTAACGAAGACATTCTCGAAGAAGAAGACGTCGTAGAAGATGATCATCATGATCAACATGAGTTAGATGATCATGTTCCTGAAGAAGATGTCGAAGAACTTATTGAATCAGATGATGTATCAGACAATCATGTCCATGAAGATGATATCGATGATGACATGATGATCCTAACTAACACTAACGACGAGGATGATATGGCCAATCCTTACAATGTTGAATCTGGATCATTGGATGATAGTACAGACAATGACTCAGATGAAGAAGATGATGAAGACCATTGAAGTTTATGAGGTTTGGAGTAATAATAAATTAATTGTTTCTTATTGAGTTTCCATTTTCCAGTATGATATAATTAGTAACATTGCTTATTATAGAGTATGCCAAAAAACAAATTTAAAGTTTTTTTACATAGATATTTTTGTCAGGTTATGGGGAATTGAGAGTGATGTGAGGGGGGGGGGAGGGGCCATAAGAGCTTCCACCTTCAAGTGGTTGGCCCTATTTAGTATAGAATATTAAATTATTCTCGAAATAGAGAGAAGCTTAGTAAGGAAATGCACAAATATCAATACTCAAACATCATCATCATCATCATCATCATCATCACCATCATCTTCATCATCATCATATTTTTCTTCTTCATTGACATCTTCATCATCTTCATCATCATCATCACCATCATCATCATCATCATCATCATCATCATCATCATCGTCATTGTCGTCGTCGTCGTCATCGTCACGACCACCATCATCATCATCATCATTGTCATCATCATCGTTGTCACGACCACCATCATCATCATCATTGTCATCATCATCGTCGTCATCCTCACCATCATCATCACCATCGTCGTCACCATCTTAATCATCATCATTGTCATCATTATTGACGGTGTGGGAGGGTTTTCAGACTCAAACTTGGCTGACACTCGCCATTGGCGGAGCATCAAAAACCATACCTACAGATTAAATAATGTGATACATGGGGCCAATGTTGAAATTTTGTAAATATGTGTTGGCTTGGATTGAAATTTGGCATGGTTAGTCTAGACGCATGCATTGATGGTGTGGCAGGGTTTCTAGACTCAAACATGACTGACAATAATCATTGCAGCATCAAAAACCATACCTATAGATTAAATAATGTGATACATGGGGCCAACGTTGAAATTTTTTAAATATGTGTTGGCTTTGACTAAAATTTGGCATGGTTAGTATAGACACATGCATTGATGGTGTGGCAGGGTTTTCAGACTCAAACTTGGCTGAAACTCACCATTGCAACATCAAAAACCATACCTATAGATTAAATAATGTATCTTTTTTCTACTATAGGGTTTATCATTTGTTATTTCCCTTGTATCTTTTTTCACTATCTTAATTTAAATCTCAATTGCTATCAAATTATCTCATCATCTTCATCTTCATTTAAATCATCGTCATCATCGTCGTCATCTTCATCATCGTCATCTTCATCATCATCTTCTTCATCATAGTCATCATCATCGTCGTCATCTTCATTGTCATTGTCATCATCGTCGTCATCATCATCATCATCGATCGTCGTCATTGTCATCATCGTCGTCATCATCATCATCATCGATCGTCGTCATCATCATCGTCATCTTCATCATCATCATCTTCATCATCGTCATCATCATCATCTTCATCGTCATCGTCATCATCATCATCATCATCGTCATCATCGAGCGCCGTCATCATCATCGTCATCTTCATCATTGTCAGAGTCAGAAAGAGTCAGAAAGAGAATATTAACCCATCCTAAACATAAGGAACATAAAAAGGTTACAACCTCCCCATATTGTATTGGGAAGTTTTAAATTTCCATGCACACAAAGTCTCAATTCCATGACATCTAACAAAGTTAAGAAGGCTAAATATTTTAAATTTTGACCTTCAAAATGAAACTCTAACTGGAATTGCAAATTTCGATTGTTAAGATCATTGATTTTAACACCTGAATTGATTCAACAACCTAAACTACTCATACTCCAAATCTATTTCTCAATATTACCAATTGATATTTACAATTTCATCAATCCAAATTACTTTATCCAATTTTAGGAAAAAATAATACCGATTTCCCCTCTTGCATTTTAAGCGACCAAAGCACAATTAATAGATATATTTATTCCAATAACTGAAACAATCACAATGAAACATAACTCAAGGGATCGAAAATACTAGTGAAAATATCCAATTTGCCTCTTAAAAATATCAACGAACTTAATGTTGGTGTTTTTCTTATGGTTTGACAAACCAAGTTGAATGATATAGACTTTAACAATTCCTTTAGATTGATATCCATCATTTCTCATGATTGCTTAATCGTGTTTTGTGTATTTTCAAATCTACGTGATTACTTTCCGTTGAATAGTTTCAGTTTCCTTTGAATATTAGTATATCACTTTTGATCATAGAGTGAAGACAACAACTTTGTAGAAAATCCTTGTAAGAAATGTCAATGAGTGATAACGAAACAAAAAATATGTTTCTTAATTATAAGAGAGAACACCAAAAATTATCCACTTCCATTAAAGAGAAATGCTTCCAGGGAACAAAAGAATGTGCAGTATAGTGTTATTACAACATTTGAGCAAAATTCCCCAATGAGATACTAGGGGCTATTTTATCTATAAATTCTCTATAAAATAAGTTGAACACATGGATAGGATGTTAAATATGGAGGAGACATTAGAAACACACCTGTTAAATAAAAATGGGAGCTTGCAATAAAAAATAGGAGCGAGTGGCAAGCTCAATGCCCATATCCAAGATGGAAGTTGGTCCATTTGCACAACAACTTAAATAGTGAACTCAAATAGATGATGAAGAGAATGTTGAGCGTAACTTAATGTGGTAATATGACCGTCTCTTATCTTGCTATGGATTCCTTTTTAAAACTGAATATGTTGATGATGGACTCATGTCACACTCGATTGCGGAGTGGAAGTTTAGCTCTACCAATCTAGCCGTTCTCACCACTGTGACCAAAACAAGATAGAGGGGAAGTTAGGCTATATCGAAAATATACAAGAGATCATGCAAGTGGTCTCATCTTTCCAATGTGTCATTTTTTGTGCAAGTGGCGGGATACCTTCCCCCATAGTAACATAAATGAAGATCATGGTATTGCAATAATATGTATCAACTATGGAAGGATGTGGGATGAAACCAAGTGCGCTTTTTCTCGAAGTACAGCAACCAACTACTTTTTCTCAAGGGATGTGTTGGATAGGCATTCGTGGTTCCTACTAAGACATCACCCTAGACCAAAAGGAAGGATGTCATATTTCAAGCACTAACCTTTACTAAATTATATCAATAGATAAACAACCTATACTAAGATGTAAGCTTATATACTAACCTATTAACCCTGTTGGGGCCAAGGTCGCAGCTATAGTAAAAGCTGCGAATTTTGGGAAAAAGCACGAGTATGGAAGGAAAGTGCTAATTTTGGGACAAGCACTAAGTTTTGGGTAAGAAGGAGACGGTGCGCAGTACGGTGCCAGATGGATGATCTCAACGCAGATCACGGACCGGAAATTGCGGAGCTCGCGCGCACGTCATCGAAGAATGAAGGTGGCTCAGCTACCATAATAAATAAGGCGATGGAGTAGAGGGCTCAGCTACCCTCATTTAAAGGCTCAGTACAGAAGTTATGGTTGCTCGGATCAAGGAGGAGCAACGGATCAGAGCATTGAAGGCGAAGGACGATCGCCCATACCCACAATCTGCGCCGGAATTCATGGAGCCTGCAGGAAGCGGCGACGTGACTGCAAGCGGCGCCTACAGTACACCTAGCCATGTGCGTGGTTAGGGTTTTTGGGAATCACTGCTGGGAAAGGCCCACAGTTTTGTAAAGGTGTGACCGTCATGGCCACCTATATATATGAATAATTGTAATGGGTAGACGGTTGGAGAGTTAGAGAGAGTTAGATGTTAGACTGTTAGATAGCCAGTCTAAAGGATAGATCATGTGTTGATTATCCTTCACTGTATTTTCTACCCAGTGTGTAGAACTAGAGAGGAAATCGGATAGCCGAGGAGCTAATCCCTGAGTTGCCAGACAGTCTGAGTCGACGTCTGTGCCTTTGTAATCTCCATAGAGAGGAGACTAGATTGAGAGAAGGGCTCCCAGCTGTGTGCGTGGAGTTTCCTGGAAAGATCTAAGGCTGCAGCTGTGTGCGCAGCATATTGTATAACTCTATCATTTTCCGGTTAATATAACACTCCCGTGGACGTGGTTTTCCTCGAGGAGATGAGCTTCACATATATCTTCTTGTTATAATGTTTGCGTGAATAATAACTGTTTAAGATCATTACCTGTGAGTACATCTTTTGCATCATCTTTGCGACTGTTTGAGTGAGTGTAGGAAGGTCCTTTATTGTTATAATCGCCAAGTATAGAAGTAGTGGTGGAACGCTGTCGCTGCAGCGACCGAGCTTCGCGTGACTGCGATGAGTGCGCAGGACGAGAAGGTATTTTAGCGCATCGACGCAAGGAATAGGCACCTTCAGCGCCCGGAGGACGAGACTGCGCAGTGGGTCTGCAGGAAGGAAGGCATCCGCGCAGTGGCGTCGCGAGGCCTGCGGGAAAGTCCGACCGCCGATATAAGGGGAAGAAGGAGATATATAGAACAATATCAGCGTCACCACGGTTAAGGAAAGCTGATTCCTTAACCCCCCATAGCCACTTCGGGTGAGACCTCGAGCTGCCGCGCAGCTCGTTGCCGAGAGGGCCAGTGCGCCAAGGGGTTTTGTTGCTGCGCTTCATTAAAACCCGGGTCTGCCTAGAAAAGCAGCCAACAAATGGTTCCGTTGCCTTGCGACTTGCTGTTGTGAGACTTGTTATTTTGGCGACGCGCGAGATTGAGGAGCCAACAAATGGTTCCGTTGCCTTGCGACTTGCTGTTGTGAGACTTGTTATTTTGGCGACGCGCGAGATTGAGGAGCCAACAAATGGTTCCGTTGCCTTGCGACTTGCTGTTGTGAGACTTGTTATTTTGGCGACGCGCGAGATTGAGGAGCCAACAAATGGTTCCGTTGCCTTGCGACTTGCTGTTGTGAGACTTGTTATTTTGGCGACGCGCGAGATTGAGGAGCCAACAAATGGTTCCGTTGCCTTGCGACTTGCTGTTGTGAGACTTGTTATTTTGGCGACGCGCGAGATTGAGGAGCCAACAAATGGTTCCGTTGCCTTGTGACTTGCTGTTGTGAGACTTGTTATTTTGGCGACGCCCGAGGTTGATTGAGCCAACAAATGATTCCTTTGCCTTGCGACTTGTTGCTGTAAGACTTACTAGTTACGCGACATCTGAGATTGTTGCTGAAGACAACATAAGGTTCTGTTACACTGAGACTTGCTCAGTTAACAAATGTGTTACTGGAATCCTACAGCTAAAGAAATTGGAGATTGGTTTGATTTAAAGGCTAAAGAGTTCGCTGAACAAGAAAATAGAAGCCTTACGTTTCAAACAGAAGACTGGTTACAGAAGTATATTTATGCTGACCTTTACGAAATTTTCTTTGTTACGTTTGCATTGGAGTTACACGCTTGGATAGCCAAGTTAGCAGATTCTAGACCTACGCTGCATGTTGATCGACCCGTCACGTGGACGCCTGAGCTAGTCAGTATTGTGAAGCGGATCGACAATTCTGTTTCCCGCGCAGTAGACTTTTGGTTGAATAGTCTACTGGAAGGTTTCATTACCGAATTTGCAGTCGATACAAGAAAGAGTTTCAGTGAAGCTGAGAGGAGTTTCTTCCAAGTACACAGAGGTAAGTTCTTAAATTCTCTGAACTTATGGATTAAAATGCTTCTGTATGAAAAAGGAAAGCTATGTATTGCTTCTGATGAATAGCATAGACAAGTAATGTCCGTAGATTCTGATAGTGATCCTGAAGTTATTGGTTGCACTCGTAGTGGAAAACGATATAAAGCAGGCCTTGACCAATATTCTTTTGAGTCTATCCCAGACGATAGCCAAGTCCCTAGAGCAAGCCATATAGAAAGACAAGGGAGTGCTCATATCCCTTATTACCCCTTTACACCGCAAAAACCAGACGGAGCTCAGTATAATCCTACAGTAACACCTTCTAGTAGCCCACACGGTACTTCTAGTACCTCTGTACCACCTTTGTTTAACCATCCCGGAGGCACTGCTACAGTACCTCCACCCTCAAACCCGCGCAAGAAGGATGGGTGATGACATGAAGCTACCAACTTTTAGAGGAACAGGGATAGAAGACCCTGAGCAGCACTGGTTCTTATGTGAAGCCATTTGGACAATTAAGCAAATTAATGACGATGCTGTTAAACTGGTTCAGTTAGCAACCACACTAAGAGAAAGAGCCTTGACTTGGTTCATGAAATACTCAGCAGCACAGAATAGGACCGCTTGCTGAGGTAAGAAATGCTATGATTCGGGAATTTAAGAAACCTAAATCAGAATCACAGTGTATAACAGAGCTCAAAGACATCAAACAGTTACCTACAGAATCAGTATGGGACTTTGACCAGAAGTTCAAAGCCTGATAGATCAAGTAAGCTTCGAGTTTGCACCACAGCAACATAAAGAATGGTTCATTGCTCGCGCTGCTCCCCACACATTAGACTTCCTCTTATGCAACAGAATCTCAATACTCAGGAACAAGCTCTAGAGATGGCTATGAAACTAGAAGCTTCGCCAATTGCAGGAACAAGCAATGATGTTGCGCATTTACAGAACCAATTAGCAAACTTAACCTTGCAAGTGCATGATATTAAGAAAGGCAAGGAGATTAAGGAAGAAATTTGGTGTACAAAATGTAAAGCCCAAGGTCATTCAAAGGACCATTGTCCCGTTTTCATAGACTATATTGCAACTGGAGCACCTAATCCTTTACCACAGGCACAAGGGCCTTGGTGTGAAATCTGTAGAACTAGAGGTCATAGACCACAAGAATGTCACTTACTCCAGAAATATGTGCAAACCCCAAAGAATCTATATTGTAATTTCTGTAAATCAGTAGGTCATGATGAGAACAATTGTAGAGCATATGATCTTATGATAGAAAGAAAGCATGATGTTTATAGGGTACAAGCAGAGACACAAGGACCCACAGCAGGTCCACCTTATGACCAAACTCGGGACGCCCGAGCAGCAAATTACAGAGGACGCGGACGCACAACAAATTTTGGTCGCGGAAGAGGACAGATCACTTGTTATAATTGCGGAACACAAGGTCATTTTGCTAGGGATTGCCAAAATCCTACAACCCTCTGCAGGTATTGTAAATCTTCTGACCATATCATTGAAGAATGCCCTCAGTTACAGGCTAAGATGCAAGCAAAGACACCACAGGTCAATCAGAATATCCAGTTGATTGGAGCAGAAAAAAGAGAACCAGACCCTACAGTTAATATAGTGACACGCAGTGGAGCAACCACTGGTGCGCAAGAGATGGGAATGGGAAAGCAAGCGACGCAATGGGTGCGCCGCGCTAACATTAAACCAGCCCCACTTAACCTACAGAAGCAAAAAGAAGCATTTAAGCAAGCTCAAGAGTATTTCTCAGATCCGAGAGCTTCAAGTTCTGCCACAATTCCGCAGAACATTAGTAGATCGCAAGTGCTAAGACAAGACAACCTGGTACAAGAACAGGCCACTACAGCTGGAAGGCCTGATGATGATGATGATGAGGAGCATGCACTAGGCAGTGTTCAAGCATTCCTGTGACAATGTTTAAAACTGTTGCGCAATGAAAAAGCAACTCTAGAACTCCAACACCTGTTGGATCAGTGCCAACACTCTGCTTCGACGAACACACCGCAGTGTGCTGTTCACCAGATCAGGAGTCACATTAGAACTGGAAAAGAGATGAGGCTCACAGCGCAGATTGGAGCATTTGAAATGGATGAAGTCATGTTAGATTTGGGCTCCGAAGCCAATGTTCTCACTATGCAGACATGGGAACAGATGGGAATCCCTCAGCTTACAAGATCCCCTATCCAGCTAAGACTCGCAAATCAGCAACGAGTCTCTCCATTGGGCAGATTACCCAATGTACCTATTGATATTGAAGGAGTAAGAAGCTCTGCAGATTTTGAAGTAATCAAAATTATGGATGATAGTAGACCATACCCAGCGCTGTTAGGAATAGACTGGGCATTTGATAATTTGGCTGTCATTAACCTGAAGAAAAGACAGATGACCTTTGAGGATGACCAGATCAGGGTCATCGCACCTCTTGATCCTATTCAAGGACCAAGATATATAGAACCCATTCGCGCAGAAGAGGAAGCGCGCCACATGGAAAGTTTGTACCAGATGACCACTAACCACAGTGACTATGTCAACCCCACAGCAGACGGCCATATCAGCTGGCGATGTGATAGCTCGTGCACATCAGACTCAGATGCAGGATTGGAAAACTGGCAGAATCGTCTACATGAGGTTTCTGCAAGACGTTGCGCCATGATAACTAAATCCATTCGATGGATTGGCACAGAATTAACTGACACTCCAACTTTTGATGGTCTAACCGAAGTAACTAAATTCATACAGGAATATGAACAAAAGCTTCCAGAACCGCAGCGCATACAGGCACTGGATGTAGCATTGCGCGCTACACCCGCAAGATGGTGGATTGCGCATAAGGAGAATATTCATACATGGAAAGACTGTCGTAGATTGATACTGCGCAGATTTCAGGACACCACAGCCGAAGCGCTACGCAAATATGAAGGACAGAGTGACCCCAGGTCACACATTGAAGCATGTATTCAGCAATGGTCAGATATTCCGGAAGATGAATGGGTTCACCAATTCATCCACACATTGGATACAATTCCAAGGAATTGGTATACTGAAACAGAATTGCGCAGAGGCACTCTTACTTGGGCTCTTATGATAGAAAGGTTTCAACTTACCTTCAGCTTTGAGTCAGAACATCCAAGCATTGATCAGGCTTTGAAGTGTATTAGAAAGAAGGTATTTGAACACTATCCAGTAACAGAATATTCCCAACCAGATTGGGCTGTCCAAATAGAACATGCCCTGGAATGTTATAACTTCACCGCTGAAGATGAGGAGGACGATCCTCGCAACATCAATATCCCAGAATCAGAAGGGACGCGCAATATTGAAGGTCCTGAGCTTGATATTCCTGCCATCACAGAACACGTCAAGCTCAAGAAAGTTAACATTGGCACAGAAGCTGACCCAAAGTTTGCTTCTATAGGAGATTATTGGGATGATGAAACTGTTGCGCATGTTTCAGATTTATTACGTGACTACCAGGATATCTTTCCTACCAAGTTCACAGAAATGAAAGGCATCCTAGGAGACTTAGGAGTGATGCGCATACCTCTGAAACCAGATACCAAGCTAGTAAAGCAGCGCCCATACAGGTTGAACCCGCGCTACAAAGAAAAAGTCAAAGAAGAAATTGATAAGATGCTTGCAGCAGGTATTATTGAGCCAGTAGAGGAAAGCGATTGGATTAATCCTATGGTGGTCCAAGAAAAGAAAACGAAAGGTGAAATAAGAATTTGTGTCGACTTGCGCAAACTCAATGATGCATCAGCGCACGACCCATTTCCCACTCCTTTCACATATGAAGTACTTGATAATGTTGGAGGACAAGAGGCTTACTCCTTCACTGATGGTTTCTCGGGATATCATCAGATCAGAATCCATCCGGACGACCGCCACAAGACTACTTTTGCAACTGAATGGGGCTCATTCCAGTATACGGTAATGCCCTTTGGTCTTAAAAACGCACCTGCTATCTTCTCTAGAGTTGTTGTTGCTGTTTTTAAAGAATTTATCCACAAGTTTTTAGAAGTCTATTTTGATGACTGGATTGTATTTGGTTTACTAAAGAACCATATTGCGAATCTGCGCATGATGCTAGAAAAATGTAGACAGCATCAGATTTCCCTTAACTTGAAAAAATGTATATTTTGTGCGCCCTTTGGTATTTTGTTGGGACATATTGTATGCAGACAAGGACTTCTGATGGATCCTGCGAAGGTTGCCATCATTGCTAATTTACCGGTGCCCAACTCAGTTAAGCAATTGCGCACTACATTGGGACATACAGGATACTACAGAAAATTCATCAAAGGATATGCAAGGATCACAGCACCTATGGAAAGATTGCTGAAGAAGGATTCGAAGTTCCACTGGACAGAAGAATGCCAACAGAGCTTGGACACACTTAAAGAAAAGATGATCACAGCGCCTATTCTAGTTTTCCCGGACTGGAGAAAACCTTTTCATGTTCATGTTGATGCTTCTTCCATAGCATTAGGAATCATGCTTACACAGTCCGGAGAAGGAAGTATTGACCACCCAATTGCTTACTCCAGCAGAAAGCTATCTACAGCTGAGAAGAATTACACCACTACAGAAAGGGAAGGATTAGCTATGGTGTATGCCCTACAGAAATTCAGACACTACCTGTTAGGAGCTCACTTTAAAATGTATACTGACCATTCTGCTCTAAAATATTTGGTCAATAAACCAGTTTTAGGAGGAAGAATTTGCAGATGGCTACTGCTCTTTCAAGAGTATGATTTTGAGGTTATTGTAAAGCCAGGCAGATTGAATGCAGGGCCTGACCATCTATCCAGAATAGAGTCAGGAGAGGAACCTACGAGTCTGGAGGACAATCTGCCTGACGCACAGTTGTTTTCTATCCAAGCAGCAGACGAATATTATTCTGATATTCTTGAGTTTCTCACTACCGGACAAGCGCCGGCTGAGCTTACAATCCAGCAGAAAAAGCAACTTGTTGTTAGAGCCGCAGACTTCACTTTGATAGCAGGCCAGCTTTATAAGTTGGGCCCTGACGAAATTTTGCGCAGATGTATCTTACCACATGAAAAGAGCTCTATCATCGCAGAAGCACATTCAGGTACCGCAGGAGGCCATTTCGCAGGAAAGCCGAATGCGCAAAAGATATTAGCCGCAGGTCTTTGGTGGCCGACATTGCACAAGGACACTAAGGAATTCTGTAAATGTTGCGATGTGTGCCAGCGCACAGGAAAACCCTCAAGGAGAGATGAAATGCCGCTAAGACCCCAGATCACACTGCGTGCTTTTGATAAATGGGCCATTGACTTTGTAGGACCTATTAACCCACCAGGAAAAAGAACTGGCGCAAGATATATCATTACAGCTACTGAATACCTCACCAGATGGGCTGAGGCGAAGCCAGTTAAGAACTGCGACGCTGCTACTGCCGCGCAGTTCATTTTCGAGAACATTATCACTAGGTTTGGATGCCCAGTGATCCTCATGAGTGATCAAGGTACACATTTCCTCAATGAGACTATAGAGGCCCTTACTGAGGAATTTCAAATTAATCACCATAAGAGTACACCCTACCATCCTCAAGCTAATGGTACGGTGGAAGCATTCAATAAGATCCTTGAGAATGCCCTGACGAAAATCTGTAATCAACAAAGAGATGATTGGGACCTTAGAGTCACAGCTGTATTATGGGCTTACAGAACCACTTGCAAGAAACTAACAGGTCACACACCTTTCAGCTTGGTGTATGGACAAGAAGCAGTTATGCCCATGGAATACATTGTTCCCAGTCTCCGAATTGCGCAAATTACAGAAATGGCAGATCCTGATACTATGAATGAAAGACTTTCGCAACTGCTTGCCTTAGAAGAAGACAGACTTTTGGCCGGATTTCATCAACAGGTACAGAAGGCAAGACAAAAATCTTGGCACGACAGGCACATTAAGCATAAGCACTTTGAAGAAGGAGACTTGGTACTCCTTTATGATAGTAAATTCATCAAGTTTCCAGGCAAGTTTCGCGTGCATTGGTTAGGCCCTTTTCGGGTAATAAAAATAACAGACGGAGGCGCAGTTCAGCTTGCGAAGCTGGATGGAGAATTCCTACCTACAATGATAAACGGGAGTCGGCTTAAGCTTTATTGCGACGGCCACTCCGCCCTGTCGACATAATATATTGCTCAGGAGTGCAGATGTCCGGTGTAGTTGAAAGAGACATCACATTCAGTCTACACGGAAGCTGCGACACACCCTCAGTTTCCAGCTTCCTGCGCAGTTCCTTGAAATATCCGCGCATCCTGAATAAAAATTGCTTGAAGAGAGCTTATCGGTGCGCTCTGGCGAAGTTTTGTTTTTGGACTATCGCTCTTGCGGAGTTCCCTTTGATAAATTGCCGCTTGAAAAAGTTTTGTTGTGGACCCATAGAGGCACAGTTTCCTAAGTTGAAATGACCCGCCGGAAATTTTGAATTACAGCAGTTATGTAGCCGCGTTTGAATAAATGAAGGATAAGGCCACTATTTAAGTCTAGTCGTTCTGACGGATTCGGCTTAATCTCCGAAAGATTTGCATTTAACCCAGGCGCCGAAAGCATTAGCTTCTCCCGGAAGGCTGTCAGAACCCGTCAATCACACTAAATGCACCGCTACGACAAGGAGGATAGCGTGTTGTCAACTCATCTGTAGCCGCCTATAGCTACGTTACCCCACTTGGTCGCATTTACTATCCCCGCTGGCTATAAATACCTCACACTTGTATCATTTTCGGGTTACTGTCTCGAGTTGCATAGTTGTGTTTGAAGATCTAAATTATTGTTTTCAGAGCCGAGTGTGCAGAGTATTTTCCCTTGTTTTCAGCATCCATACCCTACGCAGGTCCGCCATTTGCTATCCAGAGTTTTGTTATTTACATTGGTTCACGACGGAGAATTTATCGACTGAAGAAGTTGTTCGTCAATTTCTACGCCGAGGCTTAGATTTCGGCATGGCCACTCCGGTGACGGCTTCGACCTACGTACACCCCGGTGCTACTGATCCCAGAACATCTCCAGGCACAAGAGCATCTCAGCAGCAGCCGGAGGAACCTGTTCCAGAGCCGCTCGCGTCTATGGTGAACTATATTCCGCCACGTCCAGATGATGCGCCGGATGTACAGATTCCGAAGAATGCAAAGTATCCAATTCCGCTACCGCCACTACCGGCTAGTGTGCGGGTAGAAGGCCAACTATTGGGAAACATTCCATTGGTTAAATTCTCTGATTTTAACCTTGGAGACTATAAGACATATCCTCAGTTCCAGTTGGACCGATATCTGGATATAGTGCATAATCCCACCAGAAAAGTTGACGAGTTTATCCCGAAAGGATTTGCAGCAAATCTTGAGCGCCCTGGACTCTTGAATTTGTTGAAGCTACCGCACTTTGGGCGTAGCAATGAAGTGAACGCAGTTGTTAAAACACTGCTATCCTGCGTTCATGGAGGTTACCTTTGGCTCGGGAGGCCAATTGATCTAAATGTTGATTTGATACACCGTATCACCGGTCTATCTAAGGTTGGTAAGGATCCCAATATCCATTTTGTGGGAAAGGAAAAGGACCAAAAATTGGCTGCAAAGCTGGTCCAGAAATATAACTTGACAAGAGGAGGTCGGGCTTATGACCTCACGACAGTAGAAGATGAGGCACTTCGCTTCACAGGAAGTCTGCTTGCAGGCAGACTTCTCACAAAGTGCCGACCAAAAGAAGTTACTGGAGCTGTCGTGGAGCTCGCTATCGCAGCTGCGGAGGGAGAACAGTACAACTGGTCTCTCTTCCTGCTAAATTCTTTTTTGGCTGATTGCCTGAATGTGCAGGACAATGCAGCCCAATCATTCCATTTTTCGTGGCTTCTAATTTTATGCGCTCTCGTCGGGTGGAAGGAGCCCCCGAATACTCAGTTCCTTCCGCGCCGCGCAGGAGAGGTTGCCGGCATGCGCTACATCAACCTCTGGGATTCCCCTAATCCCGCGAAGCGCAAGATGAATCGCGCTGTCTTTTGTGAGTACTACTATCTCCTCCGAGATACCATACAAGATATGCCAAGGCTGAGCGAGGAGACAGCCACATTGTATGAAGGGAAGTTGGCTTTTACTGCCGACATCCATCAACTTTACCTTCGGCCTTGCGACATTCCAGGTGACTGGGCGCTAGGTCTTTACAGGATGACCACAGAAGATGTCGAAGAAACCATTAAGTCGTGGTTGGACGAATGGAGAGCAGCAGCCGACATCGCACCTGCGATGCCACCCGCCGCTGCGCAAGAGAAGGATAAGGGCAAGGAAGCCCCTGAGCAAAGAAGCGATGAAGGCTCAACAAAACCAGCCACCAAGAAGCAGAAAGTGTCGCATCCCACTGAGGCCATTCCCTCGGAGATCGACAAATACTTGAAAGATCAATTTCGTGAGATGAGGAACACGCATGCTCACATCCGAAGTGCTCTAGACTTACAGTTTGTAGAATTGAAAGGTCTCGCAGGAAGGATTGCGCAGACCCATGCGCCAGCATCTACTTCGCAGGTGCCACAAGAAATTCCAAGTGATGAGCGAGTTGAAGAACTCACAGAAAGGCACACTGTCGTGCATATTCCGCCTACCAGCATGACACTTCCAGATCCTCTAGCTGAACTACAGGTAAGCACAGTTGGACCTGTAGAAATTAATTTGTCTATAATTCCTATAGAGACTCTACAGCTTGTACAGGAGAAAGTTTCTCTTGAGTTGAGAGCTAGAGAGCTCTCTACTTTCCAGGCAAACCAACGACTGCAATCGCAGGAGATAGAGCTGAAAGAAAGTCATAAGAATATCTCTGCGAAGCTTGCACTCTATGAGGCGCAAGACACCGGCATCAGAAACGCAATAGAAGAGATTGCCCAGGAACTGCCGGCTTGCGAGATTCAACCAGACCTCCCTCTGGTTGCAAAAGTTCAAATTATTGGCGAAAGGGCGAAAACCCTGGAGCAAGAAATAGTTGCTATGGCAGAAGGCCATAGAACCCAGATTGCTGAGCTAGAAGCTCGCGTTGCTGCGCATCTTACGGATGATGCGCAGGTACAATTTGAAGCACTGAGCAGAGCTTCCACACGGATGAAAGATCGAGTACAGGAAGCCAAGAACCTGATGAACCAGGCTATGGAAGCTTGGACAGAGCTTGTGAACCTCCCTTTTAAAGTGGGACTGTCAGAACAGGTGCAAGCTGCAGAACAGTCTCTCACTGTTCTCAATGAAGAAGCTAAGGCCCTAACAGGCCTACCAAAAATGAAGAAAATGGGCGAAGTGCGCAAAATGCAGCAGCAACTGCACAAGCTCAGAACCGAAGATGAGAAGCTCACCAACAGCATTCAGCCATTCATGGATGAGTATGCTGAAATCGTTGGCCAGGTTGAGACAAAAATCAAAGAGATTGCCGAGTCTCAGGAGATCATTGATACACTCACTAAAGACAAAGCGACCGCAGAAACGGTGCAAACAGCTGATGAGTGTATTGAGGAATTGGACTCCGCTATTGCGAAGTGGCAGAAAACATTCGCGGAGATTCAAGCAAAAGCAGATGCGCAAATCAAACGACCACGTGCTAGTGCGAGTGGCTCGAGGGCGAGCCACAAGTGAGTGTTGGGGGCCTGTTGGGGCCAAGGTCGCAGCTATAGTAAAAGCTGCGAATTTTGGGAAAAAGCACGAGTATGGAAGGAAAGTGCTAATTTTGGGACAAGCACTAAGTTTTGGGTAAGAAGGAGACGGTGCGCAGTACGGTGCCAGATGGATGATCTCAGCGCAGATCACGGACCGGAAATTGCGGAGCTCGCGCGCACGTCATCGAAGAATGAAGGTGGCTCAGCTACCATAATAAATAAGGCGATGGAGTAGAGGGCTCAGCTACCCTCATTTAAAGGCTCAATACAGAATTTATGGTTGCTCGGATCAAGGAGGAGCAACGGACCAGAGCATTGAAGGCGAAGGACGATCGCCCATACCCACAATCTGCGCCGGAATTCATGGAGCCTGCAGGAAGCGGCGACGTGACTGCAAGCGGCGCCTACAGTACACCTAGCCATGTGCGTGGTTAGGGTTTTTGGGAATCACTGCTGGGAAAGGCCCACAGTTTTGTAAAGGTGTGACCGTCATGGCCACCTATATATATGAATAATTGTAATGGGTAGACGGTTGGAGAGTTAGAGAGAGTTAGATGTTAGACTGTTAGATAGCCAGTCTAAAGGATAGATCATGTGTTGATTATCCTTCACTGTATTTTCTACCCAGTGTGTAGAACTAGAGAGGAAATTGGATAGCCGAGGAGCTAATCCCTGAGTTGCCAGACAGTCTGAGTCGACGTCTGTGCCTTTGTAATCTCCATAGAGAGGAGACTAGATTGAGAGAAGGGCTCCCAGCTGTGTGCGTGGAGTTTCCTGGAAAGATCTAAGGCTGCAGCTGTGTGCGCAGCATATTGTATAACTCTATCATTTTCCGGTTAATATAACACTCCCGTGGACGTGGTTTTCCTCGAGGAGATGAGCTTCACATATATCTTCTTGTTATAATGTTTGCGTGAATAATAACTGTTTAAGATCATTACCTGTGAGTACATCTTTTGCATCATCTTTGCGACTGTTTGAGTGAGTGTAGGAAGGTCCTTTATTGTTATAATCGCCAAGTATAGAAGTAGTGGTGGAACGCTGTCGTTGCAGCGACCGAGCTTCGCGTGACTGCGATGAGTGCGCAGGACGAGAAGGTATTTTAGCACATCGATGCAAGGAATAGGCACCTTCCGCGCCCGGAGGACGAGACTGCGCAGTGGGTCTGCAGGAAGGAAGGCATCCGCGCAGTGGCGTCGCGAGGCCTGCGGGAAAGTCCGACCGCCGATATAAGGGGAAGAAGGAGATATATAGAACAATCTCAGCGTCACCACGGTTAAGGAAAGCTGATTCCTTAACCCCCCATAGCCACTTCGGGTGAGACCTCGAGCTGCCGCGCAGCTCGTTGCCGAGAGGGCCAGTGCGCCAAGGGGTTTTGTTGCTGCGCTTCATTAAAACCCGGGTCTGCCCAGAAAAGCAGCCAACAAACCCCTACTAACCTATACTAACTTATTAACGTCCTATAACCTATACTAACCTATACTGACGTATACTAAGTTATATCAATTTATAATCAATGTCCTACACTAACCTATTAAACTATACTAACCTATTAACCCCAAACCCCGCCTAATACCTCAACTCTCCAACCATGAAATGCATAAACCATTTAACACAAAACCGGCCCTAATATTCCTGTCACTGATCGATAATCCTGTCACTCTATTCGATAGTGTGTTTCAGCATTTTTTGGAGGGAAAACTCCACCTCCTCTGCATCTGTTTCAGACTTGCGGTTTGGTTTGTGTGACGGGAAACATAGTTCGAAGGGTAGTGATGAATTAACAATCTAATTCAGTGATCGATAAGTGGTTTCTCCATTTTGTCGAGGGAAAATAGCACCTCCTCCACATATGTTTCAGACCTGTGGTTTGGTTTGTAATGTGGCTCCATTTTTGGTGGGAATCTCAACTTCAATTTTGACTTAACCGGTGTTAAGCGACGACGCAAGTGTTTCCTTTGCACAAGCACAAGTAGGATCAAGAGCAGGGGTTTCGATTGCAAAATCAGGAGCAGGAGAAGGATTGGTCTCTGCAATGTCTTGGTATGTGGCCACATTTCATCTTGAACCCTCCTACACTTGAATTTCGTTCAACCCATTAGTAGAGCCTACTATATGACCCTTCCTCTTTCCTAAAGCTTCGATGCCTACTGTATTCATGGATGAGGAGTGTGTTTGTAGTTTTTTGTTTGGTGCCCTTCGAGGTTTCTATAACTCCGTTTCGAATTGGGGCTAGTCGTGGGAAGTGAGAAATTGTAATGGGTTTGACCCATAATGGGAATGTAATTCGTATGAGTAGTTTGGTATTTGTTTATGGTGTGTTTAATGTAATGAAGTATGCCCATTGTGGGTGCTTATGACTTGGTCGTGGCCATGAATGGTTGTAACCCTGTTTGTAACTAA
Organism: Larix kaempferi; assembly: GCA_027924585.1. NCBI lineage: Eukaryota > Viridiplantae > Streptophyta > Pinopsida > Pinales > Pinaceae > Larix > Larix kaempferi. The sequence continues at coordinate 4,146,296 of BSBM01000369.1, forward strand.
TCTAAGGTTTTGACTTACATTTGTTTTGGTATTCGCTTACTGTGTTGCTCTAAGTGATGGATTGGGTATCGTATAAATTGTTTAAATGGTTGCAATCCGGAACATGTTGAAATGCATAACTTTCATTTGGGTTATGTGTATCAATTCGTAGATAATACGAATGCTCTATTTGTAATTCGCCACCTGTAGGTGACAAAAATGACTCTGCGTGTAGATTGATGGTTTGGAAACTGAATTGGGGTTTCGCTGTGTGTAAATACTAGGTCTGTTTCTATTTAAACATGAGTTTTTATACTCTGCTAAGCGATTGGGTGAGAATCGACCTTGTCACTATACGTTGTTGGAAAGAGTCTTTAGTTTAAATGATTTTGTGTTAGCTTGATGAAGCGATCATGTAGCTATTTGTTTTGGACTCTCGGTGCAAGTATTTATTTGTTTGGCTAAGAGATTCGAACCTGTAGCTAAAATGTTTGGAAAACGATTCTATATTATGAGTTTTGACTTTCATGAAGCAATTGTGTAACTTAATGTTTTTGGTTCTGGGCTCAAGTATTTTATGTTTGAGAAGTCATCGAAAACACACGATGTGTGTTTCGACTTTGGAGTTTTGGTCTGTAATACTGGTCATTTTATTTATTTAGTGTTTCTCCTTTGGTGAGATTCGATCTCTGTGTTATTACATTTTGAAATAGGATGTATTTGTTAAGGGAAAAGAGTTGGGTAAGTGCTAGCTGGTAAATCGCATTGGTTCTAAATTATGTTCTCGATTGTGCCTTCCCAATCTTCAAGAATCATTTTTCCTTTGGGATTGCTTTCTATAATGGCCAACAATCTACTTGGCAATGATGGATATCCCTGCTAGTTTGCATGGCACATGCTCTAGATGATACATGGTGCATATAAAAGGTTATAAGAATATATAGATGGAATTACTACCTGTTAAGAAAAGTTATATGGCATAATGTGAAGATAATAAAAGACAGTTTGATCAACGCTAGTAGTATTCACTAAAATTTTATGGTCTCACGTGATACACATTAATGGATTCATTCATGTGATCTGACAGCTGTGGGGTGGTTGTGTTCTTAATTACAAATATAATCTTGTTCTTCCTAAAAAAGTAGTTTGTTAGTAGTGACCTGTTTCAGTTTGTATTGTAATCAATGCAGCTGATATAATGGGGAAAACTCAGTTAGTTTAAATAGGCGAGTTTATTTTTGGTTAATTAGGTACAAGCTGGGAGGTGGGCAGGTTTAGGCTCTTATGTTAACTTGTTAATATGTCATTTATTGAATAATTAAACATACTAATACTGACAATAAGATATTCATCAATAGAAATGGATAGTACATTACATATTTTCAACCTTTAGGGCCTGAAAAGTGTTATAAGATTCACCAACCAGATTTTTTTTTGACAAATGGCTGGGTAGAAAATTTTCACAAAGATCATGACATGAAGAAGATTTTAGTTAGTTGGTGGTAGAGGTAAATAGGTTCATATCTAGGAAAGATGGCATGCATTTTATTAAAAAATTGATGTTTCCATAATATATGTCATGGCTATTATGTGTAGGTTGTATGGAAAACAAGAGACTACACTTACCTCAATGCAGTTGGGTTCCTATTATTTATATTGTGGTTACATCAATTGCAGTTTTTAATTGGGAACCTTTCTTGTCTTTTTCCGTGCATAAATCTATAGAGATTGCCTAAAGTGATAGTCCTGAACTCTTCCCTACTTTCTACATGGCCTCTGATCTTTTAGATATAATTTGTGCAAGCAATTATTTTCCAAAAGTTCGTTGGAGTTGGAACCTAGGGTGTAACCCAGTTCATGGATGGAGAATTAAATAAGGAGAAAGGTTGTGAACCCCTTACATTCCAACACATAAAACTAAAAAAAATTCCCTTTTATGGGTCTGTTCCAAAAAGTGTCATCCATCATTACCACTAGTCAATACCCAACAAAAAAATAGACCACATATGTTTTCACAAGAGTAGAAGAACAATCTCAAACTCTACTAAAGCACCAGGGGGCTTATTGCTCCATATACCCATTGGACTTAGTCCAATTATACATTTTTACCCATATCTATTTTTTTATGTTGTACATGCTAGCACTAGTAGATTTGAACCCAAAATTGGATGAGAAAATCCGACGAAAAGGACTGTGTCGTCGGACTTTCTTTCAAAATTACAATTTTTGATTACTGCTCAACAAGGCTGCCACAATTTGTAAATTTGTGTTTTGGATGCTTGCTTGGTGTGTTTTAATGCATATTACAAGTCTAATATTACAAATTACAATAAGCATTTATTGTAGTTTGGATGTTTTTTTTATCTTTAGCATTCACACTTTGTATAAGGATTACCCCATGCGGTTTAGGGTAGTATTGTAGCAGCTTTAACACTTAGAATATAGTAGCTTCAAATTTGGACTGTGGTGGCTTCATAAAAAAACAAGTTGTGGTATAGTTTCCCGGCCAGTTGTGGTTACTATTTTTTTATTCAGCTCATGAAGATTTATATGCAGTTTATTGTTTCTACTACCCTTGTCTTTTTGTGAAGAATGATTGAAGAATGTTATACGTGTTCCTAGAGAATTATGAACATGGATATGTACAATTCCTTATATTTATTATCACTTTGTTTAATGTGATGAATTCATTTGCATGACTTGAGTATATCTAAAGCTCTCCTTGAGGTCCCATGAATGAACTTGAACACTTGTTGCATTCATTTAATTTGAAAGAGTAGTTATAGTTTCAAAGAACTCTCTCCTTACCTTAGCTAGCATTCATTGAAAGGAAAGGCTTATTTTATTCATATGCATTTGCATGGTTTGAGTCAGTCATCACACCACGAGTTGCACTTCCATCCCCTGACTGAGTAATACAAACATTAAAATTTAACTCGTTAACTCAACACACTTTAACCTTGCTTGAGGATAAAAAGAACTTGTTAGTTAGGTAGGACACTGGGGATAGGCATCCAAATAATTCCCCCTTGTCATTATCATCCGAGACATAGTTGTTGTCCTCTAGGGTGATAAAATCCTCTTTTACTTGTTGACACGGTCATCGACCAGTTTTTGAAGGGGCCTCTTGTTGTTTCAGGGGTTAAACCACTGCGAGATTGAGAACCGGACAGACTCTGTGGAATGCCACACTCCACTTATCCCTAACGCAACATCAATCATTGTATTCCTTGTATTCTCTGGCCACCATACTGGTGATACAAGGGTGATAGGGTAGAAGCGTCATAAACCTTTTCCGACGTACCATGAACGAGGTAGCTTAGTGACTTTTCTACTAGGGATCTTTTACCCAGGATCCCTTTCGGTAGAGGGATATCCTTCCATTATTGGTCTCTATTTTTGTATTGTTCGACTTGGATTTCATCACCTTGCAAAGGATAAAACTTGTTGAGGTCTCCAGCTCTTAGTTAGGAGGTTTTGCTTGCTATTTCACCTTTTTAGAGGGTCTTTTTCTTTTTAGTGCTACTTGTTGGCATTCTGGCCACTTTTGTTTCAGCTCACTTACTGTGACACCGGTCCCAGTACAGTTTTTTGAGCTTATTTGATGATGGGTGATGTCCTCTTCTCCTAGGTATTCGAGATGGTCGAGTTAGATGGTCTTCTCAAGGGACTTAACACCTCTTGATGGAGCCACTGATGCTTGACCTTAGGAGTAGTCTAGAGGACCACGTGATCACATCATCCGTGTGGACTTTTCTGTTTACTGTGATGATGGTCTTTCAGGTTATATGGAACAATGGTACATTTGAGAGAGATGATTGGTATGTTGTACCCCACCTTGGTTGATTGTCTTATGGTCCTTCCATTTTGTCGATAATATTTGTGTGGTACCTTGCCTTTTACCTTTTGGGTCTTTTACTCATCTCGGTATATCTTTTTATTTGTACCACCTTTTATGTTTTTGGTCTTGTGGGTACTACGGTAGTTTGTACACATTTGAGGTACACACCCTAATTTTTCCAAGTTGTTATGAGTCTTTATACCTTTTGGTGGTCCTATTTGAGTTACAAGAGGTAGTTACAAGGAGCTATTGCATATATTTGACATTATTTGACCTTCCATATCTTTGGCATGTCAAATAATAGGTAGTTACAAGGAGCTATTGCATATAAGAGGTAGTTACAAGGAGCTATTGCATATATTTGACATTATTTGACCTTCCATCTCTTTGGCATGTCAAATAACAGGTAGTTACAAGGAGCTATTGCAATATATATTTGACCTTATTTGTACCTTCCCCACAATGGTTGATTTACTTTTGGACCTTACACCCTGTTGTTTATTGGTCTTGTGGTAGCTTGTCCTTTAATTTTGGTCCTTTAATTTTTTTGTGGTACCTTGCCTCTCACCTTTTGGGTCTTTTATTGATCTTGAGATATCTTTTGAATTGTACCGCCTTTTTTTTTTTGGTATTGTGGATATAACTATGGTAGATTGTCCACATTTGAGGTACTACACCCCCTTAGTCCCAAGGGTTATGAGTTTAATTTATACCCACTCTTTTCTTTTTTACTTGTACCTTACTAGTTGGTTTTTTAACTCTTTGGTTGGTCCTTGTACCTTACTGGGGGTTGTGAGTCTCTTTGGCCTCAGTTTGCTGGCTGTCATCTCATCTTTATTGTGATTGTACTGAGCCTTTTGACTATCATTGACTTTCTTTGATTGGCCGTACCAATATAGCTAATCATCTCTCGCTCTCTCATTTGTACTAACCCTATAATAGGGTTAGTTGGTTCCTAGAGTTGATTGGCCTCTAAGAGGCATAGTCATTTCTGAAAGTAACTCTTCTGAGTATATTACAGGAAACGTCTACACCCAGGTAATTAAATATGTGTTGGTTATAAGACTTAATTAGTAATCAAAGTGTTGGTAATCAAATATGTGGTAAATAATTTGAATTAAGTAGTTAAGGCTTGTCCTATCATACAAAATTGTTGGTAATCAAATTATATTTGTTGGTAAAGAATTTTAAGAGTGGTGGAACTCGACCTCGACTGAACTTGTGAGGGAAATTATCTTGGATAATAAGTGTCCTGACAGAAAACTGAGTAGAACTATGACTTTATTTCTTGAACCATGACCTTATCATAACTATAACAGATTGCTCCAGACTTCCATTTGTGAGCTAAACAACACAATAAAATTTGTAACAACAAAAGCAAATTTTGCAAGATGGAAAGCATTGTTCTGATGTTATAACTGTATTGTTCATGAGCACATTTCTGGGAAAGCAAAAATCATTCCTGACTTTATAACAAGAGAATATTTGACACAGAAGTGTGTTAATTTTTAAGAAGCGGGCCTAAAGCAAGCGAGCCTGAAACAAGTGAACCTGGTGCAAGCGAGCGTAGAAGTTCAAAGCGGAATCTAGTGGTCCCATAACCCACAAGTAAACATGAAAATCTTTGCTTGGACCGGAGGAAAAAATCATATCTACACTATCAATGATAATATGAGTTGGTTGGATTATATGCAAGACTGGAAACCTAGGTGGGAGTTGAGACATGCTGAAGTATTAGATGCTAACTTACAAGGATCTGATGCTTTTATTAGACTAGTGCCAGAACTCAGAAGAATGCCTATGGGATCTAGTATTGACATACCATAGATGATTTAGAACAACTCCTTGAGAAAAGTAGTTGATGCAAGTAATTGGTTAACTCACCTATACCATGATCTTAACCTAATATCGACAGAGGGCTCTACACCTCACCCCCGGGCTACGACTAGAACAAAAATACTACTGTATTAACCAGATACGTTCTTTGGAAGCATGGCCACATCAAGATGCTAGTCTCCAGTTTCCAAGTACTACACACACTTATGAAAAATATAAAAAATTATGGTGGAAATTCATGAGAAAAGAAAATAAAGATAGAACATATTATACCATGCTAAATTTTGGACCTCAAATGACACATATCCATGAGGATCCTGCATGGTTCATCCCTGATTGGACTAGAGACTAGTGGCGGTCATTCAGCATCAACCTGACAGCATTAGATCCAGGTGCTATTTATAATCTGAAACGGGAAGTTGGAGAATCTCTCGAACAGGTCAAAGATATTTTTCATACAAAGCTTACTGAGGCTCAAATCCTTTGGTACTATGTTAAAAATGAATGACATCGGCTTTTCAAAACCCACATAGACGTCCACATGCATCAGAATAGACACGTGGTCCTGAGGTCTGTTTATTCAAAGGCATGGGTTGTTGAATCCAACGTCTTTCGAGAATTGTATGGTCCCCCATACTCTGATGAGATGTAAATATCTCAAAAGTATTTGGCTATGAGTGGGGCCTGTCCATTCAAATTATCAAAAAGATTGAAAAGAAAGTCTTTGTAACTATGTCATGATAATATAAAGAAATCCCTACTTTTCTCTCTGTCAATATGATTGAAAATCTATGTTATGTATTAAACACCCTAAGTCAATATTACAAGTAATTGTCAAAAGGCAGCATTAGTTGGGAGTATGACTGAAAGCTACCATTTTTCAAAACAGCTTACATGTTTACGGTTCCGTTTTTGCTTGATTCAATTACTTTCAGTCATCTAAGAAGACCATGATTGAATAAGATTATACAAGTTTCACAACATTGTATGAAATATTGTTTTTGAAGATTTGTGAACACTTATTAACCACTTAAAATATCTTACTTTTGAAAGTCTTAAAAACTTTTAGACGTTTTCCATAATGGTTAGTGATTTTTATTTTATATTATTATTGTTGAATATAAATATCTTACTAAATGTGATTGGACTTCAATTAATGAGTTAATGAACCCAAACTGATGGGATGAGAGAGACTTTAGGGAAATGACGACACATCTGATAATTGGATGGTTTGATATGGGAGTCAAGACCCAAAGGAGCAATAAAATAAAGCTCATAATTGCATGAATTTGTAATCATAAGAAAGATAAAGTTATCATCTTCCTCATCGCTTGAATGCCTACATGTTGAGAAAGGAAATGAGGATAAAGTAACATTATAAAAGGCGCGACACATAACCTTTTAAGAGGCGCTATGCCTTGCGGTCGTATCTAAATGTTTTTCCCATGTTGCAGGTAGAACCAAATGGGTATTTGTCAGATCAGTCTTCTTCGAGCGAGGGGAGTTTAGGAAGGCTAGAGGAAAGTGAGACATCCAGTAGGTCTAGAAGAGTTGTATATTCAACTAGATGTCAAAAGACCAGAAGAAAATTTGAGAAACGCAATAAATTTTTTCACGGTAAAGGGGGGTCATGTTCCTATGGTGATGAGACAAAAGACGACCTCGAGGTGCCCTTAAGGTACAGACATTTAGTGAAACAATGGGTACCCAAGGATCTTCTTCAACCGAACATAGATTTTTGTGTGAAAAATAGGATATATCGAATAGCACCATTGTCAATACATGGTTTCAGGTTGTTCAACATGGATGGCAAAAGGGTCCCTTACAACACATGTACATAATTGATGGAGTATGTTGGACCCTGTTACAACTACAAAGATTGGATGCGCCTAGTCCAATTTACAAAAAGTATGCGTAGCTATGGATTGTCAACAAACTATTTACAGTTGAAAGACAAAAATCAAAATAAAGGAGCAACATTGTACATGGATGGAAGGCCAAAGGCCACAGGGAATATTGCGGGGTTTATAAACAATACACAACCAGGGTCTACAATTAAGCAACCAAACTGCGAATTTGAGGGGCATGAAGGAAACCGTGTTTTTGTAGTTGCCATTAAATCAATATATGCAGGGGAAGAGTTGCTTATTAATTACAATTTGAACCGAGTAGATACAAAAAAGGTTACTATGGGAGTGGTACATATAACAATTTACCCAACCTTTTATTAATGAATTTACAATATTAAGGATTTTTTCATTAGTTTATTTCATTTAAATTTTCCCCATTTACTTCACAGGCTAGTGATCGAGATAAAGCACCGCCAACAGATGGTCAGAGGAGTACATATTCCTCGAGGGATCAGGTATACATCTTTGTAATAGTGTAAATATAATAAGAAAAAATAGTTGACTTTCACTATGTTTTTTATTTAGGTTTCTGTAAGGGGCAACTCCCAGTTATTAGCAGATCGGGGCAAGTCACCTATGAGCATCGATCTGAGGAGTGGATCACGATCCTCTACGTTGTAGGTATAATCCATTGGAATTGTTCATATAATTGTAGGAATCTATCATGATATAACTCAATAGTCTTTTATATTTTTTTGTTGCAGCCCGATGAATTGTTGTATGAAACAGCATCAGAAGAATGTCTAGTAGATCCTGAAGTGGCTGAGATCCTTAAAGATGATAGACATACTGGTGAAGCCACAAACCGGTTTACGATAATAGACAAATTGTTGGAAAAATATATTGAGGAACTCATTTCTCTGCTCATCAAGTTTCCACAGACAAGCATGTACCTGGCAAGGATTGAATTGTTGGAACAGAAATCTGAATCCTTGGAAGTAAGTTGAGGAATCTTGATTCATAAAATAATTCATTTATAACTTTATAATTTTCTCTTTTATATGATAGTACTCAACGTGTAAGACATGGTTTGCATTTACAGAATTATCGGAAAACACACAATAGTGGTGGAGGAGATGTTGGCCGCAACGAGGCTCGTGGAGAGACGTGGCATCATGAGCAAACGAATCCATGTACTACATCAAATCCTTCACCATTGTTGTCGACTAAAGAGTCGGCAACACGTTCTGACACACTAGGGACCCCAACTGTGATCGCACCGGCTGTTGGTGACCGACGCACACCAGATCGTCGACCGAAAGAGGTCGACAACGAGAATCTTGGTAATATTGATATCAACCTAGTTGCATTTCCAGGATCTTCCCTGCCACTAGCATGGGAACAATGGAGGTAAAATTTTTGGTCAACGCCGATCTCGTCCCAATAAAAATCGATAAGGTCCCAGGTAATTAATATACATTGATTAAGTTACTGTTTATAACTTCATTGTAATATACCAATAAAACGTTTTCTTTCAACTAATTATGATCATGGCATGATCGTTTCGCAGGAAATGACGTTTTCTATAAACAAATGAATGACGCGTACTTGGAGATCTTCGGGCCCACCATCCGAGAAAGGTGGGATAAAAAACGGAAATGTTTAAAAGATGAAGTCATGCATCGGTTGGTTGGCCTGTTCAGCGACAAAACCTTTAATAAAGTTGAGGTCATGAAAAAGGCTTGTCAACATGTGAAGGTTGTCCGAGACCAATATAGGATACACCTTGAAAAAAACACTAAGTATGAGTGCCCTCCAATGATTTCACCAATGGAGTGGAGAGCTCTTGTGGATGATGGAAGGGAGAGGGCTCAGAGAAGAGAAGGAAAGATAACACTAGGCTCAGGGAGGTATGCAATACTTTCCGCAATGTAATTCAAAACCTTATTATTATTGAATATTTCTATATCGAACTTGGAGCATCTAACGTATTTCAACACTTGCATAGGCTTCCAGACACATCAAAGGCCACAAAGGAAAGAGTTGAAAAAATAGGTCAGCACAACCTTGGGCCTGGTGGTTATTCCAATTTTGCGGCACGATTTGTAAGTTTCGATAAACCAATAGTGCATGCAAATAATAAATTGCAATTTTTTTTTTGTTTTATTGCAAAGGAAAATTTTAATTGTAGTTCACCATATTTCAAGTGCAGAGCATGTAGAGGGTGAAACTGTATAGGTTGAGCTTGGACAAGAACATGAACTACATGATGTGGCCACACCAGGTAAAAAAACACCTTTGTAATGTTTTTTTTAAATTTGATATTGTCATTACAATATCAAAATACAACGATGTAACATTTTCACATTGTTGCAACAAATCCGAACCCCTTGCCACAGACATCACCACAAGCGCTTGATGAAGAACCAAGAAATGGAACAGAAAGTCCAGGGGTAGATGCCCCTCTTAGAGATTATTTACCAATTATGAAGAGAAGAAAAATTGCTAGTAAAAAGAAGTCACTCGAAAAATGTACTCGTCTAATTATTTTTGATAATAATATATCGTCCATGATTTTTGGCCTAATGAATGAATGAATGGTTTAATGGTTTAATGATTTGGTGTAGTAAACTGTTACCTTTATTGAATGTCATTTTTTATTGAATGAATGTGTTGAATGAATTAATGAATGGTTTATTGAATGTTATATTTTATTGTATGAATGTGTTGACTTAATGAAATAATTGTTTAATGAATGTTAGGCTTTATTGAATGAATGGTAGATGAAAGTTCATGATGAAATATGGATGAATTTGCATGTATTTCTTTTTTTCAAGTACATGCATTGGGTATGGGGAATTGAGAGTGATGTGAGGGGGGGGAGGGGCCATAAGAGCTTCCACCTTCACGTGGTTGGTCCTGTTCAGTAGAGAATATTAAATTATTCTCGAAACAGAGATGAGCTCAATGAATGGCTATGATGCTGGCTTTCTACAACCCACTAGCGTGTCATCTAAATTTTGACAATTTCTTGGAGCTTGTTGTGATGTTTGGTTGCTCATCATAACCAATTTCGAGTTTCCACAACTTCAAAGGATGAGTAAATGATGCACTAGAATCAATATCCTTAACCTTCTCTTTAATTTCATTGGAATCAATATCCTTAACCTCACATTGAACCCTTCCAAAATGGTCTATTTACCATTGAAGCCTAGCTTTTGAAGCATGATATTTGCAACTCATCTAGCATACACCAACAACAATTAGAAACATGCTTCCTATTGTTAATGTTCATCATTTTTTATGGCTGCAACTTAACTAAGGATATTCGAACCTGCGACCTATGTCTATTCCCAAGTCTAACACCTTCAAGCTTGAAATGCAACTGACAATGGGAGACCACCTTCAAGCAGCTTGATTCATTCTGTATGCATTTCATAGTGGGAGAGGATGGGCTACCACCTTCCTTGATTCATTATGCATGCATTTGACTATGCAACAGTCTCAAATCCCCTCTGCGATTTCCATAAATTAGTTTCTCAATTCAGCATGACCCATGCCTGCTGTCCGAAGAGTGTTGCTAGAGGTCTAGAGTTTCATCCTAGAAACGGTAACGATTCATGGTATTATGTTTCCCTTCGGCTGCAATATGACAAACTAAAATCTCTCATACGAAGGTTTGTTTGACAAATGTGATGGTTTCAGTTTCTCGATTCAGCATGACCTAAACAGTCACATTTGTCAGACAAACCTTTGCAGTGGACTATGAGTTTTCCATATTGTAGCTGAAGGGAAACATAATACCATGAATCGTCACTGTTGCCAGGCTGAAACTCAAGATCATTGGAAACACTCCTTGGATGATGGGCGTGGTTCATATTGAATTGAGACACTAATTTAGGAAAAACGCAGTGAATCTCAGACCATTGCATAGTGAAATGCATGCAGAATGAATGAAGAGTACTGGGTGTCGAGAGAAATGGTTGTGGGACTTTGTATGAGAGTAAATGGCGATGGGAATTAATTGACAAGGTCAGGCTTGAAGTTGGTAGCCTTGGGACTAGACATAGGTTGCAGGTTCGAATCTCCTCAGTTTAGTTCGTACCTGGTTATTCTTTCGATGCAAATTATAGATTTTATTTATTTTCCTTTGTCAACTTTACATATCCCTTTATGTGTTTTGTTTGGTTTCCTTTTTTAACATTATGTATCCCCTTTTGATAATCGGAATTGTTAATATCAAGTCACTCGAGAATGAACGTAAAGAGGATTTCCACGGAAATATGTTCCATCCAAACCTATCAAGTGTACTTTTAGGTCAAAAATATTCTTGTAACAAAGCGATGAAAGATCTTAGAAGAAAATGTAACAAAGCCCTGAAAGAAGTTCACGTAACATAGTGGTTTGTGTTTGCAGGAATCCTTCCTTTTATCCACTCTATTTTCTTTTGTTGCACTTTGAAATTCATCTGCAATGATATCAACACACTACACATTATTGGAATAAAATGTTCACATTTGCATATTCCACTACTACATCTAATTAAATATCATCTCCTTGCAACTCCACCATTGTAACACCACTCTCTTCTATAGTTTCATCTTCTACAACAACACGACTCACTACTGCAACATATATCCATTACAACTTTTCCATTGTTTATTGAGTTTCTTGTACAAGCTCGACCTTTACCCCCAATCTTTTCCTTATTGTATTTTGCTACAATCAATTCTTATACACCTTTACTTGACTTGATAGCTTGAATATTAAATAATGCTAAGTATGGTTTTAGCTTGGAGTGAACACTTAGAGTTGTCGTTTCAAGGTTGATAATAAAATCCACCTTTTAAATAATCGACTATTATAATAATTAGAAAATATTTTCAACTTTATTATAAAGGTAAAGTTAAATTATTATATTAAAATCATATATAATTTATAAATTATTTTATAATAATAATTTAAACTTATTTGGCTTTGAAAAGGAATGAGGCATGGGACAACTTTAGGCATGGTACAAATTGCCATTTGCAATGAAGTAGGAAGTCTATAATATACCTTAATTTGGACAATGAAAGGCAATGGTCGTTTAAACATGACTTCACAAAGTTCAAGACTCCGAGGGTGTACTAGAAAAAAAAAGAGGAATTGTAGCATTATTGTTTTTTTTTTTTTAATTTTCCACCTGTGTCGGATAACCGATGGCCATGGAAAAGAAACCAACGACGTCGGTGCCCAGTCATTTTCATGTGGGTTAGACATTGGTTTTCAGACCTCCATAATGCACAAAACCGACGATGTTTCCATAGATCCAACGGCAAACGACGTCGGATCCAGGCCATTTTTAGGTGTGAGGGGTGTCGGTTTACCGACCACCACAGTGAAAAAAACTGACGGATATGCTATAGATCCGACCGCTAAAGACGTCAGATTCAAACACTTTTCGGTTGTGAGGCACGTCGATTTACCGACCAACACAATGAAAAAACCGATGGCTATGCTATAGATCCGACAACCAAAGACGTCGGATTCAAATGCTTTTCGGTTGTGAGGGACGTCGGTTAGCCAACCTCCATAGTGATAATAAACCGATGGCTATGCTATAGATCCAACGACCAAATAGGTCGAAGTCAAACACTTTTCGGTTGTGAGGGATGTCGGTTATCCAACTGATAAAAGCGTCGCATAACCGACGAAGTCTGAGCCGTCGATTTTGATTCGAAATTGGACTAACATTAAAAATTTACTGTGGTTGTCGGATAGTCGACCACAAAAGGTAGAATTTCTGACTTTTTGGCCGTCAGTTTTTGGGTCCAAAAAACCTAGTGTAAGATTCTTCGAGACCTTTTAGAGCATTGATAATTTGTGGATGTATTTCCAAAGAATGCCATCTTCACTTGGAACAATTGGTGTGGAGGGTTGATTATAATATGCTCATCACGTGGCTTATAAAATGTCTCAATGAGACACCATTTTGTGGACCATGATGCTTATGAAATATGCCCATAATGGTAGGATGGACAAAGCTCAACAATGTTTAATAACATGCTTGAGAATAATGTTGTCTCATGGAATGTTGTGATTTGGGATTGCATATAAAATGGAAAAATCAAGGAGGCTCACAAATTGTTTAAAAGAATGGTACAATGGAGATATGCATTGTTTCAAGCATGGAGAAATGTTCTTACATTGGTATAGTTGTTTCTTTATTTGGACCTAATAGATACTTGGAGTGGATTTGACATACCAGTTACAATTACCAACAGAAATTGCCAAACGGTGAGGGCATTCCATCATGGTACCTTTTAAGATTATCATCATAGTTTGGACATTGATCTTCATTTGTCGAAGACATGCCTAGTGAGGAATTTGAGAGAGTAAAAGAATGTAATATGTGATTAATGTGTCAAGGGAAAGGGACAAATACAAGGCAAAAGCTAGCCATTTACAAGGTGGGAGGACACATTAATTAAACTCAAAACCTCACACATCCAAATATGCCATGTAAGTAAGGATAATTCTTTTGCATCAACCTTACCATCTTAGTCCATTTTGTCTCTAGGAATCATGTGACATTAATAGGCCTATGTCCACCATACAAGCCCTATAAAGGGAATCTTTATCATGTAAGTGGAATATACTGTTCATTTCAAGTTTGCACACTAAGGATGGCTCTCATGGCCTAGTACATGTTCTAGGGTAAACATATAAAGTCCTAGGCCATAACATTTTCCTCAAGGGATCGGGGCCCACAAATGGGGCCCTAGTCCATAACGTCATCTCTATGTGGGAAATATTTGGCTTACAAGCAAGAAATGGCCATTTCAAGCTCTATGAGACCAAGAATGGTTATCATTGATTGGGTCATATTATCAAGTCAAAACATAAAATCTAATGGTAAGGGGCTTAATTCTAATGACTTTTAGGGGGGGGGGCTCCAACAAACCACCTCCAAAAGCTAATTTCTCATGGCTTTTAATGGGAGTGCCAAAAAACGGCCTCCAAAAGTTCAATTCTCATGAGTTTTAAGGGGTGTTCCAAAAAAACCACCTCCAAAAGTTCAATTCTCATGACTTTTAGTGGAGGTTTGGACAAACCGCCCCCAAAATTTATGAGAATTGGGATTTTATGGGGACTTTTCAAACAACCATCTCCAAAAGTTCAATTCTCATGACTTTTAGGGGGGGGTTTGACAAACCGCCCCCAAAAGTTACGAGAATTGGGATTTTAGGGGGGGGTTTCAAACAATTGCCTCATAAAGGACAATTCTAATGACTTTTAAGGGGGGTTCCATAAAAACCGCCTCCAAAAGTTCAATTCTCATGACTTTTAGGGGAGGTTTTGACAAACTGCCCCCAAAAGTTATGAGAATTGGGCTTTTAGGGGGGTGTTTCCCAAAAGCACCCCCAAAAGTCAAATTTCAGGATTTTGGGGGTGGTTTAAAAAAAAACCCTAAAAGTCCAATTTCCATGACTTTTAGGGGCGGTTTTAAAAGATCACCTCCAAATGTCTGAAATTTTTTTTAGGGGGGGGTTTACCAAGACCCTCGCAAGCCAAAACCGCCCCTAAAGGGCTATTTTGTTGTAGTGGCATCTACACTCACTTACTAGCTGTTGCAAGGGGCTACTTCCCTAAAAATGTGGTCACGTTCCCCAAGGATGGTGGAACTGAGCAGGTGGTTCATTAATTGTTAAACTAACCCTTAAGAACTAGGAAATCTTTATATAGCCATCGAATTTGAGTAGGCATCTCTGTTGACCAAATCCAACGCGACCTCAGTCGATAGCGGTTCGCCTCACTGTCGACACATACCGCAGTCTCCCTAAGCACCAGCCCGGGTAGGTTTTAGCCCACCCAGCAACACCTGCAGAGTTGATGAGGTCTCACCCGAGGCATCCAGGAAGAGCAGACGGAACCATGTTTCCACCGAGAGAGGAGGAAATTTGTGGCCACACTGGCTAACTCTATTGTAGTATTTAACCAAAAACTTTAAACATTCGGCAAGGAGTTATAATCACAGCATTTACCATTACGCTCAACATAGAGTATATTTAATCACAGCATTTATCATCTCGACAACAGTAATCAGACATTGTATTAAGAAAATATAACAACATTCCAATATCGCAACATTACACAAAGAATGTACCATAACATCATAATTATATTACGGTCGCAGTCATAAACCAGAAAACAAAACATAGATCTCCGCATACATGCATCTCTTGCTTATTCTTTTCTTCTGACTTCCACCCCCCGCTAACACCTACAACTCTCATCTATTTATAGGCTTCTGCCTTTACAATATTTGTCCACTTACAAAGTGACTTCCTAACTGACACTATGGACAATTGACCCAATATCTAACTGACTTGGTCCAAATGACCCCAAAAACCCACATACCACGATACGACTGACTCACTGTTACATAATATGTGGTCCAAGTGACCCAAAACCCGCCAACTGCATTATTCTTTAGCACAAAATACTCCTTTCACTCCCTCCTCTAGTGTGTCGCAGCGTCGACAGTACCGCAACCTTTCCCCATCAAACTGCCTTCCAACAAGCTCACACATTCTCAGAGGAGACACAGTTTATCCTTGTGGTTGCTGGAAACTGCTATGTTGAGCACACAAGATATTCTATGAGGGGACTGGCTAACTAATGAGTTGCAATGTAGGACTGTCTTATACTGCTGAGTAGCAGAGAGGTTTAGTATGCAAGTCTTCATGATTACTGAGATACAAAGTGATTTGTACATGCTTCTACACGGAATCTTCGTCCTGATGGTTTAGTGAACAGGCTTGGGGGTCCTAAAGCAAGTAAGACTTGGCTAATTTCACGATACGGTTGGGAGGAATGGTATTCTTTGGGTGTTTTTCCACATACACAAGCTAAACAGGTTCTATATTGTTTGTTTTTCCTAGACTCTTACTATATATTATGAATAATTCTATCTGCAAGTATTCTGTTCTCTCTTTTATAAATTTCTAACTGTTAGAAGTATTAGATTTCTGAATAGAATATTTATTTTCTGCAGAAATGGATGAATACTTCTGATTGAAAATCAAAGAGTGATGAATCAAATATTCTCTATATTTTTCCTGTCACCTTGGTGATGTAATCTAGTACAGAGAATTGATTTAAATATATATGATTTGATTTTATCCTTTAGATTGAAATGATCTCAATATTATAGGTAGAATATTGTTTAGGTTTAGATATCAAAACATATGTTTACTTCTTAAATATACAGAATATGTTTACAGAACCTAGGTATTAATATAAACTCATAGTTTTCAGGTGCCATACAATAACTACTAGAAATAAGATTAGGTAGTTAATGTTTAAACAATATATGTAAAGGAATTTCATGTTAGATCATAATACAGTATATAAGTAAATATATATATCCAAGAATAAACCAGAATTGGTTAAATAATATGATATTTCATATATACAGTATAGTTTCAAATACTATAACAAGTTTGAAATGTTAACCAAGTTAAACAGAGATATCATAACCCTAAGACTTTTGAATACAAGAGAATATTTGAACTGAACTATTAAACAATTAACTGAATAACATTTTTATGTCGACAGGGCCACAATGGCTTATTGAATTGAAATAAGACAGTTCAAAATGAAAATTGTATTAAGATAGGACTCTGTCCTTACTTACGAATAATCAAAACATTAGTGATCAGAATGAGCACCTAAATTAATGAATACCTAGTTGAGAGCAAGAATTGAAACTCTTGCTAGGATTTTGATAAACCCTGAGTTATTATTATAAATGCGTATTAATTCTTAAATAACAAGAGACAGCTATAACATTAAAAACCCACACAATTACTTTATAATGTATTCAAAATATAAAACAAGTTAGGGTTATTAAGAAAATAAATCTCAGCTTAGGGTTCAAAACCCGTAAGGGTTCACTCACTTTTATGCACAAAGAACTATAAACAGGATCGGCTATTTCACACAGCTTCTGTTATCCTTTTGATATTTTTTCAAGAAGAATTACGATAGGGTTGGTCTCAACACTCACAAAAATAAAACATATAAAAATTACACACAAAGTTTAAACAGTCCAGTATTGAAGTACAAACCCATAGGGTTATTACTCTAAATATATAATATGTTGCCAATCCAATTTCTAAACATAAAAACGTTATTATTACAATAGGAGAAGAACAGGATCGAGTCCCACAGCTAAAATTTAAACAAGTAGTAAAATCTCTTTTAGGTTGAGGGTTCAAGACCCATGAAAGATCAATCATTCTTTACAAATTCAAAATGATAAAATTATAACCTATTGAAGTCACTTCCAGGTCGACTCCCTTCAACCATAAATACCGGCTTATATAACTTCAAACACAGACTCGCATGCCTAATATATCAGTTTATCTCATTACAGTAGAGCCAACATTTGTACTAATTATAAGTTAAAAACAGTAACGATATTCACGGCTCTGCCCAACTTATTATTTGAAAAATAAAAACTCAGTCATACTTTCCAGAATGCTCATACACTTAAAACAGAGTTATGCAGAACAATATTTCCATAAGTCGAATATTACAGTAAGGATGATGGTTTAGCCATTAAAGCTTCAAAACAATTGTATGCTCACTAAACCCTAAATCTTTCAAGACTAGAATGACGCTTAAACAGTATTTAAACCAAACCCTATACTTTGCCAGGC
The DNA here is from genome assembly GCA_027924585.1 of Larix kaempferi. Taxonomy (NCBI): domain Eukaryota; kingdom Viridiplantae; phylum Streptophyta; class Pinopsida; order Pinales; family Pinaceae; genus Larix; species Larix kaempferi. Next base: position 4,164,511 of record BSBM01000369.1, read on the forward strand.
CATATCCTAAAAATATTACAACGAATAGGATAGTTGACGACCGCTCGAGGCTTACCAGGGAAACTTCAACCCTGGAAATAATGTCTTCCTTCTGTCAAATGAGAACCTTGACCAAGACTCCCTCACTGTGTAGATTCCCTGTCACGATAACATAAACAAGAAAGGGGTTAAAACTTGAATTGTAAACCATTACTGTAAATGAAAATGCTTAAAACAAAAACCAAACTTTACCTCTGTGAAGCTCGGCTACCATCTCAGAAACATACCTTGTATACCATTCTTCCACAACCATGAAGACGTAATCTTATTCATCTCAGTTGGCACTGACAATCTAGCAAGATTTTATTGTGTGGAACTCTCCACTGTATGGCGGTCGAGAGCTCTCCAAGAGCTCGGCTCTCCTCAGAATCAAACATTGCAACAATGCTAATTCAAACCCTTACGAAAGTAGGGTTTATGGATTCACACTCAAGGAGCCAAGATGGCCAAGGGTTTCACATGACCACATTAAATCCATGTAGCTATCAAGCACTCCAATCCAAATCTTTACACGCCTTCACTATAGTTCACATACACGGTTGCAAGCTTGGATTAATTCCCAACAAAACTCAATGCTCGAAACCCATTCTCTATAGTTTGGGTGGGATAATATTAAACCTTGCATGAAAACATTTGAACCTTAAAAGGAGGACAATCATCTAGGTCCATATCACTTGTGATGTGCATAAGATGTGCGGTTAGGACACCACTATCCTATAGTGGAAAATCCCTAACATTCCTTGTTTAATTTTTTATAAAAACTAATCGATGAGTTATCTCTTGCTCTTGCAATATCTATACTCTTACCTAGAAATCAAACAAGGTATCAATATGTGTTAGCTTCGTAGAATCTAAGTAAACCAGGGGCATCGTAAGACAATCCCTTAAAAAGAAAAAGAACATGATTAATAACTTAATCATCAAATATTATGTTATCCTGGCACATATCATGGAAATGTCAGCATCATTACAATAACGAAATAACTGCAAAATAATCTAAGTCAAAAGGGACGACGACAATACAATTGAAAACATAAATTTTGTAGAAACATTGTTTATCAGAATAGTATCAATGAAAGCATAAGATATTTATACAAGTAACAAGTTAAGAAAAAAATCCGCAAGTATATTACTGACTTTTATGGATAGTTCATATATAAACTAAGGACGTAGGATTCCATAATCAAATTAATGTCATAAAGACACAATTAATAATTTACGATTGTTGTAAACAAGTAAGTGTCGCAAATAAAAGCATAGTTAAGTAGTTAATTAAGAGCCAAACATTCGCAGGTATATTTCCGCATAGTAAGTAGTAGTGATTATAGTGCTTAGAAAAAAATTAAATTAAATTCTGATGAAAATTTGGAGATGTTACATGAGTCCACTTGTTCACTTTAGACTCATTAAATAACTTGAAGGGACATCCACTTAGGTATAAGTTTAACCCTTTTCTCGACCTTTGTGGATTACTTATGAAAAATGAATACTCTAGTTCACCATGGCTAGAAAAGTTCCCGCTCGTATTGTTTTAACCTTTTTCAGGCGAAGAGACTAAGTTTACAAAAAGTACCCCTTGGAGTCTTTGCCAGGATTTCCAGACTCTCTAAACATGAAATTCCTATGAGCAGATACCAACTTGGGCCCGATATAAAATACACAAGTAGGTGTATGGAGTTGTTGTTTAAGTTTTTCAAACTCCTTAAATATTGAAACACCAGTGAGCACAAACAGATTCAGGCTCAATACTATAATCCACAGATCGGTACCTTATTGATTATTCATATATATTTTCTTCAAACTCGTAAAACAATGAACAAATTATTGATTTTCCCTTCCATGTAATCATAAAACTACACATGGTCAGACCCCTATCAAGCGCTCTTCTCTCTCTTCTTCGAGCTTGTTCAAAAATGAAGAAGGTACTAAGTTTACTTTCTAGGACTTGTTAAAATTTTAACAAGGAAGAAACTATCAAGCTTCCTTTTATCTCTTTCATGCTCGTCAAAAAATGAAAAGATACCTAAAAAGAGAAAGGGAAGGGAGAGGTCTCCATTACTTGTTGATATTATGGCAGTAGGTCCAATCATTCCTTAAACACATCACTCATATTGAGTCAGATGGTTTTAGTTTTTGGCTTTCGGATAAACCCGATACCAAATTTTTTTTACTCTTCTGATCATATGTGTTGTGCCGTAAAACTACCTATGATAGGGAATTCAGGAGATCATCAACATACATGTAATTTAGTTACAGAGATAGGAAAGTATATCGGTGCAGAAAGCAACCGTTCTTTTAATGAAAAGAACTAATATATAAAGTTAAACTGAATACTTGAATGACTGGCGTTCGATCCAAGCTTTCAAACTTTAGACTCTTGCTTCACTACTCCATATAGATCACCTACAATAAAACACATACCTTTCTCAAAGCTTATGACCAAATAAAAATGAATGCTTTATAAGAAACTCATATATTAAACTCATGACTTCATTTTCGCAACTTTCCTAGTTCATGCATCCATAATTTAGTACATCTATGTTTAATGATGCTATTATTTACTTTATTTTATCAATTTAAACTATCAAACATAAAATCAGCCTAATTGATTTTTTTTATGTATTAAATGCTATATTGTGCAAATGATAAGTATTTCGGTACTCCATCCGACCCTTTATCCGACCTTTCATCTGGTACTGAATTCCACACTTGGTTTGATTATGTTTTGGAGCATGTTTCTTATTTATTCGTTGGCTATTCCATAATGAATTGACTTACCTTGGTCTTCTACTTCTCGTTGGTTATGTGATACCTGCATATGGATAAACCACGAAGTGATTATGGGTTTTAAACATTGATTTAAATTTAAACAAATGAAGGAATTCAATATTAAAATATTTATAAATAAATGTTTCAAAACCACTCATATACAAATGAAATAAAACACATATAATACTCATTAAAAAATGGAATATGGATTTTAGTACATTATTAATTATTTAAATTATATTTACAAAGTTACATGTCCATATGGCCATGTCCCTTTAATTATTTTGAATATGATGTTGGTTACTTAAACTTTCTATATATATTATTCCTTTTAAACACAAAACCACTTGTTTAAAACCAATAAAATATCACGTTGACTATGCCAAGTGAATATAACATTTGATACCATTTCATACTTTGGTTTTGGTCTAATTAATAGTTCTTCCATTTTTTTGCAGGCCCTGAAGATGAACACGCAGCATGAGGATGAAAAGGTGGAGAATCACGTGATGCAACCAATAGAACCCAACCATGATCTGAACCTATCACCCAGCCATCAATTTGACAAACAACCCAACATCAATTCTGAACTAGTTACAGTTGCAAAGACAGACTGCCAATGGCATTCCTATCATCATTTCAAGAGGCATATTTTGGGAGCATATTGTGAGCAAACCGTAAGGAATCTGGACCCTTCTTGTGAACAGTTTTCTAAATTATTTAACAAATAGGGACAAAAATGTGCCTGAATAGACGTGATGTTTCCAGAATTAGGGTTATAGACGATTTTTTTCAGTTTAATACTTTGTTGAATAGGCAAGAGTTTCGGATTTTGAGTATATCTGTCAGCTCATTATTTTCTTGTATAAATAGATATTCATATGGCTGAGAATGGGAATGATCAGATAGTGAAGATCTTATTTTTTAATTAAGCTGATCATTTTGTAGTTCAGTCTCTTTTTAATCAAGATTTGGTTTCCAGAAGCCAGGTCATGTACACAATTTTTATGTAGTTGTGATGTGTTAATCCTCGGGGCTAGCCATCCTGTGGATCGTATTTCTTTTCTTCCTTCCTTTGCAATTTTGTTTTTAGGTTTTATACCAGTTGAATTAATTCACTTACAATTTTTTTTTCGGATTTCACATAGTTTCAATCAATTGTTTACTGCAGGTTTTAGATTTCATAATATTTAATTTAGATCTCCTTTTGTTAAATATTGTATATCTACTTTGATGAGCTCGATCTATTTTGATAAACGTTTTGAATCAAATCATTGCCTGCTTTTATTTGCAATTCGGTTTTTATATCATTTTGAATTAATTGATTGAACGTAGGTCTGAATGCAGGTTCGAATGCAGGTCTGAATGCAAGTTCGAATGCAGATCTGAATGCAGGTTCGAATGCAGGTCTGAATGCAAGTTCGAATGCAGATCTGAATGCAGGTCTCGACGACATAAAATTATTTCAAAAGTGTTCCTTTTATGTAGATTGAATCCCTCACTATTTACAGAGTATTATTCACTGTAATTTCTTTACTCCGCATATGTATTAATCTCATTAACGCTCTGCATGTGGTTGTATGCATTAGATCGTGTGAATTTTATAAATAAATAAATCTACAATACATAAATCTATTATACCCTCCTTTGAGTTTTGAAGGAATTTAATTTACCTTGCATTGAAGCATTTTACAACCTGAATTGAAATATTTTATACCCTGCGTTGAAGAGTGGATGAATTAATGTTAACGTATATTTCTACATTGAGCACTGAGCTTTTATTAATGTTTATTTTAGTCCACTTTAGATTTTAGTTTAATGAAAGTTTTTAGTGTTAGTTTTATTTCTAAATGATAGGAGTTTGATTTAAAATGTTTAGTTTGTGGTTTTTAGTTTATATTTCTTTTGTAAATTAGTTGTAACATAGTTTGGTGACTGGCAATTTAGTTTATAGATGGTTTACAATTTGTAGTTTGTAGTTTATAATTAATTTAATGGTTTTGTTTTACAATTTGTAATTTAAGTTTTATTTTAAAATCCGTATTTATCATAGGTTTTATTTTTCGGTAATTTATAGTTTGCTTGTATGGATTTTATAGGTTGATTGCTCATCTTTTCCTTGAATTGGATGTTTAATAGAATAGGGTCTTTCAATTTGGTAAAGTTTTATTTATTTAATGATGTTTTAATTCTTTTTAGGGATTTAATTATTTAGTTTTTATTTCATTTGATTCCTAGTTACATGTTATAGGTAATTTAATAGTTGTCTGTTAATTTAGTCTTTAATTAGAAATTATATCATAGTTTTTTATTAATTCATAATTTTAGAATTGTTATTTGAAATTAGCTTGTCATTTACAATTGGTTTGTAATTCATAGTTAGTTTATAGTTTGAAATTGGTTCGTAGACCAGCACACACTGTGAAATTTAATAAATAATTTATATCCATAGCTCATAGTTTAGTTTTACAGTTGAAGTGAGTTTATTAGCATTAGGATAGGTTAGACTAGATCAGGTTAACCTTCGAGCCTGCACATATAGTGATTGTACCTTGAAGCTTACGAGCCCCGAGTTGACAATTTAAATATTGGAAATTAATTAACATATAATTTTACCAACAGATCCGCAGTTATATCTCAAAACAAGTCACAAAGAAGGTTGTGTTAAGGATAAATGTTGCAAAATCTAGGCCAAAACATCTATGATAAAAAAGGCTCTTCAATCCATAAGGTCCTTTTGTGTGACCGACAAGGAAATGTAGTCATGGATGGAGAAGTGCCATTTTGACTGATAACAATATGGAGAGTCTGTTATGTCTCTTACATAGAAGATTTATATCATGGTCCCTTTATGTTCAAAGCTGCCTAAGTCACTCCTATCACGTGCTCACTATTCAAGGAATTTACTTGTGTTGGCCATTTTGAATTTTTCCTTGACTTCTAATGTTGGCCATCCCTTATATCTGTTTGCACTCAGTCCTATTTCATACCAAATCAGACTCCAAGTTTTCCTCATGTGAGTTGATAGAGGAATCATTAATGCCTTCCTTCTCACATGTCTCTTCCCACTGAATTCAACTCATCTTTCTCTGGGAAGGAGACTTAGAGTTTTGGATAGTACCTTGAGATGTGCAGTCATCAGTGGTAGATTCTCTCTCTATTAAGTTATGAGAATACATCAATGTCTCTAAATCGATAGATTCTTTGAGTGTTCAAATTCAATACCTCTTATTCACACTTGTATGAATGTATTAAGTACATAAGAACCCATTTTCATTATTGGTGGACGTCCTCATGTTTGTTAATAGTTCAGATCAATGACCGGTAATAAAACGGTGTCCTCCATGTTCGACCACAAGTCCTTTATTCACATGGTTAGGATTCGTACCTTTTGGATGGTTTGGATTGAAGACCTTGGGTCTATATTATTCGTTGTTGTTTCCCAAGCTGCATAAGACTGAGCCACACTGATTATGGATTCTCATCAGACATAGATCCCAATTTGTTCATTATGGCTAAGTTCTCCATTTGTGACATGGATCCACGCTTTTATTTCAGTGGCCATGCTATATACATCAGTTACATCTATGTATTGGAGATCATGTTCTATCATGTTGAACATGACATTATGTCAAGATTATATTGTACAATGACCTTTGTTTTGTTTCAGGTACTGATTGATACTCTGATTTTGTGATTCTTGTGCTTCTCCACTTCACTGTTTATAATGCATTTCGGCCATCATCTACCCTTCTGACCTATTACATTAGGGGAAATTTGTTATCAATAAAATTAGAAATTCTTCATCTGTGACGACACTGAATTGTTACTCACACAAAAGGACACTATGGATGGAAGAGGATGGATTTTCTATAGATGTTTATGGCCTTAGTCATTCTCTGATTCTCTAGATCACCTTTTTTTGTGTATTGACCTTAGGACATACACGCGTTGCTTTAGACTGGACAACTAGCGACTCACTCTCTTGTGCTTCCTTTACCATTCGCAAGTTTCCCTGAAATGTTGCACTCTCTTGTTGTCTAAAGCTTCCTTGTGGGTCACTCACTAGTTGCATAGCTTTCACCTGCATGTTCCTCATAAATCACGAAAAATAAAAAACAAATTCAAAATATGGGAAGTTGGAGTTGGTTTTCTAACTTACACAACCACCCTAGCTCATCCTCTCTTGAACCTACTCTCCTTGATTTGTCATAAATACAAAGGGAGGGCCATGATAGAAGGGGTTCACTCATTTTACAAATAAATGTTGGAGGAATTTTGGTAGAAGGAGAGAATCAAGAGAGTATAGATTAGGTTTCAAGAGGTGTTGTTGCAGACTAAGGTGAATGTATCTTATTTCTATTTAATGCAATTAATAAAGAGATATTTATTTTTTCACATTACTAGCATTTGATGTATGCATTAGATATTTGAGAGTACTTCACATTTCTATGTTTATATCTTTCTATGTGATTATATATATCTATATGTGGTCAAAATATTTGAGGAAGGTGTCATTTTTTGGTAGGTATTTGTGAAAGATTGTGGAGGAAAGCTTAGGGAATCAAGTGCTTGGATCAACCTTCTTTGATATAAGGTACCAATTTCTTAACTTCAAAACCCTAGCCTATTTCATGAATAATGTCTTGTTGTTTGTCTTCAATTTCCCTTGGTTTCTGCATGTTTAATTCAGTATGTTGGTGACCTCTTATCACCCCAATCATTAGGAACATTTTCCATACAACAAAATGGTTGTATCCAAGTATACCCTTTGTGAGTGGCTTGGCCTTAATATTTTCAACATGAGTGATACTATTTTTATCAAGACTATTATTAGATTAACCATGAAATTCAAATATGCTTTATCTTTTACAATATGGGAAAGGGACTAAACCTAATGTTATGACTCCTAAGATTTTATTCCAAGGTTTGAGTCTAATCCTAAGTATATGTTGGATCATATTGTATTGTCATGATTTGATTAAAGTTGTGCCAAATATCGTGGAGTACAAAAATAAATCATAATGAATTGATCTTATTATGACCATTTATTAGCACGATTTGATTTAATATTCCAAGATATTCATAGTTGGGATTTAGGTTGATAGCTGCGATGATTAGTTGGACACCTCCACTTCAGGGTAATGACACATGTAATGTCAACCTCCATTCTATCGAGCTTCTCTTGGCTTACTCTTCCATGTGTTAATTTGGACATACAATGTTGAAATCAGTTTAATTGCCACCTTTGCATTTCCAATCACAACTTGTTGATGGGACTTAACCACTTGTCGTGGCATCAATCCTATTGATCGTAGTTATGGATCAATGTTTAAACTACCATCTTGTAGCATGTCTCTTACTCCCATTAAATCCTATTGATTTCACTCTTGGTACGTACAACTGAGGTATTCATTTACTGTCATTCTAATCCTTCGACCATTCTCAATCCATTTCATTTGCATTTAATTATGTTGAGTTTTCTTCCTCTCTCGATGCTCTCCTAGGGTTTCAAATATATTGTTTCTTATAGAATCTGCCATGATGCCTGTGTATGCATCCTACACTACTAGTTCTTTTGAGATCTCCTATTCAGTATATGTTTTGCTCGTCACCTTGATATGGGTCTAATAAAAATAATTGAACTCGAGAACGCTATAGCATTCGAGGCGAATGGTCACCTAGATAATCAGTTTGCAAATATGTGTTGGTTGAAGTTCATTCAGGAATTTCCTGGTTACAATAAATCAACCATGATTGCATTCACTTAGTGTTTTGATGGCCACCAGGTTCAAGTGGGTGTTATCGAATTTGAGGTGGATGAGGGTTTTATTGCGTGAGCTACCAAATTTCCTCTTATAGGTGATAGTCAGTTTAAGCACTCTAAGTTACAGATATTCCCCTAGAGCAAGTTATTGGTCAATCCCACTTCTGCCATTAATTATAAAAAAGGTATGACTAGAACCCAATTTAAAACTGAATGGCAAGATGTGTTTATGGTTTTGTGCCAGTTTGTTACTTGTGAGGGTTGGTTCAGTATATATTTTCACTACCACCTCGATCTGTTCATGGTGATTTTAGGGTTTGATATTAACCTACCATACTTCCTTTTTATGAGCCTTAAGTCCATGGATTCACATGTGTAAAGGAACTATGATCCTTCACCTCGTAGCTTGTTTCATTTTGGTATGATTCGAATTCTACTGCAATATAGTTAAGTCAGGTTAGTGATAATTGGCATAATTTCATTGTGATAAATTGGTTTGAAGATTTCCTTCCTAAGGCTAGCATTATTTCTACTAGTGTTGTACATGAATCCCCTTAATTATCTAACTTTGGTTCTCCAAATTTGAATCATGAGGTTTAAAATAACTAGTAGGCCATATCTAATTTCTTGGATGCTTCCATATTGGTCAATGAAACTTAGGATACTCAGATGCTGTCAAATATTTCTCAGCAAAATCTTAACTTTATTGTTCATTCATGTGAAGAAACCTTATCACAAGATGAAACCTTGACCCAACCTTAGTAATTGGCTCATATAGTTGGATTTACAATGGAAACTAGTCAATTACCTACCAATTTCGTTAAGCCCCAAAACTATGCATTGATAGGTGAAATTTTGAACAGGGTAAAGCTCAAATTACCAATCAACTGTTGGTTTATTAAACTAGGAAGGTTTGAAATGGGTTTCTTCACATAATTTCTTGGTTGAGTCTTCTCATAGCCAACAAGAAAACATCAAACAAATTATTGAATATGCCTTGGGGAGGATCGTGTTAACCCGAATTCTCAAGAATCTATGTCACTTGGAAAACACGGTTCAAGTTAAAGCATATGAAAACTTAAACACTTTGGTCACTAGAATCTCAGTGTAGAATACAAATCATGATATTATTTATCATAGTCATGTCCACACTATTGAGAATTATTTGTGTGAAAATGTTTTTAATGCAACTAATTAGTGTATCTCTGTTCAAGTTGGAAACCAAGTTCCTTTTCGACCAACGAATGTTTTGATAACTCATAGTTTGCATTGATAGGAAAAAATTGACTCTGTATGTCAAATTGGTTTGATTATAGAGAAATGAAATGAAAAAATTGATGTTAATTTGTCTCATGATTAATGCTTTGATCAAAATAGCCAACATATTTATGTCAAAAATGAATATGGGGTATCCCACGATGTTGTTGATAATGTAGTCATCCCTGAAGTAAATTTCGATAGACGCTGGGATGCTGATCATGAGAAGAGGTCCTATATGTTGATAAACGAATAAATTAAAAATGAATCCAGGGATCAGGTTCATGAAAATAAAGTTATTCAAGATAATAATGATCACGTTGTTCATAGGATATCTCATCATATTAAAACCTTGATGCACATGGTTATCAAGTTAATTCCTCTTAAGGATCGACCATTTTATCCAAAGGCCAATCATGGACAATCACAAAATAAAATGATCAAGCATGATGATGTCAATGTTTCCGGTGAGAGGATGGATATAATGTTGTCTATGATTTCTAGAAACATAGTTCTTATTTAAAACCCCAATTTTGTTATTGGCGGTGATAAGATTGAGGATTCAAATTATATGCATGAGACTCATGAGCATAAATCGAAACTTGAGATACAATCTCGACTGGATTGTGGTTACCAATTTCCTTCTTTTATGAGATCGAATCCACGATTAACTCTTGATAAATTTAAGACTTGTGATCAACTTACCAAGATGAATCTCCACCAAAAGAAACATATCGGGCCATGTTTTCCATGTTTTCAATACCTTTTGAATCCTTACATGTTTAAATAGAACTCTCTACTAGAGGATCTTGAGGACTTGCAAGATAAAGGTCTTGATTTGAAAAGAAGATAAGGGAATTGAATGAAAACCACCAGATTGAAATCGACAAGCTCCAAAAGGAAGCTAAGACTATAGAGAAAAACACAATCATTCACACTGTGGGAGTAACATCTTTGTTACTCTTGATTATTATAAAATCACAAATTTGAAGTAGTCACCTTTTGCGATTGGTATACATATTTCTTTTGATTTGTATAGGTGTGTGATTTGACATTTAGCTCAGGTAATTGTTATAAGTTGCATTAATTCATTTTACTTCTTCATTTAGATTTTGGTATTTTGGTTTCTAAAAAGTAGTTGCAGAGCCACTTTTGAATATTATTTTATTTTAATTATTGTATTTGTTTCTTTGTAGGGGCTTTGGATCAAATGCTAATTGGGTACAGCTGGTACATTTACCTTGGATTTTGGCTAAAGTGGACATGTGGCATGCAAACTAAATTCATATCTCAAATTATTTGTAGGTAGTTGGATTCTCCTATGTTATCGAACCACTTGATAAGTTACACAACCACTTGTTATTGAGATTTAATGATTCTCAACCATGGTTTGTTTGATATTATTATTTACTAAATATCAATACTCGATGAGTTAGCTATGTTACACTATTTTAGTAAACAATTATCAACATGACATATTTTGTAAATCATGACTATCTTTAAAAGGAGGATGATAGTTGTTGTTATGGGGATGGAATATTTTGGGATTAGTGTACACTCTATTTAAAAGAGAAATGCAACTCTTCCATTTATGATACTTCTATACACCTGTATGTGAATGTCTTCAATGCTGGTAATATATTTGTTTTCATTATAATTATGGTTCATTGTCTTTGTGGGATTCTAGATTAGAACTTTGACTATGTTTGAGTTCTGCTGGGAGTTATTCTATTGTTTCTTCTTAGAATTGTTATTCGAGAAGTGACAATAATTTTATGTCGCGCATACACCAATCTAAATTTATTTAAAATTGTTTTTTGCATTATATAAAAGATTATGATTTAATCTTGTTTGACAGTGATATGCAAGATCCTTGAATTTATTCTTTCACATTATAACATATGCAATTTTAGATAGTGGATTGTAATTCAGTGATCTAGAAATCATATGTCATATTTTATGCAAAACATAATTTGATTAGTTTGTCTTTTATATTAACTAGGATAATCTTAAATAGACATGACTGTGTCTCTGTTTTATTTAAAGTGAGTCTGAACATTGTGATTTCTTTTTATTTTTCTGTTTAGTGGATGTCTCTGTTGAGAAGAAACATAATAGATCTACGTAGTTAATTAAATGGCATGCTCATCGATCCTAATTAGATAGAATATTTGCTGGGAAATTGTTCTTTTTCTGTTATTTAATAGATTGAAGTATTAAGTATATTTATTCATATTCTAGTTTAATTGGTGTGCTTTCTTTATTCTTTAGAATTAAGATTTTGTCTTAAAGTTTGTTTATTATTAGTATCTTTGAACTAATTGATTTCTTGAATCTTATTATTAGTATATTTGAACTAATTGATTTCTTGAATCTTATGTATGTTTACTAAGAGTTGGGGAAATAGATTTTAGTTCTTAGAAAGTTCATATCTCTTGTTTAAATTTTCAATTCATTGTTTTCTATAAAAATGTAATCTTTTCTTAGGACTTCCTAAGAAACATTTTTGTAGATTTGTACATCGTGTTGATATTCTAATTGTGTATATATATTCAATTAGTTTAGTTTTACTGTTTATTTAGCTTAGGTTAGGCTAGTGTTTATTTGGCCAATGGAGCCATTAAACATGTCAAGGACAACTACCTTAAATGGATTGGGTCAAGCTTAAAAGAAATTGGACTAGGCTATTTCCTCTTTGTTGATTGGGTCTCACAAATTCCCGTCAACATATTCCCATCCACATGTAACTTTACATTTACATTTCTCAATAGAAAATATGATAAAAATATAATTAAAGTTACAAAATTAATCTAGGGCGTTCCCTTGAGTTTGAATAAATGCATCCCAAATTTCAGAATCATAAGATATTATATTTAACTATTGGGGCTTTAATAAACATAATGCCACTTCATGAAGGACAACTTCTCTCGATATAGTTAATCCGTTGGTTGTTGATTTGTGACCTCTAATCAAGTATTGGACCTTAAATGTGGGTTTCCCAACTTGCTCCTGTAGAACTTGTGAAGTGACTTGTTTTGTACTCTAAATATATCCCAAGTCTTCATCTCTGATTGTCTTGATCTCTACTAATTGTTGTTATTTTAGGATGGGTTCTTCAAATGCTCTAGGAGGAGGAACATGGAACCTTTCAAATAATTTTTCTATGTTCTGGAGCACCTCCTTACACTGTTTCGATGAGTATGCAAGCTCCTTTTGTAGTTTTTGCTCATTTTTATGGAAATTATCCAGAGTGGCATAGTAAAGTTGCATTTCTTCTATCATTCATTTGGGAAAATTGGGTGGGATTTATATGCCTTGATTGTGCCATGCTTCCATCCTTTTCAATTTTCCCTTTACATCAACAATATTGAGACCACTTCTCTAGGCCACCTCTAATACTTCTATGATATTGGAAACTATCTTTGAACCTCGAACGACTGCTCTGTAATTAACTACTGTGAATGAAATAGTTATTCCTGTAGAGATATTGCAAAACTTTGGAATTGAGATAATCCTTTCCTTTCTGCTCTGGAAGCATTAAAATCTACTATCAATGAGTCCTCTTCTAGCTGAAGAGTTTCTACTTGAGCTTTGAAATCCAAATCGCCCACTGTCATTATTATGACCTGTCCTGCCAACTCATCTCCTTTGGTTCACATCTCCCCTATCTATACATTCATGGTTTCTTTCCGAGAGTCTCAACTTGAGTGATTAGAGCATCCTTTTTCTGATTGTAAGCTTCGAGCTAGGGCGGATGCATTCCACTTTTCGATATCCATAGCATCACATTGGTGTTTTAATTCAATTCTATTGCTTCTATATTGGAAGAGGAGGTCATACAACTCACCAATCTTCCTCTTACCTTTTTCAACGTCCTACAACCGCTTTCGAATATTATCTTTGCTAGCCATGGTGGTAGCCACATTTGAAGATGTAATCATTTCTGGTGCTTCATCAATTCCCTCAAATACTAGGACTTCCTGAGTGGTGACGATATCTGGTCGAAAACATCTTGAGTCTCTTTTTTGTTCTTTTGATGACCTTTTTCCTCTTGGATTAAAAAATCATGGTCTCCAACTTGGCGACATCATGTTCCTTAGATGGTGTGTATTGGGTGATTCCTAATTCCTTAAATGGAAAATGGACTCCAATGAGTGGGACCTCAATGATCATAGGGGCATTGTTGATATCCATGTCTTGAAGCCCACAAACTTGCGCTTCCTTAGTTTTTCTTTGTTCCTACTCTACAACATTTTTCTAAACTTCTTCTTGCTCCTCTCTCCTAAGTTCTTCTTGTAGAGATTTCTCTTATATTTTTTGAGCTTCTTCTTTCTATTTGAGCAATTTTATTTTCCTTCTCTCTTCTTCTGCAAATTTCCTTGCTTTCTTTTCCTCCTTGACTTTCTTTGCGAGCTCTCTTCCTCTTGCAGTTTCTTGTTTGTTTCTGCCAACAAAGCTAGGCTAATTCATCTTTCTTTTGGGAATATTTCTACAACAATTTCTATTGTACCCCTTCCACTATTTATTTAATCTATTTAACAGTACCCACCTCTCTGGTGCCTTTCTCTCGCTTCCTCCTCTTATCCAGTTCTTTGAAATTAGGTGCTCTCCGATATACTTCCTCATCAATGCAAAACTAATCAGCATAATCATAATAGATTTTGACAGTTGCGTTATGATTGGATACCTTTCCATGAATATCATTACTAATAAAGGTCCTTTCTCCAAAGTGGAAGGATTCAAAATATTTGGTCAACTAGATCACCTCCTTTACCTTAGACATCTTGTATGCCCCAACTATTATAGGTAGGGTAGGCCACAATGCCCTCTTATTATTATTCAATGGCTAATGCCATTTATGAAGGTTTGCCTCATGATATCCTTGAGAACCATATAATCCATAATACTTATTTGGGGTAGAAATATGGGGATTTGGATCCTCCAAATATGCGCAAATAGGTACCTTGTCTATCAGGTACGAGTCTCCTAGTTGGGTCACTGTTTTGATAACATCATCATACATGCAGTTGGGTGTCTTACCATATATGATTTTGTACATGGGAATAATGAATTCCTCACAAATATGCCTATAGTGGTTGGCATGTTTATGTGCGCACAGTACCTAGTAACACACATATATGGGAAAATCATTAGGGTTCCATTGAAACCCAATGCCGGGAAAGTGATAGAGAATGCATATATAGTCTAGAAGATACGAAGATGGGTGGAATTCCACTTTGTTTGCAAGGATTCCATTTTGTTCTTCCTCAATAGCATCTTCTATATTCACATAAATGATATCTTCCCAATTGAAACTTGTAGCACGCATTGTGACATAGTAAAGAAATGGGGTCCAATGCAACTTGAAGTGTGCTATGTTAGAGATTCCATATATTCTACATAAAAGAGTTGCAACAACTCTATAAGGAGGTTTCAATAGCTTGGTTTCATACTCCCCACTCTCCTTCTAACGAAATTGTTTCTTGGGCACCCACATATTCTTGATGATTCAAGGTAGTGAAGCTGCAATCCCTCAACCCATTCAACAATCATGTAGGTTTCCACCCCTAGGAATCTGTAGGATTTCACGAGATGGGCCAGATGAAATAAGGTGATACCTTTGCCCGAAGTATCATTGATGATACAGGCTATAACACCAATGTATGGTATGATCCAGCCTATTACTCCTACATGGGGGAACAACTCGTCTCTTGTTGTTGCTTTATGAAGTTTGGATATTTTGATGTTCTGATAAATTAGGACTTCCTTTATGCTAGCACCTTGATACTATTCATTGTTGAAAAGTGATATATCTCTCCCCATTTATACTCTGGCCATTCCCAGTGGTACTCTGAATATCATCATATTGGATTTGCAATGGAACTTCCTCATCTTGCTCATCATCCGATGATGTCTCCTACACAACTTTAGATTGTTTCCTTGTGGTTTGCCATGACATGGTGGAATCTTGTAAGCCATCAACCATAGCATCAACTTCCTTGGGATAAAAATCAATAATATATACAAATGTATTTAATTATGATCAATTAATGCAATATGACAATGAAAATAATAACAACATTAAGGAACTCCCTTCATGTTTAGCACCTACATGTTGATTCTTCCCAAGTATTTCAGGTCAAAAAATAGGTCTGTCCAGCCATCAGTAGTTAGGTTTTCAAGTATACCAAAGTTCAAAATCGAAATTTCCCACCATGTAACTTTGAATACTAAAGAAAACACAATAATTAACCAATGCTTTCGACCTTTCAGGGAAAGGGATCCTAAGAAGGTAAGGTAGTTGTGATGGTGGGAATATGAGTTTTCTAGGGCCAGTGTTAAAGAAACCATGGTTACATACACCTATCCATCAAGGCCACAATGACCTCTATGAGGGAACTACGAAAACTTAGAGCCAAATATAGACCTCTTGAGTAAGGCGCGAGAATGATCAAGGGAAAAAATGAAACATCGGTGCATCTTAGACCTACTTAAAAGAATGAAAATATGGCTAGGAAACTAGGGTTTGGATCAGGGTTCGGTTGGTAAAAAAACACAAAGGAGGGGCGCACCTTAAGGGTCCTATAAATTCTAAGCATGGTTCATATGGTTCGAAAGGATGGAACCTTCACCCACTAACTGGAGGACCAGTGACCTAGATCATTGATTTGGATTTATGATCCCTGGAGAAAAGAGAAGCCCTGTCATTTCATGAAATGAAGAATGGTTTGCAGGGGGAGGTACTTACCAGTCGATCCAATGACTGGTGGAAGAGGATGCAGATGGATGGATGTATCCAGATAGCTTAATTTGCTTCTCTTCATCCAGGTGGCTTCGCACGACAAGTGGGTTGGAAACAAGATGACAAGGAATAGTAAGATATGAAAGTGGAAGGGGTGACTATTTATAAAATGTCGGATTTCACCCCTTGACTTTAACCCTTTCCAAATCATGAGGTCAAAACAAGCTCAAATGGAGTTTTTGGTTACTTTAAAATAGTTATGCCGAAGCATTCAATTACTTTTGATGAGTCTCACCAAAGCATTTCAGTGGGTTTAAACCAATTTTTTCAAAAATTCAACTTCCCATGTGTTTTGGTGGTCGGGGATAAGTTTCATTGGTGAGCTGAAGGATTTGTACCAAAGTGTTTCGTCGACTATGGATGCGTCTTGCCAAAACATTTCAGCATGGTTGAGCAAGTTTCTCTGACGGGCATACCTATCATGTATCGATGTAAATGCATGAGATTCATCAAATTACTTCGGTAAAAATTTATGAGTCAGATGATACTTCAGGGACTACGAAACATCAGTGAGTTTGGGAAAAAGGACGATGTATCAACAAACTTGAAGAAACTCTCCAAAACACCAAAAACTTAAGAATGTTCACCAAATCGCTGAAACTCAGCAAATGTTTCCAAAACTTTAAAAAACTTGAAAATAGTTTTCTCTCTCTCTCAATGAGGTCAAGTTTTAGAAGATACTAAAAGAGAAAGCTAGGTCTTAGGGAAACCAAAATTTTCCCAAGGTGGGAAAAATGAAGGAAGGGCCCCTCATCATTTCTAAACAAAATAATGGGGAAGGAGGTTGCAGCTGCAACAATTGGTGATGGAATGGCAGAACCTTATACCTATGAAACAAAATTGATCCCTTATTTCCTATGATAGTCTTTAACTATTATTTGCGATCCCCACTTTGGCTCAAAGTGACTTCTTAGTGTAGGAATTGTAGTATCATTCATATGTCTTTATGTCTCAAACAATCCTGGTTGAATCCTAAGAGATGTATTGGAAATATAAAGTATCAATTGATAGGTGTACTTAAGAATAGCACAAGTTAGAATTTTGTAGCTACTCTCCCAAATCCGGGTTATGGAGTTCATTTTCTAAACTGACACTTTCAATGCATATTTGAGGCATGACACCATCAGGTAAGTGACAAAGTTAGACAAGTGCAACTTTGTCTTCCTCATCTCTTACACTACAGAAGAGCTCTATTTCAAATAGGTGTCCATAGCCTCAAAAAAGTTGTCTCTTGCACCTGTTTTATGGCTTGGTGATCTAGTCCCATTTTAGTAAGTATTTTCATTCTATATGAAACATTATTTGTTACCTTTAGAGAATTTATACTTAGCAGTGCTTCTATATGGGGGAGTTTACTCAGTAAGTCTTTAACATACATGGGATAGCATATAGAGCCATTTTGATTTTCTACGCACTCATAAGGTCTTATTTCCTTCTCATAGGTCGTCCATTAGTAAACATTTCAAGAACGCTGTCAATTATATGTTTAAGCAGGTGGATATTTAGGAGATTAACTAGGGAATATTTCTCAAGTTCATTCATTACATACTTTATTACCTTTATGTTACAACTTGATCAATATGATACCACATTTTTTATGAACCAAATGTATTGGCTATTTGACAGATGGGATGAGATCCTTTCAAATGATAGTGCTAGAAAGTGCATCACCAACTCCTCACCCTAAGAAAGAAATATAGTCATCACAATGTTTCCCACAAGTTGTAAAAATTGGACTTATCAATAGGTTAGGGATGCTTAAAGAATTTTATGAGATTTTTATTTTCCCACTTTGCACTCTAATTGCTGAAGTCAACTTTATTAAAAGAAACATGGCTAAAACGAAAGTAATGAACTAAAACCAAATTAACTGGGTTATAATGAACAAAAACTATTAAAAGTAAGGCTAAAACAAAAAACAAAGTGGTATAAAGAAAAGAAACGAGGAAAATTTGTATTTATCACTACAATGATTTACCCCTTTAGCAAGGGTTTAGGCTTGTAGGGGTCTTGCCAAAATCACCTCTGAAAGTTTTTTAGAGATTTCGAGGCAGTTTTTGAAACTCCCCACAAAAGTCATGAAAATTGAACTTTTGGCGACGGTTTTTTAACAACCAGCTCTAAAATTTTGATTCTCATGACTTTTAGGGAGGCTTTTAAAACAACCACCCCTAAATGTGTTTTTTATGGTGGTTTGCTTACTACCCCCCCTAAAAGTCATGAGAATTGAATTTCTATAGGCGGTTTTTTTACAACCACCTCTAAAAGTTTATTTTTATGATTTTTTTTGGTGGGGGTTATAAGCAACCACCCCTAAATTCAGTTTTAAGGAAATATTTTGACAACCCCCCTTAAAATCCATGAGAACTTAACTTTGGAGGCGGTTTTTTAATACCCGCCTTGAAAAGTTCAATTCTCATGCATTTTCAGGGCGGTTAACAAGATCGCCCCTAAATATATTTTGAAGGTGGTTTTTGACAACCCCCTCCCTAAATGTCATGATAATTTGAATTTTGGAGGTTGTTTTTTCAACCCCCCCATAAAATTCATGAAAATTTAATTTTTGATGCGGTTTTTTAAAACCCCTCCTAAAAGTCATGAGAATTGAACTTGCAGTGTAGGCGGTTTTTTTAAAACCTCCTTGAAAAATTCAATCCTCATAATTTTTTTTTTGGAGATTTAAAAAACTACCCCTAAATATATTTTCCAAGGTGATGTTTTGACAACCCCCCCTACAATTCATGATAATTTAATTTTTGAAGGTGGTTTTTTAAAAACTACCACCATAAGTCAAATTATCACGACTTTTAGGGGGGTTTAGAAATATTATCCCGAAATATTTTCAAGGTGTTGTTTTGAAAACCCCCTTAAAATTAATGAGAATTGAACTTTTGGAGATGATAGTTTTATAAAAAACCATCTCCAAAAGCTCTGTTTTAGAGACAGTTTATGTGTGTGTATATATATATAGTGATATTGGCTTATGTTGGAAATATCACCAATACTGAGAAGGGGGGTGAATCGGTATTGAGCACTTTTTAACCAATTTATCTTTCACTTTAAATTATGTTAGAAACATTCATCATTACTTATCATTCATGTATAAACATACCATAAACAGAAAGTAAACAATGCACAAAACACAAGTATTTTACATGGAAACCCGGCGGGGACAAAAACCATGGAAACTTATCTTCAAATTTTCAAGGTTTACGAGCTAAGATTGAAGGAGAGTCCTACCCCCTAAATTTAGGCTCTAACCTAAAGGCGGATACAACATCTCCATATATGTTCCATATCCAACTGGAATTTGAGGGTCCAACCCCCCGAGTGTAAATATATATGAGAGAATATAAACATGTCACAATCACTACATGCCACTATCTGTGTCACTGCCTATCATTGTCCTTGTCACTACCTATCACTTTCACTGTGACACACTATAGTCACTGTCACGATGTCACACTGTCATTCTCATACCATCATCATACTGTCATCAATAAGTCCAAAAACAATCATCCATATTCTTCATGTATAAAGATTAGGGTAAAACCCTAATTCAAGGCTAAAAATTCAAACCCTAGGTCATTCATAGCCCAATAAAAATAATGAAATTTAAACTCTAAGAGGTTTCCTCATGAACATTATGATTCCAAAATTATTATCAAGTTATAGTGCAATCATCCATCCCAAAAGATTTTCACTTTTCCCAAAAATCATGCAGAAACCCTGGGTCATGATTAATACCTCAGCAAGAGATAGAAAACCTTATCATAGTATAGGGAACCCTTAGAACAAAATAGATCCTCCTTTTAAGTGTGAGATCACATATCCCTTACAATAATATTTACAACGATCTATGAATTATGTGATTCTCATACCATATGAGAAAGTTATGTAAGCTTATGTGAATCTTATGCATGTGGCCAAAACCCTAGGTCAATGTGACCTTTCACAACTCCTCCTTGTAGAGAGATTACAACTTCAATATAGGTGAATGAAATTACATTTTGCATATTCATTTTGTAAATGCATTTCCATAGAGTTGTTTAGCCATATAGGGGTCGTTACATTATAAAAAATATCTTTCCTACTTCATGTGAAATTTTACGGAAAAAATTAGATTTACTAGAGTTTGTTGTTCAAGTACATAGAAACAAAGAAAAAAAAATAGTTGAAGATATTTGTGATGTCGACTCAAAATAGGTTCCATGATGTTGTAGAGTATTGATGGTTTTTTTTTTCAGTTTGTTTGAAATGGGAACAAACCTTCTATGAATGGCCTATTATAGAATTATGTTTGTTCCCTATCTTTAAATTATGTAATTTTCCATTGCCCCGGTTCCATCCTGAGGCCCTCTTTTGATACCCCCCTGTTTGGTTCTTCGTTACGCTCTTTGTAGACATGACGACAAGAGAAACTGTGAAAATAATTCTGTTGAAGCTTTATTTCCTCAAGAAGTGGTGCTAATCTTAAATTGTGGTAGTGTTTTGTTCCCATTTTCCAATTTATCACAAGCATAGTCAATGGAAATATTGAGGTCCTTGCATAATTTATCAATGGCAATAATAATGAGAATGTTAAGGGTCAATAAATTTGCATAATTATTGGTGTCGTATCCCATCCCCATTTTCATCTTGAAATGATATGAATCACTCAAGAATAGAAGTGCTCATCTTACTCTTTATTGGTATTTGCGGTGTGAAGGGCATTTCTTTTTGGACATTCTCTCTCTATATAAAAAAAGTGAGTAAATAGAAATTACAGACTAATCGCCTTTGTATCTTTTGCATTTTCTAATTATGTAATTTTGTAAAGATGGGTTAATGATAGTAGTTTTGATGCTTTTGAGTTTAATCACATTAATATTGTTTCTAAATAGTTATTTTTATCATTTCATCTTAACTAATATGTACTTTTATGTTATTAAACAAAAATTTCTACTCAATTTTTCATTGAAAGGGGTTTCTGGCCATTCCAACATAGCTTTAGAGGAATTTCTTTGGTAATATTATAAAAACCAAGCACATAACTACTTAAATTTAAATTGGCTAGATTGTAAAATACATTTATATAAATATACTTCTAATTGTTGAATATCAAGATAAGTATTTTTTTATGTGAAAAATATATGTTTAATTTCAATTACAATTTCAATTCACTCAACGTCAAATTTTAAATATATCTTTTCATAAATAGTTACGAGACAACTAAATCTTTGTGTATTAGTTAGTCTTGCCTTGATTTGATCCACAAGAGAAACATATATTCACAAAAGAATCACTAATTAGTTAACGAGTGCAACTTTTGCTTATTTGTAGGATTTATGTGTTATAGTTTATAGCATGAAATAGTTGGCACTTAGACAATTATACTTGAGTAAATAACTATTTTACTTCATAATTAATTATTAATGCAATTTTTACATATTTTTACTATTTATGTGTTAGCATTTTCAACAATTATAACATGATTCCAAATGGGAAGAGTTGGTGCCTATAGAATTATAATGACAAACCCTTCCTCAAATTTATGATCCTAAAATGGATTTTCTCTTGAAAGAATAGATCCAAAGTTATGATGAATCTATGCTAATACTAATATCGTTAAAAAGACATAGTGAAGTGAAAATCACCATATGTATGGCATTGAAGTTGCATCAGAGTGATATAAATTCCTTAGTTCCTTCACAATAAACCCATCTAAATTCACATGCATGTAATTCAATTTAGGAATGATTGTGTCTTTTAAATTATAAGAATAAATTGACACATGATAAAAAAAAGAGTGAAACGAAATTGTTGAGCCATAATATTATCTATGAAGTCGATTATGAACACGATAACAGTTTCACCAAAGGCTTGAGCACACCATAGAAATCTCCAAAGGATTGTCTCAAGGACAATCGATAAACACACTAATTTCGGTAGGTTCAACAATAGAATGGAAAGCTTGCATAGCAAGCTGACCAAGTAAGTGCAAAAGATGTTGAGGATTGTGCCCACTAAATCGAGTAGTATCATCTTTACCACCCTCCAATCCAAAATTCATATGTAAATTATATAACCTAGAAACTCTAAGTTTTTATTTTAAAAGATAAAAATAATTATTACATTGATAGGTTTTTTTTATTTTAGAATTTAGGGTGGATTAGCATTTATTCTTTTTCTAAATTGCATGAGGATGAGACAAGTGTATGGTTTAGATTGATTTTATGGTAGTTGTTTCAAATTCAAAACTAGCAGGACCACTTAACTTGTTGTCGATGAACAATCTAGTTTTGTCTATGCCTACCTGTTACCTTATTTAGTTAAATTGGTTATCTATCACTACATGTTATCAATGCATGAGCTATGAGTTATCCATCATGAACTACCAATTATTTTTTATATTTCTTTTTTTATAATTGTTTATTTGGAATTTCAAATAACGCCCATAAAATCAATATAGACAGTACACTTGTCCCATCCTCCAATCAAGAAAAGCATAGATGGTAGTCCACCTAAAATTCTAAGATATAAACACCTTCCTACTTCAATCAAGGAAAATGATAGATGGTATTCCACCTCAAATTCTAAGATATAAACACCTATTGTGTAATAAACAATTATAAAAAAATATAAAAAATAACTTAGTTGATGCATTGATAATGAGCTAATGCATGGATAGCTTAGTTGATGCATTGATAATGGTCTATCAGTGGTGAGTGGTGATGCACAGATAACACAAATTTCATGATAAAGTTTAACTAGAAAAACCAGAGAACAAATAACATATAACTTATTTGTGGCACTTAACTTGTGGCCTATTAGTATTCACTAGTCACAAGTTAAGTGGTTGTGCTTATATTTAAAAAAAATGGAATAAATTATAATTGATTAATTACTTTTAGAAAATAAAATAATAATTAAATAATTAAATTGAAGTTTTAACATTTTCTTAATATTAAATTGATTTTTTTAAATAAAAAAATAAAACATTATTTTTAAAAATCCATAGAAATAATTCATAAAAAATATAATTTTTTAGAATCCATAAAAACAATTAATAAAACATGTTACAAAACACTGATATAAATTTAAGATATTAGTGGAAATTTAAGGTCTATTCTCTCTCGTAAGAATGACAGTCCTAACTGGTACCGGATGCCATCCAGAAGAAAAGTATTGCACTACCTGGGCATAGGCTCATTTGCTTTAGAAACAGCATGCTATGCAGAGACGTTCTTATTTCAATTCTTTTTTAAAAACTATCTTTTATTAAATACCTGTATTTCATTACAAACTGCAATTTTTTAGAATAAAATATGCACTCCGACCAAGACTACCTCCGGATTGATTTCTTAACCAATTCAAGGATTTGACATTCAAATTCATCTCGAATACATTCTAAACTCACTTGCATCCTAAGAATAATCTAATAAAAGCATATCGAATACATACTAAATTTGAACTTATTTGCATCCCAGGAATAATCTAATAAAAGCACAGCCCGAGGCTGCAGTGGTCATCTAGGTTATTTGATCATATAAACCAAATGCCAACTATGAGACGCAAGAGAAACTTAACATGGCATCTTGGACTTCTTATTGACATCAAACACGTACTACAATAAGGCTACCTCCAGATTGAATATTTCATATCAAATCCAAGGATTTGACATTCAAATTCATCTCCAATACATTCTAAATATGAACTTACTTGCATCCTAAGAATAGTCTAATAAAAGCATCTCGAATACATACTAAATTTGAACTTATTTGCATCCCAGGAATAATCCAATAAAAGCACAGCCCGAGGCTGCAGCTTGCAATGGTCATCTAGGTTATTTGATCATATAAACCAAGAAATGCCAACGATGAGATGGAAGAGAAACTCAACATGGCCGCTTGGCCTTGTTATTGACATCAAACACATACTTCAATAAGGAATCCCGGATTGATAGAAGCTGCGGGAACTCTTTCTTCATCTTAGACGCATCCAGTTCGTTGTTACAGCGAGGAGCAACGATTACTTTGGCCTGTTCTTCCACTGTAAAATTCGTCCACTTGAAGTTTGGATCGAAATAATCTCTATACATCTTCAAGATCTCGTTATGAGTTATGACGCCCGGATTTGTGAAGTTCCATATGCCTCGGCAATTTCGTTTTGCCATCTCAATGGACAAAGGCAACAACTCATCCAGAACAGTCATGCTGTTTGGTATGTTCACCACTTTTTCATAGTGACTTATTTTATATATGAAATTGCGAGGGTTGTTCACGTCGGATGAAATTGGCATTCTTAGACGAAGATTACAGACGTTATCATAATCTCTTAGAAACTCTTCTACCTGAATCAAAACAGTGAAAGAAATATAAACAAGAGTGTGAGAAATACTTGTCGAAAATACAGTGCATGAAAAACCGACACAAGAATATAAGGATGAGTTGGGGATTACCGTTGCTTTTGTTTTGGAGAAAAAGGAACCTGTGTAGTTGGGCTTGTCTTCTTCCTTGTATCCAATGCCGCTGCCTTCTGGATGAACAGCATTATAGTCAAAAATGCATCCAGACGCAAAATTCACAAGCAAAAGCTCATGATCCTTGCAAACACCAGCCAGATTGAGAGTGCCCACAACATTGCTTCGGATGGTCTCTAGCTTGTGAGATTCGCACCAGTCTACATTAGGCCTACCAGTTATACCAGCAGCATTGAACACATGAGATGGATTAACAGAGATAATGTCCAGATGAAGCTGCTCTATATTCTCCAATCTGCCCCTTCCATATTGATATGGAATACCCTGTTTCTCACAGATTTGCCCCAGAAGCCCTCCAATCCATCCACTTTGACCATAAATCAAAAACTTCAAGCCGATATTATGCGAAAGGCTCTTCAGAGGGAAAATCACAGCATGATTCTCATTTCTGGGTTGACTTAATCCACCCTTAGCCAACCCTAGATACTTCTTCTCATTTACAGCAGCAACTTGATATTCAAGTCTTTCCTCAACTCCAGACCTGGCAAGCATTCTAGGATGAGGCACAAGAGCACCAGACACATCACCCCACCAATCAGGATGACTCAAATACCACTCCATGGTCTTCTTAATCCCTTCCTCCCATGTCGTCTTCTCCGTCCACCCCAAAGCCTTTAACTTTTTATCATCCAGATAATATCTTTGGTCATTGAAGGGCCTATTCTCCACAAAATTAATCATATTCTCAGGTTCCAAACCAAAAAGCTTACATATATCCATGGCAACATCCAGAACCTTGTGCTCCTTGCACGTCCCGATATTATAAACATGTCCCACTTCACCCTTATGCAATACAACTTCAAATGCCTCAGCAACATCTTCACAATACAAATAACTCCTGACATTAGACCCATCCCCATGAATAGGTAGGCACTTTCTCTGCATTGCCAACAACATAAACTTGGGTATCAATTTCTCAGGAAATTGCTTAGGCCCATAAACATTATTTCCCCTCGTAGTAATGAATGGCAATTCATATGACCTCCCGTAAGCCATCACAAGCATCTCAGCACCAGCCTTTGAAGCAGAATAGGGATTAGTAGGCAATAACTGGGAGGCCTCATGATTACCCACTATTGCATCTGCTTCAGTCTCGCCATAAACCTCATCAGTGCTCACATGAATAAATCTCTTGATCCCTCCACTCACCCGACAAGCTTCAAGCAGTACATGAGTACCATATATATTGTTCTTAGTAAACTCAAAGCTATTTCCGAATGAATTATCAACATGCGTCTGTGCTGAGAAGTGCATTATAGTATCAATGCCTTCAGTAACAAGCAAATAATTAACAAGATCTGCGCTAGTGATATCACCTTTGACGAACTTGAAATTCTTGGTAAATGGCAGCAGGTTCTCCAGATTTGAGCAGTAGTCAAGTTTGTCCAGAACTACAATCTTGTACTGCGGATAGTTTAGCAGCAGACGGTTGGCCACATGGGAGGCAATGAACCCAGCTCCTCCAGTTATCAGTATGTTCACAGGAGTATATTTGTGACCTTCCATTGCACACTGGCTTTAGTGTAAACAGCAGATTCTTGAACTCTCTTTTCACTACCCAGATATCCAAATGTCAAGAGCACAAAACCTATGGATTCTTAAGCAAACACTGAACCAGATTCTTCAAGTTGCTAATCTCATTAGTCTTTCATTCCAATGTCTTCTTAGTAGACTAGATGTCCAGAGAGAACTTGCTGATCTGAGCAAAGCAAAGCAAACACAAGCATATATATGAATGCATGAGAATGCAATTTGAAAATCAAAACTGATTGATCGACCTAAGCTCGATACTCTGTTGAGCAACCCTACGAGATACTCTGCAACTTCATGCTCTTACATCTCTTCTATCGTCCTCTTATATAGAGGTTCTCGGGAACGCGGTGCTCTCACTTGTCTATTATTATTCTCTTAATGAAAAGTTTTGGAAGTGTACCGAAGCCGAAGCTTTTACTATTATGTCCATGACATCATCATGATTCATTTTCCGTACCTGTACCACCGTACCTGTTTGATTTTTCCTGTTTCCAATGTTCTGCAAAGTTTGGGTTTGATAAAAAAATAACTCGTAGTTTCGAGCATTTGTCCCCTGTTACGTCAACTATAATCAATGATTGCATTGTCCGCGGCATATATCTTTTGTACTGTACAGATTTCTGAATCTCGGTATTTGGAGAAGCATTATTGCTTAACGTCATCTCGCAGTCGCGTATATTATGTTTGATTTTTCCTGTTTCCAATGTTCTGCAAAGTTTGGGTTTGATAAAAAAATACCTCGTAGTTCGAGCATTTGTCCCCTGTAACGTCAGCTATAATCAATGATTGCATTGTCTGCGGCATATATCTTTTGTACTGTACAGATTTCTGAATTTCGGTGTTTGGAGAAGCATTATTGCTCAACGTCATCTCGCAGTCGCGTGTATTATGGCTTAACAACTAAAAATAGGGGCAAAGCTGTTTATATTTGTCTTTTGAAAATAGTTTATAAGTAATTTAATTAATAATTGTATATAATTCAGAAGTAAAAATTTAGATGAAAATAGTTTAGAAATAATAATTTAACAATATTTTAATATTATAGTTTAAAAATGTTTTAATATATTAGCTTTCCATGCAACGCTTTAATTACTTAGGTTGCTCTCAAATTAATGAATACTTTAGAAGCATTAATAGAAATTATAAAAACTGTATCTATAGACTTCAATCTTAAATAATAATTTTTACTTTAAACAAACTTAGTAAGTAACAAAACTAATTAGTAATTAACTTAAACACAAGTTTAAAAAAAATATTAATAAAACTACATATAAATAGTTAACAGTAAAAAAATATTTACATTAATAATAAATTATTAAATAAAAAATATAATTTACAAATAATAGAATGCTTTAAAGAAAATTAGTAATGATATTAATTTTTATTTGTATGAAAATATTTTTAGTTATGTGTCCACTATCAACCAAACTCTCATTCATGACAGCGATATGTAGAAAGACTTCTCCAAAACTACTTTAGCATTTAATAATATAGTCCTTTAAAATCAAATGTTCTCCATACGTGATGTGTATTTTTATAATATAGAAGTTTTTATATATTATAAAATTAATATTCAACATGTGTTAGTTTTATCAATCATT
Organism: Larix kaempferi; assembly: GCA_027924585.1. Taxonomy (NCBI): domain Eukaryota; kingdom Viridiplantae; phylum Streptophyta; class Pinopsida; order Pinales; family Pinaceae; genus Larix; species Larix kaempferi. Next base: position 4,192,800 of record BSBM01000369.1, read on the forward strand.
TAAATTATGCTTAATATGTATAGGGTTTAAATTTTTAATATATTAAAAAGTTTATGTCAAACTTTTTTTTAATGATAATTTAAATGTTTATATGAAATTTATATTAGATAAATACAAGTGAAATGATATTATTTTCAATTAAATACTTTGCATATAAACTTAGGCAATTTAACAAGACGTGTCCCCAGTCTTTTTAGCAAGCTTGACTAAACCATAAAGAAGGAGGGTTAATAAATATCAAGGTGTGATTAATTCTCGTAGGGTTCCAAATTTAGTATAATTTAAGTCATTGTCACTATTCTTCAAATCATCTCGTGGTGGCATCGGTGAATCATTCGGAGCACGACTGCCAAGACAATAAAGAGAAAAACCTAGCATCATAGATAAATCTTTGGCTAACACTGAAGTTATTTATTACAATAGAGTGTAACGATGTATGACATGAAAGTTTTAATATTAAAACAAGGACTAGGTACCATAACGTACCATAACAAGACAAGTGGCAAATTTATAATTTTCCTAATTTTTTATTTTTTTATTTTATTTTTTATTTAGCAAAAGTCACATCTCAAAGGTGCATATTAACTAAAAAGTGAACTGAAATTCATTGTAAAGCCATTACTATATACTCTTCCTTAGGTATAATAATAATATTTACGGTTAAAAAACAATAAAAAATTATAATATGTATGTTTGCAATTTTTTTTAATATAGTATTTAATATTAATGTTTAGAAGTTTTTTACTTATATTATTATATTAATATAAAATTTATTATTTTAGTTTTAATAAACCATTTTTTTCTACCTTCTATATATTAAAATCTTAAAATCAAAATAAATCAATATTTTATAAATTATCAAAATCAAAATAAATCAATATTTGATAAAATTATCAAAATCAAAATAAAGCAATATAAAGCAATATTTTATAAGTTAATTATAGTGTTATGTTTTGATTGTTGTTTTTAATCATTTGAATATTATAACTATGTTGTAAAGTTTTTATGTTACCTGATATATGGATTTATATATAATGTGAATAATAATTATTTGGATTATAAAGCAATATTGATAGGGAGATGAGGTTAGGGTTTTTTAATTGGTTAGGTTTGCAAGATGGATTATATGGAGATTTGCTAGATAGTTTAGAGGATTCCTTGGAAGAAAGCCAATTTTTTATATTGTTAAAGTTTAGTTATGTATTTCGTAGCAAATGTGATATTATAGTTTTGGTCGCAACAACTTGGCACAAAGATTTTTTTGTATGTTTGGGAATTTTTCTTGGTATAGATGTGAGAGGTACTACCTTGATCCTCAAAAATTAAACTTCAATTACTAAGCCAATTTGTTTTATGCTTCCAATATTTTGTCTTCCAAAGGATTCAATTGTGGTTTTTTTCTTGGCGTTAGAGGGGTCAATTAGTGAAACAAATATAGACTCAATGGTTCTTAGTTTTAATGATTCGATGGTAAAGGACATGAGATATTTATGAGGGAAAAAAAATTAGTCCATATTCTTCAGACATTGGAAAATGTTAGTGAAAAACAAAAATTATTCCCTTCACAAATATTAAGTGCTCAACCATTTTTATGAGAACAATAGAAAGGTGTCCTGATGGGAATAATGACCTTGTACAGACACCTCTCTGTAGTTTGTACTATTCGTGTTTCATTTTTTTGTAACATTTGCAAGATCAATTAATCTACAGCAACAGAGATCACATGATGGAAGGTCACTAAGTGAACATATGTCTCTTAGCTTAATTTCCCCATGTGCATCATCGAAGTTATTAACAATGGCACTATGTCTCCAAATTTCAAAACATCTTCTTAACAAAGGCTAGCACGATACATTGCCACCTCGTGGCCTTTGTTTTTTATTATGTCCGTGACATCTTTAGAACATTTTGCATATATTAGTCTAGTGGCACAAATTTCAAAATATGCATTTTCCATTCTGCAAGGTTAAACTTTGGTAAAGAAGGTGTATTTCACCTTGTAGCATGGATACCATTTGACATATGTCCCTAGTGCATCAGCAAATGTAAATGCAATATACTGTGTAGCAAGTACGTTATGGCCGATGCTTGCCAGCTTTCTCTAGGCTTGAGCGGGGCTCGCATGCAAACTATCTCATTGCATTGCGCATTACAAAACCAACAATATTATAGGTACTTTGAAAAATGTTTCATCTCCTCAAATGTAATACGAAAATCTTCGTCTATTTCGACCTATCTTAAATTCCCTTTGATGCATATAAATTTATTTATAATGAGTAACCATACAACGTTGCACTGCATAGGAGGTTATCCGTCTAACATATTTATAATGAGTAACCATACAACGTTGCACTACATAGGAGGTTATTCATCCAATAGTTATAGCTCATTTTATGGATCACCTACAACTGATAGTTCTCTATCCTTTTTGGAAGGCTACAAATTATGGCAATCGTGAGCATATCTATAGAGGCAAACCATACAATTTTAAAATGCGTTTGGAATCCTTGAAGCACATAACACATCACAAAAACATAAGCTCGATAGCTTTTGGTGCTTTTCACATTAATGGAATGATGCATTAGCTTGCCATAGAAATAGGAAATATTTAATCATTTTCTTTTCAACATTGTCTTCCATAAACGCAGGGATGCAACTGCTAAAAATGGTTTAAGTATTGGCCTATGGATATCTAGAGACTTCAGAGGATTGCAATTTTAATCGATCAAACTCCCTCCAACCGAATTCAAAATGGGTGTTTTGTATTTCCTTAGAGGAGGATTTTTTGTTGATGTGAATTCAACAACCAGTGGCCATCATAAGACTCTGTCATTACCTAGCGAACAATGGTCATCATGATTTTGAACGAGCTAGAGCCTCAAATGCTCATCCTGATGCGATCTCCACTTCAACAAACATTCTTTTTCTTGTGTCTTACAAATCTATCGCATTGCCTACATGTCATATTTTTGCTCAGCAGTAGTGCATGCATACCAACAACTGCAATTACAACCTTTTCTCAATATCATTTGAATAGTGGAGTCGTAATCGTTGATCTATTGGCAAGTTGCAAATCATTTCTCTGGCAATATCTCTTGCCAATTGTGCAAAATGAGGATTTCGGCTTCTTCAGTGGCCACTTGTTTAAGCCTGATTCTTCAACCGTTGAAGTTGTTCCTCATAACACATTTACAATGCTGAAGAAATAATTGTTCATTAAGTCTGTAAAATCCTATTAAAGAACTATCCAAAATCTCGGAAAGCAACAATGGTAATTGAAGTTTTCTACTGTAACACACAATTCTAGTTGGTGGGCATTCAAAATAGAAGGTCATGAGATTAGTAACACTACTCTTAATTCTATCATCTTAAGCTTGCTTGTAATGGGCATTGCTGCTTGCCGCTCTTGTTCTCTTAATAAAATGTTTTGGAAGTGCACAAAAGATTTATTATTAGTGCACGGTTATTGTTTTTATAAAAAGTTTTGGAAGTGTGTTGAAGCTTTTTTTCAGCTATTTCGTAGACGAGATATAAGGGAAGACTTACATGAGCATTGTCCTTTTTATAAAGTTAAAGTTCTTGGAAGACTTACGTGAGCATTGTCCTTTTTATAAAGGTAAAGTTCTGGCGTGGCCAGGGTTGGAATTTGAAATCAGGCTCACCCATCAAATCTAACGGTTAAAACCTTTTTACTAAATGTTTTATGCATTTTAAGCTTATTCATTGATGGTTTATTATGATTTCTAACCGTAATTGACGCGAAAATCGCCTCGTGACGGGCAATTTTCCTGTCAAATTCCATCCCTGGGCGTGGAAAACAATATGTACAAATGTGGGATCTTTATCTAGGTATTACAAATGTAAAGAATAACTTACATTTTTTTCATTGTGGATCTCAAAATGCTCTAAGAGGAAGTCGTAAATGTATTGAAATGCCATTGTAAATTGATGTGAAGGAAATGCTCTGTACGTGTGGAGAGATTAATATAATTAAACACTTGTTATATTGTGGCTTGTGCATGGCATTTTTAGTGGCTTGTCTTTGATTGTATTTGGCTCATTGTCCCTATGTTGACTATAACCTAGTTATCTTATGCACATATATCTATTTTGTTATCTTATGTACATATATCTATTTTGTTAGGGTTACTAGTGTTTGGCATATTGATTGTGTCTTTGGGGTTGAGGGCATGAGCCAACCATGGGGGGTTTGTCTCAATAGAAGTTATGTAATGTCCCTATTTTGACCCCATTATATTAAAATGTAACTGATGTAATATTGTTATAAAATCATGGTGAGGAGCTCAAGTCCAAGGCCCCACCATCGATTTATTGATGCATATGGTTCACGTGCTAGCCAGGCACAATGGAATTTCAAATATCATGTAAATATACATTTTAATAAAATACCAACAACTAGCTATGCAATGCAACAAGAGATGGGGGCATGATTTTACAAGGAATTGGGAGGGAAAACATTCAAAACCATGAGCCAATCAAGTCAAGCCAAATGTCAATGAGAGAACCCATGAACCCTCAACTACCCATATTGACTTTTGTACCCAATCATTCATTTCTCCCAAGAGTTGGTTGAGGTAGTTAATGCCTTGGGGAATGGGAAGTATGGTTGTCCAAATTCAAGTATGGGCAAGCCACCCTTCATGGAAAATCGTGTTTGGCTTCTTGGGCAAAAAGAAGCCATGAATTGCTTCCCAAGCCATGATCCATCAACCAATTTCTCTCCCTCACGAGTTGGGAGCTACCTGGGCATTTTTCAGACACGTTTTTGTGTGTTTTCCTTCATTGTCAGTTGGGAGAAGGGTGTTTTTGTGTTGTATACCAGTGGGGAAGAAGGGGAAATGAATTGGTGTTCCATAGAGACCGTTTTGGTTTTTAAATGGTTAGATAGTTGGGGATAAATTGTTTTCCTCCCTGTGAATGTTTTTCCCCTTCCCACAATCCATTTTTGGCTGGAAACGATTTGGGAAAACCCATGGCCATCTTGTTGTAAATCCCATTGTTAAAAATGTGCATCCATGCCCAATGATTGTGCTTGCCTTGTGATAAAATAGTATGTTTGGGTGTGGGTTATGGGTATCTATTGCTTTGGTTGTGCATGAGCTTGAACACATGTCCCATTTTTCTTGTAAGAATCATGCTCAACTCGGGGGTGGTAGTTGTGTTGAGAGAATTGATGAACACAACTGGCGTATGGTTGGGTGGAACGTTGCAGCGACATAGCTAGTTGCTTGGGACCATTTCAATGTAAAGATAATTGTTTTCTCTGTCTATGTGTTTTACTTCTGCAATGTTTAATTTGATGATTGTTTTGATATGTTGGATGAACATGAATTGTGTGTGGATGATGTTTTAATTCTGTTGTACATACTTGCTTGATTTGCATCTGCACACTTTTGTTTTTAATTGCATGAATCTAATGAATGGGATGAGTTTATGTAAAAGCCCAGATATTGGTATCATGTTCCCTTCCTTGCCTTAGGTCCATGGGAGGGGATGTGACAAGTTAGGTGAGGTGGCATAATTTTAACATAGAATTGAAAATGAGAAGACTGCTTGTGGATCAATCAAAATCGTGTACGTGGTGGAATATTGCTTCTATTTTTTTATTTTAATACCTATTGGTCCATTGTAAAGGCAAAGCAATGCTTGTGTAGGGTATAACAAATTTGAGTAGTTTAACTTGTCAAAATGAAGTTTCAGATTTACAATTCTGCACTCATTTTTTTTTTTTTGGCAAAGTGGTGGAACCCCCTTGACTAGTAAGTTTTCCTTTGGCTAAGTTACCACGAACCAGGGGCATCTAAGCCGTCAAAATCACCCAGGGATCGCACCCGACCTGGACCGCACCAACCCTTAACATGGTTGGATTTTTTGGTATCCGCGGGATTAGAACCGACGACCTTTCCGCTTAGGGGGCGTCTTAACCAAACCCCGCCACCAACTGTTCTACATCTCACAAATACAATTTTGCACTCAATTAAAGAGAATTTGTACAATCATATTTAGAAAATAATGTTCTTAAATTTTAAGAAGGTTTAACTATGATCAAATTTAATCGAAACCTCAAGCATATAGCTTAGTAGAGGCACTTTAACCCACATATCTTTGTGAGCATATGATGGGCCTCACTGAATTTAATCGTGGTTATTAGTTGTTTTATGGTTGTAATTAAGAATTAGTTGTTTTATGGGTGTAATCAAGAATTTGTTTTTTTTAATGAATATTATAAAAAATAATACTAAGTAAGAAGTCATTTTGAAATAATGAGCTAGCACGTTTGAAATTCATATTATTTTGCTTAGGATAATTACCATTTCAAATTTTTTATCACTTAAAGTAATTCATTAATATAACAAAAATTAATTATATAATTAAAATTAAAATTAAAATTAAATAATATAAAAAAATTATTAACAATTTTTAAAAAAAAATTATGAACAAAAAATTTAATATGACTTTTTTAGATTCAGATTTTCTTATGTTGGAATGATAAATGTATTTTTTTATTTTATTTTATTTATTTATTTTGAGAATGATACATGTTTTAATTATCAAATTCCTTGTAACATTACACTATTATAAAAGTTATGGCTCTATGAGATAAGTCTCATGATGTTGTCACTTCTCTATTATTGTCCTGTCAAGGAAAGGTTGTTCAGTGACCTAAATACAAGCTTTATGCACAAGACAAAGTAACCTTTAAAACGAGGTGTTGCAGGTCACAAATGGACATTGTTTTTCCACGATCATACAGATCAAAACTGGACATTATCGTTCGTTGATCATATCCCTATTATTGTTTTGCCAGTGGGTCCGAGTGGCCAGCTTTATGCATGTGCGCCGATGGATATATGTTTTAAAAAATTGTTTTCCATTATAATGGATTATGTAAATATTGAAAACACTAGAGTAATATCTAACCAAAATATTACTAGACATGTGGATATTGGAGAGTAACCAAGTACCAAGTTTCATTCCCAAGTTATCTAGCTAGTAGTCACATTCCCAATTTCCCATTAATAATTGTCGACGAGTGAAATTTAAAGCTATCCTTCTGTTGCAATTTTAAACAATAATGGTTAATTTAATTATTGAAAAGCTTACCACGAAATTAAATTTTTTTGCATGGTAAAATTTGAGGTAGCCTTCTATGACGTGTAAAATGGCCGCCTTTGAAGAGCCGTCAAGGCTTCAAATTTGAATCCTATTGCAACTTGAATTCCGCCAGCGTCCATTCAGAAGACAAGACACCACAACTACGCCGAGCCAAGCTTATTTTTTTGTCGTAATGTCGGGTCTATACACGGTAGATTCTCAACCATTTGCTCACTATATATGCTTTGCAACTGGATACCACGATGGAGAATGTATATGGACTACACCACGGACGAGATGTACCCAACGAACGAGGGACACCACTAACGAAGAAGATGCTGAACCAGCTGTACTGAAAAAATAATTGAACCAGCTGTACTGAATGGACACCGATCACGGGCTAAAAAGTATTCTTGAATGGACACCACTGACGGACAAGATGCTACGGCGGCGGAATATGTTGGGCTGCGGGCATATTTTGAAGGTCTGACAAAACATTTATAATGGAAATGTACTCCCAGCTTCCACACGTGTATTGTGTTTGAAGAATGGTGGCCGACAACTGCGCCGCGCCAAGCCTGTCCTTTTTACCTGTGGGGATCAATACACATGATATTGTTGGTCTGCTTTTCGACTAAATTAATCCACCAACCATTCAGAAGACAAGGTTCTCACACCGGAATGGACACCGATCACGGGCTAAAAAATATTATTGAAGGGACACCACTGACTCATAAGAGCGTGGGATATAGGGCACTCAAATCGCCCCGTCCCGCCGCCATACGGACCCACCCCCGTTCTGCTTCAACCCCGTCCAGTTACGGTGGACGGGGTTGAAGCAGAACGGGGTGGGTCCGTATGGCGGCGGGACGGGGCGATTTGAGTGCTCCATATCCCACGCATCGCGCGCCACGCCGAAAGAGAGAAGTGTCTATATCATAGAACAATTTCAATATTTATAAATATTTTTTTAATAATGGGAACATTTTATAAATAAATATATAAAAAATATTGTTTCAATTTTATTATTATTAATATTTATATTTATTTTATAATAAAATGTTTTTTAAAACTCATTCATTTAGGTTTAAAATATAGGTCACATGGTGCAACATATAAATAGGCGCATAGTATTTAATTAAATGGAAATTTATTTTAGAAAAAGTAATTAATTGGCAAATTTATTAAAAAATATTAACAAAGAGGCAAATATGGTAGCGTGATAGTGGCAGCTGATATCTGTCTCAATACATGTCCACTTTTAATTGTATTTTTATTAAAAACACTAGAGTAATACTTAACTAAAATATTTTTATTAAAACACTAGAGTAATTCTTAATTTTTTTTTTTTCTGAAGAATTTAAACTCACTAAGTGATGGAGTGATGATGAGGAAGCATTTTTTTATTAATGCAAGACCATCATCAATCGAATTAATAGCGTATGGTGGGTAATAGAGGTTAAGAAATTAGGTGGTGGGTACTACATCAACTTAAATGTCGAGTTTCATATAGTTTGTAATGAATGTTGAGTTTCACATAGTTTTTAATCATATGGATTGTAGGCGAAGATTATGCTCACGGCAAAAGAGGAATTATGAACGGCATTGATGTTCTTTACATAAATTTGAATCGCTTTATTAGGCATTTATTTTGAAAATAGTTATGGTGGGTCTCTCGATGCTCATATCATTTGATAGAGATTCTTTTCTTTGACCATGGCAAGGAAAGGCGCCCTTGGTAGTATCACTCTTAAACACACTATCAAAGTAAAAGTAAAAAAATGGGAGAGTAGTTATTTCTTGACACACACACAACTAGACAGTATGCATTTCTTGACACACAACTTGAGAGTAGGCATTTCTTGACACACACAGGTTTTGGGTATATATTATGTAATATCTTAGTCGTTAAGCCCCAAACATATGATCTTTTATGTGATTGTGGACTTATGTTCTTTTGTTTGTTAATGTGAATATGAAAATATGATATTTTTTTTTTATAATATGACTTTGGACTTTAGCACTATTATTAATATTAATGTTATTATTGGCATTGTTGCTATTTTTGAATGTTGTTGATATTGATTAATTAAATAATTGGCTCAACAAAGGCAACAAAAAGAGTAAAGAAGACCATGGATGGGAATGAGGGACATGTTGGATGGAAGTTGTTCATCCTAGTTCATTTTGCATTGTGATGACATTAGTATTGTACAACGAACCCTATTTTTTTATTTTTATGAATTATAGAGTTACTATTGCACCTTATGCATACCTTAGTGGGCCCCTCTTTCCTAGTGTGCCCTCCTTGGAAGAGATTCCCTTCTATTTATGTATTTTTTTGTCATTTATGTGCCTTCTTCCTAGTTTTTAGGGGTTGCAAGCTATTTTCTAGCTTCCACTCTTACACAATGCATGAATGCTCCTATTTTTGTGCGTATGGGATCTTTATTGTAATTATTGTGCCTCCATCACTTCTCATGTGCCCCCCTTATTCATTCTACTCATCCATTTTTGTAACTCCTCCTCATGGAGCTATTTTGAGTTAAGCAACCCCAACATGAGCCTCCACTCTCCCTAATTTCAATTCCTCTCCATGTTTTTGAGTGGGCCCCACCTTAACCAACCTCTCCTTAAGCAATTCGAGTTGCTCCCTCATGAATTGGAATGGGTCCCACCCAATTTGAGTTAGCATCCCTATGGTTGAGTTAACCCCTCTCTTGAATTTTGTTGGCTTACCTTGGTTGATTTTCCTCTCTCTCTCCTATAAATTCTTGTGCTCTCTCTTTGTTGAGGCTAATCCTGAGTTTTGGATCACTTGTCTTGCGTTATCTCACTGTGTTGTGAGTGTTGACAATCTTGAGACAATGTGGGGATTGTATTGAGACTAAGTGTTTGTTGCAGGATCCTTGAGAGGAGTAGTCTATTGTCCATTCCAGAGAGTTAGTATGGTGGATTTTCACCACCCTTTGCTTACATATCACTCTACTAGTCCAGTTTCTCACACAGGAAGCCAGGAAATGGGATGGTGACCCCATAGATAGTGGAGATAGACATGAAAGTAGTAGTAGGAAGCATTGTGGTTCTAGGAAGAGGTGGCTCCAAGATTTTCTAGAATGAGTGTCCCTCTACCTATGCATCTATGGTATCAGCATGGGGGTGACTTGTACACGTGACATAGACTTGACTGTGTCTACGATTGGGAGGAAAGTTGTCCTGCTAAATCCGGTTGCCCATGTTTTGAGTTGAGTATTCCTCTCATGATTTTATTTTCATTACAATGTTTTATTTTTTATATGTGCAATGGTGGATGAATTGGTTGTTTGGATGATCATGTATTGTATGTCAGGATATGTATGCAGGAAGGATGAATTTTGTAGATTATGGATCTGAGATGCTATGCTCCTTCCCTTCTTTCTATTATTCTTTCTCTTATTCAAAAATTGTAACTATGGCTCTATGGTATTGAGAGGGGCGCAACCATATTCTCTGGTTCGCCTATATCTGCTCATTTTTGTCTTATAGTGGTGAAGAGGATTTTGTTGAGGGAAGAAGTTAAGGTAGACATAATAAGAGAAATGAAAGGATAATTCACATTCAAAAGTAAATCATTAATGATCTAAAATCATTCAATACCATCCAAAGATCAGCTGAAAAGAGGCATAGAAGAGATTATGTGAGGTCTAGGTAATCTTCAAGGAGACCTAATCACTTAGATAGGAATAAGGGGTATTCATTAAGTAGTATGGAGAGTAGTCTTGAAAGATCCCCGGTGAGATACAAGAAGAGGAGGTCTTCCCGAGATGAACTAGTAGGAGAGATGAGAATAATCAAGCCCCCAACTTTCGATGGAGAAGTAAAGCAAGGAGAAGATACTAAATCATGGTTGTTAGGACTCAAGAAGGTCTTCTAGTTTCATCAATATACACCTAATATAGAGGCAAGAGTATCCATATACCATCTACAAGGTAAGGGATTTATATGGTGGGATAAGCCCCTTAAGCTAAAGGACCGACGAAGACAAAATATCTTGGAGGAAGTTTAAGAAGTACTTTCAGAAAGAATACCTCTCTAAGCATTACTATGACAAAAATATGGAGGAATTCTTTGAGCTCCAATTGGGAAGCATGACTATGGAGACCTATGAGAAGAAGTTTTTGGAACTTTTGAAGTATGCAAACTTTATCAAATATGAGAAGGTAAAGATTCAAAGGTTCCTAGGTGGTCACCTAAATCTTATAAAGATAAAATCTAGTATGATAGACCAAATAACCTTAAAGATGCCACGTGGAAGGAAAAACACCTATATGAAAAGAATGAGGGAAAGGCCCCATATCAGAAGAATTGGAAGGACATGAAGAAGAACAATAACGAGCAGAGGAAGAAAGGTTTACAGCCTTTCAAGTTCATAAACAATCATTCTTACTAGCAAGGACAACCAAGGGAAGAGCATTCAGGAAAAAGACCACTTGTGTAATGTTGGATATGCAAGGAAAATCACTTTGCCAATCAGTTCCTGTGTAAGAGAAGCAACCTTCACAGCATTCAAGAGGCTTCAACTATTGGAGATGTTGGTGGAGGTGTTCAAAGGGTCTATGCAACCCTAGATGGGAGGCAAGCTGACCACCACTCCCGAATGATTGAGGTAGCATATAATATTGCTAATAAAAACATAACAATTTTGATTGATTTTGGAGGTAGAAATAGTTACAATGAACCTAATCTAGTTGAGAAATGTCATTTGAAGAAAAGTAATCTTGAAACAACACGTCTAGTACAGTTAGATACCAAAGACAAGAGGAAAATCACAGAAGCTATAAAAGGGTGTCCCTTAGAAATGAATGGCTTGAGAACCTTTGTGCACTTAAACACCATACACTTAGATTCATATGATGTATTGATTGGCATGGATTTGTTGGATGCACACCATGCCATACTAGATTGTCATAATAAAACTTATAATGGTTTGGATGAAAAAGGAAACCAAGTGATAGTCAAAGGTATACCTAGACCCATATCCCTGAGGCAGGTCACAGCTCTACAACTGAAGGTATTCCAATTATATACAATTCATGTGGAGGATCCAAAGGAAGGAAAAGAACCAGAGTTGTAGGATTATCCAATACTACAAGAGTTTGCAGAAATATTTCAAGAACTATTAGGAATGCCTCCTAAGAGGGACATCGATTTCTCTATCGACTTGGTGCTACGAGATTTTGTGAAATTCTCACAGATATCTAGAGACAAAAATAAAATTCACACTATGTCTAACAGAGATCAAAAGAATTGAGCAGGAAAAACTTCCAATACTTATTATTCCACATTGAGTGTACATAAGAAAATGAAGAACAATTGGAAAAACTTCCATTACTTATTATTCCACATTTAGTGTACATTTATAATACATATTCAAAGGAAAAAATCATGAGACTAAAGAGGAACTTGAAATCCACACATGTGGTAGGATTAGTTTGCATTGGAACCATCTCCTGATAAGGTCTAGTGGCCACCGATGATGAATGACTAGTCTTGACTAGGGTGGACTGGCACAAAATTAAGTCATTGGGGCTAGAAATTAGGGGATAAGACTCCAAGGAGGCGCAATATTGACTTGTAGTGGCCAAAATAGGCACTTCTACACTCAGTAGCAGTGAAACTAGGTGTAGCAATCAGTTAACTGAGTAATCAAGGGGACAAGGCGCCCTCAATCATGGAAATAACTGAACTGACTCCTAAAATCATGATGAGGGTGACTTTGGAATTCAATGATTTAACCAAGGCGTTATGCATGGATAAGAGTGCTAATGATGACAAAATTTAAGCTCTAGAGGGCCTAAATTAAGGACTAGGTGCTAGGAGACTCAACTACCAATGCATGGATGCATGGAGTGTTGCATGGAATGCATGCAAAATGCATGAAAATAATTCAAAACCAAGATGAGATGGTTAGAATATTCCAACACCCCCCCTTAATCCTAAATATGTGAGGAAATATTGGAAATAGGACCCCGATAATTGATACCAAAGGTCACCCTTTACAAACTTATTAGTCCATTTAAGTGAGGAAAGAGGGAAAACCCTATGGGAACAAACCCCCCCCTCAAGATGGACATGAAGCACACCAAAAAATTAATTGATCCAAACTCAAGTAGGTGTGATGCTTGATCATGTGTCTAGAGGTATCTTCCTCTTGGGAATAAGTGGACCATGCTCTAAAAACATGTTCTTGTATTCTCCTTCAGTGGATGTAAGCAAATCTAGTGGCTCTCTAAACTTGCTCTTTGAACCAAACTTGATCAAAACAAATCCAAAAATATGAAGATCATCCTGGAACTTGGAATTCGAACAAGATGAGGTATGATCAACTCGAGGAATGTGTAGATGGTTCCTTGCTATATCCTTTGAACCAACATAGGTGAGATCAGAACCAAATGACCCATGATATGTTGGTGGTGGCTTGGACTCAAATCAACTCCAAGTGAAAGGATCAAGTGTCCACGTGAATGCATAATGTCTCCAACTTCATTTGCAGCTTGAGGAAGTGTGCATTTGATCACTATGGAAGAGGAAGGAGGCATGTTACCAAGGAGAGCATATGAAACAACTCCAAATATGGATCTAGACTCCAAAACATCCATTAGATCACAATCTTGCACATCAGTAACTCATGGGAAGTACAAAATTCGAAACTTTCTTCAACCTCTAAAGTAGTAGCTGACATACCTTGCTCATAATTCGAAATAGAAGACATTGATAAAATGAGTGAGGGATGGATAATCTCTCCAAAAGGACTAGCTTCATTAGTTGTATCACTTTCATCTGCATCAGTGACATGGGAAGGGGACAATTCGAAACTATCTTCAATTCAAAACTATCTTCAACTTATTTTTTGTTGAATCTGTAGCTTCTTGTTCATCTTAAACAACTTCATCATGATAGATACTTGAGGTCAAGACATAATTAGATAGAACACTTGAGAAAGTATCACTAGGGTTGCTCTACAAATGATTTGCACCAATCTCTTCATTTTGCTTGTCAAATGCTTTGTCCAATTGGGTCCAGAGATCACTTAAATATTCAGTAGTTTCCATGAGGTAGTGCATACTAGGAGGCATAGCAAGACACATTATTCCATAGGCTCTACGACAGTCAACTAGCCAATCATTCTTCTGTTCCTAGGAAGCAGAATATCTAATAACACCAATACACAAATAAAAAAGACCCTGTCTCTTCAAATATGCTATCATATTTGGTTTCCACTCATCATAGTTAAATGGAGAGAGAGGAGGAATTGCTTTTAGATTCATGGAAGCTATTGTAGAATACCTACACAAAAAAGATATGAAAAAATCTCCAAAAGATTACTTTTCCCAGCAAAGCTCTGATACCGTGTGATATTTTGTGAAATTCTCACAGAGATATAGAGACAAAAATAAAATTCACACTATGTCTAACAAAGATCAAAAGAATTGAGTAGGAAAAATAGAGAAGAAAAAATTGTGTTACAACCTAAGAGAATGAAGAACAATTGGAAAAACTTCCATTACATATTATTCCACATCGAGTGTACATTTATAATACATATTCAAAGGAAAAAATTGTGAGCCTAACGATGCAGTTGAAATCCACACATGTGGTAGGCTTAGTTTGCATTGGAACCATATCTCGATAAGGTCTAGTGGCCATCGATGATGAATGACTAGTCAATTGGGGTGGACTGGCACATAACTGAGTCATTGGGGCTATAAATTAGGGGATGAGACTCCAAGGTGGTGCAATACGTACTTGTAGTGGTCGAAATAGGCGCTCCTACACTTAGTAGTAGTGAAACTAGGTGTAACAGTCAGTTAACTGAGTAATCAAGGGGACAAGGCGCCATAAATCATGGAACTGACTGTATTGACTCATAAAATAATTCATGGGGGAACCTTTGGAATTTGTTTATGTAGACAAGGCACCTTGAGTGGATAATAGGGCTAACGATGACAAAATTTAAGCTCTAGGGGGCTAAATTAAAGACTAGGTGGTAGGAGACTCAACTACCAATGCATGGATGCATGGAGTTTTGCATGGAATGCATGCATGCCTGTAAAGCATGCAAAACCAAGATGATATGGTTAAAATATTCCAACAAGTTCCAACCACAATACCTTCATCTAAAGAACCTTATAGAATGAGTGCCCCAGAGTTAAAGGAATTGCGGATGCAGTTAGAGGAGCTTATATAAGACCCATTGCTTCACCTTGGGGAGCTCATGTGTTATTTTTTAATAAGAAGGATGGAACTCTAAGACTCTGCATATATTATAAATAGTTTAACAAAGAAACTATTAAAAACAAGTATCCATTTCCAAGAATTGATTACTTGTTTGATCAATTGAGAGGAGCCAAAGTGTTTACAAAGATAGATTTGAGATCAAGATACCACTAGATTAGAAATAAGGATGAAGATATTAGTAAGAAAACGTTCAGAACAAGGTATGGACATTATGAGTTTAAAGTGGTACCTTTTGGATTAACAAATGTTCCAACAACATTCATGTGTTTAATGAATGGAGTCTTCAGAAAGTACTTAGATAAGTTTGTGATTGTATTCTTAGATGGCATCCTTATCTATTCCAAGACAAAAGAAGAGCACGAGGAACATATTCTAGATTAATGTTTGGAAGTATTAAGTACAATTAAGGTCCTCCCCAATTAGGAACATTGAATCATTAGAGAATACGGCCTAGCCACAACAAAGTCCCTCTTTGAAAATAAAGGATGAGTGTAAAGGTTGGATGTGGCAAGCTATAACACTAGTGGATTTGGACTCAAAATCCAACGACACAATCCGATGCCCTTCGATGAAGAAGGGATATGTCATCGGATTTCACCTTAAAAATCTCAAAATTTGATGATTTTTTTAAAATTTATAGAAGGAGCCGTCGGATATTCGACGGGCAGGTTCATATCCGACGGTTCTGTGTATATCCGACGTCAGATTATGCATTGGGGGGTCGGATATCTGATGCAAAGCTATCCAACCCAAGGATGGCGGAAATCCGACATCAATTATCCAACGGTAACTATGTTCAAGGCGTCGTATATCCGATGGAAGGTTGACTTTTAAAACTTATAAATATTGAAACATTCCGACATGTTTGCTATACAAGCGACGGTTTGCAGAAGTGTTTTTATTTGGCGGACTGTTTTTATTTGAGATTCAAGCGAGCGAAGTGTGGAGCTTCATTTTCTAAGATTGATAATCTTCATTCAAGCTCTTTATGAGAAAGTGTCAACTAGCACTATTCCTGATCCAGACGAACAAAATCAACAATTGCTTGCTAGATTGTGGGAAGGAGTTGAAGAAAGGGGTGATAGGAAATGCTATTGTCCATGTACTCAATGCAAGGGATTTAAGAGGAGAAGAATTTTGATCACAACAGCCAAAAAACATTGTAGGGAACATGGGCATGCTGAGGGGGGATATGAATACCATCCATTTGTAAGTTTTGCATTATATATGTTTTTATTTTGATTGATTTTGTAAATTTATGTATTGATCATGGTTTCAATAGATGGGGACTAACATGGACAATGAATATTATTTTAATTTTAAATATTTATTATACTATTTCTTTTTATTTTGTGCATGTTGAATCTACAGTATAATAGAATAACTCATTTATTTGTTCATTAGTGAGACTAACCCACTCACCAGGGAAAGCACTTAACTCACTAGATTTGTGACACTTTCTATCATGATAATAGAAATAACGACTATATTGGCATGTTGTAATTTCTCTTATATTTTCTCTATAGAAATTACCATAGCATCATTTATCTTATGTTAGTGGAGTACAGTATGAGAAATTGTGTTATATTTGAGTAGCTTTGCTCAGTAATTGGGTAAATTATTATGTCTCTTGGATAGTTTGGATGCACCTATTTGACCAACAGCTCAATAGGCCATTGCTCTTTTCATCCCAACAGTACAAAGTTTGTTACATTTCAAATGCATCACATAAATGTTTACATTTTGCGTTTGAAATTTTTACATTTTGTGGTTGAATTTCTTATATTAACTTTTATCTATTGATGGTTTCATGTAATATTTATAAAGAAAAGACATCCTAGGGCACTTCATCCAGATGAAGTGCTTCCACAACAAGTACCGGAAGCTATGAATATTAATGGAGAACAAGTTAATGATCACATTAATGAAGATGATGATCATTCTGAAAACATAGTTGAAGATGATGTTACAAATAATTTGATCCATGATTCATTTACTGTTGGAATGGTCGATGTTGATCATGATGATGATGATCATGAAAATGATGAACATTTTGATGATATTCATGATATACCTCTTCTTGATAAGGCATACAAACCCCTTTATGAGGGCTCCAAGACAAATCTTCTCTCTGCTATATTATTGATAATGAACTTGAAGGTTATGAATGGTCTTTCAAACATATCAGTGACACAAATGTTAAGGTATGTAATATATTCCATCACAAAATATATATGATTGTATATTTTGTTGTTCATTCATATATAAGTCAAGTTATTACGGATGAAATTTGTTCCATTAATATTATTTCTATATTATATTAACTAGATTTTTATTTTAATATGTTGTAGCATGATAGGTGAATATTTGTTACCACCATCAAATATTTTACCTCGCACATATCGAGATTTATCTGCCATCATGAAAGAATTTGGAATGTAGTATGAAGCAATTCATGCATGCCCCAATGACCATATTCTATATTACAATTAGAATGAATTTGCAATAGAATGTCCTGAATGTCATATCAGTAGATATCACACAGATCAAGTAACTAAAAAGGTTCCTCGCAAGGTTCTACGTTATATTCCCATTATTCCACGTCTACAATGACTGTTCAGGTGCAAAAACATAACGCAGTTTATGGATTACCATGCATGGAACAAAATTCAAGACGACATTATTTGGATGCCTGCAAATGGGTCTGCATTTAGAGATATGGAGGAAAAATGGCCCCACTTTAAAGAAGAACCTCGTAATCTTAGGATTTCTTTGGCAGTAGATGGTGTCAATCCATTTGCAGAGATAAGATCCGTTTACTCGGTGTGGCCTATTTTTGTTATCAACAACAACATTCCTCCATGGTTGACAATAAAGAGGGAGCACATAATGTTGTCGATGATTGTTCCAGGTACGAACACTACAGTTTTTTTTTAAGTAGTTGTATCTCCTTTGTCGTATTTTTGTCGCATAATGTCATATATATATTTAATGTTTTTCTATTGTGCAATATGGTTTAATATTGTAATGTAAATGATATGTCTCATATTTATATTTTTTATATGTTCATATATATCAATTAGGTAAGTACCAAGTGAAAGATATGAATGTATATATCGAACCTCTTATTGATGAGCTACTGAAGTTATGGAATGACATCACTATGTATGACATATCTAGACCAATATGACAAAGGCGATTTCAATTCCATGCAATGCTTGTATGGACAATACATGATGCCCCAGGCTTAACCCATTTCTGTGGTATGTAATTATAAGTTCCACTTTATTTGCAGAACGTTATATGAACTACTGGTTAATATACTACGCACGCATGTTTTTCTAAATAATCTATTCATTTTGTATATAATTATAATTGACATAGATATTCCATCTCTTTATGTAGGTCTTCAGACAAAGGAAAAATTTGCATGTCCAGTTTGTGGTCCTAAGATCAAATCTCGTCGCTCAAAAAGATTAGTAAAGGAGGTGTTTGATGAGTATAGGCACTTCCTCTATAAGAATCACAGGTATCGAACTACTGAAAAACATCTGTTCAATGGAAAGCAAGAGACTGAATTAAAACCGCAGAGAATGACACCTCGCGTATGGAAGTTGCAATATAATAGAAATCGTCAAGGTACGTATAATGAATCATCGTATATGATATGTTATATTGTATTTTTTTATATTGTGTGTTTTTTAAGTTGTAATATATTGACATTAATTTATGTTATTTCATGATTGTCATTCATGTGATCATGAAGGAATTAATGGGCTTCCACGAGGAATGAAAAGTTATCCTAGACAATTCAATAGGTTGCCCTACTATGAGCACCTACAAATTGCTCATCTATTTGATACAATGCATATCGGAAAGAATGTGACCGAAACATTATGGTGAATATTGGATGGAAGGAGTGACAAAGAAAAAATTGTCAAAATTTGCGAAGACATTCAAGATAGCAACCATGCAATGAAAGACGTCATTCAATTTCATAGCAACAAAGAGAAAATTAATATAAACTCACTTCCATGGATGTTAACAAACCAACAAAGTAATGTTGTAAAAGAAGTCATTCGAAAAATTAAATTTCCCACCGGATTTTGTGCAAACATGAAGAATATCATAACAAAGAAAGGTGATTTCGCGGGGGTGAAAACTCACGATTAGCATGTATTCATGAAGGTAATTATTATGGTATAGATTTAATTATTATTTTTTTCCTATTACAGGGAATATGGTTGGTATATTTTTTATTTGTCTACTCTTTGTTGATAAAATGAAACTATTTGTATATTATTGTTACATTATGTTCTACCTCTCTCTATCCCGGACAACTTCGACAACAATGTCAAGCAAATAATATATAGTCTCGGGAAATACATGAGGTAAGTGGTGATTTTTTCCATGCACTTAGTGTTTGTTTAATTCAAAATAGAACTTATATCTGATTTTCGTTCTTTAATCTCTTGATTTGGTTGTCATGTCACTTGTAGATGGTTGCCATCTAAAGAATTTCATAAAGAAGACATAAAGTATTGGAGGAAAGAAATTCCTCGTCTCATGTGTGAAATGCAGAAGCATCTACCTTCGGCATTTTTCAAAGCACAAGAACACTACCTCATACACCAAGTTGAGGAGATTGAACTGTGTGGACCTGCGCACTCAAGGTCCATGTGGATAGTTGAGAGGCACTTGAAATTTATGAAGGGTTTGGTCAGATAACGAGCATATGCTAAGGGTTCTATGATGGAGGGATATATGGTATACCAGAACATGATGTATATTAGTGAACATCTTCCTAAATTACTACAAAAGCTCAATTTATGTCGCATTTGTGACCCAGAATCCAATAAGAGTTTTGAAGGGGAGTACCCGAAGGGGAAAGGTAGATCGAGGAAGGTGAAAGGTAATATAACACATTCTTATATTCAGTACTTTGCATAAATTTATACTGTAATATACTTTGTTAAGTTACTATATTACATTTGTATTGAATTTTAATTTTATTGTCATGAAACAGTTGGTTGAGAGTGGGATGCAATTCATTTATACATCGCAAAAAATCTTCACTGGATGAAGGCATGGATCGAACGATGTGAACAATCTGGTCATGGAATATCATGGGAAGGTGTGGCTTCATTGGTTAAAGCTGCACATCACAATGGAGACACCAACCTAACACAAAGGGAAATCGATTTATCAAGAGGTTTAAAAGATAAGAAGGTAAGCATACTAATCATCCACAATAATTTTTTTTTGTAAAAAATAATGCCGTTGCACGTCACGCTATTTTTTTCATTGTATGGCATTATAAACATGCACTTGTTAATCATAAATATTGGATCATTATGAATCTTTTCATATATGGCTTGTTGTATGTAAAACACCATAAGGCTATGTGGTGCAATGGATGTAGATATCGAATCAAAAAGTTGGATGAAACAAAGAAAACATCTGATTGTGGGATATCTGCAGTCTTTGAGGTGACCAATGTTTCTTCTAGAAGTGACAGACATCCATAAATCTCTGAAAATCGATACTATGGGTATCTGGAAGACATTCTTCAGTGTGACTTTAACTCCTTCAAGGTATTTCTGTTTGTTTTCAAATGGTACAGGTGTCGATTGAATCAACGTGATCTTGATAAAACAATAATTGAACATGATAATGGATTTACCGTGGTAAATACAAGGTTGTTTGAGCCAGGAATAGAGTCCTATGTTCTTCCAACCCAATGTGAACAGGTATTTTACTCTGAGGTTCCAGGTAGAGCGGGTTGGTCATTTGTTGTGAGACATGATCCAAGGGGAAGGGCGTTAAAGTATAACATAGATGAAGGTAGCGAAGACGTTCTCGAAGAAGAAGACGCCGTAGAAGATGATCATCATGATCAACATGAGTTAGATGATCATGTTCCTGAAGAAGATGTCGAAGAACTTATTGAATTAGATGATGTATCAGACAATCATGTCCATGAAGATGATATCGACGATGACATGATGATCGTAACTGACACTGACGACGAGGATGATATGGCCAATCCTTACAATGTTGAATCTGGATCATCGGATGATAGTCCAGACAATGACTCAGATGACTCAGATGATGAAGACCATTGAAGTTTATGAGGTATGGAGTAATAATAAATTAATTGTTTCTTATTGAGTTTCCATTTTCCATTATGATATAATTAGTAACATTGCTTGTTATAAAGTATGCCAAAAACAAATTTAAAGTTTATGTACATAGATATTTTTGTCGGGTTATGGGGAATTGAGAGTGATGTGAGGGGGGGGAGGGGTCATAAGAGCTTCCACCTTCACGTGGTTGGCCCTGTTTAGTAGAGAATATTAAATTATTCTTGAAACAGAGAGAAGCTTAGTAAGGAAATGCACAATTATCAAGACTCAAACATCATCATCATCATCATCATCATCATCATCACCATCATCTTCATCATCATCATATTTTTCTTCTTCATTGAAATCTTCATCATCTTGATCATCATCTTCATCATCGTCATCACCATCATCATCATCATCATCATCATCGTCGTCGTCGTCGTCGTCGTCATCGTCATGACGACCACCACCATCATCATCATCATCACGACCACCATCATCATCATCATTGTCATCATCATCATCGTCATCCTCACCATCATCATCATCATCGTCACCATCTTCATCATCATCATCGTCATCATCATTGACGGTGTGGGAGGGTTTTCAGACTCAAACTTGGCTGACACTCGCCATTGGCGGAGCATCAAAAACCATACCTGTAGATTAAATAATGTGATACATGGGGCCAACGTTGAAATTTTTTAAATATGTGTTGGCTTGGACTGAAATTTGGCATGGTTAGTCTAGATGCATGCATTGACGGTGTGGGAGGGTTTCTAGACTCAAACATGACTGACAATAATCATTGCAGCATCAAAAACCATACCTATAGATTAAATAATGTGATACATGGGGCCAATGTTGAAATTTTTTAAATATCTATTGGCGTTGACTAAAATTTGGCATGGTTAGTCTAGATGCATGCATTGACGGTGTGGGAGGGTTTTTAGACTCAAACTTGGCTGAAAGTAACCATTGCAGCATCAAAAACCATACCTATAGATTAAATAATGTATCTTCTTTCTACTATAGGGTTTATCATTTATTATTTCTCTTGTATCTTTCTGCACTATCTTCATTTAAATCATCGTCATCATCATCGTCATCTTCATCATCGTCATCTTCATCATCGTCATCTTCATCATCGTCTTCTTCATCATAGTCATCATCATCGTCGTCATCTTCATCGTCATCGTCATCATCGTCATCATCATCATCATCATCGATCATCATCATCATCATCGTCATCTTCACCATCGTCGTCATCATCATCATCATCATCATCATCATCATCATCATCTTCATCATCATCGTCATCATCGTCATCATCATCGTCATCATCGATCGTCGTCATCATCATCGTCATCTTCATCATTGTCAGAGTCAGAAAGAGTCAGAAAGAGAATATTTACCCATCCTAAACGTAAGGAACATAAAAGGGTTACAACCTCCCCATATTGTATTGGGAAGTTTTAAATTGCCATGCACACAAAGTCTCAATTCCAAGACATCTAACAAAGTGAAGAAAGCTAAATATTTTAAATTTTGACCTTCAAAATGAAACTCTAGCTGGAATTGCAAATTTCGATTGTTATGATCATTGATTTTAACACCTGAATTGATTCAACAACCTAAACTACTCATACTCCAAATCTATTTTTCAATATTACCAATTAATATTTACAATTTCATCAATCCAAATGACCTTATCCAATTTTTGGAAAAAATAATACTGATTTCCCCTCTTGCATTTTAAGCAACCAAAGCACAATTAATAGATATATTTATTCCAATAACTGAAACAATCACAATGAAACATAACTCAAGGGATCGAAAATACTAGTGAAAATATCCAATTTGCCTCTTAAAAATATCAATGAACTTAATGTTGGTGTTTTTCTTATGGTTTGACAAACCAAGTTGAATGATATAGACTTTAACAATTCCTTTAGATTGATATCCATCATTTCTCATGATTGCTTAAACGTGTTTTGTGTATTTTCAAATCTACGTGATTACTTTCCGTTGAATAGTTTCAGTTTCCTTTGAATATTAGTATATCACTTTTGATCATAGAGTGAAGACAACAACTTTGTAGAAAATCCATGTAAGAAATGTCAATGAGTGATAACGAAACAAAAAATATGTTTCTTAATTATAAGAGAGAAGACCAAAAAATTATCCACTTCCATTAAAGAGAAATGCTTCCAGGGAAGAAAAGAATGTGCAGTATAGTGTTATTACAACATTTGAACAAAATTCCCCAATGAGATACTAGGGGCTATTTTATCTATAAATTCTCTATAAAATAAGTTGAATACGTGGATAGGATGTTAAATATGGAGGATACATTAGAAACACACCTGTTAAAGAAAAATGGGAGCTTGCAATAAAAAATAGGAGCGAGTGGCAAGCTCAATGCCCACATCCAAGATGGAAGTTGGTCCATTTGCACAACAACTTAAATAGCGAACTCAAATAGATGATGAAGAGAATGTTGAGCGTAACTTAGTGTGGTAATATGAGCGTTTCTTATCTTTCTATGGATTCCTTTTTAAAACTGAATATGTTGATGATGGACTCATGTCACACTCGATTGCGGAGTGGAATTTTAGCTCTACCAATCTAGCCGTTCTCACCACTGTGACCAAAAAATGATAGAGGGGAAGTTAGGCTATATCGAAAATATACAAGAGATCATGCAAGTGGTCTCATCTTTCCAATGTGTCATTTTTGGTGCAAGTGGCGGGATACCTCCCCCCATAGTAACATAAACGAAGATCATGGTATTGCAATAATATGTATCAACTATGGAAGGACGTGGGATGAAACTAAGTGCGCTTTTTCTCGAAGTACAGCAACCAACTACTTTTTCTCAAGGGATGTGTTGGATAGGCATTCGTGGTTCCTACTAGGACATCACCCTAGACCAAAAGAAAGGATGTTGTATTTCAAGCACTAACCTATACTAAATTATATCGATAGATAAAAAACCTATACTAAGATGTAAGCTTATATACTAACCTATTAACCCCTACTAACCTATTAACGTCCTATAACCTATACTAACCTATACTAACGTATACTAAGTTATATCAATTTATAATCAACGTCCTACACTAACCTATTAACCTATACTAACCTATTAACCCCAAACCCCTAACCTATTAACCTATACTAACCTATTAACCCCAAACCCTGCCTAATACCTCAACTCTCCAACCATGAAATGCATAAACCATTTAACACAAAACCGGCCCTAATATTCCTGTCACTGATCGATAATCCTGTCACTCTGTTCGATAGCGTGTTTCAGCATTTTTTGGAGGGAAAACTCCACCTCCTCTGCATCTGTTTCAGACTTGCGGTTTGGTTTGTGTGACGGGAAACGTAGTTCAAAGGGTAGTGATGAACTGACAATCTAATTCAGTGATCGATAGGTGGTTTCTCCATTTTGTCGAGGGACAATACCACCTCCTCCACATATGTTTCAGACCTGTGGTTTGGTTTGTAATGTGGCTCCGATTTTGGTGGGAATCTCAACTTCAATTTTGAATTAACCGGTGTTAAGCGACGAAGCAAGTGTTTCCTTTGCACAAGCACAAACAGGATCAAGAGCAGGGGTTTCGATTGCAAAATCAGGAGCAGGAGAAGGATTAGTCTCTGCAATGTCTTCGATGTGTGGCCACATTTCATCTTGAACCCTCCTACACTTGAATTTCATTCAACCCATTAGCAGAGCCTACTCTATGACCCTTCCTCTTTCCTAAAGCTTCGATGCCTACTCTATTCATGGATGAGGAGTGTGTTTGTAGTTTTTTGTTTGGTGCCCTTCGGGGTTTTTGTAACTCCGTTTCGAATTGGGGCTAGTCGTGGGCAGTGAGAAATTGCAATGGGTTTGACCCATAATGGGAATGTAATTCGTATGAGTAGTTTGGTATTTGTTTATGGTGTGTTTAATGTAATGAAGTATGCCCATTGTGGGCGCTTATGACTTGGTCGTGGCCATGAATGGTTGTAACCCTATTTGTAACTAATCTAAGGTTTTGACTTACCTCTGTTTTGGTATTCGCTTACTGTGTTGCTCTAAGTGATGGATTGGGTATTGTATAAATTGTTTAAATGGTTGCAATCTGGAACATGTTGAAATGCATATCTTTCATTTGGGTTATGTGTATCAATTCGTAGATAATACGAATTCTCTATTTGTAATTTGCCACCTGTAGGTGACAAAAATGACTCTGCGTGTAAATTGATGGTTTGGAAATTGAATTGGGGTTTCACTATGTGTAAATACTTGGTCTGTTTCTATTTAAACATGAGTTTTTATACTCTACTAAGCGATTGGGTGAGAATCGACCTTGTCGCTATACGTTGTTGGAAAGAGTCTTTAGTTTAAACGATTCTGTGTTAGCTTGATGAAGCGATCCTGTAGCTATTTGTTTTGGACTCTCAGTGCAAGTATTTATTTGTTTGGCTAAGAGATTTGAACCTGTAGCTAAAATGTTTGGAAAACGATTCTATATTATGAGTTTTGACTTTCATGAAGCAATTGTGTAACTTAATGTTTTTGGTTCTGGGCGCAAGTATTTTCTGTTTGAGAAGTCATCGAAAAAACACGATGTGTGTTTCGACTTTGGAGTTTTGGTATGTAACGCTGGTCATTTTATTTATTTAGTGTTTCTCCTTTGGTGAGATTCGATCTCTATGTTATTACATTTTGAAATAGGATGTATTTGTTAAGGGAAAAGAGCTAGGTAAGCCCTAGCTGGTAAATCGCATTGGTTCTAAATTATGTTGTCGATTGTGCCTTCCCAATCTTCAAGAATCAATTTTCCTTTGGAATTGCTTTATAGAATGGCCAACAATATACTTGGAAATGATGGATATCCCTACCAGTTTGCATGGCACATGCTCTAGATGATACACGGTGCATATAAAAGGTTATAAGAATATACAGATGGCATTACTACCTGTTAAGAAAAGTTATATGGCATAATGTGAAGACAATAAAGGACAGTTTGATCGATGCTAGTAGTATTTATTGAAATTTTATGGTCTCACCTGATACACATTAATGGATTCATTCATGTGATCTTGCAGCTGTGGGGTGGTTGTGTTCTTAATTACAAATATAATCTTGCTCTTCCTAAAAAGTTAGTTTGTTAGTAGTGACCCGTTTCAGTGGGTATTGTAATCAATGCAGCTGATATAATGGGGAAAACTAAGTTAGTTTAAACAGGTGAGTTTATTTTTGGTTACTTAGGTACAAGCTGGGAGGTGGGCAGGTTTAGGCTCTTATGTTAACTTGTTAATATGTCATTTATTGAATAATTAAACATACTAATACTGAAAATAAGATATTCATCAATAGAAATGGATAGTACATTACATATTTTCAACCTTTAGGGCCTGAAAAGTGTTATAAGATTCACCAATCGGATTTTTTTTTTGACAAATGGTTGGGTAGAAAAATTTCACAAAGATCATGACATGAAGAAGAATTTAGTTAGTTGGTGGTAGAGGTAAATAGGTTCATATCTAGGAAAGATGGCATGCATTTTATTAATAGGTTCCATATATATGTAATGGCTATTATGTGTAGGTTGTATGGAAAACAAGAGACTACACTTACCTCAATGCAGTTGGGTTCCTATTATTTATATTGTGGTTACATCAATTGCAGTTTTTAATTGAGAACCTTTATTGTCTTTTTCCATGCATAAATTTATAGAGAGTGCCTAAAGTGATAATCCTGAACTCTTCCCTACTTTCTACATGGCCTCTAATCTTTTAGATATAATTTGTGCAAGCAATTATTTTCCAAAAGTTCGTTGGAGTTGGAATCTAGGGTGTAACCCAGTTCATGGATGGAGAATTAAATAAGGAGAAAGGTTGTGAATCCCTTACATTCCAACACATAAAACTAAAAAAAATTCCCTTTTATGGGTCTGTTCCAAAAAGTGTCATCCATCATTACCACTAGTCAATACCCAACAAAAAAATAGACCACATATGTTTTCAGAAGAGTAGAAGAACAATCTCAAACTCTACTAAAGCACTAGGGGGCTTATTCCTCCATATACCCATTGGACTTAGTCCAATTATGGATTTTTACCCATATATATATTTTTTTATGTTGTACATGCTAGCACTAGTAGATTTGAACCCAAAATCGGACGAGAAAATCCGACGACCTCCGACGAAAAGGACTGTGTCGTCGGACTTTCTTTCAAAATTACAATTTTTTATTACTACTCAGCTAGGCTGCAACAATTTGTAAATCTGTGTTTTGGATGCTTGCTTGGTGTGTTTTAATGCATATTACAAGTCTAATATTACAAATTACAATAAGCATTTATTGCAGTTTGGATGTTTTTTTTATCTTTAGCGTTCACACTTTGTATAAGGATTACCCCATGCGGTTTAGGGTAGTACTGTAGCAGCTTTAACACTTAGAATATAGTCACTTCAAATTTGGATTGTGGTGGCTTCATAAAAAAACAAGTTGTGGTATAGCTTCCTGGCCAGTTGTGGTTACCTTTTTTTTATTCGTTTCATGAAGATTTATATGCAGTTTATTGTTTCTACTACCCTTGTCTTTTTGTGAAGAATGATTGAAGAATGTTATAAGTGTTCCTAGAGAATTATGAACATGGATATGTACAATTCCTTATATTTATTATCACTTTGTTTAATGTGATGAATTCATTTGCATGACTTGAGTATATCTGAAGCTCTCCTTGAGTTCCCATGAATGAACTTGAACACTTGTTGCATTCATTTAATTTGAAAGAGTAGTTATAGTTTGAAAGAACTCTCTCCTTTCCATAGATAGCATTCATTGAAAGGAAAGGCTTATTTTATTCATATGCATTTGCATGGTTTGAGTCAGTCATCACACCACGAGCTGCACTTCCATCACCCGACTGAGTAATAAAACCATTAAAATTTAACTCGTTAACTCAACACACTTTAACCTCACTTGAGGATAAAAAGAACTTGTTAGTTAGGTAGGACACCGAGGATAGGCATCCAAATAATTCCCCCTTGTCATTATCATCCGAGACATAGTTATTGTCCTCTAGGGTGATAAAATCCTCTTGTACTTGTTGACACAGTGATTGACCAGTTTGTGAAGGGACCTCCTGTTGTTTCAGGGGTTAAACCACCGCAAGATCAAGAATCAGACAGACTCTGTGGAATGCCGCACTCCACTTATCCCTAAGGCAACATCGACCATTGTCCTCCTTGTATTCTTTGGCCACCATACTAGTGATACAAGGGTGATAAGGTAGAAGCGCCAAAAACCTTTTCCGACGTATCATGAACGAGGTAGCTTAGTGACTTTTCTACTAGGGCTCTTTTACCCAGGATCCCTTTTGGTAGAGGGATATCCTTCCATTATTGGTCTCTCATTTTGTATTGCTCGACTTGGATTTCATCACCTTGCGAAGGATAAAACTTATTGAGGTCTCCAGCTCATGTTAGGAGGTTTTGCTTGCTATTTCACCTTTTTAGAGGGTCTTTTTCTTTTTAGTGCTACTTGTTGGTATTCTGGCCACTTTTGTTTCAGCTCGCTTACTGTGACACTGGTTCCAGTATAGTTTTTTGAACTTATCTGATGATGTGTGATGTCCTCTTCTCCTAGGTATTCGAGATGGTTGAGTTAGATGGTATTCTCAAGGGACTTAACACCTCTTGATGGAGCCACTGATGCTTGACCTTAGGAGTAGTCTAGAGGACCACGTGATCACATCATCCGCGTGGACTTTTCCGTTTACTTTGATGATGGTCTTTCAGGTTATATGGAACAATGGTACATTTGAGAGAGAGATGATTGGTGCGTTGTACCCCACCTTGGTTGATTGTCTTATGGTCCTTCCATTTTGTCGATAATATTTGTGTGGTACCTTGCATTTTGCCTTTTGGGTCTTTTACTCATCTTGGTATATCTTTTGATTTGTACCACCTTTTATGTTTTTGGTCTTGTGGGTACTACGGTAGTTTGTACATATCTAAGGTACACACCCTAATTTTTCCAAGATGTTATGAGTCTTTATACCTTTTGGTGGTCCTATTTGAGTTACAAGAGGTAGTTACAAGAATCTATTGCATATAAGAGGTAGTTACAAGGAGCTATTGCATATATTTGACATTATTTGACCTTCCATATCTTTGGCATGTCAAATAATAGGTAGTTACAAGGAGCTATTGCATATATTTGACATTATTTGACCTTCCATCTCTTTGGCATGTCAAATAACAAGTAGTTACAAGGAGCTATTGCAATATATATTTGACCTTATTTGTACCTTCCCCACAATGGTTGATTTACTTTTGGACCTTACACCCTGTTGTTTATTGGTCTTGTGGTAGCTTGTCCTTTAATTTTGGTCCTTTCATTTTTTTGTGGTACCTTGCCTCTCACCTTTTGGGTCTTTTATTGATCTTGAGTTATCTTTTGAATTGTACCACCTTTTTTTTTTGGTCTTGTGGATATAACTATGGTAGATTGTCCACATTTTAGGTACTACACCCCCTTAGTCCCAAGGGTTATGAGTCTAATTTATAACCACTCTTTTCTTTTTTACGTGTACCTTACTGGTTGGTTTTTTTACCCTTTGGTTGGTCCTTGTACCTTATTGGGGGCTGTGAGTCTCTTTGGCCTCAGTCTGCTGGCTGTCAGCTCATATTTATTGTGATTGTACTGAGACTTTTGACTATCATTGAATTTCTTTGATTGGCCGTACCAATATAGCCATTCATCTCTCTCTCTCTAGTTTGTACTAACCCTATAATAGGGTCAGTTGGTTCCTAGAGTTGACTAGCCTCTAAGAGGCATAGTCATTTCTGAAAGTAACTCTTCTGAGTATATTACAGGAAACGTCTACACCTAGGTAATTAAATATGTTTTGGTTATAAGACTTAATTAGTAATCAAAGTGTCGGTAATCAAATATGTGGTAAATAATTTGAATTAAGTAGTTAAGGCTTGTCCTGTCACACAAAATTGTTGGTAATCAAATTATATTTGTTGGTAAAGAATTTTAAGAGTGGTGGAACTCGACCTCGACTGAACTTGTGAGGAAAATTATCTTGGATAATAAGTGTCCTGACATAAAACTGAGTAGAACTATGACTTTATTTGTTGAACCATGACCTTATCATAACTATAACAGATTGCTCCAGACTTCCATTTGTGAGCTAAAAAACACAATAAAATTTGTAACAACAAAAGGAAATTTTGCAAGATGGGAAGCATTGTTCTGATGTTATAACTGTACTGTTCATGAGCACATTTCTGGGAAAGCAAAAAGCATTCCTGAATTTATAACAAGAGAATATTTGACACATAAGTGTGTTAATTTTTAAGAAGCGGGCCTGAAGCAAGCGAGCCCGAAACAAGTGAGCCTGGTGCAAGCGAGCAAGAGGCAAGTGACGTAGAAGTTCAAAGCGGAATCCAGTGGGCCCATAACCCACAAGTAAATATGAAAATCTCTGCTTGGACTGGAAAAAAAATCATATCTACACTATCAATGATAATATGAGTTGGTTGGATTATATGCAAGACTGGAAACCTAGGTGGGAGTTGAGACATGCTGAAGTATTAGATGCTAACTTACAAGGATCTGATGCTTTTATTAGACTAGTGCCAGAACTCAGAAGAATGCCTATGGGATCTAGTATTGACGTACCATAGATGATTTACAACAAATCCTTGAGAAAAGAAGCTGATGCAAGTAATTGGTTAACTCACCTATACCATGATCTTAAACTAATCTCGATGTAGGGCTCTACACCTCACC
This sequence comes from Larix kaempferi, assembly GCA_027924585.1. Lineage (NCBI taxonomy): Eukaryota > Viridiplantae > Streptophyta > Pinopsida > Pinales > Pinaceae > Larix > Larix kaempferi. The sequence goes on from BSBM01000369.1 coordinate 4,224,132, forward strand.
CCGGGCTACGACTAGAACAACAATACTACTGTATTAACCGGATACGTTCTTTGGAAGCATGGCCACATCAAGAGGCTAGTCTCCGGTTTCCAAGTACTACACAAACTTATGAAAACTATAAAAAATTATGGTGGAAATTCTTGAGAAAAGAAAATAAAGATAGAACATATTATACCATGCTAAAGTTTGGACCTCAAATGACACATATCCATGAGGGTCCTGCATGGTTCGTCCCTGATTGGACTAGAGACTGGTGGCGGTCATTTGGCATCAACCTGACAGCATTAGATCCAGGTGCTATTTATAATCTAAAACGGGAAGTTGGAGAATCTCTCGAACAGGTTAAAGATATTTTGCATACAAAGCTTACTGAGGCTCAAATCCTTTGGTACTACGTTAAGAATGAACGACAGTGGATTGTCAAAACCCACATAGATGTCCACATGCATCAGAATAGACGCGTGGTCCTGAGGTCTGTTTATTCAAAGGCATGGATTGTTGAATCCAACGTCTTTCGAGAATTGTATGGTCCCCCATACTCCGATGAGATGTAAATATCTCAAAATTATTTGGCTATGAGTGGGGCCTGTCCATTCAAATTGTCAAAAAGATTGAAAAGAAAGTCTTTGTAAATATGTCATGATAATATAAAGAAATCCCTACTTTTCTCTATGTTAATATGATTGAAAATCTATGTTATGTATTAAACACCCTAAGTCAATATTACAAGTAATTGTCAAAATGCAGCATTAGTTGGGAGTATGACTGAAAGCTACCATTTCTCAAAACAGCTTACATGTTTATGGTTCCGTTTTTGCTTGATTCAATTACTTTCAGTCATCTAAGAAGACCATGATTGAATAAGATTATACAAGTTCCACAACATTGTATGAAATATTGTTTTTGAAGATTTGTGAACACTTATTAACCACTTAAAATATCTTACTTTTGAAAGTATTAAAAACTTTTAGACGTTTTCCATAATGGTTAGTGATTTTTATTTTATATTATTATTGTTGAATATAAATATCTTACTAAATGTGATTGGACTTCAATTACTGAGTTGATGAACCCAAACTGATGGGATGAGAGAGACTTTAGGGCAATGATGACACATCTGATAATTGGATGGTTTGATATGGGAGTCAAGACCCAAAGGAGCAATAAAATAAAGCTCATAATTGCGTGAATTTGTAATCATAAGAAAGATAAAGTGATCGTCTTCCTCATCGCTTGAATGCCTACATGTTGAGAAAGGGAATGAGGATAAAGTAACATTATAAAAGGCGCGACACGTCACCTTTTAAGAGGTGCTATGCCTTGCGGTCATATCTAAACGTTTTTCCCATGTTGAAGGTAGAACCAAACAGGTATTTGTCAGATCGGTCTTCTTCGAGCGAGGGGAGTTTAGGAAGGCTAGAGGAAAGTGAGACATCTAGTAGGTCTAGAAGAGTTGTATATTCAACTAGATGTCAAAAGACCAAAAGAAAATTTGAGAAACGTAATGAATTTTTTCACTGTCAAGGGGGGTCATGTTCCTATGGTGATGAGACAAAAGACAACCTCGAGCTGCCCTTGAGGTACAGACATTTAGTGAAACAATGGGTACCCAAGGATCTTCCTCAACCGGACACAGATTTTTGTGTGAACGATAGGATATATCGAATAGCACCATCGTCAATACATGGTTTTGGGTTGTTCAGCATGGATGGAAAAAGGGTCCCTTACAACACATGTACAGAATTGATGGAGTATGTTGGACCCTATTACAGCTACAAAGATTGGATGCGCCTGGTCCAATTTACAAAAAGTATGCGTAGTTATGGATTGTCAACAAACTATTTACAGTTGAAAGACAAAGATAAAAATAAAGGAGAAATGTTGTACATGGATGGAAGGCCAAAGGCCACAGGGAATATTGCGGTGTTTATAAACAATACACAACCAGGGTCTACAATTAAGCAACCAAATTGCGAATTTGAGGGGCATGAAGGAAACCGTGTTTTTGTATTTGCCATTAAATCAGTATCTGCAGGGGAAGAGTTGCTTATTAATTACAATTTGAACTGAGTAGATACAAAAAAGGTTACTATGGGAGTGGTACATATAACAATTTACCCAACTTTTTATTAATGAATTTAACATATTAAGGATTTTTTCATTAGTTTATTTCGTTTAAATTTTCCCCATTTACTTCGCAGGCTAGTGATCGGGATAAAGCACTGCCAGCAGATGGTTGGAGGAGTACATCTTCCTCGAGGGATCAGGTATACATCTTTGTAATAGTGCAAATATAATAAGAAAAAATAGTTGACTTTCACTATGTTTAGGTGACTTTCACTATGTTTTTTATTTAGGTTTCTGTAAATGTTTTTTATTTGGGTTTCTGTAAGGGGCAACTCCCAGTTATTAGCAGATCGGGGCAAGTCACCTATGAGCATCGATCCGAGGAGTGGATCACGATCCTCTACGTTACATGTATAATCCATTGGAATTGTTCATATAACTGTAGGAATCTATCATGATATAACTCAATAGTCTTTTATATTTTTTTGTTGCAGCCCGATGAATTGTTGTATGAAACAGCATCAGAAGAATGTCTAGTAGATCCTAAAGTGGCTGAGATCCTTAAAGATGATAGACAAACTGGTGAATCCACAAACCGGTTTACGATGATAGACAAATTGTTAGAAAAATATACTGTGGAACTCGTTTCTCTGCTCATCAAGTTTCCGTAGACAAGCGTGGACCTGGCAAGGATTGAATTGTTGGAATGGAAATCTGAATCCTTGGAAGTAAGTTGAGGAATCTTGATTCATAAAATAATTCATTTATAACTTTCTAATTTTCTCTTTTATATGATAGTACTGAACGTGTAAGACGTGGTTTGCATTTACAGAATTATCGAAAAACACACAATAGTGGTGGAGGAGATGTTGGCCATAGTGAGGCTCGTGGAGAGACGTGGCATCATGAGCAAATGACTCCGCGTACTACATCGAATCCTTCACCATTGTTGTCGACTGAACAGTCGGCAACACATTATGACACACCACGAACCCCAACTGTGAGTGCACCGGCTGCTGGTGACTGACGCACACCGGATTGTCCACCGGAAGAGGTCGACAACAAGAATCTTGGTAATATTGATATCGACCTAGTTGCATTTCCAGGATCTTCCCATGCTACTAGCATGGGAACAATGGAGTCAACATTTTTGGTCAACATCGATCTCGTCCCAATAAAGATCAATAAGGTCCCAAGTAATTAATATACGTTGATCAAGTTACTGTTTATAACTTCATTGTAATATACCAATAAAACATTTTCTTTCAACTAATTATGATCATGGCATGATCGTTTCGCAGGAAATGAAGTTTTCTATAAACAAATGAATGACACATGCTTGGATATCTTCAGGCCCACCATCTGAGAAAGGTGGGATAAACAACGGAAATGTTTAAAAGATGAACTCATGCATCGGTTGTTTGGCCTGTTCGATGAGAAAACCTTTAATAAAGTCGAGGTCATGAAAAAGGCTTGTCAACATGTGAAGGTTGTCCGAGACCAATATAGGACACACCTTGAAAAAAACCCTAAGTATGAGTGCCCTCCAAGGATTTCACCAATGGAGTGGAGAGCTCTTGTGGATGATGGAAGGGAGAGGGCTCAGAGAAGAGAAGGAAAGATAACACCAGGCTCAGGGAGGTATGCAATACTTTCCGCAATGTAATTCAAAACCTTATTATTATTGAATATTTCTATATCGAACTCGGAGCATCTAACGTATTTCGATACTTGCATAGGCTTCCAGACACATCAAAGGCCACAAAGGAAAGAGTTGAAAAAATAGGTCAGCACAAGCTTGGGCCTGGTGGTTATTCCAATTTCGCAGCACAATTTGTAAGTTTCGATAAACCAATAATGCATGCAAATAATAAATTGCATTTTTTTTTCGTTTTATTGCATCGGAAAATGTTAATTAACGACGTTATGCAAATATGCAGGCCAAACGATTCAATGAACAACCCACTGAGGAAGACATGAAGCTTGGCTTCAAAGAAGGCTTTGGAGCTGTTGTTGAACCATGAAAAATCTTGACTGGCCAAACACAGTCTTCTGGTACCAATCCATCCGGTGCACAGGTAAATAGAATCTATATACTTTATTGAATATTAACCGCTTCTGCAATCTTTTCGTTATAAATACTTGAAAAACAATATTGACTCTGTTTTGAGCAGGAAAGCAATGATCCCCCTAATGTCGAGGAGGGAGAACAACAAAATGAAGATCATGCTTCTAATCCTGGTAATGAATTTATTCATATGCTAAAATTTTATGTATAGCATTGCAAATGGTGAACATTAATTGTAGTTCACCATATTTCAACTGCAGAGCATGTAGAGGGTGAAACTATACAGGTTGACCCTGGACAAGAACATGAACTACATGATGTGGCCACACCAAGTAAAAAAACACCTTTGTAATGTTTTTTTTAAATGAAATACTTGTCATTACAATATCAAAATACAACGATGTAACATTTTCACATTGTTGCAGCAAATCCGAACCCCTTTCCATAGACATCACCACAAGCTCCTGATGAAGAACCAAGAACTGGAACAGAAAGTCGAGGGGTAGATGCTCCTCTTAGAGATTATTTAGCAATTATGAAGAGAAGAAAAATTGCTAGTTAAAAGAAGTCACTCGAAAAATGTACTCGCCTAATTATTTTTTATAATAATATATCGTCCATGATTTTTGGCCTAATGAATGAATGAATGGTTTAATGGTTTAATGATTCAGTGTAGTAAACTGTTACCTTTATTGAATGTCAGTTTTTATTGAATGAATGAATGAATGGTTTATTGAATGTTATCTTTTATTGTATGAATGTGTTGACTGAATGAAATAATTGTTTAATGAATGTTAGGCTTTATTGAATGAATGGTAGATGAAAGTTCATGATGAAATATGGATGAATTTGCACGTATTTCTTTTTTTCAAGTACATGCATTGGGTATGGGGAATTGAGAGTGATGTGAGGGGGGGGGGAGGGGCCATAAGAGATTCCACCTTCACATGGTTGGCCCTGTTCAGTAGATAATATTAAATTATTCTCGAAACAGAGAGGAGCTCAATGAATGGCTACGATGCTGGCTTTCTACAACCCACTAGCGTGTCATCTAAATTTTGAAAATTTCTTGGAGCTTGTTGTGATGTTTGGTTTCTCATCATAACCAATTTCGAGTTTCCACAACTTCAAAGGCTGAGTAAATGATTCACTAGAATCAACATCCTTAACCTTCTCTTTAATTTCATTGGAATCAATATCCTTAACCTCACATTGAACCCTTCCAAAATGGTCTATTTACCATTGAAGCCTGGCTTCTGAATAATGATATTTGCAACTAATCTAGCATACACCAACAACAATTAGAAACATGCTTCCTGTTGTCAATGTTCATCATTTTTTATGGCTGCAACTTAACTGAATATATTCAAACCTGCGACCTATGTCTAGTCCCAAGGCTAACACCTTCAAGCCTGAAGTGCAACTGACAATGGGAGACCACCTTCAAGCAGCTTGATTCATTCTACATGCATTTCATAGTGGGATACGATGGGCTACCACGTTGCTTGATTCATTATGCATGCATTTCACTATGCAACAGTCTCAAATCCCCTTTGCGCTTTCCATAAATTAGTTTCTTGATTCAACATGACCCACGCCCGCTGTCCAAAGAGTGTTTCTAGCAGTCTAGAGTTTCATCCTGGAAACGGTGATGATTCATGGTATTATGTTTCCCTTCGACTGCAATATGACAAACTCAAATCTCTCATACGAAGGTTTGTCTGACAAATGTGATGGTTTCGGTTTCTCGATTCAGCATGACCCAAACAGTCACATTTGTCAGACAAACCTTTGCAGTGGACTATGAGTTTTCCATATTGCAGCTGAATGGAAACATAATACCATGAATCGTCACCATTACCAGGTTGAAACTCAAGATTGTTGGCAACACTCCTTGGACTACGCGCGTGGGTCATATTGAATTGAGACACTAATTCAAGAAAAACGCAATGAATCTCAGACCGTTGCATATTGAAATGCATGTAGAATGAATGAAGAGTACTGGGTGTCAAGAGAAATGGTTGTGGGACTTCGTATGAGAGTAAATGGCGATGGGAATTGATTAACAAGGTCAGGCTTGAAGTTGGTAGCCTTGGGACTAGACATAGGTCACAGGTTCGAATCTCCTCGGTTTAGTTCGTACCTGGTTATTCTTTCGATGCAAATTATAGATTTTATTTATTTTCCTTTGTCAACTTTACGTATCCCTTTATGTTTTTTCTTTGTTTTCCTTTTTTAACATTATGTATCCCCTTTTGATAATTGGAATTGTTAATATCGAGTCACTCGAGAATGAACATAAAGAGGATTTCCATGGAAATCTGCTCCATCCAAACCTATCAAGTGTACTTTTAGGTCAAAAATGTTCTTGTAACAAAGCGATGAAAGATCTTAGAAGCAAATGTAACAAAGCCCTGAAAGAAGTTCGCGTAACATAGTGGTTTGTGTTTGCAGGAATCCTTCTTTTTATCCACTCTGTTTTCTTTTGTTGCACTTTCAAATTCATCTGCAATGATATCAACACACTACACATTATCGGAATAAGACGTTCACATTTTCATATTCCACTACTACATCTAATTAAATATCATCTCCTTGCAACTCCACCATTGTAACACCACTCTCTTCTATAGTGTCATCTTCTACAACAACACCACTCACTATTGCAACATATATCCATTACAACTTTTCCATTGTTTATTGACTTTCTTGTACAAGCTCCACCTTTACCCCCAATCTTTTCCTTATTGTATTTTGCTACAATCAATTCTTCTACACCTTTACTTGACTTGATAGCTTGAATATTAAATAAAGCTAAGTATGGTTTTAGCTTGGAGTGAACACTTAGAGTTGTCGTTTCAAGTTTGATAATAAAAGCCACCTTTTAAATAATGGACTATTATAATAATTAGAAAATATTTCAACTTTATTATAAAGGTAAAGTTAAATTATTATATTAAAATCATATATAATTTATAAATGATTTTATAAAAATAATTTAAACTTATTTGGAAAAATATTTTCAACTCTATTATAAAGGTAAAGTTAAATTGTTATATTAAAATCATATATAATTTATAAATGATTTTATAATAATAATTTAATCTTATTTGGCTTTGAACAAGAATGAGGCATGGTACAACTTTCCATTTGCAATGAAGTAGGAAGGCTATAATAGACCTTAATTTGGACAATGAAAGGCAATGGTCGTTTAAACATGACTTCATAAAGTTCAAGACTCCGAGGGTGTACTAGAAAAAAAAAAAAGAGGAATTGTAGCAACAAACACTTACAAACATTTTTTTATTTTTTTTAATTTTCCACCTGTGTCGGATAACCGACGGCCATGGCAAAGAAACCGACGACCTCTCCATAGATCCGACGGCCAAAGACGTCGGTGCCCAGTCATTTTCAAGTGGGTTAGATGTCGGTTTTCAAACCTCCATAATGCACAAAATCGACGACGTTTCCATAGATCTGATGGCAAACGGCGTCGATTCTAGGCCATTTTTAGGTGTGAGGGGTGTCGATTTACCAACCACCACAGTGAAAAAAATCGACGGCTATGCTATAGATCCGACGGCCAAAGACGTCAGATTCAAACGCTTTTCGGTTGTGAGGGACGTCGGTTTACCGACCACCACAATGAAAAAACCGATGGCTATGCTATAGATCCGACGGCCAAAGACGTCAGATTCAAACGCTTTTCGGTTGTGAGGGACGTCGGTTAGCTGACCCCCATAGTGATAATAAACCGATGGATATGCTATAGATCCGACTACCAAAGACGTCAGAATCAAACGCTTTTTGGTTGTGAGGGACGTCAGTTATCCGACTGATAGAAGCGTCGCATAACCGACGAAGTCCGAGCCATCGGTTTTGATTCAAAATTGGACTAACGTTAAAAATTTACTGTGGTTGTCGGATAGTCGACCACAAAAGGTAGAATTTCTGACTTTTTGGCCGTCGGTTTTTGGGTCCAAAAAACCTAGTGTAAGATTCTCCAAGACCATTTAGAGCATTGATAATTTGTGGATTTATTTCCAAACAATGCCATCTTCACTTGGAACAATTGGTGTGGAGGGTTGATTATAATATGCTCATCACGTGGCTTATAGAATGTCTCAATGAGACACCATTTTGTGGACCATGATGCTTATGAAGTATGCCCATAATGGTAGGATGGACAAAGCTCAACAATGTTTAATAACATGCTTGAGAATAATGTTGTCTCGTGGAATGTTGTGATTTGGGATTGCATATAAAATGGAAAAATCAAGGAGGCTCACAAATTGTTTAAAAGAATGGTACAATGGAGATATGCGTTGTTTCAAGCATGGAGAGATGTTCTTACATTGGTCTTGTTGTTTCTTTATTTGGACCTAATAGATACTTGGAGTGGATTTGACATACCAGTTACAATTACCAACAGAAATTGCCAAACGGTGAGGGCATTCCATCATGGTACCTTTTAAGATTATCATCATAGTTTGGACATTGATCTTCATTTGTCGAAGACATGCCTAGTGAGGAATTTGAGGGAGTAAAAGAATGTAATATGTGATTAATGTGTCAAGGGAAAGGGACAAATACAAGGCAAAATATAGCCATTTACAAGGTGGGAGGACACATTAATTAAACTCAAAACCTCACACATCCAAATATGCCATGTAAGTAAGGATAATTCTTCTGCATCAACCTTACCATCTTAGGCCATTTTGTCTATAGGGATCATGTTACATTAATAGGCCTATGTCCACCATACAAGCCCTATAAAGGGAATCTTTATCATGTAAGTGGAATATAGTGTTCATTTCAAGTTTGGCACACTAAGGATGGGTCTCATGGCCTAGTACATGTTCTAGGGTAAACATATAAAGTCCCAGGCCATAACATTTTCCTCAAGGGATCGGGGCCCACAAATGGGGCCCTAGTCCATAATGTCATCTCTATGTGGGAAATATTTGGCTTACAAGCAAGAAATGGCCATTTCAAGCTCTATGAGACCAAGAATGGTTATCATTGATTGGGTCATATTATCAAGTCAAAACACAAAATCTAAGGGTAAGGGGATCAATTCTCATGACTTTTAGTGGGGGGGGGCTCCAACAAACCACCTCCAAAAGATATTTTCTCATGGCTTTTAATGGGGGTGCCAAAAAGCGGCCTCCAAAAGTTCAATTCTCATGAGTTTTAAGGGGGGTTCCAAAAAAACCACCTCCAAAAGTTCAATTCTCATGACTTTTAGTGGGGGTTTGGACAAATTGCCCCCAAAATTTATGAGAATTGGGATTTTATGGGGACTTTTCAAACAACCATCTCCAAAAGTCCAATTCTCATGACTTTTAAGGGGGGTTCCAAACAAACTGCCCCCCCAAAGTTCAATTCTCATGACTTTTAGGGGGGGGTTTGACAAACCACCCCCAAAAGTTACGAGAATTGGGATTTTAGGGGGGGTTTTCAAACGACTGCCTCCAAAAGTACAATTCTAATGACGTTTAAGGGGGGTTCCATAAAAATCACCTCCAAAAGTTCAATTCTCATGACTTTTAGGGGAGGTTTTGACAAACCGCTCCCAAAAGTTATGAGAATTGGGATTTTAGGGGGGGGTTTCCCAAAACCACCCCCAAAAGTCAAATTTCAGGACATTTGGGGTGGTTTTAAAAAAAAACCCTAAAAGTCCAATTTCCATGACTTTTAGGGGTTGTTTTAAAAGACCGCCTCCAAATGTCTGGAAATTTTTTTAGGGGGGGGTTTACCAAGACCCTCACAAGCCAAAACTGCCCCTAAAGGGCTATTTTGTTGTAGTGGCATATGCACTCACTTACTAGCTGTTGCAAGGGGCAACTTCCCTAAAAATGTGGTCATGTTCCCCAAGGATGGTGGAACTGAGCAGGTGGTTCATTAATTGTTAAACTGACCCTTAAGACCTAGGAAATCTTTATATAGCCATCAAATTTGAGTAGAAAGCTCTGTTGACCAAATCCAATGCGACCTCGGTCGACAGCGGTTCGCCTCATTGTCGACACATATCGCAGTCTCCCTGGGCACCGGCTCGGGCAGGTTTGAGCCCACCCAACAACACCCGCAGAGCAGATGAGGTTTCACCCTAGGCGTCCAGGAAGAGCAGACGGAACCATGTTTTCGTCGAGAGAGGAGGAAATTTGTGGCCACACAGGCTAACTCTATTGCAATATTTAACCAGAAACTTTAAACATTCGGCAAGGAGTTATAATCGCAGCATTTACCATTACATTCAACATAGAGCATATTTAATCACAACATTTATCATCTCGACAACAGTAATCAGACATTGTATTAAGAAAATATAACAACATTCCAATATCGCAACATTGCACAAAGATTGTACCATAACATCATCATTATATTACAGCCGTAGTCATAAACCAGAAAACAAAACATAGATCTCTGCATACATGCATCTCTTGCTTATTCTTTTCTTCTGACTTCCACCCCCCCCTAACACCTACAACTCTCATCTATTTATAGGCTTTTGCCTTTACAATATTTGTCCACTTACAAATGACTTCCTAACCGACATTATGGACAATTGACCCAATATCTAACTGACTTGGTCCAAATGACCCCAAAAACCCGCATACCGCGGTACGACTGACTCACTGTTACATAATATGTGGTCCAAGTGACCCAAAACCCACCAAATGCGGTATTCTTTAGCACAAAATACTCCTTTCGCGCCCTCCTCTGGTGTGTCACAGCGTCGATGGTACCGCAACCTTTCTCCATCAAATCGCCTTCCAACAAGCTCACACATTCTCAAAGGAGACACATTTTATCCTTGTGGTTGCTGGAAACTGCTATGTTGAGCACACAAGATATTTGATGAGGGGATTGGATAACTAATGAGTTGCAGTGTAGGACTGTCTTATACTGTTGAGTAGCAGAGAGGTTTAGTATGCAAGTCTTCATGATTACTGAGATACAAAGTGATTTGCACATGCTTCTACACGGAATCTTCGTCCTGGTGGTTTAGTGAACAGGCTTGGGGGACCTAAAGCAAGTAAGACTTCGCTGATTTCAGGATACGGTTGGGAGGAATGGTCTTCTTTGGGTGTTTTTCCACATACACAAGCTAAAGAGGTTCTATATTGTTTGTTTTTCCTAGACTCTTACTATATATTTTGAATAATTCTATCTGCGAGTATTTTGTTCTCTCTTTTATAAATTTCTAACTGTTAGAAGTATTAGATTTCTAAATAGAATATTTATTTTCTGCACAAATGGATGAATATTTCTGATTGAAAATTAAAGAGTGATGAATCAAATATTCTCTGTATTTTTCTTGTCACCTTGGTGATGTAATCTAGTACAGAGAATTGATTTAAATAGATATGATTTGATTTTATCCTTTAGATTGAAATGATCTCAATATTATAGGTAGAATGTTGTTTAGGTTTAGATATCAAAACATATGTTTACTTCTTAAATATACAGAATATGTTTACAGAACCTAGGTATTAATATAAACTCATAGTTTTCGGGTGCCATACAGTAACTACCAGAAATAAGATCAGGTAGTTAATGTTTAAACAATAGATTTAAAGGAATTTCATGTTAGATCATAGTACAATATATAAGTAAATATATATATCCGGGAATAAACCAGAATTGGTTAAATAATACTATATTTCATATATACAGTATAGTTTCAAATACTATAACAAGTTTGAAATGTTAACCAAGTTAAACAAAGATCTCATAACCCTAAGACTTTTGAATACAAGAGAATATTTGAACTGAACTATTAAACAATTAACCGAATAAGATTTTTTATGTCGACAAGCCCGCAATGGCTTATTGAATTGAAATAAGACAGTTCAAAATGAAAATTGTATTAAGATAGGACTCTGTCCTTACTTACGAATAATCAAAACATTAGTGATCAGAATGAACACCTAAATTAATGTATACCTGGCTGAGAGCAAGAAGTGAAACTCTTGCTAGGATTTTGATAAACCCTGAGTTATTTTTATAAATATGTATTAATTCTTAAATAAACAAGAGGCAGTTATAAAATTAAAAACCCACACAATTACTTTATAATGTATTCAAAATATAAAACAAGTTAGGGTTATTAAGAAAATAAATCCAGCTTAGGTTTCAAAACCTGTAAGAGTTCACTCACTTTTATGCACAAAGAACTGTAAACAGGATTGGATTTTCACACAGCCTATGTTATCCTTCTGATATTTTTTCAAGAAGAATTACGATAGGGTTGGTCTCAACACTCACAAAAATACAACATATAAAAATTACACACAAAGTTTGAACAGTCCAGTATTGAAGTACAAACCCATAGGGTTATTACTCTAAATATATAAAATGTTGCCAATCCAATTTATAAACATAAAAACGTTATTATTACAATAGGAGAAGAATGGGATCGAATCCCACAACTAAAATTTAAACAAGTAGTAAAATCTCTTTTAGGTTGAGGGTTCAAGACCCATGAAAGATCAATCATTCTTTACAAATTCAAAATGATAAAATTATAACCTGTTGAAGTCACTTCCAGGTCGACTCCCTTCAACCATAAATACCGGGTTATATAACTTCAAACACAGACTCGCATGCCTAATATATCAGTTTATCTCATTACAGTAGAGCCAACATTTGTACTAATTATAAGTTAAAAACAGTAACGATATTCAGGGCTTTGCCCAACTTATTATTTGAAAAATAAAAACTCAGTCATACTTTCCAGAACGCTCATACACTTAAAACAGAGTTACGCAGAACAATATTTCCATAAGTCGAATATTACAGTAAGGATGATGGTTTAGCCATTAAAGCTTCAAAACAATTGTATGCTCACTAAAACCTAAATCTTTCAAGACTAGAATGACGCTTAAACAACATTTAAACCAAACCCTATACTTTGCCAGGCCATATCCTAAAAATATTACAACGAACAGGATAGTTGATGACCGCCCGAGGCTTACTAGGGAAACTTCAACCCTGGAAATAATGTCTTCCTTCTGTCAAATGAGAACCTTGACCAAGACTCCCTCGCTGTGTAGATTCCCTGTCACGATAACATAAACAAGAAAGGGGTTAAAACTTGGATTGTAAACCATTACTGTAAATGAAAATGCTTAAAACAAAAACCAAACTTTACCTCTGTAAAGCTCGGCTACCATCTCAGAAACGTACCTTGTATACCATTCTTCCACAGCCATGAAGGCGTAATCTTATTCATCTCAGTTGGCACTAACAATCTAGCAAGATTTTACTGCGTGGAACTCTCCACTGTATGGCGGCCGAGAGCTCTCCAAGAGCTCGGCTCTCCTCAGAATCAAACATTGCAACAATGCCAATTCAAACCCTTACGAAAGTAGGGTTTATGGCTTCACACTCAAGGAGCCAAGATGGCCAAGGGTTTCACATGACCACATTAAAGCCATGTAGCTGTCAAGCACTCCAATGCAAATCTTTACACACCTTCACTATAGTTCACATACACGGTTGCAAGCTTGGATTAATTCCCAACAAAACTCAATGCTCGAAACCCATTCTCTATAGTTTGGGTGGGATAATATTAAACCTTGCATGAAAACATTTGAACCTTAAAAGGAGGACAATCATCTAGGTCCATATCACTTGTGATGTGCATAAGATGTGCGGTTAGGACACCACTATCCTATAGTGGAAAATCCCTAACATTCCTTGTTTAATTTTTTATAAAAACTAATAGATGAGTTATCTCTTGCTCTTGCAATATCTGTACTATTACCTGGGAATCAAACAAGGTATCAATATGTGTTAGCTTCGTAGAAGCTAAGTAAACCAGGGGCGTCATAAGACAATCCCTTAAAAAGAAAAAGAACATGATTAATAACTTAATCATCAAATATTATGTTATCCTGTCACATATCATGGAAATGTCAGCACCACTACAATAACTAAATAGTTGCAAAATAATCTAAGTCAAAACGGATGATGACAATACAATTGAAAACATAAATTTTGTCGAAACATTGTTTATCAGAATAGTATCAATGAAAGCATAAGATATTTATACAAGTAACAAGTTAAAAAAAAATCCGCAAGTATATTACTGACTTTTATGGACAGTTCATATATAAACTAAGGACGTAGGATTCCATAATCAAATTAATGTTGTAAAGACAACTTTAATAATTTACGACTGTTGTAAACATGTAAGTGTCGCAAATAAAAGCATAGTTAAGTAGTTAATAAAGAGCCAAGCATTCGCAGGTATATTTCCACATAGTAAGTAGTAGTGATTATACTGCTTAGAAAAAAATAAAATTAAATTCTGATGAAAATTTGGAGATGTTACATGAGTCCACTTGTTCACTTCAGACTCATTAAATAACTTGAGGGGGCATCCACTTAGGTATAGGTTTAACCCTTTTCCCGACCTTTGTGGATTACTTACGAAAAATGAATAATCTAGTTCACCGTGGCTAGAAGAGTTCCCGCTTGTATTGTTTTACCCTTTTTCAGGCGAAGAGACTAACTTTACAAAAAGTACCCCTTCGAGTCTTCGTTAAGATTTCCAGACTCTCTAAACATGAAATTCCTATGAGCAGATACCAACTTGGTCCCGATATAAAATACACAAGTAGGTGTATGGAGTTGTTGTTTAAGTTTTTTAGACTCCTTAAATATTGAAACACCAGTGAGCACGAACAGATTCAGGCTTGATACTATAATCCACGGATCGGTACCTTATCGAGTATTCGTATATATTTTCTTCAAACTCGTAAAACGATGAACAAATTATTGAATTTCCCTTCCATGGAATCATAAAACTACACATGGTCGGACCCCTATCAAGCACTCTTCTCTCTCTTCTTTGAGCTTGTTCAAAAATGAAGAAGGTACTAAGTTTACTTTTTGGGACTTGTTAAAATTTTAACAAGGAAGAAACTATCAAGCTTCCTTTTATCTCTTTCATGCTCGTCAAAAAATGAAAAGACACCTAAAAAGAGAAAGGGAAGGGAGAGGTCTCCATTATTTGTTGATATTATGGCAGCAGGTTCAATCATTCCTTAAACACATCACTCATCTTGAGTCAGATCGTTTTAGTTTCTGGCTTTAGGATAAACCCGATACCAAACCTTTTTACTCCTCTCATTGGTTACTCTTTTGATCATATGTGTTGTGCGGTAAAACTACCTATGATAGGGAATTCAGGAGATCATCAACATACATGTAATTTAGTTACAGAGATAGGAAAGTATATCGGTGCATAAAGCAATCATTCTTTTAATGAAAAGAACTAATATATAAAGTTAAACTGAATACTTGAATGACTAGCGTTCGATCCAAGCTTTCAAACTTTAGACTCTTGCTTCACTACTCCAGATAGATCACCTACAATAAAACACATACCTTTCTCAAAGCTTATGACCAAATAAAAATGAATGCTTTATAAGAAACTCATATATTGAACTCATGACTTCATTTTCGCCACTTTCCTAGTTCATGCACCCATAATTTAGTACATCTATGTTTAATGAAGCTATTATTTACTTTATTTTATCAATTTAAACTATCAAACGTAAAATAAGCCTAATTGATTATTTTTTATGTATTAAATGCAATGTTGTGCAAATGATAAGTATTTCGGTACTCCATCCGACCCTTTATCCGACCTTTCATCTGGTACTGAATTCCGCACTTGGTTTGATTATGTTTTGGAGCATGTTTCTTATTTATTTGTTGGCTATTCCATAATGAATTGACTTACCTTTGTCTTCTACTTCTCGTTGGTTTTGTGATACCTACATGTGGATAAACCACGAAGTGATTACGGGTTTTAAACATTGATTTAAATTTAAACAAATAAAGGAATTCAATATTAAAATATTTATAAATAAATGTTTCAAAACCACTCATATACAAATGAAATAAAACACATATAATACTCATTAAAAAGTGGAATATGGATTTTAGTACTTTATTAATTATTTAAATTATATTTACAAAGTTACATGTCCATATGGCCACGTCCCTTTAATTATTTTGAATATGATGTTGGTTACTTAAACTTTCAATATATATTATTCCTTTTAAACACAAAACCACTTGTTTAAAACCAATAAAATATCACGTTGACTATGCCAAGTGAATATAACATTTGATACCATTTCATACTTTGGTTTTGGTCTAATTAATAGTTCTTCCATTTTTTTGCAGGCCCTGAAGATGAACACGCAGCATGAGGATGAAAAGGTGGAGAATCACGTGATGAAACCAATAGAACCCAACCACGATCTGAACCTATCACCCAGCCATCAATTTGACAAACAACCCAACATCAATTCTGAACTAGTTACAGTTGCAAAGACAGACTGCCAATGTCATTCCTATCATCATTTCAAGAGGCATATTTCAGGAGCATATTGTGAGCAAACCGTTAGGAATATGGAGAAACGGTTTAAAACCCACTTCCCAAATGGGCTCATTTACCCCTTCTTGTGAACAGTTTTCTGAATTACTTAACAAATAGGGACAAAAATGTGCCCAAATAGACATGATGTTTCCAGAATTAGGGTTATAGACGGTTTTTTTTAGTTTAATAATTTGTTGAATGGGCAAGAGCTTCAGATTTTGATTATATCTGTCAGCTCATTATTTTCTTGTCTAAATAGATATTCATATGGATGAGAATGGGAATGATCAGATAGTGAAGATCTTATTTTTTAATTAAGCTGATCATTTTGTAGTTCAGTCTCTTTTTAATGAAGATTTGGTTTCCGGAAGCTAGGTCATGTACATAATTTTCATGTAGTTGTGCTGTGTTAATGCTCGGGGCTGGCCATCCTGTGGATCGTATTTCTTTTCTTCCTTCCTTTGCAATTTTGTTTTTAGGTTTTATACCAGTTGAATTAATTCACTTACAATTTTGTTTTCGGATTTTACATAGTTTCAATCAATTGTTTATTGCAGGTTTTAGATTTCATAATATTTAATTTAGATCTCCTTATGTTCAATAGTGTATATCTACATTGATGAGCTCGATCTATTTTGATAAACGTTCTGAATCAAATATTTGCCTGCTTTTATTTGCAATTCCGTTTTTATATCATTTCGAATTATTGGTCTGAACGTAGGTCTGAATGCAGGTTCGAATGCAAGTCTGAATGCAGGTTCGAATGCAAATCTGAATACAGGTCTGAACGACATAAAATTATTTCAAAAGTGCTCCTTTTATGTGGATTGAATCCCTCACTATTTACAGAGTATTATTCACTGTAATTTCTTTACTCCTCATATGTATTAATCTCATTAACGCTTTGCAGGTGGTTGTATGCATTAGATCGTGTGAATTTTATAAATAAATAAATCTACAATACATAAATCTATTATACCCTACTTTGAGTTTGGAAGGAATTTAAGTTACCTTGCATTGAAGCATTTTACAACCCGAATTGAAATATTTTATACCCTGCATTGAAGAGTGGATGAATTAATGTTAAAGTATATTTCTACATTGAACACTGAGCTTTTATTAATGTTTATTTTAGTCCACTTTAGATTTTAGTTTAATGAAAGTTTTTAGTGTTAGTTTTATTTTCTAAATGATAGGAGTTTTATTTAAAATGTTTAGTTTGTGGTTTTTAGTTTATATTTCTTTTGTAAATTAGTTGTAACATAGGTTGGTGACTCGCAATTTAGTTTATAGATGGTTTACAATTTGTAGTTTGTAGTTTATAATTAATTTAATGGTTTTGTTTTACAATTTGTAATTTAAGTTTTATTTTAAAATCCGTATTTATCATAGGTTTTATTTTTCTGTAATTTATAGTTTGCTTGTATGGATTTTATAGGTTGATTGATCATCTTTTCCTTGAATTGGATGTTTAATAGAATATGGTCTTTCAATTTGGTAAAGATTTATTTATTTAATGATGGTTTAATTCTTTTTAGGGATTTAATTATTTAGTTTTTATTTCATTTGATTCCTAGTTACATGTTATAGGTAATTTAATAGTTGTCCCTTAATTTAGTCTGTAATTAGAAATTATATCATAGTTTTTTATTAATTCATAATTTTAGAATTGTTATTTGAAATTAGCTTGTCATTTACAATTGGTTTGTAATTCATAGTTAGTTTATAGTTTGAAATTGGTTCGTAGACTAGCACACACTTTGCAATTTAATAAATAATTTATATTCATAGCTCATAGTTTAGTTTTACAGTTGAAGTGAGTTTATCAGCATTAGGATAGGTGAGACTAGATTAGGTTAACCTTCGAGCCTGCACATATAGTGCTTGTACCTTGAAGCTTACGAGCCTCGGGTTGACAATTTAAATATTGGAAATTAATTAACATATAATTTTACCAATAGATCCGCAGTTATATCTCAAAACAAGTCACAAAGAAGGTTGTGTTAAGGATAAATGTTGCAAAATCTAGGCCAAAACATCTATGATAAAAAAGGCTCTTCAATCCATAAGGTCCTTTTGTGTGACCGACAAGGAAATTAGTCATGGATGGAGAAGTGCCATTTTGACTGATAACAATATGGAGAGTCTGTTATGTGTCTTACATGGAAGATTTATATCATGGTCCCTTTATGTTCGAAGCTGCCTAAGTCACTCCTATCACATGCTCATTATTCAAGGAATTTACTTGTGTTGGTCATTTTGAATTTTTCCTTGACTTCTAATGTTGGCCATCCCTTATATCTGTTTGCACTCAGTCTTATTTCATACCAAATCAGTCTCCAATTTTTCCTCATGTGAGTTGATAGAGGAATCATTAATGCCTTCCTTCTCACATGTCTCTTCCCACTTAATTCAACTCATCTTTCTCTGGCAAGGAGACTTAGAGTTTTGGATAGTACCTTGCGATGTGCAGTCATCAGTGGTAGATTCTCTCTCTATTAAGTTACGAGAATACATCAATGTCTCTTAATCGATAGATTCTTTAAGTGTTCAAATTCAATACCTCTTATTCACACTTGTATGAATGTATTAAGTACCTAAGACCCCATTTTCATTATTTGTGGGTGTCCTCGTGTTTGTTAACAGTTCAGATCAATGAATGGTAATAAAACGGTGTCCTCCATGTTCGACCACAAGTCCTTTATTCACATGGTTAGGATTCATACATTTTGGATGGTTTGGATTGAAGACCTTGGGTCTATATTATTCGTTGTTGTTTCCCAAGCTGCACAAGACTGAGCCACACTCATTATGGATTCTCACGAGACATAGATCCAATTTGTTCATTATGGCTATGTTCTCCATTTGTGACATGGATCCATGGTTTTATTTCAGTGGCCATGCTATATACATCAGTTACATCTATGTATTGGAGATCATGTTCTATCATGTTGAACATGACATTATGTCAAGATTATATTGTATAATGACCTTTGTTTTGTTTCAGGTACCGATTGATACTCTGATTTTGTGATTCTTGTGCTTCTCCACTTCATTTTTTATAATGCATTTCGGCCATCATCTACCCTTCTGACCTCATACATTAGGGGAAATTTGTTATCAATAAAATCAAAAGTTCTTCATCTGTGATGACACTGAATTGTTACTCACACAAAAGGACACTATTGATGGAAGAGGATGGATTTTCTATAGATGTTTATGGCCTTAGTCATTCTCTGATTCTCTAGATCACCTTTTTTTGTGTATTGACCTTAGGACACACACGCGTTGCTTTAGACTTGACAACTAGCGATTCACTCTCTTGTGCTTCCTTTACCATTCGCAAGTTTCCCTGAAATGTTGCACTCTCTTGTTGTTTGAAGCTTCCTAGTGGGTCACTCACTAGTTGCATAGCTTTCACCTGCGTGTTCCTCATAAATCACGAAAAATAAAAAAACAAATTCGAAATATGGGAAGTTGGAGTTGGTTTTCTAACTTACACAACCATCCTAACTCATCCTCTCTTGAACCTAATCTCCTTGATTTGTCATAAATACAAAGGGAGGGCCATGATAGAAGGGGTTCACTTATTTTACAAATAAATGCTGGAGGAATTTTGGTAGAAGGAGAGAATCAAGAGAGTATAGATCAGGTTTCAAGAGGTGTTGTTGCAGACTAAGGTGAATGTATCTTATTTCTATTTAATGCAATTAATAAAGAGATATTTCCTTTCTCACATTACTAGCATTTGATGTATGCATTAGATATTTGAGTGTATTTCACATTTCTATGTTTATATCTTTCTATGTGATTATATATATCTATATGTGGTCAAAAGATTTGAGGAAGGTGTCATTTTTTTGTAGGTATCTGTGAAAGATTGTGGAGGAAAGCTTAGGGAATCAAGTGCTTGGATCAGAAAGATTGTGGAGGAAAGCTTAGGGAATCAAGTGCTTGGATCAACCTTCTTTGATATAAGGTACCAATTTCTTAACTTCAAAACCCTAGTCTATTTCATGAATAATGTCTTGTTGTTTGTCTTCAGTTTCCCTTGGTTTCTACATGTTTAAGTCAGTATGTTGGTGACCTCTTATCACCCCAATCATTAGGAACATTTTTCGTACAACAAAATGGTTGTATCCAAGTATATCCTTTGTGAGTGGCTTGGCCTTAATATTTTCAATATGAGTGATACTATTTTTATCAAGCCTATTATTAGATTAACCATCAAATTCAAATATGCTTTATCTTTTACAATATGGGAAAGGGACTAAACCTAATGTTATGACTCCTAAAATTGTATTCCAAGGTTTGAGTCTAATCCTAAGTATATGTTGGATCATATTGTATTGTCATGATTTGATTGAAGTTGTGCCAAATATCGTGGAGTACAAAAATAAATCATAATGAATTGATCTTATTATGACCATTTATTAGCACGATTTGATTTAATATTCCAAGATATTCACAGTTGGGATTCAGGTTGATAAAAGCGATGATGAGTTGGACACCTCCACTTCAGGGTAATGACACATGTAATGTCAACCTCCATTCTATCGAGCTTCTCTTGGCTTACTCTTCCATGTGTTAATTTGGACATACAATGTTGAAACCAGTTTAATTTCCACCTTTGCATTTCCAATCAAAACTTGTTGATGGGACTTAACCACTTGTCGTGGCATCAATCCTATTGATCGTAGTTCTGGATCAATGTTTAAACTACCATCTTGTAACATGTCTCTTACTCCCATTTTGATTTCACTCTTGGTATGTACAACTGAGGTATTCATTTACTGTCATTCTAATCCTTCGACCATTCTCCATCCATTTCATTTGCATTTCATTATGTTGAGTTTTCTTCCTCTCTCGATGCTCTCCTAGGGTTTCAAATATATTGTTTCTTATAGAATCTGACATGATGCCTGCGTATGCATCGTACATTACTAGTTCTTTTGATATCTCCTATTCAGTATATTGTTTGCTCGTCACCTTCATATGGGTCTAATAAAAATAATTGAACTCGAGAACGCTATAGCATTCGAGGCAAATGGTCACCTAGATAATCAGTTTGCAAATGTGTGTTGGTTGAAGTTCATTCATAAATTTCCTGGTTACAACAAATCAACCATGCTTGCATTCACTTAGTATTTTTATGGCCACCGGGTTCAAGTGGGCGTTATCAAATTTGAGGTGGATGAGGGTTTTATTGCGCGAGCTACCGAATTTACTCTTATAGGTGATAGTCAGTTTAAGCACTTTAAGTTACAGATATTCCCCTAGAGCAAGTTATTGGTCAATCCCACTTCTACCATTAATTATAAAAAAGGTATGACTAGAACCCAATTTAAAACTTAATGGCAAGATGTGTTTATGGTTTTGTGTCAGTTTGTTACTTGTGAGGGTCAGTTCAGTTTGTATTTTCACTACCACCTCGATCTGTTCATGGCGATTTTAGGGTTTGATATTAACCTACCATACTTCCTTTTTATGAGCCTTAAGTCCATGGATTCACATGTGTAAAGGAACTATGATCCTTCACCTCGTAGCTTGTTTCATTTTGGTATGATTCGAATTCTACTGCAATATAGTTAACTCAGGTTGGTGATAATTGGCATAATTTCCTTGTGATAAATTGGTTTGAAGATTTCCTTCCTAAGGCTACCATTATTTCTACTAGTGCTATACATGAATCCCCTCAATTGTCTAACTTTGGTTCTCCAAATTTGAATCATGAGGTTCAAAATAACTAGAAGGTCGTATCTAGTTTCTTGGATGCTTCCATATTGGTCAATGAAACTCAAGATACTCAGATGCTGTCAAATATTTCTCAGCAAAATCTCGACTTGATTGTTCATTCATGTGAAGAAACCTTATCGCAAGATGAAACCTTAACCCAACCTCAGTATTTGGCTCATATAGTTGGAGTTACAATGGAAACTAGTCAATTACCTACCAATTTCGTTAAGCCCCAAAACTATGCATTGATAGGTGAAATTTTGAACAGGGTAAAGCTCAAATTACCAATCAACTGTTGGTTTATTAAACCAGGAAGGTTTGAAATGGGTTTCTTCACATAATTTCTTGGTTGAGTCTTCTCATATCCAACAAGAAAACATCGAACAAATTATTGAATAGGCCTTGGGAAGGATCGGGTTAACCCGAATTCTCCAGAAATTATGTCACCTGGAAAACACGGTTCAAGTTAAAGCATATGAAAACTTAAACACTTTGGTCACTAGAAGCTCAGTGTAGAATACAAATCATGATATTATTTATCATAGTCATGGCCACACTATTGAGAATTATTTGTGTGAAAATGTTTTTAATGCAACCAATTAGTGTATCTCTATTCAAGTTGGAAACCAAGTTCCTTTTTGACCAACGAATGTTTTGATAACTCATAGTTTGCATTGATAGGAAAAAATTGACTCTGTATGTCAAATTGGTTTGATTATAGAGAAATGAAATGAAAAAATTGATGTTAATTTGTCTCATGATTAATGCTTTGATCAAAATAGCCAACATATTTATGTCAAAAATGAATATGGGGTATCCCATGATGTTGTTGATAATGTAGTCATCCCCGAAGTAAATTTCGATAGACACCGGGATGCTGATCTTGAGAAGAGGTCCTATACGTTGACAAACGAATAAATTAAAAATGAATCCAGGGATCAGGTTCATGAAAATAATGTTATTCAAGATAATAATGATCACGTTGTTCATAGGATATCTCATCATATTCAAACCTCAATGCACACGGTTATCAAGTTAATTCCTCTTAAGGATCAACCATTTGATCCAAAGGCCAATCATGGACAATCACAAAATAAAATGATGAAGCATGATGATGTCAATGTTTCCAGTGAGAGGATGGATATAATGTTGTCTATGATTTCCAGAAACATAGTTCTTGTTTAAAACCCCAATTCTGTTATTGACGGTGATAAGATTGAGGAGTCAAAGTATATGCATGAGACTCATGAGCATAAATCGAAACTTGAGGTACAATCTCGACCGGATTGTGGTTACCAATTTCCTTCTTTTATGAGATCGAATCCACGATTTGAAAGTATAGGCCCAACTCTTGATAAATTTAAGACTACTTGTGATTAGCTTACCAAGATGAATCTCCACCAAAAGAAACATATCGGGCCATGTTTTCCATGTTTTCAATACCTTCTGAATCCTTACATGTTTAAATAGAACTCTCTACTAGAGGATCTTGAGGACTTGCAAGATAAAGGTCTTGATTTGAAAAGAAGATAAGGGAATTGAATGAAAACCATCGGATTGAAATCGACAAGCTCCAAAAGGAAGCTAAGGCTATAGAGAAAAACACAATCATTCACACTATGGGAGTTAACATCTTTGTTACTCTTGATGATTATAAAATCACAAATCTGAAGTAGTCACCTTTTGCGATTGGTATACATATTTCTTTTGATTTGTATAGGTGTGTGATTTGACATTTAGCTCAGGTAATTGTTATAAGTTGCATTAACTCATTTTACTTCTTCATTTAGATTTTGGTATTTTGGTTTCTAAAAAGTATTTGCAGAGCCACTTTTGAATATTATTTTATTTGTTTCTTTGTAGGGGCTTTGGATCAAATGCTAATTGGGTACAGCTGGTACATTTACCTTGGATTTTGGCTAAAGTGGACATGTGGCATGCAAACTAAATTCATATCTCAAATTATTTGTAGGTAGTTGGATTCTCCTATGTTATCGAACCACTTGATAAGTTACACAACCACCTGTTATTGAGATTTAATTATTCTCAACCATGCCCTGTTTGATATTATTATTTACTAAATATCAATACTCGATGAGTTAGCTATGTTCCACTATTTTAGTAAACAATTATCAACATGACATATTTTGTAAATCATGACTATCTTTAAAACGAGGATGATAGTTGTTGTTATGGGGATGGAATGTTTTGGGATTAGTGTACACTCTATTTGAAAGATAAATGCAACTCTTTTATTTATGATACTTCTATACACCTGTATGTGAATGTCTTCAATGCTGGTAATATATTTGTTTTCATTATAATTATGGTTCATTGTCGTTGTGGGATTCTAGATTAGAACTTTGACTTGTTTGAGTTATACTGGGAGTTATTCTATTGTTTCTTCTTAGAATTATTATTTGAGAAGTGATAATAATTTTATGTCGCGCATACACCAATCTAAATTTATTTAAAGTTCTTTTTTGCATTATATAAAAGATTATGATTTAATCTTGTTTGACAGTGATCTGCAAGATCCTTGAAGTTATTCTTTCACATTATAACATATGCAATTTTAGACAGTGGATTGTAATTCAGCGATCTAGAAATCATATGTCATATTTTATGCAAAACAGAATTTGATTAGTTTGTCTTTTATATTAACTAGGATAATCTTGAAATAGACATGACTGTGTCTCTGTTTTATTTAAAGTGAGTCTAAACATTGCAAGTTCTTTTTATTTTTCTGTTTAGTGGATGTCTCTGTTGAGAAGAAACATAATAGATCTACGTAGTTAATTAAATGGCATGCTCATCGATCCTAATTAGATAGAATATTTGTTGGGAAATTGTTTTTTTTCTGTTATTTAATAGATTGAAGTATTAAGTATATTTATTCATATGCTATTTTAATTGGTGTGCTTTCTTTAATCTTTAGAATTAAGAATTTGTCTTAAATTTTGTTTATTATTAGTATCTTTGAACTAATTGATTTCTTGAATCTTATTATTAGTATATTTGAACTAATTCATTTCTTGAATCTTATGTATGTTTACTAAGATTTGGGGAAATAGATTTTAGTTCTTAGAAAGTTCATATCTCTTGTTTAAATTTTCAATTCATTGTTTTCTATAAAAATGTAATCCTTTCTTAGGACTTCCTAAGAAACGTTTTTGTAGATTTCTACATCGTGTTGATATTCTAATTGTGTATATATATTCAGTTAATTTAGTTTTACTGTTTATTTAGTTTAGGTTAGGCTAGTGTTTATTTGGCCAACGGAGCCATTAAACCCATCAAGGACAACTACATTAAATGGATTGGGTCAAGCTTAAAAGAAATTGGACAAGGCTATTTCCTCTTTGTTGACCGGGTCTCACAAATTCCCGTCAACATATTCCCATCCACATGTAACGTTACATTTACATTTCTCAATAGAAAATATGATAAAAATATAATTAAAGTTACAAAATTAATCTAGGGCGTTCCCTTGAGTTTGAATAAATGCATCCCAAATTTCAGAATCATAAGATATTATATTTAACTATTGGGACTTTAATAAATGTAATGCCACTTCATGAAGTACAACTTCTCTCGATATAGTTAATCCGTTGGTTGTTGATTTGTGACCTCTAGTCAAGTATTGGACCTTAAATGTGGGTTTCCCAACTTGCTCCTGTAGAACTTGTGAAGTGACTTGGTTTGTACTCTAAATATATCCCAAGGCTTCATCTTTGATTGTCTTGATCTTTGCTAACTGTTGTTATTTTAGGATGGGTTCTTCAAATGCTCTAGGAGGAGGAACATGGAACCTTTCAAATAATTTTTCTATGTTCCGGTGCACCTCCTTACACTTTTCCAATGAGTATGCAAGCTCCTTTTGTAGTTTCTGCTCATTTTTATGGAAATTATCCAAAGTGGCATAGTAAAGTTGCATTTCTTCTATTATTCATTTGGGAAAATTGGGTGGGATTTATATGCCTTGATTGTGTCATGCTTCCATCCTTTTCAATTTTCCCTTTACATCAACAATATTGAGACCACTTCTCTAGGCCACCTCTAATACTTCTATGATATTGGCAACTATCTTTTGAACCTCGAACAACTGCTTTGTAATTAACTATTGCGAATGAAATAGTTATTCCTGTAGAGATATTGCAAAACTTTGGAATTGAACTAATCCTTTCCTTTCTGCTCCGGAAGCATTAAAATCTACTAGCAACGAGTCCTTTTCTAGTTGAAGAGTTTCTACTTGAGATTTGAAATCCAAATCCCCTACTGTCATTATTATGACCTGTTCTGCCAACTCATCTCCTTTGGTTCATATCTCCCATATCTGCACATTCATGGTTTCTTTCCGAGAGTCTCAACTTGAGTGATTAGAGCATCCTTTTTCTGATTGTAAGCTTCGAGCTAGGGTGGATGCATTCCACTTTTCAATCTCCAAAGCATCACATTGGTGTTTTAATTCAATTCTATTGCTTCTATATTGGAAGAGGAGGTCATACAACTCACCAATCTTCCTCTTACCTTTTTCAACGTCCTACAACCGCTATTGAATATTATGTTTGCTAGCCATGGTGGTAGCCACATTTGAAGATATCATCATTTCTGGTGCTTCATCAATTCCCTCAAATACTGGGACTTCCTGAGAGGTGACGATATCTGGTCGAAAACATCTTGAGTGTCTTTTTTGTTCTTTTGATGACCTTTTTCCTCCTGGATTAAAAAAACATGGTCTCCAACTTGGTGACATCATGTTCCTTAGAAGGTGTGTATGGGGTGATTCCTAATTCCTTAAATGGAAAATGGACTCCAGTGAGTGGGACCTCAATGATCATAGCGGCATTGTTGATATCCATGTCTTGAAGCCGACAACCTTGTGCTTCCTTAGTTTTTCTTTGTTCCTACTTTACAACATTTTTTTAAACTTCTTCTTGCTCCTCTCTCCTAAGTTCTTCTTGTAGATATTTCTCTTATATTTTTTGAGCTTCTTCTTTCTATTTGAGCAATTTTGTTTTCCTTCTCTCTTCTTCTGCAAATTTCCTTGCTTTCTTTTCCTCCTCGACTTTCTTTGTGAGCTCTCTTCCTCTTGCAGTTTCTTGTTTGTTTCTGCCAACAAAGCTAAGCTAATTCATCTTTCTTTTGGGAATATTTCTGCAACAATTTCTATTGTACCCCTTCCACTATTTATTTATTCTATTTACTAGTACCCACCTTTCTGGTGCCTTTCTCTCGCTTCCTCCTCTTATCCAGTTCTTTGAAATTATGTGCTCTCCAATATACTTCCTCATCAATGCAAAACTAATCAGCATAAGCATAATAGATTTTGATAGTTGCATTATGATTGGATACCTTTCCATGAATATCATTACTAATAAAGGTCCTTTCTCCAAAGTGGAAGGATTCAAAATATTTGGTCAACTCGATCACCTCCGTTACCTTAGACATCTTGTATGCCTCAACTATTATAGGCAGGGTAGGCCACAATGCCCTCTTATTATTATTCAATGGCCAATGCCATTTATGAAGGTTTGCCTCATGATATCCTTGAGAACCATCTAATCCATGATACATATTTGGGGTAGACATATGGGGATTTGGATCCTCCAAATATGCACAAATAGGTACCTTGTCTATCAGGTACGAGTCTCCTAGTTGGGTCACTGTTTTGATAACATCATCATACATGCAGTTGGGTGTCTTACCATATACGATTTTGTACATGGGAATAATGAATTCCTCACAAATATGCCTATAGTGGTTGGCATGTTTATGTGCGCACATTACCTAGTAACACACATATATGGGAAAATCATTAGGGTTAAATTGAAACCCAATGCCTAGAAAGTGATGGAGAATGCATATGTAGTCTAGAAGATACGAAGACGGGTGGAATTCCACTTTGTTTGCAAGGATGCCATTTTGTTCTTTCTCAATAGCATCTTCTATTTTCACATAAATGATATCTTCCCAATTGAAACTTGTAGCACGCATTGTGACATAGTAAAGAAATGGGGTCCAATGCAAATTGAAGTGTGCTATGTTAGAGATTCCATTTATTCTACATAAAAGAGTTGCAACATCTCTATAAGGAGGTTTCATTAGCTTGGTTTCATACTCCCCACTCTCCTTTTAACGAAATTGTTTCATGGGCACCCACATATTCTTGATGATTCAAGGTAGTGAAGCTGCAATCCCTCAACCCATTCAACAATCATGTAGGTTTCCACCCCTAGGAGTCTGTAGGATTTCACAAGATGGGCTAGATGAAATAAGGTGATACCTTTTCCCGAAGCATCATTTATGATATAGGCTATAACACCAATATATGGTATGATCCAGCTTATTACTCCTACATGGGGGAACAACTCATCTCTTGTTGTTGCTTTATGGAGTTTGGATATTTTGATGTTCTGATAAATTAGGACTTCCTTTATGCTGGCACCTTGATACTCTTCATTGTTGAAAAGTGATATATCTCTCCCCATTTATACTCTGGCCATCCCTAGTGGTGCTCTGAGTATCATCATACTGGATTTGCAATGGAACTTCCTTATCTTGCTCATCATCTGATGATGTCTCCTGCACAACTTTAGATTGTTGTCTTGTGGTTTGCCATGACATGGTGGAATCTGGTAAGCCATCAACCATAGCATCAACTTCCTTGGGATAAAACTCAATAGTATATACAAATGTATTTAATTATGATCAATTAATGCAATATGACAATGAAAATAATAACAACATTAAGGAACTCCCTTCATGTTTAGCACCTACATGTTGATTCTTCCCAAGTATTTCAGGTCAAAAAATAGGTCTGTCTAGCCATCAGTAGTTAGGTTTTCAAGTATCCCAAAGTTCAAAATCTAAATTTCCCACCATGTAACTTTAAATACTAAAGAAAACACAATAATTGACCAATGCTTTCGACCTTACAGGGAAAGGGATCCTAAAAAGGTAGGGTAGTTGCGATGGAGGGAATATGAGTTTTCTAGGGCCAGTGTTAAAGAAACCATGGTTACATACACCTATCCATCAAGGCCACAATGACCTCTGTGAGGGAACTATGAAAACATAGAGCCAAATATAGACCTCTTGAGTAAGGCACGAGAATGATCAAGGGAAACAATGAAACATCGGTGCGTCTTAGCCCTGCTTAAAAGAGTGAAAATATGGCTAGGAAACTAGGGTTTGGATCAGGGTTCAGTTGGTAAAAAACACAAAGGAGGGGCGCACCTTAAGGGTCCTATAAATTCTACGCATGATTCATATGGTTTGAAAGGATGGAACCTTCACCCACTAACTGGAGGACCAGTGACCTAGATCATTGATTTGGATTTATGATCCCTGGAGAAAAGAGAAGCCTTGTCAATTCGTGAAATGAAGAATGGTTTGCAGGGGGAGGTACTTACCAGTCAATCCAATGACTGGTGGAAGAGGATGCAGATGGATGGATGTAGCCAGACAGTTTAATTTGCTTCTCTTCATCCAGGTGGCTTTGCACGACAAGTGGGTTGGAAACAAGATGACAAGGAATAGTAAGAAATGAAAGTGGAAGGGGTGACTATTTATAAAATGTCGGATTTCACCCCTTCACTTTAACCCTTTCCAAATCATGAGGTCAAAACAAGCTCAAATGGATTTTTTTGCTACTTTAAAATAGTTATGCCGAAGCGTTCAATTACTCTTGATGAGTCTCACCAAAGCATTTTAGTGGGTTTAAACTAGTTTTTTCAAAAATTCAACTTCCCATGTGTTTTGGTGGTCGGGGATAAGTTTCATTAGTGAGCTGAAGGATTTGCACCAAAGTGTTTCATCGACTATGGATGCGTCTTGCCAAAACATTTCGGCATGGTTGAGCGAGTTTCTCCGACGGGCATACCTATCATTGTATCGATGTAAATGCATGAGATTCATCAAATTACTTCGGTAAAAATTTATGAGTCGGATGATACTTCAGGGACTACGAAACAATCCCTCAAAACATCAGTGAGTTTGGGAAAAAGGACGATGTATCAACAAACTTGAAGAAACTCTCCAAAACACCAAAAACTTAAGAATGTTCACCAAATCACTGAAACTCGACAAATGTTTCCAAAAATTTAAAAAGCTTGAAAATAGTTTTCTCTCTCTCTCAGTGAGGTCAAGTTTTAGAAGATACTAAAAGAGAAATCTAGGTCTTAGGGAAACCAAAATTTTCCCAAGGTGGGAAAAATGAAGCAAGCACCCCTCATAATTTCTAAACAAAATAATGGGGAAGGAGGTTGCAGCTGCAACAATTGGTGATGGAATGGAAGAACCTTATACCTATGAAACAAAATTGATCCCTTATTTCCTATGATAGTCTTTAACTATTATTTGCGATCCCCACTTTGGCTCAAAGTGACTTCTTAGTGTAGGAATTGTCGTATCATTCATATGTCTTTATGTCTCAAACAATCCTGGTTGAATCCTAAGAGATGTATTGGAAATATCAAGTATCAATTGACAGGTGTACTTAAGGATAGCACAAGTTAGAATTTTGTAGCTACTCTCCCAAAGCCAGGTTATGGAGTTCATTTTCTAGACTGACACTTTCAATGCAAATTTGAGGCATGACACCATCAGGTAAGTGACAAAGTTAGACAAGTGCAACTTTGTGTTCCTCATCTCTTACACTATAGAAGAGCTCTATTTCCAATCGGTGTCCATACCCTCAACAAATTTTTCTCTTGCACCTGTTTTATGGCTTGGTGATCTAGTCCCATTTTAGTAATTATTTTCATTGTATATGAAACATTATTTGTTCTCTTTAGAGAATTTATACTTAGCAGTGCTTCTATATGGGGGAGTTTACTCAGTAAGCCTTTAACAGACATGGGATAGCATATAGAGCCATTTTGATTTTCTACGCACTCGTAAGGTCTTATTTCCTTCTCATAGGTCATCCATTAGTAAACATTTCAAGAACGTTGTCAATTATATGTTTAAGTAGATGGATATTTAGGAGATTAACTAGGGAAGATTTTTCAAGTTCATTCATTACATGCTTTAATACATTTATGTTACAACTTGATCAATATGATACCACTTTTTCGATGAACCAAATGTATGGGCTATTTGACAGATGGGATGAGATCCTTTCAAATGATAGTGCTAGAAAGTGCATCACCAACTCCTCACCCTAAGAAGGAAATATAGTCATCACAATGTTTCCCACAAGTTTTGAAAATTGGACTTATCAATAGGTTAGGGATGCTTAAAGAATTTTATGAGATTTTTATTTTCCCACATTGCACTCTGATTGCTGAAGTCAACTTTATTAAAAGAAACATGGCTAAAATGAAAGTAATGAACTAAAACCAAATTAATTGGGCTATAATGAACAAAAACTATTAAAGTAAGGCTGAAACAAAAAACAAAGTGGTATAAAGAAAAGAAACGAGGAAAATTTGTATTTATCACTACAACAATTTACCCCTTTAGCAGGGGTTTAGGCTTGTAGGGGTCTTGCCAAAATCACCTCTAAAAGTTTTTTTAGAGATTTCGAGGCAGTTTTTGAAACTCCCCACAAAAGTTATGAAAATTGAACTTTTGGCGACGGTTTTTTAACAACCAGCTCTAAAATTTTGATTCTCATGACTTTTAGGGAGGCTTTTAAAAAAACACCCATAAATGTGTTTTTTAAGGTGGTTTGCTTACAACCCCCCCTAAAAGTCATGAGAAGTGAATTTCTATAGACGGTTTTTTTACAACCACCTCTAAAAGTTGATTTTTATGATTTTTTTTGGTGGGGGTTACAAACGACAACCCCTAAATTCAGTTTTAAGGAAATATTTTGACAACCCACCTTAAAATCCATGAGCAATTAACTTTGGAGGCGGTTTTTTAATACCCGCCTTGAAAAGTTCAATTCTCATGCATTTTCAGGGCGGTTAACAAGATTGCCCCTAAATATATTTTGAAGGTGGTTTTTGACAACCCCATCCCTAAATGTCATGATAATTTGAATTTTGGAGGTTTTTTTTTCAACCCCCCGTAAAATTCATGAAAATTTAACTTTTGATGTGGTTTTTTAAAACCCCTCCTAAAAGTCATGAGAATTGAACTTGCAGTGTAGGTGGTTTTTCTACAACCTCCTTGAAAAATTCAATCCTCATAATTTTTTTTTGGAGATTTAAAAAACTGCCCCTAAATATATTTTCCAAGGTGATGTTTTGACAACCCCCCCTACAATTCATGATAATTTAATTTTTGAAGGTGGATTTTTAAAAACTGCCACCATAAGTCAAATTATCATGACTTTTAGGGGGGTTTAGAAATATTATCTCGAAATATTTTCAAGGTGTTGTTTTGAAAACCCCCTTAAAATTAATGAGAATTGAACTTTTGGAGCTGATAGTGTTATAAAAAACCATATCCAAAAGCTCTGTTTTAGAGACAGTTTATGTGTGTGTGTATATATATAGTGATATTGGCTTATGTTGGAAATATCACCAATACTGAGAAGGGGGGTGAATCGGTATTGAGCACTTTTTAACCAATTTATCTTTCACTTTAAATTATGTTAGAAACATTCATCATTACTTATCATTCATGTATAAACATACCATAAACAGAAAGTAAACAATGAACAAAACACAAGTATTTTACATGGAAACCCGGCAGGAACAAAAACCATGGAAACTTATCTTCAAAGTTTCAAGGTTTACGAGCTAAGATTGAAGGAGAGTCCTACCCCTTGAATTTAGGCTCTAACCTAAAGGCAGATACAACATCTCCATATATGTTCCATCTCCAACTGGAAGTTGAGGGTCCAACCCCCCGAGTGTAAATATATATGAGAGAATATAAACCTGTCACAATCAGTACATGCCACTGTCTGTGTCACTGCCTATCATTATGCCTGTCACTGCCTATCACTTTCACTATGACACACTATAGTCACTGTCACGATGTGACACTGCCATTCTCATACCATCATCATACTGTCATCAATAAGTCCAGAAACAATCATCCATATTCTTCATGTATAAAGATTAGGGTAAAACCCTAATTCAAGGCTAAAAATTCAAACCCTAGGTCATTCATAGCCCAATAAAAATAATGAAATTTAAACTCTAAGAGGTTTCCTCATGAACATTATGATTCCAAAATTATTCTCAAGTTATAGTGCAATCATCCATCCCAAAAGATTTTCACTTTTCCTAAAAATCATGCAGAAACCCTAGGTCATGATTAATACCTTAGCAAGAGATAGAAAACCTTATCATAGTATAGGGAACCCTTAGAACAAAAGAGATCCTCCTTTTAAGTGTGAGATCACATATCCCTTACAATAATATTTACAACGATCTATGAATTATGTGATTCTGATACCATATGAGAAAGTTATGTAAGTTTCCGTGAATCTTATGCATGTGGCCAAAACCCTAGGTCAATGTGACCTTTCACAACTCCTCCTTGTAGAGAGATTACAACTTCAATATAGGTGAATGAAATTACATTTTGCATATTCATTTTGTAAATGCATTTCCATAGAGTTGTTTAGCCATATAGGGGTCGTTACATTATAAAAAATATCTTTCCTGCTTCATGTGAAATTTTACAGAAAAAAAAAAAAAAATTAGATTTACTAGAGTTTGTTGTTCAAGTACATAGAAAAAAAGAAAAAAAAATAGTTGAAGATATTTGTGATGTCGACTGAAAATAGGTTCCATGATGTTGTAGAGTATTGATGGTTTTTTTTCCAGTTTGTTTGAAATGGGAACAAACCTTCTATGAATGGCCTATTATAGAATTATGTTTGTTCCCTATCTTTAAATTATGTAATTTTCCATTGCTCCAGTGCCATCCTGAGGCCCTCTTTTGATAGCCCCCTGTTTGGTTCTTCGTTACGCTCCCTGTAGACATGACAACAAGAGAAACTGTGAAAATAATTCTGTTGAAGCTTTATTTCCTCAAGAAGTGGTGCTAATCTTAAATTGTTGTAGTGTTGTGCTCCAATTTGCCAATTTATCACAAGCATAGTCAACAGAAATATTGAAGTCCTTGCATAATTTCTCAATGGCAATAATAATGAGAATGTTAAGGGTCAATAAATTTGCATAATTATTGGTGTTGTATCCCATCCCCATTTTCATCTTAAAATGATATGAATCACTCAAGAATAGAAGTGCTCAACTTACTCTTTATCGGTATTTGTGGTGTGAAGGGCATTTCTTTTTGGACATTCTCTCTCTATATAAAAAAAGTGAGTAAATAGAAATTAGTATCTTTTACATTTTCTAATTATGTAATTTTGTAAAGATGGGTTAATGATAGTAATTTTGATGCTTTTGAGTTTAATCACATTAATATTGTTTCTAAATAGTTATTTTTATCCTTTCATCTTAACTAATGTGTACTTTTATGTTATTAAACAAAAATTTCCACTTAATTTTTCATGGAAAGGGGTTTCTGGCCATTCCAACATAGCTTTAGAGGAATTTATTTGGTAATATTATAAAAACCAACCACATAACTACTTAAATTTAAATTGGCTAGATTGTAAAATACATTTATATAAATATACTTCTAATTGTTGAATATCAAGATAAGTGTTTTTTTATGTGAAAAATATATGTTTAATGTCAATTACAATTTCAATTCACTCAACCTCAAATTTTAAATATATCTTTTCATAAATAGTTACGAGACAACTAAATCTTTGTGTATTAGTTAGTCTTGCCTTGATTTGATCCACAAGAGAGACATATATTCACAAAAGAATCACTGAATTAGTTAACGACTGCAACTTTTGCTTATTTGTAGGATTTATGTGTTATAGTTTATAGCATGAAATACTTGGCACTTAGACAATTGTATTTGAGTAAATAATTATTTTACTTCATAATTAATTATTAATGCAATTTTTGCATATTTGTACGATTTATGTATTAGCATTTTCAACAATTATAACATGATTCCAAATGGAAAAAGTTGGTGCCTATACAATTATAATGATAAACCCTTCCTCAAATTTATGACCCTAAAATGGATTTTCTCTTGAAAGAATAGATCCAAAATAATGATGAATCTATGCTAGTACTAATATCCTTAAAAAGACATTGTGAAGTCAAAATCACCATACATATCGCACTGAAGTCGCACCAGAGTGATATAAATTCCCTAGTTCCTAACCCATCTAAATTCACATGCATGTAATTCAATTTAAATTGACACATGTCTTTTAAATTTTAAGAATAAATTGACACATGATAAAAAAAGAGAGAGTTTCACCAAAGGCTTGAGCACACCATAGAAATCTCCAAAGGATTGTCTCAAAGACAATCGATAAGCACACTAATTTCGGTAGGTTCAACAATAGAATGGAAAGCTTGCATAGTAAGCTGACCAAGTAATTACAAAAGATGTTGAGGATTGTGCCCACTAAATCGAACAATACCATCTTTACCACCTTCCAAAATTCATATGTAAATTATATAACTTAGAAACTTTAAGTTTCTAATTTAAAAGATAAAAATAATTATTACATTGATAGGTTTTTTTTTATTTTAGAATTTGGGGTGGATTAGCATCTATTCTTTTCCTAGATTGTATGAGGATGAGACAAGTGTACTGTTTAGATTGATTTTATGGTAGTTGTTTCAAATTCAAAACTAGCAGGACCACTTAACTTGTAATTGGTTATCTATCACTACATGTTATCAATGCATGCTATGAGTTATCCATCATGAGCTACCAATTATTTTTTATATTTATTTTTTTAGAATTGTTTATTTGGAATTTCAAATAACGTCCATAAAATGAATATGGACAGTACACTTGTCCCATCCTCCTTCAATCAAGGAAAAGCATAGATGGTAGTAAACACCTTTCTACTTCAATCAAGGAAAATGATAGATGGTATTCCACCTCAATTCTAAGATATAAACACCTATTGTGTAATAAAGAATTATAAAAAAATATAAAAAATATCTTAGTTGATGCATTGATAATGAGCTAATGCGTAGATAGCTTAGTTGTTGTATTGATAATGGTTTATTAGTGGTGATGCACACATAACACAAATTTCATGATAAAGTTTAAGTAGAAAAACAAGAGAACAAATAACATATAACTTATTTGTGACACTTAACTTGTGGCCTATTAGTGTTCACTATTCACAAGTTAAGTAGTTGTGCTTATATTTTTTAAAAAATGGAATAAATTATAATTGATTAATTACTTTTAGAAAATAAAATAATAATTAAATTGAAGTTTTAACATTTTCTTAATATTAAATTGATTTTTTTTTTTTAAACATTATTTTTAAAAATCCATAAAAATAATTCATAAAAAA
This sequence comes from Larix kaempferi, assembly GCA_027924585.1. NCBI lineage: Eukaryota > Viridiplantae > Streptophyta > Pinopsida > Pinales > Pinaceae > Larix > Larix kaempferi. The sequence continues at coordinate 4,260,735 of BSBM01000369.1, forward strand.
ATATAATTTTTTAGAATCCATAAAAACAATTAATAAAAAATGTTACAAAAAACTGATATAAATTTAAGATATTAGTGGAAATTTAAGGTCTATTCTCTCTCGTAAGAATGACACTCCTAACTGGTACCGGATGCCATCCATCTTAGGCCAATTGTCCAGAAGAAAAGTATTGCACTACGTCGGCATAGGCTCATTTGCTTTAGAAATAGCATGCTATGCAGAGACGTTCTTATTTAATTTTTTTAAAACTATCTTTTATTAAATACCTGTATTTCATTACAAACTGCAATTTTTTAGAATAAAATGTGCACTCCGACCAAGGCTACCTCCAGATTGAATTCTTAACAAATTCAAGCATTTGACATTCAAATTCATCTCGAATACATTCTAAAAATGAACTCACTTGCATCCTAAGAATAATCTAATAAAAGCATATCGAATACATACTAAATTTGAACTTATTTGCATCACAGGAATAATCTAATAAAAGCACAGCCCGAGGCTGCAGTGGTCATCTAGGTTATTTGATCATATAAACCAAATGCCAACTATGAGATGCAAGAGAAACTTAACATGGCATCTTGGACTTCTTATTGACATGAAACACGTACTTCAATAAGGAATCAATCCCGGATTGATAGAAGCTGCGGGAACTCTTTCTTCATCTTAGACGCATCCAGTTCGTTGTTACAGCGAGGAGCAACGATTACTTTGGCCTGTTCTTCCACTGTAAAATTCGTCCACTTGAAGTTTGGATCGAAATAATCTCTATACATCTTCAAGATCTCGTTATGAGTTATGACGCCCGGATTTGTGAAGTTCCATATGCCTCGGCAATTTCGTTTTGCCATCTCAATGGACAAAGGCAACAACTCATCCAGAACAGTCATGCTGTTTGGTATGTTCACCACTTTTTCATAGTGACTTATTTTATATATGAAATTGCGAGGGTTGTTCAAGTCGGATGAAATTGGCATTCTTAGACGAAGATTACAGACGTTATCATAATCTCTTAGAAACTCTTCTACCTGAATCAAAACAGTGAAAGAAATATAAACAAGAGTGTGAGAAACACTAGTCGAAAATACAGTGCATGAAAAATCGTCACAAGAATATAAGGATGAGTTGGGGATTACCGTTGCTTTTGTTTTGGAGAAAAAGGAACCTGTGTAGTTGGGCTTGTCTTCTTCCTTGTATCCAATGCCGCTGCCTTCTGGATGAACAGCATTATAGTAAAAAATGCATCCAGACGCAAAATTCACAAGCAAAAGCTCATGATCCTTGCAAACACCAGCCAGATTGAGAGTGCCCACAACATTGCTTCGGATGGTCTCTAGCTTGTGAGATTCACTCCAGTCTACATTAGGCCGACCAGTTATACCAGCAGCATTGAACACATGAGATGGATTAACAGAGATCATGTCCAGATGAAGCTGCTCTATATTCTCCAATCTGCCCCTTCCATATTGATATGGAATACCCTGTTTCCCACAGATTTGCCCCAGAAGCCCTCCAATCCATCCACTTTGACCATAAATCAAAAACTTCAAGCCGATATTATGCGAAAGGCTCTTCAGAGGGAAAATCACAGCATGATTCTCATTTCTGGGTTGACTTAATCCACCCTTAGCCAACCCTACATACTTCTTCTCATTTACAGCAGCAACTTGATATTCAAGTCTTTCCTCAACTCCAGACATGGCAAGCATTCTAGGATGAGGCACAAGAGCACCAGACACATCACCCCACCAATCAGAATGACTCAAATACCACTCCATGGTCTTCTTAATCCCTTCCTCCCATGTCGTCTTCTCCGTCCACCCCAAAGCCTTTAACTTTTTATCATCCAGATAATATCTTTGGTCATTGAAGGGCCTATTCTCCACAAAATTAATCATATTCTCAGGTTCCAAACCAAAAAGCTTACATATATCCATGGCAACATCCAGAAACTTGTGCTCCTTGCACGTCCCGATATTATAAACATGTCCCACTTCACCCTTATGCAATACAACTTCAAATGCCTCAGCAACGTCCTCACAGTACAAATAACTCCCGACATTAAACCCATCCCCATGAATGGGCAGGCACTTTCGCTGCATTGCCAACAACATAAACTTGGGTATCAATTTCTCAGGAAATTTGCTGAGGCCCATAAACATTATTTCCCCTCGTAGTAATGAATGGCAATCCATATGACCTCCCGTAAGCCATCACAAGCATCTCAGCACCAGCCTTTGAAGCAGAATAGGGATTAGTAGGCAATAATTGGGAGACCTCATGATTACCCATTATTGCATCTGCTTCAGTCTCGCCATAAACCTCATCAGTGCTCACATGAATAAATCTCTTGATCCCTCCACACACCCGACAAGCTGCAAGCAGTACATGAGTACCATATATATTGTTCTTAGTAAACTTAAACCTATTTTCAAATGAATTATCAACATGCGTCTGTGCTGCGAAGTGCATTATAGTATCAATTCCTTCTGTAACAAGCAAATAATTAACAAGATCTGCGCTAGTGATATCACCTTTGACGAACTTGAAAATCTTGGTAAATGGCAGCAGGTTCTGCAGATTTGAGCAGTAGTCAAGTTTGTCCAGAACTACAATCTTGTACTGCGAATAGTTTAGCAGCAGGCGGTTGGCCACATGGGAGGCAATGAATCCAGCTCCTCCAGTTATCAGTATGTTCACAGGAGTATATTTGTGACCTTCCATTGCACACTGGCTTTAGTGTAAATAGCAGATTCTTAAACTCTCTTTTCACTACCCAGAGATCCAAATGTCAAGAGCACAAAACCTATGGATTCTTAAGCAAACACTGAACCAGGGTATTCAAGTTGCTAATACTACCTATTCTCATTAGTCTTTCATTCCAATGTCTTCTTAATAGACTTGATGTACAGGATAGAACTTGCTCTGAGCACATCAAACCAAACACAAGCATATGAATGCATGAGCATGCAATTTGAAGATCAAAAGTGATATATGGACTTCAAATTTGGGCTTTGATTGATCGACCTAAGCTCGATACTCTGTTGAGAAACCCTACGAGATACTCTGCAACTTCATGCTCTCTCTACTCTTCTATGGTCCTCTTAAATAAAGGTTCTCGGCAAAGCGGTGCTCTCACTTCTCTATTATTATTATGTCCAGGGGTTAAATTTGATGGGCACCCTTACCCATCAACAAATATTTTTTCGACGGTTTTGTTTCCAAAACTGCCCTGCATATAACTTTTAATAAAAAACTTACCCTTCAATTGAAATTTTCTCCTAAGTAGCAAAGAAGTTACACCAACTGATCTGGTGGTTAACCACAGCCCAACCTACAACCCAAACATTTTACTCAACTACAGCGATTGTTCTTCATGGATTCGTCATCCTCCCAGTCTAGCTTCACATATCTATTATCCATACCTACTTTGATATTGCTCTATCTTTTAATAATCCATTATATTCTAAAAGCATTTATCTTAAAACAATGCAACTGTAAATTTTTACCATGTGTAACATAACTTTTTACACCGAAAGTAAATCTAGAATGATTCTCAAATTATAACTATGTAGAAGTTATTCTAATTCCCAATTGGGTTTATTTACCCATTTTATCCTTAAAAACATTTTATCCTTAAAAATAAACATTTGCCTTAAGATAAGGCAAGGAGGCTTCATTTGTAACTTTTACAATTCACATAACTTTACACCAAAAAGTAAATCTAGAAAGATTCTCCATTTGTAACTATGTAAAAGTTATTATAATTTCCAATTGGTTTTATTTTTCCATTTTATGTATAAAAAGTTATACTAACTCTCCATAAATCAACCACGGTTTTCTATTCTTATTGGCAACCCAATACCCTATAATGCGATCATAATCCGATCATAATCGTATAAGTTTTCATTCTGATCACAAGTCTCTCCACATTTATAAAACCAACAAAAATAATCACAAGCATAAAAGTGTTCTAAGATAGGTATTCGGTTTATTCTAAGCATTATCATTGCTGCCTAGGAGACAACCTGATTTAGCATATAGTTGTCATAAATCTAAAGGCCATATATTTATATTATAAGCACAAGACATAATGGTGTCGACTGGCACAAGGGTTTGATTCGGCGAGACATCAAATTTCCACTCGGAGATCAGATTCCAGATGACAGAGCCAACATAAAGGAAAACTCGACAACTTAGTATGTGAGAGATCTCAACAACATAGAAGTAAACTTTGATGTGTAAAATAACAACCTGATTCTTGGCGGTTTGGCCAATTTCATTAAAACAAGTTACTAGACCATTTATCTAATAAGGATATATGTATTTTGAGAGATCAATTCTCGGTTTATTGAATTATTATCTTGACCCAAAGATTAAGGATTATCAACCCAGGCTTCGAGGATTCAGGGATGCGCAAAAGTAATTTAACAAGAGAAGTTATCATAAAAACTGAGGCTGAGATCCGATTTTCCTAGATGTAACCAATTTAACATTGATTCTAGCTTTCTTTCTATATAGGTCGTAGCACTAAACGAAGCAGTCCATACAATCAAGCTCTCAAGGAGAAGCCGGTTACAAAAAAATAGAGGCGACGATACAGGGATTGCATTTCCAGGGGTTGAAATAATTGAAAACATTTAATAGGAGGTCACTCCAAGACTCTATCAAGGTAGAACATAGATCGTCATCAAAATATTAATTTATTCAAGACCTAAAATGCAAAGATTTGCGAAGAGATCTCTTACCGACTATCTTTGCTAAATCGAGTTCATACCCTCATTGCATCGTCCTGAAGGTTACTTCTAAATTATAATCGTTACACCAGAATTCCATTCTCTCATCGCAGAGATTGATCTCCTCTTCCATCGCTTAAGTGATAATAGAGGCATTGCCACTCCCCTTCCCTCGAATGCATACCTAAAGGAAGCAAAAATGTATTTCCGAGTTTTTTCCTTTCCAAACTTAAGTATTCGAAACTTTATATCCAAGTCCCCATAACCTTAATAAATATTAACACAGGGAGGATTGGTCGGGTGTTCTGTACTGCTTCCCACTTCATTCCACAGACAGAAATGAATGTTCACGCACCCAGTTGCATATAAATAACTGCAGAGGCAGGTACCTGCTCACCTGTCTTGGATCATGTATATATAAAGAGAGTGAACCCAACCTGAACCCATATCATATATATAGCTCGCTTCTGACACTGTCACTCTAGTTTTCACTACATGCTACCATCATCGCGGCTTCCCAACACCAGCCCTTTGACCAAAGCATAAGACAGCACTATAAAATCTACAAACACGACCCCTCTACGAAATGATATAACAACATTATTAAATCTTCGGATTCTTGTTTGAAAATTGAAGCATTTTCTTCTGTATAGAAATTACCCAATCTCTTTGAAGGTGCCCTAAAGTACAAAAATGTGTTGAAAATCGAACCTAAAATCCATTCATAACTAAATTGAGTGTAAACCCTCAGCTAATTGCGACAAATTCTAACAAATAAACGCGTACAGACTGATTCTAGAGACTTGATTTGAAATTGTTCTATTTCCAATTTTCCAGTAACTGGATAAGTTGAATGGTGTACAATGTACTAACCTTGCAAAGTTCGGTGAAGCCAGATTCCTGAAGGAAGTTCCAAAGAGACTGGAGTTAGTACTCAGGCCGCAAGCATGCACTCCGTAGTGGTTCCTCGATGCAAGCTCGGCAGTCGGCGACTCGGCACACAAGGCTTGGAGCCTTGGAGCCTTGGAGGTGAGTATGCAGCTATGCTAATAGCATCTTAATCCATTCCTTCCGGACCTCCGGTTTGCAAAGCTTCAACGTAATGGGTATTTCTCATAAGACGCCCTTCTCAATTCTTACCGGCTAAGCTATTCAACATTGGTCACTGCAGTCCGCTGCCAGTGGCCATACCGTCTTGCAGGTTGCAGCTCCTCGAGGATGGCTATAGCGGGCCGCAGCACAGCTTGAGCCTACGACTATGACTCACGACTTGGTGCTAGTGCCGGTGGCTCTAGTTGGCATAGCCCTCATTGAAATCCTATCCAGTCATTCAAGAGACGAGGTATATCTGGAGACTGGGGCAGAGAGCCAACAATGAATGGAGTGACGATGAACGTGTGACAGAAGCATTTGAACGCTTTGGAAGAAAGCTGAAGCCTGAAGGAGATAGAGAACAATATAACGGAGAGAAACTAAGATGCAGAGAGGTTGAAGAACAGGTCTGGTCCGGTCAAGGTTGCGTATACTTTGCTCTATCCAAACACTTCAGATGTAAGTCGCAAAGGAGGAGTCACCGACTCACCGCTTCTGGCTATACTTGGAAGTTTGGAACTGGAAGTTGGTGGCACAGTGCATAATGCATTTACGATGGCACTTGCAGCTGCAGGGTGCCAACCTGGGCATTAAACTTGTGCATTAAATGATACCTAATACCTATTACAATTTACAGATATCCAAGCCCGGCCGGCCAACCCTCATGCAGCAGCGCGTCATGCCTGGACCGTGGGAGTGGAGCCTGAGCAATTTCACGAGGTAATTTGTGCATTTATATGTGTGTAAATTTTAAAATATAAAAAATATATAATATAATTTATAATATATATAAAATTTATATTTGGAGAAAAATATATATATATATAAAATTTATATACGGGCATTTTTTTACCATGCCTATCAAATTAACGGTTTTAAAAATTTGATAGACTTCAGTGTTGACGTGTATAATCCACGTAGACCAGTAAATTAAGGGTAAAAAACCAAAAAACGGGTATACTGGCGTCAAATTTAATACCTGTACCTGTTTGATTTTTCCTGTTTCCAATGTTCTGCAAAAAGTTTGGGTTTCGTAAAAATACCTCGTAGTTTGGAGCATTTGTCCCCTGTTACGTCAGCTGTAAGCAATGATTGCATTGTCCGCAGCATATATCTTTTGTAGTGTACAGATTTCTGAATTTCGGTATTTGGACTGAGCATTATTGCTCAACGTCATCTCGCGTGTATTATTGTTCAAAATCATTTCGGTTTTTGAATTGGACTTGCTTCCGAGGTAATGAGGATGCTCGTCAAGTAAACTAATAAAAAACAAAAAAAGCTATAATATATTTAATAATAATAATATTTAAGCTTAAAAAACAATAAAAAGTTATAATATGTAAATAATGTTTAGATTTTATTTATTTATATATATTATTATTATATTAATAAAAAAAATTTATTTTAATTTTAGAAAACAATTTTTTTCTACCTTCTATGTATTAAAAATTCAAAATCCAAACAAATCAATATGTTATAAATTATAAAATCAAAATAAATCAATATTTTATAAATTAATTATAGTGTTATGTTTTGATTGTCTTTTTAATCATTTGAATATTATAACTATGTTGTAATGTTTCTATGTTATTTGATATATGGATTTATACATAATGTAATAATAATAATTTTGGATTATAGAGTAATATTGATAGGGAGATGGGGTTAGGGTTTTTTTTATTGGTATAGATGTGAGAAGTACTACCTTGAACTTCAAAAATTACACTTTAATTAATAAGTCAATTTGTTTAATGCTTCCAATATTTGTGTTCTAAAGGATTAAATTGTGGTTTATGCATTGGAGGGGTCAATTAGTGAAACAAATACAGATTCAATGGTTTTTAGTTTTGATGATTTGATGCTAAAGGATGAGATATTTAGGAGGGAAAAAAAATTACTCCATATTTTTCACACATTAGAAAATGTTAGTGACAAACAAAAAATTCTCCCCTTCACAAATATTAAGTCCTCAACCATTTTTATGAGAACAATAGAAAGGTGTCATGATGGGAATAATGACCTTGTACAGACACCTCTCTTTAGTTTATACTATTTGTCTTTCATTTTTTTGTAACATTGCCAAGATCAATTAATCTACAACATTAAAGATCACATGATGGAAGGTCATTGAGTGAACATATGTCTCTTAGCTTAATTTCCCCATGTACATCATCGAAGTTATTAACAATGGCACTATGTCTCCAAATTTCAAACAACTTCTTAACAATGGCTAGTGCGAGATATTGCCACCTTGTGGATTTTGTTTTTTATTATGTCCATGACATCTTTAGAACATTTTGCATATATTAGTCTAGTGGCACAAATTTCAAAATATGCATTTTCCATTCCGCAAGGTTAAACTTTGGTAAATAAGGTGTATTTCACCTTGAAATTTGTAGCATGTATACCATTTGACATTTGTCCCTAGTGCATCAACAAATGTAAATGAAATACTATGCAGCAAGTACGTTATGGCCGATGCTTTCCAGTTTGCTCTAGGCTTGAGCAGGGCTCGCATGCAAAGTATTTCATTGCATCGCGCATTACAAAACCAACAATATTATAGGTGCTTTGAAAAATGTTTCATATCCTCAGATGTAATACGGAAATCTTCGTGTATTTCGACCTGTCTTGAATTCTCTTTGATGCATATAAACTTCTTTATAATGAGTAACCATACAACGTTGCAATGAATAGGAGGTTATTCGTCTAACGTATTTATAATGAGTAACCATACAACGTTGCACTGCATAGGAAGTCATTCGTCCAACAATTATAGCTCATTTTATGGATCACCTACAATTGATAATTCTCTATCTTTTTTGGAAGGCTACAAATTATGGCATTCGTGAGCCTATCTATAGAGCCAAACCATACAATTTTAAAATGAGTTTGGAATCCTTGAGCACAGAACAGATCACAAAAACATAGGCTCAATAGCTTTTGGTGCTTTTCACATTAATGGAATGATGCATTAGCTTGCCATAGAAATAGTAAATATTTAATCATTTTCTTTTCAACATTGTCTTCCATAAACGTAGGGATGCAACTGCTAAAAACTATTTAAGCATTGGCCTAAAGGGAATAATGTAAAAGTATGCATCTAGAGGATAGTGATGGATATCTAGAGGCTTCAGAGGATTGCAATTTTAATCGATCAAACTCCCATTGACCGAATTCAAAATGGGTGTTTTGTATTTCCTTTTAAGAGGATTTTTCACTGATGTGAATTCAATAACCAGTGGCCATTACAAGGCTTTGTCGTCACCTAGCAAAGAATGGTCGTCATGCTTTCGAACGAGCTAGGGCCTCAAATGCTCATCCTGACGCGATCTCCACTTCAGAAAACATTCTTTTTCTTGTGTCTTTCAAAGCTATCGCATTTCCAACATGTATTTTTGCTCAGCAGTAATGCACGCAATAACAACATTTTCTCAATATCATTTGAATAGTGGAGTCATATTGGCTGATCTGTTGGCAAGCTGCAAATCATTTCTCTGGCAATATCTCTTACCAATTGTGAAAAATGATGCTTTTGACTTCTTCAATGGCCACTTGTTTAAGCCCGGTTCTTCAACCATTGAAGTTGTTCTGCATAACACATTTAGAACGCTAAAGAACTAGCTGTTCATTAAGTCTGTAAAATCTTGTTAAAGAACTGTTCAAAATCCCGAAAAGCAACAATGGAAGTTAAAGTTTTCTGTTGTAACACAATTCTAGTTGGTAGGCATTCAAAATAAAAGGTCACAAGATTAGTAACACTACTCTTAATTCTATCATCTTATGCTTGCTTGCCATAGACATTGTTGCTTTCCGCTCTTGTTCTCTTAATAAAATGTTTTGGAAGTGCAAAGAAGCTTTATTATTAGTGCACAATTATTCTTTTTATGAAAAGTTTTGGAAGTGTACGGAAGATTTTTTTCATCTATTTCTTAGAGGGGATAAGGGAAGACTTACGTGAGCATTGTCCTATTTATAAATGTAAAGTTCTGGCGTGGCAAACAATACGTACGAATGTGGGAACGCTATCTGGGTATTACAAATGTAAAGAATATCTTACATTTTTTTCATTGTGGATCTCGAAATGCTCTAAGAGGAAGTCATAAATGTATTGAAATGCCATTGTAAATTGATGTGAAGGAGATGCTCTGTACGTGTGGAGAGATTAATACAATTAAACACTTTTTATACTGTGGCTTGTGTTGGGCATTTTTAGTGGCTTGTCTTGATATCTTATGTACATATATCTATTTTGTTAGGGTTACTAGTGTTTGGCATATTGATTGTGTCTTTGGGGTTGAGGGCACGAGCCAACCATGTGGTCTTATGGTTGTCTCAATAGAATTCAGGTGAGGTAACATAATTTCGCAAAATGAGTTAATTCTTGTTTGCATTTTGACATAGAATTGAAAATGAGAAGACTACTTGTGGATCGATCAAAATGGTGTACGTGGTGGAATACTGCTTCTATTTTTTATTTTTTAAATACATATTGATTCGTTGTAAAGGCAAAGCAGTGCATGTGTAGGGTATAGCAAATTTCAGTAGTTTAACTTGTCAAAATGAAGTTTCAGATTTACAATTCTACACTCAATTAAAGAGAATTTGTACAATCATATTTAGAAAATAATGTTCTTCAATTTTAAGAAAGCTTTAAAACTATATTCAAATTTAATCGGAACCTCAATCATATAGCTTAGGAGAGGCACTTTAACCCACATATCTTTGTGAGCATTTGATGGGCCTCACTGAATTTAATCGTAGTTATTAGTTGTTTTATTGTTGTAATTAAGAATTAGTTGTTTTTATGGGTGTCATTAATAATTTGCTTTTGTTTTTAATGAATATTAATAAAAATTAATAGTAAGTAAGAAGTCATCTTGAAAGGCTGCAAATTTTTTTGGCAACATGTATAAGGAAGTGGACGATTATGATCTTTTGGAGCAGATTAGGCTTGCCAGGCTCTATCCCCATTTTTTTAGTGATCAAGAAGTGGGTGAACTTGGTAAGGAAGTGACCCTAGAGGAGATTGAATCCACACTTAAAGAATTTGGTAAGGAAAAAAGCCCCGGCCCAGATGGCTAGCCGGTGGAGGTGTACCTTCATTTTTTTTATGTGTTGGGTAAGGACCTACTGAATTTGGTTGAATTTTCAAGATTAAATGGTTTTATCTTAGGCGGCCTCAATTCTTCTTTTATTACTTTAATCCCGAAAAGTAATAAGCCGGTCTGTTTCGGTGATTTTCGACCGATTTCTTTATGCAACCTATGTATTGTCCCTTGTTAGGAATTTTATTAAAATGACAATTTTCCACTTTTTTCCCTAGTTAGACCTTTGACTAGTTTTGATCTCTAGGTCCCAAATTTGCCCCAAATGATCCCAAATCTTCTGAGAAGGTATATGAATGATATTAGAACATAAATATGTGTTTCAGGGATTCCTTTGGACCTTTAAAATACTTCTGCAATTCCTCTTTCAATTCTGGTCAATGTAGGTAACTTTACTAGTGATTTCCCTTTGACTAGTATTGGTCTCTAGGTCTCAAATTGACTCCAAATCCCTTCAAATCTTCAAGGAAGGTGTATGAATGATATTATTACTTGAATATGATGTTTAGGGATGACATATGGCCACCAAAAGACCTCTGCAAACTCTCTTAAGATTCTGGACCAAGTATGCAATTTACTAGTAATTTGAGGTTCAAATCCCCCTGAGGTAAGTATTGAAAATGGCTTCCCAAATGCCTCCAAACCCACTCAAATTTATGAACAAAGGTATGTAATGTGTTAAGTATGTTATTAAGGTCTCATATGCACCATTAATGGTTTATTACAACTGTTCTCACCCTCTCCCATTCAACTGCAAAAATCCCCAATTCGACCCTTAGGGAAATGACACTATTTCACCTCCCAATACAACTAAACTGAGTAAAAATGATTCAAATGCTCAAGTACAGTACATTAAACTTGTAGAAGACATCCATGGAAGTATATTTATCACAAATATATCAGATAATCATCCATTCATTCGAAATCATCATCAATACATTGGCTCACAACAAGGTAGTGGGGAAATGGCATTGTTCTTCCATTAAAAATGCGATTTATACATTTCTACTTGGAATTTCGACCTGAAACTTTTTGGAGATGAAGAATAGAATATTTACTTCATATTAAAAAATAAATGTGGCATTAAAATATTCCCCAAAGAGTACAATAGCTCACCAAAAACACCCTCCCTCAAGGATCAAGAATATGCCATCAAAACTGGAAATGGTTGAAGGAGTGAGCTGTAATAGAAGAAACCAAGAGCTGCCCTGTAGCTTACACCTGAAAATAAAGACTCCATTAAAGCTCCAAATGAAAGGTCTGAATGGCCTTTCCAATTACCAACTTGGATGGGAATCTTTCACCCTCGAAATTGGCTAAGGCAAGAAACTAGTCATCCACTAGCTCTCCCTTTTCACAAATGCAATTGCAAATTCTACAAATGATCAAAAGCCATTCTCATACTTCATTTCTACATTTTATAACCAACATTAGCCTTCTAAGGGTCGAAATCCTCTCAATAGATTCAATAGATTTTCATTTAGGAAATATTGCACATTTGCCACTTGTCTCCTAGTTCCAACCTTCCATCTTCTCCCAAATTCGATTTTGAGTCTCTTTGGCTTCTCCAACTCCCAAATTCGCCTTCTTTGAGCCTATTTTTGGGGCTGACATGTAATAGTGGTTAGATGTCAGAGGTCAGGTCTGCAATTTGTCATAGTTGTCATAGATGCTCCATCATTGGTGTCATAGGGGCTAGGGAATCTAGCCCAAGTGTCCACAAACTTCCACTTTGACTCTTTATCTTCCATGGAGGTTACCAATCCTTCCCAATTCGACCTAAGATGCTCAATGACATGTGTTATGACTTACCAACTCACCCAAGAGTGTTCACATTCCCATTAATTCGAATTTGCAAAAGAGAGATACCATGTATTATGAAAAATCAAGCTAGTGTGGGTCCCACATCCTCCATATGTCTCCAAAACCATTTGTCACCTAGGATTTCTCTTGAATTTCTTTATTCACTCTATTTATTAAATACTTGAACCCTTCTAATGTCTAAACATCATTTATTATCCCCCTTATTCCAAATCCCAAAGCTTCCACGCCAAACCTAGGAAACTAGTAATTTTCCTCCTTGGCAATTATTTGACCCTTAACATCAATTTTACAAACTCTAATGAATATGGCTAATGTGATTAGGCCATTGTGACCCAATTCCAAATTTGGGACATGACAACCTAGTTTATAAAATCATTTCAAAAATCATTGCACAAAGATTAAAGTCTGCTCTTTCTTCACATATTACTGCTGAACAGTTTGGTTTCTTACAGAACAGGAAAATCCATGATGTGATTGGGATTACTCAGGAACTTTTGCACTCCATAAAGTCTAAGAAGCCAAAGGCATTAATTTTAAAGCTTGATCTTGAAAAATCTTATGACCGAGTCAACTGGTCTTTTCTTAGGTTGATCCTGATTCAGATTGGCACTCCTCCTTTAGTTCTTAATTGGATTATGGCCTGTATTTCTTCGATGAACACAACGGTGCTGGTAAATGGAGCTCCTTCGTCTTTTTTCCAATGTTCTAGAGGAATTAGACAGGGCTTCCCTCTGTCTCCTTTATTGTTCCTTCTGGTTATTGATGGATTGAGCAGATTAGTGAATACTCCAAAAGAGATGGGTCTAATCAAAGGTATAAAACTGGGTAGCAATTGTTTTCTAACCCATCTTCTCTTCGTGGACGATGTGCTGTTAATTGGGACCGATTCTGTCTCGGAATGGAAAATTTTTAGCAATATCTTGAAGTTCTTTTGTAAAGTCTCAGGTATGAAGATCAGTGTCACAAAATCCAGCTTTTATCACTTAAATGTGGATGTGTCTCGGCTTATAGAAATTGAAGTCTTTTTGCCATTCAAAAGAAGTTGTATTGATGGAGGTTTAAAATATTTAGGTTTTCTTTTAAAACCTAACAATTATATGATCAATGATTGGAGATGGTTGCTTCATCGTGTGGAGAAGCATATTGATGACTGGTCTTATAGACTACTGTCAATAGGAGGTAAGATTACTTTGGTTAAAGCTGTGTTATCCGCCATTCCAGTATACTGGTTTTCATTGCTAGAAGTTCTTGCATTTATTTTGATCTCTATAAGGAAGTTATTATTCAATTTTTTGTGGTCTGGGAGGAATGATCGATCAAAATGTGTTATGGTCAGTTGGGATAGGTTGTCTCGGCCTGAAATTTGGCGGTTGGGGCATTAAGGACCCGAGGCTTTTTAGTATGTCCCTGCGTCTCAAAAGCTTATGGCGTGGTATTTTTGGGGATACTCTATGGAAAAAAGTTCTTCAAGAGAAGTATATTAAAACAGATATTATTAGCTGGATGAGAAAAGATAAAAAGAAGGCTGGCCAATTATCTCCAATCTGGAGAGGTTTCCTAAAAGTCTATGATTGGATTGCTTCTGGGGTATGCTGGCAGGTTGGTTCGGGCTCTAAAGTTCTGATCGGGGTGGATCCTATCCTTGGGATAGAAAAATCTTCCTCTCTATCTGATGGTCTGTTACTATTCCTTAATAGTTCTGGTTTCTACACTTTGAATTCGGTATACAATTGGAACTCTTCTGCGAGGGAGATTAGATGGTTAGCAGCGGTGGATATTGGCCTTTCTGGAAATTAGGCCTCTAAATGGACACGGTATATTAATTCTCTTAATTCTACAGGAGTGTCTTTAACTAGAGGAATTGATAAAATTGTATGGAATGGTAATCCAGAGAATGGTATTGTTATATCTAAGACAGCTTATGAAAGGCTGATACAAGAAAAATGCATTTTCCCTCGACACTGGTGGTACAATCGAATTTGGAAATGGTCTTTTCCTTTAAAAATTAAATGTTTCTTATGGGATGTTTTAGATGGAAGCCTCAAAAAATGGGATAATTTGATTCGAAGAGGATGGGTGGGACCAAGCTGGTGTTGTTTGTGTAAAAATGATATGGAGTCTATTACACACCTCTTTGTGAAATGCAAATTCATGCAAATAGTCTGGAATCTTTGTTGCACAAATTTAAAGCTTAACTTCATTTGGGAAGGTGAGGATTTTGGCCAGTGCTTGCTGAATTGGATCTGAGATGGGAATACTCCACTTTTCTTACCCATTTTTATATCTTGGAAAATTTGGTACACTCAGAACTGTGTTTTATTCCAAGATCAAATCCCAGCTGCTAATATTTGTGTATTGATTATCTTTAAGCTGATGGAGACATATCAGTGGGAGAATAGTTCAAAAAGAGATGTTAAATCTAGTCTTTCCTCTTTAAATGTCACACAACCGGTTTTATTTTTCGATGGAGCAGCTCAAGAAGGGATGTGTGCTGCAGGAGGGGTAATCTATTTAAATGAGGATCATTATTTTACTCTACGTCTAAATGGTGGTCGGGGGACAAATATGAAAGCGGAATTATTGGCACTTTGGTGTATCATGAAGGTGGCTAATATCTTTGGATTAGTAAATCTGAAGGTTTTTGGTGACTCTCGTGTGACTATAAAATGGGCCTCAAATGATTTCTGCCTTAATGTTTTGGCTCTCTGGCATTGGAGTATGCGTACCAGGTTTGAGATCTCCAGGCATGTGGACATATCTTTTGATCATATATATAGAGAGCACAACTCATTTGTTGATCTTCATTCAAAGCAGGCTCTTGTCGGACCTGAAGGTGTCTTATATTGGGAGGAATGGTTCGAGTCTTGCTTGCAAGATCAAGGAGATTTTTTCTTTTTCTAATCTTGGCATATGATATTTTGGATATGTTTATAATGTAACTTTGAAATCAGGGATATGAGAGTATCTTAGACTCTTTTTTTGTAATTTTGTTTATCTCGGCTATCTTGAAGATTATGGAACTTCTGAGTTTCATGGACAGTCATTGTACTATTTGACTCAAATATTGGAATAGCAATAGTACGTTTTTTTTCCGCTGAAAAAAATGAGATAGGATATTTGAAATTCATATTATTTTAATTAGGATAATTACCATTTCAAAAAATGTTTTAGTTAAACTAATTCATTAATATAAAAAAATTAATTATATAATTAAAATTAAATAATATAAGATTTTTAAAAAATAATCAACAAATTTTCTTTTAAATTTATTAACAAAATTTAATACAACGTTTTAAATTCAGTTTTTCTTATGTTAGAATGATAAATGTAATTTTTTTTATTTGTTTTGAATGATACATGTTTTAATTATCAAATTCCTTGTAACATTACACTATTATAAAAGTTATGGCTTTGTGATATAAGTGTCATGATATTGTCACTTCTCTATTATTGTCTTGTCAAGGAAAGGTAAAGGTTGCCAGTGACCTAATAGCAACGTTTATGCACAAGACAAACTCAGCTTTAAAACGAGTTGTTGCAGGTCAGAAATGGACATTATTTCTCCACGATTATACAGGTCAAAAATGGACATTGTCTTTCCTTGATCATATCCCTATTATTGTTGTGTGTCCGAGTGGCCAGCTTTATCCATGTGCGCCGATGGATACATGGGTTTAAGTTTACATTTATCCGCCGAGCGCTGTCAGGTAGGGCTGTCTGGTGTCCACGTCCTCACTAGATCATAATTCATATGTTGTAATTCTATTTATTTATTTAATTTATATAAGTTAAATAGTGTATGTTTTAAAAAATTGTTTTCCATTATAATGGATTATGTAAATATTGAAATATTTGATTATATTGTAAATATTTTTAATTGTATTTTTATTAAAAACACTAAAGTAATATTTAACTAAAATATGTTAATATAATTATATATTTTATTCTTAATTTTTTTTTTTTAAAGAATTTAAACTCACTAAATGATGGAGTCATTAGGTGGTGGGTATTACATCAACTTAAATGTCGAGTTTCACATAGTTTTTAATGATATGGATCATGCTCACGGCAAAAGAGGATTATGAAAGGCATTCATGTTCTTTACATAAATTTGAATCGCTTTATTAGGCATCTATTTTGAAAATAGTTATGGAGGGTCTCTCGATGCTCATAACATTTGATAGAGATTCTTTTCTTTGACCATTTTAGTTAGACTCAAAGGGAATCATGGCAAGGAAAGGCCCTTGCTAGTATCCCTCTTAAACACACTATCAAGAAAATTATAGTAAAAAAAATGGGAGAATAGTTTTTTTTTAACACACATTAGGTAATATCTTAGTTGTTAAGCTCGAATTTATGATCTTTTATGTGATTGTGGATTTATGTTTTTTTTGCATGTTAATGTGAATATGAAAATATGATTTTTTTGATAATACGACTTTGGACTTTAGCACTATTATAATGTTATTATTGGCATTGTTGCTATCTTTGAATGGTGTTTGATATTGATTAATTAAATAATTGGCTCAACAAAGGCAACTAAAAGCGTAAGGGAGACCATGGATCTCACAGTGTGAGGGGGAATAGTGGACATGTTTGATGGAAGTTGTTCATCCTAGTTCATTTTGCATTGTGATGACAATTGTATAACGAACCCTATTTTTTTTATTTTTATGAACTATGGAGTTACTATTGCACCTTATGCATACCTTAGTGGGCCCCTCTTTCCTAGTCCGCCCTCCTTGGAAGAGATTCCCTCCTATTTATGTGTTTTTTTGTCATTTATGTGCCTTCTTCCTAGTTTTTAGGGGTTGCAAGCTATTTTCTAGCTTCCACTCTTACACAATGCATGAATGCTCCTATTTTTGTGCATATGGGATCTCTATTGTAATTATTGAGCCTCCATGACTTCTCATGTGTCCCCCTTGATTCATTCTACTGATCCATTTTTGTAACTCCTCCTCATGGAGCTATTTTGAGTTAAGTAACCCCCACATGAGCCTCCACTCTCCCTAATTTCAATTCCTCTCCATGTTTTTGAGTGGGACATACCTTAACCAACCTCTCCTTATGCAATTCGAGTTGCTCCCTCATGAATTGGAATGGGTCCCACCCAATTTGAGTTAGCATCCCTATGGTTGAGTTAACCCCTCTATTGAATTTTGTTGGCTTACCTTCGTTTGATTTGCCTCTCTCTCTCCTATAAATTCTTGTGCTCTTTCTTTGTTGAGGCTAATCCCGAGTTTTGGATCACTTGTGTTGCGTTATCTCACTGTGTTGTGAGTGTTGACAATCTTGAGATAATGTGGGGATTGTATTGAGACTAAGTGTTTGTTGTAGGATCCTTGAGAGGAGTAGTCTATTTTCTATTCCAGAGAATTAGTATGGTTTATTTTCACCACCCTTTGCTTACATATCACTCTACTAGTCCAGTTTCTCACACAAGAAGCCAGGAAATGGGACGGTGACCCCATAAGCAATGGAGATAGACATGAAAGTGGTAGTAGGAAGCATTGTGGTTCTAGGAAGAGGAAGCTCCAAGAGTTTCTAGAATGAGTGTGCCTCTACCTATGCATCTATGGTCTCAGCATGGGGGTGACTCGTTCAAGTGACATATACTTGACTGTGTCTATGACTGGGAGGAAAGTTGTCATGCTAAATCCAGTTTCCCATGTTTTGAGTTGAGTATTTCTCTCATGATTTTATTTTCATTACAATGTTTTATTTTGTATATGTGCAATGGTGGATGAATTGGTTGTCTGGATGATCATGTATTGTATTTCAGGATATGTATGTAGGAAGGATGAATTTCGTAGATTATGGATTTGAGATGCTATGCTCCTTCCCTTCTTTCTATTACTCTTTCTCTTATTCGGAAATTGTAACTATGGCTCTATGGTATTGAGAGGGGCGCAACCATATTCTTTGGTTCGCCTATATCTGCTCATTTTTGTCTTATAGTGGTGAAGAGGAGTTTGTTGAGGGAAGAAGCTCAAGTAGACACAAGAAGAACAATGAAAGGATAATTCAAATTTGAAGTAGATCATTAATGATCTAAAATCATTTAAAACCATCCAAAGATCAACTAAAAAGAGTCATAGAAGAGATTATGTGAGGTCTAGATCATCTTCAAGGAGACCTAATCACTTAGAGAGGAATTAAAGGGGTATTCATTAAGTAGTATGGAGAGTAGTCTTGAAAGATCCCCGGTGAGGTACAAGAAGAGGAGGTCTGCCCGAGATGAACTAGTAGGAGAGATGAGAATAATCAAGCCCCCAACTTTCGATGGAGAAGTAAATCAAGGAGAAGATACTAAAGCATGGTTGTTAGGACTCAAGAAGGTCTTCTAGTTTCATCAATATATACCTAATATAGAGGCAAGAGTATCCATATACCATCTACAAGGTAAGGCATTTATATGGTGGGATCAGCCAGTTAAGCTAAAGGACATCGAAGAAGACAAAATATCTTGGAGGAAGTTTAAGAAGTACTTTCAGAAAGAATACCTCTCTAAGCATTACTATGACAAAAATATGGAGGAATTCTTTGAGCTCCAATTGGGAAGCATGACTATGGAGACCTATGAGAAGAAGTTTTTGGAACTTTTGAAGTATGAAAACTTTATCAAAGATGAGAAGGTAAAGATTCAAAGGTTCCTAAGTGGTCACCTGAATCTTATAAATATAAAATCTAGTATGATAGACCAAATAACCATAAGGATTCCATGTGGAAGGAAAAACACCTATATGAATAGAATTAGGGCAAGGCCCCATATCAGAAGAATTGGAAGGACATGAAGAAGAACAATAAAGAGCAAAGGAAGAAAGGTTTAAATCCTTCCATGTTCATAAACAATCATTCTTACGAGCAAGGACAACCAAGGGAAGATCGTTCAGGAAAAAGCCCACTTGTGTAATGTTGGATATGCAAGGAAAATCACTTTGCCAATCAGTTCCCGTGTTAGAGAAACAACCTTCACAACACTCAAGAAGCTTCAACTGTTGGAGATGTTGGTGGAGGTATTTAGAGGATCTATGCAACCCTAGATGGGAGGCAAGATGACCACCACTCCCAAATGATTGAGGTAGCAGGTAAGATTGCTAATAAAAACATAACTATCTTGATTGATTTTGGAGGTAGAAATAGTTACAATGAACCTAATATATTTGAGAAATGTCATTTGAAGAAAAGTAATCTTGAAATAGCAAGTCTAGTACAGTTAGGTACCAAAGACAAGAGGAAAATCACAGAAGCTATAAAAGGGTGACCCTTAGAAATGAATGGATTGAGATCCTTTGTGCACTTAAACATCATACCCTTAGAGTCATATGATGTATTGATTGGCATGGATTTGTTGGATGCACACCATGCCATACTAGATTGTCATAATAAAACTTATAATTGTTTGGATGAAGAAGGAAACCAAGTGATAGTCAAAGGTATACCTAGACCCATATCCCTGAGGCAGGTCACGGCTCTACAACTGAAGGGATTCCAATTATATACAATTCATGTGGAGGATCCAAAGGAAGGAAAAGAACCAGATTTGTAGGATTATCCAATACTACAAGAGTTTGCAGAAATATTTCAAGAATTGCTAGGAATGTCTCCTAAGAGGGACATCAATTTCTCTATCAACGTGGTGCTGTGAGTTTTTGTGAAATTCTCGCAAAGATCTAGAGACAAAAATAAAATTCACACTAAGTCTAATAGAGACCAAAATAATTGAGCAGGATCCAATACTTATTATTCCACATTGAGTGTACATAAGAAAATGAAGAACAATTGGAAAAACTTCCATTACTTATTATTCCATATTGAGTGTACATTTATAATACATATTCAAAGGAAAAAATTGTGAGACTAAAGAGGCACTTGAAATCCACACATGTGGCAGGATTAGTTTGCATTGGAACCATCTCCTAATAAGTTCTACTAGCCACCGATGATGAATGACTAGTCAACTAGGGTGGATTGGCACAAAATTAAGTCATTAGGGCTAGAAATTAGGGGATGAGACTCCAAGGAGGCGAAATACTGACTTGTAGTGGCCAAAATAGGAACTCCTACACTCAGTAGCGATGAAACTAGGTGTAACAATCAGTTAACTGAGTAATCAAGGGGACAAGGCGCCCTCAATCATGGAACTAACTGTACTGACTCCTAAAATCATGATGACGACGACTTTGGAATTCGATGATTTAACCAAGGTGCTATGCATGTATAAGAGTTCTAATGATGAAAAAATTTAAGCTCTAGGGGACCTAAATTAAGGACTAGGTGCTAGGAGACTCAACTACCAATGCCTATATGCATGGAGTGCTGCATGGAATGCATGCAAAATGCATGAAAAGAATTCAAAACCAAGATGATATGGTTAGAATATTCCAACCCCCCCCCTGTTAATCCTAACTATGTGAGGAAATATGGGAAATAGGGCCCCGATAACTGATACCAAAGGTCACCCTTTACAAATTTATTAGTCCATTTAAGTGAGGAAAGAGGGAAAACCTTATGGGAACAAAACCCCCCTTAAGATGGACATGAAGCACACCAAAAAATTAATTGATCCAAACTCAAGTAGGTGTGATGCTTGATCATGTGTCTGGAGGTATCTTCCTCTTGGGAAGAAGTGGACCATGCTCTAAAAACATGTTCTTGTATTCTCCTTTAGTGGATGCAAGTGAATCTAGTGGCTCTCTGAACTTGCTCTTTGAACCAAACTTGATCAAAACAAATCAAAAAATATGAAGATCATCCTGGAACTTGGAATTCGAACAAGATGAGGTATGATCAACTCCATGAATGTGTATATGGTTCCTTGATATATCCTTTGAACCAACATAGGTGAGATCAGAACCAAATGACCCATGACATGATGGTGGTGGCTTGGACTCAAATCAACTCCAAGTGAGAGGAGCAAGTTTCCAAGTGAATACATAATGTCTCTAGCTGCATTTGCAGCTTGAGGGAGTGTGCATTTGCTCATTATGGAAGAGGAAGGAGGCATGCTACCAAGGAGAGAATATGCAACAGCTCCAAATATTGATCTAGTCTCCAAAACATCCATTATATCACAATCTTGCACATCAGTAACTCATGAGAAGTACAAAATTCGAAACTTTCTTCAACCTCTAAAGTAGTAACTGACATACCTTGCTCAGAATTCGAAATAAAAGACATTGATAACATGAGTGAGGAATGGATAATCTCTCCAAAAGGATCGGCTTCATTAGTTGTCACTTTCATCTGCATCAACTACATGGGAAGGGGACAATTCATAACTATCTTCAACTTCTTTTGTGCTGAATCTGTAGCTTCTTGTTGATCTTGAACAACTTCATCATGAGAGATACTTGGGGTTGAGACATCATTAGATAGAACACTTGAGTAGGTATCACTAGACTTGTTCTCCAAATTATTTGAACCAAGCTCTTCATTTTGCTTGGCAAATGCTTTGTCCAATTAGGTCAAGAGATCACTTGAATATCCAGTAGTTTCCATGAGGTAGTGCATACTAGGAGGCATAGCAAGACACATTGCTCCATAGGATCTACCACAGTCATTTAGCCAATCATTCTTCTCTTCATAGTAAACAAAATATCTAATAACACCAATACACATATCAAAAAGACCCTGTCTCTTCAAATATGCTATCATATTTGGTTTCCACTCATCATAGTTAAATGGAGAGAGAGGAGGAATTGCTTTCAGATTCATGGAATCTATTGTAGAATACCTGCACAAAATATATATGAAAAAATCTCCAGAAGATTACTTTTCCCAGCAAAGCTCTGATACCATGTGAGATTTTGTGAAATTCTCACAGAGATCTAGAGACAAAAATAAAATTCACACTAAGTCTAACAGAGATCAAAAGAATTGAGTAGGAAAAATAGAGAAGAAAAAATTGTGTTACAACATAAGAGAATGAAGAACAATTGGAAAAAATTCCATTACATATTATTCCACATCGAGTGTACATTTATAATACATATTCAAAGGAAAATTTTGTGAGCCTAAAGAGGTAGTTTAAATCCACACATGTGGCAGGCTTACTTTGCATTGGAACCATCTATCGATAAGGTCTAATAGCCATTGATGATGAATGACTAGTCAATTGGGGTGGAATGGCACATAACTGAGTCATTGGGGCTATAAATTAGGGGATGCGACTCCATGGCAGTGAAATATGGACTTGTAGTGGTCGAAATAGGCGCTCCTACAGTTAGTAGTAGTGAAACTAGGTGTAGCAGTTAGTTAACTAAGTAATCAAGGGGACAAGACGCCATAAATTATGGAACTGACTGTATCTCCTACAATAATTCATAGGGGGACCTTTGGACTTTGTTGATGTAGCCAAGGCACTCTGAGTGGATAAGAGGGCTAACAATGACAAAATTTAAGCTCTAGGGGGGCTAAATTAAAGACTAGGTGGTAGGAGACTCAACTACCAATGCATGGATGCATGGAGTGTTGCATGCATGCATGCAAAGCATGCAAAACGAAGATGATATGGTTAGAATATTCTAACAGGTGCTAGCCACAATACCTTCATCTAAAGAACCTTATAGAATGAGTGCCCCAGAGTTAAAGGAATTGCAGATGCAGGTAGAGGAGCTTACATAAGACCCATTGCTTCACCTTGGGAAGCTCATGTGTTATTTTTTAATAAGAAGGATGGAAACTTAAGACTCTGCATATATTATAAATAGTTGAACAAAGCAACTATTAAAAACAAGTATCCCTTGCCAAGAATTGATTACTTGTTTGATCAGTTGAGAGGAGCCAAAGTGTTTACAAATATAGATTTGAGATCAAGATACCACAAGATTAGAAATAAGGATGAATATATTAGTAAGACAACGTTCAGAACAAGGTATGGACATTATGAGTTTAAAGTGGTACCTTTTGGATTGACAAATGTTCCAACAAGATTCATGTGTTTAATGAATGGAGTCTTCAGAAAGTACTTAGATAAGTTTGTGATTGTATTCTTAGATGACATCCTTATCTATTCCAAGACAAAAGCAGAGCATGAGGAACATCGAAGATTATTAATGCAAGTACTTAAAGAGCATCAGTTGTATGCCAAGATAAGAAAGTTAACTTTCTGTTAAGGAAGAATTCATTAGTTATTACATATTATATCTGAAGAAGGTGTTTTAGTAGATCCTGAGAACATAATAGCCATTATGGAATGGCCAACACGTAAGAATGTATTGGAAGTCATCTCTTTCATGGGGTTAGCTAGATACTGTTGAAGGTTCATCGAAGGATTCTCAAAGTTAGTTCATCCTATCACATCCTTGCAAAAGAAAAGTGTAAAGTTTGAATAGACTCCTAAGTGTGAATTTAGTTTTCAAAGGATTAAGGAAATGCTTACTAGTGCACCAGTTCTAAAAATTGTGGACCCTAAAGGAATCTTTGTTTTATGCACGAATGTGTGCAAACAAGGCATTGGTGGAGTATTGATGCAGGATGGACATGTGATCAGTTACAAATCTAGAAAGTTGAAGGAACGTGAGCATAACTATGCCACTCATGACTTAGATCTTGTGGATATCATCCATGCTTTGAAGATGTGGAGACATTATCTGATGGGTAGGAAGTTTGAGTTAAGAACTGCTCATGATGGGTTAAAATACTTGTTTGACTAGCCTAATTTAAATGCAAGAAAAATGAGACATATGGATTTGTTATGTGAATATGACTTTGACATCAAGCACATCAAAGGTAGGTAAAATAAAGTAGCGAATGCACTTAGCAGGAAGATACATGTGATGCATGTAGCATCTATCAACACCAATACATCATATTTAAAAGATAAGATCATTGAAGCCAATGTTACAGATGAACATTATCAATAGGTAAAAGAAGGATTACAACAACAACAAATTCCATAAAAATTTGATAATTATAAGTTGGATGAAAACATAATCCTCATGCATAAGGATAGAGCTTCTATGCCCAATTCTGTTAATATAAGTAAAATGATTTTAAAGGAAATGCATGATGTTCCATATGCTGGACATTCGGGTTATTAAAAAACATTAGTATAAGTAAGGAAACAATACTATTAGCAGGAATGAATAATTATGTTGCAAAGTATATAGATAGGTGCATGGAATGCCAAAAAGTTAAATTTGAGCATTGACATCCAGTAGGATTGTTGCATCCCTTACCAATAAAAGAATGGAAATGGGATGTAGTGACAATGGATTTCAACACAAAGTTGCCTTAGAAAATATTGCAAAATGATGCTATCATGGTTGTGGTATATAAGTTGACTAAGGAAGCACATTCATTCCAGTAAAGACAACTCATAAAGCAACTGACATTGCATATATTTACATGAAAGCAGTAGTCAAATTGCATGGTATTCCAAAAGCTGTAAACAAGTTATACAACTTGAAGGGAACCCGACATTGTTCTTGTTTTTTATATGTATTACAACCCCGAATAAAAAAGTGGTGCTATTGGTAGCACCACCTTTTTTTCGGGGATAAAATTACACCTTTTTGGTAAACCTGAGCAGTGCGGCACGATGTCACTGTAATAAAAACTATAAAATAGACCCCCAAATAAACAATAGTAGAACAAGTTTTTCTTTTCGGAGATAAAATTACAATTTTTTTTACGACGACGCCTTAACATTCAATGAATTTCCAACGCAAATGATAAAATAAACTAGTGACTCGAAAAGAGGTGCTACCGGTAGTACCTCTTTCCTTTTTCAAGTTACATTTCTAGGTATTTTTAAACCATGGCCATAAATTATTATTATTATTTTTTAAAATTACTTTAAGAAAAACATAAAAAGAAAAAAACTAAAATTTTAACTAATTAAAACAAAACAAAACAAACTTTCAAAAACTAAACTATTAAAAAAAATTAAAAACAAAACAAAAAACAAAAAACAAAAAATGTGGTGGTGGGAGGGTGGCAGGAGGATGGTGATGGGGTGGTTAGATGCTGGCGTGATTCTCAAAATCACGTCACCATCCAAATACCCCCCACCTCCCCCTCCCACTCCCCCTCCCTACCTACCCCACTACCCACCCCCACTTACTCTACTACCCCTCATCCTTCACGTGCCCTCCCCCTACTCCACTACCCACCCCCTCATCCTTCACGTGCCCTCCCCCTCCCCATTAACATTTAAAATTAACTTTTTTTATATTTTTTAATATATTTTTAAAACTTTATAATGTTTCTTTTTTAGTTTTTTTTTTAATTTATTATGTTTTATTTTTGTTGTATTTTTAATTTTTTTAATATTTATATTTTTAAGCTAGGTTTTTTATTTTATTTATTTATTTATATTTTGGTCTTTAAATATATGTACATATGGTTCAGTTCATTTCATTTTTTATTTTATTTTGGTTTTTCAAAATGTGTTGTTTAAAACATGTATTTTTTTTTTCATTTCTTGTTTTTTAAGGGTTTTTGGTTGAAAATTTGTTTAATATTTGTTATTTATCTTGAAATTGTCATGAATTTTTTCACTTTTAAACATTTATTTTTCAAATATAAATGTTTTCAGGGCATGGTTTAGAAATTCCTTTAAATGTAACCTGACAAATAAAAGAGGTGTCATTGGTAGCACTTCTTTTCGATTCATAGGCTAATTTTTGCATTTGCATTTTGAAGGCGTCGACTGTTAAGGAAACAATGTCAAACAAGTTGTAATTTTATCCCCATAAATAAAAATGAGTAAAAAATGCAAGCTACCATTTTCAATTTCGGGCCTATTGTATGGTTTTGATTATAGATACACCACCCGAGTTTACCAAAAAGTTCTAATTTTAGCTCCGAAAAAAAAGGTGGTGCTATCGATAGCAACATTTTTTGATTCGGGATTGTTTTTTTGGTGTTTTTATGCAAAAATGTGAGTTTTTATGGCTAGAGTTCTCGTTTTGAGTGTAAAATTCTCGTCAAGTTGTATAACATGTATGTAGTGTCACACTGAGATTTAAAATCTACTTCTAACTTTTGGAAATGATTATTCGAATGGTTTGAAACAAATCTAAACATGTGTACATCATACCAACCTCAGATAGATGGACATACATAAAGAGTCAACCAAGTGATTGAAGATATGTTAAGGTTGTATGTGATGTATCAACCATCTAAGTGGGAAGATTATTTGCACTTTGTAGAGTTTTCTTATAATAATGGATATCACGGCTCTTTGAAGATGAGTCCCTTCGAGGCTATGTATGGAAGAAAGTGAAATACTCCCATTAGTTGGGATAATCCAATAGACAGAGTCATTGTTGGGATAGAATTGTTGAAGGATATGGAGGATTAGATTGTTAATATTAAGCACAACTTGAAAGCAACTCAAGATAGATAGAAAATCTATGGAGATCATAACAGGACTGCAAGACAGTTTCAAGTCGGAGATCATGTGTTTTTGAAAATTAAACCCAAGAAGAGCTCCTTGAACTTGGGGATTGCTCTAAGATAGCTGCTAGATACTGTGGACCTTTTGAGGACTTAGCTATCCATTTCTTATGAGCTCGCTCTACCCGCTTGCATCACTACAAGGAAAAGTACTGTTAAATTTTCAGAATTTACTTCAATTTGATCTAGGATCTTAACTAAGAGAACAACATGTACAACATATCTACAGCATATCAATCATGGAGACAATAATGCAAGCACACAAGAGACACAAAGATTTACTTGGGCAAAACCATAAATGTGAAAAACCCCAATAACTTCCTCAGAGATAGATAGAGCAATGATACAACCAACCATAAGAGATAGACACAACCTAGCAGCAGATCCTCCTCCTCCATAAGTGCGCCACTCCTCCTTGAGTGCATGAGTGAGAAGTGAGTTAGTAAATAGAGTGCCTCCCGCACTCTATTTATACTTGACTTGACTTGCCTTTTTTTACCTAACTCATGTAGGCTCGAACTTAACCACATAACATAATGCTGACTGGGCCGACCCCCAATAGGGTGGTCTAATAACCCTTTGACCCACATGGCCGACCCCTAATAGGGTGGTCTGATAACCCTTTGACCCACATGACTTATACAGGGCCGACCCCAACAAGGTGGTCTAATAACCCATCAAGAATAAGTTACGACATTTACAATATAAATGACGACACTTCCTTATAGAGGAATAATACCATCTCTATAGGAATACAATATACATATATGTGAAATACATTCCGAAGTTACATATACATCAACACTCCCTCCTAAATAGGAAGGTATTTATTAGCACAGTTCTTCTAGCACAAGTCATCTTCTCTGGATCATCGTCACTGGATAATCATCATCGAGTCATCATCATCGTCACTGCTACTGCTATCTCAATCAATCTCTGAATCTACTTGTCATAGGAAGTTCTACAGAGCCAGTCCTTTTTCATACTGGATGTAGGCCCACCACCTGCAGGTCTTCATCATCACTGGCCAAACTGTGGAATCCTCAGGACTTATTACGTGCGTCACAAAACCTGGCTGCAGCATCTCAGGCTATTACGAGCACACAGCTCTACCTGTAGGATATCCCAGGAGCACATTACATGTGACCCATCACAAAACCTGGCTGAAGCATCCCAGGCTGTTATGAGCACGTGACTCTACCTGTCGGATCTCCCAGGAGCACATTACATGTGATCTCACCACAAAACCTGGCTGAAGCATCCCAGGCT
Source organism: Larix kaempferi (assembly GCA_027924585.1). Taxonomy (NCBI): domain Eukaryota; kingdom Viridiplantae; phylum Streptophyta; class Pinopsida; order Pinales; family Pinaceae; genus Larix; species Larix kaempferi. The sequence goes on from BSBM01000369.1 coordinate 4,289,173, forward strand.
GTTACGAGCACACAGCTATACCTATCGGATCTCCTAGGAGCACATTACATGTGGTCCACCACAAAACCTGGCTAAAGCATTTGAGGCCTTTTTCATCCTGTACAGATCTCCCAGGAGCAAATTACATGTGGTCATGGCAAAACCTGGCTGAAGCATCTGAGGCCTTTTTCATCCTGTCCAGATTTCCCAGGAGCAAATTACATGCCATAGGACAAAACCTCGCAAGAGCATCTGCCAGATATCCCAGGGCACCGAATTACATGCCATAGGAAAAACCTCGAAAGACTATCTACAGATCTCCCAGGGCACAAATTACATGTCCTCCCAAGCAAAACCTCGCAAGAGCATTTGCCAGATGTCCCAGGGCACCGAATTACATGCCATAGGAAAAACCTCGAAAGACCATCTGCAAATCTCCCAGGGCACAAATTACATGCTTACCTGCACAACCTGATCCACGGCCACAAAGTATCATCTGATACTCATCAAACATCATCCTGATGTACACATGATCATCCTGATCATCATCACTGCAACATCCTGCTGCATGTCATCTGGAGAAGCTCGTCATCCACGATCCTCCTGATCATACAATGCATCCATCTGATGCACACCAAGTATCCACCTGATACATACATAGATACATGATCCACACAATGTATCCATCAATCATATGTGATCTACCTGATCATACAAAGATACATGATCCACACAATGTATCCATCAACATACATGATCTACCTGATCATACAAAGATACATGATCCACACAATGTATCCATCAGCATACATGATCTACCTGATCATACAAAGATACATGATCCACACAATGTATCCATCATCATCCAACATGATGCGTTCATACATAAATGATCCAACTGATCATATCTAGCATCCAACATGATGCATACATACATAAATGATCCAACTGATCATATCCAGCATCCAACATGATGCATATACAAAATACATACACATGATCCAACCGATCATATCCAGCATCCAACATGATGCATACATATATACATATAATGATCCAACTGATCATATCCAAGTAGAAACCAGAACATCATCCGGATGCTCATCATCTAGCGCTTACATCCACAGCCATGTGAAGAGTTCCCCTTCCAACATGCTTGGAATGGCTTCAGCAAATGTGTCCATCACTTCTTCCTCGAAGTATCCTCGATCTGAAGCACACCAAGCCTCTCTCTGAAGTACTCGAACTTCACCCTGGCTAGTGGCTTCGTCAGCACATCTGCAATCTGCTCGTCTGTCGCAACATACAGGAGCTTCACAGCTCCTCTCTGCACCATATCCCTGATATAGTGATATTTGATCTCTATGTGTTTCGACCTGTCATGAAACACTGGGTTCTCGGACAGCTTCATACAACTCTGGTTATCACAGAAGATACCAGTAGCCTCCAACCGGAGATCAAATAACTCAGACAGTAGCATCCGTAGCCATACTGCCTCACAACTAGCTGAACAGGCTGCAACATACTCAGCCGCATCTGTACTCAGTGCTACGCAGGACTGCTTCCTGCTAAACCAAGAGATCACACCTGATCCCATATTGAAGTAGCACCTAGATGTGCTCTTCCTATCTACAGCACTGCCAGCCCAATCTGAATCAACATAACCCTGCAGGTTAAACTTTTGATTCGCTTCATACTTGAGCCCATAATCCACTATACCCTTCAGGTACCTCAGAACATGCTTTACAGCAACCAGGTGAACACTCCTCGGATTCGTTAGGAATTGGCTCAATGTGTTCACAGTAAAGCAAATGTCTGGTCTCGTGTTTGTCAGGTACATCAAGGACCCAATCATCTGACGATACATGGAGACATCAACCGGCTCAGATGAAGCATCACATAGAAGCTTCAGATTTGATGCCATAGGTGTGGCCATGGCCTTGCAATCCATCATCCCGAACCTCTTCAGGATCTCTACTGCAGACTTCCCTTGTCCAAGGAAGATTCCATCACTCTTCCACACCTCCATGCCAAAAACAAATAGTGCATCATCCCCAAGTTCCTCAACTCGAACTCAGCAGCAAGCTTCCGCTGCGTGTCGGCAATCAATCTATCCTCACCTGATACAAACAGGTCACCCAAATAGTAGTATCGCTGGATTGCCTTCCTCAACCTTGTAGAAAAGGTTGGAATCCGCTTTATTCTTGGTAAAGACCAAGCTAGATAGAAAGCTGTCTATCCTACCATATCAAGTTCTGCACACATATATGACTACACCATGCTGTCTTGAAATCCATCTGGTGCATCTTCTATTTCATCACTTTTTTATTTCTCAATGCTGCCATCTGCAACATGCTTGATCTGATAGTTCTATTTGGAAGTCACAACAGACTTCCCTTTAGCTCTTGGGATCGCATCCCAAACATCATTCTTCATGATCGACGGATCATGGCATTCCATTTCTTCATCCCAGATCCTGGGAACTTCAATATCTTCAATAGATATCTTTGTTGCTGGAACAAATGTTGTAGTCCTTTTGTAGGTGAATATATACGATCTTTCCTACAAAACAGGTTAAATTGCATGATTAGAAACATCTCATAATTTTCAGAACAAATTCTTACACATAAAGAAATATGTCATACAGTCATGCAATTATCTTAGCCAATGCTTCAATACAACATTTATCCATATCCCGTAACTTTCTAGATGCCTTCCAATCTCTACCAGAACATTGTTAAGAGTGTGCACAACTCCCAACATGTCAGCAAAGAGGTTTCATTCTAGATAAGTAGCAATGGAATGTTGTACAGTGCCATAGGCCACTTGCCCATGTATATTAGTAGTATACTGTTCATCAATGCAACTATTCTAATATGCACAATACATATCGTAAGTCTAGGAACATGAGCATATACATCATTGAACAATTTTATTTAAACAAACACATATGCAAGAAATGATAATTAAAATACTTATCTTTGTTTGTTCGTTGGGTGGACTCCCTCTGAGTCTTCACTTTCTTGCAGGAGCTGCTGGAGTCCTAATCTGCAGTAGCTTCTTCTACACCTTTCTGTTGTGGAATGTAGAGAGATGGACAAGTCCCTCTGAATATCTGCATCCTTTCATAAACCACTGGAGTGTACTCCCTCTTGATCTTTGCTCCTTGGATTACCTGTCCTTGAACTTATATACATTCTCGATCCCTATGCATGCTTGTTAGTATCATCATTGTGTTATCCTCTAGGTCTAATATAAAATCATACATTCATTAGTATACTATTAAAACACAATAATCTCAAGCATCTATAGTCATGATCATTTCAAACAGAAATAGTAAGCATTATTATTCAAGGTTTATGTAGGATTCTTATGGTTAGTCAAATCATAAGAAGCATAACATATCTAAACCTATAATTACTGAACCCTATGACTCTTTGGGTTAGTTGAATCATCAATTAAGATAAGAGATATAATATGCATAAAACCTGTGATTATTCAAACCTAAGACTTCATGAATAATCATTATCAACAACAGTATAAGATCCTAACCCAAGGTAGGATTCTATCTTGATATAGGAAAAACATACCTGGATTAGCATGCTAGTTAGTTATGTCTAACATACTCACATGATGTCTTCTTGTTCTTCTTCAATGACTTGTGCTAGTAACCTGTATATCTCATAGGTTAGCCATTATAAAACCAAGTTATACATGCCTCGTAAATGGATCTTCTATGAGATCCATGACAATGGATGAGTCTTTATCCTCATGTCATCATGATCATATGTTCTTGAACTGGAACATGATTTGTCTTTCTTGGTGTACCTTTCATGTTAGTAGACAACATAAACCTCATACAACACCATAATGCATTAGTACAATCATAAGTGTCAACACCCTAATCAATGAATATTTTCTATCATGCATTCATAATTTTATTAAGGTGATATGACAAGTCTAAAATCAAGATTGTACTAACCGTAATAACATGAAGACAAACATACCATAAACTTAATCATGAACAAATCTCAAAACATACCTCGATGATTCATACCTGTCGAGATCGCTTGTAATCTTCTTATGTAAGGCCTTAGCCTCATCTCCCTCTGAAACAGGAACTTCTTCATTTATGCAGGTGACCAATCCATCTTCTTCTAGGATTAACCCAATCCACTTGATTTGCAAGAACTGGATCTGGAGCTGGATATGGGTTTGTCAGAGAAACCCCAAAAATTCAAACTTTGAATTTCAAACTTCCAAAAGGATAGAAATATGCGCCTTGATAAGCTGATCAAACCGGTATATTCATAATTTGAAAACTGCAGAGTTTCACTCCTCAATTTTGCCTTTGAAACTTCCAGATTCACTGGACGTGACCCTAAACTGGGGTTTGATGAATCCCACTCTTCTTCCCAATCAAAAGGTTTGAACCAAATCTCTAAGCTTCTATTTTTCTGAGGAGCTTCCAGCCGTGGTCACAGATTTCAAAAATTCATATTTTTACAGAAGCCCTAATTTTCCACTTTTCTGATCAAAGTCCCAAACTAGGGTTTGATCAAGACCGGCCTTCTTTCCAACCAAAAATTATGATATTGGTCTCTAAATTTCTATTTTGATGAGTATCATCCAGCCGTGGTCTCCGATTACAAAAATTCCAACTTTCTCCAAAGCCCTAAATTCCGGAAGCCATGAATGAAGGTGCTCAAAAATAATTTTGTTTTGACAGAAATATGTACCTGATTGTTTCTGGTGTAACTCTGAACTTTTCGATCCACAGGGTCTGAAAATTTTTCCTGTGATAGCTTGACCTGTTATCTTTCCATCCTGACAGGTCTGACCTCAATTGGATTCTCTGAGAGAGAGTTATGCCAAATGTCGCAACGTGACCTGTTTTGGTATAATACAGGAAAGCGAACTTGTATGGCATGCCACGTGTCACTGTTTCAACTTTGGTCTCTGAAAACTTTTTATGAGATAGCTTGGCCTGTTATCTTTCCATCCTGATAGGTATGACCTCAATTGGATTCTCTGAGAGAGAGTTATGCCAAGTGTCGCAACGTGACCTGTTTATGGGATAATACAGGAGAGCGAACGTGTACGGAGTGCCACGTGTCACTGGTTCAACTTCGGCCTCTGAAAAAGTTTCCTGAGATAGTACAGTCTATATAATACCTGTCACTTTTTACGAAATTTCATTTGGAGCTTCCTAGCCCAGGTTATGACCTTTTTCCCAAGGTCACCTGATTTTGACTCAGATCTGGAAGAGGTAGAAACCCTATATTGTACAGATCATACATCACAAAGTACAACGAATTAGAGGTTTTCCTTTGGACAAAAGGTACCTGGAGATTTAATATTCGACCTGTAACAATTTCAGATCTGAAAACGTCGCCAAAACGGATTTATAGCGAAAGTGCTACGATGACTGGTTTTTGCTATATCAAGCCCTAGCATCGTAAGTGCGACAAGTGTCATACATGCCATATCATGCCTTCTTTCAGGCTAGCTCTGATACCAGGTTAAATTTTCAGAATTTACTTCAATTTGATCTAGGATCTTAACTGAGAGAACAACATGTACAGCATATCTACAGCATATCAATCATGGAGACAATAATGCAAGCACACAAGAGACACAAAGATTTACTTGGGGAAAACCATAAAGGTGAAAAACCCCAATAACTTCCTCAGGGATAGATAGAGCAATGATACAACCAACCATAAGAGATGGACACAACCTTGCAGCAGATCCTCCTCCTACATAAGTGCGCCACTCCTCCTTGAGTGCATGAGTGAGAAGTGAGTTAGTAAATAGAGTGCCTCCCGCACTCTATTTATACTTGACTTGACTTGCCTTTTTTTACCTAACTCATGTAGGCTCGAACTTAACCACATAACATAATGCTGACTGGGACGACCCCCAATAGGGTGGTCTAATAACCCTTTGACCCACATGGCCGACCCCCAATAGGGTGGTCTAATAACCCTTTGACCCACATGACTTATACAGGGCCGACCCCAACAAGGTGGTCTAATAACCCATCAAGAATAAGTTACGACATTTACAATATAAATGACGACACTTCCTTATAGAGGAATAATACCATCTCTATAGGAATACAATATACATATATGTGAAATACATTCCGAAGTTACATATACATCAACAAGTACCTCTAGTTGAGTTTATAGCGGAAGCCCCTAAAAAAAGAGGCCAAAAATATGTTTATAGCAGAGGTTTCTAGCGGAGGTGAGTGGGCGGAGATTTTAGTAGATGTTTTTTTTCGGTGCATTTACCGAAAAAATGTAGCGGTACATTTCTAAACATACACACATGTGTGGCATGAAATTTTACCACACCGTGGCAGAGAAAAACTATTGATCACAAAAATAAAAATAAAAAACTCGTATTATTTTAATACCTATTTCGTGTTATGTTAATAGATACTACACGCACCAGGTCGTTATACGATAAAAGCTCGGTTCATTTAATAGATGATAATGCACCACATTATCAATATATTTTTTAATATAAAATCTAATAAACAGTGCACTATATAACTCTAAACGCAGCGGTGCATGTTTAATCAACAAACGCACTGCTTGTTACTATAAAGAAATTCATTTCAAAATCCATTAATGTTTTATTAAAAGACCCTACTTTATGGTGCATTGGGTTAATATGCACACCAATGTGCTTTATTGTTGTCCACACATCAAAAAATAAAAGGAAAAAAATTTGATCAAAAAAATTTAATTAAAAAACATGCATTATTTTAATACCCCCAAAGCAGTGCATTGTGAGATACTACATGCACTGGTGCATTGTATAATAAATGACCCAGTGTGTTTAATAGATGCTAACGCACCGTGTTATAAATATATTTGTAATTGCAAATATTGTAAATGGTGTGCTAGATAATAGTAACACACTAGTGCTTTTCTATTTAACAAATGCACCGGTTGTTATTATAAAAAAATCAATGCAAAACCCTTTTTTTTTCTAAAAAAAATTATTATTCGGTGCATCGGGTTTATTGTGCGCACCAGTGCGCTTTACTGTAGGCTGCACCAGAACAAGGTTTAATAAAAAAATCAAACCACATGGTAACAATCATTTTTACCCCTTCTCAATGCATTTTATCCCAAGTTCCTCGATTCTTTACCTTACCCACTTGGACGCCCTGACATCCATGGTGCACGTGGACACATTGTTCATCTGTATTGGTTGCTTTGCTAGTTTGAATTTTCACAAATGGTGGTCAAAATTAAAATTTTCCATACATATCCAAGATGCCTCCGCGACGGGCCATTCAACAGGTAAATTGATTCTTACTTCATAATTTAATGGATTAATTTTCAGAATTAAGCCTTAATTTATTTTTTTTAATTTAAAAATTCTGCGAGGTCCATTCGAGTCGTTTGGATTGTACCATCCTACAGTGCACCCTATAAATTGTTACATGCTGCAACACTAACGGTGCGAGCTGAACAGCTCGAATGCATCGGTACACCGTAAAATTTATAAAAAAAACATAAAATTTGTAAACAACGTGTTTGATATTTTGGAGCACCAGTAATCCGGTGCACGTAAATATATCAAATGCACCAGTAAAAAATGCACCACTACACATGTCACAACATTGATCTCGGTGCTCCTAGTGCATGTCACAACATTGATCTCACAATATGGTGCACCTAGGGCATGTCACCACATTGATCTCGGTGCTCTGACGTAGCATAGGCGCACCGGGAATAAATGCACCTCTACACATTAAAATTCATATAGAACGTAAAAAATGGTAAACGATGCATTCAATATTTTAGAGCACTGGTTTGCCGATGCACTTAAATATAACTAACACACTGATTAAAATTAGGAAGAATTAAATTATACAGTGCATCGGTACCGTTGCTCTTACATGCCATAGGTGCATCAGAAATATATTTTAATTCCATAATGACAATCGTTAATAAACAATGTGTTTGGTTGATGTAAACGCAACGTTGAGCTTACATGAATTGAACACACCGTCACCATTAGATTTAATTATTTTAGAAAAATGAAATGAAGGTGCACCCATGTCACGTCAGTACACCGGTGTTGGTGCTCTGACGTGACATGGGCCCACCAGTGGTAACAATTTATTTTCTTGCATAAAATTTTATTATTGATGTTATTAAATATTATTTTAATTGTATGAAATATGTGAAACAAAGACATGAGCGAGGACAAGCTGCTCAACAAGAGAGGGCACAATTGAACTAGTACAACATGGTTAAACAATGGGAGGCTAGGGAGAGAGAGATGGATTTGTACCCTTTCCATATTACTGCTTAGACTAGAGAGCTCTTAAGGACTATTGACCTCCTGAAGTTCTATCAAGAAGCTACATCCCTTAAGGGTAACTCTTCACTATTATGTCAATTCATGTGATGTTGGGATCATCATAGGCAGGCATTTCATGTTGGTGTCGATCAGTGGTTCCAACCCACTGAGGAGGATATTTATTTCATCACTAGGCTATCTAGGAGAGGGGAGGATTTACCCCAATTCCCCGATGTCCTAGTTGGTGCTGCAGTAGAGAGTCAAATAGCTTACTCTCTAAGATATATCAGTGATGTGGTTGTCCATCCATCTAATTTTCAGGTGAGCAGTGAGCAGCTTAGGATCTCTTCTTTTGGTCGAGAGGAGGTTAGGTGATTCTCTCTTTTGCTTACGATGATGTCATACTCCACTAGTGATGCGAAGCACATTAGTTTCCCTCTACTGTATTATGTTGACTCTTTAGTGTAGATACCTAGATGCATTAGGTGGTTTTCCATTTTTTGCGGCAGTTTTGATATGTTTTGGATAGATGTCATGCAATCATTGATCGGAGGTCCAACTTCCCTTTCGATTCAAATTTTTTTACTTATTTTTTGAGAGGTTTCCAACAACCAGGCCATCATTTGAGCGCCTACCTCTTAGGACAATGACTGAGGTGCATATGCACATGTGGGGGAAGATGATGCCCAAGAGGGAGTAGCCTGAGTTCCTAGCTAGGGTCACCTCAGATGTGATGGAGATGTTGGGCAGTGAGGAGGACTATGCACTAGTGATGGAACCATATCCATATGTCGGGTTGGAATGGAGAGTGTGCCCCAAGATTCTCTTCACAAATGGTACAGTCCCCTCCTGGCTATTATAGTTCTAGAAGGAGGTCGAGAGTGTCCATATGCGTAATGTACCCTCCTCATGCTAAGTAATGGCCATGCGGGTTGGGTTCGTCATCTTGTCAGCACCCATCATGGGGTTAATAGTCCTTTAGGTTGATTTGATGACATGCCTCTTTTGAGATATTTGTTGCTTTAAATAGCCCACTTTTGGTTGCACTCTTATATAGGGTGACGGATGTCGCAGTTGGATAGCTTATCGACTATTTTATTGGCATCATGTCTGACATGATGAGTGACTATGACTTGAGAGCCATCCAAATTGGCTGTAAGTAGTTCCAACTTGGCTACTAACCGCAAAATTAGGGATATTTTGTTAGATTTCAATCCATTGAGGAGTCTGGTGAGAATTTGGATCATTAGATTAGATTCACCCTCTACCATAAGTTTAGGGAGATGTTTATGATGGGAAATGAGGATGCCCTTCATCATTGCAAATAGTTTTATCGCATTATTACTGTCCCTCCCTATCGATCCAAAATAGGGTTATAGGATATTACCTTTATGATATTGAAAAACTCTGCCATATCCGGAAGGGCCAGGATTTCCTCTATTGGCACCATCGAAATTGACCTTCACAAACCTGAAGTCTCGGGGAGCCCAGGAGTTTGGGATAGAGGGAGGAGTTGGATGAGAGGGATGAATGTTTCTAGTAATTGATGGTTGCAATTTCTAGGCCCTGAGAATCACGAGATCTTGTGGATATCCTTCCCAATTTGCAGGTTCCCATTGGGATGAACTAATAATTTCTTGGATATACGTTTGAATTTTTTTCCAAATCCGCTCTATGGGAAGAATGGAATCCTAGAAAATCTTGCGATTCCTTTCCTTCCAAATCTCCTAGAGAAGGAATCTCGGGAGGAGATACCACACCTTATTCACTATGTTGTTGGAAGAGATTTGATCCCTCCAATTTTTCAAAGTGTCCTTGATGTTATTTAGGTTATGATCTATTTGGCGGAAGACTCCAGCCCCAAGGTCCCAATGCTATCTACTGAAGTGACAGGTGTTGAGAAGATATTCTAGATTTTTTTATGCCTCCCAGCATAAGTAGAAAACTGAGGGTCCCTCAAATCCTTTTTTAATAATTATGTCCCAAGTGATATTGCACTTACACACCACAAGCTACAGGAAGGTGGAAAATTTCAGCCATATATTTTGCTTCCATATTTTCTTCCAAACTTTGTTGGAGTTGTCTTGATTGTAACATGCTAGGAGAGAGTAGGCCACTTAGAGATTAAAGGGTCCACAACTAGAGTATCACCATATAATGATATCCTTTCCCTCCCAACAAGTGATTTTTTGAGACTGCAATTCCTCACAAAGAGTTGTATTTGTTCATTGAATAGGTTGTTTGGCCAGACCCCAGGATCCTTCCATAACCGCCATTGAGAATATTCAACATCTATGTTCCAGAAGTGGGCAAAAAGAAATTGTCCTTCCTCCAAAGTAATAATTCGAAGGGGTTGGAGACAGTCCAAGGAAGAAAACTTCAGGAGTTGATGCCAAGAGTCATCTTAGAAGAGAGAAGATTTTCCATCATGGATTTCTTAGAAGGTGTGTTCTTGTATAAGTTGCATGTTCTACCAGACCGCATTCCAAATAAGGGAGTCTTTGGGGCTTGTTTCCAATCGAACGAGATCTTGGTGGGGAATGTTAGTGGTGTATTTTCATTTCCAAATATTTTCCTAGAGGGTGTCCGGATTATTTAACCACCAAAACCAAATTTTTCCCATCATTGCCTTGTTTTCTAGTTCCGGGTCCCAAATCCCCAAACCACCCAGGAGCTTGAGCTTGCAGAGTTTGTACCAGGCCATGAGAACCCATTTGCGTCCTACGGATTTCAATCCACCCCATAGGAAGGTTCTTTGCAGTGAGTGAATTTCATTATGGAAATTTTTTTGGAGCCGTAAATATGGAGAAAAAGGTATGTGCTCATGTTGTGCATTACCAAATTCAAGAGGACAAGTCAGCCTACAATGTTAAGAGAATGAAGGTATCGATTGGAAAGACTCTTCTTAATTTTGTGGATAAGTAGGGATCATGATCCATGCTTGGTGGAAGTGGAAGTTAGGGGGGATCCCAAGTAATTGGAGGGAAGATATCCATGCTGAAATTTTAATAGTCTGGTTATTTCCATTTGAATCCAAATCAACATGTTTAGGAAGTAAATTTCAGACTTGTCATTGCTGAGAGAGAGGACAAAAGTCAGAAGGAAAATCTCTAATAAAAATTTTAGACATTATTTTTCTCTCAGGGTAGATTTTTCCAGGAGCATAGTGTCATCGAAAAATTGTAAGTGTAAAGAGTAGTTAGCTGAGTGAATTCCTGAAAGTTCATTTCTCTAAGTGGCGTCTTTTAGAGTTGAACCAAGACCTTCCACCATGAGGATGAAAAGGAAGGGAGAGAGGGGGTATCCCTGCCTGATCCCTTTGGAGGAGGGGAAGGTGGGTGAAGGGGATCCATTAACCAATATGGGGAAGAAAGCCGAGGAGGTTAGCGAAAAAATCCATTTGAACCACTGTTCAGCGAATCCAAAATCTAGGAGATTTTGTCTCATATAGTTCAAGATATTTTATAAAAAGCTTTGGACAAATTAAGATTAAGTGACATACCAAATTGTTTTGATCTCTTGAGGGTGTGGATTGTTTCATGGGCCACTAGGATTCCATCTAAAATTTTCCTTCCCTCCACATATCCAAATTACTCTTCTAAGATGAGGTGTGGCAGAATTGATTTTAGCCTATTCGTAATGACTTTTGTAATAACTTTTTAGACTACATTACAATGAGAAATTGATCAATTTTTGGGGGGGTGCGAGGCATTTTCTTCTTTCAGAACTAGGGTGAGAAAAGTGGCATTAAGGGTGGGAAAAAATGTGGAATGCATTCGTGACTCCTCAACAACCTCCCATACATCAATTTGTATAATGTTCCAACATATTTGGAAGAAATATGTGGTAAATCCATCTAGCCCAGGTTCCTTGTTGGATGGCATCTCTTTGATTACCTCTATTTCCTCTATTACCTCTTATAGGGATATTGGTTGCATAAGGCATTCATTCTACTAATCAATGACCAATATGGGGATGTGCTGAATGATTGAGTTGATTGCAACATTACGATCCAAGTCTTCTTCTTGGAGGAGTTGATTGTTATGCAATAAATTTCCAAAAATAGTATGAAAAGAGCATAAATAGATCAGAAAGAGTAATCCATGATTTGATTGAAGAAAATAGCTAAATTACAAGCCTTTTCAAGGGGGAAACCTCTTTACACAATGTACTAAGTACACAAGACAAGAAAAGACAAGATACTCCAAATGAAAGGTCTCCTTTATATATATAGGAGACTAAGGAGTACTATCCCAACTAACTGACCCAGGCTGACATAACTAATATAACCATACTAATGAAAATTACCACTAATTGACCAAAACCGGCATAAAAGCTAATGTAATGAACCACAATATAGGGGGAAATGTGCCCATATTTAGGGATTAACATGCCCCTCCCCTTCAGACAAGTGTTGTCCTCAACACCTGATTAGTTGCGGATGCTTCTGTATGAAGAACATATCTTCCCATGTCGAATCTTCAACTGGTAAGTTCTTCCACTTTATGACTTACTCAGTAATAGCCCGATTTCGTAGCTGTTTAGTCCTTGTTTAAGTGATTTGTTCATGTTCCAATATGACTTTTCCTTCTTCATAAAGCTTCGGCAAGGTTGTTTGAATTGAGATATTGTCTCCTATTACCTTCTTTAAGCAAGAAACATGGAAAACTAGATGTAATATTGAAGATGAAGGGAGCTCCAATTTGTAGGCCATGCTACCAATCTTCTGCAACACTTTATAAGGACCATAATACTTGGGTGCTAATTTATTGTCCTTCTTTAATAGCTTGAGAGACATCTGCTTGTAATGTTGTAGTCTGAGAAATACCTAATCCCCTTCTTCAAAACTCCTTTCACTGCGATGTTGATCTCCTTGTTGTTTCATCTTTTTTTTTGACATAGTTAGGTTGTCATTAAGTATCTGGAGAACTTCTTGCTGGTGCTCTATGTGATCTTCCACGGCTTGAACTTTATATTTTCCTTTTGAGGGAGATGTGATAAATGGAGGCCAGTACCCATAAAGTGCCATAAATAGAGAGATTTTGGATGATGTATGGAAAGAAGTATTGTACCACCATTTTTCCAAAGACAACCATTTCACCCACTATATTTGTTTATGAGATGCAAAGCAACGAAGATAGCCTTCCAAAAACTTGTTCAATATCTCGGTTTTCCCATCAGCTTGAGGGTGATAAGATGAACTATGAGCCAATTGAGTACCTAAAGAGGAAAATAATTCAGTCCAAACTCTTGCAGTGAAAATTGGAAAATTGGATCTCTATCACTTACAATAATCTTCGGATTTCCATGTAACTTCTGAACAATTTCCATAAAGGCTATAGCTACTATGCTTTCATTAAAAGGGTGAGCGAGTGCAAAAAAGTCTAAATACTTTGCTAGTCTATAAAAAACCACCATAATAATATTCTTTTCTTCTGACTTGGGTAGACTTGTGATAAAATCCATGGAGACGTCCTCCCAACATTGACAAGGTATGTCTAACGGTTGTAGAAGTCCTGGGGTCTTAATTGTTTCACCCTTATTCTGTTGCTAAACCAAGCATTCAGCCACGAACCTTTGAACATCAGATTTAAGACCTTCCCCAAAAAATTCCTTCTTGACCCTGTTGTGAGTTTTCAGGAATCCTGAGTGTCCACCTATAGGAGAGGCATGTAATTTAGAAAGGACCTTTTGCTTGAATTGGGAGTTTTTGCATAAATATAAGCGATCGTTATACCATAGGGAATCATTTTTCCACACAAAAGTATCTAATACACTGGTATCATTCTATAGGTTTTGAATGAGCGTCCATACAGATAGGTCTTTTTTCCATTCTTCCCTTGCTACTACTATCCAATCTGGTTGTAGAATGGAAATGGAACAAAGTAATTCCCCAACATTTTCATCTTTTTTGGAGATTGCATCTGCCACCACATTATGTTTCCCTTTTCTATAGATGATTTCAGAGTCATATCCCAACAGCTTGGTTAACCACTTTTGCTACTCTTCTGAAGATAGTCTCCGTTCCAAGAAGTATTTAAGACCATCATGATCTTTTTTGACCTTGAAGTGCCTACATATTAGATAAGGATGCCATTTCTTAAGAGCATGTAGTATTGTCAACATTTCCTTCTCATAAATGGGCTTTTGTAATTTCTTTCCCTTGATTGGATGACTTGTGAAAGCAATTGGGTGTCCTTCTTGCATTAGAATATGGCCAATGCCATTTTTTGAAGCATCACATTCCACAATAAAGGTTTTTGTGAAGTCTAGTGTGGCTAATACATGAGTTGTGCACATTTCTTGTTTAAGTTATTAAAAATCTTGAGTTGCATCAGGAGTATACGAAAATGCATCTTTCTTCAATAATGATGTTAGAGGTGCTTCTATTCCTCCATAATTTCGAACAAACTTGCGGTAGTACCCTATCAGACCTAATAATCCTCGAATATTCTTCAGGTTTTTGGGAATCAGGCAGTCTATCATGGATTTAATTTTGTTAGGGTCTAACTTGACACCTTCATGAGATACAATATGACCCAAATACTCTACCTCCTTCACCCCAAAGAAATTGTTTGAAGGTTTTTCATATATTTTTTGCTCTTGTAGTAGTTGTGGTACCATGTCAACATATTGAACATGTTCTTGCCAAGACTTGCTATAGATTAGTATATCATCAAAGAGTACTAGCACAAATTTTCTAAGACAAGGCTTGAAAATGGAATTCATCAAACCCTGAAATGTGGAAGGTGCATTAGTGAGAACAAATGGCATGACTAGAAATTCATAATGACCTTCATGAGTTTTGAATGTTGTTTTTGGGATGTCTTCATCTTTAATTCTAATTTTGATGATACGCAGAACGAAGATCCAACTTTGTGAATACAATTGCTCCATGTAATTCATCTAGCAATTCATCAATTAAAGGAATGGGAAACTTATCTTTAATGGTGATCTTGTTGACCTCTCTATAATCTGGACACATATGCCATGATCCATCCGACTTGTGTACCATTACCATTAGTGCAGAGTAAGAACTTTGGCTAGGCCTAATTATGCCATCCTCTAGCATTTCTTCAACCATACGGTCAATTTCACTCTTCTGTCCATAGGGGTATCTGCAAGGTCTGATGTTAGGAGGAACACTCCCTAGGATTAAGTGAATAACATGATCGAAATCTCAGATAGGTGGAAGACCTTTTGGAATATCTTCAAATACCTTGGAATTCTTATTAATGACCCTTTGGAGATCTGGGGAAATAGGAGTCTTAGATGTTTGAACCTCTAATGAGCATAATTATGGAATTACACCTTGATGTCCCTTTTTCATCAATTTTTTCATACCATTAGAGCTTATTACCTTGCTTGGTTTCCCTGTGATACCGTGTAATTCGTATTCCTTTCCTTCCCATAAAAATTTCATGAAAATCTTTTGAAAATTAAAAGACACAGCTCCCAAAGATTGCAACCACTAAACTCCTAAGAAAACATCAGCACCACCCATTGGAATAGAAATCATTGGACTATTCAATATAGGTTCTCCCATAATAAGATTTATATTATGGCATTTCACTCAGCAGTTGATAGTTCCTCCACATGAAATCATTACTTGAAACTTTGGTGCTAGATATACAAAGAAATTGAGAGATTTTGTTAATTTATATTGAATGAAATTATGAGTACTACTAGAATCAATCAACACTGCTACTTTTTTCTTTTTGATAAATCCTTCGATCTTGAGAGTTTGAGGAATAATCTCTTCTAAAGTAGTATGACATGATATGATGGGAATAATATCATGACATGATATGGTGGGAATAATCTCTTCTAAAGTAGTATCTTCTATTTCTTCATCTGGAGATAGTTCTTGTTCTTTCGGTTCTTCCTCTTCACATTCTATGTAAAAAAAATTCTTCTCACCACACTTATGTCCCTTACTATACTTGCTATCACAATTAAAACATAGGCCTTTTGCCCTTCTTTCCTCTATTTGTTGAGGTTTCTGTTAGCACCTGATTCGTGCTAAGAAGTTGGAAGGGTTTTGGATAATGAAAGGGTTTTAGATCCATGGAAGTGGCCAACAAGAAGCTCAGTCTTTAACCCTTAGGGCCCAAAAGTTGAAGTGATCAAAATTCTGTGCAGTGGGCTATAGAAATCCTTATAGTGGATCCAAAAGAGATGATGTAAACCTCACAATGGAAGAATTTAGGAAAATAGAAGAAGTATAGTGCAGCAGAACATAGATCCAATGGAACTCAGATAGAGGCAGAATAATTACACATCTTACATTAATCTGAATAATAAAATAGCAAATATACAATGCTCAGGATTCGAATACACTAGGTGTGATTCGAATTAGCCTGCATGGATAGATCCAAAATCAGTGGAGTGTCATCAAACACAACTAGAAGTCTTATCTCATCATTGGTGGACTCATCAATGCACAAGTAACTGTTAACCATCAGTGAGACTGAGTCTAACTGAGTGTGGTAGGTGTAACTGGCACATGGAGGCACTAACTAAATGAGGGAGGCTCAGTGGAGGGCGCATGAGGAGATATCTGGAGTCAGAATGGGTAATCAGGTCTCATCGGAGGTCCATCGGAGTGATACAGTCAGTTGAGAGTCAGTCGGGACTTAAATCAAGGAAGGAACTAACGATAACTCAGCTAACTGAAGTACAATAGGAGTGGTAGGTGAGAAAAGTTTCCCTTCTCAAGTGGTGGGTGAGAAGTGGGCGCATCACTGGCTAGGAGGGATCAATCTGAGTAGAAATAAGCTCCTGAGTGCTGGAAGACCAGGGAATAGGTGCTAGAGGTGTCGACCTGATGACTAGGCAGCATGCGGCTGTATGCAATGCATGCAGAATGCATGCTGCATGTAGAAATGCATGCAATACTGATAATGAAAATAACTGAGAGGCTGGTAGGACTAGGATGGAGTACAGGAAAATCCTAACACCCCCCCCTTAATCCATCCTGGGCCCTGGTAACTAGGACCAAAGGTCACCCATAAATCAAATAAATGATAAAATAAGAAATGTCCATAAACCGAGGAAATGGGGAAAACCTCATGGGAAAAATAGCCCCCCTCAAAAGAAGAGTAAATAAATCAAAGAACCATCATACTAAGTAGAAAAGAAAGAAGCTTTCATTAGTGAAAATTTTTGCAAAAAACTTGGCAAGTTGATCCTCTGTAGGATGCCTGATCCGAATCTTGGGGGCTGAGACCCAAAAGACTTGAATGCCAAGAGAGGAGGAGAAGAGATAGCTTCAAAACTGAAGCGAACAATGAACCAGGTGTGAGAAACACAAAGTAGTGAGATATGGGCTATGAATAGCATAGATGGACAAACATAGAATAAATATTCCACATGGAGGGGTGAGGCTCAAAGAGGGTTCTTTGAGCCTCACCTCTCAAACTATACTAAGAAAGACACTCAGAACCAATACCCCAATAATAACTCAATAAAATAAGAGAAATGTAGGATAGAAACCAAATGAGCAACTTGTTATCATGAGAAGGCTTGATAGGCCTTTATATAACATTATTACAATGTGTCTTGAGGCCATAACATGGGCCAAACCATGTGCTACCAAATACCATGGATATGAGAGGGTGGCCTCTCCATTTAATGCTTTTATGGCTTATACATACGAATTTAGACCATATGCCCCCTAAAATTCGGATCAATGCCAAAGCAGGTGCAAGATCTAGATCTGGTCTTCTGATGTGCCTCCCACTGTGTAGAAGATCTGTTGGACGAAGCATGTCTTTCAGGAATACTTTTTGCAACTGGAACGAATGGATCATGATGAGTCTTCCCAAGGGATGGAAGAGAGAACCCCACCATCATGTTGCATCTCTCATGGAGAGGTAGATGGCACAATTTCAAGGTTGGCATGATGTTGAAGTATGGTAGTTCTATAATCAAACGAATCCTCAACTGTTTTCTCATGAGTAGGTGCAAGGACTGTGTGAGCCCATATTGGCCTTGGCTCTGGATTGAGAACATGTGTTGGTTCTGGATCTAAATGTTCTTGAACTTCGATGTCAACATCAAGATCTTCATCTTCATCTTCATTAGAAGAAGAGTCACTTGAATCTTTATCAGATTCCGAAGGAGTGGGAAGAGATAAGGGTAGAAAATGAGAGAACTCATATGCCTTGAAGGCATGATTTGCAAACCCTTTCGCTATAGTCTTCCCAGTAGATATCTCTGTAATCTCACCTGTGTCAGAATCAAAAGTCACCTTCTTACGTGATACGGTGTGAGTCATCTGGTATACAGACAACAAATTTGTTGTCGAGGAGGGAACGAATAGAACATTCTTGAACTTTCCATGCTCCATATGTACTGTACCCAATCCTTTTGCAGATATATAAGGGTTGTCTCCCATGTGAATAGTAGGTCCATCTTTGAGATATAAAGATGAAAATGATTCTTCAGAGGAAACCATGTGGTTGGAGTCTCTAGAATCTATGAGGAGGGTCTTTGATTGTGAAAAACCAGCTATCAATGCATGGCAATCCTCATGACCATCAGATCCACTTCCATAATCAGACATATTTGCATCTTTTGGAATAACAATTTTGTTCTGTTCAAGAAGTTTAGTTAGTAGGTCTATTTTCTTGTGCATGCAAGCTTTCTCAAGATGGTATCCTCTCTTGCAGTAGGGACATTCAGATCTCTTATGTTTGTCCTTCTTGGAGCTGGAGGCTCCTTTTGATGGACTTGACTGATCATTCAGCTTGGATTTATATGAATTCTTATCCTTTTCTTTTTGCCTCCCTTTCACATTCATCCTACTGGCTTCTCCAGCTAGAATATCTAGATCTTTGGAGGCCTTGATGGTACCCATTTGAATCAATTTGTCCTCTTCTTGAATGAGGGTTGCAGTAAAGACTTTTAAGGTTGGCATCTTCCATCCAGGGATTGACATTCACCCAGAGTGGAAGGTAGATACAAAGACAGAAAATGGAGATCCTAGCTTACTTAGAATGGAGAGCACCAATTGCTCATCCTTTTTCTCAATGCCACACTGCTTGCATTGCATAACCAAGTATTTAAATTTCGAGAAGAATTGTTGAATGCTCTCAAAATCACTTGGTTGTAGGGCAATCAATTCATTTTCCAGAGCATGGCCTCTTAGTTCATCTTGTTTGCGAAAGAGACCCTCTAATTTCTTCCATACCTCTTTTGGGGTCTTCAATCCTTCAAGATGAAACAGTAGATCTCTAGAAATATAAATGCACATGTAACCAAAAGTTGCATCTAATTGATTTAGATATTTGGCTTTCTCCACAACTGCATGTGGTTTGACTTCTTTCCCCATTGTTACTCTGTGTAGAGATTTATTTCTCAATAACATTTCCATTTCAGCCTTCCAATCAAAGTAATTGAAAGGGGTGAGAATTCTAGGAGAGAGAGGATCATTCTAATTGCTCGTCTTAATTGATGGAGCGAATGGAGGATGAAACTGCTGCTACTACTGCTGCAACTGCTGCTACTTCGAATTACCTGCCAAAAACTCTCAAGAAATGAGGTAGAATATACTCTCAAATGGCTCTGATACCATGTAGAAATCCTTATAGTGGATCCAAAAGAGATGATGTAAACCTCACAATGAAATAATTTAGGAAAATAGAAGAATTATAGTGCAACAGAACATAGATCCAATGGAACTCGGATAGAGGTAGAATAATTACACATCCTACATTAATCTGAATAATAAAATAGTAAATATACAATGCTCAGGATTCAAATACACTAGGTGTGATTCGAATTAGCCTGCATGGATAGATCCAAAATTAGTGGAGTGTCATCAAACACAACTAGAAGTCTTATCTCATCATCGGTGGAGTCATCAATGCACAAGTAACTGTCAACCATCAGTCAGACTGAGTCTAATTGAGTGTGGTAGGTGTAACTGACACATGGAGGCACTAACTGAATGAAGGAGGCTCAATGGAGGGCGCATGACGAGCTATATGGAGTCAGAATGGGTAGTCAGGTCTCATCGGAGGTCCATCGGAGTGATACAGTCAACTGAGACTCAGTCAGGCCTTAAATCAAGGAAGCAATTGATGATAAGTCACCTAACTGAAGTGCAACAGGAGTGGTAGGTGAGAAAAGGAGCCCTTATCAAGTGGTGGGTGAGAAGTGGGCACATCACTGGCTAGGAGGGCTCAATCTGAGTGGAAATAGGCTCCTGAATGCCGGAAGACTAGGGAATAGGTGCTAGAGGTGTCAACCTGATGACTGGGCAACATGCAGATGCATGCTGCATGCAAGACTGATAATGAAAATAACTGAGAGGCTGGTAGGACTAGGATGGAGTATAGGAAAATCCTAACATGGGCCTGGTCCGAGATAAGAATCATTTGAGAAAGCTAAGGTTTTAATGATGATCATAGGGTTAAATACAAAGGAATGCACACGCAACGAGTAATGGCACCTGTGGGAGACATAGATCGAAATCAATAAGGATATACGGTCATAAGCCTCCTTCGCAAAAAGAGTTGGTAGTCATTTAGGCACATGCTAGATGTTAGCCGGCGGGCAAGTCAAAGATTGAACGATGGTTGATGGCGCAGATTGACAGTCAAGAGATTGTTCACGTATTGGACATGCACAAAAAATGGTAACTTTCAAATTTGCGAACTTTTGTTAAAGCCCCACACTTTCCAACGGCACGGATCTGACGAGATGGAGATCTACGACCATAAAAAAGTTTGCAGATTTGACTTGCACGTGAAATCGACATGCCAAAAATATCCGAACACGGTAAAAGGCCACGCCTTTGGACAGACCAGATCTAGGCGGAGATCAAATCGACGGTTGGCAGCGAGCTTGCGGATCAAAGATGATGTCAAGATGAGAGGTGGAAAAGTTGGAATCCACGGAGGCTGTAGGAAGGTAAAGGTCAAGGAGATCTACATCTGTAAATTAATCGCATGGATGGATGGTTGACGTGGCTCCATCAATGTCATAGCTGTAAGGGTGATATGGAAGATTTATAATATAAAAAGACTCGACTGTATGGAGATCAGCATCCTTTTTTGTACTGTGTGCATTAGAAAGCGATAGGAGTAGACCATGCAGAACCGACCAGCCAACCAAAAGCCCAGAATCTCCGCCCATCTGTCAAGCAACCAAGTAGGTCGTCCACTTCCACCCTAAACTATTTAAATGGTCATATCTGTAGAACCTCCAGGATTTGATCCCTCTTCGATAAACGACCTGGTAGAAGATAAATACTATGATGTTTTCGACACCATGTTGATAAATAACTCCTTAGAGGTTTCTAAGGAGAGACTGGAGGTCATGAGGGCCTGGAAGGTGGATGTCCATAACGTTTATCATTCCTTTTTCCACTTTTTTACAACCATTCAAACCCCTAGTTTCCCTGAATTTATAGACTGGTGCGCCGGCCATTACTCCCCAGATCGAAGAGCAATCCTGGATGCCTCAAACTCGAAAATTCTGTGCTATGTAGATGCCCCCACTGTCCAGAAGAATTCTATCAGAAATCCCAAAGTTACAGAATGGAAAGCGTGATCAACCATTTCCAACAAGCCCCAACTTATCTTAAGAAGAGCTTTTACCATGCTTCCCTGCTACCAAATACCTCCTCTCAGGGCGCACCTTTTCCTGGTGAAGCCATCCTATTTAAAGAAGAATCCAAGTGTGTTATTTCCATGATGGCCCAGTTCTTAGGGTTAGACAGTGAACAATATATGACCGAGCCTCTACTTAGCATATTGTTTGTTATAAGTACTTGTCCTATTGAGCCAGCAGACACAAATTTGCTTACCCAGTGTGCATGCCTAAAATTTGATGAAGCCTTGGTAGACAACATCCACTCCCAGCTCATAGAATTCCCTAAGACAAGGGATTTCAGGTTCCAGTCATACTTGTTGAAGATGTTCCTAGCAGCAAATGAAGAAAACCTACAAGTGCCAAAGATGCAACTTGCCAAGGAGATGCATTCATATTACAAAACCTTCATGAATGACCTTATGGGAGAGATTTACTTCATTTTCGTCCAGAAAAGGTTGCCTAGGGTGCTGCCAAAAATGAAAGACTTATTGCATCCATCCATGGAGAGAAGAGTTGGGGACTGGTTCCTGCTGAAGCATGGGACTTTGATCAGGGTCTATGGCTATTCCCATGTACCCTATGTGTTACCTGCCTTCCTAACCCCCAGGGTGCTCACCTTGGAATTTATAAGACAAAAATTAAAGGTAGAGTGTGAGCACTTCTTGAATGATAGGAATTCCTCAGACATCAGTTTTCCATGGACATTGGGTTCTTTCATTGTCAAAAGTAAAGAATCCCTCCCAAGTATTGAGCGAATGATGGGTGACATAGGATTCCCATCAAAGGCAGCAATGAATTATGATCCTCACCATATAATTTCAGAAAGGAGGAGGGAGACTAACAAGAAAGGGTACCAACATTTTGAGCTTACAGGGCTATCTCAGAGGGAAAATTGGTTAGAATATCTTGACAAAGGTCATATGGATATAGACCCACCAGAAGACTCCTCCTCTGTGCAATTCCTTTTTCAAAGTAGCATATCACCAGTGCCTGGTTCTCTTAGCCTGATCCCATCAGTATCAGCAGCTATACCCATTGCCACTGTTTCATAGAAATCCAACAGGCCAGAAGGTGGTGACCCCATAGATATGGATAGTGATGTAGAGAGAGCCTCAAAGAGGAAAAAAGTAGATGATCCTGACCAGTAGTTGGTAAAGGTACAAGCAAAGTAGCCCAAGAAAAAGCAGGTCAGATTCTCGGTGACATCTTTTTAGGTTAAGGAGCATGTGTTTAACAAAACACCCACTGGACTTACAGCAACAAGCATAAGCAGGGCTGAGTTACTGGAGGAATATGAAGAGAACCTAGAAACAATCTCAGAAGAATCTAAATTGTATGTTGATGTGAGAAACTTCTCCAAGATGGATGTGGCCTTGGTGGCAAGCAGGAACCTTGCTCAGAACACCTGAAGTCTTTCCCTAGCCACTAAGAATAAGGCCACCGAGCTAAAAGTGAATCTGGAGGATATCCCAGTACCATATGTGATCAATTTGCATAAAGAGACATGTGAGGTCATATACAACAAGTTGTTGAAGACTGCCCTGGATTTATCAAAGGTACAGTCCAACAAAAGCAAAGTGCAAAACCAACTTAGGCTGGAAAGGGTGGAGAACAAGTCCTTGAAGGCACAAGTGAAAAAGAATCAGGTTGCATTATTAAATACTGATACCCAAGAGGACAAAAGGGCTAGCATTCAGAAGCTATTAGATGAAAAAGATCAGGAGATCCTATCACTAAAGAAGATATTGAAGATTCCAGCTGCCTAGCTGGTGAATGCACTTGAAATTGCAGAGCTAGAAGAGGAAAAAGAAGAGTTGCAAGGTAAGGTTACTGATTGCAAAGCCAAGCTAGTAGAGCTTGGGGAAAAAGAAAAGAAATGGTTGATAGACATGTCCATTGTGGTGGCAAGGGAGAAAGTCTTGAAAGGCCAGGTCGAGGAGCTTGAGAATAAATTAAAGGAGAAGGAGAAAGAAGTAGAAGATATGGTCACACCCTCAATAGAATATGGGGATTTTTCCATTGTAGGGAAAATATCCAAGGTTAGTTTGGATGATATAGAAGTAACAAGACTGAGGAAGCAGAATTCCAACCTAAGGATCCTGAAGGACACTGCAAAAAAGGAAAAGGAGGCTTGGGAAACAAAGTACTAGGAGATGCAGGATGATTATGATAAGCTGAAGCAGTAGGTTATAGATAAAAGTGCATTGCAGGAAGCAAAGAGGATCATATGGGACGATATTTTTGCACAGGAAGGGGAGTTGAGGCCATATTTGGACTTCATTGTGGATAAGGAAGCTGTAATCAAGCTGGCAAGGCAATATATTATAGTTTCCAATGAGAAGCTAAGCAAGAAACCTATGGATTATGCCCAGAATGCAAAGAGTTCTTAAATGGTCTGTTTGAAGAGCAGGTTCAAGCAACCAATATAAAAGACAAAGTGGCCACTATCATCTGCATGAAAAAGATAATTCACAAGCACCAGCAAATGAGCATTATCCAAGCAGGGATAGACATCCTGGCTAGCCAGGTGAAAATTTTCAGAGAGGTATTTGATCCCTTTTTTAAGAAGGGTCTGCCCATGTTTTGGGAAGAAGATGGTACAATGAGAACAAAGGAGGGATACCAAGGAAATATTTGGGAGTGTAGTCTGGACCAGGGAAGTTTCGTAGACATGGAACAACCACTGACAGGAAAGACGGTAGTGGAAAAATTGACAGAGGACTTCAACCTAGCTTCGATCTTTAAAGAGGCTCATACACTCCTACTAGGCTATTCATATAAGGAGCACACCAAGATGAGGGTACTGCTCAAGGAGGTTTCCATGTTAGATTTTCTAGCAGTCGAGCAATCAAATCTCATTGAAAAATATGGAAAGGCCACACTGAAGCTGATTCCATGAAGAGTCGAGGATCATGAAGGCTGTCAGCTAGAGGGAGTCGTTATGAGAGCATTTTGTCTATCTTGTTAGACTCTATTTTCATTGAGTAAAAATGCCTAGTAAATTTGAAAAGACAGTTGAGCTAGTTTGGCTAACTTTGTCATTTTGTTGTAGTGGAGAACCTGTTGCATAGGTGTCACTAGTTTTGTAACCATTTTCTGTTGAAGCATGTTGAGCCTGAGGCTTGGAAGATCTATAAGAACAATGTAAAAGAATGCCAAAGGGTTGAAAATTTTGGGGGAACCTGTGTATTGCTCTGTGTTGAGTATTTTTAAGATTTTTTTAATGAAATTTGGCAAGGCCTTACAAGCATTTTTCTCTCAGGGATTCATGTGTTATTAGTCTTACAGTATGTTCATTTCTCTCCTTATGTGAATGTTTTCCTTCTTTGTTTAATCCATATTGTCATGTTGTTCATGCTTGGATAAGTGGAGTATCATAATAGAATTCATAGTTATTATGCTCTGTTCTTTTCATTCCAAGCATTCATAACCAGTTTCTACTAAAATTGATATAGAATTCATAACCATATGCTCTATATTGATGGACCGTTCATCTTTTATTCTAAATCATCAAACTAAAGCATTTCGACTGTGAGTTGGTGGCTTCCTTGCCTCTGAGTGGGTTTGTTTGCAAAGCATTGCCATGATATTGATTTTCTGTCTGTTTTGACTCCATGACCCAATGGATACCTATTTAGTTTTCAACCAAAAACAATCTAATCTCAGTTTTAATCATTTATCTGGCCCTGTTAAAACCTATATGCGAGAGATCCCTCTCTAGAGGATAAGAAGCCAACTTATCCCTCCTCAAGTGGTTCTGTGGTTACCCTAACTTGGCTTCTCTGCAACCTAGAGGTACATTTTAGGTGCTAATGAATTGGCATCGTTGTCGGGGAATGATTGTTGCATCATCCTTGGGAGAACGACAGAGAATTCCGGTTTTTAGAGAAAGAAGAGATTTCTGAGGGAAAACAAAGATTTATGGATTCAAGGAAGGTTGTGTGTTTGCCCTGGCGACTCCACTCAATGAGGTTTTCATTCAAAGGAGAATCCACCAGCAAGATTGGCGAGTCCAAGTTCATTTCTAAACAAATTGCAGAGGACATCCTGGCCCCTAGAAAGATCCCCATAAGAGGTAACCCTATCTCTGAGATTTTACTAGGCGTGGAAAATCCAGAAGTTTTGTTTAGGCATAGAAGTGAAAAAGATAAGGCTAGTGCTTGTAATATTGAAAGATCTACATCTAAATAAGTGTGGCATGATTTTCATGAGTTAAGTTTCGAGATAAACCTTGAAAGGACTTTATTAAAATAAAAAACAAAACCAGATCTCAAGTTAATTGAACTGAATCCAGATAATCTTGACTCATACCTACTAGACCCTGTGTGGTATAATCTACAAAGTGTTGTGAGAGTCGAAAAAAGAGACCCACAGTCCTTGACCTATCAGTCCTATACTACGAACTTGGCTCAAAATCCTCCTTAGAATACCCTTCAGAACAACCCCCCTCTAGCCCAAAATACACCCAGACCAATGGCAGCTAGGTTTGCACCCTTGGACTTGGCTGTTGTTTTGCATGACCTCCCTAAAAAGTACTCATAGAGAATTATTTTGTATGATGGAGAAGGAGAGTTCTCAGCAAGACAACATGTGGAGAGATTTGAAGATTTTATTGAGCTAGAGGAGGTAAACTATGAGGATGCTAAGATGAGGTTGTTTGCACAAAGTTTATCTGGAGAAGCTAAGATATGGTTCAAATATTTACCAGATGCATCCATCCATACCCTTGCAGCTTTCCAAACATTGTTTTTAGATAGGTGGGAAGCAGTCAAAATCCCTTCACAAATATTGTCCCAATACAACCATTTAAAGAAAGGAAACTTTGAATCTATGCATGAGTTTTTTGGCAGACTCATGAGGGTATACAACTCGATCCCAGCTAACATAAAACCCCTGATAGGTGCTGCTAAGATGCATTATGCAGATGCTTTTGAGGGATATTTATCATATATGCTGAGGGAGAGAAAATCAGCTAATCTATCAGCCATGTTTAAAGATGCTTTGGAGGTGGAAGAAAACATGATGGCTTCAGGGAAGCTGAAAGGTAAAGCAGAAAAAAATAATAAGAAGGTAGAAAACCAACCATCCACCTCCACCTCTGCCTCAACCAATGATGCTATGTTTGAGGTGATGATGAAAACAATGGAGAAGTTGATGGATAGGTTGGCCTTAGATAACAAGCCTCCAAATAGAGAGCAGCATGAAAACCAAGTGAGAAATCCTAACTTTAGAAGACCATTCCCTCAAAGAAACGAAAGAAACCCTGATGATCAGTAAATAAGACCCCCTTTCCTTGAAAATATGATATATGGAGAAGGACAAGAAGACTGAGTGGATTATCAGATTCAACATTTTGATGACCTTGACCATGAGATATATTTGACTGAGAGAGAGCATGATTTCTTCACCAAAGAAAATTCTACTCCCATTCCTGAACTAGACTCGGAACAATATCAAATGGGTTACCAAAATGTAGTAGATGACTTTCAGAGGAAGTTGAAGTTTAGGAATCGGGATGTGACAATGAACCAAGGAAAGTCCAATCAAACCCAGTCCTCCAATACCCAGCAAGACCCAGAAAAACACAAGGAAAAACAATAAGGAGCTGCTGCACAAAGGAGTCATGAAAACAAAGAACAACAGTCTAAGGAAGCTAAGCATCCAAAACCAACTGACATTAGCAAGCTGGTTTCATCCTTCAGTTTGAAGTCTGAGCTATCAAAGGTAAAGATATCAATCCCTTTTAATGAGTTGTTAAAGAACAATGAATATAGGGAGCAGATTAGCAAAATGGTTAGTGGTCAAGGTGACTATCAACATGACATGCTAGAAGTGACAGATGATGCTCCCACCATTGTTTTCGGTCACAAGCTAGAAGAAGTAGAGGATGAGGAGGTTGCACCCTTTTATTTAAGCCTAAATGTTCATGATATGGTTTTGCATAATGCACTAATAGACTCTGGTGCCTCTCACAACTTAATGCCCAAAACAGTGGTGGACGAACTGGGTTTAGAAGTTATCAGGCCTTACAAAAATCTGTACTCCTTCGACTCCAGGAAGGTCAGATGTCTAGGGTTGATAAAGGACATGGTAGTAACATTGACCCAACTTCCTTCCAAGATCATTATGATGGATGTGGTGGTGGCTGGCATTCCTGCAAAATTTGGTATGTTACTGTCAAGATCTTGGGCATCAAAATTAAGAGGAAATATGTAGCTGGATTGGTCATATGCCACCATACCTTTGTTTGGAGGAAACAAGAGATTGTACAGAGAGAGAAGGTTGGCTTATATGGTAAGCATCCTAAACAAATCTGAGAACCATCCCATATATGTTGTTGATACAGACTTAGGGTCCTCCATATTCTTTAATGATGGACCCCAAATTGATCCTAAGGTTACCATACACTTGGAAGTGGTGGAAGATAATGAATTTGCAGCAAGACAAGAGGACTTGGAAAGGAAACAGAATGAAGAAGGTTTGTGGACGATGTATTTTGATGGGTATTTTAGCAAAAATGGTGCAAGTGCAGGAGTCTAGATCATCCCACCTGACAGAGAATTTAAAGCCCTGTCATATAAGCTAAATTTCGAATGCACTAACAATGTAGCAGAGTATGAGGCCCTGTTGCTGGGATTGCAAGCTTTGAGGGATATGGGAGCAAAGAGAATACATGTGTTTGGAGACTCAGAGCTGGTGATAAACCAAGTAAATGATAGCTATCAGACCAAACATACCAGGATGAGGACCTATAGGAATGAAGTATGGGATATGTTTGGTAACTATTTCTCAGAACATAAGATCAGGGTAATAACCAGGATTGAGAATTAGGTGGCAGATTCCTTGGCCACTACTGCTGGGGGTTTCAAATCCTCAATCTACTCCCAAACAAAGTATGAAGTAGAAATAGTTAAAAAGCCATCAATTCCAGACAATTCCAAGTATTGGCAGGTATTTGATGATGACATACAGATGAAAAGGTTCTTAGAATTATCTGATGAATTCGCAAATGTACAGGTTGACACATAGAATGAAAACCTGGAAAACTTCCTAGGTGAAGAGCAAGCTGAAGATGAAAGGGACGAAGGAAAAATATGAAAAGGTGTGTTAGATGGAAAGGATATCATCCAGCTAAAGATTAATTATATCCCCAAAGGCTTGATACCCCTAGAAAAATGATTTGACCAAAACGACGTAGCTAAAAATCCTAAAGTCGAGCCTACAAACCATGCTGTGGAAGTCTAGAACATAGGCTCATAGGAGATACCTTGAATTGTGAAGCTATCCAAAAAGATGCCTGCTAAAGAAAGGGACGAATATGTAAAGTCAATGAAAAAATATGCTGATGTTTTTGCTTGGAGCTACGAGGACCTAAAGGAATATGACACTTCCATTATACAACATTCAATCCCAATCAATCCTGGAGAGAAGCCTTTCAGGCAGAAGCTGAGGAGAATAAACCCAAAATTGTTTCCTAGAGAAGGAAATCAGGAAATTGTTGAATGCCAAGATCATTGTCACCCTGAGATTTTCAAAATGGATAGAAAATCTGGTACCTGTTAGGAAAAAGAATGGTGAAATCAGGATTTGTATAGACTTCAGGAACCTTAACAAGGTATTACTGAAGGATAACTACCCATTTCCAAAGATGGAACATATCCTGCAGAAGGTGGTCGGAGTTGAGAGGATCTCAACCATGGATGGGTTCTCAGGGTATAATCAAGTCAAAGTGTGCCCAAAAGACCAAGAAAAGACTGCCTTCACTACTCCCTGGGTAACATTTATGTATGTAAAGATGCCCTTCGGGCTAATGAATGTAGGGGCCACCTTTAGCGTGCAATGGACATAGCCTTTGCTGAGGAGAAAGACAAGTTTGTGGTGGTTTATATGGATGATATAACAGTTTATTCTAGGTCTGACAGAGAACACCTTAAGCATTTGGAGAAGGTCTTTATCAAATGTAGGAAATATGGTATTTCTCTTAATCCAAAGAAGTCAAATTTTGCATTAGAAGAATCAAAGCTCATTGGGCGTATCATTTCAAAACATGGCATCAAGATTGACCCAGAGAGAGTGAGTGCAATTTAGAAGGTTGGAGAGCCAAGAAGTAAGAAAGAGGTGTAGTCCTTTATTGGGCAAGTAGGTTTCCTAAGAATATTTATCCTTAGTTTTGTAGGCATAATGAGAAACATCACTAATATGCTGAGAAAGGAAAGTCAAATAAAATGGATAAAAGAGGCCAGATAATCATTCAAAGGCATTAAGGAGGCCATCATTGAGGCCCCAGTACTAGCAAGCCTAGATTTTACTAAATATTTCCTGATTTTTTCTTATGGATCTGAGCACACAGTGGCTGGAATCCTATTGCAGAAGAATGATGAGAATTTTGAACAACCTATTGCATTTTTCAGAAAAGTGTTGAGAGATGGGGAATTAAAATATGACATAATGGAAAAACAAGCATATGATCTGGTGAAATCATTAAAGGATTTCAGGGTCTATATCCTTCACTCACACATAGTTTCCCATGTCCCAAATAATGCAATCAAGAGCATCCTCACCCAACTGGATCCTGAAGGGAGAAGGGCAAAGTGGATTGTTGTGCTGTTGGAATATGACCTGGAAATCAAGCCCACCAAGCTGATAAAGGGGCAAGGATTGGACAAAATGATGACTGAAGCTAATTGTGAATCCTTGCAACTAAATTTCTTAGAGGACCATTCAAATTAGATGGACACGAGAGTACAGGTAATACCAGATTTTTCTATTTCCCCTTGGTATGCTGACATTGTATATGTGCTACAAAATTTGCAAGCCCCTACAGGGTTGAGAAAAACAAGGGCCAGGTCTGAAAGATTGAGGGTTACCAAATTCTGTATCATGAACCATTACTTGTACCTGAAAGATACTAGGGGTGTATTGTTGAATTGCTTACTGGAAAATGAAGCTTATCAAACCATGAAATATTTTCATAGAGGAGATTCTGGGGGTCACCATTCATGGAAGGTGACAACCAACACGATTTTGAGGGCTGGTTTCTATTGGCCTTCTCTGTTTGCTAATGTGTACAAGGAGATTGTTACTTTCCATCAATGCCAGATCTTCGATGGTAAGAGGAAATTGGTTTCACTTCCCCTCAACCCAATTTTAGTGGAAGCACACTTCCAGCAGTGGGGGATCAACTTCATTGGGGAGATAAACCCAAACTCTTCTGCTCAGCACAGGTGGATCCTCACAGCCATAGATTATTTCACTAAATAGATTGAGGCCATACCTAGTAGGAGGGTAACTGAGAATGTTATCATGGATTTTCTAGAGGATAACATCTTGGCCATATTTGGATGCCCCAAGAGAATTGTAACAGACAATGCAACTACTTTTAAGTCCAAGAAAATGATAAATGTATGTCACAAATACCACATCAGCCTAAACCATTCCACTGCCTACTACCCACAAGGAAATGGACTGGCAGAATCCTCTAACAAAAGATTGGTGAGGATAATTAAAAAGTTGTTGGAAGAAAACAAAAGAGCCTGGCACACAAAATTGAAATATGCTCTGTGGGCTGACAGGATCAGCACTAAAAGGGCCATTGGGATGTCACTGTTTCAGCTGGTATATGGAGCAAAAGTTGTTTTACCCACCTCATTAGGGATTCCAGTCATGAAGCTACTACAGGGGCAGGAGGACGAGCCTAACCATATGCAGAGAAGAGTGAACCAGATAATAGAATTAAATGAGTTGAGGGATAAAGCATATGATAAAGTGCAAGTACACTAGGACAGGATGAAGAGTACCTTTGATAGGAAGGTGAAAGAAGAGTAGTTTCAGGTTAATGATTTAGTTTTAAAATGGTATGCTCCTAAAGAGGATGAGCATGGAAAATTTGATCACATGTGGGTGGGCCCATATATCGTTGCAGCAAACAGGGGTGTGAACTCATTCATCCTGGAGCATCAAGATTGGTCTCCATGGACAGGAGGTCAAGTGAATGGGATATTTTGAAACATTACCTATCCTTGGGATGACAAGTAACTCATGTATCATAGTTTGTATATATTTTGGTTTTACAGTTACATTAGATACTGATGGCTAACCGAAAGATTTGAAGCTTGAAGCGAAGTCTTCTCTGGTTTATTCTGAACACACAGACAAAACAAAAACTATGGCTAAGGAGAGACTGGAGGTCACGAGGGCCCGAAAGGTGGATGTCCATAATGTTTATCATTCCTTTTTCCACTTGTTTACAACCAGTCAAACCACCATTTTCCCTGAATTTATAGACTGGTGTGCTGGCCATTACTCCTCAGATCGAAGAGCAATCCTGGATGCCTTGAACTCGAAAATTCTGTGCTATTTAGATGCCCCCACTGTTAGAAAATCCCTAGCTGTTCCAGAAAATTTTTGTCAGAAATCCCAAAGTTACAGAATGGAAAGCCTGATCCAGCATTTCCGACAAGCCCCAACTGATCTTAATAAGAGCTTTTACCATGCTTACCTGCTACCAAATACCTCCTCTTAGGGTGCATCTTTTCCTAGTGAATCCAGCCTTTTTAAAGAAGAATCCAAGTGTGTTATTTCCATGATGGCCTAGTTCGTAGGGTTAGACAGTGACCAATATATGACTGAGCCTCTAATCAGCTTATTGTTTGTTATAAGTACTTGTCCTATTGAGCCAATAGACCCAAATTTGCCTACCTAGTGTGCATGCTTAAAATTTGATGAAGCCTTGGAAGATTGCATCCACTCCCAGCTCATAGAATTCCCTAAGACAAGGGCTTTCAGGTTCCAGCCGTACTTGTTGAAGATGTTCCTAGCAGCAAATGAAGAAAACCTACAAGTGCTAGAGATGCAGCTTACCAAGGAGATGTACTCAGATTACAAAACCTTCATGAATGACCTTATGGTAGAGATTTACTTCATTTTCTTCCAGAAAAGGATGCCTAGGGTGCTTCCAGAAATGAAAGACTTATTGCATCCATCCATGGAGAGAAGAGTTGGGGACTAGTTCCTGCTAAATCATGGGTCTGTGATTAGGGTCTATGGAGATTCCCATGCTCCCTATGTGTTACACACGTTCCTAACCCCCAGGGTGCTCACCTTGGAATTTATAAGACAAAAATTAAAGGTAGAGTGTGAGCACTTCTTGAATGATAGGAAGTCCTCAGACATCAGTTTTCCATGGACATTGGATTCTTTCATTGTCATAAGCAAAGAAGCCCTCCCAAGTATTGAGCAAATGATGGGTGACATGGGATTCCCATCAAAGGAAATAATGAATTATGATCCTCACCATATAATTTTAGAAAGGAGGAGGGAGACTAACAGGAAAGGGTATGAGCATTTCGAACTTACAGGCCTAGCTGAGAGGGAAAATGGGTTAGACTATCTTGACAAAGTTCAGATGGATATAGACCCACTAGAAGACTCCTCCTTTGTGCAATTCCTTTTTCAAAGTAGCTGATCACTAGTGCCTGGTTATCCCAGTCTGATTCCATCAGTATCAACAACTATACCCATTGCCATTGTTTTAGAGAAATCCAGCAAGCCAGAAGGTGGTGACCCCATGGATATGGACAGTGATGCAGAGAGAGCCTCAAATAGGAAAAAAGTAGATGATCCTGACCAGCGGTTGGTAAAGGTACAAGCAAATCAGCCCAAGAAAAGCTAGGTTAGATCCTTGGTGCCATCTTTTGAGGTTAAGGAGCATGTGTTTAACAAACCACCCACTGGACTTACAACACCAAGCATAAGCAGGGATGAGTTACTGGAAGGATATGAAGAGAACCCAGAAACAATCTCAGAAGAAGCTAAATTGTATGCTGATGTGAAAAAATTATCCAAGAAGGATGTGGCCTTGGTGGTAAGCAGGAACCTTTCCCAGAACACCTTAAGTATTTCCCTAGCGACCAAGAATAAGGCCACCGAGCTAAAAGTGAATCTGGAGGATATACCAGTACCAGATGTGATCAATTTGCATAAAGAGATAGGTGAGGTCATCTACAACAAGTTGTTGAAGACTTCCTTGGATTTTCCAAAGGTATAGTCCAGCAAAAGCAAAGTGCAAAACCAACTTAGGCTGGAAAGGGTGGAGAACAAGTCCTTGAAGGCACAAGTGAAAAAGCATTAGGCTACATTATTAAATACTGAGACCCAAGAGGACAAAAGGGATATCATTCAGAAGCTATTATATGAAAAATATCAAGAGATCCTATCACTAAAGAAGAAATTGAAGATTCCAGCTTCCCAGCTGGTGAATGCACTTGCAATTTCAGAGCTAGAAGAGGAAAAAGAAGCACTGCAAGGTAATTTGATTGATTGCAAAGCCAAGCTGGTAGAGCTTGGGGGAAAAGGAAAGAAATGGATGAGAGAAATGTCCATTGTGGTGGCAAGGGAGAAAGTCTTGAAATCCCGGGTCGAGGAGCTTGAGAATAAATTAAAGGAGAAGGAGAAAGAAGAAGAAGATATGGTCACACCCTCAATAGAATCTGGGGATTTTTCCATTGTAGGGAAAATAGACAAGGCTAGTTTGTGTTGGGATATTCCTATACTCCATCCTAGTCGTAACGATGTTTTTCATTTTTGCATTTTTAGTCATGCATGCATTTTTCATGCATTCATGCAATTGCATGCATCCTAGTCATCAGTCCCAGCACCTAGTCCTCATTTAGATAGCCCCGATAGCTTCTTTCTGATCTATTTTAGCCCTCATAGTGCTTAGTGCACCCTCCTTTCAGTACCTACCACATGAGAAAGGCTCCCTTCTTCACCTACCACTCAGTTACACTTCAGTTAGTTGAGTTATTTATGGATATCTCCTTGATTTGAGGATTGATTGACTTGTTAACTAACTGAAACACTCCGTTGGACCCCCAGTGAGACTAGATTGCCTATTTTGACTCCAGTCAACTGCCCATGTTCCCTCTACTAAGCCTCCTTCACTACATTAGTGCTTCCATGTGCCAGTTACACCTACCACATCAGTTAGACTCAGTTTGAAACCTGGTTGACCATTACTTATGCATTGATGACTCCACTGATGATGATTAGGACTCCTAGTGGTGTATTTTTGACACTCCACTATTGATGATGATGACTCCTAGTGCAGATAATCCATGCCCATGTAGGCTAATTCGAATTGCCACCTTGGCATTTTAATCCTCTCCACCATTGTATTATTTATTGTTCATATTATGATTAATGAATTAGTGTGTGATGTTATTCTGCTTCTATCCGAGTTCTACTATATCATAATTCTTTTGCTCCTTTACACTGCATTAACCACTCTTCTTCTATTTTCCTGCTTAATCTTAATCTTTCTTGTGAGGTATACATCAACTCTTAGATATGCTGTGAGGATTTTCACATGGTATTATAGCATGTTGAAAGTATAGTCTAACTCCATTCCTGAGATTTTTTTGCAGGTTATTATCAAGATTTTGAGTGCAGCAGTTGCAGTAGTTTTGCACTTTTGTAGCACTAGTAGTTGCAGACATTTTCTATTGTTTTTGCAGGTCTTCTAAAACAACTTCCATGAATTCAGAAGGAATTACTCCTCTCTCTTCATTCAAATATGATGAATGGAAACCACATATGATAGCACATTTGAAGAGACATGGTCTCTTTGATTATTGTTTTGAAAGAGAGTTCGAATCCTCTGAAGAAGAGAATGACTGGTTAAATGAAGGTGACAGAGCCTATGCAGCCATGTTGTTTGCTATGTATTGATGCATGGTACACCACTTCCTTTCTGTTGAATCTCCAAAAGAGCTATGGGCCCATCTGGATGAAAGATTTGGAAAACATAATGAAGGGATTGGTCCAAACCATTTCGAGAGAAAGACCACTGTTGCATTTGCCCTCCTTGATGGTCTCTCTGATCATGAATCAGTATCAAACATATCTCATATTGAAGTTGTCCACAAAGAAGAAGAACTTGCAGATTCTACACTCATGCTCCAAATTTCTTCTATTTCGAATTATGTGCTAGCTCACACTCTTGAAACTACAGAGGTTCTTAAATCCTCTCTTGCACAAGAGTCTGTTGGTTTGCATCATGATCTATTGAATGTTTCAGAGGTCAAATCAACAATTGGAGGTAATGCATTCGCCCTCCTTGATCACTCACCTCTTATGTACTACTATATGATTATTTGTACATGCTCTCAGAAGTTTATTGAAGATGTAGGGCATTGCCATTCGTTTGGGATAATTTCTCATGCATTTTATGGTTTTGATGTCACCTCTAGTGGTTCAAAGGAGATCTCAAGAAACCATTTATTAAGTCTTGGAGCTGATTTAAAATCCAAGTAATCACCACTTAGGATAATTTCTCATGCACATCATGGTTTTGATGTCACCTCTAATGGTTCAAAGGAGATCTCAAGAAAACCTTATTCAAGTGTTGGATCTGATTTGGATTCAAAGCATTCACTATCATGTGATGGTTCTTTTGGGCATAATCTCACCTATGATGGTTCGAAGGAGAAAACAAAAGACTATCTACACATTCATGGATTTGATCCTACTTCAGTTGATTCGGATCACAGGTTCCAAGATCATCTTCATACTTTTGGATTTGTTCTCATCACATTCGATCTGAAGACCAAGTACAAGCACATGCTCTTTGGGCATGAACCACTTCTTCCCAAGAAGAAGATACCTCCAGACATATGACCAAGCATCACACCTGCTTGAGTTTGGAGCATTTATTTTGGTGTGCCCTACAATCTATTTTGAGGGGGGTATTTTTCCCAGGAGTTTTTTCCCCATTTTCTCGGTTTATGGACTGTTATTTATTATTCATTTTATTGGGTGACCTTTGGTCCTAGTTACCAGGGCCCAGGATGGATAAAGGGGGGTGTTGGGATATTCCTATACTCCATCCTAGTCGTAACAACATTTCTGATTTTTGCATTTTTAGTCATGTATGCATTTTGCATGCTGTCATGCAATTGCATGCATCCTAGTCATCAGTCCCGACACCTAGTCCTCATTTAGCTAGCCCAGAGAGATTGTTTCTGATCAGTTTTATCCCTCATAGTGCTTAGTGTGCCCTCCTTTCAACTACCACATGAGAAAGGCACCCTTCTTCACCTACCACTCAGTTACACTTCAGTTAGTTGATTTATTTGTGGATATCTCATTGATTTGAGGATTGATTGACTTGTTAACTAACTAAAACATTCCTTTGGACCCCCAGTGAGACTAGATTTCCTATTTTAACTCCAGTCAGCTCCCCATGTGCCCTCCATGGAGCCTCCTTCACTACATTAGTGCTTCCATGTGCCAGTTACACTTACCACATCAGTTAGACTCAGTTTGACACTTGGTTGACCGTTACTTGTGCATTGATGACTCCACTGATGATGATTAGGACTCCTAGTGGTGTATTGTTGACACTCCACCGATGATGATGATGACTCCTAGTGCAGATAAGCCATGCCCATGCAAGCTAATTCGAATTGCCACCTTGGCATTCTAATCCTCTCCACCATTGTATTATTTATTGTTCATATTATGATTAATGAATTAGTGCATGATTTTATTCTGCTTCTATCCGAGTTCTATTGTATCATAATTCTGTTGCTCCTTTACACTGCATTGAACACTCTTCTTCTATTTTCCTACTTAATATTAATATTTCTTGTCAGGTATACATAAGCTCTTAGATCTACTGTGAGTATTTTCCCAGTTCGGATGATACAGAAGTAACAAGACTGAGGAAGCACAATGCCAACCTAAGGATCCTGAAGGACACTATAGAAAAGGAAAAGGAGGCTTGGGAAACAAAGTACCAGGCGATGCAGGATGATTGTCATAAGCTGAAACAGCAGGTTGTATGGAAAAGTGCATTGCAGGAACCAAAGAGGATCATATGGGATGATATTGTTGCATAGGAAAGGGAGTTGAGGCCATATTTGGACTTCATTGTGGATAAGGAAGCTGTAATCAAGCTGGCAAGAAAAGCTGTCACAATTGCCAATGAGAAGCTAAACAAGAAGCCTATGCATTATGCCCAGAATGCAATAGAGTTCTTAAATGGTTTGTCTGAAGAAAATGTTCAAGCAACCAATATAAAAGACAGAGTGGCCACTATCATCTGTGCGAAAAAGTTAATTCACAAGAACCAACAAGTGAGCATTATCCAAGTAGGGATAGACATCCTAGTTGGCTAGGTGAAACTTTTCAGAGAAGTATTTGATCCCTTATTTAATAAGGGTCCGCCCATGTTTTGGGAAGATGATGGTACAATGAGAACAAAGGATGGATACCAAGGCAAGATTTGGGAGTGTAGGCTGGACCAGGGAAGTTTCGCAGACATGGAACAACCGTTGACAGGAAAGACGGTAGTGGAAAAATTGACAGAGGACTTTGAGCTAGATTCAATCTTTAAAGAGGCTTGTACACTCCTCCTAGGATATTCATATAAGGAGCACATCGAGATGAGGGTACTGCTCAAGGAGGTTTCCATGTTAGATTTTCCAACAGCTGAGCAATGGAAGCTCATTGAAAAATATGGAAAGGCCAAACTGAAGCTGAGTGCATGAAGAGTCGAGGATCGTGAAGGCTGCTAGTTGGAGGGAGTCGTTACGAGAGCATTTTGTCTATCTTGTTAGAGTCTGTTGTCATTGAGTAAAAATGCCCAATAAATTTGTAAAAGACAGTTGAGCCAGTTTGGCCAACTTTTTCATTTTGTTGTAGTGGCAAACCTGTTGCATAGGTGTCACTGGTTTTGCAACCATTTTTTGTTGAAGCAAGTCAATCCTGAGGCTCAGAAGATCTATAAGAACAATGTAAACGAATGCCAAAGGGTTGAAAATTTTTGGGGAACCTGTGTATTGCTCTGTGTTGAGTATTTTTTAGATTGTTTTAATAAAATTTGGCAAGGCCTTACATGCATTTTTCTCTCAGGGATTCATGTGTTATTAGTCTTACAGTCTGTTCATTTCTCTCCTTATGTGAATGTTTTCCTTCTTTGTTTAATCCATATTGTCACGTTGTTCATGCTTGGATAAGTGCAGTATCATAATAGAATTCATAGTTATTATGCTTTGTTCTTTTCATTCCAAGCATTCATAACTAGTTTCTACTAAAATTGATATAGAATTCATAACCATATGCTCTATATTGATGGATTGTTCATCTTTTTCTTCTAAATCATCAAACTAAAGCATTTCAACTGTGACCCGGTGGCTTCCTTTCCTCTAAGTGGGTTTTTTTGCAAAGCATTTCCATGATATTCATTTTTTTTTTTCTGTTTTGACTCCACGACCCAATGGATACCTATTTCATTTTCAACCAAACAACAATCTAATCTCAGTTTTAATCATTTATCTGAACATGTTAAAACCTATCTGCGAGAGATCCCTCTCTGGGGGATAAGAAGCCAACTTATCCCTCCTCAAGTGGTTATGTGGTTACCCTAACTTGGCCTCTCTGCAACACAGAGGTATATTTTAGGTGCTAACAGTGTCAACCTTTGAGGTGGGTTAGAAGAAGTAATAGTATTCTCTCGGTATGTTTTGGAGGTGCTCTTTCTAGTAGCCATCATCATATTTTTACTTTCAACCTTCCTTGCCATCATGAAGGCATTCTCCAAGGATGGTGGTTCAAAGAGGCACACCTCATGTTGAACGTTACCTTTAAGGTGCCAATGAAGAGATCCAACATATTATCTTCTGGAATGTTCTTCACTCTAAGACTTAGCTCTTGAAACTATTTGATGTTCTCTACAACTGGACCTTTTTGCTTGAGATTTATTAACTGGTTAAAGAAGCTATTGCTATTAATATCCCCATAATGTGCAATCAATTCTTCTATGAATATAGACCAAGATATAATAGAGTCCTTTTTATGATCACAAAGCCATTGGTACCATACAAATTAATCAGGCTCTAAATATAATGATGCAATAGTTACCTTTTGCAAAGTTGGAACCTGGTGTAGATCAAAGAATTGCTCCATTTGGAATATCCATGTTATTGGATCATTGCCATCAAAATTTATCATGTCAATATTGGGAAGTTGGGTACCCGTTGGTCAACATACCTGATGACTTCCATTACCAAAATCATTTCCTCTTGGAATATTCTTATTCATGGAAGGTTTCTCAACATGAGAATTATCTTTATCCTCCCGAGTATCTTGGAACACATCATTACCTGTAGGAGGAGTATCCATTTAATTTTGTATGAGATTAACAATATTTGTCATATTCCCCATCAAATTCTCCTCTAAATTATCCAAATCAACTTTTTTCACAGACCCTTTAATCATATCTTCCAAATGGGACACTCTAAAAGATAGGTCTTCCATTTCATCATGCGTCGAGGATGGATCCTCTGGTGGTTTGGATGGAGTGTAGGTATTTACACTTCCTTTTGGTGGAATTTTGAATAGTATAAATAGATATCACACCTTAGATGTCACCAAAATTATATCCTTCTACTCAAAGTTAATCAAAATTAAAAATGGCATACCTTTTCAAACCTTGATTGGAAGACAATTTTAAGGCCGACTTGCAATTGATGTAAATTTTAAATTTTTTCTCCACTGGGTATGACAATTCGCACCGTTGTAGCTTGATGTGTCCTATTTCTAATTCCGTAGGTATTATCTAATTTTTATTTACCTATAATACTTTATTTTGAATATCCCAACATTAATGATTTTGGGTTTTTCCAGAATAGAGAACTTGTATTGTATGCCATGTGTCCAATTTTGTGAATATGATGTTGAAAACCCTACCACAGATACTGTGGTCTGTATTCTTTCATATTCAACAGGTCTCACTCAATTTGGATATTGCATGCTCTATATATGACCTTTTTTCTCAGAGCACCTATTTTAGACTAGTTTTTGGACTAGTCAGAAGCCCTATATTCTAGAGCGAAATTCTCCGAACCTGTAATGTTTCAGGATCTGAAACTTTGACCAAAGTTAGTTTGGCCTTTTTCCTATATGGGTTTTAAGTATCGCTCTCTGAAACCTGGTCGAAAACAAATTACAGCGAAAATTCCAATATAACTCTTTTTGAAGAAACCAATCCCGAGGAAAGGGCCCTGATACCAAATGTTATGCAACATTTCCAAAAATAGTATGAAAAGAGAAGAAATAGACCAGAAAGAGTACTCCAAGGCTTTATTGAATAAAATAGCTAAATGAAAAGCCTATTTGAGGGGGAAACCTCCTTACACAATGTACTAAGTACACAAGACAAGACAAGACAAGACAAGATACTCCAAATGAAAGGTCTCCTTCCCATATATAGGAGACTAAGGGGTACTATCCCAACTAACTGACCCAAGCCGACATAACTAATATAACCATACTAATGAAAATTACCACTAATGGACCAAATTCGACATCAAAGCTAATGTAATGAACCACAATATAGGGGGGAATGTGCCCATATTTAGGGCTTAGCATT
Source organism: Larix kaempferi (assembly GCA_027924585.1). Lineage (NCBI taxonomy): Eukaryota > Viridiplantae > Streptophyta > Pinopsida > Pinales > Pinaceae > Larix > Larix kaempferi. The sequence continues at coordinate 4,330,517 of BSBM01000369.1, forward strand.
GATTGTGATAGGATACCAACTATTCAACTATGTACTCTTTCTTTGTAAGTATGTGCCCCCCTTCCTCTTGGAGTCTAGTTATGTGATTGTGGGCCCTTATTTGGATAATAGAGTCATGGAAGAACTTGGAGTTCCTTTCCCCTTCTTTCATCCATCTGATTCTTGATTTCTGCTTCCAAAGGATCTGTTCTTGGTCCATCCTCTGATTTATGGCTTTTTGAAGATCTCTTATTTCTAAAGTAGCTCCTTAGTGTAGCCATGGGAGATGGCTTCTTATTGGACATCCAACAGTTCTATTTACATCTTTTTCCTGGATTCAAATATGTTACCAAAGACTTCTTTGTTCCAGTTTTTAAGATTGGCATTGATCCTTTTCAGCTTCTACTGTAGACTGAACATCTTGGAGCCATTGTTGATTGGGTCTTCCTCCCACCAACTCAAGAAATTTTCCATGAATTTTGGATGCTCCAGCCGGAATTTTTCAAACCAAAAGGGAGGGTTTCTTGCTATAACAAACTCATCAATTTCCAGGTTGATTTTCTAGTGATCCGATCCATCTCCCGGAATAATGAGGGAATCAATGATGCCATCCTTTCTCACAAAGGAAGCTGAGAGGAGGAAATGGTCCAGTCTAGAGTCCACTTGATGCATACCTTCCCACTTGTTATTCCAGGTGAAGGAGTCATTCTTTGGTTGGATATCAACTAATACTAAGGAGGCTATGAGAGGAGAAAAATCTCGGCATGCAGGGTCAATATATCCCGTGCCTCCTCTCTCTCTCTAAGGGGCTTGAGATGAGGTTGAATTCCCACCCCCAAGATCCAGAAAGAGTCATGAACCAAGTGATTCTTAATGAAGGAGAAGGAGGACATGAAATAGGGTTTGAGAGAAGGATTAGGTGTACCATAAACATTGGTGAGGAAACCATTAATATTTGAGGAGGCAGTCTGGAAAGAGGCTAAGATGGAGTGGGGTGTTTACAATAAGTTATAGAGTTGCACCTGAGAAGGGTCCCAAAGGATGGCTAGTCCTCCTGTTGCTACAATAGAATCCAAGGATATCGATTGGATACCTTTCTAGAAATAAGATGAAAGGGTTGATAGAAGTTCACTAGATCATTTGGTTTCCTGAATGAAGACTACAATGGGATTTTCTTAGTTGATCTTGCATCGTAGGGTTCATTTTTTCTATTCCCCCCATTCCTCAGATGTTTCGAGATAATATATTCATTAAGAAACCTATTGAGAAGAGGAGAGAGACTATAGCCAATCCGCTAGAGCTGTGATTACCTAAGGTGATGAGTGTTTCCCCTATTTTTTCTAGCTGTTGTTGATTCATTTTGCGTCCCCTCTTTGGATCCTTCTTGGCCACCTACAAAGGTGAAGATGTTGATTGAATACCAAGCTTGGGAGACGACTTACCATGAAACTTATAATTTTAGGGAAGGAGATGACGGGCCTCTTGCGGAGCTCTTTGGATGATTGGAATGTGTGGGGAGGGGATCTCTATGAGATCTCCTTTCTTGAAAGTCTCGACAATTTTTGGAGTTCCTGATTTGTGATTTGCAAATATTCATCTCTGTCATTAGGGTTAGTTTCCTCTATTTCTTCCATGATTCTATCTTCTATAGGATCTAACTTCCTCCTCTTGATTTGGTCTGGATCCTCCTCCTCTTCAGTTGGAGTGGATTCAGTTGAATCGATTTGGTTATCTTGGTTCTGATATGTGTCCATTTATTCGAAGGCGAAAAAAGGGTTTGGGTCTACAGTCCTTGGATTTCTCGATTGCACCTAGGTTTTGACCCCTCCTTTGATTCGACGGTTGATTAGCGTGAATTCGTTTCTGGCTAGCTCGTTGAGGTGGGGGATGAGGGAGGTTTAGGAATTCATGATATAGATGGCCATACTCATGACAATGTTCACACCTGGAAAGAATATACTCATAATCTAGGGGATAGATCCATTCTTCATCTTATAAATTGAGGCTTATTGCTTCCGTGAGTGGCTTAGAAACATTCATATGAACACAAATTATATTATAGAAAGTATACCTTCCTCATTTGGTTATATCTGATCTTTTGATGAATCTTTCTAGAGTGTTTCCTATTCCCATTAGGGATTCCTTGTCCCAATATTCCTGGGGAAAGGAGTATAGTTGAACCCATATTGGGAATTCTATGAAGTCCTCCTTTTTAGGATGGTAATTTTCCTTCCAATGCCTCATGAAAAGTCTCAAGTTCTTGAAGAAGTAGGGCCCTTGCTCAATTATTGTTTCTATCACTAGTACAAAATGAGAAATTAATGACTAAAAAATGACTAAAATTCGACTATAAACGACTTTTTTTAGTCAGTGACTAATAGTATCCGATTTCCACTATCTTATCTCTAGTCGTATTTCACTAGTCATTAATTGGTTGAATTACTAGTCATTGATAGTCACTGATTAATTCATTGATTTAGTCATTGATACTCACTAATTTAGTCATTGGTACTCACTGATTTACTCACTGATTTAGTCATTGATTGTCACAATTAATGACCAAATATACAACTAAATAAACTACTAGATGATAACATATTAATGACTAAGCTAAATATGACTAAACATTAGTCGCGCTATAAGATACTGAAATTAGCTACTAATAGCCGTATATATGCGAATTTAGTCATTTTCTTAGTCACTAATTTATGATAGGGTATGGAGGAATCGAACCACCAATCTCCTTCCTATAATTAGGTAGGTGCTCTACCATTGAGCTAGCACCCTTTAAGAAGTTGGTATTGCTTGACAATGATGATATTCAAACAAATTTTGCATGGGAACAAAATGAATGTCAAACATATTCAAGAAAAATGCTTCAAGTACTAAAATAATTATAAGATATAACAGTTCAACTATGACAATGATGAAAATTCAAAGAAGAATGATCTTACAAGATACACATGAGTACAATAACCCATGGCTGTACAAATTATCAGGAACAAAAGCAAGCTGCTGCCCTTCACAGTCAAAAAAGAATACAAGATCCAACTTGCAATAAATTTGTTTTAACTGTCTATCAATTGTTGATCTCTTGACAACTAGAGACGTTTTCCTGTCTGAGATCCAAAATACATACAATTATCTTCAACTTCACTTTTCAAAACCAGTTGCAGTAAAAATTATTCTAGGAATTGTCTTATGAGCAACAACCACTTTTTTGGACAACAGGCTGCCCTTTCATTTGTACAGTAGCAGGTCTGCTGCTATTCTGCTGCTATTCATTTGTACCTACTAGAACTTTGTAAATAACAAACAAAATGAAATTTGGGCGTCCTCAAAACACTATAATACTATTTGCTCTCTTAAGGATAGATGTTCATACCAACTCTCTACGGACGGATGATGATCTTGGGGCATCTTTAACATACTCTTCCATTGTAGAAATGAATGATGCTGGTGGAAGTTCATTCAGTAATTTGATTCACAAGAACCAAAGTAAGTATCACATAGAATCATCCACATCTGTAATGACCAACTACATTCCATTACACTAAAAAGTTGCACTAAACATGATGACAAAGTTCACAAATTATCTGTACCTGTTCAAGTGTAGGAAATTTAAATCCACATCCAAGGTTAAGACCTTTGCAGACTTCATAGAAATCTAATAATTTTTCAGCCTACCATGCCAGTGGAGCAAATAATTGCAATAAAGTAATTTTATTCGTCACGGGTGACACAAAGTGATATTCATTCCACATTTCAGAAATGATGCTAGAAAAATTGTTTCTTTAAATTAAACATGCTGGAAAAGAATAGGAATGGTAGGTGTATACAACGAAAGAAGGTAATGGTGATAAAATTAAACACTTCAAATATGTTCAGAGGGAATGCCACTGAAGCAAATGCTTTCAAAAAAAGTAATGTTGGACCACAATCATCCTAGACAACAAAATAGTAGGAGGTATATGGGACTGTTTTGACATGGTTTGAAACTAAAGACATCAATTAGAACACTTTTGGAACAGGAAATTTCCAACCATAACTATTTACCAGCTCATCTATATATATCAAGTGCCTTAATAGCATCATGGTGTTGCATTTCAAAGAACTGCAAGTAGACAGTTGCAGTTATTAGAGCTATAGATCAATTATAATTAAGATGCGATGCTAATTAAACATTTAAACCATAACATTTCCTACCTTGTCAACAAGGTTGATGGTGGCATCATTAATTGCAGTGTAAAGTTTAATGCTCTCTCTAGAAACTTGCAACATTGTGCAAAAGGAAAATAAGTATACCCATCATAAAGTACGACATCAACTTTAGCAAGTGAAACTAGTTTCTTTATGCAAGACAACAAATAAATGTTAACCACAAAAGAGTGAAGATGTCGCAAACCGCTGTGAGTGCATACTGTATCACATGATTGGATATAGCTACACATATTTAGATTATTAAATTAGCAACCATACACAACAATATGTAGTGCTTTCAATCCAAAATCACACTGCAAGGACATATAACTCAAAAGAACATAATACAAGCATCCAATCTCCAAAATTACAGAGTTACTATGTATTTCACAATAGTGACTCGGATGTAAATACTTGGCATGCCGTTAGGCGATAAAGATATTGTTGCAAAGAAGGCAATTGTTCTAGTAGTTCAACAGTATCCAGTTCCCTAGTTCTCTGCATCACAGATAACCCAGAGTCTATTGGTTAGAATTTTCTATTTTTGGTCCATAACAAGTTGAGCATATGGTTTAATATAAGCAAAGGAAGTAACTACAGCTAATGGGTACCCAAAAAGACAAAATGCATAAAGGGCATGTACCCGAACATAAACTAGTAGATCTAAGAAAACATCTAATGGAGATTTACGTAAGTTACCAGTATTCGGACATAGATTTTTTTTAAACCCAGGATAGCTAGAATAGGTATATGGCGGGGACATGACAAGTACAAACAATATAAATATATTTTGTATAATTTTTAAAAATATTTGTAATATAACTTATATTGAGGGCCAAACTTTATTAACATTCTAAGTGGGATTACTTTATTACAAATGTATTAAACTAATATCCATATATCAAAATACTATTCACTAAACATTCAAACCTTATACAACGCGTCGACATTATTGTATTTGCAAGCTCGACCAAATGCTATATGCTAAACTGTTACACTGCAACATGTTGGGATAATTAAATCCTCCTAGATGTCATTTAATACATTGGTAGATCAATTTAATCATTTATGATTAAATTCCTATGTATTAGACTAGATTACTGCTAATTGAGGCTTTATGTGGACCACAAGCCATCTATGGGGGGGACCACAGACTCCAATGTGTGAAGCACAAGCTACTATGACCACTTGGGCGCATTTCTAACTAATTCTGGATAAGATTTGTTGAGAAAGGCGCTTTCCTAAGATTTACTGCTTTTTACAGCTTTTTCCCTTTTGGGGAAAAGCTAGTCACCTAGGAAACTTGTTTTTTGCACCCATGACACTCCACAAGCTTTCTTGTTCTCAAATTTCGTATTTGGCATTGTTTTTATCTATATTTCACCTTCAGCTCACTAATTTAGCAATTCATGAGCTTTTGGGCTGATTTGGAAAGTCAACTTGCCACCTGGGGGTGATGGGCATATTTAGCAAGTTTGATTAAGTGGAGATTCTTTTTTCATCTTCAGCCATTCAAATTACTAATGTAAAGTTATTTAATAACATCCTATTACATTCATATGTAGGCCACATTCATATGTGGCCGATGTAATTATTATTCATGAGAAGTAATACAGAAATCTACTCTTGTGCATAATTTTTGTGCTTTTGACTAGTTGTGTGAGATTTTTCATGAGAGAGTGTAATTTCTTGAATAGTTCTTGGATGTGATCTGATTTTCACATGGTATTAGAGCCATCAAGCTATTCCTTTCATCTATTGATTGTCTTGCAGGATCCAACAGTCTCTGGAAGGGTGCATTGATCAATTCACCGGGTGAATTCGATTCTTTATGTTAACACCCAAAAAGTGTTCACTACCTCATCTACCTCATTACATGGCTCATTTGTCCATTTTCCTACCATATTTCCCTTAAAAACCCTAAAAATCCCACTAAAAAGCCTCCAAAAGGCCTAAAATGTCTCCAAAAGGCCACAAAACCATCAAAATAGCCTCAAAAAGGCTAAAAAACCCCTTTTTCCTCCAAAAAATATCCAAAATTCCTCTAAAATAGCAAAAATGCCCTGAAAAGGGAATAAAAAATATAAAATAATGAGGAAAAGGAGGAAAAAACCCTATACAGCTGCCCTAATCCATATGGTTCCCAAAACCATGGGCCAACACTCCACCACCAAAAAACTATAAATAGGTGATGGAGATCCCTTATTCCATATCCACAATCAAGTATACCCTTACTCTGCCAAAATCTCTCTTGAAACCCTAGCTCACCATTGAGCCACTTTCACCTTGAGAGACCCTTTTGGCCCATTCCCACCATTGGAGAAAGAGAAGGAGCACATTGGAGCTTGGAGCAACCCTCTTGGACATTGCAAGAGATTCACCAACCTTCACATTGGAGGTAATATTAATACAAAAACCATTATTTACATTTTGTTGTTTATGTTTCATGCACATGTTTTAGAGTAGTTTACATTTCTGTTTTAGCTTAATAATTTCCATTTACTGAACTGCTACTAAGGAGTCCATTCTCCTTAGTAGGTGCTCATTTGCACAAGCTAGGGGTAAAACCCTAGCTACAGTTTTGGCGACTCCCCTAAGTTTGAATTTCTGGTTACAATTTTTAAATCTTTTTTCTATTCGGCTGTCCCTTTCGGCCGCCGTATACCGCATTTTTTCCCCCAACAGTCGCGTCCCGACCGCATCTTTCAGGCACTTACCTACGACCCAACAGCGGCTCTCTAACTGTTTTCGGCGACCTGCCGGCCGCTTTCAGTCTGTTACCTGTGATTTGGCCGCGGCTATTAGCCTGTTTGATCCAGTCTAACTGCGGCTATTTTCCTGTTTTCAGCGTCCCGCCTGCGGCTTTCGGCCAGTTTCCCGCAACCCGCCGGTGCCTTTCGGCGTCTTTCCTGCGTCCTGCCTGCGGCTTTCGGCTAGTTTCCCGCAACCCCCCGGCGCCTTTCGACGTCTTTTCTGCATCCCGCCTGCGGCTTTCGGCCAGTTTCCCGCAACCCGTCGGTGCCTTTCGGCATCTTTCCTGCATCCCGCCTGTGGCTTTCGGCCAGTTTTCCGCAACCTGCCAGTGCCTTTCGACGTTTTTCCTGCGTCCCGACTGCATTTTTCAGCCCAGAACCTGCAACCCGCCTGCGACTGTTCGTCTGTTTACCGCGGTCCGGCCGCCCAGATTTTCCCAAAACCCGCGGTCTGATTTCTGCAAATTTTTTCCCTGTTTTGAACCCAGAACTTTGCTGCACTATTTTCTGCACCAGCACAGCCCTGTGTCCTACCTGCAGCCACCCTTCCTTACAGCATTTTTCTGCAGTTTTTATTTCTGTTTCATTTACAGAATTGTTTTTATATTTTCAGCACTTTACATTGGAAAAAGAAAATTGTGCATTTTAAAAGTTCATTTCTGTATTGTTATTTGCTAGATAGAAAGTTGCCCTCCCTAGTGGCACTTTCTACTTGGGTTCATCATCATCTCACGAGCACACACTCTGTCACATAATTCAAGTGAGCCTTAAAAACTATCTAACTCAACCAATATTCTAACCTCACTTGGGGAACACAAAAGAATCTTTGTAGTTAGGTAGGATCGGGGGGATAGGCTTCCAATAACACCCCTCGGTTACTTACACTTGAGACATAGCTGTTGTCCAATTAGGGAACCAAAATCCCCTAGTACTTTTTGGCACGGTCACAGCCAGTTTACCAAAGGGTCTCTCCCCTAGGAGGGTTGAAGTCGCGAGACTGGTTCCGGAGGCCTGAGTGGAATACCACACTCCATTCAGTAACTGAAGGGCTACCTTTTGGCAGTTCTCGGGATATCCCTGTATTGGGGTATTGCGGTAAAAGGACCAAACGGCAGATTCACCTTTCTGGACGTGTCATGAAAGGGGTATCTTAGTTGCCATTCTTCTAGGATTGACTACCCGGTGTCCCTCCCGGTAGGGGGACATCTTAGCCACTTGGCTTTCCTATTCATATTGTCTGACTTGGATTTCATCACCTTGCAGAGGATATGTCTATTTGAGTCAGAATACTTTTAGTTAGGTGTTTGCTTGTTCCCTTACCTCCTTTTGGTCTAGTGAGTTCACCATTTTTTATTTTTAGGAAACCTGCTGCTTGTTGGTATTCTGACCATTTTGTTGGTACTCCACTCATTGTAGCACAGCTATTACAGTGGGTGTTTTAAGTTGGTTGTTGGCCTGAGTGCCTTGTTTTTTGAGCTCTCCTTCTGCACACTCGGTTGCATTAGGATTTTTGAGCTGTTTTTGACTCACCTCAACCCACAGAGTTTCGACACCATCTCTCACCATTGAGTCCCCGAGACATTCTCGGCGCCTCAGGGGCGAGCCCCCACAGCACGGTTCACTTGACACCACATGTCATCGCCACAGATCATCCTCACTTGATACCACTTATCACAGATCTAGGGCCTTGTCACTTGACTCCACTCGTCAACGGCATAGGAATCCGTCACCAGATATTGACGCCCCTTACTTTACCTCCAATTCTGAAGAAGAGTTTGAGAACCCCATTTACACTGCCCCTACTAGCCCCATGGCTGGCGCGACTTCCACTCCTTTTGTTGTAGGGACCATTGGTGGCACATCCACCACTACACCAGTTACCACACCTGCTCTGGGAATGCCCTTGATGGGGGCCACATCCACCATCCCGGTCACCATTCCCATTCCCGTAGCTGGAATACATACCACCACTCCACCAGTGACTCACACTACCCATGGTGGTGCAGGCCCATCCTATACTACCTTAGTTCCCCCACTTGGGGGCAACATTCCCAACCCTGCCCCTCTACTTGGGGGCATGGGCCCCAACTTGGTCCAACCCACTCCTGTGTCACATCCTTCTTCTAGTCTTCCATTCATGGCTCGCCTCAACCTACCTGATCTAGCCAGACTGACCAACGATCCTATCCGAAACGACCCTGCATGGCCTCACATGCCTACCAAGCTCCTCTCTGACATCCCTAAGTTCGAGGGCAAGGCAGGAGAGGACCCACAAAACCATATCATGTCCTTCCATCTATGGTGTTCCTCCAACTCCATAGTGGACGACTCTATTCACCTCCGTCTGTTACAGCATACCTTCACTAGCTCTGCAGCCAAGTCGTATATCGAGCAACCCCACGGGACCCATGCCACCTTCACTTCCTTTGCCTCGACCTTCCTACAGTTCTTCCAGTTACCTGTCCGCTATGACGCGAGCGTCAAGATCCTCCTATCCTGCAGACAAAACACGGCTACCCACATCACGGACCACATTCATGAGTGGCGTAGACACCGTAGCTTATGCAAGATCAAATTAGACAACCGTATCTTCCTAGATTGGTTCCTCAAGTCCCTTCTTCCTGTCATCGCTAAGGATGTAGCTTCCGAAAGACCCCAGTCTGAAGAAGAGGCCATCCTTAAGGCACAGCAGTTCGGCCTCATTTACGCCCAGTCGGGTTACCTGTATACCATTATACCTGACGCCCCTCGCGGTGAGTCCTCCCAGCACGATGCGTCGGGGGCATCCCATGCTGCAGACGACATCATTGGCTGTGTTTCTTCGCATCCCCAACCCTTTTCTATAGCACGTCCTACCCCGGGCCCCGACCTTTCGCGGGCCACCTCACAGTCCGGGGCTATCAACTCATATGCTCCTATGACACATCACCATCACTCCCATGGACCCACTTGTCCCCCTCAGTGCTTCGGTCATGCGCCCCCTACTTATAACCCCCGGGTCGCACCTCAGCCCTATTACCACCAGAAGGCTACACCAGTTCCTATGCCTTCTCAGGCCCAACCCGCTTATTACCACCAGCAGGATGCACCAGCTCCTGCTCCTTCCCAAGCCCAACAAGCTTATTATCCGCCATAAGTGGCCCCTGCGGCACACCCACAACCTGCTCCGCAGACATATTAGCAACCTCCTCAAGGTGCCGCACCTGCGTAGCCTCCACCTACATACCATCCACCATAGCCTACTCCCGCACCTGCACAACCTCAAAACCCACCTGCTGCTCAAGGGCAAGTTTACGCCCAAAACAGCTCGCAGCAAAACCAAAATAACCAGCGCAACCAGGGCCAACAAAACCATGGCAAGGGCCGTAATCATGGGAATAACCAACCTACAGACCAAGGTCGTCAACCGCCTAATCCCCCAGACAACAATAATGCGGCCCCCGCTAACCAAAACCCTGATCGCCCGCCCAAACAGGCTAAAAACCCTAATTTGCAAACGAACCATCCTTGTTCTATCTACGGGGTCTATGGCCACTACACACATGCTTGCCCACATTTGGAGCGAGCTCGGCAACTTTGGGTTGATGAAGCCCATCGCCAAGGGCATGCAGCTCCTCAAGCACCGTCCAACCCCCCGCAACCTCAGCAACCACCTTTGGTGCTGCAAAATCCCTTACCAACTCAAGGCGTAGTAAATACTCAGTCGTTGGCCCCACCTCAAGCCAACGCACAACCTCAACAACAAATCACTTACGCCGCCCCTGATCAACCCATGTTTGACTCAGGGACCCACCACTTGTTGATGATGTCTTCCACTGATGTCAACCTCCAGACTCACCGAAACCAATATGGCTCCACCTCTGAAACCTCTCCCACTGATAAAACCACTAACGCTCATCCCACTGATCAGGCGTTACGTATCCCTCCACCTCCAATAGATGGCGCTTCCAAAGCCCATCGTTTACCACTTCACCGTATCAACAACAACCCTAATGCGCGCGCTGCATCAAACTACAACATCGTAGACGACTTAGCCCAATCCCCCACAGCCATGTCTACGTTAGAAGTCTTGAAGAACTGCCCTTCCCAGCGCAAGACTTTACTCTCAGCCATTGGGGCTATTGACCCAAATGATTCGAATTTGATGGCATTTGATTTGGACCAGTCCGAACCACCCCTGCCTTCCACCTTAGCATTCCAAGTTTCTGTTTCCGTTCAGAATCTTGTCATCCATCGATGCATCATCGATGAAGGTGCCTCCACATGCGTTATGTCTACATTCGTATGGCAGAAGTTGGGATCCCCTACCCTCCAGTAGTCCACCACTGCATTACGCGCCTACGATGGTCGGTCGGCCCAGCCCCAAGGCCTCCTACCCAATGTCCCCATCCAGTTAGGTGGAAAAACCGTACTTATCGACATCGAGGTAATTAATGCCCAATTGGATTATAACCTTTTACTTGGTCGCAATTACATGTATGCCATGCGGGCGGTCACCTCTTCCATTTTTTGCACCATGATGTTCCCCCATGAGGGACGCGTGGTCAAGGTTGACCAGCTCACCTACTATGATCCCAGTGCTTTCGCGGCACTCGAAAATGTTCTCCCCATGGTTGAACAACCTGTTTCTCGTGCCACCACCTCGTTTGTTTCCTCTACGGGGCCTGGAGTTTACTCAGACGCGCCGATGACCTCCACCTTCCAATCCATTCCTCCCCCGTCATCTACGCTCGAAGTGTCTGACTTATGTACCTTGTCCCACGATAACCAAACACCTAACAATCAACCACCCTTTTTGCCTAAACCACCATTGGTACCTAGCCACATTGGTGTTACACCTATCCATACAACCCCCTTCCTAGTCCCTCCATCGGGAGTAGTAAGCGCCCCGGTTATGGCTACCCTTAGCCTCCCGAGGTTAACCTTGGGATTACCCATCTGGTACCTTTCGCCTCCCGTTTCCCCGCCAACACCAAGCGTCGTCCTCCAACCAGTGCAACCCATGGCTACTACCACTCAGCCACCCCCCGATGTCGCTACCCCTTCGTCCTCCACGAATCCCCCTCCTACTCCCAAATCCACTGGGGGCAGAGGACCCCAACCTTACACTGCTATACCACCTCCCAAGACAGTAAAAAACCCCCCTGTGTTTCGTGCTCCTCCCAAATGCTCGTTGTGCGATGAGTTAGGCCATGCGACTCATCAGTGCCCATAGTTACTGGCATTGCAGAAACACATGCAGATGCTCGACGACGACCCCAACATCCCAGTTGTCGAACTAAACCCCACCCCCAAGCCTAAAGATAAATCCTTGCGTACCAACCACCCCTATGCCATATGCGGTGTCTATGGGCATTACTCACATCATTGTCCCGATCTCCCGGATTATAGAGCGGCTCTCTATGAGATGAACAATTTGGATATTGAGACGGCACCACCCACCATTGAGGAGATCCACTCTCCGGTCTCCTCCCCTTTAGGAGAGGTTAATACCATTTATATGATCTCTTCAACCACTACCCCCTCGTCAACCGATTTGACGATGCCAACTTTCCGTACTGATGAGGAGATTCTCGAGGCTCTCACTGCCCCGGATTATCCCTTGGATGACATGCACCACCGTTCCTATTTCATCCCCGAAAATCCTCCTCTAACACAGCTACCCAATTCACCGTTGAGTCCAAAGACTTTCTCCCCACCAAGGTCGACTGGTTTAAGGACCCTATTCCTGCTCCGGATGCCTTTGAGGAAGGTAACATGGCCAATATTTCACCCGTCATCCAACTTGACATCGCTGCACCAGGAGATACACCTGAACTCATAACTTTAGGAGCCTCCTGCAGTGAGCATGAGATTGAGGAGTACAAAAAACTCTTCCAAGAGTTCCGTGATGTCTTTGCCTGGTCATATACCGAAATGCCTGGTCTGGACCCCATTATCATAGAGCACCACCTTGACACCTCTGAGTTAAGGGGCATAATAGATTACATAGACCCTGGGATAGGGGGCATGATCAATCATTTTGAACCTTCCCCATCACATCTATCTCAGCACGTCAATGAACCCATCATTCCAACCTCCACATATGTGATCCACAATCACAAACCCCATGCACATTGCATGGGGGCAGGTCATTAACCCTACTCACTTTTTCACACTTGTGATCTCAACCAGTTTTTGAGGTCACATATCACTTGTATATTTGATTTTATACACCTAGTAATTTCCTTTAACCATTCCGGAGTCCTTATGACCTCCGTATTTCGCACCATTTGCACCGCCGGATTAAGATTTATGTGCTCGTGATGATGCTTGAGATCCTTTCTCGCTCTCACCCTCAGATTTTTCGGGTCTTTTTTCCAAAATGCCCCCCACCTCGGTTTGCGTGCCACATCGGTCGTTATCCATTTTTTACGCTCTTTATATCGCCGGATTCATTTTTCCAAGCTCGTGATGATGCTTGAGATCATTTATCGCTCTCACCCAGTATAGTTTCAACATTATGTCCCGACACCTTGTTGCCTCGGTTTGCAAGCCACATCGACCGCCATCGGATTGTTCCACATGTTTACATGAGCCATTCACTCCTGTCATACTGCAAATATTTCATTATTTTGCCACCATTCATTACCCTGCAAGGAGGCCCACCAGTGTTCCCCCCCACCCTTGTCCTTGGTCATCATAAATGTCCCTTGATTGAACACTTCCTCCTTGCCTGGCCATTCCTTTTTGTTCGGTATAATTTTATCCCTTTTTCGGGCCGGACAAGTCCTTTATGAAAAAGGTCCTTAGGGAGTTTCTGTTAAGCTCTTTTCTGACTCCTAAAACAATGAAAAGATCGCCGAGCAATCTTGCTTCCTTTCATGCTCGTTAAAGTACCTGAAAGGGCGTCTATCTGGTATAAGTTTAACCCTTTTCCAGACCTGGTAGACTAATTACGAAAAAGGAATACTCTAGTCACACCGGCTAGAAGAGTTCTTCATTGCATCCTTTTATGCTTCTTTGGGCCTTGGAGACTAAACATACGAAAAAGCAACCCCCTGGAGTCTTCTTATTTTCTTTCAGACTCTCTAAATTTGAAAGCAACCATGAGCACGAACTGTCCTGGGCTTGTAAAATCCACATGACAGCACCATTCCATTACTTCAGAGTCTGCTTATCGCTTCCAAACTCCTTAAAATTGAAAGCAACCACGAGCATGAACTGTCCTGGGCTCGTTTCAATCCACATGACAGTACCATTTTACACACACTTCTTCTAGTTCCTTAACCCATGAAGAAGTCATCCCGTGCCTCTAGGCATTATGATCAATCATCTCGGCAGCACCCCCAATTAGGTCGCCTTTTTTTAGAGTATTCTGCAGTCTCCTGCCATGTCATACCAGCTTGAGTCTCCCTCAGATCAGTTACCATCTTTGATCCAATACAACTATAATCCCTGTTCCCTCAGTCAGTTTCATATGCTGCCCAATCATCCATGCCATCATACTCTGAACAAAGGAAGTTTGAGTCCACCACCTCTACTTGCCCAGTTATTTCCCCCCAGTTTGTCAGTCCTGCCATAAGTACTATCACATTTCGGTTCTCCGCCTCGCGCTCCTGTCAAGGAAACATCATTGCCTTGATAGTTGTAGGTCTCCCTATGTCGACGACAGCCCCTCTATTCCATAGGATAGACCCAGAGGACCCTGTGCCTTGGACCCATCACCATCTGTGGTGAGTGCCTACGGACCGTTTTGGGAGGAGTCATCATTGCCTCTCCGAATGGTTGTTTCTCACATGCTCAACTTCAGCACCTTGATCTCATCGTTGAGAATCGCACAGGATTTACATCCCTACCATTATTTGTCGAAGACCCCGGATTTCCCCCGACTCTAGCACATTGGTGAGTCACTTCGGAACACCTAGTTATATGTTCGCGTGGATGTCCGGGCTGCGTTGGCGATTGTATTCGGAAGCCATCCAGTTCCATGCTTCCTTGAGTACCCAGTTCAGTATACCATTGCGAGTGTACCCCTTGTCACTCTGATCCAGCAGCTCATCAGTTCCTTTGGTACCACACTCAGTAGCACTGTCGTCATTCCAGTGTATTAGTTCTTCAATTCAGACATGGTCAGCCCAGCAGTATGTCCCAGATTTGTGTCCCCTCTGGACCCTTATGATGTACACAGTGGTTCTCTATGTATCTTACAGGTCCCTCTTTTCGGGCCTCACAGTTCCTTTTATGTATCTTGATACGAGCATGGGTATGCCCGCCTCGTCCATATATTGAGATTATTCCTCAGTCAGTATTTGAGGTCATGTCTATGTCCGGTCCCCATCTTTTGGACCCCATTGTTATTTTTGTACAAGCATGGGTATGCCCGCCTCATCCATATGATCAGATGATTCCTCATCCATTATTGAGGTTATGTACTTTTAGTTCTTGCAGTTTGTTCGAGATCGTTGTTCCGGGCTTCAGTTTGTTTCTTCTCTTCTCCATACCCCAGGAAAACCATCTATGACTTATGATGTCCATCGGCCATACGATGAGCTCCTGCCCTCGCACATCAGGGGGCAATCTGTTAACACCCAAAAAGTGTTCACTACCTCATCTACCTCATTACATGGCTCATTTGTCCATTTTCCTACCATATTTCCCTTAAAAACCCTAAAAATCCCACTAAAAAGCCTCCAAAAGGCCTAAAATGCCTCCAAAAGGCCACAAAACCATCAAAATAGCCTCAAAAAGGCTAAAAAAACCCTTTTTCCTCCAAAAAATATCCAAAATTCCTCTAAAATAGCAAAAATCCCCTAAAAAGGGAATAAAAAATATAAAATAATGAGGAAAATGAGGAAAAAACCCTATACAGCTGCCCTAAACCATATGGTTCCCAAAACCATGGGCCAGCACTCCACCACCAAAAAACTATAAATAGGTGATGGAGATCCCTTATTCCATATCCACAATCAAGTATACCCTTACTCTGCCAAAATCTCTCTTGAAACCATAGCTCACCATTAAGCCACTTTCACCTTAAGAGCCCCTTTTAGCCCATTCCCACCATTGGAGAAAGAGAATGAGCACATTGGAGCTTGGAGCAACCCTCTTGGACATTGCAAGAGCTTCACCAACCTTCACATTGGAGGTAATATTAATACAAAAACCATTATTTACATTTTGTTGTTTATGTTTCATGCACATGTTTTAGAGTAGTTTACATTTCTGTTTTAGCTTAATCATTTCCATTTACTGAACTGCTATTAAGGAGTCCATTCTCCTTAGTAGGTGCTCATTTGCACAAGCTAGGGGTAAAACCCTAGCTACACTTTACAGGGCGCATTTTGGCATCCAGAAGTGTTCTAAAATCAGTCCGCAAGTTAATTTCAAGCTGCCATGGATCAGCCACATCAGATATCAGAGCTTAGGGAGCTCATAGCTTCATGAGATGAGCCTTCCAATATAAGTTTTCAAACTTGTTTTGCAGGTACAACTTCATGGGTTCAATTTCAGGTCCTCTTCTTACACCATTCAACTATGATGAATGGAAGCCAAAGATAAGTGCATATATGAAGAGTCAAGATCCCTTTGATGTGTCTATTTGAGCTATTGCAGAGCTTGAATACTCAGAAGAGAAATATGGTTGGCTAAATGATTGTGATAGAGCGTTTGGAGTCATGTGTCTAGCTTTTTCTGCATGCATGCACTACCTTATTGATTCTATTGAATACCCAAAGGATCTATGGATCAAATTGGATAGATTCCTTGGAAAGCACAATGAGGGTCATATCATCAATATGGAGAGAAATTCTGACAACTCCTCATATGTTCTTCCTCCTCCAATCTCGGCCTCAACCCTCTCTAAAGAAGTTGTTCTTGAAGAAAAAGAAATTGCAGAAATTTCTTCACAATTAGTTCTTGTTGATGATGATCTCCTTGATTCAAATGCTTCTTGCCATGAAGCAGTAACCGAAGAGACTTCTTCTATGGCTCTAGAAGTTGAGAAATTAGACCTCTCTCCTTCATATGTGGCTGTTGATAATGAAGAAAGATCAACTAATAGAACTACCATTGTTGAAAAAGTTTCCATCCATTCACAGTTATATTTTGATCTTGAGAATGATAAGCTAGTCTTTAATGATTCTGTGCATACATCACAAGCTAATGGTGTGCAATATGCTGATATGTTGAATGATTTGAAGGCTATTTCAGATTTCAAGAGTGCTCCATTTGCACTCAACTATTGTGATCTCATGCTTTCTACCCATTCCTACAGGATGACTAGTGCATGTCCTCAAAGTCTCATTGAAGATGGAGACATTTCCATCACATTGGCATATTTTCTTGGAGCTGATTTAACTTCCTATGATTTGAAGGTTCTGTTTCAAGACAAATCAGATCTGATAGGAGCTGAAAATTTTAAGTTCCAAAATGGTCTGCATATTCATGGTTTTGTTCAGTTCAAAAGCAAGCTCAAAGAGTTTCCATATTTTCTTGCATCCACTGAAGGAGAATTCAAGCACATGTTCTTCAAGCATGATCCACTTCTTCCCAAGAGGAATATACTTCCAGACATTTGACCAAGTTCACACCTACTTGAGTTTGGAGCAGCAACAATTTTTGGTGTGCACATGTCCATTTTGAGGGAAGGTTTTTCCCATGAGGTTTTCCTTCTATCCTTTTTTTTTTTTTGGACCGGCAGTACTGTATAGGGTGACCAAGTCTTGTTACTGGGCGCTTAGTATTTCATTTTATTTTAGTTAGACCATAAAGTCAGATTTATGGGGGGGTGTTGGAATAATTAAATCCTTCTAGATGTCATTTAATACATTGGTAGATCAATTTAATCATTTATGATTAAATTCCTACGTATTAGCCTAGATTACTACTAATTGAGGCTTTGTGTAGACCACAAGCCATCTATGGGGGGGATCACAGACTCCAAGGTGTGAAGCACAAGCTACTTGGACCACTTGGGTGCATTTCTAACTAATTCTGGATAAGATTTGTTGAGAAAGGTGCTGTTATCACCTAAACTGTAGTTACCCCTATGGATGGATCCAGTCATGGATGGCAATAGGGAAGGGCAACTCAAAAGGTGCAACCACGATCACCTCGACCTCCAATATGTATGGTTGTCACGCCAATCGAGGCAACCTTCGCTTTATGTTATCTAGCCCATACAACAAAGGGGGAGACCCGATCTACTCCCGATAGGAGAGATCAAAACCAAGACACCAAATCAGGGTATTTCTAAGTGAAGTTAGGTGTATGGTTTATCCTAGACCTAAAGATGAAGTCACAAGCCAAGTGAGGGGTTCAATAGGTATAGCTTTGGTTCATAGTTGATGTGAGAGTGACTTAGAATGTTTAAAGTGAGATCTAGGGCTAGTGTACTAGTTCAATGTCAAAAGATCCACTGCCTTGGGAACCGTGTCCAATGCAGGATAGTTAAGGTTTGTATTGGGGCTAACTAGTACATGAGACAGGCTTGACCATGGTTCGTGATGTCTTCAAAGGTGTAGTCTACCATGCATAGGTCAAAACACAAGTCAATCCAACAATCTAGGAGAGTTGAAATACCTTGTAGAGAAACCAGTGCCTTGGGAATTGTGAAGTGGAGTCAAAGTAGGGTTGACTTATGGTTTAGGACTCCTACAACATGAGATAAGTGGGAAATATAGGTCTTGATGGTTGAATGTGTCTAGATCTAGGTTTGACCCAAGTGGACCACAATCCCTTAAAACAAGGAATGCAGTCCCCAAGGCAAGATTTGACAAAGTGACAGTCTAGACCTAGGTTTTGAATTATTCCGGTTTCAGATCTGCAATAATCTCAAGTACCCAGTTCCTAGAAGTGAGTGAACTCACTTCTCCAAGGTGGTGCGACTTTACCCAAGGAGGCTTAAATTGGGGTTTAAGTGGGTCAAGACAAGTCGGATGGCACCCAAATTTTAGATCCGGGTAGATCAGTCAAGTAGGAGTATGGATCTATAATTTCGTGGCAATCCACCGGTTAGATCTTAGTAGATCTGAGTTTAAGTGTTCCAAGTGGTCCAAAATGGGGATTAAATCCCTTAAAATGTGGAATGGGACCCACAAGGTCAAATTCAGAAAAGTGACAACCTGGGTGTATGTTATTTGATGTGTAGATGTCAAATCAAGTGGAATCTCAAACACCCACCACCTAGATCTAGGTCAACTTGCCCAACTAGAGAAGTGCGCCTTGCTTGGGAGAGGCTAAGTTGGCCTGGGAAGGGGATCAAATGGAAGCCAATCCTCACCAAACTATAGATCCGGGATGCCGTGGATGCTATAGAGGTGGGTTCTTAATATTATGCCCAACAACCCAATAGATCTAAGTAGATCTGAGAAAATGTAAAAGAGGGTTTTAAGATACTTAGGGTTTTAACAATTTATGAGTTATGTCAATGGATTGGATAAAGGAAAGAGAAACAAACCTGTGGATCTTACCTGGGTAACCTTGTAGATGCCTTGATGATGATGATCTATGCAATCCCGATCAATTTGGAAGCTTTGAGGTAGTTTCTATGCAAATCGATTTTGTCCAAGAAGCCAATGCGCCCTCTCTCCTGCACAACAAACGTCAACAATATCAGATTTGATGCATCAAGAGATAAGACTAATGCCACAAAAGAAGTAACAGAAAGATAGCATAGATCACAATGATACTAATGATAACCCCCTGATACAAGCGAATGCCAAAAAAAGTCGATTTGAAGAAGCCTTGCAAAATCGCCCTTGTTGAAGTCGCCCTCCTGTAGACAAACAATGATTTCCAAAAAAGATAGATCTTGCCACAAATTTCCAAATGCTAGGTTGCAATAGACTTTCCAATCACCATCTAAGAACACCAGATGCAAAGGAGACCACAAGAATTTCCACAAGAATATTTTTCTATACCAATAATCCAAGAGCCAAAGACCCTTTACAATGAGAAGCTCTCTCCTTTAAATAGGAAGGAGAGGCACCAAAACCCTAACCACTTTTTGAATGAGTGGCTAAGATTCAAAGATACAAATGTCTAATCAATGGTTGAGATGAGCTCAACAACATAATACATGGATCACAATAAAATATAACATAAGTGGACAAAGTCGCCCTAGGAGAGGGGAATCCCACCAAATCATGATGACAAAATATCATAGGAGGCTCATGGTGGGTCCAAGGGGTAATTTTATCCCTCCTTGGTCAATCCCCATAGCACAATAACCAATAAATAATCATGAATGTACCAAATCGTGCCTCCATAGTGAAGTCGTGGTCCTCAAAAGACCTCAAAAATCCACAAAAAGTGCCATAAGTGATGGATGCGGGCCCCGATGAAGCTGAAACTGCTGGAGAAGGTGTAGAAGGTCCCGATCTATCATCACTGATCATCCCATGCCATAACTTTGCCTCAGTAGCCCAAATCGATTTCCTCAATAGCCATTTCTACCAATCCTGAAATGCCTCGGGAAACGTGAAACTGCCCAAACAGCCTCCTTGAGTGATGGCGCTGTCAAGGTGAGGGCACCAATGTGTCCGGGAGGGGGGTAATATGGTAAAAACAAGTGGCTGGACCACCCCCTCCATCATCAGCGCCCTAGGTCAACCGGATAAAAGTCATCTCTGCTCCGACAGGGCCTCCAACAGACCAAAACTACACTAGGACAGCCTACTGAGGCTAAATCATCACTGTAAGTGCCCGGAACTGAAAACAAACTGTCCCATTGGACTCAGAAGGTCCAAATCCATCCAAGATGTGTACTCATACACCATACGAATCTCTGCATGATCAAAATAAATATCCAATGTACCGGAAAAAGGCCAATAATAATGATCTGTAAATGACCAAACACTGCTGTATCCCAAGAATCATCATCATAACCCTGTAGCTGCTGCATAGAATCATCCTGTATGTGTACATAGACCATATATCATCTATCCATATCATCATAAGGTCCAAAATCTCATGTCCCATGGTCCTCCATGGTCAAACTAGGTCTAACCAAGACCAAATACAACTCAGACCATCATCCATAGCTGCTGCAAGGTGTCAAGGTTAATACATGCTCTACAACTTATTCGAATAACAATTATAACACGGAGTAATCATGACTGGCGATCTAAATCCAAATATATAGTGTCGTTAATTATTATCATTACTCAGACTAGACTTTCAGGACCATACTCACTTCATAGTTGTGATCAATTTGCTAGTGAAGGGTGAAGGCTGAAATAACTGGCTAGGCTAAGGGATGACTTGACTGACTTGACTTTGTGACACTTTGGCAAGGGAAAGGGAATACACACCATAATATATACTGAATGAGCAATAACACAGGGAATGGCGGTGTCTCACAAATGGATGAGTTGTTTAAAGAGGGTTTATTCACCTTCACAGATGCGCACAATCCATAATACAAATAAGGCCAGCAATTGTTTAGATATAACATTTAAGTTCCATTGCTTTTTGGGCCTGAAGTTTCCATAGCCTTGATCTATGTGTGTTTACAAACACATTGCATAGATTTACACTTTTTCTTTAGGCTTTCTGCTGCAGGTGTGTTTTTAAGGCACTTGTTTACCTGAGCACTTCTAGGTGTGTCATGGACAGCTTGTTTACCTAGGTATTTATTTTTCCAAAAGATATAACATTTTATTTTCATGGCCATTTTCATTTGGCATGCCTTTCATTCATGTGTGTTTAAAAACACATTGCATGAATGGGCTTTTCATACAAGATATAACATTTCATTTTTTCCAGATTTTGTATTCATGGCAGCACCAAAAGTTTCAGGTTTAGCCAACACAACTTTAGTGACTAGGGGGAATTCCAAGGAACTCCAACTCACCATAGGTAAGTTTTGTCACCAACTCAGAGCTGAGACACAATAAACAAGGAAGCTCATCCAATACAGAGGCTACAGTGGGGAAAGGTCCTCCATGCCACTAGTCAAGTAGTAAGTCAGGGTGATAATCTAAAAGGTAGGCCATGGATGGATGAAGACAATGAAATGATGGAGCCAACACTAGCAAGCCAGAGTATGGTGTAATGATCACCTCTATTCTCCCTAAGGAGGGTATGTACCAATGAGTATGAATAGTGAACTTCTAAGTCTGAGTAGGGACAATATAATATAAATAATAGGTCAACCAGGTCCATGTATCTATATGATCGCCAGATCATGACACTAAGTGCTAAGACATGCTATAAGAAAAAGTATAAAAGCAATCTAACCATAACACCATGATATACCTGCTGAGTCATATACCTGAATGCACATCAACCTGTACCATCATCTGTCCTCTGGAACTGCTGCTGTAACTCTAGGCACTACTGTCTGCTCTGTACCAATGGTATAATGGCTACATCGGTCATCTCTCTGAGTGTCCTGAAACTCAGTCATGGCATGGGGAATACAACTGCTGTCCACAATCTGATAGTGATCCAATATAGATGCTCATCTCAGCATCTCAAATGTAAGGGAACTGGCTGAATAGTGTACTGGAATGAGAAAAATAATGTATGGTAGCCCGGCTACTATATATGTGATAACAGGTGCTTTCCTAAGATTTACTGCTTTTTACAGCTTTTTCCCCTTTGGGGAAAAGTTAGTCACCTAGGAAACTTGTTTCTTGCACCCATGACACTCCACAATGTTTCCTCTTCTCAAATTTCGTATTTGGCATTGTTTTTATCTATATTTCACCTTCAGCTCACTAATTTAGCAATTTGTGAGCTTTTGGGCTGATTTGGAAAGTCAACTTTCCACCTAGGGGGGATGGGAATATTTAGCAAGTCTGATTAATTGGAGATTCTTTTGGCATCTTCAACCATTCGAAATACTGATGCAAATTTATTTAATAACAGCCTATTACATTCATATGTAGGCTGATGTAATTATTATTCATGAGAAGTAATACAGAAATCTACTCTTGTGCATAATTTTTGTGCTTTTGACTAGTTGTGTGAGATTTTTCATATGAGAGAGTGTAATTTCTTGAATATTTCTTGGATGTGATCTGATTTTCACACAAAAACCATATTCGGTTGGATGCAACAACCGTATCCAGTTGGATGTTCATAGTCGAATCTGACTCTCATTGAATGATAAGTAGAATAATATATATTAAATGATAGGATAAAAGATAATATGTTACAATGATGGCCCTGCCTTAAATATGGCTCAGGAATTTGATGTTGAGGAGACACCTCATTTCATAACCTAACTTTAGTTGACCTAATTATTAATTATTTAATTATTATCTTATTTATGTTCGTAGCATTGCCACTCTCTTAGAAAGGCTTTGTCCTCAAAGCCTTATAATTTTGTCGCATTGTTCTTTGCGATATCATGGCTAACGAAACATGTCAATACGAACTGCTAAGTGTAGAGCATAACTTTCAATATGTGGATGGGTCAATCCATCCCAAATTGATTTGTTGCTGACTATTGGGATTCCCTACTGATCTGTTGTCAAGAGCTTTGATCACATTAGTACCATTATCTTTCGACATTTCCCACTTTTCAGAATATCGGTTTTTATGGTTGGGGTGTCGATATAGAGGGGACGCGGTTGAATGGAAAAGTGTGGAAGCAACACAGAATGGAGTAGCCGATGGAGCGTGTAGCACTGGTGTGGTCAAAGACCATGTAATTCAAGGAATCCTTGAAATAAATCAGACAAGGTCTGAAAAATATTTCCAAAGGCAAGATCAGAGTGGCTCTGATACCAAACGCAACAATTGTATTCGGTTGGATGCAACAACCGTATTTGGTTGGATGGTAATAGTCGAATCCGACTCTCATTGAATGATAAATAGAATAATATATATTAGATGATAGGATAAAAGATAATATGTTACAATGATGGCCCTGCCTTAAATATGGCTCAGGCATTTGATGTTGAGGAGACGCCTCATTTCATAACCTAACTTTAGTTAACCTAATTATTAATTATTTAATTATTATCTGATTTTATGTTCGTAGCATACACAGAATTCATTTTTAAATGATTTAAGGTCTGTACATATTGCAAGAAGATTTAACCTATAAGCTAGTTGTGTCTATCCTATATACATGAACACAAAGTTCCTCTCATACAACACCCACAAAAACACTCATAACTGTAGAAATAACACCATACTGTAAAATTAGTCACAGCAAATCTAATGAAAAAGTAAATCAATCACAACAGATGAACATAGAAAATATGGTGTAAAACTGTGCAAAACATGCAGCAATGCTCAATATCCCAATAAGGGTGAATAATTACAATACAATCTAACTATGTGAGTGAGCAATTCGAATTGACTAAGTAGGCCATTCGAATCACTGAATGGAGTAGCTTGACTCCAACTAGGAGTCCTCATCATCAATCGGTGGTGCTCATCAATGCACAAGAACCAATCATCCAGGTGTCAATCTGAGTCTAACTGAGTGTAACAAGTGTAACTGAAGTGTGTAGCACTGATTAAGGGAAGGAGGCTCAGTGGGGGGCGCATGGGAGGCTAACTGAAGTCAGAACAAGTCATCTAGTCAATCTGGAGGTCCAACGGAAGTGAAACAGTCAGTCGGGAGTGAAACTAGCCTCAAATCAGGGAGAATCAGAGCTAACTGAATGTAACTGAAGTGGAACTGCAGTGGTAGGTGAGAAAGTGTGCCCTTCTCTGGCAGTAGGTGAGAAGTTGGTGCCTTTCAGACTAGGAGGGCTAAAGAACTGAAGTAAGTGGCTCTCGGGTGCTAGAAAGAGGTGGCTAAGGTGCTGGAGGCATCAACCTGGTGACTGGGATGCATGCAAACCCTAGAATTTGCATGCAAACCCTAATTGCATGCAAGATCCTGAAAAAGATGATGTGGATATCCGAACACCCCCCCTCAAGCTAGAATATGATGTGCAAAAAAAGAATAATGTGGGGCCCTGGTAACTAAGACCAAAGGTCACCCCAATACAATAATAATCCAAACTAATAACAGTAAATAAACCGAGGAAATGGGGAAAACCTCATGGGAAAAATACCCCCCCTCAAAATGAACTGTAACACACCAAAAGATTTAACTGCTCGAAACTCAAATAGATATGTCTGGAGGTATCTTACTCTTGGGAGTAAATGGATTATGCTCCAAAAACATGTGCTTGAATTCTCCATCAGTGGATGCAAGCGAATGCGGAGACTTTATGAACTTGCTCTTCATACCAAAAATGGTGAGAACAAATCTGAAAATATCAGGATGATCCTGGAACCTGTGATTCGAACCAAGTGAGGTAGGAATAGCTCCAATCGGATAAAATAGATCTTAAAACTTGAACTTCTTATCAATATAAGTTAAATCAGCTCCAAAAATAGATGAATGGTTTCTTGAGATCTCCTTTGAACCAACAAGGGTGAGATCAAAACCAAAATCAACAAAAAGTGCATGAGAATTGAACTCAAGCGAATGGTAGTGCTCTTCATCTTCATTAAAACTTTGAGAAACTTTGCAAATGATAGAACATAAGTATATAGAAGGCATGCAATCAAGGAGGGAGAATGCTTCACCTCCAAAATCAGATTTTACCTCCAAAACATCAAGTAGATCATTATTCTGCATGCCAGCAAACTCATGTGAAGGAGAGGATTCAAGAACCTCTTCGGAATCTAGAGTATGAGCTTGTTTATCTTGCTCAGAATTAGAAATAGAAGACTTTGAGAGAATGAGTGTTGAATCTACAGTTTCTTCTTCATCTTGAACAATTGTTGAGGCCAACACATGATCGGAAATAACACATAAGGAGATCTTACTGGGCTTGTTCTCCAAAAGGCTAGCATGATCCTCTTCTTCCTGCTTTCCAAATTCTCTATCAAGTTGGACCCATAGATCACTTGGATTTTCAGCAGTATTACTAAGTTAGCGCATACAATGAGACATAGCAAGACACATTGCTCCAAAAGCTCTGTCACAATCATTGAGCCAATAATTCTCCTCTTCATCGGAATCAAAATCTCTTGTATTACTAATGCACATATCAAAAAGACATTGTCTCTTTAAGAATGCAATCATCTTTGGTTTCCATTCATCATAGTTGAATGGAGTAAGAATATTTTGTGAAGAAGAAGTCTCCATCTTTGCATTAGCGAATGCACATGGAGGAAGTAGGAAACCTGCAAATCACACACCAACAAACACTATGTTTTCAGCCTTGCATGCACATGAGCGAATGCACATGAGATTTTGCATGCCACTGCTGAAATATATTGGTGAGCAAATATTGCTCTCTCTTCATGTAGAACACCTGTAGAAAAGAAATCTTGTCCCTGCCATGGCTCTGATACCATGTAAAATTAGTCACAGCAGATCTAATGAACAAGTAAATCAATCACAACAGATGAACATAGAAAATATGGTGTAAAACTGTGCAAAACATGCAACAGTGCTCATTATCCCAATAAGGGCGAATAATTACAATACAATTTGACTATGTGAGTGAGCAATTTGAATTGACTAAGTAGGCCATTCGAATCACTGAATGGAGTAGCTTGACTCCAACTAGGAGTCCTCATCATCAATCGGTGGTGCTCATCAATGCACAAGAACCAGTCATCCAGGTGTCAATCTGAGTCTAACTGAGTGTAACAAGTGTAACTGAAGTGTGTAGCACTGATTAAGGGAAGGAGGCTCAGTGGGGGGTGCATGGGAGGCTAACTGAAGTCAGAACAAGTCATCTAGTCAATCTGGAGGTCCAACGGAAGTGAAACAGTCAGTCGGGAGTGAAACTAGCCTCAAATCAGGGAGAATCGGAGCTAACTGAATGTAACTGAAGTGGAACTGCAGTGGTAGGTGAGAAAGTGCGCCCTTCTCTGGTAGTAGGTGAGAAGTGGGCGCCTTTCAGATTAGGAGGGCTAAAGAACTGAAGTAAGTGGCTCTCGAGTGCTAGAAAGAGGTGGCTAAGGTGCTGGAGGCATCAACCTGGTGACTGGGATGCATGCAAAGTGCATGCAAACCCTAATTGCATGCAAGATCCTGAAAAAGATGATGTGGATATCCGAACACATACAACACACCCAACAAACAACTTACAAACTTTAGGAACTGTCACAAACCCAATTTTTCCATATTAGTAATTTATGTGAATTTACAAAAAATTTCACAATGAACAATAGAATAGATGATGTACTAATTTAATTTAAACATGATGATGATTAATTTATAATGATCATGTTGTTATCATGCCTACTATCATTACTCTCGATAACCTTTACTTCACTTATCATTGAGTTATATTTTATATAAAGAACATTAATGAGCCATGCATTGACTCATTGACAAAAACAATTACAAGGTACACATGTGAACGAAATGCTTTAAATAAACATCCAAGCAAATATTTTAAACAAGCCAAAATAGTCATACTCACTCTAAGAGAAAGTTGAATATACACATAAGGAAGAATGCGTTAAAATATCATAAGAATTAATGCAACAAATATACAGAAGAACATATACCTAAGTACACCAATATACCGTGGTTCACCCACAACTTAAGCTACGTCCACAAAAAGGGAGAGTCAAATCTTTATTAATTTTTTCCACAAATGGCAGTCCTGCAAGCCTCTTTCATAGAACACTTTATCCAAGTATTCAATAACCTCACTCTATAGTGTTACCAAGACTACAACTTACTTGTATTGCTAAGCACTCTTAGGGTCAAAAAGTTAGAAATGTTTATACCAAAAATACCCAAGCTCTCCAACTCTCTCGTTACAATACTCAAGCATAATCCATACCCATCCGATAAGATATTTTCTCTATATGTTATCTTTTTCAAGGAAAACAAATATTTAAGGAGTCTTAAAAAGTTGGCAACTTGAACATAGGGGTTTTCCGACACATCTTAACTATCATAAGTTTGGTCTAAAATCAAACTTTTAATGGTGAGATTATTGGATCAAAGATATCATAGTAAAAACATATGTATAACGATACATACTTACATAATAAGAGTCCATCTTACACTTCCTTTTGTGTATCAGCAGAGATTCCCAATCTTTAACTTTATCATAAACAAAATCTACATAATAGGTGCACACACATATATAAAAAGGTTACCAATTATTTATTTTAACTTCATCATAAACAAAATCTACATAATAGGTACAAAACCATATATAAAAAGGTTACCAATTATTTATTTTAACTTTATCATAAACAAACTCTACATAATAGGTGCACACACATATATAAAAAGGTTACCAATTATTTATTTTAACTTCTCATAAACAAAATCTACATAATAGGTGCACAACCATATATAAAAAGGTTACCAATTATTTATTTTAGCTTTATCATAAACAAAATCTACATAATAGGTGCACACACATATATAAAAAGGTTACCAATTATTTATTTTAACTTTATCATAAACAAAATTTACATAATAGGTGCACACAGATATATAAAAAGGTTACCAATTATTTATTTTAACTTTATCATGAAAAAAATTCTACATAATAGGTACACACGTATTCATAAAGGTTACCAATACTTCATTTTAACTTTATCATAAACAAAATCTACATTTAAGTATTGTAGTAACCTAATAGGTACCCATATATATGACGGTTATCAATAATTCGTTTATAAGAGAAGGGTTGGCAATAAGAGAAGGGTTTTACATGCCAATCCGCACATTATACTATGAAAAAAATCTACACTATGACGACAAAAACTTTCTAATTATATAACCAAATCATATGGGAATAATGGTACTCAGAGATTATTAATCCTAAACTTTTCACCGCCGCCATAGTTATTCAGCATATGTTTCGAACAGTGGGTAGGTAGGGTTCGGTTTCCTAAAAAAAGAATTGCTACATTGTAAGTATTTAAACCAAGGACATTGTACACACAGCTACGGATGGGTAAGGCTATGCTCCATCGAGCAAGATTATTCAACAGGTAAGTAACTAAGATGCATGCTTTATTGCAACCAGAGTTTACAAGTAGCTGGGCTTCATTTTAATATAACGGACGAGGTCTGAATGTAGTTTGATAAGGTGCAGGGTTTTTATTACGCACTCCAATAATTGGTAATAGCAAGCTTCAAGATACGGACTATGGAATATATCAGACTTTTTGGTCAAATCGATGGCGAGTCGTATAAGGTACGGGGATCTATCCAACATTTAGATATTAATTCTAAACGTTCCACCGGAGATTTAGTTTGAAATAGAACCACGTTTCTACAGAGCTAAACTCTGATTTCTACAATTATCAGCCATAATGTAATGTCCCCTTAATTTAAGTTTAACTACCTTTTAGGATCACTAACACCAAGCTACCTATTTGTACTCCAAGCGCTCGATGCTGCTCATGATAGAGTAACATATTGTTATACATCTTAAGTATGTACGCATATGATCTCCTTAAGCCTCCAACGTAACCCACAACTTCAATGTACCTAAAATCCACATGCCTTATATAAATAACCAAAAATATGCTGATATTTTCACCAAGTGTTTTACTGAGAAGACATTCACTCACTTGAGAGCTTTTCTTGGAGTGAGTGATGGATGGTGATTGCTGCAATTTTATTGCAGGTTCAACCCCATGTCTATTTTAGAGGGAAGTTTTTATCCCATGTGGTTTTACTTCTTGTCCTCAATTTACATGGACAAATAAAATTTATGTTTGTAATGAGGTGACTTGAGCCTTTGTTGCCAAGGCCTCCCACTTTAATTTCATGAGATGTACGAAGTTCTGGTTAAGGGGGGGTGTTAGAACAGTAATCCATACTTAGTACCATAGTCCATAACCTTAGTCAATTTTATTGCCACGTGTGCATTATTACACCATAGTTTGGACTAGGTGACTTCAGTTGGTTAAATATCCACTTTTGAGAGTGTTCACACCTGTTTCTAAGCAAACCAGCTCACCCAAACTCCTATTTTGTCCACAAGTGCGCCCTCATTAAATGCAGGAGCGCTCTCCTTCCTTGAATTGGGGAATCACTTTTGACTAGGAGCACTTGGGTGGATTTCGCCCATTTTTGGCTAGATTTGGAGCATTTATTGCTTCCTTGGACTTCCCACACACCTCTATTTGCTCACCCACACATGCCTTGGCCTCATTTATGACCCAGCATGCTTCAGCCACCTTCACACCAGAATTCGTGACTGTTTGGGATGATTAGGACTGAGTTGGACCCACATAGGGGGGATTGAGGCCAATTTTGGCAATTTAGCTTGTACACTCATCTTGAGCTATCTAATACTCTCGAATTTCTCCATGATGTAATAAAATCATGTTCTAAACATTTTCACATGTTAGACAGACTGATAATGCCAAGTTTCAGTTCACATTGTGTGTAAATTTTTCTTCTTTTCAAGCTATTTTGCTGGTTATTGCAAATTATTCGATTTTGTGAGGTTCTCCATAGCTCCAAGATCTACTGTGAATCAAAATACTCACACTATTTTAAACTTTGATCACCAACTCTTAAAACCTGGAAGTACATTCTTATCTACAGAACTGTTTAGGATCAAAGGGTGTGTTAGCTAGATAATAGCTAAGTAAGCCTTGGGGTACCCATAGGACCCCTTCAACAAAAAAAGAAAGAAAAGGGTTAGCAATCATAATCATATCTACATAAAACTATACAGCTGTAAAATAAAGTCAATCTCGAATTTGATAACTAAGCGATGAATGCTTTTTAAGAAAACATTTTGGACAACAAGGATAGATGCATTTATTCAAAGGTAATTATGACAAGAATAAAGAAATTACAGTTTTACGATGATACCACACATTTAAACAATAGACGACTAATTGTGAACAAGTATGAGTTGTCATTTTAAACATAACTGCTATATTATTTAATTTATCACTAACATTCGTTCTGCATAAGAAGTTTCATCATTAATTACTGCACATAATTTCTTTTAAATTTTTGTGAAATTTTGGGGATGTTACATGTTGTATCAGAGCACAAGTTCAAACACTAGGCCTGAAGGAGGCTCAACTCGTGCAATTGAAAATTTTAAAACAGAAATACAATTACTGATTTTTGTTTAATTTGTTTTTTGTTCATCACATTTTATATTTAGTTTGCAGGTATGGAAGGACCATAAGAGTCAGCTGAGGACAGGTCCCATCATAATGAAAAAAATAATAATGAGCAAAAACATACTAATGAAGAAAACATTTATGTTGAATTAAACGATAATTCATCTGAGTTACTTAGAATAGTTAGAGATTTAAAAACTGAGATAAGAATGGTTAAGGAAGAGAATGGGCGGATTTTAAAATCTCAAGAAGAACTAAATCAGATCTTGCTAGACAAATTCTGTAATAACGAAAAATATAAAAGAACATAAATCAATTCTGAATCTAGAACCATGTCCTACCAACATAAGGGTAAGAAACTAAAATTTTATAATTATGATAGTAGCTCTTCTTCCGAAATTAATGTAAAATCACGCAGGAAGAAGCGCAAGTATTCCAGCAACAGTGGTGAAATTGAAAACTATACTAAAAAGAAGAAGTACAAACCATATGAAGAGATTTCTGAAGAGTTTAAGAAGATAAAACTCCCAACTTGTAATGGAGAAACAGAAAAGGGAGAGGAAGCCGAAGCATGGCTGTCCGGTCTGAAGAAATATTTTCAAATTTACAACTATTCACACCAGTTAAAAGCTAAGATGGAAATCTATAATTTGACTGGAAAAGACGACATCTGGTGGCAAGATTTAAAATGAGTAAAAGGCATAAAAGAAAAGTGCATGAATTGGAACACTTTTAAAAAGTACTTTAAAAATAAATTTATGTCAAAACATTCTTTTGAAGAACGAGCTAAGCAGTTCTACGATTTAAAGTTAGGGTCCATGAGCATGAATGAATTAAGCAGCAAATATCTAAGTTTATTGAGGTATGTGCCTTACATTACTGAAGAAAAAACTAAGGTAAAAATATTTATGAGATGCCTACCTTCTCATATAAGGGACAGAATTGAGTATGATGATCCTAAGATCCTTGAAGAGGCCATGAGAAAGGAAAATTTGTGTTATGAGTAGAATAGGAAAAAGGAAAGTGTACCTAGCTGGAAGGCTAAAAGGCCCAATAATTTTGAACAAAGAAAGAAAATTTTTAGTTTTAATCGAAATTTTGGAAACAGTAACTTTCGTAACTTTCCTAACAGAAAATTTCAAGGAAATAATCAAAGAAGCAATACACAGCAAAATTTTACAGCTGCAAGAAACAAAGACCTGCCTAATAATTATGTTAAAAAAATGAGTAGAAGGAACCTGTTAAATGTTGGGACTGTCAGGGACCTCAGTATGCATCAAGTTGTCCTAACAGGAAGAGAACCGTCAACAACATACATACAGTGTAGGAGGAGGCTACCGTTGGTGACTTAGTGCGAGAAATTCCCAGGATCAATGCAGCCTTGGAAAACAGACAAGTTGATCATCAAACTTCAATGGTTGTAGTAGAAGGTATGCTGAAAGATAAATCCATATCTATTTTAATTGATCCAGGAGCTAGCCTAAGTTATGTATCTCCTAATATAGTAGAAAAATGTAAACTACAAGTAGAAAAGTTTAAAAATTCTTGGTTGGTTCAGTTAGCTAGAGGAACTAAAAGGAATGTAGTTGATTATGTAAAATATTGTGATTTATTTATGAATCAATTTAGGACTCATGTTAAGCTGAATGTATTACCATTAGGTTCATACGATGTATTAATTGGTATGGATTGGATGGAAAAACATAGGGTAGTTCTAAACTGTTTTGAAAAGACCTTTACATGTTGAATGATAAAAGTGAAACAGTAACAGTAAAACTAATCCCTAGAAAAACTTCAATTAGACAGATTTCTGCTTTGCAAGTAAAAACGGTTGTTCGTAACGGATGTAAATTGTTTGATGTAAATGTAGTTAATTATGAACACACAAATAAAGACGATAAATTAAAACTTGAAGACATAACAATCCTAAGAGACTTTTCAAATGTATTCCCAGAACAAATTCCAGGATTACCTCTGAAAATAGAATTGGATTTCACCATTGAGGTAGTACCGGGTGCAGTACCGAACTCAAAATATCCTTACCGGATGAATATCCTAGAGCTTAATGAACTAAAATCACAGTTAAAAAGAATTAATTGATAAAAATTATATAAGACCAAGTGTGTCTCCTTGGGGAGCACCGGTCATTTTCGTTAAAAAGAAGGACGGTACCTTGCGTTTATGCATAGACTACCATCAGTTAAATAAAATGACCATTAAAAACATATATCCCCTGCCCCGCATAGACAATCTGTTTGATCAGTTATGCGGAGCAACGATATTTTCTAAAATAGACTTGAGATCTAGGTATCATCAAGTCAGAATTAAAGAAGAGGACATCTTTAAAATTGCTTTTAGAACCTGCTATGGGCACTACGAGTTTGTGGTGATGCCTTTTGGGCTAGCTAACGCTCCAGCAATTTTCATGTGTCTAATGAATAATGTTTTACATCAGTATTTGGATAAGTTTGTAATTTTTTTTATTGACGACATTTTAATTTATTCAAAGACTAAGGAAGAACACGATGAACACTTAAAGATAATTTTACAAGTGTTAAGAGAACATCACCTGTACACTAAATTCAACAAATGTGAATTTTTCAAACATAAAATACCGTATTTAGGTCATGTAATATCCAAGGATGGAATCGCAGTTGACCCGGATAAAATAAGAGCAATTAATGAATGGCCTGTCCCTAAGGATGTAACCGGTGTACGGTCGTTCATGGGAATTAAAAGCTACTACCGAAAATTTATTGAAGGATTCTCAAGAATCGTAAATCCCATAACCTCCATACAGAAAAAGGGGAAGAAATTTGTTTGGGATAAAAAATGTGAAGAAAGCTTCAAGAAATTGAAAGAATTATTAACTACTGCACCTATTCTAAAAATTGCAGACCCAAACAAGGACTTTGTTATATGCAATAATGCATGTAATGATGGACTTGGCAGAGTCTTAACTCAAGAAGTTCACGTAATAGCGTATGAGTCAAAAAAATTAAAAATTCATAAAAAGAACTACGCTACCTATGATTTAGAGTTGGTTGTCGTGATACATGCTTTAAAAATGTGGCGCCATCATCCAATCGGTAGAAAGTTTTCATTAATGATAGATAATAAAGGTTTAAAATACTTGTTGGATCAATCAAATCTGAATGCAAGGCAAGCTAGGTGGTTAGCTTTCCTTAGCGAATATGATTTTGAGATTCAACACATAAAAGGTAAAGAAAATAAAGTGGTTGATGCCTTGAGTAGAAATGCGAAATTAAATTTTATGGTAGCAATCAGCACTTATAACACAGATTTGAAAATCAACTTGAAGAAGGGATAAAATTTGATAAAAATTACCATAAATTAAGACAAACAGTTGCAGAAAATAATTATGAATATTTAATAATAGATTACAGTTTGAATGAGAAGTGTTTAATGTTGTATAAAAATAGACTGTATGTACCTAAAGTACCTGAAGTTAAGTTGTTGATTTAATTGAAATACATAAAAATCCTTATTCAGGACATCCTAGTTACCAAAAGATGATAACAATGATGAGAAAAGATTACTTTTGGACAAATATGAAGAATGAGGTGGTTGACTGCATAGCTAGGTGCATTGAAGGTTAGCAACTTAAAGCTGAGCATCAACACCCAGTTGGTTTATTATAGCCATTACCAATTCCAGATTGGAAGTGGGAAATAATCAGCATTGATTTTATAATTGGTTTATCTAAAAATCAAAATCAAAATGATTCTATAATGGTAGTTGTGGATAAGCTTAGCAACCCATTTTACACCTGTTAAAACCACATACAAGGATGCTAACTTTGTTGAAATTTTTATTAATCAAAATTTTCGTTTGCATGGAATTCCTAAAGTTATAATATCTGATAGAGACTCTAAATTACGGATGAACAGACATAAATAGTAAATTAGATTCTTGAGTATATGTTAAGAATGTATGTTAGAGACCAGCCAGGTAAATGGGAGGGTTATCTGCACTTAGTTGAATTCGCTTCTAATAATTATTATCAAGTTTCAGCTAAACTTAGCCCATTTTAAATTATATAGGGTAGAAAATGTAATACTCCTATTTCATGGAGTAATCTAGTAGACAGGTTGATGTTAGGACCTGAGTTGTTAAAAGAAATGGAACTAACAGTGAAACAGGTACAAGGCAATCTAAAAATTGCACAAGATAGGAAGAAGAGCCATGCAGATCTCAAAAGAACTCAAAAAGAGTTTCAGGTTGCTGAGCATGTTTTAATCAAGGTAAAACCCAAAAAGAGATCTTTAAAGTTAGGGAGTTGTGCTAAGTTAGCACCAAGGTATTGTGGACCCTTTGAAATATCGTTAAGGGTTGGACCAGTGGCATATCAGTTGGCTTTGCCACCAAATATTAAAGTACATAATGTCTTTCATATTTCTATGTTGAAAAAGTACGTACATGATGTTACTCATGTGATCAATTGGAATGATGTGCAGTTGGAACCCAAAGGATATTTTTTGGTGGAATCGGATTGTATCCTTGACAAGAGGGAAATTTTACTTCAGAACCGCACCATCGGACAAGTAAAGGTGCAATGGAAGCACCTTAGTCCAGATGAAGCAACCTGGGAATTGGAGATTTATATGTGGGAGGCATATCCAATTCTGTTCCAGGAAGGCTTAGAGGATGATGAATAAAGAAACATCGAGGACGATGTTGAAATTTCAGAGGGGGTGTATGTCACATACCCAAAAATATGAATAATTTATGTTGTGAGAAAACATTATGTTATAAGTTATTGTAAAGTTTTTATGATTATTGACCAAGTGGGGTCAAGGATGACTGTAATTAATTACTCTAATATTTTTTATTTTTAATAAATAAAATAGGTGACAAATATCCAAAGGAGACTGTTTAAGAGTGTTCACTCACCCACTAGGATGAATGAACTGGGGTGGAGAGAAAATGGACAAGTGGCAGCTTCTTCATTCACTTCTAGATGTTGCAGGTGGAAACTTCCCTATTTTTTTGGTCATGTTCCCCAGGAAAGTGGAATAGAGTAGGTGGCTCAATAATTATTGAAAAACTGATGAAAGACCTAGGCACAATATACACCTATCGAATTGAGCAGGTGGCTCACTAATTCTTCCTCCTTGTGACATTCTGAGTTATCAGAGAAAAGGTGAGAGTGCACAAGAGATTCGATGACAGGAAGGCTAGGATGAATGCTAGAGTAAGTCTGTAGCTGAAAGAATACTGCTGAGTGAGGCTGCTATACTGTTGATTGCAGAAAGATAAGAATACTATTGAATGCAGAGATCATACTGTTGAATGAAAAAGTTATATTGTTGAGCACATAAACCATTACTACTAAGTTGCAAAAGGATAAGCTTGCCTCCACACAGTATCTTCGTCTTGGAGGTTCATTGAATAGGATCGAGGGTCCCAAGGCAAGTAACATTGGTTGTCTCCAGGAAAAGGTTGGGTGGAACGGGCTCCTTTGGGTGTTTTTTCCCCCTATACAGTTATCAGGTTCTTCCTTGTTTCAGTTATTTAATCATTGTTTGATAGTTTATTTCTGAAAGTGATATTTTACTTATCTGCCAGATTAGAAATACTAAACTATTGGTTTATTTCTAAATGAATGAATGAATGATTGAATAAAATTCTTCTCTGTATTTTTCCACTCACATTTAGTGACAGACTCTAGTACAGGAAGATTTGTTTAAATAGGCAGATTCGAATGATCCCATATAAATAGTTTGAAAATGTTTCGAAGAGCTTTTCAGATGGATCTCTATAAAATGATAGATAAATATATTTTCTTAGAAGAATGCATACTGTTCAAATTCCTAGAATGCATCTTTGTCTTATAACATTTCTAAGTTTTGATACAGTAAGTAGGGTTCCTTTCTCATGATGGAATAGTTTTCATATCAGAATGTTGTTTTTTTATTATATATAATTATTCAGGATAAATGATAAACAATCAATATTAAAAACCTAGCTGAAAAATTCACATTATCTCATCATAGACCTTTACACAAAAATTACTTTAATAAAACCAAGATACTTCTATTTATGATATTAAGTTATACAATAACCGATTCATCAAGAATTTACAATCATGTAAATAGAAGCATTATATTCCTATCAAACTATACAGGACAAATATAAAATAAACAAGTATAATGTACAGAGTTCATGTCTTCCTGATAGAAGAACGATATTTAAATATCTCTTGAACTTCCTAGATGAACTATACAAATATCCCGTTTTATAAACTAGGTACCGCATAAACCTCCAACTCGAAACAAATTTCCGGAACAAATGCATTCACAACTAACACAACTAATAAATTATTGATACTGCTTGAGATGCTTTATATTTATGTAAACAAACAACTTATCGAGTTTAAAAAATAGTCCAGGGGCTAACCCTATTCACAACTAATAACATTATCCACTATGTCAAGGTTCGAACCCTGTAGACTTCACAATTTGTAAAATAGTTGAACATTGGAATTTCAATAACCCTATAACGAGTTAAAACTGCAACTAGGTATTTAAAATTATCAACGATTATTATAGTATCAAATGGAAGTAACGTTGTAATTATATATCAAAGGTTCATTGTAATACAAGCACATCATTGGATAGAGCTTGATGTCCTCCATCGAAGGCATCGTTTCCATAACAATCAACGGGCATCAAATGAATTCATTCAAAAAAATGGTTAAGGGTTTGAGTCTCATGAAGTATCTCACCCAGCCATAAATTATGTATAAAATAATTGTATAAAACAATATTTATATATTGGATAGGGTTTAGGGTTTTAAAACCTTGTAGGAAACCAAACTAATAACAATGCAAACTCTGAAATCAGAACAGTAGATTTTAAACGCGGAATTTCAGTTAGGGATTGGCCCAAAGCATTTACTTTTCATCAGTTAAACTATCGAATCAAACTATTTTCATCTACCTCATACATTTCGTATTCCAAATGAGAATTCCAAACCAAAGTAAATCTAGACGCATTGTTTTTCAGTGGCACGGAGTTTCTATGGGGGCTAGCTATACGCCCAAAACAAAGAGACCAAACTTACATTTTTCGGGTTTGAAACATACCAAGACTTTACAATTCGATTGCAAGCAAACATAGAATCTTCTCATTTATTTTAAACCAAAACAGAGAGCACAAAAGCCATGGCTCCAGGGTTTCAACCCTGTTCTATTACAAACATTTCCATACGGCTCCAACACTTAAATAATAGACATTGTGAAAGCAAATGTATACTAGTACCCTCCTTTTAAATTTACAAACTAGTATCAATGCCAAAATCACCACCACGAACACACGGGAAGAACAAGAGTCACATTGAAGGGAGTGCCAGAGACTGCTCGAGGGTTACCAGGGCATACAAACAACACCTCGTAGGTGCAGACACATCCTTCTACAGTTACAAGCTTGGTCGAGAAGCAACCCTAGCAGTCAAACAATACAACAACATCGGGTTCAGCTTCTTTTAAATAAAATAAATATCACATTTCATACCAATGGTGTTATAATGTTTTAACATCAACTTACTAGTTAGAAGCCGAGATGACGAGGTTCCACCATCGAAACCCTGGAGGGCGCTGGGAATTTTTCAAAACCCTGATTATGCCTAGATCATGTCGGCTCCTCCAGCAACAATGAAAAAGAAAGGAGTTAAATGACAAAGGTGGTCATTCAATGCATGACTAGGGTTTTACCAAAACCCTACGCCAATCACATGGACCCTACCAGGAGTCTCTCCATTATTTGGATCATTCAAAGAGCATTTAAGTCATAGCCCTGACATGATACCATTACACTTGCCAATGGTGAAATCCACTAAGGCTCGATTAAGCTATGCTCTCCTATAGTCAAGAACCATGTTGAAACCCAACACCTCTATGAATCCATTATACAAGCTTAATCTATAGTTTTGGCTAAACATTTTAAATGCTATTACATAATAGTTAAAATGCTTTAGATTGAAACATATACCTATAGTTGTAAATCGATCACATTATAATCATACCACTTAATAGGTAATATAAGATGTATATAACATGATATAGTATTGGAACTTTTTCAATGCAAGTTTATCATAAGCCTATTTTACTATAAGTGGAGGACACCAAGATATTTTTGATAACCATGGTATAGCCCCAAGTTGTAACATGACATTATCGTAATTAAAATCCTAGCTACGGTATTTATTACTCTAAGCATTAATTTAAGCTCTCATATGCATGCTAGGAACATAGAATCTAGCATAAGAACATTAAGATAGAATGACGTACACTATTTTAAACTTCGATCACCAACTCTTAAAACCTGGAAGTACATTCTTACCTATAGAACTGTTTAGTATCAAAGGGTGCATTATCTAGATAATAGCTAAGTAAGCCTTGGGGTACCCATAGGACCCCTTCAACAAAAAAAGAAAGAAAAGGGTTAGAAATCATAATCATATCTACATAAAACTGTATAGCTATAAAATAAAGTCAATCTCGAATTTGAAAACTAAGCGATGAATTATTTTTAAGCAAACATTTTGGACAACAAAGATAGATGCATTTATTCAAAGGTAGTTACGACAAGAATAAAGAAATTACAGTTTTACAATGATACCACACATTTAAACAACGGACGACTAATTGTGAACAAGTATGAGTCATCATTTTAAACATAACTGTTATATTATTTAATTTATCACTAACATTTGTTTCGCATAACAAGTTTCAACATTAATTACTGCACAAAAACAATTTAAATTTTTTGTGAAATTTTGGGGATGTTACACATTTAGTCAAATAATTTGTCGAAGTGATTATCTTTGTTGCTCCTGACCTTTTTATCAATGTTTTGATTGGTCCAATGAAATCCTTTCCTGCTTTTCAAATTCCTACAACATTACTTGTGGCATTAAATGCATATCATCCCTCTTCAATGGCTTCCCAACCCACTAGCATACAACACGGGTCTGACAAAACTCTTTTTCATCCTTACAAAGAGTGGGACACCACAGTCTTGGGTGAAAAATATCCTAAGCTCTATTTTTCCCTGCATAGTGGCCTCCCATGACTCCTCCATGTGCCTTTGCTAGGATTGTAGTGCTTTTGTGCTATGAAACACATCATCACAGAATTCCATTTGCACCTAACTTGTACAAATTCCCTATTGTAAGTTGATAGTCGGTTTCCTTAACTACTAACTGCTTCTTCTATGCAACAGTGTAGTTGGGTGGGGCTACTCCAGTATTCAAGAACTGTGTAATATATGTGAAATAATCATCAACCATATGAACTATAAATAGTTGTGCATCTGGTAGGTTTTCATCCAAATTCCATGCATATTCCCCTGTGACTATGTGCAACAAATGGTCAGGTCCTGAGTTTAACTTTCCTGGTTTCACAATCACTTCAAATCATACTCCTAAAACAACAGTAACCATATACATATCTTCCCCCCTAACACCATCTTGTTGACTAAGTACCACAACGCAAAATGATGAATGTAGATCTTAAAATGTGATCCCAGTAGGTAATGTGTAAACTTCTTCAACGCATATACCATTTCCATCCCTTCACGTTCGGTAGTGTTGTAATTTTGTTCTATAGTTGATAGCTTCCTACTAGGAAAAGCAATGGGATGATCCAAGTCTCCTTCTCCTAGATCAGATATAACTACACCCAATGTTATATATGATGCATCCACGTGGACATGGAACTCCTTCTTCCAATTTGGAAATACCAGAATTGGTGCAGTAACCCATTTCTGCTTCAAGGTACCCAAACTTTGTTGAAATTCTTTGTTCCGTTGAAACTTGACCTCCTTTTTAAACAACCTTTCTAGCAATGTTTTTATCTGTGCATATCTCTTAATGAAATTCCTGTAATAACATGTATGATCTAGTTGCTCACAGTTGTCGCATTGAAGTTGGTGGTGGAAAATCAACAATAGAAACAATCTTCGCAGAATCCACCCAGAGTCTTGGTTTACATACTACATGCCCCAACAAGATACCAAATGGTGCACATAAAATGCACTTATTCAAATTTAATGAAATCTAGAATTGTCTACAACTGTCCAACATTAAGCACAATGCCTCAATAGGGTTCTTCAAGAAACTGAACACTATCCAATCATCCAAATATACCTCCAATTTTTTTTAATGAACTCTTTAAATGTTGCAACAGTCACTCAGGAGAATACTACTAGCGCATTCTTCAAATAAAAGGGCATCATTGTATACTGATAGCATGGTTGTCTTATGTTGATCCTCTTGCATGATATTAATTTGCGGATAACCATAGAATCCGTCAGTAAATGTGTAGGCTTCCTATCCTCCTATATTATCCAAAAATTCGTTAGTGAAGGGGGTAGGAAACATATCATGTAAGAAAGCATCATTCAATTTGTGCAGATCTACGCAAATTATAATTCCACACATTTTTTTATCTTGAATTAGCATCAAACTAATCAATTCTAACTCCTCAATGGGTTCAATTATCATAGCGTCCAATATCCTATCTATTTTTGCTTTGAATTTATGATTATACACCGGATTCAATTGGTATAGTCTCTTATTTACTAGCTTGGAACCCCGATCTTGGAACCCCGTTTCAATGGGATCTTCAACTCCCCTAACTCCCCAGCAAAAAGTTTCATTTCTGAAAATGTTGTTGGAAACAGGTCCTAATACTTGTGCAATAAATCAACAACCTTCTCAACAGTTTTGTCATTCCAATAATCTCCAATATTTGTGAACTTAGGCTTCTACTTCATTACAATATTCACCTTGTGCGTCTTTAATGGTTTTGCATAGTCAGTAGATCCAAACTCAGTTCCTTCTACTGTTCTCTCTCCTTCCATTTCTATTATTTGCAAATTCCTTGGATCTTCATCTTCCTGGTCTCCTTCGGTCACATTGTAGCATTCCAACACCTTGCAAACCTTCATAGAAGGTCTGTGTGCACTGCATAGGGGTATTGGTCCCTTCCAATATTCTGCTATGAAAATCTTGTCTGTGATAACCTGCACTATTGTATCCACTTGTGGTGCCTCATATTCAAAACTGAAAGTTACATTGAAGTTGCGAACCTACCTTCCCATTCGTATTTTCCTCTGTGCACTTACAATTCTAAGTACTAGTTATTTGGGGTTTGCGCACAAACAGACGCATCCATTCTTACTTAGGTATTGAATTCCATGCCATGGTGCACCATGTGACATGATCTAATGGACAACTTAACCCATTTAAATTTTGCACGGTATATTTATTTATGAATCTCACCTATAACAACTTTCTACATTGCTTTGAGTCCTTTATTTTGTCCTTATGAGCAACCCACCATCTTGTAGGAGTTGCTTTTAGTGCGACGTCTAACATTAGCATTCTTTGTTTCTAGGGTACCTCAACTTGAAAGTATTTTACAAAATATTCTATTTCTGCTAATCTATCATATTTCAGGGGATCATTTACCTCAGTTCTAATGCAATGTAGTGAACAACTAATGTGAGCAAATGTTCTTGAGGATATCTCATGTATCCTTTCCTTCCAATCCTCAAAAGATTCTTCTGAATCCGATGCACAATAGATTATACTTCACCAACTGAGTATACCATCAGTAGTAGGATTCACATAGTCCTCCATTTTCTCAGTCATCTTGTACAAATTATCCAGTTCCCCATTTCTAACCAGTTCCACATATCACATTCCTTCAGTGGGATCTAATGGAGTAGTAACTCTTAAGTTTTCTCCTTCAAAAATAATTTGCCTCTTTTTCCATATCAATGATGGATTGGTTATCAAAATCCAAATCGACTCCAAGTCTCCAAGAAATGCTGGGTAAGGTTTACTATCATCAACTATTTCGATGGCTTCAAAATCTATTATACTACGCACTCCATCAATGTCAACCTGCACCCTCGTTAGCCTTCCAATTAGAACAATATTGTGTTGATTATCTATTCTAAACTAAATGGGTGACCAGATTAACTTGGGTTTTCCCATCATTTATCATGTATTCTTTGGAAGAGCATTCATGTTAGATCCCATATCTAAAATGATGTAGTCCATGTAATATTCTTCAATCTTTGCACTAAGACGAAATTATTTATTTGTCCTCCTCTTGCACTGTACCTTATTTGCTACTCACTATATGATAGGTATTTTTTTATATTGTGTGCACTGATTGATTAGCTTGTGCAACATGTTCAATGCAGTTTCATCCTTTATTAGTTCTAAACAACTCATGTTTAATAAACCTTTGAATGTACATGTCTTCTCAACCGACCTTTCTAGAATTGAGTAATCATAGGTTGGAGGCATGTCATACATAGGAGGCATGTCGTTCATAGGTCATGAGTTCAATGCTTCGCCTCATGTTGCTATCAAATCCTTCCTTTCTTTCTTGTACGTATCTTTCTCCCTTCGGGGTTCAAACATTCGGTTGGGATCTACAACTTTTCTGACCCATTGCTCGGTCCAATTTTCTGTCGCATCGATCCCTATTCTTGCTCCTCCAAAGGTGACTACTGTGATATTAGGTTTTTCGTCTCACTCTTCAATTGATATCATCTGCACATACTGGTTTTGTTTCCTTTTCTCTTACCAATTCGGGATCAACTAGGGGAAGTATTCCATTGCATGATCCAACTTTCTTCAATATGTGCATGTTGTACAAGGATTTAGACAAGCTCACGCATAATTCCCAAGCAAGTTACAGTTGTAATAGATAATTGCTCCTCTTCCTAGGCCAAATCCTCCTCTTCCACATCCTCTGAACACTCCTCGCCCGCCTTGATTATAGTCCCTCGGAGCATTATTATTCGGTTCCCCTCCTTCCAGTTTGGATTCCCCTTGAAATTTGTAAGCATCCAAAGTGCATTCTCTCATCAGGTCAAGTGCATGTCAATTCTTCTCGTATAATTTGTGTACTGCTTCGATATTTCTGCATCAATAAACAAGAAATCAAATGATGGTCCCCAGTTTTGCATATCTCACACCATAACCCTCCTTCTCCTATGGGAAATGGGTTTGGATTTCCTGAAGATAGATAGTCTTCAAAGGTTAGACATTCATTCTTATGATGTCCTTCTTTTCTACATGTGATGCACCATACTTTCTCATGCTTTTCCTTTCCTTTAGCAATTTCTTACAACTGAATTGTCAGTGTTTCTAACTATGAATGAACCTAATCCTTTCATGCACCACTTTCACCTATAGGAGATGATTCCAACTTCATGGCGATCTCTAGTGTGTCT
Source organism: Larix kaempferi (assembly GCA_027924585.1). Lineage (NCBI taxonomy): Eukaryota > Viridiplantae > Streptophyta > Pinopsida > Pinales > Pinaceae > Larix > Larix kaempferi. The sequence goes on from BSBM01000369.1 coordinate 4,374,757, forward strand.
GAATGCGATGTAATCTTTTTTTGTGTCAATGGATAATGTATATGTGGAAACAAACCTACAATGAAGCATTCCTTATGTTGTTCACCTAGGATTTGAAAGGTTAGAGCTGATCCATCAATAGTTTGAACCTATGATAAAAATCCCACACTCATTCATTATGGAACGGTTTAATCTCCTTCATCTCTATAATGCACTATGACTCAGATTTTGGTTTCTTGAACTCATTCAGCAGAGCTCACCTGATGCCATCCAATGTACTGGGTTGGTTTGTCGATGCAGTAGACTATTATTTCAGGAACCAGAGTAATGTGTGGTCTCTAAATGCCATGACTAGCTACACAATCTTCATATTGTCATCCTAGACTTGCTTCACTTTCCATATGGATTCACAAACAAATAAGTGTTGTTCTGGATTTTATGTCCCTGCTCCATGGAAGACATGCATTCTCAACGTAGGATCCACCATTGTGTATTGTACAGTATAATTTACTGCTTGGTGTTGCTTACTAAGTCTGTGTTCTTGTACTACTTCAACTACTTTGATTACCTTTATTGCTACCCTTAATTCTTGTACTAACTATAAGTGCTTGCGATAAAATTTGATTTCTTACCACAGATCTGAGATATGCGCACCAAGTCGTGGTTTCAATACAAGGAATAACTTGAGTATGGCTATTGGGATGTACTGGATTTCCTACTATATTGCATTTAGGGTCCTATTCTTTCCTTTATGTGCACAAAAGTCCTCCAATTTAGAATGGTGCACCGATTTTTCTTTCCTCAAACTCACTATGTTGCCCCTCTCTGTTAGCCACAGTCCTCTTGTTACTATACCAAAACCTTTTTCCATTGCGAAACAATCCAATCTCTTCTTCTATCGCACCTTCATATTTTCTTGGCATCCTCATCCCATCTGTCTCTTATCTGTCATGCCTTATTCTTTTCTCAAAATACTTATCCCATATGTCTCTTATTATTTCTTCCTTGCATCCCTCCCATACTCTCATACCATCCCCTAGTCATCCCCTAGTTCCCCTTATTATAAAAATAGGATCGCAGAGCAATAGCATAAAATAAGATGTTGAAATAAAACACATAAACATAATACAAGAGAGATGCCAAAATATGCAGTTCACCCAATCTGGGCTACATCCACAGAGAAATTTCCAATCCTTTTATTATACCATCCAGCAAATGAAGGGATAGAACCTATAGTACATCCGTTGCAGCTTCCTCTTCACTCACAGTCTCTCTTACACAATCATAGATATCTTTACAATACTACAATCACACACATATGTATTACAATTCCTTCCTTTTAAAGAGGGATTACTGTGGGAAAATACGACGGGATACCCAATACCATGGGCCCATAAATTACCCACTATTGACCAATTCATGAATATGAAATTACAACATTTTACAAGGTAATAAAAGATTTCTTTTGGGGATGCTAACCCAAGACCCCCTAGCCAGGGAGTACAACCCCCCCCGAACCCCTGTGGGGGGGATAAGCCCCCCCACACACCCCCACTAGGACGAGTATACAATCCACCTACACAAACATATAAAATTGGGGTACAAACATGGTTGAACAAACGAGATCTATGAATCAAGAAGATAATCAAGATTGACAACCAAAATCTTGATCTTAGTAGATAATGCTTTCAAATATATTCCACGCGGGCCCTTGAATAACTTCCTCTAGGAAGTATTAGACGACTGGGTACAACTTATAGAAAACTTTGTGACATAGCCCACTAGTATGCTATCTAGTCAAAAATCGACTGTGCCTAATATTTGGTTACTTATAATATTCACTTGTTGAATCAAGTCAGGGGTCCAATTCCTCAGAAAAACATGGCAGAATGTCTCGTTTATCTCAGCTATAATTTTTAACCACTCAACCAAAATTATTGGGAATTCACCAAAGAAAATCATGTGTAGATATGAATACACGTACCTTTATAACCACTCCTATGGCTTGATTTGTGGATCTTTATTCTGATCTCTATAAAATTCATATTCCTTTTCCTCTAACCACCCATCAATCTCTTTTTTATTCGACCTTCACATCCCCTTCAGTCATAGATCTTGATCTTGATAATGGAACCATTTCTTGGCATGCATTGGGCATACCTAGGTTTTGACCTTAATTCACCAAAAAAAACCTTAGATACCGACCCTTTCGGCATCACCTGCTAACATATGAAGTATCACCCGAGGCATCTATGGGGGTCGTAGGAACCAAGTTTCTACAGTGTTGAAGGGATAAGAGGCACCCATTCTAAACATTATTAATCATTCATAACATCCACACAATGGTTGTAATGTCACCAAAAATCCATTAATAAAAAAAATCATTTCTTTATAGTGGACATAGTTGTGACTGTCTTATTAGCCCTTAACTCTATATTTAAGTACAGTCCTTGTTTCATATGTTTGAACAATTTTGTTATATTGAATAGCTCATATAAATTTGTATTATAAATCTTCACAAGATGGACTTAAAACTCGCCAACATGCCTTATGAATAATATTCTAATTTGTAGCAGACTTTGTTTTAGTATAATAGTCATTTATGAAACTTGTAGCATTCAGGTTATCTCTTTCAATCCAGGTCATAATGATTATTCTCATCGTTGTCTTAATTCCTAGGCATAATTATCTTCACAACTATTAATGTCATCCTTTATTTACTTATGCTAGACAGAAAGTGCTTGAGCGTTGGCCTGTATTAATGGATATCTTGGTCTACTTTGAACCCAAGCTTGATTATTTTCCATCCTAGTTTATGCATATTATACTAATCATACATTATGATGCTCCTCTTACAACCTCCCCGTATTTCCATACTTAATTTATAACTATGTATCATGTTAAGCTAATGCCATGATTTACTTTTATGTTTATTTCTATGTATTTTTTACTCGTTAGATTAAGCATTGTTTTTACTAAGTGAAGTCGACCTTGGGCAGGTTGTCGACCCTAAGCCATGAATTACTTAGCATGAATTCTAATATATTTTTTAACGATTTTATGCATGATATTAAACCAACTCATCGTTCAATATTTACACAAACCTATGGTACAATCCCACCAAAGATTGGATTAAGGTGATAACATAAGTCGAATTGCATGTAATGTTATCTATTGAGATGGAAATGTACATTGAATTAAATGAGACAGGTAAAGCATCCCTTCTCAAGATTCCATGAGTTCCTACAATGGCAGGGGGGAGTAATTGTTTGGTTGTACCCTTCACTCAAATGGTAAAACCCTTCATTTAGGATTTTTCATTCCTTATTTGTGATTTCGCTGGGTCATGAGACCTCTGGTTCACTTAGGTTTTTTTCCTTCATTCAACCCTCAAGTCGCATGGGTCATTTCTACCCATTTAAATAATTCTCGAGCTAGAATGCTCTCTATGGTTCAATGTATAAATATTATGTTGCAGTGAGGAAGAGTTCCATCGTTCTTTCTTCCTGTAGAACGGAGGGTTTAACCTCCCAGTTGTTCCAACCCATCCAACTCTTGGTTAAGGTAAGCATAATGTCCAAAACCATATTAACTCTATTTTTATTTCATTATTTACAAGATATCTCCATTGTATTAAGAGTTTATTTTGTTTACAACAGGTGAACCAGGAGTGGAGCGTGGCTTGTGGAGCTTGATTGTTTGGAATGGAATCCTCTGGTAAGATCATGGCCTCAAGGGTCCACATTCCTCTCTCAAGCCTGGCATTTATGTTGAGAAATTAAGGGTTATGTTTCCCAAGTTGTTATGGCCGGATTGTTGTAGATTATAGTGATTATTATGTAAACCCAATGTTTATTTCTTGAGGGGATTTTTTCTATGTTAAGTGATAGCAATATTTTGTTTATTTATAACATGGTTTCCTGTGTATCGACCTGAGGTCGATTTTCCCTTTGTGGCACTATATTATGTATGATTTAAACAAATGGTGAATGTACCCTCAAATGTTTAAAATAATTCTTGTATGCTTACGCACTATTCATGGCAAGGACTGTAAATTTCATATTCTTGTGTTTATAAATTGTTTTCCTTATAGGGTGTAGGGTCTATTTGAAATATTTGAATTATGTATTGTATTTGGATGTTTAAACTCCTATGTGTGTGTTGAATGTTTTTCCCAAAACTAAGTTTACATAGAGCGTAGGGTTTTCTCTCCAAAATATCTCTGTTATTGTTTTATTTTCTTGAGATTGCTCTTACACAAAGACCGCTAATTTATGGGATTTGATCCCAGGTTATTTATTAAATTTCCTTATGCTTTGGATATATATTAATGAGTTTAATTATAAACGCCTCCCATATGGGGATTGGTTGTGTGCTTTAAATGCCCAGCCTAGACACCCTAAGGTTCAACCTCATGCTCATGGTATTCCTCAATGAACCAAAGCAAATATCAAAGGGTCTTCAACACTATATTTTGATTACTCAGTTAGATACCCAACTCGAATCACGTGTTTCTTTTAGCTTTGAGCATGTGTTTTGCATATTAAATATTTTTATTTTTATATGTGGTTATTGATTAGCCATGTCCAGTCTATTTAATTCCTATACTAATTATTGAAGAACCTATCATGATTATATAAACTCTTAAGATGAATATTGAAACCTACGATGAGGCTAAGAGGCCATAATCGTCATGATTATTATGTTGTAAACTTACCTCAGATTATGCTTCTGTGAGGAACCTCCAACAATTAAATGATGAAAATGCACGATATATCAAAACTAGCAGAACACAGAATCAATTTATTGGTCGCATGCCACTTCGATGGGGAAACCTATTTTGATCAAAGCTCAATACAAATAACTCATGGATGCCTTCACTGGACTCAACACATATTTATATACTAATTCTAAGATAAACAACTACTACTCCCCATGAATGTGGGATAATACAATATACTCACGGGACGACTTACAAAGCATATGCATCCAACAACAATATACTAACAATGTGGGATAATACAATATACTCACGGGATGACTTACAAAGCATATGCATCCAATAATAATATTCTAACAAAGTAAAGACAAGGGTTGACACGGGTTCCTAACATCCTATCCTCCTTAGAAAGAGCTTTGTCCTCAAAGCTTTAGATGTGGAAGTTGTTGTTGAATATGAAGGAGTGGTTCCCATGTAGCATCCTCTGGTTGCCTTATGTGCCACTGAATTAATACCTTTGTGGTAGATCGAGAGCAAAGCTGACGAGTGCACCTATTGACGATGGCCTACGGCTCCAAAAGGATGGATCCTTCATTATCCAGTTCTGGTAAAATAGTTTGTCCTCTGGTGTTGGTGCTAATAACTTTCTTTATGAAAGAGACACAAAATACTAGATGAATGCAGGAAGAAAGAGGAAGTTCCAATTTATAAGCAACGGAGGTTATTATTCCCTTCGAGTGAGGTTATTATTCCAATAAAACTTTGGAGTGAGGTTATTATTCCAATAAAACTTTGGAGTGAGGTTATTATTCCCTTCGAGTTTCAGGGAGGATTGCTTGTAAGGCAGTAGACGAATAAAAACCATATCACCTACTTCAAAAGTGTGCTCAGAACGGTGTTGATCGGCTTGTTGTTTCATTCGATTTCTTGTCATGTGAAGATTAACCTACAAAATGCGAAGAATATGGTCGCGGTTTCGAAGAACCATGTCAACTGCATGAACTGGTGAACTGTTGGGGGTGTATGGAAGAAGAACTGGAGGTGCCTGACCATAGACTGCTTCATATGGGGTCATTTTAGAGGCAGTGTAGTAAGAGGTATTGTACCACCATTCAGCAAGAGGGAGCCACTTTTCCCACTGATGTTGTTGTTCAGAGGTGAAGCAACGAAGATAAGTTTCCAAGCATTTATTGATAATTTCAGTCTGACCATCTGTTTTTGGGTGATACCCTGAACTCATCTTCAGTTTGGTGCCAGTGTGGCAAAATAGTTCTGTCCAAAAATGACTGGTGAAAGTCGCATCACGATCCGATACAATGGAAGAAGGGATGCCATGAAGACGAAAGATCTGGTCTAGGAAAATTTGAGCAACAAAGGAGGTTGTATAGGGATGGCTGAGAGCACAAAAATGACTATATTTGGAGAGGCGATCAACCACAACGAGAATCACTGTCTTCCCGGCAGATTTAGGGAGCCCTTCAATGAAATACATAGAAATATCTATCCAAATCCGTGTAGGTATGGGCAAGGGTTCGAGCAATCCTGGGAGGAGTGTTGTTTCAGCCTTATTGCGCTGGCAGGTATCATATTCGGCCACCATCTATTGAATTGTCCTTTTCATGCCCTGCCAAATGAAGTTACGTCGTGCCCGTTCATATGTTTTGAGGAACCCAGAGTGCCTTGCCGATGGAGAAGCATGGAGTTCATAGAAGACAACCTGTTGAAGATCTGTGCTCTGGGGAAGCACCAGACGACCCTTGTATCTCAGAGAAGCACCATCCCAAGAGTAATGTGGTACAGCAGAAGGGTTGTTGGTCAAGCGTTGGATGATTTGAGATAAGGAAGAGTCATTGACATAACCCTATTTAACAGATTGCAACCAATTTGGAACAGGCATAGAAATAGCTGAAAGAGAACCTTGGGCATCAAATGTGCGAGAAAGAGCATCTGCCACAATATTGTCTTTACCCTTCTTGTAAGTGATCTCATAGTCATAACCCATGGGTTTGCTAACCCATTTTTGTTTTGTCGGGGAGGAGACATGCTGTTCCAAGAAATATTTCAGACTCTGGTGATCAGTCTTGATGCAGAAATGATTCCCTAATAGGTATGGGCGACTTCTGTACTGCATGCAAAATAGCCATCATTTCCTTCTCATAGGTAGAGGCAGCTAAATTATTACCTAAAAGGGCTTTGCTGGTGAACGCAATGGGGTGTTCATCTTGAAGGAGAACTGTACCAAGTCCATTGCCGCAAGCATCACTCTCAATAGTGAAGGGCTTGGAAAAATCGGGCATAGCTAGAACAGGTGTGGTACACATATCTTGTTTTAGTTTGTCAAATGCACAATGATCAGCATGTGTCCATGTAAAAGCATCCTTTTTCAATAGAGCAGTTAATGGAGCTGCAATCTTCCCATAATCCTTGACAAACTTGCGGTAGTAGCCAGTCAACCCCAAAAAACCACGAAGGCTCTTGAGTGTCTGAGGATGCGGCCAATTGTTCATGGCATCAATTTTGGCAGGATCCACGTGAACCCCTTGTGCTGAGATAATGTGCCCGAGATACTCAACTTCCTTCTGTCCAAAAACACATTTAGATTGCTTGGCATGGAGATGATGGTTAGAGAAAAGTTGCATGAAAAGATCCAGATGCTGGAGATGTTCATCCCATGTTTTACTGTAGATGAGGATATCATCAAAGAATACCAGAATGAATTTCCGCAAGTAGGGTCGAAATATTTTATTCATTAAGGCCTGTAATGTGGAAGGAGCATTAGTGAGGCCAAAGGGCATGACCAAAAAATCATAATGGCCATCATGTGTGCCGAAAGCTGTTTTAGGGATATCATCCTCATGAACCTGAATTTGATGATACCCAGAACGAAGATCCAACTTGGAGAAAAAGTGAGCCCCATGAAGCTCATCAAGAAGCTCATCAACAACAGGAATTGGAAACTTATCCTTGATGGTGAGGTGATTAAGTGCTCGGAAGTCAATGCAGAGGAGCCATGACCCATCTTTTTTACGGACAAGAATAACTGGAGAAGAAAAGGAACTAGTGCTTGGGCGAATAATACCTTGCTTCAATAAGTCCCGAACGAGCATTTCAATCTCCATTTTTTGGTGAAATGGGTAGCGATAGGGCCTAATGTTGGGAGGAACGCTACCAGGAAGGAGCTGAATACGATGGTCTTCTGGCCTGGAAGGTGGCAATCCCACTGGTTCAGCAAAGACACCTATATATCGATCCATAATTTGTTGTAGATCCAAAGGAGTAGTGGAGACCGCTGAAGGTTGCATCTGAATGGAATGGAGCTGAGCGATGACACCATGTGAATTCTTCTTGAGGAGTTTTTCCATGCGATGTGAACTGATGATGCTGAGAGAACCTGGTTGTAATCTTGTCAATGTGTATTTTTTTCCATTGAGGGAAAACTGCATCCAAAGTTCAGCAAAATCCCATAAGATAGGGCCAAGTGTGCATAGCCATTGAGTGCCCAAAACCACATCACATCCACCTAAGGTCAAGGAAAACATGTCAGAGCACAAGGTATAATCTCCTATAGAGATACGCACATTTAGACACTTCCCTTTGCAAGGTGAGGTGCCTCCATTGGCAACCATGACTTCAAAGTTGGATCAAGGATGGATAAAACAATCATCTTGTTTGGCGATCCGAGGGTCAATGAAATTATGAGTGCTACCAGAATCAATGAGTATTGTAAGAGGAATCTTCTTGAAGTAACCCCTGACCCGCATTGTTTGGGGGGTGGTGATTCCAGCTAAAGCATGGAGAGATATCTCTGGTTGGTCATCCTGAGACGGAGGGTCAATAGGCAGTTCCTGAATGTTGACCGGAGCATTCAGTGTTTCTGGATCTTCGTCACCAATTTCAGAGGTAGGCGGAGAATCCACATCCAAGAGATAGAGCTTTTGCTGAACACATCTATGTCCCTGAGTGAATTTCTCATCACAATTATAGCAAAGCCCCTTTTCTTTGCGTGCTTGCATCTCTGTTTCATACAAACGCTGGATAGGAGTTGGTCGAGGAGCCTGCGGTATAGGTGGTCGTTGAGAACCCATATTTCGGAAGGGAACAAAAGTGGGCTTGGAGCGTTGTTGGGCTGCAATATTGTCTTCTTCCAACTTAGCCAACCCTAGGGATTCTATCATTGTGTTGGGACAGAACATTTTGACCTCAAAGCAGATGGCATCCTTTAGACCATTGATAAAACAACTCCGGTAAAAGTCATCAGACAATCCTGCGGTGTGGTTGGCTAGTTTCTCAAATTCGGTTTGATACTCTCTCACAGTGCCAATTTGGTGAAGTTTAGTGAGGGCTCCTGTGAAGTCATCAAAAGCACTAGGACCAAATCGTTGCAAAAGGAGCTGGCAAAAGTCTGGCCATTTTGGCTCTACATGCGCCTTGATGTACCAACGATACCATTGAAGAGCTTCCTCTTACAAATGAAAGGATGCCAGTGGAACTTTGTTGACATCAAAAGTATTATGCAGACTGAAATATTGTTCTGCACGATAGATCCATCCAGTTGGATCGGTACCATTGAAGTGAGGAAAATCAAGCTTCGAACCACGGAAATTGTTGGAAGAAGAGAACCCATTGTCTGATGAAGACTCGGACTGCCGTTTGTTGTTCATAGCTGAATGTTCAAGATGGAGGCTGAGAAATTTTTCATCCAGATCCTGGAGTTTGGCTTGGATGGCTGCAAGTGTTTCCTCCATGGTTTTTGCTCCTGCACGGGTGACAACCATAACCAGGAGTTTTTTTTTTTTTGGTTGACTGGGTAGGAAAACAAAAACAGAAGCTACTTCAGTAAAGGAAAATCTGGACTTGGGAAAAAATCTCAAGGGTAATTAGGGTTTGACTAGGTTTTGGACACTGTCGAATAGATAGGGAGAGCAAAAATGAGGATTTCAGAAGTGGGGTGAAAGAATGAGAAAATTTGGCAGAGGGGAACAAAGAAGCAGAATTCAGAAAGGAACTCTGTGGTAAAATTTGAAGGTGATTGGGTGAAATCTGAGGAAGTTATGGCAAACCCTAAAAATAGACAAATGTGGGATTTCGAGCTTTGGGAAGGGGAATTGGGGATAGGGTCCTCAGGAATGAAATATGCAGAATGGGATGACAGGGGTTCCCCAAAAATTTCAAGGAAAACAGAGTGAAAACAAGGGAGATATGGAGAAAAAACTGAATTATATATATAGATATAGATATAGATATAGATATAGATATAGATATAGATATAGATATATAGATATAGATATAGATATATAGATAGATAGATATTTTTTCCAGACTAGAGCGGCTACGGCTCGGAAGAGATCTGAAACGGCGCTGAACAGCTGGAGCTGGAATGGAAAACGACTGGATCTAAAACGGCGCAGCGATGATCGACAACAGTTCAGCTGAAAATAGATATGGACCCCAGGTATGTGCGGCCTTCCTAACAGTTCAGGAGTTTTACTCCGCCACCAATGTTGTCTAACGGCTTGCGTATTGGGGCAGTACCCCTCACTCCACCGCTCAGGTAAAACTGATAACCGCTTTGCCACAAACGACAGCTCTTGGTTTACCTCACGGGTGGGAACTAGTCAATCAGGTAGGGGTCGTTGCCCTTTTTGCTGGAAGGTCCTCTCAATGGGCCAGCTACTTCGGGGTTCCTGTGGTACTCCTCACAATGAGTTTTAGGGCTTATGCCCAAGTACTTCCCATAGTTAAGTGGATAGGGATTATTCCCAAATCCGAACCTGCAACAGACGCGAAAAAAAAAATTGGCAGAAATTTCACCCAGCGAGCCCAAGAAAGTGCTTTGATACCAGATATGATGCACCTGCAACAATTAATTAATAAGAATATGCGAAATAGCAGAAATGACAGAACTCAGAATCACTTTTATATTGATCATAGGCCACTTCGATGGGGCAACCTCCTATGAGCAAGCTCAATACAAATAACTTCACGGTGCCTTCATAGGTCTCAGCACACACTTATATACTAAGTCTAGGCACCAATACTATGGGTCAAAACCATGGGCCACTACAAACTATGGATCAACAATACTACGGGCGACTTACAAAGCATATGCGCCAACAACAATAACATAAACTATTGATCAACAAATACTACAGGATGACTTACAAAGCATATGCGTCCAACAACAATATACTAACAAAGTAAAGACATGGGTTCCTAACACCCACTCAACGCAAAACTCTCCTTGCGGCTATTGGTGCAGTTGATCCAGATTCTTTGAACACCATCATGTTCAGACTTGACTATTTTAAGCCGAGGCTTTCCCATCAACTTGCATTCCAACGTACTTCGATTGTTGCTGGGAAAATTGTCCACTGTACCATTTTGGATGAGGGCACCTCTACCTCGTTCGTGTCGATCTCCTGTTGGAGAGCCATTGGCTCTCCTGAGTTGAACCGCTCTCCTACCACACTGAAATAATTCGACGGGCGTGGCTTTCAACCTTATGGGCTTGTACAAGCTCTCGCAGTTGAGTTGGGGGGTAAGACTGTAACCATTAACGTGGAAGTGGTCACAACCCCGTTAGATTACAATCTCTTTCTTGGTCGCAATTGGTTCTATTCCATGACTGCGATTGTCTCATTCGTCTTCCACAGAGTGAAATTCCCCCATCGAGGACGAATTGTCACTATTGACCAACCAGATTTTTGCACACCGGACACCACTTCTCATCCTGATGACCATGTCCTCTCGATCGGACAATTGTCCCAACAGTATGAGAGTGTGGGGGTAGGCCTTATAAAAGATTCATCTCTTATGTGCATTTTTCCCACATCGGATCCCCCTAATTAGGTTTCCACGATGAACATGATCTCCACAGAGATTCCATCTCACTCCACTGATTCCTGGATTGTACCTGATGAAGCCACGACACACTTGATTGGAGACACGATGCCTTTTTCACCTGCTGAACGTATTTACAAGGCTATCCAATCGACACCCGAGGACCACTTAGTGGTGGCCTCCACATCTTGTTCTCTACGACATACATCATCTCTACCTGACCTCCTACTTCGTACTTTTCATTCAGACGAGTCCATTATGGAAGTTATGAATGTAGATGATGGTCCGTGGAATGACCTTCACCATAGATCGTCTTTCCTTCCTCCTTTGGAGTACATAGAGAACAATATTAGCACCATTTTTCCATCAAATATCTACCCTTTCCCTCACTCCCCGATACTTACTTGTCATGCGGACACTGAGGTAAATTTGGCCAACATTTAGTCTATCACTCCGGTAGATATTTTGGTTAAACCTGGTGTAGTGGAACACATTCGCATAGGCCAGAAGTGTTCCCCTGAAGAACTCTCTATTGGCACGGCCTTATTCAAGCGATATCGAGACGTATTCACTTGGTCCTATGAGGAGATGCCTGGGATAGACCCTGCTATTGTTTCACATGAAATCAAAACCTATCCCGACGTTAAACCTATGTGCCAGAAGTTGCAACCAATACACCCTCGGAAGACTATGGCGATCAAGGCAGAGATCGAGAAACTTTTGAAGGTTGGTTTTATTTATCCTATCCCATTGACGGATTGGGTCTCAAACGTCATCCCTTTGAACAAAAAGCAGGGTACCAATAGGGTCTGTGTTGATTATATGGATCTCAACAAGGCTTGTCCAAAGGAAAACTACCCGACTCCCTTTATTGACCAGATCATCGACAACTGTGTCGGAAGTGTCATCTTCTCGCTTATGGATGGCTTTTCTGGGTACAACCAGATTGAGATCAACCCAGCTGACCAACATAAGACCGCATTCATCTTCCCTTGGGAAATGTTTGCATACCACAAAATTCCTTTTGTCCTTAAAAACGCTGGCACCACGTTCCAGCGGGCCATGTCGTATGCCTTCCATGATAGAAAGGATTTTGTGGAACCTTCCTTGGACGATCTCCCTGCCCATTCAAAGCAGCATGAGTTCTACATGGATCATCTGGAGGCCATTTTCCTCCGATGCAGACGGTACAATATCCGTCTAAATCCTCATAAGTGTATCTTCTGTGTCAAGTCTGGACGCCTCTTAGGGTTTATTGTCTCAAAAGATGGGATCCGTATTGATCCCTTGAAGGTGGAAGCCATCGTTGCTATTCCACCTCCAACTAATGTCATAGAACTTCAAAGTCTACAAGGAAGAGCGACTTACTTAAGGCGTTTCATCTGTAATTTTGCGCAAAAGACGCAGGGTTACATGAGACTGATGAAGAAAGACGTCCCATTCATTTGGGATGATCAAGCTCAACAACATTTTGAGAGTTTGAAGCATGCCATCACACATGCCCCCGTAATCCAACCGCCGAATTACTACCGAGATTACATTTTATATCTCGCTGCTTCTGCTACCACTATCGCCATGGCTTTGGTACAGGAGGATTAGAACGCCCAGGAACATGTAATATACTATGCAACTAAGGGTCTTATTCACACTGAAACTAGATATTCACATGTTGAGAAGCTCGCTCTCGCGGCGATCATCGTCGTTTAGAAGTTTCGATACTACATTTTGCTCCGCACCACCACTATCATCGCAAAATCGAACACTATCATCGCAAAATCGAACCCCATGTACCACATTCTGACACGTCAGGTGCTTGGGGGAAAATATTGATGCTGGATCGTGCTATTGCAAGAGTTTGATCTTCTTTTTGAGAAAGCCAAGGCAAAAAAGTCTTTGGTGTTTGTTGAGCTTATTTGCGACCTTCCCCGTCCTGATGTAGAATCTGAGCCCAATGACTCTTTTCCGGATGAGTCATTGTTTCTCATCAGTACATCTGATCTGTGCTATGGGGATATTATGTTGTATCTCTAGACCCAATGCTTCATCCCTCAACTGTCTCGCGACGACCGCTGTAGGATATGCCACCATGCAAAGTATTATCTGATCATCAGCGATATCTTGTACCGCCGTGGCATCGATTCTATTCTTCAACGTTGTCTAACCCATGATGAGGCTAAACGCGTCCTAAATGACTGTCACGCTGGGGCTTGTGGCCGTCACCTCTCTGGGATGGCTACAACCCAGAAGATTTTGCGCGCAGGATATTACTGGCCGTCTATCTTCAAAGATTGTATTGAGGCTGTAAAAATATGTCCTCCATGTCAACACTTCCATACGAAGAAGTGCACCCATCCCGCCCCACTACACTCGGTTATTGTCATTGGCCCCTTCGATAAATGGGGCATCGACTTCATGCATTGTAAGCCTACCTCGACCAAGGGGTATGTTGATGTATATGTAAATTCAGAATGTATTTCATTTATATATTTATTGTACTCCTATAGAGATGTATTATTCCTCTATACAGAAATGTCGTCATTTGTATTGACAAGTGTCGCAAGTGTGTTAACTTGTCGATGGGTTATTAGACCACCTTGTAAGGGGTCGGCCCAGATTAATGTAATATGAGGTTATTGTGCTAAGCTAGACAAGTCGGCCCCATAAGTTTATTGGCCAGTCAGGACAAGTATAAATAGAGATCTCCCAATCTCTATTTGGATCACTTCAAAACGCACTCTTCCTTCACTCGGAAATTGGCGCACATGTGAGGAGGAGGATCAGCTGCTAAGAAGAGTCTATCTCTGTGTACTTTGGTTGTGCTATTGCACTATCTATCTCTGAGGAAGTTGTGGGGTTTTTCACCTTAGGGTTTTCCCCACAGAAACTCTATGTGTCTATTGTCTCTCATGCTTTTGTTTCTTGTGATGATTGACATGATTGCTATGATTAATATGCATTGAGATACTGTACATGTTATTCTCTCAGTAAAGATCCTATAGTATATTGAATTAATGCTCAAAAAATAACATGGTATCAGAGCTAACTTGAGAAGAAGACATTGTGCAGTGGCGGAAACCAGCGTTTCTTGTTTATTGGGTTTCTCTCCACAGATTTTGGAAAAGTAGTATAGTAGATTGACTCTACTCATCAAGGAGAATCTATCTGTCCGATCAGAATTCAGTTCTAAGCACTTTCAATTTTGGCCCTAAAAATTAGGGTTTCCCCCAAAATAGGAATTTCTGAAATTTGAAGACATAGCTGGAAGATCCTTGGAAAAATCGAAGTTTAGAGCTTTGGATCGATATTTTTGGTTGGATAAATCTCCGGGAAACTCAAACCCTAATTCAGGGTCCTCCTTAAGTAATCCGGAAAGACTCAAAAGCATTTCTGAAGGGTGAAACTTTGCAAAACTCAAATTATGAGTATACCAGGCTGATCCGCTCATCAAGGTGCATCTTTCTATCCTTTCAAAAAGTTGAAATTCACATTTTGAATTTTTGGGGTTTCTCTGACAAACCCTAATCCGGGACCAGATCCAGTTTTCAGCAAATCAAGTGGTAAGACCTAAATCTTTTCTATTTCCATTTGAAGTACTTTTTAAAGATGTCTCACCACACTAAGCTTGAAGACAATCTTGAAGGGGATGATAACTTCCGATCCTAGAAGTATAGGATTGGGTTAATCCTAGAAGAGAATGAGTTGGACTCATACATAAAAGAAGAGGTCCCTACCCCAGAGGATGAAGAGGCTAAGATATTGCATAAGAAGAACTTGGTCAAGGCAAAGAGAATCATTGTTGATTCTATTAAGGACCATCTTATTCCACATGTGTCATCCCTAAAGACACCCAAGGCTATGTTTGATTCCCTAACCAAGCTATTTGAAGGGAAGAACATAAATCGGAAGATGAATCTGCAGAATCAATTGAAAGGGGTCAAGATGTCGAATGGAGAGACCATTCAATCTTATTTCTCCAAATTCTCTCAAATCAAGGAACAACTTGAAGCTGTAGATGAAATGGTGGAGAATGGAGAAATGTGATGACCACTCTAAATGGCCTACCTAGGTCATGGGATTCCTTTATTCAAGGGATCTGTGCAAGAAAGAAATTGATCTCCTTTCGTAGACTATGGGAGGAATGTTCACAAGAAGAAGCAAGGCTTGTGGCCCGAGAAGAAAAGATGGGGAATGAAGATCAAGCTCTCACAGCACTCACCAAGAAAGGAAAATCTAAAAGAGAGCCATCCCACTCAGGTGATCTTCACATCACCATTATCATAAGGATAAGAAAAATCTTAGATGCTTCACATGCAATGAGAAGGGACACTTTGCTTCAGAATGTCCCAAGAACAAAAGGGACAGAAACAAAAACAACAACTTCAATAAGAAGAAGAAGGGCAGCAAAAGAAGGTATCATTCTCATGCTGCTGAACATGATGAACCTCCAAAGAAGAAGGCTAGAGCAGAAAGTGATGATGATGATTCATCAAGCGAAGAAGAGTATGTTCTAATCTCTGCTCTCACAGGTACTATTTCTCATGGTTGTAATGATTGGCTTATTGACAGTGGTGCTTCCAAACACATGACTGGGTTTAAAGAATCTTTTGTAAATCTATCTGAACATGAATCACCCCATAAAGTGAATCTTAGGGATGACTATCAATACCCCATCAAAGGAAGTGGTGAAGCCTCCTACAACCTAGATTCTAGAAAATCTTTGAAGATGAATGAAGTACTCTATGTGCCTGGGCTCTAGAAAAACCTTCTCTCCATATCTGCATTGGATGCAAAAGGTATGAGGGTTGCATTTGTGGATGGCCAAGTCCTAATGTGGCCAAAGGGAAAGACCATAGATGATGCAGTGGTGATTGGAGAGCAAGAGGGAGGTTTGTATAAATTGAAAGGACAACCTAAACATGCCATGGTGCATGATTCCATGGAGCCAAGTGAACTTTGGAATAGAAGACTTGCACATATGCACTACAGAGCATTACCAATTGCAAGTAAAGTTGTAGAAGATCTTCCTGAAATCAAGACCAAGCATGAAGGTGTTGGCAAAGGATGTGCAAAAGGAAAGAACATAAAGAAAGCATTTCCAAGCAGTGAAAGCAAGGCTAAAGGAATCTTGGAAATCATCCACTCTGATGTATGCGGTCTGATGTCATCCAGTTCTCTGAGTGGGTATATTTACTATGTCTCTTTCATTGATGACTTCTCCAGGAAGACTTGGGTTTACTTCTTGAAGAACAAAGATGAAGTATTTGAAAAGTTCAAGAAATTCAAAACCTTTATGGAGAACCAAACTGATAAGCATATCAAAACATTCAGATCCGACAATGGTGGAGAATTCACCTCAGGTGACTTCAAGAAGCTATGCAATGATTCAGGGATTAAGAGGGAGTTGACTGCTCCTTACAATCCACAACAGAATGGAGTTGCAGAAAGAAAGAACATAACAATCATGGAAGCAGCAAGGGAAATGTTGCATGACCAGGATCTACCTATGCATCTATGGGAAGAAGCAACTAGGACAACTATATATGTGCAGAACAGAACACCCCACAAGATATTGGACAACAAGACACCAGAAGAGGTCTTCTCTGGTAAGAAACCTGAATTCAACCATCTCAGAATATTTGGTTGTCCAGTATATACTCATGTGCCAAAGGAAAAGAGGACTAAGCTAGATCCCTCAAGAAATAAGGGTATCTTTGTGGGTTACAGTGAAAGCTCGAAGGCTTATAGAATATACTTTCCAGGGTTCAAGAAAATTGATGTCAGCAGCGATGTAACATTTAATGAAAATTCAGCATTCATCAAATCAAGGAAGACACCTGTTGAAGTTTATCAAGAACCTACGGAAATTAGATTTCAAGACACTACCATGACTGAAGCAATTCCAGATGTTGATCGTGAAATTGAAGATCCGCAACAACCTATAGATCCACCCCATGAGAATAACTCTCACAAGAGAAAACCTGCATGGGCTAGAGAGCTCATTCAAGATGCAGAAAGATATGGCATTCCAGAAGAAGAACACAGAGCAAAGAAGAGAACTAGATCACATAACAGCTATGTTGCTTTACTCTATGATATCAGGAACAAAGAACCTTCCAGTTATGAAGAAGCAACAGAAAAGAAAGAATGGAAGGATGCCATGGTTGAAGGGTGACCTAGTCCTTACATACGAGGGTGACCTAGTCCTTACATACGACCAAAAACATGATAAGCTGGGGGAAAGAAAGTTCAAGTCCATGTGGCACGGACCTTACATTGTTAAGCATGTTTTGGAAAAAGGAGCCTACGAGCTTGAAGACTACGACGGAATATATTTAGGTGAACCCCGCAATGGGATTTACCTGAAAAGGTACTGTGCCTAAACACTTCATGCATAGACATTTTTGTATATATTGTACATGGCATGTGTGTGTTTTTGTGTGGTGTGACGCTTTGATTTCTTGCATTTTTAGGTCTTGTTTCGTTTCTTATACCATGTTCTGTCTGCGTGTGCAGATGGCAACGTGCTATGGATTCGTGGACGGCGCCATCCGGCATACCCGTAACCTTGCTTCGGCAGCCTGGGTACTCTATTCACCTACTAGCGAGCTCAACAGCTCAGGGGGAATGTGTCTAGGTTTCACAACCAACAATACTGTAGAATATCAAGCAGTCATTGGAACCCTAACTGACGCTATTTCTTTGGGTATGGACCATGTTGTCATCCATTTGGATTCTCAACTAGTGGTCTCTCATCTTAACCGAGTCTACGCGATCCGTGATCCCACCTTACTCTGTCTCTATAGACGAGTCCGTCTTCTAGAAAGTTCCTTCGATTCTATTTAGTACCTGCACATTCCATGAGACATTAACACAGTTGCTGACTCCATGGCCAATTTAATCTTAGATTGGTACATTGCACACACATAAGCATATATCATGAACTATTAAAAGTAGACATAATATGTAAATAATTCATTTATATAAGCAAACACATAACAAGATCACACCATTCATCCATTTTAAAACACATAATGTATAAATTGCCGGAATGTCTATATATATATATATATCATAAAAAGTAGTGCTGGTACAAAATCTGAAGCACGATAGCTTTCAGTGAATCTCTACAAAATATGAAGCCTCGTAGATTTCAGTAAGTACAAAAATATGAGGCCTCCAAGGTCTAAGTACATACCTACTAACAACATCAGGCCTAGTGCCTGGCCCGTACAACCCTAGGTGGTCTAACAGCTCTAGATTGCTGAGTGTGGAAACTGTCAACTGCTCTCGTAACTCTGCGGAGCAGTGCATTGAAGCGCGCAGTCACTCCAACCTTGTACACCTGCATGGGTCGCGGCACCTCATCTACCGCTGGCTCGGGAATGTCTAACGTCAATCCACTCAGGTTGGCGTAGACTCCATCCATCTCTACAATGGCAGCATGTATAGATAGACCCATGACTGCTCCTTCTCCTCTCTCCCTCCTTGCAAGAAGAGAGACTCCTACTTGTCATATGGGGCCCACAACTACACACACATGTTGTTAACTTGTCAGCACTATAACAAAAAACTCATAAATGCACAAAACTTAAAAAGTACAAGGGTTTGTTGTTCTCACCTATGTCTCCCCATGCTGCTGCCTCGGGCAACGGCAAGTCCGGGTCACTCTGAAGTCCATACCACTGTATGGGTAATCCTCTACCATAAGTAACTAGCCCTCTGGCCAGGTGAAGAACTCATCACCATATGAGATGACGGGGCCCCCACCATGTCGGGCCATCACCTCTATCCATCTACCCATGTGACGATCCCTAGTATCCCTGCCATCCAGTGGTACCTGAGGGCACAAGAGGGGAACCGACTCTAATAATAACGAGATCACTATCGAACCATAGCCAAATTGTTTGAGCTCTCCCCGTCAACACTTGGTCAGCTAAGCTCGTATGTTTGCGAGGAGTCCCTCGCACCAATTGAAGATCTTCGGAGACATGAAGTCCTCCGTGTATAGAATCTGAGACCTGGTGGCTAAGTGAGGATCTTGGCTCCCTGCCATCCTCGTAATGGTGAAAAGTATGGTGCAGAATGGACATTCCCATACTTCTTTAATGAGAATCTTCCCACTAGAATCACGGGCATTGGGAATGCAGTGTTGTAGGATCATGTCTCCCACAGTCCGATCACTTCCACGTGATCTAGTAAGAAGCACATTGTCCCCTCTTCGGGACAATCCAATCAGGAAGTAGATGTCCTCGACATCTATGGTAAGCACATGCTCATCGATCATGAAATATTGTTGGGCCGCATCCCAACATCGGAGCATATGTGTCAGTAATGGGATTTGGGCCCTCATGCCCTGGATCTCGAAGAACTTGAGGAGTCCACAGTTCCTCAGTGCTTCCACACATTTTGGATCATTTGCAGCATGTACATCGTCTATCTCATGCTCCCGTTTATGCCACTCCAAAACCATTATGGTTGCTGGTAACCTACCAAAAGAGGAGTTTAAACATTGTTAACACTTGCTTCAACCACCAAAAGTTCTTTCTTTGGGCATGGTTTGTGTTTGGGGTTGGACGTTTCCGTCGTCGCACCCCGTTATTTCTAACAGTGTGACATTTTCGCATTCCATCCATACGAGACTTGCGACGACTTAGTCTCGTCACAGTTCCTGAAAGGGCAGACTGCGACGACCCAAGGATGTAATGGCCCTTCACAAACCAAGCTAAAACCCAAAAAAATGAACCAAATTCAAAAATGTAAACCACTACAATTATGTTGGATGAAGTTTAGAGTTACCTGCGCCAGACGGTGGGTGAAATCGTTGCTCGTAGCTCCCAGAATCAACAAGTGAAGTTTTGGCTCCAAATGGTACCTCTCCTCCCAATTTGGCAAATGAAACAATGGTGACTATGTTTGGTTCTTTTTTCTATTTATCGATTAAAGGATATTCTTTTTTCGAATATTTTGATGCCTTTAGGTCATTTGCTATAGTTTAAATCATTTTTTATTACATTTGAACGCTTGGTTGACTATTTGACCCAATTTTTGAGTGTGCAGGAGTCATTAAGTGTCTTTCCACGCCATGTTTGCATTGGAACGGTTATCTCAGGTATGAACACCCCTTGTGTATTTTGTCATTATCTTTTCATTAGATTGTAATTATTTTATGATAATGAGCTTACTCTTTGTTCTTTCTCGTGCTCTTTAAACCATGAGAATACGTTCCTGAGTTATGATTTATCACTTTTCTGGGCTCGTTAAACTCCTACGGAAAAGGAACCCCCCATGAGCCTATCTTTAAGCTCTTTTCAGTCTCTTGAAATACGAAAATATTGCCAAGCGAACTTGTCACATTCATGCTTGTTAAAGAATTTGAATGGTCATCTTCCTGGTGATAGTTTACCCCTTTTTCAGACTAGGGGGCACTAGTTAAGAAAAATGTATACTCCAGCCAATCATGACTGGAAGAGTCCTCTCCCACATTGTTTTACCCTTTTTTGGGCAATGAGGCTAACTTTACGAAAAAGGACCGTTGGAGTCTTCTTTAGTTCTTTTCAAACTCTCTAAACATGAAATGACGACCGAGTTTACCTTCTATGGACTCGTTAAACTTTCGCATTGAAGGGCCCTTCATGGGATGAACCCCTCCTATCCCAGGTTCGAAAAACATTTTGGATTGGGCTCATCTATGAGATGAGCTATACCGAGCATCTGGTTACCCTCATCAAGATCGTAAAAAATAATGAGGAACTCATCATTCATGACGGGGAAAAAGGAAAGCTTTTGTATTACACCCCTTATCGGTGGCAGTATCTAGTCGATTCTTGAACATGGCACTCATCGGCATTTGCATACTGCACTTGGATCATCCGTTTGTCCTCGAGTTTCACCTATTTCCTGAGTCTTGTTACTCCATTGAGTCATTCAAAGAATGCTTCCATCATCAGTTGCATTAGGAGTTGGTATCATAACTCGTCAAGTCAATACTGCCAAGGCTTGCCATGCCCATGTTCAAGAATACTCTCACTATTCATTATCTACAGTCAGTACACCTTCCATCATGTCAGTCTACTCTGAGTCAGTCTTGCATGTCACTGTACCATCTAATCTGCTCTACACATCCTTTGTCATGTTTCATGTCAATGATGGGGGACTCATCATGGCCCTCCTTCGACAGATTCATCCTCGTTGACTCCAAATCATCTTCCAAGGATCGAATCTAGAAACCAACGAAGTACCTTGGCCCTGCATGCCACAATGGCAGGTTACCTCGCTTTCAACATGAGTTTACATCATTGACTCTTGATTGAAATATTTCATCTCGCATTCGAATTCAACTCATTTACTCACGCTTGATGATATGTACTGTGATACCTTGGGGATCATTGACATTAGTTGTGATTTCCCTCGCACTTGTTAATGGTATACATCAATGATCGGTAATCAAGTGGCTTCTACAATGTTCGACGCCAAGACATTTGTAATCACATGGATAGATTCGTATCATTGCGGGTTCAGCTTGAAGACCCTGGGAGTCATGTTTTACCCAGGTTGTGATGGATTTTGTATCGAGTCATGTTACATGGATCCACATTTGTATTGGTCGGGGTTGTGTTATCATTTCATCATGGATCTACGCTTGTGTCTAGTAGCCATGATTGTGTTCAGTCGATCATACTACCATGGATCTGCATTGTATTGGTCGACAGCCATGTTGTATGTTATGTGAGACACTGTACTCAGAGTTAGTTGTACTTCAGCAGTGTCCTTTGTCCGACAAGCCATTTCCATTCTTTTTGTTAAAGCATTTCACCTGTCCAAATTTCAAAAGCTTCATGCTTTGGGGGGCATTCTGTTACACCTAAAATCCTACCATCCTGAGATTCAGTGTATACATCCTTGAAGTTTCATTGGCTAAGTCATTTACCTGGAAGGGATACGATTGCATTTATGCTAGGTTTTGAGAGGTCGTCGCAGGTTGCACTCATGCAACCTATGACGTCGCACCTTGCTCTCTTACTGGGTGCGACAAAGTCAGTTAATGGACAAAAATACGTTCTTCGAGCTCATTCTCGAATCCTTTTGACTTGGATCCTTATCCCTGACCTCTTGGGGGGATCCCATATCTCTATCCTACCATATCTCAACCTACCCTATCCATATCCTATCCACTTAGTCCTATATAAGTGAAGCTCTACCCCTCTCCAAGGGGAGGAAGTCTATAGTGTCTACATGCTGGTGAAATAATCTTGGAGAGATCTCTAACTCATCCATTGAGATACTCACACTTCCTTGGGAGGATATGGCATTTGGCTTGGATGGAGAAGGGCTACTACGTTAATCTTTGGTTGTAGTCATTCTTACCTATGTACTTTCCCTATATTTACAGTAATATAAACGCTTTCCACCAATATTGTTGTGTTGATGATATTGTGTAGTTTACCTGCTTAACTGTTTACTTAGATCTCTTATTGTATAGATTCTCTTTACTGGTTTTGCATCATTCTATGTGTCTTGACAGGTCTTGCAGCTGAGATCTGATGACCACGAGACATGGAGCAACATCCAGGATAAAGGATTGCGAAGTTAAGGTAAGGCATCTAGTTACTTGATCCTTAATCAGATCTAGGAAAGTAGTTTGTAGTCTGTACTATTTGTTCTAGACTCACATTGAGATAGGGAGATCCGGCTCGCGTCCGCTCGAGTGGATTGTCCGTAAAACAAAGTTATGTCGTGCCTGCTCATACATTTTGAGGAACCTAGAGTGCCATGTTGATGGAGAAGCATGGAGTTCATGGAAGACATCCTGTTGAAGATCTGTGCTCTAGGGAGTGTTTGGGGAAGCACCAGAGGACCCTTGTATCTCAAGGAAGAACCATCCCAAGAGTAATGTGGTACAACAGAAGGGTTGTTGGACAATCGTTGGATGATTTGAGATAATGAGGAGACATTGACATAGCCCTGCCAAATAGTTTGCAACCAATTTGGAACAGGCATAGAAATAGTTGAAAGAGAAACTTGATCATCAAATGTGCGAGAAAGAGAATCCACCAAAAGATTGTCCTTACCCTTCTTGTAAGTGATCTCATAGTCTAACCCATGAGTTTGCTAACTCAATTCTGTTGTGTTGGCGAGGAGACTCGTTGGCTAGGGAATATTTCAGACTATGGTTATCAGTCTTGATGCAAAAATGATTCCCTAATAGGTATGGTCTCCACTTTTGTACTGCATGCAAAATAGACATCATTTCCTTCTCATATGTAGAGGCGGCTAAATTCTTACCGGAAAGGGATTTTATGGTGAACGCAATGGGATGTTCATCTTTAAGGAGAACAACACCAAGTCCATTGTCGCAAGCATCACTCTCAATAGTGAAGGGCTTGGAAAAATCAAGCATAGCTAGAACATGTATAGTACACATAGCTTGTTTTAGTTTTTTAAATGCACACGGAGTAGCATGTGTCTATGTAAAAGCATCCTTTTTCAATAGAGCAGTTAATGGAGCTGCAATCTTCCCATAATCCTTGAAAAACTTGTGGTAGTAGTCATTCAATCCCAAAAAACCACGAAGGCTCTTGAGTGTCTGAGGATGCGGCCAATTTTTCATGGCATCTATTTTGGCAGGATCCACGCGAACCCCTTGTGCTAAAATAATATGCCCAAGATACTCTACTTCCTCCTATCCAAAAAAACATTTAGATTGTTTGACGTGGAGATGATAATGAGATAAAAGTTGTAGTACAATATCCAAATGTTGGAGATGCTCAGCCCATGTTTTACTATAGATGAGGATATCATCAAAGAAGACGAGAATGAATTTCCGCAAGTAGGGCCGGAATATTTTATTCATTAATTCCTGGAATGTGGAAGGAGCATTAGTAAGGCCAAAGGGAATGACCAAAAACTAATAGTGGCCATCATATGTGCGGAAAGCTCTTTTAGGGATATCATCCTCATGAACCCGAATTTGATGATACCCACAACGAAGATCCAACTTGAAGAAAAGATGAGCACCATGAAGCTCATCAACAACATGAATTGGAAACTTATCCTTGATTGTGAGGTGATTAAGTGCTTGGAATTCAATGGAGAGGTGCCATGACCCATCTTTTTTTGGACAAGAAGAACTGGTAAAGAAAAGGAACTCGTATAAGGGCAAATAATACCTTGCTTTAGTAAGTCCTGAACGAGCATCTCAATCTCATTTTTTTGGTAAAATGGGTAGCGATAGGGCCTGATGTTGGGAGGAACGGTTCCAGGAAGGAGATGAATATGATGGTCCTCTGGTATTGAAGGTGGAAATTCCACTGGTTCAAGAAAGACACCTGCATATCTATCCAAAAACATTTGTAGATCCAAAGGAGTAGTGGAGACCATTGATGGGTGCATCTGAATGGAATGGAGCTAAGCGATGACACCATGTGAATTCTTCTTCAGGATATTTTCCATGCGATGTGAACTGATGATGCTGAGAGACCCTGGTTGTAAGCCCGTCAATGTGTGTTTTTTCCCATTGGCTGAAAACTGCATCCAAAGTTCAGTAAAACCCCATAAGATGGGGCTAAGTGTGCGTAACCATTGAACGCACAAAACCACATCACATCTTCCTAAGGCCAAGGAAAATATGTCAGAGTGCAGGTTATAATCTCCCATAGAGATATGCACATTGCGACACTTCCCCTTACAAGGTAAGGTGCCCCCATTGGCAATCATGACTTCAAAGTTGGAGCAAGGATGGAAAAAAAAATCAACCTATTTGGTGATCTGAGGGTCAATGAAGTTATGAGTGCTACCAGAGTCAATGCATATTGTAAGAGGGAGCTTCTTGAAGTAACCCTGACTCGCATTGTTTGTGGGGTGGTGACTCTGGCTAAAGCATGGAAAGATATCTTTGAGTGGTCGTCCTGAGACATAGGGTCAACAGGCAGTTGTTGAATGTTGACTTGATCATCTATTGAATATGGAGCTTCTTCACCACTTTCAGAGGCAAGTGGAGAATCCACATCCAAGAGATAGAGATTTTTCTCAACACATCTATGTCCCCGAGTCAATTTCTCATCAAAATTATAACAAAGCCATTTTTCTCTACGGGCACGCATCTCTGCTTCAGACAAATGCTTTATAGGGGTTGGTCAAGGATCTGGTGTGATGGGAGGTCGTTGGGAAACCATATTTAGGAATGGAACAAAAATGGATTTGGAGCGCTGTTGGGATGCTATATTGTCCTCTTCCAACTTAGCCAACCCTAGGGCTTCCATCATTGTGTTTGGACAGAACATTTTAACCTCAGATCAGAATGCATCCTTTAGATCATTGATAAAACAACTCCTGTAGAATTCATCAGGCAATCCTTTTGTGTGATTGGTCAGTTTCTGAAATTATGTCTGATACTCTCTCACGGTGCCAATTTGGCGAATTTTAGTGAGTGCTTCTGTGAAGTCATCAAAAGCACTAGGACCAAATTGTTGCAAAAGGAGTTGGCAAAAATCTATCCATTTTGGTTCTTCATGAGCCTTGATGTACCAATGGTACCATTGAAGGGCTTCATGTTCAAAATGAAAGGATGCACGAGGAAAATTGTTGACATCAAAATTATTATGCAGACGGAAATATTGTTATGCCTGGTATATCCATCCAGTCGGATAATCACCATTGAAGTGAGGAAAATCAAGATCCGGCCCACGAGAATTGATGGAAGAAGAGAACCCAGTGTCTGCAGAAGACTCTAGTTGTTTTTTATTGTCCATGGTTGAATGTTGAAGATGGAGGCTGAGAAATATTTCATCTAGATCTTGGAGTTTGGTTTTGAGGGATGAAAGTTCTTCCTCCATGTTTTTTGCTCCTATGCAGGTGACAACCAGTGACAACCATAACCATGAGTTTATTTTTTGAATGGGTAGAAAAACAAAAATAGAAGCTTCTTTAGTAAAGGAAAATTTGGATTTTGGAAAAACTTTGATGGGTAACTGGGGTTTGACTAGGTTTTGGACACTTTCTAATGGACAGGGAGACAGAAACTGGGGATTTCAGAAGCGGGGTGAAAGAATGGGAAAATTTTCAAAGAGGGACAAAGAAGTAGAAATAGGAAATCAAAACTGTGGCAAAATTTGAAGGTGATTGGGTGAAAATCGAAGAAGTTATGGCAAACCCTAAAAATAGACAGATGTGGAATTTCTAGCTTCAGGAAGTTGAATTTGGGATAAGGTCCTCGGGAATGAAATATGAAAAATGGGATTGTAGGGGTGTGAGTGAATTTTCAAGTGAAACATAGTTAAATCAAACACGATATGGTGAAAAAACAGAATGTTATGCCTTTTTTTCTTTTTTTTTCGGAATAGATCTGCAACGGCTCGGAATTGATCTGCAACATCTCTAGACAAATGTAGTATGCTATTGATCAGCTGGAAATAGATATGGACCCCGCGTATGCTCATCTTCCTAAAGGTTCAGGGGATTCACTTAGCCACCAATGTTGTCTAACGGCTTGCATATTAGGGCAATACCCCTCACTCCACGGCTCGGGTAAAACTGATAACTATTTTTTCACAAACGACAGCTCTTGGTTTACCTCACGGGTGGGAACTAGTCAATCAGATAGGGGTCATTTCCCTTTTCACTGGCATGTCCTCTCAATGGGCCAACTACTTTGGGGTTCTTGTGGTACTCCTCACAATGAGTTTTAGGGCTAACCCTAAGTACTTCCCACAGTTAAGAGGATAGGGATTATTCCTGGATCTGAACCTGCAATTGAAATGAACAAATACATATTGAAAGAAAAAAGAGTATTGCAATAATCACATCACCGAGAAGCCACTGCATAAAAAAAAATTGGTAGAAATTCCACCCAACGAGCCCAAGAAAATTCTTTGATACCAAATGTGAGGAACCTCCAACAATTAAATGATGAAAATGCGCGATATATCAAAACTAGCATAACACAGAAGAAATTTATTGATCGCAGGCCACTTCGAGGGAGCAACCTCCTTTGAGAAAGCTCAATACAAATAAATTGTGGATGCCTTCACTGGCCTCAACACATATTTATATACTAATTCTAAGCTAAAAAACTATTACTCCTCATGAATTTGGGATAATACAATATACTCACGGGATGACTTACAAAGCATATGCTTCCAACAACAATATACTAACAATGTGGGATAATACATTATACTCACGGGACGACTTACAAAGCATATGCGTCCAACAACAATATACTAACAAAGTAAAGAGAAGGGTTGACACGGGTTCCTAACAGCTTCGCCCCTTACATGCTTGACCTCTTAGCTTAAGTATGAAGTCGATGTGCTCTCAACTCTTCTTGTAGTGATCAAATCGAGCACAATCAATTTCCTTCCAAAATCGATTTAGTTATTATTATACGGTTTATATATGTGAGCTTTAATCTTTAATAAAAGCTCATGTGCTTGTATGAGGTGGATTCAAGCTTTAGTTCCAAGTATGTTTGTTTTATTTTAAATGGTAACAACATCTCTTGTTTTATATGGTATGTTTAGGCTTTAACTAAAAAGGATTTTTGCTTTATGTATTAGGGTTAAGATTTTGTTTAAAAGCTTAGGTACTTTCTCTTGTTTAATATATTGGTTCGATTTGGTTGAATTTGCACTCAATGTGCTATGTTATAATTTTCACAATGGATCTATATACTAATATATAATAATTATATCCTCTCCATCCTTTACTTAATTATGAGAGTTTTCTCTCTATGCTATCAAGCATATGATATTATATTTATAACTTTTAACTATTTTATATATGATTATGCCTAATTATTGTAATTAATTTAGCTCATAATCAGTCGGGTATTTGAACTATTAATTTAACCTGCAAATACAGTTAGTGTATAAAATCAAGTAACTAATCATTTCAATCCATGACAACAGAGAAATAAATAAGAATTACAGTTAGCAGTTAGCAGTTGTCAAACCAATAAATAAATATTCAGCTAATAATAAACGAATAATCATTAATTTAACTAATATTAAATAAACAATGAAATATTAAATTTGTTACATAATTATTATGAATCAATTAAACTTAATCCCTAAATCAATAGAATTCTAATCTGGTCTATGATTGATAAACATAACACTAAATTGAGAACAGGGATCTATTTAAACAACATCAGTAAGCCTTCCGAAGAGAAAAATACTTGAGATCAACTAGGTAGAATTGGATAAGATAATTCAACAAGGCTCCTATTAGATGCCAAAGGTCTATTGGAGTTGTAATTAAAGATGCTAGTCAAGTATACATCAAACAGAATTAAATAAACTTAAACATACATCAGTATGGTGTCATTAGGAAGAATTTAAGAAGTAAAAGATACTTATCATCCTTTAAATACCCAACTGAGTGGGGAACTTCCACATTCCTCCCAACAATAGACCTCGAATAGTTCCTTGTTCGTTTCGCGGGTCACCCATGAGCCAAACCAAGCACACTAGAGTAAGGAGACTAGGGTGATGTTATTTATCTTAATTACTACCAATAGAGTAGCACCAAGTTTTTTACCATCTCTATGTAAAGTCGTGTAATTCATTTCTCCCTTCTTCCCACATTCCCTCTCAGATCAGCCATATTCTCATCATGGAAAACTAAGCTCTCATGAACATGGAAAGTTTTAGTGGCTAATTTAAGCACATGGGCTAAATTTAGGGTTTTAAATTTCTAATGGGCTAATTTTTTATTAAACACCTATCAAGTATGATTAGCCAACATTTTGCTTATTTATTTTTAATAAATAGAAGGTTAGCCCCATCGAATTTAAAAAGGGGATGCAAGATAAAACAATTTTTCCCCTCTAAAAATCGATTAAAACCTATGTTCTCACTTGAAAACCGTTAGGCATCTCCCATTCTCTCATAATTTCCAAAAATGGCAGTTGCTAGGGGCTCTTTCACCTTCTATCGATCATGGAAATAGAATTTGGAGTTACATTCATCTAGATTTATGGGTTGAATCTCATTTTTCAAGTTTTTTAATGTCCACATGAGAAGGGCAGTTGATATTTACTATCAAGTCTTATAGTGATCCGAATTTTAGGGGGCATATGGTCTAAATTCGGATGGATAAGCCATAAAAGCATTAAATGGAGAGGCCACCCTCTCCCATTTATCATAAAAGCATTAAATGGAGAGGCCACCATCTCATATCCATGGTATTTGGTAGCACATAGTTTTGGCCCATGGTATAGCCTCAAGACACATTGTAATAATGTTATATAAAGGCCTAGCAAGCCTTCTCATGATAACAAGTTACTCTTTTGGTTTCTCTCCTATTTTCTATTGTTCATTGTGAGATTATTTAAATCGGAGTGAGTTATTGATAATTAGTTTTAGAGGTGGGGCTCCTCTTTGAGTCTCACCTCCCATTCACTTCATGTGTTTTTGTTCATGCTTATTCTTATGCAATATTAGGGTTTTCATGTGAATTTTATGACAGATTTGCATGCTTAATCTCTTCCTCTCTCGGCATTCAAGCCTTCCGGGTCTTAGCCCCCAAGATTCGGATCAGTGGTATCAGAGCGGGTATGCTCTCCATCGGGACAAGATTTTGAAGCATTATGCGGGTTCAACAGAGGATCCAGAACCTCTACAACAATCAATGCTTCTCTACAAACCCTTGGCATCTCTATACTCAACACTCTCACATTCAGCAAACTTTGAACAAGTTCCATGGGCTTCACAGGACGTTTTAGAGGCTCTGCCATAGCTCATCAGAAAGGTATTTCCGTCAGCTCAAATGGGTATTTCACAGAATTTCCTTTCGTTTCCCGGTTTGTGAGATATGCTTGTTTGAAGTAACACGTGTTTGTGTATAATGCGGCCGGACGTACAACAACTTTAAACAAATGCTACAGACTCCACAGAATGTCTCAAAGGCTCTTCCATAGCTCATTGGAAATCTCTTTCCGTCATCTAAAATGGGTATTTCACGGAATTTTATTTCGTTTTCCGGTTTGTGAGATATGTTTGTTTGAAGTAGTACATATTTGTACACAATGCGGCCGGACGTACAACAACTTTAAACAAGTGCTACAGACTCCACAAAATGTCTTTGAGGCTCTACCATAGCTCATTGGAAATCTCTTTCCGTCAGCTAAAATGAGTATTTCATGG
Organism: Larix kaempferi; assembly: GCA_027924585.1. Lineage (NCBI taxonomy): Eukaryota > Viridiplantae > Streptophyta > Pinopsida > Pinales > Pinaceae > Larix > Larix kaempferi. The sequence goes on from BSBM01000369.1 coordinate 4,405,438, forward strand.
TTTTCCATTTGGCTTTCTGGTTTGAGAGATATCATCAACTGAAGCAACATATGTCTGCAAAATAGTGTCCGCGCATCTCTTAAACTTCAACAAACATTTTCTCAATCTCTGGGCCACCCCAGAGCAAGTATGTTATATGGATGGAAAGGTCTCTTCGATATCTCAAATGGGTATTCAATGGAATTCAATTTCAGTACATGCATCAGAAGCTATGAATGGATTTGCAGCAAGACATCAACTGCACCAATGATCATAAATTTTCGATTTTTTAAAAATCTTAATATAATCACGGTTATGGGTCAACCACACAAAACCCATGGTTATGGGTTAACCACACAAAACCTATGGTTATGGGTCAACCACACAAAACCCATAGTTATGTATTGTAATCATGGTTGTGGGTCAACCACACAAAACCCACAGTTATGGGTTAACCACACAAAACCCTTCTCTTCAGTGGAAACAAGCTTGTCATTACCACCATGGTTATGGGTCAACCACATAAAACCCACAGTTATGGGTCAACCACACAAAACCCATGGTTCTGAGTCAACCACACAAAACTCTTCTCTTCATTGGAATCAAGCTTGCCATTGCCATCACGGTTATGGGTCAACCTCGCAAAACCCATGGTTATGGGTCAACCACACAAAACCCTTCTCTTCATTGGTAACTAGCACATTGTAATCATGGGTCTCTTTTTAGCATGAAATAATGGGGACCATCATTTTCTAAGGGGGGGGGAATGATCCGAATTTTAGGGGGCATATGCTCTAAATTCGGATGGATAAGCCATAAAAGCATTAAATGGAGAGGCCACCCTTTCCCATTTATCATAAAAACATTAAATGGAGAGGCCACCCTCTCATATCCATGGTATTTGGTAGCACATAGTTTTGGCCCATGGTATGGCCTCAAGACACATTGTAATAATGCTATATAAAGGCCTAGCAATCCTTCTCATGATAACAAGTTACTCATTTTGTTTCTCTCCTATTTTCTATTGTTCATTGTGAGATTATTTAGATCTGAGTGAGTTATTGGTAATTAGTTTTAGAGGTGGGGCTCCTCTTTGAGCCTCACCTCCCATTCACTTCATGTGTTTTTGTTCGTGCTTATTCTTATGCAATATTAGGGTTTTCATGTGAATTTTATGACAGATTTGCATGCTTAATCTCTTCCTCTCTCGGCATTCAAGCCTTCCGGGTCTCAGCCCCCAAGATCTGGATCATATAGTGACCCATTTTCCAAGATTCACCAAGATTTTACAAGGTTTTATGATTTAGTTAAAGATTTTCCAATATTTTAAGAGATTATATAATTCAATAAGAGATTTTCCAAAAAATTGTATATACAGAATATAACATTGAAAAAATAGCCATCATATTTTCTTATATATCATGGGGGTTCGCCTATTTATTATACATAAAAATTTAGGGGGGGTCTTAAAATTTTCCATGCTCATGAACCTACAATTAAACCCCCCAGTGAGCTAGGGACTATTACCCCCGGTAATTTCCACTCTCATCTATATTTATTCTTGAGGAAAAAGGCTCCTATTTTTCATTCAAGCTGTTTTTTCTCTTATTTAGGAAAATCATACTTTTGTGTTTTCTTTCCTTTCCTTTTTATCTTTCTTTAGGAAATAGTTAGATTTTCTTTTAACTCTCTTTATCTCTTTTATTTTAATTTATTAATATGTGTTTATCCTCACATTTGTCCTATTTTTCTATTTGGCTTTTCATTTGGAATATACTTTAGAAGTTAGTCTATCATCTAGCACGCTTGGTCTCTCTTTAAGTGGATTGGCCCCCCATTAGTTAGAAATTTAAAAGGAGATAAATAATATAACAATAATGTATTTTATTGTATTTAATGCTCAAGGTCCTACCGACTCAACATCAATCACACATAAAAAGTCTACTTAGTCTCGGTGCTCCAAAGCCTATAACTCGACACCAACTCAAACAAAGTGAGTTTAGGTAGTCTAGATGCTCCAAAGCCTATAGCTCAACACCAATTCAACCAAAATGATACTAAGTAGTCTAGGTGCTCCAGATCCTATAACTCAACACCAACTCAAACATCATGAGTTTAAATAGTCTAGGTGCTCCACATCCTACAAGCTCAACACCAAACTCAAACATAACAATAATATAAAGGGACTTAATTTTGGGATATTACAGTGGTAAAAATCATATCATTCATTCTTGAACCATATCATATAATCATAACAACAAATAACAAATTCATAATGAAAACAGAGCATAACATATGTGCACAGTAACAGAACATTCATCACAACATAACATAGAGTCATTTCACTGCAAACACACTTCTTTAATATCATCGTAGCAGTCTTGCAAAATAGGTGCACTTCATAAATACATCAGATCTCTATCTTAGTCATACCCCAATCCCTTATGAAAATGTACATTCATTCTGGACACAAAACATGCATAGAAATCGCTCCCTTATCCCCGAAACCCCTTACATATTTATATGGTTACAATCCAGGGCTTAGACCGTACAAAGTGGACAAACATGCCCAATGGTTCTAAGAAAATTCCACCTTTTGCGCACACACTAGTGCTTTAGTTTGTTGGTGCATGATCCACTTCCTTATGCATAGTTCCCAAAGCTGGTCGAAAATACTTGCTTCAACAACAACCTAGAACAAACCAAGAACCTTATTCTAATAATGATTTATTGGGGTTCCAATGATGATTGCATGACTAGCTTATTTCTTCATTATTTCAAACAATTACTTGAGTTGAGCAAGAGGCCATGGCTACTGCGAAAAGATTTTATCAATCACATCTCAATGTTGTTATTAAGGAAATTAACAATCTTGAGAGGAAAGCCACTACGAGATGTGTCCTTACTACTTTGAAAATTGTTAACAGTGAATCCCTTCAAGGGATTCCAAATACAAGCTTCTCTAGAAGTAGAGACACCAAGGTCTCAAAAATGTCTAAAATGTATTGGTTAGTCAAGTCCCTAATAGTCCACATCATGGAGGAGAACAAGACTCAGGCATATTTTTTCCATTATCATGAAGCTACAAACCATGGAGGACAAATACAATGCCTTGATTAGGTTTCACTTAGCTCGTAAAGTAAAAGATAGAATCTCAAGTGAAATCCACCTCTAAGGAGATAAATGGGAACATACAAAAAAAACCCTAACATGATAACATCCTTTTAAACATTGATTCAAAGAATGAAATATAATCCCCTCTTTCAAATTTCTAAGTGCCATTGTCTTTTCATTTTCATTTTTTTTTATTCTATAGCACAATATATGCTTAGTTCCTTTTTTATAGTCAATAAGTCTAAGCATCATGCTTTCCTACCCTTATTAATCTAGGGTAGATAACCAGCTTCAAATTTTATAATGTCTATCTAAGATAGATACCCTTATTAAATTTTATAATAATTTAATGAGATCAAAACTATTTCATACCAAAAAAATTTAACAAAGGAGAAAGTTGCAAGTAGTTAATTATTTGCCAATTAGAGTGTAAATTTTATTGGAGAGTAAATGTATTGTCTAATTGGTAAAGCTATTTGTTGTAAATTATATTTGTTGTTTGGAAAAAGCACCTCCTAGACAAGTATTGATAGTAGTGCTTTTTGAAGAGGCCGGGTGGCATTGAAACAGAGGTTGTCTTTGTGGTAATGAATTAGCTTGAGGAGAAATGTTGAGACAGAGAACTAAAAGCACCCACTATTAGACATATGTTTGTACAAGTAAAGAAAAATTTGTTTTTGGCTTTGTACGAGTGAAAATCAAAGAAGATCAAAAGAGCTGATCATTGAGAAAAATATAAAAAGAAAAAAGAAAATGTTTAAGAAAGTTGATATTTGATAAATGATTTATGTTGTTCCTAGTGACAATATAATGAAATATTGGTAGCAATATATTATATTAGCAGTGACTCTGGAGAGCTAAATATTTTTACATATTTTCATTTCCGAGGAAACAACTATTTAGATGAATCCAAGCAACATTAAATCTGGGGCACTATTATTTTAGTTGATTCTTCATTGTCGTAATGCATTCCGAGCACTTATTTTACTTGATTCTTCGTTGTCGTAATGCATTCCGAGCACTTGCTGATGGTTAAGTATTTCCGACACATTGCAAGACCATAGAAAGAATCTATTTTGCCAACTTTGTTTTGCATTGAGAAACTGCCATACTAGAAATTTGAGTGGAGGGATGCAAAACATTGGCCTGATTTCCTAAAGCGTTGTGGCATTACCATACGAATACGTTTGTTCGTTGCTCCACCCTTTTCCCACCATTGAAGACTCAAGATCATCGGCTGCCAGACGTATTGGAATCATGATGGCCATCAAAAATAAAAATTGGGTAAATGAATTTAGCCATCAGTCCAGTCAATTAATGCAAAGTCAAAAGACTTTTGGGTAAATGAATTTAGCAAAGTCAAAAGACTTTTGGGTAAATGAATTTAGCAAAGTCAAAAGACTTTTGACTTTCGAAGGTAGTTAAATCATTTTTTCAAGTCATTCTCGAATCTCTATTGATTATGTTAAAGGCTCCATTTGCAGAATTATTTGTTAGGAACCTATGTCAACCTTCTCTTTACTATGTTAGTATATTGTTGTTGGACACATATGCTTTGTAAGTCGTCCCGTAGTATTTGTTGATCCGTAGTTTATATTAGCCCATAGTATTGACCCATAGTATTGGACGCATATGCTTTGTAAGTCGTCCCGTAGTATTATATGTCCCATGGTTTTGACTCATAGTATTGGGCATAGACTTAGTATATAAGTGTGTGTTGAGGTCATTGAAGGCACCGTGAAGTTAATTGTATTGAGCTTGCTCAAAGGAGGTTGCCCCCTCGAAGTGGCCTGTGATCAATATAAAAGCGATTCTGTTCTATTATTTCTGATATCTCATGTATTTGCATTAATTAATTATTGCAGGTACATCTCATCTGGTATCAGAGCACTTTCCTTGGCACAAGTGGAAATTTTTTTTTTCTTTTTTTTGGGCGGCGACTTTCAGATCAATTTCTGAAACTTTCTGCACAAAATCAGAAGAAACCGATTGCATATCTGAATTCCTCTTTCAAAAATACGCAGTTTCAAAAAAAAAAAAATCATCTCAATTGGAGTTCTAGAAGTGGAGATATCGCGGATTTAAAATCAGCAATTTTTCAGAATTTCGGTGACGGCCGCGGAAATTGCGGCGAGAAAATCTTTTGACCGAGTGTCCAGATTTCTATTCTGCTTTCATGGGTAGAAGCAGAGTGGTTGTTCCAGTTCTGGAAACATGTTATAATAGCAATTCTGAGCAATATAGATCTGGTTTTTGAACATTGGGTGGAATTTCTGCCCAAATTTTTTCTGTTGCAGGTTCGGATCTGGGAATAATCCCTATCCGCTTAACTGTGGGAAGTACTTGGGCATAAGCCCTAAAACTCATTGTGAGGAGTACCACAGGAACCCCGAAGTAGCTGGCCATTGAGAGGACCTGCCAAGCGAAAAGGGCAACGACCCCTACCTGATTGACTAGTTCCCACCCGTGAGGTAAACCAAGAGCTGTCGTTTGTGGCCAAGCGGTTATCAGTTTTACCTGAGCCGTGGAGTGAGGGGTACTGCCCCAATACGCAAGCCATCAGATAGCATTGGTGGCCGAGTGAAACACCTGAACTGTTAGGAAGTCGTTCATACTTGGGGTCCATATCTATTTAACTGTTGCCGATCACTTCCGCTCCAGCTCCAGCCGTTCAGATCTATTCTGAAACTTGTTCTAGATCCAGTCGCCGTTTCAGATCCAGCCATTTTCGATCCCTTCCGCGTCGCTGCAGATCCATCTGTTGCGGATCCCTTCCGCGCCGCTGTTGCCGATCCATTTGTGAAAAAAAAAAAAAAAAAAAAAAAAAAAAAAAAAAAAAAAAACTGGTTATGGTTGTAACCTGTGCAGGAGCACACACCATGGAGGAAGCACTTGTAGCCATCCAAACAAAACTCCAAGATCTGGATGAAAAATTTCTCAGCCTCCATCTTCAGCATTCAGCCATGAACAATACTAGACAGCCAGAATCTTTTGCAGCCACTGGGTTCTCTTCTTCCAGCAGTTTTCGTAGGCCGAAGCTTGATTTTCCTCGCTTCAATGGTACGGATCCGACTGGATGGATATACCGAGCAGAACAATATTTCAGTCTGCATAATACTTTTGATGTTCAGAAAGTTCCACTTGCATCCTTTCATTTGGAACAGGAAGCCCTTCAATGGTACCGTTGGTACATCAAAGCTCATCCCGAGCCACACTGGACAGATTTTTGCCAACTCCTTTTGTCACGATTTGGTCCTAGTTCTTTTGACGACTTCACAGGAGCACTCACTAAACTTCACCAAACTGGCACAGTGAGAGAGTATCAGACGGAATTTGAGAAACTAGCCAATCACACAGAAGGATTGTCCGATGAATTCTACAAGAGTTGTTTTATCAGTGGTCTCAAGGATGAAATCCGCTCAGAGGTAAAAATGTTTTGTCCCCACACAATGACGGAAGTCCTAGGGTTGGCTAAGCTGGCTGAGGACAAGATCGCAGCTCAACAACGCTCCAAACCCACCTTTGTTCCCTTAAGAAATATGGGTTCCCAACGACCTCCCATCACGCCTTCTCCTCAACCAACTCCTATCAAGCATTTGTCTGAAATAGAAATGCCGGCAAGCCGAGAAAAAGGGCTTTGCTATAATTGTGATGAGAAATTCACTCGGGGACATCGATGTGTTCAACAAAATCTCTATCTCTTGGATGTGGATTCTCTGCCTGCCTTAGAACCTGGTGAAGAAGCTACAGATACAGTAGATGATCAGGTCGACATTCAACACCTGCCTGTTGACACCCCATCTCAGGACGACCCACCCGAGATCTCTCTCCATGCTGTAACCGGAGTCACCACCCCACAAACAATGCGAGTCAGGGGATACTTCAAGAAGCTCCCTCTTACCATCCTCATTGATTCTGGTAGCACTCATAACTTCATTGACCCTCGGATTGCCAAACAGGCTGATTGTTTTGTCCATCCTTGCTCCAACTTTGAAGTCATGGTTGCCAATGGGGGTACCTTACCTTGCAAGGGGAAGTGTCACAATGTGCGTATCTCTATGGAAGATTATAACCTACGCTCTGACATGTTTTCCTTGTCCTTAGGCGGATGTGATGTGGTTTTGGGTGTTCAATGGTTACGTACACTTGGCCCCGTCTTATGGGATTTTGCGGAACTTTGGATGCAGTTCAAAGTCAATGGGGCACAACACAAATTTATGGGCTTACAACCAGGGTCTCTTTGCATCATCAGTTCACATCGCCTGGAAAAAATCCTTAAGAAGAATTCACATGGTGTCATCGCTCAGCTCAATTCCATTCAGATGCACCCATCAACAGTCTCCACTACTTCCTTGGATAGATATGCAGGTATCTTTGCTGAACCAATGCGCTTGCTGCCTTCAAGAGACCTTTCCGGTAAGAATGTAGCCACATCTACCTCTCAGCAGGAAATGATGGCTATTTTGCATGTTGTACAGAAGTGGCAGCCATACCTATTAGGGAATTATTTCTGCATCAAGACTGATCTCCAAAGTTTGGAAAATTTTCTGGAACAATGGGTCTCCTCCCCAACACACCTGAAATGGGTTATCCAACTCATGGGTTATCCCTATGTGATCACTTACAAGAAGAGTAAGGACAATATGGTGGAAGATGCTCCTTCTCGCACAATTGATGACCCAGTTTCTCTTACAGCTCTTTCTCTGCTTGTTCCAAATTGGTTGCAATATGTTCAACAGGGCTCTCTCTTCTATGAACTCCATGCTTCTTCATCAATAGGGCACTCTGGGTTCTACACAATGTCTGACCGGGAACAACATAACTTCTTTTGGCAGGGACTAAAAATGACAATTCAACAGATGGTTGCTGATGATGGTACTTTCCAAGTCAACAAGGGTGAAACGACACTCCATTCGGGATTGCTCAAACCCTTTCCCATCCCTACACAGCTTTGGCCAACTCTTTCTATGGATTTCCTAGCAGCACTCTGGTGGTACAATACCACATCTCAAAGGACACCATATGAAGCAGTCTATGGAAAACCACCGCCAGTTCTTCTTCCATACACCCTTAGCAGCTCTCCAGTTCAGGAAATTGACTCGGTTCTTCGCACCCGTGATCAGATTCTTCTCATTCTACAGGACAATCTTCACCTGGCCAGAATTCGCCTGAAACAACAAGCCAATCAGCACCGTTCTGAGCTCATTTTCCACGCAGCTGACAGGGGTCTTCTTCATCTACAGCCTTCCAAGCAATCCTCCTTGACACTCCCACGGCGTCAGTGGCCCGAAATGCAACCTGAGGATGCTACTGGGGAACCACTCCTTCCGATTCTGCAGCAATTTCTCCAACCAAAGCTTTGAGGACAAAGATTTTTCTAAGGGAGAGGGGATGTTAGGAACCTATGTCAACCTTCTCTTTACTATGTTAGTATATTGTTGTTGGACGCATATGCTTTGTAAGTCGTCCCGTAGTATTTGTTGATCCGTAGTTTATATTAGCCCATAGTATTGACCCATAGTATTGGACGCATATGCTTTGTAAGTCGTCCCGTAGTATTATATGTCCCATGGTTTTGACTCATAGTATTGGGCATAGACTTAGTATATAAGTGTGTGTTGAGGTCATTGAAGGCACCGTGAAGTTAATTGTATTGAGCTTGCTCAAAGGAGGTTGCCCCCTCGAAGTGGCCTGTGATCAATATAAAAGCGATTCTGTTCTATTATTTCTGATATCTCATGTATTTGCATTAATTAATTATTGCAGGTACATCTCATTATTGCTTTCAAAATGATCTCACTTACGTTGACTAATTATTGCTTTCAAACTGATCTCACTTACGTTGACTATGTTGTGAGATAAAAGCCTTTCTCAATTTGCAAACAACTGTTATTTTCCATAGTGGATGAAATCTGAATTTGATGAGCAAAAGAGAATTTAAATAACAAGCTTAGAGATGTAATGAGCGCTATTTATGGTGAACCGCGAGGACTAAATAAACAAGAGGAAGCTGGTAGTTTCCCAACTTTGAAGTCTACGAATTTAGCCATCAGTCCAGACAATTAATACAAACTTTTGACTATAGAAATTGACAGATACAGTACGAGTGATAGTGTCAACATTGATAAACAGTAACGTTGTAAAGTCGCAAGATAATACAAACCAATATTGCAAACTAGGACTCAGAAATACCTCAGCTGGGGTCAAAAATTGGATCGACTCTGCAAACACTCAGTGAACATTAAAAAAATTGCATCATATCTCATCTTTCTCGATCAAATTAAAATATAAACTTATACCACTAAACACCAAGTTCACCCCGAACAACAGGCTGGAAAAATCCTCAATGGCAGAAGTGCAATAAACAACCTTCTGAGTAAAACGAGTGACATTTAAGTTGTTTATAGAAAAAAAACGTGAGGTTTCCTTCAATTTTTCTATAATTTGTGATATTTAGATCGAGAGATCTCATTTTAGGTTTGAATAGCTAACTTAAGTACACAAATTGTTGATTTTTATGCAAGTTTTGAACTTTATAATCCATGTTCATATCCATTTTTATCTATGATCCAAAATGTCTTAATTTGGAACAACTTACATCAAAGAAACTGAATGAAGATATTTTGACTAAAGAAATTACAAAGAACCAGACAAGCTCAATTGAACAAAACAACCATCCAATTTCTTTTGATCTAGTAATGCAAGATGTCCTCTTCTAACCATACTATCTAACAATTGGAAGAGAAAAGAGAGGGATAGATCAGAGGCCCCGGGTCCCGTGTTCGAGTCTCTAGACCCTCGGGAAGGAGCTTCCGGGAGCTAAGTTTATATGAGCACATTCATTTTCTCCTGGTTCTACTCTGTAGTTTTAGTTTAGATAGTAATATACCAACAAAATTCCTTTTCTCCCCAACGATCAGTCTCCAGCAACATGCATAATATAGCGACGTCCATATTTCAATTTTTCAACATGCATGGGACATGTGATTTTCATTGATAGTTTTGATGGTGCCCCTTCATGACATTGACCCATAAATTTGACACTTTCGCCCCTCCAACGATCGGTCTCCAGCAATATGCAGAATCCAGTGACGTCGACATTTCAATTTTTCAACATGCATGGAAAACCCATCTTTTAGCACCATAAGTTAGCACCACTTATATTTTGTAGTGTAAATGTGATGGTATTGGCACCACTTACATTTTTGTGGTGTTAAAGTGGTGTTATAAGCACCATTTATATTTTGTGGTGTTAAAGTGGTGGTATTAGCACCACTTATATTTTGTGGTATTAATATGGTGTTATATTTGTTATTTTTATTGGAAATTAAGTTTTATCTTTATGAGAAATGCCATGTTGGAAAGTACCGTAAAGTGGTGCTAAGCTATTATTTTCCACATGGATATGAACATGTACAAGTAGGATTTAATTATGGGGATTTGCACCATAAACAAATTCAAAAATAATTATTTTGAAAATAACTTAATTCAATATTTATTTATTTTTTCATAAATTAAAATAAATGATCAAATGTTAATTTATGAGTTTTTGCACCATACTTATAAGAAGTTCAAATATTTATATTTAGAATATTTAAGCAAATAAATTTGTGTGATTCATTTATGAGGCTTTACACCTCAAGCACAACAAGTTCAAAAAAAATATTTAGAAAATAGCTCAATTCATTTATTCATTTTTTATATTATTTAAGCAAATAAATACAATTGACAAATAAATAAAAGCAACTATTTTTAATTTATTACTATTATAAAGTAGTAATAGAGTTATTTGAATTTAAATTTGATTATTCATTTAAGATATATTTATTTTCTTAAATTATTTGATGGAAATTAGTATTATTGTTAGGTTTTTAACACAAGACATGGGTCTTAGATCCATCTATATGGTGAATGGAGAAAACCTCTACCTAGGGCTCTAAAAGAAGCTTTTAGAAATCTAGGACCAAGAAAGACACCACAAAGGTCCCCACACATATTCCTAAGAGTATTCTTATCCTCTAAGTATGGGCATTCACACTATTATAAGTTTTTAATCACTAGGGATAGGTCCAATGGCCCTAAACATTGTTTAGCGAACAAGCATAGGCCTTAGCCTAAAGGAATCCTAAGCGTAGACAAATGGCATGTTGTCAAGTACCATATAGTGATGCTAAGCTCATATTTGTCACATGGACATGTACAAAAAGTATTTAATTATGGTGATTTGCACCATAAACACAACAACATCACAAATAATTATTTTGTAAGAACTTAATTCAATTTTTTTCATTCAAATAAATGCTCATGATTAATTTATGAGGTTTTAAACAACAATCACAGCAAATTCAATTGTGTTTTTTATCACTATTTAAACCAATTAGTTCACATGATTCATTTATGAGGTTTTGAACCACAAACACAACAAGTTCACGAATAATTATTTTCTAAATAACTCAACTTGACTATTCATTTCCAATATAATTCAAGAAAATAAATACCCATGATTCTTAAATTTGATAAATAATTAAAGACAACCATTTTTAATTTATTACTATTATAAAATATTAATAAAAGTGATTTGAATTGAGATTTCATTATTTGATATGGTAAATTGATATTATTAAATTTTCTAATGGATATTAATATCATTACTAGGCTTTGTGCAAAAGGCATGGGTCTCAAATCCTTGGAGATGTTCTAGGGAGGAAACCTCTTCCTTGGGCCCTAAATGAATCTTTTAGGAATCTAGGATGAAGAAATATGGTCAAAACACATATATTCCTAAGAATATTCTTAACATCTACATGTGGATATTGATTTCATTATAACGTTTTGATCACTAGTGATAGGCCTATTGGCCCTCGACCTAGTTAAGAGAAGAAACCTAGGCCTTAGCCTAAATGAAACTTCTAGGCATGTAGGGATAATAATTATTTGTCACACCAAATGAATTTTTGAGAATATCTATGGCCTTGTAATAGGGATAATGGGGGGAGTTGGGGGAACTAAAACTAGTTATAAGTCTTTAGGGAATAGAGATGATTAAGGAAGGAACCCCAGGCCTTGGAACTTAGAGGAAACCTCTAGGCATATAAGATTAGCAAGTATACCTTGAAACACCACATAAGGCCGCCTAAGGGTATCCTTGGCCTAATATTGGGGGCATTAATGTAAGTAAGAGGTTGTTTTTAAGCACTATATATGGGTGTTTAGGCTCTTAACATGTTTTAGAGAGGAAAACCTACACCTTATTCCCTAGTAAAATATTTTGTGCATCCAAGGAAAAATACAACAGCTCAAACCACTACACATGACATATTGGGGTTATTATTTACCTCTAAGTAAGGAAATCAACACCATTGTGAGTTTCTTGCTAGTATGCATGGGTCTTAGGTTTTTGTCTAATGTCATATGAGGAAACTCAAGCCTTAAACCCCAAGGGAAGCTTTAAACCACACCCATGAACTCCAAACACTATCCTTGGCATTTGAGCATTCATATAAGTGACAGTAGGTATGCAAACCTTAGACATATTCATGAGAGGAATTACAAGAACTAGGCCCTAAAGGACGGTTTTAGGCATATCAGGCTAATATCAATGAATCAAACTATCACCTAGCAGATCATGCAATGTATAGGATATCATTATTCTCAAAGTGGGATATGGGTGGAAATATGTTGGTTTGCGTACTAGAGATGGGTCTAAGTAAATAGTTGGGGAGGAAATTGAAAGAAGTATACCCTATCATAATATTATTGAGGTAATGGGCAATGATCAAGACCATGAACCATAACATACACCATTTAAAGTTGATAATTGACATGATAGTTGGATATGAGCATAATCAAGAGTTTTTGCATAGAGGGATGGATCTCAAGTCGTTGATTGGACTCATAAAAGTAAAGCCAGAGCCTTATGTAGGTGTCCCAAGGCCTTCGTAATGATATTACATAGAAGACGACCATGACTTTATCCCTAAAGAAACCATTAAGGCATCCAAATTCATTGAGACACTATGTATCTAGGTCTCATGGCCTTTTAGCCTTGGATAAGATCAATGTAGGATACCTAAATATCCACCAAAAAATGAATCTTCTAGCCATCCAGGGCTAAGAAGGTTTCCTCCACCAACAACACATGACCTCTTGAGAGTATCATTATTGAGGAGGTTGGTGTCATTAGGTGGTTTTGAGCAGTATGTACATGTCTTGAGGCCTTGAGAGTGATGTTCTAGGGAAGAATACCATGCCTTTAGCCCTAAAGAAATCATTCACGCATCCAAATACATGAATTATAATGCCTCAAACCACCATGCATGACTTCATAGGGGTATCCATTGTACTATATATCTAATTCTTCTGGCCTTAGGGCCTTCGACATGGTTAGTGGAGGATACCTTAACCTTCACCCCTCAAGGAATCTTGTAACTGTCCAGGGGTAAGAATTTTGCCTCCACCAACCATACACAACCTCTTAATTGTATAATTGGCCTATGATTGAGGATGTTGTTATATTTAGGTGGTGTTAAGTAGCATGCACATGTCTCAAGCCCTTGGGAATTATGTTCCATGGAAGAAGACCATGTTTTTGGCCCTAAAGAAATCATTGACGCATTGAGAGCCATGAATACTACCTAAAAGAAGCATTGATTACTTCACAGGGCTATCTATGGCACTATGTATCTATGTATTGGGGCCTTGGGGTCTTACACATGGTTAGTGGAGGAGACCTCAATCTTGAGCTCTAAATGATTATTCTATCCATCTAAGTCTAAGAATATTGCCTCCACTAAAAACACATGGCCCCTTGAGGGTATCATTGGCCTATGGTTGATTGTGTCATTTACATGAGGTGGTTTTGAGTAGTATCGGCATGTTTCAGGGCCTTGGGAATGATGTTATAGGGAAAACAACCATTCATTTGGCCTCAAATAAACCATTGGGGCATCTAGAGTGATTAACAATGCCTAGAGCACCATGCATGACCTTGTATGGATATCCATGCCACTATGTATCCATGACTTGGGGCCTTGGGGCCTTGGACATGGTCAAGGGAGGAGACTTGAACCTCTATCCATAAAGGAATCTTATATCCATCCAAGGCTAAGAAGATTTCCTCAACCAACAACACATGACCTCTTGAGGGTATCATTGTCATATGATTGAGGATATTAACACCATTATGTGATTTTGAGAAGTATGCAGGTGTCTTGGGACCTCAATAATGATGTTATAGAGAAGAATAGCATGCCTTTGGCCCTAAATAGACCACTAAGGAATCTAGAGCCCTAAACAATGCCTCAAAGAACCATGCATGGCTTTTCAAGGGTATCCATTGAGATTTGTATCTAGGTCTTAGTTCCTTGAGGTCTTGGAGATGGTCAATGGAAGAAATTTGAACCTTGGGCCTTAAAGAAATCTTTTATACATCCAAGGCTAAGAAGGTTTCCTCCAACAAGCAAACATGGCCTCTTGAGGGTATCATTAGCCTATGATTAAGGATAACAATTCTAGTAGGTGGGTTTTAAAAATATGTATGTGTCTCAATGTGTTGGGAATTACATTCTAGGGGAAAGAACATTCCTTTGGCCCTAAAGAAACCATTGAGGCACCCAAAACCATGAATAATGCCTTAAAGAACCATGTGTGACTTTGAAAGGGTATCCATGGCACTATGTATCCAAGTCTTGGGGACTTGGGGGATTGGAAATGGTCATGGGAGGAGGCATGAATCTCAAGCCCTAAAGAAATCTTCTATCCATCCATGGATAAGAAGGTTGTATCCACCAACAACATATGGCCTTTTGAGGGTCATTAGCCTATGTTTGAGGATGTCAATAACATTAGGGTTTTTTAAGGAGTATGTACATGTCTCGGGGTGTTGGGAATGAATTTCTAGGGAGGAAGACCATGTTTTTGGCCCTAAATAAATCATTGAGGATTCCAGAGCCATGAACAATGCCTTGAAGAACCACACATGACTTTGCAGGGGTATCCATGGCACTATTTATCTAGGTCTTGTGGCCTTAGATGATTTGGCATGGTCAATGAAAAAGACCTAAACATAGGGCCCTGAAGGAAGCTTCTATCCATCCATGTCTAGGAAGGATGCCTCCACCAACCACATATGGACTTTTGAGGGTATCATTGATCTATGGTTAGGGATGTTGATGCCATTAGGTGGTTTTGAGAAATAGACATGTGTCTCAGGGCCTTGGGAACAACACTCTATAGAAGAGGACCATGCCTTTGACCTTAAAGAAACCATTTAGGCATCTAGAGCCATTAATAATGCCAAAAAGAACCACACATGGCTTCAAAGTGTATCCATGGTGCTATGCATCCAAGTCATTGGGACTTAGGGCATTGGACATGGTCAAGGGAGAAGACTTGAACCTCAACCCCTAAAGGAATCTTCTATCCATCCAAGGATAAGAAGTATACCTCAAGCATCCACACATAGCCTCCTGAAGGTAGCATAAACTTATGATTGAGGATGTTAGTACGATTATATGATTTTGAGTAATATATACTTGTGTCAAGGCATTGTGAATGATATTCTAGGGGAGAAGACTATGTGTTTAGCCCTAAGTTAATTCCCAATGCGTTTAGAGCCTTGAACAATGTGTCAAGGCATCATGCATAGCTTTGTTGGGGTATCCATGGAACTATGTATATAGGTATTTTACCTTCAGGCCTTGGACATGGTCAATAGAGGACACTTGATCCTCGATCCCTAAAGGAATATTCTAGCCATCTAAGGCTAAGGAGGTGGTCTCCACCAACCACACATGGTGACTTGAGTGTATTATTAGCATATGATTTAGGATTTTAGTGACAACCTCGTGACCTCCTATGATATCACTTGTGACCTCCTATGATATATCTATTTTTAAGTGAGGAAATGTGTGCCATGGGGAATTTTTAAGCACTAGGTATGGATGTAAGCACCCTAGACATGGCTAGCAGAGAAAAATAAAGAATTGGGTTGTAAGGGAATTTTATAAGCATCCAAGGCCATCATCAATGCCTTAAGGAACTACACTTGATCTTTCAAGGGTATCCTTTTTCTTTGGCTATGGATCTCCATGCCATAGTAAGCTTTGAGCACTAGGTAGGGTCCTTGGGGCATTGACATAGTAAAGGGATAAATATTAGGGCTCATGCCATAAAAAATTATTCTATACATCTATGAAAAATAATGATGTCTCAAACCACAACACATCCATAAGCTTCCTCCAATGGATGGTCCATCAAACTAAGGAGATAACTCAGGCCTTATTTCCTGAAAAAAAAAAAATAGGGATCAAAGGCTAAGAATGACACCTTGAACCACCACATATGATATATAAAGGGGATATATGGCCTCCATATGAGCATATTCGAACACAATTAGGAGGTTTTGAACACCAAGCATGAGTCTTAAGGGCCTATATATATTTGTGGGAATAAATCAAAGCCTTAATCCCTATAGGTAACTTTGATGAATCAAAGTCCTTAGACCACAACACACACCTATATAGGGAATATTTAGCCTATATGTGGGGATATAGATATTTTTCAGAGGTTTGGAGAACCAAACTAGTATCTCAAATTATAGAAATTGTCAAAGAATGATACTTGCGCCTTAGGTGCTAAGCGACGCTTATTGGGCTTGAGGGCCATGATCAAGGCCTCAAACTGCAATAGTTTTTGTTTACTATGGATACATGTCCTTTAAACAAGGATAGGATCGGAATTAGTAGGTTTTAATCCCCATATATAGGTCATGGATCTAGATAAGGTAAATGTAGAAAGCCTAGGACATATGCCCTAAACATACACACCTATGGATAAAGGGATAATAAGGAAGTTGGAAACCACCACATAGGACCTATCTAGGGGGTGTTTGGATTCTAGGGGTGTATATTAAATCCATTAGGAGGTTTGATATCCATGTATGTATCTCAATGCAATATAAATGGTTGGGAAGGATCCAATGCCTTAATTTATAAAGAAAGCATATAGGGAGCAAGGACCATTAATATTACCTCAAATTACAACACATTCCCTCTCTAAGGGATATACCGCCTCTAAGTGGAAATATGAGAGACATTAAGAGGTTTTGAGAACTAAGTATGCCTCTTAGTGGAAATATGAGAGCCATTGATAAGTTTTGAGAACTAATTATAACTCTCAATATCTTGGAAATATATTGGTGAGAAAAAATTATAAGGTTCAAAGTCCTTGGATGACATCTCATACCTCCAAAAAATAACCCTACAGGATATATTTATCCTCTAAATTTGGGTATGGATGGCATTAAGAGGCCATGAATGAGGCCTCAAAACATCACACAAAATATTTTATCTCTTACTAGTTATATGCGTTCCATCAAGAGGTAGTTGACATCATGGATGGGTCTTTGGGCCTATATGGCTTAAGCACTAAAGGAATTTTCTAGGGCTCGAGGGCCATCAACAAGGCCTTAGTCATCATAGAATATTTTTTTAGAGGAAATTGGCTGGGACATGCAGAGAGTGTGAGAGGAGTTGAAGCCCACAAGACCAATCCCTTTGAAGGCCCACGAAGGCAACAAACACTCCAATCCCCAACATGTCCTAATTTATTGCCTAAACAATCTGTTTTTTTTTTTCATTTGATTCAATATGTCATAATTTATTGCATAAACATTATGTTCATTTTTAACAATTTTAGTATTTACTTTATGAATTTGTGAGCATTTGTAACCTTTGTAGCATGAACAACAACTGTTGGAGGAACAAAAAATCTTGGACATGGAGGATGACCAACACTAACATCAACATGTTCTCCTTTCCTTTGAACCCTTGATGATCAATCCATAAATCTTGTGGTAGCACTGAAGAAGAATGGTGTTAGGAAACAAAAGCTACGAAAGGCGGTGAAAGATGGAAGATGAAGATGGTGTCAGTGATGGTGGCAGCTAATAAGATGGGATAAGGGCAAGTGATAATACAATGTCACAATTCATTAAACGACTGACGTAGTTCATTAAATGGCCAAAGCTTGCCACCTAAAAACATACAAAAAATTAAAAATAAAACTATGCAAAGAGAAACATGGCATAAACTAATTGTAAAAAGATTGAAAAGTTTCCAATGTGATCTAAACTCACTACACGCCTCCATGTGTTAAAAATCAATATTGTTTATAAAGTGAAACTTCACATAACTTAATAAATTTGAATATACCAATACAAATTAAATCATAAAACACACAAATCTATGCAAATTGATTCCTAAGAGTCCCTACAAAGACTGAGGCAAGGACTAATAAATATATTACATTTTAACCACAACTTTTTATGATGTTGTTTACCCCTGAGGTGCAATTGGTACTCTAATATTTAATGCCATTAATTTGATACACTTTATCTTACATTTATTATTTACAACGACACTAGTTTTTTTTCAAAAGAAAAAAAAAACATACTTTTGTTATTTATGAGAAATCAAAAAGTACATGTCACTTCAAGGCTTTCAATCCTTAATTCTTGATGAAACATTGTTTTAAAAAACATATCTATCACAACTCAATTAACATATATTCAATATCAAAACTATATCTATCTGTCCCATGCAGTACAATGCATATCAACATCCTAACAAAAAGTGTCTATATGACAAAACAAAAACACTAAACAAGAATAGTAGGCATCATAAAGGAAAGCATTTAAGTGACTAGAATGGATGCATATATCGTCAATCCATTCTTCCCAATATAGAACCCCTCGTATACCATCAAGAGCTGATTTTGATAGAGAATCAGCTACATCATTATTTACTATGTAAATATGCTCAATCGAGATGTCTTTGAAACTGTCCAACAAAGTGGAAATTCTTTGACACCAGTGTTGAAGTAAAGTGTTCTCCAGCTTAGCCTGCTTATTTTCCCACTTCACAATAACCATGGAGTCTCCCAAAATTTTGAAAGCATCAATGCCACAAATAGAAGCAACTTTTAATATACCCTAGAAGCCTATTAGCTCCGCTTTCGTATTCGTTCCTTCTCCACAAGCAAGTCGAAATTTGAGACAATAATCCTTTCCACAACTGATTATGAAACCAACACCACGTTTGTGGCATGAACATGCACCATCAAATAATCCGACAGCTTTTTCTGTCAGTATTCACAGGCTTGGACTTTCTCAAAGGATGCAGTTTCTTTTCCACAACTGTCTCATTTGTGTAAAAATGAATCATATTCCAGAAAATATTTAAAGTCTGATATGTAGAAGGGGTTACTTCCTGGAAGATAGCCAAATTTCTTGATTTCCAGATAGCCCATACAAGGAAAACAGGTAGATGTTTCAACTTTCTGTTTCTACTTATCCAACTTTTGAAAGCAGATTCAAAATCCATACCTCCTGGCCAATCTTCAACCATCCTATAGCTTGTGCATATAGTCTTCCATACTTCCATAGAGAAATTAGAGTG
Organism: Larix kaempferi; assembly: GCA_027924585.1. Classification (NCBI taxonomy): domain Eukaryota; kingdom Viridiplantae; phylum Streptophyta; class Pinopsida; order Pinales; family Pinaceae; genus Larix; species Larix kaempferi. Next base: position 4,424,988 of record BSBM01000369.1, read on the forward strand.
TAAAAATAGATGACTAACCTTCTCCTCTCCTTTTTTTGCATAAAATACAAATGCCTAGACCAGAAAAACCTCTGCGTTTTAAATTCTCCCACGTGAGAATTTTGTTGTTGAAAAGGAGCCAAAGAAAACACTTGTTTTTTATGGGGAATTTCCATTTCCTTAAGACCAAATACCACCAGTTTCTATCATTGTCCACATAGTGATCAACTAATGGCAAGTAAGCCCATCTAGTAGTCACTTGTCCATTCACCGAATTTTTAGCCCATATTAATTGATCCTGCTGATCATTAAGTCGAATGCTAGCCAAATTCAGGTTCTGGACGTAATGTTCCCATTCTACTTTCCAAATACCAGCAAGTCCCAAGTCAGATGTAGTGAACCAATAAGAGGGATCAGGAACATGATAAGATGATCTCTTAAACTGATTAAGAGTATAAAGACCAGAGCTGGAGAAGTGATTTCGCAAATCCGGTGACAAGAACTAAAAAACCACAAACATTAACTCCTTTAAATAAATTAATCATATTAAAAAATTAAAAAAATAAAACCATAAAATATACTTAGTCACATAAATAAAGTACTATTTATCTAAACTTTAGGTAAAATAGTCTAATCTTTAATTCCCTTAAGTTGATACACTTATATAAAATATTTTAAGACATAAATAAAGTTTTACTATTTATCTAAACTTTAGGTAAAATAATCTAATATTTAATTCACTTAACTTGATATACTTTATCTTACATTTATTATTCAAGGGACCAAGTGACCATGGCTAAAGCTGAATAGCCACAAATAATTAACTTTTTCAAATAAATTAATCATATTAAAAAATGGAAAAAATAATATCATAAAATAAGGCTTAGTTACATATATTTAAATAGTTTTTAAGACATAAATAAGCATTTACCATATATTTAACCTTTCCCTAAGATGAAGGTAAACATTGACCTTCCACAAACATTTTCATCTTACTACTTAGCCACATATATTTAAATAATTTGAAACATAAATAAACATTTACTATATATTTAACCTTTACCTAAAATGAAGTTAAACATTGACTTCCACAGAAAATTTCATTTGCTAAATAAACCAATGAGGTTAGAGGCCAAAGAGTGGAATCCAAGACTTTGCAAGATCTCATTGCATTTGGTCGATATTTCTCTACTTTGCAGCTTCCCGCCATTGGGTGATACTCAGCTGGGAGATTTTATTTGTATTCAACAATTTATCCTTACCTCCACAACTCTGCCGCAAAAATCCTGAGCCCAAGCGTTCCAAGTAATTCCTCTGGTTTTCAAGTCTCCACTCCTTTGGCTTGTCGGACCCATTTTGCTTGATACCCACAAACTAAATCGAGTTATGTGCAATCGATCACTTAGCCCAAGCTTTCCCTCTATTCCTCTGGTTTTCAAGACTCCACTCATTTGGCTTCCCGGCCCATTTTCCTTGCTACCCACAAACTAATTCGAGCTACGTGCAATCGATCACTTAGCTCAAGCTTTCCCTCTATTCCTCTGGTTTTCAATCTTCCACTCCTTTGGACCCCCGGACCCATTTTCCTTGCTACCCACAAACTAATTCGAGTTATGTGCAATCGATCACTTAGTCACCTCTTCACCATCTGCAGTCTCTATGAAAATTGCCGTTCCAGAGGATCCCAACGGGGTCAAGAGTTCGGTTACCGCTGACGGAGAAAATGAACTCGAAGTGTTGCGGAACCTAGAACCCTGACTTCCCAGAAGCAGGAACGGGAGCCGACGAAGTTAAGATATGGTGACGTAGCTGTATGAGCTTCCCCGGTTGAGGGTTTTCTCATGAATGTAAGTGATGCTGGTAGTGGAGAAGCGGCGACCGCTGAGCAAGAGCCCTTACCCTTGCCTAAACCCCCTAGAGGATGTGGATACTCTGTTTCAAAAGGAATGCAATGCAATGGATGAAATGCATTGAAAGAGGATGTGGATAATCTGTTTCAAAAGGGATACTCTGTCGATGCGGTTTATTTTCTGAACTGAGCACCAAAAATCAGGTTTGATTTGCTTTGGACATGTCGTTAGAATTATTTACCGACTCGTTGTGAAAGTGGGCATTTTCTTCTCTCTTTTTAAAAATCTTTTTACAGTTTTCAAATTATTTATAACTCTTTGTGAAAGAGAACATTTTCCTAATTTTTTTTTTAAATCTTTTACAAATATTTTACAGTGTTCCATTTAAGAATTTAAATTCTTGTGTTTTTATCTAACATTTTGGGTTTACTATGTCAAAGCCGCTTGGGTTTATATGAGACGAGTAAGGTTAACTGAAATTGATAGTCATATTAAAATGCATAAGCTTCTCATTACAATCTTTTTACCCCCTAAAAACAAGGGTCTTTACGTTTCAGAAGGTTTTTTAAATTGGCTGGATCAACACAAAATAAGAAACTAGCTTCTCAAGAAATTTATTTTAATAGGTCTTGGATTTAAGCTGCGCGCTCTCGTTATGCTGCCTCCCTGGCCTTAGAGGAAGGAATAACCGGAAATGCATGAATTCATCGAATTGGTTTAATAAAACAAAGAGTTAAATACCCAGTGGATGGATTATGCCTGCAAGCCCCTCCACGCCCATCTTGTATTTTTAAAACTGTTTGGCGAAGCTCTTTTTTATAGACCGGAACCATTCCAACCTGGGTGCTTTAATATGATGCGAGGGAATTCCTTTTAGGTGAAAATGCATTCTTGGTAATGTGTACTTAGTGATAATTTTTTTTTTAAGTGAAAATATGTTCTTGGTATGTCAACTTAGTAATAAAAAGTTTTTTTCATGAATACCGGTTGTCTGAAACATCAAGCTTTAACTTTTAAAAAATTATATCATTTCAAACTTAAATTTATGGAAATCCATCCAAAAAACTTGAAAAAAATCGCCCAATCAATCATAAAAAGACAGGACAGAGGAAATTTTTGAGGAATGAAACGAACCTTAATTTCTCTATATGAGAGAGTAAGGTTACCTGAAATTGATAGTCATATTAAAATGCATCAGCTTCTCATTACAAAACCTTTTTATTTTTCATGTTATTGATCCATGGGAAGGATTATATATATATATATATATATACACCAGCTTCTTGCAAGAATATCTTGGAGATTTTTTCTCCCTTTTGGTTTAGTATTTGATGTTGAAATCTTGTCATGCACTGGTTATGTACGGTCAAATTATTTTTTACTGTGCTATTGGTTTTCATTTTGTCATTAGTTTGTTTGGATCATGTTTAACATATAGCATTTTACTTGAAAGATATTCGATGGTGATCATATTGTAAGTTTTGTTGAAGAGTGTTTAATTGGTATTTATTTTCCACCAAAAACAACGCCACAGAGATAAACATATTGGTTTGCATTTTGTCATTAGTTTGGATCATGTTTAACATATAGCATTTTACTTGAAAGATATTCGATGGTGATCATATTGTACGTTTTGTTGAAGAGTGTTTAATTGGTATTTATTTTCCACCAAAAACAACGCCACAGAGATAAACATATTCTGTCCTGTAAGTATTTTTGTTTTTAAATATAATTTTGGTAATTTTTTTGTCTGTATTTGTTCATGCTGCAGTTTTTTATTACTGGCAGTTGTTGGAATTTTTATTTTTTAATATTGCTCTTGAATTTTTGTTTATGGATATAAGTTTTGCAAAAGTCAATTAGGAACGTTTGTAGAGACTTACAAAATGCTAGTGGATTAGAATGGGATAATGCACATTGTGATTATAATGAAGTGTTATGTTTCATAATTTCTACTGAGAAAGCTATTTCAACTCATCTTGAAGAGTAAAAGCTCTCACATTTCCCATTTGATTATGTAGATAATTACACAACCATTCCATAATTTATGGATGATGTTAATAACCTGATTCAATTAAAGTTAGCTAAATAACTTCACATTACTTTAATTTAACACTCACTCAAGAAACTGGATCTTACTTAGTGGGGAAAATTAAATTTGTATTATTAAGCAATCTAAATTTTAGTATCAAATTAAGTCATTTTGAAACAACTTCTTTATGCAAAAAACTTTTTCATATTATTTTAGAAATAGTTTATTGTTATTTATATATTGTTATATAATATAATACTTATATAAATATATAATACTTATGTCAAATACTTATATAATATAATACTTATGTTCTTACTTAGAGACATTGTTTTCTTCTTCATTTTTTGTTGTTGAGGTAAACCAATTTCACATTTCCTTAACAAAGAAATGATGAACTACTTTGTACATTTGGTGGTTGGCATTTTAGGTATGTAAAAACTACCATTTTCCTGAACATAAGCTTTGTCTCAGTCTTCGATAAATATATATGAATTAATTTGTTCATTTTAAGTAGTCTCGATAGGTTGTAGATGAATATTAATCATGTCAACTGATCTATTTTACATGACATTACAGGAAGTGTTGTGCATCAATGTAAGTAATAAGATGTTTCCAGTGAGCATATTCTCATGTATCAAGAAACTGAAATTTAAGGAAGAACTCAGTACTGAATATAATGTCTAACGTTAAAATTTTATTGTGGAATGTTCGTGAACAACGCTATTTTCAAGAGGGTGATAGAAAATAGAAGTACAGAGTTTCTCAGGCATTCTGTATGCAATAACTCTCTTCAATTGTCTCTATACACATGGTATGGGTCACTGCTAATCAATAATGGGTGGGAAAACGTGGTTGTGATGGCTGTCGACGGCATTAACCTCCTTCTACAGCGCTGCTTGGTGATGGCTGTCGACGACATTAACCTCCTTCTACATTGCTGCTTGGTTTGCATCTATCTCAGTTTCGATCCACCAAAAACAAGGGTACTAATTTCATCATATTTTGTCTCTAAATAATGTTAATTTAGGTCCTCTACCTTCAATTAGTGAATAGTTTTCAATAGAATATAATTTTTACTTTTGGAAGTGAAAACTGTTTACATAAAATATATATTTTCTATTTGCAGAGGAATATGGGCATGATGGTTGTTGGCGTGTTGATGTTGTTTTGCAAGTTTGCGATATCTTCTTCTTTTTGTGTTGTCCATTATCACAAGCATAAGAAGATCACTGTCGGAACTGCATTATCACAAGCATAAGAAGATCACTGTCGGAACTGCAGGAATAGTGGCCACTATTATACTCTATGCTTCTCCCCTATTTGTAGTTGTAAGATCTTGATTCTAATAGGTTTTTGATCACCGAGTTCTTTACGTGGAAATGAAAAATCTCAAAAATATCACTCATCATCATATGATACTTCAGTCATCTTCAGTTAATGATGCTTATATTAATCATTCCATTTGTTAATATTTCATATTGTCTCAGTATCAGAAACTGGTAATTCAGACCAAGAGTGCATTTCGCTTTGTTCGCTTTCCTCGGAAGTTCTTTGTGGATGGTGCATGACGCTCTCAACCAAGACATAATCATCATGGTAATATAATTATAATAATAAATTACTCTTACTAGTTGATTTGAGAGCCATTTATTTGTACATATGCAATTATAAAGCTCAGGACGAATAACATATTTTATTGTTATGTTCATTTTAAATTTTTTGTTGGCACCGAACTTTGTTGGTATAGGTTTCTAGCATATGAGACGAGGTTAATCTATTTTGAGGGAAACTATACTAATCGTTGATTGGTTGTTCTTATAATGGACCAAATGGTGGGAATCTCACTCTGGTTAAAGCTGTCTTGACAGGTATACCTGTCTATTGGTTTCATTCATTACTTCAAGTTCCAAATTTTATCATTAATTATTTGAGAAAACTGTTCTTTAACTTCCTCTGGACGAGAGGCTTAGAGAAATCAAATCTGAATCTGGTAATGGTGGGGTGGGAGTCATTATCGCTGCCAGAAAAGAATGGTTGATGGGGTATTAAGGACTTAAACTCTTTCAGAATAACCTTGAGATTTAAAAGCTTTTGGAGAGGATTATTTGGGAACAACTTATGGTCAAAGGTTCTGCAGGTGAAATACTTAAAAACTGATGTTGTTAATTGGTTCAGAATTCCAAGGAGAATAGAAAGGCGGATCTCTCCTATCTGGAGGGGTTTTTTAAAAATCTATAATTGGCTAACAAAAGATTTTTGCTGGCAAATTGGATCTGGAAAGGATGTCCTGTCCGACAGGTTGCTCGAGATTTTAAAAGAATATGATCTTGTAACATTGAACAGAATTTGGAAAAGAGGGTACGGTAATGGGTTTAATGATTACTGGGTTAACTCTAAAGATTTGGGGTTCACAGGTGTTCTGGCGCAGGAGTGGGATAGGTATGTTCCGGCTCTTAACTCGGCAAGATGCAAAATTGGCCGGGAAAGTGTTAAAATTATTTGGATTGGAAATGTTAGCTTCAGTACTGTGACTGTAAAGGCTGCATATGATAGGAGCATAAATGAGAAATGTATTTTCCCTGAGCACTGGTGGTACAAGAGACTGTGGAGATGGAATGCTCCATTGAAAATTAAATGTTTTTTTTTGTTTTCCCTTCAGGGAAAGCTTAAGTATTGGGATAATCTTTTTAGAAAAGATTAGGTTGGTCCTAGCAAATGCTGATTTTTCCTTTAAAATGATGAAACTATTAGACATCTTTTTGTGGATTGTGAGTTTATAAAAAATATCTGGAGGTTTACTTGTGCTGAGCTGAACATCAATCAGAAGTAGGGAAGTGGGGAATTTTGACATTTGCTTGCTCAACTGGTACACAACTTGCAAGGAACACTTTTCTTTACCTCTTTTTATTGCTTGGTCAGTATGGTATGCTAGAAACTGTGCACTGTTCAGGGATATAACTCCGATTATTTTGAAGATTGGTGTGATGGCGTTAAAGTTGTACATGACTTACAAAGATGAGGAGGTTCTTGCTTCAACCAAAATCAACACCTTTTACCATGTTATCAACCATCCTGTCCTCTTTTTCGATGGTCCTGCAACTAATGGACTCTTTGCTGTCGATGGGATGCTTTTCTTAAATCCTGGGCATCATTTCACTTTTCGCTTGAACTGTGGACATGGGACAAACATGATGGCCGAGTTAATGGCTCTCTGATGTGTTGTTCCGGTGGCAAATATCTTTTGGGCTAGTGGATCTACTAGTTTTGGTAATTCACTTGTTACCATTAAATGGGCTACTGGAGATTATAATTTGAAAGTTACAACTCTCTTACATTGGTGCAACCTTACTAGAGATGAAATCAAGTCTGGATGATGCATTTCTTTCAAGCACATCTATAGGGAACACAACTCTTTGGTTGATAATCTTTCAAAACAAGCACTGGAAGATGAAGAAGGTTTCTTAATATGGGAAGAATGACAAAATACTCATATTCAAGATATGGGTGTTACTTATTTCTTTTGACTAAGTTAGATTCGTGTTTTGAAGTTTTTATTTTGGAAACAGTTTGGCAAGACTTTGTCAATTCTCCATTTGATGGTTTGTAGTTTTTGTAATATTTTTGAGGTTTTTGTGAGTTTTTTTTGAAGATATTGAGTTCTTGTTGGAACTAGAACATCATTGTCTTATTTGATTCTTTTGAATAACAATAATACCTTTTTTTTGGCTGAAAAAAAAAATGAAAAAATGCTGACATATCTAATGTCAAAAAAGGAAAAAGGAAAAAAAGAAACCAGGAAAAATGTTCTTTGATGACTGTATATAAGTGCTTAAAAGCTGGGTTAAGATGGGTTCACTTTAGTGAGCTTGTAACTAATAAATGGGAACTCCTTAGAAAGAAAAAGGAAAAAAAGAAACAAGGAAAAATGTTCTTTGATGCCTGTATGTAGGTGCTTAAGAGGTGGGTTGACTTTAGTGAACTTGTAACTAATAAAGGGGAAGCCCTATACCATTATAAATTGATCTTCATTTTTATGGCGATAGTTTTTATTTGGAAAGTAATAAGTGAGTTGTGTTAAATCATTAGTTTGTTTGTTTATTCATGTTAGTCAATTAACTATAAACTTGATGCTTTTGTGTTTCAAAATTCTACCAACAAAAATTTAATTCTTTGTTTTTGAATCTTCATATATAGTTTTTTGTTTGTCAATTTTAATTAAAATCATTACAACTTCTTTTTATCTACAAGCATATGGTTAGTGATCCAAGTTTTATATATTATGTTTAGGTTTCCATCTATTTTTTATTTGTTAGATCAAATATTGTTATGTTTCTAGCATATTTTATTGCAATATAATGTCTAACTTTCAATAAACAAGAGGGTCACACATTTTGGTAATCTGGCTCGAGAGTGTGTTACAACTTATTACAAGTATGGAAATGCACTTCTTTACAAAGCTTAGGATAAACTTGATCCATTTAATGAGAGTGTTTCTCTAGCTTACAGATGATAAAAGCTTTGTTGATGGTATTAAATCTTATGGACTAATGGAATATATATATATATATCAAAAAAATATAAATCATGTATATAATATATGATTTATATATTTTTTTTGCACCACTTGTTATTTTATGGTGTTTTGCACCATATACAATTTTGTGTAAATAATAAAATAATAATAGTAATATTAATATTTTTGGTGTTTTGCACCACAAAGTCTCAATCCATGTTAGATTGGTTTTTGGTGTTTTGCACCACAAAATCTCAATCCACCTAGGATTGGTTTTGGTGGTTTGCACCATACACCATGGAATGCCACATATTCATTTAACACCAAAAGTAACTTTTTTATAAACACCACTTTTGCACCATAAATCTTAGCACCACTTGCGTATCCCCACATTATCTCCACTTTTGCACCACTATTTGAAAATTGAGGATTTCCCAAATCCTTTACAAATAGTGGTGTTAATGTGAGGCTAAAATGTCCTTTTTCTTGTAGTGATGGCACATATGGTTTTTGTTTATAGTTTTTATGGTGCCCTTTCATCACATTAACCCATAAATTTGATTTAATTTCCATCACAGTCGTTCAGAATGCATAAAAAGAGTTAAATATTGCCAATTGCATGAGCTTTATAACCACTTGACCCCGGGTGGTCTGTGTTAGTGCGTCTAGGTCATCTTTTAGGGTTTTTTCTAAGAACAACACAATCGTGCGCCTAATAGCCAGCCAATCAAGATAACATTCACACTCTATTCGATAACATTGGGTTTTGGCCATCTATGCCTTCAAACAATCCATGCTATTAACAGTGGGTTTTGGCCATCTCCACCTTCAAACAATCAATGGTGTTGTCCAGAATTCGCTTCTTTCCAATAATGGTTAGAAAATATTCATTTATAAGCTTAGCATTACCTACTTTGGTTTCATCCAAACCCAATTAAAAAATACCTTTAATAAAGCCTTGTGGTATTTTATGCGTATGAAATAAGCAAAAACTTAACAACTATTACATAGAGGATTAGAGATTCCAGTTTTAAGCTTGAAACGAAATGGTTTTCAAATCAAAAGAGTGCCTAAACTGCATCAATTGCCATGTGCATGAGTTTTTTCAAACAAGGTTTTGAATTGTGTGAAATGAGCACATCACATGACATCAATGAGAAAGTCGTTGGCATGGCCATTGATCAAGAAGATGAGTTGGAGTTGATGACCAAGTGTTTGTTCTTTAAATGCATGACCTCAATGGCATTTGTTCTTTAAATGCATGACCTCAATGGCAAATGATGTATGGCTTTGTTGGAAAGTATTCACATGTTTGTCAAGGTTATGGTGACTCTCTTCTATGCTTATTACATGAAAAACAATGATTAGTATGCAAATGAAAGGCAATTAGTGTGTGTGCTTCTTATCTTAAGTGACTTATCACATAAGTATTATGGTATGGCACATGGTGGTATGTGTTGTAAATGGTGCTAGGGCGAAGATGATTTGCAGTCTTATCCAACACCAATGACAAAGGTATGTAAACTTTAATAACTATGGTACTTGAAAAAAAAATGAGGATTTGGTTTTATGGGTAAGGCTTATGGAGAATTCCACTTAGCCACCCATGTACAACATTTATACAAACCTTTGAATAACACATGTGCATGTTAACTCGATGAGAACGGGAAAATTTAAATTGACATTTAATGATGAAGGTTTTGCACTAAGTTTTGAATGGACAATGCCCTATGTAGTGTTGGTAATTTTGATAATTTGCTTTGGTGTTTTAGGTAAGCCTTATTTGGTTTGTTTATGTGAAATGCTCACTACTAAATTTTATAGAAGAATTAATGATTAACGATAAAATGTTGTTTGTTTCCATGACACAAGAGGTGGAGCCTTCAACAGTTTCCTCGTTCATTTTTTGTTACAGTATGACCAGAGCTGCTTCCAATTGGGAGACCCGAGCCTCCAGTTTTGCATTATGAGCTTGCTATTGCTCCAAATTAGCTCTTGGGATCGCCAATTGATAGTTAATGTCACCACCCCTCTCAACTACTCGAACATGTTCCTGAGTTTCCTGCCAATGCTCTAGAAGCTTGTTCCTTTCCCGCATGTCATGTCGAAGGTTGTGGACCTTTCACTTTAGTTGTCTGTGGTTGCCCCTCATTCTTCGAAGCCCATGAGTGACAAAATCTTCTCCTTTGCTGCATCCATCACTAGCCATTTCCATTTTGTGACAATTGGAACTAAACCTCCACTGGATTAGAACATGAGTAACCAAATCCAAGCCCGTCTTCCAATCTGGCATTCTAGCCAACTCCCACCCGACCATGCAAGCACTAAAGACACTTCTCTTCTCGATAGCTTACCTTGCGCATTCTCACAGTTGGGGTTGTCACACCATAAGTTGCTCTGAATAAGAACTATGAGCACCACTTTTCCTCATAATTATCTTTGGAGCCATCAGAGCTTGGAGAGAATGGGCATGAATGAGTTGAGGACAAGACTTGTCTTGTCAAAATGCCTTACCACCCCAAACCATAATGATCCTAGAGGTAAACCCATACAACATAGATCTCACACTTAAAACCCACCCGAGGAACCACATGTATACACTCCTCGAACCACTCGACATTTGCTCTTGTCCCATTGCATCATCATTCAGGTTGGTGGCCATTGATGAGATGTCCAATTAGCCTCTTGTTCATAGGCCTTCAGTTATAACCCTTGCACATGGGACCAAGCAAGAGCTCAACGACCTCCCTTCCCGAATAAACCCCCTCTCTGAGGCCATTGCACTAGGGGATCAAATCAAAATTTTGACCTTCATTAATGGTTTGAGGAGTTCCTTCTCGCAATGTCGAGGCCAGACTTACCGGTTGATTTGCTTCCTTGTTGTTCTCCCTGAGAACATGAAAGGACTGTGAATCCCCACGGGCTTCTAGGATCTTTCTAATCCTTTCATAAATGCGATCCAAATTGAGATCCATTACGAACTTGTTGGAGTTAAAGGTTATGACTAAAATATTCTTCGAGTCTCGATGATAATAACATCCTTGGTTCCTTGGCCAAAGTTTTATTCTTTAATTTGGATCCATTAAGAACTTGTTGGAGTTAAAGGTTATGACTAAAATATTCTTCGAGTCTCGATGATAATAACATCCTTGGTTTCTTGGCCAAAGTTTTATTCTTTAATATAAAGCAAGGATCTATGTCATGTTATTAGTGTATAGTCCCAAACCCCAAAGAGAATCTTATAAAAGATCCCCCCACCAACTACGCCTTTATAATGCTATAATATTATTAAATATAATAGTTTTTGTTATTCATTTGATTGTTAAAATAGTTTTCCATTTTCCTAGTCATGGTGAAGAAAATAATCCCACGTAATTTAAAAAAGGCATAGTGTTAATCACATTTCTTTCATTTTAATGGTTTGGTGTTAACCTTAATTTATAATACTCAAATCCTTCCCCATCTATATTTCACTTGCTTTTAACAATATTTTAAGATCTTCAAAGCCTGTCTTTAGTGATCGAATCGAAGAGTGTGACTGTTGATATCGAGATCCCAATGATGCAAATTATTAAAATCTTAATTTGCTATCCTCATTCCAATAACTGTGACTTTGTAACACACTAAATAATCATTAATTACACTAAATAATCAATGATTAATTAATTTTTGCTAATCTTGAAAACATACTAAATAATCAATCACTGGTTGATTAACCCAAACCCTGGAAACCCTATACAATGTACACATGGAGCTGCTCATCATGAGCAGTAGCACTAAGGTCATGACTGGGATTGTAATGATTTAATGATTTGCTTTCACTACAGAACTGCCGCCTTCTACTTTGCTTTTCATAAGATGAGGCTTTCTTTCAATAGTTTGTGCAGCTGCTCCACTACTCCCCCAGCCCATTGGAGTTTGGGACATCCAGACGCATCAAGCCAATTTAAAGACATACAGTGTTCAACACCTTCCAAGTCCTCTAATGCAGAGCACTCACTAACATTTAGCCGCCAAAGGTTTGTCAACTGCGCCAGCCCCTTTATGCTCTTCAGCTTCACACATTTAGATGCCTGCAACCCCTTCAAAGACCTCAAATGTTCCACACCTTGCCAGTCCTCTAACTCAGAGCACTCACTAACATTTATCCACTCAAGCTTTGTCAACTGCGCCAGACCCGTTATGCCCTTCAGCTTCACACACTTTTGTATGTCCAACTGCTCCAAAGAACTCAAATATTCAATTCCTGCAAGCTCTTCTAACTCGGGAGCACCCGGCAACACGTAGCTCTCGAAGCTTTGTCAACCGCACCAACCCCTGTATGCGCTTCAGCTTCACACATCTATCTGCCCACAACCTCTTTAAAGATACTAATGTTTCAATACCTGAGAGCTCCTCTAGTTCTTTGCATTCCCTAATGTCCAGCTCCTGAAGTCTTGAAAGACCAAAAGCGAGCAAGCATTTCAATTTCTGGCATTTCAATTCCAATATCTTCAAGTTACTCAAGTTACCGAGCGAGAGCAGTTCGCTTATGGGGCAACCCGATACTACCAACCGAGTCAACTTGGCTAACAACCAAACAGAGGCCGGCAAACATTCCAATTCCATGCAATTACTCAACTTCAATGTCTCCACAGATACTGTCAACTCAGTCAAAGAAGCTGGCAAACATTTCAAACTTCTCAACTCCAATGACTTCAAGTTACTCAAGTCACGGAGGGAGGGCAGTTCTCTTATGGGACAACCCTCCACTCTCAACTCAGTCAACTGTATCAACTGTCCAACAGAATCTGGCAACCATTTCAATTCACGGCAGTGACTCAACGACAATGTCTTCAAATTACTCAACTTACGTAGACAGGGCAGTTCGCTTATGGGATAATCCTCTATTCTCAACTCAGTCAACTGGGTCAACTGTCCAACAGAATCCGGCAACCATTTCAATTCATTGCAGTAACGCAAACACAATGTCTTCAAGTTACTCAACTTACAGAGACAGGGCAGTTCGCTTATGAGACAACAGTCTACTGTCAAGTCAGTCAACTGGGTCAACAGTCCAACAGAAGCCGGCAAACATTTCAATTTATCACAGTCATTCAGCTCCAATGTCTTCAAGTTACTCAAGTCACCGAGCGAAGGTGGCAGCGTTTCGAGGAAAGGGCTTCCTACAATCAGAACTTCCAAATCGCTTAGCTCTACAATTGCATTTGGCAATTCTTTTAAATATGTCTCGGACAATTCCAATTTTGTCAGCGACCTTTGATGTGTCACTTGTACAGGCAATACTTCAATGTTCACACAGCCTGTAAGATTTATGTATTCAAGAGTGCTTATATTTCCAAGTGTTTCGCTTGACATAGTTAAGTTTTTACAACCAAGCAAGTCAAGATATTTAAGCTTAGTTAAAGTCCCAAAGGAATTTGGCAGCCTCTCCAAATAGTTGCACCGTGAGAGATCAATGTGTTCGAGGTTCCTTAGATTACCAAAGGAATCTGGGAGTGACTTCAGTTTTCTACAGCCTCCTAAGACCAAGGTCTTCAATGACTGAAGATAACAAAATTCTTCTGGCAATCCTAATATTTCGTGTTCTATTGGCGGATCGTGCATGAAGTTGAAGTTTCCACGACTCAGGGAAATCCGTTCGAAGCATTTGAGCAACAACTCGGAGTAATTAGGACCCAAGGAAATCCGTTCGAGGTACTTGAGCTTCCCTATAGAGTTTGGAATATTCCAGAGGGAACCTTCAATCTCTAAATCCCGTAACTCCAAAGGAGCCTGCAAAATATTCCGCCTTTCAACTATAAGAAAGATTCCTATATACAAACCCTCAATTTTTTCAAGATCATGCCATGCCATAATCATTGCAAATTAAACACATAAAATTTAACTCAATAAATTTCTATGCACCTGCCATTCGCCTTCCCACAATGATGTCAGTTTTTTTCCGCGCACTTCTAAAACCTTCAAACTCTTCATTGGAATCCAGGAAGGAAGAGAAGAGTAGGGAAACTTGTACCAGCGAAGCCATATGAGATTTCGTAAATCCACCCTTGTCAAAATGCGCTCCAAGAGACCGTCTTCACTTTCAGGAACTTGTAGTATACCATGATGCCAGGACACCTCTGAGCGCCAGTTTGCATGCTCGTCATCGTCTCTTTTAGTTTGAACCGTCCTAATTCCCCGCACTTCAGTTATTACCTGTTCATTTTTAGAGAAGATGATGATTTAAAATTGTACGCTTTGAATTCAGTAATTTACACAGGTTTGAATGATTGAGCACTTACAGGGGATGGCTGCTGCAACAAGTCATCAATATTCTGTGTTTCGCGCACCAATCCTCGAGCCTTCGCTATATCTCTTCCCAAATCGCGAAGGTGATCATGCATATGTATCACATTCCAACTGTCCACTTCCACTAGACACCTGTATTCTAGATTTTGGAAACCTTTCCAGTGTGATCCGTCCCATATTCTGACAGCCATATCCCTCTTTTCTCCTATGAAAGAGCATGCAACGTCTAAGAATATCTCCTGTTCCTCCACATCTAGTGCCTCGAAACTTATTTGAAGTCTCTCTTTTATCTTAGTGGGAAGTATCCGTCGAAGTTTGTCCAATTGGTCTTCCCAATAAGATGGGTTTTTTTTCCCACAAAGAAGAGCCCCAAACACTTTCAACGATAAAGGCAGTCCTTGACATGCTTTTAAGAATTTTTGTACAAGAGATTCAAATTGTAATAGTGGGTAGGGCTTCATGAAGGCATAGTTGCAGAAGAGCTCTACCGAGTGTTGTTCATCAAGCCCAGTGAGCTTATAAATGGATGAGTCTTCAACTCCCGAGCTCGTGAGAATATCTTTATTTCTAGATGTAATTAATATTAAACTATCTGAGCGGATAAGAGTTTGATCCGGCAAAAGTGCTTCAACTTGATCCACATCATCCACATCGTCTAGAATTATTAAGGCCTGAAAATATGAGAGATGTTGTTTAATCATCTCTACACCTACATCGATGCAATCTACTGACCTATTTGATCCACTCAAACTCTTAAGAAGTTTGCTCTGCAATGAAATCAAAGCATCTTTACTTGCATTTTCTCTTACATCACATAGAAAACATGATCTGCTATACTGCGCACTCTTTCTGTTGAAGAGTTCTTTTGCTAGGGTCGTCTTTCCTACACCACCCAACCCAACAATTCCCACAACTGGAGGCTTTCCACTCTGTTCTTGCTGCTGCCATAAAACTTCATTTTCAAAATGTTTTACCTTTTCATCCAAACCCGTTGGATATTTGGCAACATACAAAGGCGTCTTTTTCACCTTTTTCAAAACCCGTTTAACCACTTGATCAACTCCCCTTGGTCGCTGGTCAGAACGAAAAAAATAGAACTAGTAAGAAACAAACTTTTATCGATATCTATCCAACATAAAGTAATACAATACCCAGAGAAGAGAGCAGAGATGGAGTTCTCACCATTGCAGGCCTCCAGCTCGAAACCGCTTATGTCTGCAACTCTAGAAAGAGCATTTCTCCAATTTTCAATAGTATTTGAATCGTATCGGCACTCATATTCTTGAGTTTGAGGGTCATAAGTTCTCTTCTTTGCCATCGTCCGTAGAGCTACAGCATACGTTGTTAAATCTTTGTCCCCAGTCCACCGGAGGTAAGAGGGCTTGACATCGTAAAATATTGGGATAATGGTCTTTTTCGACTCCAGTATTAGGAGGAGCTCTTTCAAACACCAATCTGAGTCTGCATATCCATGAGAAAAAACCGCGACATGTACGGAGGCACTTTTAATAGCGCCTTCGATTTGGGAAGTCAAACAGACTCCCTGATGCAATTCTGGCTGATCCAGAAATACTCTGAGTCCATGTGAGACTAGGCGACGATACAGATGGCTAGCGAAGGTTTTCTTGACATCAGGCCCGCTGTGATTAATAAATACGTCATACAAGTAATTGACAGCGGTGGAAGAGGATGCAGCCATTGCCAGTTGGAAAATAGAGATAAAAATCGGGTGATGGGAAGGATGGGAAGAATGGTCGAAGCAAAAACTGTGAGGGAGGAGATCAGAGAAAAGCCGAGACAAATGGCAGTGCCGATCAAAAGGGTGTGGAGAAGAGAAGATCTATCGATCTCACATTCAACAATTGCACCCGTTTTTTCAACTCTTTTTCTTTTTAGCGTGTAGTGGCAGACGATCATGATAATCTTTGTATGTGGGATAAACACGAATTCTGGTGCGGTCACAGGCATTCAGAGAAAAGACAGGTACCTACACCAACTACAGTAGAACGGTGCTCTCTCGACCATTACTTTTAGGTGATGGGCTCCACACGCATTCAGATAAAAGAAAGAAGGTGGTACACCGCCTGCTAACTTTACACCTTTCAAACAATACAATACACCTGCACTGTTCAACCGACAAAGATTAGATGCAAACCGCGTTATTCGTGCCTTTCCCCTGTGGACTATCTCTGTGCGGGGGGTCCACACGTTTAATTGCTTTACGCTGCAGCGTGACACGCATTCAGATAAAGGAAAGAAGAAGGTATACGGCCTGAAATTTGATACCTTTCAAACAATACATTGCACCTGCACTGTTCAATGGGCTAATATAGCAGTATAGGGGAAAACTAAATCGTCTTCAATCGCGGGAATGGTAATGAAGAAATGGTTGAAATTACAGTTTGTATTGTTAAAATCGTGATTTAAACGATTTGGTTAAAATTTTAAAATTCGATATTTTCTGAGACCAATCATATTAATTGCTAAAATTGCATAACTACAAATAAATTTAACAAAAATACCACTGAAAAACTGAATCGTTTTGGTTGTTCCTTATCCTACTCATAAAGATTAAGATTAGTTGCAAATAGCATCATTCCTGGGATAACTAGCACTCAAATTGGCCCGCTTTTTGGGCGAAATCGTATCGTCACCAGCACCGACACGGGGCGATTTCAATGCCAATTATCACACGTCATCATTCGGGCCTTTTCCCTGTGTAGGGGTCTACAGTGTAATTGCTTGGGGCTGCAGCGTGACATGCATTTAGATAAAAGAAAAGGAGGTACGCGGCCTGAGAGCTTTACAACGTTCAATGGTACTTTTTAAGCGATACAATGCACCCAGGGGTTAAATTTGACGGGCACCCTTATCCATCAACAATTTTTTTTGACGGTTTTGTTCCCAAAACTGGCCTGCATATAACTTTTAATAAAAAAATTTACCCTTCAATTGAAATTTACTCCTAAGTAGCAAAGAAGTTACACCAATTGATCTGGTGGTTAACCACAGCCCAACCTACAACCCAAACATTTTACTCAACTACAACGATTGTTCTTCATGGATTCGTCATCCTCCCAGTCTAGTTTCACATATCTATTATCCATACCTACTTTGATATTGCTCTATCTTTTAATAATCCATTATATTCTAAAAGCATTTATCTTAAGACAATGCAACTGTAAATTTTTACCATGTATAACATAACTTTTTACACAGAAAGTAAATCTAGAATGATTCTCAAATTATAACTATGTAGAAGTTATTCAAATTCCCAATTGGGTTTATTTACCCATTTTATCCTTAAAAATAAACATTTGCCTTAAGATAACGCAAGGAGGCTTCATTTGTAACTTTTACAATTCACATAACTTTACATAAAAAGTAAATCTAGAAAGATTCTCCATGTGTAACTATGTAAAAGTTATTATAATTTCCAATTGGTTTTATTTTTCCATTTTATGTATAAAAAGTTATACTAACTCTCCATAAATCAACCACGGTTTTCTATTCTTATTGGCAACCCAATACCCTATAATCCAATCATAATCGTATAAGTTTTCATTATGATCACAAGTCTCTCCACATTTATAAAACCAACAAAAATAATCACAAGCATAAAAGTGTTCTAAGATAGGTATTCTAACGAGGTCTGTCGGTTTATTCTAAGCATTATCATTGCTGCCTAGGAGACAACCTGATTTAGCATATAGTTGTCATAAATCTAAAGGCCATATATTTATATTATAAGCACAAGACATAATGGTGTCGACTGGCACAAGGGTTTGATTCGGCGAGACATCAAATTTCCACTCGGAGATCAGATTCCAGACGACAGAGCCAACATAAAGGAAAACTCGACAGTTTAGTATGTGAGAGATTTCAACAACATAGAAGTAAACTTTGATGTGTAAAATAACAACCTGATTCTTGGCGGTTTGGCCAATTTCATTAAAACAAGTTACTAGACCATTTATCTAATAAGGATATATGTATTTTGAGAGATCAATTCTCGGTTTATTGAATTATTATCTTGACCCAAAGATTAAGGATTATCAACCCAGGCTTCGAGGATTCAGGGATGCGCAAAAGTAATTTAACAAGAGAAGTTATCATAAAAACTGACGCTGAGATCCGATTTTCCTAGATGTAACCAATTTAACATTGATTCTAGCTTTCTTTCTATAGAGAGGTTGTAGCACTAAACAAAGCAGTCCATACGATCAAGCTCTCAAGGAGAAGCCGGTTACAAAAAAATAGAGGCGATGATACAGGGATTGCATTTCCAGGGGTTGAAATAATTGAAAACATTTAATAGGAGGTCACTCCAAGACTCTATCAAGGTAGAACATAGATCGTCATCAAAATATTAATTTATTCAAGACCTAAAATGCAAAGATTTGCGAAGAGATCTCTTACCGACTATCTTTGCTAAATCGAGTTCATACCCTCATTGCATCGTCCTGAAGGTTACTTCTAAATTATAATCGTTACACCAGAATTCCATTCTCTCATCGCAGAGATTGATCTCCTCTTCCATCGCTTAAGTGATAATAGAGGCATTGCCACTCCCCTTCCCTCGAACGCATACCTAAAGGAAGCAAAAATGTATTTCTGAGTTTTTTCCTTTCCAAACTTAAGTATTCGAAACTTTATATCCAAGTCCCCATAACCTTAATAAATATTAACACAGGGAGGATTGGTCGGGTGTTCTGTACTGCTTCCCACTTCATTCCACAGACAGAAATGAATGTTCACGCACCCAGTTGCATATAAATAACTGCAGAGGCAGGTACCTGCTCACCTGTCTTGGATCATGTATATATAAAGAGAGCGAACCCAACCTGAACCCATATCATATATATAGCTCGCTTCTGACACTGTCACTCTAGTTTTCACTACACGCTACCATCCTCGCGGCTTCCCAACACCAGCCCTTTGACCAAAGCATAAGACAGCACTATAAAATCTACAAACACGACCCCTCTACGAAATGATATAACAACATTATTAAATCTTCGGATTCTTGTTTGAAAATTGAAGCATTTTCTTCTGTACAGAAATTACCCAATCTCTTTGGAGGTGCCCTAAAGTACAAAAATGTGTTGAAAATCGAACCTAAAATCCATTCATAACTAAATTGAGTGTAAACCCTGAGCTAATTGCGACAAATTCTAACAAATAAACGCGTACAGATTGATTCTGGAGACTTGATTTGAAATTGTTCTATTTCCAATTTTCCAGTAACTAGATAAGTTGAATGGTGTACAATGTACTAACCTTGCAAAGTTCGGTGAAGCCAGATTCCTAAAGGAAGTTCCAGAGAGACTGGAGTTAGTGCTCAGGCCGCAAGCGTGCACTCCGTAGTGGTTCCTCGACGCAAGCTCGGCAGTCGGCGACTCGGCACACAAGGCTTGGAGCCTTGGAGCCTTGGAGGTGAGTATGCAGCTATGCTAATAGCATCTTAATCCATTCCTTCCGGACCTCCAGTTTGCAAAGCTTCAGCGTAATGGGTATTTCTCGTAAGACGCCCTTCTCAATTCTTACCGGCTAAGCTATTCAACATTGGTCACTGCAGTCCGCTGCCAGTGGCCACACCGTCTTGCAGGTTGCCGCTCCTCGAGGATGGCTATAGCGGGCCGCAGCACAGCTTGAGCCTACGACTATGACTCATGACTTGGTGTCGGTGCCGGTGGCTCTAGTTGGCATAGCCCTCATTGAAATCCTATCCAGTCATTCAAGAGACGAGGTATATCTGGAGACTGGGGCAGAGAGCCAACAATGAATGGAGTGACCATGAACGTGTGACAGAAGCATTTGAACGCTTTGGAAGAAAGATGAAGCCTGAAGGAGATAGAGAACAATATAACGGAGAGAAACCAAGATGCAGAGAGGTTGAAGAACAGGTCTGGTCCGGTCAAGGTTGCGTATACTTTGCTCTATCCAAACACTTCAGATGTAAGTCGCAAAGGAGGAGTCACCGACTCACCGCTTCTGGCTATACTTGGAAGTTTGGAACTGGAAGTTGGTGGCACAGTGCATAATGCATTTACGATGGCACTTGCAGCTGGAGGGTGCCAACCTGGGCGTTAAACTTGTGCATTAAATGATACCTAATACCTATTACAATTTACAGATATCCAAGCCCGGCCGGCCAACCCTCATGCAGCAGCGCGTCATGCCTGGACCGTGGGAGTGGGGCCTAAGCAATTTCACGAGGTAATTTGTGCATTTATATGTGTGTAAATTTTAAAATATAAAACATATATAATATAATTTATAATATATATAAAATTTATATTCGGGGAAAAAATATATATATATAAAATTTATATACGGGCATTTTTTTACCATGCCCGTCAAATTGACGGTTTTAAAAATTTGATAGACTTCAGTGTTGACGTGTATAATCCACGTAGACCAGTAAATTACGGGTAAAAAACCAAAAAACGGGTATACGGGCGTCAAATTTAATACCTGAATGCACCTGCACTGGAACAGACAAGATTAAATGCAAACAACGCCATCCTTACCTTTTCCCTGTGTACAAACCATACAATGCACATGAACAAAGCGTAGGATAAAAGACAACCAAAAGGCCCCGTTTTTCCGATGATTTTGGGTCTAAATTTGGTTAAAATTCTAGCTGGAAATTGATATTTTCACTTTTTGTAATTTTAGCGATTGGGATTGTTTGAACTAGACTAATTGCTCAATTTTAAAACTACCCGGATCGTCGAAATTGCTATCTGAGCACTCCAAATTGCTACTTTAACAAAAATTGCTCTGCGAATCAAGGGGCTTTGGTTAACCCTTATACAGCTCCCATGAACAGTTGGTAAATTGATTGAGAATCAAGAAGTGCAAATCTAGCATTTCAAAGTCACAAATTGAAGTAGAAATTGCCCCAAGAGGAGCAAAAGAAACACAGAGAGAAAAAGAAGAAAACTACAAAAGATTAATTTTTTTTTTTCAATTAAAATTTAAAGATGGTAAAAGTCAATATAAAGGTAGCATATCTTATATATGTGCAGAGGTAGCATATCCTTCGTAATCATTGGCAGCATGTTTTCTCTGAACTCTTCTTTCCCATTTCTGTATATATATGTGCAAAGATTTTTCTGTATATAGATGTGCAAAGATTTGTCCATCCGTTAATGGAAAAAATGACACTTATCAAAGTCTCAACAAGTCTGGTGAAAATCTGGTGAAAGGTTCACTTTCCCTTGATCTATTTCAGCTAATATAATATCGAGGCTACCACAAGTCATAAACTTCTCCAATTCAGAAGTATTGAAATGATTTAGTTGGGCTAACTTGTCGTTGGCAGTTAGGAAGGCCAAGAGAAGTCGTTTCTCAATTATGAAATCTCCATATTGGCATTTGTGTAGTTTGTTTATAATAAGCTACTAATTTGATGCTGCTACAGGGTGTTTCTCTACAAGTCAAAATTTTCCAATGGGCAAAATTCTTGCGTTTATAAGGAGGGATTAACTCCCCAGATCACATCAAATCATGAAACAAATTACCAGATCATATCATATTTTGACTAATACTGGTTAGATCGTTGAACGCAAGCCACGATTTGACTGCATAATAGTTGTCATAAAGGGAAGTCTCTTATCGATTTTTCCTATCTTTTTTTAATCATGTATTCAATCTTTAGATTTGTCGTGAAGGAAAATATGATTGGTTTCATTTTGTTTTGCAGTGAAAATCTTAAGTTGAATTGCGGAGACTTTTGGAGATCGCTGGAATCCCTGAGTTTGCTGGAAGGCATTAAGCAGAACGGTTAGATATTGGAAGCACCACGAGATTGTTGAATATGGTCATTAGTTACTTTTAAGTCAAAGGGCACATCGAAGGAAATTGTCGTCACTAAAGAACCAGATTAGAAGCCAGAGATTAAGGAAGTGTATCTATCTGTTCACCCTATAACACCAGATGGAATCGTGAAGATTTGGTGCCATCTCAAAAATCAAGTTTCATTTATGTGATATTTTATTTGTCTATATAAGAAACAATAAATCAACTGAATGGGGGGGTTGATCTCTGTACTCCAGAAAGATGAATATGTTGTACTTCAGAGAATCAGAGGTGAAGAGCACTGTTCATGCAGATAATGGATTAGAACTTGTATGGGACAATGGTGTTTTCAGTGCTGTAACAAATCTTGTTTTTGTTGCCCTGTATGATTGTCTTTAGCAGCAGCAATGAAATTCGATTTGTTTTCTCTATTCATTATTGTTTAAGCAAAATTTGAATAAACATTGAACTCTATTTTCTTTAATTTATTCAAATTCCCTTACAATTATAAATATTTATAAATGAGCTGATCTGTTCAGTTTGCAGAATTAAGATTCTTTTGCTAATCTCGTTTTCAAACATAATCTCTTCTTCAAACATAATTGGGTGAGATGGCTTTCTAGAGATTCCAATGATGAATATTGAGGCCACCCCATCTGTCCGATGAAACTGTAACTTCAAGCCTGCAAAAATAAGTTTCTTCCCACCCCAAATAGTAGCGAACTGATGTCCTAGGTGTTGGAACGTATGTATTCCCAATATAGGTTTTCTAAGCTGCAACATGCCCCCTTTCTGCAGATTTTGAGTTCGATAAATATTGAATAAAACTACAGTACTTAGGTAGAACATGGAGAAAATTCTACAGGATTTGCTACTCTAATTCATTCAGCTTGGATTCGATATTGAACATTCGAATTTCCTCATAAAGAACCTGAATAAACTTCTTCAAGTTTCTATAGCTCTTTGACTCTGGCAATGCAGAATTCTCTAAAAGAGAAATGAAGTGGTCATTGCTGAGCTTTCTGAAATCAAAATCATGGCCTTTGGATAGCTGTTGTAACTATCATGCAAGTGCATTAAGACGGATTTTTTGGTTGACTGTTAAGAAGCTCCTTTGCCCTGCTTGAATGTATTTGTACTTTAATAATTGCCTCCTTTACCTGTTTGATGACAAATGTGAAATGTCCTGGTTTCCAAAAGTAGAAAAGATCTTAGGTAAAGTACACAAACTTAGGTACACTAACTTAACACCAAAAGATCCAGAGAAAAAATATGAATAGTAAACTGCAGGGTAGACTGATAAGCGGGGAATCTGATTTGTGATAACAAGCAAACTTGACATGGACTTCTTGAGGCAACAATGGCTATTTAATTTCCAAATATTTACAAACTATCATTTCCAACATAGGTTTAGAACTTCAATTTAAATCTCGTCCATCTTCTATGGTTAACCGTGTCCATTTTCACCTTATTTGTGTATAATAGTTTTTTTAAAGCTGCACTATGATTTGGGTGTCTGTCTTGTGGAACTAAAAGACCAACAACAAAAACATAACTGCATTTATTTACTCCGAATCAATTGGGCATGTGGAACTAAAAAAAGAAGAAGGAAGTAGAATACTAAAAAAAAATGAATTGCATCTATTTAATGTGAATCAATTGGGCATGTTTAACTAAAATACCAACAAAAAAATGAAACTGAAATCTCTTTACTAAGAATCATCTGGACATGTGGAACTAAAAGACCAACAATTAATGTGCCAAACAAATGAAAGATTAAATGAGCTACATGGATATCCACTACTTAGAGCGCACCAATATTTCAATTCAGGTAGAATCATCCACAATGAACTCCATAACATCATCCATATCTGGACTGAAAAACTCGACAGCATTCATTCATTTCTGGACTGAAAAGAAAAGTGTTAATGGGATTTGTGGCCAATGCTGAGTTTAAATAGTATATTTTCTCATTGCCATACCACAGAAAAACTGTTGTCAGAATTCATGTATTCAACAATCATCTCTACCAAAATGTAGCACTCAGTACCAACCAAATTGGGCAAGAAGATATTTTATGTAATTGATATTTACTGAGTTGAGATAGTAAATTTCTTCATTGCCATATTACCACATAAAAACTGTTGTCATTGTCACGAAAACAGGAACATGCTTTGATGTTAATTTCAAAGCAGATTCCATACCACAGATTTATTCACTGCCATACCACAGAAAAACTGTTGTCATTGTCAGAAAAACAGGAATTGTTGAATTAGTTTTTCACTGGCATACCACATATTTCTTCCTAAATGCCATGTCTAGTTACGGACTTTAAGGCATTTGCATTCTGTCAAAGATAAAAACATGAACATTAGTCTATGGACTAAATCAATTGCAGAGCATATTAAGTAAAGGGGATATATCTTGAGTATACATTCTGTATTACTTATTTCGAGTTACTAAATTACATGGCAAAAAACAGAGGAAAATTTGATTCTAGTAAACCTGGTGGCATTGCAAAAAAGGATTGCGACATAGTTTTTGAAGGCAATAAAACCGAGCCACATCGTGAAATACATATGTCTATGCTACTGCAAAGCTATTTTCCATACTGAAAATATGTACGCATATATGATTTTTCAAATTGTTGGTTGTTTGTGGGCCAAGAAAGACTTAGCTACAAAGGATGATTGATTTCGCTGACGATGTTGTCTACTGGCAATGTATAAATGGCCTCTAGACATAATCCACGTAAATGGAAAGCTGTCGATGAGATGCTTTTGCTGTAGTCCTCATAAGAAATTGGTACAACCAACGGAAAACATTGCTGGAGATGTGGCATGTGCAATGTGCACTCTATTGGCCGTTCTTCTGTGTATAGAATGAATTCCAAGTAGTGCTTGTATTTGAATGTTGTTGTTTGTTTGCAGTTTGCGCAATGAGAAGAGTTATGTAGCATGGGCTGGTTGCATGTGTTGCAAAGTCTTCGATAAGAGAGGCATGAAGACTTTTTTTTTGGGCTTTTAAGATTCCCTGTACCTACCTGCACAATGAAAATATGTTCTTGATAACCTAAATATGTGCAGAAATGGAAAAAACAAAAAAGTACAAGTGTGGTTTGTTGAGATAGATAAAAGGTTCAAAGCAATAGAAATAAGAGAGAAAAGGAAAAATGAACTTTGCGATGTAACATAAAATCTTTTATGGTTGTTTACCATAAGCAATTTCAAGGGCCATGGACCTGTTGACTATGGATTGAAGTTACCAATATGCAAATTTGTGTTTGTTTTTTTCCTTTGCTAGTTAAGGAATTGGGAAATTTTTTTATTGCCACACAACTTCAAGGCAAAAGAAGGAAGTTTTTTTCCTATTAGGAACTATATCTAGTGTTTGGATTCTCTTTGTAGACGTCTGGATGCTGCAACTTTTGGGATTTAGCATGCTGGATTACATTCACATAGAATGTATTATTAGTAAAAAAGGTTTAAACAAAAAACATATAAAAATCTGAGTATTGTATAACATCTGTAAAAAGTGCGCTTGTTTGCAAGTTTCTGGTATTTCTATTGGACAAAACCTATAGCTATGAGGAAGACACGAGTCTGTATGTTACTATACAGAATGCAAAATTGAGCAACGAGTGAAGGCAAGTAATTGGCTGAGTTTGGTTGTTGCTTGAAGCAGAGGCTATGTGGGAATGATACAAGGGTTTATATTCCATTGGTACTATAGCTATTAGTCCATTTCTGCAACAGATATATAGTAGCACATAAGTAATAGTAAACACGGATTATAGTGTGATAACAATAATAAAACCTAATTGCTCATTTGCAATGAGATTTGAAATGAAAAGAATAACAATAATTCAAAATCTTAAATATGGGTAAGAATTTCAACAAGCATGAGATAGGTTTGTGAACAATCAACAATAATTCAAGAAGGCATACAATATTGGGATGACATGTGCTTTTGAACTTGTGGTATTGTCAAATGAAAATGCTACAGTTAAATACATTATGAATCAACAAATCTATTTCTTCTTTGATTTTTAATTAGTCTATAAATTGCACATCACACATGACTCATCAGCAAAAACAGTGCAGGAACCTATGTGGCATTTTCAATCAAAGGATGGTAGTCTGCATTATACTGAAACGTTGCATTTGTTTAACACTGTATGAAATGCTGAGAAACATGTTGTTTTGAGGATAAGAGACTTGCCATTTCTTGTAACATTGCTGGACCAAATAGTACTTGTTGATTTGTTTGTTTTGAGTTGAAATGAATCTACAAGAATCAATATAAGCAATATTTTTGATCAATTTGTCTAAAATGTTTTCAGTTTCTATAGAATGCATGACAAAAAAATATGAATGTTAGAAAGAAGAATCTAAGAGAAATTAAGGCTATGAGATAAAATGTGATTGAACTCACATGAGGATTCAAGTAAAACACAAGGTTTCAGATTCTCCTTGCAATTGTTTGAACTGTTAAGCTCAAATACTGGAAAGTAACATGATCTGCAGTGAAGAATTCCACGGTTGGCCTATACTATGAAGAGTTGTTTGCAAGAGTTCCCTTGTTTGAACTTGTATAACAACAATTACCTTAGGGGTAAATTTGTTTTTGCATATAACACCGTAACTTGGTGTTTGTGAGATTCCAACAAGAAGAAAGAAATCGAACCACATATATTGAAAAAAATTTAACTAATCCAAAATGAAGGAAGCAACTGTTCAAATTATCCATGTATTTGTATGCTGCAAAAAGTAACTTTCCATCATTGTAACTTTCCATGATATTTGTATTGTATGTTGCATATTGCTTTGAGAATCTAATATAGTAACTTTCCATCATTGTAATTTTCCATCATATTTGTATGTTGCATTTTTCTCTTACAAAGGGAAAAAAAGAATAAGCAACTACCTCAATATAATGGAACATTGAACATGTTCATCAGATGAAAATATTTATTTCATCAAACTTCTGTATTGATGACAGCATTTAACGAAAAATGAATTGACTAACATTTAAATATTGTTACTCTGTAGGAGTTGATAGTACTAACGAAATGATAAATTTACCAAAGTATACAGAAATGATAAACCTACCAAAGCATATTCCATATTGAGGGCACAATGCATTTAGAGTTAGCATTTGTGTGCATTATTGACAATTTGTGGATACAATGTGAAGCGAAATAATATTATGAAAAACCACATTGTGATATCATAATAAAACGACCATACTAAAGTTGACTTAGCAATAAAAGTATGAAAATATAGTATTGCATAAGATTATGAGATAAGACAAGTGAAGGTGCAACAAATCAAAGTTGAAGTAATAGTATGCTAATATAAAGAGTTGAAACATGTTATAAGGAATGTTGTCTATAGAAACAGTTTGTACATTCAAAGTGCTATAAACATGGTAGATAAGAAAAATATGTACACATGCATACAAGGATCCAAATAAGGGAGATGAAATCTAATGAGCATAGGAGTATAAGTTTGTTAGAAAACACTACACCAAAAAAGAGTAGGGAAGTGTTTAGAATACCAAAATCTAATCATGTAGTGTAAATCAATCATATATACACCAAGATTGTTGGCAGCGGAAACACCAAGTACATGAAATGCAGGGAGCAAGACGTGGTTGTCGTAGTACCAAGTCTACTCGTATTAATCTGATTGCATCTCTTTCATGTAGGTGAATATTAACACGTTGAAGTAGGGCCCTCAATTCCGAGAGCAATTTAATTGTTGGCTGAAGGCGAGTAAGTGGAACCAAAGTTGGTGGTTGCAATTTGGTTGATATACGTTGCAAACCTTCTTGTTGTTCCTTTATTTGTTGAATATAGTGGGCAAGCGTTGTTAGAAAGTCCATATCTATTTCTATTTTTCAATAGGAAAAAATACATTGTATGCAAACAATGTTACTTCTTTTGCATGTTATAAGCAAGAAACGAGATGAGCACATGTAAATTTAACTTGTTTGAAAAATATATTAAAACATGTTATATAACTAATGCAACATGGACATGTTGAAACAATTGATGGTAGTATATTGAAGTATATATATGGGGACATTTTATATTTGTTGGGAAAAAGAGTAACATGTCATTAAAGGGTGAGTTTTTTTTCCTTTTGAAACAATATATGGAAACACATTGAAGTAAATAAGATAGACTACTAATAAAATATTTATATATGTTGGAAAAAATAAATTTGCAATAAAGCAATGTTTCTTTGTATTTGTTGTCTTTTGTAGGAAACTATTCAATCATGGTAGTAACAGAAATACAAGATCTGCAAAAATATATACAAGTGGTAGTGATTCCAACGAGAAGGGAGTAAAGTAATATCGGTGGCAAGTATAGGTGGAAAGGGAGGAAACATGCAAGTTTATGGAAGGTGTGGTTGCAAGGACCTAGAAGCAAGCAAGGTCTCCTCTTGTTTTATGCATTGCACATAGGGATTGTGTTGCATTCAAGAATATCTAGAAAATGAGAAAAGTGGAGATATGCGAAGTCCTGACAAAGATTTAACTCTGGATATTGCAGTGAATGTAAGTCCTTGTCGGTCAATGTTTCCAATATATATTGTTGCATTTTGTAGGGTCATGCCTTGTGCTTTATGGATTTTTAAACCCCATGCCATCTGAAGTGGTACTTGCCTCCATGAACCCCTTGTTACGGGAGGGATGGGGATATAATTTTGATTGGAAGCATACCACAGGGGAGGAAGTTGATTACAACAAAATATGGCAAGGTAGGTGGTTGATCGTTGGAGTTGTAGACAATTGCAATGACTTTTCCAAGTGAGCCGTTAACAAGGCCTGCTGCAACGCACAAGTTAGTTGTCAACATTACCTGCTGACCAATTGCTAGTAGAACCTTGAAGGGAAGTTGTTCATCGTCTATGGAGGTGTGCACCTGTTGTTTCTTCTGCTTTGTGAAGCAATGTGCAATTGGCATGTTAAGGAGTTTTAGCATTTGTTTGTTGTGCACTGCAACAGAGCTATTAGTTGTGTACAAGTGAGTGCACTATTCAAATGTATGGTTTTCTTCTTGTGAAAGGGAGGAGGTTGTCCTTGAAATAAGGAGGGTCCAATATTCAAGATTCAGTGTTGCATTTCGAAGGTTGAGTAGGAGTTGGCGAAAGGAAATTTGAGAAGGGGTGCTGCCTTGTTGTTGAAAGATGGTTGAAAGAGTCACAAAAGTGTCAAAAGTACGCCAAAGAGCATTGCCTCGCGAGGTGCCAACATACATGGGGATGTCCTTTACAGGGGGAAATTATCCAAAATCACCAAGAAGGATGATGGAACAACCACCAAAGGGGCTTGTACGTTTGGAAGGGAAGGCTTCACGTAAGTGATCATCCATACAGGTTAATATTTTTGGGCCAATGAAACTCATTTCATCAATGAGGATGTATCGAATATGGCGAAACAATTCTTGGAGGTTAGAAAGGGATTGGCCTTCAAGAGGGTGCATCTCAGAAATGGGTATGCGAAGGGAAGAATGTATTGTAAGTGCATGTATGTTAAAGGAGGCAACATCAATTGGAGCAAGGAGGAGCAAGGGGGAAACATTGTGGGAAGAGGCATTTTGGAGTGCAGATTTAAGGTAAGAAATCAAGTAAGACTTTCTTGTTCCTGCATTGCCTTGAATGACCATTTTTAGTGGGGGAGGACTTGTAGTATTTGTGAAGTGCGAAAGGACAAGATCAAAGGCCATGCATTGTGTGGGAGACAAGGAGGAAAGAGAACAGGAAGATAAAGAGGTGTCTTGTTGTACTTGGGTGGATAAGCAGTTGAAGTCAATGAATGATATGGTCGTCTCATGCATGTGTGAAAGGATATGGTTTTGGGTCCAATTGTGGTTTTGTCAAAATCACGATGCCTAAGCATGTCAAGGTCATTAACATGGAGGTTGTTTCCAGGGCGGAGTTGAGAAAGGAGTTCCCATTCATCCATGTTAGGGGGTAAGGGCAAGTGAATTGGATTAGAAGCAGAGTCATCAAAGGTAGGAGTAGAGGGATCTTATAGTAAGAGATCAACATCCCATGCAATATATGTGTCTTTAATGCAAAGCTAGTGAGAAGTTATGGGCAATACTATGGATCCAATGTCATCAGGGAGGGTATGAAATGGTTCGTATAGGAGGATCTCGCTCCAACAGAATGAAACGAAGGAGTCTGCATCAAAGGGTGGAATGGTAGTGAAGCGAGGAAAGAGACGAACAATCTTGGGAGGGTAGATTGGCTTCCATTGGAAGTGTTTTCTACAAGGTGAGAATGGCCAAGAGCGTGCAACTTCAAGAATGGTAAGTTGTTCAATTGTAGGGGGTATTTGCATGTATGTAGAAATGAAGGTGGTTGTTGGCGGGGTGTCAGGTGATTCATCAAAACCACGTCAAAAAACACTTTGGTTAACATTCAAGGAAACAAAGGAGTGACTGCAAAGGGAAAGATGGAGTTTTTGGAGCATGTGGCAAGTCTCTTGTGCATCGATGTCGTGATCTGCAACTATTTTTTATAGGAAGTGCCTGATTGGTTGAAGGATACGACCATCATTTGGTGTTGCATGTGCGACACAAGAGAGAATTTCGTGGTAGATTTTTGAATTTGGATCTACCTTTGCTGCATATTTTGAAATGTATTTAAGGACAGCATGCCTAGAAAGAACAGGCTGGAAATCAACATTAGCTCTCCATGTTGAGAGCATGTCAGGGTTATGAATGTTTAGGAGGGCATCATTCCTTGCAGGGTTGTATGGTTTACGCCCATTTTCATCAATGAACAAGGAAGAGGTAGGTTGTAGATAGAAGGGGAAACCATAACGACATTTAAGGGATGACCCTTTTTTGCGAAGGCCAGAAGATTCTGAGCATTTTGTGTGTCGTTGGACGCAATTAAAAAGCTCTTCATAGTCATCCAAGTGATCAGCTGCAAGTATGGAATGTGATCCAAGGGTGCATGGATCATTTACAGTAGAGTGATGGAAGCTAGGGGTTCCCAAGTGGCTGGCACAGGGATTCCACGCTGTAACAAATTTGTTAAAGTAATGTTTTGCATCTTCGACCTTGGAAGCATCCCCCGAGTCTAACGTGTCCATATTGGGTGCATTTTCCAACCATAAGAAACCATGTATATGTGCCTAGACCCTGTTTTACCATTCATACCTACATGGAAAACAAGAAAATTATAAAGGAAAACATGATTTGTTACAAACCTGCACCAGTAGTCTTTTGTAGAAATCCCTTTTTGAAGAACCTCTTCAAGGAATATTTTGAATCTATTGTGCATGCATTGAGATGCAACGTGTGGATTGGATATAAGGTTGTGAATCCACCATTGGTGGTTTTTATTTGAAGTGGGTGGAGCTTGTCCAGGCATCAGAGAATGCAAATCCTTCCATTTGGTGGCAGTTGCGCTAAGCATGAAGAAGAAGGTTGGTGTCCCTTGTTGGGTGATCATACCAGTGATCTCACCCCTGCTTTTGTTCCAGTAGGAGCATCTCCCACGAAGGGTAGATCCAAAGCGCATGACTCGTTCAACGATTTTAGCATCGGGCAAGTCTTGTAATTGATGTAGAAGTTCTAATATTGTTGGAGGAAATGTATCTTCAAGGTTGCGTTTGACAAACACGGAAGCAGTAGAATGGCTACGATGGCGCATCATGAGGTTATATATGTAATAGCGAAAATGGGGATGTTGGCCGAATATATTGTCATGGTATCGAATTAGGTGCAGTGCATAATCGTGCATCCCAACCTCTTGAATGTGTGGTTGTTTAAGCATTGCAACACCTGGGGGAAACAAGGTTGGGAAGGCCATCGAAAGGAGGCCTATTGTGTTGTACTCATTGATAGGGGAAACGTCTATTGGGGGCCAATCAATGGAAGCTGGAAGTGGGGCATCTCTTGTGTGCAAGAAGTGTCTTATTTCCTCAACCTCAATTCAACACTTTGATTGTGTAGATATAAAGGAGGGGGATTGTACTTCATGGGGTTCAGGGAATTTCGGTGATTGAATAGTAGAAGTTGAGGTAGGGTCGAAAAATGGTGTACCATGGGGGCTGACATGATGAAGAAGGGAGGAAATGTCTCTTGGTTCAAGAGGAAAAGAAGATAATGCAATTGGGTTAACTTGAACATCTTTGTAGTAGGGATCATTTGACAGTTTGTATTGGAGAGTAGCAAGAACACGTGCTCGACTAACAAAGATTTCATAAGGCTTGTTTGTAGGACTGCATTTGCGAACAATAAGAATGTCAATGTTTGAAAGTAAATGAGGGAGGGAAGCAAGGATAATTTTAGGGGAGAAATTTAGCCCATGGGCTATTTTTCCATGTTTTTTTCCAAAAAACGATTCGCCAAATTGCATTTTTTGAAGCCCCATTTTGCCCCATTTTGATGGGGTAAACTTTTTTCAGTCTAAAATTCACCAAATTATTATATAAACTATATAAAATCCTTAGAAATTGAAATAATTTTAGAAAAATATCGCCAAATATTTTATAGTTGACATTTTATGAATTGGTAAAATTTGCCAAGGTTTATACACTTTTAAATAAGGATGTGTCCTTAAAATTATCCCTAGAGGGAAGTGGCAATGCTAGAAATGTCTTGGGGGGAGATAATAATGTGGCCAGAATATGTATATTGTCCACCACGGGCATGGGTGACTTGTAGGATTGGGTTAACACGAGAAACGAGCATTTCTTCAACTTGAGTACGTATGGCAAGGACAAATGGTTGTATGCCAACATCCATGTTGTTTGTCAAGGAAAAGTGATGGCCATTTCTTTCCACAATGCAACGAGAACATGCATATGCACCACAAAGTTTTTATTAATATCAGGATAAGAGTCCATGCATATCGAGCATACATTCATGGGAGATAGTTTGTCCAATATTGTACGGAAACGTTGTTGTGTACCATTGAGGGGGGCATTGGATGGATTATGCGGTGGGTGCATATCTAATTTTGGTGCAGATGTGGATGGCGGAGAGGGCGTTAGGGAATGTGGAACAATGTGAAATGGAGAAGGGATATGAATAAGTTGATGAGTAGCTCTATAAAGAAGACGTTTTCGCTTATTGTTTTGTTGTTTTTATGAGCATATACAACTCTTCTACGTGCATTAATTTGATCAGTGTCATTATTGTTCGGCATGGCTACAATAAAAGTGTGAGGTGGTTATGAACTTGATGGTGGCATTGGTGGAAGAGAAACATACTATATATCTAACCATTGGAAGAGTAAACAAAGGTATATTGTAAGATATAAATGAAGCATACACAAATATGGTAAGTTGTTGCAAGAAAAAAAGTAGGTCCCATGAACATTATTCATAAAGAAATGAATTACAAAATAGTATCATATGTAATATTGTTCATGAAGGTTGCAAATAGCATTTGAGACAACAATGTTAAGTCCAGGTTGGTAATTGCTAAATATGACAAAGCAAGCATATTCAAAAGTGACCATATAGGTTACAATAAATATGTAATTCAACAATGGTATTTGAGTATGAAACTAAGCAAGCAAAAAAGAAAATAATATAACATTCAAAAGTGTCCATTATTGGCTACAAATAGCACTTAAGTAAAAAATGTTTATAGAAAGTTTGTAGATGCTAAGTATGAGAAAACAAGTAAGAAACGTTGGAATTTAAAAGTAGTAAGTGTTGAGAAAAAGTGCATGTCAAATTGGAGTTCAAAGCGTGTGGTCAACTGGATGCTCATTGAGGGAAATGTCATGGCTTTCATCAAGTGGAGCGATCATTTTCGACGATGGTGAAACCTCCTCTGACATGACAATGAGCACCTTCAAGCGAGCATTTGCATTAAAAGTCTTTGTCTTGATTGATAATGTGAAAAGGAACTGTTGAGCACAAACACTTTGAACAATTTATGGGAGAGATGTTGGTTCATTTGCGAGAAGGCACAAATCTTTTGCACAGACCCCCATGACTTGATTTGCAAGATCATCAAAATATATGACACTATATAGTTGTCCAGTAGCATCTTTTAGGTCAAGTTTTAGTATGTATCGGTAATCACACTCTGGAAATTTCCCATCACATTTTGTACAGTGCCAAACATTGGCAATTTTGTGGGAAACATTTTTCATGCATTGTATCCCATCAACAAATAGAGGGCATGCAAGGAAATGAAAGTCATCCATGTTAATATTTGTGATGGTAGCAAGGAATGAATACCAGGTTGGCTTCTTAGAGGGTTGGAGAGATTGCAGCTCAGAGATGGTAATGTGTTTGTGCGAACCAGAAGGAGAGGAGTTGTATTTTTGGCTCAAGGATGGGGAGGCTAAACAGAATCCATTGGCATCAAACCATTATTGGAGAAGTAAAGTTTCTTCAATACTTGGGTTTATAAGAAGGTTGGTATTGGAGATGGTTCCAAGAATTTTTTCATTGAACTCTGTAAGGCGCCCACCTTTAATTGCAAGGATTGGGGGAGTAACCAAACCTCAAAGGTTAGCAAGTTGGGCACCCTCAATTGCGTAGTGCTCCCTGCAAAGTGTTATGTCTATGCTATAGCCAGACATGTCCCTCAAGCCGACTGTTCGACAGATGGTTTCAGAGCCATCCATTTTTCGTATAGTCGATGCAGGGGAAACGGAAATGACAATCCCAATAAGGTCAAGCATGGAATTGAGGGGTGTAGTTTAGATGTCATGGGTAGACTTAAAGTGGAAGCAATGAAAAGGGATCAAGGGGTATTCCTCCAAGCATGCTTGGATTGTTGAGGAGGGGCTGAGGAGAATCTCAAAATCATTTTTCAAGTGGTTGTATGTTGGGTTGGACGGTTTGATTGTGCCATTTGAGATCATGTAGACTATGCTAACTTGTATTTGGTCATACACTGATGTTGCTAATTCATTGAACGCCGAGATATGGACCTCACATCTTGAAGCACTAACAAGGTCAAACCCAAAGAGTTGACCTAGCCCTTTTTTATTAGTGTATGCGTTCATATTTGTCTTGGCAATGACTCGCCCTTGAATGGACCAAGTTTTGTTGCAAGGGTTGAGTGAAGTGAATTGAATAGTAGGTGAAATAAGGGTTGGGGTTGGATTTGGTGAGGAAGGTATGGCAAGTGAAGGGGTTTGGGGATCAAGGAGGATGTTTTCTGAAATAGAGGAACCTATGTGGGAGGTGAAGCCAGTAATAAAGGTGAAAGGGGACGGTTACCCAATAATTAGTGCTTCCAATGTGATAATTTCAAGTGTGAGCAATGTGATAGTCCTGGTAAGTAGAATGAAGTTAGGTAATTAGAAGTAAAAAATATGTTACAAGTATTGGGAGTGGAAAATCCATTAAGTGAAAATAATGAAGGGAAAAACGAAGGATACATTGCATTGTGTAGAATGTTGCATGTACATTTGGTGACTTTGATGATAGACCCTTCTTGTAGTTGTCGATCCTCAACAACGCTATTGTAGATAGTTGGAAGCAATGTTTGGTGCTTATGAATCCCATTAGAGATAGAGATTCGGAATCGGGCGGTTGCTGAGTTAAGAGAGATTACTCGGTTGAGAGTAACAACATGTAGAAATGGGAAAAGGTAAAAAACATCATGCAGTAGAAGTGAAACAACATTTTCGATCAACAAAGTGTCCATAATGTAGTAGTGTAAGATAGATGGACTACAAAACTGAGCTGTAAAAAAAAGGAAAAAATTGGTATCAAGTGTAAAGATTAAAGAAAATGAGGGTATGTATGTAGGTAGTTTTGTTTCATGTAAGAGAGGATGAGAGAAGTTAGATTGATTTCTCATTCTAGAGAAATGAAAAGGCAGATAATTTATTTTCCAATTGTCCTTGTTCAAAATATTTGTGGAAAGAATACCTCAAGAAATCATTAGGTTAGCAACATGGGAAAAAGTAATGTATGGAGTGCTATGAAACTTGGATAAAAGACAACTATGTCAAAGGTAATGGAGATTTGCCCTATTTTGTCCTTTGAGTGTTGTATCTATGTAGGAATAACATGATATTTTAATACAGCTAATTGACAATTGGTGAGGTAACTAATACAGTCAAATTTTATTAGAAATAAATTTGGTGAAAAAAAGAAGACAATATGTCAAGCAAGAGTAAAGGGATTCATGGAAATCCCTTGATAACTAAAAATGTGTATGTATTTGTTAAAAATGTGAATCATGGAAATCAAAGTGAATCGATTCATTGTTGAGGTTGAGTCAAAGTTGAATTTACACTTGATCGGGTGCAAGTCCAAGTCTAACTTTTAAAACATTGGCCTAAGTCCCCAATTTCCTTTGCTTAACTATAACGTTTATTGAGAATGCTGGCGTCGTTCAAATAACAATTTGTTTTTTGGACGACAATCACCTTTTTTTCTCTTTCTAAAACTAGAAAGCAAAGTGATATCGTTGTAACTTTGTTTTCAAATCTTAACTATTAGAAAAACCTAAAATATAGATTTCAAGATAGAATAACCAATTTATCATGTGGTTGCTAGAGTATTTAGTATTACTATAATAGTTAGCTTCATGTCTCACATGTTCATCAACGAGGTGATCTTCGCCCATTCTTTTACAAGACTCTAAGCTTCGGGTGATTTATGACATTTCTATATTTCTTGGTGACTTATTTATAGGTTGTAGCAACTTTAGCTGCTGCATATTCTATATAAAGAGCTATCAGAATTCCAGTTATGTGTGCATCTGGAGTGAGTACAGTAACAACACCAATGGCTATTGCAGTAGGAGTTGTGGGTGTTGAAAGTCAGACCTCATTTATTTATTGTATTTTCCTATTCTCTATCAGCTTTGTATGGCTAATTATATATGAATGATATATGTTTTTATTGGAATTCCATTGAATGCATTGAGTTGGCTCCTCGGAGTTTTTATTCTAATTGATAAAGGTAAAATAAATTTCAAACTATAGTGCAAGAAAAACATGAAAACCTATATGTCAACAATAAATCAAAACTCACCTCTATTGAACAAATCACATTTTTTGAATTTGTGTGAGTGGAAACCAACTTTAAATCATGTAATGTCCATGGATGAGGGTTTCAAGTGAGGATGAAACTATTCACACCAAAACTTGTGTCGAGACGCAGCACCCACCGTCGAAATTTTTCAAGTTTAAACAAACATTTAAATAGTGATCCCCCATCGATGGGAAGCTTCGTCTTGTCAAGAGGTGTATAGTATGTCCTCCATGTGGACAGCATGCTATGTCTTACCAAGAAGCCTAAAGTAGGTCCTCCATGTGTCGGCCATTTAAAGTAGGTATTCCACGTGGTGGTCCTCCATAGGTTGGATTATTGAATTGATAGGTGGTTTCTCAACTTGGATTGACTGTAAAGTTACAACCCTCTAACATAGAACATGGTTGTAAATGTAACTTTGATAGAAATAGAAAGGCAGAGTGGAAAAGCTCATACAAAAAATATTGCATTGCTTCTTCCATTGAAAATCCCATAGGATTCCTAAACATTATGAAGAAAATAACTTAGCATTTTAATTTGAATCCATACAATCCAATTAGATTGTTGAATAAAGTGGCTCACTGTTCTACTTCAATTGGCCAAGGTGTGTAAGGTTAAAATGAGATTTATTTATTAATATTTAAAATGAAAATATTAAACATTAATGTTGTATATGAAAATAGTTCAAAAAAAGGTTTCCCACAAAATATATAGCAAGATTTACGAACATTTAACTTATGAAATATAAGCATTCTCTAACTTGTAACACTCCCCAAGTAGAAATGAAGCTACATAGTCAAATTACATAGAGATATAACCTCACAAGCTGAGGCTAAATTTCTTTTAACACAACACACTATCGCTACACTAATAATAAACGATTGAGATATGTGACATCCCCAAAAATTCACTAAAATTTAAAAATTTAAAAGTAACATTAAATGCTTGTATTTGTTGTGTGGAACATTATTAATGTTTAATTTTTAATATGTCTAAACACCAATCAATTAGTTTTGATGACGACAACTTCTATAATTGGTCGTTGGTGATTAAAGATTTATGACACTTATAAGTGACGACAATTGTCGTAATTGTTGTTCGCTTATCTCACTGAAAAATAGTTACTTAAATGTTGTAATGCTACAAATCGTCATTCAGATGTCA
Organism: Larix kaempferi; assembly: GCA_027924585.1. Lineage (NCBI taxonomy): Eukaryota > Viridiplantae > Streptophyta > Pinopsida > Pinales > Pinaceae > Larix > Larix kaempferi. The sequence continues at coordinate 4,463,617 of BSBM01000369.1, forward strand.
GAAAGATATAATATTACAAATGTTTACATTATGCATTTATTGTTTGATATTTGAATTGATCCTTATTCAAAATTAGAGACTAACTGCTCGTCTTATTGTAATGAAGGGGTCCTTGTATACGCCCCGAGGCTTATTTAGCTATTTATAGCTAACACTCCTAATTTATATTTGTAGATTACAGGTAAGAAGAGATTACAATCGAAGCATACCCTAATGTATAAAAAGGACTTTACTTTACTTCAGTTTGTCTTGATAGAGAAATGTATAGAGGACTAGGCTTGTACAAGGGTGATATCTGCCTTAGTTTCGATCATCGACTAGAAAGGTTTTAACATGTCACCCCAAACGTTTATATAGTTTGAAAACCATGTTAATGAAATTTATTAAGTCTTGTATACTCATTGTATTTCCCAAGTGTTTGTACAACTTTGAGTAATATCAAGCTTATGTCTTTTTAACTCTTTTGTATTAAGTCCTAAGTTAATGTATTGCTACATCCCATGTAACTTTTATGTCATATTAACCTTGTGCATGGGCTTATTCTAAGCATTATCATGTGTGTTAACTTTTTGTAACTATATGCTAATATACAAAGGTTAGATATTATTATCTATATGCACAAAACAACTATATGATGGATGTTTACATTTTTATAGCGCATTATATTAAATGTTAGGTATTAACAATTTTGTACATAATATGGGTTTTATTCAAAGTGCATAGTTTGACTTGACATGACGAGCTTTACGTAAACCACTATGTGTTAATGGCTAAACGTGCACCGATTATATTATTATTAGTCCCTGCGTAGCAGGGATTCTAGCAATCGATTGGTCATCACTTTAGATTAACTGGTCAACACTTTAGATTAACAACTCTTTTTATCAAAGAGTTTTATAAAGTTTTAAAAAATATAAATATTAAATTAATTTTTTTGGAAATTAAAAAGATTTATAAATTTATGGAAATTTGAATTTCCATTTTTTATTATTGGTTAAGAAGATTGATTTGAAAATATACCCCTGGTGTGAGGGGAATTGTCAGATATTAAAAATAATTTAAAATTTAAATAAATTTAAATTTTTTAAAAATTGCCATGTGGATATCAATCATTATAGTTCATTAATGAAGTGATATATTGACATTTAATATCGGATACAGACACTCTGTCGGGACTAATAAGGAGCAACGGTCTTTCGGATACAGACACTCTGTCGGGACTAATAAGGAGCAACGGTCTTTTGTAGAGAAATCTAGAACAACCTGCCATCATAATTAAACAAATTATTTTCTGAAAAGATAAACTCTCGAAGCACCGAGATCTTTCGACCTGCCGTCATAATTAAACAAATTATTTTCTGAAAAAATAAACTCTCGAAGCACCGAGATCTTTCTTTAGCATCCCCATCTCGACACTTTAAATCCCGACGTAACGTACGTATTCTTCCCGGCGAGTTGTTCGAAGTTTTTGACCACCGATTTATGTTATTCCTTGTCCGCTAAATCTTTCATTTAGCAGGGTTTCGGATACAGATTTTACGGTCTCGATATCGGTCTTACACTGAGAATAAAAGCTTTTTTTAGATAAATTGCGTCAAATATGGCGGTTTCAAAATCCCTTCCGGTATGTATTTTGTTGATGTTCTTCTTCACAGAAGTCGCTTGTGATCAGGGTTTTGTGCCGAACATTTTAGGGCGCGTTTGGAACCCCTGGAATGGCATTTAGCAGGATCCTTTTAAAGTCTTGGAAGAAAATCCTCTCTCGGCTCTCGGCGGAGACATCAGCCAAGTTTCGTTAACCAGAGTGGACTGGAAGGAGACTCCAGAGGCTCACATTATCAAAATTGATGTTCCAGGTAACATTTACATCTTAATGATCTGAAGTCATCTGGAGGTACTTTAAAGATAAAATTGTGATGCAGTCGAAGTTTGCAAAATAAACGTGCTTTCTTGAATTGTTTACATCTAAATTTTCAAGATACAAATGGTTTGAGGTTACCAGGAGGTCGTGAAAAATAAAGATATGATAGAGGTTAAAATTTTCCAAAATAGACATGGCAAGCACTCCCAAGTCAAATATTACATCTAAATTTTCAAAATTTAAATGCTCTCTATGTCATATTGAACCTAAAGATGCGATAGTGTTAAGATTTAAAAAATTTCAGGGTTTTTTTTAATGCTAGAGGGAAGGTTAACAGCTAGTCCCTGCTCTAATACAAACATTCTCATCAGCACCATCCAAGAGTTACATTGTTCATTTTGTTATAACTTTCACGCTGTATGCATACTCTGCATTGCATTCAATACATACCGGTCCAAAATCACAAACAATTCAGTTGAACTCTATGCAGATTATGAACTTAAGATTTACTAATTACCTGGAGCTATATACCCATAAGAGCCAGCCACCACGGACAAGGAATCCTCCTTCTGGCCCAATTTCTGAAAATTCCTTGCCAGACCAAAATCAGCGATCTTGGTTTCGAATTCTGCATCCAACAAGATGTTTGCAGATTTGATATCTCTGTGTAGTATGGGAGGGGAGCAATCGTGCTGTATGTAGCACAACCCACGGGCTGCAGTCATTGCAATCTTATGACGAACAGGCCACTGCAACAATTCTCTGGACGTCCCATTCCCATTCAGACAATCCAATAAGTTGCCCTTGGGCATGTATTTGTACACCAATCAAACAAAATTTGTTCATAACGTTTGTGAATCTGCAATATTCCAGATGCATAACCTGAATCCCATCGCTGTGCAAACAAAAGAGGAACATCAAGAACCAAAATAATGGAAATTAGGTTAAGCAGAGCGATGCCAAATGATAGTGAAATTTCAAAGAAATTTTTATAAATAATTTATATAAAAGCAAAACCTACAATAAAGTATAGTAAGAGCCAGACGGCCTGATCCAAAGTCCCCAGCCCTATTTTCACTTTATAATTACATGGAATATTGGAACTGTTACATAGTTACAGAAAACTGGGGTGAAATCCAATGATATTCACAACAGAATGAAGTTCATAATCTGCGATGAACGCCCAGCCCAGCGTTTCCAGTCGCATCAAAAATATGTGCAATCCAGCGAAGAACAACCATCGTCTATTGAAGCGGAACTCTTGAAATACATCACAGGAGCTTCACCACGTTCTTATGCCTCGTTCTACTTCCTAATATCTCCATCTCTGCATTGAATTCCTTTTCTCCCAGGTCCCCCAACTTTCCTCGTCGGTTGCTGCAAATTTTCTTCACAGCAACCACTTCTCCACTATCCAGCGTTACCCTGTATACTATTCCGCTACCTCCAAAGCTAATCAGATTGTTCTCTGTGAGCTTTTTAAAGATCTCTGACTCATCAAACCTCAGCCTGTGGAACGATACTTGATTCCATCGCGTGGTGGACTTTTCCTCTGATAATCTGGCCCGCACGAGATTATACAATCGAAATAATAGAATCGTGCAGATTATAGTTGCAGCAGGGACCAAAAATCCTGCGAAAACATTCCACATATGCGAAGTTTCTCTAACTTTCCCAAGGCAATCTGGTAATCCCAGAGCTCCACCGCCACACAGCTCTTGATTATCAAGAAAACTATAGTTGTAGGCCACATTGTTAAGACTAACCGGAACAGCACCAGACAACTGGTTCCTAGATAGATTAAGAACAGATACGATGAACAATAATATATATAAAGCACTTGGATTGAAAAAATAGATATAGAAAATTTGGGTCGAACACGTATCGCCAAGTTTCATGCATGGGCGCACAGATGGAAAAATGAAAAGACAACAGATGGGTCGAACACGTATCGCCTGACACCAAGTTTCATGCAGGACCTAAATTATTAGTTGTTAATTCGAGGGTAAAATAGTTTGGGTAACAATTTTTTAAGTAAATTTTTATGTTTTTGGTACAAAAGTCCAATCCCCAAGGTAGTGATAGATCTATACGGAACAATGCAATGTTTAAAGGAGGACGCCAAGTAATTGCACAACTTATAATATAGTTATACTAGTTATATATATATATATATATATATATATATATATATATATATATATATTTAAAATAAATGTTCGCATAAACTATTTATATATATGAGTTATATTTAAACTAAATTTTGGCATAAACTATTTATTTAAACATAGTTATAATAGCACCTTGGGTAAAATAATTGGTATTGAAAGGGGTACTTGTGTCAATTTGAATGATGTACTCCGTTTTGGCGATGCTTTCATCAACTTCCTTTATCACACTCGTAAGATTTTGTGACTAGTCGTCCCATTAGTGGCTCACCACACTGGTTCCTGCTGCTGAGTCATGAACCCGCTCTCTCCACATGTCATTGTGCACGATAGTAATTCAAATTTAGTGAGTTTAACCCTAATCAAACGCAACATCATAATCATGTCCATATCAAATAAACATTGTTGTGCAAGCTTTGCTTCTACCTTTTAAGTTATGCCATAAGTCAGTCTTCATGTCTTCAAATCACGATTTCGTTTTGGTATTGATCACCGAGAATAGTAAGCTTGAATTGGAGTATTAATATTACATTTAGATGGCTATGTTTGCCACATAATTGTACATGTATTGATGTGGAAAGCTCCACAATGATATTGACACAAAATGTGATCTTGGCTTGAAAACAATATTAATTTGAATCATGTTCCAGGTCATGGCGACGTGTTGTTTTGTGGTATCCAATGTTTCCCGATCCACCATATGCCTTCGGTCTACTTGTGATCTATGATTATGATCGGCGATTTCAACTACAAGTCAATAATCACGTTTATTAATTCATTTAGCTCACCACCATTATATCAATCCCGATTCCTAAAACCACTAGTTAATTATTCTACAACCTATGGCATCCAGGGCTGGAATTTGACAGGCAAAATGCCCCTCGTGAGCCATTTTGTCCGTCAAATACAACTTATATTTCATACTAACTATTAGAAAAAATGAAGAAAACTGTAAAACGTTTATATTTAGTGTCAAAACCATCATTTTTTAAGGGTGAGATTTTTATCAAATTCTTGGGCTGATGGCATCGTACATCCATTAGCTGGCTGCAAATTTAAGGTTGTATACACCGATGTGAATGCACTGGATAGGTATATTTTGAATTTTAATATAGCATGGCCCAGGTTTGAGGACAAATAAGGCTTCAAATAACCTAATTGGCCAGAACATAATTCATCAAAAAAACTTTAACTATAATGCTTTGAAAAATGTGCACAAGTAATAATATTTGGACGATTCCTATAGTCCCTGCTGCTTTTGGAAGGGACTAATAAAAGATTTTAGCATAGCTTAATGAATATTTGAAATCAAACTCTCACTAAATTTTCTTTTGAGATAATAAGTGGAAGCGTTTCTTTTGAATTGTGTATAATTACTATCCAAGTATATTAACTTTGATTTCAAAATAACTTTTCATTATCAATTTTCTCTTTATAGTTTTATAGACCTAATAGTTAATAATATTATATAGCTAGCAGATTTATTTATGAACATTGGTCAAACTTGTTACGAATTAGCTAAGAGTAGTCCCTTTGTTTGGGTAACGTATCACTTAATTCCTCAATATACAAGGCTCCGCCCAAGTGACCAAATTTCCAAGTTTGGCAAGTCGTGTTATTCAAAGATCTCTATTTGAAATAGTCTTTGCATTGACGTATAACATCTTATTACGCTATGTCTAAAATTAAATCCGCCTATAATGATACATGTAAACCAAAGACATCCATTAGATTTATGATCGATAGATATGTCGTTCATCATTTATAGTTGGGCTACGTCAGTGAATATGGGCGTCATTTTTCACTCACATGCCTAGATATGGGTGATTTGACATTTTCATTAGCTTGGTAGGTTGAGCACACAAATTTAAAGATCTCGTCTCCTTTTAGGTTTTGCATTTTTATGTCGAGGTGTTTGCATTTTTATGATGATGACATGTACTTGCTTCTTTACTTCTTTAAGATTTCACATAAACCACATCTCTATCAAAAACATAACTTTAACGCAGGGACTAGCTGCTTTGTAGCTATTTCTCTTGTTTGTATAACGAAACCAAATATATATTAGAGCTTGACTATAAGCCTAACATTCAACACGTCGATGTATTAATAAGGACCGAGACTAATGCCTTGTGGATCATGTGTTGACAGGCATTCAACCTGTATCTATGGTATTTATGGATCATTAATTGCATTATGGTGGATTTCCTGTTGGGAGATCTTCACGTGATACTCTTGGGGAAAGGTGGCAACCCTAACTACGTAATGCATTACACGCCGAGCTATGCATGGATTAGTATTTCGAAGAGGAATTAAGAGTTGGTAGGATACCGAGCGTTGAAAGGTGTAGTTTTTAATGCTATTGAATGAGGTTTGGTGGTCGTATGTTTGCATGTCCCCGTGGCAGGATTAACACTGTCGATCTCTTAGATGTTCTTGGGTTATGTGATAAACCCTAATTGTTTGATGCATTACACGCCAAGACATGAGCTGGAGCATTCATTTTGCAGTGGGAGTGGGAAAAGAGGCCGACAGGCTCTCTATTTTTTAGGGTTTGTAAACCTTGCCTCTCGAGGGTTTGATACTGAGACTTGTAGCTTAGGCCTCGAAACCAGTAGTTTTTAATGAGCCGTGCTGATAGAGAGTGGTTTAATCCTACGGATTTTGATGATGAAACCGTGTTTTCTCCAGTGTTGATATTGTTGTCGAAGCATTCAGAAGTGCAACGAGTGTTGCTGGTAATGTCAAAGTCTAACCCTGGTTTCGTTGCATTTTTTTAAAAATTAATACTATTTTAAGTTTTAAAGTCTGGTAAAAGTTTTAACCACCTTCGAAATGTTGTTTTTTAGGTTTTGTCTTGGCAAAAAGCTTGAGTTTGACTATACAGAGAGATGAGCTCAAAGGCCCTGGTAAGCCTTGGTGACATCCCAAAGGGTATCCCAAGTACTCCGCAGATTTAGTGATGAAACTTTGGCTCAATGCCAGTCTTCGTTTGGCTAGCCGAGATATCCATTTTATTTAAACTTTGAATTCTTTCCAATGGTTGAAAGTTTTATAAGCTGTATGGAAATTTTAGTTACAGAGAGGATTTGAACCCTCGATCTGCTTTCGTTGGTTTCTCAACGCTTAATGTATTAATATTTTTATTTTTATAAATTCAGTTTTTATTTCGAAATACGAAATGGTGAGTTTGACTCCCAGTATTTACTAGTTTTGCAATTGAAAAGCTTGGTTAACTTTAGGGTTGTTAGGGCTTTTAAACCCAGTCTTTGTTTAGTGGATAAAGGTCGCAGGGAAGGTTAAATCCTCTAACCTGTCTTACGTTGCTTCCTTTCGTATAGTATGTAAAATGGATGAGGTTTGCCAGTTTTAAGATGAAGTTTGATAAGCAACCTTGAATGAAATTTCTTTCGGCAATCTTTAATAATTGTAGGGTTTTTTATTTGTGTTACTATTTGTGAAAACAAAATAATGTTTCAGTTCTAAATGTTGTTTGCAAGGATAGTCGTAAGGCTGGGTTTTAACACCCTACTAGAAATAATTATAGTGTTTTGTAATTGCTTATTCTGGGGGTTTTGAACCCTGCACAATTGTTAAGATGAAACCCTTGCAGGTTGTATTATTAATTTTATATAAACGTAGTTTGACATGGTTAACCCTTAGGGTTTCGAACCTTGGTTTTGTATCTAATCCTTCGTTTTGTTTAAACAAATGCAATGTATATATAAAGTATTAAAATGTATGGCTAATGACAGGGTTGGAAACCAACCCTGGAATATATATGTTTTCGATCTACTTTTCTTATAGTATTTACAATTCATAATTTATTTATGGAAACCTGCATTACTATTTATCATTGTCTATGTTTATTTAAGATATTTTAATTAGGATAAAGCAATGTTTTTAGTTTTTTTAAAACCCTAAACAAATATTTTTACAAGTACATAATGATTTATAGGTTTACTATTATGTATGAAACTATTTATAAAACATTCTAGAACTCCGTCCTATTTATACTATTTAAAGAATAGGATATATATATAGATATAAATCCTGCACTAAAGAAGTTTACTTAGATGTAATGGAAGTTAATAGTTCTGATGTTAATTTATATGCAGAAATACAACCTATCATTCAAATCCATTTACAGTGCATCAATATTCAAATCTATCTTTAATTACTCTTCCTTGTACTAGAGTACGGCACTGAAATAGTGTGTGGAAAAATGCAGGGAAGCATTGTTATTCTATCATTCATATTTAATCATAAATTTTACTACACATTTGCATTTTAAGCTAACAGCTATATGGCCTTTTAGAATAGATAAATTTGCAGAAGTATAAACATTCATCAACAGTATAGAATGTCTAAGTCTTAATTGAAAATTGATAACATAACAACATTCAGATCCTTAGTAATAATTCGAAAGAAGTAAATAATATAACACAAGTTGAACCTAGTAAATGTAGAAGAAACAAACAGCCAAAGGAGCCTGTTCCACCCAACCTGCTCCTGAAGACACCCAAATTACTTTCCTTAGGACCCCTGAGCCTATTCACTGAACCACCAGGACGAAGATGATGTGTGGAGTAATGGAATAAATTCCTTTGCAACTCAACAGTATCACTCTACAGTAGTACTTCCTGCCTTTAGCAATATTGAACTCAACATGTGGCTGCACTAGTAGTACTTCCTGCCTTTAGCAATATTGAACTCAACAATGTGGCTGCACTAGTTCAGAATTGCGGTATTAGTTCACTCAATCACTTCTAACCTTCCCCTCATCGAATCTCTTGTGCTTAGAAATGATCACAAGGTAAGATTGAACAACCTCCTGCTGAATTCGATGGATAGATAAGTAGCATGCCTAGGTCTTTCGTCAATTTTATTTAGTAAATGAGCCACCTGCTCACTTCCACTTTCTTGGGGAACATGACCATAAAAAGTAGGGAAGTTTCCCCCTACAACAGTTAGAATTTAGTTGAGGATGCTGCCAAGTGTCAGTTTCGTCTCCACCCCAGTCCATTCCTCCTAGTGGGTCAGTGAACACTCATTCAACAGTCTCCTTTGGATATTTGTCTCCACTATTATTTATTAATAATAAAATATTCAAAGTAATTAATTACAGTCATCTTTGACCCCACTTGGTCAATAGCCATAAAAATTTACAATAAAAATAAAACATAATGTTTTCTTCCTAATATCAAATGTCTAGAACTTGGGTCTGTGACAAAGATATCACATAATTCTAAATCAAGAGCCGCCATAAACTCTGTAGATGTAGAAAACAAGTCTTTTCGTTGTCAAAAGCATTTCAACTTATTCAAATGTTATAAAATTAAATAAACTAAAATTAAAAATTATTTAAATAATAATAATAACAATAATTTTTTTTAATAAAAAAACTGAATTTATCACAATATTAATACAATCTATAATATATAATAAATACAGCTTACTATAAAACAAAAACATTGTACATAATCCTAAATTATACTCTTATTTTTAAAATGATATAATACTCATTTGACCATAATCTTATTCACTTCAAAGCATGCACATGATCCAACATTTCCAAGAGCTGGGAAGAAAAGATGGACAACCAGCCTTGGCGTGTTAGGGCCAAAATCCACACCTTATTGGAGAGAGTGTCGGTTGTCAAATATTATTCCCCTAAATAAGTTATAGCATCTGTGTTAGCTTTATTAGTAGGATAAGAAATTGGTATTGTTGAGTGGGTTTTAGTTTAATTGTAAATCATTAAGATTTTATTTTCATTAATTCATGTTTTATTCTTGGTGTTGAGGTATTTCTATCACTTGAGTATGGTTAAAAAAATGATATAGTTTAAAAATTAAGAAGTTGTTATATTATAGAATTTAATCATATTGATAAGTATAAAATTTTAATTGTCAGGTGGGTTTGGTTTAGTTTGAAAGGTTGTGAAAAAAAAGTGTTTTTTTTAATGTCAAGTTGTGATATAATACTAACTTAAGCTATTATACAAAAATTATGTAACATTTTATTAATATTATAAAAATAATTAATAAATTTATTATAAATCAATTATTACTTTTATAAATGAATTAATAATAAACTTATTATAAATGAATTAGTGAGAAATATATTTTGTAAATATATTATATTATAAAATATAGTGTACATATTTACAAATGAATTAATTTTAGTATCAATTTGAAATTAGAAGACTTCTATCCACTAAACCTACGTGCCATTGAATCTATCAAAGCAAATTCACTTGACAACTATTTGCTACAAGATGAGGCTCTGCCAGGTTTCATGATCGACATGCAGAGCTCCACCACCTGGTTTTCCTACATTAATCCTACTGGAGAGGGGACTCTCCATGTGAAAAAGCATCCCATGACAAAACACATTTCGGTTGTCACAATGAAGGAGCTTTGCGACTTCCCATAGTGGGAGACAGGAGCTTTGCGACATCCCAAGGAGCTTTATGACTTCCCACAATTCGAGTTCTATTAGACTCTAGACGACATGGGAATCATTATCAAAACGAAGAGATATATATGGGAAACGATGGAAACCATAGCAGGAGGGTCAAAGACAACGCCAATTAAATTTAATTGCACATGAAGCTTATGGGGAATGTTACAAATCAAAGAGTTTATGATTGAATTTTAATTCCCTCATTGTTTAGAGACAGTTTCCGAGGATTGATTTACTTATCCAATTTTTTTTTTTAATTTATCGACAATAAAGCGTGCAGGGCTACACACAGTGCAACAGACGGTAACCCCGTAGGGGAGGAGCATCTTGAATCATGCCATAGAAGAATCTTGTGGCTGCAAGCACAACCAAATGATTCCTCTACATGTTGTTGCGACGTTGTTGGCAGCCCCTGGTAGCCATCTGCGCCAGGCTTGGTAAGTTGCGACTTCAAATTTTAGGGGTTGGTCATTAATCCACCGGTAATAGGAATGATGGGATTAGAAGATTGATAGAAATCCTTCTAAAGGTTAAGAAACCAGTAATATTTGTGAAATTGATGGAATCATTTATATCTGTTTAAAAGTATTTTAGCTTGTTAAATTGTGTGAAATCTAGTATAAATGCATATTTTTATTAAGAAAAAGCATTCATTAGCCATATTATTCGGCAAATTGTATGGAATCCCGTTTAAATTTATACTATTTTTAAGGAGATGTATTTATTAGCAGTATTATTTATCAAATGGTGTGGATTCTGACATAAATTTATATATATATATTAGCATTATTACTTGTCAAATTGTGTGGAAATGGATATCATAATAAAATTCATGGTTTGGGACAATAGACGGAGCGTATAGGTACGTTGTAGTGTAGACTGGCATGTAGAGTACAAATTTTAGATATTAGCCTAGATAAATTTTGCTATTTGTGGGTGGGGGCAGACTCAAAAATAGGAATCAGAGAGCGGGAAGACTCAAAAATAGGAATTGGAAAGCGAGAGTACTACAACAATTGTTGTTTACTTTTTCAGCAAGACGAGGATCGAAGAAGAATAAGGAAGAGGCCAAGAGAGAGAGGTAGCACTGTTAATTTTCTTCTAACATGGAAAAAAAAGACTTCTAACAGATATATGCCTTTCAATCCGAAAGAGATAGAACTATTGACCTCACAACTCACAATGCTCCTCTTCTTTGCGGTCACAGTGCTCCTCTCCTTTGCTCTGCAGAAACAACGAACCCAAATCCTGCAAATTGGTTGAAGTCACCCAAATATTACAAATTGGTTGAAGTTAGTCGCTTTGTATGTGCAAATTGCCTGGAATTTTTAGATAGCCAAAACTAATTGTCACCACCCAGGGGTATATGAATTGACAGAACCATAAATGTGCAACAGATAGAACAGTAAAGCATTAATCACAGTAAGGAAACATCACATCATTCACAAATTCATATCGCATAATGCATTCAGCACATGGAAAACAGGAAAGACAAAGGGATTCTGCTCAAAACACTGTCATATCATATTCATCTTTGCAAAAACCCAGATACAACAAGATAATCCTTCTGTCGCATACCCAGATTAACAAAAAATAATAGACAGATGTATCTCCAAATCGGTCTCCAGATATTCAATTCTCCACTACGTCTTGATGTCTCAATGCTTACAATGCTAAGTCTATTTGTAGGCTTATGCCTTTAGATTTATGGTCCACTTAGGAAACCATCTAACTAATTCTTTAACAAACTCTACAAAAAGATGACCCAAAACCCACAAAATGCAATCCAAGTGACCCAAAACTACATATGACGCGGTCCAAATGAACCAAAACTACATAAATTGTTGTCTCCTTGCGCGCTGCTTTCCTCTTTTCGCGGTACCTTTGGCCTTGCGCAGCATTCGCGAAGCTGGGATGTTGACTCATCAAACTGCCTTCCAACACCTCTTAAAGACGCTAAAGCATCCTTGAATCTCATAATTATGTCCTAATATCATCCATACACCTTTTGTAACAATTTGGGAGCATTTTGAGTCATTTGGAGACCAAGAGACCAATACTAGTCAAAGGTCAAACTAGTGGAAAAAGTTGAAAATTTCACCATTTTAATAAAATTCTAAAAAGGGACACCATGGTGGTATCAGAGCATGATATTGGCACCTAATGTGGTCTAATATTCATGAGTAAAAGAAGTCAGGGACCACTATTAGATATTGAAACCAAAAGAGCTTTTGTTGAAGAGGAAAAAGTAGGAAAAGAAGAGCAATTTTTTTGAGGAAACTATGACTAGGGATAAAAAGGGAACCTCAGATGATGGTGAGGAGCTTAGGAAACTCATGAAACCAATATTTGAATACATGACCAAGCATATGATGAAATAATTTGAGTTGTTGGCTAGCCAGCTTGGGAGCAAAGGAGTGTAATGTCCCCTCCCATCATACCAGCATGATAGAGAGGAAGTGACACTAAATCCGGGAATCTAGCCCCATATCCATTAAGTAAGGCTCATTGATAAAAAAAAGACGTATACATGTGCATGTTATGGAAACACAGCGGAAATAATAAAAATATCTTGTTTACTATCTAACATTCATCCAACATTTCTAAGACAGCCATTAAATAAAGACATTGCAGAATTTATAAAAGAGAATACTTATCTTAACAAAGTAGTCCCAAGCAACTAGCTATGCATCTGCAACGTTCCACCCAACCATAGGCCAGTTGCGCTTATCAACCTCTTGATACAACTGCCACCCCCAAGCTGGGCATGATCTCTACAAGGAATCAGGGAACAACAGACTCACACATAGCCAAGCATACACCAAGATGAGCCAAGCCAATCTACAATTGGGTTTATCAGGCTGCTAGGAAATGGAAAGGAAGAATTGCTAAGCTAGTGAGCTCAACCACAGAGCCAGGGGTAACCTTACAAGATCTATCTAGCTTGGCACCCACAATACCTACACACCCAGCACAAGGAAGTATTCTTTTCACTGCTGTACAGTCCCTCAAGCCATACCTTCCCCATCTAGTGCTCTCAGGGTGTGCATAGAAGAGTAGCCAAAGCCCTCTTGATCTTCTTGAGAGGTTATTCTCCCCACTAGGTTTATCAAGCCAATTCTGTCCACTACCACTCCAAAAATTTTGCTCACAGGTTCAAACCAAAACAGGGATGCACATAGCAGCAAAACCACAATTGTTGGGCATGAGGAAAAACGTTTCTTCAGTGGGATGCCCAAAGAGGAGGTTTCTACCAATTCAGAAAAATGTGGGAAAGCCCAAAAACGAAATGGCAATTGGGGAACAACCCTGGAGAGCATAAATCGTTTTCAAAAAAACGTCCATGGGCATTTTGGGGTAAAAACGACCTCCATCACAGTCCCAAATCGTGGCCCTTCTCTCCCAGCTACTGTATATGCAAAAACGAGCTCCCAAGCATGGAAAATGCAGGAAAAATGGTGAAAAACGTGATGGGGAAAGACCCAATAGTTCAGACTGCGTGAGAGAGGAAAGACTGTAGGTTTAGAATGGCTTTTGGGCACCATTTTCGTGGGTGTTTTCTTGCCCAAGGAGACAAAATACGATTTCCCAGGTTGATGGCTTTCCCATACACGAAATTGGATGCCATACCTCTTCATTCCCAAGGCATTAACTGCCTCAACCAATTTCTGGAAGAATTAAATGATTGGGTCCATAACCCAAAATGGGTAGTTGGTGGTTTATGGGTTTTCTCATTGACACATGGATTAACACCATTGGCTCAAGGGTTTGAATAATTTCCCTCCCTATTCCTTGTAGAATCATGCCCCATCTCTTTGTTGCATTACATAGCTAGTTGTGGGTATTTTCATTAAAATTCGTATTTACATGATGCCTTATTTACATTGTGCCTATCTAGCACAAAAACCATAGGCATCTATTTCTAATTGTCGATGCATAAAACATTAAATCAATGGTGGGGCCTTGGCCTTGAGCTCCTCACCATGATTAAATAACAATATTTACATCATTTACGATTTAATGCAAAGGGGGTCAAAATGGGGACATTACAAAGAGTAATAGGAGGCAACAACAATTCTCATTATGAGGAAAAGAAGCCAATGGGTGAGCATATTTTCTCAAGCACAGGACCCCATAATAGAGAAAATGAATTTCAAAGAACACCAAGGCCTACTACACCTAAATTTCTTGATTCCGAAGCAAATATTAATACTCCAAAAGATGGGGAGTTAGTGAAGAAAGGTTTATGGCATTCTTGTAAAAGACCTTGGAGAGAAAATCATATATGTGTGAGTGAAAAGATCAATGAAATATCTGAAGCTTCAGGGAAGGCATGTATGTCCTACTTGAGGAGGGTTTTTGGGATTTCTTCAAAAAGAGATTCCAAATATATTGATCTTAAGGAAACCAAAGGGAAAAATGCATCAGCTTTCTTGAAGGAGCAAAAGGAGGAGACCCATGAACCACCTAGTTTTGAAATAGATGAAGTGAGAAGAAGCAATACATGAAGAGGATCGAAAGTCACTCCCAAGTGACTCTGAAAAATATGAAGAGACATCACATGAGCATGAAGAAGGTTCTATTGAAAGTATTGAAGATCATTTCGAGACACATTCTACCTTGGAAATGAAACAAAGAGCATCTACTGATGGATGCTTGAACTATGAAGGAGTGCCTACTGATGGGTGCTCACACCTCTATGTTGGTGACATAGAGATCACTTTTGAAAGTGTTGCTGCAAGTCAAAGTTCCATTAAGCATAAGAATGAAGATCTTGTAGCATTTGTAGAAGAACCAAGATCAACTTCCCCATCACCACTTGAGCTTCATGAAGTTGGTCCAAGCAGGAAGGAAGAAGATGAGGAGGTTCATTTGCAAGAGCCTCATTTTCTTGAAGGGTCCTTGAATATGAATGAAAAGAAGATCCAAGAGACCCTTAGCATGCTCCATGACACTCAAGCATTAGTGTCAAATTCTTGTTGGAAGGTTTCTTCATTAAAGGATCCATCCTTCCTTGGAGACATGGAGAAGATTTAAATAGAAATGTGCAACATTAAAGGTAATTCCATGTCTTTGCTTTTTGATAGAAATAATTTGGTTGAGTTTAATGAATTGTTACATTATGCATACTTGAAGAATAATGAAGATATTCATAAACTCAACATTCAAAATGAGCAACTTCTTGAAAGGTTGCAATATACTTGTTCTTCCTCCTATGTTTCAAATTGTCATATGGTAGATTACATGGAGGATTCTCATGACATGGTAGATCATGAGAAATATGGAAATTTGCATGAGCTTGATGTTTTTGAAGATGAGCTTGATGAGACCCAAGCACTTGATGTGGTGAAAGAGGAACTTGAGTTTCCTCTTGGAAATGGTGACACAATTTTTGAAGAAGTGTATTATTCCACTACCTTGGAACCAACCTATGAGAAAAGTTTTGCACTTTTGAGGGAGGTGCATGATCCTACTATTATGGAGCATTCACATGAGGGCACTTCTGCACTTTCTGATCATTTGGGTGAGTTGGTTCATTCTCCTACATCATACACTTCCATATTTTGCAGCATTCATCCTAATGAAGCATGGGTGAAAGGTTTATTTTTTATGGTGCCACATGAGGAGCATGAAACTCCTATCTCTCCTTTATATGATGACATTATTAGAGCCATGTCTTATTTACATTTTCAGCATCATCCCTTGTTACCTTATGGTGAGACACATCCACATGGATGCACTTATGATGTTCACTTAAGTCACTTGAAGACTCGTGATTTTCCTTGCTCCTTGCTTAGCTCAATTGATATTGGAGGAAAATCATCCACTACTTGGGTGAAGAGATATATTATTGGGGCAAATTATTATTGGCGGCAGCATCCTTTGTTATTTCTTGATGATACTCATGTTCATAGATGCACAAATTCTACTTCTGTGATCCCCTTGAAGGATCATTGTTTTCTTTGTTCCCTACTTGGTTCAGATTTTAGTGGAGGTTCTTCATTCACTTATTGGATGAAAGAACACATGGCTTATTATTTTGATGCATCTTACATCCTTTTGGAGCAGCATTATAGGACATGGGATCCTCACCTATGTCATTGGATCAGATTTGATTGGTCACTTGAAGTTTGTATGCACTTGAAAAATGGTGGTCTACTTACTTGGAGGTATAAGCACTTTCATGATTCTTTGATGAGGCACCTCCTTGATGTACATTTTTATTATGTTGTTAGGTACTTTGATGATATATCTTTTGTACTCATCATGTTTGGAAGAATGCATACAAGAAAATGGGATCCAGGAATTCTCTTTCCCGATGGTATGGGTTGGAGAGCACTCTTAATTGTTGGAGTGTAATACAAGCAATGGGACCCTGGGTTAATTTTTAGTCCCATTGATTTCAATTTTTTTGGGAAACAAGCAGTATGGGAGATGGATTCTCCACTTAGTAAAGTGATTTTAATAAGAGTAGTGCAGCAGCAAGCATGGTGGTTCCTCTCTAAAATATTCATGGGATCTCGAAGACTAAAAGTTGGGAAACTATAGATACCGCCCCCAAGCTTGCCTATGAGGCCACTAGGGAGAAATAATACATATAGGCTTCTCTCTCTCATTCCAACCTATTTTATTTCATGCTTAGCCAATATGCTCACCACTTAGCACTACAAGTATCTCTTCCATTCATCCCAACCATGGAACTCCCTTCCACTACCCCACACAACACAAGGAATGCCTACTCTCTATGTTCAACAATGTTTCAAAGTAACCAACCCTTACAGTGCTCTTCGATGTGTACATAATGAATCCAACATATGGAATGCTTTTAAAGAACCCCATGTAACATCAATCCATGGCTTCTCAAACATCTTGGAGTAGCAAATAAATAGTGGGTAAAGGTTCGTATATTGCCCAACCTCTATGTCACCTACAACCATCCTCTTCATTCTATCATCTATAATTTTTCTCTTCACAATGTTATTTTTTTGGTTATTTTCTCAGTCTAATTATTGGAAATGGAGAAAATAACATGAATTCTATGTAGTATTTGAATTCTATATCTAAAATGAGTGATAGACTCCAATGGAGATGAGAGGATTAATGAAAAGACAACTAAACTTAGTGATAGACTCCAATGGAGATGAGAGGATTAATGAAAAGACAACTAAACTTACTTCTGACCATAGAAGGAAGGACACTCTTACCATTGTCATAAAAGTATATTCATCTCATGCTTCCATAACTACATGAAAAGACTCTCCCATCAACTTCACACATTTATTCAATGATTGAATTTAATAAAGTCAAAATGAGGTAAATGACTCATTTAAATCACATGGTAGAAATAGATAAGGTGTAAGGCTAACACTTGGGAAAATAGGATTTAATCTTCCATAGGCCCCTCCTTTCATCTTCCCTTCTAATGGAATCATAGCCCCATATTGGACCATTTTATTATTTTCCAACAAAAATATTTATATAGTTTTTTAGTCATCATGGCAAGCCAACCACATGGTCCATATAAAAATATTTACATTGCACATACACATTCTTGGCTTTGAGCTCCACATATATTTCCAACCAACAAAATAACCAAAATTCCAAAGAAAAAAAAAACATATTGAGAATGCTTTCTTCCCAAAAAAAATTATTAAAGAATATGCTAAACAAAGCAATTTTCCACCCAACCATAGTTATCAACTATAGATACCGCCCCCAAGCTTGCCTATGACGCCACTAGGGCGAATAAATACATATAAGCAAGCTTCTCTCTCTCATTCCAACCTATTTTATTTCATGCTTAGACAATATGCGCACCACTTAGCACTACAAGTATCTCTTCCATTCATCCCAACCATGGAACTCCCTTCCACTACCCCACACAACACAAGGAATGCCTACTCTCTATGTTCAACAATGTTTCAAAGTAACCAACCGTTAGAGTGCTCTCCGATGTGTACATAATGACTCCAACATATGGAATGCTTTTAAAGAACCCCCTGTAACATCAATTCATGGCTTCTCAAGCATCTTGGAGTAGCAAATGAATAGTGGGTAAAGGTTCCTATCTTGCCCAACCTCTATGTGACCTACAACCATCCTCTTCATTCTATTCTCTATAATTTTTCTCTTCACAATGTTATATTTTTTGTTATTTTCTCAGTCTTGTTATTGGCAATGGAGAAAATAACATGAATGCTATGTATTATTTGAATTCTATATCTAAATTGAGTAATAGACTCCAATGGAGATGAGAGGATTAATGAAAAGACAACTAAAATTACTTCTGACCATAGAAGGAAGGACTCTTACCATTGTCATAAAAGTATATTCATCTCATGCTTCAATAACTACATAAAAAGACTTTCCCACCAACTTCACACATTTATTCAATGATTGAATTTAATAAAGTAAAAATGAGGTAAATGGTTCATTTAAAGCACATGGTAGAAATGGATGAGGTGTAAGGCTAACACTTGGCAAAATAGGATTTAATCTTCCATAGGCCCCTCCTTTCATCTTCCCTTCTAATGGAATCAAAACCCCCATCATGGACCATTTTATTATTTTCCGACAAAAATATTTACATAGTTTTTGAGTCATCGTGACAACCCAACCATAACCATATGGTCCATATATAAATATTTACATTGTAAATACACATTCACTAGTTCATCCTTACCTTTAAGCTCCACATATATTTCCAACTAACAAAATACCCAAAATTCCGGAAAAAAAAAACATATTAAAAATACTTTCTTCCCAAAAAAATTATTAAAAAATATGCTAAACAAAACTAAAGACCCAACCAAAAAATGATTTATAGCCCAACATTTTCACAAATCAAACCATCATAAATTCATCAAATAGACAAAGGTGATCACCATAGAAGAATATTATAACAAAATACTATTAGTGAGGAAGTAAAAATTGAAAAACACCCTAAAAATATCAAGAGAAATGAAAGACTATGTGTGCTTGGTTTTCTTCATATTTAATTATAATAGTAGAATTATATTATCTTTTAGCCTTAGTACAAAAATTGCATATAAGTATCCATATAAATCTCCAAAAAAAATTTACATCATTTTATATAATCTTATTTTATACATTTCAAAGACCAAAACCCACGGTATTACAATCTCTAATTTGATTATTGAAAGGTTCTTGAAACTCTTCAAGTTAATGTGACATAGTTTCATATAATTATTTTTTAAAAAAATATCGACTTGTACGGAGAATAATTTAAATGGATTCTAATCAATTAGAAAAGTTAAAATATACAAATTAAAAAAAAAAAATTATAATTATAATTATATTAAAAGATGTTTATATTTTACAATTTGAGGGGGATATAAATAATTATTAAAAAAATAAATTAAAATATCTGTCATGATTGGTAGTGACATTTAATTTGTGGTTTTTCTATGTTCATGCCACAAATTAAGTGATTGTGTTAATGATAATCCTTCCAATAATTTTTTCAATGTTAACAATGTTTAAAACCAATGGTTTAAAACCAACATAGATCCATTTTAAAGGGGATCTACCAAACCCCCAGAGGGATCAAATTTCTTATATGAGAAATGTTGAGAAAATGTATAATGCAATGTTTATGATTTTAATTTATGTAGTTTTATATATATGTAGTTCTAAATATTTTTAATATAATTTGAGTGGACATGTTATTTTTTATAATATTTTATTTTTTATAAAGTACACGTGTCAACTATATGGAAGGAGTTACACATCTCCCCTCTAATGGGCTGCCTCTTCCGCGCAATAAATTTTAGTTCAAATTTAGTTGTTCATAATTATACTGATAAGTGTTTAGATATAGATTTTGGACTTCCTTGAGTCGATTAACAAGATTAAACTGAGTGTAATTGCAATTGAAAAGCTTGGTTAACTTTAGGGTTGTTAGGGCTTTTAAACCCAGTCTTTGTTTAGTGGATAAAGGTCGCAGGGAAGGTTAAATCCTCTAACCTGTCTTACGTTGCTTCCTTTCGTATAGTATGTAAAATGGATGAGGTTTTCCAGTTTTAAGATGAAGTTTGATAAGCAACCTTGAATGAAATTTCTTTGGGCAATCTTTAATAATTGTAGGGTTTTTTATTTGTGTTACTATTTGTGAAAACAAAATAATGTTTCAGTTCTAAATGTTGTTTGCAAGGATAGTCGTAAGGCTGGGTTTTAACACCCTACTAGAAATAATTATAGTGTTTTGTAATTGCTTATTCTGGGGGTTTTGAACCCTGCACAATTGTTAAGATGAAACCCTTGCAGGTTGTATTATTAATTTTATATAAACGTAGTTTGACATGGTTAACCCTTAGGGTTTCGAACCTTGGTTTTGTATCTAATCCTTTGTTTTGTTTAAACAAATGCAATGTATATATAAAGTATTAAAATGTATGGCTAATGACAGGGTTGGAAACCAACCCTGGAATATATATGTTTTCGATCTACTTTTCTTATAGTATTTACAATTCATAATTTATTTATGGAAACCTGCATTACTATTTATCATTGTGTATGTTTATTTAAGATATTTTAATTAGGATAAAGCAATGTTTTTAGTTTTTTTAAAACCCTAAACAAATATTTTTACAAGTACATAATGATTTATAGGTTTACTATTATGTATGAAACTATTTATAAAACATTCTAGAACTCCGTCCTATTTATACTATTTAAAGAATAGGATATATATATAGATATAAATCCTGCACTAAAGAAGTTTACTTAGATGTAATGGAAGTTAATAGTTCTGATGTTAATTTATATGCAGAAATACAACCTATCATTCAAATCCATTTACAGTGCATCAATATTCAAATCTATCTTTAATTACTCTTCCTTGTACTAGAGTACGGCACTGAAATAGTGTGTGGAAAAATGCAGGGAAGCATTGTTATTCTATCATTCATATTTAATCATAAATTTTACTACACATTTGCATTTTAAGCTAATAGCTATATGGCCTTTTAGAATAGATAAATTTGCAGAAGTATAAACATTCATCAACAGTATAGAATGTCTAAGTCTTAATTGAAAATTGATAACATAACAACATTCAGATCCTTAGTAATAATTCGAAAGAAGTAAATAATATAACACAAGTTGAACCTAGTAAATGTAGAAGAAACAAACAGCCAAAGGAGCCTGTTTCACCCAACCTGCTCCTGAAGACACCCAAATTACTTTCCTTAGGACCCCTGAGCCTATTCACTGAACCACCAGGACGAAGATGATGTGTGGAGTAATGGAATAAATTCCTTTGCAACTCAACAGTATCACTCTACAGTAGTACTTCCTGCCTTTAGCAATATTGAACTCAACATGTGGCTGCACTAGTAGTACTTCCTGCCTTTAGCAATATTGAACTCAACAATGTGGCTGCACTAGTTCAAAATTGCGGTATTAGTTCACTCAATCACTTCTAACCTTCCCCTCATCGAATCTCTTGTGCTTAGAAATGATCACAAGGTAAGATTGAACAACCTCCTGCTGAATTCGATGGATAGATAAGTAGCATGCCTAGGTCTTTCGTCAATTTTATTTAGTAAATGAGCCACCTGCTCACTTCCACTTTCTTGGGGAACATGACCATAAAAAGTAGGGAAGTTTCCCCCTACAACAGTTAGAATTTAGTTGAGGATGCTGCCAAGTGTCAGTTTCGTCTCCACCCCAGTCCATTCCTCCTAGTGGGTCAGTGAACACTCATTCAACAGTCTCCTTTGGATATTTGTCTCCACTATTATTTATTAATAATAAAATATTCAAAGTAATTAATTACAGTCATCTTTGACCCCACTTGGTCAATAGCCATAAAAATTTACAATAAAAATAAAACATAATGTTTTCTTCCTAACATCAAATGTCTAGAACTTGGGTCTGTGACAAAGATATCACATAATTCTAAATCAAGAGCCGCCATAAACTCTGTAGATGTAGAAAACAAGTCTTTTCGTTGTCAAAAGCATTTCAACTTATTCAAATGTTATAAAATTAAATAAACTAAAATTAAAAATTATTTAAATAATAATAATAACAATAATTTTTTTTAATAAAAAAACTGAATTTATCACAATATTAATACAATCTATAATATATAATAAATACAGCTTACTATAAAACAAAAACATTGTACATAATCCTAAATTATACTCTTATTTTTAAAATGATATAATACTCATTTGACCATAATCTTATTCACTTCAAAGCATGCACATGATCCAACATTTCCAAGAGCTGGGAAGAAAAGATGGACAACCAGCCTTGGCGTGTTAGGGCCAAAATCCACACCTTATTGGAGAGAGTGTCGGTTGTCAAATATTATTCCCCTAAATAAGTTGTAGCATCTGTGTTAGCTTTATTAGTAGGATAAGAAATTGGTATTGTTGAGTGGGTTTTAGTTTAATTGTAAATCATTAAGATTTTATTTTCATTAATTCATGTTTTATTCTTGGTGTTGAGGTATTTCTATCACTTGAGTATGGTTAAAAAAATGATATAGTTTAAAAATTAAGAAGTTGTTATATTATAGAATTTAATCATATTGATAAGTATAAAATTTTAATTGTCAGGTGGGTTTGGTTTAGTTTGAAAGGTTGTGAAAAAAAAGTGTTTTTTTTAATGTCAAGTTGTGATATAATACTAACTTAAGCTATTATACAAAAATTATGTAACATTTTATTAATATTATAAAAATAATTAATAAATTTATTATAAATCAATTATTACTTTTATAAATGAATTAATAATAAACTTATTATAAATGAATTAGTGAGAAATATATTTTGTAAATATATTATATTATATAATATAGTGTACATATTTACAAATGAATTAATTTTAGTATCAATTTGAAATTAGAAGACTTCTATCCACTAAACCTACGTGCCATTGAATCTATCAAAGCAAATTCACTTGACAACTATTTGCTACAAGATGAGGCTCTGCCAGGTTTCATGATCGACATGCAGAGCTCCACCACCTGGTTTTCCTACATTAATCCTACTGGAGAGGGGACTCTCCATGTGAAAAAGCATCCCATGACAAAACACATTTCGGTTGTCACAATGAAGGAGCTTTGCGACTTCCCATAGTGGGAGACAGGAGCTTTGCGACATCCCAAGGAGCTTTATGACTTCCCACAATTCGAGTTCTATTAGACTCTAGACGACATGGGAATCATTATCAAAACGAAGAGATATATATGGGAAATGATGGAAACCATAGCAGGAGGGTCAAAGACAACGCCAATTAAATTTAATTGCACATGAAGCTTATGGGGAATGTTACAAATCAAAGAGTTTATGATTGAATTTTAATTCCCTCATTGTTTAGAGACAGTTTCCGAGGATTGATTTACTTATCCAATTTTTTTATTTTTTTTAATTTAGCGACAATAAAGCGTGCAGGGCTACACACAGTGCAATAGACGGTAACCCCGTAGGGGAGGAGCATCTTGAATCATGCCATAGAAGAATCTTGTGGCTGCAAGCACAACCAAATGATTCCTCTACATGTTGTTGCGACGTTGTTGGCAGCCCCTGGTAGCCATCTGCGCCAGGCTTGGTAAGTTGCGACTTCAAAGTTTAGGGGTTGGTCATTAATCCACCGGTAATAGGAATGATGGGATTAGAAGATTGATAGAAATCCTTCTAAAGGTTAAGAAACCAGTAATATTTGTGAAATTGATGGAATCATTTATATCTGTTTAAAAGTATTTTAGCTTGTTAAATTGTGTGAAATCTAGTATAAATGCATATTTTTATTAAGAAAAAGCATTCATTAGCCATATTATTCGGCAAATTGTATGGAATCCCGTTTAAATTTATACTATTTTTAAGGAGATGTATTTATTAGCAGTATTATTTATCAAATGGTGTGGATTCTGACATAAATTTATATATATATATTAGCATTATTACTTGTCAAATTGTGTGGAAATGGATATCATAATAAAATTCATGGTTTGGGACAATAGACGGAGTGTATAGGTACGTTGTAGTGTAGACTGGCATGTAGAGTACAAATTTTAGATATTAGCCTAGATAAATTTTGCTATTCGCGGGTGGGGGCAGACTCAAAAATAGGAATCAGAGAGCGGGAAGACTCAAAAATAGGAATTGGAAAGCGAGAGTACTACAACAATTGTTGTTTACTTTTTCAGCAAGACGAGGATCGAAGAAGAATAAGGAAGAGGCCAAGAGAGAGAGGTAGCACTGTTAATTTTCTTCTAACATGGAAAAAAAAGACTTCTAACAGATATATGCCTTTCAATCCGAAAGAGATAGAACTACTGACCTCACAACTCACAATGGTCCTCTTCTTTGCCGTCACAGTGCTCCTCTCCTTTGCTCTGCAGAAACAACGAACCCAAATCCTGCAAATTGGTTGAAGTCACCCAAATATTACAAATTGGTTGAAGTCAGTCGCTTTGTATGTGCAAATTGCCTGGAATTTTTAGATAGCCAAAACTAATTGTCACCACCCAGGGGTATATGAATGAGGGAGGTTTGCTGGATTGACAAGATGTCCAACAACCTCCATGAATCGCTTCAATGAAAACTGACAAACCCATATTGTCCATCCATGGAGTCTTTCTACTCGACGAGTGTATATTGAATGGCGATTAGACCCCGTTTCCGCAGTATTTGTCCTGCTCTTTTTTTGTTCAGATTCCCCTTGCACCATCTCACCTTTTCTCTTCCTTTGCTTCGTAAAACCTGTTTAGGAGCTACTTTGACACCCGAGCCTTAGATCATACTGTATGTGCCTTTCATGATAAATTATATCTCGTGAAGGATTCCTCTCTCTTCCTGTTTAGTTGACACTTGTTGGATCTAACAGCCACAAAATACAATATGCAGCGGAAGCAAATAAAACAAGAAAGACAATAAACACACACATGAGATATACGCAGAGATGTACATGGTAAAACCCTCTCTTCTTAGGGAAACATCCACGGAGCAATGGTATCGGTATCTTATTATTCAGAATCTGAAGATTTACAACAACTCACAACTCTCCAATATATTCTCTTACGAGAATACAAGAAACATATACATTTCTTACACGGTTACTAATAACTGCATATTTAGTTAGTCAGTTACATAGTTACCGTCATAGCCGGTTGTCACCCGTTTCTAACAATCTCCACCTTGACAACAATTTACCTAATACCATTGCTCATTGCTCTATTGATCACTTTTCCTGCAAGCCTAGAGAAGCTAAGCACCACCGTAGCTTCTCTGAAGTAACTGGCTTCGTGAACATGTCTGCACTATTCTTTTGAGTGTGGACCTTTTCAAGAACCACTCCACCTTCATCAATAACATGTCTTACAAAATGATATTTTACAGGAATATGTTTTGTCTTACTGTGATAAGCTGGATTTTTAGCCAAGTGAATAGCACTTTGACTATCACAGAAAATCTTTATAGAGTTCTGAACCTTTCCTAACTCACCCAGCAAACCTTTTAACCAGACTGCCTCTTTGCAAGCATGTGAAGCAGCTATATATTCTGCCTCTGTAGTAGATAAAGCAACAATATTCTGAAGCTTTGACATCCAACTAATAGCTCCACCTGCAAGAGTAAAAACATAACCTGAAGTGGACCTCCTCTTGTCCAAATCACCTGCAAAATTAGAATCAACATAACCACATACTTTATCACTGCAACCATCAAAAGTGATACAATAGTCACTTGTGCCTCTAAGATACCGAAGCACCCATTTCACTGCTTCCCAATGCTCTTTTCCTGGATTTGCCATGTATCTACTGACAACACCAACTGCATGTGAAATATCTGGTCTTGTACTTATCATCGCATACATCAAACTTCCTACTGCATTAGCATATGGTACACGAGACATATACTGCTTTTCTTCATCATTTTTAGGACTCAAACCTGAAGAAAGCTTGAAATGAGAAGCTAAAGGGATACTAGAAGGTTTCACTTTATCCATACCGAATTTCTGAAGTATTTTCTCCACATACTTCTTTTGTGATAACCACAGCTTGCCATTTTTCCTGTCTCTGTGTATCTGCATGCCCAAGATCTGATTTGCTGCTCCTAGATCCTTCATATCAAACGTCCTAGCCAACTGAGCCTTTAACCTGCTGATTTCAAACATGCTCTTGCTTGCGACAAGCATATCATCAACATACAATACCAAAATAATGAACATGTCATTTTCCAACTTTTTAAAGTACACACAATGATCATACTCACTCCTGGTAAAATTTTGACTCACCATGAAAGAATCAAACTTCTTGTACCATTGCCTGGGAGACTGCCTCAGGCCATACAATGATTTTTTGAGCTTGCAAACAAACCTCTTGTTGCGATTTTGAACGAACCCTTCTGGTTGTTCCATGAAAATTTCCTCATCTAAATCTCCATGTAAGAAAGCTGTTTTGACATCTAGCTGCTCTAACTCCAAATCATATAAAGCAACTAGTGCTAACAAAATTCTGATAGAAACAAGTTTTACAACTGGTGAAAAAATCTCATGAAAGTCAATACCTGCTTTCTGAGAAAATCCTTTTGCAACCAGTCTTGCTTTATACTTCGGAACAGTTTCATCAGCTCCTTTCTTCAGTTTGTACACCCATTTGCAGCCAACCACTTTCCTACTCTCTGGAAGTTCCACAATATCCCACATTCTATTCTTTGCCAAAGAATCCATTTCTTCTTTCATTGCACGTTTCCATTTGTCACTGTCAGACACTTCTAATGCTTCCTTATAACTGTCAGGTTCTCCTTCATTAGAAATGAAAACGAAATCATCATACCTCTTTGGAAAAGTTTTGTTCCGCGTAGATCTCCGTAGAGTTTGCTGTGGTATTTCCTCTATTTCTGTCTGCTCATCCTCTTCCTGAGGAGTGTCCTCATGAATATCCTCTTCCTGGACATCCTCATGAGTCCCCCTCGCAGATGACTGAGTATCAAACTGAATTTGCTGAAACTGTGGTACATTAGCCTGTTTCAAATCATTACTTACATCTAAATTTGTCAGAGAAAGTTCATCAAATTTTACATCTCTGTTTATGATGATTTTGTGGACAGTAGGATTCCACAACCTATATCCCTTAACACCATCACCATATCCAACAAAGATCAATTTTCTTGACTTAGGATCTAGTTTGGAACGCTGATTTTTCGGAATAAGTGCATAGGCTTCACAACCAAATACTCTAAGATTAGAATAATCACATGATTGACCTGTCCATACCTCTTTTGGAATTTTGCAGTCAATTGCTGTTGATGGTGATCGATTGACCAGGTAACAAGCTGTAAGCAATGCCTCTCCCCACAATTCCTGCTGCAACTTCGCATTACTGAGCATACTCCTTGCTCTTTCAAGAAGAGCCCTGTTCATGCGTTCAGCAACACCGTTCTGCTGCGGAGTGTAAACAGTGGTCTTATGTCTCTCAATCCCATCCTGCTTGCAATAATTATCAAACTCCTTCGAAGTAAATTCGGTTCCATTATCTGTTCTAAGACATTTAATGAACCTGCCAGTGCTCTTTTCAACCAAAGCTCTAAACTGCTTAAATATATCAAAAACATCAGCTTTTCTCTTTAATAAATAGATCCAAACTTTCCTCGAGTAATCATCTATAAAACTGACAAAATATGACGATCCCCCATAAGAAGTTTTTGGAGATGGACCCCAAAGATCAGAATGTATGTAGTCTAGGATACCTTTACTCGTGTGTCTTCCAGATTTAAATTTTTGTCTATCCTGTTTACCATAAATACAGTGCTCACAAAACTTCAAATCTACAGATTTTAAACTAGGAAGCAACTTTCGATCAGCAAGTACCTTCATACCTCTTTCGCTGATATGACCTAACCGCTGATGCCATAGACGAGTGATGTTTGCTGCTGCACCAACCGATGCTACTGTTGCGTGATCAACTTCCGTTCTCCCTTCAAGTCTATACAGGTTCCAAACTCTGTTTGCTTTCATAACAACCAAGATACCTTTCGATATCTTCATAACTCCACCTTGAACTGTAAACTTGTAACCAGCATCATCAAGAACTCCCATTGATATCAAGTTCTTCCTTAATTCAGGTACATGTCTCACATCTGTTAGAGTCCTAACAGTCCCATCATACATTTTAATTCTGATACTCCCTACCCCAACAGTTTTACATGTAACATTATTTCCCATATAAACTACCTCGTCATCTATAGATTGGTATGAGGAATACCAATTTCTATGAAGACACATGTGATGAGATGCTCCAGAATCAATTAACCAGTCAGAATGGTATTGTGAAACAGTAGATGTAGATAATACCTCATCGATCATACCTGAATCATTCTCGGCTACGTTCGCCTCCTTTGTAGAGTCCTCCTCCTCAGAAGCTCGCTTACGTTTCCAGCAATCTTTCTTCAGATGTCCTGCTTTATTGCAGTACCAGCACTTCAATTTACTCTTTTTGCCCTTCGACTTTGACCTTGATGTACCCTTTGAATGTTGTCCTCTTTCACTGGTTCTTCCTCTAGCCACCATTACTTCTGATGTCGAGGTTTCAAGACTAGATTTCTTTCGAGTTTCTTCAGAAAGTAAGGCTCCCACAACTTCATCGAAGGTAATAGACTCAGTAGAACTAAAACTGATAGAGGTTACAAAATGTGCCCACGACTCAGGCAGAGAGCACAACAGTAAAATCGCCTTGTCTTCAGATTTAATAATATCTTCCATACTAGTCAACTGACAAATAAGAGTATTGAATGCATTCAAGTGTTCACAAATCTTTGTACCTTCTTTCATACGCAAGGTAAACAACTGCCGCTTCAGGAGGATTTTATTCGTCAAGGATTTAGTCATGTACAAACTTTCCAACTTTGTCCAGAGACCTGCTGCTGTAGTTTCAGACACGATGTTAAATAAAACATCGTCGGCCAAGCACAGACGAATAGCACTGAGAGCTCTTTCATCCATCTCGCTCCAGTCTCCATCTAAAATATCTACGGGTTTCTTTATTTTCCCTGCCAGTGCCTTCGCCACTCCTTGCTGCACGAGCATATCCCGCATCTTGACCTTCCACAACTCGAAATTATTGCTCCCATTGAACTTCTCAATTTCAAACTTAACACTCTGCGTTTTTGCCATTTTCTCAAGAAAACACCAGGTCAAAAAACTTTATAAGGGAAACTTTTTTTTTTTTTTTTTGAAATAATGGAATAAAGGTTTTATTTTTTTTTTTAATTTTTTAAACAATCAAAAAATACCTTATAACTCCCACCTTTAAACCTTATAGCAAAAAAAAAAACATTTTTTTTAATAAACCATCCCTTATAACTCCCTTTTTATAATCATGGCTCAATATATATTCACCTTTTTAAATATATAAAAGTCAAACCATATATATATTCACCTTTTTAATTATAAAGGGAATATTATTCACGTTCAAACCAACCACCTTATTCACCCTTTAAATAAAGAGAATATTATATATGAAAAACACCTTTTTCATAGCAATGACCATTCAACGAAAAATACCTTTTTATTGTAATACTTTTTCACCGTAATAAAAACAGTGCCGCTCTTCCCGATTCACTCCGACCACGGTAATTTCCAGAAAATTCTATTCCGTAAGAGTGCTTAACACTACCGCGCCTGGGTAAGCAATGGACCCGCGGTAGTTGAAGATTACCGCCCCTTTTCCTTAGGCTTCAGTTCGGTAATTTTTGACCCGTAAAACGAATTTAAATTTCTCAAAAAAACAATGATCATTCGGCTTTCTTGTTCTCTGTGGCTTTCTACCAAGCTCTGATACCACTTGTTGGATCTAACAGCCACAAAATACAATATGCAGTGGAAGCAAATAAAACAAGAAAGACAATAAACACACACATGAGATATACGCAGAGATGTACGTGGTAAAACCCTCTCTTCTTAGGGAAACATCCATGGAGCAATGGTATCGGTATCTTATTATTCAGAATCTGAAGATTTACAACAACTCACAACTCTCCAATATCTTCTCTTACGAGAATACATGAAACATATACATTTCTTACACGGTTACTAATAACTGCATATTTAGTTAGTCAGTTACATAGTTACCGTCATAGCCGGTTGTCACCCGTTTCTAACAACACTCCCTAGCTTGCTTCATGTAGAAGCCCTCCAAAATAGTTTCCGGTGCACCACTGAGAATTTCAACAGTATATTGAGCTGGGATTTATAGTCGCTCTCTTCCCGTTTAGTTTTCACTCCTCAAATTTCTTCATGTAGAATCCCTCCAAAATGGTTTTTGTTGCACCACCACTACCAAATTGGTGTTAGATTAGTTACCTACATTGAATGGCGATTAGATGGGCGAAGTTGCAGTCAGTGTTCTCCAGGGAAAAACCTTAGCGCAAGTTATGTCTTGGTAGGTAAAGCCCAGCCTTAATTGCAACAACAGGATGACCAGGAGCGGACACGAGGAAAAGAGGATGACCAAGAGGAAACACGAGGCAAAGAGAAGGCAGATAAATGGCGGCAGCTCATTGGCGAGAGGGACGAACACGTGGCAACATTCCATTTGCTCAATGAGAGAGGAATCTGTTACATTGGTGAGAATGCTCTTGCATTGTTTGAATGCCTACGACATAATTAAAAATTGTAATTTTAGGTTTTTTTTAAGGGCCTCTAAATCAAACGATAATTTGCAATATAAACAATGGATCAGACAATTTGTGATTGATGGTTCCCAATATTTTAAAATTTGTAATCTTAAATTTTTTTTATCTAGTAAGAATTTCATAATTACAATGTGAAGCACAGATAAGGTAATTATGGCAATGGATGGCTTCCTGCATTTTAAATCAAGGGACATTTTTTTTCCAGAATAAAAAAGAGTTTCTTGCTATTCATTAGTTTGAATCAAAGAAACTACACTTGGATCTTGTCCCTCAGACAATGTCTATATGACTAGTTTTACAATCACCGTTGAAGGTACAAATACCAAATAGTACAAAAGTTTCATGCTATTTCTATAATCTCTTCATCGAAGAATAACACCCTGTGAAAGGGATTCAAAAAAGAGCACAATACGTAAACTGCTCAAAAGAGCACCCAAAAAGAAAACCAGAAAAACCTGCTCGAAACAAAAACATGCAGTGTTCTACAGGCGGCCATGTCTAGAAAAATGAGGCCGTGCCAGTCCGGAACTATGAGTGCTTCTAGAAAACATGAAGCGTTGCCTCCATTGCAAAGATCGCCACCACCCTGAGCTAAACCCCACCTTTGCAGCATCAAATAGAGGAAAAATGCCTCTGCATCACCATTAGAAGCCACTGCCTCATGTGCACACCACCAAAACCGCTGCTGCCACTTGAAAACGATATGGAACTAAAGCACCGCCGCCACCACTCGCAAATGACATGGAAACTAAAGCATCGCCGCCACAACACCTCTGCGAGCCGCCACCGCATGAGTCCCACCACCAAGCACCTCCTCAAGAACCACACCAGCAACTTCGTTGCCAACACCACCGCTGCCCCCACTGGAAATCACCATTGCATGATCATCACAGAGCTGGGATAACAGAATCCGAAAGAAGGATGGAAAGTGGCTTCTAATAGTTGTATCATACTAGCAATAGTTAAGAAGGTGTAAAGGAATGTTCAAAGGATAAATTAGTCTCTATTTTTTAGGTTTAAAAATATAAAGAACTAAAAAAATAAGTTAGTTAACTCTACTAACAATAGAACATGCATGCCAGATTTCATTAATGCTGTAACCAAAAAACAAAATTAATGTTCAATAAGTCACATATGAAAATACCAATCTAACAAAACTATTAGGTTAGTATTGAGGAAGAGACCAATTATCAATCTTCGAAAATATGGTGCTTGAAGAACCCATTATCTCTACTCATATTAGTTTAGCTTTTAACACATTCTTATGTATAGACTATCACCAAGTTCTATAGTAGACAAGAGATGATGCTTGTTGTAAGTTGTAACATGAGATAAGAAACCCTTATAAGCTTTAGAAAAAGAATCTGGAAGAATGAAGAATCTATAGACCTTTGAACAGTTTCCCCTCTTTCAATCTTTGCTAGTTTATGTGTCAAGTCTTAATTGCCAATGAAAAGTTAATGATCATGAGGTGAAAAATATTCATATTCATCATTCATAATTTTACTTTAACCAAATGCTTCATTCCCAACCCTTCATTACAGCCATGTGTCTATAAGGATAAATACAAAAGAATATATGAACATAATAAAGGATGTTCTTAATAAAGAAAAAGGCCATGTTCTTGCAACATTCCACTCAACCTTTTGATCCTCCCTTTGGAGTATAATCTTTCCACCCAGAGGCCACCCCGTCCTAGGTAACAAATCCACTAGGTGAAGAATCCTTCTGATCCTTTCACAAGAATCATCTCACATGACTTAGATCTAACATCCAAACCTTGGCTAGACAATAAGAGTGATCCTTGATAACAAATTCAACTCCTCGAATAAACAAATTCAAGCATATCATACATATTAAACCATTACATTCATTTAATACCACCGACTTCATTTCGATAGACTTTTCTTGCTTCGGTCTAATTAGGTCAGTGATAGTTCCCTAAATATGTATACTTTTCTCTTCCACAATGCAATCACTAGAATAAAACCAGTTGTATGTAAAGAAAATATAGTTATTATAAGATTCAAGGTTCGGTTTAGCTCTTAGAGAGGCTGCAATTAGTTACAAAGACAAGGGCGTGGCTTTCCTCTCGGCCATGCCACGGGTTCACAACAAAAATATTCTTTAAAGAAATCAATTATCAAGGAGTTTAGACAACTATCACACTAATTGTTGACACAAACCCAGTCGATAGGGGTTCCTGACATTGTCGACACCCAAGCCACCACGATCTCCCTGAGCACTGGCCCAGACAGGTTTTAACCTGTCCAGCAACACCTACGGAGAAAATGAGGTCTCACCCGAGATGTTCAACGGAGAGTTGACGGAACCATGTTTCCACCGAATGAAGGAGGATTTTGTGCATTAACCGATTAAATTATTGCGACATTCAGACATAGATCTAGGTATCCAACTCATACATTTAAACATAAGTGCAACATCATTCAACAAATCTTATCATTGACAGAAAATGTGCAACAGATATAACAATAAAGCATTAATCGCAGCAAGGAAACATCGCATCATTCACAAATTCATATCGCATAACACATTTACCATAGAGATGTTGATGTATTTGTAACTTTGGAATGTATTTCATATATGTATATTGTATCCCTACAGAGATGTTATTATTCCTCTGTATGGAAGTGTCGTCATTTGTATTTACAAGTGTCGCAAGTTGTATTGCAAGTGTTGCAAGTTGTATGTGATGGGTTATTAGACCAGCAAGTGTGGGGTCAGCCCTGAGTTGAGTTACCATGGGTTATTAGACTCTCCTAGAGAAGTAGGCCCTATTAGGTTATTAGACAAGTCAAGTCAGTGTATAAATAGAGTGAGGGTGTCACTCTATTTGATCATTCAATTACTCATATATTCTCTCATGTGAGAGTTGCGCACAAGTGGACGAGGAGAAGCTGCTAGCAGACTATCTCTTGTATTTGGGTTTTGTATCATTGCTCTTTTTATCTCTGAGGAAGTTGCGTGGTTTTTCTATTAGGATATTCACATCATCATTTAATTATTGCATGCATTCTGCATTCATGCATGCAATTGCATGCATCCCATTCATCAGGGTGGTGTCCCCCAACACCTAGTCCTCCGTTTTCTAGCCCCGAGAGCTTCTTTATGCTCATTTATAGCCCTCCTAGCCAGTGTGGTTCCCTTCTTTCATCTACCACTTGAGAAAGGCGCCCTCCCTCACCTACCACTCAGTTACACTTCAGTTTGTGAGTGATTTGTGAATTCGCTCCTTGATTTGAGGACATATTAACTAGTTGACTATCTATGACTCTCCGATTGACCTCCAGTTAGCCTAGACAGGCTGTTCTGACTCCAGTCAGCTCCCCATGCTCCTCACTTGAGCCTCCTTACACTCCTTTGCATGTGTTACACCTACATACACTCAGTTAGACTCAGTTTGACACTTGTTGACAGGTACTTATTTATTGATGACACTCCACTGATGATGATGATGACTCCTAGTGAATACAAGCTACACCATGCAGGCTATTCGATTGACCTCCTTAGGAAATTCAAATTGTTTGGATTGGCTCATTCATTGTTATAGTATTGTATTGTAATTCTACTATTCTGGATTATATAGCATTGATGCATCTCTCTTGCACAGTTTTTACTCCAATTTGTCTTACATCATTGTGATTGATTTACTTGTTCAATAGATCTGCTATGACTAATTTTACATGGTATCAGAGCCATGGCAGGGAAGATATTTCTCTTCTGCAGGTGTTCTACATGAAGAATTGAGTGAATTTAATCAAAGAAAATTCAGCAGTGGCATCCAAAATCTCATGTGCATGCAAAGGCTAAAAATACTCTCCAATCCCCTCCAGAAGCCTTGCGTTTTCCGTAGAATTCCTGGACGTGAATCATTGGATATTCAAGCTTGCTTGATCTCCTATGCTGGGTGTGATGCAACTCTAAAAAGGGTGGATTGTTCGACCTTATGGTTCTTGTTTGTTTGTGATTTGCAGGTTTCTTACTTCGTCCATTTGCATTCGCTATTGCAGAGATGGAAGCTTCTTCTTCACAAATTCTTCTTACTCCATTCAATTATGATGAATGGAAACCAAAGATGATTTCATGTTGGAAGAGACAATGTCTTTTTGATGTGTGCATTGGTATTACAAGAGATTTTGATTCCGATGAAGCAGAGAATGATTGGCTTAATGATTGTGACAGAGCTTTTGGGACAATATGTCTTTCTATGTCTCCTTGTATGCGCTACCTCAATACTACTGCTGAAAATACAAGAGATCTATGGGCCCAACTCAATAGAGAATTTGGAAATCAAGAAGAAGAGGATCATGCTATCCTTTTGGAGAACAAGCTCAGTGATACCTCCTTATGTGCTCTCTCTGATTGTGTCTCGGCCTCAATAATTGTTCAAGATGAATAATAAACTGTAGATTCAAAACTCACGCTCTCAATATCTTCCATTCCGAATTCCGAGCAAGATAAACCAGCTCATACTCTAGATTCCGAAGAGGTTCTTGAATCCTCTCTTTCACATGAGTTTGTTGGTATGCAGAATGATGATCTACTTGATGTTTTGGAGGTAAAATCTGACTTTGGAGGTGAAGCATTCACCCTCCTTGATTGCATGCCTCCTACATACTATTGTTTGATCATTAGCACACGCTCTCAATTTTTTAATGAAGATGAAGAGCACTATCATTCGCTTGATTTTAATTCTCATGCACTTTTTTCTGATTTTGGTTTTGATGTCACCCTTGTTGCTTCAAAGGAGATCTCAAGAAACCATTCATCTATTCTTGGAGCTGATTTAACTTCTAATGATAAGAAGTTCAAGTTTCAAGAGCTATTTGATCTTATTGGAGCTTATCCTACCTCACTTGGTTCGAATTACAGGCCCCAGGATCTTATTCATATTTTAAGATTTGTTCTCACCATTTTCGGTATGAAGAGCAAGTTCATAAAGTCTCCACATTCACTTGCATCCACTGATGGAGAATTCAAGCACATGTTTTTGGAGCATGATACGTTTACTCCCAAGAGTAAGATACCTCTAGACATATCTACTTGATTTTGGAGCAATTAAATTATTTGGTGTGCTACAGTCTATTTTGAGGGGGGGTATTTTTCCCATGAGGTTTTCCCCATTTCCTCAGTTTATTGACTGTCCTTAGTTTGGATTATTATTGTATTGTAGTGACCTTTGGTCTTAGTTACCAGGGCCCTATCATTTATTTTTATACCACATATTATAGCTTGTGGGGGGATGTTAGGATATTCACATCATCATTTAATGATTGCATGCATTCTATATGCATGCATGCAATTGCATGCATTCTATATGCATGCATGCAATTGCATGCATCCCATTCATCAGGGTGGTGTCCCCAGCACCTAGTCCTCAGTTTTCTATCCCCAAGAGCTTCTTTGTGCTCATTTAAAGCCCTCCTAGCTAGTGTGCCCCCCTTATTTCATCTACCACTTGATAAAGGCTCCCTCCCTCACCTACCACTCAGTTACACTTCAGTTAGTGAGTGATTTGTGGATCTGTTCCTTGATTTGAGGACAGATTGACTAGTTGACTATCTATGACACTTCGATTGACCTCCAGTTAGCCTAGACAGCCTGTTCTGACTCTAGTCAGCTCCCCATGTGCCTCACTTGAGGCTCCTTTCACTCCTTTGCATGTGTTACACCTACATACACTTAGTTAGACTCATTTTGACACCTGTTGCTCAATTTGACACCTGTTGACAATTACTTGTGTATTGATGACACTCCACTAATGATGATGATGATGACTCTTAGTGAAGACAAGCTACACCATGCAAGATATTTGATTGACCTCCTTAGGAAATTCAAATTGCTTGGCTTGGCTCATTCATTGTTATAGTATTGTATTGTAATTCTACTATTCTGGATTATAGAGCACTGATGCATCTCTCTTGCATAGTTTTTACTCCAATTTGTCTTACATCATTGTGATTGATTTACTTGTTCAATAGATCTGTTGTGACTAATTTTACATTTTCACCTTCTTGGTTTCCCCGATGAAACTCCGTGTCTATTGTCTCTTGTGATTAATATGTTGTACATGTTATTCTCTTAGATAATATTCTAGATCATATTGAATTAATGCTCAAAATCTAACATGGTATCAGAGCTAACCTGAGAAGACACTGTGCAGCTGGAGAAGCTAGGGCTTCTTATTTTTGGGTTTCTCTCCACATATCTTCAAAGGCAGGAATCTAGATTGACTATCCTAGCAAGGGCACATCTTTTTGTCGAAACAAAATCTCATTCTAAGCACTTTCAGTTTTTGGCCCGTCACTACTGCGGCAAATTAGGGTTTTGGAGAAAGTTGGAATTTTAGGAATCTGAGTCCATGGATGGATGCTCCTCAGAAAAATTGAACTTCTAAGCCTTGGATAGAACTTTTTGGTTGGGCAGAAGGTCTGGTTTGATAAAACCCTAGTTCGAGATCCTATCTAGTGAATCTAGAAGTTTCAAAAGCAATTTTGAGGTGTAAAACTTTGCAGATTTCAAAATCAAAGTATACCAGCTTGACCAGCTCAGCAAGGCGCATCTTTCTATCCTTTCAGAAGTTTGAAATTCAATGTTTCAATTTTTAGGGTTTCCCTGACAAACCCTAATCCAACTCCAGATCCAGTTTTTAGCAAATCAAGTGGTAAGACCTAATAACCTTTCTATTTCCATTTGAAGTACTCTTTAAATATGTCTTACCACACCAAGCTTGAGGATAAGCTTGAATGGGATGATAAATTCCGAGCATGGAAGTATAGGATTGGGTTAATCCTGGAAGAGAATGAATTGGACACCTACATAAGTGAAGAGGTTCCAGTTCCAGAGGGAGATGAGGCTAAGGCCTTACACAAGACGAACTTGGTCAAGGCTAAGAGGATCATTGTTGATTCTATCAAAGACCATCTCATACCACATGTGTCATCTCTAAAGACACCTAAGGAGATGTTTCATTCCTTGACCAAGCTATTTGAAGGGAAGAACATAAATCGAAAGATGACCTTGAGGAATCAACCAAAGAATGTCAAGATTCAGAATGCGGAGACCATGCAGTCTTACTTTTCAAGGGTATCCTAGATAAAAGAACAACTTGAAGTTGTGGGAGAAGATATAGAGAATGGATAAGTGGTGATGACCACTCTTAATGGACTTCCTAGGTCATGGGATTCCTTCATCCAAGGAATTTGTGCTAGGAAGAAACTTATCACATTCAATAGGTTGTGGGAAGAATGCTCACAAGAAGAAGCTCGAATTATAGCTCGAGAAGAGAAGATGGGGAATGAAGATCAAGCCCTCACAACAAACTCCAAGAAGTATGATGAGAAGAAGGTACACCACCACAGTAATAAAGAAAGACATCACCATCAGAATCAGAAGGGTGACTTCAGACCTTGAAGAAACATGTACTATGTCCGTTTCTATACATGTGATGAGAAGGGACACTATTCTAGGGATTGTCCTAGAAATAATAAGGATGGTTCTCACAAGAAGAAGAACATCAAAAGAAGAC
The DNA here is from genome assembly GCA_027924585.1 of Larix kaempferi. Classification (NCBI taxonomy): domain Eukaryota; kingdom Viridiplantae; phylum Streptophyta; class Pinopsida; order Pinales; family Pinaceae; genus Larix; species Larix kaempferi. The sequence goes on from BSBM01000369.1 coordinate 4,502,329, forward strand.
ATCATGCTCACACTGCAGAGGATGATGAACCTCCCAGGAAGAGGGTTAGGGAAGAAAGTGAGGATTCTTCAAGTGGTGAAGAGTATGTTTTGATTTCTGCCCTCACTGGTACTATTGCTCATGGAAGCAATGATTGGATTATAGATAGTGGGGGGATTCCAAACATATGACATGATTCAAGGGATCCTTTGTAAACCTATTTGAACATGAATCACCCCACAAGGTGAAACTTGGGGATGACTACCAGTATACCATAAAAGGAAGTGGTGAAGCCTCCTATAAGCTAGACTCTGGAAAGTCTATGAAGATGAAAAATGTACTATATGTTCCAGGTCTCAAGAAAAACCTTCTCTCCATATCTGCATTGGATGCAAAAGGCATAAGGGTTGTATTTGTAGATGGCCAAGTTCTTATGTGGCCAAAGGGTAAGACTATAGATGATGTAGTGGTGATTGGAGAGCAAGAGGGAGGATTATACAAACTGAAGGACCAACCAGAACTAGCCTTGGTTCATGACTTAGTAGAGCCAAGTGAACTTTGGCATAGAAGGCTTGCACATGTGCACTATAGCGTACTACCTCTTGCAAGCAAAGCAATTGAAGGTCTTCCTGAAATCCAGACCAAGCATGAAGGCATTTGCAAAGGTTGTGCAAAGGGAAAGAATAGAAAGAAGACATTTCCAAGTAGTGAAAGCAAGGAAAAAGGAATCTTGGAAATTATCCACTCCGATGTATGCGGTCCGATGTCATCCAGTTCTCTGAGTGGGTATGCATATTATGTTTCCTTCATTGATGATTTCTCTAGGAAGACTTGGGTTTACTTCTTGAAGAATAAATATGAAGTGTTTGATAAGTTCAAGGAATTCAAAGCCTTGATAGAAAATCAAACTGATAAGAAGATCAAGATATTCAGATATGACAATGGTGGAGAATTCATTTAAGGAGACCTCAAGAAGCCATCTAGTGATTCATGGATTAAAAGGGAGTTGACTACTCCTTACAATCCACAACAGAATGGAGTTGGAGAAAGGAAGAGTAGAACTATCATGGAAGCAACACAGGCAATGCTTCATGACCAAGATATGCCTATGCACTTATGGGAAGAAGCAGCAAGGACAACTATATATGTACAAAACATAACACCTCATAAGATACTTGACAACAAGACACCAGAAGAAGTGTTCATTGGTAAGAAACTAGAAGTAGTCCATCTTAGAATATTTGGTTGTCCAGTATACACACACATTCCAAAAGAAAAGAGGACAAAGCTAGATCCTCCAGGAAAGAAGGGCATATTCGTGGGTTACAGTGAAAGCTCGAAGGCATACCGAATCTAATTTCCAGGATTCAAGAAGATTGACGTCTGTAGGGATGTAACCTTTGATGAAGACTCAGCATACATCAAATCAAGGAAGACACATGTTGAAGACAATGAAGAACCCAGAATATCCAGAACACAAGACACCACTATGAATGAAGCAATTCTTGAAGGAGATTGTGAAATAGAAGACCCACAAGAACGTGTAGATCCACCACGTGAGAAGTATTATCACAAGAGAAAACCTGCATGGGTTAAAGAGCTCATCCAAGATGCAGAAAGGTATGGTATTCTAGAAGAGGAACACAGAGAAAGGAAAAGGAAAAGATCACACACCAGTTATGTTGCCTTACTATGTGATATTATGAACAAAGAGCCTTCCATTTATGAAGAAGCAGCGGGAAAGAAAGAATGGAAGGATGCCATGGTTGAGGAATACCAATCGATCATGAAGAATGATGTTTGGGATGTGGTCCCAAGACTAGATGGGAAGTCTATTGTGACTTCCAAGTGGATCTATAAGATCAAGCATGCTGCAGATGGAATCATAGAGAAATATAAACAAAGGTTTGTAGCTCGTGGCTTCTCCCAGAAGGAAGGAATAGACTATGAAGATACTTTTGCACCTATATCCAGATACACTTCCATTAGATTAGTACTTGCTCTGGCTGCAGTGATGAAATGGAAGGTACACCAAATGGATGTCAAGAAATCTTTCTTGAATGGTGTAGTCGAAGAGGAAGTGTATGTGGAGCAACCACTCGGGTTTGAGACACATGACAGAGAGACTCATGTGTGCAAACTGAAGCAAGCCCTGTATGGTTTTAAACAGGCACCCAAGACCTAGTACGACATGATAGACAACTTCCTATCCAGTTTGGGATTTACCAAGAGTAAAGCGGATTCCAACCTTTACTAAAAGGTTGAGGAAGGCAATCCAGTGATACTACTATTGTATGTGGATGACCTATTTGTGACAGGTGAGGATAGGTTGATTGCTGACACAAAGAGGAAGCTTGCTGTCAAGTTCAAGATGAAGGACTTGGGTATGATGCACTACTTTCTAGGTATGGAGGTGTGGCAAAGTACGGATGGAATCTTCCTTGGACAAGGGAATTATGCAGTAGAGATCCCGAAGAGGTTCGGGATGATGGACTGCAAGGCCATGGCGACACCTATGGCATCGAACTTGAAGCTTCTGTGTGATGCTTCATCTAAGCCAGTTGATTCCACGATGTATCGTCAGATGATTGGGTCCTTGATGTACCTGATGAATACAAGACCATACATTTGCTTTGTAATGAACACATTGAGCCAATTCCTGACGGATCCGAGACATGTTCACCTGATTGCTGCAAAGCATATTCTGAGGTACCCAAAGGGTACGGTTGACTATGGGATCAAGTATGATGCAAATCAAAAGTTTAACCTGGAGGGTTATGTTGATTCGAATTGGGCAGCCAGTGCCATTGATGGAAGAGCACTTCAAGGTGCTCCTTTAGTATGGGATCCAGTATGATCTCTTTGTTTAGCAGGAAGTAGTCCTGTGTGGCACTGAGTACAGCTAAAGCAGAGTATGTTGTAGCTTGTTCGGCTAGTTGTTCGGCAGTATAGATTAGGAAGCTATTGTCTGATTTATTTGATCTCTAGTTGGATGCTACTTGTACATATTACGACAACTAGAGTTGTTTGAAGTTGTCATAGAACCCCGCGTTCCATGACAAGTCGAAGCACATTGAGATCAAGTATCACTATATCAAGGATATGGTGCAAAGAGGAGCAGTGAAGCTCCTGTATGTTGCGACGGATGAGCAGATGGCCGATGTGTTGACCAAGCCGCTAACAATAGTGAAGTTTGAGTACTTCAGAGAGAGACTTGGTCTACTTCAGATCGATATTCCTTCCAAGGGGAAGTGATGAGTCCGAAGACACAGATGCACATGAGCCATTCTCACATAGTGGTAGGAAAGTCCTCCTATGGTGCAGATGTAAGGGCTGAGGCCATTCTCACATAGTGTTAGGAAAGTCCTCCCATGGTGTAGATGTAAGGGCTGGGGCCAGTCTGGAATGGTGGTAGGAAATTCCTCCCATGGAAATTGACATAAGTGCCATCCTTTCTCGAATGGTAGTAAGAAAGTCATCCCATGTCAGTTGATGTAAGTGTTGTGTCTCCCATGCTGGTAGGAAAGTCCTCTCATGTTGGTAGACTGGGTCTCGTATGGTGGTAGGAAAGTCCTCCCATACTAGATACCATGTGGTGTGCATCTGGGTTGTGCTCCATGGACTATTAGGTGATCTAAAGATGATGATGTTACAGTAGGGTACATAGGTTTTGCAGAGGCATGTACTCAGTCCTGAGATGCTCTTGCAGGTTTTGCGGTGGCATATGATCAGTCCTAAGAGATCTTGCAGGTTTTGCAGAGGCAGTGTAATCAATCCTGAGGTGTACCTACTTGATGGCTTGCTCGCAGAGATCATGAAGACCTACATGGAGGCTAGGGCTACATCCGGCATGAAAAAGGGATGGATTTGTAGAACTTCCTATGATGAGTAGATTGCAGATTGGTTGATATAGCAGCAGCAGTGACGATGACGATGATCTAGTGACAATGATCTAGAGAATAAGACTTGTGCTAGAAGACCTGTGTCGAGAAATAAATTCCTAGTTAAGAGGGAGTGTTGATGTATTTGTAACTTCGGAATGTATTTCATATATGTATATTGTATCCCTATAGAGATGTTATTATTCCTTTGTATGGAAGTGTCGTCATTTCTATTTACAAGTTTCGCAAGTTGTACTGCAAGTGTCGCAACTTGTATGAGATGGGTTATTAGACCACCAAGTGTGGGGTTGGCCCTAAGTTGAGTTACCATGGGTTATTAGACTCTTCTAAAGAAGTCGAACCTGTTAGGTTATTAAGCAAGTCAAGTCAATGTATAAATAGAGTGAGGGTGTCACTCTATTTGATCATTCACTTACTCATCTATTCTCTCATGTGAGAGTTGCGCACAAGTCTAGGAGGAGAAGATGCTAGGAGACTATCTCTTGTATTTGGGTTTTGTATCATTGCTCTTTCTATCTTCTGAGGAAGTTGCGGGGTTTTTCACCTTCTTGGTTTTCCCCGAGGAAAATCTGTGTTTATTGTCTCTTGTGATTGATATGTTGTACATGTTATTTTCTCAGATAAGATCCTATATCATATTGAATTAATTCTCAAAATCTAACAAGAGAAATGGAAAAGACACAATGATTCTGCTCAAAAGCTCTGTCACATCATATTCATCTTCGCAAAAACCTAGATAAAACAAGATATTCAATCATCAACTCTCGGTCTTCAGCCATATCAAGATATTCCAACACTTACAATCCTACATCTATTTATAGGCTTGCACTTTTACATTTATGGTCCACTTAGGAAACCGCCTAACTACTTCTTAACAAACTCTACAAAAAGATGACCCAAAACCCACATAATGCGGTCCAAGTGACCCAAAATACACATGACGCGGTCCAAATGACCCAAAACTACAAAAAGTACTATCACCATGCACGATGCTTTCCTCCTTTCGTGGTACCTTTGTCCTGGTGGAGAATCTGCGATGCTGACTCATCCAAACCGCCTGCCAACAGGCTACTAACACAATCTTTTGCCTCGCCTTCAAGCCACGTCAAATGGACATGGCGTTCTCAAACTCGTCTATTGCTGGACTATGCCTTTGCAACTATTCTTGCTGTCTAGATCTCGCTATTGTGTAGTGCTCCCACTACTACGATTATTGATGGCTTGTTGTCATGTACTTCTCAACCTAAAGTGGTGATCTTCCAACTTGCTGTCATGTGCTTCTCAAACTCACCCTCCAGTATCTGGGAGCCTCGTGCAGACTAAGGAAAAGTTGACGAGCAGTGTCGAGGTGCGAAATAGGCCAACTGCTCTGGCACATTTGTTTATCACCTGGGATCACATACTACCGAGACCAGGGGGCTGCCACCCCTATCATTCTGGTGGTCGCAGGGACCACGAATCTTCGAACTACCACCAAATGCCTAGACATCTCAGATGAGACTTCACCGCTATGACACCTGAGTGTCCACACCGCTTCCTGCTCCAGGCGCTCATGCACACTCGTCGTTCGAGCCCTTAGCACGCCTGGTGTGCTACCACACGAAATGAAATGGAGCATTTCCATAGCGTCCTTGGAATTCCTAACTTATATAGATTCCTGACCCTCTTGTAGCATGAATTTGTCTTGTCTAGTAGATACCTCTTTTCTCAATGAGCCTCTGGTACCAGTATTTATGCATTGCCCTCATCCCAAACGTCTATCGCGAAATCATTCGCAAAACTGTTAACGTAAGGCATTGATCCTGTCATCGTACCATTTCGCCGTATCCTGCATGAGTAGACCGAACTTCTTACGTGCGGAGTGGCGACCATACTTCCACTAGCTTCCATTCGTGTCATAACGTGCGAACTGTGACCCCTGGTGCCACCGTCCATGCTACCACGGTTTGTTCCATGTGCCAAACATGCCTGACTCCGGCGCCAATCTGGGCTAGCTAACGATCATACTGACCAAAAAGACCTATCATATGAAAAAGTCCCATCTGCTAACGATCCGTAATGATTATGGATTTGACAGGGTCGTGACCCTGCAACTGTCGTAGAATAGACCCCAAACTATGATACAAGAACTTCTTTCTTGCGCATTCTATCCCTGCTAGTGCACCATCCTGCCACCTAGCATCCTGTACTTTTTTTTTCTTTTTTCTACAATGCGGTTTTAGGCATCACACTGCTCCAAGCCCATCCTGTAGGGCTCCAACCTGCTACCATTCACCATCTTTGGGAGCATCACTCCATCTAACTGCTACAGTTGTACTGTTCCTCCTAAATTTATGCCATTGATGCGATATTGACCGAGCCAATGCATCTGTAACTTCCCTGGATGCTTCATAAACTTGCTTCCGTACAACAACACCAAGTCACCTTGCTGAAATTGTGTGTTCTTGAGATGGCGATCATGCCAAGCCTTTTGTCGATCCTTCTCCACACACTGGTGAAAACCAATGATAAAGTGGTCTTCCTCGAGCTATAGGTCAGTTGTTCCAGTCATTCCATGAATGTTGCCTCATCATTCATGCCTACCGCTGCCACTATGCGCAGACTCAGAACAATGTACTCCATGGGAATAACTGCCTCTTTCTTGTACACCAATTTGAACGGTGTCTGTCCCGTCAACCTTTTACAAGTGGTGCGATACTCCCACAAGACCGTTGGAATCTTCAAATCCCAGTTATTGCGGTTCACATTACAAACCTTTGTCAGTGCATTCTCCAACACTTTGTTGAAAGCTTCTACTGTGCCATTTTCCTGCAGATGATATGGCATACTCTTCTTATGCTGTATCTGATGCTCTGTTGTCAATGCGCTGATGTTGCGATTGATGAAATGACTGCCCTGATCACTCATCAATACCTTCGGGAAGCTAAATCGAGTGACAATGTTATTGAACAAGAACCATGCTGCTGTTGTAGCAGTGCAATCTATGATTGGTGCAGCCTTCGCCCATCTTGTCAAATAATCTATTGCTGTGATGCTGTATCGTGCACCAGTGCGCTTCCCAGGTGGGTTGATAGGGCCCATGAAATCCACTGCCCATTTATCAAATGGCTGCAGTGTCACTTGAGGTATTAGCATCATGTCATCCCTCTTGGAGGGTTTTCCAATCTATTTAAAAACATCACAAGTTCACGCATAATCGATCGCATCATTGTGAAGCGTGGGCCACCAAAGCCCTACACAAAGCACCTTCCTAGAAGTTGCATGACCACCATAGTGTCCCCTAGCCACTCCTGCATGTTCCTTCGACAATATCTACCCTTACTCATGAGGTAGGACACAACGCCTCAAGATCTTATCTGATTCAAGCTTGTACAACTGTCCTGCAATCAACTGGAAATATGCAGCCTTAACCACCAACTGCATCTTCTGACTTGTGCTGAACCCCTTTGGTGCAGTTCCTGTCGCCAAAAACTGAATGATTTCTTCATAGTAGTCATTACCTGTGTCGACCTTGAAGAGTTGCGGATTTGGAAACCCATCCTCAATGTTAGTTGGTTCCTCCCCTGTCTTAATCCGTGATAGATGGTCTAGTCCGACATTCAAGCAACCTGGTTTCACAATTACCTCAAAATCAAAATCCTGAAAGAGAAGTAACTAGCGACATATCTTCCCCCCCAACACAGGCTTATTAATGTATTGGATAAAACTCACTATGGCCTGGGAATACCACAACAATCAGATGACTACCAGAAATCAACTCAATTCTCAAAACAATGCTATTATAAATGACAATGTTAAGATAATGGAGAAATGTAACCAACCTCGATCCAAATGTTTGATGTAGATCCCTGTTGGAGCTTTCAATCCATGCACTTGAAATCTACAAATTAGTCTTGACAGCCAATATCGAACAAGCACATATAACATATAAATGGCATTAACATTATCAATAACAATGGTCCATAATATCACAAGCAAATGTAACCCAATGTATAATAAACAACATTCACAACATGATGGACGAGAATATGAGTATTTCTATTGATAAACAAGAAGAAATACAAAGTGATACGACCTCTTGCCGGCAACCAATCTGAACCAAGATCTGGATCAATCCACTTGTGCCTCCACCACTTCAATCCTCCATGAATGGCAAACTCAAACTAGATAGGAGTTTGGAAGGTGAACATAAAGGGTTCACAACTACAAGGATCAATGAGTGTAGACTCAAGATAGGGAAAAAATCCATTAGAGTTCTCTTGCTATTCTCTTCTTCCTCCCACCCATAAGCCATATGTTCTCAATATATAGTCCTATCAAAGGTAGGTGAATGGACACATCGAGGCGTTACTTGGGAAGATGGAGAGCCAAAGGTCACCCAATGATCGCTTTCTGGGAGTAAAAAGTAATAAAATAGTGTTTTTTACCATTTTACTTGATACTCGCGGGCTCTAGTGATGCAACTCGTGGGTACGCATGCTATAAGGATGCAACATGCGGGTAGGAGTAAAAATAGGGCAAACTAGTATCTCTGAAGGATATAAGTGGATCTGAGTCACTGAAATGGATCCTACAGGCCAAATAATGCTAATGCTCACAGGGTGGAAGATTACGATGTAACAGATGCCCCCTAATGTGTGAGGTCAGAGACTGATGTTACGATGGCAGAAATACATTATAAAACTCAGAAGTGGAGTGATGGAGACACAAGTGGAAAGAACATCTCACTTGTCATAATACAATAGTATCTCTGAATACATGTCGGTATAGTACAACAATCTGATACAATGGCCATGAATAGGAAGTACATAGTGAATACATGTCATAAGTGATCATAGCCATGATCCCTCTATAGTAAGATATGGTCTCCTGCTGAAAAGGAAACAACTCGTGCAAACTGGAGGTACAAACTGCTGAAATCTGAGAGGTGATATCTCAAATGTAAAGTCAAAGTCATAAGTAGCATACTGAATGCCACTATCGCCTGGGGTCTTCTACACAAGTCTTCGACGATGCAAGTCCCATCAAGTGAATAAAGGATTTGGGGTCGAACCTGATGAGACATCGTCTGATTACCAGTCAATGATGTATATTTTTAATAGACGCGAGATGACCCACCAATAATGAAAATGGGCATCAAGGCACAGAGCACAATCATCAGAGTGTGAATAAATGGGTTGAAGTCAAACACTAGGATGAATCCATCGATTAGGGGACATTGATGTATTCCCAAAATTGTCGATGGCGAGAGAACCTGCCACTAATGACTGCAAGCCTCAAGGTACTCAACTGAACTCTAAGCCTCAAGTCCCAGAATAAATGGGTTGAAGTCAATGGAATGAGACTCGCTGGAAGGAGGGCATTAAGGCATCCCCCTCAACCAGCATGAGATACCAGCAATGCTGAAATATTTGGAAGATCTCAGGTGAAACAGACTGACTCAATAAGGATGGCCGACATGCAATAGTCAAGAGATCTAAGGAGTGGCCGACACTGGTTTCAGGACTTCCTTTGAATAAGAGCATGAGCATATGGATAGACTCAGGAAACATAGACTTGACATAAACTGTGCAATGCAGGAGGCATTACAGAGGGATCCATAATGACTGGAAGCTTAACCAATCGGTGGCGAAAACTGAGAAACAAGTACAGCTCCTAAGGCCCGACTATAATCCCGACTCATAATATACATAGTGGAATGAATGCACTATTCAAAGGCGACACAACAACTGCCAACAAGAAATAGTGACCATAATCCCATCCGGCTTTTTGGAATATTTTATTTTTTTGGTCTCTTTCATATTTGGGAAAAACTTGAAAAAGAATAAAATTGCTTATAGTACAGTAGGTGAGGGAACGAGTGTGAAATAAGTAGCAGACTAGTCCCAAGCAGTGGAACATACCTATGCTCAATGAAAGGAAGTGCGTGCAGGATGTGGACACTCGGGGGTATGTTCCCTTAAGGTCAAAAGGGTCATCAAATTGTGAAGGGAAAATATAAGCTCTGCAGGACTCAACAAGGGAAACGTGCTCAAGCACCAGGATAACAATTGAGTAAGAGGGAGCCGGCACAAGGCTCAAGCAGCAAGCAGGATGATGCAATGCAATCACAACATGATATAACTGAGGGGAGTCCTTAAGAGAGATGGCCAGCATAAGACAAAGTAGAGTATGAGTCTTTATCGCAACGTCATGGCGTGACTACAAAGGACTCCCAATCCTAAGGACAAACAACGGCATGGGCACCAGAATGCATAAACGGGTTCTAACTAGGGCACCCATGTTCGGAATATCCCTACCGACACGTAACGACACTTCTATAACAGTGTGAAGGTTCCGTGTCAGTTACAAAGCGGGGTCACTTTATGAAAATGGTCAATAATTCAAATGCATGATGCATGTGAAAATGGCATCTAAACGATATGCCAGGTGTGAAACGTACCTGCCATAGGTGTGAAATGGTTCAGAACAACTACTCCATGACACGATATTAGTTCATAATGTTAAATTTTTAGAATTTACTTCAATCTAATCTAGGATCTTAACTGAGAGAACAACATGTACAGCAAATCTACAACATATCAATCATGGACACAATAATGCAAGCACACAAGAGGCACAGAGTTTACTTGGGGAAAACCATAAAGGTGAAAAACCCCAATAACTTCCTTAGAGATAGATAGAGCAATGATACAACCAGAATACAAGAGATAGTCTTCTCCTAGCAGTAGAGCCTCCTCCTCCACAAGTGCGCCACTCTCCCAAGTGTGAGTGAGAGAATAGAATGTGTAAAATGAGAGAGACACACTCTCTATTTATACACTAACTTGACTTGACCTTTACTCAACTAGGTCGGCCTCAACTTAACCACTTAACATAATGATGACTGGTCCGACCCCCACTAGGGTGGTCTAATAACCCTTTGAACCACATGGCCGACCCCCAATAGGGTGGTCTAATAACCCTTTGACCCACATGACTTATATAGGGCCGACCCCAACAAGGTGGTCTAATAACCCATCAAGTATAAGTTACGACACTTACAATATAAATGATGACACTTCCGTATAGAGGAATAATAACATCTCTATAGGAATATAAAATACATATATGAAATACATGGGTGAAATACATTCTGAAGTTACATATACATCAACACTCCCTCTTAACTAGGAAGGTATTTCTTGACACAAGTCTGCTAGCACAAGTCTTCTTCTCTGGATCATCATCAACGAATCATCATCCTCGAATCATCGTCATTGTCACTGCTGCTGCTATCTCTATCAATCTCTGAATCTACTCATCATAGGAAGTTCTACATAGCCAATCCTTTTTCATACTGGATGTAGGCCCACCACCTGCAGGTATTCATCATCTGTGTGAACGGTCTGATAGAGGTGGCCTCTCAGGACTAATTTTATGTGCGGATGCGATACCGAAAAGAGTATCCCAGGAACATTTATGTGCCTAAGTACGATCGACAAGATCTCCCAGGACTGATTACATACATCTTCTCCAAAATACCTTTAAAGAGCATCCCAGGAACATTTATGTGCCGCAGCACGACCGACAAGATCTCTAAAGAGCATCCCAAGACTTATTACGAGCACACAGCTCAACCTCTCAGATCTCCAGGACTGATTACATGTGGATAGACAAAACCTTTAAAGAGCATCCCAGGAACATTTATGTGCCGCAGGACGACCGACAAGATCTCTAAAGAGCATCCCAGGACTAATTACGAGCACACAGCTCAACCTCTCGGATCTCCAGGACTGATTACATGTCTCCGTAGTAATACCTCATCCCAGGACTGATTACAAGCACACAGCTCAACCTATCGGATATCTCAGAACTAATTACATACTACATAGCAATACCAGAAAGAGTATCCCAGGAACATTTATGTGTCTCAGCACGACCGACAAGATCTCCCAGGACTGATTACATGCTATTTGCACAACCTGCCACATATTATCTTTGACCTCCAAGTATCAACCTGATACTCATGATCCCACGGATCATCATCACACAAAGCATCATCCTGATGCTCATGATCACACTGATCATCATCACTGTACCATCTTGATACATATCATCATACATGATCCACCTGATCATACAGTGTATCTACCTGATACAAATACAAATACATGATCCACCTGATCATATCTGATACATATCAACATACATGATCTACCTGATCATACAATGTATCCACCTGATACATATACAGATACACGGTCCAAGCATCCAACATGATGCATATACAAAATACATATAAATGATCCAACTAATCATATCCAACATCCAACATGATGCGTACATACATATACATATAAATGATCCAACTAATCATATCCAACATCATCCTGATTCATATACAGAGTAGTAACTGGAGCATCGTCCTGATGCTCATCATCCATGATGCTCCTGATCATCATAGCATCGTCCTCTTCAGATCATCTCATCATCCATGAAGCACAGCCCAGACGCACATCATCCAACACTTACACCACCGACATGGGAGAACACATCTACCACCATTCGAGGAAGGCTCCAACCCTTACTTTTTCACCATGGGAGAACACATCTACCACCATGTGAAAAATGGCTAAGCAATTACATCACAACCAAGGGAGAATACATCAACCATGTCAAAAAAGCTCATGTGCATCTGCATCTTCCGGACTCATCACTTCCCTTTGGAAGGAACCTCGATCTGAAGTGCACCAAGCCTCTCTCAGAAGTACTCAAACTCCACTATGGCCAATGGCTTGGTCAATACATCTGCAACCTTCTCATCTGTCGCAACATGCTCTGCTTCGGCTGTACTCAGTGCTACACAGGAATGCTTCCTGCTAAACCAAGAGATCACACCTGATCCCATACTGAAGCAGCACCCAGAAGTGCTCTTCCTATCTGTAGCACTACCTGCCCAATCTGAATCAACATAACCCTGCAGGTTAAACTCTTGATTCGCATCATACTTGATCCCATAATCAACTGTACCCTTCAGGTACCTCAGAATATGCTTTACAGCAATCAGATGAACACTCCTCGGATTTGTCAGGAACTGACTCAATGTGTTCACAGCAAAGCAAATATTTGGTCTCCTGTTCGTCAGGTACATCAAGGACGCAATCATCTGACGATACATAGAGATATCAACTGGCTCAGATGAAGCATCACATAGAAGCTTCAGGTTCGATGCCATAGGTGTGACCATGGCCTTGCAATCCATCATTACGAATCTCTTTAGGATATCTACTGTGTACTTCCCTTGACCAAGGAAGATCCCACCTGCACTCTGCCACACCTCCATACCTAGGAAATAATGCATCATTCCCAAATCTTTCATATCGAACTCAGCAACAAGCTTCCTCTTAGTATCTGCAATCAATCAGTCATCACCTGTAACAAACAGGTTATCTGTATACAAAAGTAGTATCATTGGATTGCCTTCCTCAACCTTATAGTAAAGGTTAGAATCCGCTTTACTCTTGGTAAATCCCAAACTGGATAGAAAGCTGTCTATCCTACCAAGTTCTGCACACATATATGACTACACCATTCAAGAAGGATGTCTTGAAATCCATCTGGTGTATCTTCTATTTCATCACTTTTATATTTCTCTATGCTGCCATTTACAACATGCTTGATCTGATAGTTCCATTTAGAAGTCACAACAGACTTCCCTTCAGCTCTTGGGACCGCATCCCAAACATCGTTCTTCATGATCGAAGGATCATGGCATTCTTCCCGTATCCTGGGAACTTCAATATCTTCAGTAGATAATTTTGTTTCTTGAACAAATGTTGTAGTCCTTCTTTTGTAGGTGATGGTATACAATCTTTCCTACAAAACAAGTTAAATTGCATGATTAGAAAACATCTCATGGTTTTCAGAACAAATTCTTACACATAAATAAATATGTCATACAATCATGCAATTATCTTAGCCAATGCTTCAATACAACATTTATCCATGTTCCACAACTTTCTAGATGCCTTCCAGTCTCTACCAGAACATTGTTAAGAGTTTGCACTACTCCCAACATGTCAGCAAAGAGGTTTCATTCTAGATAAGTAGCACTGGAATGTTGTACAGTGCCATAGGCCACTTACCCATCACATGCATATTAGTAGTATACTATTCATTAATGCAATCATTCCAATATGCACAATACATATCCTAAGTCTAGGAACATGAGCATATACATCATTGAACAATTTTATATAAACAAACAAATATGCAAGAAATGATAATTAAAGATACTTATCTTTGTTTGGTTGCTGGGTGGACTCCCTCTGAGTCTTTGTTTCCTTGCAAAAGCTGCTGAAGTAGCTTCTTCTACACCTTTCTGTTGTGGAATGTAGAAAGATGGTCAACTCCATCTGAATATCTGCATCGTTGCAGAAACAACTAAAGTGTGCTCCTTTGCTTTCTTGAAGGAACAACTGGAGTGTGCTCCCTCTTGATCTTTGCTTCCTGGATTACATGTCCTTGAACTTACATCCATCCTTAATCACTATGCATTCTTATTAGTATCATTATTGTGTTATCCTTGAGGTCTCATACATAATCACACATTTATTAGTATAATCTTAATACTATCAAAACACAATAATCTTAAAGATGTATAGTCATGATCATTCACAGATAATAAACATTAGTATTCAAGGTTTTAGGGAAGTCTTCTTTTACTCATGCATATTCTTATTTGATCATAGGACTCTTCTGATTAGTTAAATCATCAATGCATAAACCCATGATTACTCAAACCTATACCTTCATGATTCTTCTGGTTAGTCATATCATCAATTATGGTAAGAAACATAATATGCATACAACCATGACTATTCAAACCTATGAATTCATGAATAATCAACACAATAGTATACGATCCTAACACAAGGTACGATTCTAGCTTGATATAGGAAAAACATACTTGGATTAGCATGCTAGCTAGTTATGTATAATATACCCACATAATGTCTTCTGGTTCTCTTCAGTGACTTGTGCTAGTAACCTGCATGTCTCACAGGTTAACCATTGTAGGACCAAGTTATACATACCTTGAAAGTATATATTCTATGTGATCCATGACAATAAATGAATCTTTGTCTTCATGTCACCATGATCATATGTTCTTGAAGTAGAACATGATTTGTCTTTCTTGGTGTACCTTTTATGTTAGTGAACAACATAAACCTCATACAACATCACAATACATTAGTACATTCATAAGTGTCAAAACCTTAATCAATGAATATCTTCTGGTAAGGTGATACAACAAGTCTAGTAATTAATCAAGATTGTACTGTAATGATATGAAGACAAAATATGATAAAATTAACCATGAAACATACCTGTAAGCCATACCTGTCAGGATTGCTTGTAATCTTCTTATGGAAGGTCTTAACCTCATCTCCCTCTGAGATAGGAACTTCTTCACTTATGCAGGTGACCAATCCATCTTCTTCTAGGATTAACCCAATCCACTTGATTTGCAAGAACTGGACCTAAAGCTGGATTAGGGTTTGTCAAATAAACCCCAAAAATTCAAACTTTTAATTTCAAACATCCGAAAGGATATAAATATGCACCTTGATGAGCTGATCAAGTTGGTATATTCAGAATTTGAAAACTGCAAATTTTCACCCCTCAAAATTGCCTTGTAGATTTCCAGATTCACTAGGGAGGACCCTGAATTAGGTTTGATTTTCCTAGAGCTTCACCCAACCAAAAGATTTGATTCAAAGCTCTAAGATTTTTTATTTTTTATTTTTTATTTTTTATTTTTTTATTTTTTTATTTTTTTTTTTTTTTTTTTTTTTTTTTTTTTTTTTTTTTTTTTTTTTTTTTTTTTTTTTTTTTTTTTTATTTTTTTTTTTTTTTTTTTTTTTTTTTTTTTTTTTTTTTTTTTTTTTTCTGAGGAGCTTCTTGCCGTGGTCATAGATTTCCAAAATTCCAAGTTTTGTAGAAGCCCTAATTTTCCATCTTTCCGATCAAAGTCCCGAACTGAGGTTTGATCAAGCCCGGCCTTCTGCCCAACCAAAAAATATGATCTTGGTCTCTAAATTTTGATTTTTATGAGTAGCATCCAGCTGTGGTCTCCGATTACAAAAATTCCAACGTTCTCGGAAGCCCTAAATTTCGGAAGCCATGAATGTAGGTACTAAAAAATAATTCTGTTTTGACAGAAATATGTACCTTATTGTTTCTGGTGTAACTCCGAACTTTTCGATCCACAGGGTCTGAATTTTGTTTTTGAGATAGCTCGACCTATTATCTTTCCATCCCGACATGTCTGACGTCAATTGGATTCTCTTAGAGAGAGTTATGCCAAGTGTCGCAACGTGACCTGTGTATGGGATAATACAGGAGAGTGAACTTGTACGGCATTCCACATGTCACTGGTTCCACTTCGGCCTTTGAAAAGTTTTTCTGAGATAGTACAGTCTGTGTACTACCTGTCAATGTTTACAAAATTTTATTTGGAGCTTCCTAGCCCAAGTTATGACCTTTCTTCCAAGGTCACCTGTTTTTGACTCAGATCTGGAAGAGGCAGAAACCCTATATTGTATAGATCATAAATCACAAAGTACAATGAATTAGAGGTTTTCCTTTGGACACAAGGTACATGGGGATCTAATATTAGACTTGTAAACGTTTCAGACATGAAAACGTTTCCAAACCGGACTTATAGCGAAAGTGCTACGATGGCTGGTTTTTGCTATATCAATCCCTAGCATTGTTAGTGTAACAAGTGTCATACATGCCATATCATGCCTTCTTTCAGGCTAGCTCTGATACCATGTTAAATTTTCATAATTTGCTTCAATCTGATCTAGGATCTCAACTTAGAGAACAACATGTACATAAAATCTACAGCATATCAATCATGGACACAGTAATGCAAGCACACAAGAGACACAGAGTTTACTTGGGGAAAACCATAAAGGTTAAAAACACCAATAACTTCCTCAGAGATAGATAGAAAAATGATACAACCAGAATACAAGAGATAGTCTTCTCCTAGCAGCAGAGCCTCCTCCTCCACAAGTGCGCCACTCTCCCAAGTGTGAGTGAGAGAATAGAATGTGTAAAATGAGAGAGACACACTCTCTATTTATACACTAACTTGACTTGACCTTTACTCAACTAGGTCGGCCTCAACTTAACCACTTAACATAATGCTGACTGGGCCGACCCCCACTAGGGTGGTCTAATAACCCTTTGATCCACATGGCCGACCCCCAATAGGGTGGTCTAATAAACCTTTGACCCACATGACCCACATGACTTATACAGGGCCGACCCCAACAAGGTGGTCTAATAACCCATCAAGTATAAGTTACGACACTTACAATATAAATTATGACACTTCTGTATAGAGGAATAATAACATCTCTATAGGAATATAAAATACATATATGAAATACATGGGTGAAATACATTCTGAAGTTACATATACATCAACACATAATGGCTCGAAATGGCAAAAGCTATAGAGAAGTGGGTCCAGAAAATTATAAATAGTAATAAAAATTTTCTTAAGGAATATCCGTAGTAATGTAGGGTCTCGTACACGGTACTGCCCATTCAGCTGAGACACAACTAGTTGTGAATCCAAGTGGACTTCTAAAGACTGTATGTCATGTGAAATAGCATCCCGAAGTAGCTCAATAACGACACTATACTCAGCCACATTATTAGATGTAGGACTGAGACAAGCACCTCCCGAGGACACAACTAGGTGGTCAAGTGAGAAGATAACCCAGGCAGCTGAAGCAAGCTACTGCGTATGTCGGCTAGCCCCATCCTTGAAACCTAAGAATGTAGGAGACCCCTTTGACATCTGTTAATCAAACAGAGGCTAATCAGCAGAACCGACAACCAAAAGGCAAGCTAAACTATGTACAGAAAAACTATACAATAGTGTACAAAAGTATCTGCCTGAACCAGAGGTTCAGGCGTAATACCGCTTGAGGTAGAGCCCATTTCTAGGCTCCTTCAGGCAACTCCCTCATAGTCTTCTAACTCATAAGCTCCTTTTTCAAGGGCACGCCTCACAATGTAAGGACCATGCCACATGGGATTGAACTTGTCTACCCCGAGGGGTTCTTTAGCTTGGTCATACAAGAGTACCAAGTCACCTTCAGCATATTTCCGGGGATAGACAGACCTATCATATTAAACCTTGACATGATGCTTGTTAACATCAATGGCCACAGCGACATCTCAACGATGCTCGTCAAGTTGCTCGAGGTGTACTAAACGTTGCTCAATATCTGTCATATCAGGGAGGAGTTCTATGGCTAGATTGAGTGAAGGGATTTCACATTCAATCGGTAAAAGTGACTCCACACCATGAACTAATTAGAATGGTGAGAACTTGGTGACAGTCTTAACTGCAGTTCGATATGCCCACAAAGCAGGATATAACATGATATTCCAATTGGTCTTGCTTTGTTGGATGGTACATTGGAGAATGGTCTTCAAAGACTTATTTACTGCTTCAACCTAACCATTCTCTTGAGGATAGTAGGAAGACGAGTGTTCTTGACTAAACCCAAGCTTGAGAGACAAATCCTCCATCATCTTGTTTTGAAAGTGACTGCCATGGTCAGTGACAATCTCCTTCGGGATACCGAACCGAGTGATAATCTGGTTGAACACGAAATGGGCTGCAGTAGCACCGTCGGCTTTTACAGTAGGCATGGCCTCAGCCTACTTGGAAAAATAATCCATGGCCACGATAATATGGTGATGCCCCCCAGCTGAAGCTAGTTTGCAATCCATGAAATCTACCCCCCACTTAGTGAAGGGACCGATAGTGACGACCGGATGAAGGGGCGCTGGATGCGAGTGTATGTTCCGAGAAAACACTTGACAATGGTGACATCTCTTCACAGCGTTAATACAATATTTAAATATGGTAGGCCAAAAATAACCAGCTTGCATGATACGCTGGGCTGTAGCAAGCCCGGATAAGTGACCGCCACATGCCCCCGCATGGAAATCATTAAGTACCCATTCCGCTTCTTCGTGAGTCAAGCAACGACAGAGAATGGAATCCTTTCCTCGACGATACAGAGTATCGCCAATGATAGTATAATCTTTAGCATGATGTCTCACACGCCGTCGCTCATCTCGTGAATAATGCGGAGGAAACTTCAAAGTTTGGAGATATACAATGACATCCCCATACCAAGGGTCCTCGGATGAGATAAGAAATAAGTGTTCATCCACAAAGGAATCTTCATGAATGACATCCTCATCAAGTCGTGGAAGGTCCGACATAAGCTCAGTGAACACCAGTGATTTCACCGATTTTGCCGAAGCAAAATCAAGATCAAATTCCTGAAGGATTACAATCCATTTATTATACTTACCCCCGATAAGGCGTCGTGATAGCACAAACTGAAATGGATTGATGTGACCTACAACTGTGGTTGTTCGAAGCAAAATATAATGTTGTAACCGCTGGACTGTGTGGACAGTTGCAAGTGCCAGGTTTTCTACGTGAGTGTACCTTAGCTCAGTGTCTACTAAATTTCGACTGAGATAATAGATAACATGCTCGACGAGCACATCATCTACCTGAACCAAGACCATGCCAATAGTCTCTTGAGATGCAGCCACATAAAGAATGAAATTTCATGTAAAGTCCGGTGGACTAAGCACAGGGGCCAATACCAAAGCTTTCTTAAGGGCGTCGAAAGACTGCTGGGCTCGCTCATCCTAGATAAAAGGTGAGTCTTTCTTCAATAAGCATGCGAAACCTTTGGTAATATTAGCATAGTTAGCTATAAACCGACGCAGAAAAGTAGCTCTCCCTTGGAGGCTCTGAAGTTGTAGCAAATTACGCGGAGGAGGCAATTGAAGTATTGCCTCAACTTTGAGAGGATTGAATCTAATACCCTCTCTCGAAACTATGAATCCTAGAAGGTGACCAGTCCCAACAACGAAGATGCATTTGTTTGGATTCAATCGAATTTTGTAGTGGATACATCATTCGAGAATCATACAGAGGTGATTGGGGTGGTCCACTCTCTTGCGAGAATGGCGAGCAAGGTCATCCAAGAAAACTTCCATAATCATCTTAAGATCGTGAAAGCCATAGGTCATGGCTTGCTGAAAAGTAGCCCTGGAGTTTTTAAGGCCGAAGGGCATTTTTCGATATGCAAATGTTCCCCATGGACAAATAAATGTTGTCTTATGTTGGTCCGCGGGTTTGATTTGAATCTGATTATAACCCGAGAAGCTGTCCATGAATGAAAAAATGTCACTCCCCACACAAGCATCCAATATTTGATCAATGAATGGCGTGGGGAAGTTGTCTTTCAGACATGCATGGTTCAAATCTCTAAAATCAGTGCATACACGGATCATTCCCTGCTTCTTATCCATAGGAACGGGGTTTGACACCCATTCGGTAAGGGGAACGGGGTAGATGAAACCAGCTTTGAGCAGTTTCTCCACCTCTTCCTTAATAGAAACTGCCTTCCTAGGGTTCACAACACATAAGCATTGTCAAACTGGTTTAACATCAGGGTATGTTCCAATCTCGTGTTCAACAATGCGGGGGTCTATTCCTGGTGTTATAGGTCAAACCTGCACCTCTCCATCCATGATCACCTTGATCTGTTGATCACACAAAAGGACAACTTGGATGGAGGAGCATGTTGACCTTAGATGAGACCTTGACTTACTCCACCTCCTTGCAAACTGGCAAAATCCTAAAAAATGTCATTTTGAGACATGAGCGCTACTTTACTTCAATAGACTAGCGCCTGTACCCTACTCCAGTGTGCAATAGTAGCGCTCAAGCCTCATGAGCGCTACTCCTCTTCAATAGAGTAGCGTTCAACATTTAAAAAGTGTTGAGCGCTAGTTTAAAAACACTATAGTAGCGGCCTGGGTGCTACTCCACTGAGAAATAGTAGCATACACCTCAAAATATGATTAAAAATAATTAATTTCATGAAGAGGATTAGTTGCAGTTGGTTTCCCTACTTCCCCAACTTTCTCCATAACCATCTCTCGACCTGAATTGCTTCCCTTGTCCTATAAATACAAGGAAGAATAAAGAGAGGGGTTAGAGACATGAATGCTATTGAGAGACTTTTAAAGAGAAGCTTGCATTGGAGGAGGTTATGCTGGAAGATATCCAAGCCAGAGAAGAGAAGGAGCCCAGGATCAGGTTGCAGAAGCATGTGGCAAAGTCAAGTATACTTTGTATCATCAATTTGCATTTGACAATAAAAGGTTGAAGCATTTTTCTTGTCCCAAACTAAGTGTTCATTAAGTTATGTACTTGTTTGGATCTGTTTTGGTTAATATTTGATGTTTAAATTGCTTTGTCCATTTCATCATTATATATTATCCAAGATACGCTGAGAAAGGTACTCGTATTGCAGGTTTATTGAACAGGAGGTTGACTTGAGGATCGAGCGCAAGATCGAATAAGAGCGAGGATCGAACTTCATTCGAAAGGTATGTTCTCAAGACCTATAACCTATTTCCATTCATAAACATCTCTGTAACACAGTTAGTATGCTTACCTGTCATCCCCTTTCAGTTGATAGTATCTATTTCCTTACTATAGGGTAGTTTTTCCCACCAACAGACTGGCAACTCCGCTGTGGAAAGTTCTTGTTTTTCTCTAGGAAACCTTTCTTGTTTGTCTTCCCAGAACCTTTTTAACTCCTTTAATTTGTTGAGAGACCCTGTAGGTACCCCCTGATTGCTTCTCTCTGCTTCACTCAGTCTTTTTGCATCTTTTCAAAGTCAGTTTTTAACTTTTAAGACCTGAGCGCTACTTTGTTATACATACAGTAGCGCCCATACGCTACTATTCTATACATACAATAGTGCCCATCTCTCGAGGAGTGCTAGTTTCCCTACTACACAGTAGGGTACATTCCTGTAGCCTTCTGTTGGTTGTTTGGTTGAGTTTTCTACCCTTTTAGGTGGTCTTCTTACTTTGTTTTAGGTCTCCTTGACTGGTACTTGAGGTTTGTAACTTTTCTTTGAGTCTTAGAACCTTTCTTTGAGTCTTTTTTCCATCTTTAGATCGCTTGCTTACTTGTGGAATGTTTGGACCATTTATAACTCTTTTTGAAGATTTGTTCTTTAGTGAGCACTTCTGCTTATTTTTGCCCCGACTGTGTGTTGCTGACTTACAAACCTGTATGCTTTGCATTTGTTGTTTGCAGCAACATTTGTTTGCTCTTTACCTATCTTATCCTTTGTTTTAGGGTTTGGTCTATTTTGGAGCCTTTGGGGTGTCTTCCGAACTTGTTGAGTTCTAATTTTCCTTGACTTTTTGTCTTTTCCGTTATCAAGTGTGTTTAAAGTGCTTTAGGTTGATTCATTTCTCTGTCCTTGTGTTAGTAGGGTGGTTGTTAGCTTGCTTGCCTACCGTTTGCTTGGCATAGTGGTCTTGATTAGGGTTTGATACTTTGAGCCAGTCCTCTTGTGTTTGGTTCCCAGTTTTGAGTATCTTTCTCCTTTGTTTTCTCCCCACTTTGCTTCCGAGTATGAAGGCTTTTTCTTTTGCAAAAAACCTGTAGGACAAGTCTTTGTTGAGCTAGTGTTTTGACAGCTGTAAGCTTAGGAACCATTTTTAGCCATACTTACACATTGCACATAAGTCTTATTTGCTTTCCATGTTTATAGTTCTTTTTCGTTTATAATAATAGAAAAAGCAAAAATTTGGTAGCTTAGGGTTAGTAAGGCTTATATTTTTTACAAGATAGCATAGGTTATTTTGTTTATAATTTCAAAAGAAAACAAAAAGAAATTTGATTAGATTTTCTCAGTTTTCAGTTTGGAAAGAACTTTAAATGAAAAAATAAAAAGTTTTGTTGTCGAAAGTTATAATTTATGCACTTTGCTTTTCTATTGCAACCACGCCACACAAACGCACTACCTTTTGAGTAATAACAACCCTAAAAATATTTAATAAAATTAAATAGCAACAATTTTTCTTTTTTAGGGATACACTACACCAACTAGTCTTGGTTAGGATCTTGGGTTTAAATCACCTTAAACCACCCAAGATCACACATTACACAAAAATCGTAGTTCGACTATCATAGGTAAACCCACTTCATTCAAAGCTTGCCAGGGATCTATGCACTAGGTCTTGTGAGATCAGATTGTTGGGAATACTCCTCCTACTTTTTTTTTCGAGCATATACCAGGATTGGATTACGTTTGGGGACTCTTTTGAGTTTTGGGCTCAGTTACCCTGCCCACGCCTTCTGATTCGACCAGAGACTATTCCCCCAGGAGTTTTCGGTGTTGTGGTATCCTTAGTATCTGACCATAGGTTTATACACAGGTGACAGGGGAGGGTATATCTATTGTACCTAGGACAGACATGGGAGGAAATCCCTTGCAGTTCTTTGGGAGGGCGGTTGGGTGATTTCAGTGCTTGCACCCTTAGTCATTGTATTGTGGACCCCGGGTAACTGTTATTCATCCTTCGTTGATCTTTTATGGGCCCTCATCATCCGAGACTCTTCTCTAGAAGGCATCTTGTTTGCTTGGTTTGCATACTTAGGACGTTTTAGTTGGTGTGCTGTTTGCCCCCTAGTCTTAGTGGCCACTAGGTTTTCTAGTTTTATTTTTATATATAATCATGGAGAACCAAGAACTTCGTAGATCGAGAAGGTTTCAAAACCTTCCACCACTTAGAACATAACCACTACCACTAGCTAGACAACAACGAGTAAACCCCAATGTTCCTTTGGAAACCATTCCTGAAATAGAACTTCCTGAGGAACTTTTTACAACTGAAAATCCTAAAATAGAAATTCTTGAGGAACTACCACCTGGAATTGAATTCCTGAAGAACTACAAATTGCAACAAAAAACCCTGAAATAGAGGTTCCTGAGGAACCACAACCGGGGACTCCAGATCAGCGACATTTAAGTTCAGTTGAGATTGAAGATCTCACTTTTGCGGAGTATAGTACTCCCCTTAATCCTCCTCTGACTAATCCTAGAAATCCACTTCTGTTACCCGTTGGTTTCCAGCAGCCCGATTACAGTGCATATAATTTCTCACCTGAACATTTTATGACTAATCCGGGAGGTGAACAAGGAGTTCCGCAGACTCCCACCATAGGTATGAACACTAATACTATAAATCCTCCTCTTACTGCTACTCCGAGTTCGGCATAGACAACCTCTGTGTCCACTCTGTCCTTCAGTTTCAATACTGGCACGTTAGGTATGCCGAGTTCAACAACTATGGAATCTACCTCTACACCTACTTTTGGACCTAGTAGTACAGCTAAGTTAGTGCCACCTCCCGTGTTTCAACCGTCATATCACATACCCAGTACTTGGATTTCCACACCCATTGTAGGGCCAAGTGCTTCTGCAACTATGCCTATCATGAATACCATGACTGCACCGTCTACGTCAGCTACCACTGGTTTTAATACCTTTGTAGGTCCCAACATGAATCAAATTAATATACCTGTAGGAAACGTCCCTTTTTCCTTATTTTCAAGAGGAGGGGGTAACATTTTTAACCAGCAATATGGCGGGGCTAACACCCAGCCACAGTGGACGAACCCACAGAGCACTAACCCACTTTCATATGGGTGGGGGAATTTCAATAATACTTTCGCGCAACAAAAGATGGTAGGGGGAAACCCCTATCAACAGATGGTCGGGGGAAACCCCTACCAGCATATGGTTGGGGGCAACCCCTACCAGCAGACGGCTGGGGGCAACCCCTACTAGCAATTCACTGGTCAAACTATGGGTGGTTTCCCCTTTGTGACCCTAGCTTATCAAGTACCGTCTTACCGGCCTCGTTTACCATTTCTGGAAACTTTAAATTTTCCAGATCTTTCCAAGTTGACCAACGATCCAGTGTATCATAATGCTACATGGCCCCCAGTTCCTACCAAGTTACCTTCGGACATTCCAAAGTTCGAAGGCAAAACGAGAGAGGATCCTGGTGACCATGTCACTACTTTCCATTTATGGTGCTCCTCGAACTCATTAAATGAAGATTCTATTAGATTGAGACTGTTCCAAAGGACTTTAAATGGTGCTGCAGCCAAATGGTACATTGAGTTACCTGCAGCTACATTCTATAATTTTGGGCATCTTGCGATTATCTTTTTGAATCACTTCCAGCTTCCTGTTCGGTATGATGCTGGAATAGACCTTTTGTCTACATTTAAGCAAAATAAAGCCACTCATTTATCTGATCACATTCAGGAGTGGCGAAGATGGAAGAGGCTCATTAAAGCCAACATACCTCCAGAATTCCTTCTTGAGTGGTATTTGAAATCACTCCTTCCTTACATTTCTAAGGAATTAGATACTTCTGGAGTATCTAACGAGGAAGAAGCCATCCTACGGAGCCAGTAGTTAGATCTCGTTTACGCACAATCTGGGTTACTATATGAGATCATACCTGATGCACCGCGATCGAATATCGATATGAGTAGACCTAAACCTGGACCACATGATGACCGCATAGTGGGTTCAGTTGACTCTGCAGTTTTCGAAGCATTGACCAAACAGGTTCATGCCTTATCTGTCAAACAATTGACTACAGAAGTTTCTTCCGTCACAACCCCTCCTTCTACTTCTGAATCTGTCAATCAGGTTCAGAACAATCAAAAGGGCCCTCGACAGCCCAATAACAAAAAAAAGGGCAAGAAAGGAGAGGGGAACCATCAGAAGCCCAAAAAAGAGAATGCCGAAGAGGGAAACAAAGAGAAAAAGAAGGTTAAATTCCCTTGTAAACTATGCAAGCAGGATCACCTTACTCACCAATGCCCTCTACTTGAAGAAGCCCAGAAGCTATTACATGAAAAGAAGCCTGCCGTACTGAAAGATCCATTCCCTAAGGGGCAGAGCTCAACTTCTGGCACTTCGAACACTGGGGGCACTACACATGCTTCGGTTGATCAAACTTTTATTAACATGGTTAATTCAGATGCACTCTTACAAATGAGAGCCAGGAATCCTCCACTCCACTCCACATACCTGTGGATCCAATGCCCAAGATTGCGAAAGGTGTCTTGAAACGGGCATCGCACAACCCCAATACTCGGGCCGCCTCCAACTACAATGTGGTTGAAGATCTAGCCCAGACCCATTGTGCCATGTCTACCCTAGAAGTCTTGCAAAGTTGTCCTTTACAACGGAATGCACTTCTGGCAGCTATTGAAGTATGGAATCCTCTAACATGTCTGTGCGATTTGATATGAATGATATCAAATATCGGTTGCCATACCACGTTTCTCTTCAGATTGAAGTCGTCCATGGCCCAATGACCATCAGACGAGCTATCGTAGATGAGGGCGCGTCGACGTGTGTAATGTCAATTTCCTGTTGGAAAGCTTTGGGTTCTCTCGAGTTAGACCCTTCTAACACACTACTTACTGCATTTGATGGCAATACTTTCTATCCACATGGGGTTTTTCCATCATTTGATGTCACATTGGCCGGTAAGATTATCCAAGATACGCTAAGAAAGGTACTCGTATTGCAAGTTTATCGAACGGGATGTTGACTTGAGGATCGAGCACAAGATCGAATAAGAGCTAGGATCGAACTTCATTTGAAAGGTATGTTCTCAAGACCTATAACCTATTTCCATTCATAAACATCTCTGTAACACAGTTAGTATGCTTACCTATCATCCCCTTTCAGTTGATAGTATCTATTTCCTTACTATAGGGTATTTTTTCCCGCCAACACCTAGCATCTCTTCATATGACCAGGCGAAAGCTTCCCAGAGTTCTGTAAACAAGTCAGTGTAAATAGCGATCTCTTCAGGAGTGTAATCGGCACCGATGTAAACATTCTCTATCTTTCCAGGAGTGTGAGAGATTTTGATCGAAGTGGTTGGGGAAATATTTTCCATATTCCCCTCCGCAAAAACATCATGCGACTCCAAAAGAGCCACAAGGTGACCAACCATCTCTACTAGAGTCATCCTAAACTCCTCTTGCTCATTGAGCTAGACGTTGGGAAGGAAATAAGAGCAATGGTGCATATCTTCCCAAGGCCTCTCACTACCACACATGGCCTCGAGGATAGCTTCATCAGATGCTAAAGTACCATCAAGGCAATCGTGGGAACAAGATGAGTTGGTTTCCCAAACTGACAGCGTAACGTGATCTTCTTCAACTGTCTGGGAAGAAGAGAGATCCAGATCCACAGTGGTTTGTTGGATGTGATCGTAAGTGAGCTCCGGTACAGATAAAGGCATAGACATCCCGACATACGCAATGTCTCTAGACGTGGAGTTCATGGATGGTAAATTCCACGGATCATTTAAATAAGAGTTTCAGAATAACATATTATTCGAAGGAGGAGACGCATTGTCAGTAATGGATCCAATAAAATTCATAGGTGTATAAATATTATAAGTTCCTATCAATGAGGGGTACATTCCAACACCTATGTTCCAAGTTTCCGGCTGAGAATTAGAAACTTGCGGGACTACAGATCCCATGGATGCTGCGGAAGGAGTGCCAACAAAATCCAGCTGATCGATCGTCACAATCTTGCCTTCATGGGGAAAGCAGATAAATCTAAATACAGTAGACGCGACAACCTTCATAGCGTACATCCAGTTCTGACCCAGTAAAAGGTTGTAGTCGATGGGTGTATCAACCACTTCGAGTTCAATAGGCACAGACTTACCTCCCAAGGAGACAACAAGGGAAGCGATAATTCCATGCGGCGTAAAAGATCTACCATCGAACGCAGTGAGTGTAGTTCTAGACGCGAGTAGAGGAGGAGAGTCAAGAGCTTTCCAACAAGCTAACGACATTACTGACACGGAGGCACCTTCATCAACCATAGTACGTTTGATGAAGCTCTGAAGGAAAACCACTAGGATTTGAAAAGCCACGTGGTAAGGTAAGCGAGGCTGGACATCAGTAGTATCGAACTTGATAACACTAGGATTTCCCCCATACTGAACTCCTAACACACTCAAAAGGGCAGGCTTCTGAGAAGAACAGGCTTGCAAAACTTCAAGAGCCGACATGGCACACGGAGTTTGGCCCAAATCTTCTACGATGGAGTAGTTCTGGGTGGCTCGAGCATTGGGGTTATGCATGGAGCGCTTGAGAAAACCTTTCGGTATCCACGGCATAATGGAGGGCTTCTTGATATGCAAGGAATTATCAGGAGGAGAGGGAGGCTCACTCCCCAAATTAGGTTGTGGTGCACCATAATCGCGCTGACGAGTAGCAACACAAACCTCTGACTGAACCATATTCACACATCCATAACCACTAGTATTGGAAGAAGACGTTGCCGTTTCATTAGTACCATAACCAGTGGTGGGAGCATGCGAAGCCATGTTTTGATGATGAGGAAGGGGATCCTTCAACACGGCTGGGCTCTGTGCCAAATGCTTTGATGCTTATTCAATTCGAGGACATAAGTGAGTAAGATGATCCTCCCCACAAAGCTTGCAAGGGAATTTCACCTTACGCCTAGGTTTACGATCGTCGCCAGCACTACCGCCTTCCCGAGGAGGGTTGGCATTCTCTTTATGAGGAGTATTACGATTGCTATTGTTATTACTTCCATTGTTTCCACCCCTACGATTGTTTCTCCCCTTTTTCTTACCACCAGGTTGCTGGTTACCCGACGGTTTCGTTGATTGCACATTGTGTACATTAGACAACGGAGTGGAAGTGGACACGGTGTGAACCTGTCCAGGAGTAGACTGGTTTAGTGACAAATTTTTCATTTGATTAGCTACCAAGTCTATAGGGAGAGTGCATGCGGACCCCACAATGCCATCGGCATGTGGTCCAAGAATTGACGTAGGCTCATGTCTTGTTCTCGATGCATCAGGAATAATGTCATACAAAATGCCAAACTAAGAATAAAGTAGATCTAACTACTGAACTTTAAAGATAGCTTGTTCATTAGTCACAATGCTGGACATCGAAACATCCTTAGAAATGCATGGAAGTAGAGACTTGAGGAACCATTCCAATAGGAACTCTAGAGGAATGTTGGCTTTCACTAATCTCTTCCAACGACGCCACTCTTGAACGTGGTCATAAATATGTGTGGCCTTATTCTGACAGAAGGTGGACAACAACTCAATACCAGTATCATAACGAACCGGTAACTGGAAATGGTCCAAGAAAACTAAAGCAATCTCGTTGAATCCCCTATAGGTGTTTCCAGACAACTCCACATACCACTCCGCGGCTACCCCCGTGAGGGTGCGTTGAAATAGTCGTAATCTAATGGAATCATGATTCAAAGAGTTGGAGGAGCACCAAAGGTGAAACGTTGTGACATGATCTCTCGGGTCTTCACCACCTTTCCCCTCAAACTTTGGAATGTCCGAAGGGAGCTTGGTATGGACTAGGGGCCAAGTAGGGTTGTGACACACCGGATCATTCGTGAGCTTCGAAAGATCCTAGAGATTCAAGCGTGCAAGGAACGGGAGCTGAGGCTGGAAAGCTTGATTATAAGCCCCCACAAAAGGTTGGTTAAATTGAACTGTGTTATAAGATGGACCAAAATCTTGACCACGAGTATCAATCGGCTGATAATGAGGACCTGACAGACCATAAGCTTTCCCATGGCCATAGGATTGATAACCTCCTCCTGCCTGACCCATTTGGGAGTAAGCAGGTATATGCGTGTTTTGGGAACCATATTGGGGTGGTGGGTGATACTGGTGGCCAGCACTGACTGTGTTGTATTAAGGGTTGCCACCATGAGTATGGGCCATGTATGTACTATTCATAGTGGGAACCAAGTTGTAATGAACGTAATGGTATGTTATGCTCCCACCCCCAGCATTAGGATTAGCTTGAGCAGTCGCGTGGTGACCAGAAGCATGAGAAGCATTCCCAACTCCAATATTGGTGTGATTAGTAGTAGGGATGGTGGTGTGATGTCCATGTGGATAGGATATATTCCCACTCCCTACACTAGCATTACTAGTGGCAGCAGTGGACGCAAAAGTATGCGCTATGTATCCACCCCGTGTTTGGGAGGAACATTATCATTCGTAAACGTAGTCCTGGGTTGACAAGTAGTGACATGTGTATTAGGTGGTGGATGGCGAGTCGTGTTTCGAACAAAGCTCCGATTAGGTTGGGTAATCCTAAGAGGTGGTCATCTTCCAACATTAGCATTGTTAGGTATCTGACCAGTCCCCATACTATGTGTGTGGGTGGACAACATAGTGCCCCCAGCGAGGGTAGTGCCCCAGTGGGTATAGTATGGCTAACACATTGACTAGTGCCAGCGTGACTACCAACCGTAGTGGAAGGTTCGACAATACTATGACTAGGCATACCAAAAGAGAGTGCAATGGGGTTGATCGTAGGGCCAGTGTCATCATGTAACTCAGGCATCCCGTACCTATAATTGCGTGGAAACGAAGGAACGAAATGCTCGTCCTGTTCTTTGTCCTCGGGTAAGTCAGGCATTCTGTAAAGATAATTATCCAGATTCGAAGGATCAAATGGATTTCGTTCAAGTGGATTAGGCCAAATAGAACCAGGTTGATTCTCAGGTGGATAACCTCCCCACTCCTCACGAGGAGTATGGGGATCAGAAGTGTGGTCAACTCTACCCAAAGGAGTCGAAGGCTTTTCCTCAGTATCGAGATGTGCAGCCATGAAGTCTTGGACGTAAGTCTCGTAAGAATCTGAAGACTCAGAGGGAGCCTTCCGCTGTCCTCTAGCAACACGGTGTGAAAGCTCAGATGGATTTAAACTAGCCAACCGACGAGATCGACGCAGAGTAGGGCTCCGTGCCACGATATCTCTGAAGAGAATATATAATCAAAACGTCCCCTAAAGGCCAACTATCGATAAAAAATAGTAAATCAAATGCACACACCTAGAGAAACTACAGCCAAGAGCAGACAAACAGAGTGGCTAAATGAGCTCCTGACACTAGAGCCAGTATGTCTCACCTTGGAGAGGCTTGAGACTCCCAAAATATAGCCGGATTTAATATAATCAGTTATAGAGACACCTAGGCTTCACTGCGTGTACAGGGTCAAGTCCATTGCACAAACACAACTGTGCTGTCCAATCCCTATCTGACTCAGGACACAAACAGCATAACCACTGCAAGTACCCTGTGCGATACCTAAGTAAGGAAACTATGGTCACCACAATATAACCAATGCTCAGGGGGACAGTCGCAAGTGGGATTCATCGTATGGGCAGGGTAGCTGAGCCTGAAACTCAATGAGGGTCAAATCCCCCAGGAGTCCCCAGATACGAACAAATCCTGGAGAGATCTCCCACGTTCAGCCGGTATCAGAGGGATATCTCCTCAACCAACCTCCCGTGACCTCGTTCTTAACTCTGGATTGAGTAGAGCTTCCTGAGAACACCGATCTATACCATGGATTCCTCCACTCCCTGGTAAGACACATAATGTTTCGTCTAGTATTCTTGGATTGTTAACTCACAATGATCTATTCCAAGACTCTAAACCTATGCTAGTTGGTGTAACCTATAAATAAAATCAATCTAATCAATTTTAAGATTAAGCGTTAATTTTAGTGGCTGTGGTTACTCAAGGGATATGATCGTGAAACTAGTGATGTGTAAGACTCAATAGTATGCAAAATCGTCCAATCCTAGACTCATCTATCCAATAAAACAATGTCACTAATATGCAAAATCAACCAACAATTCCGAAATAAAGATGCAATCTTTTATTTTTTCGATGCACAAGAAGAACCTAAATGAAGGCAACAAGCACTCAATGCAAGATGCAGTACATGAAAGTAAAATATTTTTGTATTTTCGCTTATAAACGGGAAGGAAAATGCAAAAAACTAGATGTATATTTTTGTATTTTTTCAATATAAATGGAATGAAAAAATGCAAGCAAAATCCTATTATTCAGTCACTGAAGTGCCGAGAAGATCACTAAGACAACCCAGCAAATCCTAAATAGCAAGACTCAGCCAAAGGAAAGAGCTCAAAAAGAAAAAACCAAGAGGCTAAATCCAAAGATTGGCAAAAAACCAAGAAGGCTCAACCAAGAGAAATGAAGAGTTCTGGTCACAACCAAGGCATGAAAAAATCAAGAAAGAGGCCAACAACGACTCAGGAACAACCAAAGCCAACCCAGCATCAACCAATAGCCATAAACCAACAAAATTCGGAGTTGTACGCTACTGTCGAAGGAATACCTGTGGGTACCCACGAGCAGTAGAGTAAACAGAGGCGAGTATATGTGAGCTGAGCTAAGCTAGACCGCGGGTGAGGAAAGGCAAATGGGAAAATAAAGAGTCCAGAGGCTCAGAAAAAGAAAGTTTTCTATGGTGTATCTTAACAACCAATCAGTGACACAGAGCTTTGATAAACAACAACTCTAATTAAGGACTAATGCTCAAAAAAATTCCCAAACATGGATGTTTTCCCCAGCGGAGTCGCCATTTCTGTATTGGAGAAAACTCACTATGGCTTGGGAATACCACAACAGACAGATGACTACCAGAAATCAACTCAATTCTCAAAACAATGCTATTATAAATGACAATGTTAAGATAATGGAGAAATGTAACAAGCCTCGATCCAAACGTTTGATGTAGACCCCCATTGGAGCTTTCAATCCATGCACTTGAAATATGTAAATTAGTCTTGACAGCCAATATTGAACAAGTACATATAACATATAAATTACATTAACATTATCAATAACAATGGTCCATAATATCACAAGCAAATGTAACCCAATGTATAATAAACAACATTCACAACATGATGGACGAGAATATGAGTATTTCTATTGATAAACAAGAAGAAGTACAAAGTGATATGACCTCTTGCCAGCAACCAATCTGAACCAAGATCTGGATCAATCCACTTGTGTCTCCACCACTTCAATCCTCCATGAATGGCAAACTCAAACTAGATAGGATTTTGGAAGGTGAACATAAAGGGTTCACAACTACAAGGATCAATGAGTGTAGACTCAAGATAGGGAAAAAATCCACTAGAGTTCTCTTGCTATTCTCTTCTTCCTCCCATCCATAAGCCATATGTGCTCAATATATAGTCCTCTCAAAGGTAGGGGAAATGACACATTGAGGCATTACTTGGGAAGATGGAGAGACAAAGGTCACCCAATGACCACTTTCTGGGAGTAAAAAGTAATAAAATAGTGATTTTTACCATTTTACTTGATACCTACGGGCTATAGTGATGCAACTCGCGGGTACGCACGCTATAAGGATGCAACATGCAGGTAGGAATAAAAATAGGGCAAACTAGTATCTTTGAAGGATATAAGTGGATCTGACTCACTGAAATGGATCCTACAGGACAAATAATGTTGATGCTCATAGGGTGGAAGATTACGATGTAACAATTAACCAGATAGTTCAAAGCAGAATGGTCTATGAACATCTTGAAGTGACCTCCCAATAAATAGTGTCGAAACTTCTGTAGTGCATATACCATCGCCAAGCCTTCCCTCTCTGTAGTGGTATAATTCCTCTCTGCAGACGACAACTTCCGACTTGCAAAAGAAATTGGGTGATCCAAATCTCCTTCCCCTGGTTGCGCGAGCACTACTCCTAGCGCAATCGATGATGCGTCTACATGGACATGGAATTCCTTGCTCTAGTAAGGAAATACCAATATTGGTGCGGAATCCATCATAGCCTTCCGCGTCTTGAAGTTGACTTGACATTCGAGACTCCACAAAAATACTGTCCTTTAACAACTTCTCCATAGGGTCTGTGGTCGCTGCATAACCCTGGATAAACTTGCGATAGTACCCGATGTGCCCCAACGTCGCTCTCGACTGCTTGACATTGGTAGGCGGTGTTAGGATCAAATGAGCACAATCTTTGCTGGGTCGACCAACAATCCCTGCTTACAAACAATGTGACCCAACAATATCCCAAATGGTGCACAGAAGATGCACTTCTTCAATTTCAGCGACATCTGATGCTGTCGACAGCGCTCCAACATTAGTCATAGATTTTTCAGATGATCATTGATTAATCCATACACTGTCCAGTCATCCATATAAACTTGCAGAAATCTCTAAATAAAATCCCCGAAGGCAGCAACAACAACCCGAGAGAATATTGCCGGTGCATTTTTCTGCCCAAATGGCATCATTGTGTACTGAAAGCAACCCCATTCTGTGTAATGTCCCCATTTTGACCCCCTTTTTCATTAAATCGTAAATGATGTAAATATTGTTATTTAATCATGGTGAGGAGCTCAAGGCCAAGGCCCCACCATTGATTTAGCGTTTTATGTATCGGCAATTAAAAATAGATGCCTATGGTTCTTGTGCTAGATAGGCACAATGTAAATTAAGACATCATGTAAATACGAATTTTAATGAAAAACCCACAACTAGCTATGCAATGCAACAAAGAGATGGGGGCATGATTCTACAAGGAATAGGGAAGGAAATTATTCAAACCCTTGAGCCAATGGTGGTAATCCATGTGTCAATGAGAAAACCCATAAACCACCAACTACCCATTTTGGGTTATGGACCCAATCATTAAATTCTTCCAAGGGTTGGTTGAGGCAGTTATTGCCTTGGGAATGGAGAGGTATGGAAGCCAATTTCGTGCATGGGAAAGCCATCAACCCAGGAATTCGTATTTTTGCTTCTTGGGCAAGAAAACACCCACGAAATGGTGCCAAAAGCCATCTTTCACCCATGGCCTTTGCCCTCTCATGCAGTCGGAGCTAGCTGGGCTTTCCCCATCATGTTTTTCATCATTTTCCTGCATTTTTCCATGGTTGGGAGCTCGTTTTTGTGTTACAGAGTGGCTGGGAGAGGAGGACCACGATTTGGGACTGTTATGGAGGCTGTTTTTGCCCCAGAATGTCCATGGACGTTTTTCTGAAAATGGATTTGGCTTCCTAGGGTTGTTCCCCATCTTCCAGTTTCATTTTTGGGTTGCCCACGTTTTTCTGAAGCTAATGAAAACCCCATCTTTGGGCATCTCATTGTAAAAATGTTTCTTCATGCCCAACACTTATACTTCTGTTGTTATGTGCATCCTTGTTTTGGTTTGAATGTATGAGCAAGAGATTTGGAGTGGTAGTGGACAGAATTGGCTTGATAAACCTAGTGGGGGAAAATAACCTCTCAAGAAGATCAAGAGGGTTGGCTACTCTTCTATGCACACCTTAGACACTCTATATTGGAAGGTATGGCCTGAGGGACTGTGCATTGGTGAAGGGAATACTTCCTTGAGTGGGGTGTGTAGGCATTGTGGGTGCCAAGCTAGATAGATCTTGTAGAGGTATCCCTGGCTCTGTGCTTGAGCTCACTAGCTTAGCAATTCTTCTTTTCCATTTCCTAGCAGCCTGATAAACCCAATTGTAGATTGGCTTGGCTCATCTTGGTGTATGCTTGGATATGTGTGAGTTTGTTGTTCCCTAGTTCCTTGTAGAAATCATGCCCAGCTCGGGGTGGCAGTTGTATCAAGAGGTTGATAAGAAAAACTGGCCTATGGTTGAGAGGAACGTTGCAGTTGCATAGCGAGTTGCTCGGGGCTACTTTGTTACAAGATAAGTACTCTCTTATGTTAACCTTGCAATTATTTATTTGATGAATATCTTGAATGTATGATGGATGTGTAATTAAAATTACTTCCGCTGTGTTTTCTTATAATTATACATTTCCATGTCTTCTCATATTATGTGAATACTTATTTAAAAGTACATGGGGCCAGATGCCCATCTTTAGCATCACATTCCCTCTATCATGCTGGTATGATGGGAGGGGACATTACATTCCATCACGAATGTTGTCTTGTGGCGATCTTCTTTCGCAATCCTGATCTGGTGATAAGCAGAAAAGCCATCTGTGAAGGAATACATCTCTTGGCCACCCACACCCTCCAGTACCTCATCCGTGAACTGTGTCAGAAATGGATCATGCAGACATGCATCATTCAGCTTCCACAAGTCGACACAAATTTGCACTTCACCTATCTTCTTATCCTGCACCACCATAGGACTAATCCAGTCTAATTCTTCAACCGGTTCAATGATGCCCGCATCCAACATGCGGTCAAGTTCTACTTTGACCCTCGCCTTATGGCGTGGATTCAGTCGATATGGTCGCTGCCTTATCGGTTTTTCATCTAGTTTCAACGGGATCTTCACCTCCCCCAAATCCCCCAAGATTCCCTTCATCTCTGAAAACTTCTTAGGTAACAAGTCTTGGAACTCATGCAACAAGTCTGTGACCTGCGCCATCATGTCTTCATCCCAATAGTCCCCAACATTCGCAAACTTTGGGTTCTCCTCCATCCCAATGTTGACTTTTCTGAGCTTCAACGGCTAACTGATTGGATTGGTTGGTGCATATGGAGCTGCAACATCGAGACTGCCTTCTGATTCTGGAATATTGACATTCTGCGGATCATCACCATCCTCTAGTCCACCAGTGATATTATAGAATTCCATCATTGACTGCATCTTACAATGCGCATGCGGATCCACAGGATATGCCACCGGAACAACCTTCAGAACAACATCGCGAATGAGTTGCAAAGCGTTATGGACATCAAGGTTAGCATCCGCGAAGCTGAAGGTATGAGAAAACTAAATTGTCGATTCTAACCAAGTGGTAATCTCCCCTCGCATTTCAGCTGAAGCATACCATGAGCGCGGCATTTCATCCAAAGTATGGATAAAAGCATGGACCCATTAATATTTGGTTGCGAATCCCACAAAGTCTGACATTCCATTAGATGACTACCAAGGTCATTCGTCCCATCATACCTTCCGGTGTGGTAGATTTCCGTGTTTCCAAAGTGAACCATCATCAACCTGCGGCACTACGACCAACCAGTAATCGACTTCTTATGGGTTGCTCACCACCGTGCTGGAGTAGCCTTCAACGCCTCCTCCAATGCCAACAACCTCTATGGTTCTGAAACCTTAGTTTCAAATGCAACTAGAAACTCAGACAATCCAGGAAGCCCTTCATATACTGGCAGTGCAACAGTTTCAATCGCAACAGGGCATAATGAATGCATGATCAACCCACACTTGCGAAGTGATGCCTCATGCAAGCGATCTGCCAATTCTCTAAGGCGTCATCGGAGTCAGAAGACGCAGAACTAGAGCTGCGCCACCCAAGCTCACCATCTACAGTCGGATGAACATAATCTTCTGAGATATTGTACGCATGGTCCCATCTGCTAGCAAATTCATCTTTTACCTGTTCAATATACCTGCATCCTTCAGCCAGATCCAACGAAGCTATGACTCTGAGAACATGGTTTTCAAAATTCATCATCCGCTTCTTAAAGTTAATTATTGATGCACTGTCATTAGTCCAGCCAGCCAATCCCCAGCAACGAAGGATAGGAGCTTCCCCCTTCAACAACTTTGATAACATCGAAATCTGTATATGTCTTCACCCCCTCAATGTCCATGAAAAGGCATGGAACTCTCCCAATCGAGGTCACCTTGGCTTGATTATCTAATCAGAGATGCACAGGAGACTAGCTCAGCATTGGGCTCCCCATTTTTTGCCAGGCCTGCTTGGTTAGGATGTTAACATCTGAACCAAGATCTAGAATGATTGAAACAACCTCATAGTCCCCATTATGGATGTTGATGCGCATCTCCTTACCTGTCTTCCGCCTTTGTAAAGAGTTTACCGTGGACTCTTTCCATCCCCTGGCTGGTCAATACAACAGCCCTTCAATCTCGGCAAGAGCATCAGGATCTCTTGCCAGTGATAAACAAATTTCAAGAAAATTCTATAAAGTACCAGATTGTCGCAATGGACCTGCCTCTGAAGTTGAATAAAAAACGAGGGGCATGTAGCAAATAATTTCCTTACCAGGATTTCGTCCCATCTCTTGATGTGCTTGAAAGAATGTATCTCGCTCGGCATTAATATCAAACTGTACCTTATTCTACCCAACTAACCAGATGAGTGGATGTGGACCATCTTCTCCTATCGTTGCACCTCCACGAGTGATAACTGCAATGGAAGCATCTTGTGTCCTCGGCTCCACATAAATTGTCACAATAGTTTCTCCCTGAGTCTAGTTCAGTGGTGGATTCCTAGGTTGGAATTCTGATTCGGACATTGATTTTGGTTCTATGGCTGGTTTTGATTCTGCGCCGGTTGCTGCACTTGATTATGGTTTTGTAACTTCTGAACATTTCCCGCTTGCCATCGCGCAATCAACTGCGGATAGTTTTCAACAGTGTGGTCATTAATGAAACAAAACATACACTGTGTCTACAATTGTGGGAAATCTCTCTGGTAGTGTCCCAACACTTTGTAGTTGTAACATTGGAAAGGCCCGCAACCTCCTTGTCCTCTTTTACGACCAAATCCTCCACCACATCCTCCCCGGAATCCTCCACATAATCCCCCTTGCTGGTGATATAGTGGTTGAGGAAACTGCTGCTGCATGGGATTTGGTTGCAGCTGCACACACTCTCCTAGCTGAGCGCATGGTGCTAGCTGAACGTACTTTGGTAGCTAAATGTACCTTGGCTATTGCAGAGCCATCAGAATCTGAGTATTTTTGGCATAAACTGTTGTGGTTGTTGTTGTGGTACAAACTGCACCTGCGGTTGAGGTAGCAGCTGGGATACCTGTGGCTGTGGTTGTGGTTGTTGTACGACATGCTGGTTGTCCTTCAGATAGAATGCATCATACGTGTAAGAATCTGCAAGAGATCTAGCATCTGTAGAAACTCACAATCAACTATCAAGAATGTTGCAAAGAAGAATAGAAGGAGACACTCAATGATCACTCATTAACACAGTCGAATAGAAAAATATCTCAGTATCATACAATGAATAAGAATGTAAGTGAATGAATACAATAGCCATGAAGATGGCATATAGGATTCGAATAGGCTAAGTAGGGAATTCGAATTCCTAACTCAGAGTTTGGCTTGGATGATAGTGGACTCATCATCTAGTCAATGTATCAGTCATCAATGGTAACAGTCAGTCGAGTGTGGTTAAC
The DNA here is from genome assembly GCA_027924585.1 of Larix kaempferi. Lineage (NCBI taxonomy): Eukaryota > Viridiplantae > Streptophyta > Pinopsida > Pinales > Pinaceae > Larix > Larix kaempferi. Next base: position 4,541,220 of record BSBM01000369.1, read on the forward strand.
TGAGTGTAACTGAGTGAGGTAGGAACTAACTGAAACAGTCAGAGGGGAACTCAATCTAGCCTAAAATCAAGGAAGAACTGAGTGATAACTGACTGGTAGGTGAGAAAGGCGCCTAACTGGCTATGGTAGGTGAGAAAGGCACACTTGCCATGCAAAAGACTGGAGAAGAGCGCCTTTGGTAGTGGGAGACTGTAGACAAGCTGAGGAGAGCTAGAACCAAGCTCTAAGAGCTGTGAGGTCCACCATGATGATGACTGGATGCATGCAGAATGCATGCATGCAAGTAAAACTAAAAAATGATGGGGAGAATATTCCAACAAACTCCCGTAAGCTATACTATGTGAAAATAACTGAAGAGTAGGGCCCTGGTGACTAAGACCAAAGGTCACCCTGTAAAACAACAAGATAGGGCCCTGGTTACTGAGACCAAAGGGCACCCCGTACAATCAATCTAAAATAAACTAAGTGAGGAAAGAGGGAAAACCCAATGGGAATAAATCCCTCCCTCAAAATAGACTGAAGGATGCTAGGGAAGCATATAATCTCTCACTCCTAAGGAGGTAAGTGTCATCCTTTCTCAAAGAGGGATCTATACATCCAAAATGGATTAGGAATTTCACAAGGATGCATTCTTACATGTGAAAATTCTAACCTGGCAGATCAGGAAGCAGTGGTTTCCCATCAAAGAAAAGGATCAGTAAAGAAGGAAGAGTGAAACCTCCCATGCTGAGACTCTGATCTGGATGACCTGATAGTAGTGAATGCCCATTGAGGAAGAGCAGGAAAAATAGGTGAGAGATATTCAGGTTCTTGTGGATCTGGATCTCCCATTCGCTCATCTCCTTTGTTAGTTTCTAGACCTTCAGCTTCTTGTGGATCTGGATCTAGCATTCCCTCATCTCTATCTGAAATATCATGTGAAGATGTATCATCACATCCAATCCCTAAATCTGAAATCTCAAGTGGAGGAGCAAGTAAAACTGGCTCATCTTCATCATCACTCGGAGGAGGAACATATCCAAAAACATTGATGCCATGAAGCTTTTCCAAAACATGTATGAGGTCTTCATCAATATCAGATGAGTAGTGGAGGCCCATAGGAGATGGACCAATAGGTGCTGGATCTTCAGGTTCTTGTGGATCTGGATCCAACATTCGCATTTCATGAGTATGAGAGTTTAGGGCAGATTTCTTTGATAGAGGTAAGAAGTGTGAAAACTCATAGAGTTTTGTCTTTTGATTTGCAACTCCTTTTGCAATGACTTCCCCTGAAATCATGTGTTGTACTTCGACCTCATATGGAGTAAAGATCACTCTTTTGGGCTCTCCAATATGAGTCAGTTAAAATACCGAAAGAACATTTGCTGCAAGAGAAGGAACATAGAACACATCAGAAAAGTGACCATGATCAACATCAATTCTTCCTATCCCTTGAGAGGTGACAACTGAATTATTTCCCAAACTAATGGTATGATCAGTAGAGCTTTTGATATTAGAGAAGAGATCTTTTGAGCAAGCCATATGAAAGATGCTCCTGAATCTATGACGAGAGAAGAACCGGTTGATGTAACTATTGTGATAACATGACAACTTTCTTTGCCTTTGGATCTAGAAGAATCGGTATCCTTCTTCCTTGTACATGCTGGTACAGGGAGGTTGTTTTCTTCAAGTAATTTAGCCATCAAATCAATGTCCTTCCACATGCAAGCACTCTCAAGATGAGGCCCTCTATGATAGTATGTGCACTTTTCCTTTCCCTTTTGAGAATGTTTGGCCTTCTTAGAGTACGAAGCTTTATTTGACTGGTGTGTAGCTCTTGTATCACCAGGAATCTCTAGCTTTCCTATATCATTCTCTCTCTCTGCAACTGTAAGGGATGAATCCAATTTGGGTTTGATCATTCCCACCAAAATCAACTTCTCTTCCTCTTGGGTAAGAGATTGTGTGAAATCATCAAATGAGGGAAACTTCCATCTTGGAATGGACAACCTAGCTGACTAGAAAGTAGAGACAAAAACTGAGAAGTTTACCCCCAACTTTGAGAGAATGGCAAGTATAAGCTGCTTATATTCCTTCACTATCTCATTTCTTTTCAATTGTGATATCAAGATCTTGAACTTGGTGAGAAAGGCATTGATAGATTCGAAGCTACTAAGACTCAAACATATGACCTCATTCTCCAATTTGTGTGCTTCCATATCATCTTTTGGGACAAAAAGAGATCCGAGCTTGTCCCACACCTCTTTCGGAGATGTACGATCAATGACATGAAAGTGTAGATCATCATAAATTGAGAGAAGGAGGAGACCAATTGCTTCATCAAGCCGATCCAATTACTTGGACTTTTCAGTTGCACTGGTTGGTTCTACCATCGTTCCATTGAGTATTCGGGTGAAACTCTTTGATCTCATGAAGAGAATCATTTTGGCTTTCCACTCAATATAGTTGGAAGATGTAAGCTTTAGATCCATCTGAATAGACAAAGTCAAATAGTTGAAGAAGATTCCGAACGGGTGAATAAACCTGCAAAACAATAAAAGATGTGCTGATGGAGAATGCTACACTTCGACTGAACACTACCTTAAGGACACTTGGCACATGGAATAAGTCCTTCACACCTGGCTAGACCTCACTGGATTTCTCCAATGAGTTCAAGTAATAGAACCAGGATTTGTTGTGGAAATGCAAAGGCTTCTAGTACACAAGTGAAAGATAGTTGCTCAAAGAAATGTTGCAACCGCTATTGCTGCAATTCGAATAGCTGCTTCCTGCTCTGATACCATGTAAGAATCTGCAAGAGATCTAGCAGCTGTAGCAACTCACAATCAACTATCAAGAATGTTGCAAAGAACAAGAGAATGAGACACTCAATGATTACTCATAAACACAATAGAATAGAACAATATCTCAGTATCATACAATGAATAAGAATGTAAGTGAATGAATACAATAGCCATGAAGATGGCATCATATAGGATTCGAATAGGCCAAGTAGGGCATTCGAATTCCTAACTTAGAGTGTGGCTTGGATGATAGTAGAGTCATCATCCAGTCAATGTATCAGCCATCAATGGTAACAGTCAGTCAAGTGTAGTTAACTGAGTCTAACTAAGTGAGGTAGGCACTAACTGAATGAAGGAGGCTCAATGGAGGGCACATGAGGAGCTAATTGGAGTCAAAATGGGTAGACTAGTCTCACTGGAGGTCCATCGGAATGAAACAGTCAGTGGGGAATTCAATCTATCCTTAAATCAAGGAAGAACTGAGTGATAACTGACTGGTAGGTGAGAAAGGCGCCTAATTGGATATGGTAGGTGAGAAAGGTGCACTTTCCATGCAAAAGACTGGAGAAGGGTGCCTTTGGTAGGTGGGAGGCCCCCTGGGGGTTGTAGACAGGTTGAGGAGAGCTAGAACCAAGCTCTAGGAGATGGGAGGTCCACCATGATGATGAATGGATGCATGCAGATGACTGTATGCATGCATGCATGCAAAACTAAAAAATGATGGGGAGAATATTCCAACAGTAAGTTCATTCATGGAGTAAACCATATGCTCAGCAGACCTTGTCTTTATGTCCCACAGACTTATAGAATGTACAATACTAATTCATGGTTTTGTGACCATCTTCTGCATGTATTGACACTCCTCATGGCGATGTCCATATACCTGACAGATGCGACACCACGGCATACCCCCACCGCTCAATGGGTTCGGCGCTTCGTATACCAGATAGTTCCAAAAATCTGGGAAACTATCCTTAGTATGCCCTTCTACATGACATCGCATACACCAAGCCTCCTCATGATGTTCCTTACCCTTGTTAAGGTCTTGCAACTATATTGTTAAGTTTGCAAACTATGTCTGAATCTGTGACATACCAGCCGTGTTCTCACCAATTGACGAAGCTTCTAACCGCATCGCAATCTCCAAAGCTTCACTCGATGTTGTAATGTTCTATTGCATCAATGGTAGGCGAATGGGAGGTAGCAATGCCGCAATGAACCATTCTTTGTGCTGGACATCGCTCATGTCAAAGCTGACCCTCGCCATCAGTGTTTTGAACTGTTGGTCAAAATCCCACACAGTTTCATTGGGATACTACTTAATCTCTTTTAGTTCTGTAATATACTGTGCTTCAGACTTGGGTTTTCTGAACTCTACAACCAATCCTTTTCTAATGTGATCCAACGTCTTCTCTGGAGCACTTGTTGAAACTTGAACAAAATTCATAAACCAATCCAATGCGCGACCTCGAAGAGTTGTCGCCAGTTGTCCTTTCTTGGAATCATCTTTAGTAATTTGCTTAACAGTCCATACTACTTCACATAATAACCAATATTGCTCAGGGTTATTTGTTCCATTTCCATGGAATAGTGGAAACTTTACATCCTCGCCCACCATCCTGGGCTTCCTTCCTACAGTCGTTGAGCTACTAGCAATCAAGTTTTGTTGACACGATGAACACAGTGGTGTCAAAGTTGTATTTATTCTTGGTTGAGAGATAGTGAGCGGAGGTGTGGGCACGTTGTTGCTGGGGGTTGGTCCTACCTCTATCCAGGGTGTAGCCTGGTCATCCTCGTTGGCACTATGAGGTCTCTTCGTCCTGTGTGGTCTTCTTTCACTGCTTTGCGTTTCGATCGTAGCAAGATCTTCTCCTGTCCTCTGCCTCTTTTCCTCTCGAAACCTTGCTCCTCCCCTCGTAAGACCACTCTCTTCCTCGACTTCCTTCACAATCTCGTTCCAACTTGCACCCATCTACCTTGTATCATTCCATTTATTGCTCCCCTGCTGTCGTGATATCCACAGCCTCCTCCCACCAGGGTTCTTACTAGTCGAGGTGCATCTTCAATATGCCCTTTTCACAAATAAGCATCTTAATGGACAACTGTAGCGACAATAGGAACCTGCCTTGCGACCCGTTGAAAAAATCCCTTTCAACTTCACTATAGTATTTTATTGTGGATCAACTACAAATTCAGTGATATATCCTTCCAATATACTATCGACCCAGACCTTGATAGCCCGCGATGCTTTGTTGTCGACTTCCTGCAGCTCCTGGAGCAGTTCTGGGGTCCATATTGTCAGCTCACCACCTTGGAATTTTTGCTTCTGAAAGGTCAATTTTGCTAACCATTGATACAGGATGATTGAGAACTCGAATAAAAAATATTCGTGTGGACTGTCGTGTATGTACTTTTCCAACCACCAATCTGTCGACAACCTAGGGTTCTGATTTTCCTTTTCAGCGAAATCTCGCAACTTTAGGTCGACTAAGTCTTGAATCTCCGGTCTCGTTGGATGCCACAACATATCCTCCTTTCTGTAACGTCCCCATTATTGAATCCATTACATTCAAATGTAATTGATGTAATATTATTATGAAATCATGGTGAGGAGCTCAAGGCCAAGGCCCCGCCATCGATTTATTGATGCAAATGCTTTGCGTGCTAGCCAGGCACATTGGATTTTCAACATCATGTAATATGCATTTTAATAAAATACCCACAACTAGCTATGCAATGCAACCAAGAGACGGGGGCATGATTTCACAAGGAATTGGGAGGGAAAACATTCAAACCCTTGAGCCCATAGAGTCAAGCCAAGTGTCAATAAGAGAACCCATCAAACCCTCAACTACCCATGTTGACTTTTGTACCCAACCATTGATTTCTTCCAAGAGTTAGTTGAGGTAGTTAATGCCTTGGGAATGGAGAGGTATGGATGCCCAAATTCGGGTATGGGCAAGCCACCCTTCATGGAAAAACGTGTTTTGTCTCCTTGGGCAAGAAAATAGCCACGAAATTGCTCTCTAAGCCATTATGCAACCATCAGTCTTCCTCCCTCACGCAGCTCTAGCTTCCGGGGCATTTTCCTCCATGGTTTTCTGGGTTTTTCCTTCATCATTTTAGCTGGGAAGGGGCGTTTTTGTATTGATTACCAGTGGGGAAGAAAACATAACGTTTTTGGGTCTTCCTGGAGGTCGTTTAGGAGATTGGAAAGGATCCTAACCAGTGGAGAGAAATCAGTTTTTCTCCCTGGGGTTGAAATCGAAATGCCACAGTTCGTTTGGGTGAACCACGAGTTGGGAGAGCCAATGTGGACCCTGTTTTGTGAACACCTCTGTTGTAAATGTGTAACCCTGTCAATAATCGTTTTGCTGTGAGAAGAAAGAGTATGTTGGGGCATGGGTAATGGGTAATCCATTGTTCTGGCTTGAGCTTGAGAATGAGCATCCATTGTTCCATTGTAGCCTGATAAACCCAGTTGGACTGGCTTGGCTGAGATAAAATGGTTAATGGGCTGTGGGTGAGCTAGAATGTTCCCTTTCCCTTGTGAGAATCATGCCCAGCTCGGGGGTGGCCTTCGGACGGACTTAGTATAAGCTGTCGAAGAGCCTATGGCTGGGTGGAACGTTGCAACGACATAGCTAGTTGCTTGGGCAGTTGCAAAAATGAAGATAAGTGTTTTTATGTCTATGTATTTACTTCTGCAATGTTTAATTAATGATTATTTTGATATGTTGGATGAGCATGAAGTGTGTGTGTGGATTAGATTTAAATTCCTATGTGCATAATTGATTTGTTTTACATGTGCACATTCATATATTATTTATATGAATCTAACTAATAGGCTGAGAACTTGTGAAAGCCCCGAATTTGGCATCATGTACCCTCCCTTGCATTGGTTGAATGGGTGGGTACGTGACAGAATGGTATCAGAGCTGTTGGTTGCAGCATTGGGCCTCTATGGGCCAAATCCAATTACAGTGATCTCTGAAAGAAAGAAAGTTTTCAAATTCTGTTTGAAAAATTTGTTTTGAAAAATTCATTTAAGACTGTTTCGGAGAGAATTCCCGAATGTCTTCCGAAACTGCGGAAGCATTCGACGAATTGCTCCGAAACTGCGGAAGCATTCCGCGAGTTTTTCCGCAACGCGAAGTATTTTGGGAAGTCGCCCCGAAAATTGCGGAAGGAATTCTCTTCCGAAATTTGTGGAAGGAATTCTCTTCCGAAGTTTGCGGAAGGATTCCGTGAGTTGTCCCGCAACGCGGAAAAATTCGGCGAAATGCTCCGAAAAAGCAGAAAATTTTTCTAAGTGTTTTCAAAAATTTTGTTTAAAGTTTGTTTCGGAAAGAATTCAGGAAGTTGTCCCAAAACTACGGAAGACTTCGCCGAATCGTTCCGAAGTTGCGGAAGACTTCGGCAAGTCGTTCCGAAGTTGCGGAAGACTTCGGCGAGTCATTCCGAAATTGCAGAAGGCTTCAGCGAATTGCTCCGCAATTGCGGGAGCGTTCGGCGAATCGCTCCGCAACGGGAGCATTCGCCGAATGGCTCCGCAGTTGCAGGAGCATTCGTCGAATGGCTCCGCAACTGCAGGAGCCTTCGCCGAATGGCTCCGCAATTGCGGGAGCGTTCGGTGAACCGTCCTGCAACGGCGGCCCCCCCAAAAAAAAAAAAAATAAGTAAAGTGATGAAAACTTGATTTTTGGATAGCAGGAGCATCCGAGATCAGAATGGAATTATTCCTGTGGGGCTCAGAGGCCATTAACGAAGGCCATGAAAGAACCAGTGAAGACCCCAAGCCCATTACACTCCGATTTGACAGAAAATGGATAATAGTGACTTTTGAAGGACGGAGTCCCGAGGCTTGACAGAAGGTCGGTTTGAGCTGAAATAGATCAGGCGCGGCTATGAAGCAGGCACGATGTTAAGTTCAGAATCTTGGAGCCAAACTCCAAGGGATGTGAAGTCGAGGTGAGCAAGAAGGCCAAAAAACACTATTTTGGGCCACTTTTTCGGGATTTTGAAAAGCTTGTGGGCAGTAAAAGTGACCCTAGATGTGGGAATCAAAAATTTTGCTGAACTAGACATTTCATATTTTCATTAAGAAGGACAGTTTCCGCTAGACGAAGATTTCCCAGAAATGCACCATTTGGGAGATAGCCATTTTTGGCCCAAAATTTGGAATTTTGGAAAAATGTGAAAAGTGAGAAGTAGCAAAACCCAGAAATTCATAGAAGATGAATGGTGCATCGGAATTGAAATCCGTGAATTGCTGAGTGTTCCTTGTTATATGGACTAACTTCGACTGATAGATAAGTTTTTGTGATTCCTCATAGATTTTCTTCCGCAGGTGGCTAAAGTTGGCATTCTGGACCAAAATGCAACTGTGTAAAATGTGCAGAATTGGGGAGAAAGTTGTCATTTGTGAAGAGATGCAGTTCCCGCACCCGATGTCGGAATGGAGCATGGAGATAGGCATTGAAAAGCTTGTCCAGCAGGAAACAATGATGCATGACCAGAGTTTGAATAAGGTCTACATATATCATAGATATTTAGTGCAGAAGAGTGCCAGCGGCTGTTTTGACAATCGAATTTTGTTGTCAATATGGGCAATTTCTACAATTGCATGATATGGAAGAGGAATTCCATGTTACAATGAGGGATCGAAAATGGAAGAATTCTTTAAACCCCTGTTTGTTATCATACTTATAATTATGAAATTGTCATATGGCATAAAAATGTTAAAAATGTAAGGGATTACATAGATATATATATGCACTAGATGGCACCTTAACAAACATTGCATAGTGTATATGGAAATGCTTGTGCATAAGTGGGATATTGCATATTGGTAGAATAATGAAGTCTGATTATGCAATAAACCACTAATGGAGATTATTGTGGTTGATAATCATCATTGATGTTGGTATTGGTTGTAGGACCAAAGATAACAAAGAGCATGGCTAAATGTGCTGAGGATGTTGTTGCATGACGCCAACAACCTTATACAGAAAGGATGGTGCAACAAATCTATGATCATAAAGTTGACAAAGGGACTGAGCAGCCTTGGTAAGAGGCCAACTAACCAGGTAACATCAAGCGATGTTAATGGTAACCATGCAGGTAATGATTACTGGTGCCAAATCACATTAATGATTGAAAGAGGATTTGGTAAGATCTCTTCAACCATGTTTGAGATATGTTGAGTTAGTTGCATGTGATATTGAATACCGATTGGGACTGCTAACCTACCAAGCTTGGTGAGGTGTGGGTAAGTGAAGGAAATGATCCTTACACCCTATGACTGTTTAGAAATCTCAATGCATTCATATGAATTATATCGTGCCATGTGTATGTTGGTTATGTGCCTAATAACCAAAGCAAGTGAGGACTGGTGGTCCTGATTATGGTAATGCAGAATAGTAAGTACATGAAGAGCCAAATCATGATCGATGGGCTGCTAGAATGCTCTAAGGAAGGACAGAGTTGTATGAATGATATGACTGTGAAATAATGAGTATTTACGATTTATTTAAGTTGCATGTATAGTGTGACTACGTCTTGAAATTCTATTGTGATAATGATGCATATATAGAAATGCATATACACTTCATTGCATTTCGATGTTAAACAGCTGAAGGTGTTTGAATTATTGAGTATTATAATTCTGAGATCACTTCAGTGACTATTATGGCAATGAATGATTATGTGCGTAGATACTCACAACGTGTTTGGCTGATTGGAGTTTCAGTTTTCAGGTAGAAAAGTCTTGCGTATGGCAATGCGGATAAGTCCATAGTAAAGATCGGGATCTACCATGTGCAAAAGCCAAAGGTTATGAGAAGGTTCTCATGGTTGTAAATTTACGCATGAAACGATTCTGAAAATTGTCTGGTTTAAGTTTATGAGAATAGTCTCATAGTTGCAAATCTAATTTCTGTAGGAAAATAGAGTTACAAATTTCAGATTTGAGAATTTGCTTATAATTGCTAATGATTGTTTGACTTATATAGAATTGTGTCAGGAGGACATGCTGTAGGTGGATGTTCAGGTATGGTAGAAAGGGTGAAACCATAATGGGCAGAGTGATACCACTTACAAGAGCCAAACAATATGAGGAGAGACTCATTGCTAAGCAAATCAATTTCTGTAGGAGACAGAATTGTAAATTCATATTGAATTTAATTATTAATGCTATTGATTGGTTATGAAACAATCATATTTGAAGCTTATTGCTAAATGTTGCTAACTGTTTGGCTATTTGATAAGTGCGCCAGGATGACACATTGCAGGAATACCATGTGTGATGGCTTGCAGAAGCCAAACTAGATGGGAAGGATCCCATGCCCTGGAAATGGGTTTCGGATGAAACGCCATTGATAATGTCTCAGCCAAATCGCATGTCAGTAAACCATGAAAGTGAGATGGTAAAGCTATGCCCAGAAGGCATGTGAGACACATATGCAAAATGAATGAGTATTCTGTGACCCTAGACAAGAACATTCATGTTTGAATTATTAGGGTTAATATGCAGAGCATGCTCTATCTTATTTATATCATTGCAGACTGCTTGAGTATGATTAGGGCCTACATGGCGCACATCGGAAAGGGGGTGCACACCTTTTCTGGTGCTTGGTCATGTCAGGGCTTTTCAATATTGACTACACCCTAAGGGAATGGACGCATTCTTGGTGTTTCAATACTTGATAGTGAATGATATGAAATATGATTACGATTTTTGAGCAACAATACTGATGAGTCTACTTATCCTTCTTGTGCTATCAGCTTACACAAATGCAATTTGGTGTTGCATGTAAGAGGCAAAGTGAAGAAAGGGTGCTCAAGAGGACTGTATGGATAGTGGTAACCTTTCTACGCTCACACTAAAGGACACTAGAAGGTATGGATAGGCCCGGGGAGTTGTGTTGCAGAAAATGGGTATCATCCTTGTGTAGTGTGAGTGGGTATTGTGGGGCCATGCTAGCCTGCAGTCAAGTGAGTCACCTATGGATTTCCTGGAGGGAACCACTGGTTTCACAAGAGAAGGAGCCACATAATCATATTATGTTGTTCATATTGCCTGATAAACCCAGTCGATGTACTGGCTTGGCAATGGTTGTTGTATGCCTGATAAACCCAGTCGGCGTACTAGCTTGGCATTGGTTATTTGGGAGTTGTGGCAAAAGGTTGCTGGATGCCTGATAAACCCAGTCAGTGTACTGGCTTGGCATGTTGTTAAATTAATGCCTGACAAACCCAGTCGGTGTACTGGCTTGGCATTGGTTACTTGCATGTTGTGGAGGTATTGGTGAAAAGGTGTTATTTCCTGACAAACCCAGTCGGAGAACTGGCTTGGAAATGGTTATTGTATGCTTGATAAACCCAGTCGGCGTACTGGCTTAGCATACTGATTTTTGAAATGCTTGATAAACCTAGTCGATGTACTGGCTTAGCATACTGATTTTTGGGATGCCTGATAAACCCAGTCGGCGCACTGGCTTGGCATTGCCTATTTGGATGATGTTGTGGAGTAGCATGTGTGCTGGCCAAGCATCCACCCCACAGGTGATCCAAGGCTTGTAAAGCAGAGAAGTAAACCTGTGGAGTAGCGAGGAAACGCACAATACAAATAAGTATTCATTTTCATTTAATTCTTGTTGGAATAATGAAGATTTCAGGTACGAATCTTATTGCAACCAAGCTAATACACTGTTGTTTCTTTGTTGGAAACCTTGGCCATTACAGGAAACAAGGACCTTGAAAGAGCTATAAATGCTTGGTAAAACCAGAGAGTAACTAGATGAGAGCTATAAATGCTTGGTAAAGCTAGAGAGTAACTGGTTGGAACTATAAAATTCTTGGTAAATTCAGAGGGTAGTTGGTGGGAACATTAACCACTTGATGTTGTGGAGCAGCCGGCGTGCTGGCCAAACATTCCCTTAAACAATTGATAAAACCAGTCAGCGTACTGGCCTGGCATTGCCTATTCGAATGGTTGTGGAGTAGCCTACGTGCTGGCCCAACATTCGTTGTTGTATCCACGGGGAAATCCAATGCTTGAAAAGCAAAGAAGGATCCTGTGGGATAAAGTGAAGACATCCTATAAAGATAAGTATTTGGTTATCTTGCAACTCTTGCTTATGAATATACATGTGTATATGATTTAATTATGATTTCTTAAATTCTCATTTGGAGGTAAACCCTATGAAAATACACTAAACATGTGAATTGACTCCATGATTGAGTGTAGGTATTGCTGGAAGCAAGGACTATGAAAGCATCTGGAGGATGCATGGGGACATGTGACCGTCCTAAAGAGAGCTCAGTACGAGCGGTAATGAAAAGATGGTGCTAGTGGAACTGTGTGGGTCCTAGCAGCCAAAGGTTCTGTAAGCAACAATGGGGAAGGGTTCCCTAGTTGAAAGGCATTAGACAGACCTTAGACACTAAAGTGTCATAGCCAATAAAGGGAAAGTCAAGCATTCACATTGAAGTGAAAGAAGCCAAGGAGCATAGAACCACCAATGATGGTGTGGCTCCGGATTGGAACAAGACTAAGAGGGGGAAAACTCTTACTCTTCTCTTTCTTTTGACTGATGCATCTTAGAAACAAAGGATTGTTGAGTGCATGTCATAAATAAAAAACAAATTGTGTTTCATTGCTTGAAATGAATTGTGAAGGCTGAAATAGTTATTTTCTTGTGAAAGGATGAACATGAATGAGTTCATGTGTGTGTGGGAAAGCATGAAATGTGTGGAAGTCTCATGAGTAAAGCATGGACGTTCCGAGTCAATTAGAAAAATAATTGACTAATCCTATTATTATGTTATGCTTGTCCTAACAGGAATTTCCATGATAAGTCTCACAGATAGTTGCCGGGACAATGAGAAAGATGGCATCCATGAAATTCTAGACTTGAAGATCAGCTGGAAGGTGAATAACGGAAAGGGATTGCTTTGGAGCAATGCCCACCTGCAGAGCTGGAAGACCAAAGCTAGCAGGAGCAGTTTGAAGAAACCAAAGGACTTGATCGTGAAAGGTCAAAGTAAAGAGACGAATTGCAGGATAGACCTGCTACCAGTTGTGAATTTTGGACATGTGTAAAGTGGGTATATAATTTGAAATATTGGAACATCGAGGACGGTGTTATTCCAAGGGGATGGGAATGTAACGTCCCCATTATTGACCCCATTACATTCAAATGTAATTGATGTAATATTATTATGAAATCGTGGTGAGGAGCTCAAGGCCAAGGCCCCGCCATCGATTTATTGATGCAAATGCTTTGCATGCTAGCCAGGCACATTGGATTTTCAACATCATGTAATATGGATTTTAATAAAATACCCACAACTAGCTATGCAATGCAGCCAAGAGACGGGGCATGATTTCACAAGGAATTGGGAGGGAAAACATTCAAACCCTTGAGCCCATAGAGTCAAGCCAAGTGTCAATGAGAGAACCCATCAAACCCTCAACTACCCATGTTGACTTTTGTACCCAACCATTGATTTCTTCCAAGAGTTAGTTGAGGTAGTTAATGCCTTGGGAATGGAGAGGTATGGCTGCCCAAATTCGGGTATGGGAAAGCCACCCTTCATGGAAAAACGTTTTTTGTCTCCTTGGGCAAGAAAATAGCCACGAAATTGCTCTCTAAGCCATTATGCAACCATCAGTCTTCCTCCCTCACGCAGCTCTAGCTGCCTGGGCATTTTCCTCCATGGTTTTCTGGGGTTTTCCTTCATCTTTTTATCTGGGAAGGGGCGTTTTTGTATTGATTACCAGTGGGAAAGAAAACAGAACGTTTTTGGGTCTTCCTGGAGGTCGTTTAGGCGATTGGAAAGGATCCTAACCAGTGGAGAGAAATCGGTTTTGCTCCTTGGGGTTGAAATCGAAATGCCACAGTTCGTTTGGGTGAACCACAAGTTGGGAGAGCCAATGTGGACCCTGTTTTGTGAACACCTCTGTTGTAAATGTGTAACACTGTCAATAATCTTTTTGCTGTGAGAAGAAAGAGTATGTTGGGGCATGGGTAATGGGTAATCCATTGTTCTGGCTTGAGCTTGAGAATGAGCATCCATTGTTCCATTGTAGCCTGATAAACCCAGTTGGACTGGCTTGGATGAGATAAAATGGTTAATGGGCTGTGGGTGAGCTAGAATGTTCCCTTTCCCTTCTGAGAATCATGCCCAGCTCGGGGGTGTCCTTCGGACGGACTTAGTATAAGCTGTCGAAGAGCCTATGGCTGGGTGGAACGTTGCAACGACATAGCTAGTTGCTTGGGCAGTTGCAAAAATGAAGATAAGTGTTTTTATGTCTATGTATTTACTTCTGCAATGTTTAATTAATGATTATTTTGATATGTTGGATGAGCATGAAGTGTGTGTGTGGATTAGATTTAAATTCCTATGTGCATAATTGATTTGTTTTACATGTGCACATTCATATATTATTTATATGAATCTAACTAATAGGCTGAGAACTTGTGAAATCCCTGTATTTGGCATCATGTACCCTGCCTTGCATTGGTTGAATGGGTGGGTACGTGACACTTTCACTTTGTGATACGGTCCCGGCAACGGAACCATTTTTTGACACAAACCCAGTCGACAGCGGTTCCTAACACTGTCGACACCCAAGCCACCGTGATCTCTGTGAGCACCGACCTAGATAGGTTTTACCCTATCCAGCAACACCTACGAAGTAGATGAGGTCTCACCCAAGATGTCCAAGGGAGAGTTGACGGAACCATGTTTCCACCAAATGAAGGATGATTTTGTGCATCAACCAATTAACTTATTGTGACATTCAGACATAGATCTAGGTATCCAACTCATGCATTTCAACATAAGTGCAACATCATTCAACAGATATTATCATTGACATAAAATGTGCAACAGATATAACAGGTAAAGCATTAATCGCAGCAAGGAAACATCGCATCATTCATAGATTCATATCGCATAACACATTTACCACAGAGAAACACAAAAGACACAATTATTCTGCTCAAAAGCTGTGTCACATCATATTCATCTCCGCAAAAACCTAGATACAACAAGATATTCAGTCATCAACTCTCAGTCTTCAGCCATGTCAAGATATTCCAACACTTACAATCCTACATCTATTTATAGGCTTGCGTCTTTACATTTACAGTCCACTTACGCAACTGCCTAACTACTTCTTAACAAACTCTACAAAAAAATGAAAACCCACATAAAGAGAGAGAGAAAGAGAAGGGTCGCTCCAAGAAGATGAAAGTAACGGCTATGCACAACTAGAAGTTCATCGCATCACAGTTCTGTACCGTACTAGATGACGTCCTGTAGGCTCTAAACCTGAAGGTTTCTCACATGCGATCAATTGCTTATGAAGGGGAACACCCCTTTCCTTCTGGCTCCTTGAAGTTTTACCATGCCTCGCCATTATTTACTCCTCCCCTCATGCATTCGGTTTTTTATCTGGACACCTCTGTTTCTCCTGCATCAAATGAACTTCCTCTTGTTTTTGAACCCATTACACATCCGCCTCAGAATCCTTCATCATCTTTGACTCCTCAGGATTTTTCCCTTTCTCCCAAAATTAACCACCCGCCCCCCCAAGAAAACTAGAGGATGCAAGAAGCGGGCGTAGTGTATGAAGAAATCAGTGGATGAGATGAAGGTCTCTCTGAATTCTCAAACTCTTTAGGAAAAGATTCTTCATTATATTGAATTTGCGTTAATTGAAAGGTTTCATGCTAGGCATTTTTCAGAGGTTGATCTCAAGAATTGGGTTCATCACACATGGGCTCATTTACTAGGTTATGAACCTTTGGTCCATGCAGGTGCCAAAGGTTATATTGCCTTTGTTTTTGAAAAAATTGAGGATCAACAAGATTTTATGGATGGCGCATGGTTTTGGGGGAGTGTTGCATTGACCCTGTATCGTTGGCATGCAGGCTTCAATCGTACACGAGAGCGTATTCATAAGTTGTATCTTTGGGTCAAATTTCCCTTTTTACCGATCGAATTTTGGGACGAGCACATATTTAAAGCCATATGGGACACTTTGGGAACCTTCCTTAAGGTTGCACACCGAAACTGCCTAGAAAAATACTACTTCAATGGCCTTCTAGATGCCATCCTTCTTGAAGCTGGTGATCATTATTTCATGCAAAACCCTAGATTACAAGAATGTTCCCTATCGATGCACGAATTGTAGATCACATGGTAATCTAAAGATCTCATGTCCTTTACTGAAGTCGGAAGGGAATGTTGAAGGATCATATATGGTAATGAGCCCCTTAGATTTTGGAGATGAATCATTATCCCTAGCTCATAACAAAAAAATAAAAAAGGATGTGGATGCAAAGGAAATTCATCAAGAAGTCTCAAAGGCCAATAAATAATTTGCAAAGGTTATGACTGCTCTTCAATTGAGAATCCAAGAATTAGAAGCCAAGCTTATTGGCAAGCAATCTACTGCCAATCCTCAATAAGGCTCTCTTCCACAAAAGGGTTTGATGGGGGAAGATATTGGGTCAGTATACAAATCGCCTTCCATCCCCGTCATTGACCTTTCTATAATTGAATAATGTTCATCCTTTGCTCCAATTGCAGTTTCGACACATTCTCTGGATGCTCCTTCTTCTTCCAGGAGGTATGTCACCATATCTCTCAAAAAATATCTTGAAGTACAATCTAGTGGTCTCTGACTAATGCAAAATATCCCCTATACAACTAGAGGTCTAAATTCCTTTTTGGAACTCGCCAAGTATGAAGCGGAGAAGGAAATGTCTACTGGTCATCAATAAACAATACAAGGGGCCCTTAGTGTTAGATTTTGAGCATTTGTTCAACATACTCTAGGATATTTACTAAGAGAATAACATGTACAACATATCAAGCATATCAAGCAATCACATAAGGCAATGGACACACAGAGTTTCACTGGGGAAAACCATAAAGGTGAAAAACCCCACAACCTCCTCAGAGATAGAAAGAGCAATGATACAACCCTAGTACAAGAGATAGTCCTCCTAGCAGCTGAACCTCCTTCCTCACTTCTGCACCACTTTCTGATGAGTGTAGAAGTGAATAATGAAGTGATCAAATAGAGTGCCTCCACACTCTATTTATACATGACCTGACTTACCTAATAAACTAGCAGAGCCAACTTGTCTAACTCAGTCTAATAACCCATGGTAATACTAATCAAGTCCGACCCCACACTTGGTGGTCTAATAACCCATTGCATGCAAGTTGCTACACTTGAGACACTTGTCAATACAAATGACGACACTTCCATATAGAGGAATAATACCATCTCTATAGGAGTACAATATACATAGGTGAAATACATTCTGAAGTTACATATACATCAACACTCCCTCTTAACTAGGAAGGTATTTCTCGACACAGATCTTCCAGCACAAGTCTTCTTCTCTGGATCATCATCACTGGATCATCGTCATTGAATCATCATCATTGTCATCTTCACTGCTGCTGCTATCTCAATCAATCTCCAATCTACTCGTCATAGGAAGTTCTACAGAGCCAATCCTTTTTCATACTAGATGTAGGCCCACCACCTGTAGGTATTCATCATCTATAGAGCCAGCCCTTTTTCATGTTGTATGTAGGCCTAGCCTCCATGTTGGTCTTCATCATCTCTGCGAGCAAGCCATCAAGTAGGTACACCTCAGGACTGATTACACTGCCTCTGCAAAACCTACAAGATCTCCCAGGACTGATTACACTGCCTCTGCAGAACCTGCAAGAGCATCTTAGGACTGATTACATGCCTCTACAAAACCTACAAGATCTCCCAGGACTGATTACACTATCTCTGTAGAACCTGCAAGAGCATCTCAAGACTGATTACATGCCTCTACAAAACCTACAAGATCTCCCAGGACTGATTACACTACATGTGGAGAACCTGCAAGAGCATCTTAGGACTAATTACATGCCTCTGCAAAACCTGTGTACCCTATTATCACATCATCGTCTTCAGATCACCTCATAGTCCACGGAGCACAACCCAGATGCACATCACACAACACTTATACCACCGACATGGGAGACCACATCTATCACCATTCGGAGAAGGCTCAACACTTACATTACGACCATGGGAGAACACATCTATCACCATGTCGGAAAGGCTCACTCAACCCTTACATCTCACCATGGGAGAACACATCTATCACCATGTGAGAATGGCCCCATCCCTTACATTTCACCATGGGAGAACACATCTATCACCATTTGAAAATGGCCCAGCCCTTATATTTCAACATACGAGAACACATCTATCACTATCTGAAAATGGCTTTAGCCCTTACATCTCAGCATAGGAGAACACATCTATCACTATTTGAGAATGGCTCCAGCCCTTACATCTCAGCATAGGAGAACACATTTATTACTATCTGAGAATGGATCCAACACTTACATCTCACCATGGGAGAACACATCTATCACCATGTGAGAAGGGCTCATGTGCATTTGTGCCTCCGGACTCATCACTTCCCCTTGGAAGGATTCTCGATCTAAAGTACACCAAGTCTCCCTCTGAAGTACTCAAACTTCACTCTGGCTAGTGGCTTGGTCAACACATTGGCTATCTGCTCATCTGTCGCAACATATAAGAGCTTCACTGCTCCTCTCTGCACCATATCCCTAATATAGTGGAACTTGATCTCAGTGTGCTTCGACTTGTCATGGAACACCGGGTTCTCTGACAACTTCGCACAACTTTGGTTTTCGCAACATATACAAGTAGCACTCAACTGGAGATCAAACAAATCAGACAATAGCTTCCTAATCCATACTGCCTCACAACTAGCCAAACAAGCTGTGACATACTCTGCTTCGACTGTACTCAGTGCCACATAGGACTGCTTCCTGCTAAACCAAGATATCATACCAAATCCCATACTGAAGCAGCACCCCGAAGTGCTCTTTCGATCAATGGCACTGCCTGCCCAATCCGAATCAACATAACCCTCTAGGTTAAACCTTTGATTTGCCTCATACTTGAGCCCATAGTCAACTGTACCCTTCAGGTACCTCAGAATATGATTTGCAGCTATCAGGTGAACATGTCTTGGATCTGTCAGATACTAGCTCAAGGTGTTCACTGCAAAGCAAATGTCTGGTCTCGTATTCGTCAGGTACATCAAGGACCCAATCATTTGACAATACATCGTAGCATCAACCGGCTCAGATGAAGCATCACACAGAAGCTTCAGGTTCGATGCCATAGGTGTGGCCATGGCCTTGTAGTCCATCACCCCGAACCTCTTTAGGATCTCTACTTCATACTTCCCTTGTACAAGGAAGATTCCATCTATACTCTGCCACACCTCCATACTAAGAAAGTAGTGCATCATACCCAAGTCCTTCATCTCGAACTTGGCAAGTAGTGCATCATACCCAGGTCCTTCATCTCGAACTCGGCAGCAATCTTCCTCTTTGTGTCGGCAATCAATCTATCCTCACCTGTTACAAACAGGTCATCCACATACAATAGTAGTATCACTAGATTGCCTTCCTCAACCTTGTAGTAAAGGTTGGAATCTGCTTTACTCTTAGTAAAGCCCAAACTGATTAGGAAGCCATCTATCTTGCCATACCAGGTCCTGGGTGCCTGTTTCAAACCATACAGGGATTTCTTTAGTTTGCACACATGAGTCCCTCCGTCGTGTGTCTCAAACTCGAGTGGCTGCTCCACATACACTTCCTCTTCAACTACACCATTTAAGAAGGCTGTCTTGACATCCATCTGGTGTACTTTCCATTTCATCACTGTAGGGAGAGAAAGTACTGATCTAATGGAAGTGTATCTAGCCATAGGAGCGAAAGTCTCTTCATAATCAATCTCTTCCTTTTGGGAGAAGCCACGAGCTACAAACCTAGCTTTGTATTTCTCTATGCTACCATCTGCAGCATGCTTGATCTTATAGATCCATTTGGAAGTCACCACAGACTTCCCATCTGGTCTTGGGACCACATCCCAAACATCATTCTTTGTGATCGACTGGTATTCCTCGACCATGGCATCCTTCCATTCTTTCTTTTCTGTTGCTTCTTCCTAACTGGAAAGTTCTTTGTTCATGATATCCCAGAGTAAGGAAACATAGCTGGTGTGTGATCTTCTCCTTTTCCTTTCTCTTTGTTCCTCTTCTGGAATGCCAAACCTTTTTGCATCTTGGATGAGCTCTCTAGCCCATGCTGGTTTCCTCTTGTGAGAGACTTTCTCACAGGGTGGATCTACAGGTTGTTGGGGATTTTCCGTTTCACGATCTTCTTCAGGAACTTCATTCATAGTGGTATCTTGTGTTCTGGATATTCTGGGTTCTTCATTATCTTCAACTGGTGTTTTCCTTGATTTGATGTATGTTGAGCTTTCATCAAATGTTACATCCCTACTGATATCAATCTTCTTGAATCCTGGGAAGTAGATTCTGTAAGCCTTCAAGCTTTCACTGTAACCCACGAATATGCCCTTCTTTCCTGAAGGATCTAGCTTTGTCCTCTTTTCTTTTGGGATGTGAGTGTATACTGGACAACCAAATATTCTGAGATGGCTAACTTCTAGTTTCTTACCAGTGAACACTTGTTCTGGTCTTTTGTTGTCAAGTATCTTATGAGGTGTTCTGTTTTGTACATATACAGCTGTCCTTGCTGCTTCAGCCCATAAGTGCATGGGTATATCTTGGCCATGAATCATTGCCCTAGCTACTTCCATGATTGTTCTATTTTTCCTTTCAGCAACCCCATTCGGTTATGGATTGTAAGGAGTAGTCAACTCCCTCTTAATCCCTAAATCATTGCATAGCTTCTTGAAGTCTCCTGAAGTGAATTCTCCGCCATTGTCGGATCTAAAGATCTTGATCTTCATGTTAGTTTGTTTTTCTATCAAGGCTTTGAATTCCTTGAATTTGTCAAACACTTCATCTTTGTTCTTCAAGAAGTAAACCCAAGTCTTCCTAGAGAAATCATCAATGAAGGAGACATAGTATACATACCCACTCAGAGAACTGGATGACATCGGACCGCATACATCAGAGTGGATAGTTTCCAAGATTCGTTTTTCCTTGCTTTCACTGCTTGGAAATGTCTTCTTTATATTCTTCCCCTTTGCACATCCTTTGCAAATGCCATAATGTTTTTTCTGGATTTGAGGAAGACCTTCCACTGCCCGCTCGCAATTGGAAGTGCACTATAGTGCATGTGTGCAAGCCTTTTATGCCAAAGTTCACTTGGCTCTAGTGAGTCATGGACCAAGGCTTGTTCTGGTTGGCCCTTCAATTTGTATAATCCTCCCTCTTGCTCTCTAATCACCATTGCATCATATATAGTCTTACCCTTTGGCCACATTAGGACTTGGCCATCTACGAATGCAACTCTAATGCCTTTTGCATATAATGCAGATATGGAGAGTAGATTCTTCTTGAGACCTGGAACATAAAGTACATCTTTCATCTTCATGGACTTTCCAGAGTCTAGCTTATAGGAGGCTTCACCACTTCGTTTTATTGGATATTGGTAGTCATCCCCAAGTTTCACCTTGTGGGGTGATTCATGTTCAGATAGGTTCATAAAGGATTCCTTGAATCTTGTCATGTGCTTGGAAGCCCCACTATCTATAAGCCAATCATTACTTCCATGAGTAATGGTACCAGTGAGGGTGGAAATTAAAACATACTTTTCATCACTTGAAGAATCTTCACTTTCTTCCCTAGCCCTCTTCCTGGGAGGTTCATCATCCTCTGCAGTATGAGCATGATGTTTTCTTTTGATGTTATTCTTCCTTTTGTGAGATCCATCTTTATTGATTCTGGGACAATCCCTAGCATAGTGTCCCTTTTCATCACATGTAAAGCATCGAGCATTTGATATGTTTCTTTGAGATCTGAAATTGCCCCTTTGATTATGATGGTGATGATTCTCTTTCTTACTGTGGTGATGTCCCTTCTTATCATCATGTCTTTTGGAGTGTGATATGAGAGCTTGGTCTTCATTTCCCATCTTATCTTCTTGAGCTACAATTCGAGCTTCTTCCTGTGAGCATTCTTCCCACAGCCTACTAAATGAGATAAGTTTCTTTCTAGCATAAATTCCTTGGATGAAGGAATCCCATGATGTAGGAAGACCATTAAGAGTGGTCATTACCACTTCTCCATTCTATATATCTTCTCCCACAAATTCAAGTTGTTCTTTTATCTTGGAGACCCTTGAGAAATAAGATTGCATAGTTTCTGCATTCTGGATCTTGATATTTTTCAATTGATTCCTCAAGGTCATCTTCCAATTTATGTTCTTCCCTTCAAATAGCTTGGTCAAAGAATCAAACATCTCCTTAGGTGTCTTCAGAGATGACACATGAGGGATTAGATGATCTTTGATAGAGTCAGCAATGATCCTCTTTGCCTTCACCAAGTACTTTTTATGTAAGGCCTTGGCCTCTTCTTCCTCTAGGATAGGGACCTCTTCACTTATGTAAGTGTCCAACTCATTTTCTTCCAAGATTAACCCAATCATATACTTCCATGCTTAGAAGTTATCAGCCCCTTCAATATTATACTCAAGCTTGGTGTGGTGAGACATCTTTAAAGAGTACTTCAAATGGAAATAGAAAAGATTTAGGTCTTACCACTTGATTTGCTGAAAATTGGATCTGGTGCCGGATTAGGGTTTGTCAGAGAAACCCTAAAAATTCAAACTTTGAATTTCAAACTTCTGAAATGATAGAAAGATGTGCCTTGATGAGTTGATCAGCCTGGTATACTCAGAATTTGCAAACTTCAAAGTTTCACCCTTCATAAATGCCTTTTAGTCTTCCCGGATTCACTAGGGAGGATCCTGAATTAGGGTTTGAGTTTCCCGGACCTTCACCCAACCAAAAAGTTCGATCCAAAGCTCTGAACCTCTATTTTGTCAAGGAGCTTCCATCTATGGTCTCATAATTTAGAAATTCCTATTTTTGTGGAAACTCTAATTTTTAGGGCCAAAAATGAAAGTGCCCATAATTGAATTCTGATTAGACAGAAAGATGCACCTTGCTGATTAGATTCAATCTACCTTACTTCCTTTCCAAAATATGTGGATAGAATCCCAATAAACAAGAAACCCTAGCTTCCGCATCTGCATAGTGTCTTCTTCTCAGGTTAGCTCTGATACCATGTTAGATTTTGAGCATTTATTCAACATACTCTAGGATCTTTACTGAGAGAATAACATGTACATCATATCAATCATTTCAAGCATATCAAGCAATCACATAAGACAATGGACACACAGAGTTTCACTGGGGAAAACCATAAAGGTGAAAAAACCCACAACTTCCTCATAGATAGAAAGAGCAATGATACAACCCAAGTACAAGAGATTGTCCTCCTAGCAGCTGAACCTACTTCCTCACTTGTGCGCCACTTTCTGATGAGTGTAGCAGTGAATAATGAAGTGATCAAATATAGTGCCTCCCACACTCTATTTATACATGACCTGACTTGCCTAATAAACTAGCAAGGTCGAGTTGTCTAACTCAGTCTAATAACCCATGGTAATACTAATCAGGGCCGACCCCACACTTGGTGGTCTAATAACCCATCACATGCAAGTTGCGACACTTGTCAATACAAATGACGACACTTCCGTATAGAGGAATAATACCATCTCTATAGGAGTACAATATACATAGTTGAAATACATTCCAAAGTTACATATACATCAACACTTAGCAGAGAAACCCATGCTCAGGTTAATCAGTGAAGGTGCTTTCTTACAATGTCAAAGGGTTGGGTATCCCCTATAAACAAAGATCCCTTAGTCTATTGATTAAGTTAAACACTCCTTCAGTTTTGTACATTCAAGAGATGATGTGTTATGTGTAGGTGGCTTCAAAGATTTTGCATAAGAGACTTCCAGAGTGGTATTTCCATACTGTTGATTCAGTGGAGAATTTGGGAGGAATTGCTATGGGTTGAACGAATGAGTACCTAACCCTCCAATCTTTGGTAAGGTCTTCCCACTATATTCTTGCTTCTGTTTTAACTAAACCTTTGAATATATTTTGTTAATATTTTAAATCTTTATGCCCCTTCTCATGAGCAAAAATATTTCTAGGAGGGTTTATTTTCTAGTGATATCCTTTCCCAACCTAATCTCATCCTAGGGGGGGGATATGAACCTAACTCTTTACAACAGTGAACTATAGGGCCCTAAATCAAGGACATATAAATCCTCTAGCTTACTTCTTTATCCATCATTTTGATATCCTTTTCCTTGTTGATATAGAGCCTGACCCTACTCAACTTACCTGGTCAAATAAGTGTACTAGGTGTGAAACAATTTCCAAACGTGTGGATAGGTTATTTCTAAGTGAAAATATCCTGTTAAACCTTGGCTAGTACAAATCAAATATCCTTAAATTTGGCCATTCTAACCATATCCCTATCCTCTTTGAACTTGATTATCTCTTGAACAAGCCTCCCTCCCCTTTCAAATTCAATCCTCATTGGCTTCTATATGAGGATTTTAGGGCTATTGTTCAAGCTAACTGGATTATTTTCGATCTTGGCTCATCTTATTATGCGATGGAACATTTTCAAAAGAATCTGAATGTTATTAAACCATTGATCAAATATTGGGTCAATAAAACTTTTGGAGACTTAGATCAGTCACTAGTCTTTCTTGAATCAAATATTGTTGAGAAATTGGTCTCTCTTACAGAAGAGATTTTCTCCGAAGCTGGTAAATTGGAATTCGACTCACTCGAATCAAAGAAGGCTAGAATTCTAGCCTGGAATGAAGCAAAGTGGCGTATGAAGATCATGGCACTTTGGATTTCAGAAGGGTATAAAAATACAACTTGCTTCCACTAGTATTCCAAAGGAAGGAAAACCCTAAACACCATTTAGAAGGTTCAGAATGAGGAGGGTTAGGAATGTTTAGATTTTAAGTCAATTGCTGGAATAGCGAAGTCCCACTATCAAAATATTTACACTAAGTCTCCTAGAGAAAATATCAGGGATATTTTCGCTTCAACATCTTTCTTTGATCTATGGGTGGATGATGATATCAGTGTCTCTATTGTTGGATTACATAACTGTCTTGAGGTTTTCTATAAAGACCCAGGTACTTCGCAGTTCTACGAACCAACAAAACCCCTTTTCACCGGCCCTTTCAGCAACAATATGTGAACAGATTGAGGTCTCACCCGAGGCGAAGTTATGGGGGAGCTGCGGAATCAGGTTTTCACAACCAATTGATGAGTGCGTAAATAGATATTATTAATAGCGCATTGCAGGACTCATGCTGCAAACTGAGGACTGGGTGAAGCTTAACCCCTTCATGATCAACACTTAATCTATCGCGCATCCAAGGAATGTGTGATGTCGAGTGGTCTTTCGATAATAGGATAGGGAAACTGATAACTATGCTTCCTTTTCGGTCTTAACCAACTTCGGTGACTTTTACTTAGTATTCCCTATCGATTCATCAATTGCCTTAGGTTATTAATCTTATGACTTATGCAATATGACAACACACATTATACTGCGCACTTCCAGTGCTGCGCTGCAAGTGAATCGCACGACATGAACTCAACTTACTTAAGTATTATCCCAATCTACTTATGCATTCTTTCTGCCTTAGAAATATTCATGCATCTAACATTCATCCACATATGCGATACTTAACATATTATTCCCATATTCACTCTTTATGGCGAATACATATAAAAGTAAGAACATATAGACTGATAAATGAGATCTTAAGGATTCATTGTAAGCAAATATACAGATTCAAGCACATAAACAATCACACAACACATAATTTAACGTGGTTCACCCCCAAGATTGGAGCTATGTCCAAAGGAACTGTTGTTATATTATCTTGGGAAGGGTGCAATAGTTCTAGTCTGCACAATCAGCTACAGACTCTCTTCTCCCTTGATAGGCCTCTGCGCACACAGCTTGCAGAGCCTTTACAATGGCATTCAACACTTAGAAGATTTTACAATGAAGATTGCTCAACTATCATAGATTATTCAACCCTTTCCCTTACAAAATGTGCCTCTTTTATATATCATGCCCGTGTCTTTATAATGCATGGGAAAAAACCCTAAGGTTTCCCAAAACTGTTGAAGTTTTCCCCTAACAGGACGGTTAGGCTCCGATAGCGACTCCTCTGTCGTGGCCCTCCTCTGCGCGTGGTCACATCGCTTTCAACTTACCCTATTGACTGCATGCCGACTATTGATTTCACCCAATCATTCCTTCTCTAACAGTCTTATGCGGCCGCTTCACGTCATGCTTCCTTTGCTCGTGTGACCAGTCGCTTTCCTTCCACGATACTCCTTACCCACTTGCTTGGTAATCATGGAATATATTAACCAAAAATAGATCACTGATGATCTTACCGGAATATGTACCATTTTCCTTCCAACATTTTTCCTTGCTAGATCCCCATGGATCAGGCTCTTCATAGCGTTGTGTCTTCGCAGCACTGGCTTCCTTGCTTTGTCAATGTTGCGTTGCGCTTAGCTTTGCAGCTCCTGGAACTGTCTTTTCCAAAAAGTCTTCAACTGAACTGCGCTCAACTTCGCAGTGCCAAAACTGTTTTTCCAAAATTTCCTTACTTGGGCCAGGCCCAACAAGCCCCTACAACTTACATGTGGCTCGTCCCCAAGCCACTTTCAACTTCTGGTTCTCCTAGTTGCTCGTCCTCCTACGGAGCCAACTTAGAAGTGAACTCTTGATATGTTGCACTCAACTTTACAACCGTTTCCTTGGTATCCTTCTCAATTTCTCGGATGGTTTCTAACACATTAGGTGTTATATCATCCTCAACTTGTTCTTGCACTGAATATTGTCCTTCGCGAAGCTCCCTCAACTTTTCCTCAATTTTTTGTGTTAATCCATGGGATTCCTCTTGCAGGGGCTGCGATTTATCTCCGACATCAGTCTCCCTATCTCTCAACACTTGCACTTGTTTTTTCAATTCTCTGACTTTCGGATATCTTTTTAGTCTATCTCTTGGCTACAGTTCCTTCACCTCCACGTCCAAGGCCTCTAATGCGGCCTGCTTTTCCTTCAAAGTGTTCTTGAGTTCCAGCAACTCTGGGTCTTCTTCCAGCGCAGTAAACGTTCTTGTCACCTCATCTAGCAAAGTTTGGCACTTAGGGACTTCACTGGCTATACTCTCTGTTGTAGCTTTCACTTCCTTTGCTCTGATCTATTGCTGATCAGGTGGTGTCTTTGGCTAATTCTACGCTTCCAAGGCAACAATCTTCGCTTGGTAACTAGTCTCCATATCTTTCATCTCCACCTTAAGATCGCTCACCACTGAGTTGATCTTAAGGATAGTATCTGTAGGCTCTGGCTGCTCATCGATTCTGGTATCTTCGCAACTATCGAAGTGACTGTATGCTCCAATCTCATTCGTCGGTCATGCTCATCTTGAAGTTGAACGACCATTATAGATTCAAAATATTATAGGAATTTTACTACACTCTTAAAACGCCTTTCTCAACTAAAATCATTTTAATATATAAACTCAAATTGTTCAGGTACTTACCTCTGAAACCTTTGAAAAACTCTGCTTCTGCTGTGTTGTAGGACTTCAGCATGTCCACAGCAAAATCTGTCAGGAAGCCTTCTAGTATGTTGTCAACCCAAAAGTTGGCTTCTCTCAAAAGTGGAATATCTATTGCTTTGAGCCTCGCAATGAGCTCTGGGGTCCACTCGGTAGGTACTTCTGGTTGGAAATAGTTCTTTCACTCTACGGGCCTCGATAACCACTCATGCAACTCGTTTTCGAAGGATGCCCAAAAAATTTTGTGAATATATTTCCACAGGTATTTGTTCAACCAAGCTACGTCAGAAAGATGTGGATGTCTATTTTCTTCCTTGCAAAGTCTGTTTCTGTCTTGTCACACTAGGCCCAAATCTCTTTCTTGTCTGGGTGCCAATTTTCTATAATCAACGAAAACTTTTCTTCCAAGCACATCACTATTTCAAGTGCAACACATCATCACTGATTCTTAGTGCAACAATGAAATCATTTGTTGGCATACATAACTGTCTAAAGGTTTTCTATAAATACCCAAGTATTTCGCGGTTCTACGAACCAACAAAACCCCTTTTCACCAGCCCTTTCAGCAACAATATGCAAACAGATTGAGGTCTCACCTGAGGCGAAGTTATGGGGGAGCTATAGAATCAGGTTTCCACAACCAAGTGATGAGTGTGTAAATAGATCTGATGAACAACGCACTATGGGACTTGCACTGCAAACTTAGGACTGTGCGAAGCTTAACCCTTTTGCGGTCAACACTTAATCTATCACGCATCCAAGGACTACGCGATGTCGGGTGGTCTTTCGATAACAAGACAACACAACTAATAACTACGCTTTCGGTTCGGACTTAACCAAGTTCGGTGACTTTTACTTAGGATTCCCTATCCATTCATCAATTTCCTTAGGTTATTAATCTTATGACTTATGCAATATGACAACACACATTATATTGTGCACTTCCGGTGCTGCACTTCAAGTGAACCACACAACGCAAACTCCACTTACTTAAGTATTATTCCAATCTACTTATGCATTCATTCTTCCTTAGAAAGATCTATGCATCTAACATTCATCCTCATATGCGATACTTAACATATTATTCCCATCTTCCCTCATTATGGCGAATACATATAAAAGTAAGAACATATAGACTGATAAATGAGATCTTAAGCATTCAATGTAAGCAAATATACAGATTCAATAAACAGTCACACAACATAGAAGTTAACGCGGTTCACCCCCAGGATGGGAGCTACATCCACAAGAACTATTGTTATATTATCTTGGGAAGGGTACAACAGTTCCTGTCTGCGCACTCAGCTACAGACTCTCTTCTCTCTCGATAGGCCTTTGCACACACAGCTTGCAGAGCCTTTATAATGGAATTCAACACTTAGAATATTTTATAATGAATATTGCTCAACTATCAGATATTATTCAACCCTTTCCCTTACAAAATGTGCCTCTTTTATAGATCATGCCCGTAGGTCATGTCTTTACAATGCATAGGAAAAAACCCTAATATTTCCCAAAACTGTTGCGGTTTTCCCCTAACCGGACTATTAGGCACCGATAGCGACTCCTTCGTCATGGCCCTCCTTTGCGCATGGTCATGTCTCTTTCATCCTTCCCTGTCGACCGCATGCCGACTGTCGCTTTCACCTAGCTGTTCCTTCTCTAACTGCCTTATGCTGCGAGTTCACATCATGCTTCCTTTGCTCGTGTGAGTAGTTGCTTTCCTTCTGCAATACTCCTTACCCACCTACTTGGTAATCATGGAATATATTAACCAAAATTAGAGCACCAATGGTCTTACCGGAATATGCACCATTTTCCTTCTGTTACAGCGTAATTGTCCACCTTGTGAGCATTAGCACTCTTTGGCCTGCAGGATCCATTTTATTGACTCATATCCACTTTATATCCTTTAGACACCATTTTTCATATTTTTGTCCTCTACCCGCTAGCTGCATCACTATAGTGGGCGTGCTCGCTAGCTGCATAACTATAGCCCGCGGGTAGCATGTAAAATGGTAGAAATCACTAGTTAATTACTTTTTACTCCCAAGAAGCGGCCTTCGGGTGACCTTTGGCCCTTCATTTTCCCAGTAATGCCTTGTTGTGTCCTTTCACTTACCTTTGGGAGGACTATATATTGAGCACATATGGCATATGGAAGGGGGAGAAGAGAAGAGCAAGAGAACTCTAGTGGATTTTTGCCTCATATTGAGTCTACACTGATTGATCCTTGTAGTTGTGAACCCTTTATGTTCACCTTCCAAACTCCTATCATAGTTTGAGCTTGCCACTCCATGGAAGATTGAAGTGGTGGAGGCACAAGTGGATTGATCCGGGTCTTGGTTCATATTGGTTTCCGACAAGAGGTCGTATCTCATTGTACTTCTTCGTGTTTATTAATAGAGATACTCATATTCCCGTCCATTAATGTTGTGAATGTCATTTATATTACATTGGGTTGCATTTACTTATAATATCATGGACCATTGCTATTGATGATGCTAATGTCATTTATATATTATATGCGCTTGTTGTATGTTGGTTGTCAAGACTAATTTGTAGGTTCAAGTGCACGGATTGGAAGCTCCAACGGGGATCTACATCAAACGTTTGGATCGAGGGTGGTTATATTCTTCTTTATCTTAGCATTGTCACTTATATAGCATAGCATTGAGGATTGAGTATATTTCTAGTAGTCAACTGTCTGTCGTGGTCTACCCCAAGCCATAGGGAGTTTTCTCCAACATAGAAATGGTGACTCCGCTGGGGAGAACATCCATTTTTGGGGATTTTTAGGAATTAGTCCTTATTTAGAGTTGTTGTTTGTCGAAGCTCTGTGTCACTGATTGGTTGTTGAGGTACACTGTAGAAAACTGATTTTTTCTGAGCCTTTGGACTCTTTATTTTCCCATTTGCTTTTCCCTACCCGTGGGTGAGGTTCACTCTGCCCGCGTCTACCCTCCTCTGTTTACACTACGGCCCACGGGTATTCCTTCGACAGTAGCGTACAACTCCGAGGGTGACTTGTTTATGGCCTTTGGTTGTTGCTGGGTTGGCTTTGGATGATCCTAAGTCTTTGTTGGCTTGATTGTTGATTGTTCCATGCCTTGTTCATGACCGGAACTCTTCTTTTCTCTTGGTTGGGCCTTGTTGGTTTTTTACCCATCTTTGGATTTAGCCTTGTTGGTTTTTTCCTATCTAGCTCATTCTATTGGTTGAGTCTTACTATTTAGGATCTGCTGGGTTGTCTCAGTGATCTCCTTGGCATTTTAGTAACTAAGTAGTAGGATTTTGCTTGCATTTTTCATTTCATACATTGAAAAATACAAAAAAAAGTTTTGCATTTTCCTTTTTTGTTTATAAGTGAAAATACAAAAAAAATTTGCTTTTATGTACTGCATTTTGCATTGAGTGCCTGCTGTTTTCATTTAGGATATGCTTGTGCATTGAAAATATAAAAGAAGTTGCATTTTTATTTCGAAACCGTTGGATTGATTTTGCATGTTAGTGGCATTGTTTTTATTGGATAGATGAGTCTAGAGTTGGACAATTTTGCATACTATTGAGTCATATACATCACTAGTTTCACGACCATATCCTTTGAGTAATCACAACCATTAAAATTAACACTTAATCTTAAAATTGATTAGACCGATTTTATTTATAGGGTACACCAACTAGCTTAGGTTTAGAGTCTTGGAATAGATCATTGTGAGTTAACAATCCAAGACTATTGAACCAACATTATGTGTCTGACCAGGGAGTGGTGAAATCCATTGTATACATCAGTGTTCCCAAGAAACTCTACTCAGACCAGAGACAAGCACGAGGTCACGGGAGGATGGTTCAGGAGATATCCCTCTAATATTGGCTGAACATGGGAGATATATCCAGGATTTGTTTGTATCTAGGGACTCTTCAGGGATTTGACCCTCTTGAAGTTTCAGGCTTAGCTACCCTGCCCATATGACGGATCCCACCTGCGACTGGCCCCTTGAGCATGGGTTATATCGTGATGTCCTTAGTTGCTTTACCTAGGTATTGCATAGGGTATTCGTAGTGGTTATGCTGCGGGTGTCCTGAGTCAGATAGGGGTTGGATAGTACAGTTGTTGTTGTATAGGGACTTGACCCTGTGCATGCAGTGAAGTTTGGGGGCCTCTATAACTGATTTTGTTACCTATGGCTACAGTTTGGGAGTCTCAAGCCTCTCCTAGGCAAGACATACCGGCTCTAGTGTCGGGAGCTCATTTAGCCACTCTGTTTGTCTACTTTTGGCTGTAGTTTCTCTAGGTGTGTTCTTTTGATTTACTGTTTTTTATCAATAGACGGTCATTGGGGGATGTTGTGATTTTATATTCTCCCCAGAGATATCGTGGCACAGAGTCCTACTCTCTGCCGGTCCCGTTGGTTGGCTGGTTTAAAACCAGCCGAGCTTTCACGCCGTGTTGCTAAGGGACGCCGACGGGCTCCCTCCGAGTCTTCGTATTCTTACGAGACATACGTCTTAGACGTCATGGCAGCTGCACACTTTGACACGAGAGAAATCCCTACGACTCCATTGGGTAGAGTCGAGCACACTTTAGACCCCCCTACTCCTCGTGAGGTGTGAGGGGGTGATCCACACGAGACCCAACTTAGTTTGTTTGGTCCGAATCCACCCGAGACTCAACCTAGTTTGTTTGGTCTAGATCCATCCGAAGACAACCCGTTCAATCTTTCATATCCACATAATTATTTATATGGGATGCCAAAGTTACATTATGACATAGGTCCTACAATCAACCCTACCGCATTCTCATATGGTATGCCTAATTACAACATAGTTGATCCTTCCACTATGTTTGGTATCTATGCTGGCACTAGTCATGGTGTTAGCAACGCTGCACCCACCAGGGGAAATACCCTCTCCAGGGGCACCATGTTGTCCACGCACACACATAGTATGGGGACTGGTCACGTTCCTCCTAACAATGCTAATGTTGGAATATGGCCGCCTCCTAGGTCTACCCAACCTAATAGGAACATTGTTCGCAATCTGACTCGCCATCCACCACCTAATACACATGTCGCTACTCGTCAACCTAGGACCACTTTCGCGAATGTTAACAACCCTCCCAACCACGGGGGTTGGACATATACCGCATACTTTTATGTCTGCCACCACTACTAGTAACGCTATTGTAGGAGGTGGGCATATACCTCATTCTTAGGGTCACAACGCCACCATTCCTGCTACTAGTAACACCAATGTTGGGGCTGGGAATACATCTCACACTTATGGCCACCACATGACTGCTCACACTAATCCTAATGCTTATGCTAGGGGTGGGAACATACCTCACCATTATGGTCATTACAACACGGTTCCCGCTACAAATAATACATATATGCCCCATACTTATGGTGGCAACCCTTACTACAACACAGTCAGTGCTGGCCATTAGCACAACCCACCTCAATATGGTGCCCAAAACACTTATATACCTGCGTACTCTCACATGGGTCAAGTCGGAGGAGGTTATCAACCTTATGACCATGGTCAAGCTTATGGTCCACAGTTTAATACTCATGGTCAAGCTTTTGATCCTTCTTATAATACGGTCCCATACAACCAACCTTTTATGGGGGCTTATAATCAAGCTTTCCAGTCGCAACTCCCTTTCCTTGCATGTTTGAATCTTCTGAATCTTTTGAATCTCACGAATGATCTGGTGTGTCACGACCCTAATTGGCCTCCGATCCCTACCAAGCTCCCTTCGGACATCCCGAAATTTGAAGAGAAAGGTGGTGAGGATCCGGGTGAGCATGTCACAACGTTTCACCTTTGGTGTTCTTCCAACTCATTGAACCATGATTCTGTTAGACTACGACTATTTCAACGCACCCTCACGGGGGCAGCTACGAAGTGGTATGTCGAGTTTCCTAGGAACACTTATAGGGGATTCAATGAGATCGATTTGGTTTTCTTGGATCATTTTCAGCTGCCAGTTTGTTACGATACTGGTACATAGCTTTTGTCCACCTTCCGTTAGAATAAAGCCACACACATTTCTGACCACGTTCAAGAGTGGCATCGATGGAAGCGATTAGTGAAAGTCAACATTCCTCCAGAATTTCTGTTGGAATGGTTCCTCAAGTCTCTACTCACATATATTGCTAAGGATGTTTCGATGTCCAGTATTATGATTGAGGAACAAGCCATCTTAAAAGTCCAGCAGTTAGATTTACTATAATCTCAGTCTGGCATTTTATATGACATTATTCCTGTCATACCATGAACATGACAAGAGCCCAAGTCAGTTCCTGGACCACATGCCGACGGCATTATGGGATCCGCAAGCACTCGCCCTGTAGATTTGGTGGCTAATCAAATGCAAAATTTGTCGCTAAACCAGTCTACTCCCGGATAGGTTCACACCTTGTCCACTTCCACCCCATCGTCCAATGTACACACTGTGCAAACGACAAACCCATCGGGTAACCAGCAACCTAGTGGTAAGAAAAAGGGGAGAAATAACCTAAGGGTGGAAACAATGGGAACAATAATAGCAATCGCAATACCTCTCATAAAGAGATTGCCAACCCTCCTCGACAAGGAGGAAATGCTGGTGGGGACCGTAAACCTAGGCGTAAGGTGAAATTTCCCTGTAAACTCTGTGGGGAAGATCATCTTACTCACTTGTGTCCTCGAATCGAAGAAGCATCGAAGCATTTGGCACAGAGCCCAGCTGTGTTGAAAGATCCCCTTCCTCATCAACAAAACATGTCTTCGTATGCTCCCGCCACTGGTCATGGACCTACTAAGACTGCATCATCTTCTTCCAATACTAGTGGTTATGGATGAGTGAATATGGTTCAATCAGAGGTTATTGTTTCTACTCATCAACGCGATTATGGTGCACCACAACCTAATATGTGGAGTGAGCCTCCCCCTCCTCCTGATAATTCCTTGCATATCGAAAAGCCCTCTATTGTGCCGCAGATACCGAAAGGTGTTCTTAAGTGCTCTACGCATAATCCCAATGCCTGAGCCGCCTAGAACTACTCCATTGTAGAGGATTTGGGCCAAACTCCGTGTGCCATGTCGGCTCTTGAAGTTTTACAGGCATGTCCTTCTCAACGGCATGCCCTTTTGTGTGCGTTAGGAGCTCAGGATGGGGGAAACCCCAACATTATCAAGTTCGACACTACTAATATACAACCTCGCTTACCTTACCATGTGGCTTTTCAAATCCATGTGGAGTGCCTTAAAAATTTCGTCAAAAGAACGGTGGTTGACGAAGGTGCTTCAGCATCAGTGATGTCGTTAGCTTGTTGGAAAGCTCTTGGCTCTCCTCCTCTACTCACGTCTAGGACCATGCTCACTGCATTCGATGGTCGGTCTTTTAAGCCACACGGGATTATTCCTTCCCTTGTTGTCCGCTTGGGGGGTAAGCCTGTGCCTATTGAATTCGAAGTGGTTGATGCACCCATCGACTACAACCTTTTACTGGGTCAAAATTGGATGTACGCTATGAAAGATGTAGCATCTACTATGTTCAGGATCATTTGCTTTCCACGCGAAGGTAGGATTGTGACCATTGATCAACTGGATTTCATTAATCCTCCTCCTGAATCATCCATGGGATCAGTAATCCCACAAGTTACAGATTCTCAGCCGGCAACTGGGAACATGGGTGTTGGTATGTACCCTTCATTGATGGGATCTTATGATTTCCCCGCACCTGTGAATTTTATTGGAAACATTTCTGACAATGCATCTCCTCTTTTGCATAACGTACCTTTCCGAACTTAATATTTTGATGATCCGTGGACTTTACCATCCATGACTTCTACGTCTGGAGACATTGCGCATGTCAGCATGTCCGTGCCACTGTCTGTCGTTGAGCTTGCTTATCAGGATATTCAACAAGCCACTGCAGAACCGGAGCTCACCTCTCCTCTGATAGTTGAGGAAAATCCCGTTACGCTGCCAGATCGGGTAGCCAACTCGTCTTGTTTGAACAATTGCCTTGATGATACTTTTCCCTCAGATGAAGCTATTATGGAGGCCATGTGTGGTAGTGAGAGGCCTTGGGAGGATATGCATCATCACTCTTATTTCCTTCCCTGCCTCGATCCCGCCGAGCAAGAAGAGTTTAGGACGACTCTTGCAAAGATGGTTGGTCACCCTATGGCTCTTTTGGGTTCACATGAGATTTATGCGGAGGGGAACATGGCTAATATTTCCCTGACTCAACCAATCAACATCTCCCGTACTCTCGGAAAGATTGAAAACGTTTACATTGGTGATGATTGTTCTCCTAAAGAAGTTTCCTTTTGCACCGATTTGTTTACCGAACTTCGGGAAGCTTTCACTTGGTCATACGAGGAGATGCCAGGAATAGACTCTAGTATTGTCGAGCATCAGATTAAAATGTGTCCTTGTGCTAAACCTGTTCGACAACGTCTTTTAGCTGTTAACCCTAGGAAGGCAGTCGCCATCAAGGCAAAGGTGGAAAAACTACTCAAAGTTGGTTTTATCTACCCTGTTCCCCTTACCAAATGGGTTTCAAACCCCGTTCATGTGGATAAGAAGCAGGGAACGATCCGTGTATGCACTGATTTTAGAGACCTAAATCATGCATGTCCGAAAGACAACTTCCCCACAGCATTCATTGATCAAATTTTGGATGCTTGTGCGAGAGGTAATATTTTTTCATTCATGGACGGCTTTTCGGGGTATAACTAGAATCAAGTCAAACCTGAGGACCAACATAAGACTGCTTTCATTTGTCCTTGGGGTATGTTTGCATATCGACAAATTCCCTTTGGCCTTAAAAATGTCGGAGCTATGTTTCAGCGTGCCATGACCTATGCCTTTCATGATCTGAAAAGTATTATGGAGGTTTTCTTAGATGATCTCGTCGGCCATTCTCGCAAGAGGATGGACCACCCCACACACCTTCGTTGGATTCTCAAACGTTGTATATGCTACAAGATCCGATTGAATCCCAATAAATGCATTTTTTGTGGTGAGGTCAGGTCGCCTTCTAGGATTTATAGTTTCAAAAGAGGGTATTAGAGTCGATCCTCTCAATGTTGAGGCAATACTTCATTTGCCTCCTCCATGCAACTTGTTTCAACTTCAGAGCCTCCAAGGGAGAGCTACTTTTCTACATCGTTTTGTAGTCAATTATGCTAATCTTACCAAATATTTTGCGCGCCTATTGAGGAAAGACACACCGTTTATCTGGGATGAGTGAGCCCAGCAGTCTTTCGATGCCCTTAAGAAAGCTTTGGTATCAGACCCTGTGCTTAGTCCACCCGAATTCGCACGAGATTTCATACTTTATGTGGCTACATCTCAAGAGACGATTGGCATGGTCTTAGTTCAGGTTGGAAATTCACTCGTTGAGCATGTCATCTATTACCTCAGTCGAAATCTAGTAGACACTGAACTGAGATATACTCACATGGAAAAGCTGGCACTTGCGACTGTCCATGCAGTCCGGTGGTTACGACACTATATTTTGCTTCGAACAACCACAGTTGTAGCACACATCAATCCGTTTCAGTTCGTGCTGTCATGACTCCTTATAGGGGGAAAGTATAATAAATGGATTGTGATCCTTCAAGAGTTCGATCTCGATTTTGCTTTGGCAAAGTCGGTGAAGTCGTTGGTGTTTGCTGAGCTTATGTCAAACCTTCCAAGACTTGATGAGGATGTCCTCCATGAAGATTCCTTTGTGGATGAACACTTGTTTCTTATCTCTTCAAAGGACCCTTGGTATGGGGATGTCATCATATATCTCCAAACTTTGAAGTTTCCTTCACATTATTCACGAGATGAGCGACGACATGTGAAAAATCACGCTAAAGATTATACTATCATCGGTGATACCTTGTATCGCCGAGGAAAAGATTCTATTCTCCATCGTTGCTTGACTCACGAAGAAGTGGAGTGGGTGCTTAATGATTTCCATGCTGGGGCATGTGGTGGTCACTTATCCGGGCTTGCTACAGCCCAACGTATTATGTGAGTTGGTTACTTTTGGCCTTCAATCTTTAAAGATTGTATTAACGATGTGAAGAGATGTCACCCCTACCAGGTGTTTTCTCGAAATATACACTCGCATCCGGCGACCCTTCATCCGGTCGTCACCGTCGATCCTTCACCAAGTGGGGGGTGGATTTCATAGATTGCAAACCAGTTTTGGTTGGGGGGCATCACCATATTATAGTGGTTGTGGACTACTTTTCCAAATGGGCTGAGGACATGCCTACAGTAAAAGACGATGGTGCTACAGTAGCCCATTTCGTGTTCAATCAGATCATTACTCGGTTCAGTATTCCGAAAGAGATTGTCACTGACCATGGCAGTCACTTTCAAAACAAAATGATGGAGGATTTGTCTCTCAAGCTTAGGTTTCCTCAAGAACACTCATCTTCTTACTATCCCCAAGGGAATGGTCAAGTTGAAGCTGTCAATAAGTCTTTGAAGACCATTCTCCAACGTACCATCCAACAAAGCAAGAACAACTAGCTCATCATGTTATATCCTGCTTTGTGGGAATATTAAACTGCAGTCAAGACTGCCACTGGGTTCTCACTGTTTCAGTTGTTGCATGGTGTGCAGTCGATTTTACCGATTGAATGCAAAATCTCTTCGCTTAAATTGGCCATAGAGCTCCTCCCTGACACGACAGGTATTGGGAAATGTTTAATCCACGAGCATCGTCAAGATGCCGCCGTGGCTATAGATGCCAATAAAATTAATGTCAAGGCCCAGTATGATAGGTCTGTCCATCCCCAAAAATATGCTGAAGGTGACTTGGTCCTCTTATATGAACAAGATAAGGAACCACTACGGGTAGGAAAGTTTAACCCCATGTGGCATGATCCTTACATTTTGAGGCATGTCCTGGAGAAAGGAGCCTATGAATTAGAGGATTATGAGGGGGATGTCTTGAAGGAGCCTAGGAATGGGCTCTACCTCAAGTGGTATTATGCTTGAACTTCTAGTTCGAGCTAATACTTTTGTATACTATTGTATAGTTATTTCTGTACATAGTTTAGCTTTCCTTTGGTTTTCAGGTCTATTGATTAGCTTCCATTTGATTGACAGATGTGAGCAGAGTTTCCTATGTTCTTAGGTTTCATGGATGGTGCTAGCCGACATACGTAGAGGCTTGCTCCTGCTGCTTTGGTTATTTATTCACCAGACCATTTAAATGTGTCTTCAAGGGGTGCTTGCCTCGGTCCTACATCTAACAATATGGTTGAGTATAGTGCCATGATTGAGCTACTTCACGATGCCATTTTACATGGCATCCAGTCTTTAGAAGTCCGCCTGGATTCACAACTAGTTGTGTCTCAGTTGAACGGCCAGTACTGTGTGAGGGATCCTACACTACTACGGAAATTCCTAAGGCTAAGACTCTTGGAATGAAATTTTGTTTCAATTACATATATTCATATTCCGAGAAGTGTTAATCATATATATGATGCATGCGCTAACTATGTATTAGATTGGCATTTGTCACATTCACAACGAAGCACACAAATAAAAGATACATTTGTACATTTGTACATTTGTACATACACACATATAGTAGAACCGGAGAACCAAATTTTTTTATAAATAATATGTCCAAAATGGTAGTGTCATAATACAAAATTGGAGCCCGTAGCTCTCAAAAATATACATATCGATTCAAAAAATGGAACCCTGAGATATATACTCCCTACGAGGAGGCCTCGCTGCCTCGATAGGATGTGTCTAATAATAATATTGTACTGCATTTGCTATGCGCTGCAGTAGCCGTACCCAAGTACCCAGCAACCCTACTACCAGGCGCTGCATATCCTCTAGTAGCCGCGCCACCTCTATCTGTGGTACCCTGGCAGCCATCTGTCATAGGTTGCCCCATATAGTTTGTAGTGTATGCTCTGTTGCAGCACCTCCTGCCTCATCACCCCTGCCCCAGCGATGATGTCTCGGGAGCCCCTCGCGTCTCACTGGGCCCTTGTCTGCGAGCAAACAGTAGAACCTCAATATATGACACTACCCCCCAAAATATTTTTGCATTGACATCTATAATA
Source organism: Larix kaempferi (assembly GCA_027924585.1). Lineage (NCBI taxonomy): Eukaryota > Viridiplantae > Streptophyta > Pinopsida > Pinales > Pinaceae > Larix > Larix kaempferi. Next base: position 4,580,683 of record BSBM01000369.1, read on the forward strand.
AAAAATCCATAAAAATTTAATACATCAAAAACCTGAAAAGAGTACTCACCAATGTCTCCAAACGCGACATCTTGTGGAAGCGGCATGTCACGGTCCTGGCGGAAGTCTATCCCTACATAGGGATAGTCATCTATGGCTATGACCTGCCGGTCCCACCAGTGAAAGAACTCCTTTGTATATGGTGATGCCTGACGACCACCACCCTGTCATGTAAGGACCTCTTCCCACCGGGTCAGGGCTAGGTCGCGGAGACTATGAGGAGGGACCTCAACCCTCAGACTGAGCCCCGGAACTCGCTGAAAGAAGAAACTGCATAAGATACTATCATACCCGAAGTTTTTCACAGTCCCTTGCTTGCACTCTGTCAGCTGGGTCTTCATGGACCCCAATAGCGTGGTACACCAGTCAAATATTATAGGCTGCATACACTGCGATGCATAGAACATCACTGTCCTGGATGCCTGGTGCAAATCCTTTGAACCAGTAATCCGCACTAAGGTAGCCACCACAACCTTCATGCTCAGGTTGACTATGGCTCGGATGGGCACCTGGCTCCCTGCTGCTCGAGCATCTGGTATACAATACCTCTCTATATAATCGGGTATGGTGATCCCACCGCCCACAATACGAGACCGAAAGCTTGCCACCTCTCCTTGGTGGGACAAACCAGTGATGAAGTAGATGTCTTCCACTTCCAATGTGAGCTCTTTCCCGTCTAGGTTGAAGTTTTGTGCATTAGCATCCCAATAGTCAATCAAGAGGCGGAGCAATAGGTTTTGGGCCCTTATAACCCCTATGCTCCAAAAATTGTACAACCCACATGCTTATAACGCTTGTTGTGCATGCACATCGTTGCGGACGGCTTTGTCCGCTTGGTCATGCTCTCTCTCGCTCCACTCTAGAACCATCTTGGAGGGAGAAAACACCAATTTTTAGTCATATTCATTTAAAAAACTAACTTCATGACCGTACCCATGAGCAAATTTGCATACAGTGGCGGGTACCCACGGTCAACGCATGCATTGACTGCGAGTACATTGCCCTACCCGCGACGCGCATAGTTATTGCCACGGGTAGCGCTGAAGCCATTTAGGGCTTGGCCAAATAAAAAATCCAACCAATGAAATTTGAAATAAAAACATTAAAATGAAAGGTAGGGATGAGACTACAAACCTACTCCTGATGGCTCGACAAATGGATGCCCATAGCTCCCGGAATCAGCAGCTGAACTTTGAGGTGAAAACTGACCACAAAACTCCAAATGGGTGAATAGTAAAAATGAATTGTAAATTGTAAATTTTTGTTACTATTTATAATTTTCAAGACCCACTTGCCTATAGTTTTTATCGTTTTAAGCTGACCTGGACTAATATAATGTCATGGAGTAGCATTTTTTGATCATATTTCTTCGGCGAAAGTTCTTTTTGATCGTTTCACACCTACGGCAGGTACATTTCACACTTGGCATATATGTTAGATGTCATTCTCACAAGCAGTATGCATTTTGACCTATTGACCATTTTCATAAACCCCACTTGCGACCCTGCTTCTTAACTGACACAAAACCTTCACACTATTATAGAAGTGTCGTTATCTAGCGGTAGGACCTTTCCGAACATGGGTACCCTAGTTAGAATCCCTTTTGCGTTATGGTGCCCATGCCGTTGTTTGTCCTTAGGATCGGGAGTCCTTTGTAGCTCCGCCATGACTTTGTGATAAAGACTCATACTCTACTTTGTATTATGTTGGCCATCTCCCATAAGGACTCCCCAATTTATATCAAGTTGTGATTGCATTGCATCATCTTGCTTATCGCTTGAGCCTTGTGCTGGCACCCGCTTACTCAGTTGTTAGCCTAGTGCCTAAGCACTCTTGCCTGTCGAGCCTTGCAGAGCTTCCATTTGTCCTTCACAATTTGATGACCTTTTGACCCTGAGGGAACATCCCCCGAGTGTCTACATCCTGCACATGCTTCCTTGTATTGATCATAGGTATGTTCCACTGCTTGGGACTAGTTTGCTCGCTATTTGACACTTGTTCCCTCATTTATTGTACCATAAGCAATTTTATTCTTTTTGAAGCTTTTCCAAATATGAAAAAAACCAAAAAATCAAATATTCCAAAAAGCCGGATGGGATTATGGTTACTACTTCTTGTTGGTAGCTGTTGTATCGCCTTTGAACAGAGCATTCATTCCACTCCATACATTATGAGTCGGTACTATAGTTGGACCTTAGGAGTTGTACTTGTTTTTCAGTTTACTCCACCGATTGGTTAAGCTTCCAATCATTATGGAGCCCTCTGTCGGTGCCTCCTGCATCGCGTAGTTTTATATCAAGTCTATGCTGCCTGAGTCTATCCATCTGTTCATGCTCTTTCTCAAAGGAAGTCTTGAAAGCAGAGTCGGCCACTCCTCAGATCTCTTCACTATTGCATGTCGGCCATCCTTATTGAGTAAGTTCGTTTCACCGGAGTTCTTCCAAATCTTTCAGCATAGCTGGTACCTCGTGCTGGTTGATAGGGGATGCCTTAATGCCCTCCTTCCAACGAGTCTCGTTCCATCAACTTCAACCCATTTATTCCGGGACTTGAGGCTTAGAGTTTGGTTGAGTACCTTGAGGCTTGCAGTCACTAGTGGTAGGTTCTCTTGCCATTGACAATTTTGGGAATACATCAATGTCCCCTGATTGATGGATTCATCCTAGTGTTCAACTTCAACACATCTATTCGTACTGTGATGATTGTGCTCTGTGCCTTGATGCCCATTTTCATTATCGGTGGGTTATCTTGCGTCTGTTAATGATATGCATTATTGACCGGTACTCAGATGATGTCACATCAGGTTCCACCTCAACACCTTTATTCACTTGATGGGACTTGCACCATAGGCAGTTTGTGTAGAATACCCCAGGTGATAGTGGCATTCAGTATGCTACTTATGACGATCACTTTACATCTGAGATATCACCTCTCAGATATCAACAGTTTGTACCTCCAGTTTCCACCAGTTGTTTCCTTTTCAACAGGAAACCGTATCTTACTGTAGAGGGATCATGGCTATGATCAATTATGACATGTATTCATTATGTACTACCTATTCATGGCCATTATACCATATTTTTGTACTATACCGACATGTATCCAGAGATACTATTGTATTATGACGAGTGAGCCGCTCTTTCCACTTGTGTCTCCATCACTCCACTTCTGAGATTTATAATGTATTTCAGCCATCGTAGCACCACTCTCTGACCTCACACATTAGGGGGCATCTGTTACAGCGTAATTGTCCACCTTGTGAGCATCAGCACTCTTTGGCCTGCAGGATCCATTTTATTGACTCAGATCCACTTTATATCCTTCAGACACCATTTTTCATATTTTTGTCCTCTACCCGCTAGCTGCATCACTACAGTGGGTGTACCCGCTAGCTGCATAACTATAGCCCGCGGGTAGCATGTAAAATGGTAAAAATCACTAGTTAATTACTTTTTACTCCCAAGAAGCGGCCTTAGGGTGACCTTTGGCCCTCCATTTTCCCAGTAACACCTCAATGTGTCCTTTCACTTACCTTTGGGAGGACTATATATTGAGCACATATGGCATATGGAAGGGGGATAAGAGAAGAGCAAGAGAACTCTAGTGGATTTTTGCCTCATCTTGAGTCTGCACTCATTGATCCTTGTAGTTGTGAACCCTTTATGTTCACCTTCCAAACTCCTATCATAGTTTGAGTTTGCCATTCCATGGAGGATTGAAGTGGTGGAGGCACAAGTGGATTGATCCGGGTCTTGGTTCAAATCAGTTGCCGACAAGAGGTCGTATCTCATTGTACTTCTTCTTGTTTATTAATAGAGATACTCATATTATCGTCGATTAATGTTGTGAATGTCATTTATATTACGTTGGGTTGCATTTACTTATAATATCATGGACCATTGCTATTGATGATGCTAATGTCATTTATATATTATATGCGCTTGTTGTATGTTGGCTATCAAGACTAATTTGCAGGTTCAAGTGCACGGATTGGAAGCTCCAATGGGGATCTACATCAAACGTTTGGATCGAGCTTGGTTATATTCTTCATTATCTTAGCATTGTCACTCTTATAGCATAGCATTGAGGATTGAGTAGATTTCTGGTAGTCAACTGTCTGTCGTGGTCTACCCCAAGCCATAGGGAGTTTTCTCCAACACACCTTCCAACATTCTTCCTTTCCATATCCCCACGGATCAGGCTCTTCACAGCATTGTCTCTTCGCGGTGCTGGCTTCCTTGCTCTGCAGATGTTGCACTACGCTCAGCTTCATAGCTCCCAAAACTGTCTTTGCCAAAAATTCTTCAACTGAACTGCGCTCAACTTTGTAGTTCCAAAACTGTTTTTCCAAAATTGCCTTACTTGGGCCAGGCCCAACATCTATAAATAGACAGGTGACAAAGGATGAAGTTAAACGTGTACTTTTATCTTTCCAGAAAGGCAAATCTATGGGACCGGATGGTTGGTCCACATATCTTTATTAGGTTTTTGGGACCTGTTGGCATCTGATATTACAATGGTGGTAGAAGAATCCCAGATTACATCCAAAATTCATCTACCCTTCAATCCAACTTTTATTGCAAACATTCAAAATAGGAATCGCCTAATTGATTTGAGCATTACAACCTTACAGGCACAAATCTCATTTAATTGGAAAGTATATCAACTCTGCAACAATCAATGATTCTTTAGAGAAGGTGGTTGTATGTCAAAATCCCCCACCAACTAGACCACGTTCAATTAATACACATTGAAGGAATGTCACAGGATTCAATTATTTGTTGGCCTGGGTCTGGCAAGACAATGGTGTGGGAGTTGCATATTCTCATTGGCTTTCACTATGGTCTCCACCAAATAATCTCCGAAGTGACAGATCCAAGAAGTTTTGGTATTTCTCGACAGGTTTGAGAAGTTTTGATCCAGCTCCAAACTAAAATTGGGTTGTTTCTATGAAAAAACAGAGCCACCATGTTAAAATTGGATCGTTTGTATGAAACAAATCACAACCTTTCAACCATACTAAAGTTGGTTTGTTTCTGTGAAAGAAACCAAACCCTTGAGTCATAGTAAGATTACAGTTGGATTAAAAAACCTCGGTATATGTCTTCTTATCAAACCTTGTATAATGCTTGTTTCATGATAATATTTTTCCTCTCATGTATCCATGTGGCAAACCCATATTGTCATTGTTGGTAAATCTCAATCTAGGATCATAATCTTGAATCCAAATACCTAAATGAAAATTTCAAGGCTTCTTTTCTTCAAAAAAGTTAACCCCATCTAAATGATTGCATAAAACCCAGATTGATTATATTCCCAAAATATAGTAATATTGATAATTTCAATCACGTCGATTGAATCTATCAAGTGAAAGAAGTGGCTCAAGATAACCAGTTATGAGCCTGCTGGATGTAAATATAGAGAATGATCTCTTCATGAACAATGAACTTGTCATGGATTGAAATTCGGTTTATGATCCTGATCTCCCAACTCTGATAATTGGAGGACTCAAGTTTCCCCCTCTTACTATTTTAAAACTTGGATGTCTGTAATACCCCATAGAGCATTTGTTGTTGTTGTAGTAATATCTAACTGGTGAAAGTGCAAACATTGAAGGAAAATTTGTTGAATATGATGATCCCCTCCTGAAAAATTGTGACTATAATCCTCTTGGATTTAATGAAATTGTTCAGAAATTGCATGACAGTGGTGCCAAGAAACACGCCCCCCTGCAAATTGAGTTCCAAACGCAAGAAATCTTTGGTTCGACCTCCATAAATAGGGAGAAGTCCATCCTGCAAACAAAATAACTAGACACCATATTTTCATCAAGTTTAAACTCTTATCTCTCATATCACTTTTCTTCGCTTTTTCACCTCGACCACTAGCTGGAGCTACATGGACAAAACTAGGACAAGAAAGCAAGCAGTTAACAAGTATTATCGACTATAAGTAACACCCATCAACATTTACAGTCTACTATTGCCATGCATATGCCTGCAAAAACATCAATCTCTCCATGGAAAATAATAGGACCCTGTCAATAAGCCTGTCACCGTAAATTAGTCGTAAATTACTGTAACTCTTTCCACGAAGGGAAAAATACAATGTTGAACCTTTAATTTATTTATTTGGGTTAAAAATTTAATGATAAAACATGTCACGTCAATAAGATCTGAACATTCAAAATAAAATAAAAAATAAAAATAGAATTTAGAATTATTATTTTATTAAAAATAAAACTGTATACACACAAACTTATAAAGAACAAAGTTTGAAAATAGTTTTTCTTTGTAAATATGCTTTTACTACAAAAACATGAAACATATGGTTAGTTTCCTATGATAGGGACTAAAAATGGGAAGTAAAATAGATGTGATGAAGTGAAAAAAAAAGAGTAGTATTGTTTTGTGAATAATCAATGGTATAGGTTGGGATCCAACCCCATGATGATCTTCCAGCCAATGTCGTGAAACTTGATGATTCTTTTTTTATGCTTGAGAGTAAGGTCCCCATTTGTTGTTGTAGCATGGAATCTCAGATATGTTGTGAAGTTTTTTTTTGGGATGGTTTAAACATATGGGTGCTTTGGTAGATGGCCTGCCCAATTTTGAGCTTTGTTAGTACTTGTGGATGCTCAAATGCTCCGCCTCCATCCCTTGTTTTGCCTCGAGGTTTTGCACTCCACAACATTCAATTTCATGGATCCATAGAATTGTTCGGAGCCTCGACTTTATGCTTCCATTTTAGCAAGTATACTCATTTCCCTTTAAATGAAAGTGCGAAAAAATCATGGACGGTATGTCAACTAAAAAGCAAAGACAAGTCATAGCTATGTGCGTTGCATGACTTTTAACACTCCTATTTAAATTTATTGATACCAACATACTTAGTTGAAAATGTATTTGTACATTGAATGAAACTTAACTATATTGAACCAGTAGTTTCAATAAGTATATGTGTATTTCACCTTAGATGTATTTCTAAAGATAAAGGTATTCCTTAACTGAGTACAAGGATTTTAAGTGTTACCTAATCTTCTTGATTTCTCTAATGATTTTGGTACATCTTTTTTAAGGATATCCAAAATATTATAATAGAATCCTTGAGAGAATTTGTTCACACCAATTGCCTTGGATTTTTGCATAAAAAATACTACCTTCTTAATTCTCCCCTAGAGATGGGCCTCATTAGAGCATTGGTTTTTCAATGATCTATTATCCTCAAGAGTGGATCCAAAAAAGGTAGCAGAGATGGCCTAGTCTACCTCCCCTTGTTTTGAAAGGTGGTTCTAAAAATTTATCATTGTTGATGGTTTTCCCTTGCCATTGATCCATTTTCCCTAATAACTCTTGTGATGGCATTGTAAAATCCCTATTTGTCGCATGCATTACAAAATACATCCATACTTGGACTCCTGATCTCCTTGGAAACATTGAATTCTGGATTTCTACCAATAGAAGATTTATTTCTTGTAGATGAGATCATGATTCTATGATTTATGGAGTTCTTTGTCTCTAGGAGATCATTGCTACATCTTGAATATAAATTGGGTAGACTCTTTGCTGACAATAACCAAATAATATGAAAGCAATCTAATTGTAAGAGAAAATAAGTAACAATTTTGAAATGTATTCATAGTATGAGGTTAAAAGGAAACAATATTAGAAGGTATCCATAATTCATGTACAAATATATGTTGATGAAATGGGAATCCAACATTCCCTCATATACATTATCGACCATGGCATCTAGTGGGAGAAACCTTCTTGAACTTTGAAGACATTGTCTTTCAAAACCCTATCCTCTCATTGGGAAATATTCTAAGCTTTCATGGTGATTATACTTAGTAATGGTCTTTTCTACTATCAATATCAGCAAATCCATGATTTGGGGCCTTGATCTACTAAACAAAGCGCTAAAGGCAGTGACCGAAATATGGATGAGGTTAAAAGAAAGATCAATGGGGTTATGGTGGACAATAACATGCAACACATGATACAACTATTGAGGCACATATTTGCGTGTCCTTTTAGTGAAGGATCATTGCTTTTATTTCTTTAATCATTTTTGGATTCAATGATACTATATAGGTTCATGGAAATACATTGGAGATATGAGATTTAATTATTTAAGAGTCATGTATGGATTCACTTAAAACTCCAATGGTTTGTGTGTGATTAAGAAGAAACGTGTTATAATGTTGAAATAGTTGTAACTCACATCAGAAGATGTTTGGTGGACAGATGTGAGAGGCATAAGATAAAATATAAATGACTTGTGGCTGTTTTGAATTAGGGACGTCTATTGCAAGTATTTGTAATCTTTAATCCCTTTATCCATTTGTATTTATTATATTATTGTTAAATAGAATTGAGTATTATACCACTTGCTAGATAGGGCCTAGCCCTATTTGATATTCACCAACACCCCACACCCCCCTCCCTAATAATTGGGGTCAATGTTTATTTTGTTTGAATAAGCATTTCCTATCAAGTCGATCAAAATGAGGCGAAACTGCTTTGCAAAATTATGGCGAGGGTGCACTTTGTATAATGCATAGACAACATTTGCGGCTTACTAGTGCATCTACTTAACTCAATAAGAATAAAGTTTCCCATGATTTTGATGTGGCAATGATGTGACACACTTTACATGGAGACCCACATGCAAAATTGGCCATTAATTTCTAATAATTATTCTGGCCATATAATAGGTTTCTCATATGGAAAATCTACATTACAAATTGCTGATATGTAGACCCTGTTTTTCCTAGATGTTAATATGTTCAAATCCCCAAGACCTTGACATGAAGAGTTTTTAATCATGGTAAGAGACTTATATCCAATGGTTAAAGAATGATGTATTTTCAAACTATTATATGGTTTTCTGTAGAGCTACCGAATTGGCAAATAGGATTCTAAAATGCAAGTTTTATTTTTTTCATCCTCCAAGTTAGGCATTTGAGCTGAAATGTATCAACTTAAAATATGCTCCTTTTTTATTTACCAAGAAGGTCATGACTTTAGTTTGTTTGTCTGCTTTATTTTTATTTGTTGAATTTGGTTTTCCCTTTTCCTATTCATAGCTAAGAGTTAACAGTGCTAGTGTGTTTTGAATGCAGTTTACTAAAGTGAATGCATTCTACCATATAGAAATCATAAATATAACAAACATTAGATGATAAATGCCACATAATTTAAAAAATAAGCGTTGCTTATCAAGTTGCACCAACAATTGAAGAGTAATTCCTTCAGTTTCTCATAGAGTAGAAAAAAAATTGCTCTTCTATACAAAGAATGCAACTTGATTTACTAATCAAATGAAAAAATATAAGAATATGTAGATAGACTTACAGAGTAGGAATTGATCATGCTTTTATTAACCGTGTTTCAATTCTAGAACCATATGTATGATGTGCAATCCTCACTAGGATACCTCATCTCATTAGCCAGTGCTGGGCCTTTTGGTTAATCTCCAAAGTCAACCAAGAAATTGGTATTTATTGTTAGACAACGTTTATCAGTGTCACAACCAATCTTAAGCATATGGGAGCCTTTGATCTCTATCAATTTAGGGTAGAAATGTTGATCCCAAGGAATAAATAATGAATTGGTGACATAAAGGCACTTTCCATCCACACTTAATTGTATCAGTTGTGGTCCTGCCCTCAATTGTTTACCCTGAAATTATATATTCAAAAAATGTGTTAAAGGATTTAATTGTCTTTTATGTATTGTTAAGTTTAAACCAAATAGACTAGCAAGATCACTGAAAGAAACATAATCACAAGATAGACACAGAATTTACCCTGGGAAACCCTCATGGGGTAGAAAACCCAGCAAAGCTTTCCTCAATAAGATGATCAACCAAAATACAAGATGTGCTCCCTCCTTCTCTACCTCCTTAGTAGATCTCCCAGACAAGTGCGCTACTTTTCTGAGTTGTGCAAGTGTATATAATGAGGAGTTTGCCTCCTCTATTTATACTAACTCTGACTGACCAAAATACCTAATGGGGCCGACCTCTCCTGGAGAAGTCTAATAACCCCTAAAATATAAGATCAGGGCCGACCCCCACATGGTGGGTCTAATAACCCTAGTTACCACAAACCCCCGGAGGAATAATCATCTCCGGATACATGATAGCGTTACCTCGGAGGGATGAAACATCTCCGAAATAATAATGTACAAATTATAATATTATTAGAAGTTACAATATTCAACACTCCCCCTTAACGAGAAGGATATTATAACAACATCTGCAGGAGCAAGGAGTCATCGACTACATCATACATGATACATCTATAAATCATCGGAAGCTTTCTTCAATTCATCATCATCAGTAACTCAACCAGTTACTGGAACATCAATGTTATCAGCATCGTCATCGTATGATCATCATCACACAATCATCAGCATCGTCATCACACGATCATCAGCATCGTCATCGCACGATCATCAGCATCGTCATCACACGATCATCGGCATTGTCATCGCATGATCATCAACATCGTCATCACATTATCATCAGCATCATCATCGCACGATCATCAGCATCATCATCACATGATCATCAACATCGTCATCGCACGATCATCAGCATCGTCATCGCACGAACATCAGCATCGTCATCACACGATCATTGGCATCGTCATCGCACGATCATCATCATCATCACACGATCATCAGCATCGTCATCAGCATACAATCAATTTACAGGATGATCAATCCTGCTCTCTTTAGGACATAGGTCCATGGATGATACAATCCAGATCAAGTTCCAGGATGATCAGTCCTTATCACTTTAAGACAAGTCTCATGTCTAGGGACGATGCAATCCCGATCCAGTTCCAGGATGATCAATCCTTATCACTTTAAGACAAGTCTCATGTTTAGGGACGATGCAATCCTGATTCAATTCCAGGATGATCAATCCTTATCACTTTAAGGCAAGTCTCATGTCTAGGGACGATGCAATCCTGATCCAGTTCCAGGATGATCAGTCCTTATCACTTTAAGAAAAGTCTCATGTCTAGGGACGATGCAATCCCGATCCAGTTCCAGGATGATCAGTCCTTATCACTTTAAGACAAGTCTCATGTCTAGGGACAATGCAATCCCGATCCAGTTCCAGGATGATCAATCCTTATCACTTTAAGACAAGTCTCATGTCTAGGGATGATGCAATCCCGATCCAGTTCCAGGATGATCAATCCTTATCACTTTAAGACAATTCTCATGTATAGGGATGATGCAATCCTGATCCAGTTCCAGGATGATCAGTCCTTATCATTTTAAGACAAGTCTCATGTCTAGGGACGATGCAATCCTGATCCAGTTCTAGGATGATCAATCCTTATCACTTTAAGACAAGTCCCATGTCTAGGGATGATGCAATCCCGATCCAGTTCCAGGATGATCAATCCTTATCACTTTAAGACAAGTCTCATGTCTAGGGATGATGCAATACCGATCCAGTTCCAGGATGATCAATCCTTATCACTTTAAGACAAGTCTCATGTCTAGGGAAGATGTAATCCCGATCCAGTTCCAGGATGATCAATCCTTATCACTTTAATACAATTCTCATGTCTAGGGACGATGCAATCCCGATCCCATTCCAGGACGATCAGTCCTTATCACTTTAAGACAAGTCTCATGTCTAGGGATGATGCAATCCCGATCCAGTTCCAGGATGATCAATCCTTATCACATTAAGACAAGTCTCATGTCTAGGGACGATGCAATCCTGATCCAGTTCCAGGATGATCAATCCTTATCACTTTAAGACAAGTCTCATGTCTAGGGACGATGCAATCCCGATCCAGTTCCAGGATGATCAATCCTTATCACTTTAAGACAATTCTCATGTCTAGGGATGATGCAATCCCATCACGTACATTTTGAACATAGTTCAGGGAATATGCAGTCCTATCTTCAATTCTCGGAGACACCTGTCTACGGCTCACTTTAGGACTGAAGTCCAGGGATGATCCAATCCTTTTTCTTTCTCGGAGACACCTGTCTATGGCTCTCTTTAGAACTTGAGTTCAAGGATGATGCAATCCTATCATGTCCACCAAGGACTTCATTCTCGGAGACATCATGTCTACGGCTCTCTTTAGAACTTGAGTTCAAGGATGATCCAATCCTCACATGTATTCTCATCAATACAGGTACAAGTATCAATACATGTACAAGTATCAATACATGTATCATCAAAAATATGTATTCTCACTAATACATCTGACATCAAAAGCATGTATTCTCACCAATACATCTAACTTCAAAAGCATGTATTCTCACCAATACATCTACCATCAAAAGCATGTATTCTCACCAATACATCTAACATCAAAAGCATGTATTTTCACCAATACATCTAACATCAAAAGCATGTATTCCCACCAATACATCTAACATCAAAAGCATGTATTCTCACCAATACATCTAACATCAAAAGCATGTATTCTCACCAATACATCTAATATCAAAAGCATGTATTCTCACTAATACATCTAACATCAAAAGCATGTATAAGTAAAAACTAAGTATTCTGAGCATAAGAGTCCTAAATCTAAATATTTCTAAGTATCTAGGTGTGGTGAACAGGTAACCTTATCATCGACCTTGTGTTTGATGAGGCAATCTCATCATCAGTAACTATAATACTCCCCCTTTCGAGGAGGGTCCTTTTGAACTACACCAAGCTTGTCTCGGAAGTATTCAAATTTCACTCAAGACAGAGGTTTGGTCAAGATATCTGCAATTTGATCCTCAGTGCTTACATACTCGAGCTTGATAGCTCCTCTCTGCACCATATCTCGTATATAAAAGTATCGGATCTCTATGTGTTTTGACTTATTGTGGAATACAGGATTTTCTGTCATCTTAATGCAGCTTTGATTGTCACACATAATCACAGTGGGATCCATTTCTAAGTCAAATACACTCGATAATAGATTCCGAAGCCATACTGCTTCACAGCTGACAGAGCAGGCAGCTATGTATTCTGCTTCAACAGTACTGAGGGCCACACTAGATTGTTTCTGGCTGAACCATGAGATCATGGCAGATCCAAGACCATAACATCCACCTGATGTACTCTTTCTGTCTGAGACACTTCCTTCCCAATCAGAATTTGAGTAACCATGTAACCTGAGTTCATGACCTCCAAGATAATATAGACCAAAATCCAATGTACCTTTTAGGTATCTCATCACATGCTTTGCAGCTATTAAATGAACCTTTCTAGGTTCTACTAGATACTGACTTAGAGTATTTATAGCAAAACATATATCTGGCCTAGTATTTGTTAAATACATCAATGACCCAATGATTTGTCTATATAGATTTAGTTCCACCAGTTCCGATGAGTCATTAACTAATAACTTTAGGTTGGGGTCCATGGGAGTGGCCATGGGTTTACATTCCAACATATCAAACCTTTTTAGAATCTCCACAGCATACTTACCTTGATTCAGAAACATTCCTTTTGGTTCCTGCCATACTTCTAGACCTAAGAAGTAGTGCATTAATCCGAGATCTTTCATCTCGAATTCTGAAGAAAGCTTCTTCTTGCTTTCAATAATCTATTTCTCATTTCCGATTAGAAATAGATCGTCTACATATAACAACAGTATAACTGGTTCATCATCCATCACTTTGAGATAAAGATTTGGGTCAGCTTTACTCTTGGTAAAACCCATGCTAGTTAAGAAATTGTCAATCCTTCCATACCAAGCCCTGGGAGCTTGCTTCAACCCATATATTGCCTTCTTCAGTTTGCATACATGAGTTCTTCCATCTTTAACCTCAAACCCTTGTGGTTTCTCTATGTACACTTCTTCTTCAATTACACCATTCAGAAAAGCTGTCTTAACATCCATTTGGTGTAATTTCCACTTCATCATAGATGCAAGTGCCATGATAGTTCTAATTGAAGTATACCTAGCAACAGGTGCAAATGTTTCTTCATAGTCAATTCCCTCCTTCTGAGAGAATCCCCTGGCTACAAATCTTGCCTTATATTTTTCAATTCTACCATCTGCAGCATGTTTTATCTTGAAAATCCATTTGGAAGAAACCACACTTTTATCTTTTGGTTTGGGAACTACATCCCAGATATCATTTTTCATTATTGACTGATATTCTTCTGTCATTGCTTCTATCCATTCTTTCTTCTGAGCTGCCTCTTCATAGCTAGTAGGTTATTGATCCACAAGATCACACATCAAAGCCATATAGTTGGACACTAGCTTTGGTTTCTTTCTTTCTCTAGTGGAGCCTTCAGGAGCTCCATATCTTTCAGCTCCTTGAATAATATCTCTAGCCCATGCTGGCCTTCTTTTCTTAGATAAATCTGTAATAGGAGGTTCTTGTGGTTCCAACATGTCATGATCCTCTGGTGAATCATCTTCAGGGATTTGTACAGCCTCTGTGATTCTAGGAGATGGATCTTCTTCATAGATTTCTTCAAGTTGGCACTTCCTAGATTTCTTGAGAGTTGCTTCTTCATCAAATGTTACATCTCTACTTATTTCTATATGATGAAAGACTGGTATGTAAATTATGAAGGCTTTGGATGATTCACAATAAGCAACAAATATTCCCTTCTTACCAGAAGGATCCAACTTGGTTCTCTTTTCTTTTGGAATGTGGATGTACACAGGACACCCAAATATTTTAAGATGACTTACCTCGGGCTTCTTTCCTGTAAACACTTCTTCTGGAGTTTTGAAATCAAGAGCACTATGGGATAGTCTATTTTGCACATATACTGCTGTCTTAGCTGCTTCAGCCCATAGATACATGGGAAGATCTTGGTCATGTATCATAGTCTTTACAGCTTCCATGATGGTTCTTTTTTTCCTCTCAGCAACCCCATTTTGTTGGGGATTGTAGGGAGTGGTTAGTTCTCTCTTAATTCCGGCTTCTTTACAAAAGTCTTCAAAGTCTTTTGAAGTATATTCTCCACCATTATCTGTTCTGAGAATCTTGATTCTATTTTCTGAGAGATTTTCTATTAGAGCCTTGAACTCTTTGAACTTTCCAAAGACTTCATTCTTACCTTTTAGAAAGTATATCCAAGTTATCCTTAAATGGTCATCAATGAATGAAAGATAGTATTCAAACCCACATAGAGAAGTGGTGGGCATAGGTCCACATACATCTGAGTGTATTAGCTCCAAAATGCTCTTAGTCTTTGTTTCACTCTTTGGAAATGGGTTCTTGACATTCTTCCCTTTCTTGCACCCTTTACATGAGCCATCATGATCAGCCTTCAAGTCTGGTAATCCTATGACCACCTTGCTTACATAGGGTAGGGCTTTGTAGTTAATGTGAGCTAATCTTCTATGCCATAGCTCACTAGGGCTAGAGATTTCATGAGCAAGGGCAGTTTCTAGATGACCCTTGAGCTTATAGAGACCTCCTTCTTCTTCACCAATGATAGCTGCATCTTTAATTGATTTTCCTTTGGACCACATGAGTACTTGTCCTTCTATGAAAGCCACCCTAAAGCCTTTCTTATCTAGTGCTGAGATAGAGAGAAGGTTTTTCTTTAAACCTGGTACATATAAGACTTCTTTCATTTTCAAGGGTGTTCCAGAATCAAGCTTGTAGCTTGCTTCACCAATTCCCTTGATGGGATATTGATAATCATATCCTAGAGATACCTTTTGGGGTGAGAGCTTTTCTTCAATTCTTGAGAAAGTTTTCTTTTGACCTGTCATATGCTTTGAAGCACCACTGTCAATGAGCCATGTATCTTCACTAGGGGACACAGATCCAGAGAGTGCAGAAAATAGGACATATTCTTCTGGATCTTCCTTCTTTACTTTAGATCTTTTCCTTTGAGGCCTTTCCTCCTCCTCCTCTTCTTCTTCTTCTCCTTTCACTATCATCTTCTACCATATGTGCATGATGCCTTTTGTGAAAAAACTTCTTCTTCTTCTTTCCTGGAAGAGTACAGTCTTTAACATAGTGTCCTAGTTTAAAACAATTATAACATTGGACTATGGAGAAGTCTCTTTCTGAGTTTGTTCCTCCTTTCCTCTTGAATTTATGAGAGGGTTGAGACCTTTTGTAGTTCACTTTCTTGAAGTGGCCTCTCTTTCCTCTTTTGGTGTGGGTGGCCAAAGCTTGGTCATCCTCTTTGAGAAGAGCTTCTCTGTTGGCTACCCTAGCATCTTCTTGAACACAATCCTCCCATACTACATCGAACTTCATGCTTTCTTTTCTGGCACACATGGTTTGTATGAAAGATTCCCAAGGTCTAGTGAGACCATTTAGGGCAGTCATCACAAGTTCATCTTCATCAAGAGTATCACCAATGGAATCTAGTTGCTCCTTGATTAGAGAGACTCTTGAGAAGTAGTCTTGAATGGATTCTCCTTTGTGCATCTTGGTACTCTTCAACTGAGTCCTTAGGTTCATCTTTCTATTGATGTTCTTTCCTTCATACATTCTTCCTAGGGCATCATACATTTCTTTTGGAGTCTTCTTGGAAGCCACTTGGGGAATCAAGTGGTCTTTAATAGAATCAGCTATGATTATCTTTTCCCTAATCAAATCCTTCCTATGCTTCTCTTTGGCTTCATCTCCTTCTGGTTCTGCAACTTCATCTTTGACATAATGAGCAAGATCATTGTCTTCAAGAATGAGACCAATTCTGTATTTCCATGCTCGGAAATTCTCTATGCCTTCTAGCTTGTCTTCAAGCTTAGTGTTTGGAGCCATCTTCTCTTGGGGGAGTCCAAGAGATAAGAGACAGAGTAGTACTTACCCGGAAATATTACCTTTTTACCTTTCCGGATCCTGGGACAGAAATTCTGGATTATTGCACTTTTGGTAAAATTAGGGTTTGACTTTCTCGGAGTTCTACCCAACCAAAAAGTTTGATATAGGGCTCAAAAGATTGGTTTTGAGAAGGGCTATCCAGCCATGTAATCATAATTCAAAAATGCCAACTTTTTGCTGAACCCAATTTCTGATTTATCACACTTTTGGTAAACTAGGGTTTGGATTTCCCGGAGTTCTACCCAACCAAAAAATTTGATCTAGGGCTCAAAAGATTGGTTTTGAGAAGGGCTATCCGGCCATGTAACCAGAATTCAATAATACCAAATTTTTGCTGAAACCCTAACTTTCACCGGAGAGAGAGAGAGAGGTATTCTTACCTTGTGAAAGATGTCCTATTCAGTCTAGCTCTGATACCATGTTAAGTTTAAACCAAATAGACTAGCAAGATCACTGAAAGAAACATAATCACAAGATAGACACAGAATTTACCCTGGGAAACCCTCATGGGGTAGAAAACCCAGCAAAGCTTTCCTCAATAAGATGATCAACCAAAATACAAGATGTGCTCCCTCCTTCTCTACCTCCTTAGCAGATATCCCAGACAAGTGCGCTACTTTTCTGAGTTGTGCAAGTGTATCTAATGAGGAGTTCACCTTCTCTATTTATACCAACTCCCGACTGACCAAAATACCTAATGGGGCCGACCTCTCCTGGAGAAGTCTAATAACCCCTAAAATATAAGATTGGGGCCGACCCCCACATCGTGGGTCTAATAACCCTAGTTACCACAAACCCCCGGAGGAATAATCATCTCCGGATACATGATAGGGTTACCTCGGAGGGATAAAACATCTTCGGAATAATAATGTACAAATTATAATATTCTTAGAATTTACAATATTCAACATGTATTTGCAAGTGCATGATCAATGTTGATGACATGGAAAGTAATTTTTTACCCAAAATAATACAATACTATTAATGGTCTTAAGCGATATCTAAAACTTTCTTGCATAGATTTAAACATAAGTGATTTAGTTGTTATGGGTATCTCATTAAGGTAATTTGGTTCAAAAATCATTAGCTTAATGAACTCAAACAAAAAAAATGGCAATTGTAGAGGAGAGTAGAGTACACACTTGAACATCCGAAACACTAGATTGTCATTGACTGTCCATCTTCCTTAATGATTGTTACTTGGATTCCCTTTCATACTAGACCTCCACTACAACAAATTTGACATTTAGGGGCGGTTGTCTTCCGCCTCTAAAAGGCACTATTGGGGGCGGTTTTGGCTTTGGAGGCGGTCTTTCCAAAACCGCCCCTAATAGCACCGATGCTAAAACTTTTGACTTTTAGGGGCGGTTCTGGAAGAGATCAAAACCGCCCCTAAAAGTGACTTTTTGAGGTGGTTCTAAACCGCCCTCAAAAGTGGCTTTTGAGGGCGATTCTAAACCCCCCCAAAAGTTACTTTTGTACTTTTGGGGGCAGTTCGAACCCCCCCCCCAAAATTCATTTTATGACTTTAAGGGGCGGTTGTCTTCCGCCTCCAAAAGTCACTATTTGGGGGTGCTTTTGGCTTTGGTGGTGGTCTTTAAAAAACCGCCCCTAATAACACCGACGCTAAAATTTTTGTCTTTTAGGGGCAGTTTTGGAAGAGATCAAAACCGCCCCTGAAGTTACTTTTGGCGGTGGTTATAAACCTCCCCCAAAAGTCACTTTTGGAGTTTTGGGGGCGGTTCTAAACCCCCCGCTAGAAGTCAGTTTTAAGGGAGGATATAAACCCCCCTCGTAGGTACCTACGGAGGCAGTTCAAAACCCCTTCCAAAACTCTTTACAAACCTCTGGGGGCGGTTTTAAACCCCCCTGGCAGGTACCTACAGAGGCTGTTCAAAACCCCTGCCAAAAATCTTTACAAACCTGTGGGGACGGTTTGAAATCCCTTTCGTAGGTACCTACGGAGGCAGTTCAAAAAACCCCCCAAAAATATTTACAAACCTCTGGGGGTGATTTTAAACTCCCCTTGTAGGTATCTACGGAGGTGGTTCAAACCCCCCCCCCTAAAAATATTTACAAACCTTTGGGGGAGGTTTTTAACCCCCCTCATAGGTACCTACAAAGGCAGTTCAAAACCCCCCAAAAAATCTTTACAAACCTTTGGGGGCGGTTCTAAACCCCCCTCGTAGGTACTTACAGAGGCGGTTCGAAACCCCCCTAAAACTCTTTACAAACATTTGGGGGCGGTTATGAACCCCCTTCGTAATGACATATGATTAGGGCATGAAGGAATCAAACCTTCAACCTCCTACTTGTAAAGCAGGTGCTCTACCATTGAGCTAGAACCCTTTAAGAATTGGGGAAAGGGGCAATATTAAGACCAAGATTGCATCATTTGTAATTCTAAGAAAACACTAATAATCCCAACATTGTTTCTGACTCGGGAGACCTAAGAATGTAGTTTGAATGGCTCTGACCTTATAAGTTGGATAAACTTGAAAGGTTTAATATGCAACATTGATTCAATAAAGAAAATAGTAATACAAAAACGTTTTGCAGGACAAAGTTGGCATTCAAGTTCAAACACATACTCATGAAGTGAACATCTAACTAGAATTTCAAGTATTCATGGATAAGAATGAGCATCGTTTCTAATGGTTGCTTGATGGATCTGTTAGCATCTAGATTGTGCTAAGGGTTCTGGAGGACTCGTGAAGGGAAGGTAGGCCTGAAGTTTAAGAAAAAGATTGATTGTTCAGGAACTCTCAGTAGGATGAATCGGGCTGAAAGTAGCGATGTGGGAAAAATCTAAGGTTTGAAGTAATTAGTTGAAGGCCAAATGCAAAGGAACGTGCAAGCAACCTGTGAAAACATGTATGGACGGTCAGATATAGTGTCGGTAAATATGCGGTCAGGAGCCTTCTTCGCGAAGTAAGTTGGTGACTCTTTAAGCGGAGGTGGGGTACTAGCCGATGGGAAGGTCCAAAAGCAATCAACGGTGTAGGGTGCAGATCAATGGATCACAACATGTTCACAGATATTACGTGTGCGTAAATGGTCGCAATTCATATTTGTGAACTTTTCTTAAAGTACTGCATCCTCCAATGGCCTAGATGTGGCATGGCAAAGATCTACGGTCCAGGTGAACTTCGCAAATATTACTTGTGCGGTAACCGGGTGGGACCAAGATTTGCGAACAATTAACGGGACACACGGTTGGATAGCTAAGATCTGAGCAGGAACCGGATCAACGGCATGCAGGGTTTCTCGAAAGTCAAAAGCGCTGGCAAGCTGTCAGGTGGCCGAATTGGAAACCACAAAGAAAGGTGGTAGGAAAGGTCAAAGGATCTAACAGCAGAGGATCAATTTGGCGAACAGATGACCGATGTGGCTCTTCCATCTTCGTAGCTGGAGGGACGATATGGCAGGATAATATTATAAAATATCGGCCTGCACAGGTATTCACATCTTGTCTATCATGTGCATGTTGAAAGGCGAGGAAGATCGAACCATGCACAGCCAGGTCAACCAACCAGAAGCTCACGAGCTCCGCCCAGGTGTCAAACAGCCAGGTAGGCCACTCTTTTCCTTTGTGAATTTTTGTAAATGGCAGGCTCCGTAAGACCTCCAGGTTTCAAATATTCTAAGATAAACGACCAGATAGAGGACAAAGACAGTGACATTTTTGACACCATGTTCCTTAATAGTACCTTGGAAGCCGCCAAAGAAAAACTAAAAACTAAAAACCATAAGAGCCCAGGGAAGAGATATCCACAAGGTCTACCAATATTCCTTTCACCTTTTTACCACCAGTCAGACCCCAAATTGTCCTGAGTCCATAGACTGGTGCTCTAGCTATTATTCTTCTGGCCGCAGGGCAGTCATGGATGCTGCAAAATCAAAGATTATGTGTTACATAGATGCCCCAACCGTCTTGAAATCCCTAGCCATGCCTGAAGATTTCTGTCAAAATTCCCATAGTTATCAATTAGAAGCCCTAATTCAGCATTTCTGAAGAGACCTAGACAACCTCAAGGAGATTTTCTACCATGCCTCCCTACTCCTAGGTGTTTTTGTCCCAACGGACTCTTTCCCTGGCGAATCCAACTTGTTCACAGAAGAATCTAGATATGTAATCTCGATAATGTCCCAGTTTTTAGGGCTGGACACTGACCATGATATAACCGAACCCTTAATTAGCCTTCTGTTTGTTATCAGTACATGTCCCCTTGAGCCATCAGACCCTAATTTACCCCCCCTGTGCGCCTATCTAAAGTTTGACGAAGCCATCAGACCCTAATTTACCCCCCCTAGCAGAAAGTATCCATTCCCAACTTGTGGAGTTTCCTAAGACTAGGTCTTTCAGGTTCCAATCGTATTTGCTAAAGATGTTCCTGGCATCCAATGATGAAAACCTACAGGTCCCAGAGATGCATATTACCAAAGAGATGTATTTGACTACAATATGTTCATGAATGACCTCATGGCTGAGGTTTACATCCTATTTTTTCAGAAAAGATTACCTGGAGTAATACCGGAGATGAAAGACCTGTTGCAACCCCCAATGGAAAAAGGGGTAGGGGATTGGTTTTTATTGAAGTAGGGCACTGTAATCAGAGTATATGGGATTTCCCATGCCCCATATGAGCTTCCTGCATTCCTCACCCCCAAGATATTCACCATGGAGTTTGTAAGACAGAAGCTAACAGTTGAATGTGAACACTTCCTAGATGACAAGAAGGCATTAGACATAAATTTTCTCTGGATAGTAGGACCCATCATGGTTAAAAGCAGAGCATCTCTCTCAATCCTTCAACAAATAATGAAAGACATGGGATTCCCCTCCAAGGTAGCAGTGAATTATGACCCCCATCACATGCTTTCAAAAAGAAGGAAAACAACAAATAGAAAGGGGTATGAACATTTTCAGCTGGATGGCATCGCTGAAAGGGAGAACTGGCTAGAGTATATTGAGCAGGGACATATGGGCATTGACCCTCCAGATACTTCCCAAAATTTGGCATCCCTTTTTTAGGAAGGCTCATCTTCAGCACCCAGTTCATCTATTAAAGATACAACAATGCATATGGTTTTTCCCCTAGTTTCCATCCCAGAAAAGTCCAATTAGTAAGAAATCAGCAATCCAATGGATGTGGATAGTGACCTTGAAAGGGCCTCAAAGAGGCAAAAAATAGAAGAAGTTGATCAACAGGTGGAAAAGATTCAAGAAGAGAAGCCAAAGAAGAAGTAGGTCAAGTTCCTAATGCCCCATTTTGAAGTCAAAGAACATGTTTTTGGAAAACCACCCAAGGGACCTGCAGCACTAAGCACGAGTAGAGCAGAGCTTCTATAGGGGTATGAGGAAAATCTAGACAACATTGTAGCAGAGACAAAATTATATGAAGAAGTAAGGAAAATATCTAAGAAGAGCGTAGCCTTGGTGGCCAGTAGAAATTTGGCCCAGAATACTCTAAACCTGGCTTTGGACACTAAAAACAAAGCTACTGAGTTAAATGTCAATCTAGAAGATATCCCAGATCCTAACATAATCAACCTGCACAAGGAAATAGGTGAGGTTATATACAACAAACTACTAAAGGGTTCCTTAGAATTGTCTAAAGTACAATCAAACAAATCCAAGGTTCAAAATCAATTAAGGATAGAGAAGGAAGAAAGCAAATCTCTAAAGGGACAGGTGAAGAAGCTCCAAGCTCAATTATTAGCCTCTGAGACTGAAGAAGCCAAGAGAAAAAACATACAAGGGTTGTTGGATGGGAAAGATCGTGAGATCATGTCCTTAAAAAGGAAGTTAAAGATGCCTAGTACCCAGTTGGTAAATGCCCCTGAGATGGCAGAACTAGAGGAAGAGAAAGAAAAATTAAAGGAAGAATTGATTGACTATAAGGCCCAGCTGGTGGAGCTCAAAGAAAAAGAGAAGAAACTACAATTTAACATAGCCCTTGTAGCAGCTAGTGAGAAAGTATGGAAACCCCAGTTTGAAGAACTGGAGATGAAAGTAAAGGAAAAAAAAGAGAGCAAGAAATGGAGGTCACACCCTCAATTGAGTCTGGAGACTTCTGCATAGTGGGGAAGATAGCCAATGCCAGCCTAGAAGATGCTGAAATGATAAGATTGAGAAAATAAGTAGCTAACCTGAAGACTCTAAAGGACAATGCAGAGAAGGAAAAGGAGGCTTGGGAAACCAAGTACTAGGGAATGCAGGTGAATCTTGATAGGTTAAAGGAGCAAGTGATAGGACAGAAGGTACTACAGGAGACTAAGAAAATCATCTAGGATGATGTCATCTAGCATGCAGATGACCTAAGGCCCTATTTGAACTTCATAGTGGATAAGGAAACTGTGGTAAAATTGGCTAAACAGGTTGTAGTAGTGGCCAATGCAAAGCTTAATAAGAAGCCCTCGAATTATGCAGAAAATGCAATGGAGTTTCTGAGTGGTTTGTCAGAGGAGCAGGCTGATGCAGTAGGCATAAAGGATAGGATATCCATAATTATATGGGCCAAGAGAATAATTAACAAGCATCAGTAGGTGAAGATCACCCACTCTGGGATATACATTCTCTCAAATCAACTGAGACTGTTCAAGGAGGCATTTGACCCCTTATTCAAGAAAGGGATACCTATGTTCTGGGAGGAGAATGGAACCATGTTATCAAATGAGGAATACAAGGTTAAACTATCGGATTGCAGGGTAAACCAGAAGGATTTTGCAAGGATGGATCAGCCTCTGACAGGTCAGATAGTAGATGAAAAATTGACAAGGGATGTCGAGTTAGCCTCAATGTTCGGGGGAGCCAGGACACTGCATGTTGGTTATTCTTACAAAGAACACATGGAGCTGAGAGTGTTAATTAAGGAGCTCGCCACCCTTGACCTACCCTCAACTAACCAATGGAAGTCCATCAAGAAGTATGGCAAGGCGATAATCAGGACAGGTGCATGAGGAGTTTGAGGTTATTGCAAAGTTTTCTGCTAGTGGGAGCATTTGGTTAGTAGGAGCGGCCAGCTGGAGAGCATCTCCAAGACCATTTTTTGTCTTTTTGTTAAGTATAGGCGGTCATATAGTAAAAATGACCTGTAAATGTAAAAGGTTGTTGAGTGGATTTTTCCACCTCTCTCTCATGTCTGTAATGGCGAATATGCCTCAATTAGGTGTCAATAGGTTATAACTGTTTTCTATTCAAGAGAAGGCCGATTCTGGGGCTTGAAGACATCTATAAATTAAGTGTAATCAATGGCAAAGGGGTTGAAAATTTTGGAGCCTGATTGTTGCTCTGTGTTCAACAATTTTGAAGCTATTTTAAATAAAGTTGGAAGGCCTTGCAGGTGTTTCTGTTAAGAGATTCCTGTGGTATTTGATCTACAGTCTGTTATTTCTTTCTCCGATGTGAAATGTGTTTCTTTCATTGTCAATTCATTTTTTCATGCTATTTCGTGCTTGGTCTAGTGTAATATCTGGATGGAATTCGCAGTAATAGTGCTATGTTCATTTCATACCAAGCATTCCATAATTTTCCTTCTGCTAAAATCGATATGGAACTCATGTGTTTATGCTCCATATTGGTGGAATGTCTATTCTTCTTCTAAATCACCAAATTAAAGCATTTCGACTGTGGACTAGTAGCTTTCTTTCCTTTGAATGGAGGTGTTTGCATAGCATCGTCATAAATGTGCTATAATTAAAGTTGTTGCTGGATAAAAATGTTACCTGAAGCTTGTTGCAAAAATATATAAGAAACAAAAAACAAAACATAACTGTACTATCCATATCCTTATTTTAAGAAAACAAAAATAGGATCGTACATTTTAGATACAACACTAGAGTATCTCCTTTACTACCTAAAGATAACAAAAATGATCAATGCCCTCAAAATTGTTTAAGACAGCTCAGTTCTCAAGCATTGATGAAGAACAACTTTATTTATGATCACAGCCTAGTCACATCAGTTCTAGAGCAGAAAATTAACATTTTTTTTATAGAATTCTACCAATGTTTATTTCTCTAATTTTAGTGGCAATACAATAAGTTAAAGAACATGACAAACTATGAAAGGCATTATATAAGGTATTTTTTTGGTAAAGTCAATTATACATTCTCATGAATTCCAACAACTAAAATATATCTTTGTAACATATGCAGTGAACAAATAGATCAGATACATTTCAATGGCTATATTTTTCACACTAGATGCAACAGTAAAGGTAAAGAAAAAACCTGTATTCGTGGTTTGGTAATATTCCATTGAGAAGTAGCACAACAATTTACATATTAAAATCCGGAACAGTGAAGAGACAAATCACACTGGTCAATATAATCAAATAGATTCAAAGACGTTTTTTTGTTAGAATATAGATAAACTAAATTTCAATGAAAATGGAGTCTTAGCCTGATGGTAAGGAAAGGGTGTTTCATAGTCCACTATGGCGGGTTGTTTCACTTGCACAAGCACAAGCAAGGCTACTTGTGGATTGAGTTATGTGCAGGCCCTGTGCGTAATTGGAGAAGTAGATTCTTGTAAATAATCTGTACTCCACTGTAATATGGAAAGAGTAATTTTGTTTCCTGGTTAGTTGAAAGCTATCAAAAAGTTGAAAAAAAACTTGAAACAAAATTGCAAAGTCAATCTTAAGCCCTCTTCTTGAAAACAAATAGTAAAATATTGATAAGCTACGATTCACGAATACTAAGCCTAACCTCTTCCTTAAAACAATGACCTGTTGGGGGTTCCACGTGCTTACCTAGACAATCTACGGACGAAATGACTCCATTTGTCGGACGATTCATCCAATGGCCAATAACCCAAAAAAATTAAAATTTGCAGAGTGTTTCTCACTTGTAGAAACGCCTTACGACGTAATGAAGAAATCAACACATTATAATCAATGAAACGACAATAATATATCTAATTGACAAATTTGTTATGGTGATAACTTACAAATATGCATTAGACAACGATACAAATTGTCATTATATTGCTTTGCTTTCCATTGCGAAGACCTACATATATCATGACAAAATGGTATTTTCATATAAGCGATAGATAGATATGTAAAAAAAAGCATAAAATATATGAAATTCTAAAAAAACGAAATAAAAATACATGAATGAGCTTCTCTTGATTTCAAGAATATATTATTCTCTACTAAACATGGCCAACCACGTGAAGGTTGAAGCTCATATGGCCCTTCCCCCCCCTCACATCACTCTTAATTTCCCACACCCAATCTATCTACTGTAAAAATAAATGAAAGTTACATAACACAATAAAAGAGATAAGATCCATGCATAAACAGTAGAAAAACAAAAAATATATGCATGAAAGGTAAATCCAAGTAATAATCTAATATATAAGTTTTCACAAATACAAATTAAATGAGAACTGATAAATAAATCATGCATGTTACTTACTGAACAACATCCAACCATGTTCCTTCACAATCTTGTCGAACATAATCCATGCCACCATCACCTACAGCTTCATCCTCTTTGCATTTCGTCCCTTCAAAATCTGCAACACTTGATAAATCTACATACTCCAATTCATATCTATTACAATTTCTTGATCCCTTCGGAGGGCATGTCAAAACTACAGACCAGTCATTCTCTACTGGATCTTGTACATAAAATACTTGTTTTGCTTGTGATGCTAGAATAAATGGATCATCTTGCAGTCTATCCTTACTCAAGCATCTCTTCAGATTCACCATGGTTAAACCAATTTCATCAACTTTCATTCCATTCTTCTTATGTACATCTATCCAATCACATTTGAACAATGGATATTGCACCATATAGTAATCCAATAACATTATTTCTTGAATCACTCCATAATATGTTGTCGTTTGATGTATAGGGTTTTTATCCTTTGCACTTGATCTCATTAATGTTTGTACATCTATGCACACACCACTATTTTGGGTGGCCTTGACATTTTATATGCTTTTAACATGAAATATACACCCATTGATTAAGTAGCCATCATAATTAGTTGCATATTTCCTTGGACCACATGCCAACCATTTAAGGGTATCAGAAATATTTTCTTTTCCTTCCACTTGTAAATTTTTAAATGTCGTTAGAAAACCATGCAATTTCAAAATATATTAAAATAATCTCACCTTCATACATCATAATAGTCTTGAGAAATGAAGTTCAATTAAATCTAATATGAAGAACATATCATTACCTATTTTCTTAACCAATCACTAAATTTTTGGTTGTGGAGCTTTTTTAGTAATACTTCATCTTTTTGGGCTTGGATGTTACTATTGGTTCGAGATATATCATCACAGCTACAGATTATCTAACCATATGGGCAGAAGCAAAACCAGTGAAGGACTATAGTGCAGTCACTGCCATGTAGTTCATTTTTTAGAACATATTGACAAGGTTTGGATGTCCAAAGATCCTAATGAGTGATCAGGGAACTCATTTCCTGAACAGAACTATTGAAGCCCTAACCGAAGAATTTCATATCTACAATCAAAAGAGCACACCATATCATCCACAAGCTAACGAAACTGTCGAATCTTTAACAAAGTGTTGGAAGATGCGCTGACCAAGATATGCAATACAAACAGGGATGATTGGGATCTAAGAATATCAATAGTGTTATGGGCATATATGACAACTTGTAAGAATGATTGGGATCTAAGAATATCAACAGTGTTATGGGCTATTACACTTAGTTGGGCTGGAGGAAGATCGCTTCATCGCAGGATTTCACCAACAAGTGCATAAAGACAGAGAAAAAACATGGCCAACATACACATCAAGTACAAATCCTTCCAGGTAGGAGACCTTGTCCTCCTCTATGATAGTAAATTTATGAAATTTCTTGGAAAATTTAAAATGTACTGGCTAGGACCGTATGTTGTCAAATATATTACTAATGGTGGCGCAGTTCAGTTAGCCACATTACTGGGAGAAAACCTACTAGGACTTGTTAATGGAAGTAGACTAAAGCCCTACAGGGATAGCCATACTCCTCTAGACATCAGTTGGTCAACAAAAAGAAATTTTGTAAGTGTCAAGTACAGTTGAAATTGGACACTAAAAATTGAGCATATAGTCTGTACACAATTTTGCTAAAAAGTGAAGTCCCATGAAAAAGAAACATATGATGCGAAGTACATATCACAAGTTGAGATACGAAGTACAAGCAGGAAGCCCAGATGCGAAGATCAAAATGAAAAAGAGGAAACATGCAGTTAACTTCGCGGATTCGTCTAACCGCGAGCGAAGTTAGGGAAAAAGGAGTCGTTACAGCTTTTTTATCATAAAGTAGCCATTATATAGTGTTTTCGGGAACCGGCTGTTTCCGTAGTTAAGGCATATTCGTTCGTTTCAGGCACATTCAATGAAGGAAAGGACCAAGATCTTAACGAGATTTGGCCAACGAACATGGAATTTAACGCATAGTTAGTCATTTTACGAGAGCATCTCAGTGATGCTATGCCTATAAATGGGGACAACCACATACTTAGTGGCTTTATCGCGATTTTCAATTTTTACTTCCAATAAATTCCACGTTTTTACCACTTAGAAGATAAGAGCCATCTGTAAGTGAATGTCTGAGCAGTCAACCTTAGATGATATTTTGAGAGACTTCAACCAGTCAGGGCTCGAGGGATTCATGAAAATGCCCGTGAAGAAGGTCATGCCAAGAAAGAGGTGCCTCATCTAGAAGCTCACAATGCCGCACAACATGGATAAGGCAAAAGGATAAGCAATTGGCCATAGAACCAGATAAGTCGGTGATCATGGGAATGACGAAGCTAGTCCCTTCAGAACCATCTCATGATAGGCCAATCCTTCTTACACCAGAGTATATCCCTCCGCGAAGAGCCGATGCACCACTTGTCTGACTTCTGAAGAATCCGTAGTATGAAATTCCATTACCACCGATGTCAAGTCATGTGCGCATCCAAGAAAAATTGCTAGGAAGAATTCTCGAATGCAAATTTGCGGAGCACGACTTGCTGCAGGAAGGGAAGTACCCTCAATTTAAGCTTGATCAGTATATGTGCCGCAAGGTCAGCAAAACCATAAAGCAATCCAGTCTTCACGCACAGGATTGGCTTACGCTGCTAGTACTGTCCAGGTTGTTAAAAGTTCTGCGCCTCTCGCACTTTGATCGAATTCATGAGCTCACCGCGGTTGTGCGCACCTTACTGTCATGCACACATCAAGGATACTTGTGTATAGACTGCATGATTGATATAAACATCGATCTAATCTACCAGATCACACATCTTAGTAAGTGAGGTGTTGATCCTACATCGGTGTTCGTAGGAGAAACTAAAGCTAAGGAGCTTGCGAAGAGAATGAAGGAAGAATTCGGCTTGCTCAAGTGAAGCCATGGGTATATTACAACTGGAATCAAAGATCAAGCTACATGGTTTACAGTCCAGTTGCTAGTAGGGAAATGTTTGAGAAAGTGCAGACCGACCGAGGTGCCAACCGCTGCAGTTTCCTTAGCTGCGAAGGCTAAGGATGGAATTTTGTACAATTGGTCAAGCTATATGTTGAATGAGTTCTTAGATGATGTCCGTGAATCTCAAGAGAGTGGGGTTTCCTTTCACTATAGCTGGATACTAGTGATGATCACATTAGTGGGATGGAAAGAACCTCTATACCAGCAGAATGTCCCAATCATAATAGGAGATTGCAGAGGGACTAGGTTTGTGAACATGTGGGAAAACACGAGGTCAGAGAGGCAACGGATTAATAATGAACAATTGTTTACTTACTATGAGTAGCTATGCGAAGTGATTCAGCGCACTCCGCATGTTACCAGGGAGCTAACAATTGTGTATATTCACAAGTTAATATTCAAAGTTGACCTTCACTTCATATATATTCAGCCAAGAGAAGAAAAGCAGAACCCCGAGTGGTTTGAAGGACTATATCAATTGGTTGCACAGAAAATTGAGTTGATCATGGAATACTGGCCGCCGAAATGGAAGGTTGATTCATCAGAGACGATCAACACTACATCAAAAGAAAGCGAAACTGGAAATGCACATAACCATAACCAAGAAGAAGAAACAAACAGTGTGCAATTCAAAGACCCAAATCAAGAAGAAGTAAAACAAGACACTGTTGGACTATCAGTAGGAGAAAATTGCAAGCATCCTGACACTGCCGTGCCGGAAAAAGGGCAAAGGAAGAAGCACAAAGCAGATAAAACACCGCCTGAAGCGTATTAGCATGTTGATGATTATGAAAGCATCGCAATGCGATTCAATGAGCACCTATAAGAAATGCTCGCCCTTAAGGAAAGCAAAAGCGAAGAAGTCCAAGTGAGCCTAATGGAGAACCTCACAGAGCTAAAGAGCATGGTAGCGAAGATAAAAACAAGTTCAGCAAGACTTGGTACATGAATCTGACTCTGAAGGAAAGTCAGGCGATTCAATCCAAAAGAAGAGAAGGATTCCTGCCTTGACAATGAGACCTCGCTTAGTTCGAATTGAACCTATGTCATATTCTCGAGTGACGAACTTGTTGAAGGTGTGAAGAAGCTCGCACATGTGGATATTAATGTGGCATGTTACCCCTCGAAGAATTACATAATCTACATTTGCAAGTTGTGCAAGAAATTCGAGATAGAGACATTGTTTCTCATAACCAACATCTTCAGTTAGAGGAAATCTATAAAGAGATGAAGCATCAATCCGTGGAGAAAAGCAGAGAGCTAGTCAATGTTCAAGAGAAGCACCGCAGGCTGAAAGAAATGGTTGCAGCAATCTGTGCGAAGATACCTGAATGCGAATAGGAACCAGAGGCAGAAGCGACTATACTTAATATTAGTTCCATTGTGGACAATCTTAAGGCATAGATGATGGATATGGAGATTTCCTATAAAGAGAAGATCGCTACCTTAGAATCTCAACATCAACTTGGCACTCCTTAGAATGTGAAAGAAGGCAGAACCAAGGAGTTGAAGGATTCAATAGAAAACATCTTCGCAAAAGTGGTGAGATGTCAAGACCTGCTCGAAGAAGTCACTGTTGATGTATATGTAACTTCGGAATGTATTTCATCTTTGTATTTCATATATATTTATTGTACCCTTATTAGAGATGTGTTATTCCTCTATAAGGAAGTGTCGTCATGTGGATTGACAAGTGTCACAAGTGTGTGTACTTGCCGATGGATTATTAGACCACCATGTGTGGGGTCGGCCCTGAAATATATATATTATAATGTGGATGTACCTAGCTAGACAAGTCGGCCCCATAAGGTCACTGGGAAAACAGGTTAGTATAAATAGAGATCAGGTGATCTCTATTTGGATCATTCGGAAAAGTACATCTCTCTCTCTCAGAAAGTGGCGCACTAGTGAGGAGGAGGATCATCTGCTACTAGGAGACTATCTCAGTGTATTTTGGTTGTACTTTGGTTGAGACATTCCTCTCTCTATCTCTGAGGAAGTTGTGGGGTTTTTCACCTTAGGGTTTTCCCCACGGAAACTCTGTGTCTCTTGTCTCTCATGCTTTTGATTCTTATGATGCTTGTCATGCTTATTGTGATTGTCATGCATTGATATACTGTATATGTTATTCTCTCAGTGAAGATCCTAGAGTATTGTGAATTAATGCTCAAAATTTAACAGTCACTGGAGTATGGGCTACGCTGCAAGAAGATCCTGATTTGCAGAAAATACAGGATGAACTACAACAACGGAAGAAAGAGCTTAACTCTATGAACATGGCTATGAAGGATATGCTGCCAAGGCAAAAGATCCAGAAGTTCGCAGAGAAAAAAGAATTGCAGAAAGAGTTGAAAGTGTTGAAGATAAAGGAGGCTGACACTTTAGCGAAGCTATAGCCCATCCAGGAAGACATGCTTTCTTTTTTGGAGGAGATTGAAGAGAAGCTACAAGAAATCCACACTACGGAAAACAAAGTAAAAGAGTAATCTCAAGAAATCATCTCAGAGGAGATGTTGGAAACAATTAAGGATTTTGAACAAGAGGATAAAGACATAGTTGCGAAGTTAAGCGTTACTTACCAGACATTCGCTACAAAATTGAACATCCAGGGGATGCACAATCGAAGAAGCCTAGTGGAAGTGGCTCGAGGGAGAGCCACATGTGAGTGTTAGGGGCCTATTGGACATGGCCCAAGTGGAGCAGTTTTGGTTGAGCGAGGCTCAAGCGCAGTAACTTTAATGGAAAATGTACAAGTTAGGTGAGGCCTAGTATTGGCCTATTTTGGGAGAAGCAACTCCGCAAATCCCAGGAGCAGGGTATGGAGCAATGCGAGGATGGCGGATAAGGACCTGTCTCCTTTGTAAAGACAAAGTACTAAGGACGGTCGGGGTAGTTGGAGAAGTTATGGAAGGAGTGGTGAACTAATAGCTATAGGAACAACGGTAAAGAGATAGAATGGTGTAAAGGATGCACCATGGTACAATCATAGCTGCGCAGTCAGAACTGCGACTGCCAGAAGAAGCGACAGAAACAGGGAAGAGACGCAAAAGGATGACCAAGGACAAGGGAAGTAGCTAAGAAATTATGACAAAGGGTGGTTAGCAGGAGAACCGCACTAGTTTGGGTTAAGGGTACTATGGGGTTTTGGCCCATAACTATTATAAAGATGTGACCTTCGGGCACAATCTATAAAAAGGGAAATTTTGTATAGGGAAGGGTTGGTCTTGGGTTGGATTGGTTGGCATTTTGTAGTTTTTTTGAGTTTTGTAAGAGAGAAAGAGGATCTGCAGCTGAGTGCACAGAGACCCATTGTAGAGAAGAGTCTACAGTTTTGTGCACAGACTAGAACTGGCAACCCTTCCCATTAATATAAAGAATAGCTCCCGTGGACGTAGCTCCCATTCGAGGGGGTGAACCACATAAATATCTTTGTTGTGTGATTGGATTTCTGATTTATGTGCATGTTCTTGAATGCTTATGCTTTATATGTATTTTCATGTGTATGTTATTGAGAATAATAAGCTACGTAGTGAACACACAAATATTTGAATATGCTAAGTGTTAATGGATGTGATAAATGCATAGTTACATAGATAACACTAAATCAACGAGTTCTGTATTGTGGTAACTACGAAGTGCACAGTCACATAACTGCAATGTTGTATTGAAGTATACACAAAGTAGGAGTGACTTTGTTGGAGGATCCATTCCATATCTACGCATCATAAAGGTTACAGAAACCTGCTTCTGTAATCACCCCATAACTTCACCTCGGGTGAGACCTCATCTTGTTCGCAGGTTGTTGTCGAAAGGGCCGTTGAAAAGGGGTTTTGTTGGGTCTCTAATTACACAGAACCCGGGTCAGCTTAAGCAAGAGAAAGTATACCAACAAGGATCTTAGTGATTTATGATCTATGTAACTATATGTCCTCATGGTCGTTGGCAGTGTTTCTAAGGGCCAACTGGGTCTGGTTTTTTTGGTATCTCGCTGGGTCCTATGTTTCTGCTAGACTGTTGGAGGATTAATGACCTTCACTTATATGGTGGATCTATATTTTATGTCGTGCCAGTTGGTTTGGGTTTTTTCATTTTCTCGCTAGGTACTATGTATTGGGTTGTACTATAGGATGCTTTGAATTTCCACTTTATTGTGGAACTGTTATGCCAGGGTGTTATATTTTGGGGATAGACAAGCTATGGAATTTTGTTCACTTCGATTCGTTTGAATAGCAAGGAACAATGTTTTTTCCAGGTAAAAAAAAAATCAATATTAGGATGCTCGAATGAGTTTGCACGTCTTCATGCTCCTCTACATCTAGCAATTCTCTTTCAGTGGCTGAGTTTTCTCGATTATAAAAATTTTTCCTCACTTGTAGTGATAACATTCATGTTTTATTTCTTGATTCGTCTGATTTCACATTATCGTTGATAGTGTATATTTGATTGTTTCCAACTACAACCGAATCCACATCCAATTACAACAAATTGCCCTCATTTTCAAAGTCTCTTTCTCAGCCTTGAAGATACTCTGGATCCCTGGTGGACTTAGATGGTGGTTGATTATCGGCTCCTGATGCCCTTTTGGCATGCTTAGGAGGACTTATAACTCCTCTTTTCAAAGGAGAATGGAGTTGCTCCCGATCTACTACTCATTGCTTGTGGGTGGGCTCAAGAGTAGGAATACCTTTCTCCTCCTCCATTGTTGTAGCTTTTCCTAAAAATAGCTTTGGGTTGGTTCCATTCTTGTTTTGGTTGTGATTGTGGCTATTGGAATTGTTCAGCAACTCAACTAGGAGGTGTTGTTGATCATGATCCTTTTAGGTTCAGTATTGGAGCTCTTCTTGGAATTAATATGAAAACCAGAGCCTTTCTTAGGATAAATGCTATCCCCCGAGGTTTTTTCCTTTCATCTCCAAACTTGGGCATCTTTTATATGTTGTTTCTTCGGCTTCAAAATTCTCTTTTGGCCGAGTCTTAGGTTTTAGACCTTGTGGAGGATGTTCCTTTGAGGACTTCATTGGGTGGCTCTGGGGAGTTGTATTTTTCTTTCAATATAGTGGTGCTTTTGGGTCTAGCCACAGTTCTCCCCCCACGAAATAATGGCCTCATGTTTCTCTTTCTGCAACTAGGATTGAACTTCATGGCATTGGAAGGGGGGATGGGATAGCCCCGGGGTCCCTTTTTATGGAGGATGGGCCTTCATGTTTTAGCAAAGCTTCTCTCTGGAATATCTTCACCATCTCATTGTTTTCCAATTATTTGAGAACCCACACAACTCAATGCTCCTGGGAGGAATCAGGGTAGAATATAAGAGCGTTGTTGAAAACCAAAAGCAAATCTCGAAAGAACTCAATTTTGCAAGAGTAACAACATTCCTCCAAGCTTTCCCTTATCATTCCCAAATCCATATCTTACACTGTAAATTTTGCTACTTCTCTGCATGCCATAAGAAGATAATATGCTTTAGGCTCATTTTTCTTTATAGATTCACTATAAGCAAAATTTCATTATTGCCTATCACATCTACCTCTAGCTTTATTTATCTATGCCTCATGACTTTATTTTAGAAAAACATAATTTTCTGTGTGTTTATTTTTTCCACAATAATTATACTATTTAGGATTGTTGGTTTGAGAACTACCTCTTTTGTGAGTTGCTTCTCCAATTCTACATTTTGTTATTATTACTTCCTTGGTCTTATTATTGTTACTTCATTCACTCAACATTTGTTGCAACTCTAAACACTTTTCCAATCCTCCATTTTCATCTATATTCAATATGTGCTCTTCATGTATAAGATGTCCTACAATTACAAGTGATGGCACTTCAATTCTAGAAGAAATCCATAATTTGGTCACAAAATTTTGATACATGCTCGGAACTTGGAAGACACTACAATATTTGATAATTGTTTCAAATTCTCAATTTCCAATAATTCATTTCAAAGTTCTTATATCATCTAAACATCTAAACGTGTTCTAGAACAAAATCTACTCAAACATCTTTAAATTTGACTACTTGTTTCTCAATAACGAAACTTGAAGTTCATTTGGTGTTTCTTCTAAACTTAATTTTCTCCAATTGCTTTGATTATGTGTACGTATATTATCTTGAAGTGCAAAAGTGACTAACGATGAGAGCCTTCATATTATTCTTCTTATAATTGTAAGTCATTGGATCTAATCTTGGTTCTTCTCCTGCGACTATCTCGCAAAGGTCATTGTAAAATAGAATCTCATCCATATTTTGTTTCCAAGATGGATCATTCTTTCCATTCAACTTATGAGGCTCTAGCATCAAGAAAACATAAATGCTTGCTCTATATCATTATAAATCCAGGAAAAAAAATTGTATTCAACTTCAAATCACTCCAAGCAAATGGAAATATCCTTCTGATTCCAAGATCTCTATTCATAACTCCAAAACATACGTCTTATCTATCCTCTTTATTACTCCAATAAAGAAAAGTTTACAAGCATTAAATTTCTTTCACTTATATATTCTTTAATATTACCAGAGGATTTAATGACATCCCTGGAAGACAAACATTGAAAGAAGCGCAAGCCTATAGAGTTATGCAGATCTCAAAAGAATAGATAATTTAAAGTAAATGAACATGTTTACTTGGGAGCTAGACTAGAAGTGGATTTCAAGAGATTCATTTCATCAACATGTTTGCTTTGTCATTAATCTATCAACTTGTTATGCTTTCAACCCTACTCTCCCACATTGATTTCCAACCCTATTTGTTGAAAAGGAAGGAAATAAACTTACAGTTCTGCATATCATCACAACAAGCACAAATGCCTCTCACATTGATTTCCATCTCTAGTTGTTGAAAATGAAATAAATAAACTTACAATTATGCATATCATCATAGCAAGCACAAACGCTTCGTGACCATGGAATTGGAACTTTTGGGGGTTCATGATTAGATGAAATATGTACTGTTGGGCCTGGCCCAAGGGGGGTCAAATTTTGAACACATTAAGTTTTTGGGAACTACGAAGCTGAGCGCAACATGGATGGAGACTTTTTGTAAAAAATCAGTTCTGGAAGCTGCGAGGAGAAGCGCAGCACGGCTTTGGTATGCTGCGATGTTGCGCGCAGCATAGTATCGGAAGCACTACGAGGACGATGCCGCAAGGATTAAAGTACTGCAATGTGCCACATTGATGGAGATCTAGCTAAGAAGAGCATGGATGGAAGATGGCAGTTATTTTGGTTAGGTCACAGAAGACCTATTTTTGGCAAAGATCGTCGATACCTACCAAGCAGTGGGTAGGTGCAGATCAAGATAGACAACGGGTCACACAATCAGAGGACTACTAGTTGAATTAATTGTCAAAGGCCATGAACAAAGGAACAGCTCGGCGGAAGCAAGCTGTTGGCACGTATGATAGAGGGGCAGATAGCAACGTGTCTACACTGAGATTGTCCACGACTGAAGATCCGCTACCAGACACCCACAGTCTGGTTTTGGGAAAGACCGTGACAAGTTTTGTAAACCTAAGGGTTTCGCCTTCATGATGTAAAGACATGACCTACAAGCATGATCTATATATAAGGCAATTTTGTATGGGAAAGGGTTAACACTTTTTGGGGTATTAGTGAGTATTGTTAGAGTTTTGATCAAGAATCCATTGTAAAGGCTCTGCAGCTATGTGTGCAGAGACCTACTTTGAGGAAGAAGATGTCTGCAGCTGAGTGCGTAGACGAAGAACTGTTGTACCCTTTCCTAAGATAATAAAACAACAGTTCTAGTGGACGTAGCTTCCCACCCAGGGAAGTGAACCACATTAAATCCTGCGTTGTGTGATTGCTGTGCATGATTGCCTTGCTTATTTGTTGAGTTAATCATAATAAGAATGGTAGAAATTACAGTAACCTGATCTGTGTTTGATTTTATATGTATTCACCATGAAAGGGGATGGAATAAGATGTTAAGTAGTTCATATGTGGATGAATGTAACAGTCAAGCACCTATAAGTTCTTGGATGAATGGATCTATGAGTTAATTATACAGTTAATTGTTAAGGCTGAATCGAAACATTAAGCACGCAGCATCGCGCATCCCTCTCAACTGCACAAGTTACGATCTTGTCAATCTAAGCAATGATGAATGATTAGGGATTACCCAGATAAGGGTGAATAGGAGCAATTAGGTATTATAAGAACCGAGCAGTCCAGTCGACGCACCAACCCAGAAGAAGTGCCGTGTGAGAAGTTATTAATAACTTATCGCCGCAGAAAGGAGAAGTAATACCTCCACACAGTTAGTGAGTATATTGGGTACACAAGCATCCTAGATTGCCGCAGTACTTGACACGAAGTGGAAGACTTTGCGTAGAAGTTGACCACAGCACGCAACTTGTCCGCGCACTACACACTAGTCAGTTACACCCTCGCATCACAGGGTTGTGGAAACCTGCTTCTGTAACCACCCCCTCAGCTTCGCCTCGGGTGAGACCTCAGACGGCTCGCAGTCTGTTGCTGAAAGGGACGGTGAATAGGGGTTTTGTTGGTATCTTTCACCGCAAAGTACCTGGGTCTACAGTGGAAAACCTTTAGATCAGATTGAAGACCAACATGTACTTAATGGATGCCATCGTTTGATTGTGGTGCAGGAATGTACCCTGGTGGAACATAGCTACCTTCTCCCTTCGTAGTGTGTTCCAATGAGAAAATGATTGTTTCTGTCATAAAAAACTATATTATCAAGGAAGCAATATAATGATAAGTGTAACTTTAGAGTTTCGATAATATGTATACAAATTAAGTAGACACATT
Source organism: Larix kaempferi (assembly GCA_027924585.1). Taxonomy (NCBI): domain Eukaryota; kingdom Viridiplantae; phylum Streptophyta; class Pinopsida; order Pinales; family Pinaceae; genus Larix; species Larix kaempferi. The sequence goes on from BSBM01000369.1 coordinate 4,618,771, forward strand.
TTATGATATGGTAAACACAAAGTGTATGCTCCCTTGTCAAGAAATGGGAAACATAACGCTTGCTCTTTCAACACACTTACTTCCATGTATATGCAATTGAACTGTAAAGGTAGGAAAAATCAGTTATAAAGGTTTGTTTTTCTCTTAAATTTAAAACTAACTTCAAATGAAAATCAAGAGCTTGACTACTAAGCACTTCCTAATAACATGTACCAAAAACCCGACCTTGCAATGAAAATCACAAAACTTCCAAAATGCAAATAATATAAGTTTGTAATTTTGATGATCAAGAGAGAAACAACAAAAGGATGTGGAACATGACTATTTAATATTTATAAATTAAGCTACATAAAATGGGAAATAGAAAGGAATATGAAATGCAAAGGCATTTTTCAAAAGAAATGTTTTCAAGAGAGAAAAAGATCAAACATGTAAACATTAGTAAATTAATAATAATTTGGTAGAACGTCTACACTAATACATACATGTTGGTTCAATGTCTTATTATGAAGACCAATTACATTAATGGAAGGTAGTTGGGAGGACTTTAAGATGAGCTGATCAAACTTGAAAACAATATATAAATTGAATCCAGAGGCATCAAGGTCCCCACAAGTATTGGTGAAACTTGAACACCAAACTTGAGGTGAATTGGGTTGATTTGGTCAAAAGTGAATGGATCAGTTCCATGAGTGATCTTGAAGGGGGCTTGACCAAGAAACGGTTAGTTCTCAAACTTAAAATACTAAAATATGAAGTTAATGGTTGGGAGAAGAATAGGAAGAGGTCCATGAGAGAAAAAAAAAATTCCCTAGGGGAAGAGCGGGATTCCCTTTATAATAATGGAGCTGGGGGATATGTCGGAACATGTTTAAATTAGAGTGGCGGAGCTTGAGGATCGTAGATTATGCATTCTCAAAATGGAGGAGTCATCCTAGAGACTCAAGAGTCGTGCTATTTGGTTGTCCCATGGTGACAGAAATACCAAATTATTTCACAAATATGCCAAAAGAAAAATAGTACAAAATTCAATTTGGGAGATTGCTTCTTCTAATGGAAGGATTTTGAAGGAACACATACAGACTCAAGAGGAATCCTTGAAGCATTTTCAGATTTTATTTAAGGATATGGGGAATTTTTCCATTATGGATGAGATGGCAGTAGTCCAAAACTATCCTGGTTTCTTTTTGGAGGAGGAGGGAAGGAATATTGCAGCCTTGGTGTCCTTGGAGGAGATTAAGAAAGTTATCTCAGGTTTTGCTAGGTACAAAAGTCCTGTTGGAAAGTTATCTCAGGTTTTGCTAGGTACAAAAGTCCTGTTGGAAATGAGTGACAACCGGTCTCTCAGTGACTATGTAACTGTCTAACCGAATATGTTCAGTTATGAGTAACCCTGTAAGAAATGTATATATTTCTTGTATTTTCGTAGAGAAGTATTAGGGAGTTGAGAGTTGTTGTAAATCTTCAGAGTTTGAATAATAAGATGACCGATACCATTGCTCTGTGGATGTTTCCCTAGAGAACGTTTTACCACGTAAATATCTGTGTATATTTTATGTGTGTGTCATTATTTGCTTTCTTGGTTTAATTGCTTCCGTTGCATATTTGTGTTATGTGGTTGTTTGATCGAACAAGTGGTATCAGAGCTTGGTAGGAGGCCGTAGAGAACGAGAAAGCTGAGAGTAATCATTTTTGAGAAATTCCAATTTGTTTTATGGGTCAAAAGTTACCTCAGGAGAGAAGCCTGAAGCCTGAGAAGAGAAGGGGAGAAAATCTTGAATTATCACGGGTCCTAAGCTTGATGGGGCGCGATAATTTTATGGCACACTTCTGAAAATCATTTTCTCTTGAATTATCGCAGGGTAAGTTAATTGAGGAACGCGACAGTTTTTGTTATTACCGTGAAAAGGTTATTTTTTGTTATTACTGTGAAAAGGTTATCATATAATATTTAATATTTCCTTTTGGGTTAAAGAGTGAAGGATGGAGTTTGTTACGCTTACGTAAGTGGAAAGAAGTGGATCATTTAAAAAGTATAGATAGTGGGTTAAGGTGGCAGTTATAAGGTGAAGGTTTTATTCATATTTTATTAGTTATAAAACCTTTATTCCATTGTTTTGGAATTTTAAAGTTATAAAACCTTCATTCTAGTATTTCGAAAAGGGTTTCTCTTATAAATTGTTTTGACCTAGTTTCTTGAGAAAATGGCGAAAACGTAGAGTGTCAAATTTGAAATTGAGAAGTTCAATGGGAGCAATAATTTCGAGTTATGGAAGGTCAAAATGCGGGATATGCTTGTGCAGTAAAGAGTGGTGAAGGTATTGGCAGGGAAGTCAAAGAAACCCGTGGATATTTCAGATGAAGACTGGAGTGAGATGGATGAAAGAGCTCTCAGTGCTATTCGTCTGTGCTTGGCCATCGATGTTTTATTTAACATCGTGTCTGAAACTACAGCAGCAGGTCTCTGGAAAAAGTTGGAAAGTTTGTACATGACTAAATCCTTGACGAATAAAATCCTCCCAAAGCAACAGTTATTTACCTTGCGTCTGAAAGAAGGTACACAAATTTCTGATCACTTGAATGCATTCAATACTCTTATTTGTCAGTTGGCTAGTATGGAAGATATTATTAAATCTGAAGACAAGGCGATTTTACTGTTGTGCTCTCTGCCTAAGTCTTGGGTACATTTTGTAACCTCTATCAGTTTGAGTTCTACTGAGTCTATTACCTTCGATGATGTTGTGGGAGCCTTAGTTTCTGAGGAAACTTGTAAGAAATCTAGTCTTGAAACCTCGACATCAGAAGTAATGGTGGCCAGAGGAAGAACCAGTGAAAGAGGACAACATTCAAGGGGTACATCAAGGTCAAAGTCGAAGGGAAAAAGAGTAAATTGAAGTGTTGGTATTGCAATAAAGCAGGACATCTTAAGAAAGATTGCTGAAAACGCAAGCGATCTTCTGAGGAGGAGGACTCTACAATGAGGTGAACATAGCCGAGAATGATTCAAGTATGATCGATGAGGTATTATCTACATCTACTATCTCACAATACCATTCTGACTGGTTAATTGATTCTGGAGCATCTCACCACATGTGTCTTGATAGAAATTTGTATTCCACATACCAATCAGTAGATGAAGGGGCAGTTTATATGGGAAACAATGTTTCATGTAAAACCGTTGGGATAGGGAGTATCAGAATAAAAATGTATGATGGAAATGTTAGGATTCTAATAGATGTGAGACATGTACATGAACTCAGGAAGAACTTGATATCAATTGGAGTTCTTGATGATGTTGGTTACAAATTTACAGTTCAAGGTGGAGTTATGAAAATATCGAAAGGTATCTTGGTTGTTATGAAGGAAAATAGAGTCGGGAACCTGTACAGACTTGAAGGGAGGACGAAAATCGATCACGCAATAGTAGCGTCAGTTGGTGCAGCAGACTTCACTCATCTATGGCATCAACGGTTAGGTCATATCAACAAAAGAGGAATGAAGGTACTTGCTGATCAAAAGTTGCTTCCTAGTTTAAAAACAGGCTAGACAAAAATTTAAATCTAGAAAACACACTAGTAAAGGTATCCTAGACTACATACATTCTGATCTATGGGAACCATATCCTACAATTTCTTACAGGGTATCATCATATTTTGTCAGTTTTATAGATGATTACTCGAGGAAAGTCTGGATCTATTTATTAAAGAGAAAAGTTGATGTTTTTGATATATTTAAGTAGTTTAGAGCTTTGGTTGAAAAGAGCACTGGCAGGTTCATTCAATGTCTTAGAACAGATAATGGAACTGAATTTACTTCAAAGGAGTTTGATAATTATTGCAAGAAGGATGGGATTGAGAGGCATAAGACCACTGTTTACACTCCGCAGTAGAATGGCGTTGCTGAACGCATGAACATGACTCTTCTTGAAAGAGCAAGGAGTATGCTCAGTAATGCGAAGTTGTAGCAGGAATTGTGGGGAAAGGCATTGCTTACAGCTTGTTACCTAGTCAACCGATCACCATCAACGACAATTGACTGCAAAATTCCAGAAGAGGTATGGATAGGTCAATCATGTGATTATTCTAATCTTAGAGTATTTGGTTGTGAAGCCTATGCACTTATTCCGAAAATCAGCGTTCCAAACTAGATCCTAAGTCAAGAAAATTAATCTTTGTTGGATATGGTGATGGTGTTAAGGGATATAGGTTGTGGAATCCTACTGTTCACAAAATCATGATAAACAGAGATGTAATATTTGATGAACTTTCTCTGACAAATGTAGATGTAAGTAATGATTTGAAACAGGATAATGTACCACAGTTTCAGCAAATTCAATTTGATACTTAGTCATCTGCGAGGGGGAATCATGAGGATGTCTAGGAAGAGGATATTCTTGAGGACACTCCTCAGGAAGAGGATGAGCAGACAGAAATAGAGGAAATACCACAACAAACTCTACGGAGATCTACGCGGAAAAGAACTTTTCCAAAGAGGTATGATGATTTTATCACATCTGTTGCTTTCATTTCTAATGAAGGAGAACCTGACAGTTATAAGGAAGCATTATAAGTGTCTGACAGTGACAAATGGAAACATGTAATGAAAGAAGAAATGGATTCTTTGGCAAAGAACAAAACATGGGATCTAGTGGAACTTCTAGAGAGTAGGAAAGTGGTTGGCTGCAAATGGGTGTACAAACTGAAGAAAGGAGCCGATGAAATGATTCCGAAGTACAAAGCCAGACTGGTTACAAAAGGGTTTTCTCAGAAAGCAGGTATTGACTTTCATGATATTTTTTCACCAATTGTAAAACTTGTTTCTATCATAATTTTGTTCGCACTAGTTGCTTTATATGATTTGGAGTTAGAGTAGCTAGATGTCAAAACAACTTTCTTACATGGAAATTTAGATGAGGAAATTTTCATGGAACAACTAGAAGGGTTTGTTCAAAATCGCAACAAGAGGTTTGTTTACAAGCTCAGAAAATCATTGTTTGGCCTAAGGCAGTCTCCCAAGCAAGGGTACAAGAAGTTTGATTCTTTCATGGTGAGCCGGAATTTTACCAGGAGTGAGTATGATCATTGGCTGTACTTTAAAAAGTTGGAAAATAACATGTTCATTATTTTTGTATTATATGTTGATGATATGCTTGTCGCAAGCAAGAGCATGTTTGAAATCAGTAGGTTAAAGGCTCAGTTGGCTACGATGTTTGATATGAAGGATCTAGGAGTAGCAAATCAGATTTTGGGCATGCAGATACACAGAGACAGGAAAAAGGGCAAGTTGTGGTTATCACAAAAAAATATGTGGAGAAAGTACTTCAGAGATTCAGTATGGATAAGGTGAAACCTTGTAGTATCCCTTTAGCTTCTCATTTCAAGCTTTCTTTAGGTTTGATTCCTAAAAATGATGAAGAAAAGTAGTATATGTCTCGTGTACCATATGCTAATGCAGTAGGAAGTTTGATGTATGCGATGATAAGTACAAGACCATATATTTCACATGCAGTTGGTGTTGTCAGTAGATACATGGAAAATCCAGGAAAAGAACATTGGGCAGTAGTGAAATGGGTGCTTCGATATCTTAGAGGCACAAGTGACTATTGTATCACTTTTGATGGTTGCAGTGATGAAGTATGTGGTTATGTTGATTCTTATTTTGTAGGTGATTTGGACAAGAGGAGGTCCACTTCAGGTTATGTTTTTACTCTTGTAGGTGGAGCTATTAGTTGGATGTCAAAGCTTCAGAATATTGTTGCTTTGTCCACTACAGAGGTAGAATATATAGCTGCTTCACATGCTTGCAAAGAGGCAGCCTGGTTAAAAGGTTTGCTGGGTGAGTTAGGAAAGGTTTAGAACATTATAAAAAATTTCTGTGATAGTCAAAGTGATATTCATTTGGCTAAAAATCTAGCTTATCACAGTAAGACAAAACATATTCCTGTAAAATATCATTTTGTTAGACATGTTGTTTATGATGGTGGAGTGGTTCTTGAAAAGGTTCACACTCAAAAGAATAGTGCAAACATGTTCATGAAGCTAGTTACGTTAGAGAAGCTACGGTGGTGCTTAGCTTCTCTAGGCTTGCAGGAAAGGTGATGAATAGAGCAATGAGCAATGGTATCAGGTAAATTGTTGTCAAGGTGGAGATTGTTGGAAACGGGTGACAACCGGTCTCTCGATGACTATGTAACTGTCTAGTTGAATATGTTCAGTTATAAGTAACCGTGTAAGAAATGTATATATTTCTTGTATTCTCATAGAGAAGTATTAGGGAGTTGAGAGTTGTTGTAAATCTTCAGAGTTTGAATAATAAGATGACTGATACCATTACTCCGTGGATGTTTCCCTAGAGAGGGTTTTACCACGTAAATCTCTGTGTATATTTTATGTGTGTGTCAATATTTTCTTTCTTGGTTTAATTGCTTCCGCTGCATATTTGTGTTCTGTGGCTGTTTGATCCAACAAGTCTGAAACCTGATGGATGGACAATTGAGTTATTCTTGGAGTTTTTGAGGTCATGGGTCTAAATCTGTTGGCTGCAATAGAAGAATTGAGACTGAATGGCTGAGTATGTGGAGCCTTAAATGCCACATTCATTGCGCTTATTCCAAAATGCTTGAATCTAGTCACCTTCAACGACTTCAAGCTGATTTCGCTATGCAACTTGGTTTATAAGATCATTTCCCTAATATTAGCAACCAGGATAAAACATTTCCTCTCAAAGTGTCTCTCTTTGCAACAATTTGGTTTTCTGGAAAACCAACAAATCCTGGATGCCATTGGCATTGCCCAGGAAGTGTTTCACACTGCCAAGGTAAAAAACTTAAAGGATTTAGTTTTGAAACTGAATCTTGTGAAAGCCTATGACCATGTGGGTTGGGTTTTCCCCCGATTAGTCCTTCTGCAGATTGGTATTGGGATGGAAGTTATGAATTGCATTATGGGATGTGTCGTCTCTATGAAATTTGTCATTTTAATTAATAGTGTTCCAACCAAATTCTTCCAAGCTACAAGGGGGTTGTTGCAAGGATGTCCCTTATCTCCTCTATTGTTTCTTCTTGTAGTGGAATGTTTAAATAGATCGATCTCTATGGAACAGGAAGTTGGCAGGATTGTAGGGGCCAATGCATCACCTTCGATCGGAATTACTCATCTCCTTTTTGTAGATGATGTGTTCTTATTCGAAAAGGGTGTGGTGGGGGAGTGGTTGGTGTATGCTGATATTTTGAGCCTATTTTGTAAAGCCTATGGAATGCAAATCAGTGATACAAAATCATATTTTTTGGAAAATGAGGTGGAGGAAACTCTAGTTCAAATTTCCTGGTTTCTCCCTTTGCAGTTTGCTCCTCCTAGCGGGGGTCTGGAGTATCTTGGTTATTTTATCAAGCCAAACAACTACCTTATTGAGGACTGGTCTTGGTTACTAAGGAAAATAGACAAAAGGATCAACCATTAGTGCTGGAGGTGGTTGTCTCAAGGGGGCAGGATCAGTCCTTCATTTTATTCGAGTTAATAAGTTCTCCTTGGCATATATAACAAAATCAATATGACAAAAAGTCTTCAATTTTTTGTGGTTAGGTAATTGATTGAAGGCTGGTTTTCACTTGGTTAGTTGGGGGTGATTGGCCTGTCCAAAGAGGCTGGGGGGTTGAAATATAAAAAACATATTTATCTTTTCCAAAGCCTTAGCTGCAAAGAGTCTTTCGAGAGCTATATTCTCCCGAGGATTTGGAGTAATGTTATCAGAAGAAAATACCTACACAATCAATCTATTGTAGATTGGGTCAGAAAGCTGGTTAAAAGTGGACCAAAGGTGTTTCTAATTTTTGGAGGGGTTTGATAGCCTCCTTTCAAGTTCAGGGATTGGTTGGTTTGGAGGCTTGGAAATGGGAAGTGGAGTTGTATTGGGGAAGACCCAATCCTATGATTTTCCGATTCTTCCTCGCTGTCTTGAGACCTTGTTCAAGCCCTACATCTAGGTTTTTTTACCTTAGACCAAGTGGCAGTTGACAATGGGGATTTGGTACTGGGTACTAGATAGATGGTGGTACAAGGTCTTAATTTACAGGGGCTACATGTGGATAAATGGAACAGTTTTCTTATGGGACTACAAAGGAGTGTACTTATGCTATCAGCCTTACTCTTTCAAACAATGAGGATACTTTGGTTTGGTCTTGGGATGTAAGTATAAGGAATGTCAATGCTAAGATGACTTATGACTTATGATGCTTTATTCTCTCAAGAGAGGTTGTGGATATGTGTTGGCGGCTTGGTCCTTTCTGGAAGTTGGTAGTGCCTTTAAAGATCAATTTTTTACTTGATTGGTTCTGAATAACTCCATTCTTACATCAAACAATTATTTTAGAAGGGGGGACAATTATCTTAGAAGGGGGGGTGTTGGGACAAATGTGTGTTATCTATGTAATGAGGATGCAGAGTCCATGGACAATGTGATGGTTAGTTGTCCTTTTTCTCAACAGGTGTGGCAGGCAGTAAGACCTGTTTGTCAAATTGACCATGGTTGGAATGCGTTATCCATCACTTCTTGTCTTAAAGCTTGGACATCTAATGTTGATGAATGGAAGGAATTGAAGCACTTTTTGTTATTTAGGAGATATGAAAACATAGAAATCGGTTAATATTTGAAGGCATATCTGGGACAGCTCTCTGTGTAGGGAATAAAGCTGTAGCAGATTATAGAAAGATCCATAAATCTTCTTCTACTTTCTTGATGAATCATTCTAGTCGTCTTATACCTCCAGTCTTTGAAGAGGTTTCTTTGATAGGCCTCGCAGAACAATAATCAATATTGCGGGGCCGGGGTGGTGCTTGTCAAGAGCTCATCATGTTCGTTTAGGCTTAGATTCAATTGTAGGGGTAATAGAAATACAAAAGGCGAACTTATTGCTTTATGGAGTTTACTTTTCTTTGCTCGAATAAAAAACATCACACTCTACATGTTGCCGGCAATTAAAAAATTATTATTGACTGGTGCCGTTCCAAATGCTTTCTACAGGTTCCCACCTTTGACAGCTGGGTTCACAAAATCAGAGGTTTATAGGAAGTTTTAGGGAGATTAAATATCAGCATGTGTATAGGGACATAATGTCATTGCAAATGGGCTATCTAAACAAGCCCTTCAGGTGCCAAAAGGTTTCATTTTCGTTGATGAATTTTCAGATGGCAAATATATTTCCTCGGAAGCCCTACAGAGTTATCACTTTTCCTCGGAGGCCCTACAGATTTATCACTTCTGATTTTGGTGGCTCTTTCATGGTTCTCTGCCTCTTTTCCCAGAGCAGTATACCCACTAACCAAAACGCTCCCGAGCCGTCGGATTCGCAGTAGAAGAATCGTTAAAATTGCAGTTGTTTTTGCTCAAATCATGATTTTAAGGATTTGGTTAGTTTTTAAATGTGGCATTTAGTCTATTAAAGATCACTGTGATTGCTAAAATTACAGAATTACACAAATTACAATTTTCAAACGTGATTTTGACGTAATTTGATAAGAAATTGGCCAGAAAAGCGGGACGTTTTGGTGGGTTTTTATCCTACCCATCTTTTCCATCCGGCATCGCTCTAATGATCGGTTGAAACCTTTTTTTCCAAACAGACTTCTCAATAGTTCTTTTTGTTTATCATTGGGTTTGTAGCCCAATCTATTTTTTTGTTCTTTTTGTTTATCATTTGGGTTTGTAGCCCAATCTATTTTTTTTTGTGACGGCAGTCCCTTCCTTATCGGACTGTGTATGCGTCCATGTTTATCTGTTTAAAGCTGTTATTTGTTGATGTTAGTAAGCAGAGATATTATATTCTCTATGATTTTGATTGGGCTTTCGTCCGAGGACGCACGGTAAATTTCTCATTTTCTGTTGGTTTGTTGTCGGATGTAGTTTGGTATCTTTGGCCTGGGCGGCTCTGCTGTTTTTTCTTACAACATGTTTCTGTTGTGTGGTTGTTGTTTTTCAACAGTCTTATCTCCTGTATCTGGTTACTGATAATTTTTAATATAGAAGTATGGTTTTTTTTTCGTTGTGAAAAAAGTATTAGTGAAACATAATCTGAATCTCCAATAAGTGAGCTTTCAAACGCCGGATGGATAAATTGATGAATACCTCCATCTTAACAAAGCAGAAGCCATCTACTCCAAATTAATATGCCAAAGTTGAATCTAAGGATGCTGATGCTAACAAAATATGCATGCTCTTTAGGTCATGATTATTCAATACTTAAGCTGTTGTATGATGCATGGCTGTCTTGTGATTCAGTATTCAATAAAACTTGAATCCAGCCATCCATTGTGGCTACAATGTAGTGGTAATTTTATGACAAGGTTACTGTCATCATTGCACTCTAGAAGCTTTAAATACATAGGAGTCAAACCCAACGCAGTCCTGGAAGAACTAGAAGTGCTTCCATGTATCCTTTTTGGTCGCTCTGAATTCCCTCGCCCTTGTCAATTTCGCAGACAATTTCGATCAGTTGATGCTTAGCCGACGAGGCCCAGACAACCGTCTCGACGCCATCTGGATGCCCAGGCAACCGTCTCGACGCCATCTGAAGTCGTTTCAGTAAAACTACCCATCGAGGATCGATCCTTGGATCCCTAAGAACCTTGCTTCCTATATTCTCCGGCTTTAAGCCTCAGTAGCTCGGATTCAAGCGACCTGAAAACACCCAAATGCAATACATTACAGTTATTATTATTCCCAAATAGGCGCTACAATGAACATGTCATTGTATATGGAGGGCGATCGCAACTTTTTAATCAGCGATTAAGGATGGATGGTCAGGAGGATGTAGTGGTTTGGCATATACTCTAAAAAAGATTCGTCAAGCCCACACAATTAATGACTCAGATTTACTCTAGGCAATCTGAACAGTCATTTGTTAATCCACCGTTTTTTTTCAGCAACCAAATCCTTTGCCACCTGGAAGTCAGTTTTTATCTTTTGATCAGGAGCCTTTGCCACGCGGGATGGGTTAAGTGAATCGTTTCAATTTCGCCCGAATTAAATTGGAAAAACGCCGAGCTCTGAGTTTTGTGATTCATTTCTTGGTTTTGCGAGTGAAGGTGCCGAGGGCACCCTCTTGTGGTCTTTGTGCTTCCTTCCGGTATATACACAGGGCTCTGCCCATACTGCATTACCGTTTTGACCCTTTTGGCAAGCTGAAACATTACAGTGACTTCTACATTGGTTTCGTTAAGGACTTTTGGAGTTGGATTACTGTTTTCTTCTGTTATTGGAGCTAAGAGCTAGGGAGTACTCTATCGTCACTACTTCCTCTTTATTGAGCATTTTTACAATCTATGTTTATAAATGTTGATACATTTACTTGTCACAGAATACCCTATGGTTATTTTACTCAGAGATTAAATACATCAAGGTTTGAACATGCACAGTAGGATTTACCCCGGCAAAATCCATCTCTACAGGTATATTTTCTTCCCCTTAGTCATTTAAATATTTATCTCTGCGAAATACGATGCACTAACTCGTTTACTCTGGTTTCTTTTTGCAGATAAAGGGGAAATGAAAAGATATTTAAGATAATAAGTCTCGAAGCAATTTCGAAGCATAACCTTGTGTTAAAGTCTTTAAGGGAATGCTCGACCTCCTCTGAAGTTCTCGAGGGCTCTGTGAGGCATAATAGGTAAGAATACTTTTAAATTTCTTGATCCATTTTCGACTTTTATCCTGTACATTTCGTTTCGAAACGAGCTTCCTTAATAACTCTACAGCAAATGTAAGTAACGCTCCTTCACTTAGTATTGTTATGGAACAAATGTTTCAGGGTAATATACAATATCTAATACTATCTTGTTACTTGTTTCCAGGTAATGGCCAAACCATGACCCCCTTGGCACCGGTTACTTGGACAATGGCCACATTTGGCGATCCCGTTGTCCCAACGTTGGACCTTGAATGCCAACGATATAGGTATGTTTTACCTACATGAGGGTGCGAACATAATATTTTACCAATGACCGTAGCTCATATGTCTGGCTTTTAATGACTGTGATTTATATTTATCTCTGTAAGAATTTATGCTTACAATATGTGTTGTGGTTTGTCCTCCGCGTTACAATTGAATCATTACATTGCTTAAGAGCTACGTGCAATTGCTACCACTACCAAATGAAACTATATATTGTCGTAAAATTGTCCATGGATCCATAGAAGCCTTCTTGGCTCTATATAAGAAATGGTTTGTTACAACTAAACATTCAATACACAACATTCAACAATATAAATCAGATAATAATGTACATACCAGGGTTTTAAATTCTAAAAGTTACTTCAAAAAGAAGCATTCCTTTTAACTCCATTCTCCCGTATCTGTTGCACATTAACTTTATAGAAATTTCCAACTATAATTGGCATGCAATGTACTTTTTCATATATTATTTTTTCATCCCATTCCTCAATAGTCCGAATCACTATTGCTTAAGATGAATATAGAGAATTAACGTCGGAACTAATTGCTACGACTTCCCCTTATTGATAATTTATCACAATCGAAGCCTTAATTGTCTAAAAACATATTACTTCTAATTGATACCGAATCAATAAAGTAGATTCAATGATAGCACATTCAATTCTACATGACTTGAAGTAGAAAATGATCCTTCTCTGCAAACTTTTTTGTTTTGCCTTCTTTTGTGTAATGTGGCTTTTAGAATATCATTAATGTTACAAAATTGAGCTCTAATATGCTCATAAAAATTCATTCTCTTCTTTACATATATAAAAACCGATCTCCATCTGTTCAATTGTATTTGGACTAGTGTGTATTGGCCTCCATACTGAATTTCGTTGATGAATTCAACATGGGTGAATGTCAAATGGACCCTAGCTTACTGATAATAAAATGTCGAACTTAGCTCAAAAAAAGTGCACCATAACATCTGGTACTGATCATAAAATGTCGAACTTAGCCAAAAAAAAAAAAACGCACCATAACATTTGGTTAGTTATATTATTTTGTTTGGTCCTCTGCTTTAGAGTATTTGACTATATGCTCTCCGTGAATTTCCTTCTCCATCCTGCAATTTTCCTTAGAGAGATAAGTCCATAATAATGAAAAAATTGTAACAGATCAAGGAAGGAATCCTTAGTGGAACGAAAAGTTTGTGTTTAATATATTAGAAGGGTTTTATGATCTCTTCATTAGAATAAAACTTCATTGGAAAAGAAAAGTAAGAGAATAAAACTTCATTGGAAAAGAAAAGTAAGAGAATAAAACTTCTTGACAACCAAAACCATGGGTGTGAGGGATAATGAAAATATGCCTTTAATATTTCTTTCTTAGAATATAATATTAGTTAACAAGTCTGATATTGTGTTTGTTGAAAACAGTAGTTTGAAAGAATATATATATATATAACATGTTTTTTTAGTTTTCTGATTCTATCCTAGAATCTATGGTTACGACCACATAATATGGTGATCTAGATTATTATTATTCTAAATATAATATTAAATTTATTTTTAATTATTAATATATATATGAACTATTATTATTTATTTCAAAAAAAATATATTATTATTATATTTTGGAAATATATTTAATTTTACTGTTATTATTATATTTTAGAAATATATTTAATTTTACTATTAGTAAAATACATTTTACGAATTATGTAAATGAAATACTTAAAAAACTATTTTAACTTATTCTAATTTAAACTATTACCATAAATACATTTTTATTTGAAGCTAATCTTAATAAAAACAATAAATTATTTTTACTTACTTTAAATTAAATTATGATCATAAATATAATTCTATTTGAAGCTAATCTTAATAAAAACAATAAACTATTTTAACTTACTCTAAACTAAACTATGAACATAAATATAATTTTATTTGAAGTTAATTTTAATAAAAACAATAATTAACATGATATAGAGATTAATGCTGATTATTTTTGTTTACAGGTCACATTTGAAACATACATGGCATGCATATATGATTTGGGCATTTCCATGGACATACAAACAACATATTCATCAAATCTTGTCTATACAAGTATAATTGCACACATACATTGTGTATTTCTATGAAGAGTGATACCAGATTTACCAAACCTCGCCAAGGAACTAGGTTTAATAAATCTGTTGTTTGATTTTTTATGGAACAAGTTTGTTGAATCCATTGTTTGTAATGTTGATTCATATTTTTATGCACAAGACTAGGTAAATCTATTGTTTATGTGTTTATAGAGATGAACACAATATATATGCATGCCATGTATGTTGCAAATATGAAGGCTTGCATGTGCCATGTTTATGGATATGTAATTTAGTATTCATTTCATTGTTTTAGCATGTGCCATAAAGATATGTAATTTAGTATTCATTTCATTGTTTTAGCATGTGCCATGAAAGAGGAGATCTCTAAAGACATAGGAGAGGAGTTCCGTGAAGAGGGGGCATCAATAAAATGGTGCATTTAGTTGAGCATCTCTTTGAGGAATTCATATGTTTTATTGTTCTCTATGGACCTTGTTTAAACTATTGTTTAATATTATGACAATCATTCTAACCCTATCAAAATCATAAGCATTTGTGCACATTAAATGATTGATTATCGTTTCAAACCCTTTTTATCCAATATATGATATTGATCACTAATAAAACATGGGATATCAATGATACTACTTTGTTTCATAAGAGATCAACGATACTTTGTTTAATCTTTTAATATGTATATTTATATTTATTTTTTTCAATTGAAATTAGGGATTTTAAGAATAATTTTTCATTCCAAAATTGAGTTTAATTTGTTTTTTTTTACATTAATTTGTGTTATTAATATATATATTGTTAAAGAAAGTTTATGTTTGGAACCAAGTTATCGATTGTGTTTTTTAAACAAAATATTATTTTATAATAGGAAATTATGTATTTTTTATTTTTCAAATTGTTGTGAGGGAAAACATTGAAAATTGTTGCTTCCATGTATTTCTAAATGTAATTTTTTTCTTTTCCAATTGACATGCATATTCACATAAGAGAGAGCAATGTTTTAAAAACAAATTTTAAGAAATAATTGTTGTTTGTTTTTTATTAATGTTAAAAAAGTGAAGATAAATTGAAAAATAAGTTATAAAATTAAACAAATTACCATATTTAATATCTAGAATATTATTTTAAAATGTAATAATTTGTTGTAAAACCATGTTAGTTTTTATTTATTGTGTAGAAAATAATTTCCAATATAAATTAAAACTATTTATTATATATGAATAAAAAATTAAATTATATAAAAAAAATATAATTAAAAAGATTTATTATGTATAAATAAAATTAGTAAATTTTTTATAATGAAATATAATAAAAATATGTGAGAGTTATTTTATTAACTTTATTAATATGTGAAAGTTAATTTTATTTCACTTTAATATGCAATAAGTTAAATATTAATATTTCACTTTAATATTAATATTGAGTGTAAGTTTAATATTAATATTGACACTAACTTTAATACTAACATTATTACTAAACATTAATATTAATATTAATATTACTCTTAAGCATTAAAAATTAACATTAACATTAATATTAACATGCTATGTCACATTAAACATGAATCGATTAATAATAATATTAATATTAAAAGTTAATACACTAACTAATATTAATATTATAGTTAACCAATATTAGATATAACAAACTTTTGATTTAATATTAACATGGATATTAATGTTACTACTAAACATTAATTTATTAATATTAACATTGAACATTAGTATTACTTTTAAATATTAACATTACTATTAAACATTAATATCAATATTAATCTTAAACATTAATGTCACATTAAGCATGAATGGATTAATAATATTATTAATAGTTGTAATAATATTAATATTAAAAGTTAATAGACTAACTAATATTAATATTATAGTTAACTAATATTAATTATAACAAACTTTTGATTTAACATTAACACCAATATTAATGTTATTATTAATAATTAACTTTATTATTAACATTATTACTAAACATTCATATTAATATTAGCATTAAACATTATTATTAATCTTAAATATTAACATTAAACATTATGATTAATATTAAACACTAAGCATTAACATTAACATTAATGTCACATTAAGCATAAATGGATTAATAATAATATTAATAATTGTAATAATATTAATATTAAAAGTTAATACGTTGACTAATATTAATATTATAGTTAACCAATATTAACTATAACAAGTTTTTGATTTAGCATTAACCAAAGTCATCCCAACTCAACCAAATTCAACCATTGTAAACAAAAGTCAACCAAAGTCATCCATAGTTGACCAAAGTCAACCATAGTCAACAATAGTCAAGAAAAAGTTAACCATGATCAACAAAACTCTACCATATTGAGTCATGGTCAACCAAATTCATTCATCATAAGCTAAAATCAACCATGTTAATCCAAAGACAACCATGTTCAACTAGGAAGTCAACCAATCCACCAAAGTCAACCATTGTCACTAATAGTGAACCATGATTAATCAAATTTAACCATGGTAACCACGAGTCAACCATAGTCAACCATGGTAACCACGAGTCAACTATAGTAAACCAAAGTCAACCATGGTAATCCAAATTCAACCATGGTCTACCAAAGGAAACCATGGTCGACCATAGTGAACCATAATAAACCAAAGGCGACCATGGCCAACCAAAGTCAACCATAGTCAATCACGTTCAACCAAAGTGAACCATAGTCAACCATAATCAACCATAATTGACCATAGTCAACCAAAGTCGACCATGTTCAAGCAAAGTCAACAATGTTCAACTAAAGTCAACCAATATGAACCATGGTCAACCAAAGTGAACCATGGTTAATCATAGTCAACCAAAGATAACCATACTTAAACATGGAAAACTAAAGTCAACCATGGTCAACCAAAGTCAACAATGGTCGACCATATTCAAGCATGGTTAACCAAAGTCAACCATGGTTGCCCATGGTTGACTTTGGTTCCTTATGGTGAATTTGGATGACTATGGTTTAATTTGGTTGACTATAGTTGACTATTGTTAACATTGATTCATTATGGTTGACTATTGTTGACTAAAGTCAACCATGGTCAACCATGAACAATAATAGTCGAGCATGAACAACCATGCTTAACTAACTAGGGTCAACCAGAGTCAATCATATTA
The DNA here is from genome assembly GCA_027924585.1 of Larix kaempferi. Lineage (NCBI taxonomy): Eukaryota > Viridiplantae > Streptophyta > Pinopsida > Pinales > Pinaceae > Larix > Larix kaempferi. The sequence continues at coordinate 4,635,957 of BSBM01000369.1, forward strand.
AAAAAGGATCAACCATAGTCAATCATATTAAAAAATTGTCTACCATAGTCAACAATGGTCATCCATAGTCAACAAGGGTCAACCATAGTCAACCATATTCAAGAATGGTCAACCATGAACAACCATGGTTAACTAACTAGGGTCAACCATACTAAACCATATTAAAAAATGGTCAACCGTAGTTAAGGAGAGGGTCAAACATACTCAACCATATTTAAACATGAGCAATCACACTCATCCTTCAACAACCATAATAAACCATAGTTAGCCATGAACAACCACCATCAATCATAGTCAACCATGAATAAGTCAATCATGAATAAGCATAGTCAACAATGACCAGTCAGATAGTCAACGTCGAACAACGATAGCCACCAATGTTCAATCATGGTCAACCATAATCAACCATAGACAGTCTCAGTCAACCCTGGTCAACCAAAGTCAACCATGGTAAACCATAGTCAAATATGGTCAAATTGATATTAATATTAATAATGTTAATACATTAATATTGATATTAATTATTATTATTTTAATATTCAATTTTAAGTATAAAGAATAATATTTAATGTTTATAATAATAACTATATTGTTATTTCAATCTTAAGTGATGGTGACAAAACAACCAAAGTCGACCATTTCCAAACAATTAAAGTTAATTGAATTCAACCAAAAAAACCAAAGTCAACCTTTGTCAACCAAACCATGTAAAACAAAGTCAACCATGGTCAATGAAACCATGCCCAAGCAACCAAAGTCAACAAAACAACCTAAGTCATGCAAATTGAACCAAGGTTAACCATGCCCAAATAATGTAAGCCATTGTTAAAGATAGTAAACCATGGTCAACAAAACAATGTAAACCAAATTCATACAAATAATGTAAAATAATGTCATCAAAAGTCAGCCATGCCTAAACAACCATAGTCATCCAAAGGAAACCATGCCTAAAAAATCAAAGGCAACCAAACTCAAACAAGTCAAAAGTCAACCACAATCAACATGCCCAAACAACCAAAGTTAATCAAAGTCAACCAAACAACCAAGGTCGACAAAAGTCAACCATGGTCAACCAAACAATGTAAACCAAAGTCAACTGTGGTGAACCAAACAAAACATAGTCAACCATGGTCAACCAAACAATGTAAGGTTCAAAGTCAACCAAAGTAAACAATGTTAACATGATCAACCACAGTTAACTGTGGTGAACCAAACAAACTTTACAATTTAAACATGATCAACCAAACAATGTAAACCAAAGTCAACCATGGTCAACCAGACAATGTAAGGTTCAAAGTCAACCAAAGTAAACAATGTTAACATGATCAACCACAGTTAACCATGTTTTGCAATAGTCAACCAAATCCACAATGGTTAACCATGGTCAACCAAAAGTCAACCATGGTCAAACAAAGTCAACCATGGTAAACCATAGTACACAAAATTCAACCAAAGTAAACCAAATTCAACCATGGTTAACCAAAGGTGAACCAAAGTCACCTAGCCAAATTCAACCATGGTCAAGCAAAAGTTAACCAAAGTCAACCAAGTCAACCATAGTAACACAAAGTCAACCAAAGTAAACTTAAGTCGACAGTGGTCAACTAAAGTCAACCGTGGTCAACTAAAGTCAACCATGGTGCACCATGGTGAGCCAAGATCAACCATGGTCAACTAAATCAAACATGGACAACCAAAGTCAACCTTTGTCAACCAAACCATGTAAAACAAAGTCAACCATGGTCAACGAAACCATGCCCAAGCAACCAAAGTCAACAAAACAACCTAAGTCATGCAAATTGAACCAAGGTTAACCATGCCCAAATAATGTAAGCCATTGTTAAAGATAATAAACCATGGTCAACAAAACAATGTAAACCAAATTCATACAAGTAATGTAAAATAATGACATCCAAAGTCAGCCATGCCTAAACAACAATAATCATCCAAAGGAAACCATGCCTAAAAAACCAAAGGCAACCAAATTCAAACAAGCCCAAAGTCAACCACAATCAACATGCCCAAACAACCAAAGTTAATCAAAGTCAATCAAACAACCAAGGCCAACAAAAGTCAACCATGGTCAACCAACAATGTAAACCAAAGTCGACTGTGGTGAACCAAACAAAGTTTACAATTTAAACATGGTCAACCAAACAATGTAAACCAAAGTCAACCATGGTCAACCAAACAATGTAAGGTTAAAAGTCAACCAAAGTAAACAATGTTAACATGATCAACCAAGATATGTAAACATTGTCTCCCAAATCATGTAAATGATGTAAACAATTCAAACAAAGTCAACCAAAGACAAACATACCCAAACAATCAAAGTAATTCAAAGTCAACCATACCCAAACAACCAAAGTCATTAAGCCAAATATGGCTTAATAGTATTAACATTAAGCCAAAGTCAACCATATTAATTACTTACAATGTTTAAATTGATATGATAAATATATTTGATATGAATGATATATATTTAAAAATTTATAATAATTTAACTGAAGTCAACAAGAGTCAACTATTAACATCCAAATTCAACCATAGTCAACCATGGTAAACCATAGTTGACCATATTGAATAAGTCAACCAAAGTCAACCACATTCAAACAAAGTCAAGCATACTCAAACATGGTTAACTATATTAAACTAAAGCCCACCAAAGTCAACCATATATTAATTACTTACAATGTTTAAATTGATATGATAAATATATTTGATATGAATGATATATATTTAAAAATTTATGATAATTTAACTGAAGTCAACAAGAGTCAACCATTAACATCCAAATTCAACCATAGTCAACCATGGTAAACCATAGTTGACCATATTGAATAAGTCAACCAAAGTCAACCACATTCAAACAAAGTCAAGCATACTCAAACATGGTTAACTATATTAAACTAAAGCCCACCAAAGTCAACCATATTTAATCAAAGTCGACCATAGTCAATTAGTCAACCAAATTCAACCATAGTCAAACAAAATTAGCCATAGTCTATTACTGTCTAACAAAGTCATCCATAGTTAATTAGTCACCATAGTAAACCAAATTCGACCATATTCCATGAATGTCAACCATGGTCATCCATAGTCAACCATAGTAAATTACTCAACCATAGTCAACAGTCAATTAGTCAACCATAGTCAATTAGTTAACAAAAGTCAACCTCGTTTAGCCAAAGTCAACCATGGTCAACTAAAAGGCAACCATGTTTGAAACAAAATTCAACTAAAGCCAACATCCAACCATGGTCACCCAAAGTCAATCATTGTCAACTAAAGTCAACCATGATTAACCAACATCAACCATAGTAAACGATGGTAAACCAAAGTCAACCATGGTCAACCACACTTAACCATGTTTTGCAATTGTCAACCAAATCCAACAATGGTTAACCATGGTCAACCAGAAGTCAACCATGGTCAAACAAAGTCAACCATGGTAAACCATAGTACACCAAATTCAACCAAAGTAAACCAAATTCAACCATGGTTAACCTAAGGTGAACCAAAGTCACCCAAACAAATTCAACCATGGTCAAGCATTTAAGTTAACCAAAGTCAACCATAGTAACACAAAGTCAACCAAAGTAAACTTAAGTCTACCATGGTCAACTAAAGTCAACCATGGTGCACCATGGTGAGCCAAGATCAATCATAGTCAATCATAGTTAACTATGGTCCACTAAACTCAACCATAGGCAAACAAGTCAACCAAATTCAACAATAGTCAAACAACACTCAAATTATAGTCAACATGGTGATTTTTTTTTCTAATAAGTAAATATTTAATTACTAGTATCAATATAATATTAATATATTTAATATTTTCTTAATTTACATTAAATTATATTTAATAAGAATGATTACATTTATTTTAATTTATATTTAATATAATTTAATGTAAATTACTTTTTTTTTACTTACATTTAATTAATTTTATATCTATTATTTTACTTTTATTTTTTCAATAACAATTATGTTACTTTTATTTAATATCAATTAATTATTGTATTCCAAATTTATCTTTAATATCAACTATTTGACTTATCTTTAATTTATTTTTTATTTTTATTTAATTACTTTATTATTTTATTTAATTTTTTTTTTAACTTTTATATATATATATATATATTTTTATGTATTTATATTTAATTATTTAATTTAATTTAGTTTATTTTCATTTCTTTATTTTTTACATTAAATTACATTTAGTAAAAATTATTAAATTTATTTTAATTCTTATTTAATGTAAATTACATTTTTCTTTACTTACATTTAATTATTCGAGTTAAGTTTAATATTAGTTATTTTATTTTTAATTTAAGTTTAATATCAATTAATTTAATATATATTATTTTACTTTTAGTTTTTAAATAACAATTATTTTACTTTTATTTAATATCAATTAATTATTTTATTCTAAATTTACTTTTAATATCAATTATTTTACTTATCTTTAATTTTTTACATTTAAATTTTTTTTTTTTTAATTTACTTTTATTTATTTACATTTTTTGTTTTTTTTTTAATTTACTTTTATTTATTTACATTTTTTTTTTTTATTTACTTTTATTTATTTAATTGTTTTTTTATTTAATTTTATTTTAATTTATTTCTTTATTTACATTTATATTTATATTTATTTATAGTTATTTATCATTTTTACTTTAATTATTTCTTATTTATTTTAATTATTTAATTTATTATAATTTACTTTATTTTTATTTAATTTAATTTAGTTTATTTTTATTTTTTTATTTAATTTTATTATTAATATTTTAATTTAGTTAGAGCCTCGCTATCTACTAGCAACAATTACATGTTTAAATGTGATTGATATTTGTGGATCGGCTAATATCAACCACTTTTAAATATGTGGTCATGGTTGATATAGGCCTATCAACGAATATCAACTACATTTAAAAATGTGATTGTTGCTAGTCTTACAAATAACAAAAACTGAGATCAAATAAAAACCAAAAATACACAATTGAAAATCATTCTAGAGAAAAATCTCTTTTATGTTCAACTGATTAATTTCGCGCGCCCTCATACTTTCAGTCGCACGCTGCTCGAAAGATCATTCGAGAACGAAATAAGAAATAGAGACCCATATTATCTAGTTTTAACTCATAACATTCTATAATCACGCCACTCATGTTTAAGGGCCCAACCACCCATATTATCTAGTTTCAACTCATAAAATTCTATAATCATGCTGTTAGGGGAGGTAAGTATTCTGTGACATTTTTTAATTTAATCAATATTTGATGAAGTTGTAGCGATTAATTAGTTGATCCCTTATGTTAAAAATATTAAAGACATATATTAATTTTTCATACATAATTACAAAACCCTTAAACATAAAATTAGCTTATTACCTTTCATATTTTAGTTTATTTCACCTATTCATAATTACAAAACTCCAAAACATAAAATTGATTTTGTTACATTTCACATAAAAATGCGAAATTAACTTTTTATATTTGACATGAAAATGTAAAACTGATTTTATTATATCTCACATAAAAATATTCCTTCATTTTTTTTTATTTAGTAATTAAACTTTTTTAAATATATTAGTTTTGTTTTTCATTTTTCTATTAACAAGTAATATAAAGAAAGAAATTAGCAAAATTATAAAATACATAAGTTATTTACATTTCTTTCATTGTGTCTAGTGAAACGAGGTGCTCTACAACCGAGTATGGGGGAGATGTTGTAACATGTGTGATGTAAAGTTTGTTACTAGCAAAATAATTAATTGCACCGAGTGAAATGAGGTGCTCTACAGTCGAGTATGGGGGAGATGTTGTAACGTGTGTGATGTAACATTACATCGTTTGTTACTAACAAGATAATTAAAAAATTTCACCACCGCTCATAAAATAATAAATTAAATTATGTAAAGTATTTAAAAAAAGTCCAGGTTGATTCATAAAATAAAATATTATGAAAAGTAATTAAAAAATAGATGTTCGTTTATAAAATAAAAACTTAAAACTTAAACCCTGATCTATCAATCAATAGAGATCAAATTTCTTGAGTTTAAATTTAAAAAAAGTACACCTCAAGAAATTAGATCCCTCTCAGTGCTTGATAGATACCGGTTTAAGATGGATCTATACTGATGATCGTAAGTAATATACACATTGGAGTTGCCATAAATTTTACACATGGAGTTGCTGATGATCGTGAGTAGTATACACATTGGAGTTGTTGATGATCATGAATAACACTAAGGCCATGACTAGGCCATGATGGTGACTGTAATGATTTAATGATACGCTTTCACTACAGAACCGTCGCCTTCTACTTTGCTTTTCATAAGATGAGGCTTTCTTTCAATAGTTGGTGCAGCTGCTCCACTACTCCCCAACCCCACTGGAGTTTGGCACATCCAGATGCATTAAGCCACTTTAAAGACGGACAGTGTTCAACACCTTCCAAGTCCTCTAACTCGGAGCACTCACAAACATTTAGCCACTCAAGCTTTGTCAACTGCGCCAAGCCCGTTATCCTCTTCAGCTTCACACATTTATATGCCTCCAATTTCTCCAGAGATATACAATGTTCAACACTTTCTAAAGTTTCCAACTCGAAACATTCACTAACATTTAGCTGTCGAAGCAGCGGTGCCAAACCCCTTATTGTCTTCAACTTCACACATTTAGATGCGTACAAAGCCTTCAATGACCTCAAATGTTCAACACCTTCCAAGTCCTCTAACTCAGAGCACCTACTAACATTTAGCCCCTCGAGCATTGTCAACTGCGCTAGCCCTTTTATGCTCTTCAGCTTCACACATTTAAATGCCTGCAACATCGTCAAAGACCTCAAATGTTCAACACCTTCCAAGTCCTCTAACTCGGAGCACACACAAACATTTAGCCACTCAAGCTTTGTCAATTGCGCCAAGCCCGTTATCCTCTTCAGCTTCACACATTTATATGCGTGCAACGCCGTCAAAGACCTCAAATGTTCAACACCTTCCAAGTCCTCTAGCTCAGAGCACTCACTAACATTTAGCATTCGAATCCTTTTCAACAGCGCCAACCCCCTTGTACTCTTCAACTTCACAAATTTAGGTACCTGCAACCCCTCCAAAGACCCTAAATGTTCCACTCCTGCAAATTCTACTAGCTCAGAGCACCCACGAACTCTAAGCGTTCGAAGCTTTGTCAGCGGTGCCAAACTCCTTATGTCCTTTAGCGTCACACATTCTTCTCCAGTCAACTGCTCCAAAGACCTGAAATGTTCAACACTTGGAAGATCTTCTAACTGAAAACCAGAGGCCTCACCAACATGTAGCGTTCGAAGCTTTGTCCACTGCACCAACCCCCTTATGCTCTTTATCTTCACACAATTTTGTATGTCCAACTCCTCCAAAGACCTCACTTGTTCAACACCTGAAAGCTCTTCTAACTCAGAGCACCCAACAACACGTAGCACTCGAAGCTTTATCAGCTGCACCAACCCCAACTCCATACATCCATTTTCCAGCAACATCTCTAAAGATACTAATGTTTCTATACTTGAGAGCTCCTCCAGTTCGCTACATCCCGTAATGTCCAGCATTAAAAGTCTTGCAAGACCAGAAGCATGCAAGCATTTCAAATCCTTGCAGCTACTCAGCTCCAATGACTTCAAGTTGCTCAAGTTACGGAGCGAGGGCAGTTCCCTTATGGGACAACCCCATACTACCAAATAAGTCAACTTGGTCAACAGTCCAACAGAAGCTGGCAAACATTTCAATTCCTTGCAATCAAATAGACACAGTGTCTCCAGGTTGCTCAAGTCATGGAGCGAGGGCAGTTCGCTTATAGGAAAACTCCATACTTCCAACTCAGTCAACAGTCCAACAGAATCTGGCAAACATTTTAATTCCCTGGAAAACCTCAAATCCAATGTCTTCAAGTTACTCAAGTCACGGAGCGAGGGCAGTTCGCTTATGGGACAATACCGTATGTCCAACTTAATCAACTTGGTCAACTGTCCAACAGAAGTCGGCAACCATTTCAATTCCTTGCAATTACTCAACCTCAATGTCTTGAAGTTACTGGAGTCACGGAGCGAGGGCAGTTTGCTTATGGGACAACCCTTTACACTCAACTCCGTCAACAGTCCAACAGAAGTGGGCAAGCATTTTAATTCCCTGCAACCAGTCAGATTCAATGTCTTCAAGTTACTCAAGTCATGGAGCGAAGGCAGTTCGCTTATGGGACAATCCCATATTACCAACTGAGTCAACTTGGTACACTGTCCAATAGAAGCCAGCAACCACTTCAATTCCTTGCAATTACTCAACCTCAATGTCTTCAAGTTACTCAAGTTACTTAGCGAGGGAAGTTGGCTTATGGGACAACCCTGTTCTTTCAACCCAGTCAACTGGGTCAACAGTCCAACAGAAGCCGGCAAACATTTCAATTTCTTGCAATTATCTAGCTCCAATTCCTTCAAGTTACTCAAGTCACTGAGAGAAAGCGGCAACGTGTCAAGAAAAGGGCTTCCTACAATCAGAATTTCCAAATTGCTTAGCTCTCCAATTGCATTTGGCAACTCTTTTAGATTTGTCCCATCCAAATCTAATGTTATCAGCGATCTTTGATGCGCCACTTGCATGGGCAATACTTCAATCTCCTCACACATGGCAAGCTTTATGTGTTCAAGTGTGCTTATATTTCCGAGTGTTTCTTTTGCCATGGATAACTTATAGAAACTAGACAAGTCAAGATATTTAAGCTTAGTTAAAGTCCCAAAGGATGTTGGCAGCCTCTCCAATTTGCGGCAGTCTGAGAGATCTATGTGTTCGAGGTTTCTTAGATTACCGAAGGAATCTGGAAGTAACTTCATTTTTACACACATCTGTAAGACCAGGGTCTTCAATGACCGAAGATGACAAAATTCTTCTGACAATCCTAATATTTTTTGGTGCAAATGTAAGCCTCCACCCATCACGGAAATCCGTTCTAGGTACTTAAGCTGCCCTATAGAGTTTGGAAAATCCCAAAGGGAACCTTCAATCTCTAAATCCCGCAACTGCAAAGGTGGCTGCAAAATATTCCGTTTTTCAACTATAAGAAAGATTCCTATCTACAACCACTTACAATTTTTTTCAAGATCATGTGGTGCCATATTCATTGCAAATTAAACATACATAATTTAACTCAATAAATTTCTATGCACCTGGCATTCACCTTCCCACAATGACGTCCATTCTTTCCCACTCAATTCTAAAACCCTCATGTTCTTCATTGGAATCCAGGAAGGAAGAGAAGATTAGGGACACTGGTACCAGCGAAGCCATAAGAGATTTGGTGACCGCACCATTGTCAAAATGCGCTCCAAGAGACCATCTTCACTTTCAGGAACTTGTAATATACCACGATGCCACGACATCTCAGGGCGCCCGTTTGCATGCTCATCATCATATATTTTATAAACCGCCCTAATCCCCCGCACTTGTGTTATTGTCTGTTGATTTTTAAGAAAATATGATGAATTAAATATTGTAAAATTTGAATTCAGTAATTTATATGGGTTTGAATGATTGAGCACTTACAGGGGATGGCTGCTGCAACAAGTCATCAATATTCTCTATCTTGTGCACCAATCCTGGAGCCTTCGCGATATCTCTTCCCAAATCGCGAAGGTGATCATGCATATGTATCACATTCCAATTGTTCACTTCCACTAGACACCTGTCTTCTAGAGTTTGAAATCCTTTGCAGTGTGACCCGTCCCATATTCTGACGGCCATATCCCTCTTTTATCCAATGAAAAAACATGCAGTGTCTAAGAATATCTCCTATTCCTCCACATCGAGTTCCTCGAAACTAATTTGAAGCCTCTGTTTTATTTCAGTGGGCAGTATTCGTCGAAGTTTGTCCAATTGGTCTTCCCAATAAGATGGGTTTTTTCGTCCACAAAGAAGTGCCCCAAACACTTTCAACGATAGAGGCAGTCCATAACAGGCTTCCAAGAACTTGTGTACAAGAGATTCAAATTGACATAGTGAGTAGGGCTGCCTGAAGGCATGGTAGCAAAAGAGCTCTGCAGAGTGTTGTTCATCCAGCCCAGTGAGCTTATAAATGGAAGAGTCCTCGATTCCTGAGCTCATGAGAACATCTTTATTTCTAGAAGTAATTAATATTAAACTATCTGAGCAGATAAGGGTTTGATCCGACAAAAGTGCATCAACTTGATCCACATGATCTACATCATCTACAATTATTAAGGCCTGAAAAGATGAGAGATATTGTTTAATTATCTCTATACCTTCATCTATGCTATTTATTTGCCTATCTGATCCAGTCAACTACTTAAGAAGTTTGCTCTGTAATGAAATTAAAGCGTCTTTACGTGCAGTTTCTCTTACATCAAATAAAAAACAAGATCTACTGTACTCCGAACTCTTTCGATTGAAGAGTTCTTTTGCCAGGGTTGTCTTTCCTACACCACCCAACCCAACAATTCCCAGGACAGGATGTTTTCCACTATGTTCTTGCTGCTGCAATAACACTTCATTTTCAAAATGTTTTACCTTTTCATCCAGACCCGTTGGATATTTGGCTACAGAGACAAAGGTGTATTTTTCACCTTTTTCAAAACCCTTTCAACCACCCGATCAAGCAACTCCCCTTCATTGATGGTGACAACAAAATTAATAGAACTAGTAAGAAACAAACTTTATAACTATATCTATCCAACATAAAAGTAATACAATACCAAGAGAGCAGAGAGGAGGCGTAGTTCTCACCCATTACAGGCCTCCAGCTCGAAACCGCTTATGTCTGTGACTCTAGAAAGAGCATTTCTCCAATTTTCAAAAGTGTTTGAATCGTATCGGCACTCGTATTCTTGTGTTTGAGGGTCAAGAGTTCTCTTGTTTGCCAACCTTCCTAGGGCTTCAGCATATGTTACATCTTTGCCCCGCGTCCACCGAAGTTCAGAGGGCTTGACATGGTAAAATATTGGGAGGACACCACGCCGAGTTTGCATATCCAGCAGACAAAACCGCCACATGTACGGAGGCGGTTCTAATAGCGCCTTCGATTTGGGAATTCAAACAGTCTCCCTGTTGCAATTCTTGCTGATCCAGAAATACGAGTCCCTGTGAAAGTAGGCGACAATACATATGGCTGGCGCAGGTTTTCTTGACATCAGGCCCGCGGTGATTAACAAAGACATGGTAAGAGTAATTGACAGCGGTGGAAGAGGATGCAGCCATTGCCAATTGGAAAATAGAAATAGAAATGGGAAGAATTGCAGCCGCTATGAACGCAAAAACTGCGAGGGAGGAGATAAGAGAAGAGCGGAGAAATTATGCGGCAGACATATATCGACACATTCAACCATTGGACGCATTTTAGCATGTAGTGGTTGATGATCATTGTGTGCCGGGTCAAACACGAATTCTGGTGCGGGGTCACAGGCATTAAGAGAAAAGACAATGTATACCAACCACAGTAGAACGGTGCTCTCTCGACCATTACATTTTGGTACATGGCCTGATAGCTTTACACCTTTCAAACAATACAATGCACCTGCACTGTTTGAATGTGCAAAGATTAGATGCAAACTGCCAACGTTTAAACTTGAACCCTTATTAGCCATTCCATAGCATTCTGTGTGTTCTAGCAATGCAAAGTTAAAATTGTCCTTAAAAAAAATTCAAAATCTTATTTTTACCCTTCTAATTAAGGACATACTTTATAAGAATATTTCAAAATAAGGGTAAGATTTTAAATTACCTATCAATATAAATTTCACAATGTGTTTAAATTCACAAGCTATAAAGTTTTGTGATCCGACTTGTCGGAACCAAGACACTGATTTACCTTCAATGATAAGGTTTAATGTCAAAAATATTGGAATTTGGAATAAGTTAGGTCATTGAACAAATGGAGAAGGGGGTAAGCTAGTCTACACGGTCTTTTGTACTCATTAGTACTCATTAGATTAAAACCCCAAAAAAGTCGTATTAGGTTTACATGAAATTATATAATTTTCTCCTTGATTATGGGTATGTACTTACTTATCTCAAAGGAGATGGTCCATTGAATATTATCAAATTGTGAATTTCGCCATTGAACTCACGGTTTACCTAGTATCAGAGGAAGTGCTTCCATTGTTATATACATAATTTCTCCATAGAAAAGATATTCAACATTTCATTATTATCGACATATGGCTCCTCGTGAGTCGTCATTCACTTAGTTTTGATCGACAACTTTCCTTCCTTAAAGTCTATTGAGGGAGCTCTTTGTTTCTTCATCAATATTAAATTTTACCGGTATTCATTTCCACTGAAAGCTCCCAAAGGTCCTCTCTTAGTGTGTGACCTATCTAACAGAAGAAACTGGGTGGTGAGCGGGATCACCCCACGGTAAAAGCATATGACTAAAGCTTATTGACCAAGGATTCATTCAGATACTTACCCCATTAAGAAACAAATCTATAGTACATATGTGACTCATCAACTTCCACTCATTTTTATATTTTATCCCTATTTTCAATATTTTTAAAGAAGAAGAGGAAAGATTCAAATAATAATATAAAAGATAAAAGTAAGCCAGAGAATCGTAAACCAAGCTATATAATCATATATAATTGGTTGGAATTCCTCAGTAACATAGATGGGAATTTTGGATGTCTAGTTAGAAGACATCAATTGCAATCTGTGACCTCCAGGGTTCCAACTTCCACCCATTCGCTTGTTAGGAATTTTGCAACAACGTTTGGCCAACTTGTAAACTGCATGCCATTCTGGACGCATGGAAGCCTCGAGCTCTACCTACTATGTGCTAGTGAGGTTGACAACGTGGATGGTGGGAGTTCCCATAGCTTAATCATTGACCATGATGATGTAGTAACATTGTTGGGCATGCTCTTTACTCTTCTCCATGCACATTGTGATGTAATACATGTGGTCCTGTAGGTGTAGTTGTAGGTAGCACATTAATGGTTTTCATGTTAAATACTAAATTTCTTGCCAATGTCGATTCGCCGAATAGTGGATTTGTATAAAGCACACAAGAAATTTTATTAAAACCCCGAGGATTTCAATCCTAGAGCCGCTAGCTCTTAATTTCTTAGGCCTATAATTTTCTCTCCAAATTTCCAATCTCACCATTTGCATTTTTGCAAACTTATTTTGGGGTTTTGGCCTTATTTAAAGGGCATATTGTGGAAACTCAAACGCACAACAAGTTGCAACTTTGCAAGGCTCGAGTTCATGACATCCATGGCACGTGATCAATATTTATGCCATTTCCTTGCCCCTTCATCCCATCTACATATCTGTAGTTTGTCATGAAAACTTACAAGTGTTCAAAAAAAAAATTCGATGCCACGGTGAATCGGTGTTTGGTAATGCTACATTTCTAGACTGCCAGGTATGTTTTAAATAATTTTACAATTTTTTGGGGTGTTCTGTATTCTCGAGGAGCCCAATGCCCACCACTCTTACATCTCTCAAGATTGGATCATTTCATTCTCTTTGGTTTGAATTTCATAGGCACCACTTTGAACACTAGTTACACATTTTTAAAAACATTAAGCTTATGCAATAATATTTTCTTATGTTACAAGAGAAAAGAAACTTGATTGCTACATTGACTTGGCTTTATTATCTATTAGTGAATTCGGTATCTTACTTTTTTGTTAATTGTGAAGGGTTTGATACATGTATACTTGTTAATTGAAGTACAATGATGTATATTGCCCTTTATCTTTGAAGGGCTCAAAGAATATATGCCCTTCAAATTGAAATTAAGACCCACCATTCAAATTTGATCATTGCAAACCACATCAATTTCTTACCTTTTCCCTGTAGACTATCTCTGTGTGGAGGGCCCACACGCTTAGATTCTTTACGCTACAACGTGATACACATTCAGATAAAAGAAAAGAAGAAAGTACATGGCTTGATAGATTTACAGTGTTGAATGGTACCTTTTAAACAATACAATGCACCTGCATTGTTCAATCGTCAATATTATATGCAAACCGTGTCATCCGTACCTTTTTCCTGTGTTGGGTCCACACGTTTAATTGCTGGACATTGCAACATGAAATGCATTTAGATAAAATGAAAGAAAGTACACCACCTATAAATCCACAACCAATAACCAGGCTGCAGTGGCCGAATAAATGTTGTATAGATTTGGATATATACAGTTGAATCTGAAATGTCCAAGCGTAATAAATGCTACATTTTCAAAATCAATGGTATATATCCCAAACTATAAAACATATTCAAATCCAACGGTATATATCCTAGCCTATATACAACAATATATATCCTAGCTATACAACGTTCAATGGTACATTTCAAACCATAGAATGCACATGGATAGTAGGGAATTTGATTGAGAATAAGAGGCAATGCAATTCCAATATTTCAAAGTCACAATTTTGATGATTAAAATTGTAATTTTAGGGTTTTTAAGGGGTCTCTAAATTTTGATGATTAAAAATTTTTATTTGAGGGTTTTTAATGTTGAGATATTGTAACTTCAAAGAATATTATATTTGTACTTAATTATTCCGGAGATGTTTCATTCCTCCGTGAAGATCTTATTGTATATCTGGAGATGTTTATTCCTCCGTCGAAATGTGGTAACTCGAGTTATTAGACTTCCCTAGTGGGGGTCGGCCCTGTATGTGCTATGTGGGTCAAAGGGTTATTAGAACACCCTAGAGGGGTCGGCCCAGTCAGTTGTAGTGGGGTATTTAACCCATTGGTTAAATACGAGCCTACGTGTACTTGTGTAAAAGATATGTCAGAGTAGTGTATAAATAGAGGAGGTGTGTTCCTGCTTTGACACACACACTCACTTGAGAGAGAGGCGCACTTGTGGAGGAGAGGTCTGCTATGGTGGAGGAGGAGATCATATCTTTGGTTTGCATCTTTGTATATTGCTGGTCATCTATATTGAGGAAGCTTTACTGGGTTTTCTACCCCATGAGGGTTTCCCAAGATAAATCTGTGTCTCTTGTGTTTATGCTATGCTTGTTGTTTCTTCAGTGATACTGTATATGCTATTATTGTGAAATGGAATGTAATGCTGCTATTTTATGTCTTAGCATATTAAATCTTAACATGCTATCAGAGCTAACTTGAAGGAAGGCAAGGTATGGCACTTATGACACTTGCTTCACTTACGATAATTTGAAGGTTAGGGTTTTACATAGCAAAAACCAGTCATCGTGGAACTTTCGCTATAAATCCATTTTGTCGAAGGTTCAGGATCTGAAACCTTTACAAGTCGTAGAGAACATCTCCAGGTATCTTGTGTCCAAAGGGAACCCTTAGATTCGTTGTACTTTGTAAGTTATGATCAGTACAAGTTAGGGTTTCTGCCTCTTCCAGATCTCAGTCAGAATCAGGTGACCTAGGAAAAAAGGTCATAACTTGGGATAGGAAGCTCCAAATGAAATTTCGTAAAACGTGACAGGTAGTACATAGACTGAACTATCTCAGGAAACTTTTTCAGAGGCCGAAACTGAACCAGTGACACGTGGAACGCCGTACAAGTTCGCTCTCTTGTTTTATCCCATAAACAGGTCACGTTGCGACACTTGGCATAACTCTCTCTCAGAGAGTCCAATTAAGGTCAGACCTATCAGGATGGAAAGATAACAGGGCGAGTTATCTCAAGAAAAGTTTTCAAAGGCCAAAGTTCAAACAGTGACACATGGAACGCCGTACAAGTTCGCTCTCCTATATTATCCCAAAATAGGTCACGTTGCGACATTTGGCATAACGCTCTCTCAGTAAATCCAATTGAGGTCAGACCTGTCAAGATGGAAAGATGACAGGTCAGGCTACTGCAGAAAACGTTTTCAGACCCTGTGGAATGCAAATTTTGGAGTTATAGGAGAAACAATCAGGTACATATTTCTATCAAAAAAGAATTATTTTTGGAGCACCTTTATTCATGGCTTCCGGAATTTAGGGTTTCGGAGAAAGTTAGAATTTTTGGAATCGGAATCCACGGCTGAATGATACTCAGGAAAATCGAAATTTAGAGACCAAGATCGAATTTTTTGGTTGGGTAGAAGACCGGGCTTGATTAAACCCTAGCTCGGGATTTTGATCGGAAATATCGAAAATTAGGGCTTCAGTAAAAATTGGAATGTTTGAAGTCTGTAACCATGGCTGGAAGCTCCTCAGAAAAATAAGAGTTTAGAGCCTCAGATCAAACCTTTTGATTGAGCAGAAGGTTGGGCTTCATCAAACCCTAGTTCGGGATCCTGTCCAGAAGATCCAGAAGTTTCAAAGGCAATTTTGAGGGGTCAAATTTTGGAGATTTCTAAATTGAAGTATGCTAGTTTGATCAGCTCAACAAGACACATCCTTCCATTCATTCGGAAGTGTGAAAGTCAAAGATTGAATTTTTAGGGTTTCTCTAGCAAACCCTAATCAATCTCCAGATCAAGTTTCAGGGGGAGTTGAGGCTAAGGCCTTACATAAGAAGACTACAAGAAGTCTCAACAAGTATGACTTAAGGAGGTTCAGGTCTGTCTTGATATCTGATTCTTGATTAAGTTCATAATGTGTTTGTCTTCATGTTATCTATTAGTACAATCTTGATTAACGTTAGAATTGTCTTATCACCCTAGTAACAGTATGAGTGCATGCGAATGATCGAAGACATTCATTGATTAGGGCTATATGATTGTACTAATGCATCATGGTGTTGTGTGAGGTTGATGTTGTCTGCTAACAAGATACAGGTACATCACAAAGGACAAATTAAGCTCCATGACCATGACATCATGAAGACAAAGACTCATCCATAATCTTTGTTCTACTTACGAGGTATGTATGACTTTGTTATATTATGCTTAACCTATGAGACATGCAGGTTCTAGCTCAGGATCTCTAAATCATTGAAGAGATTGTTTAGGTATGTTGTACAGAACTAAGCAGGTATACTAATCCAGGTATGTTTTCCTATGTCATGTTAGGATCCCTTATATAAGTGTACTTGGTATGATTGGTTATGCTTATTCATAAAGTTAGTAATCAAGGGTTTATGCATATTATGTCTCTTATCTTGGTTGATTATTTAACTAACTAGATCAAACAAGAATATGCATGAGTAAAAAAAAAAGACTTCCCTAAAACCTTGAATATTATCTATAATCATGACTATACATATTCAAGATTATTTAGAATTAGAATGTTTTGAGAATATACTAATGAATGTATGTTTGTGTATGATCATGAGGATGACACTAGTGCACACTTGAGCATGCACAGTGGTACAGAATGAATAGAAGTTCAAAAGACATATAGAAGATCAAGCGGGAGGCAACCACACAAACATAAAAGATAAGTATTTGAGTTGTTATAGTAAATGATATTGCTTATATGCATATGATTGGTAAGTTGGACAAAAATTCCATTGTTGCTTGTCTAGAATGAAACCTCTTTGCTGACATGCTGAGAGCTGTGCACACTCTCAATAGTATGTTCTGGTAGAGATGGAAGGCATCTAGATAGCCACTGTATGCATACAGGATATGGGAAAGTGTTGTGCCAAAGTATTGGTCAAAATAGTTACATAACTATGTAAATGATATCTGTATGCATAATAGGTTATCATGTCAATATGATTTGATGATTATGAAGTATTACTAATCATGTACTTAATTTTGATTTGTAGGAAAGATCATGATGAATGATGAACACTGAACAAGCGATGGATGTTCAACAAAAGGATTTACAAATCAAACACACTATAGAAGGCTTGTGGCTAGAAAATTCTCTTAGAAAGAGGAAGAGAATCATGATAAGATGTTTGCTCCAAGTGGCTAGATAAGACCATTCTCTTAATGGTGTAATTAAAGAAGAAGTGTGAATCAAGTTCTGTATGGGTACCCAGGATCGATAATCAATTGATGAGCTTAATGATCATCATGGGTGATGAGGATCTCAACCTTTGCTACAAGGTTGAATATTGTTTCTATACACAGACGACATGGATGCAAGAAGGAACTCACCACATAGTTCAAATGATATTGAGGCTCATATCAGTAGACCCATCTAACGAGAAATGGCACAGATAGATATGCAGAAGACCATTCAATGCAGAGTGTGAATGATGTTCAGTCACAAAGGGAGAATTGACAGTTTCTTGATAAGCTTGGGCTTTACCAAAAGTAAAGTTGTTCCTAACCTTTACCTTAAGGTTGTGGATGATGAACCTATCATACCATTATTGTATGACGATGATCTCTTTCTGACAAGGAATGAGAAACAAATCATGAAAAGAAAGAAGAAGATGGCTGAAGAAATGAAAATGAAAAATCTCAGATTGATGCATTACTTCCTAAGTCTGGAAGTATGACAAGGCTCAGAAGGAATCTTTCTCAACCAGGGAAAGTATGCTGAGAAATATTAAAAGGACTTGGTGTGTTGGAATGGCCACTCTTGAAGTTATCAGATGACTCATCAGAGTTAGTGGATAGAACTCTGTACAGACAAAATATTGAGTCATTGATGTGTCTAACAAATACTAGGTCAGATATATGCTTTGCTGTGAACACCTTATGTCAGTATCTAGTGGAAAACCAGATGTGTTAACTTGTTAGTTGCAAAGCATGTGATGAAATACCTAAAGGATACGATAAATTTTGATCTATGTTATCTTAGAGATCATGACTTCATATGGCTACACAGATGTTGATTAGGAAGAAATTGTATTAGATAGGAAGAGCACATCGAGAGGATGTTACTGTCTGGGATTAGCCATGATCTCATGGTTTAGAAGGAAGCAATATAGTGTGGCTCTTAGCACAAGAAGAATATATGGCTTCTTGCTCTGCTAAGTTATGAAACAATATGGCTTTAGGATTGTTTGACTTAGAGATAGACCCAACTATGATCCTATGTGACAAACAGAGTTGTATCAAGATGGCAGAGAATCTAGTGTTCCAAGATATGGTGCAGAAAGGAACCAAAAGTTTGAATTTGTAACAAGTTACCAATGTACTAACCAAACTTCTACCGATCCGATGTACTAACCAAACCTCTTCCTCAAATAAATTTTTCCGAGACAAACTTAATATAGTTCAGAAGGACCCTCCTCGAAAGGGGGAGTGATGTGATAACTCATGATGAGATTGCCTGCATCGACAGTAAGGTCGATGATGAGGATACCTATATTAGTGATGTCGACAGAGAGGTTGGTGGATGGTCCTTAGACAGGGTCAAAGGTGACAAGGGGATTGCATCATCCTTGAACATATGTTCTAAAGAGAGTCGTAGACGTATGTCTTCGAGAATGAAGTTCTTGGTGAACATGTGAGGGGATTGGATCATCCCTGGACTTCAGTCCTAAAGAAGAGCTGTAGACGTATGTCTTCGAGAATGAAGTTCTTGGTGAACATGTGAGGGGATTGGATCATCCCTGGACTTCAGTCCTAAAGAAGAGCTGTAGACGTATGTCTTCGAGAATGAAGTTCTTGGTGAACATGTGAGGGGATTGGATCATCCTTGGAATTCAGTCCTAAAGAAGAGCCGTAGACGTATGTCTTCGAGAATGAAGTTTTTGGTGAACATGTGAGGGGATTGGATCATCCCTGGACTTCAGTCCTAAAGAAGAGCCGTAGACGTATGTCTTCGAGAATGAATTTTTTGGTGAACATGTGAGGGGATTGAATCATCCTTGGACTTCAGTCCTAAAGAAGAGCCGTAGACGTATGTCTTCGAGAATGAAGTCCTTGGTGGACGGTTGAGGATTAAGTCATCCTTGGACGTGGTCCTAAATGTATGGTTGAGGATTAAGTCATCATTGGACGTGGTCTTAAATGTACGGTTGAGGATTAAGTCATCCTTGGACGTGGTCCTAAATGTATGGTTGAGGATTAAATCATCCTTGGACGTAGGTCCTAAATGTACGGTTGAGGATTAAGTCATCCTTGGACGTGGTCCTAAATGTACGGTTGAGGATTAAGTCATCCTTGGACGTAGGTCCTAAATGTACGGTTGAGGATTAAGTCATCCTTAGACGTAGGTCCTAAATGTACGGTTGAGGATTAAGTCATCCTTGGACATGGTCCTAAATGTACGGTTGAGGATTAAGTCATCCTTGGACGTAGATCCTAAATGTACGGTTGAGGATTAAGTCATCCTTGGATGTAGGTCCTAAATGTACGGTTGAGGATTAAGTTATCCTTGGACGTGGTCCTAAATGTACGGTTGAGGATTAAGTCATCCTTGGACGTAGGTCCTAAATGTACGGTTGAGGATTAAGTCATCCTTGAAAGTGGTCCTAAATGTATGGTGGAGGATTAAGTCATCCTTGGACATGGTCCTAAATGTACGGTGGAGGATTAAGTCATCCTTGGACGTGGTCCTAAATGTACGGTGGAGGATTAAGTCATCCTTGGACGTGGTCCTAAATGTACGGTGGAGGATTAAGTCATCCTTGGACGTGGTCCTAAATGTATGGTTGAGGATTAAGTCATCCTTGGACGCGGTCCTAAATGTACGGTAAGGATTGGATCATCCTTGGACTTTGGTCCTGTGAACTGAGCTGTAGACATGAGGTCTCCGAGAATTAATAGGACTGGATCGTCCCTGGACTTTGGTTCAAAAGGTACATGTTAGGACTGGATCGTCCCTGGACTTCGGTTCAAAAGGTACATGATAGGACTAGATCGTCCCTGGACTTCGGTTCAAAAGGTACATGACTGGATTGTATCATCCATGGACCTATGTCCTAAAGAGAGCGGGATTGATCATCCTGTAATATGATCGTGTGTGTTGCAGGATATGCTGCTATGTATTAGTGAGAATACATGCTTTTGATGATAGATGTATTAGTGAGAATACATGCTTTTGATGATGGATGTATTAGTGAGAATACATGCTATTGATGATAGATGTATTAGTGAGAATACATGCTTTTGATGATAGATGTATTAGTGAGAATACATGCTTTTGATGATATATGTATTAGTAAGAATACATGTTTTGATGATAGATGTATTGGTGTGGATACTAATACAGATGATCCAGATGCTGTAGATCGTAATGATCCAGATGCTGTAGACCGAGATGATCCAGATGCTGTAGATCGAGATGATCCATATGCTGTAGATCGAGATGATCCATATGCTGTAGATCGAGATGATCCAGATGCTGTAGATCGAGATGATCCAGATGCTGTAGATCGAGATGATTCTGATACTGATAATCATATGATGACGATGCTGATGATCGTGAGGATCCAGATGTTGATGGTGTTGTAGCTGTTCGAGTGCTGCAGAAGATAAAGACTTAGTACTGAAGATGTTGATGCTCTAGTATTGAAGATATTCCAGTAACTGCTTGAGTTACTGATGATGTTGAGAAAGCTTCCAATGATTTATAGATGTATCATGTATGATGTTGATGACTCCTTGCTCATGCAGATGCTGTTATAATATCCTTCTCGTTAAGGGGGAGTGTTGAGATATTGTAACTTCAAAGAATATTATATTTGTACTTTATTATTTCGTAGATGTTTCATTCCTCTGTGAAGATCTTATTGTATATCCGGAGATGTTTATTCCTCCGTCGGAATGTGGTAACTCGGGTTATTAGACTTCCCTAGTGGGGGTCGGCCCTGTATGTGTTATGTGGGTCAAAGGGTTATTAGACCACCCTAGAGGGGTCGGCCCAGTCAATTGTAGTGGGGTATTTAACCCATTTGTTAAATACGAGCCTATGTGGACTTGTGTAAAAGATATGTCAGAGTAGTGTATAAATAGAGGAGGTGTGTTCCTGATTTGACACACACACTCAGTTGAGAGAGAGGCGCACTTGTGGAGGATAGGTCTGCTATGGTGGAGGAGGAGATCATATCTTTGGTTTGCATCTTTGTATATTGCTGGTCATCTATATTGAGGAAGCTTTACTGGGTTTTCTACCCCATGAGGGTTTCCTAGGATAAATCTGTGTCTCTTGTGTTTATGCTATGCTTGTTGTTTCTTCAGTGATCCTGTATATGCTATTATTGTGAAATGGAGTGTAATGCTGCTATTTTCTGTCTTAGCATATTAACTCTTAACATTTAAGGGGTGTCTAAATCAAATGAGAATGTACGATTTAAGTAATAGATCAGATAACTCCAATGATTGATGATTTCTAGGATAAAAATGTGATTTTAATTTTTTTAGGGGTCTCTAAATCTAAGAAGAATTTCATAATTTTTAGATAAGGTAATTTTAACAATTGATGGTTTCCAATATTCTATAGAAGATCATACAAAATGAAGAGATTTGTGTGCTATATTCACATTCCAACATGCATTCTAAATTAAGGCACACGATGCTTAGTGTGTAATAGGTGTAGCAAACAATTCAGATATGCTCAAGGTGGTGAAAGCCTCTATCCATCATGGAAACAACCTTTAAGATGACAAACAAACATTGCAAAATCATAATTTTTTTCCTATGGAAGTGGAACTTATGGATATGAAGTTGATCATAAGGTTGAAGGATACATTGGATAGTGTGAAGGGTACCACTCTATATCATGTTATGCAACCAAGTCCCAGATATAGCATAAAAGTAACAAAAATAGACCAAAAGGAAGTAATCCAAGACTTAATAATGAAGAACTGATATGAATAACAATCATCTTCAAGGGAGGAACCTCCTTACACAATGTACTAAGTACAAAAGACAAGACAAGATACAATGATGACTAAAATGAAAAAGTTTCCTTCCTATATATAGGAGACAAAGGAGTACAATAACAACTAATAGACCCAAGCCAACATCAATAATATGTAATGCACCATAATAAATGGGTAATGTGACACTACATAAGAGGTAATGTGCTAATATTTAGGTCTTAACATGTCCCTCCCCTTTAGACAAGTGTTGTCCTCAACGCTGGATTAGTTGTGGATGCTTCTATATGAAGGACTTATCTTCCCATGTCGAATCTTCCACTAGTAGGTTCTTCCATTTGATGAGGTACTTAGTAATAGCCCAATTACGTAGCTATTTGGTCCTTGTTTCAGTGACTTGTTCAGGTTCCAATATGAATCTTCCTTCTTCATCAAGCTCGAGAAAGACTGTTTGAATTGATATTTTGTCTCCTATTACCTTCTTTAAGCAAGAAACATGGAAAACTGGATGCACTCTTGAAGATGAAGGGAGATCCAATTTGTAAGCCATACTACCAATCTTCTGCAACACTTTACAAGGATCATAACACTTGGGTGCTAATTTATTGTCCTTATTTAGTTGCTTGAGGGACATATGCTTGTAAGGTTGTAGCCTCAAAAATACCCAATCCCCTTCTTTGAAACTCCTTTCACTCTGATGTTGATCAACTTGTTGTTTCATCCTATTTTGTGACATGGCTAGGTTGTCCTTAAGTATCTGGAGAACTTATTGTTGGTGCTCTATGTGATCTTCCACGGATTGAAATTTATATTTCCCCTTTAAGGGAGATGTGATAGATGGAGGTTGGTACCCATAAAGTGCCATAAATGGAGACATTGTTTATTATGTATGGAAGGAAGTATTGTACCACCATTCTGCCAAAGATAACCATTTCACTCACTGTGTTTGTTTATCAGATCAAAGCAACAAAGATAGCCTTCCAAACATTTGTTAACTATATAAGTTTGCCCATTAGATTGAGGATGATAAGATGAATTGTGATCCAATTGGGTACCCAAACAAGAAAATAATTCAATTCACAAAATGTCAGTGAAAATTGGATCTCTATCGCTTACAATAATCTTTAGATTTCCATGTAACTTTTGAATTGTTTATAGGAAAGCTGCAACTACTATACTTGCATTAAATGGGTGAGAGAGTGCACAAAAATGTGCATACTTCGTGAGTCTATCAACAACCATCATAATAACATTCTTTCCTTCTGACTTGGGTAGACCTATGAAAAAATCCATTGAGACTTCTTCCTAGCACTGACAAGGTATGCCTAATGGTTGTAGAAGCCCTGGGGTCTTAACTGTTTCCACCTTATTTTGTTGGAAAACCAAGCATTCGGCCACGAACCTTTGAACATCAGATTTAAGGCCTTCCCAAAAAAATTCCTTCTTGACCCTGTGGTAAGTTTTCAAGAATCTGGAGTGCCCACCTATAGGAGAGGTGTGTAATTCCAAGAGGACCTTTTGCTTGATTTGGGAGCCTTTTCATAAATATAAGTGATCCTTATACCATAGTGAATCATTTTTCCACACAAAATTATTTGATACACTTGGATCATCATGTAGCTTTTGAATGAGCGTCCACACAGATAGGTCATTTTTCCATTCTCCCCTTGCAGCTACTGCCCAATCGGGTTGTAGAATAGAAATTGCACAAAGTAATGCCCCAACATCTTCATATTTTCTGGAATGCGCATCTGCCACCACATTATGTTTCCCTTTTTGATAGATGATTTCAAAGTCATATCACAACATATTGGTTACCCATTTTTGTTGCTCTTCCGAAGATAATCTCTATTCCAAGAAGTATTTAAAACTATAATGATTTGTTTTTACCTTGAAATGTCTACCTATTAGGTAAGGATGCCGTTTCTTAAGAGCATGTATAATTTCCAACATTCCTTCTCATAAATGGGCTTCTATAAGTGCTTTCCCTTGATTGGATGACTTGTGAAAGCAAGCGGGTGTCCTTGCATTAGAACAACACCAATGCCATTTTCTGAAGCATCAAATTCCACAAGAAATGTTTTTGTGAAGTCTGGTGTGGTCAAAATAGGAGCTTTGCACATTGCATCCTTAAGTTGTTCGAAATCTTGAATTGCCTCTCGAGTACAATAAAATGCATGTTTCTTCAATAATGTTGTTAGAGGTGATGCTATTCTTCCATAGTTCTGAACAAACTTGCGGTAGTACCCTGTCAGGCCTAAGAATCCTAGAAGATTCTTATGGTTTTGGGAATTGACCAATCCACCATGGCTTTAATTTTGTTGGAGTCTACCTTGACACGTTCCTCAGATACAATATGACCCAAATATTCTACCTCCTTTACCCCAAAGAAACATTTGGAAGGTTTTACATATAGTTGTTGCTCCTTTAGTAGTTGTAGTACCCTATCAACATGTTGAACATGTTCTTCCCAAGACTTGATATAGATTAGTATATCATCAAAGAATATTAGAAAAAAAATTCTAAGGAAAGGATTGAAAATGGAATTCATCAAACCTTGAAATGTGGAAGGCGCATTCGTGAGACTGAATGGCATGACCAAAAATTCATAATGACCTTCATGAATTTTGAATGCTAATTTTGGAATGTCTTCCTCCTTCATTCTAATCTGATGATATCAGGAACCAAGATCCAACTTTGTGAAGAAAACCGCTCCATGTAATTCATCTAACAATTCATCAATGACATGAATGAGAAATTTATCTTTAATGGTGATCTTGTTGAGCTTTCTATAATCTGGACACATACGCCATGATCCATCTGGCTTATGTACCATTACCACTAGTGCAGAGTAAGAACTTTGTCTAGGCCTAATTATGTTGGCCTCTAACATTTCTTCCACCATACGCTCAATTTCACTTTTTTGTCCATAGGGATATCTGTAAGGTCTAATGTTAGGAGGAACACTTCTTGGAATTAAGTGAATAACATGATCAAAATCTTGAACAGGTAGAAGACCTTTTGGAATATATTCAAATACCTTGGAATGTTTATCAATCACCTTTTGGAGATTCGGGAAAATATGAGACTTAGATATTTGAACATCTAATGAGAATAATTGTGCAAATACACATTGGTGTCCCATTTTTTATCAATTTTTTCATGCCATTAGAACTTATCACCTTACTTGGCTTCCTTGTGATACCCTTTAACTCATATTCTTTTCCTTCCCATAAAAATTTCATGAAAAGCTTCTAAAAATTAAAAACCATTGTTCCCAATGATTGTAACCATTGAACTCCTAAGACAAAATCAACACCCTCATCGGATATAAATCATTGGAATATTCAATACATATTCCCCCATAGTGAGATTGATATTATGGCATTTTCCTGAGCAATTGATAGTTCCTCCATTTGCAATCATTACTTGAAACTCTGGTGCTGGATATACAAAGCAATTGAGAACCTTGGCTAATTTACAGTGAATGAAATTATGAGTACTAGCAGAATCAATCAACATGGTTACCTTTTTCTTTTTGATATATCCTTCGATCTTGAGAGTTTGAGGAGTGCTAATTCTAGCCAGTGCATGACAAGATATGGTGAGAGTAATCTCTTCAGAAGTAGTATATTCTATTTCTTCATCTTGAGACGGTTCCTATTCTTTTGGTGCTTCTTGTTCATTTTCTTCCTCTGCTCCACAATCTATGTAAAATAGTTTCTTCTCAGTGCACTTGTGGCCCTTACTGTATTTTCTATGACAACTGTAAAAAATCTTTTTTTCTCTTTTTTCCTATAGTTGTTGTGGTGTCAACCTTGTAGGTTGTGGATGTCTTGAGACCACACTTCCTTCGTTATAGTTGTATGTGGTAGAATTCCTTGTTTCCATACTTTTGTTTTCATTTTTTCTTGCCACCCCAAATGCATGCTCGAGGATTTAGGTTCCCAAAGGTGAACCTCATGTTGGATGTTATCCTTCAAAGTTCCAATAAAGAGATCCAACAAATTATCTTCTGAAATATTCTCCACTCCGAGACTTAGCTTCTGAAACTACTTGTTGTGCGATGTAACTGGGCCTTTTTGCTTTAGATTTACCAACTGGCTAAAGAAGGTGTTGCTATTTATATCTCCATAATGTGCAATTAATTCTTCTGTGAATATAGACCATGAGATAATAGAGTCCTTTTTACAGTAAAAAAGCCATTGGTACCAAACAAATTTATAAGGCTCTAAAAATAAGGATGCAATAGTTACCTTTTGCAAAGTTGGCACCTGGTGTAGATCAAAGAATTTCTCCATCTGGAATATTCAAGTTATTGGATCATTGCCATCAAACTTTCTCATGTCAATTTTAGGAAGTTGGGTACCTTTGGTGACCATCCATGATGAATTCCATTCTAGAATCATTTCCTCTTGGAATATTCATATTCATGGAATGTTTCTCAACATGGAAATTATCTTTATCCTCCTGAGTATCCTAGAACACATAATCACATGTAGGTGAGTATCCCATGAATTTTGTACGACATTAGCAATATTGTTCAACTTTTGGACCTCTAAATTAACTAAATCAACTGTTCTCACCGAAACTTTCATATTTTCCTCCATTTAATTCAACTTCTCCTCTAAATTAACTAAATCAACTTTTTTCACAGTCACTTTAATCATATCCTCGAACTGGGACACTCGAAAATATAGGGCTTCCCTTTCATTGTAAGTCAGGGATGGATCCAATGGTGGTTTGAGGGGAGTGTGAGTTTTTACAATTCCTTTTGGTGGCATTTTGAACAATATAAATATATATCACACCCTAGGTTTCACCAGAATTAGATCCTTCTACTCAAAGCTATTCAAATTTAAAATGGCGTACCTTTTTCAAACCCTCATGTAATGTCCCTAAAATCATAAAAATTTAAAATCTTCACTTATGGCTAACATCATCAATTCACTACATGTTTATCAAATTAACTTCAGCACTAGGGTTTAAAATATAAGATTCACTTAAATATTTAAGAACATGCCTGATCACTTATTTCTATTTAAGGCTTATGGTATGATGTACCTATTGTGGTTGACTTCACTTAAGAGGCTTTGCGGAAGCGTTTGTAATTGGGAGACTGTCTTATTTAATACTACCTTGGATTTAAGGTGATTATCTTAGTTGGATTTATAGTCTTGGTACTTGGTTTAAAACTCCAAAAGCTATTCTCATACTTGCATCTGGTTTACATGTTCTTCCTTTTATATGTTGAGATTATGTGCCCACTTAAATTCTAGCTTGGACAGATGTAGAGACTGTAATTTTTAATGAGCTTTATGGTTTGAGGGGAAAAGGACTTGGTGTCCAAAATGGCCAGACTTACTTAGCGTCTTTATGCTAAAGTCTATTTCAGTCTTCTTGCTTTTGTAGGTAATTCTTTAAAGGCTATCTACTCTCCAAACTCCAATACATATATTTTAACTCTATGGTTTTGATCCATGTAAAAACAAATGTAGAGCTTGCAAATGCCATAAAGGGGTATTCACTATACGAAGTAGATATACATATAATTTTAAGTCTAAGTGAAAGGACCCATTGTATGGCACTAACAATCCCACCCTAAGGCTTTCTAAAATCAATGTATGGGTTAAGAGTATGGTTTGGGCCAAACTTGTAAAACATTGTAATAGTAATAAGAGAGTTTTTCACTATATGAAATGGGTGGCGAATCAAATCTTTGATGGAGTTTGGTAGAGCTTTTAATGGAGCCCCACGATAGGTTTCAAATGGAGTCCAGCTGGAGCATTAAAGAACTAAACCTTGAGGGTTTTGAATGTCCCAATGCATGTTTATCGTTTCGTGTTTGTTTGGAGGGGGAGGTAGAGACCTGCTCTCCATGCCCTGGAGGAACTCATGGCCAACTTCGAGGTAAGAATTCCATGTGCCAACAACATTTTATTTCAGTACTTTGGGTTATTTTATCACTGGTTGCAAAGTTTGTAATGATCGGGGTTCGGTTTGTGTTTGAAAGGGTAGCTGGTGGTAGCTGCTCGAGCTTGACCCGGGCATTGTGACTTTGGAGAAAACATGGTAAGTATGGACTTTCGTTGGCCACCTCCTTCCCTTCAAGTCATAGTTTTGATCGCTGGGTCAAGTACTATAACAGTTTGTTTGGAGCTTTCGGATCTGTGGCTTCGTTTGTTTATGTAATAAGTGGCTATGCCCTGTAGCGTGCTCTGTGATGTAATCCTCAACATTTTGACTGAGTGTAGCTTGTAAGGCGTTTTTGAGATGGAGGAAGCTAAAAGATTTTTCTCCTATGTAATGTTTGTATGGCATCATGGCGTTTGGGAACTATTTAAATTTTAAGTGGATGTTATTTCAAAAGGCTTCTGGTAAAAAAAGAATCGTGGTTATAATCTATTGATGTTTATGAGTTTCATGTCTGCGTATTTATTTCTTTCCCCATCTTAAAGGCGTTTGGATGTATGAAACGAAATGTAGCAGGTCATAGCTGGGGTATACGTTTGAATTTTACTCCTATCTTGGCATACGAATTCATTTTACTTCCAAAATGTAATTGTTAATGATTCTCAATTAATATTTGTTGTGTTTCTAAAAGGGGCGAAACAGAGCTGAGGTAGAAGAGTATTAATCTTTGTGTTTGATTTAATTTGTGGAAATTGGAATCCTCTGTGTGGATATGTTTTTTCATCACAATGGTAGGGAAGACGTTGGTAATACTCTCTTTGTTTTAAGCTTCAGGTGTGGCTTGACTCCCTAGCCCTAGTGTTGACAATGGTTGTCTTCCTTATTTGTTTTATCCAGTGTTTAGTTATACCAGTGGTCCTAAATGTTATATGTTGACTGATCTTGCGTTTATAGTTTGAATAAATTTACAGGGAGCCAGAGACCCACACCTATGACCTCTGTTAAGAAGTTTCATTGAGGATGAAGGGCAAGGGATTCGATCCCTAGACTCTAATTTTCTTTTTCTTTTAAATGTGTAACCTGGAAAGTTTAGGTGCGATAATTTAGCCTGTGTAAGGCATCATGCTTCATAAAGTCTTTAGATATTTTAGTTTAATTAAATAAAAGGTGATTATGTAAACATGTTTGATTATTTTAATGTCTTATTCTCTAAGCAGGCCTGAATCATTTAAGTTCAAGAAAATGTTCTGCGCTAAGGGTTTGCCAATGGTTTTGGTTAAGAGATTTCTCATTTAAAATTCGCACTATGGTTTCAAAAGTTTTGACCTGCGTTTTCTTTTCTTGTTGTCTTTTAAAGTAAATGAGAAGTTGGGTTTTAACTATGTTTGGTCTTGTGGATCTTTGGAAGGATCTATGTCTGCATTTTGAATGCTGGTTTAAAAGGTTAACCCTAGTTTTCTCATACTTGAATAATTTAAATGTACAGTGTAAGGGTTTGAGAAATATGATTTCGTTTTTGTAAAGAATAATAGTTTAGGCAGTAACAATATTTAATAAAATTTTGATACTAGTGATTTTATTTATATAGGTATCTAACACATGCTAGCTAGGCTAGCACTTCTAGATCCTTCAACACTTTAGGGCAGATGTTTAAATTCAACAGAAATACTAAATAAATTTTAAACCTAGAGTTTAAACCCTGAGAGCCCATGCCATTTGGACCTTTCTCTATAAAAAGGAGATAAAAAATTATAATGTACAGGAAACATGAATGATATATATTAATTCCTACTTTAATATCAGAATTTAATGGAAATGTATGGAAAACTTGTAATTCATACCTGATTCTTGAAGCTTTCCCTTCCTTTTGCAGAACCTGCACACTCAGACACTAGTTAATGGACAAAATATTGAGCTAAATGATTTGCATAATGATCTTTAACTGAATAACCTTGGGACCACCATGTTCCTCCCAACCATGACCCTTAAACCATTCCTGGTTCTAACTGGATCCCCCCGAGCTGGTTCCAACATGCAATAAGAGAAGTAGAGGACCTAGGATAGGCTGTTGATCAGATATGGGAAAATAATAAGCTCCTTCAGTTCTGTAGACTAATTATCTTCTATTACCATAGGAGAAAATGATAGTATGAAAAGATGATCCCTCTCTTGGGATTTTCCCTTTCCACTAGTACAAAATGAGAGATAAGTGACCTAAACAACGACCACAATCCGCTTATAAATGACCACTTTTGAGTTGGTGACCACTGGTAGCAAATTAGTGGCCATATATCACGTGACCAAAAATGTGGCCATATTTAGCTTGGTCATTGATAGCTTATCTTGTGGTCATATATTTGGTCGTATATTTGGTCATTAATATGGTAATATATTTGGTCATTAATTGTCACAATTAATGACCACTTTTTTGTCACGTGATAAATGACCGCTAATTTGCAACCAGCGATCACCAACTCAAAACTGGTCATTTATATGCATATTTTTGTCACTTATCTCTCATGTTGTATTGGTGGTCGTTTAAATGCAAATTTTGGTCTTTTTTTTAGTCATTTATCTCTTTTTAGTGCTTTCAGAATATAAATAGGGCACGGTGGAATCGAACCACCAACCTCCTGCCTATAAGGCAGGTGCTCTACCATTGAGCTAGCACCCTTAAATAGAATTCCTTATGGATCATGCACCTTGCAGTTATTAAGAATGAGGCCGACTTTTCAATAGATTAGCAA
The DNA here is from genome assembly GCA_027924585.1 of Larix kaempferi. Taxonomy (NCBI): domain Eukaryota; kingdom Viridiplantae; phylum Streptophyta; class Pinopsida; order Pinales; family Pinaceae; genus Larix; species Larix kaempferi. Next base: position 4,667,266 of record BSBM01000369.1, read on the forward strand.
TATGCTGTATGATGCAAGGAAGCTCTGATTCCATTGTTTCTAAAGGCATAAGCTTCAATAACTTCAATGCATCACGACTAACTGAAATATTAACCACATTCGCATGAGATATCCTCATCTTATTTATCTCAGGTAGCACACACTTTTTTAGATGCTCTTGTATTTCAGGGTAATAATATTTTTGTTATCACCATCCCTCCTTAATTCCATATCTGGCTTTATCCATTGCTTTTTCACCAATCTTAAATTGATGATCATGTTTTTCTGGTCCTACAGCTGAGTCCATTCCATCAATCAAATGAAACTTATCTAATATTGAACAAATCAGCTGTACAAGTATATTGCTATTCTCTTCCTTGGAAGCCATTAGTCGAACTGCTATCATCAATAAATTGAATTAAGAATCCCATCTTATGTGACCATCAACACAAGAAATGGTTTCTAAGAAATAATTCACAACATTCCCCTCCTTGTCACCTTTGGCCTCGAACAACAAACTAAAAAAAACCAGCACAAATATTTGCATGAGAGTTCCCTGCATAATATTCCGTATTCACTAGCAATGTGAGTATATTGCAGAGAGGTGTGGTCAGAAGAGGATATAGAAAAGATGAACAACTTACCACACCAATGTCACCCACAGATAAAAAACATGTACACAGAGTTATCGTAGACTCAAATAATGAAAAACATGTTCACAGAGTTATCTCAGACTCGAACATTATTTTACCTCAGATAGATTTACATCATCCACAATATTTCTAAACCATGCCATTGCTCTTGATCTCCTATGCCTCTGCATAAGTAAACAAACCTCTGTGAGACTGCTTTCCACGCAAATAATTTTTTTGGGAAGAACAGGAAATAAAAGGAAAGAACAAGAAACTTGAATGTGAAAAATATTGTTGAAGAAGTCCACTTCTACATCTGTGCTGGAAAGAGGCTTGCATTCATTCAAAGTTGCACTACCAGAAATGCTAAGTACTATTGAACGTAGTAAAGCCACCCATTCCTATAGATACATCTGACAATGTTAGAGTGCAATGCTTACCTCTAAAACTTAAAGAGGATAGCGTACAATCTTAAAATAAATCAACAAAAAATACCCTTTGGGCAGAGGTCTTTGAGCTTGTTATACCATTCTTCACATGTGCGAGAAGAAAATTATAACTAAAATGCTTAACAGATACTTTAGACCAATTTCCACATCCATCATTGATGCAAGAATCAAGCAGTTCTTGCTCCACCATGTTTAGATGATTAGGTTTCTTTTCACTTTTAAGGTCATCTTGAATCTCTTCCTGCTGCAATACCTCTTCACTTTCTAATACAGAGGCACAAAATTGAATAAAAGAAAGCAGATGGTGCAAGTATACCTTTGGTCCATGATCAAAGCAATGAGCCCATACTACACTATTCCTTAAGCAATCAAGAACAACCTGGAAATGGATTGTGTAGGCATATCTCTCACCATTATGCTTCCTTAGATTCTGCCAGTGCTGTCATGGCATTCACTGAAATGTAAATATGATGGAAAAGAAGATCAAAATATAAAATTTGATATTGTCAATGAGCAACATGAACAGAAACAGGTATGCCCTGAAATGTCATATAAAATGTCAAAAGGCAAAGAGCACATCAATAAGCAAGATGTACACCCCCCTTTACTTACAACAGATACATACCGGTAGGACAGCCTCACATAGTTCATCATCTGTCATATGTTGGTTTTTGTTGAGAATTTCATCAATTAAGCCTGAAAAGGAAAAATGCATTAAAAAACAAAAACACTCATTATGGTGATTAATGAATAACTTAAGCCCATCATCAACTTATCCATACACGATCACAGATGAAGGGCACAAAAGAAGAATTATTGCCAAAAGGTTCAAACATTTACTTGGCAATGTTAATGCACCACCACCTATCAATGTATTCTCTGCATCATCAGACATATCACCAAGAGAGGCGTGGACACTAGATAAGTGCCCATCAATTGAATCAAAAGCAATAGAATGACTAATGCCTTCATTCATATTATGCACACTAGTTGAAGCTACATTTTTATTAGTAGCACATGAGACATCTGATGATCTAGAAGGTGTTTCCCTTCTAGTTGAATATGAAAGGTCATCGTCCTTGTTGCTCTCTTCAAGTCTCCTTGTATGAGGTGACGAAAACAGTACCTCAGAGTTTACAGGCTCATCAATTCCAAGAACAGTTTGGGAAGACTCTATGGCATTGTCTTCTCAGTTTCTTCTCCTAGAAACCTGCACATAGTTCATACATAGCAAAACTCAACCAATATTATAGATTCTGTAAGCAGTTCTAATAAATGTATTATTGTATTTTTCAGTCACTGGATCTATCAATTCATTTGTTCAAAAGCGAAAAAGTAACAAAAATGTAATAATATAAAATTAATAGATTATTTATTTCTGAAAACCTCCAAACTCCAATTAAAATGCAAAGATTACAGAATTACATTGTGGTGTGACTGTAGTTGGTCTCTTAACAATGGTGCCTGAAGAGGGTGTTGAGGAAGATGCCAACTGAGGAATATTGCCAGCATGTCGCACATGTGGTACTCAAGGAACTCTTGGAGAACTGTTGAGCTGCTGATGCAATAACAAGGCAAGCTGCACACGAGAAATAAAAAATATTAGTAAGAGAAATAGATATGCAGAGATGATAAACGTAAAAATAAATATCATTCAATCTAGATCTTCACCGCTTCATCACTTCAGGTTGTAGGGACACTGTTTGAATCTTAAGCGTGAACAGATGCCATAGCAGTAGTAGCCTTCAGCACAGACTGGGCTGCAAGTAAACTTGATTTTTCATTTTTGTGTGTTGTCCCCATTATGGCATGCTTTGTCTGCACTGATAAGGTTTGATGATGGCTTGCAACAACGTGCTTTGTAGGACTAGAATAATTAGGTACATTTTTTCCTGCAGATGAATTTGAAGCTGGACACGAACTGTGTCCTTTCGGACTGGAAGCAGCTTGCTTTCAAGCTCCACCTGGGAAACAATATTTTCCTAGTGGTGTTGTTTTCCCTGTAGAATTTGTCGAGCATTTTACATTATCCTTTGGAACATATTTTGATGATGATGTCTCTGGAGAAACACGGCCAGGACTCCCTATGGTTGACCCTTTTCCTACAGCATTCCCAACATCATCTTTCATGACTTCTGTGGAATTACTTGATCTAATGTGCTACTTCGAGGGATGAACTAGATTGCTGGCTGGTAAAGATGACACCGTATATACTGACGACTTCGTTCCTTGACCAAATGACTTACTTTTACCCTCAACAATGGGCCCATATGTAGGTGGTCTTGAAACAGAACTTGAGCTAGATGTTCTACCAACACCTTCAACTCCATTCTTATGCAAATGAGCTGCCCTTGAACTTGATTTTGAGCCTCCATTTGGAGACTTTGAGCTTGGAACCTGCATTGATAAGGCTGTTTCAAAACATATAGTTATAAGCATAAACAAACTAAGAAGAATCTCTGGAAACATAAGATGCAGACAAGATACTTCAAAACCCAAGAAGATGCGGACAAGATACTTCGAGGTCTTTGGTTTTGCAAAAAGGCCATTCTGACTCTCAAGCCTTGGCACCCAAGATTTGAGGCTCAATTTTGTTTTGTAAAAGCTACACCGATCTAGGTAAAATTGCCGCAACTACCTATGGAACTCTGGAATGATTACTCCCTCAAGGCTATCGGCGATTCACTAGGTAAGTACATCCTTGTAGATGACTCTTATAAACATAATAGTGCTCGATCTGTTGTGAAGATAATGGTTGAGATTGATTTTAGTTTGGGGTTATTTAAACGATGGAAATAGAAATGGGATCCTCCACCCACCTGCAAATTCTTAATTATGTCAACTAGTGGTTGAGAGTCTCAGTAGGGCCATCTCCAAGCTAAATCTCTTGGTCATCTTCAGGGAGAAAATTCTAAGGAATATTATTGTCTCTCACCAGCGTTTTGTAGATGACATACTTCTGTTTCCAAATGGTAGTGTATGAAGGTCATGTATTGAATGACATTTTAAATATTGTCTCCTCTGCTACAACAATGGTCATAATTTTGAAAAAAATTGCCTTCTACTCATTTGGATTGGAAAGGCATCTCTTAGATAGACTACAAAGGCTATTTAATATCTCTCTACAAGAGATACAGGGTGGCCTCAAATATATGGGATACAATTTAAAGGCAAACTGCTATAGGAAAACGGATTGGCCTTGGCACATTTCAAGAATTGAGGGCAACATTTAGTAGTAGCACAACAAGTGGATATCTAGTAGATGTAGTCTAGTATAGATCAAAGCAGTTATAGAAGCCATCCCCGTTTATTGGCTTTCCCTTGCCTCAATTCCAGAAGGAAATTTGGAGAATTTGTGCAAACTATTTATGGTAAGAAAGTACAGACTACAAAGGGGTGCACCTATCCAATTGGGACAGTAATGCAAAGCCCAATAAATATGTGGGGTGGGGAATCAAAGACCTTTAGCTGTTTGGAAAATCCCTTATTGCCAAATATTTATGGTATATAATGACCAAAGACAGTTTGTGGGGAAGAATTATACAACAAAAGTATATGGTTCCTTTAATTGAGTGGGTCCAAAGCCCAAGGAAGATATCACCAAACTGCTCAAATCACTGGAAGGCCCTTTCTTCTGCCTTCTCAGTTATTGGGGAACACCTGTCTTGGAAAGTTAGCATAGGAACTCAAGTTAGGACTGGTGCAGATGCCATTATGGGTTGTTTGGATAATAACTTTCTACCTCATGTGGTAATTGAACATCTCCAAGTGAGAGGTTTGTGTACTTTAAACAAAATTGTTAAAGAAAATGATACTACAATTTGGTCTCAAAGATGGCTGTCTGCTCAAGAGGTAGGACTTGATACATGCTCAAACATGGATCAGATTTATAGATGCTTTAAAGAGAGCTCATGTAAGGATATCAGGGGATCTTTAAGAATTGGCTTGGTCCTGGTAGGTGGAAGGTGAGCACTACAGAGTGACACTGGGTTATGAGGCCCAACAAGCCCCTAGGATGGGGTCTTCTAAGTGGTGGATGAAGAAAATGTCGAAAGTCTCTACCCCTGCAAAAAGCACTTTGTTAATATGGCTCATTATGAAATCTAGAGTCCCAACTTGGGACAGAATTCAAAAAAAGAGGATGGAAGGCCCTGATAGGTGTTACCCGTGCAAGAAAGCATGTGAAACAATTCAACACCTTTTCCTTGGTTGTCCCGAATCCCTTCTCTATACAAATTTGGAGGCATGTTGAGACTTTCCTGAGTATGTAAAGGTTGTGGACAAGTTATGCCTTCTTACTGAATCTGCACGATTGGTTTTCTAGAGGCGATTTAAACCAATAAAGAACTGTTCCTTATTTGATTTTATGGAGACTCTAGATTTCCAAGAACAAATGCATATTTTGAGAAAAAATATGTCACTAGCCTCTAGGTATGTGCACAATCTTTCTCATTACTGCCATTCTATAAGACTACAACTCTGGCTCCTAAGGTCAAATCAATGAACCCACCTTAGATTGACAAATCCACCCCTTGGGGCTACTTTGATGGATCTAATCAAAATGAGGGCACGCTATGTGGGGCTAGCTATGTTTTACAAACCATTGATGATCATTTCTTCACAAGAAGGACTTTCTTGGAGTTGGGACAAGGCACCAATAACTACAGGGAATTTGGGGCTATTCCTCTCCTTATGAAATTTGCATACTGTAAAGGACTTTCAAATCTTCAGGTATATGGTGACTCAAAGATAGCTGTAAAATGGCTGAAGGGTGAAAGTCAGATGCTGAGGGATGGTCTATTGTATCTTGCAGGTCTCATCAAGAATGTGGCTGCTTTATTCCAGCACATATCATTTACTCACATTTACAGGCAGTTCAATGTACAGGTTGAAAAATTATCAAAAGAGAGTTCGATTGGGGCACCTCTTTAGATAATTGAGGATAAATATATGTTTGGGACTATGGTTTCAACTCAGTGTTGGCATATATATGACTCTATGAGCACTAAATGGCTACCTTAATGCTCTACCTAGACCGCCGATGGATATCTTTTATAGTGTTAAAAGATCCCTCAGATCTGCTTCCTGTATTAATTTATTTATGTTTTGGATATGGTATAAATCTCTGTTTAGAGATATATTTTTGCCTTTTCATACAGTACAAATCTCTGTTTAGAGAAGGCTGATGCTTTGAACATCAGAGGACTGTTTTTTGTCTCCATACCAGTCTTTTAACTTGGACAATCTCTGTTCAAGAGGGTACCCTGTGACATAGGCTCTATGGAGAGCATGCTTCCTGGCTGATCTGTATTTTGAACTGTTGAGGACTGTATTTTGTTTCTATACTGGAAATATAAATATTTTTTTTCGAGGAAAAAAAAATTCTCTGCATAATAAACTTCACTGTGCTAGACCAAACTTATTTTTAAGTGGAGTAAATTGTTGGAGCCATCATCTTCAAATTAATGCAAAGGTAAGAAGAAAACAATAAAGACCAGTTCATCTCAGAGTTCCACTCCAACAAAATAAAATGTAACGAAATGAAATTATATTATTGTGCACAGATGACCAAAATCGGTCAGTTTAACTGAAGAGAACAACAAGAAAAGACAACAAGAGTACTTAATGCATCTCCCAGCTAACCAATCTAAACTAAGGAGATACAACAGATGGCATAACAAAGGACCCTAAAAAGGGTAGCCTAAAATCAACAGGGCTGAGAAGAGGTGAGTAGTAAAAGAGCGAGCCCAAAGAGAAACACTGTACAATATGGTTCAAAATTTGAAATAGTCCAAAGAAATATGAAAAAAACAAGCAGCTTCCATAACAAAGGGGGAGAGGTCAACCACTTATTCTGCTTGAGAGACGAAAGAAGGGAGCCAATAGAAATGTCTACCACTGTGAAACATCCAGTGCAACACCTGATAATGTCATATAGAGTATCTCTCCTCCCATCCAAGGTTAATTGCTTCTCATGTGAGCAGAATAACCTGGTAATACACTCCTGCCCATGACATCTGTGTAGGAAAGAGGAGAGAAAAACTGTGCCCTTTTGGGACTATTGTTGGTACCATTCTAATCTATATTTTTTATATGCATTTAACTTTGTAGCAATTATCTCTAACTGGCAATCCTAGCATCTTTGTTGTTGCTAGTCCACATAATCAGCATTCAGGCCTTTGAAGAACATTCTGCATTTTCTAAAAAAATATAAAGAGCAGTAATGGAAAGTACTCACAAGGAAAAAGAAATTACCAACACAAATTTAATAAATAACAAGAAAAATGATAGTTACCATCAGTAATATAGATATACAAGAAAATACCTGGAAATATTTTTTGAAGATAGAACACTATAAAAATGCCATCTTCGTTTTCCTTTTCTAATTCATTAATACTATACATAACAATTTTCCTTGTAATATGGAGTAAACATACTGCATTGTTAACAACTCCACTTATCAGGTTACTTCAGTTATAGAAGTAGTAAAAAAATAGAGATAAAACCATTATTTTGTGCCTGATAATACAATAGTTGTCCATATCCTTACCTGAATGCAAGCATTTCTCGGACAGGTTTTGTTGGTGCCATTTTCATGAACAAGGAATTAGTGAAAAATTGTAATTGGCGTCTTGCCTCTAAATTCTTCAAAATATTGGCAGCAAATTCCTTTATAGTCAAGAGTAAATGAAGCCGCTTGATTTGTTGTCTCTACATTTAATATTGTACATATAGATTAGGCAACTGAAGCATTGACAAAGTTCTAACTGACTGCATTTTTGGTGGCTATTGCAAAAGAACTCATATAGAATTCCAGCAAAAAAGAGTTGCCAACATAATATGAAAGCACAAGAATACCAGTTCTGGATCTTTGGGCCATTCGAGTTTGGAGAACAGTCGTCCTTCATTCCTTGCTTTTTCCAGGATTCTCCAGGTGTCATAGTGCTCTCTGAGCATCCCATGAATATGATAGTTCAACTACCCAGCGATGGACATATTTATGAAACAAATCAGTAACATCTGAACCCTAAGCCTCTTTGAAATATAAAACAGCTAATAGAGTACCTTAAATTATATGAAAGAATATAATGGGTTACATCATCGTAAATATCCTGGACAGCTTTCACAGCACCCTCTGCCAAATCAGGTGTCTCATAATGTATCTGAGAGAGAAATTTGCTTGTTAGGATAATCAAAATTGAAAACAACCAATACTTTCATGTTAAGAAAAAAGATACTGTATATCCATTGTCCAATAATTTGTTGTAAAGAAAGCCTATCCTGTACTATTTGTAATTTCCCTGCAGGTGTAGCTACTTTCCACTGCAGAGGCATGCATAACTTGATCACTTCACTTTCACAGTTGTTTGACTTTAAATAGGCTTGTATACAGATTGCAAGATCTATAGATTCTTTTTTATGCTTAGCCAGTTTCTAATAGAGAATCATCCTTTCCATGATTAGTTAATCTATGTTTTTATTTCGGTATTCAACTCTAAGAAACTTGAGTGTGCTTCATAAGTTGGTCTTTTCTGGATCACTTCACATTTTGTCTTCTACACTAGTTGGTTCCCTTTCAAGGAAAACATTACATGTAAAGCTGAGAAATATGATCAGATCTCCTTCTCTTGGGAATCTACTGAACTCGACAAGGGATTCCAAAAAGAGAGGAAAAGGATATAATTATAATCACAATTGAGGCCTTGCTCTCTTGGCCACTGGATAGATAAAAGTGTCCTTATTCAATAGAAAGTATCTAATTGTTCCAGCGGTGCACAAGAGCCAACCCAATATGGAGATATAGCATAATGTCCTATACAATTTCTGCATCTTTATTACTATAATTTAAAATATCTGACCTTCACACATATATGGATGTTCTTAAGTCTGCCATCTTGTCATCAAATTATGTGAAATGTTCTAGGGTATATTTGAAAATGAAAAACAATGACATGCATTATATTGTTTTGCAGCAAAAATAAAATGGTAAATCAAATTGTACCAAAAGTCGAGTCAGTGCAGTGATTTTTAATAGCACAAGAGGTAGCTTGGTTAGTTGAAAATAATCAAGATTAGACTCTTTGTGTAGAATCTCCATTATGTCAGAAAATATCTTGTCCACCCTGCAGTCAAAATTGCACAAATTTATTTCCTTAATCAAATTACTAAGGCAAGACGGACATAATTCCATCTATCTAATTGTCTACACCTGACCTCAAGTAATTGCATAGTGTTGTCCTATCTGACACTAAGAATGAAGCATAAGATAACGTGACTTTAAAAGGTATCATGGACATCATACCATAATCTTCCCTCATCATCCAGTATTGCTTTCAATATATTTTCCACACTGTAATAGCATTCCACAACTGCATATTTCATATAATCATCTTTGCAAATTCTTTCCTAGAGTTCCACCTGTGAATATTTGCTTTCTACAACCATTTCTATGACCAGAAAAATCTGTCCAATTCAAAAAGTCTGCTAAGCTATGCTATTTTGAACAATGAAATCTACAAAAAGCATCTTCTTAACAATCTAACATCTCAAAGTTGCAATTTCAAAGAAATGAGAAAAAAAATAACTCATTAATTGAAAACATATTTAAATGACAAAAGTAAGGTGTAATGCATAGGTTGAAATAAACACCTTGTTGACCAGAAGGAAAAGAGGCCATTCTACTAAGGGTAAGCTTCCAGTATTTCCTGGGATAAGAAGTAACTCCATCTCCCTATAATCAACTCACATATTAACAGTATCAGCTCATAAAATCTATACAGAATCTTCAATATTACTAAAGATGTATACAATACTCGTTGAAATGCATTATTAAACTGACCGATTCACAATACAATCTTCCTCATGTATGCTCTTGATAATTTCATTCTAGAATGGAGAAAATATGGCAGCATAACTCTTTTTGGCTTCAGTGGATGCCTTCATGAAAATACAAAACAAATTAGATTATTCTTTCATTACCAAACAAGAGTAAATAGCAATGCCCAAAGAAAACAAGAAACATCAAACATTACAACCAGAGAAAACCCATAACGTCTTAAGCAACAATAGAAATAGGTTAGGGATTGTCCCAGCATGCTCAAAATTATTCTTGTGCCTTGATGTGATTCGTGGATATGATCTCAGATGTGCTTGTGCTATGATATATTTCACTTTCGTTGGCACATGGGATGTTTTTCTTTAATATTGATATGAAGATGGGAGGTCACTTTTATGCTTTAAAAGTGGCTTAAAACACTTAAAATTGTTGTCCATTACTAAGATGTACCATGGTGTAATCATAATTTTCCCATAGACAAGTGTGTCATCTTGAAGCTTAAGTTCTAACCCTAGTGAACTATTATTCATTTCATATATTTCATATAACAATTTTTCCATTTTACTAACCTTATCATCCATTTCCATCAATTTTCCCTTTGTAAGTGATTCTCTATGGTCTCATACTTATTCCCATGTATGTTCTAAGTACTCTAAGGTTGATGCCACTAAATTAAAATGTAAAAGTACATCAATTGTACCCCCTTTCCAAAAAGCCATTTTGTAAGTCCCATGGTTATCAAAACTAAAACTAAAGAAAAAGGGACCATGCAAAAAAAGAAAAATGAAATAAAGCAAGCAAAAGGGCACAAGGAAGGGATAACTCGTGATTAAAAATTTAAAAGTGCTCCGTTTCATAGGGTACACATGTGGAAAACCCATGGGGGTAGAGAAATTGGTATTGAGTAATTGAGATGAGAAGTTGTAAATGGAAGGTCACGAGTTCAAATCCTCATGGGTACTAGCTTACAAGAAAAAGGGTACATATGTGGAAGAAAAATCTATAACCCCTAGATCTTGAAAGTTAAGGGGTAGACCTATTACACTCAATTGCTATGATGGTTAACTTGCAAAGACCCATTTTCTTCCCTAAGTACCACATCCATTCCATCGTCCTCACCTCACTTAGTTATCTAGGCAATGCACCTTGACTTAGGGGTTTCACATGTAATAGGAGTTGATGTTGGTCACACCATGGTAAGCCTAATATTTAATTGGATAAAAATTAAAAAGTCATTGAGCCATTAGAGAGGTATGATTGTTAATTATTTCATGTCATTTCTTCATATTTGGAGGCATTTCCTAGGTATAAGTGGGATGAACCCCTTAGCGCATGTGAGCACTCACATTTTCCTATATGTTTTGACACTTGCTATTGTACACATGGATGATGAATAGGCTCTAGGAGTTAAACATCCCTCTTGTTCACATATTTGGAGGCACGTGTGGGTTCCTAGAACACTAGGATGGGGTTGTCCCCATCCTCTTATTGAGATAATGCACTCCCTCAAATTAATGAGTAAAAGGATAATTAACTAAGGAAATAGGGCAATTACTTAGTACTCAAGGGAACCCATCAACACTAGGGTCTCCCTAAGTTTTGAAGTATTAAAAATTGTACTTTTGAAGTAATGAATTAATTTGATGACAGAGAAACTTTGAAAAATTGCGTGGCCAAAGGCCAGATCAACAACCGTACCCTAGAGGGGGCTTTGTTACAACCAATGTACTAAACAATAGTTCATTTACAAAAATATTCAACATAAGGAAAAATAGTTGAAATTCATATAGGATAAACAATATATAATTGATTATTGAATAAGTGAGATGACACACTGAACCTTGTGATACTTGTATGCACTGACTAGTCGCAAAGATGAAGGGTTGTGTCCATCATCATCATCATCATCATCATCATTATTATTATTATTATTATAGATGCTAATACCAATGTTTGTTCCTCTCCATTATCCATTGAAGGTGATGATGACTTCCCATATGCACCAGTTACTCTTCCTACAAGTAGGCTAAGGCCTATGCCTAAGTGGACTATCTCCACCATTGTTGATGCAAGTGAGTCTCTATCTAGTCCTTTGCAGCATTATTAGGAGACCTTTTTAGTCTTTTTACCTCCTCCTTTGGCCCTTCTTATTCAGGTTGTTGATATTCTTGCCAACTTCAAGGGATTTCCCCCAAATCACTTTGGAGGATTGTTTCTACCAATGATGAATCTCGATGGATTCTTGAGCAAAAATATGGAGTTCAAGAGGCATGATGCACTTGTTCAACATTAAAGGAGGGAAGTGAATCTTGTGATGCAAAGCTCTTTCATTGCACCCCTTGTTCAGGTTAAGAGGGGATCCTGGAGTTTAATCCTCACATGTGGTTATGGAAATATCATAGTAATCATGGGTAAGGCCATCCTTTGATCATTTATTATCTTTTATGGTAACACCAGGGAGTGGTTAAGTCTAACCTAGCCAAACTTCTACATGTAGGATCATTAACCCCTCTTGGGGGTAGAGCCCTACTTGAGTTGTGCATAAGTAGACCAAAATTTTCATTTGCAATGAATCATCTTGCAATCTTCTTCATCTCTCTTAGAAAGTGTTTTATTCCTAAGGGCACTTGTATGTTAGGCGTTCTATTGTGATTGTCATTTTTCTTTTATGAGCACTTGTACTTCTCTTGTCTAATGCACTTCTGCTTGGGTATTTTTCTCTCTCTAGCATACTAGGGTTGTCTCTCTCTAGCACACATGTGACTGGGCTATTACAGTCGCTACCATAATGGATCCGTAAAAGAAAATCTTTATGTTTAATACTATTTTTTGTTTCATGGTTTGATTCCATTGTTGTGATTAAATTGTGAGCAAAGAACTCTCAAATCTGCACAACATATTCAAGAAAGGATAAAGGGTGGTATGTTACAGGTTCGGCCTCTAATGTGATAGAACCCTAAAGGAAAATATCTATGTTTAATATATTTGATCTTGTATTTGGCACACCATTAGACTTGAGTAGGATGCATCTCAAAACTAAGTTTCTGGTCTTGCATGACTATTTGTTGTATCAGTATATTGAAAATAAATGCAAAAAATCTATGCAATGTAGGATAGGTTGTATCGGGAGATGAAGATGTCAGGTATGATATTCATACAAGGTTTGTGCTAAGTGACGTGAATGGAGGAGAATTTTTTTCCTTCATAGTGAGAAACTAACAATTGAATTTAGGCTATTAAACTAGGGACAACTATTAGATTTGTTATGAACCTTAGAGTGTGTAGAGATTTCCACTCTACAATCCAATTCATCTCAAAGGTTGTAACACAAGAGCTCCTCGTAAGGGATGCTAAATGCTATCATCATTTCAAGGATGGGGAATGATCACACCTAGATTATTGATAATGCTAATTGCTACCCTTCAAATTGCATGTACAATTTGAAATTTCTTTCCATCAGTTTGGAGGTTTGATAGATCTCGACCCAATAAAATGCAAACTTGTAAGTTAATGGATTGTTGATCAGAGTAGGGATATCTACTATTCTATCAAATATGAATGATATGTTTGGTTTGGGGGCATCCCGGTCACATGATATATCCACATACTTGGTCATAGGGCAGAGCATTTTTGCATGCATCTGAATCTTTGATGGTTTGAACAAGACATGCTACTCAGATTTGCATGTTGATAGAGTCCTTACATTGTCTCATCATTAAGAAATGGATGAAGAAGTGTTACTCCAAATATGTCAGATTGAGTGTTGTTAGGGGGGGGGGAATTTGATTGGGAACTCGAGATTTCCTTATATACAAGACCCTTTGCCTACCTCCATGAAGATCACAGAAGAAACACCAGCATAGATGGCATAGACGTTAGACAATGTTTGAAACAAAAAGATGAGGGTTAGGGTTATGATCGCACCTGCAATACCCTATTTTGTTACCTTCATTTTCATGTGATGAGCATGTACTTTCCTCAAAAGATGGCCCTAATGAAGTATTTATTCAAGGCATCCAATTCATGTATGGAAAGTTCTTATTTCTTATGGTGCTTTGTCAATCTCAGTACATAATATCCACTATAACGGACTCATAAAAAGTGCACATTCCTTTGATTTGGACAATGTATGAGGGTGGTATTTTGTTTTATATAGTATCAAATATATCTCCAAATAGAACAAAATTTTGCAACCATCATTAAGTGTTTATTTCAGCCATGTCTAGTTATTATAGGGAACAATAAAGTGCTTGTTGGCACCTTATAGTGACATGTGATTGAGAGGATGCCAAATGACAGGGATATGCTTCTAGATACAAAATATTTATGTACAGAACCAATGAAAAGGGTTTCCAATGATATAACTTGGATTCCAAGTGATGAAGAATAGTGATGTGAAGAAGGATGCTTAACCAGGAAAATGCAAATTTGGAACTACATTTTAAGTATGTTCCTAGAAGTTCTAAGACTATTTTTGATGTTGATAAGAGGTTAGCGAAGAGGAAAAAAGTTCTCCCATCTTTACAGGAAGATAATTCATTTTACAGTAATTCTTCATATCTTTTTAGGAGAATATGCAGCAGGCCATTATAGATATAAGCCTATAAGTGGGATGAGTTTCAATCTGCAGATGTATTCAAAGCATTTGAAGAGGCTGGTATGGATGTCGAGACGACTATCAAGGAAATAGATGGTAGCTTTGGATCATTGCATGGAATTCTGGGCATTACATCATCACCATTCACACAGAAAATCGGAGTATTGAAGGCTTTTACAACATCTATACAGTATTATCAAGGCCTTTGGAATGTACCTTAACAAAATGCTTACAAATGTACCTTATCTGAAGAGGATTTTTCTCCTCTTTCATGACCTTAACAAAAATGTACCCTTGAAAACCTATGAAATAAAGCTTGAAATGGATCTATATCCGTCCCTAAAACAAGATTAGTAATATCAACCATGATCATATCTTTTCATAGCAATTTAGAATCAAGTAACGATATTCATGTTTCACCACATAAACTTCTCTTATATATCCACCCCCTAGATGAGAACTAAAAGATTCAAAATTAGATCAGTCTTGGACATGCTCATGCCATGCCACATTGTAATTAGTTTCCCAAGGACAATTGGAAAAAATATATTCCAATAATGTTTTGAAGGCGTGTTCTGTTCTGATTGCGTTTTCCAATTTTTATCACAAACATTTTTTTGGAATCTTAGCAAAAATTCTTTTCAATAATTTTCTGTAGGGAACTAACTCCAGAAACAGAGCAAGATGATCAGAGATGTTAATCAAATAATACCAAACCAACCACTGCTATACCATTGTTAAACAAGCAAGTAAAGAAATTTCACACCATGATCTCTACCTACTTATGATGGGATTAACAAAACTGAGAATTTGCTACCACACGCTCGAATAACCTAACACAGAGTAAACCCAATTTCAGTGCAAACACATAAGAAAAGAACCCCAAAACTACATCTCAAAAAGATCTGTGAAAAAAGCATTACCTTTGACAGGACGTCTGCATGATAATTTATCGCTGAAACCCTCTGAAACTCAGCGGTGGAGTGTGCGCATGTCAATTGGGAACCGAACCGGTGACCAGCGCGTAGTCAATATCTCTGGTACCCTGCGGATCCTTGTGCAAGAAGAAACCTACGAGGCAGATAAAAATGGTGGAGCAATCTAGGTTTGAGGATATGCAGAGGTTCGAACCTGGCCACATCTTCTTCCACCATTTTTCCTATGCTACGCCACTTGCTTGCTTCTTGTTTATTCTGAGTTACTACTTACCCCATGTGAACGCCGACTTTATCAAACCGGATCATCGTTGTTCTTCTTTCCCTTTTTTTTCTTTCCTGTATCAATGTTCTTGGTCATTAACCAGGGTCTGATCTCGCTAGGCCCGATGTTATTATTGAGGGCATGCCCCTCTCCCACTTCTCCATTATTTTGTGTCCTTGGGGGGGGGGGGTGATAAAATTTTGACCCCCCCATAGCCCTTAGATTCTGTTACCATGTTTTAAGTTGAGGGAAAAAGCAAGTTGTCTTCCAAGAGATTTGGAGCTTGGGATATTTTGACCAAAATAAGATATTGTCCATTTAAAAAAGGAAAATAGCAATGTGGAAATGCTTAGAATATTTTGTTTTTTCACTTTGGGAATTTGTCTTTTTATTTTCAGAATAAAATGTTTAGTTATGTTTTAAGGACAAGGTAAATCATTTGTTATAGTTTTGACAACCTAACTCAATGGGGATATTGAGTGAGATCCACAATATACACAGAGGCAAGTAGCCTGAGGACTTTACCACGTGACCGCCTGCTTGCAATTCACAACACTCAACCACTTTAGATAATCCGCTAGGCTATATATATATATATATATATATGGCAAATTTTATAATAATAATAATAATAAAATTAAAAAATAAAATAAAATAACAAATTATTAAAACAAATAAATAAAAAATAAAAGCCCTGGATGCGGGTGACATCATCTGATACCTCCACATGGATGGGAAGCAAACTTCCATTATGAAGGGAAGGACCTATGCATGGAGGAGGTGCCACTTCTAGACTGGCTCAAGTGAACACAATTATTTAGAAATTATTTTATGGATTTTGGAGTAAATGAAATGGGAGTAAGGCGATTTGTATTTAAATCTGGTTGAAATTATTGAAAGAGTAGTTTTGAGTTATTGGAATTGTGTAATCGGGGTGTCCCTAGGTAATCAAGGACGTTGAATCCATTTATGCAATCATAATTGTAATTTCAACAACAAATCACATCGTCGGATTTGGACGAAAAGAATTGAAAAGATGCAATTAGTCTAGAGTTTAGGTTACTTCAATGAAATGCAATCTAAATTTAAAGTGGGTTGCATTCCATCATAATTTTCCAAGATTTTCTTCAAATAAAAAATTATTGATTTTGTCCTAAGAAAATTCCAAGGTTTTCTTCAAATAAAAAATTGTCTGCGAAAAATAGTTATATTCCATTTTGACTTTTGAAACTTATGTTGATTTCAAAATGATTAGAACAAGGCTCTGATGATTTTGTTTTTCATCAATCATTTTCAAGGGTGGCATGTGACAATATAGGAAAGGACATTTTGCTTCTCTTGACCTCCAAGAAACTTCAATTTGTCTTAAGTTGGTTAATGTCTAAAGATGATTTTGTTCTTCGTCAAAATAACTCTAAAGGGTGAGTGACAAGGAAAAGAGTATTTTTCGTTTTATGGGTCTCCAAGGAACTTTGAGCAACTAAACACATCTTAGGGTTGCAGAATAAAGAGTTTGTATAAATACCCCTAGTTTGACCCATGTGTCGATGTATTTGATTGAATCATGTAAATGTTGTAAATGTACTAGCATGGATTCCTAGTGCGGAGCTCAAGGCCAAGCTCAGACATGAGGGGAACTTCATAAATTTCCAAAATCAAGTGTGAGTAGAACCATGATGAATGGATGCATATGAAGAATTAATGGAGGCTGTGAAATTGACAA
The DNA here is from genome assembly GCA_027924585.1 of Larix kaempferi. Taxonomy (NCBI): domain Eukaryota; kingdom Viridiplantae; phylum Streptophyta; class Pinopsida; order Pinales; family Pinaceae; genus Larix; species Larix kaempferi. Next base: position 4,684,682 of record BSBM01000369.1, read on the forward strand.
TTTTTAGCTAACATCATGATGATGCAAAATACATGAACTTGTTGAAACTTTAACAGACTGCCGAGAGGTTCAAACGACAATGGTTTTGTTCAAACAAAATATGAACGTGACCAGTATGACGAGCCAAACATAATGACACCAAATTCACAACATGACATTGCTGAGAGGGAAAGACAACAAATATCCAAGACTCGACTCAACCACACTATATTGACAATGCACATGGTGTAACTTGGTAGATCTGTCGAGCGGATAAAACGAAATAAAAAATGGTGAAATAAGATATATCCAAGTCTCAACTCAATGACACTATGATGATGCACATGATTCCGACTTGGCAGATTTGTTGAAGGGATAATACAAAAGAAAAAACGACGAAATAAGATATGGACAAGATAAGCACATCGAATTGAATGTGACATTACATATGAAATATTCATATTGCAAAAAAGTTCAATAGGTTCTACTATGGAATGATCATGTTTCGGCACTAGCTTGTGTCTTTGAATTCATATACAATGTTACCAATTTATTAAATTTTAACACTGCAGATGGATTCAGAGACCCCCTTCTTCTAGGGGGTCTCTGAATCCATTGCAGTCTTAAAATTTAGTAAATTGTACAAATTCATTGTCAAAATTGTAATTTTCCATTGTTGAAGTGACACAACTAAAAATGACCAAATAAATGACCAATTGTTATGTGGTCATTTTTAGTTTAGTTCTTATCCCGAAACCAAATTGGTCATTTATCTTGGTCATTTTTAGTTTAGTTCTTATCCCGTGACCAAATTGGTCATTTATCTTGGTCATTTTTAGTTAGCTCACTTAAAATTTCTCAATTTTGGTCATTTATCCCTTGAAAAAATTGTGGTGACCAATTTGTTTGGTCACCTGGCCACTTATCTCTCATTTTGTACTAGTGTTCTTTATATAGGTGAGGTTGTTTGGAATATAGCCGTTGAGTTTAACTAATAATATTTCAATTTTCAATTTAATTTGAATTATAGTATTTATAAAAGATATCTTACTAATTATTCACTCATGGTTTATCTAGGACCTTTATTTTGTTATACTTAAATGTATCTTGAAGTTAGATCACAAATAATACTAATAATAATAATAATAATAACATGAGAAATATTTTATGCATAACCTTTATGCATGCTATAAGTAATCTTTTCTTTTATAAATAATCAATCTGATTATTCAATAATTAAATATGATAATTCTTTGATTTAATTATATTATAATAATTCTTTGATAAATATTTAAATACAAGGTCCAACTCTTTGGATAGGGTCTTTTGGTAAGTTTGGATAGTTGGCTAGTTTAGGTGCCTTTAGGTATCTCTCTTGCATGTTGGATTCCTTCATTTAACATAGTAGTTCCCACAGTCCTTGATGATAGATAGAAAATGATTCATTTAACCAATTTAAATAAATGTGATGAATAGAAGTGCTATTCAGAGTCTTCTCGACTCAACACTTTTAAGATCAAGTAACCCCGAGTGCTCTTCAGAGCTTTAACTCAACACTCTTACATGGGCATTATGCTAATGCAATTCTAGAGAATCCCGCTCAACACTAGTATTAGAATGTGGTTGTGAAGCACATCTAGAATGTACAAATGGCATCGGATCTGGTATTCGTTATCAATCTTGGAGTGCTCCAGGGCTTATGCCTAACACTCTTTGTACATCGGGGCTTACTCCTAGTACATAATAAAATCCTCTAGGTACATCAGGGCTTATGCCTAGTACATAGGTCATCCGTGTGTTCCTGAGTCCACGCTCAACACATCATACAAATCAATCATGTAAACTGTTGTGAGGAAAATACACCTATAGTTCAGGGGAGAAACTACCAACTTATAGGTATGAAAGATAGACCTATAAATGTTCTGCAAGTACAACAAATAAGTGAAGAGATTAAGGTTAGATATATGTGCACCTTATTCAGAAGGTTGATCCAAGCCTTCTCCTTCCTTGCTCTTCAATGCCATTCAGTGTCGCAATGTCCACACCTGCAAAACCACTTCATACCTTTCTCGAATACATTTGACTACATATATAAGACTGATATTCATGACATAATAAGACATCAAACCATAATCAAACAGTAATCAAATCTAAGACACATGAATAGGTCATATTTGGAAAGGGAAGAACGTCTGATCTTTATTAATGAATGAAGCAAGTACATAAAGTTATAACTTCCTTCAAGTTTGGCACTTCACGAAACCTAGATTCAAGGTCTCCTGCTTCTGTTCTCCAAGGATCCCAACCTCTAATCAGCTGTGCTAGGGTTTATCAGAAACTGAGGCACAAGAGAGGGGGATGAGGGTCTCCATTCCTCCAGCATAACATTGTTTTGGACTTGGTCCCTTCACATGGCCCTTCTACCCTCCTTATATAGTCAATGAAGGAGAGGAAAAGAAGTTATAACTGATCAGGAGGTTCCCAAACCAACTTAACTTACCCAAAATTCGAGATTTTGACTAGTACAGGACGGTGCCCTACTCTGCAGTAGACAAACTAGCACATTTATGGAGGTGTGCACTACTTTAATGAAGCAAGGTGGCATATCAAATGCTACTATCATGCTTGTGTACCAGCGCACATGTGGAAAAATGGACAAAAATAGGGTTTTTTGATGATTTTCAGGAGATGGTTTGGTCCGGAAAAGTGTTCCTAAGGGTTGTAACCATCAAATGGGTCAGGAGTGAGGTAATTTCAACCATTTTTAGTGTCCCAAACGACCCTTCAATCCACAAGTGTCCTATTGTGTGACTAAACTTGATCTCAAGAAGTGTCGTCATGCGACCAAGGGATGCAAGTGTCGTCACGGATGGAGAGGTGTCATTTTAAGCTATAACAGATGCCCCCTAATGTATGAGGTTAGAGGGAATGAGGGAAATGATGGCCGAAATACATTATAAATAACAAAGATTTGAATCATGGAGGAAATGGAGAAACCAAGAATCATAGGCTCAAATGAAGTACTTGAAAGCAAAGGCAATGTCAGACAAACTTATCCTTGGGGTAACTGTCCATGTTCAGATAGTGGAACATGACCTCCAAGCGGATACACTAATGATCAAAATACAAATGCATATATCATGGCCACTAGAATACAAGCGTGGATCCATGAGGAACATAAGTGTAAACATAGCCACATAAATACAAGGTGGATCTATGAAAAAACTGGAGAACATAGCCATAGAGAACAAGCTGGATCTATGTCTCATCAAGAGCCAAAAAGAGTGTGGCTCAGTCTTGCGCAACTTGGGTGATAACATAAATAAGATGATGCTATTGAGGATCCCAAGGTCTTCATCCAAATAACAACCCAAGGTACAAACCTATCCATGTGAATAAATGAGTTGATGTCGAACATGGGAGGTATCGTTTGATTACCGGTCATTGATGTATACTGTTAACAAATGCGAGGGTGTCCACCAATAATGAAAATGGAACCCAAGGTACCTAGTACATTCAAGCAAGTGCGAATAAATGGTCTTGCCGTCGAACTCTTGAAGAATCCATCGGATAGGATACATTGATGTATTCCCATCTATCCAATAGCGAGGGAAATTGCCACTAATGACTGCAATCCCCAAGGTACTAATTGAAACTCTAAACTTCATTCCCAGAGCACAATGAGTTGAAGTCGATGGGAAGAAGTCCGTTGGAAGGGAGGCCTTAAGGCATCTTCCATCATCCAACATGAGGGACACTCAACAGGTATGAGCTAATTTGGAGTACGACTGAACACATGATGAAACATACTGACACCAAGGAATGGCCGACGCATGAGGTCAAGAAAACTACAGAATGGTCGACACAGGTTATATCCTTGAACAGTGAGCATGACACAAGAATGACTTAGGCAACTTTTAACACAAAGAGACCATGATGAAAATTTGCAATGTAGGAGACATTAACAGATTCTCCATATGATTGGAATACTAACCAAACGGAGGAGTAAGAACTCTGAGATCAGGTTTATACTAAGGCCAACACTAGAACCCAACTTGTTTGATAGACTCAAAACAAGTGCTTTGTTCAAGGAGATAGTTGACTTGCTGCCATTATATTGAAAGATATTTTCACATTCTTCCCTTCCCTTTCCTTTTTCATTTTTTAACGAGCTTGACAAAGAACTAAAGCATGCTCGATGGTATTTTCATATTTAAGGAGTCTGAAAAACCTAGAAGAAAACTCCATACACCTATCCGTGGATTTTATATCGAGCCTGGATTGGTCTGTGCTCGGTAGTGTTTTCTTGCTTATAGAGTTGAAAAACTTAAATAGTCCTCTATCAACCATCTCGTGGATTTTACATTGAGCTCGAGTAGGTAAATGCTCACTTGGTGTTTTCACATTTCGAGAGTCTGAAAACCCTAAAGACGACTCCAAAGGTCCTTTTTCGTAAAGTTAGTCTCCTTCCCCAGAAAACTGTAAAATAATGGAAGAAGAACTCTTCTAGCGCATACCAGAGTATACCTAGAGTATACCTTTTCCGTAAATTATCCACCAAGGCCCGGAAAAGGGGTAATTCTATACCTAAGTGGATGTCGGTTCAGTTATTTTAACAAGCCCGAAAAGACAACTATGCTCGACAAACTTTTCCTATTTCAGGAGTTTGAAAAGGGCTTAAAAGAAATCCATATGGATCTTTTCCGTAAAGGTTTAACGAGCCCGAAAAAGTAAACTCGTGACCTCCTTACTGTTTTTAATGAGATCAAAGGAGATACAGAAAGATGCTCATAACTTCCTTACTGTTTTTAATGAGCTCGAAGTGAAGATGAAAGAAATGCTCATAGCCTCACTGTTTTTAACGAGCTCGAAGGCAAGGTGGAAGACTTCTCGTAACCTACTTACTATTTTTAACAAGCTCGAAGTAAAGGTAGAAGAATGCTCGAAATGGGAGGAGACGAGTGTCATGGACATGCGAAACTAGCTCCAAGCGCATGGAACAAATCTATGCCTAATGCAAGGAACATGAGCAAGATAAGGACACTTAGGGTGTGTCTCCTCCAGGTAAAAGGTGTCAAATTGCGAAGGTAAAATGATACAGGGCTTAGCGGAAATGATATCATAGATGGAGGCTTATACAACGAGCTAAAAGTGTGGAAGCGGGATCATGGCAGATGCATATGAAACTTAAACACAAAGATGGGAGCATTATCAGGGATGGCCAGAAATATATGAGGAAGAAAGATATGAGGCTTCTTCTCAAAGTCATGGTAAATCTAAAAAGGCTCCTGAGCCTATGAGAAAAAGTTAGCATGGGTACCAAAATGGCATAAGGGTGCTGACTAGGGTGACCCATGTTAGGTAGGCTCTACTGTCGAACTGGTGCACGATGCATAAAGAGATGGCTAACACACCAATATCCAACAGGTTCGACCCTATGTCGAATTCGGATTGCAAAAGGTTCAAATTCAACATAACAGCGGGGAAGACTAAACCTATATGCAAGGTTCTGAATATACCTAACATGGTCGCACAAGGTGTTGAAAAGGACCAGTAAGCAAGTATAAATCCAGCTAAGAATCCTGTCTCCAAGAAACATTAGTACCAAGATCATATCTAAAACATATGTAAAGAAAGACCCGATACAAGTCACTGTGGTAGAAATACTTTCAACTTCACTATCATCAATAGCAGGCATAGACAAGGCAAAGTTTTCAAATGAAGACTCTATGGTACCCAAGCCTGAGGACTTACAATCAACAAGATCAAATTCAGGATGAAGATCAAAGTTGAAGGACATGATGGAATCTACAGAAACAAATTCATCATCACGGGAGTTGAAAATTCTAGAAGCAGAATCAAACTCAGCAGGAACTCCGATTTGCAGATCTATAGGAGAGTTCAAAGACTCAGCAGTAGGAAGATAAGACTTTAAGGTCAAACCGGGGCTGAACATAACTGCGACTGGATCATCATCCAAATGAATGGTAGACTGTACTATGGATTCTAGGAAAACTTCATCGGAAGGAAGTATATAGTCCTAGATAGAACACATATCTAAACATTCAGATGGAGGTGTCACTTGGTCAAAAGCTAGGACTAAGTCCCGAGAAGGTAAGCATGAACTCAGAGACTTCTTCTCAGTAGCAGTGGAACTCAAGGAACAATATTCCACATAATTCCCATGTGACATAGTAGTGCCTAATGACGAGGGATCTGACTGGTCTACAGTTGCGCAATAAGGAGGATCAACGAATGCAAGTTGGTCGATAGTGACGATGCTTTCGTTATGAGGAAAATGCATCACACGAAAGAGCGTAAACACCACAACATGCATAGCATAAACGTAATCACACCCGACGATCATATCAAAATCCACAGGGTCCTTTAAAACCATAAAATCAACTAAGACTTTTTTTCCACCCAAAATAACAGGTGCCTGACAGAGGAATCCGAACGGTTCACTAGGTCTTCTATCGAAGGTCAACGGCCAATTAATAGCTGGAATAACATTAGGGAAACCCAAATCTCTCCAAGCATAAGCGAATAAGATACTAACAGAAGCTCCTTCATCTACAATGCATCGATCAACCGTATGGTTCCCGATATCAACCTTTATCTGGAAAGGTGTTGAAGAAGGAAGACGAGGTTCGGCTAGACTATTCCAATCAAAGGAAATGATCCTAGGGATTCGTAGGGGTTCACATGGCACATATGAAGTACCCCCTGTTTTAGGAACATCCAAACTGGTAATGCAGAAGACTTTAGGGACAGGTGCATTAGTCTCCAAAGGACTGATGGGATCGATCGAAGATTGCATCGATTCGATCACTTCACTCTCAGAAGGAAGAGTGGGGTCGACCAAAGATTGCGTTGGTTCAACCAATTTATCAACCAAATGTTGATCTGACTGTAGGGGATCTATAGACAACTTAGGAGCAGAGATTCCTTCAGACATGGACCACACTCTTCGTGCCTCTGGAATGGCAGGGCATCGGTGAGTAAGGTGATCTCCCTTACAAAGTTTACAAGGGAACTTTGGTTTTCATCTTATAGGTCAAGACTCCTTTACAACATCAGTACTCTCAGCATGACTAGCATTGGCTGATAGCTTGCCCCCGTCATGACTTGAAGTGGCTGGTTGCTTAGAAGCAGAAGACTTTTGAACTAAGGACCACACTTTTTGCACTTATGGAAGTACAGGGCACAAGTAAGTAAGATGGTCTCCCTCACAAAACTTGCAAGGGAACTTATACTTCTATTTATTGGGTTTATCTACAATGTCAACTCCCTCAACATGACTTGCAGTGGCCGATCTGGTGTCTCCAGTATGACTCATAGGAACTGGTGACTTGTCATTAATATGACTAGCAGTGATCAATGACGTGTCCCCAACATGACTGACAGTGGTTGAAGACAAACTTTCAGTGTGATTTTCAGTGACTAAAATTTTTCTCCCAGCATGTCCTCCAGATGCTGGGTAGGTGCCCCCTGCATGATTCACAGAGGCAGGGTGCTTGCCCCCACCATGATTTCTAGAGGCTGGGTTGCTGCCCCCTTATTTTGAAATCTTTTTCATATTCTTCCCCCGTCTATTCCTCTTAGACTGCTGGTTACTAGTATTGCTACTTTCGCCACATGAGGTAGAAGGAGGAGGAGAAGATGTTACTAGCAAAGAAGGCACAGGGTTCTGATGCTCTTGATTTGAGGTGCTCACAAAAGAAGCATCAGGAGCACGCAAGGCATTCGAAGTGGAAAATAACCAAATCGACAACCCAATAGTGAATCCAGGAAGATTCAGAGTAGCCATTAAGGGAGTACCAATGTTTCCAATGAATGGAACAACACAATGATCCCTTGGAATAGGGGTACCTTGATTGGCACTCGCCGGAACGATAGACATAGTTTCCTGCTCAAATGAGCAAGAAGTTCTCTAAGGAAAACTAAGACAAGTAGCACAAAGAGCACACCACTAAAAAAGGGTCCTAGGTAAATCAAACCAGGCAAACAGATGCCTTTTAGAGAAGAGTCTGGGATGATGAGGGCCCAGAATAGATCAACGAAGGATGAAGAACAGTTACCCAGGGTCCACAATACAATGACTAAGGGTGCAAGCACTAGAATCACCCAACCGCTCTCCCAAAGACCTGCAAGCGATTTCCTCCCATGTCTGTCCTAGGTACAGTAGATATAACCCTTCGCCGTCACCTATGTATGATCCTATGGTCAGATACTAAGGATACCACCACACCGAAAACTCCTGGGGGAACAGTCTCTGGTCGAATTAGAAGGCGTGGGCAGGGTAGTTGAGCCCGAAACTCAAAAGAGTCCCGAAATGCAATCCAATCCTGGTATATGCTCGAAAAAAAGGTAGGAGGTTTATTCCAAACAATCTGATCTCACAAGACCTACTACATAGATCCAAGGCAAGCTTTGAATGAGGTGGGTTTACCTGTGATAGTCGAACTACGATTTTTGTGTAATGTGTGATCTTGGGTGGTTTAAGGTGTTTTAAACCCAAGATCCTAACCAAGACTAGTTGGTGAAAAGTGTAACCTAGAAAAGAAAATGTTACTAGTACATTTTATTAGGGTTCATTTTAAAGGTTACTTGCTTACTCAAAAAGGTAGTGGGTGTGTGAGAGTGGTTATAATAGAGATAGAATACTGAAATGAAATGCTTACCACTAAACAAATCTTTTCTTTTCAATGCAAGTCTTAAAGATACGATCTAGAATGCATATGCAAATGCAATTTTTAGTCTTTTCGAATGGAAAAAGATAAAAATAAATTCTAAATGTACAGAAGTAAACTCAAAACCTAAGAATGCAGCTACTCAAACCAATAAGTATGCAAAATAAAATTTTCTTCTTTTTGATGCAAAGCACTCTAAAATCCTTTAAGCCACTTGCAAGGTACTCTACTCAAAAAATAAATCAATTTTTTTTTATGCATTTCAAAGGTACGAAAAAAAATTGAAATTGAAACTAACCTACTATCAAAGTAAAAGCAAAGAACTTCCAAGTTTCCTTATTGAAATAGTAAAAGCAACCAAAATGACCTTCGTATTCTTATTGATGTAAGCATGCCAACCATTGGGAAAAGCGTACGAAAACTACTTCTAGACCCAAACAAAGCAAATGACTTACAAAGAAGTATGGTTTGGTAAAGTCAGGTCTGCACATAAATGGTGCAATCAAGGTCCTAAATAGCAGCAAAGACACTTGAGCTATCACTACAAAAAGAAAACTAAAAGCATAAGGGAGGATAAGAAACCAATATAAAGAGAAATTTCACTCAAATAGATACAAACAGGGTCAAGTAGACTCAATAAGTTTCAAATCCAGTGGAAATGGAGCAAGTAGGTTCAGTCAGACTCAAATTAGGGTACAAAACACCAAACTGGTCCACAACGCCCCAACTTGGGTCAACAAGCCCCAAAACTTTCCAAACAAGCCCCAAAACTTTCCAAACAAGCCCAAATTGATCAAAAGAGGTCCAAATCAAGAAAATAGGATCAGTACAAGGATAGGATACCACTTACAGTGGTTTAACTCAGACCTAGGGTCATCAGGGACCCCAAAAATGCAGCCACAACCCCCAAATTTGGGTCCACAACCCAAAAACTCAAACCTAGAATGTGTGCACTACTGTGTATGAGGCATACCAGCGCCCATAACAGGGGAATTCGCTACTTTGTTTCACAACAGTAGCGCATAGGTGGGAAAAGTTGAAAAAATGGGGTTAAAACCCCTCAACTTGGGTCCACCAGGGTCTGAAAGGGCTAGGAAGGGTCTGTAAGAGCCAAGGAGGGTCAAACAAATCCTAATAACTGATTCTAATCAAGAAATTGAACAAATAACTTCAAACAACACTAAAGAAATGACCTTGGATACCCCTAAGCAGATAGGTTGTCCCCGGTGGAGTCGCCATTCTGTTGTGAGGAAAATACACCTATAGTTCAGGGGAGAAACTACCAACTTACAGGTATGAAAGATAGACCTATAAATGTTCCACAAGTACAACAAATAAGTGAAGAGATTAAGGTTAGAGATATGTGCACCTTATTCAGAAGGTTGATCCAAGCCTTATCCTTCCTTTCTCTTCAATGCCATTCAGTGTCGCAATGCCCACACCTGCAAAACCACTTCATACCTTTCTCAAATACATTTTACTACATATATAAGACTGATATTCATGACATAATAAAACATCAAACCATAATCAAACAGTAATCAAATCTAAGACACACATGAATAGGTCAAATTTGGAAAGGGAAGAATGTCTGATCTTTATTAATGAATGAAGCAGGTACATAAAGTTATACCTTCCTTCAAGTTTGGCACTTCACGAAACCTAGATTCAAGGTCTCTTGCTTCTGTTCTCCAAGGATCCCAACCTCTAATCAGTTGTGCTAGGGTTTATCAGAAACTGAGGCACAAGAGAGGGGGATGAGGGTCTCCATTCCTCCAGCATAACATTGTTATGGACATGGTCCCTTCGCATGGCCCTTCTACCCTCCTTATATAGTCAATGAAGGAGAGAAAAAGAAGTTATAACCGATCAGGAGGTTCCTAAACCAACTTAACTTACCCAAAATTTGAGATTTTGACTAGTATAGGAAGGTGCCCTACTCTGCAATAGACAATTTAGTGCATTTATGGAGGTGTGCGCTACTTTAATGAAGCAAAGTTGCATATCAAACGCTACTATCATGCTTGTGTACCAGCGCACATGTGGAAAAATGGCCCAAAACAGGGTTTTCTGATGATTTTTAGGAGATGGTCTGGTCTGGAAAAGTGTTCCTAAGGGTTGTAACCATTAGATGGGTAAGGAGTGAGGTAATTTCAACCATTTTTAGTGTCCTAAATGACCCCTCAATCCAAAAGTGTCCTATTGTGTGACTAAACTTGATCTCAAGAAGTGTCGTCATGCGACCAAGGGATGCAATTGTCGTCACGGACGGAGAGGTGTCATTTTAAGCTATAACATAAACCATAACGCTTCCCACTATATAAAAAAATATCATCTCAGTATATTAGTGTTTGTACCCAATCTCATAATAAAACATAAATCAATAGATTGGGGCTTTTTGCCTAGTATATAACAATAATTTGCATCAGTCAGGGTCCACGCCCAATATGTAAATCTATAAAAGAAATGAATCATGTGCACTAGGGCTTATTCCCAATAATCAAAATAAATCATATGTGTTGAGGCTTAAGCCCAGTATATAAATTCAAAATTATTCAGTCAAAATTCAGGATATTGCATCCCTCCCCGCTTAGAACAACAACGTCCCGGTGTTCTAGGGACTAGAAATGAAGTCATGAAATAAGGCGGGGTATGCCTCTGTCATGGTTGTCTCATTTTCCCAAGTAGCCTCTTCTGGCCCAAAGTGCCTCCATTGCACTTTCAATTGGGTGATGGGCCTTCTTCTAAGTTGCACCTCTCTCTTGTTCAAAATGTGGAGGGGCTTCGACATGAATTCCCCTTTGGGTTCCACCTGTAATAAGGACCAATCAATCACATGTTTAGTATCGTATACATATTTATTTAATAAGAATGCATGAAAAACATTATGAACTTTTACATGAGCTAGTAAATCTAACTCATATGCTACTGGCCCTTTCTTGGCCAGTATCTCAAAGGGTCCAAAAAATCTAGGGGCCAACTTCCTGCATCGCCCCAAGCTCAAGGAGCTTCGTTTTGCCTTCACCTTTAAGATAACATGTTCGCCAACTTGGTAGTCTTTGTCTTTTCTTTTCTTATCCGCATAACTCTTTTGGCGGTCTTTTGCCTCCTTCAAGTTTTGTGGTACCTTGGAGACTAGTTGCTCCAAGTCTTTTAGTAAGTCGGGGCCTAGCATAAATCTATCTATTGGACTATCCCAAGTTATAGATGTACGACATTTCCTTCCATAGAGTACCTCGAAGGGGCTCATCTTGGTAGAGGTCTGGTATCCGTTGTTGTAAGAAAAATCACCGAGGTGTAAATAATCCTCCCACTTTATGGGGTTGTTCATGGCGTACATCCTTAGCATATCTTCCAGGATTTGGTTTACCCTTTCCGTCTATCCATCGGTTTGGGGATGGTACACGGTACTGAACTGTAGTTGTGTCTCCAAACTGGAGAACAACGCTCTCTAGAAGTTACTAGTGAACTTCGTGTCTCGATTGGAAATGATTGCCTTGGGTATCCCATGCAATTGAAAAATATCCTTTAGGAAGATGTCCGCGATGTGAATAGCTTTGTAGGTAGACTTCACTGGTATACAATGTGTTGCTTTTGATAACTTGTCCACTACTACAAAGATGGAGTCATTCTGTCTCTTACTCTTGGGTAACCCTGTGATGAAATCCATACTAATAACCTCCCACTTCCACTCTGGAATGGGTAGTGGTTGCAGTAGTCCCGAAGGGTGCTAGTGTTCCGCTTTAACCAGTTGGCACTCTTGGCATTTAGCAATGAATAAGGCTATGTCGGCTTTCAATTTAGGCTAGAATAAATGTTTCTTCACTGCCAATCATCTTTTGATATCCCGGATGTCCTGAATAAGGTTTATGATGGAATTCAGTGAGGATGTTAGGTCTAATGTCTCCACTTTCTGGAACATAGAGTCTCTCTTTAGACCATAGAAGTCCTAATTCGTCTATCTTATACTCTTTTTGTTGTTGGAATAACCTATCCTCTTGGATCTTTTTAAGGATCTCGACATAGAATCGGTCACTCCTACATGCCATTCTAATCTTGTTGTGTAAATTTGAGTTAGTTTGACTCACGGTAATCTCATATAACATATGAGCCTGTTGACTTAAAGCATCGACGATCTTGTTCTCCTTTCCCTTTATGTGTTTTAGCTCGAAGTGGTACTCAGTAAAGAAGGCTAGCCACCTGGCCTGTCTAGCATTTAGGTTAGGTTGGTCAAATAAGTACTTCAGACTCATGTTGTCCGTCTATAATAGGAACTTCTTTCCCATAAGGTAGTGCCTCCACATCTTCGAGGCGTGGATAATAGCGGCTAGTTCAAGATCGTGCGTGGGGTAGTTCTGTTCGTGTTCCTTCAACTTCCTTGACTCATAGCAGATAGCGAAGTCATTTTGCATAAGGACTCCACCGAGCCCTTCCTTGCTTGCATCCGTTCACACCACGAAGTCCCCATCGGGGTCAACAATCCATAGGATGGGTGCACTAGTCAAAAGTTGCTCTAACTTCTGGAAACTTTCCTCACATTTTTCTTTCTAGAGAAATTTGGTTGTGTTTTTCTGCAAGGCTATCATAGGACAATCAATTTGTGAGAAGTTCCCAATGAACTTCCGGTAGTACCCGGCTAACCCTAAGAATGATGTTATGTCGATCATGCATGTGGGGGTAGGCCATTCCTTTATGGATTTAATCTTCTCGGGGTCGACTGCTATCCCCTTCTATGAAATGATGTGCCCTAGGTACTGAATCTGGGGTTTGTAGAAATCACACTTGCTAAACTTAGCGTACAGTTGATGTTCTCGTAGTACTCGTAACACTATCCGGAGATGTTCTTCGTGTTTTTCTTCATTCTTGGAGTAGATCAGAATGTCGTCGACGAAGACTAGAACGAACTTGTCTAGGTATTTACTAAAGATGTTGTTCATCATGCACATAAAGCTGGCAGGTGCATTAGTCAGACTAAAAGGCATTACCACAAACTCGTAATGGCCGTATCGGGTTTGAAACACAGACTTTTTGATCTCTTTGTCACGGATTCTCACCTGATGTTATCCAGATCGTAAGTCGATCTTTGAAAAGATCTTCGCTCCTCCGACTTGGTCAAACAAGTCATCGATTCTAGGGAGTGGGTAACGGTTCTTGATGATAAACTTGTTGAGTTGGTGGTAATCGATGCACATCTGCATCGTCTCGTCCTTCTTTTTGACAAAGAGTATTGGTGCTCCGCAGGGAGACACACTTGGTCGGATATAACCTTTCTTGACCAAATCTTGTAACTAAAGCTTGAGTTCCACCAATTCGGGTGGACTCATGCGGTAAGGGGCTTTGGAAACTGGTACGGACCCGGGTGTTAGGTCTATGGAGATGTCTAGGTCTCATTTGGGTGGTAGCCCAAGTATTTCCTCGAGAAATACATCATTGAATTCTACAAGGACTGGGAAGTCTTCGATCTTCTATCCCCTATCTGCTTCTATGGTTCGAATGCTGACTGCAAAGAGTTTACAACCCTTTCTTACGCATTTCTTTGCTTGTAAGGCAGATATCTGTCTTACGGAAACTTTCTTAGGGATACCTTGAATGGTTTTCTGATTCCCTTGGTTATCCATGTATAGTATTGATTTGTTCAAGTAGTCAAGTAGAGCATGATGTTCCTCTAACCAATCCATGCCTATAAGTATGTCATAAGACCCTAGTGGTAAGATATTCAACTCTATTGTGGTTGAGAACCCGTTTAGATCTACTTCACAAGTTCTAACTAGTTCGGAGACGTTCTGTTTGGTACCAGTGGCTAGTTGTACCAGCCACGGTTTCTCATGATTCTCTTAGGGCGCTCGCACGAAGTTGGTTCCACTTTTTAGTGCCACTATAGAAATAAAAAACGCACCTCCAAAATGGAAATCCATAACGCATATGCGTTATTGTGGCTAGGTTCGGACAAACCCGATCCGAAAACCGAGGCTAAGCTTAGTTAGCCCATATCGCATATGCGATAAATCGGACATGCATTTTTTAATAGTTACAAATCGCAAGTGTGATATATCCCACTTTCGTTATATCGCAAGTGCGATATATCCCACTTGCGTTATAACGAAACTGCGATTTTGATCATGTGGATCATCTTAAATTTTATTTTCTTTCACAATAATCATCTTAAATTTTATTTTGTAGTGGGCATGGTAATATCAATGCTCTATCTAAACTTAGTAACCCACCTTTCTTCTACATCCATATGGCTCCTCAACTCATCCTACTCTCTGATCACTATAACTAGCCTTTTTGTAAGACAGTCCCATCATGACAACTTTACATGGTCACCCTATGTTCCTCGATGATACGTGACTATAAAATTGGATTTATTAGTAAAATGTATAATGTTCTCTAGTTAAATTGTCCTTCCCCTTGTACCTCAGGAAAGTCCCTCCGGGTCATTTATTAATAAAAGGGTTTCGTATAATAAATTAACTCTTTTATAATGCTTAGGAGGGGATTCTCATCACATGTAAGACAATGATTCTATTATTACTCAGATTAAGATATGCCATCTTGTTGATGCCTCGGATATCGTAGCATCAATCAGAAAGGGATTCTCCCCGGGAGACGGTCCCAATTAGACTATCTCCCGTTTGGTGTAGGGAATCCGTCCGGTTAGCGGTTCCGGCAACCGTGGTTTTGGACTTTAAATCTGATTTTACCGGTTATGGCCCGATCCACCTTTCTTTTGGGTTTTATGTGTTTTATATGAGATGCACATGCCTAAATTATACTTAATCTAAATGCAATTGAAACAGATCTAAATCTAGAAACGGGAACACGTCTATCTATCCCTGCAGGGAACACGCTTAGGGGAGGAGCAATCAGCTGTAACAGTTATCGCAATCAAAGAACAGATAGCTATTCTTTCTCACAATGAAAGCTACAGCCACATGAAGATCTTGAGAAGGTAGCTTCTCATTCAGCATGGAACGCGTCTATTGTTCAGACAACAGAGGGAAACGAAAGAATAAAGAACGCATCTATTGCTCATAAACAGAAGAAAGCAAAATTATCTAATCTATGTAACAAAACAAAGAAACAGATCTAAACGTAAGAAAAATGAAATTAAACTCAAAGATCCCTGCAAGGAGCAAATTAAAGTCATGAACAAGGAGCCACATGGATTACCCGGAAGAAAGAACAGTTAGCTATTCGATCTAGGCAGAGAAATTCACTGCAATACATTTCATTGTTCACAAAATAGAGAGAACGCATGCATAGATGAGAGCAAAAATCATTAATGCAAAGAAATAATTCAGAAGTCAAGAATGATCTCACATTGCAGAATTGCAGTCATTAGAATAGTCCAACACAAAGCAACTCAACATTCCGAGCAAAACGTCCATCTCCCATGGCTTCTATTAGAAAAATTCAATTTACAGAGCCGATACAAGATAGCTCATATCATTTGCCCCAAAATTTTCATTCCCTGCCAAAAGTCTTTTCTAATCTTTCCTAGCTCCTATTTATAGTTACAAATTTGCTCTCTGGGCTGACACCTAGCATTCCCCACCTGTCATTTACAGGAATTTCCACTATATTCGACCCCCAAAAATGACCGCTTCATTTACAAAAAATGTTTTTTTTTGACAAAATCAGGGACAGCTGTCCCACGGCTTACGCCTTACATATTCCAATATACATAACAGAAAAATTGCTAAAATCAAAACGTTCCCTGCTGGGCACGTGTCGGGCTGAAGAGAGTGGCTCACTGAATTCATCTCCTTCATTGCTGTGCGTGAGCTTCTGCTGGCAAAGGGTCGCCCAAGTTGATTGTCACTGGTGCTGCCTGGGCAGAGGCCCTTGAATCCCCTGTTGATGCTGCTCCTAATTGGGAAGGGGGAATTGAACTGGCCGGCTTTTCTGTCATTGCTGGGGAAGAGGCTGCCGGGAGAGAGGCTGCCGGATCCACTGATGTTCCTGCTGCTGCTGCAGCTTTCCTGACCTCCTCTTCTATGTAGCTGTGCCACACACCTGTGTCCCTTATGATTATGTTTGCTGCAGCAGGAAACAGGATTTTCTGAGAAGTTACATTCTTCCCGAGTTCTATTTTAATGCTTTGTACTTCTGCTTCAGCAACTTGATATGTTTGCTTCAACAGATGATTGTGCAGTGTTGATGAACCGATGTAATGTTGGAGATCATCCATGGCCAGGACATCAATGCTTTTCACATAATCCATCTGGACGCCTAGCTCTTCTTTTAGTTGAGACAACCGCTGCTCCTTTTCCGGGAAGCCTTCTAGGGTCTGAGGGAAACTCAATGTGCAGTTGTCATGAACTCCTTTGAGCTTTTGGTATAGGTTGTTGATTCTATCTGTTGTCCTCTGCACACTGGCCATTAGCTTATTGGCACAGTTCCTACCAAACTCCAACAAGGCTATATCTTCATTAAAATCTTCCACGGCCTTAAAAGGAAGATGCGGGGGGAAACCTCCTTTCCCTTCCCTCCATGCCATCTGACTTATGACATTTGCTTTGACACGGGTATTCTTAGCTTTGAGCCTGTGGGCTTCCGCATTAACCTCCTTTAGCCTAACCGTCATGGCCTTGAGTTTGCATACCTCATCAGTGATTAGCTCTTGAGAGCCATACACTTGCTGTAGGATATTGCATGACAGCTCGTGGAAGGGGGACATGTCCAAGGTTCTGCTTTCCGCTTGCTCTAAACGCTCAGCTAATGCCTGCTTGTCTGCTTCTAGCTGGGAAGCCTTTTCTTCTGCTCCACTCTTCTCCGCTTCTGCAATCATTATTTGGAGTGCTAGCTGGTCCTTTTCCTCCTCCAGGTAGCTGTACTTATTTGCCAACTCCTTATGCTCAGCGTACAAGCAATTGTATTTGTTCACTGCTAGGTCTCTTTGGGCTTGCTCATTAGCCACATTTTGTTGCAGGGTATGTGCTCTCTTCTTTGTCAATATATTTTCTTTGACTATAACCCCTACATTGGCAAATGATGCCTGTGCTGTTGCTATAGCTGCGGATGCCATGGCGATGGGATCTGCGTCTGTGTTTTGCATGACAGCGACCTCTCGGCGAGTAACTATGTCATCATGGAAGGGACTTTTAATCCTCTCTTCTGATTGGAGGACCATTGTTTTCCTTTTCTTGTCATAGACAAACTCATTCCATTTGGACACCGTACGTTTCCCAGATGGAGTGTACGGTACAATTGGTCGGTTTATGATGTCTATGTCTTCTTCCATAGGTGGGGTCCGGACTTCCTGAGCAGGGTCTGTTCCTTCCTTTTGGGTACCAAAGCCACCTGCTTGAGAGGTGTCTATCTCCATGTCTTGCACACCGGACCCACCTGCCTCGGTATTTTCCCTTGTCTTTAATTCTTCCTCCGCCTTCTTCCTTGCTTCAGCTCGCTCAGTCTCTGCTTCCTTCTGCTTTTGGGCTTCTTCAGCCTCCTTCCGCAGTCTTTCACTTTCAGCGTCTTGTTGCTTTCTCGCTTCCTCGGCTTCCTTTTGTAACCTTGCCTCTTCTCTTAATCTGAGCTCTTCCTGAGCTCGGGCATCCTTGGCTTCTCTCTCCTTTTGCTGGATGGTCTTCTGGGCTTTGGTTGAGCTAGAGCTCGCTCCAGCACTTTGGCGACAGATCCGTAGCTCAGTCATGTTGCTGATGCCTCTGAATGCCTCCTCCTCGGCATCGGGGTAGTGGGAGTATTCGAAGTTAGCATAGTTCCCCTTGCAATGCTCGGCCACTTTACCCTTTCTGTCGTACCTGTGGAAGATGACCTCACCAAAATGGAAGGCCTTCAACTCTTGAACAAATTCGTCGGCAGAGGCCACTCCAGAAAACTTGTAAGCACCTATGCAGAAAGGTAGGGGGGGAAAGGAAGCCTTGTGTAGCTTGTGGAGGAATGCTCCGATCCCATCCAAGAAGAGTTGTCTTACTGCTTCCTTGAGCACCACATAGTCTGTGGCATACTGCGGCAATATGTATGGGGGCTTAGTCCCTCCGAACATTCTCAAGTAGGTACCTTGTTCTGAAAAGTAGAAGTCCCCATAATCCTCAAGGACTTCCAAAGCGTTTCGTGACAGGCAACTTGGTTCTTCCTTGAACATTTTCTCGTATAGGGGCATGATGAACCCCTCACAGATGAGTTTGTAGCTGGGATTGTAATTCTGAGCCCACAACATCTTGAATGCGATGTAGACCGGGGCTGTGGCCCTATCCCATGTACACCCCAATCCGGGGAACTCTATCTTGGCCAAGATACAATCTATTAGGTATGAAGACATGAAGAATTCAGCCTTCTTCATGGCCAGCCCGGGTTTAGCAGCACTTATCATTGAGGCCAGACTATCTGACAAGATAGTGGCCCAGTCAAACACTGTTCCCTGAAATGCCACATAGTGAATAATAGGGACCCACTGAATCTTATATACTGTGCCATCGGGCATGCCGAATATTCTGCATAGCATTAAAGCGATCAATCTGAAAGGGGCCCTCAGGTTCTGCACGTCATATTCATCATTTCCCTTCTTTCTCAAGTGCTTCCCTCCCCTTAAATAGCTTCTTGGCCATCTCGATGTTATCCATTTGGCCCAACCACTCGTCAGTCAGAGCTTGTTGGACACGGGGAAATCTGTAGGCTGCCGCAACATACGCGGGTTGAAACGAAGCAATAGCCACTTTCTTGCTGTCATTTATCACTCTCCAATCAGCATCTGCATGTTGGAGTATCCACCCGATCACTTCAGCACAGGGGAACAGCTCAGGGCGGGTAGCGGCTCTAGTTATGCCTGAGGCTCTGATATTTTGATAGATCGGTGCCTCCTCCAGCAACATATCTGGGATCTCTTGGTCCCTGATCATTCTGTATATGTCATCCCATCTGATTTCTGGAGGGACACCAGTGGTGCACTTGGTGTCCTGGAGCGAGGTTTCCATCTTGGGAGGGGCAGGCTTCTTTTCTGTCATCCTCGCCTTCTTCTTACCGGTTTTCGGCATCTTGATTTATTCCTGATAACATCCACATCAAAGTCATCATTTGAGCAACAGGCTGTAAGGTTTTAGCAGAGAGCAACATCGTTTTAATATCAATGAGATAAGTCAATGAAGCAAAATATTTAGGAAGCAAAACATTATTTCAACACAAGACTCAAATTGGACATTTGCAGCTCTGAAAGACGAGTATGGGATAAGCTATGTTGCGGAAGCTATTGGTTTTCGGACCGATAGGCGATTCACGGAAGCAATTGGCTTCCGGTTCCGCCTCGCGGAAGGAGATGCCTTTCGTTATAACTGCGGTTGGAGAGGTTGATGGCGGGGAGACGCGGGTTGACTCGGTGAGGGCTATGGATGCTATCGTCACGCGCGGCCACTCGCCGAGTCACTACGGGGTACTTTTAGTCTGAGCGAAGGTGACGGCGCCGGGGAAATGCTGACGGGGAGTGCTAGGGCGGCCATGGCTTCAGGTTTCGGCTCTCGTGGCTTAAACGCTTACGGGTTTCGGCTCGCGTGTAGGGGCTGGGGCTTATGGAAAGGGCCCAGGGTTTTAAGCCCGAGTTAACGGCCCGGGACATGGAAAGCCCATAGGGTTTCGACAACTTAACCCACGACGAGGGGCGCGGCCCGGGGTTTAAAAACAAAACAGGGCATGGTTAACCGCCCGCACCCACCACTATTGAAATAACATATAACGTTTTCACGAAGGCCTATGACGATTTTGTAAAATGAAAACTCCATTCACTGTACCTGACGGGCAAAACATAGCCCTTGACGGGTGTTTTGCCCGTCACAATCCCGCTAAAACCCAATGTTTTCCCCGAAAGGACAACTCAGTAGTGAAAATCAAGGATAAGATCCTACCTGGCACCGTGGGGATTGCTTGAGCAAGGTGGCTGCGAGCATGGATGCGCGAGGTGAGCTGGAGCAATTTGCACGGTATCGCACGTCGCTGGCCGGTTCAAAACAATGGTGTATTGGTCGAGCCCCCCACCGTATTTTATAAAGAATGGGCATGTGTGAGCCTTTAATTCGGTAGGTGGCGTGGTTAAAACGGGGTTTAAAATCGCCGCGCGTAGCGGTCACGTCAAAGCACCTTGGTTTCCGTGCGACCGCCATTCGCGGGGCTAGTTCGCGAAATGTATCCGTCATTGCGGAAGGATTCAAAATTTCAAAGTCTCGTTGATTTTTTCGGGAAGGTTTGGCGAAGGCTCCCGCTAGTTTCGGAAGGCTTCCGTGAATGGCTTCCGCCGTTTCGGAAGCAAAACTTAAACTTCCCGCATATTCACCCGGGGTCGTTTCGGAATCCTTTTGCCGAGCGAGTTAAGCGATTGGCTTCCGCTGTTTCGGAAGGGTAGCCCGAAGGCTTCCGCGTTTCGGGAGCAAACGCTAAAGGCCTCCGCGACAGCTTCTTGAGAAAATTCTAAGTCTTTCTCATGGTTTCGGAAGGCAATTGTGAATTCCTCCGCGGGACTTTACGGAGATGGCTTCCGTTGTTTCGGAAAGGTTTCATGAAGGCTCCCGCGGTTTCGGGAGCAAAAGGCTTGAAGGCTTTCGCCGAAGCTCTCCGAAAAATTCTAAGTTCTTTCATAATTCGGGAGGAAATCGTGAATTCCTGCGCGGGACTTATCCGAATGGTTTCCGCCGTTTCGGGACGCTTTATTGAATTCCCCCGCCAGACTTATCCGAATGGCTTCCGCCGTTTCGGAACGTTTTAGTGAATTCCCCCGCCGTTTCGGGAAGGGAACTCCAATTTCTCCGCGGACGGTTGTAATATGTTCTAAGTGTTTTCCGGGAGACTAAGGCGAATGTGTCCCGCCATTTCGGAAGGAAAGCTGGAACCTTTCCGCGGTCGCGGAAGGTTTGAGTGAAAGGCTTCGCCGTTTCGGGGGCTAAGCCGTTCCGCAGAAGCAATGATCGAAAAAAATTTTCCAAGTCTTTTACTTCGGAAGAAGTTGATGAATCCCTTCGTGTTATTTCGGCAAGTTTAACCGAATGGCTTTCGCCGTTTCGGGAGACAGAGCTGAATCGTTCCTCCGTTTCGGCAAGGTTTCACCAACGGTTTCCGCAGCTTATGGCCATAATCAGAGTCCTTTTCCGGAGAGGTAAAACACGTTGGCTTCCACCGTTTCGGGTGGCTTTGTTGAATTCCTCGCCGTTTCGGGAGAACAACTCGAATTTCTCCGCGGTTGCGGAAGGCTTGAGCGAAAGCTTCCGCCGTTTCGGGTGGTCTTGCCCAATGGCTTTCGCTGATTTTGGCAAAGAGAATCTAAGTCCTCCTTTCGGAAGGTTGGACGCTTGACTTCCGCCGCTCCGGGACAATGTCCGAATTATTCCAAAACGTTTGGGAAAAAACTAAGTTATCTTTTGGCTCATTGGGGAAATCATGGAAGGATTGACGGCAAGCTGTTCAGCAGGGAAGCAGAAATTTATGTTGAAAACAGAGCTGACGGCTGGGATGGCTTCTCAAGCAAAATCTCTACAAAAAATAAAGGAGGGGCCCCAACATGTACAAAATTTTGGGGAGGGGTGTTGCTGCAACAACAATGGCGAGTCGCTGGCGAACACAGATCTCTGAAAAAATACCCTACATGGTCCGGAACCTCATTAAAACATCCGTCTCGGGTGCACTACTCAGCTAAGCATTTTAGACTCATGCGGGGAAAGGAGCACTTTTCCTGCTAGCCATTGGGGAAAGGGGAGCTTCGACCGAGACATCTTCACCACTCTCAGAGGGCCAGCATATGAGATTCATTTTAAGAGGGTCATCTCTCAAATGGTCACTACTGCCGGACTCCACAGGATTTGCAACACTTTCTCATGGACACTATTGTTCTTGTTCCTCATTCCCATGCGGCTGGCATCCTTTGGGATGCTTGTACTTTGGACAGCTTAGCTGTTTGAGCCTTCCAGGGATATTTTATTTTGGACAGATCTTTGATTTGGGCTCCTCAATCCATAATGTCCTTTTGTGTGAGTTAGAGGTTTTATTGATTTGTTCAAACTTCACGGACGGAGAGGAGCCCATTTTGAGCTGGGCCTTTTGGACAGCCTTCTTGATTTTACATGTCCCTTTTGCTTTTGTCTCAGCCATGCTTTAATTGAGGCGAGAATCTCTGGAAAACAGACTCTTGAATGTAGGCCATTTTGGCTTTTAAATCAGCAGCATGGAGTCATTTCAATACCCCGTGTCCTCGAGAGGTGCCACTTTCCATGGGTCCAACTTAGGTAACCTTTCTTGAGATGCCTTTGAAGTGTGAGAGTGGGTGGAGCCCAACGATAGTAGTGAAGATGGCCATGGGTCTCTGCTATTGAACAGGATTAGTGTGGCTAGCAGGGTAGGCTTCCCCCTTTTTGAATATTTCAGCGAGAGCACAGCAGACCGGGTTTACTGAGCAGGGTTCCGGACTCATGGGTTGCAAGTTTTCTTTGAGAGAGCTATCTTCAACGGGAAACTCAACAAAAAAGGGGCTTCAGAAAACAAAACCTATCGAAAAGTTCAAATAACAAAGAAGGAAACAAAATGGCCGAAAAATAAAACAGCTAAAAGCGAAAGCGAAAAGACAATTTTATTTATATACAGGACGTCTCGAGGAGACTATGCGAAATATTGTTTCAGGGCGAGGCCATTGAGTGGAAGGGCTACTTCCTCTCCCTCGAGATTTGTCAATTTATAAGTGGATGGGCCTAATTTTGCAGAAATCTGGTACGGGCCTACCCATAGATGTTGAAATTTCGTATGCATTCCTTTGCCCTCGTGATTATGGTCCCATTTTAGGACTAAGTCCCCGACTTCAAAATCCCTCTTGCCGGATTTCCTTTTATCGAACCATCTCTTAACTATGTCCTGGTGATGATGGAATCGATCTTTGGCTTTGTGTCGGGCTTCTTCCAGTCGAAGCAGGGTGTTGATCCTGGATTGCAAGGCTTGGCTACCAGAACCCCGAGAGGCTTGGGATAATTGCAAGGAAGGTAGTAAGATGTTTGGGGGAAGTATGGCTTCCTTGCCATAGACGAGAGTGAAAGGGGAGACACCTAAAGCATTCTTCGGGGTTACTCTACCTGCCCATAAGGCGTTTGGGAGAGCCACATGCCAACTTCTCTGGTTTTCTATCACAGTTTTCTTGAGGATTCGAATCAGATTCTTGTTTGAGGATTCAGCTAATCCGTTTCCCTGAGGGTAGTAATTGGCTGAATAATGCAACTTAATTCCCCATCCATAAACAAATTCATTTATCTTGCAAGATGAAAAATAAGTAGCATTATCAAAAACAAGGGAAATTGGAACCCCAAACCTGGTTATGATGTTCTCTTTCAAGAAGCTGATAACTGCGTCTTCATTGATCTTGCGCAGCGGGATGGCCTCCGTCCACCTGGTGAAGTAATCGGTAGCCGTCAGAATGTATCGGTGTTGCAATGAAGAATTTGGATTTATTTCTCCGATAACATCTATGCCCCATTGCTCAAAAGGTTCAGAGATGATGACCGGCTGCAATGGGCCTGCGGCCTTAGGTAACTTCCCAGCGCTTCTTTGACATACGTCACAGTTTCGCGCGTATGTGTGGGCATCTCGAAACAGAGTGGGCCAGTAATAACCATCTCTCAGTATCTTGTGTGCTGTCGTCTCTCCTGAATAATGGCCACCTGCGGGGCCATCATGCAATTCTTTGACAACTTTGTTTGCATCCTCCTTTTCCAAACACCTAAGAAGGACTCCATCATAATTCTTTCTAAAAAGAATCCCATCAATGATCTGATAGGGTGCCGATTTCAAGCGGAGTGCCTTTCTTTGTTTAGAATTCCAGTGTTCGGGTAGATATCCTTGCTGCAAATAGTGCACTAGATCCCTATACCATGACTGGGGAGCTGTAGAGATATGGCATACCTCAACCGAATTGAGCTCAGCTTCATTTCTCCAATGGTGTTCTTCATCAGTCGAGTTTCCCGCCAGTAACTTGCATAGACCTTGTCCTTTGATGATTGTAGTCGGTTTAAATTCCAGATCATACTCCTGCAGAGCTGTGACCCAGTTTCCTCTCCTCTCTCCCAATTCCTTTTGAACGAAAAGGGACCTAATAGCTGGATGGGGAACTATGAATTTAGTTCTGTTCTTCAAAATGTATGGCCTAAACTGCTTGACTGCTTTGAAGACTGCGTAGGCATGCTTGTCAACTACGGGGTAATTCAGCTCAGCCCCTTGCAGACCAGTGCTCATAAACGAAATTGGGTATTCGTCCCCCAACTCCACCTTTTGCGTGAGTACAGCTGCGAGAGAATCATCCGAAGCGAAGGTATACAAGATGAAATCTTTATCAAAATCTGGGCTTCTTAAGGAAGGAGCCTTAGCTACAGCTGCCTTGATATCTCTAAATGCGTCCTTCTCCAAATCTGTCCACTTGAATTGTGTGCTTTGTTTAACCATCTGCTGTAACGGCTTAACGATTTGTGCAAAATCCGGAACAAATCTGCGGACAAAATTGATGGTTCCCATAAAAGACTGCATAGATTTTTTGTTGTGAGGCATTGGGATCTTATTAATAGCTTGGACTCTTTCTGGGTCGATTGACACTCCCGCTTTGGAGATGACATGACCCAAGAGCTTACCTTCGGGTACAACAAACACGCTCTTCTTGGGATTCAAGGAAATACCATACTTCCGGCAACGGTCAAAGATGTGCCTCAGATGAACAACATGATCTTCCCTTTTCTTCGAAAAGACTGTCACATCATCTAAGTAAACAACAACACATTGTCCACCCAATCCTCGGAAGGCAATATCCATTGCCCTTTGGAATGTAGCTCCAGCATTTATCAGACCAAATGGCATTCTCCTGTAAGCGAAAGTTCCCCACTTAGTCCTGAAGGTAGTCTTGAGACGATCTTCCTCGGCTACTAACACTTGATTATAGCCAGAGAAACCATCGAGGAGAGAAAACAATTCAGATCCAGACACCATTTGTAGGATATGCTCCATTGAAGGCACGGGGTAGTTGTCTTTATCTGAGGCTTTGTTTAAATTTCTGAAGTCTACACATAGCCTAATCTCTCCTGATTTCTTCCTCACGGGAACCAAGTTTGCAACCCATTCGGAATGCCGAACTTTGAATATTATCTTAGCGTCCAGGAGCTTCTTTAATTCCTTTTGGATCAGCGGTTCAAGAGTGGGATGCATCCTCCTTAACTGCTGCTGAAATGGCTTGACACCCGCTTTCATTGGTATAACATGCTGGATGATGCGGACGTCATATGTTTTCAGATCTTCATAGGTCCATGCAAAAACATCCTTGTACTGTTTAAACAGCTTAATGAACCTATCTCTTTCTCTTGGTGAACAACATTTGCCAAGGTTGACAAATTTTGGTTCTGCCTCGGTACCCAAATTGACCAACTCATGTTGCATTGATGAGCTGTTAGTTTTGGTATTAGCTGGTCTTTTGAACTTATTTTGAAGGTCGAAAAGCATTTCGAGGGACCTTACCCCCTTTGGCATGAAATTTCCTTTCTCGTCTTCCTTTTTCATCAAATCAGCATCATGTTCTTCCTCATCTATTGTGGCTCCTTGAAAACTGTCTTCGTTTGTCAGGAAACTGATAATTTGCTCATCATCATCGAATACTCTGAAGTTCGTGATGTTATCGGGAATGGAAGGCCTGAAAATCAATTCAATAGAGCATTTGTTATTTGACGGCACCAATCTGAAAGCAGATGTTGCTAACAAATCAGCAGCAGCATTTTGCAATCTGGGAATTGATCTTATATTGAAAGCGTCAAAATACATGATTAAATCCCATACCTCAGCCTAGTACCCTTTCAAGTGCGGTGAGAGACAGTGAATGGTGTCCCTTACCTGTCTGACAACTATCTCGGAGTCACCAAAAACTTTCAGGTACTTAACATTTAAGCCAATGGCCTTCTTTAAACCATGTACCAAAGCTTCATATTCAGCGGTATTATTAGTACAATCGAATTCTAATCTACAAGACAAAAAATACTTGTTCTTCTTTGGATCCATTAGAACACAACCGGCTCCGGATCCTTCCAGAGTTTTAGAACCATCAAAGTATAATGTCCAAAAGGTATCTTTAGATTCAACTAAGTTAGTTTCTTTGTGGTCTATGTTAGCAACTAAATTGACTATGTTACAATCAATCTCATCAGTCCGAGAGAAATGAAGGAGATCGGACTGTTTGTCTGATTCATGGCAAAAGGTTTCAGATTGATAGTTACCCCGGATCCATTTCTAAGAAGTAATTTCCCAGGACCGAGGAAGAGAAAGCTACAGCCTCATTATTTTCTTCTAGCTGGGTTACGTTTTGTTTCATATGAGGTTCCCTAAGAATTTTAATCTGATTCTGCCTGTTCTGATAAGGCAGCCATAGATGAGACCAATCGGTAGCAAAGTAGCCACTCAACTTGGTAGACCAATCCCTACTCAAAATCAGCCCATAAGCTTCAGGGATATCGACCACCATTATGTCAATAAATTGACAGACTCTAGGGTCGGTTGACAGTCTAATTAAAACATCTTTCATCTCCCCTATAACCTTGACAGCAGTCCTGTCTAATTGTATGATTTGAGCTGGAGATGGTACGGGCTGCCCATTAATTTTCTTACAAATTGAAAGTGGCATAACGTTTGAAGAAGCTCCGGAGTCTACCAGACAGTTATGAACATTGTGATTAAAAATTTCGAATGTCAGCAGAAATGGCAATGTTTGGGATTTGGATTTCCCACCGATGCTAGCCTCGTTAATTTCAGGATTGTCTTGAGAATCTGTTAATGTAGCGCTGGGTTTTGGTTGTAAAACATGCAGCAGTTTGTCTCGTTGATGGGGCAAGCTACACATGTCAAATATTGATACGTTCGCTTTAACTTTCTTGATATCTTCGATAATATCATACCCTATATCGGACTCATTCCCAATTCGAATGGACTGATCTGTTTTGTTCACGGTTTCTTTAGGTGGCTGAACTGTGTTGTCAGCGCTTGGCTGTTTGGCAGCTGTTTGGTTTACTTTGGGCTGTGGGGGGATGATTGGTATATGCCTCCTAGGCAGATCTTTCGAAATTTTAGGCTTATGGGGAATGGTGACTGGTACAGGATCCGCAATTGGGCCCTTGCTGCGAGTGGCAACATTTATGGTAGAGGGAGAGCTATCTACGTGATCCTCTTCTACTAATTCAGTCATAGGTACCCAATCCCACAACACCATAGTAGTGTCCGGGGTTGGTTCCTTTAACTCAGGGCTTGACTCTTCTGGAGGATCATCCTGGTCAGGGATCTGAGAATCTAACATTTGGTTCATGACCAAGCTCATGGAATTGATCCATTGAGGGCAGCTCTTCTCCGAGTGTGGTTCTTGGTGAAAGGTGCAGAAATTTTCCATCCCAATCTCATTCAAGTTTAAAACAGGGGCAGTGTTCATTGGTGGGTGAGACTGTTCCCCGTCTTCCCTTCTTTTATAGAATGGCTTGAAAGGTTTCCTAGATGTACTAGCAGCCTTGTCTTTCTCAAGATCTATGATTTTGTTAGATAATTTTTGCATCATTTTAACTACATTTTCCATATCCGTAGATGGCTCTTCTTTGCCTCTCGTGAGGAGCAAAGGTTTCTTGCTAGCTGCTGGTTTTGTTTCCACATCTAAGGCATGTTTAGCAATGCTATCAGCCTCTTCCTCTATCTTTCGAGCTTCCTCAAAATTCTCTATCAGGGTCGTTTTCTTGGATCGCTTTACAAACATTGCGATTGGACCTTCAAGAGCTGTTGTGTAGTATTCAATCAAAGACTCTTCTGTGGGTTTGTTAGTTTCACTAAAGTTATTTAACAGTGTTGTGAATCTTTGATTAAAGTCTTGAACCTTTTCCTTCTTCTCCATTCTCATGGATAAGAGTTCTTTCATAAGCGTGGCTACAGTCTTTTGGTTCCCGTATTTCTTAAGGAAACACTTTTCGAAATCATCCCAACTAGAGATTGAGCTGGGTTGAAGGCTAAAGTACCAAGATGATACCTTAGGCTCGAATGTGTACGGAAACAACCTGCAGACTACGTCTTCATGTTGTACATTCAAAAGGTTCAGAGCTAAGTAAAAACTCTTGAGGTGATCCTCCGCCGAAATGGCTTTCCCTGGATCGTACTTAGGCAAGACCTTTTCTGGGTTTTTAGGGAGATTATGGAATGGTCCAGCTAGGTTCAACGCTCCCCTTGCTCTCCAAGCAGGTACAGCCATGTTTGGGTTTGGATGCGGAGACCCTGGTGGAGAATTGTAGGGTGAATCCTGTGGAGTGCTTTTGGGAGTGGTGACTTCTTTGGTATTTTCCTGGTCGGCCTTGTTAAGAGTGCCGGAGATTTCTTCCAACGTCAGATTTACCAGTTCTTCAAAACTTTGAACGAGGATTGAATCACGGGTGTATTGCGGCTCCTTTCTGGGTGTAGTTTTCTTAGGGAGGAAGTTGACAGCGTTTAAACCACCTAGCTGTCTAACGTAAGATCTAGTATGTCTTCTCAAGTCCTCTATTTCTGCAAAAGGAACAGCGTACAAAGCATCCTGAGGCTCAGGGTCAGAAATGAGGTGTTCTTGGTCTGTTAATCCAAGATCTGGGCTGTTTGAAAAGTTTTCTTCAAGCGGGTTTTCAGTGTTATCTATGACCGTGGAAGATTTTCTTCTATCAGCCATGCACTTCAGGCCCTCCTTCTAGCGCCAAAAACTGTTGATGCCTCGGATATCGTAGCATCAATCAGAAAGGGATTCTCCCCGAGAGACGGTCCCAATTAGACTATCTCCCGTTTGGTGTAGGGAATCCGTCCGGTTAGCGGTTCTGGCAACCGTGGTTTTGGACTTTAAATCCGATTTTACCGGTTATGGCCCGATCCACCTTTCTTTTGGGTTTTATGTGTTTTATATGAGATGCACATGCCTAAATTATACTTAATCTAAATGCAATTGAAACAGATCTAAATCTAGAAACGGGAACACGTCTATCTATCCCTGCAGGGAACACGCTTAGGGGAGGAGCAATCAGCTGTAACAGTTATCGCAATCAAAGAACAGATAGCTATTCTTTCTCACAATGAAAGCTACAGCCACATGAAGATCTTGAGAAGGTAGCTTCTCATTCAGCATGGAACGCGTCTATTGCTCAGACAACAGAGGGAAACGAAAGAATAAAGAACGCATCTATTGCTCATAAACAGAAGAAAGCAAAATTATCTAATCTATGTAACAAAACAAAGAAACAGATCTAAACGTAAGAAAAATGAAATTAAACTCAAAGATCCCTGCAAGGAGCAAATTAAAGTCATGAACAAGGAGCCACATGGATTACCCGGAAGAAAGAACAGTTAGCTATTCGATCTAGGCAGAGAAATTCACTGCAATACATTTCATTGTTCACAAAATAGAGAGAACGCATGCATAGATGAGAGCAAAAATCATTAATGCAAAGAAATAATTCAGAAGTCAAGAATGATCTCACATTGCAGAATTGCAGTCATTAGAATAGTCCAACACAAAGCAACTCAACATTCCGAGCAAAACGTCCATCTCCCATGGCTTCTATTAGAAAAATTCAATTTACAGAGCCGATACAAGATAGCTCATATCATTTGCCCCAAAATTTTCATTCCCTGCCAAAAGTCTTTTCTAATCTTTCCTAGCTCCTATTTATAGTTACAAATTTGCTCTCTGGGCTGACACCTAGCATTCCCCACCTGTCATTTACAGGAATTTCCACTATATTCGACCCCCAAAAATGACCGCTTCATTTACAAAAAATGTTTTTTTTTGACAAAATCAGGGACAGCTGTCCCACGGCTTACGCCTTACATATTCCAATATACATAACAGAAAAATTGCTAAAATCAAAACGTTCCCTGCTGGGCACGTGTTGGGCTGAAGAGAGTGGCTCACTGAATTCATCTCCTTCATTGCTGTGCGTGAGCTTCTGCTGGCAAAGGGTCGCCCAAGTTGATTGTCACTGGTGCTGCCTGGGCAGAGGCCCTTGAATCCCCTGTTGATGCTGCTCCTGATTGGGAAGGGGGAATTGAACTGGCCGGCTTTTCTGTCATTGCTGGGGAAGAGGCTACCGGGAGAGAGGCTGCCGGATCCACTGATGTTCCTGCTGCTGCTGCAGCTTTCCTGACCTCCTCTTCTATGTAGCTGTGCCACACACCTGTGTCCCTTATGATTATGTTTGCTGCAGCAGGAAACAGGATTTTCTGAGAAGTTACATTCTTCCCGAGTTCTATTTTAATGCTTTGTACTTCTGCTTCAGCAACTTGATATGTTTCCTTCAACAGATGATTGTGCAGTGTTGATGAACCGATGTAATGTTGGAGATCATCCATGGCCAGGACATCAATGCTTTTCACATAATCCATCTGGACGCCTAGCTCTTCTTTTAGTTGAGACAACCGCTGCTCCTTTTCCGGGAAGCCTTCTAGGGTCTGAGGGAAACTCAATGTGCAGTTGTCATGAACTCCTTTGAGCTTTTGGTATAGGTTGTTGATTCTATCTGTTGTCCTCTGCACACTGGCCATTAGCTTATTGGCACAGTTCCTACCAAACTCCAACAAGGCTATATCTTCATTAAAATCTTCCACGGCCTTAAAAGGAAGATGTGGGGGGAAACCTCCTTTCCCTTCCCTCCATGCCATCTGACTTATGACATTTGCTTTGACACGGGTATTCTTAGCTTTGAGCCTGTGGGCTTCCGCATTAACCTCCTTTAGCCTAACCGTCATGGCCTTGAGTTTGCATACCTCATCAGTGATTAGCTCTTGAGAGCCATACACTTGCTGTAGGATATTGCATGACAGCTCGTGGAAGGGGGACATGTCCAAGGTTCTGCTTTCCGCTTGCTCTAAACGCTCAGCTAATGCCTGCTTGTCTGCTTCTAGCTGGGAAGCCTTTTCTTCTGCTCCACTCTTCTCCGCTTCTACAATCATTATTTGGAGTGCTAGCTGGTCCTTTTCCTCCTCCAGGTAGCTGTACTTATTTGCCAACTCCTTATGCTCAGCGTACAAGCAATTGTATTTGTTCACTGCCAGGTCTCTTTGGGCTTGCTCATTAGCCACATTTTGTTGCAGGGTACGTGCTCTCTTCTTTGTCAATATATTTTCTTTGACTATAACCCCTACATTGGCAAATGATGCCTGTGCTGTTGCTATAGCTGCGGATGCCATGGCGATGGGATCTGCGTCTGTGTTTTGCATGACAGCGACCTCTCGGCGAGTAACTATGTCATCATGGAAGGGACTTTTAATCCTCTCTTCTGATTGGAGGACCATTGTTTTCCTTTTCTTGTCATAGACAAACTCATTCCATTTGGACACCGTACGTTTCCCAGATGGAGTGTACGGTACAATTGGTCGGTTTATGATGTCTATGTCTTCTTCCATAGGTGGGGTCCGGACTTCCTGAGCAGGGTCTGTTCCTTCCTTTTGGGTACCAAAGCCACCTTCTTGAGAGGTGTCTATCTCCATGTCTTGCACACCGGACCCACCTGCCTCGGTATTTTCCCTTGTCTTTAATTCTTCCTCCGCCTTCTTCCTTGCTTCAGCTCGCTCAGTCTCTGCTTCCTTCTGCTTTTGGGCTTCTTCAGCCTCCTTCCGCAGTCTTTCACTTTCAGCGTCTTGTTGCTTTCTCGCTTCCTCGGCTTCCTTTTGTAACCTTGCCTCTTCTCTTAATCTGAGCTCTTCCTGAGCTCGGGCATCCTTGGCTTCTCTCTCCTTTTGCTGGATGGTCTTCTGGGCTTTGGTTGAGCTAGAGCTCGCTCCAGCACTTTGGCGACAGATCCGTAGCTCAGTCATGTTGCTGATGCCTCTGAATGCCTCCTCCTCGGCATCGGGGTAGTGGGAGTATTCGAAGTTAGCATAGTTCCCCTTGCAATGCTCGGCCACTTTACCCTTTCTGTCGTTCCTGTGGAAGATGACCTCACCGAAATGGAAGGCCTTCAACTCTTGAACAAATTCGTCAGCAGAGGCCACTCCAGAAAACTTGTAAGCACCTATGCAGAAAGGTAGGGGGGGAAAGGAAGCCTTGTGTAGCTTGTGGAGGAATGCTCCGATCCCATCCAAGAAGAGTTTTCTTACTGCTTCCTTGAGCACCACATAGTTTGTGGCATACTGCGGCAATATGTATGGGGGCTTAGTCCCTCCGAACATTCTCAAGTAGGTACCTTGTTCTGAAAAGTAGAAGTCCCCATAATCCTCAAGGACTTCCAAAGCGTTTCGTGACAGGCAACTTGGTTCTTCCTTGAACATTTTCTCGTATAGGGGCATGATGAACCCCTCACAGATGAGTTTGTAGCTGGGCTTGTAATTCTGAGCCCACAACATCTTGAATGCGATGTAGACCGGGGCTGTGGCCCTATCCCATGTACACCCCAATCCGGGGAACTCTATCTTGGCCAAGATACAATCTATTAGGTATGAAGACATGAAGAATTCAGCCTTCTTCATGGCCAGCCCGGGTTTAGCAGCACTTATCATTGAGGCCAGACTATCTGACAAGATAGTGGCCCAGTCAAACACTGTTCCCTGAAATGCCACATAGTGAATAATAGGGACCCACTGAATCTTATATACTGTGCCATCGGGCATGCCGAATATTCTGCATAGCATTAAAGCGATCAATCTGAAAGGGGCCCTCAGGTTCTGCACGTCATATTCATCATTTCCCTTCTTTCTCAAGTGCTTCCCTCCCCTTAATAGCTTCTTGGCCATCTCGACGTTATCCATTTGGCCCAACCACTCGTCAGTCAGAGCTTGTTGGACACGGGGAAATCTGTAGGCCGCCGCAACATACGCGGGTTGAAACGAAGCAATAGCCACTTTCTTGCTGTCATTTATCACTCTCCCATCAGCATCTGCATGTTGGAGTATCCACCCGATCACTTCAGCACAGGGGAACAGCTCAGGGCGGGTAGCGGCTCTAGTTATGCCTGAGGCTCTGATATTTTGATAGATCGGTGCCTCCTCCAGCAACATATCTGGGATCTCTTGGTCCCTGATCATTCTGTATATGTCATCCCATCTGATTTCTGGAGGGACACCAGTGGTGCACTTGGTGTCCTGGAGCGAGGTTTCCATCTTGGGAGGGGCAGGCTTCTTTTCTGTCATCCTCGCCTTCTTCT
This sequence comes from Larix kaempferi, assembly GCA_027924585.1. NCBI lineage: Eukaryota > Viridiplantae > Streptophyta > Pinopsida > Pinales > Pinaceae > Larix > Larix kaempferi. Next base: position 4,718,484 of record BSBM01000369.1, read on the forward strand.
TACCGGTTTTCGGCATCTTGATTTATTCCTGATAACATCCACATCAAAGTCATCATTTGAGCAACAGGATGTAAGGTTTTAGCAGAGAGCAACATCGTTTTAATATCAATGAGATAAGTCAATGAAGCAAAATATTTAGGAAGCAAAACATTATTTCAACACAAGACTCAAATTGGACATTTGCAGCTCTGAAAGACGAGTATGGGATAAGCTATGTTGCGGAAGCTATTGGTTTTCGGACCGATAGGCGATTCACGGAAGCAATTGGCTTCCGGTTCCGCCTCGCGGAAGGAGATGCCTTTCGTTATAACTGCGGTTGGAGAGGTTGATGGCGGGGAGACGCGGGTTGACTCGGTGAGGGCTATGGATGCTATCGTCACGCGCGGCCACTCGCCGAGTCACTACGGGGTACTTTTAGTCTGAGCGAAGGTGACGGCGCCGGGGAAATGCTGACGGGGAGTGCTAGGGCGGCCATGGCTTCAGGTTTCGGCTCTCGTGGCTTAAACGCTTACGGGTTTCGGCTCGCGTGTAGGGGCTGGGGCTTATGGAAAGGGCCCAGGGTTTTAAGCCCGAGTTAACGGCCCGGGACATGGAAAGCCCATAGGGTTTCGACAACTTAACCCACGACGAGGGGCGCGGCCCGGGGTTTAAAAACAAAACAGGGCATGGTTAACCGCCCGCACCCACCACTATTGAAATAACATATAACGTTTTCACGAAGGCCTATGACGATTTTGTAAAATGAAAACTCCGTTCACTGTACCTGACGGGCAAAACATAGCCCTTGACGGGTGTTTTGCCCGTCACAATCCCGCTAAAACCCAATGTTTTCCCCGAAAGGACAACTCAGTAGTGAAAATCAAGGTTAAGATCCTACCTGGCACCGTGGGGATTGCTTGAGCAAGGTGGCTGCGAGCACGGATGCGCGAGGTGAGCTGGAGCGATTTGCACGGTATCTCACGTCGCTGGCCGGTTCAAAACAATGGTGTATTGGTCGAGCCCCCCACCGTATTTTATAAAGAATGGGCACGTGTGAGCCTTTAATTCGGTAGGTGGCGTGGTTAAAACGGGGTTTAAAATCGCCGCGCGTAGCGGTCACGTCAAAGCACCTCGGTTTCCGTGCGACCGCCATTCGCGGGGCTAGTTCGCGAAATGTATCCGTCATTGCGGAAGGATTCAAAATTTCAAAGTCTCGTTGATTTTTTCAGGAAGGTTTGGCGAAGGCTCCCGCTAGTTTCGGAAGGCTTCCGTGAATGGCTTCCGCCGTTTCGGAAGCAAAACTTAAACTTCCCGCATATTCACCCGGGGTCGTTTCGGAATCCTTTTGCCGAGCGAGTTAAGCGATTGGCTTCCGCTGTTTCGGAAGGGTAGCCCGAAGGCTTTCGCGTTTCGGGAGCAAAGGCTGAAGGCCTCCGCGACAGCTTCTTGAGAAAATTCTAAGTCTTTCTCATGGTTTCAGAAGGAAATTGTGAATTCCTCCGCGGGACTTTACGGAGATGGCTTCCGTTGTTTCGGAAAGGTTTCATGAAGGCTCCCGCGGTTTCGGGAGCAAAAGGCTTGAAGGCTTTCGCCGAAGCTCTCCGAAAAATTCTAAGTTCTTTCATACTTCGGGAGGAAATCGTGAATTCCTGCGCGGGACTTATCCGAATGGTTTCCACCGTTTCGGGACGCTTTATTGAATTCCCCCGCCAGACTTATCCGAATGGCTTCCGCCGTTTCGGAACGTTTTAGTGAATTCCCCCGCCGTTTCGGGAAGGGAACTCCAATTTCTCCGCGGACGGTTGTAATATGTTCTAAGTGTTTTCCGGGAGACTAAGGCGAATGTGTCCCGCCATTTCGGAAGGAAAGCCGGAACCTTTCCACGGTCGCGGAAGGTTTGAGTGAAAGGCTTCGCCGTTTCGGGGGCTAAGCCGTTCCGCAGAAGCAATGATCGAAAAAAAATTTCCAAGTCTTTTACTTCGGAAGAAGTTGATGAATCCCTTCGTGTTATTTCGGCAAGTTTAACCGAATGGATTTCGCCGTTTCGGGAGACAGAGCTGAATCGTTCCGCCGTTTCGGCAAGGTTTCACCAACGGTTTCCGCAGCTTATGGCCATAATCAGAGTCCTTTTCCGGAGAGGTAAAACACGTTGGCTTCCGCCGTTTCGGGTGGCTTTGTTGAATTCCTCGCCGTTTCGGGAGAACAACTCGAATTTCTCCGCGGTTGCGGAAGGCTTGAGCGAAAGCTTCCGCCGTTTCGGGTGGTCTTGCCCAATGGCTTTCGCTGATTTTGGCAAAGAGAATCTAAGTCCTCCTTTCGGAAGGTTGGACGCTTGACTTCCGCCGCTCCGGGACAATGTCCGAATTATTCCAAAACGTTTGGGAAAAAACTAAGTTATCTTTTGGCTCATTGGGGAAATCATGGAAGGATTGACGGCAAGCTGTTTAGCAGGGAAGCATAAATTTATGTTGAAAACAGAGCTGACGGCTGGGATGGCTTCTCAAGCAAAATTTCTACAAAAAATAAAGGAGGGGCCCCAACATGTACAAAATTTTGGGGAGGGGTGTTGCTGCAACAACACAGCTCTAGTCAGTAAGGAGTAGGTTATAAAATATAGAGTTAATTACTTATAAAGCAGGCTCTGTTAGCAAGTATAAGCATTACCAATGATGTATTCAGGAAGTAGTACTAAGTTGCACGTCATATCAATAAATGGAAAGAGCTGAGCAAGAATCATGATCTGTAATGGTATATGTACTCCCAATTCCTCTCATTCCTCTAGAAGGATTGAATCCCTCCATATCTCTTCCATATTTCAAAGTTGTAGTTGAACTAGGGTTCGATTCATATGGTCTTCTTATTTCACCGTCATTTGTGTTTATTGTTTTTTTTCTCCGTTTGTTTGAATGATTAGAGTTTCATTTATTGTACTAATTTTTTGTCTCTATGCATATAATTTTACTTGCAAAGGCGTAGTTAGAGAGATTCAATTGATTTATGAGAGAGGGGACCATATACAAACTTTTTTTGTTCTCTAGATGTGATTACTAGAGATGATTTTAAACATTAATTTTTTTGTCTTATATCCAGTTTTATTTGAGATGTTATCCTTCTATATAAGGCACCGTGGATCTCTTCTACAACTAATGTCACATGTACAATTTGTGCACTAAATTGATTTCTTGTTTCGATATCTTCTCCTCTAATTTTTTTTCTTCCTTTGATGTCTTCTATCATACCCTTCTCCATATAACTCCCTAGTTGCTTATCCAACCACACCATGTCACCCATCCATGCACCCACTATATCAACTAAAGTTATTAAAATGGAGGCTAATATCTCTTATTATAGATCATAAAAATAAGCAACCCACTTCCTCTCTTCTACCATTACCTTTTCTCCCTTCAAACCTATTTGCCCCTTTTCTACAAAGATATAAAATTAGACATTTGAAAAAAAACTATTCTCTATCTTTATCTCATTACTCATGTGATCTCTTTAGGAAAATATATTTGATGACTACAAATATGGTAATTCAATTACAAATAAACTCCATGGAGATAAAATAACACATTTTGGTAATGATGTTTTCTAATCAATACTTATAATGAACATTACTAATTTATAATACACATTGTTAAAATTTGAGCATTAATTCACAATACTCTTGGATCTTTACTGAGAGAATAACATATACAGTATATCAATGCATAACAATCACAATAAGCATGACAAGCATCACAAGAATCAAAAGCATGAGAGACAAGAGACACAGAGTTTCTGTGGAGAAAACCCTAAGGTGAAAAACTCCACAACTTCCTCAGAGATAGAGAGAGCAATGGCTCAACCAAAGTACAACAAAAATACACTTGAGATAGTCTCCTAGAGCAGATGATCCTCCTCCTCACTAGTGTGCCACTTTCTGAGTGAGAGAAGTGTGTCTTTTCGAATGATCCAAATAGAGATCTCCCGATCTCTATTTATACTTAACCTGTTTGCCCAGTTACACTATGGGGTCGACTTGTCTATCTAGATACATCCACAATATAATATATATTTTAGGGCCAACTCCACACATGGTGGTCTAATAACCCATCGGCAAGTACACACACTTGCGACACTTGTCAATCCACATGACGACACTTCCTTATAGAGGAATAACACATCTCTTATAAGGGTACAATAAATATATATGAAATACATAGATGAAATACATTCCGAAGTTACATATACATCAACACTCCCTCCTAACTAGGAAGGTATTTCTCGACACAGTTCTGCTAGACAAGTCTTCTTCTCGGGATCATCGTCATCGATGCGTTGCCATCATCATCGTCACTGCTGCTGCTATCTCAACCAATCTCTGAGTCTACTCGTCATAGGAAGTTCTACAGAGCCAGTCCTTTTTCATACTGGATGTAGGCCCACCACCTGCAGGTCTTCATCATATGTGTGAACGGTCTGATAGAGGTGGCCTCTTAGGACTAATTTTATGTGCGGATGCAATACCGAAAAGAGTATCCTAGGAGCATTTATGTGCCTAAGCACGACCGGCAAGATCTCCCAGGACTAATTACATGCATCTCCTCCATAATACCTTTAAAGAGAATCCCAGGAACATTTATGTGCTGCAGCACGATCGACAAGATCTCTAAAGAGCATCCCAGGACTTATTACGAGCACACAACTCAACCTCTCGGATCTCCAGGACTGATTACATGTGGAAAGAAAAACAAACCTTTAAAGAGCATCGCAGGAACATTTATGTGCCGCAACACGACCGGCAAGATCTCTAAAGAGCATCCCAAGACTAATTACGAGCACACAGCTCAACCTCTAGGATCTCCAGGACAAATTACATGTCTCCGTAGTAATACCTCATCCCAGGACCAATTACGAGCACACAACTCAACCTATCATATATCTGAGGACTGATTACATACTACATAGCAATACCGGAAATAGTACCCCAGGAACATTTATGTGCCGCAGCATGACCAACAAGATCTCCTAGGACTGATTACATGCTATTTGCACAACCTTCAACATATCATCTCTGACCTCCAAGTATCAACCTGATACTCATGATCCAACGGATCATCATCTCACAAAGCATCATCCTGATGCTCATGATCATACTAATCATCATCACTTGTACCATCCTGGTACATATTGTTAAGTCAGTAATTTTTTCTCCATTTTTGATTTATTTTCTCAAGCTTTGGTTTGTCTTTCAATTTACCTCAGTTAAATTTTTGGTTTTAAGTTTTAGTTTTAGTCTCCTTAGAAACTCTATGGGTGATTGAATAAGTTTTGAGCCCATTCTTTTTAGATTTTATTTGATTTTGGTGATCTTTTATATTTTAAAGGGGGTTAAAGAAAGTCATATTTTCAAAGGTTGATTCATTAATGTGTTGAGAGAGCAGTTAGACTCATTTCCTAAATCAAGTAACTTTTAAAACCTCCGACAAATTAGCAGAAAGTTGAAAAACTGCTAAATTTTGGCATGGTAGTTATTCTTGTAGCGCTAGACAAAATTTTAACAAAGGGCGCGCTACAGGAATATCACAGCCTGTTGTTTTTTTCAATTTTCGAACTGATTTCAATCATGATGCAGTATGGGAGTGACTAATAGCCTTGTGTGAGTGTTTTAACGCGTGTTTGCTGCAGTTTAAGCATGATTTTAGTTGGTTATCAATCATGAAGTAGAACAGGCTCATCATTGCATGGTATGCGGAATCAGTTGCACAAAAAACCAGCAAATCCCAGTCTAAGCTGTCAAATTTCTCTTTCTACATGCATTATTATAAGAAAGGAGTGTTCGTGAAAGAGAGTTAACTGCTAAAAAGGAGGATTGTGTTGCTGTGCAGAGAAGACAAGTGTTTTTTAGCGCCAGCGAGAATTAGGGCTTCCAAATTCATTTACCAGCAGTCAAAGAAGCGATATGAAGACACCTATTCTTATAAGAGGAGACCATTGATACCCCAAAACGAAGCTTTAAGCCACGACAGATGAGTAATTGACAGGTATTCCGATACAAACCCTTATAACTGGAAAATTTGGGTCTTTTTCACTAAGTGATTATTTGGAGAAATTGGTTGCTGGAGATGATAGAATAGATCATAAAATAAACATTTCACCACAGAAATAGCTATCTGAAGCTAGTATGAGGAATGTGCATGAACAGAGCAGCAAAATAGTCTTAAACTTAAAGTATTCGGCCTGGGAAATTCTAATGACAGTTTGAACGAAGATTGTTTATCATTTGCTCTTCTATACATTCAAAACTCTGGTAGTGATGCAGATTGGTTATAATGAACTAACTGAATGGGTTTTTCTCATGACCTAATGCCATTGAAAATCAGAATATACAGGAAATAGCATTGAGAGGACTCAGATTTATCTGTTATGCTCATTTCTTACACAGAAGGTGTTTTGTTGGTTTATTTAAGTGGTTTAAACTTTGTTGAAAATTGTTATGACTCGTGAAATCACTTGCTTGGAGAACATATCGACTTTCTTATACAGACCTAGTTGTATGGTTGAGAGAAGAGAACGTTGAACTTGAAGGTCTGTCCAGGAGTGTGTAACAAATTTCAAAGGAGCCCCAAGCATAAGAAACCAGCTTACAAAACATTTTTTGAAACCTAAAGTCAGATTGTTCCTGTTTTCTGAAAAGAAGAATATGGGGAAAAGTGGCAAAAGTGGTAAGGTCAACAGGGCTGAGCCCACAAACCTAACCTGGATTCAGAAGCTTCCTGACTATGCAGAACTTTTTCAGCAGGCAGGTTGGTTAAAGTTTTTCAAAAAGATCGATGGCTTCAATACTCAGGTCTCCTGCAAGTTTGCTAAGGGACTTAAAAATGATATGATTATGATGGATACTTTGAAATTCAAGTTGTCTGTGGAATTAATAGTAAAAGCTACTGACATTAGTAATGAGGGTGAGCACTGGTTTAAAAAATCACCTTTCGAGTTTGAACCTCAAAGGTACTTGTTGCCTAATGTGACTCCTGACTGGAATAAGGGTATATTCATTCAAAATTTCAGGAAGGAGTGGATTGAGCCCATAAGGATACTTCAAAGTTATGTGACCTGTGAAGGAAGATATTCATTGGTATTTAAATATCATCTCAGGTTCCTTCAACATATGGCAGGAGTTTCTAAGATGAATCTGCCCTTCTTTTTCTTTAAAAGCCTGCAAAAAATGTCAAGCAAGATAAAGCAACATGATGATCACACTTCTCAGTCACTTTTTCACCATGGTCTCATTAAACTGATCATCACTACAGTGTTGCAACATGAGGGAAGGACTTGGGATTTCTTTTTTTTTTCTGGTCAGGTGTTCATCCTAAAAAAGAAGACCAACAACCAAAGAGACAGACTGACAAGGGGAAAGTATTGATGAAAAAGTTAGGCCACTCAGTCAAATCTACAAGTAAAGATGATATTAAAGCCAAGAAGGTGACAAAACAGGTAGCAGAACAGAGACAGGATGACAGTCAGCTCCAAGTAATTCCAGATTACACTAAAAACAAGTTCACACTATTTGAAGACAAAAAGGAACTGCCTGAAAAGAATCCATCACCTGTAGCAGATCCTGAGGAGGAAAGGAAAGTTGACATTAAAATGGTTCCTGTAGCTAAAGAATAGATTCACATTCAGCCAAGAAGCCCCATCACAATCCTTTCGGATGATGAAGGATACATGTTAGAAGAAGAACAGCCTATTTCTGAGATTAAAGTCAAAACTGAAATTGAAGAAGCTCAAGTTTTAGATGGAAAAACCATGAAGCCTAACAAGAAAATAAATAAGCTGGAAGTAGTGGAATTAGCTTCTGTTCAGTACCAAGGGAAAGAACTGAAGATGATGGGAGAGGCAGCTACATTCTGGAGACCTAAAACTAGGTCGAAAAATAAGCTGAGGTTAAACATGAAAAAGTTGTTAAACCCTAAATTGAACTCAAATAAGGTGACTATCTTAGATGAAGGATCCATGGAGGATGACAAATCAAAGATAGATAAATTGCAGCCATGTAAAAAAGAGGAGATTAATTCAGTGAAAGCAGCAAATGAAGAAAACCCAAAGCTCATCATTGAAGACACTTCTGAGAAACTGTTGACAGAAGAAACAGAAATCTTTAAGAAGTTTGACATTCCTTGGAAAGCTAATGAAGAGCAAGATTCTGCAATAGAGAAAATGGCTAATTCTGATAGGGAAAATTTACAGAAGACTGTCAAACAATATAAGCACCAAATGAATTATATGCAGGAGGTCAACGATGGTTTGATGATGGCCAATAGAAGATTAAGAGAAGATCTCCAGGATGTTCATGACAATTTTCAGGAACTAGTGGTTGATGCAAAGGAAGCACTTAGAAGGAAAAGGGCTTCTGATAGGCACTGTTCAGAGCTGGAAAAGACAGTTGAAACTTTACAACAGGAAAATGAACACCTTCAGAAAAAGATAGCTGATCTGGAGAAGAAGCATAAAAGAATAAAGAAAAGGTCCTCAAGTCCAGATGGTATATCTCTTCTTGTGGAGGCAGCGAAGGAGATATGAGGCAGTTATTAGTTAGGGGTTATTTAAGATAAACATTTTGTTTTAGTTAAAGAATTTTCTATTTTTAGCAGATTTGTAATTTTGTAAAAAGTGTAAATTTTACTTTACCTAACCTAGTGATTCGATGGAGAGTTAGGAGGAAAGACCTAACTGTTTTTGGGAAGAAAACTATTTAGAAAGGGAAGAAAAACATTGTGGGGGTTCTGATTTTTGGGAGCATCAGGAGGTCTGCTAGCTGCTTGTACTTTCAGACTTATTCAGAGATAGGTACTGTAACTCTTATATGCATTTACTGATGAAATTATGAATATATGACTCTTTCCCCTTCATTTGGTCTGTGTTGGCTTCATGTTTGAACTTGTTTAGTTTCATGAATGACAAATTCATTGCTGGTTAATGTGTATTTTCTAGAAGTTCTTGTCCTTTATGTGTGAACTTCAGTACAGTCTTTTGTTGGATTTTTGTGATATATATGCATCTTTATCAGTATATGTGTATGCTTTAGTTGTTGCTTATCTGCTGAATGTATTCCCTGCATGTTCTTGAAGTTTATGACCAAAAACACATAAAACAAAACCCTAAACCCTAGTTTGAATTGAGTTTTACTCTTGAGATTGTGTTGGCTTGTTACCCTAGCCTTAGTAACAATTTCTGGCACAAACATCTTTGGCGCCGTTGCCGGGGACGAAGCTGAAGCATATCTTCCCTGGGATACTCATCATTTTCCTGGTTTAAGAGGTGGACTTGAACTAGCATTTTTTGAAGGCTATTTTCACCAGAAAGTTGTCATAGTGGCTTCTAACAGAATTGGAACCAGGAGCAGACCTACTTCTCCATTACAGCTGGGTGTGACAGACCCTGAAAAGATCATAAAAAAAGCAAGAAAGCTCAGAAGGTCTCAATCTTTACCAGCCTCTTGTGACTCTCACCAGTTGGGTGAATCATTAGACCCAGCTGAGAACTCACCTTGTGCAAAACCTACCATCCCTGAAAGCACTTTCCAGGTTTTTACTAATCCTCGAAGTTTTTTGAAAGCTAAAACCTCTTCCCCTGATAAAATGCCAATCTTTCAGCTGAAAGTGGGAAGGAATCCTTTCCAAAAAAGTTTCAGTCAAATTTCTTCCTCTTCAAAACCTTATTCAAAACCTCAGTCCACAATGGCAGCCCAAAATCCACCTATGGATATGATGGACAGAATGGTAGCAGCTAGGTATGCACCATTAGTATTACCTCAGCCTTTACATGCCTTGCCTACACATGATTACCAAAAGTATATGCCCCGATTCAATGGACAAGGTGAAACAACTGTAGAAGAACATTGGGAGGCTTTTGAGAGTTATGCAGATAATGAGAACATTGAAATTAAAGATGTATGGATGAGGGTATTTGTACAAAGTCTTGATGGGGATGTGAGAAAATGGTTCAGAGAACTGCCTGCTAATTCCATCACCATAATTGAAGAACTCAAAGATCTTTTTCTGAGACAGTGGGGAGACACCAAGGATCACACTTATTACATAACTGAGTTTGGAGCTTTGAGAAGAAAGAAGGATGAGACTATTTCTGACTTTTCCAAAAGATTTAACAAGATGTATAGTAGGATTCCTGCAGAAATCAAACCCACTGAAACATCAGCCAAGTTGACTTATGCAAATGCTTTTGATCATGAATTCTCTTTATTACTTAGAGAGAGAAGACCTATAACCCTGCTGAATATGCAAGAGGCAGCATTGGAGGTAGAGTCCAATTTGTTGGCTTCTAACAGACTTAAGAAAGAAACACCCCAGCAGCAGTATGAAAGAAAGGGAAAGAAGGAAGCTGTTTCCACAAGTGCTGCACCTCAGTCTGCTGAAGCTAAAATAGATGAAATGGCTAAGCTTGTAAAGATTCTCACTGCCAAGTTGAACAAACTAGAACTTGAAAAGAATTCTGCTAAACCTGCCCCAGAAGCTGATCGAAATCCAAATAATCAAAATCAGTTCAGGAGACAATTTGCTCCTAGATTCATGCCAAGAGAGCGCAGAAATAATGATATTCAACGAGAAAGGAGGGAGAATGAGGATCAAAACGTACCTCCACCTTTTCAAAATAATTTGGTGGATGAAGAAGAAATTGATCAGCAGTTATTGTTTGAAGAAACTGAAACAGATCAGGGTGTGAACCATTTTGGAGATGGTTTATCTGAAGGTTTTGTAACAGAAGAAGATTTTCTAAATGCTGAGTACTATGATGCAGATTTGTATGAAGTTGAAGATGACTTGGAATTTGAAAAAATTGATGTAAATGCTGCTGCTAATCAGAATGGAATTAAAAAGACTATTAATCTCAGATCTGGCCCGAGACAGGTAGTCCAAGCTCCTAAGAAGAAAGTTGTTGTTCCTGCTCCAGTTATTCCTGATAAACCAGTTGCTGATCCTGTAACAGAAAAGAAGCAACCTGCAGAAAAAACAAAGAAGAATGTAGAAATTGAGGAGGTAAATAAGTCAGTTCAAAATTTCAATTTGGAAAATGAGTTAGGTAAACTGAAAATTCCTATGCCATTTTCTGAGCTTATCAAAAATCCATCATATAAACAAACAGTCTTAAAAGTTATAAATTCTGCTAGTAGCCAGCCTGTTTCAGATACTGTTAATTTGCAAGAAGAAAGTCCAAAGATATTCATTGGATCTGCCTTAGCTGAGAAAACAGAAAATGAAGCTGGTGCTTCTCCTCCATTCTATGTTACCTTAACTGTCCATGATCAGATGATCCATAATTGTCTATTAGATTCTGGAGCATCCCATAATCTAATGCCTAAAGCTGTGATGGAATCCCTAGGTATCAGTATTACCCAACCTTATCATGACTTATATGCTTTTGATTCCCGAGATGTCAAGTGTCTAGGAGTGATTAAAGATATGGTTGTCAGCCTTGCTCAGTTGCCAATGAAGAGTGTTATAATGGATGTTGTAGTGGCTGATATCACCCCAAAGTTTGGCTTGCTTCTTTCAAGATCCTGGGCAAAGAAGGTTGGAGGAACCTTACAGATGGACCTCTCTTATGCCACCATTCCTGTTTTTGGTGGAGAAAATAGAAGACTTTACAGAGAGCTACAGCTTGCTTACATAGTCACAAATGATAAAAACCCTAGCAATCACCCAATGTACTCTGTGGATAAAGACCTTGGTTCATGCATATTACAGTTTAGTGAAGAAGATAATTCTGCTGGTCTGTTACAGGTGGAAAAAGATCAGCCAATAAAACATAGCATAGAGGAAAAAGATGCAGTGTGGCAGTTATATTTTGATGGATCTTCATGCAGAGAGGGTGCTGGAGCTGGAGTTTTACTTATTTCCCCTGGCGGTGAAACAATGAAACTCATGTATAAATTGGAGTTTGTTACCACTAACAACACTGCTGAGTATGAGGCTTTGCTATTGGGATTAAAAGCTGCTAAAGATTTGGGAATTCAGCAAATTTCTGCATTTGGTGACTCCGAATTAGTTGTTCAACAAGTGAAGAACAAATATCAAGTAAAGCAGGGTTTGTTGAAAGTATATCGAAATGAGGTATGGGATATGCTTGAAAACTATTTTATAGCATTTAATATCACTCATATTCCCAGGAATCATAACGAGACTGCAGATTCTTTAGCCCTGGCTGCCACATATTTTAGAATCCCTAAAATTACTCAGCTAAAGTATCCTATAGCAGTGAGGTATAGACCTTGTATTCCTGACAATATAAAGCACTAGAGGGTTTTTGAAGATGACATTGAAATAAAAAAATTTCTTGATCTTGTAAATGAGTTTTCAAATATTCAAATTGATCAGGAAGAAGATGTAAGAGATGAACAGTTAGATGAGTTTGCTGCAGAAGATATAGCAGGGCATAAAATCATTGAGTTGAAAAGCAACTTCATTCCGAAAGGTCTAGTACCTTTAGAAAGAATATTCACCAAAGATGATACACCTTCAAAGCCAGTAATTCAATCTTCAGAAGACAATGTAGAAGACTACAATATTGGTTCAGCAGAACATCCAAGAATGGTAAAACTTTCTAAATTCTTAACAGTGGAGCAAAGAAGTAGATATATTAAGCTGTTGAAAAAATATATAGATGCATTTGCCTGGTATTATAAGGAACTAAAAACTTATGATACAGCAGTTATTCAACACAAGCTTCCTTTGAAACCTAATGTCAAACCTTTCAGGCAGAAACTAAGAAGAATCAATCCAGCCTTGTTCCCTGTAATTGAAAAAGAACTAAAGAAGTTGTTGGATGCAAAGATAATAGTGCCTCTTAGGTATTCTTCTTGGGTGGCTAATTTGGTTCCTGTTAGAAAGAAGAATGGGGAAATTCGATTATGTGTTGACTTTAGAAATCTGAATCGATCATCATTAAAAGACAATTATCCTCTCCCCAAGATTGAACAGGTTTTGCAGCAGGTAGTTGGAGCTCAAAGGATTTCTATGCTAGATGGTTTCTCAGGGTACAATCAGATTGCCATGCACCCTGATGACAAAGAAAAGATAGCTTTTACAACCCCCTGGGGGACATTTATGTATGACAAGATGCCTTTTGGTTTGATGAATGCTGGAGCAACCTTTCAGAGAGCCATGGATATTGCATTCGTGGGTGAGAAAGATAAGTTTGTGGTTATCTATCTGGATGATATTACTGTCTTCTCAAAGTCTGATGATGAACACTTGAAACATTTGGAGCAAACCTTCATAAAATGCAGAAAATTTGGTTTATCCCTGAACCCCAAAAAATCACATTTTGCTGTGCAAGAAGGTAAATTACTTAGCCACCTGGTCTCAGCTGATGGTATTAGAATTGAACTTGAGAGAGTCAAAGCAATACTGAATATTAGCTTGCTCAGGAGTAAAAAGGATGTTCAATCTTTCATTGGCAAGATAAACTTTCTGCGGTGGTTTATTCCTAATTTTTCTAAGACCATTAAACAAATCACAGTAATGTTAAAAAAGGACCAAGAAGTCAGATGGACTGTTGAAGCAAAGGCAGCTTTTGAGAAAATCAAGGTGGCTCTAACAGAAGCACCTGTTTTGGTAAGCCCTTATTTTGCCAAAGAATTCCTTACTTTTTATTTTGCTTCAGAGGATACTATTGCTGCTGTCTTACTTCAGAAGAATAATGAAGGATTAGAGCAACCAATTGCCTTTTTCAGTAAAACACTTAGAGATTCAGAGCTGAAATACAGTATCTTGGAGAAACAAGCTTATGCTCTGGTGAAGGCTTTAAAATTTTTCAGAATTTATATTTTACATTCCAAGGTTATTTCATTTGTTCCAAATGCTGCAGTGAAAGACGTTTTGACACAGCCTGATAGTGAAGGAAAGAGGGGAAAGTGGATTGCCAAAATTATGGAATATGAAGTGGAAATCAGACCTACTAAGCTGGTCAAAGGACAAGGATTGGCCAAACTGCTGGCTGACTCAAATTGTCAAGCATTAGGATTACATGTTATGACAGAAGAATCAGCACCTGAAGAAAAGCAAGCATTCCTGGAGAAAGAAAGAATCATGGACCCTTATTCATCTTCAGATTGGTATGCTGATATTGTTCATTTTTTGTTATTTTTGCAATGTCCAGAACACTTAGATAGAAAGGCTGCCAGGTCTCTGAAATTGAAAGCTACTAAATACTGTTTGATAGAAGATCAATTATTTTGGAAAGACCCAGGAGGAATCTTGTTAAGGTGTTTAGATCGGGCTGAAATAGAAGAAGTAATTTCAGAATCTCATGAAGGAGCTTGTGGAGGACATAAATACTGGAAAACAACAGCCTATAAAATTTTGAGAGCTGGTTACTATTGGCCTTCCCTCTTCTCAGATGTTTACCAATATGTAAGAACTTGTATACCCTGTCAGAAATTTGCAGGTAAACAGAAATTACTATCTTTACCTTTGAAGCCTATTGTAGTCAATGCCCCTTTTCAGCAGTGGGGTCTGGATTTTATTGGAGAAATAAATCCAGCATCTTCAGGCCAGCATCATTGGATTTTGACTGCCACATATTTCTTTACAAAATGGGTGGAAGCTATTCCCACAAGAAATGTTACAGATAAGGTGATTATGGAGTTCATTGAAGATAATATTCTGAGCAGATTTGGCTGTCCACAAAGATTGATTACTGATAATGCGAAAGCATTCAAATCCAAGGCAATGGTGGCCTTCTGTGAGAAAAATGGTATTGTTCTGAAACACTCAACTCCCTATTACCCTCAGGGAAATGGTCAGGCTGAATCATCTAACAAGAATATCATTCAATGCATCAAGAAGCTGCTGAAACATAATAAAAGGTCTTGGGATTCAATGTTGAAATATGCATTGTGGGTAGATAGGATTACTGTAAAGCAGGCCATTGGTACTTCTCCCTTTCAGCTAGTGTATGGAACAGAAGCAGTATTCCCAGTTCAGTTGGGAATTCCAGTAATGAAGTTCCTTCAGAATTCTCAAGAGGAACCAAATGATTTGCAAAGGAGAATCTTCGAAATGATTGAGTTACAGCAAAATCGAGAGAAGGTAGACAAAGAAGCACAACTGTACAGAGCTAAAATGAAAAACAGGTTTGACAGAAATATTAAAGAGCATATTTTTTCAGAAGGTGAGTTGGTTTTAAGATGGGATGCAAGAAAGGAACAGAAGGGTAAGCATGGAAAATTTGATAATCTATGGTTTGGCCCTTTTCTGATATCTAAAGTTTTGGAAAATAATACATTCATCTTGCAGTCCCTTGAAGGTGAGGAGTTGCTCAGCCCTGTCAATGGGCGATTCCTCAAGCATTTCTACAGTTAATGAGGATCATTGTCACTTTTCATTATATATACCGGTGTGAATGAGATTAAATAAAGACTCCATAGCCCAATGGAAGTCTGCAGGCAGATAGATTGAAGATAGAAGGCACTAGTCTACAGGTTCTTGAAGCCTCACAGGGAGGACTTCATCCCACAGCTGGAGCCAGATGTTAAGTCAGTAAATTTTTCTCCATTTTTGATTTATTTTCTCAAGCTTTGGTTTGTCTTTCAATTTACCTCAGTTAAATTTTTGGTTTTAAGTTTTAGTTTTAGTCTCCTTAGAGACTCTATGGGTGATTGAATAAGTTTTGAGACCATTCTTTTTAGATTTTATTTGATTTTGGTGATCTTTTATATTTTAAAGGGGGTTAAAGAAAGTCATATTTTCAAAGGTTGATTCATTAATGTGTTGAGAGAGCAGTTAGACTCGTTTCTTAAATCAAGTAACTTTTAAAATCTCCGACAAATTAGCAGAAAGTTGAAAAACTGCTAAATTTTGGCATGGTAGTTATTCTTGTAGCGCTAGACAAAATTTTAACAAAGGGCGTGCTACAGGAATATCGCAGCCTGTTGTTTTTTTCAATTTTCGAACTGATTTCAATCATGATGCAGTATGGGAGTGACTAATCGCCTTGTGTGAGTGTTTTAACACGTGTTTGCTGCAGTTTAAGCATGATTTTAGTTGGTTATCAATCACGAAGCAGAATAGGCTCATCATTGCATGGTATGCGGAATCAGTTGCACAAAAAACCAGCAAATCCCGGTCTAAGCCGTCAAATTTATCTTTCTACGCGCATTATTATAAGAAAGGAGTGTTCGCGAAAGAGAGTTAACTGCTAAAAAGGAGGATTGTGTTGCTGTGGAGAGAAGACAAGTGTTTTTTAGCGCCAGCGAGAATTAGGGCTTCCGAATTCATTTACCAGCAGTCAAAGAAGCGATATGAAGACACCTATTCTTATAAGAGGAGACCATTGATACCCCAAAACGAAGCTTTAAGCCACGGCAGATGAGTAATTGACAGGTATTCCGATACAAACCCTTATAACTGGAAAATTTGGGTCTTTTTCGCTGCATGATTATCTGGAGAAATTGGTTGCTGGAGATGATAGAATAGATCATAAAATAAACATTTCACCACAGAAATAGCTATCTGAAGCTAGTATGAGGAATGTGCATGAACATAGCAGCAAAATAGTCTTAAACTTAAAGTATTCAGCCTGGGAAATTCTAATGACAGTTTGAACGAAGATTGTTTATCATTTGCTCTCCTATACATTCAAAACTCTGGTAGTGATGCAGATTGGTTATAATGAACTAATTGAATGGATTTTTCTCATGACCTAATGCCATTGAAAATCAGAATATACAGGAAATAGCATTGAGAGGACTCACAGATTTATCTGTTATGCTCATTTCTTACACAGAAGGTGTTTTGTTGGTTTATTTAAGTGGTTTAAACTTTGTTGAAAATTGTTATGACTCGTGAAATCACTTGCTTGGAGAACATATCGACTTTCTTATACAGACCTAGTTGTATGGTTGAGAGAAGAGAACGTTGAACTTGAAGGTCTGTCCAGGAGTGTGTAACAAATTTCAAAGGAGCCCAAAGCATAAGAAACCAACTTACAAAACATTTTTTGAAACCTAAAGTCAGACTGTTCCTGTTTTCTGAAAAGAAGAATATGGGGAAAAGTGGCAAAAGTGGTAAGGTCAACAGGGCTGAGCCCACAGACCCAACCTGGATTCAGAAGCTTCCTGACTGTGCAGAACTTTTTCAGCAGGCAGGTTGGTTAAAATTTTTCAAAAAGATCGATGGCTTCAATACTCAGGTCTCCTGCAAGTTTGCTAAGGGACTTAAAAATGATATGATTATGATGGATACTTTGAAATTCAAGTTGTCTGTGGAATTAATAGCAGAAGCTACTGAGATTAGTAATGAGGGTGAGCACTGGTTTAAAAAATCACCTTTCGAGTTTGAACCCCAAAGGTACTTGTTGCCTAATGTGACTCCTGTCTGGAATAAGGGTATCTTCATTCAAAATTTCAGGAAGGAGTGGATTGAGCCCATAAGGATACTTCAAAGTTATGTGACATGTGAAGGAAGATATTCGTTGGTATTTAAATATCATCTCAGGTTCCTTCAACATATGGCAGGAGTTTCTAAGATGAATCTGCCCTTCTTTTTCTTTAAAAGCCTGCAAAAAATGTCAAGCAAGATAAAGCAACATGATGATCACACTTCTCAGTCACTTTTTCACCATGGTCTCATTAAACTGACCATCACTACAGTGTTGCAACATGAGGGAAGGACTTGGGATTTCTTTTTGTTCTGGTCAGGTGTTCATCCTAAAAAAGAAGACCAACAACCAAAGAGACAGACTGACAAGGGGAAAGTAATGATGAAAAAGTTAGGCCACTCAGTCAAATCTACAAGTAAAGATGATATTAAAGCCAAGAAGGTGACAAAACAGGTAGCAGAACAGAGACAGGATGACAGTCAGCTCCAAGTAATTCCATATTACACTAAAAACAAGTTCACACTATTTGAAGACAAAAAGGAACTGCCTGAAAAGAATCCATCACCTGTAGCAGATCCTGAGGAGGAAAGGAAAGTTGACATTAAAATGGTTCCTGTAGCTAAAGAAGAGATTCACATTCAGCCAAGAAGCCCCATCACAATCCTTTCGGATGATGAAGGATACATGTTAGAAGAAGAACAACCTATTTCTAAGATTAAAGTCAAAACTGAAATTGAAGAAGCTCAAGTTTTAGATGGCAAAACCATGAGGCCTAACAAGAAAATAAATAAGCTAGAAGTAGTGGAATTAGCTTCTGTTCAGTACCAAGGGAAAGAACTGAAGATGATGGGAGAGGCAGCTACATTCTGGAGACCTAAAACTAGGTCGAAAAATAAGCTGAGGTTAAACATGAAAAAGTTGTTAAACCCTAAATTGAACTCAGATAAGGTGACTATCTTAGATGAAGGATCCATGGAGGATGACAAATCAAAGAAAGATAAATTGCAGCCATGTAAAAAAGAGGAGATTAATTCAGTGAAAGCAGCAGATGAAGAAAACCCAAAGCTCATCATTGAAGACACTTCTGAGAAACTTTTGACAGAAGAAGCAGAAATATTTAAGAAGTTTGACATTCCTTGGAAACCTAATGAAGAGCAAGATTCTGCAATAGAGAAAATGGCTAATTCTGACAGGAAAAATTTACAGAAGACTGTCAAACAATATAAGCACCAAATGAATTATATGCAGGAGGTCAACGATGGTTTGATGATGGCCAATAGAATATTAAGAAAAGATCTCCAGGATGTTCATGACAATTTTCAGGAACTAGTGGTTGATGCAAAGGAAGCACTTAGAAGGAAAAGGGCTTCTGATAGGCACTGTTCAGAGCTGGAAAAGACAGTTGAAACTTTACAAGAGGAAAATGAACACCTTCAGAAAAAGATAGCTGATCTGGAGAAGAAGCATAAAAGAATAAAGAAAAGGTCCTCAAGTCCAGATGGTATATCTCTTCTTGTGGAGGCAGCGAAGGAGATATGAGGCAGTTATTAGTTAGGGGTTATTTAAGATAAACATTTTGTTTTAGTTAAAGAATTTGCTATTTTTAGCAGACTTGTAATTTTGTAAAAAGTGTAAATTTTACTTTACCTAACCTAGTGATTCGATGGAGAATTAGGAGGAAAGACCTAACTGTTTTTGGGAAGAAAACTATTTAGAAAGGGAAGAAAAACATTGTGGGGGTTCTGATTTTTGGGAGCATCAGGAGGTCTGTTAGCTGCTTGTACTTTCAGACTTATTCAGAGATAGGTACTGTAACTCTTATATGCATTTACTGATGAAATTATGAATATATGACTCTTTCCCCTTCATTTGGTCTGTGTTAGCTTCATGTTTGAACTTGTTTAGTTTCATGAATGACAAATTCATTGCTGGTTAATGTGTATTTTCTAGTAGTGCTTGTCCTTTATGTGTGAACTTCAGTACAGTCTTTTGTTGGATTTTTGTGATATATATGCATCTTTATCAGTATATGTGTATGATTTAGTTGTTGCTTATCTGCTGAATGTATTCCCTTCATGTTCTTGAAGTTTATGACCAAAAACACATAAAACAAAACCCTAAACCCTAGTTTGAATTGAGTTTTACTCTTGAGATTGTGTTGGCTTGTTACCCTAGCCTTAGTAACAATTTCTGGCACAAACACATATCATCTGGAGCAACATCCTGAAGCTCATCATCATGATCAACCTGATCATACAATGCATCCACCTGATGCACACCAAGTATCTACTTGATACATATCATCATGCATGATCCACCTGATCATACAGTGTATCCACCTGATACAAATACAAATACATGATACATATCAACATACATGATCTACCTGATCATACAATGTATCCACCTGATACAGATACATGGTCCAAGCATCCAACATGATGCATATACAAATACATACAAATGATCCAAGCGATCATATCCAGCATCGAACATGATGCCTACATACATATAAATGATCAAACTGATCATATCTAGCATCAACATGATGCGTACATACACACAAATATAAATGATCCAACTGATCATATCCAACATCAACATGATGCGTACATACATACAAATATAAATGATCCAACTGATCATATCCAGCATCCAACACGATGCATACATACATACAAATATAAATGATCCAACTGATCATATCCAGCATTCAACATGATGCAGACACGGAGCAGTAATTGGAACATCGTCCTAACACTCATCATCCAACGCTTACATCCACAGCCATGTGAAGGATCTTCCTTCCAACATGCTTGGAATGGCTTCAACAAATGTGTCCATCACTTCTTCCTCGAAGTATTGTCAATCTGAAGAACACTAAGCCTCTCCCTGAAGTACTCGAACTTCACCCTGGCTAGTGGCTTCGTCAGCACATCTGTAATCTGCTCATTCATTGCAACATACAGGAGCTTCACGGCTCCTCTCTGTACCATATCCCTGATATAGTGATATTTGATCTCTATGTGTTTCGACCTGTCATGAAACATTGGGTTCTCAGACAGCTTCACACAACTCTGGTTATCGCATAATATACCAGTATCATCCAATGGGAGATCAAATAACTCAGACAGTAGCTTCCGTAGCCATACTGCCTCACAACTAGTTGAACAGGCTGCAACATACTCTGCATCAGCTGTACTCAGTGCTACGCAGGACTGATTCCTGCTAAACCAAGGGATCACACCTGATCCCATGCTGAAGCAACACCCAGATGTGCTCTTCCTATCTGTAGCACTCCATCCCAATCTGAATCAACATAACCTTGCAGGTTAAACTTTTGATTCGCTTCATACTTGAGCCCATAATCCACTGTACCCTTTAGGTACCTCAGGACATGCTTTACAGAAACCAGGTGAACACTCCTCGGATCCGTCAGTCACTGGCTCAATGTGTTCACTGCAAAGCAAATATCTGGTCTCATGTTCGTCAGGTACATCAAGGACCTAATCATCCGACGATACATAGAGACATCGACCGGCTCAGATGAAGCATCACATAGAAGCTTTATATTTGATGCCATGGGTGTGGCCATGGCCTTGCAATCCATCATCCCAAATCTCTTCAGGATATCTACTATGTACTTCCCTTGACCAAGGAAGATCCCACCTGAATTCTGCCACACCTCCATGCCTAGGAAATAATGCATCATTCCCAAATCTTTCATATCTAACTCAGCAACAAGATTCCTCTTAGTATCTGCAATCAATCTGTCATCTCCTGTTACAAATAAGTCATCCACGTACAGAAGTAGAATCACAGGATTCCCTTCCTCAACCTTGTAGTAAAGGTTGGAATCCGCTTTACTCTTGGTAAAGCCCAATCTAGATAGGAAACTGTCCATCCTACCATACCAATTTTTGGGAGCTTGCTTCAAGCCATACAAGGATTTCTTCAATCTGCACACATATGACTCCCTATCATGTATTTCAAAGCCGAGTGGCTGCTCCACATATACTTCCCTCTTCAACTACACCATTCAAGAAAGCAGTCTTGACATCCATCTGGTGTAGTTTACATTTCATTGTTGCAGCCGGGGCAAGTAGTGTTTTGATGGAAGTATACCTGGCTACAGGTGCAAAATTTTCTTCATAATCTATTCCCTCTTTCTGAGAGAAGCCACGAGCTACGAATCTTGCTTTGTATTTCTCTACACTATCATCTGCAGCATGCTTGATTTTGTAGATCCATTTGGAAGTCACAACAGACTTCTCTTTAGGTCTTGGGACAACATCCCAAACATCATTCTTCATTATTGATTGGTATTCCTCAACCATGGCATCCTTCCATTCTTTCTTTTCCGCTGCTTCTTCATAACTGGAAGGTTCTTTGTTCATAATGTCACAGAGTAAAGTAACATAGCTGGTATGAGATCTGGTTCTCTTCTTTGCTCTGTGTTCTTCTTCTAGAATGCCAAATCTTTCTGCATCTTGAATGAGCTCTCTAGCCCATGCAGGTTTTGCTCTTGTGAGAGTTATCCTCACAGGGTGGATCTACTGGTTCTTACGGATCTTCAAACTCACGAACAAGTTCTGGAATTGCTTCAGTCATGGTAGTGTCTTGAAATCTAGTTTCCTTAGGTTCTTCATAAACATAGATAGGTGCCTTCCTTGATTTGATGAATGCTGAGTTTTCATCAAATGTTACATCCCTGCTGACTTCAATCTTCTTGAGCCCTGGAAAGTATATTCTGTAAGCCTTCGAGCTTTCACTTTAACCCACAAAGATACCCTTCTTTCCTGAAGGATCTAGTTTGGTCCTCTTTTCCTTTGGGACATGAGTGTATACTGGACAACCAAATATTCTGAGATGGTTGACTTCAGGTTTCTTACCAGAAAAGACCTCTTCTGGTGTCTTGTTGTCCAATATCTTGTGGGGTGTTCTATTCTGCACATATACAGTTGTTCTAGCTGCTTCTGCCGATAGATGCATAGGTAGATCCTGGTCATGCAGCATTGCCCTTGCTGCTTGCGTGATTGTTCTATTCTTCCTTTCTACAACTCCATTCCGTTGAGGATTATAAGGAGCATTCAACTCCCTCTTAATCCCTGAATCACTGCAAAGCTTCTTGAAGTCACCTGAGGTGAATTATCCACCATTGTCGGATCTGAATGTTTTGATCTTTTTGTCAGTTTGATTCTCCATCAAGGTTTTGAATTCCTTGAACTTATCAAACACCTCATCTTTGTTTTTCCAAGAAGTATACCCAAGTCTTCCTGGAGAAGTCATCAATAAATGAGACATAGTAAACATACCCACTTAGAGAACTGGATGACATAGGACCACATACATCTGAGTGGATGATTTCTAGGATATATTTTGCCTTGCTTTCCACTGCCTGGGAAGGCCTTCTTAATATTCTTACCTTTTGCACATCCTTTGCAAACACCTTCATGTTTGGTCTTGATTTCAGGAAGACCCTCTAAAGCCTTGCTTGCAATTGGAAGTGCACTATAGTGCATATGAGCAAGTCTTCTATGACAAAGTTCACTTGGCTCCCTGGATTCATGCACCATGGCATGTTCAGGTTGTCCTTTTAATTTATACAAACCTCCCTCTTGCTCTCCAATCACAACTGCATCATCTATGGTCTTTCCCTTTGGCCACATTAGCACTTGGCCATCCACAAATGCAACCTTCATACCTTTTGCATCCAATGCAGAGATGGAGAGTAAGTTCTTCTTGATCCCAGGTACAGAAAGGACTTCTTTCATCTTCAAAGATTTTCCAAAATCTAGGTTGTAGGAGGCTTCACCACTTCCTTTGATGGGATATTGATAATCATCCCCAAGTTTCACTTTATGGGGTGATTCATGTTCAGACAGATTTACAAAGGATTCTTTAAAACCCAGTCATGTGTTTGGAAGCCCCACTGTCAATTAACCAATCATTACAACCATGGGAGATAGTACCTGTGAGAGCAGAGATTAGAACATACTCTTCTTCACTTGATGAGTCATCATTACTATCATCGCTTTCTGCCCTAGCCTTCTTCTTTGGAGTTTCATCATCTTCAGCAGCTTGAGCATGGTACCTTCTTTTGTTACCCTTCTTCTTCTTGCTGGAGTTGTTGTTGTGGTGGTTGTCCCTTTTGTTCATGGGACTTTCTGAAGCAAAGTGACCCTTCTCATTACAAGTGAAACACCTTAGATCTTTCTTGTCTTTGTGAAAATGATGAGATTTCTTCTTGTGATGGGATGGATCCCTCTTGAACTTGCCCTTCTTAGTATGAGCTATGAGAGCTTGATCTTCATTTTCCCATCTTCTCTTCTCTTGCCACAAGCCTTGCTTCTTCTTGAGAACATTCCTCCCATAATTTGCTGAAGGAGATTAACTTCTTTCTGGCACAGATCCCCTGGATAAAAGAGTCCCATGACCTAGGTAGTCCATTCAAAGTAGTCATAACATTTTCACCATTCTCCACCATTTCATCTACAGCTTCAAGTTGTTCCTTGATCTGAGAGGACCTTGGAGAAATAGGATTGAATGGTTTCTCCATTCAACATCTTGACCGCTTTCAATTGATTCCGCAGGGTCATCTTCCGATTTATGTTCTTTCCTTCAAATAGCTTGGTCAAAGCATCAAACATAGCCTTGGGTGTCTTTAGAGAAGACACATGGGGGTATGAGATGGTCTTTGATAGAATCAAACAATGATTCTCTTTGCCTTGACCAAGTTCTTTTTATGCAATACCTTAGCCTCTTCATCCTCTGGGATAGAGATGTCTTGGGTTATATATGAGTCCAACTCATTATCTTCCAGGATTAACCCAATCCTATACTTCCAAGCTCAGAATTTATTAGTCCCTTCATGCTTATCCTCAAGCTTGGTGTGGTGAGACATCTTAAAGAGTACTTCAAATGGAAATAGAAAAGATTTAGTTCTTACCACTTGAAATGCTGAAAACTGGATCTGGTCCTGGATTAGGGTTTGTCAAAAAAACCCTAAAAATTCAAAATGTGAATTTCAACTTTCTGAAAGGATAGAAAGATGGAACTTGATGAGCGGATCAACCTGGTGTATTCAGAATTTGAGATCAGCAAAGCTTTACCCCTTCAGATTTGCCTTTTTTTCCTCCTGGGTTCACTAGGGAAAGCCCTGAATTAGGGTTTGAGTTTCCCTGAGATCTACCCAGCCAAAAATCTCGATCCAAAGCTCTAAACTTCAATTTTTGCAAGGAGCTTTTAGCTATGTCTTCAGATTTCAGAAATTTCTATTTTTGTGGAAACCCTAATGTTTAGGGCCAAATCTGAAAGTGCTCAGAATTGAATTCTGATTGGACATATAGATTCTCCTTGATGCGTAGAGTCAATCTACTACAATGCTTTCCCAAAAACTGTGGAGAGAAACCCAATAAACAAGAAACTCAAGTTTCCATCACTGCAAATTGTCTTCTTCTCAGGTTAGCTCTGATACCATGTTAAAATTTGAGCATTAATTCACAATACTCTTGGATCTTTACTGAGAGAATAACATATACAGTATATCAATGCATAACAATCACAATAAGCATGACAAGCATCACAAGAATCAAAAGCATGAGAGACAAGAGACACAAAGTTTCCGTGGGGAAAACCCTAAGGTGAAAAACCCCACAACTTCCTCAGAGATAGAGAGAGAAATGGCTCAACCAAAGTACAACCAAAATACACTTGAGATAGTCTCCTAGAGCAGATGATCCTCCTCCTCACTAGTGCGCCACTTTCTGAGTGAGAGAAGTGTGTCTTTCTGAATGATCCAAATAGAAATCTCCCAATCTCTATTTATACTTAACCTGTTTGCCCAGTTACACTATGGGGACAACTTGTCTATCTAGATACATCCACAATATAATATATATTTTAGGGCCGACCGACCCCACACATGGTGGTCTAATAACCCATCGCGCAAGTACACACACTTGCGACACTTGTCAATCCACATGACGACACTTCCTTATAGAGGAATAACACATCTCTTATAAGGGTACAATAAATATATATGAAATACATAGATGAAATACATTTTGAAGTTACATATACATCAACACAGATCCCAAGGTATTTTGAGTTTTTTCTTTGATGAAAATTTATTTTGATTAATTATGTATTCTACACAAGCATATGATAATTAACATGAAGGAGAAGAGCATTCCTCGAATTTCTCTATATCTAGTATAATTTTATATGAGGATGTTGATTGTTTGGTAAACCATTGGAAGATAAAAGGGGTTCCATAAATTTATATAATATAAATACCATTAATAGCAAAGGAGAAATTGTGACACAAAATCCCAGAGGGTTAGCTCAAGTGGTTGAGTGTTGTAATTGCAAGCAAAAGAAATCCCTAGGTGGCTATGTAGGGCCTCACTTGATGTCCAGGCTCAAATGGTGCAAACGTGATTATCGCTCCCCTAAGGCAAGACATATCTCGTGAAAATGTTGTAATTATCACTCCCTAGTAGGCTTGCAAGGAGTGACAAAGTTGTAATTGTCCCTCCCTAGTCAAGGAGAAAGGGGTGAAAATCCTTATACATTGGCAAAAATCAAGGTCCAAATGATTGGATTTCGACATACTAATTAAGGATTTGTAGAATTCAATGTGCCCTTGTCTCCCTCGTCCTTGGTCCAATGAAATCCCCAATCATTTATTCATTCATACATAGAGGATTAATAGTCCAAGGAAATCCCCAATCATTTATTCATTCATATAAAAAGGATTAATAGAGTTAAAAAATGCAGCTGCGATATATCACAAGTGCGATATATCTTACTTTCGGTATATCACACTCGCGATATATCGCAAGTGTTTTTTGTAATGCACAAAAGAATAAAATATAAAATAGAGTGACCGTGGCCTCATTTTCTTTCGTATATATCTTAAAAGATTAATAGAGTTACAAAACGCACTTGCGATATATCGCAGGTGCGATTTAGAATGCAAAAAAAAAACAAAAGAATTTAAAACAGAGTGGCCGCGCGGCCTCATTTTCATTCATATTATATATTTAGGATTAATAGAGTTAAATAACGCACTTGCAATATATCGCAAGTGCGATTTGCAATGCAAAAAAAAAAAAAAAAAAAAAACACAGTGCCTGCATATATATTTAGGATTTAAAAATGCAATTTCATTTGTAAAGTTAAAAAACGCACTTGCGATATATCGCATGTGCGATTTGGAATGCAAAAAAAAATAAATATAAATCACAGTGCCCACGGCCTCATTTTCCCAATTTACACAGTGAAGGACCGACGATATCGGGAAGGCGAAAAAACACACCTGTTGACTTGCATTTGAGAGAAGGAGGAGGCAAGCCATTTCACAATTCGGCAAAAATGGAAGGTGGGTGGCAAGTAATTTACTAGTTTGTTAATTCGGTTTTGAATTTTTAGTTATTGTGTTTGTTAATTTAAACTAGTTTTTGTTTTTTTTTAAACCAATTTAATAAAATTTGTTACATGTATTAAAAAACAAACAATGAAATTGATTAATTAAATTTTGAAATTGAACTATTTTGTTCTTAACAGAGAGCAGAAACCTAGACACAAACCCAAACCCAAACGAAAATCAAGACACAACCCAAACCCAAACCAAAATCCAGACACAAACCCACCAATGGAGGAGGAACACGACCGTAATTCTGAGATTTTGGCTCGTTTGGGGTCACTGAGATGCCTTAGCTCACTCTTTAGGGGGGGGGACCACTTAAGATAATATTTAGCAGAGGCCTTAGACTCCATAACAAATACAATTTCCAATTCCCAGGGAGCACTATACAACATTATCTCGTACAGAGATTCCCAGAGGTGATACTATTCCACTGGGTTGAGCTACAAAGATGTCAAAAAATTAAAAATAACCAAAGACAAATTGTTTTCCTTATTCCGGGACCCCTGCACTGGATTGGTTCCACCCACTAGTCGACCTCACATTTCCATAGATTGGTGCATGGAACCAAAATATTAAAGCCAATTGGATGGATCGCTGGTACATGGTCTTCGATGAAGACCCTCACGGGAATAGAGACATCCTGTTTATATTTCCTTAGGAAGTTGTATGCAGAATTTATCCTGGGGAAACATGTTAACTATTTTGACATTTTAGAGTTCTAGGGCGTGGGTCATGGGATGCCCCAAGATAGAGAAGGGGCTAGGACCAATCCTAACCGTGTGCGATGCCCTCCACGCACACCAAACCCCCCTTGGTTATATCCCTCCAGCCGGTCCAGTTCTTGATGATATGCAGGAGTCCTTATTAGATTTGGCTGATACATTGCTTCGGCATGGGACTTTCGTCCAAGGCAATGTAGGCCAAGGGGTTGGCACTTCCGAGGCTGGCCCATATGGGGTTGGACCATCTCATAGTCAGGATCCACCTTTTAGGTCCCCAGACCAGACCAGAGCTAAACATCGCATCGGTGACGCGGAGTCTTTAGAGCATCAGGTTATTCCACACCCTTGCACATCGTGTCGAAGCATATGCTATGGGCCTACTTCAGAGTTTCGGGGGGCGATGGATTACTCCGATATGTAAGTAACATTCATTCTTTGCATAGTATATAAATTCTGTTTTATTATCACAGTTTTCAATTGTTTAGTAATTTATTTCTATTTGAATAATTATCTGACAATTTACGTGAACAAATATACAGCTGGTGTCCAATGACACCCCGGATTCATGTAATACGGCCATTGATGCTGATGCCATTGATGTAGCGGTCAATGCTGCATATGATTTTGGTGCTTCACCATTAGTTGTAAGAACTTTATTTTTAATTTGTCATCGAGTAATTTACATATTTATAATTTAGAGACTGCAACATTAAATACGTCTTAAACTCGATAAAATATGTTTTATGCAGGGTGGGCATGATGAGTTTGTGGAATCCCAGGTCGGTCCCTCCCATGTAGAGGAAGATTCCCAAACTCAGGTATTATTTTCATTACATGCTTTTAATGATTTGAAACATGTATATGCGTTTAATTATTTAAAGAAATTTTCTAATTGTATCCGTATGTTTTGTTATGTAGCCTGGTTATGGTTAGGTTTTTTTTTTACCATCTAGTAGGGCCAATGTTTAGTATTACACCCACCGGTGACCCTCTTCCTCCTCCCCAGGTACGTGTACATGTCTCGCTTTCTTTGAAAAAGCCATTTTTCATCCATGTAGTATATATATGTAGTCTTGGTAGATCATTGTATTTGCTGACATTGACATATATATGTTACCTTATGCAGGCATCTAGTGATGCAATGGTGCTTGAAGAGCACCAAATTGACGTTGTTGGTGACCCACCTCTCCCTCCCCCCCCAGGTATGTGTATGTGGAGCTCTTTCTTTGAAAAGGTCATTGTATGTCCATACATAGTACATATATATATACAGTCTCATTTTCTTTGTATTTGCTGACATTGGTCCATATGTTACTTTATGCAGGCATCTAGTGATGCAGTGGTGCTTGAAGAACACCAAATCGACGTTGTTGGTGACCCCACCTCTCCCCACCCCAAGGTACGTGTGTACATGTCTCTCTTTCTTTGAAAAGGTCCTTGTACATCCATACATATTATATATAGTCTCATTTTCTTTGTATTTGCTGACATTGGTCCATATGTTACTTTATGCAGGCATCTAGTGATGCAATGGTGCCTGAAGAGAAACCAACTGAGGTTGTTGGTGACCCACCTCTTCCCCCCCCCCCCCCAAGTACGTGTATGTCTCACTTTCTTTGAAAGATTCATTGTCCGTCCATGTAGTATATATGTCTTGTTTTCTTTGTATTTGTTGACATTGACATGTATGTTACTTTATGTAGGTATCTACTGAGCTAGTGGTGCCTGAAGAGCACCCAATTGGGGCCACTGATGACCCTGCACGCCCCCCCCACCCAAGTACATGTAGTTTCAGTGCCGAGGGCTTACACACGCATGGTAAGTAAAAATGTTATATTTTCTTGGAATTTGAACAAATGTACATCATGTGGTATTTATTTTTATAGCTTGGTAAACTAACTTGCAACAAATTTTGGTTTGTGTGCAGTCTCCGATATTGAGAATGCGTCCTCCTACGGATCATTGGGGAATGCCATCGAGCAACCGCAAAAGAAAGATAGACTTCTCATTAGCCACTGACATTGGTAGTGAAAAGGGGGATAAATAGAAATCATGTATAGGGGGGTACATATAGAATCCATGTATAGGGGGGATACATGTACATGTACCGTTTTGTTTGTATGTACACACAGATGTACAGTATGATCCAAAATTTTGTATTATGGTCATGGCATGCGATTTTTTAAAATATTATACATGTACATTTATAATATAAAGCAACGTTCAGATTTACCTATATATGGTTGACTTGATATGGGATGGAGACATGTGTATTATATGCCTTGCAAATATATGCTTGAATATGCTTTTAGGTTTATGGATTTGTGTTTGTTGGAGAAGAGTTGGCATTGCAAATAATGAATCTAATGTGTTTGGTATAGAAAGGAAGGCTCTAGATGCCTTACTGTATGATGATGTGAATGTTGTTTCTTATAGTGACAAACCCAATCTAGAAGTTTAATTTCTAATGAACAAACAAGTGACTTTTCATAGCCCCTTCCTCTCCTAAACCTCCTTCACCTCCTAAACTTGCTTATCTTTACAATCATACTACAACTAACCCATCCTTACTATTGATGATACATTCCTAGTCCCACTCAACTCTAGCACTCAATTTTACTCACAACTATTAAATCAAATACCAAGTAGCCACTCTAGTCCTTAGAAATGGAATCCAAAAGAACCTCGTCTCTTAGACTTTTTTTAATCATGCTTACAACTTCCTACTACCCCACAGGATTCACCTTATCAACTAGGTTGGGTCCAATAATACAACCATTGTCTTCTAATAAACAAATATATTATGGCGTACACTTCACATTTTCATTCAAATTTCTATTTGAGGATTCTTGAGGAAATATTTAGAGCAGTCATCATCATTTGTAAGGGTGTTGTTGTGCCTTGTCCTTTTCGCACTCATGTTGGGAATATTGTTGCTGTCATAACAGTCATTTTCTAGACCCTAATTTCAGTTCTGATATATGCTATGTACTTGTGTTGTTCTTTTTAATAAAAGATTACAGTCTTCTACTTCATTTTCAGATTCTGATTGTATTGTGAAGAGGCAAGAATGCAATAAAAATACCAGTTTATCTTTGAGTTTGGTATGGTTGGCTGGAGTATGATTTTGTGCCACTATTATAACTAGGATTGATTGTTGTTTCAAGCATATTCTTTTATTTAACATTGTCTCTCATTAAGGCTTTCAATCTTCAAAGTGTTTTGACTCCATTTAGCCCAGGGATAGGCACTAATCTACTTGAATTCACCACAATAATAACCATTATACATCATAACCTGTTGGACTGCTAAATCTGTTTGGGTAGGGTTTTTAATAAGTTGCCCTAAGTTTCCATTCTTGCATGGACTTGGGTATTTATAATTGCAGGCTTAGAAGGTAACAAAATGGCGTTGTTTCTAGGAATAAAGTCCCTTTCCCAAATTCGGTAGACATAGCTATAATGATGTGATAAGTTGGCATGAATGTATGAATGTATTATTTTATGTTTTTCCCGAATTTTGGAACTTCATTTGTATGAATGTATTAATTATTATTATTTTTAGATTTCATATTACCATTTCTTTTTGAAGATTTGGGAGGAAATCAATATGGCATCATTCCTATAAAAGATGCATCATAGAGTATATGCCCCTTTAAATTTTTCAGGGATTGCTGGGTATCCAAATAAGGCCCCTCCAAAATGGACCAAAAATGTTCAAAATTTTCATGGGGACATTCATTTTGTGGCACAACATGTTGCATCTTTTAAACATCAGATTTCAAAACATAAAATAGAACATGAATATGGTATGCTGAGATTGCTTTTGCATAGCTTAGAAGGAGATGTAGAGATTGGTTTAGAGATTTTGGTAAAGGAAAAACATCATCTTTTGCATGTTTGGTCCAAGCATTTTGCAAGGAATGGGATCCTAGCTATGAGAAATAAGAAAGGGTTGAAGATCTAGTTGAAGCTTGCCTAGATAAAGAGAAAATCATTTGATACCTAATGCTTGAATGTGAGAGAAAATCATTTGGTACCTAATGCTTGACCATGCTTATAGTGAAATAATTTTATCCTATGGAATTTGGTTATCATTTTATGCTTAGTAGATAAAAATCGAAATTGGAACATCGTTTGGAAAAAAAACATCTAAAATTAGCCCACGGGTAAAACTTCACCCCTAAGGTTTCTCCTAGGGCATATATAGAACAAAAACACATTCCTTGTAGTCATTGTCTTCCCCTTGGACACATTCATTTATACCACGAGGCATGGAATACACATTGGCACTTTATCTAACTTAGCTCTGTAGTGTGTATTTCGCTCCCGGACAGAAAGTCACCAAGTCTCCCTGAATGACATTTTCATGCGACTTGCAACTCGACATAACTCGGCAACCGGAGGTTTGATCGAAGAACCATCGATTTCGTTGCTCTCCTGACATGCGATTACCTCTAGGTAGCCTCCCCTCCGTGTTTCCATGGCCCAATGACTTCATTGTGCATTCATTTTGTAAACTAGGGTTTTGCTCAGTTTCCATCAATGCAATCTCACATTGTTGGGTCAACTCCTCAAAACACTCCACTGAGCCAGTGTTGGCAGCGGTCCCACATCGGCATTTCCCATACACACTACCAGGAGCCAACGGCATGCAATCTTGCTGCTCCATTTGTTATTTCGCTTCTCGACAGAATGTCACCAAGTGTCCCTGAATGGCATTTTCATGCGACTTGCAACTCGACATAACTCGGCAATCGGAGGTCGGATCGACGAACCATCGATTTCGTTGCTCTCCTGGCATGCAATTACCTCTAGGTAGACTCCCTTCCGTGTTTCCATGGCCCAGTGACTTCATTGTGCATTCATTTCGTAAACTAGGGTTTTGCTCAATTTCCATCAATGCAATCTCATATTGTTGGGTCAACTCCGCAAAACACTCCACTGAGCCAGTGCTGGCAACGATCCCATGTCGGCATTTCCCATACACACTAACAGGAGCCAACGGAATGCAATCTTGCTGCTCCATTTGTTATTTTGCTCCCAGACAGAAAGTCACCAAGTGTCCCTGAACGACATTTTAATGCAACTTGCAACTCGACATAACTCGGCAACCGAAGGTTGGATCGACGAACTATCGATTCCGTTGCTCTCCTAGCATGCGATTACCTCTAGGTAGCCTCCCCTCCGTGTTTCCATGGCCCAATGACTTCATTGTGCATTCATTTTGTAAACTAGGGTTTTGCTCAGTTTCCATCAATGCAATCTCACATTGTTGGTTCAACTCCGCAAAACACTCCACTGAGCCAGTGTTGGAAGTGGTCCCATGTCGGCATTTCCCATACACACTACCAGGAGCCAACGACATGCAATCTTGCTGCTCCATTTGTTATTTCGCTCCCGGACAGAAAGTCACTAAGTGTCCTTGAATGGCATTTTCATGCGACTTGCAACTCGACATAACTCGGCAACCGGAGGTCAGATCGACGAACCGTCGATTCCGTTGCTCTCCTGGCATGCAATTACCTCTAGGTAGCCTCTCCTCCGTGTTTCGATGGCCTAGTGACTTCATTGTGCATTCATTTTGTAAACTAGGGTTTTGCTCAGTTTCCATCAATGCAATCTCGCATTGTTGGGTCAAATCCGCAAAACATGTTGTAGCATTAAGCAAACACTATGTGTCTAGAGATCAGAGGCTATATTATTCTTGTACCAATGTATAATCCAACAAGAATATGCCTAAGCTACACTTACAAATTACAAACCAACTAGGGTTTCATGAACTAGACACTGCATAATAAAACTAGGGTTCACAAATTGAGAGTTGATGTATATGTAACTTCAGAATGTATTTCATCTATGTATTTCATATATATTTATTGTACCCTTATAAGAGATGTGGTATTCCTCTATAAGGAAGTGTCGTCATGTGGATTGACAAGTGTTGCAAGTGTGTGTACTTGCCGATGGGTTATTAGACCACCATGTGTGGGGTCCGGCCCTAAAATATATATTATATTGTGGATGTATCTAAATAGACAAGTCGGCCCCATAAGGTCATTGGGCAAACAGGTTAAGTATAAATAGAGATCGGGAGATCTCTATTTGGATCATTTGGAAAGACACACTTCTCTCACTCAGAAAGTGACGCACTAGTGAGGAGGAGGATCATCTGCTCTAGGAGACTATCTCAAGTGTATTTTGTTTGTACTTTCTTTGAGCCATTTCTCTCTCTATCTCTGAGGAAGTTGTGGGGTTTTTCACCTTAGGGTTTTCCCCACGGAAACTCCGGGTCTCTTGTCTCTCATGCTTTTGATTCTTGTGATGCTTGTCATGCTTATTGTGATTGTTATGCATTGATATCATGTATATGTTATTCTCTCAGTAAAGATCCAAGAGTATTGTGAATTAATGCTCAAATTTTAACATGGTATCAGAGCTAACCTGAGAAGAAGACATTTTGCAGTGACGAAAACTTGAGTTTCTTGTTTATTGGGTTTCTCTCCACATTTTTTGGAAAAGCAGTATAGTAGATTGACTCTACTCATCAAGGAGAATCTATCTATCCAATCACAATTCAAATCTGAGCATTTTCAGATTTGGCCCTAAAAATTAGGGTTTCCACAAAAAATAGGAATTTCTAAAATATGAAGCCATAGCTAGAAGCGCCTTGCCAAAATCGAAGTTTAGAGCTTTGGATCGAGATTTTTGGCTGGGTAGATCTTTGGGCAACTCAAACCCTAATTCAGGGCTATTCCTAGTGAACCCCGGGAGGACAAAAAGGCAAATATGAAGGGTAAAGCTTTGCTGATCTCAAATTCTTAATACACCAAGCTGGTCAGCTCATCAAGGCCCATCTTTCTATCCTTTCAGAAAGTTGAAATTCACATTTTGAATTTTTAGGGTTTTTTTGACAAACCCTAATCCGGGACCAGATCCAGTTTTCAGCATTTCAAGTAGTAAGACCTAAATATTTTCTATTTCATTTGAAGTACTCTTTAAGATGTCTCACCACACCAAGCTTCAGGATAAGCTTGAAGGGGCTGATAACTTCTGAGCTTGGAAGTATAGGATTGGGTTAATCCTAGAAGAGAATGAGTTGGACTCATATATAAAAGAAGACATCCCTATCCCAGAGGATGAAGAGGCTAAGGTATTGCATAAGAAGAACTTGGTCAAGGCAAAGAGAATCATTGCTGATTCTATCAAAGACCATCTCATACCCCATGTATCTTCTCTAAAGACACCCAAGGCTATGTTTGACTCTTTGACCAAGCTATTTGAAGGAAATAACATAAATCGGAAGATGACCCTGCGGAATCAATTGAAAGGGGTCAAGATGTCGAATGGAGAAACCATTCAATCCTATTTCTCCAAGATCTCTCAGATCAAGGAACAACTTGAAGCTGTAGATGAAATGGTGGAGAATGGTGAAATTGTTATGACTACTTTGAATGGCCTACCTAGGTCATGGGACTCTTTTACCCAGGGGATCTGTGCCAGAAAGAAGTTAATCTCCTTCAACAGATTATGCGAGGAATTTTCTCAAGAAGACGCAAGGCTTGTAGCAAGAGAAGAGAAGATGGGAAATGAAGATCAATCTCTCACATCTCACACTAAGAAGAGCAAGTTCAAGAGGGAGCCATCCCATCACACGAAGAAATCTTCTCATCATTTTCACAAAGACAAGAAAGATCTAAGGTGTTTCACTTGTAATGAGAAGGGTCACTTTGCTTCAGAATGTCCCAAGAACAAATGGGACAAACACAACAACAACAACTCCAGCAAGAAGAAGAAGGGTAACAAAAGAAGGTACCATGCTCATGCTGCTGAAGATGATGAACCTCCAAAGAAGAAGGCTAGGGAAAAAAGTGATGATAGTAATGATGACTCATCAAGTGAAGAAGAGTATGTTCTAATCTCTGCTCTCATAGGTACTATCTCCCATGGTTGTAATGATTGGTTAATTGATAGTAGGCTTCCAAACACATGACTGGGTTTAAATAATCCTTTGTAAATCTGTCTGAACATGAATCACCCCATAAAGTGAAACTTGGGGATGATTATCAATATCCCATCAAAGGAAGTGGTGAAGCCTCTTACAACCTAGATTATGGAAAATCTTTGAAGATGAAAGAAGTCCTTTATGTACCTAGGCTCAAGAAGAACTTACTCTTCATCTCTGCATTGGATACAAAAGGTATGAGGGTTGCATTTGTGGATGGCCAAGTCCTAATGTGGCCAAAGGGAAAGACCATAGATGATGCAGTTGTGATTGGAGAGCAAGAGGGAGGTTTGTATAAATTAAAAGGACAACCTGAACATGCCATGGTGCATGAATCCATAGAGCCAAGTGAACTTTGGCATAGAAGACTTGCTCATATGCACTATAGGGCACTTCCAATTGCAAGCAAGACTGTAGAGGGTCTTCCTGAAATCAAGACCAAACATGAAGGTGTTTGCAAAGGATGTGCAAAAGGTAAGAATATTAAGAAGGCTTTCCCAAGCAATGAAAGCAAGGCAAAAGATATCCTGGAAATCATCCACTTATATGTATGTGGTCCTATGTCATCCAATTCTCTAAGTGGGTATGTTTACTATGTCTCATTTATTGATGACTTCTCCAGGAAGACTTGGGTATACTTCTTGAAAAACAAAGATGAGGTGTTTGATAAGTTCAAGGAATTCAAAACCTTGATGGAGAATCAAACTGACAAAAAATCAAAACATTCAGATCCGACAATGGTGGAGAATTCACCTCAGGTGACTTCAAGAAGCTTTGCAGTGATTTAGGGATTAAGAGGGAGTTAACTGCTCGTTATAATCCTCAACAGAATGGAGTTGCAGAAAGGAAAAACAAAACAATCATGGAAGCAGCAAGGGCAATGCTGCATGGCCAGGATCTACCTATGCATCTATGGGAAGAAGCAGTTAGAACAGCTGTATATGTGCATAACATAACAACCCACAAGATATTGGACAACAAGACACCAGAAGAGGTCTTTTTTGGTAAGAAACCTGAAGTCAGCCATCTCAGAATATTTGGTTGTCCAGTATACACTCATGTCCCAAAGGAAAAGAGGACCAAACTAGATCCTTCAGGAAAGAAGGGTATCTTTGTGGGTTACACTGAAAGCTTGAAGGATTACAGAATATACTTTCCAGGGTTCAAGAAGATTGATGTCAGCAGGGATGTAACATTTGATGAAAATTCAGCATTCATCAAATCAAGGAAGGCACCTATCAAAGTTTATGAAGAACCTAAGGGAACTAGATTTCAAGACACTACCATGACTGAAGCAATTCCAGAAGTTGTTCGTGAAGATCCGCAAGAACCTGTAGATCCACCCCGTGAGGATAAGTCTCACAAGAGGAAACCTGCATGGGCTAGAGAGCTCATTCAAGATGCAGAAAGATTTGGCTTTCCAAAAGAAGAACAAAGAGCAAAGAAGAGAACCAGATAACATACCAGCTATGTTTCTTTACTCTGTGACATTATGAACAAAGAACCTTCCAGTTATGAAGAAGCAGCGGAAAAGAAAGAATGGAAGGATGCCATGGATGAGGAATACCAATCAATAATGAAGAATGATGTTTGGGATGTTGTTCCAAGACCTAAACAGAAGTCTATTGTGACTTCCAAATGGATCTACAAAATCAAGCATGCTGCAGATGGTAGTGTAGAGAAATACAAAGCAAGATTCATAGCTCGTGGCTTCTCTCAGAAAGAGGGAATAGATTATGAAGAAACTTTTGCACCTGTAGCCAGGTATACTTCTATCAGAACAATACTTTCCCTGGCTGCAACAATGAAATGGAAAATACACCAGATGGATGTCAAGACTGCTTTCTTGAATGGTGTATTTGAAGAGGAAGTATACGTGGAGCAGCCACTCGGTTTTGAAATACACGAGAGGGAGTCATATGTGTGTAGATTGAAGAAAGCCTTGTATGGCTTGAAGCAAGCTCCTAGAACTTGGTATGGTAGGATGGACAGTTTCCTATCTAGCTTGGGCTTTACCAAGAGTAAAGCGGATTCCAACCTCTACTACAAGGTTGAGGAAGGGAATCTTGTGATTCTACTCCTGTACGTGGATGACTTATTTGTAATAGGAGATGACAGATTGGTTGCAGATACTAAGAGGAATCTTGCTGCTGAGTTCAATATGAAAGATTTGGGAATGATGCATTATTTCCTAGGTATGGAGGTGTGGCAGAATTCAGGTGGGATCTTCCTTGGTCAAGGGAAGTACACAATAGATATTTTGAAGATATTTGGGATGATGGATTGCAAGGCCATGGCCACACCCATGGCATCGAATCTAAAGCTTCTATGTGATGCTTCATCTGAGCCAGTTGATGTCTCTATGTATCGTCAGATGATTGGGTCCTTGATGTACCTGACGAACATGAGACCAGATATTTGCTTTGCAGTGAACACATTGAGCCAGTTCCTGACGGATCCGAGAAGTGTTCATCTGGTTGCTGTAAAGCATGTTCTGAGGTACCTGAAGGGTATAGTGGATTATGGGCTCAAGTATGAAGTGAATCAAAAGTTTAACCTGCAGGGTTATTTTGATTCAGATTGGGCTGGCAGTGCTGGAGATAGGAAGAGCACATATGGGTGTTGCTTCAGTATGGGATCAGGTGT
The DNA here is from genome assembly GCA_027924585.1 of Larix kaempferi. Lineage (NCBI taxonomy): Eukaryota > Viridiplantae > Streptophyta > Pinopsida > Pinales > Pinaceae > Larix > Larix kaempferi. Next base: position 4,756,647 of record BSBM01000369.1, read on the forward strand.
GATCTCTTGGTTCAGCATGAAGCAGTCCTACGTAGCACTGAGTACAGTAGAGGCAGAGTATGTTGCAGCCTATTCAGCTAGCTGTGAGGCAGTATGGCTATGGAAGCTACTGTCTGAGTTATTTGATCTCCCATTGGATGCTACTGGTATGTTCTGCGATAACCAGAGTTGTGTGAAGTTGTCTAAGAACCCAGTGTTTCATGACAGGTCGAAACACATAGATATCAAATATCACTATATCAGGGATATGGTGCAGAGAGGAGCCGTGAAGCTCCTGTATGTTGCGACGGACGAGCATATTGCAGATGTGCTGACGAAGCCACTAGCCAGGGTGAAGTTCGAGTACTTCAGGGAGAGGCTTGGTGTTCTTCAGATCGAGGACACTTCGAGGAAGAAGTGATGGACACATTTGCTGAAGCCATCCCAAGCATGTTGGAATGAGGACCCTTCACATGGCTATGGATTTAAGCACTGGATGATGAGTATCAGGATGATGCTCCAGTTACTACTCTGTATATGCATCATGTTGGATGCTGGATATGATCAGTTGGATCATTTATATTTGTATGTATGTACGCATCTTGTTGATGCTGGATATGACCAGTTGGATCATTTATATTGGTATGTATGTACGCATCGTGTTGATGCTGGATATGATCAGTTGGATCATTTATATTTTTATGTATGTACGCATCGTGTTGATGCTGGATATGATCAGTTGGATCATTTATATGTATGTACCCATCATGTTGGATGCTGGATATGATCGGTTGGATCATTTGTATGTATTTGTATATGGATCATGTTGGATGCTTGGACCATGTATCTGTATCAGGTGGATACATTGTATGATCAAGTAGATCATGTATGTTGATATGTATCATGTATTTGTATTTGTATCAGGTGGATACACTGTATGATTAGGTGGATCATGTATGATGATATGTATCAGGTAGATACTTGGTGTGCATTAGGTGGATGCATTGTATGATCAGGTTGATCATGATGATGAGCTTCAGGATGTTGCTCCAGATGATATGTACCAGGATGGTACAAGTGATGATGATCAGTATGATCATGGGCATCGGGATGATGCCTCGTGCGATGATGATCCGTTGGATCATGAGTATCAGGTTGATACTTGGAGGTTAGAGATGATATGTGGCAGGTTGTGCAAATAGCATGTAATCAGTCCCAGGAGATCTTGCCGGTCGTGTTGTGGCACATACATGTTCTTGGGGTACTCTTTCTGGTATTGCTATGTAGTGTGTAATCAGTCCTCAGATATCCGATAGGTTGAGCTGTGTGCTCGTAATCAGTCCTGGGATGAGGTATTACTACAGAGACATGTAATCAGTCCCGGAGATCCAAGAGGTTGAGCTGTGTGCTCGTAATTAGTCCTGGGATGCTCTTTAGAGAGCTTGCCAACCGTGCTGCGGCACATAAATGTTCCTGGGATTCTCTTTAAAGGTTTTGTCTATCCACATGTAATCAGTCCTGGAGATCTGAGAGGTTGAGCTGTATGCTCGTAATAAGTCTTGGGATGCTCTTTAGAGATCTTGCCGGTCATGCTGTGGCACATAAATGTTCCTGGGATGCTCTTTAAAGGTATCGTGGAGGAGATGCATGTAATCAGTCCCGGGAGATCTTGCCGATCGTGCTTAGGCACATAAATGTTCCTGGGATACTCTTTCCGGTATTGCATCCGCACATAAAATTAGTCCTGAGAGGCCACCTCTATCAGACCGTTCGCATAGATGATGAAGACCTACATGTGGTGGGCCTACATCCAGTATGAAAAAGGACTGGCTCTGTAGAACTTCCTATGACGAGTAGAGTCAGAGATTGGTTGAGATAGCAGCAGCAGTGACGATGATGATGACGATGATCTTGAGAAGAAGACTTGTCTAGCAGAACTGTGTCGAGAAATAGCTTCCTAGTTAAGAGGGAGTGTTGATGTATATGTAACTTCGGAATGTATTTCATCTATGTATTTCATATATATTTATTGTACCCTTATAAGAGATGTGTTATTCCTATATAAGGAAGTGTCGTCATGTGGATTGACAAGTGTTGCAAGTGTGTGTACTTGCCGATGGGTTATTAGACCACCATGTTTGGGGTCAGCCCTAAAATATAGATTATATTGTGGATGTATCTAGATAGACAAGGAGGCCCTATAAGGTCACTGGAAAAACAGGTTAAGTATAAATAGATATCGGAAGATCTCTATTTGGATCATTCGGAAAGACACACTTCTCTCACTCAGAAAGTGGCGCACTAGTGAGGAGGAGGATCATCTGCTCTAGGAGACTATCTCAAGTGTATTTTGATTGTACTTTTGTTGAGACATTACTCTCTCTATCTCTGAGGAAGTTTTGGGGTTTTTCACCTTAGGGTTTTCCCCACGGAAACTCTGTGTCTCTTGTCTCTCATGCTTTTGATTCTTGTGATGCTTGTCATACTTATTGTGATTGTTATGCATTGATATACTGTATATGTTATTCTCTCGGTAAAGATCCAAGAGTATTGTGAATTAATGCTCAAATTTTAACATAATCCAACAAGAATATGCCTAAGCTACACTTACAAATTACAAACCAACTAGGGTTTCATGAACTAGACACTGCATAATAAAACTAGGGTTCACAAATTGAGACATGGAACAAAAAAATAGGGTTTTATGAACTCTCACATTCATGCATGACTAAGATGTAGAAACACATGTACATGAATTATATGCACATACATGAAACAAAATTCCATATACATGAATTTTACATGCATGCATGACTAAGATGTAGAAACAAAATGAGGTATTGAAAGAAGCTAGAAGAGAACTATCATACTTGTTGATAATTGCTAGTTTTAAGGTTTATTGGTCATATGTAAAAATTGGCATAAATATTCATAAACTTGACATACAAGAGAACTTTTAGAATATGAAGATGATGAAGATAAACTTGACTTGAGAGCATGTTATTTTCTGATTTGTATTTGGTGGTGTCTAAAGACATCGGTTGTTCTTGGCGCCTCCAATGTGCCATAAATAGTGTTTGTATCCTAGGCACAGGAAAGGCTAAACATTAGTACTCTCGTAAGAAAATAAGGAAAATGTGTAAACATTATTTATAGATAACTCACCTGAGGTTGTAGGATCGTGTCTATAACTTGTCCAGTAACACTTGACAATGCACTCACTCGAGTAGGCCATCTGGATCATCTCTACTGCCGATGGTGTCCATCAATCTCTCATGCTCTAAATGAGGTAGCAAGTATTGTACATGTGACCTTTTTTTTTTCGAAATTGTGCGCAGCTTGATGTTTATACCAACTACCAGGTTGGTGAAGTGGTATACAATAGCTCCTGGTTTATAATCCTGATATACATACCCACCCTTCCTTTTTTGTTGTGCTGTTAGTGTCAGGTACTCCCCTTTTATAACCATCGAGCCAGTTGGGTATTCAATATTTTCATCATCTGTAACAGGTTCAAGAAGGGTTTGTTTCCCCTCTAAGCAATGTGCCAACCAATAGTCAGAACCCCATTCATTATTTTTGGGGCAACCACTACATATATCTAACCTATGAAAGGAAATCGAAAAAGGTTAAAAATACATAAATATTAAAAAAGGTCTTACATGTAACATAAATAAAATTTCTTTCAATGTAAGGGCTTGTAGTGATTTAGTTACTACTAATTTACTTTTTTGTACTTGCTTGTATGAGATCCGATATGTGATCATAGTCTATAGAAATATATGTCTGATCATCTTCCAAATGGTCTATTTCATTAACCCCCTTGAAATCAGTGTCAAGTGTCACTCGATCCCATGTATCGACTGTATCTGTATACGCACAATCATCCCATTCATCTATGCCACAGGAACTGCAAAAGCAAGCCTTCAATCTTGTCCAAATTTGTAGGGCCGAGTTGTCTGAGCCTCTAATTGAATGAAAACCTCAAGTTCCATGCACTGTGTTCACCCGATGTGTTTGGGATCGGTCCACATCTGTCACCTCCCAGAATATTCTCCGCACTAGGTGTTTCCTTGTTGTTTTTTCTCCCATCACAGATGCACACCATTCGACTATAGATGAAGCGTCTCGAAGGCGAGCACCTGTAAACTTCATCTCTTCCCTTCGAAGGGCAGCTTTTATGCATGCACCAACACCATCGTGCTCTCCTTTGCCATGACCTGTTTCAAAGTAGTTCCATGTATGTGGCACCTTGTATTTTATGTGCAACAAACACAACCATTGAAATACACATGCATTCTTGAACTGTTCAGCACAACCATCTAACCAAATCAAATGACGATAAAATGGTATATCCATAGCTATCACATGATCATAGAACAACTGAAAGCAATGTTGCACGTAATGGATGTCATGGGTCCGGTCATCACTGATGTAAAAGTGACTCTCTTTCAATATCACACATTTCTCTTCATTGCTATCTGGCCCATGTCGATAAGTGATATGGACCATTATGCTCACTTGCTTTGAGTGATAGTATTGACTTTGTATTTCATTTTGTGGTTGTAGGGTGTAATTTTCCACAAAGTCAACCACTGATAGTATTGTTCCAAGAGGGAAGGTGTCCCGCCATATTCTGAATTGCTCATCTTGCCACCGTGCCATATCGACATGCTGAATGTACTATTGGATATTTCCACGGAACTCTGGAATAAAATCACATACTTGCACTTGGTGGAAAAAAATAAACAATGTATAAAACAACATACAAATATTTACATGAATATTAAAATATACATCAATATTTAAAACAATGTTATAAAACAACATATAAACAATGTACACTTAGTTAAATGAACATGTTTCGTGTAAATTGTCACCTGTGAAGTCACCAATTTAATCTTCTTGCTTTCTTTCCCATCACGTAGCTGATATGTCTCATACTGAAAGTTCTGCTTCTCGACAATTGCATTACCAAATGCTTGATCTTCACTCTCATGGATGCAATCGGACCATAAAGATAGCCCACCACAATTGTTGCAAGAACCCTCTATACATTGTTTTAAGTAATGGGTCTGCCCATTTTGCCTCGGACACATTATGCTATGGATGAAATCTCTAGATGACATTGGCGGTATTGTACTTGAGCATTCCTACACATGGTTAGGGTGCAAAAAATGACGTATATGTGCAAATGTATGATAATATAGATCAAACTCTATGTGGTATCTACAACAACAAGTGTTCCGAATTCTATTTATTCTAACATACCAAGGCTTGCATTTTTCAAAAGATATTTGCCCGAGCCTTAGCTCTACATGGGCAACTTTAAACATCTCGAATAGTTGAGTTTGTGTCATGTCAAGGTAATGTTTAACATGCCCTTCATTCTTTATGGAACCCCTACAGCGTTTTAACACATCCTTTGTGTTAGAAGAAGGCCTAGTGTTACGTGCCAAAAAGTGTGCACTAGTCCCTTCAATGCTTCGACCAACTTCATGTCTTTGCAGGGCAACCTATCGCTAAATTCCCATAATGTATCCATTTGTCCCTATACATCAAGTTTGTCTCTTCTTACTGGATATTTTTTAAGAGTCTTTGGATGTAAAGGGACAATTTATGATGTGCATTTAAGTAAACGACGTTTTCTTGTGGATCTAGATACAATTGATTCAGCCAATACGCGGCGAGCCACATTACAGTCTTTTGAACGCGTTTTTTTACCAATTGATGTGAATGCAGCAGCAAGAGATTTAACAATGTGATTACTTGATTCGGTATTCTTCAATGATCTTATGCTTAACGTTTTTCTAACATTTTCCATACTTCTAGATTTAATCAAATCTAAAAACAATTGACATTTATCGGCTTCAGATTTTGGTTCAAAATATTGTTTCGTTATTTGAGAACAATGACGAATGATTGTGCGTTTAGCCACCTTACCTTCCATGGAAGTCAATTCGCTCTCGTCCACTTGTATGCGTTTAGGAGTTATCTTTCATTTTGATGCGAGATTTCTTGTCGTTTGAAATGCTGGAGAGACGTTTACATCCACTGCAGGCTGACAACTTCGATTAGGAGATTGAACCACCTGGCATGGTTGTTGCGGAGTCTCGTTAAGAACATAATGATTGAGCTCTACAGAGGGTTGTCCGTTTAATAATGGAGCAAAATTTTCATCTTGGTTATAACCAGCTTGCATTAAAGTTGCAATATCTTCCTCATCCTCTTCGCCAGGTATCTGTTCAGCGGGAATGGGAAGTATTTGCTCATCCAATGAATGTCGACAATTTTTTGAATGTTCCCTCTTCTTTTCTTTTTTAATTTCAGCTTCTTCGGGTGTAAGCATCTTCCTCGCTAACTTCCGAACTCTATTATGTGGATTCTCCATTGAAATCCACCCAAAATTGTACAAAACCTATGGATCTGTGTAATAAATGATTAAATTGCAGGTTGAACAGTACGCTCTGCACGGGTTTAAAAAGAATTATGTCTTTTCCTGTACAGTAAAAATGGCCCACGGCACGCAACCCAAGATTATTTATTAAACAAATATTGCATATGTGATATAACACATCTCCATCATATGCGATATTTGTTTAATAAATAATCTTGGGTTGCGTGCCGTGGGCCATTTTTACTGTACAGGAAAAGACATAGTTCTTTTGAAACCCGCGCAAAGCATATGCGATATGAACTATATGCTTTTTACGCTTTTTATGCTTTTTATGCTTTTATGAACTATATGCATATATATGCTTTGTTAAAAACGTGATCACTAAATCGCATATGCGATATATCGCATATGCGTTATATCGCATATGTGATATATCACATATGTGATTTAGTGCATATCAACTATTGAAACCTCATTTAACCATGAACCATGAACCATGAAAACATCATTTAATCCCTAGAAGATTGGATTTATCCTTGGACCATGGTACAGTGTCTTCAAAACTATGTTTTGTTTGGAAATATTCGTAATGGTTCCTATATGACCATGGTCAATGCCTCGAGAACAATCTTCAATGCATAAAATAGTCTAATGGCACATATATCCCATATTAAGGCTAAATATCCCCTTTAAAGGGCATGTGTAGTGGTTTAAGACTTGTTTCTGTTACACTTTTGTCCCATTACCTTGGTTAATACCCTGAGACCCATTCTTAGTGCATAAAACCTCATAATGACACCCAGATCCCACTAAAGGCCAAATATTCCATCTATAGTGCATGTGTGTTGATTTAGAGACTCATTGGACCATCTTTTCTTCCATGACTATGGTCAATGTCCAGAGACCCATCCCTACCATCCAAAACCCTATAATGTCACCCTTATCCCCTTGTAATACAATTTAGATTCCAAAGATTCCATCCATGCGATCTATGGAGTGGCTAATGCCCCAACATTACATTGATTAAAAGCTAAAATAGGTGTGGGGAGAGTCAAAGGAGGGAGACGAAGTTGTAGAGGGAATCATAAGAGGGAGGGGGAGAGTCAGAGAGAGAGAGAGAGAGATAGAGAGAGAGAGAGAGAATTATGGATGGAGGGATGGTTAGAGGGTGAGAGAGTGGGATAATAACAATGAGAGAGTAGGGATTTAGGGAAATGAAGGATGGTCAAGGATGGTTACACCGAGGGATAGAGATGAGAGATTGTGTGTGTGTGTGTGTGAGAGAGAGAGAGAGAGAGAGAGAGAGAGGGAGAGATCATGGATATTAAGGAAAGGAGAGAAAGATGGAGAAATGAAGGAGGGATGAAGGCTTGAAGGTGGAGAGAGGAGGTAGGGGGAGAAAGTGAGGGGTGGAGTGAGTGATAGGATGGAACGCATGGAGGGAGGGAGGGAGGGGCAACAAAGGAATTGTTTTAGAGGGTGTGTGGATGTGTGTGAGAGAGAAGGGGGTGGAGAAAGAGAGAAGGAATTATGGGGGGAGAGAGAAGGGGGTGTAGAGAGGAGGTGGGGGGAGAAAGTGAGGTATGGAGTGAGTGAGAGGATCAATCATCAAGATTTTTAGTTAAATTATTTGTTGAAAAATTTCTCGTTAAATGATTTGTTGCTTTTGAATCAATAGTGTAATGTGATTAAATTATTAAAGATCATATAGAAACAAATCACATTAAAATGTCATGTGTACACCCACATTTCATCCCAAATTCAAAATATTGTTACAATACCAACCTTCCTAACATTTTAACTCATCAAAACTATGGTGATTTATGAATGTTTCTCTTAAAAGTTTCGAGCACATAAATATAATTCTAAAGAAAACCAAGTGACTCCTTACCTTTTTAAAGGTTTGATAGATCAAAATTGGTCTCAATGGACGTTAATAACAACCATAATCATCATCAACTCAAGTAGAGCATTATTAAGTTATATAATAAATTTGTCATTAAATAAAAAACCCTACTTGAAGTCATTTAACTACACTAATATCAAAGAAAGTTTGATTAACAAAATAAGTGCAAAGATATGTTGGTTCTCATCAATAACATCAATCAATAGATGCATAGTGAACCCATTTGTCATGTTAAACAATGTTATATTAACCATGATGGGATGCTATCTTACATTTCAAAAGAATAAAATTTATGCCACTCTTTTATCTAATAATCTTTATTCTCTATTTACTCTTTTGTACTAAACCAAAATGCATATCCGTTATATCGCATATGTGATATGAATCGCATATGCGATTAGAACAAGTCTAAATTGCATATCCGTTATAACGCATATGCATTAATTTAAAATTTAAAAAGTGGGTGGGAATAAGGCTTGGGATGATGTTCGAAAATAGCTTTGGACTGCTGAACCTATTGGCTAGAACAAAAAAACCAGGGCCATTGCCTGTATTTTTGAACTCTATCAATATGCTCAGTTTCAATGGCGTGTTTTGCTATGAAAAACTCAATATTTTTTTATAAAAATATATAATATTGTACAGTACAATCTGACGATTCTGAATATGTAATTTTTTCATAAAAATGTATGTTTTATTTATTTATTATTAATTTTCTAAATGACACACGTCAGTTTTAAAAAATACATACATCGATTCGTTTTTATATAACTTTTGATTGCCTTCACCATTTCCCAAGAAAACTATATGGTGCACTAGAGGAGACTGAGCTCTACAATATCATATATAGAAATCAATGATATCATTAAATTTTGCCCCTAAAGTGTTGCACCCGCACATAACGTTTTAATTTCAAGGTTTTCTGACTTCAATAATTAATAATAATAAAAACAATTCATGAAATTTTTTGAAAAAATAGTGTTGCAATAGACCCATATGTCCTTTATATGTCTGCAAGATTTTATCCAAAATGGACATCATTTACCTCAATAAGTGCTGCACTTGCACAAACATATATGTTATGATGTGCTAAAAATTTGAAAACCCAATTTAACGGAAACTAATTTTATAATCATTTACACAATTTTTTTGTAGATAAATGTTATATATTATGAAAGCAGATTCAATTACCTATCTTTTGTCTTTTTACTTCGTCTTCAAAGCCATTACGGAAGTACCCCTAATTGTCACCTAAAGTTCCAGGCTTTTTCAGTATTATGTGGCATCTAAAGTGTCTTTAAAGGAGTCCATGATTGTGCATCAACCCCTCGGTTTAACTTACAAGTATTTACTATCTTAGGGGAGACATAACTTTGGCATGCACCGAGATGTATTAAAACTGAAATGGCTGTGTTTGAGATCTTACCCTCAATTTCAACCATAGTGGCTTGGTGATCTGCTTGTCAGCCATCAAGTGCGGCATAAATTCTTGGTGTTCTTGCCATGTCCCCTACTGTTGGGTTTGCTTGGACATTGTGTAAAACTCCATCTGTCTTGTTGGGGCAGTCTCTGAAGTAGTGGGGCCCTTGTTATTTCCAACAAGTAATGGTTGGTGGGGCAGCCTTTGCTCCCTTGTTGAAAGCTAGTTTGTTGGCATGCGGTGGGGGTGCATTTGGCCGTGCCTGAGGTCGGTTGAAGCCTATGTTGGGAGGGAAACTATTGTTTTGTTTCCAGTAAGGTGGTGGTCTAAAACTTGGTCTTCGGTTGTCTGAAAAGGTTCTAAACCTATCTCTGCTTTTGTTTATGTTATCATTCCTTGGCTGTCCATGTTCATAATAGAGTCTTGTTTTGTGTAAAGTCACGTCTAAGGTTTTGGGCATGTCAAATTCGATCTTCTCTCTAAAATTTGGTGGTAGATATCCCAAGAATTGTTGTATCTTGACTTTTTCATCCTTTATGTAAGGAACATAATGCAGCAGATCCAGAAATCTGTTGATGAAAGCTTCCATAGTTAGGGAGCCCATTTTTAGTTCATGGAATTCTTTGATCTTTTTGTCAAAGAATCTTTCATACATGTATTTGTCATGAAATATTATGCTAAAAGCATTCCACTTTATGTCTCTCACTTCCTACCCTTTGGTGTGTTTTAAGTCTCTCCACCATCTGGTCGCCACGGGGGGTTCACTCAGTGAACTTGTTCCATAGCACGACCGTTCATAGGATATTAAAGAATATCCCTAATTTCACTAAATATTGGAAAACTCCTCCTAAAATTGTATTGTTGAACCCCCCTCCTAATATACCTTTCCAATTAAGAAAACCCCAACTTTCACCAAATATTGCACGTATCTATTTTTATCAACCCATTTTTAATATCCCCTTTATATCATATTATCAAGTTGTAACAAAAAAGAGCCCTTACGCATCTTAGTATAAGCAAACAACATAATGGGGAGGCCTCCTCTGACGCAAAAACAAAATCTTATACATCTGAAACAGTGGATGGATGAGCAAGGAATGAAAAGCTCGTGCGATATTTCAAATTGGAATGAGAGTAATGATAAATGGATAGGCTAGAAAGTTCTTAACACTCATTAAAAATTGATGCCTCTTTTGAATGAGCTACACATAACCTTGGACGGTTGTGCTCCTAGTAACAAAAGAGAGGATACAATTCAGAACTACAAAATCTTCCTCTTCCTCGGAATTCCAGGATGTGGAAGTATGTGTGGAATCCAAACGGCATTTCCAAAGTTAATATAATCAATTCCATATTCTAGTGCATGACAAACTATTAACTACTAATATTTATAGCAGAGAGGACTTTTGAGCCCTTCTAGAATATCGAACACAAAGGAAATTTTCAAATAAAACCTCTTCTTAAAAGAGTTTGGAATATTCTCCCCAAGTATCTTTGCTTGAATGTGTGGTTATCTAGGAATGACACTATTTTTCAAGAGCAGTGTGACAACCCTCGAAGAATAGCCATAAAAGCTCGCAGGCTATGAAAAGATTACCTTCAAACTAAGAAGGCTTTAAATCAGAATATGCAACAGTTAGATAAAAATGAAAGGGACTAGTTAAGGGATATGTTGGAACCACCCTCTTTGCAAAAAAAAGTCATCATCTCTCAAGTAGACAAGAAATAGAAATTGAAGCTGTTCAATGATGAGTTCCAAAATGGGAAAATTATGTAAATAAAAAGCATCATGTTCTTTGATGGAGCCTCAAAGGGATACCCAGGGGCTTTAGGTGCAAGAGGGGTACTTTTGGATCCCAGTAGGAAATAAGAACTACACTACGAATGAGAACTAGGAAAAAACACAAACAATCAAGCAGAAGCTATTGCTCTTTATCAAGGCCTCTTACAAGCTTGTCTTCTAGTATTAGAATGCCTCGAAGGGTTTGGAGACTCATAAATTATAATCAATTTGGTTCATGGTGTCACCTCTCTCAAATACATCAATCTCACTAGATGGATTGAAAGAATAAATTATGAGATCAAGAACCTCAACACCCTCAATTTCTTCCATGTTCTTCATCATCAAAACCATAAAGGTGATGAAAGGGAAAACAATGCCACTCAAAGTAATGAAGGGTATCTCAAAATAAATGAGACCATCTCATTAAGCCATATATCGTGATCCTTCTTTGAATAAAACATCCAACAATCAAATTGACATGTACAAATGGATAAGAGGCAGAGCACAATATATTTAGCATAAGTAGGAGTCTTGAAGCCTAAATTCTTGATCTGAAGGTAATAATGTTAGTCCATATTATTCACCACACCTTTGGGAATCATTCAGAGTTAAATGTAAAGGTAAGCTCCATCACTTCATGGCACATTAAACACAAGTTGGAACGAGGATTAATAAAGAGTAATATTAATAAATAATTATAATTATGATGTTGTCAATTTCCGGTAGCTCGTTTGGTTAAGGTGTGGGTCTCATCATGGTTTCTTAAGCCAAAGGCCAAATTAGAGAAATTCTAGCAAACAAATAACTATAATGTTAAAACCATCAATTTTATTTTATAATAAACATTTGTTAATTATAATTAACATATATTAATTTTAAAATTGTTTTATTTAATTTTATTGTTTATAATTAAAAATTTTGTTTATATTTAACAGATTTTATTTAATTTTATATTATTGTGGAATTCAATGTTGCATCTGAATTTAAAACTTTAATTGAGTTTTAGATAATTTTGATATATTTAAAATTAAACAAAATTCCTTATCAAATTTTAAACAAACGAAATAAATTCAAATTTAAACAAAATAATACGATTAATCCCCAAGTGATCTCAACCCTTGAAGGTGTTGAAAAGAAACCTAAGGTCCAAACTTCGAAATATTTGACTCTACAATGTTTATGATAAAGCTTCCACTGCTAATGAATGTTGATAATGACAATATGGACTTTTCTACTACCACTTTCCAATGAAGGTAACACAGCGGAATGTCAAGGGTTGGGGTCAGAGTATTGAAATAAATTTACAGTTTTTAATTCAGAATTTATTTAAAATTAATTTAGATGAAAACAATGAAATACAATATTGAAGACAGAATAGCAACACCACACCAGATATAAAGATAATATATGAAAAACAATACATAGCAATGTTGCAGGACAAGAGATACTCGTGGATTTTTTCAAACATACCTCCCCAAAAATATGACAAAGAGCAAGCAGCTTTCCTTCCTCATTTCCAACAAACTTCAATTTCTGTTGTATCAACTATGATGCTTTTTACAGAAGAAGATATACCCCCTGGTTAAAATAGTGCAGATACTTGGAAATCTGTGTAATACATAGAATATTAAATGCATTCAAAAGTTGCTCCTGTCATGACATTAAGAATCCTAGTAAATATCAAAATATAGAAATGAAAGGTATAGCGTAGGAAAAAATGAATTTTATGTAACTCACTTTCTACCAACAATTATTCGTACTGCATCATGCATGATGGTGCGAGAAAGCTCCTCAATGGAATCATGCAACGTAGCACTAAATTATGAACGTACAAATGAGGGAATCGAGCAAACATTTTCTACTGAATCAATTTGCTCAATAAATCCAAGTTCAAATAGCTTATTCGACTTATCTAGAATGAGATACTCAACCCTGCATCAAGAGCCAATCAAAAACCCCGAACATGATTATACGCAAATGATTTCACAATTACCCACACATCTATATGAAAGAATCACATTAACATAATTAGTAAAGTTTTTCCACTCACTCAAAGAACTTTTACCCCATAACTACAATAAAATGTGAACCTGTAAAAAAAAAAAGATGGTTTCCACCTTTTTGCTTCTTTTCCAATTCTCCCTTTTTTATTTTAAAATAAAGTTCAAGGTCTTATGGGAGCAAGTTGTAGGTATATTGTAAAGCGCATTTATGTACCCCAAGCACAGCAAGTATTCCATGGAAAGGTGGATGGAACTTAAACAAAGAATACAAGCACAAATGCGATGATCCAATATTTAGGCAAGCATAGAGAAAAATGTCATTGAAGAAAGCAACGAAAAAAGAGATCTTAATTTTCAAATCCTTTCCACATGCAAACAGAGGAATTTTTGGGGGGGGCAGGGGGTTATTACAGTTTTGGTAGTGGAACATATGTGCTACATCTCTTCAGTGTTTAAACTAAATAACTTAATACAAGCTACAAATCAAGATACCCTAAACAACAATATCTTATGTAGAATGGATCTCATGAAAAAGGTTTCAACTCAAATGCCTAAATAACCATGCAACACATAGATAAAAATGATGCAATCCATTGGCAAATTTTATAAGAGATCCAAGCCCACAATATCTTCGAGGCTTCATTGCTTCAACTCACAAAACCTATAAGTTCATTGACATGACTCTCTTATATCCTTGGCTTAAGACATAATGATATACAAAGCTTCACAATATTAAATTAAAAAGAAAAAGACCACCATTAGTTAAAAGGACATAGTAGTTAAATTGTTATATACATTAATGACTTTATTATTTAATACTTCCTTAACAAGCATTTATTACTTCCGCAATCACAATTTTAACATTTAATGCTGGTATAATTTTTTTTTTAAATTTTATGAAATTATCAGGATGTTACATTGCTCAAAGACAATAATCCAAAGAGACTTCCATCGATATTATCATTGGTACACTATTATCAAATTTATTCAAAACTTAGGATCATAAGCAATATCAAATAAAAATGGAAGGTCCTTAAGTCTTAGGTGGGTATGAATTGAGCCCGTGATTTGGACGTATGAATCCATCCCACGATTTGGAGGTTATTCCTCAACACTCCCAAATAAAATAACCCCCAATATTTATATTACTATGTCAAATAAAAAAAACCCCTTGACCCCTTAATACGGGGAAATATATTTTTGAGGTTTTTAAGAGTATTCAACCCCCCAATATGAATGGACGTGATATGATATTGCCTCACTAGTGAACCCCCCGTGCTGGTCGCTTTACCATTTAATTTGTAAATGGCCAGTCGGGCTTGCATTTCACTTGAATAGTTGTGGACTTTGAAATACTTGTTCATCCCTAACAGCCACTCCTCATCCTTTTCCCCGGTATTTATCTCTCCGTCATACATTGGGGCTTTGATTTTCCTGAATTCTCCTTGTAAACTGTCATCATTCTTCCACCTTTTCTTGCAAGGGGAGGGTGAGTCATCCTTATTGGAGGAACTTTTACAGTCTTCTTCCATATAATCAGGTATGTGTTCTTCATGCATATCCTCTTTAGAGCTAATGTATCTTTTGTGTGACAGTTGTTTTCCTTGGTTTTGTTGGCTGATTGGGTGGACTGTCCATGGGACCTTGCCTTTGTTAAGATCTGAAGTAGAGCTTCATTTATGGCTTGCTGTTCTTGTCTTTTCTACATATTATCATCCTTAAAACTCTGCAACTCATTTTGCAACTACTGTATTGATTTCATTAACTCTGAGTTTAATTCCACCACGATCTCTTGCTCTCGTGGTGGAGAGTTCAAATTTCCATGTATGCTGCTATCTTTTTCTGTATTCATACTCAGACTTTGATTGTACCTGCAATGTCATATCAATTTTAAGAACAAAAATATGTTAGTTCATATACACATATAGAAGAAAATTATAAATGCATGTTTTGATTTATAAGTATCTTCAACGGATGTTTTTTTTTTTGTAATGGGCCCAATAGGTCACTTAGTATTATAGATGGGATCTGATACCACTTGTAATGTCCCTAAAATCGTAAAAATTTAATTTTTTTTGCTTATGGCTATCATCGTCAATTCGGTACATGTTTATCAAATTAACTTCAGCACTGGGGTTTAAAATATAAGATTCACTTAAATATTTAAGAACATGCCTGATCACTTATTTCTATTTAAGGCTTACGGTATGATGTACCTGGGTGAATACACGAATGTGGTTCACCATTTTTGGTGGATCGAATGGGAAAAATTTGTTTTTCGGACCCTCAATTGAGGTATTTTAAAGCCCTTGATTAAGGTTTTAAATGCTCGATCGAGGGTTTAAAAATACCTCAGTCGAGGCTGGTAAAGGACCTCGATCGACGGCATTTTAAACCCTCGATCGAGGGTCTAACCAAACCCTCGATCGAGGTATAGCTCGATCGAGGGTTTGGATAGACCCTCGATCGAGGGTTAGCAACAAGAAAAAAAAACAAAACAGGGCTCGGTCGACCCTGTTTGTGTAGTTCTTTGACAAAGATGGTTACAGTGATCAGAACCGGAGGCCTCGACCGAGCTCATGCCCATGCCACCTCATCACAGCGATGCCACCTCACCACAGGGCCTCCACCATGTCTTCTATTCCACCAGGTGGGTAGAATTTATCCAATTTTTTGTTATTTAAAAAAAATTATATTTTGTTTGAGTTGTATAAAATTGTGTTTTTCATAAAATCTAGTTTTTATTTGGTTTTGATGAATTGGTTAGGATGTAGCCATTGAAACTAAACCAGGATTGAAACTTAAAACCACCATTGAAACCAAACTAATTGAAAAGAAAACCCATTTGAAACTAAAACAAAAACCCATTTCAAACCAAAACAAAAACCAAAACCATTTGAAATTTGAAACAGATTTAGGGTTTTAGATTTATTTTGCAGTTATTTGTTTAAATGAACCAGTAACATTTCACCGCATAAATGCTATGGTTTTATTTTAAAATGTGTTTTTACAAGCAGAAATGCTGCCCATTTTTTTTCAATCCTCCGAGAACGCCAAGAGGATTAAAAAAAAAAACGAACCTAAAACAAAAAAGCATTTCAAAACAAAAACGAAAACCATTTGAAATTTGAAATAGGTTTAGTATTTTAAATTTATTTTGTATTTATTTGTTTAAAAATTATTTGGTATAGCTGGCATCTTGTGGAGAGTCTGTGGTAGGTGAATTTATGTTGTCTACGTTTCGAGCCATCCTTGGCTCATCATTAGGACATAAGCAATGTCGATGATGAGCCAAGGATGGCTCGAAATGTAGATAACATAAATTCACCTACCGTAGACTCTCCACAAGATGCCAGCTATAATTATCACTGCAGATTCTCAGCCATTTCAATTATCTGGTATATAAATTTGTTTATATCAACTGGTAGCATTTCGCCGCATAAATGCTATTGGTTTTATTTGAAAACGTGTTTTTACAAGCAGAAATGCTGCCCTTTTTTTTCAATCCTCTGAGAACGCCAAGAGGATTGAAAAAAATTTATATATTACATTACTTAACCTATAACTCTAAACCTACCAATATAACATCACAAAAAATTAATATTAATAATATAATATAAAAAATTAAAAAATGAATATTAATAATATATATAATCATATATTATTTTTTAATTTTTACTTAATTTATTTTTTAAAAATAATATTTAATATTAATAATATAATATAAAAAATTAAAAAATGAATATTATTAATATATAATCATATATTATTAATCATAACCATAACCTAACAACTTGCCACCATAACCAGTTCATGTAGCATCATCCAACCGCCTAATATTGTAACCAGTTCAGATTTTGCAAATAAAAAAATGTCGGATTCCAGTGAAAATCCCTCGTCCAAGCCAAATCGTACAGTTTTTAGAAAACTCCTTATCAAAGTGCCATTCCTAATCAATGTGAGGAAAAAATGGAAGTTGTATCTTATTACATTGATTTCATGGCATAGTTAACATTTTTCAGTAATCATCAAATTATATGATGATTATTAGTAATTGATTATTTTTATTAAAAAATAAAATTGTAAAATAGTTAAAAGGTTTAAAAGTATAATAGTTATTTTATTGTGTATAATACTTGGGAGTGAGGATCCCCAAGAGAACAAGATCCATTGATTGCTACATAAAGTCCAGGAGATGGGGCATCATGTCACCTAGATGTAAGGGTGTTATCTCATAGCAATTACACACACCAAATACAAATACAATTACAAATACTTTAAATTCATGTATAATAAATATCAAATGCGACAATAAATATATAAGCAAAGAAAGTATAAAAATTATGGCATACTAACCTTATCCAAGAAATTGTCCTAAATAGGATCCTCTCTTAGGCCATGAAAAGTATGTCCACAATGTGAGCATCAATGAAGATAAATTGGCCTGGAACCATAATGGATAGCTTGGAAAAATTCCCAACATCAGGTGGGATAACATCATTAGATGATGTCTCTAAATGATAAGCCACTACAAATGCATTTTGCTAGACTAGACTACATGTGTTTGGATTAGATTTTTCCACCATCTTTGTGGAATACAAACTACAATTTTCAACAATAAAAACACATTTTTAAAAATATGGACATTTCTAAAATGTAAAAATTATAAAAATGGCTAGACAAATAAAAATTACGGAAATGCTCCTTGGAAATTGGCAATGGATGACTATAGGTCCTCCTAGAACAAGCTCATATTACCTCCTCATACAAAATTTGTTGTTGGTATGGGAGGGTCAAATAAAAAATAGTAATCAACCTTATTTTGTTTGTTTGTATATACACAAAGTAACATGCACGTGTTCCTACTATTTGTATGCTTAGAATCATGTAGCACTTTCAAGAATGCACATGTGTTCCTAATGCATGCATGCTCTTGTGCCCATTCTTATTTGTAGAGTTAGGAAATGGTTTCTTGAGAAAAAAATTGCTTCTTAGACCTATTTCTTCTTTAAATCCTTTACCTTCTAATCCCTCTCTAAGCCACTGATGCAGTAGCAATTTTTTTGCAAACATTGGTGATTGTAAGATGCCTCCATAAAACTCCATTTCTAGATTTGCAGTGGAGAAAATCATGATAGAATAGAAGAAATCCCTATTCCATAGTTACCAAGTTTATCCAAATCACGTCAAAAGATTTGAAAATTTGACAATGGTTTGATGTGAACTGATCTAGCCAAACAACACCTCAATTTTGTTTAGTCAAATAGCATCTAAAGTTGGTTTAGTCAAACAACTTTTAAAGCCACCAAATGACCCCAATTTTCTTCTTTTTAGTTCTTTCCCAATCCCAGTGGGACTCATGCTTGTGCATGAAGAGTCGAGACTTTGATTGAAATTTCTACTCAATGTATTCTATGTAATAATGTTTATTTGATACTTTCACAAATCCAAAACATAACATTGAACTCCTTTGATACTTTCACAAATACAAGACATAATTTATAAACATAGATGCAAATGATTCCAAACACCAACAGACAAGACTAAACTGAGAAGTAAATAACTAATTATTTAGTGAACTAGGAAATAATTAGATATTTCCTTTTTTTATAAGTATATGAGTTCATCACCATTTTGTTATGTTTTAAAGATTATTTAAAAAAACCACAATTCATATATGCCTATGATCCTTGAGAAATAATGCTAAACTAAGAAACATTGTCATCATCTAAAACAATGATTGTAAGAACCTTCCTCTCACTCGATGGTTGAGGATCAATAGGAGCAAACTCTAGTCCACTGGTGGCCTTGAATTTGAATTGAAATTGAATTTGAATTTGGAATTGAATTTGAAATTTAAATTTGAAATTTGAATTTGAATTTGAATTGAATTTGAATTTGAAATGTGAAATTTGAAATAGAATTTGAAATTTGAATTGAATTTGAATTTGAAATGTGAAGTTTGGAATAGAATTTGAAATTGAAATGTGAAATTTGCAATAGAATTTGAAATTGAAATGTGAAATTTGGAATAGAATTTGAAAATTGAATTTGAATTTTAAATGTGAAATTTGAAAGAAAATTAGAATTAGAAATTGAAATGTGATGCAGATAGTCCTGAAGAGAGAGATTCATTGCTTCGTGCTCCATGAAGCACGAGAGCATCTAACGTCGCCCAACAGGGCGGCCATCGGCAGTGCTCCCGTTCACTGAGGAGTGATGCCAGGCCGGGGTCGGTTGCCATTGGTGGCGGCAGCAGGAGAGGTAGTGTGTCGGTTCATCCCGACGACATACATGTGGATCCCCTGACGGAGGATGTGCAACAAGACACGAGTGCATAAGGTGCATCTGGTGCGTATATTTTGTTAGCACATTTTCAGTAAATTTTTAGTATATAATGCATTGAATTTCAGTTGCATGTTATAATATATATTTTTAGTAACATTTTTGTTTTGGTTTGGATCGCAGGTGCCCCATCAGGGGGATCATACGCTGATAACGTCGCACAGATCACTCTCGCTGATATCACTTCCCAACGAGAGTGGGTGACCTCATGTATCTGCACATTGAGGGAGGATTCTCCCACACGGAGATATTTGTCCATGATGTTATCAGCAGTTGATGAGATGTTGGCCCTCTATAGGAGGGTAGGACCTCTTAGTGACATTTGGCATCATGCATGCCAGAGGAGGAGACAGGATGTCATTGGGATCCACAAATGGGATGATGTCAAAGTTTCCATAAGATGGCATGACATCAAGGGTGCTTTGTTTGACATCCCTCCTGACCGCGTTGCCGGTCAACTTCTTAGACTTAGGGAGTTTAAGTTGGAGGTTGCTGCACCACATCTATATGATAGATTCATCGGAGCGTGGGGCATGTTCCCCCACCATGACCAAGTCCCATTGTACTTTGCAAAACATGTTTATGCAGAGTTTGTTTTGGACATGCACCTGGATTACACCAGCACAGGGTCCCTGTTCTATGGGGCTGGTAGGGGATGCTCCAACCAACGTCTTGGAGCTCGAAGAGACCCTGCCTTTGTGACACCCGCTGCGAGGTTGGTACTGTTTCCAGACAGGACGGTTATCAGGTCGAGGGATGTGGCACAATTATCCCAACTTGCTGCAGATTCTAGAAAGGACCTTGCAGAGTCGTTGTTCACTGCCATGGATAGTGCTATTGTTGCTGCGCATGGAGAGGCATCTAGACCACGCCCTCCACCTACAAAGTTAGAGATAGAGTATGTCCCTAGTGACACGCTCAGTATTTTTGATGGCAAGGACCTATTGAGGTATGCTGAGTCAGCCCAATAAGATGGCAAGGACCTATTGAGGTATGCTGAGTCAGCCCAATAAGCATACTTTCAGTTGTATCGTAGATGCGTCGCTACAGGACAGGTATACTTTTGTACAATTATGTATATATGTTCTTCATGTTACATCATATTAATGTCGCAAATTGAATGGTCAATAATACTTAAGGGAGTTGTATTCTATTGATCTATGCAGGGGACCCCATTCATGGATCAACTCTTTGGTAGCGAGCCATCGGTTGGTCCATCTGCTCGTACCCACCCGCAGACGCCAGTAGTCGAGGTAGTTATAATTTATGTTCCAATTTAATTTGTGTTTGAATATTATTTCTTAGTTTAAATAATTTGTGTTTTATTTCTTAATTTTTTTAATTTTATGTTTTAGATCTTAACTTCAAATGAATTTCAAATTGTACAGGGCAAAGGAAAGGGGGTAGATCCTGATTATGGACATGAGAACCGCGAAGGTCCTGACAAGCTGGGTAATTGATTTTTTGACTTTATGTTTCAATTTTTGACGGATAAATTTTAAATTATGATAAATAGTTTTAATTTTTAATAAATCTAACTTATTACATGTAATGGCATATTACACAGGCATCGCTACGGGTAGGTGTTAATGCTGCAATGGATTTCACATATGTTTGGGATGTAGCTCGAGTACATGGTCCTGATGAATGGCCATCTACCCGTATTCCTACCCAGATCCCGGATATCACCTTTGACACGATGGATATGGAGGAATTCCTTTAGGGTTTAGCGTCTCAGAGATAGCAGCGGGCTACTACATAGGAGGGCAGCCGGAGGGACGATCACAGGCCTCGTGGGGGTTGTGGCCAATGAGTTGATGATCTATACATTTCCATGTTTTGGATATTTTCATATTTTATATATTTTCTTGTGTTTGGATGAGCTATGTATACGTTTTCATGTTTTTGATATGGATTTCTATCATTTATACATGGACTTTGGATATGGACTTTTGGATATTTTGTATATTTTATCATATTGATGTCTTCATGTGTATTTTGTATCTGATTTGAAATCGATTGTTTTTTATATTAGATCTGGATATAGTTATTACAGTTACAAATTTATGTTTTGTCATTTCAAATGCAAATTTAATGTGTAGTTACAATTTAGTTCAATTTAAAATGCAAATTTTGACTACATTACATAACATCTTCCAAAATTTAGAATTGAATACATACATTACGTTTTAAGATTGAAATTACAATTCCAATTCAATTACAATGTAAAATTTCAAATTTAATGTGTAATTTCAATTCCAAATCAATTCCAATTTAAAAGCTCGTTTTCAACTACATTGCAATTGCATAAATGAAATCAAAATGTAAATTTAGAATACATTTGAAATTAAAAATTGAAATTGCAGTTACATTATGTTGTCTACACATTACAACTCAATTACAATTTACACATTCCAATTCAATTACAATTTAAAGTTAAAACCTCAAAATAAATGTATACTTCACATTTTTATATTGTTTTAATATGCTTTAAATTAAACGTAAAATGATATATTTTAATGTGTTGTTGCATCTTTTCATAATAATAATGTGTGGTTGAAATATGTAATAAAAGATGTGGTTTATATTTCTACAAGTTTAATTTTTTTTGCCACTCAAAATTAGTTCATTGGATCGAGTGCTAACAAAAATATTGCCAAATATTTTATGCTTGGAAATTTAACAATTAGTAAGATTTCTACACTTAAACAAAAATGGATCCATACAATTTTCACTCCTAATATTTTTATGTTAAAAAATATGATAATTGTCTTCCTTGAATGTTTGTTCATAACTATTACTCATACATATACTATATTCATGATATGCACAATAACCTCAAAACATACAAAGATTTGTCTTCAAATCAAATTATTTAATAAATTTATTGATTAATCTATGTTGCTTCCATGTTTACATTAATTTTCCAATAAATGTTTATCCATAACTATAAAACCACACAATGTTTTATATGATCGTTAAAATCAATCAGTAATTAGATTTATTGACTAGGTCACAACTCTTTTAATGATTGTGTTGGCGATCCATACTAGGTCACAACTTTTTTAATGATTGTGTTGGTGTTCCATGTTGCCTCACATGTCTACAAACTTGGTAAGATGGCAACAGAGAAGCATGATCCTAATATGCAATGCTATTTGATGAGTTCACAAAACTAGGTAAACTAAAAAAAGCATTGAAGATATTTTGTAGAATTAAATGGCAGTAGCATTTAAGTCAAATGTTGGTGTTTACAATAAATGGTTTAGGGTTTTATTGAATGAAGGAAAATCAGACGAAGCTTAGAATCTCTTCCAAGGCATGGTGGATGGAAGCCAAAACATTGATGATGTGGCATACAATGTACTATACAAGCTTTTGAGGCCAAGGTCATTGTAGTAGTGTATATTAGTCCTATACATTTTGAGATATGATTGCAATGAGAACCTAATGTGACCACTAGTGATTATGACCCAAAAAATGGAAAGAACTATGTCATGTCCATGGATTGATGTGGAGGGGACTACCACCAACACCCATGCTTCTTGTATTTTTGTTTGAATACCTACATACATTAGAGTCAATTTACAAATAAATCCAATAATTCAATCTCCATGTTAGATCACTAGCCACAAAACCCACGATAAAACTGTTGGAACACGCAATGTTCAAGACAAATACACCACAAATAAGATAAGTAGAGATATTTTTCATTACGGATATGTACATATTTTCCATGTATTATTACATTTACGTTTCAACTTGCATTATTATGTAATCCATGTCTATCAAAAACAAAGGCATGTACAAGTTGTGTTTTGGTTTGATAATTGACGTTTTTTTACGCAAGCAAGGCCATATAAAACTAACTAATTTCTCTCAAAGAGGTTCCATGCCTATGCGTGCAAAACTGCATGATAAAGATGGTTTTTTATGCATGTAATCCAAAAATTGAGAAGGTTTGATGGTTAGAAATTATAGTGAATGTTTCTGAGTTGTGCCAACAATGGTTATTGTTTGCATGAAAATATATTCAAAGATTATGTGTAAGTGCCCTTTAGTTGAATTGTACCCTCTATCTCCCATGTTATATTCCATGTAGCAACAAGTGCCAATATTTTTATTAAATGGAATGAGGAGAGGCAAAAAAAATTGGTCCTAACTTTGATATCTTCTTGATAACAAAACTAATTGATTATTGTTGAATGAAACATTTTTTCAATACATTGGTATTTGATAATATTTTTATATAATTGATAATGAAATATAATGTAATTGATGAGGAAATACAATGAATGGATTATAATGTATAAAATTTTGCAAATTTGAAATCAAAATTTAAAATTAGAATACATTGTACAATTCAAAATTTAAATTTTACAATTCCACATTGTATATAAGTATTTTAAATTCTCAATTATATTACAATTGTATTTGAAATCAAAATTTAAAATTAGAACATGTACATTCAAGTGTATTCACATTGGAGCACCATGACTCAAATTTCACAAAATCCTCCCATCTAGTATTTGTATTCTTGACATTAAAGCATCTACAAAAATACATTTATAAAACAACCTCCACAAAAATCTCCAAAAAAATATTACACAAGACAACATGAAAACTATGCCAATGATGCAAGTGGCATACATGTAACTCATTCATCTAGCCAATGTGTTATAGGAATGCAAGTCTCCATAATACGATCATGATCAGCTTCTGTCATCTTCCATCTCTTTGGCTCACCTCTCTTCACCTTGATTTCTGTTAGAGGTATCCAAGCTACCACCACCAAATGACTATATTGACATGATATATATTCAGGCATAAAATCTTAGTAAATAATATGAGCACCCTGTTTTTTCATTTTTTCAAAAACGTGTCCTATTAGAACCATGTCTCCAGTCTGGTATGTGAAGTCCCCATCTTGGTAGGGTTGCACCAACCTACCCTTTATTTGTGTGCACCGCATCAAATAGTATGCCACATTTTTTTGGTTGTGGGGGGGTGCAATGACAACGAATACATCACCTGCAAGATACATTACAAATATTATTCAAATTTCCTATGTGCAAATTTCTACAACATTTGTATATGTGTAATATATAATGAACTAATTAACTTAATGAAGACTCTTGTACCTTCCCTAACCATATCAGAAACTTGATCATGATCTAATGAGACCATTGCCTCTTCAGTGTGCATCTCTTGACATGTTGGAATTGGATGTGGGCCCTTTGGATTAAGAGAGACATATTTCCATGGTTTGACATATACATCATTTTCATAGTGATCAAGCCCACATCCATTTGCATCAATGCAAAAATCGGAAAAACAGGCATACTTCCTCGTTTCAATGGAAAATATGTCACCCATGTTTTTACTTCGAACAGAATGTAATTCCCTCGTACCAGAGATGGTCTCACAATACCACGGCATGGATTTATTAACATATCCAAGGGAAACATCCCAAAAGAACCTGCATGGAATTCGGTTCGTCATATGTAAATTCCTATCGAGCATGTGTTCTTTTGGAAATGATTCAATATTGAATGTTATTATCTTATTAATTGAGTTTGGAGTTTATTACCTGCACACCGGCCTTGCTTGTTCGTGACCTTGATGTCCCAAATGACGTGTGCACCAATCAACTACTTCAGTTGAGCATTTGGGTCGGGTTGCACCATGACTCATCTGGTACCTCCAAAGTGCTCGTTTCACACATGCACCTGTGTCATCATGTTCACCCTTTCCATGCCCTGTCTGAAAAAATCTCCAGGTGTGTCGGATTCCTGTCTGTTTGTGAAGGATACTCAACCAATAAAATGAGCGTGCCGATTTGAATTGCCCTGCACACCCATCTGACCAAATCTAGTGTTCAGTAAATGATACGCCTCTCTGCCTGAATGAATCATAAATCAACCCAAAGCAGTGTTGAACAAACAATGTGTCATGCTCACGATCATCACTAACATAAAAATGGTACTCCTTGATCACTTCACGTGACTGAGGAGTGTTATCCCTACCATCAATGCTTTCCTGAGCATGTCTGTAAAATACATGTACGAAGATAGATGCCTGGTCGGAGTGATAGTACTCACTTTGTATCTCTCTCTGAGGAGTAAAGGTGTAGTTCTCCGCAAAGTCTACCACTGATAAGATTGTGCCCGGCTCAAATATGTCACGAGAATTTTTGAATTCTGAAGCTTGCCACCTGGACCTATGGGAGTGCTTTATGTATTTATAAATCTGACTTTGAAACTTCCCATGAAATCTGAAACATGAATCTCATCATCGAGCAAGTCGATCCTATTGGATGGCACAGATGAAGAAGATATTGGATTCATGGTGACATAC
Organism: Larix kaempferi; assembly: GCA_027924585.1. Taxonomy (NCBI): domain Eukaryota; kingdom Viridiplantae; phylum Streptophyta; class Pinopsida; order Pinales; family Pinaceae; genus Larix; species Larix kaempferi. The sequence goes on from BSBM01000369.1 coordinate 4,782,837, forward strand.
TCGTACCTCTTCCACCTAACAGTGATATCTGACAATCCATGGTGTGCTGGATCGATAGGAAAGTTCCTATGGAACAATGTCAAATCACCGCATTCATGGCATTTTCTCCCATCTACACACCTCTTATTGAAAAACACGTGTTCAGGATTCCTATTGCATAGTATCATACAAATAAAATCTCTCACTGTGTGAGGATCTAGTACACTGTTCTAGTGCCTTTGCAAAAATCCAGAAATGTGTCATAGTATAGTTGAAATTCAACGAGGGTACCAGCAGCAACAAGTGTTGCGAATCATATTCGGCCTAATATACCATAGTTTCAATTTGTTAAACATGCTAAATAATATTTGAACACCAGGATTGGTTTCTTGGAATTCCTCGTAAAGTGCAACTCCCGTCATCTCCATCACATGCTTACAGTGCTCCTGATAAATGCCTCTGGATAAATGTTGTCGCAGGACATGCTTTCGATCTGGAATAGCATGAGATGGCTATCCCAAAACTCTACACCTTCTCTCTAATTCCTGTTTCCATCTTGCCTCGATAGGGTTCCCTACAAATAAGAGCCCAACAAGCAGCTTCATCATTTTTATCTATCCAAACCTTGAATTTAGTATATTTGAGCAATGTTCTTTTTGAAACATTGAGCAATGATGCCATTGTTGATACCATTCGATTTCTTGAGGTGCTTTGTGCCACAACAACCATTGTAATTGCCCCACGAGTAGCTCGGGTATCATTGTTTCTTGATTTTCCAAATGAAGATAATGCAGTTCTTACATTTTCTATTGCATTCTCGCATGTCTTTTTTGTTTTAACATCTTGAAAACCCAACAACTTTGTGGCACATTTCAATTTTTTGTGTTTTATCAACCCATGTAGGATTTGAGTTTGTGCCATTGTTGAATGTTGTTCAAAATATTACCTAATTATGTTATTGACATCCTCTCTCACTCTCCGACCAAGGATCGAGTTCCCAATATCTTCTTGTGCAGAAACAACTGCACAATCCTCTAGAAAATTTCCACCCCTTCCAACCCCACTGCAACTCCCAATTATATTTTCAATGTCAGAGGGAAATGTGTCATGTGATGGCTGATCAGGATCACGAGGGGGCATAGGGTCATGTGATTCTTAATCACCATGATGTGATGTCTGACCATAATCTCTCCCTACATAACATGTAAATTAACAAATTGAAAATTGGTTACTTGATAGATGTGCATTGAACTTTAAAATTGCTAGTAACTTGAAATTTGACGTGGAAATTGAAAAATTGAAAATTGTATGTGAATTGAATTTTCCAACTAATACATTTAGCTTGAGAATTGGTCTAAGTAAAAATTGAAATTGCTAGTAACTTGAAATTTGAAATTGCTCAAGTAACTTGAAATTGCTAGTAACTTGAAATTTGAAATTGCTCAAGTAACATGAAATTGCTAACTTAATTAAACTTGAGAATTGTTCTAGAAGTAAAGTTTGAAATTCGTAGTAAAATTTGAAATTTCTTGAAACTTGAAATTGGTAGTAACTTGTACATTTAACTTTAAAATTGCTAGTAACTTCAAAATCAACTATATATATTTAAGTCAAGATAATTATAAATAACTTGATAAAAATTATTGTGGGCATAAAAATTAATATCATTTATAATCATCACATGATATAATTGTGGGCAAATTTTCTTTATGTAATTTATGTCCATTTTACTTTTACATTACAAGAAAAATATTATTTTAACTTTATGGTATAAAAGAAATAAATAAATATTTAAAATACAAGTTGCAAATCACCACAAAGAATAAATGATTACAACACTTCTACTCTAGAATTTCAAGGACAACATCATGCACCCCATGTTGTATATACCTGAAATAAAAGTTTAAGATTGGTTTTTTTACCCATGATAACATACCTATTATACTCTAAATGTGGGGAAAAAAACATTGATTTAGAGATGAATATGATATTTAATTAAAAACATTGTAGTGATATGATTGAGGAGAAATTCATAATTTTTAATGCAAAATAACATTTTTATTAGTTGATGACTTTGCAATTTCAACAATAGACAATTATGGAAATTGTAATTTTTATCATAAATTGCAATTTAATGATTTTTTATCAATAATGCTTCACATATCAATGCAAGGTTGCAAACATTGCAAACAATTATTTCCAATTTGTTCTAACAAAATATATGATTATAATCATTAATCTTATCACCAATTTTTTTAAAGTAAACATTATAATTAGATAGCTCTTTGAACATTCATTTGTATTCAAATATTCATTACTATGAAAATATTGCCAACCACCGTAACTATGAAAATATTCATTTATTTGTTTTCAAATTGAATAAATTCTAACTAATACATAACTATCACAACATGTTCATTTCAAAATATTCATTCATTTGTTTTGAAATTGAATTTTCTAACAAAACAAGAATTGAAATTACATTTAACTTGAAATTGTTAGTAACTTAAAAAATTGCAATTAGTTAAATATATACAATTTAATTTGAAAATAGTGTCCAAGTGTACATTTAATTTGAAAATTATCCTAATAACATTGAAAATTGTTAGTAAAATTTAGAAATTTGAAAATAGTTAATATTTATATACATTTTAACTTGAAAATAGAATCTAAGTGTGGATTTTATTTGAAAATTGTTGGACAATAAAATTGAAAATCGTTAGTAAACTTTGAAATAATTTGTAAATTGTTAAAGCAACTTGGAAACATAATTTGAAAATTGTTAGCAACTTTGAAGTAATTTGAAAACAGTTAAAAATATGTACATGTATTAACATGAAAATATTTAATCTAAATTTACATGTTTCATTTGAAAATTGTTCCAATTTAACATTTGTTAGTCACTTGAAAATTGTTCATTTAACATAAAAGTTGTTGCAAACTTTGAAATTTAAATAACAAATGGATGAAATAAATAAGAATATCATTACAAATAAATATGAAACAAATTAAATTATGAAATTTAGTTAAATTTATTGAAAAAATGTTACTAATTTTGTAAATTATGTAGTATGTAATTTAATAATTTACCTTGGTTGTCCTCCATTGGAATTTGTTGCACCAAATGTGCATCTTCTTCTTCTCTCAACCTTGCTCTTTGTTGTCTCATTCGTTCTCTAAACTACCGCGCTTTAGACTATACTGTGGTCGCGATAGTTACTAAACTACTGCTATGTGGACTATAGGGAGGGCACGGTACTCCAAATTTTTTTTTTTTTTTTAAATAATACCTCCAAAAAACTTTTATGAAAATTCTTCAAAAAAAAACTTACAAATTCTTCAAAGCTACGGCTTTGGCTTCTCCGGAAATTGATGCTACTAATTTGATCTTCTCCTATGCTCTGATACCAAACTGAAGGTTGGAGGCATAAATAAACAATGATAATGCGGAATGAGCTACGGCTCTTCAATCTTTATTCCTAAATGGAGATCAACTGATATAATATAAACAATAATGTAATGTGTATTTAAACACTTATGGAAAACCCTAAAAACTCTAACCTAGCTTTTGATGCATGCAAAGCATGATGTTGCATTTATTAACTGAACTTCTAAATAATAACTCAAGTAAAAGTAAAAGCTAAAACTAAATGAAGTAATTACTATTTCTAACATTCATTTTGTGGTTGATATTATACCCTGCTCGTACAGCGTAGTCCAAATCCTCAATCCATACAAACCCACTAATTCCACGAATTCGATACTTTGTTGATTGTTATAACCCCATTGGTTAATCTATAAGATCTAGCCCTCAGGCCCCATAAATCATGGGTTTTGGTCATTATAAATCCGCTGCATGATTACATTCCCGTATCTCGGACCTCACAGTACTTCGGCTCGATTTGTGCGCATTATTACAACTCTGTCTGTATAAAACGATTGCCAATCCAATTCTCAGGCCTGCAAACCTTGGGATTCAACTTGTGTCGAATATTGTAACTCTGTTGCACGAATAAGCGTAGATCTATTCCCTGGTTCACGAACTCTGTAAAATTCCATTTTGTCGTATTCATCAATCCTCTGGTCTATCCGAATCTTCTCTATTCAACCGTCCAGACAGCGAAATCATTCTAATTCGGTGTAAATACTTTCTGAACGATACGACACTCTTTTGTTGGGGCATCTGGAGATTGAATCTATTAAACCTCTGTATTATTACTCATCCCTATGAACCATAACATTAACCTTTGCCTCGGTAACTAGAGGACGAGTCATCTAATCCCTGCGCTAAAGGTTAATATTGAACCAGACTTTCCACTTCTGTCTTAATCGTCTGGAAATCAAATGATACTCTGCTGTAGCGACGAGGAATAGTCGACCAACTAAACCAATTAGAAACCCGAAACTTTAGAGCCTAAGGTTCGGCCATCAAGGCCCTTATGGTGGGAAAACTCAGTTCCACTCACGATAATAGTCATCACTCGAACAACATTAGTTTTTTAAGATAGTAAGGGTGTAATTGTAGAGTAGCGCGTATTCTACCCAACGCCCAGTAGACACAGTTGGGTTAGGTGGGGAAACCGTTGTATTTACTCACCTTTGATTAAGATACTGATACACATTGTTGAAGTTCGTTGACTTTAGTGATAGATGGATTAATGGTTAGGTAGTTGTGTATAAGTGAAAGTCGTGATATAAGAAAGCTTACTGTCTTAATTACAATTGTAAATAGCAGGAAGAAATAGGTCGTGTAACCATGATTTTAATATTGAGTATTTATATGCACTTAACATCGAAAGTTCTGTTATACATTTTTATATACAGCAAAATGACATTCATGAAAATTATTGTATGAATTAAATGGTAGGAACATTAGTATTATACTTATGCCTGAGACCGAGGAAGAAATAAATTAATGAACTAGCAGAATTATCATTATGCCTTCTCATGATGCACTCATACTTGAAATTATGAAAATATTAGATGTATCAATATATCCCTTCCATTATTTATATTTTATATTGAATTATGAAAGAAGGTTATATACCTTATATAATGAATGTGGATTAAGTATGCAAGTAGGCTTATATATTTTACTTAATTAGTGTAAATTGAAATATGGAAGTATGCTATATATTTCAGTTATCCTATCAAGACGCTAATGAATATCATATGATAGCTATATTCTTGAGAAGATAAGTTGATAACACACTCATTTAGAAAAGCATAATGTACCTTATAAAATATTCAATGGGAAGACGTTGGAAAAGCATAGTGATTTATCCTCATGTGCAAATTGGGATAAGGATTATAATTAAGTAGTAGCTTGAATTACTCCTCCTTTAATAAAATATTCAAGAGAGTTTGCACTAGATAAACATAAGGTATTTATCTCCATGTGCAAATTTAGGATAAGAGTTATACATATAAAATATTCAATGGAAGTACATTAGAAAAGAATATTTTGGGTTAATGGTAGCTTACGTAAAATTATGAAATAGAATCTGTCGTGTTAGCAGCAGCTTAGAAATGGAATGTAACTACTTTATATACCAATATGTATTAATTGTGGTGAAGTTATGAAACACAATAAGTATATAAAAACAAGGAAAATAGCTGCAAAGCAGCTAGTCCCTACCTTAAATTTATATTTATAATTGAGATAAAATATATGTTTATTGAAAAGAAAAGATTTATAATATTAGTTTTATTGTTTATTTATTATTGTAAATATTTGCAAGAAAAATAAATACATAAACATCAACGAGACTTTCATATATATATATACGATTTATTAATAAATTGAAAATAAATACACAAGCTTTTTTCTTAATATATTAATTGTGTTTAATCTAAAAACTAGAATAATTATTTTCACGGGCTTCATTATTTCTCCATGTTGTTGATACTAAAATTCTATAAGGCAACATTGTAATTTTTTTATGAAATTGTAAGAGAATGCAAGTTGTAAATTAAAAAAACTTCATAACTAAATTTTAGAGTCTCCTAGCAACCATCTTTTTTAATTATTAATGTATTTTTATAATGAATTACTATTACAAGATTGCAAAAGAGAATTTTGTGTCATTAATCATGGTTATATTTGTAAGAGTGGAGTTGTAATTAGAATAACAATTATTAGTTTTTGAGTAATTTTCAATGCTATTTATAGAAATTGTTTGTACTATTCACATTTTGGAGAGTTACCGCAAATAATAGATAATAAGCTGAAATAAACTTTTTTCGTTATATTTGTAAAGAGTGAATATAGAATTAGAATAATAATATTTAGTCATTTAAAGTAAGTTTTCATAAACTGAGTATTTTTTTTCCTTACAACTTTCTATTATAGTAATTGTCTTCCTAATTCTAAAATTAATGTATTCATTGTTGTATTTTAATATGTATATATATATAGCATTTCATTAAAAATAATAAAAATTATGTACTTTGAGTATTGTTTTATGTACAATAACTTATTATAGTTTAGAAAATTAAACATAAAACTTATATAAGTATTTAAATATTAGTTAAAATGTAAATCCAAAAAGTTCTCAATCCAATTAAATAATTATTCATCATTTTTAATCGTTAAAGCCTTGTGAGGATATATGTATAGAATAAGCTAAAAAATATTATTATTATATATATATATATATATGCGCTAACCAATAATGTAAAAAGTCAATATATATAAGCTAACTAATATTGTAAAATTTTTATATTTATAGATATACATATATATCATTCTAACTAATATAGTATCATTCTAATTAATATAGCTTTTATTGTGTTGGTGTCAGGGATGGGTAAAAGATTGAAGGGTATAGGAATTAACTTTATTTGGTTTAATTGGACATTCTATTGTGTGGAATTTTCTATGACTAGGAAATTGTTTTTGTTTTGGTTTCGATATCGGTTTTTCGTTTTCAATGGTTACATTCACAAATTGATAAAAACTAAATAAAATTACATTTTAAACACACAATTTTATATACAAAACAAATCAAATTTATGGCTTTTTTTCAAAACAAAAGAAATAAAATTTAGGGTTTTTTTTTAAAACAAACAACAAATACATTTTTTTTTTTTTAAAACAAATTACATGGGGCTGAATTCCACTTACCTCGTGGGTTGGAAGCCATGGCGAGGTGGACGGAGGTGGACGTGGGCTATGGGGCATGCTCTGCTGGCTGTAGACTCTCGGTCGAGGGGCTTGGTCCCGTCGTTATTGCCACTGTTTGATGTCTGTTTCGAACAGGGCTGGCTGACAGGCCAGGCCCTGTGTTTGTTTTTTTTGCTTTTTTTGTTTTGTTTTTTGTCTCAAACCCTCGATCGAGGGTCTAACCTAGCCCTCGATCGAGCAATTTAAAAACCCTTGATTGAGGTATTTTCAAGCCCTTGATTGAGGTATTTTCAAACCCTTGATCGAGTGTTTAAAACCTCAATTGAGGGCTTGAAAATACCTCGATCAAGGGTGCGGAAAACAATTTTTTTTGCTCCCGCATGCCAAAAATGGTGAACCACCTTCGTGGAATCACCCTGGAGTATTATGCATCACCTCATTTTTTAATCCACACAGTCCTTTAAGGTTTTAAGAAAGGAACAAATTGTCATGTCAAAGTCTTGCCAACTTTCATTATTACTTTTCCATGTCTATCAAAAACAAATGCATGTACAAGTTGTGTTTTGGTTTGATAATTGAGGTTTTTTTATGCAAGCAAGGCCATATAATACTAACTAATTTCCCTCAAAGAGATTCCATGCCTATGCGTGCAAAACTGTATGATAAAGATGGTTTTTGATGCATGCAATCCAAAAATTGAGAAGGTTTGATGGTTAGAAATTATAGTGACTGTTTGTGAGTTGTGCCAATAATGGGTATTGTTTACATGAAAATATATATAAGGATTATGTGTAAGTGCCCTTTAGTTGAACTGTACCCTCTATCTCCTATGTTATATTCCATGTAGCACCAAGTGCCAATATTTTTATTAAATGGAATGAGGAGACGCAAAAAAAATTGGTCCTAACTTTGATATGTTCAATAACAAAACTAATTGATTATTGTTGAATGAAACATTTTTTCAATACATTGGTATTTGATTATATTTTTATATAAATGATAATGAAATACAATGTAATTGATGATGAAATGCAATGAATGGATTGTAATGTATATAATTTTGCATTTGAAATCAAAACTTAAAATTAGAATACATTATACAATTTAAAATTTAAAATTTAAAATTTTACATTGTATAGGTGTATTTTAAATTCTCAATTACATTACAATTGTATTTGAAATCAAAATTTAAACTTTGAATATACATTACAATTTAAAATTGAAATTTTACAATTACATTATATTGTCTAACATTACAATTCAATTATGTTCAAGTGTATTCACATTGGAGCACCATGATCCAATTTTCACAAAAGCCTCCAATCTAGTATTTTTATTCTTGGCATTAAAGCATCAACAAAAATACATTTATAAAACAACCTCCACAAAAATATCCAAAACAATATTACACAAGACAACATGAAAACTATGTCAATGATGAAAGTTGCATACATGTAACTCATTCATTTGGCCAATGGGTTATAGGAATGCAAGTCTCCATAATACGATCATGGTCAGCTTCTATCATCTTCCATCTCTTTGGCTCACCTCTGTTCACCTTGATTTTTGTTAGATGTATCCAAGATGCCACCACCAAATGACTGTATTGACATGATATATATTCAAGGATAAAATATTTGTAAATAATATGCGCACCCTGTTTTTTCACTCTTTCAAAAAAGTGTCCCATTAGAACCATGTATCCAATTTGGTATGTGAATTATCCATCTTGGTAGGGTATCACCATCCTACTTTTTATTTGTGTGCATCACATCAAATAATATGCCACATTTTCTTTGTTGTGGGGGGGTGCAATGACAACGAATACATCACCTGCAAGATACATTACACATTCTATTCAAATGATCTACGTGCATTTCTACAACATTTGTATATGTGTAATATATAATGAACTAATTAACTTAATGAAGTCTCTTGTACCTTCCCTAACAATATCAAAAACTCGATCATGATCTAATGAGACCATTGCCTCTTCAGTGTGCATCTTTTGCCATGTTGGAATTAGATGTGGGCCCTTTGGATTAAGAGAGACATATTTCCTTGGTTTCACATATACATCATTTTCATAGTGATCAAGCCCGCATCCATTTGCATCAATGCAAAAATCACAAAAACAAGCATACTTCCTCGTTTCAATGGAAAATATGTCACCCATGTCTTTACTTCGAACATAATGTAATTCCCTCGTACCAGGTATGGTCTCACAATACCACGACATGGATCTATTCACATCTCCAAGGGCAACATCCCAAAAGAACCTGCATGGAATTCAGTTTGTAATATGTAAATTCCTATCGAGTATGTTTTCTTTTGGAAATGATGATATTGAATGTTATTAGCTTATTAATTGAGTTTGGAGTTTATTACCTGCACACTGCTTGCTTGTTCGCGACCTTGATGTCCCAAATGACGTGTGCACCAATCAACTACTTTCGTGGAGCATTTGAGTCGGGTTGCACCATGACTCATCTGGTACCTCCGAAGTGCTCGTTTCACACATGCACCTGTGCTATCATGTTCACCATTTCCATGCCCTGTTTCAAAAAAGCTCCAGGTGTGTCAGATTCCTGTCTCTTTGTGAAGGCGACTCAACCAATAAAATGAGCGTGCCAATTTGAATTTCCCTGCATACCCATCTGACCAAATCCAGTTTTCAGCAAATGATATGGCTCTCTGCCTAAATGAATCATAAATCAACCCAAAGCAGTGTTGAACGAATAATGTGTCATGCTCACGATCATCACTAACATAAAAATGGTACTCCTTGATCACTTCACATGACTGAGGAGTGTTATCACTACCAACAATGCTTTCCTGAGCATGTCTGTACAATACATGTATAGAGATAGACACCTGGTCAGAGTGATAGTACTCACTCTGTATCTCTCTCTGAGGAGCAAAAGTGTAGTTCTCTGCAAAGTCTACTACTGATAAGATTGTTCCTGGCTCAAATACCTCACAAGAATGTTTGAATTCTGAAGCTTGCCACCTGAACCTATGGGAGCGCTTTATGTATTTATAAATTTGACTTTGAAACTTCTCCATGAAATCGAAAACATGAATCTCATTCTCGAGCAAGTCGATCCTCTTAGATGGCATAGATGAAGAAGATTATGGATTCATGGAGACATACTTGTACCTCTTCCACTTAACTGTGATATCTAACAATCCATGGTGTGTTGGATTGATAGGAAAGTTCCTATTGAACAATGTCAAATCACTACATTCATGGAATTTTCTCCCACCTACACACCTCTTATTGGAAAACATGTGTTTAGGATTCCTATTGCATAGTATCATACACATAAAATATCGCACTTTGTGAGGAGCTAGTACATCGTTCCAGTTCCTTTTGCAAAAATCCATAAATGTGTCATAGTATACTTCAAATTCAACATGGTACCGGCAACAACAAGTGTCGCAAATCATATTCGGCCTAATATACCACATTTTCAATTTGTTGAACATGCAAAATGATATTTGAACACCAGGATTGGTTTCTTGGAATTCCTCGTACAGTGCAACTCCCATCATCTCCATCACATGCTTACAGTGATCCCGATAAATGCCTCTGGATAAACGTTGTCGCAGGACATGCTTTCGATCTAGAATGTCACGAGAATGGCTATCCCAAAACTCTATCACCTTCTCTTTAATGCCTGCTGCCATCTTGCCTCGATAGGATTCCCTACAAATAAGAGCCCAACAAGCAGCTTCATCATTTTCATCTATCCAGACCCTGAATTTAGTATATTTGAAGAACGTTCTTTTTGAAACATTGAGCAATGATGCCATTGCTAATACCATTCGATTTCTTGAGGTGCTTTGTGCCACAACAACCATTGTAATTTCCCTACGAGCAGCTCGGGTATCATTGTTTCTTGATTTTCCAAACAAAGATAATGCAGTTCTTACATTTTCTATTGCATTCTCGCATGTCTTTTTTGTTTTAACATCTTGAAAACCCAACAACTTTGTGGAACATTTCAATTTTTTGTGTTTTATCAACCCATGTAGGATTTGAGCTTGTGCCATCGTTGAATGTTGTTCAAAATATGACTTGATTATATTACTGATATGCTCTCTAACTCTCCGACTAGGGATCGAGTTCCCAATATCTTCTTGTGCAGAAACAACTGCAGAATCCTCTAGAAAATTTCCACCCCTTCCAACCCCACTGCGACTCCCAATTATACTTTCAATGTGAGAGGGAAATGTGTCATTTGATGGCTGATTAGGATCATAAGGGGGCATAGGGTCATGTGATTCTTGATCACCATGATGTGATGTCTAACCATAATCTCTCCCTACACAACATGTAGATTAACAAATTGAAAATTGGTTACTTGATAGTTGTGCATTGAACTTTAAAATTGCTAGTAACTTGAAATTTGATGTGGAAATTGAAAAATTGAAAATTGCGTGTGAATTGAATTTTCCAACTAATACATTTAGCTTGAGAATTGTTCTAAGTAAAAATTGAAATTGCTAGTGACTTGAAATTTGAAATTGCTACTAAAGTTTGAAATTGCCTCTAACTTGAAATTGCTAACTTAATTACTTGAGAATTGTTCTAGAAGTAAAGTTTGAAATTGCTAGTAAAATTTGAAATTGCTCGTAACTTGAAATTGGTAGTAACTTGTACATTTAACTTTAAAATTGCTAGTAACTTCAAATTTGTTACATGTAAATTAACAAATTGAAAATTGCTAGTGACTTGGGAAAAATTCGTTACAAGTATTGAAAATACATTAAAACAAGAAAATTGTTTGTAACTTAATTTCAAAATAACTAAATATTTACATGTAACTTGAAATTGTACATTTAGTTTCACAATTGGTAGTAAAGTTTGAAAATGAAGTATATATATTTAACTCAAGACAATTATTAATAACTTGATATACTTGTGCATTGAACTTTAAAATTGCTAGTAACTTGAAATTTGATGTAGAAATTGACAAATTGAAAATTGAGTGTGAATTGAATTTTCCAACTAATTATACATAACCATCAATTTAACTTGAAAATTGTTAAAATTTTTGAAATATAAATTATCTACCTACTATAGGAAAAAAAAGTTAACTTATCCCTACATTAATGCATAGAAAAAATTGGTACATGAATTGGAAATACATTAACCATGAAAATATTTTGAAGTGTAAGTTGATTTGATTATAAACCTAAGAAATTTAAATAAATAGTCTCAACAAAAACACATTTCTCTCAAATTTACACCATTGCACTCATTAAAATCCTTATAGAAATTCACCCTCAAAGATTTTTGAAAATAGTCTTAACAAAAACCATAAAAAATACACATAATTATCTTGGTGATGTCATGCTATGTAAATAAAAGTATGTGATAGATGGAACCTTTAAATGGAATTTTTTTAAAGTAAACATTATAATTTAGCTCTTTGAACATTCATTTGTTTTCAAATATTCATAACTATGAAAATATTGCCAACCACCATAACTATGAAAATATTGTCAACCACCATAACTATGAAAATATTCATTCATTTATTTTCAAATTGAATTTTCTAACTAATACATAACTATCATAATGTTCATTTCGAATAAAATAAGGGTAAGTTAAAATTAGACATTAATAGTTATTTCAATCAACAAATGTTGAGACTTGGAGCTCACATTGAGGCCATACATTTATAATTTTTTAACAAATAACAAAACAAGAATTGAAATTACATTTAACTTGAAATTGTTAGTAACATAGAAAATTGCAATTAGTTAAATATGTACATTTTAACTTCAAAATAGTTTCTAAGTGTATATTTAATTTGAAAATTATTCTAATAACATTGAAAATTGTTAGTAACTTAGATATTTGGAAATAGTTAATATGTACATACATTTTAATTTGAAAATAGAATCCAAGAGTACATTTCATTTGAAAATTGTTGGACAATAAAATTGAAAAGTGTTAGCAACTTTGAAATAATTTTGAAAATTTGAAAATTGTTAATTGTTAGGAACTTTGAAATAATTTGAAAATAGTTATAAATATGTACATATTAACATGAAAATAGAATCTAAATGTACATGTTTCATTTGAAAATTGTTCCAATAACATTTGTTAGCCACTTGAAAATTGTTTATTTAACATAAAAACTGTTGCAAACTTTGAAATTTAAATAACAAATGGATGGAATAAGTAAGAATTTATCATTACAAATAAATATGAAACAAATTAAATTATGAAATTTAGTTAAATTTATTGGAAAATTGTTACTAATTTTGTAAATTATGTAGCATGATACTTAAATTATGGTAGCATGTAATTCAATAATTTACCTTGGTTCTCCTCCATTGGAATTTGTTGCACCAAATGTGCATCTTCTTCTTCTCTCAAGCTTGCTCTTTGTTGTTTCATTCGTTCTCTATTCCTCTCACGCTCTTTATTGTCATATTGTTGTCTAGCATGTTTTCTTTGACTCTCCATCAATCTACAATGAAAACAAACAAAAATTTATTCAAATTGTTATAACAAACAACAATATGTTAGTATGAAATTTTGAAATATGTCTACAAAAAAATCATACATGTCTATTGAGCTCTAATTCAACAATATCAAAATGACAAACCTCTAATTCAACAACATCAAAATGACAAAGCTCTAATTGAAAATAAACTAGCAATGAATTAAATGAGTTAAATTAGTGTTTTTGATTAATTGTTTGCTGAATATATAGAGGTTGGTTGATATTTTTACGAGGGAATCGTAGTTGGAAACATTAATTGTCCAACTCCATTCTTGGGTTCATTTTTATATTTTTTTTACATAGACAAACTCTCGATCGAGCTTATTTTACATACCCTCGATTGAGCAAATACCTCGATCGGGGGCTTAAACATACCTCGATCGAGGTCTTGTTAAAACCCTCGATCGAGGTCTTGTTAAACACTCGATCGAGGTATTTTAAATACTTCGATCGAGTAAATAGCTCGATCAAGGGCTTAAAAAACAGGCCGAGAGCCCTTTTCACTATAGAATGAAAGTGTTGTCTTCCTTCCAGAGGGTCAAACCATGTCATTAAATGCACATTAATAGGCGGACTTGATACCATTGGATTTGTCAATGAATCCTCTATCCAGATACATAAGATTTATGAATTTTTATCTTCGTATGTCTTTTGTTTTTAAATTTTTACTAAAACTTGCCCTAAAAAACCCTGCCAACAACTTCGATTGAGCTCAAAGATAAATTTGAAAAAATACACAAGCACTAGATAAACGCATCCTCTTCAAAAGGGTATTTTTAGTTTTGCAAATTATGTAAACAATCAAAATATTTCGTGCGTAGACACACGTGTGCAAAATGCGATTGAAATATTCATTGGTCAATTTCAAAAAATAATAATAAATATAATTTTTCGAGAAAAATTAAAAGAAAAATATGTAAGCACTAGTTCATTCTGTCTAGATCATGTTCACATATTTCATTTTTTAAAATTATTACTTTAACATTAAATTATCGTGCACACACACAAACTACTTTTTAATTGCTTTTCAAATTTTTAAGTACACATGTTTCATTAAATGAAAATTCGACACGATAAATGACATTGGTATATTTAAAAAAAAATATCATTGGAAAGCCAACATAATTCTCTACATTTCATTTTTCAACTACATGTCAAAATTCATTTGGAAAATATGAGTTTCGAGGGCTTCAATTTAATACATGGATAAAATTTCAGTTTTTCACTGTCATATTTGGCCAAAAAGAGTTACCCATCCTCATGGAATCACCCTGGGGCAGTACCCCTCACTCCATGGTTCAGGTAAAACTAATAATCGCTTTTCCAAAAATGACAACTCTTGGTTTACCTCACGGATGGGAACTAATCAATCAGGTAGGGGTCGTTTCCCTTTTCGCTGGCAGGTCCTCTCAATGGGCCAGCTACTTCGGGGTTCCTGTGGTACTCCTCACAATGAGTTTTAGGGATTATGACCGAGTTCTTCCCACAATTAAACAGATAGGGATTAGTCCCAAATCCAAACCTACAATAGATGCGAAAAAAAAATATTGGCAGAAATTCCACCCAACGAGCCCAAGAAAGTGCTCTGATACCATATGTGAGGAACCTGCAACAATTAATTGATAAAATGCACAATATATCAGATCACATAATATTTTTATTGATTGCAGACCACTTCGAAGGGGCAACCTCCTTTGAGTAAGCTCAATACAAATAACTCCACGGTGCCTTCATTGGCCTCAACACACACTTATATACTCAGTCTATGCCCAATACTATGCGTGAATAGCATGGAACATATAATATTACAAGACGACTTACAAAGCATATGCGCCCAGTACTATAGGTCAATACCATGGGCTAATACAAACTATGGATCAAAAATACTACGGGATGACTTATAAAGCATATGCGTCCATCAACAATATACTAACAAAGTAAAGAGAAGTGTTGACATGGGTTCCTAACATGACAGATATTGTCTTTGCAGTTTGTTCTGGGCATATGAGAGGTGGTTGCCATGATATTAGCTTGCAGAGAAGATTTGATTTTCCCTTCTTGCAAAAGACTGCTAGAGATTACATTAGAAAGAACTAATACTGCTACATAATTGATTTTAATATTGCTGCAAAATAGTTTTGAATAGTGCACATGACTTCTTGAAATGCACTATGTATATGCCAGATTAACAATTATCCTACATCTAATTGGCAGAAGTGAGCTTATAGAGAAGATTCAGTTTGGTGTGACTACTTGAAGAATCCAAGCAAGTTTGCATTTGTTGCTATAGCTGCTCCAAAAAAAGATAAATTCTACATCACTCAGTACGAAACTCAAGTAAAGTTGAATGTACATTATATGTGGGTGCATTTTCGGTTGAGACCGACACTCCTTCTATTTTAAGTTTGAATCTGTTGAAACATTACTTGTAAAGGGAAGATTTGCAAGAAGCCCATAGTCTGATTGAGTCCTTTTATTTAGTCCTACCTGCACAAGTAGTCCTCAAATTGTAGTCACTATGTCTAATATAGAAGAAACATAATAGTTTTTGAATACTCTAGTACATTGAGCTACAGATGACTCAATCAAAATCAACAAAGACACACTCCAAACTACCATCAATCAATTGCATAATTTAAAAGCCATTGAGGAAGATGCACATCACTGGAATCAACATTATGAACTAGTGCTTGTTTAGAATAACCCATTGTTTGAAGATGATTCCTATCAACTGCCAGAAAACAATGAAATCATGTCAGATGCACAATCTATTCAGATTTCTAAATGCCAATAGTGTGACAGATTTGGCCATGTGAAAGATCGGTGTTTTGATCTTCATCCTTTTCGGCATTGCGGGAAGTGCAACCATTCTTCAGATCGGTGTGTGAAGTTGAAGAAACCTGTAAAAGTGAAACCTAGAGATTATTGTACTGCTTCTTACTTTGTACCTAATAGGGGGGAAATGATGTTAGGATTCAAGATTCAAAGCCTTGTCCCTCTAACAACAAACACATACAACCTTCCTCAAGTGAGTCATATCAAGTGATCCTAAGCCATAGTGAGTTTGGAAAGCCACCAGATTCAAAGATGTTTGATTCTGATATGCATGTATTCTAAAGAGAGAAGAGAACCATGACATAGAGTATTCATGTGTTTTGTGTCTAGTTGTAACACCATGAGACTCTCCTCTCCTCACATTGTTCCTGGAAGGGGGGAAATGAAGACCGTTAGTAATAAGCGAGCGAGTACAAGCGAGCTTGTGAAGCGATATGTTCAAATGAGCTCCATAGTTGGTGGTCATCCTAAAACCACCAGTATCAAGATCCCTTTATATTAGCATAAGCATGTGCAAGCTTCTAGCTAACTTGGATAAAGGTTGTCAAGATGGAAATGTTCAGCTACTTGTCACTGTTCACTTCCTGTTTTTCATCTCTCTATTTGGTTTGTGGTCAGCCTAAAACCACCATTCTAGACGAAACCTCTGATCCTTCGAGCCAAGTTCCAAAGAACCTCTGAGCGAGTGTTGTCACCGAGTTCAAGAGTTTGTGGTTAGCATTAAATGACACACATAGTAGAATATTTTAGCTTCTCCTAGCCCTTTTTGGTTTATGGTAAGCCAAAACCATCCCTTCAGAGAGCTCTTGTATTTAGTAGAAGCATGTGCAAGCTTCTAGCTAACCTTCTTAGTAAAGAATGTTCGAGATAGAAATGTTCAGCTGGTGGTAGCTATCCACTTCCACTTATTCATCTCTCTTCTTTTTCTTGGACTCAGATACACCCTTCAGATTAAGGGGATATTTGTTGGAATCTAATCCTTGGTCTGAGGAATATTGATGTGCAAGGGAGACTAAGAGTCACCTGGGAGTCCAAGAGTCACCATGGAAGATGAATCCAAGGGACAATTCAATGTATATATTAACCATGTGTTAATGGGATCAATGTGCTTTGACGCCTATTATTTATGTCTTCATTAATTATTGTTTATGTTCCCTAGCTGGAACCCTACAAGATCAATCTTGGTTTATTATAACTTAACAAGAGAGATGATTTGATTTTCTTTAAAATACTATTTCTATGATATAAAAGCTTAAGGAGGAGTGTCCCTAGCTCGCTATAATTTTGGGGATCTAGAAGGTTAGAAGGGTCACCGCCGAATCAAAGATTTTGGAGCTGATTTTTAATGTGGGTGAAAGACAGGCATTCTAAGAGAAAGCGATTTTCATCTTCCAAGCTCATAGAATTAGATGACAAATCCTTTCAACCCAAGGCGTTTTAGGGGTTGTCCAATTCCCAATTTCACTATGGAGCTCATGAGAGTTCGTTCTAATATTCACAATATTAATTTTTTTCTTTGAGCTTGATTAGGGCTTGAATGCCCAGCAAATGGCGGTAGAATTGAAGGTAGGGATTGAAATTGAGAGGGGAGACGATGGCTTTTTTCTCACCAAAAAGATAGCTACAAAACTGAGAATGGTAATGGTGGGAGAGGAGGGGAAAAATTTGAGATCAAAGGGCATAGAGGCCTGACATATTATTCTCACCAATACTATATGCCAGTAGAGTTACATTCATGACTTCATCCAATAGCTCGAACATATAGCATTGTCGGTTGAGTGCAAGAGGATGTAAAAATAATTGAATATTCTTGAAAGAGGGGATTTCAAGGTCTCTACTAGATAGAAGGAGGAGGTTTTCTAGAACATATTTATGTAAATTGTGTAAACATGAAATAGGCTTTGAGATAAATTTTGTAAATTTGAAATATTAAAAACTTTGGATATTGTTTTAAACTACCGTAAATCGATCTTACTATTATCTACAGAAATATGATCTTTCTTCGTGTCCTTCTTGGTGGTTGATAGATTTAAGTTTAAGATTGATTTAAGTTAGTTTTAATTTTTTTTATTTTATGAGGAAGCATGGATTTTTTTAATTACTTTTATTTTGCTTTTAATTTTTTATTTTATAAGTCTACATAATTTTTTTAATTACTTTCTATTTTTTTAATATGTATAATCACTTTCTATTTTTTTAATATCTATCTATAATGATATATAGAATAAAAAAAAATTAAAACAAAGTTTGTTTGATGTGTAGGGGAATGGTTTTTCTAATAAATAGCGCACTTTTCTTATGATTTTTTATTTATGAATTTAATTATTATATTTAAATGAGTGTATTAAATATTATTTTAATAAAAATAATATAGAATATGTCAATTGTAAATCATATTATTTTTATTCCAATGATCATGTTATTTCAAGTTGAGATAGTAAAAAGTGTAGAAACAATTTGAAATATAGTGTTCAACTATTATGAACGGAAGGAACAAGTTCATAAACTATGATCTAGGGTTAGCTAATGTGGTGGTACATTATGAATTAGGTCACTGCATGATTTTTATTAAGATTTTATAAAAAAAATGTTAATAAGTTTTGTATGATTTTTATTAAGATTTTATTAAAAGAATGTTAATAAGTTCTTCTAAAAATTTCTTAGATAAAGATTATAAAAACTTATCAAATGTAATAGTAAATAAAACCAAAGTAAAAATATTTAAAAATACTCTTCCAAATAAAATAACGATATTTTGAACCACAAAATATTATTATTAAACATTTATTTAAAAATAGAATCACTCAAAATTATTTAAAATATTATACATTAACATTTTTATTAAGAAACAATATAAACACATCCAACATAACATTATAAACCAAATCTTAACTCTTTTTTAATTATAACTTAATTTCCAAAAAATATGAACTAAAAACAATTATTTTTAACATTGATTGCTTTCTTAAAAGGAATACTAGAATTCACCCTATTATCTACAAATCTCGGATTTTCCCCAAATGAGCATGCTACAAGCTTCATACTAACATAAAGGTGAGGAGGAAAGTCCTTAATTGAAGGAAAACAATTTGTCATAAAGGGAAATTGGTATATATCCAAGTACTTAGTCACGAAAGAAAGAAGATCTATCAAAGTTTTATTAAAATTTCATCTTTTTTTGTTCACTCGAATTTTTTTTATTTGCGGGAGTGACCTGTGATCTAAGAAACCACGATTCACGGGAATCTAAGCCGTTAAAATCACCTGGGGATCGCACCCAGCCTGGACAACACCAGCCTCACCTTGACTGCGTTTTTAGGTGTCGCCTCCTAACTAAGTCACCCCTAAGGGAAACTGAACTCGGGTCGCCTTGTTGACGAGACTCACACCTTAACCGAGTGAGCTAGAGAGAATTGACTAAAATTTCATCTTGTTATATTTCATCTCATGGTAAGTATGATGCTAATAGGGGAAATAAATTTTAATCATCCATATTGTTACGAAACAACATGATATTGCTAATAGGCAAGTAATGATCACATAAATTAATCTAAATAAATTTTAATCATTCATATTGTTATGAAACAACATATGATTAGAAATAACCTTAATATGATCAAATATATTTATTTATGTTTGGTCTAGACATAGTTTACTACATAAGCAATGCAATATCCATGAAATGTAGACGTCCCTTGACCAAATTCATTCAACGCTACAACATTCTAATATTTAGCAAAGAAAAAGTATATGATGGTAGCAAAGATATTATGATTATCCCTCTTTTAGCCAAAATCTATATGGGATTATTGTTGAACAAAAGATTAGCATATGGTTAGAAAACAAAGGAAAACTGGCTAAAGGTCAGGCAGGCTTCAAAAGGCATCACTCAACCACATACCACCTTGTCATGCTTAGGATCATTGTGGATGAGTGTTGTAATAATAAATCCAATATTTTTTGTTGTTTTGTGGAATTTAGAAATTTTTTTGATACAGTTCCTAGAAAGAATCTATGGAATATATTAGAATAGTTAAATATTCCTTTTGAGCTAATGGAAGAGGCAATAAGGTTATATGAGAACATCATGTTGCCAAATTCAAAAACACTAAAAGATAGTCACAAGATATTAATTGTAATATTGGAGTTATGTAAGGATGCCCCCTCTCCCCTACCCTTTTTGATGTTTACATCAATAAGCTAGAAGATTGTTTAGAAGAAGCAGGTTGCGTTAACACAACCTTAGCATGAATAGTCATCATGCTTCTACTCTAGGTAGATGAAATCGTTCTTATGGAAAGGTTCCCCTACGATCTTGAGAAGCAATTAGAAATTCTCAAGGATTTCTGTGCAATATGGGCATGACTGTTAACACCGACAAAACAAAAGGCATGACTATCAAATCCAATAAGGCTACTTTTGACAATATTGTATATGACAATAGAAACTTGGAGGAAGTAACTTCTTATAAATATCTAGGAATTGACTTCCATCACAATCTCAACTAGAAGTATAGCATCGACAAGAGGATTAATGGAGGGTGGAAAGCCTACTTTGGCATTGAAAACAACTGTAAATCGATAAACCTTGTGATGCAGGACAAAAAAAAAATCATCTTTAAAATGCTTGTCACTCTCGTTATCTTATTTCCAGCTGCGAAGCTCAGGGATGTAGCATTTTGAGAGAATATTGGAGGAGGATTGAGCAAATCCAGAACATGTTTATTACTTATAATCTTAAAATTAAGAGAAACACGCCCTATCATATTCTTCTTTTAGAAACAGGGCTCTCTCCCATTGAAGGCATGGCTATGATTAGATATCTAATGTACAAGCACAAGTTAAACAATATAGGGGACCATCGGATTCCTAAAATTGCTCTTAACTCCATCCAAAATCACCTTCGCCTCAAGCGGGGATGGCTTAAAGATGCCATGACTTGGTTAAAATATTGAGGGATTGACAAAACTGTGACTCACATTATGACTTCTACATTCAAAGAGAAAATGTGGTGCGAGGAAGATTTAGAAGTTAAAAGAAAATTATGTTATTATAAAGAGATCTTTAACCCTAACCTTGAGGATCAACATTATCTTTCTATCTTGACAAGCTCAAAGAAAAAAATTAATATTACCAAGATTAGAACTAATTGTCATGAGCTTCATAGTGAAATTGAGCGTTGGACAACCCCTAAAATGCCATGGACATTAAATCTCAGTTCCAAAATCTTTACTCTAGCATTGGCCTACCTAGCCTTCTATCTCCTCAAAAGTATAGAGAATTAGGGGCCCTCCTCTTCAATCTTTTTGAACATAGAAATACTATTTTAAAACAAGTAAAGTAATCTTGTCTTTTTCCTTAAAGTTAGATGTACCAAATTTGATTGTTAAAAAACATAATCATCATCCTAATTTATGAATTTTTATTTATTTAAAATTCTTGAAAATTGATCTTCCTTTTACAAATTTTTTTTTATTTCTTCCGTGATATGGGATTGAAGTAAGGCGGTGGAGTTTGATGGGTTTATGGTTACTTCGATGAAAATCCAGTTTCGATTCCTGAGTTTGATGGTTGCTTACATGGAAACTCAGTTTGGATTTCTAAGGAGACCCCACAAAAACCTTGCGCTCCCTCCAGTGGACAAGCGAAAACAAATCCACACGCCGACAAACCTGCCTACCACTCGTGGGCGCCATTGGATATGTTTACTTGATATTTATGATTTTGAACTCCCCAAAAAAGCCAATAAGAAGATAAGGAACAAAGTATATAAATTTTATATATAGTCTTCGATCACCTAGGAACGCACAGGAATCAAACGATTTTGAACTCCCAAAAACAAGCAATAAGAAGATAAGGAACAAAATATGTAAATTTTATATATAGTCTTCGATCACCTAGGAACGCACAGGAATCAAACCGCTGGCCAGAAGGAAACAAAACAACACGCTGACAAACCACCCTGCTACCCATGGGCGCTGTTAGATATGCTGAGTTTGATATTAATGATTTTATTCGATAAGAAGATAAGGATAAGACAGATATAAAATTTGTATTTAGGCTTCGAGCAAAAGATAGAAATTGCAGCTGATATATATATTGACAGAGTATTCATCATCCGCCATTGATCTTTGATCTTTGATACGAGACGAACTTTAATCATCGTCGTATAGAGTATTCATCGTCTGCCACATAACTTTGATACGATCCAGGAAAAGATGGACAACCACATTGAAAAGAAGAAACTTCGGTTTTTTGCTGTTTCCATGGCTGGCACAGGGCCACATAAATCCCTTCCTAGAGCTCTTAAAGGCTCTTGCAATCCACGGCCACATAGTTTCCTTTCTCTCCACGCCCATTAACATCTCCAGAATCAGGCCGTCGTTACAGCTTCAGGACTGGCCGGGTCGGATCGATCTGCTGGAACTGCCGTTGCCGCCCACGGAGGGCCTCGCTCCCGGCGGCAGAGATTTTTTATACAATATTTATGTAAATTGTGTAAATTTGAATAGGCTTTGAGATAAATTGTGTAAATTTGAAATATTGAAAGTTTGATCTGTATTATGACATATGCACTAAAGAAAAATAGATGGAGCAAAGTTTGTTTGTTTGATGTGTAGATGAATAGTTTTTCTAATATAAAATTAAAATACAATAATATATAAAAGAATTATATATTATTTTAATTATTGTATTAAAATGAAAATTTTAAATTATTATTTTAAGCTATATAGAATATGTTAATTATAAATCATATCGTTTTTATATAAATGATTATACTATTTCAAGTTGAGATAGTAAAATAGTTTTTCTAATATAAAATTAAAATACAATAATATATATAAAAAATTATATATTATTTTAATTATTGTATTAAAATGAAAATTTTAAATTATTATCTTAAGCTAGCTATGTAGAATATGTTAATTATAAATGATATCGTTTTTATATAAATGATTATACTATTTCAAGTTGAGATAGTAAAAAGTGTATAAATAATTGGAAATATAATGTTAATAAATGGAAGGAACAAGTTCAGAAATCATGACCAGTTGAGATAGTAAAAAGTGTTTAAATAATTTGAAATATAATGTTAATGAATGGAAAGAACAAGTTCATAAATCATGAACAAACTATGGTCTAAGACTACTTAATGTGGCGGTACACTATGAACTAAGTCATTGTTAAAAAAATATTGTTAATAAGTTTTTCGAGGAATTTCTAAAATAAAAAATAAAGATTATATAAATTTATGAAATATAAAAGTACAAAGAGCACAAAGTAAAAATGATGAAGAATGCTATTGCTCTTCCAAATAAAAGGACAATCTTTTGAACCACAAAAAAATTATATTATGGAAAATTTACTTAGAAATGGAATCATCCAAAATTTTTGAAGTATTATACAGTAATATTTTTCACTACAAGACAAGCTGAGCACATCCAACATAACATTGTGAACCGAACCTTGGCTTATACAAAATATGAGTTGTATTTTACATTCTAAGACAATTGTTGTTGGCATTGCTTGCTTTCTTAGAAACAATACTAGAACTCACCTTATTATCTACAATCGTTGGATTTGCCCAAAATGAGCATGCCACCAACCATACAAGTGGAAGCCAAAATATCCCTTATTATCTACAATCGTTGGATTTGCCCAAAATGAGCATGCCACCAACCATACAAGTGGAAGCCAAAATATCTAAGTACTTAGAGAAGTCATGAAAGAAAGAAGATAGATCAAAGTTCCATTAAATTTCTTCTCCTGGATACTATTGTAAGTATGATGTCAATGGGAAATCAATTTTAATCATCCATATTTTTATGAAACAACATGAGATTGCAAATAGCCTTAATGATTTGATAAATTTATCAAAATACTTGTAATCATCCATATTGTTATGAAACAACATATGATTAAAAACAACCTTAATATGATCAGATAAATTTATTTATGTTTTACTTGGAGATAGCTTACTACATAAGCAATGGCATATCCATCAAATCTAGATGCCCCTTATTAAATTCATCCAACACTACAAGATGTTGAGATATTGTAACTTCAAAGAATATTATATTTGTACTTTATTATTCCGGCTATCTTTCATTCCTCCATGAAGATCCTATTGTATATCCGGAGATGTTTATTCCTCCATAGGAATGTGGTAACTTGGGTTATTAGACTTCCCTAGTGGGGGTCGGCCCTGTATGTGTTATGTGGGTCAAAGGGTTGTTAGACCACCCTAGTGGGGTCGGCCCAGTCAGTTGTAGTGGGGTGTTTAACCCAGTAGTAAAGTTGGAGCTGACCTAGTTAATATAAAGTACAAGTCGGAGATGTGTATAAATAGAGGAGGTGTGTTCCTCATTATACACACACTTCCCTCACTCAGAATGTAGCGCACTTGTGGAGGAGAGGTCTGCTATGGTGGAGGAGGAGATCAAATCTTTGGTTTGCATATTTGTATATTGCTGGTCATCTATATTGAGGAAGCTTTGCTAGGTTTTCTACCCCATGAGGGTTTCCCAGGATAAATCTGTGTCTCTTGTGTTTATGCTGTGCTTGTTGTTTCTTCAGTGATCCTGTATATGCTATTATTGTGAAATTCAATGTAATGATGCTATTTTCTGTCTTAGCATATTAAATCTTAACATGGTATCAGAGATAACCTGAAGGAAGGCAATGTATGGCACTTACGACACTTGCTTCACTTGTGACAATTTCAAGGTTTGGGTTTTGTATAGAAAAAACCAGTCATCGTGGAACTTTCGCTATAAATCTATTTTGGCAAAGTTTCAGGAACTAAAAACTTTAGAGGTCGTAGATAACATCCCCAGGTACCTTGTGTCCAAAGGAAACCCTTATATTCATTGTACTTTGTGAGTTATGATCAGTACAAGCTAAGGTTTTTGCCTCTCCCAGATCTCAGTCAAAATCAGGTGACCTAGGAAAAAAGGTCATAACTTGGTCTAGGAAGCTCCAAATGAAATTTAGTAAAAAGTGACAGGTAGTACACAGACTGTACTATCTTAGGAAATGTTTTCATAGGCCGAAGTTGAACCAGTGACACGTGGCACGCTGTACAAATTTGCTCTCCTGTTTTATCGAATAAACAGGTCACGTTGCGACACTTGGAATAACTCTCTCTCAGAAAATGCAATTGAGGTCAAACCTGTCGGGATGGAAAGATGACAGGTCAGGATATCATAAAAAAAGTTTTCAGACCCTGTGGATCGAAAAGTTTGGAGTTACAGCAGAAACAATCAGGTACATATTTATGTCAAAACAGAATTATTTTCGTAGCACCTTCGTTCATGGCTTCCAGAATTTAGGGTTTCGGAGAAAGTTAGAATTTTTGGAATCGGAGTCCATGGCTGAATGCTACTTGGGAAAATCGAAATTTAGAGACCAAGATCGAATTTTTTGGTTGGGTAGAAGACCGGGCTTAATCAAACCCCAGTTCGGGATTTTGATCGGAAAGATGGAAAATTAGGGCTCCAGCAAAAGTTGGAATTCTTGAAGTCTGTGACCATGGTTGTAAGCTCCTTAGAAAAATAAGAGTTTAGAGCCTTGGATCGAACCTTTAAATTGGGAAGAAGGGTGGGCTTCATCAAACCCTAGTTTGGGATCCTGTCTAGAAGATCCAGAAGTTTCGAAAGCAATTTTGAGGGGTCAAATTTTGGAGATTTCAAATTGAAGTATGCTAGTTTGATCAGCTCAGTAAGACACATCCTTCCATCCATTCAGAAGTGTGAAATTCAAAGATTGAATTTTTAGGGTTTCTCTAGCAAACCCTAATCAAGCTCCAGATCAAGTTTCAGGGGAGTTGAGGCTAAGGCCTTACATAAGAAGACTACAAGAAGTCTCGACAGGTATGACTTAAAGAGGTTTAGGTATGTCTTGAAATCTGATTCCTGATTAAGTTCATAATGTGTTTGTCTTCATATTATTTATTAGTACAATCTTGATTAATGTTAGAATTGTCTTATCACCCTAGTAACAGTATGAATGCATGTGGATGATCGAAGACATTCATTGATTAGGGATATATGATTGTACTAATGCATTATGGTGTTGTATGAGGTTGATGTTGTCTGCTAACAAGATACAGGTACATCACGAAAGACAAATCAAGTTCCATGACCATGACAACATGAAGACAAAGACTCATCCATAATATTTGTTCTACTTACGAGGTATGTATGACTTTGTTATATTATGCTTAACCTATGAGATATGCAGGTTCTAGCATAGGATCTCTAAATCATTGAAGAGAAAAAAAAAGATATTGTTTAGGTATGTTAGGCATAACTAAGCAGGTATACTAATCGAGGTATGTTTTCCTATGTCAAGTTAGAATCTTACCTTGTGTTAGGATCCCTTATATAAGTATACTTGGTATGATTGGTTATGATTATTCATAAAGTTAGTAATCAAGGGTTTATGCATATTATGTCTCTTATCTTGATGATTTAACTAACCAGAAGAGTACTATGATCAAACAATAATATGCATGAGTAAAAGAAGACTTCCTTGAAATCCTGAATACTAATGATCATGACTATACATATTCAAGATTATTTAGAATTATAATGTTTTGATAATATCAAGAATATACTAATGAATGTATGTTTGTGTATGAGATCATGAGGATGACACTAGTGCACAGTTGAGCATGCACAGTGGAACAAAATGAATAGAAGTTCAAAAGACATATAGAAGATCAAGCGGGAGGCAACCACACAAACATAAAAGATAAGTATTTGAGTTGTTATTTGAAATAGTAAATGATATTACTTGTATGCATATTTGTATTCCTAAAATATATCATGCTGAGTGTAAACATTCATAGAGCATTGAACAATATACTACTAATATGCATATGATTGGTAAGTTGGACAAACATTCCATTGTTGCTTGTCTAGAATGAAACCTTTTCGCTGACATGCAGAGAGCTGTGCACACTCTCAATAGTATGTTCTGGTAGAGATGGAAGGCATCTAGATAGCCACTGTATGCATACAGAATATGGAAAAGTGTTGTGCCAAAGTATTGGTCAAGATAGTTGCATAACTATGTAAATGATATATGTATGCATAATAGGTTATCATGTCAACATGATTTCATGATTATGAAGTATTACTAATCATGTACTTAATTTTGTTTTGTAGGAAAGATCATGAAGAATGATGAACACCGAACAAGTGATGGATGTTCAACATGAAGATTTACAAATCAAAAAAAATATAGAAGGCTCATGGCTAAAATATTCTCTTAGAAAGAGGAAGAGAATCATGACAAGATGTTTGCTCCAAGTGGATAGATAAGACCATTCTCTTAATGGTGTAATTAAAGAAGAAGTGTGAATCAGGTTCTGTATGGGTACCCATGATTGGTAGTCAATTGATGAGTTTAATGATCATCATGGGTGATGTGGATCTCAACCTTTGCTACAAGGTTGAATATGGCTTCTATACATAGATGACATGGATGCAAGAAGAAACTCACCACAGAGTTCAAATGATATTGAGGCTCATATCAGTAGACCCATCTAATGAGATATGGCACAGATAGATATGCAGAAGATCACTTAATGCAGAGTGTGAATGATGGAGAATTGATAGCTTCTTGACAAAGCTTGGGCTTTACCAGAAGTAAAGCTGATCCTAACCTTTACCTTAAGGTTGTGGATGATGAACCTATCATACCATTATTGTATGAGGATGATCTCTTTCTGAAAAGGAATGAGAAATAGATCATGAAAAGAAAAAAGAAGATGGCTGCAGAAATGAAAATGAAAGATCTCAGATTGATGCATTACTTCCTAGGTCTTGAAGTATGGCAAGGCTCAGAAGGAATCTTTCTCAACCAGAGAAAATATGTTGATAAATATTAAAAGGACTTGATGTGTTGGAATGGCCACTCTCATGGATTCCAACTTGAAGCTATTAGTGGATGACTCATCAGAGTTAGTGGATATAACTCTGTACAGACAAATTATTGAGTCATTGATGTATCTAACGAATACTAGGTCAGATATATGCTTTGTTGTGAACACCTTGAGTCAGTATCTAGTGGAAACTAGATGTGTTCACCTGATAAGTTGCAAATCATGTGATGTGGTACCTAAAGGATACGATAGACTTTGATCTATGTTATCTTGGAGATCATGACTTCAGATGGCTACACAGATGTTGATTGGGCAGGAAGTGTATCATACAGGAAGAGCACATCGAGAGGATGTTATTTTCTGGGATCATCCATGATCTCATGGTTTAGAAGGAAACAATCTAGTGTGGCTCTTAGCACAAGCAAAATATATGGCTGCTTGCTCTGCTAAGTTATGAAGCAGTATGGCTTCAGAATTGTTTGACTTAGAGATGGACTCAACTGTGATCCTATGTGACAAACAGAGTTGTACCAAAATGGCAGAGAATCCAGTGTTCCATGATAAGTCAAAGCACATAGAGATCTGACATTTCTATATACGAAATATGGTGCAGAAAGGAATTAAAGTTCAAATTTGTAACAAGTTACCGATGTACTAACCAAACCTCTACCTCAAGTGAACAAGTTACCGATATACTAACCAAACATCTACCTCAAGTAAAGTTTGAGTATTTCCGAGACAAGCTTGATAGGACCCTCCTCAAAAGGGGGAGTGATGTGGTCACTTATGATGAGATTTCCTGCATCGACAGAGAGGTCGATGATGTGGATACATATATTGGTGATGTCGACAGAGAGGTTGGTGGATGGTCCTTAGATAGGGTCTAAGTTGACAAGGGGATTGCATCATCCTTGAACACATGTTTAAAAGGATCCGTAGACATATGTCTTAGAGAATGAAGTCCTTGGTGGACATGTGGGGATTGGATCATCCCTGGACTTCAGTCCTAAAGAGAGCCATAGACGTATGTCTTCGAGAATGAAGTCCTTGGTGGACATGTGGGGATTGGATCATCCCTGGACTTCAGTCCTAAAGAGAGCCGTAGACGTATGTCTTCGAGAATGAAGTCCTTGGTGGACATGTGAGGATTGGATCATCCTTGGACTTCAGTACTAAAGAGAGCCGTAGACGTATGTCTTCGAGAATGAAGTCCTTGGTGGACATGTGGGGATTGGATCATCCCTGGACTTCGGTCCTAAAGAGAGCCGTAGATGTATGTCTTCGAGAATGAAGTCCTTGGTGGACATGTGGGGATTGGATCATCCCTGGACTTCAGTCCTAAAGAGAGCCGTAGACGTATGTCTTCGAGAATGAAGTCCTTAGGGGACATGTGAGGATTGGATCATCCCTGGACTTCAGTCCTAAAGAGAGCCGTAGATGTATGTCTTCGAGAATGAAGTCCTTGGTGGACATGTGGGGATTGTATCTTCCCCAAACTTTGGTCCCAGAATTGATCCATAGATAAGATGTCTTCGAGAATGAAGTCCTGAATCAACAGGTAGGGGATTGTATCTTCCCCGGACTTCCGTCCCAGAATTGAGCCATAGAATGGGTCTCCAATAATGAAGTCCTGAATGAACGGGTAGGGGATTGTATCTTCCCTTGACTTTGGTCCCAGAATTGATCCGTAGACTGATGTCTCCGAGAATTGAAGATAGGACTGCATCGACCCTGGACCTCAGTTCAAAATGTACGTGAGAGGACTGCATCGTCTGTGAACTGAGTTCAAAATGTATGTGAGGACTGCATCGTCCATGAACTGGGTTCAAAATGTACGTGAGGACTGCATCGTCCATGAACTAGGTTCAAAATGTACGTGAGGACTGCATCGTCCATGAACTGGGTTCAAAATGTACATGAGGACTACATCGTCCATGAACTGGGTTCAAAATGTACGTGAGGACTGCATCGTCTATGAAATGGGTTCAAAATGTACGTGAGAGGACTGCATCATCCATGAACTGGGTTCAAAATGTACGTGAGGACTGCATCGTCCATGAACTAGGTTCAAAATATACGTGAGAGGACTGCATCGTCCGTGAACTGGGTTCAAAATGTAGATCGTGATGATCCAGATATGCTGTAGATCGTGATGATCCAGATGTTGTAGATCGTGATGATCCAGATGTTATAGATCATGATGATCGAGATGCTGTAGATCGAGATGATCTAGATGCTGTAGATCGTGATGATCCAGATGCTGTAGATCGAGATGATCTAGATGCTGTAGATCGTGATGATCCAGATGCTGTAGATCAAGATGATCCAGATGCTGTAGATCGAGATGATCCAAATGCTATAGATCATGATGATCCAGATGTTGTAAATCGAGATGATCCAGATGTTGTAGATTGGGATGATCCAGATGCTGTAGATCGTGATGATCCAGATGCTATAGATCGAGATGATCGAGATGTTGTAGATCTAGATGATCCAGATACTGTAGCTTGTGATGATCTAGATGCTGTAGATCAAGATGATGTGATGACAATGCTGATGATCGTGTGATGACGATGTTGATGATCGTATGATGACAATGCTGATGATCGTGAGGATCCATATGTTGATGTTGCTGTAGTTGTTCGAGTGCTACAGAAGATAAAGACTCAGTACTGAAGATGTTGATGTTCTAGTATTGAAGATGTTCCAGAAACTGCTTGAGTTACTGATGATGTTGAGAAAGCCCCCAATGATTTATAGATGTATCATGTATGATGTTGATGACTCCTTGCTCGTGCAGATGCTGTGATAATATCCTTCTCGTTAAGGGGGAGTGTTGATATATTGTAACTTCAAAGAATATTATATTTGTACTTTATTATTATGGATATGTTTCATTCCTCCATGAAGATCTTATTGTATATCTGGAGATGTTTATTCCTCCGTAGGAATGTGGTAACTTGGGTTATTAGACTTCCCTAGTGGGGGTCGGCCCTGTATGTGTTATGTGGGTCAAAGGGTTGTTAGACCACCCTAGTGGGGTCGGCCCAGTCAGTTGTAGTGGGGTGTTTAACCCAGTAGTAAAGTTGGAGCCGACCTAGTTAATATAAAGTACAAGTCGGAGATGTGTATAAATAGAGGAGGTGTGTTCCTCATTATACACACACTTCCCTCACTCAGAATGTAGCACACTTGTGGAGGAGAGGTCTGCTATGGTGGAGGAGGAGATCATATCTTTGGTTTGCATATTTGTATATTGCTGGTCATCTATATTGAGGAAGCTTTGCTGGGTTTTCTACCCCATGAGGGTTTCCCAAGATAAATCTGTGTCTCTTGTGATTATGCTGTGCTTGTTGTTTCTTCAGTGATCCTGTATATGCTATTATTGTGAAATGGAATGTAATACTGCTATTTTCTGTCTTAGCATATTAAATCTTAACACAAGACACTGTGATATTTAGCAAAGAGAAAGCCTATGGTATTAGCTAAGATATTATGTTGAAACTCTTTTATGACATTTGTACTTTTGATATCAATTTAAAAACCACGTGTGACATGAAGTTGCAAAGAAACTCTATACCAACAATGGTGCTTCCACCCTTCTTAAATGCAAGTTTCAGTTTCTCTAAATAAGAAAGAAGCAGTAAGATAAATCCACTCATCAATATAAATCATCACAAGCTTCTCATCTCTAGTTTTAGGACCAATAATATTCAACACACAACACAAAATGAAGAAAAATATCAAGGTCACCATCGCATTAACTCTCCAACTACTTAAAAGTTTGTTGATTAAAAGAATATGGGTGTTTCATACCATAGTTTCAACAATGGGATGATCTCATCTTTGAACTTCCCTACAATTATTTCTCTATTGATGCATGCCTATGGGGTTCAACATAAAATACAACTATCATCATTAATATTCAAGTCCGATTCCTTAAGTTTCATGATGAATTCATATAATTTAACTAAAACTACAAAGAAAGTGAAATCCTTTTTCTCACAACATCATTGACATTTGTAGACACCCTATAGGTTGACATCTTACCCTATAGGGATCCCTATAGGTGGATATCTTAGCCTACATGTTCCTATAAGATACCATCTCAACCTAGATGGGATGTCAATCTGTAAAGGCCTATACCCTACCATCTCAGGCTATAGGGGCCTATACGTTGATATGGAATCGTACAAGACCCTATAGGTTAACATACAATATGGGATGAGATGGTAGCATACATGCCCTTTTAGGATTCCATCTCAGCCTACTTGTAGGGGCCCTGGGCAATGATGGTTTGTCTTCGAAAGTGTTATAGGAAAATGAAAATGAGATATTAAAAGGATTATGTAATAAAAAAAGGATTGTAATCAAGTACTTCCTCGGTCTCTTTCACTCCAAAAGAGATAATAAATTAAATGAGATCCAAAAATTAATCTATTTATGAAAACCAAAGAAAAAGAGTAGAAAACCAACTTAGACAACTGCAACCACAATTTGACAAGTGGATGTAAATTCTGGATAATGCACATAATGTTTGATAGATAGGGATTTTTAGTTTTTCCTTTACTTTAACATGTGACACATGTTGAGTGTTCAAATATTCATAGATACATGTAAGACGAGGAAATCATTTTTTCACATAGTGATTAACAAATTGTCAAGGTAACGCTAATACACGTGGTCTATAACAAGAAAGAATAAAACATTCATTGCAGTCAATAAAACTAGGGAATCTCTCCCATACCACTTATAATGTTATAATCTTAGGAGAGAGAAGCTTACATAAATAATATAATCTTACAAAAGATAATTGTTTGGCTCTATATTCTAAAGTCAAATATTCCCTAAAATCCTAACTATTAGAATGTGAATGAGGACATGTGCAACTATGAAATAATAAATATGCTAGCAACCATAGCACGGTTACCTGACTTTGATATAAAGACCAAGCATATTAGAGACTAAGACATATTAGAAATTGTATTTTGATCATTCACATCACATGAGTTGAATCATGGTGATTCAACTCAAATTGGAATTGGAATGGAAATATAGACCTCAAGCTGTTGTGAATATTATTTTTTTTAGCTATTAATACTTTTATTGTTTCCATCTTGAATGGAAATCATACCAAATAACTCCCTATTTTTTAAACTAAATTTCTTGACATCACATTTTACTAATTCCTGTATATAAAGTACAATTCACAGTTTACAAAAAATGGGATCTCGCTCATGTGATGGACTATTAACATCTAATCGGCCTATTGAACGGATAAGCCAATTCTTGAGTTAGTGCTACAACACTTTATAAATTATCTAAAGGGAATACCACACTTTTCTCTTTGTTTGACAATGTGAAATTATAAGGCTCATGGAATTAATCTGTCACCTCTCGTGGCTATGGTAGTTTGTACTTTGTATTCACAACACTTCTATTACAATTTATGCTCTTATAAAAGAATATTAGATGTGACAATCTTATAAAACAATATTGGATGTTACAGTCTTAGATGTGACAAATGAAACCTCTATCTTTTCCTTCATAAGATTTCTTGGTATAAAGTGGTTAAAACTTAGTCGTTTGACATCAAAATTATCAAACTAAAATTAGTACACAAGAAATCAGTCACCCAAAAAAATATTAGAGAATATTAGAAAATGCAAGATGGACTTGTATATATAGCCCAGTATGATCATTTAGTAAAAATAAAAATAAAAATAAAAAACATTTGGTAAAAATAAAAATAAAAAACATTATAGATGAGAAGTAATACATGTTTTTTACACCAAATACTAATATATGGAAGGTACAGATTATTTCATATACAATCATCGATGATATGATAGTTACAATAGAAGTTATCAAGATGGTAATATACATCAATTGGATTTTACATATCTTTTGACATTAGTAGAGTGAGAGAAATATACTTATTTTTTTCGGTCAATGTTAATGGTTATGATCATAGTAACATAATTCGGCTATATTGATAGTTTTTGTACGGAAATTCAGAACAATTTGAATTCGTCAAATATTCGGTGTAGGTGTAATACGGATATGGGTTTTTACTAGTGAACAATTAAAATTTTTAAAACAATTTAAAAAATCCAAACTTTAATTATTTGAACATTATAAACCAAAAATACAATTCAATTTAATATTATCTTATTAAAATAATTATTAATAGCTACTTGCCATCTCACACTTAGTATAGTATTTTACATTATTGAGATTTTATTTTTTTGTTTTTTAAATAAATGATTGATTTTATTATATAAATATCTATGTACATTTATGGTGTATTTGTGAATATTTGATTAAAAGTATTATATCTAAGCATTCTACTTCCGTATTTTATTCGTATTAGATTTTTTCATTACCTATTTTTTCTGTATCGAATCGTATTCGTATCCGTATTCGTACTCGAATTATGCTACTATAGTTATGATAATACCTTTACCTTTAGAGATTAGATGTCCAAGACATAAACATCATCAATTGCTTTCTGTTACTTGATAAATCAATGAAAGATAACTATAAATTCATACAATAGAATACTAGTGATTGGGAGTTAGGATCAATCTATAACTTTTTATCATTCAAGTGCATTATGTAGGAATTGTATTATTTTGTATGTAGGCTAGCCCGACATCCTTATCAGCCCTGCATTTCAAAGGCAGGGAGTTTGTCACATACTGATACACGATTTCAACAACCTAAAAATGAATAAATCACTGTCACTATAGACATAAACAAAAAAATGAAATTGAAAAATGCTTTTTTAGTTATAGGAAATAACCATATCAATGATATTAATGTGATCAATATATTAATTTTAGAATGTATTAAATAATTCCTATCAATATATATAAGCCATATTAGTATTATCAATGTGATTGTTGCTAATTACAAGTTGATGCATATGAAATTTGAACATATTCTTTAAGGATATTTTAATAATTAAAATAATTTTAAATTGATAAACATCAAAAAGAAAAACAATCTATAGAGGATGTTTTTGCATAGATTTTTAGTATTATAAGATTGGGAATATTTATCCAAAAAACCTTTAATAAAATCTATGCAAATGGAAATGTATGGTTTGGTAGAGGCTGTAATGAAAATTTATTGTAATTAAAAATTCCAAGTGACTGAAAGTTTTAGTAGATGTCTTTTCTTAATGTAATTATATAGGTCAAATGCATTAATACATTTCTTTAACTCACACACTAGAACATCTTTATTAAATATTCACATCGATGCTTTCCAACTATATAATGCATTGATACATATTCTTTAATTGCACCACATTAGTGCATTAAAATAATGTATGCAACGATACGACATTCATAAATATTAGCATCGGTGCTTTGTAACCCAAAGAGAAACCATGCATTAAACTTAAATGTGATATAGAAATGTTGTCCATTAACATAACAAATTGGTGCATTATTAATGTATTATTACACTATGACGTATTATCATTTATATCAGACCAAGAGGTAGGTTTAAAATAGACACGCCAGGAAGTATTAGCGACATAATAGGAAGTAT
The DNA here is from genome assembly GCA_027924585.1 of Larix kaempferi. Classification (NCBI taxonomy): domain Eukaryota; kingdom Viridiplantae; phylum Streptophyta; class Pinopsida; order Pinales; family Pinaceae; genus Larix; species Larix kaempferi. The sequence goes on from BSBM01000369.1 coordinate 4,818,750, forward strand.
TAGATGGTCAATATAAGCACAAGGGCATTTATTTCATATAGGTTAATGCATCATATTGATTTAAAGGCACTCGAAAGCATTTTTTTTTTGCAAAATTTCAATATCATGAATGAAGTACATATATATACATTGAGGTTAATTAATTTTATTTTATTTTCAGTTTTATTAATAATTATAAATTAAAATATTTTTATAATAATATTGGTATTTTAATTTTAATTATTGTGTTTGAATTTATTAATTTTATTAATGCGTTATACTATTGAATTATATATGTATTTATTGTAAAAATTAATCATTTATATATTTAATTAGTGACGTGACATTTTACAATATTTGACAATGCTATATAATAAGAAATCAATTTTATTATATATATGAATAAGAGACACTTCGTTATGGGATATCTCTATGAAAATTTTAACATGTCACCTCATTCATCTTTTTGGATTTTCAAAATATTCTTAAGAAATGAAAATTACAAAAAACCAAGATTTAATATTCATATGAAAGTAAATATATATAGCCGAAATATTAATTTTGATAAATTTTTGTAGTAGTATATACATATTAAAGAAAAATATGTTCACCGATAATAATTTTTAAAATTTATTATTATTATTACTTATGTTTTTGTTATTGTAAGCTATACAAGTCTCATTGACCATTGCCATGAAAACACTTCATGTAGTTTATATTTATAACCTAATTTTTGGAGTCATTAGATTGATTTTATATTATAAGTGGAAAGTACATCTATACATTCATTCCACTATATCCCTTGTAGTTTTATACCAATTCATCATTATATACATTCTTCTTGTTTTTTATCTTTTAAGATAACATTCCCTTCCTCGCTTTTGGTCTTTACACAACACACAACAAATGTTAAATAAATAGTTTAATGAAACATGTTAGTAAATATTGTTATGAAGTAAATTAAAAATTCAAAAAATTTGTTTTTTATTGATTACAAATTTTGATTTACCTAACTTATCTCTTCACAAATTTTCCATTAAGCTATTCTTCTCTTTTTCACTTAGATTGCAAACAATCTTATTAAACTTGTTTAAGTTTTTCCCCTCTATAACACACGTTAACTAATATTCATCATTTAAGTTACTAATAATTCAATAATTTTGCATTTTATTGATTCTTGTATATAAAGTACAATTCATAGTTTAAAAAGCTAATTGGGATATTGTGATGTGATGGACTATTAACATCCAATCCATCTATTGAACAAATAATCCAATGCTTGAGTTAGTGCTACAACACTTTATAAATTATCTAAACGAAATACCAAACTGTTCTGTTTGTTTGAGGATCATGGAATTAATCTGCCACCTCTCATGGCTAAGGTAGTTTTTGCTTTGTATTTACAACACTTCTATTACAATTTATACTCTTGATTCTTTCCACAATGTTATAAAACAATATTAGATGTAACAAATGGAAACTTTGTATTCTCCTTCACAAGATTTCTTGTTATAAAGAGGTTCAAACATAGTTATCCGGCACCAAAATTAGTACAGAAGAGATTGTCACCCAAAAGAATATCAGAAAATGCAAGATGCACTTTATAATATATATAGCTAGGTATGATCATTTAGTAAAAATAAACAGAGACAAAGATAGATGAGAAGCACTCCATGTTTTTTAAAGTCCAAATAACAATAAAGGCAACCTATAGATTATTACATGTATGCCCACTCACTAAAGATAGTTATGATATAAGTTATGAAGCTTGTAATATACATATATTAGATTTTTCATATCCTTCGACACCTGTAGCGTGAGATAAATATACTATTACTTTATCCTTAAATGTTTATGGTTATGATGATACCTTTACCTTCATAGATTAGATGTCCAAGACATAAAATTCATCAATTGCTTTCTATTACTCGATAAATCAAAGAAAAAAAAGCTATAAATTCATAGAATTGAATACTAGTCAACCTCTCACTATTAATATTCAAGTGCATTCCTTTGGAATTGTATTATTTTGTATGTAGGCCGGCTTGGCATCCTTAATAACCCCGCATTGCAGGAAGTTTGTAGCATACTAGTACATGATTTCAACAACCAGAAATGATTAATTCACTATTATCTCATATTAGGATATGATTTCAACCATTCAAAATGAGTAATTCACCATTACTCTACATATATAACATGAAATTGAAAATTGTTATTTATGGTTTTTTTTTGTAGTTATGGGCAACAACTACATTAATAATATTAATATAGTTGATATATTGATTTTAAAATTTGTTAAATACATGCCTATAAATATATAGTAACCAAATTAGTAATTATATTAATAATATTAATGTGGTAGCTATATTAATTTCAGAATATGCTAAATATATGTTTATGGATGTTGAGCAACCATATTAGTATTATTTATGAAACTGAAAAATGTTCTTTATGGATGTTTTAATAGTTAAACTAAAATTTAAAATGATAAACACTATAATGAAAACACCTTCTAGCCAGGGTTTTTGAAGAGGTGTTTAGTGTTATAAGATCGAGAATTTTTTTTCCCAAAAACCTCTGCTAAAACCGTGCTAAAACCTTTGCAAATGATGGTGGATGGTTTGTCAGAGGTTGTAATGGAAATTGATTATATTTTAAAAAATCTAGGCGACCAAAGGTTTTAGAGGATTTTTTTTTCCATATGATTACATAGATAAAATGCATTAGTGTGTTCCTTTAACATGCACACTAAAACATATTTTTTAAATATTCCACACTCATGTTTTCCATCTATATAATACACTGTTGCACATTATGTAAATGTGCCACACCAATGCTTTAAAATAATGTATCCATCGGTGCACCCTTCATAAATAAAATCTTGGGTGCTTTGTAACTTAAAAAAACTAATCCATTCAATTAAGTGTGATACACCTGTGTTGTCCATTGACATAATGAATCGGTGCATTGCTAGTGTATTATCGCAATATGAGATAATATTGTTTATACTACACCAGGAAGTAGGGTTAAAATAGATGCATTGGGAAGTATTAATGATGCATGTTTACTTGATGACGCATTGGTGCAAGGGTTCAATTTGCATCAGAGAGTTTATTTTATATAGGAGCACTGATGCTTTTTATTGGTTTTAAAAGTTTTGGAGAGAAATTTTAAGGAAAAATTCAATAGCTTGAGTGAAATATGTATGCCCCACATTATACATTGAGTTCAAATTTTTTTTAATTTTATTAACTATTATAAAATAGAATATTTATTATAATAATATTGGTATTTGAATTTTAATTATCATGTTTGGATATATTGATTGTATTAATGTGTTATACCATTGGATTGCACATCTCTTCTAATCAACAATGTGATGTTTTAAAACATTGGAGAATGCAATAAATAAGAAACCCATTTTGTTAAAGTAGGAGACCCTTTGTTATACAAAATGGGACAACAAAAATGTCCACAATAATCAAAATTTCAATAGCAATTGTTACACTTATTAGTAACCAATTGTGACAATATGTCTAGTACATTAAACAAAACTTGCATTAACATCCAATTATATATATTGATTGTCATTCTTCACTCGAACTGTTGTTGATACTCAAGCTACTTGCATGGGACCTGATTCATTTCTTCATCACTTGTACACAATATTATACATTAATTATTTGGTCGAATGTTTTGTTGATTGGCTCGATTTTGTTATTCATCTTCATGTTCCATCTACAAACATAAAAATAAAGTGTGATGAGCATATCTACATTGTTGGGCATAATGCAGAAATAGATGATATACATGATTATGTAAATAAAAATAATATCATAGCGAGAAGTGATTCATAAATTGTACACATTGTTTCAAATTCATTCCTCATGTCATTTCTCAACAACACTTATGTTGGCTCCATTCCATACTTTGTTTCCTACAAATTTTAAACACCATGAAAAATAATTGATTTAATATAAATATTTCTTGTTGTTCTATTAATTATAAAATAAAATAAAATAAATAAAACAACACAACTACTTACAAATTTCACAATTAACTCTTGATACTGCAACATATACCCACAACCCATACTTAATCCAATGTCATCAATTCTTCAAATATGACTTTTCTTTCTATTTTAACATCTATTAGAAGACATCCAAGGACGAGTGTAAAATAATTAAAATATAAAGATCACAAAAAATATGAATTTTTGAGTAAGGAAAACACAAATGCTCACAAACTTTGTGATCAACCATTTTCTTCCTTGTCATCCTATCATATGTGCTAAATGGGTTCAATTTGTTTTAGCAACAAAACAATTGAAAATTATTATTTCATGTGACAATTAAATTCTATGTACATAAAATAAAAGTTCTACGATTACATACATTTGATACATGTTGTTGAGATGGCTCCTCCTATGATACAATTATGTTCATTTCTTTAAACATCTCCTTATATGCTTTTTTTTACGTCCTTGCCAAAAAATTTCGCATATCACTTCATTCCTCCTTTTTTATTTTCAAAATATTCCTAAAAACTAAAAATCATAGAAAAACATATTTTACATTGATATGAAAGTAAATATAATTAGCTAAAATATTAATTTCTTAATTTTGTGTAGTAGTATATACATATTAGAGAAAAACATGTTTAGGAATAATACTTTTTGAAATGATTATTTTGTTATTATATGTTTTTGTTATTATAACTCTAATAGGTCTCATTGACCATTGCTTTAAAAATGCTTCTCGTATAACCTTCTTGGACTATTGAAATTATTTTTTATACTGTAAGTGGAAAGTGAAAAGTACGTCTATACATTCTTTCCACTATATCCATCATAGTTTTAGAAAATATTTCCCCCATTTCATTAACTTCCAACACAATTCCAGATGAACAGAAAGACCAATTTATTATCATATATATATCCTTGATAATTTTTATCTTCTTGGATGACATTCCCTTCCCTTGATGTGGGTCCCTCCACAACACTTAACAAATTTGAAATATATTGTTTGAAACATGTTAGAAAATATTCTTAAGAAATACATTTTTAGTGGAAATTAAAAAAAAAATGTTGATTACCTTTGATTTATCTAATTCTTCTCTTTTTTACCATTGTTTGTGCATCCACAATTTGTTTTTTCATTCCTTCACCTTCTTTTTTTCATCATATCATCCTTTACTACTAATTCATTTGTTAATTCTTCAACCTATCAATATGACATTAGTGTTTGTTATCTTTTCACACATTTTTTTTTGTAAATTTTCATTATCATATTTTAAACTTGTGTTTTATTTTTTTAATTTGGAAACCTTCTTAATTAAATTTTGATTTAAAATTTTGAAGTGTTGCAACTTGAACCTTAACTTCATAACATCATCCTGATCATCCAATTTCTTGAAGCCATCTATATTCTTATAAAGTGTTTTTAAATTTTTCCAAATCTTTATCCTATCCTTAAAAATATTTAATTTCTTGAAAGACATCTTTAGTCACACAACATTTGATAAGAGCTCTAGCTAACTTATTTATTTTATCCCAATTTTATAAGTCTTCTTCATTAATAAAGACTATAAATCTTCCATAGGTCTAATTCATTACTATAAGTCTTCTATAGGTCTAATTCATTACATAAATGTCTATTCAAAACCAGATAACATTTATCCACTTTCACACATCCAAGAAGATGCCAAACCAAGGTCGGATCCAATTACGCTTGGTTACACAATATAAATATATAAAATGAAAATCATCTTGTGAGTTACGAATACATTCGTAGTTATAAGCATGCACATAATAGGGAAAATCATAACCCTCCCAATACCTTCATCTCAAGCTTGAAATAAAATATCAACGTTAAATTACCAACCCAAGTTATAATAAAGAATGAACTCAATTCAATTCATATAGATAATGGATTCACATCATAATCTATTTCATGTAGCAATAAAAGCTAGCATGTAGATTTGGGAAAAGTAGTTAGGGTTTTATTTTAATTCCTCACATTTCTTTAAAGTAATAAATTATTATTTTTCTCAACTTTGCTTAGATTCCTGTTCTTAAATTTTAATCACTATTTTAAGTCATATTTTCTAGTAAGCTTGGTTTCTCTTTTAACAAGTTGACCCATAGCAAGTTAGTGGTCAACACTATAAAATAAATGTCACTTAATCGCATAAAGTGTTCATTTGTCCAAGATGCCTAGCATCAAATATAGGTCCAAGCCTTCCTGACTTATTTCAAAACATAATCAAGTCCTGTGACTTATCAAAACATAATCAAGTCCTATGACTTATTGATTAGGGGTAAGGTCTTGGGACATTACATATTGAATGATAATATGCTGAGATAAAAGTCAACAACTAATTAAAGGAGTTCTATGGAAATGAAACACCTTTGATTTATATATCTTTATTCTCTTTTCACATTCATGTTGCATGATGAGCATGGATATGATTATGAAATTCTTATGCAAATGTATGTAAATATGAATGAATGCACTCATGATATTGGCATGAGGTATGTCATGATGATAGACTACTGTAATGGAATGCACATAGGTGTGCTTAAGCATGTATATGCTTGTAATGCTTCATTATCAACTCATGGTATTGAGATGAATGAAAATATGATATATTTAAATTAATGACTAATATGATTGTCTCCCTCTATGTGCTAGAAGAAGAGATAGCACGTGAGCAAATGGTCATACGTCCAAGGACAGAGAGGGATCAATGACCACTAGCTAGTAAAACTAATAAAGAAAGGTAGTAAGATTTCTTGGATGAACTAAAGGGGTTCACTAGGTAAAATCTAGTATGCCAATGATACATTGATTGGTCTTGAAAAAGGTAATTAAATTGTTACCAATTTTTTTTATCACATGTTAACTAAATTGCCTAATGACCAGTAAATACATTAAATTTATAGAAAGGTAATGTAGATGGCATGTTTATGTTGAACACATGTTTCTAATACAAAATGATAGGGAATGGACCTATAAATTTAAAATTGCACTCAAATGATTAATGCACATATCGATTGCATTGTAGGAACACTAGCTGTGTCGAAAATGCACATGCATGGAAAATAATAATTTATTACATGATGTGTAAGAAATGCGATGGTTGTAAATTATGATGTTGTAATTATAACTAAGGCTTGATACTGATTGGTTTAGGACTAATGCATAAAGTGATGATACAGTCAGGAAAGCAAGTCTATGATTTCCAATAATTAAAAGACATATGAATTGATTGACAACTAGAAAATATTTGTAAGTGAATTTACTTTGAAAGATCATTGATTATATGAATTGATGATATGATATTGATTCAAGAGGATCTAAAGATGCTCCAGAATCAAAGTGCTCAATTTCCAGAAAGAACATCACCATCGCAAATATCTCAGTGAGAGCTTTCCAACGACATGAAAGACACCACAAATGGACTCCGGACAACCAAGATATCGCGATCTAAAGTTTCAACAAGATAGTGTTTTAAAGTGTGCAGAATGACAAAAAGGTGCCATGTGGCATCCCTCCATGATGCCATATGGTGGGCTACTAGAGATTTGGCAGTAAAATTTAATTTACAAGTGAACCAATCCAGGGCCGCCACATGGAACCACCCAGATGCTTGGTTTGCATTTTGTTTCCCAAAATTTTTATGGGTCAATAGGAATCAAACCCGTGACCCACTACACAACAACCATGCGCCCTTGCCAACCCACCTACATCTCACCATATTTTGGCACGTAATATTTTTAAGTTTAATCGATTTTCATTTGGTGGAGGAAAAAGGGTTGACGTTATTTAAATCTACGACCTTGTGCATATAAGCCAAGCGCCTTCACCCTTGCGCCACCACTTAATCCATGATATGAGAATGGAGAGTATTATAATTAACTTTTGTAGAGTTCCATATGGATGAAAAAGAGTGGGCCGGGGGCTAACCCCAAACCCATGGTTGTTATGTGGCTCACATAGAGTCAATCCCATAAGTGGTGGAGGTTTAAGCGAACAACCCACAAATAAGCTTACAACGGATATGCCATATGGGCGTTGGTTGTTGTAACCATGCCAATGGTGGAACAATATTATGTATCAACACTTGCAACTACATGGAGGATCCAATATGCCATATGATATATATGTTGGTACATAAAAAACAACAAATGGTTGTAATGCTAGGTCACGTGCAATGGTGGGTGGAATAAAGTTATATGCCACATATTAAAACAACCAACAAACAATACACTATTTACATGTGTGATGTTATATATAAAACAAGTGATGGTTGTAACCAATGGATAAAAACCAACAAATAAGTTATAACCAATGTTTGTTGGGCACAACGAATGGGCTAATTTTAGCCCCATGCTAACCATGCCACCAAGGGGGTGTTAAGAAGTTCAAACTATTTAATCCCATGCCATTCAACTTGGAAGGGGAGATTGAAGAAGCTTTGGTAGATCCAATGGGGATCCAGTTTGAAGATTCAAATGCCATTGGGCATAACTTCTCTATGTAGCCTGCTTATGTGCAGAGAGAGGGAAGAAAACTGTTGTGGCCTTATGCAAAGAGAATTTGGTAAGGCTTATAGTCAATCTTCACCGTTTTCACAAGTCGGAGTCACTAGTGCAGCCATATTTTGGATTCGAGCAGTGGATTCTCTCCATCATCAACATCACGATGAATTTATGCCATATTGTATTGTGTTTCTAGTTGCATGCTTATGAGAGACCATCCTTCATTTGAGGAGATCATCTCTTTGTAGGAGATACATTGCCACTTGGTTGTGAGAACCAGCTCTTTGCATTATATGAGAGCGGGTCTTCGATACTGCAACTGTTATGAGAATTCTTCAACCACTATTGATGTGGGAATTCATACCTTTTGTAAAGGAGAGTATCTTTGAAGAAGAGAATAAAAATAGTTCGATGATTGAACAATCTTGGAGATGTAGCCATGGGATCTGGTGAACTCCGTTACCAAATGATTATTGCTTCTCTCATGTTTTCTTTGTGTATGTTATTTTCCACAATTATGTTCATTATGTGATGATAAATGAGACTAATGACACATTCATAAAGTTTAATATGCAATTGGATTCAAGCCTTTAATTGCAATAAAGTTCAATAAAAATGATTCTATCGTTGATCCTTTTGTCAAGTGAGCCTTGAATCAGTTTCAAGTTGGTTTTAAGGTCACCGCGATCACATCAAATATTGTGATTGACTACTGCGAAAATACTAAAGGTAAAAGGGGCTTGGTTATGGAAGTAACAATAAGGCCATAGTGAAAACTAAGGTCCTATGGTTGCGAGAAGCTAAATGCTATGAGGAAAGACGTCATACTTGTGAAATTTGATTTCTATAAGAAATATAGCTGCAAAGAGAAGTACAGTAGGAAATAAGTAAAACTAACTTAACAAAAATAATTCACTAAAAGAGACATGTGAAGTAAAGACATATGATACCCCTTGGCAAGCTAAGTCCCACTGAGCAAACCACGGGGATGCCCTAGTTGTAAGACCTTTGGATATAATTATTTCGACACGCATGAACACCATGAAGAGGACTTGCACGAGAGAGGGGGGCATTGTGAAGAGAATACCTTCTTGTGTTATGTGTCCATGAAAAGAAGTTCCTTAGCTTAATGCAATACCTAGTGTATTATTAGCACTTGATGTGCTATTTTCTTTTAGCTTGGTGTGATGGTTATTAACACTTGATGTGTTACTTGCAGGGTATTTTTTAAGGATTCTAATATTATACTTAAGTATAGTATCCTAGGAAATTATTTGGGATTGAAAAAAACATGTATATAGATACGTAAGCGAATATTAAATATGAAAAATACAATTTACTACTAAAACATGTAAATTTTGGTGAATATTATGATAAAGAAACATATTTTATGTAAATATAGGAAATATTAGAGACTAAAAATGACTAAATAGCGAATTTATTTTGTGAAAATAAGCTCCAAAAATAGCCAATCGGTGAAATTTTGCCCCTAAAAATTACCCTGGTTACTTGTTGCACACCCTAAATAGCACATGTAGGATATACACTCGAGGGTTGTAGAAATCCAATGAAAGGTATTGTCCTCATGTTGGATGATGCGAGAACACCCTAAATAGCATAGGCAGGAAGTATGCCTTGGAGCTGTAAAAATCTAGTGAAAGGTATCATCCTCGTGTTGGGTGAGTCATGTACATTATGAACACGATGTTTGTTAAGGTGGAAGAACTTCCAAGAGGAGTTGAAGACACTTACCTTTACACTTAAAAAGTACTTCGGAATAGTGCATCCGTACAGTAGGTATGTGTTTGCATATTATTTGGTTAGATTAAATCTTAATGATCCATAAAAATGAATACTGGGGTATTCATGTGTTGTTTATAGTCCGTGCTTGTGTATTCTTATGATTTGAGCAAATATTGAAAGTGCAATGTAATACTAATCCCAAAACAAATTGAATGCAATGATAGGTTGTGATGCCTTGGGGCTATTTTCCCAGAAATTGTAACATCTGAAAAATTCACAAAATTTAAAATTTTTGATAATATCAATAAATATGATATTTAAGTATGCGGAAGTAATTAACTGTTTGATTTGTTTATTTTAACTATAGAAATTCATCTATCTATTGTTTATTAATTTTTTAAATACGATTACGTTCCTTAACGAAATGTTTGTTAAGATTGCTACTTAATGTTTAATTATTTTGTTTGTACTAACTGTTCACGCCTCTTCTGACAATGAAGGGGTCCTATGGCACCCCGGGGCTTACTTAGCTGCATGGCTAAAGTTATTACACTTGATGCAGGTTACAGGTAAGGATAATTCCAGCATTTGAAGTTATTTAAAGTTTACCAGCATATAATCAACCAACAATGATTTTATTTGAAGATTATTTCAGGGTGAGATCCTAGCTTTTATTATGACTTATGTTGGGCAGCTTCAGCATGAATATTATTAATTTGAATTATCTTACTCATGGCGTTTCCCAACGATAGATACATACCTGAAACTTAGATTCTAATTCTGTGATCAAATGATAATTTTGAAATACTATACTGGTTATGATAGAAGTTATCTATTTTATCCCATACTCAACAATCTAACACTATCAAGACTTAATGTAAGTATTAGTGTTACCATGTACATTTGATATTTTTCACATATCGACAAGAACGAGTTAGCATTCATAATTATGAAATAACATTCATATGCTTACGAAATTATATAATCATCTATATACCAGAAGCTTTACAAAGATTCTACCCATATCATGTAATTGCTTAGGATTAGTTTACAATCCATATCATGCAATTGCTTATGATCTAGGTTACAATCCATATCATGCAATTGCTTATGATCTAATGTTATGCAAACATTCTAGGGTTAATCATTGATATATAATAAAATATTGCATTAACACCTATACGATATAACAATTCTAATATTAAATCAACCTATAAATATACAAAACATAATGCAATGACATCTGAATTATTTGGAGTTAGCGTTATGAGCTTAGTCAACACAACCTAACACTTTTATATATATGAACTATACGATGATCCTGTCATTTAAGCAAATGGTACATATAATATAATACAAAGTTATACGATCTCATTGGAGATATGGTTATGAGGTATAGTATTGGAACTAACGTTATTGTGTGTAGGTTGGAAAACACTACGACATTAATGAGCATTAACTGAGATCCTGGGTGGAATGCTCAATGGCATCCAACTTGGCTTGAGGCACGTGAACACTTCTTGGATACTGCGTTACCACACAAGTGATAGCATCAAACCTTTCTTGTCCAAAACCCTTGTATTCATTGTTATGGTTGTGAGTTTGGAAGTGAGGCCGATAGGCCGCGAGGTCTTAGGGTTTCAAAGTGGTTGTTCAGGGTTTCGATACCACAACCTTGGTGCATTTTTAATGGTGATAACCTAAACCTTGAAATGCATGGGTTTTGAACCTTGGCCTTCCAACGATAACGATTGATCTAGATTTCAATAATCATAGGTAATAGATCCGCCATTGTTTGCAACTTGTAAGTTTTGGTTTTTATAATGATTACGAAACTAACTAAATTTTTATGGCACACAATGCAGGGTTGGTGGTCTCTCAGCTATGTTTACTGCAGAGGATGAACACCGAGGACTTCAATGTCCTGGTAAGTCTCAGGTTCATCCATGTGCCTTGGATTCATCGGAAGATGATTTTTTTCTTCTCTAATGTAATTTGATAGCCATGGGAAAAAGAATGTATAGTCTAAGTTTTAAGGCTTCAAGCCTTCATTGTAACCGGTTATTTTGAGCTTTTAGCAGACTTTTTGTTTGTACAGCCTGTGCATACTTATGCTCGATGGTTATTAAGCCATTTTGACAAATTAATACTGATTTTGATACTGTATTCACCGTGTTGTTTTTAATATATTCGATATTATTGTTTTTATAACCAATGTGATTTGCTACCTGGTCTGGGTGAGTGAAGCACTCGAACCATTGTTGTTATGATAGTTTTGGATATAATTTGGGCAAGTGTGACCCGAACCTGTGAATTGATATAAGAAATGTTTTCATTTAAATAAAGATATTGATAGGTGGCTTTAAGTTTGGGTTTGACCAATGTTGATAATGCTTAAACTTTAGCTTCGGGCAGGGTTGGTAGAACCCTTGTCACGATTCTGTACTACTTTAAAAACTTCGAAAGTTCGTTCTGGTAAGTGCTGCGTATGCAGACTTGATTCATGCCTTGATTGCCAAACCCTTAGGGTTTATCGTAGCATTTCTGTGTTGGTTAAAAATAATACTTAGTTTGATATTAAAGATCCTAAACCACGACTTGGTTCTGTGCATGATGATTATACTTCTGCTGTGTGATTTCTATTTATCAATAAAATATTTTAAAGATTCCTATAGTTATATTTTAATTGCAATCTATGATGTATTATGAACTATTAAGATCATTTTCATTCATTAGGTTTACAAAGTTACAGAGTTATTATATTGTGATAATAATAGAACAATGTTTCGATAACAGAAACTATAAGAAGTCTATGGACTCTGCTTCTAGCCAGCATAGGTTATTTACAAATACTTGAGAATAAAAACTTAAGGTTACTATTTGACTTAGGAAACAATACATAATTATGGATACTAAATACTAAATCAATTATCATTTCATTCTGCATCTTTTAAATATCCTATTTAATTCTCCACCTCCGGTACTAGAGTATGACATCTCTGATGTATAGAAAAAAATATAGGAAAATAATTTAATTATTCAAAAACAAAACTATTCTAACCTATCCCAATTAATTAGAATATATAGTTCAGCTAAACAATTTAGTCAATAAGTATTCATTATCAATCCAGGAAAAAGGGTTAGAGTTTTAATAAAACAATTTCGTTCATTCAACTGAAAATAAACAAGACAGAACAGTAGGACCTGATGAATGTAGGAGAAACAAACAACCCAATGAGCCTATTCCACCCAACCTACTCCCAAAGATAGCCAAATTACTTGCCTTAGGATCCCCGAGCCTGTTCACTGAACCACTAGGAAGAAGAATCTGTAGAAGCTTTAGGTCATCAACTTGCAGCAACAATGTAGATCATCCAATCATATAGACTTAGCAGTCAAAGAGACCTACACTAGCACCTCTAGTTTCCTTCTCAGAATAATTTCAGCAAACTCACAATGCACTTCCACTTAGCCACCCTATTCGAATCTCTCAATGATAACCTGATACACTTGAGGAATTATTTCTGCAGAAAATAATTATGGAACTCCCTGCTCAATTTGAATTGCCTTCTCTAGGCTTCCTAGGCCTTTTTAGTGGTTAACCTGGTCATTAATGAGCTAGGAGCTCTGTTCAACCCACCTGGGGGATAATGCCACAAATTTAGGGGTAGTTGTCCCATAACCAATAGCTAGTGGTGGAGTGCAAATGCTGACACCTGTCCCATGCCTTCTAATAGCTTCCATTCCTCCTAGTGGGTTAGTGAACACTCATTCAACAGTTCCCTTGGTGTTTGTCTCCTGTTTTAGTTTATTAAATAATAATAATATGTCATTACAATCATCCTTGACTAGATTTGGTCATAATTACAAAACTTTGTAATTATAATTTAACATAATGTTTTTGCAATAAAATAAATAGTCTCAAAATTTGGGTAGGTGACAGAAATGTATATTTATATTATGAGAAAACTAACTTATTGAACCAGGATATCAAGTATATCAATATATATATATATATATATAATTTGAGCAAATATTGCAGGTGCAATGTAATACTAATCCCAAAAATGTTTGAACGCAATAATAGGTTGTGATGCCTTTGGGTTATTTTCCCGGAAATGTATATTTATATCATGAGAAAACTAACTTGTTGAACCAGGATATCAAGTTGATCAAGTTAAATCTAGCTATAAGAATTGTTGCGAGGAAGTAGAGACAAGAGGATGAAGCATAGGCATCTAACAAAATTTGCGGAAGCAATTAGCTACAACATTTGTAAGAGAGAAAGGATGGTTTTTCGGGAGATAAGTAACTCATTTATCTTTTATCAATCCTTCTTTTATTAATTTAAAAATGATCACATGTATGTATATGTTTCACTACAATTTAGAAAATTTCTTGTATTGTATGTTGTGGAAGTATAGGTAATGCTAGATACAAAAAAAAGAATCTTTGAAGACATTTCAAAGATATGTTGGACATGTGTCTATTTTGGAAATACCAACTAGGGCAACTTAAAATTGGAATTATAATTGTTGTTGTGTGCAAGCGTCTAATAGTTGAAGGCAAGTTTTGGAAATTGAAAAATACTAGAAACATCGGAGAGGATGTTATTTTAAGGTGGAGAGGAATGTAATACCCTCGCCTTTAACCCTTATTATGTAATTTCAATTTATATGTAATCGTAATTATATATTGTTTCATGGCATAGATCTCAAGGCCAAGGCCTCGCTAGGATCCACCAGGCGACATTTAATAGTACTTTGATTTTGTAGTGAAAACATGCATTGGAAAGGCATGGTGACATTCTGAATATGATGTAAGTTGTAAATGCCAAAACATTGAAAATAAAAAAATGAGATTGAATGTGCAAGGTAGCAAAATTGAGGGGCAAGAATATCCACTAGGGGAAGAGGGAAGAGGCTAAAGAGGCCTTGGAAATCCATTTGATGATGGTTGAGTGGCATCTTGGTGCCTATGAGTTCTGAATAGAACATTAATTGTGATCATTACCTTGTGAGCATATGTCTTCAAGTGGAAGCAAGTGGGCATTACTCATTTAATAGCTTAAGTGAATGGCTATTAATGTAAGCCTATCTTAAAGCATGAAAGTAGTTATTATGAGCTTACTAGCATGAAGGGAATGACTATTATTTTGAGTTGATTATTAGCCTTTGAACATTGTGGACAATGTATGGTTGTGATTATTATTATTATGATAAGCGAGTGTAATGTCCCCACCTGCTGACCACTGCGAAGCAAGGAACATACTACCAATCGATGGGGCTCTTTAATCAAAATTTAGCCCACTCATTTCATTACAAGAAATAAGATATGAATGTGCAGATGTAGACAATCAATCATGCACAGCGGAAACAACATCCACACAATCATTCGAATACATTCAAGATTTCAGGCATTAGTAAAAGCATTTCATAAATAAATATATAGGCAGAAACACTTATCTTCGTTTCAATTGTCCCAAGCAACTAGCTATGTCGCTGCAACGTTCCACCCAACCGTAGGCTCTTCGACAGATTATACTGAGTCCGTCCGAAGGCCACCCCCGAGCTGGGCATGATTCTCACAAGGACAAAGGGGGCATTCCAGCTCAACCACTGCCCAATAACCATTTTCTATCTCAGCCAATCCAGAATAATGGATTACCCATCACCCATACCCAACATACTCTTTCTTCTCACAACAAAACGACTATTGATAGGGTTACACATTTACAACAGAGGTGTTCACAAAACAGGGTCCACATTGGTTCCCCCAGCTCGTGGTTCACCCAATGAACTGTGGAATTTCATTTTCAACCCCAGGGAGCAAAACCGATTTCTCTCCACTGGTTAGGATCCCTTCCAATGGCCTAATCGACCCCCAGGAAGACCCAAAACGTTCTGCTCTCTTTCCCCACGGGTAACCAACACAAAAACGCCCCTTCCCAGCTAAAAGATGAAGGGAGACACAGAAAAACGAGGGAGGAAAATGCCCAGGCAGCTTGAGCTGCGTGAGAGAGCAAGGCCATGGTGAATAATCGCTTAGGCAGCCATTTCGTGGCTCTATTCTTGCCCAAAAAGACCAACACGTTTTTCCATGAAGGGTGGCTTGCCCATACCCGATTTTGGACAGCCATACCTTCCCATTCCCAAGGCAATAACTTCCCCAACCAACTCTTGGGAGAAATCAATGGTTGGGTACAAAAGTCAACATGGGTAGTTGAGGGTTTGATGGGTTTCCTCATTGACACTTGGCTTGACTCTATTGGCTCAAGGGTTTGAATGTTTTCCCTCCCAATTCCTTGTGAAATCATGCCCCCATCTCTTTGTTGCATTGCATAGCTAGTTGTGGGTATTTTTTATTAAAATGCATATTACATGCTATTTGAATTTCCACTGTGCATTGCTAGCACGCAAACCATATGCATCACGAAATCGATGGCGGGGCCTTGGCCTTGAGCTCCTCACCATGATTTCCTAACAATATTACATCATTTATAGTGTTAATGCCATGGGGCCAAACTGGGGACATTACAGCGAGTGATTGTGAAGATGATGATGATGATCATTATTATTATTATAGAGCGACATCTCTAGGATTTCTATTGAAAAGGAAATCTCTATGGAGAAAAGCCGATTTCCACTTTAAGAATGGTTTAAAGATATTAATTAAAAGAGAAATCACCTTAAAAGTATAAAGGCAAATGAGAAATTCATTTCGTATGTTAATAAGAATGCAAATCGCCTAAAGAATATATATAGAGATATATTAGAAAAAGAAAGGTGATGGGGAGCATCTTTTGGGTGTAAGAATTTTATTCAGGGGTTTTTAAGGAACGATATATGATATTAGCATAAATAAACCATTTGAAATCACCAATGGGGGTGGGCATTCTAGTTTTTGGGTTTTCTTGGGGAGAGATCTCCCCTTTTTGCTTGCAGTTTTCTTAATGAGAAGAGGAGTGGTCTCAATAAGGAGGGTCAACTCCATTGTATATCGATCTCCCCTTTGTTACCTTTCCTTTCAAAACATGAGAAGGGCGACCTATGTACAAGAGGATCGACCCATTTTTTTATTAAATTGTGGTTTCATTTGCATGTTAAGAAGGGAGGCCTCTTGCACAAAGGGTCGACCCATTTATTTATTAAATTCCTGTGGCATTAAGAAGGTCGACCTCTTGTACAGAGGGTCGACCCATTTTTTTATTAAATTTCTATTGCATTTGCATGTGGAGAAGGGTGACTTCTGTACAAGAGGATCAACCCATTTGTTTATTAAATAGGTGTTGCATTTGCATGCTAAGAAGGGAGACCTCTTATACAGAGGGTTGACCCATTTCTTTATTAAATTGTTGTTGCATTTGCATGTTAAGAAGGGAAACCTCTATGTTAAGAAGGTCGACCTCTTGTATAGAGGATCGACCCATTTGTTTATTAAATTTCTATTGCATTTGCATGTGGAGAAGGATGACCTTTTTATAAGAGGATCAACCCATTTGTTTATTAAATAGGTGTTGCATTTGCATGCTAAGAAGGGAGACCTCTTATACAGAGGGCTAACCCATTTGTTTATTAAATTGTTGTTGCATTTGCATGTTAAGAAGGGAAACCTCTTATACAGAGGACTAACCCATTTGTTTATTAAATTGTTGTTGCATTTGCATGGAATAGAAGAGGGTGACCTCTGTAGGAGGTTCAACCCCTGGTTACATTATTCTTTTTGTAGTAGAAGAGGGTGACCTCATTAGGAGGTTTGATATATGATTATATTACACTTTTTTGTAGTAGGGGAGGGCGACCTCTATAGGAAGTTGCACCCCAAAATATTGTTTCCATGAAGGGCACACTCCATTGTAAATTGGAGAGGGTGCACTCCTTTTTTATATTAGTCTCTAGTGTGGGTAAATTGGAGAGGGTGCACTCCTTTGTTATATTATTCTCTAGGGTGGGTGCACTCCATTACATGTTGGAGAGGGTACACTCCCATTTTATATTGTTCACCATGAAGGACGAACTCCATTGTGTATTGGAGACATCAATCCCAATTTATAATTGTTGTGGGTTGAAGGGTGTAGACTTCGGTATATAGTTGAAGAACTGAACTCTGTTGTATGATACTCTTAGAAAGCAATCTCCATCACCCATGGATTTTCAAAGATAAGTATCCATTATGACAATGTTTCCATTGTATAGATGGCATATGATTCTTGTATTGAGACCTGAGACAAGTATCTGTTATATAGAGATAAACATGCCATTGTGTTGAGATTTTGGAGAGGCCATTCCTATAGTGCTCGAAGACGTCAACTTGCTCAAGTTGGTCTCCCATGTAAAATACACCTCTATCAATGAAATGACAAAGATGGAACTCAGTTGGAATAAGGGTACTCATTCTTGAGTAGCTTAGATACTAGTAGAGGGAGCATAAATAAATCAAGAGCATTAACCTAATAGGAAAATGAATGGTAAGATTGTTAAAGCTTTGGTAAAATCCAAGAGTAATTGTTATAGTTAGAACTTGATCTCTGTTTGCCACATAATCCCAACAGTGGTTGTGAGTTTATTGTTCATGTCATGTTGAATATTTTAGTGAGGGAATTCTATTTTTCTTTTCCCTAGCTAAAATCGTTTCCCAGCATGGGGTAGCATGTTAAACAAAAGTGTTTGACATAGAGATCTTAAGGTTGGGAAGAACGTTGCACATTTAGTTGCCCAAAATAATCTATTCAAGCTAAGTGTCCATTGTATGTTGTGTTACTATTACTCATTTATGTTAATTGATTAGAGATGGATAAAATAATTGTGCTAATATTATGTGTAGAGTGAATGTGCCATTGTTATAGTTCACATGCAAATGATATGATTATATTGTGTAATGGGTTATGCATGCTTGCATGAATGTATACTGAGGATCGGTGATGATATTGCCTTGTAGCTACGATATTTTGTTGTTGCATGAAACATATTATGATGTGAATCCATTATCTATATGAATTGAGTTCATGACAGATAATTGAGGAGATTTTGTTGCATTCTTGATTATAGCTTGTGTTGAGCATTTAATGTTGATATTTTATAGCAAGCTTGAGATGAAGGTATTGGGAGGGTTATGATTTCCCCTATTATGTACATCTTTATAACTATGAATGTATTCATAAATACAAAACTAACTATCATTGTATATGTTTATATTGTGTAACCAAGCGTAATTGGATCGGACCTTGGATTGGCATCTTCCTAGATGTGTGAAAGTGACTAAATGTCATCTGGTTGTGAATAGACATTTATGTAATGAATTAGACATATAGAAGATTAGAAGTGCATGATGAATCATTGGAGTTTTTTTATGTGAAGTTTGGATTGTGGCCTTCGGTAAACTCGTTTATGTTCTTTTAATATCCCTCTTCTATCCCGGTTATTCTGTAGCTAAAATGAAAATGTAAGTGTATAATGTACCAGTTCCTAGCAAGGAGCTCAAGGCCAAGGTCCTGCTAGTAAACTCTATAAGTATTACTGTGATATCCTAAGTGGTAATTTGAATTTGTAGACTTAGGATACTGAAGGCTTGATGCAACTAAATGATAGGGGCATGGAATATACTAGTGGGAGAGGTTGATGGTTGGGAAGCCATGAAAGTCCAAGTTGTTGATGATAGGCGTCATCTTAATGCCATGGGAACCTAAAAGAAAAGTGAATTGTGATGTTCACTGGATGACCTTAAGTTTATAAGTGTCATCTTAAGTTATAATAATCCTAAATTGAATGGCTATTTTCTGGCAAAGAAAATAGCAAGCATCTACGATCTACCATCTAATTACGACTATCGACCTAAGAAGAAGCTAAGCTTACTATTAGTCTATCATGAAAAAATATTATTAAATATTATCACCATTGAGTTATTGGTAATTACAAGGAGTAATTACAAATCATTTGTATGAGTGGGAAGACACATCAATTATTGGAAATGGAGTAATATATATATGGAAAGAAATTTCATTATAAAAATAAAGTGAAATTGAATTACTGTAATATTGGAAACAAAACTTATAAACGCATCTAAACTTATTGGATGATATATATGTAATCATTTTGGGTTTTAGCCTAGCAAGATTTTTGATAAAAGAAAATAAAAATATATTTATACAAGAGCCCAAAGGCTCTTTAATATTTTAACATAGGATTCTTAAATAAAGTTGGTTAGCTTTTTTGTTAGGGTTTTGTTGGGTTAAAGAACCAAATCTTTGAAAGATGATGGTTCTCTTAAAAAAATGGGGCAGTTAGGTCTTGTGGAGAAAGAGGAGGGTGACGGTTTCCTACTTTCTTGGTATAGACATTGGGGTCAGAATGGCATCTAGAAAAACCAGTGTCAAGGAGAAAGCTATCCATTTTAGCATACCAAGCTCTAGGAGCTTGCTTAAGGCCATATAAGGATTTCTTAAGGCAACAGACAAGGCTAGAGTTATTCTGAACATATCCAGGAGGTTGTTCCATGTAAATTTCCTCCTGTAAATCACCATGTAAGAAGGCAAACTTGACATCCATTTGATGGACTTCCCAGTTATGTAAGGTTGCAAGGGAAAGAACAAGGTGGACGGAGTTCATTTTTGTGATAGGAGCAAAGGTTTCATTGTAGTCAATTCCCTCAACTTGGGAAAAACCTTTGGCAACTAACCTTGCCTTAAGTCTTTCAACACTTCCATCTGATGCATACTTAGTTCTATAAACCCATTTACATCTGACAAGTTTTCTTCCTTTTGGAAGAGGTACAAGATCCCAAGTATCGTTCGCCATTAAAGAACGATATTCTTCATCCATAGCTGCATCCCAATCTGGATTTCCTGAAGCTTCTGCAAAAGTTTCTGGATCATGATTCTCAAAAAATTGAGCCAAAGGAGAAGAGGCTCGCTGAAACTGAGAATGTGTTCAACGTTGATCTCTAGGATCACTGACAAGATCACCGGTTGCTTCACATGTTGAACGAACCCATCGAGGAAGCACTTGTGCTGGTGCAACTGGAGGAACATGAGCAGGCGGAGGTGGATTTTCAGCCTCACTATCATCATCAGAAACTGGACTTGGAAACCTGTCAATTAGGAAGTTGGAAGAAGAAGAAGGCACAATCGTCGAATCAGGCTCGCAGGCCAAAGATGGAACAATCGCCGAGTTAGGCTCACAGGCCAAGAGATTTTCATCAAATTTAACATCTCTTCGAATGATTACATCATGAGAATGTGGTTGAAGAAGTCTATAACCTTTTACATCTTCAGAATATCCAACAAATATTCACTTTTCACTTTTAGGCTGCAATGCTTTCCGTTTTTCATCCAGAATATGAGCCCATGCTTCACTACCAAAGACATGGAAGTGACTTACATCAAGTTTAGTTTTACTCCGTGCTTCTTCTGGTGTGATACCCTGTAAAGCTTTAGTGGGGGTGCAATTAACTATGTAATTTGCACAATTAATGGCTTCAGCCCAAAATTGAAGATTTAGTCCCTTAGATTGGATCATACAATTAGCCATTTCTTTTAAAGTGCGGTTCTTCCATTAAGCAACACCATTTTGTTGTGATGTATATGGAACAGTGTGTTGTTGTTGGATTCCTTGTTCAGTGCAGAAAGTAGTGAAATTTTTGTTAACATATTCCCCTCCATTGTCAGATCTTAACTTAATAATTTGATCACCATATTGTTTTTCAACAAGGGCCTTGTAGGCCAAGAACATGTTAAATACTTCGCTCTTAAGTTTTAGGAAATAAACCCAAGTGCGTTTGGAGTAGTCATCAATAAAAGTTAAGAAATACTTGAAACCAGAAAAGGAAGTAGATGGAAGAGGACCACACAAGTCACTATGCACAAGCTCCAAGAGGCACGCTTGTCAAAACTGTCCTGATGATGTTTTCCGAGTACACAACCGAACAAACACCATCCCTGCAAGATACCATTGGAAGACCTGTCACCATATTGTCTTTACATAGTTGTTGCAATGAGTGATAACTTAAGTGACCAAATCGCTCATGCCAAAGTTTTCTCAAGTTATCGCTGTAAGCAACAAAAACTGAAGGAAAAGGTGATGAACCAAAGTTGTTAAATTTGTACAACTTGGTAATATCATCAACAATTCCGATAGCTAGGACCTGTTGAGGATCTTTAAAATCCTTGATTGCAACTTGGTGAGGTGTAAACGTCACAGTTTTACCTTCACCAGAATGAGTGATTTGATAGATTGATAACAAATTGCAGGAAATTATTGGAACACATAGTACACCACTGAAATGACCATTATCTACTGGAACTGTTCAGGCTCCTACAACACTTAGAGATCTATCATCACCAACAAATATTTGTTTGTTGTTACATTCATGCATAGTAGAAAACATGGCTTGATCCTTATCCATATGATAAGATGCTCTAGAATCAATGAGCCATTCATTTTGAGTAGAAGAAGAAGATGCATTATAAGAATAACCAGAAGCACAAAGTGCATGTCCACGAGAGGTAGATTCTGAAGGTGAATCTAGGCTGATGTGGTGCTTCTTCATTGTTGCTTCCAAGACTACCATCTTCTTGAAACACTTAGACTCATCATGGTTATCTTTCCCATAATAGTTGCAATGATGCTCAGCCTCCTTGCCTTTTGGCTTAGATCCTTTGTCATTTTTTAAAGAAGGAGCTGACTGAGAGGGTTTGGGACCCTTGTTTGACTTATTATTGCGAAAATTTTGTTTCTTGGGAGGCTTGGACTTTTCTTTCTGTTGGGACAATAAGGCTTTCCCAGATGTATTTGTATTGTTAATTATTCCAAGATGGATGAGCTTATTTTGCTCTCTAATCAAGGAATCACAAAAGGCTTCAAGACTAGGCTCTTGATAGCTAGCTACATTCAAGGATTCTTTCATGGAGTAAAATGTAGATACAAAAACAGAATATGCAAGTCCAAGTTTGGAAAGAATATGATAAATTCATTGTTTGTCTTCCCTCTTAATCTTACATTCTTCACATAAGAGTTTAAGAGTTTTGTACTTAGATAAATAATCTTGTATGCATGAAAAATCACTTGGATTTAAAGAAATCAACTCATTTTCGAGTTGGTGACCTCGAATTTCATTGTGTTTACCAAACACAGATTCCAACTTGTCTCAAGCAGCATCAGGTTCATCAATTCCAGATATGTGGAATCGCAAATCAATAGAGATTGGCATCCCAATCAATCCACGAGCTTCGTCACATTTATTTGCCTATTTTATTTTCTTATCATCATCAGTGGTTCTGTTTCTTTCCCTGAGGTAATTCTGAAAAGTACTCTACTTCATAGAATATCCTCCATACGGGATTTCCATGAAAAATAGTTGAATCTGGTAAGTAGAATATCATAAGGGGTGGCCATATTTGTAAATTAATGGCTATAAAAATAGAAACCAATTGTCTAGATGAGAAGAGCTCAAAAAAATAGGCGGTTTAAAAAAAACTTCACTGAAAACTGACTCCGTATGATGAAGTTATGCTTCATTAAAGAAAATGTTGAAGATGTCCCCAATAGTGACGTGGAAGATAGAGAATGACCAGCTAAAAAAAAGGACCCCCCTCTTCCCAAGATGAACCTTTAACAATCACTTTACAAGAAAGTTGTTTTAAGTGAATCACTTTTATAAAATAAGTGATTTCACTTTTACAATGATGTTACTTTAAATAGTGCAACAATAAAAAGGAACTTAAGTGACTTACTTTTCTTTCTTTTTTTACTTTTTCTTTTAAAAGTAACTTCCTAAGACTTGAACGCAAGACCTATGAAGGAATAAAGCAACTTTGAACCAAGCGAGCTAGATTAAAAGGTATGTAAAATATGGGAGGAAGGGGGGGCTTTTTTTTTCATTTTACTCTTCCTGCGGTTTCCGTGCTTACTTTTTTTTCCTGCAAATCAAACCATAAACCAAAACAAAACAAAAAAATTCCACACTTGTGGGGTTAGATCTCGTTAGCTTGCCTAGAAAGTCTATGTTTTCTCTCTGTTTCTGATTTGCCAAGATCGCACAAGGTGCACGGCAAAGAGCATACACAGTCGAGAAAAACCCTTTTCCTTTCTGTTTCTGATTCACCGAGATCGCACAAGGTGCACAGCAAAGAGCATACATAGATAGGGAAAGCAACAATCTGAAACTAAAAAAAATCTAACAATAAAAACTGATAAAATATGAGATATTTTTCTTTAAAACAGAAATAAAAAAAACGTCACTATAACATTTTACCTTCAGATCTAATGAAATACGCGTTTCTGAAGCAACCGGGAATTGTTTTCGATCAAATGAAAACTATTTCCCAATGGAAATGGTGCTCCAGACGCAATGGAACACCTCCCACAGCCCATAAATGCACAGAAATACAAGAACCAGAAACCCTTTCAAGTTTCAGCAATAACAGTTCAATATCTAGATCATAACCGGAAGCGGCTCTTCATAAAATCTCTGATACCATGTTCGAGTACACAGGGTACTCCCAAAAGACCGAACACCTAGAGCAACCACTTCCCACAAACAGATCACAGATCGATACACCGATGTTTTGACATGGTTTAAACCCTCGAGAGGGAAACACTCCACGACCTTGGCCAAATAGCTTCTACGTAGCAATTTATTATGCAAAGAAAGAAAGTTACAAATGAGCTTCTCATAATCGATCAACTAGACAATGACCCCCAATGCTCTTAAATAGAGATCATGGACCAATCGGGTGTTAAGCAACGGATCAATGTTAGGTATGATCTAAGAGAAGTTGAGCTGTTGGATCATGAACATATCGTGACCGTCGAATTAAATATTTACAAATGCATACTAATGAAAACTAAAGAAACACACTTTTCCTAACGGATATATTACACAAGTTGATCTTAACTAACTCCTAAACGTCTAAATATCCTAACAGGAGGAACGTGATAGTTCCAAATTCATCCGGTTAAATAATTCTACAGGTCAGCTAGAACATAATATATTTGTTTCCAGTAATCAATGTTTGAAAGTGTATAGGTCTTTACCAGAAGAAGGTTCAAGCTGCAAAGTTCAGGTATGAATTATTTTATGTCTTTCAAATATTTATAGGTTGAAAGTTAGAGATTTAATTACTGCCATTTTTCTTTTCCATAGCAATCTGGTTATATTATGCTTTGGGAGTAAGGGCTAAGGCATGGGCTCCCCAGGTTCATTTTAAAAGTTAGTTTAGACCCTTAATATATATTGTTGCTTAAAGAATAATTAATTTTATAACCCATCTTAAAATCTAAAGTTTAAAGATCTAGCATAGCTATCAGCGCTAGCTTGTGCTAGATATCCTCATAAAAACAATTTACAGCATTTAAATTTCCCTAGAAAACTCTTAAATAAATCCTACGTTGTGATTGCTCTTTCCAAACAGAATCGCTTTCACCCATTAAAATATTTTCCATTTAAATTATTGTTAACTTGGAAGCTTAGGGTTTCATTGTAAAAATAATCATCTAAATACATAGCTAAAACCAGGAAGCAATTGCATACATGAATCTCAAGATCCACGATCCTATTGTCAAAATTACTTTAAACTTAGCACAAAAAATTATTAATTAAAAACGAATCTCAGACCATCGTTGAAATCTTCCATCACCCAAAAAGGATCAAGTAATTTATCTTTTAAAACCTATGTTTCTTTTCTCAAAATAAAAACCATTAAAATTTCATACTCGAAAATCAATTTTCTTTACATGGCAAACCCAGTCAACACTTGAGGAGAACCAACACGCTGCAGCGTGGAAACTAAATACTATAACCCATTTTTCTTTTTCTCCACCCTTAAACTTTTGAAAAAGAACAAGTAAACAGAACTAGGGTGTGGTCCGTAAGATTATCTAAATAACCTATCATCCATTTAAAACCATCAAGATTCATCCACATCCATAACATTCCATTTAAATCAGAAAAAGGTTACAAAGGAGTTATGCCCTAAACGGAAGTACCAGGTTTATAACATACCACCGGGCAGAGAGCCTCAAACCCAAACACATAAAAAATTACAGAGCTATCGCTCTCTTTAGCAAAACACATAACTTATAAGTTATAGGGCCATTTTCTCAAATTAAATCAACGGAACATAATTCAATACAGAGGCATTTCCCTCAAACATTAAAACAAATACGATTTCTGTCTAAACCCATTCTTTTTAACCAGAAGACAACTGCAAACAGATATGCTTAAAGACAAGTAAAAACTATCCAGACACGTTCAGGAACCAAGCTTGCCATAACTTATCAGCGTTAAAACATGAGTCCGATTACTTTAAAACATTCTAGCTTCAATTCACATTTCCATTGCAAAACCCAGAAAACGCATCCTACAGGAATTAAGTGAAAACCATGACTTCCAGGACAATGGTTTATCCCTTAGAATTATACAAACGGGTTCTCATTGCCAATTCAATAATTAAAATGAAGGCCAAGGTCAAATTCTGCCCATAAACTGAGAGAGACCAAACTTAGAACCCCACCTTCAAAATATCTATATTGTTCTCAAACAGAGCTTGACCAGGACTCGCCCAAAACTAAAAGCCCGAAGGGAAACTTCATTACAAGCTTAAATCTTAACATTAAAACATTCAAGCACGTATCACTGGCTCGACAGGAAAAGGATAAGCCACGATAAGTCTTGGGCTTACCAGGTTAAACGCTTTTCCCATCTCTCTGCCCTAGCAACCATCCAAAACGTAGAGCCCGATCCTTACTTTGAAAACCCTGTCAACAAAAACCAAAGAGAGACAAGTTAGCATAGATGCTAAACCAAAACTCATCATTGAAACCACGATTTGCGAGTGTAGGGATTACCTTATCAGTAAACCGGGCAAACTTCGTGATTCATAGGTGTTCCAGGTGAAACGCTAACCATGATGCGTAGAGCTCCTTGAGTCTGAGAGCAGCATGAGGCTTCCCTCCCACACAAAAACCACGGAATGAATGAAATTGTCATGTGGACCAAGGGTTTATCCCTAGTCGAGCTAGCGCATGACCATGTGGCCTCACATGTGTCGTATTCAATGCTAGCTAGCCCCACTAGTGCATAGATATTTTTTCGTCCCCTATAGTTTATGATTTCTTTTCTTTTTCAAGTTTCGATTTCTTTAAACTATATTAATAGTATAGTTTTGTTCCATGCAATTGGTTATGGTTTGCAAGCTTAATAAGTTATCTAGGATCCCTTGAAAGCATAAAACCTATAAACAAGATTAGTTTATGCTTTAGCAAGAATTGCTAAGTAAGCCGAGTGCAAATCATCACCCTCCTCTTGCCTCTCGGCAATCCCGCCAGTAACACAATTCACATGACATACTCTCCCAGTATTTACTTTCTACATAAAATCCATAATGTCTAAGCTAGTAACATAATAATTTCAAAACATTAGAGCTCATCTCATTTCAAAGAACAGGAAGAGATCTCTAGCATTTAAATAATTAGGACTAACACTTACGAAATCTCCAAATCAAGCATAAGTTTTAGGAAGCTATAATAATCTTATGAAGTAAATCCATGACATAGGAAGTAAAACATCATTACAAAGGTTATAGAAACTTCATGTACACAAAGACTAATTAGATAAGTATTTTAGTAAGTTGATAGGTCAGCCTATGAAAGAAAACCGGTTAAATTATTTTAACCAACTCTCACATTTAATCTTTCTTAGAACATAAGTTATTTTATAAATGACATAATCATTGCATGTATAAATTTTTTAATTTTTTATAGTTTTAGGGACATTACAACATGAGAAAAAGTAAAATTAAACCAAAGGAAAACAACCCACACGCTCGATTCCACATGTGGGATGCATAATACAAACAACAACATAGATCTAAGAAATGTTGAACTCCACACTCAACATGGAGAATGTGGAAGGCAGAGTGAAGGTATTTCAATTACAAAGGATTTGGAAAAATAAAATCATTAATGGAGCTAGACCTTGAAAAGGTTTAGAACACATCTCGGTGAAGTGTACTTATTCTTTCGGAGAAGAAGCATCTCAAGAATGTTTGAATTTGATTATTTCTAATATTTTACTTTTAGTTAGTGTGTTTTCTTTTAGCTAGTTTAGGTTTCAATACTCTAACTCTAAACACTTGTATTTCTACAATAAATTCAAAATAGTTTTAAACACAGACCTTATATATTAGTGTGTAGGTGATTGGTCATATTTGAAACATATATGATCACCCTTGCTTTAGCATTATTGAAGTACCATTGAGAAGGGTGTGCAAGGAAGGATATTAAGTCCTATTTTTATTTTATTGTATGTCCATCTACCTACAATTTATCATATTTAAAATATTTTTTCATTTGAAATTCTTCATAAAATTAGATAATTATGGTCTTTGTTAAAACTCTATGTTAGCACCCGAATTGACCCCCAAGGTTGTGGGAGAGGGACAAGCTGGGGTAACCACAAAACCACTTTAGATTGTATTACTGACCCAATACAACCAGAGAGAGATCTCTCTTAAGTTTATAAAAGACTGAAAATAATCAATAAAATTGCATCCATGAGGAACACACAGATTTGATAGAAGACTGGAAAATAATTAATGAGAAGCACACCAGCCTTCTTGTCGGGTCACGGATTTGTCCATATTTTCATCACCTATCAACATATATTTCATCCCTCTTCTTCCTGTTATTATCCATTTATCATTCCATTTTCCATCCATTTGTTGTAACTACATGTAAAATACCATATTACTTCCATTGATGCTTTAATGGTTAATCATGATTATTTTCCTTTATTTTTGATGAATTGAATACTATTATGCATAATTTTACTGATGATGGTTTATGGAGTGATTTGTGATATTAACAGCAGCAGCACTCATGGTTCAAGCTTCCAAAGTTGGCATGCTAGCACACGTCCACATGGATATTTCACAACATGGTTTTATCTTATGATTAATTATGTGGATTTGTGATTTCAATTCGTGCCCAAGTCCAACATGGCAACCTCCATCTCGTGATCAAACGACCTTAGCCAGAAACACATGCCAGATAACAACACATTGATTTGCGTCGCGATTTGCAGGCATATGGAGAAGAATCTCAAAAATCCGGGACATGGGTTTTGTGCACAACGGCCTCAATTACTTGATTTATGGAGAAATTGCCAAACAAAGCTACGGTTTGAGCTATACAGTTGGTTCTCTAAACTTGTAATTCTTAGATTTACTGTTGCGACTGGTTTTACAAATTAGCAATTGGTTGAAACATATCACAAGTTGGGGATTCGGTTTCTCATT
This sequence comes from Larix kaempferi, assembly GCA_027924585.1. Classification (NCBI taxonomy): domain Eukaryota; kingdom Viridiplantae; phylum Streptophyta; class Pinopsida; order Pinales; family Pinaceae; genus Larix; species Larix kaempferi. Next base: position 4,848,308 of record BSBM01000369.1, read on the forward strand.
CTCCTGAGAGCATTTTATGTATAAATATGTAATCATTCTGATGTATTGGGGGGGAGGAGAAGATCAAGTAATGTTATGATGTAGGATTTGATCCAGACTCTGTTGTAACACTTTCATTATAATAATACATGCTGGCAATTTCTTAATTCTGGAGTTGTAGACTTTCATTGTGGAGACCTAGCTCTGCTCAGTGGAGGAAGGGCCCTCTTCCCTGAGCAGATGTTGGTAGTGTTGATTGTAGGTGTGTTACCATGTAGAATTGCTTATTATTTAGTTCATGCTTTCATTCATTATATTTATCATAGTTGTATGCTTTCATTCATTATATTTATCATAGTTGTATGTTTTCATTCATTCGAATTATCATAGTTGTTTTCATGTTAATTCGTTTGATAGATCGTTGACCAACATAGCACTTCTTTTATATTAGGAAATTAGATATTTATTCATAAGAATTGATTTTGTTTGAAGTGTGATTAGATTTACAATTTGATTTTATGAATAGGTTGAGGTTTGATTTATTTTCAAGAAGGTGTGATCTAGTTTACAAATAGTTTTGATTTCATACCAATAGATAAACAGTGTCAGGTAGAAATTATGCTTGCATAGATTTTGCACAATAGCTTTGAAATAAAAGACTTCCTCGGGTTGATAATTTATGTTATGTTAGATTCAACTGTTTAATTAATTAGACAACTAATCCAACCAACACTTCTTACTTAAGATATTCAATCAAAGCACATTCTTAGAAGGTCAAATTTCTGATGGGACAAATTGTTTAAAGGTTTGGTGAGATAATCAGGAGAAGAAACATTGGGAAATGGAGTCAAAACATAACATATCAATCAAATAACAGTGTTGCTGCATGAAATATCATAACAAAGACAAGATAGCCACCCATTTACAATCAAAATGCTTTGTCTGGTGATAAGGGAAGAAGCAATGAACAATCCATCAACATGGGCATCTAACAGGGATGAATCCTATGCTAACTTTAGTGGAAAAGTTAGTGGATATCTGAAACAGTAAACAGAGCTTATAAAAAGAATTCTGCATTACCATACACTAGTTTCAGACATGAAAGAGAACAACAAAATGGAAGCCAACAACATGAATCACATGCACATGAGAAGGAAAAATAGACTATAAACTAAATGACACGTGAATCTCAATCCGAAATCAGCCTCAAACACTACAATTCTATTAAAGAGAATGCTTCAAAAACATAGTCTAGCTCTCCTAGGCTCAACCCTATGATTTTCCAACCCTTTTCTCTTTTGTTACATTGCTTATATAGTTTTTCTCAGGCTTCAAGGTTGAGCTACATCAATGGAGAGTGGTTACAAATGCATTGACAACTGCACAGAAGGTTGAACCAACTCTAAGAGTCGATTCCAACCACTTTCTTCATTTCTAACCGTGGACTCCTGAAAATTCCCTTCGGAGGCCCAGCTGTATAAATCAACTGGAGACACCTGTGTAAATTCTGAAAGAGGTTTTTTAATTGGGCATGTTCCTGACAAAACCCATGTCTCCATTTTCCCATATTCTCCTCCAGCTGGTCGGGATCTGCTTCCAAAGTTGATGACTTAGGCAGTAAACGTAAATTCTGGAAATTTACCCCATGAAAAACCCTTCGGTTCTCCCAAACCATGACACTTGTGTAAAATATGAGAGAGGTTATTGTATATGGGCTTGTGCTAGAGAAAAAGCTCTCTCTATTTCCCAAAATTTCTCTTGGTTTGGCAGAAATAGTCGATGGAAAAAGATGACTAAAATAGTCATTTTCATAAAAATCAGACATGTTCTTCATATAAAACTTCATTGAGTTAAAAATTTGTTGCTTTCTCCTTGCAAATTGAGATTTCGGGACTTTGACAGTTTGTTCTCTTGTAAATCTAACTTGGAGGGTGATGTGGCAGGTGTATGGAGTGGTCATGGGAAGCTCTTGGTGATGGGCTTAAGCTTAGCATTATTTCATCTTAGTCTTAGGAACAAATGCTTAATAGGCCCGATTTTCATCTTCATTGGTCATATGGCTCAAGGAACTGAGACCTTGCTCATTTCTTCATGGTCTGGACCCCTTCAAATGGTTATCACAATTCCAGTGCTAATAACAAGCTCCTATTGGGGATGCTATCCTCCCCGTGAGGTAGCAAAGAACCCCTGGTATACCAGTGCCTGATTCATTGGGCTGCTCCCAACTTTGAACTGAAAGCTATAATCTTGACTTGATACCTGTGACCTACTAGCCCTTCCTGATCCTGCACTTGAATTCCAACTACAACTGAAACAACCCTTTCTACTAAAGACAAAATTGCTCTGCTGCTGGTGACATCTGATACCTGGCACTCTGCTTGAAACACCTAAATGAGGATTTTGCATTGCAGAATTAAGAATGCCACAAGTTGCAGCACTAGCCAGCTCAAATAGTCTTGAATGCATATTGAAAGAAAGAAACAATGCTACACTATCTCAAGATGTAGGCAACCCTTGTGTGGCACCGGACTGCAAAGTCAAATGCCCTTTTAATGGAATTGTGATGCATGAAAAAATTACGTTAGCCTAACCTATTAAGTCCATTATAATGGCCATGTTCGGAGAGGACAAGAAGCATTTAATCCAACCTCAATTTCCATAGTACCCTTTTCTCATATTCTTCTTCTCCTATGTATGAAGCAAACTCAATAGAGGATCATCTTGCATGGGGTCATCAACTGGATTATCATGTATAGGGTAATCAACTGTGGTGCTCTTAATTTTAATGCCAACCAATATGAATAGAATGATTTCCATCTCCTGCAGTCTACATTGTTGGGGAATAGATTGCTCACCATCTCAACTTTTGTGACTTCCATTATCCTGGCGGGTCACCAACTTAGAAGATAAAACAAAAGAATGAACCATGGATGCAAAAGTCTATGGACAAAAACCTCCCTCCTCTGATAGATTAGTTGAATGGCTGCTCATTTGTCTGATCTACATTTCAACAATATTACTGGCATCTGTATAAAACAGAGATAGTGAGATAGATCCTCTTCTTGACCTTGATAGACTTGTATTTTGCTCTTGCTTTGTACCATTTTGTTGGGGTTGCATCTCTTTAAAAACTTCTTCATAAATGACAACTTGATATTCCCCACGAGCCTGCTCCATAACTGCCAATTTAGCACAAGCTGTAAGAATAACACGAACTTCCCCCATACAATGCTTCTACCTAAATAAACTACGCAGGGACAGGAGCTATGCCATGCTGATGGGAAAAGACTCCCATTATTATCATCCAATCGGTGCTTCTTTATGTGTTTTTCTTCTAGTGGCCTTCGAGCTTTGTAAACACCATTCTCTTCCCAAAGTATCAAACTATGTGTACTACAAATACAAAGAAGGCAATCTCCCAAATTAAAAGGCAATGAAATGGAATACTGGGCAGGGTAGCAGATTCATCAATTGATCTTGGGATATAAATTATGCATTGCTTATCAATGGTGACGATGGAACAATCGAATTATTGATAAAAAAATGTCAGTAAGCATACGATGCAATAGGCCAAAAAATGCTCCATTAATTATGTATTTCACTCTGCCCTCGGTTCAATACATAACATCATACTGGTTATGAGAAGGGGCGATTTCTCATTAAGATCTTTCCAGGTGATATATGGACACAAAGCTTGGCCTCTTGCCCTGCACAACGAGTACTCACCTAACTACTACGACTGAGGCAAATATAGATTATAATCTCCTTCAAAACCCTGGGAACAACCAGCATTGTTGATGGATGCAAAAAGTATGATCTTTGTATTACTCTCCTAAAGAATACTATAAGAAACTGTCAGATATGAGAACCATGCATCTTCACGGCTGTTTCACCCATGTATGCATCCAGATCCAGCGCTGATGATTTGGGGTTGCCTCTTGCTCAGAGTTGGTCGCTTGGGGATGACAACTGCTCTTTGGGATCTGGAATATGCCCCGGGTTGTCCAGAAATGATCTATTCTCTGTTGTTTCAACAAAAACCTACCCATGATGAACTTATGGCTTATCCAACTGCTGCTCAACGGTTGATGATATGCCCAGAAATGTCCCGAACTATCTCAGCTTTGCCATTATGATCCACCAGCTTCGTACTGCTTTTCTGGGTAGTTGATCTATTTGGTCAAACTAGGTCGAAACATGCTGTGTAGACGCGTGTCTGAAGTTTAGCCACGAGCAGGTAAGACTTCGCAGAGTTTGAAGACTAAGGTTTCCAACACAAGTAAGATTCGTGAAGTCACAGCTGACTGTATATCACCCCCTCACTTAGATCGTAGCCGTCGAAAGGTGAGGCCCGTACTCAAACTTCGCAAATTTGAAAATTGTATTTTTTTGTGCAAGTTGTATTTGTGAAGAGATGCGAAGAGATGCGAAGAGAATGTGGGCCGTGGATTTCATTCTTATCTAGATCTGACGGCTAGTTTTCTGGAGACTAGCACTGCGCATTGCTACACTGGAAAAACACGTCCACCTTTTCCAAACATTTGCAGGTGTAGTCTCAGCCAAAGTAGTTCATCATCAGGCTACCTTTAAGCCAGCTTATACTCCTCTCGACTTTCTATACTATATAGAAAACTGCCCACGAACCCGTGCATCCTTTCATCTCATTGAAAATCTGGAGTGATAGCTGGCTCCACTTTCAATACAATTTGCGCCATGGTATGGACACGAGCAGAAGGATCCAAGCCATCGGTGGTTGATTGTGGACTTCACCGCTGCTAAATGAGTCTCAAAGTTATCCAAATCAATGTCTTGTGCTTGCTTCAACTGCTTGGTTTAATAATTCCTGAGTGTTGCAACCCTTTAAGTATGATGATGGCCCCACATTACTTAATGTAATAAACGTAGATAAAAAGATAACAATTTCCTCTCTGCCGAACGACCTCTTCTACTAGTAGCATCTTCTGAGCTCACTTAGTTAACTTGTGTCTCTTCTGCATTGAATGGTGAGGAATTTGTAAGGGATGGGAGTGTGCCTTTACCAACAACTTTTCTGTCTTGATGTATGTATGTGGTGTAGGCAAGCACACTCCTAGCTGAACCCTTTTCATGAACTAGTCAGTTTTCAACCGTGCGATCTGAGATGCTTCAGTTTGCTGGGTTTGTGGAAGACATTGTACATTGTAATGATTGGAATTTGCTACTGTTGTTGTCGATGCTACCCTATGAAAGGGCTTCCCCATATAGAAGCGAGGAGTCTGCTCGAAAAAGAAATGCACACTGATATATAACATGGAGAACAAATTAAGTTCTAACCAACTGGACCAAATAGTGGAGTTGCGAAGGAAATTTTTTATGTTGCATACATACTCATGAACTGCATGCACAATAGTGAAATCTTCTTGTATTCTTCTCCTAAAAATGGATGGTGTGCAACCTCTGAAGCTTCCAAGTGTTCTGATGTTCTAGGACACTCCTTCAGGCCAATTCAAGCGTGTTCCATGTCTAAAATATTTCACCTATCTTCTATCTGCCTTCTTAATCATATGATGGCATTGGACATGAGCAGAAAAAGCCTGCTTTGGAAACTGACGAACGAATTTGTGATTGCCTTTCCCATCTTTGGAAAATGAACGAGCTCCGCAGGTGCCCAGAGCTACGCCATTCGTGACACAACAAGCCACATTTCGATCTTCGATCCCCGCAACCTCAAACCCGACAGAAATGGTCTGGCTACCTATCAGGAGTATATGTGCAAAAAACAACGCACTCCAAGACTTCACGTTCTAACTCTTCGTCCTTTAGGGGATAGTCCCACATGCACGAGGAGAACAGTTTCATTGCTCTTTATATACACCACGCTTTCTGTTATATAGCAAGTAACAAAGAAATGTGATGCTCTGGTGCATGGATGGCATGCGCGGGTCCCTCTTCGACCTGGCAGATGGCTGCTAGCAATGATCTTTGTGTTGAGCTCGAGCTGGGCTCACTATACTTTTGGTCCAATTTCATTCAAGACTTTGGCCCATCAAAAAATTTTAAAGCCTTTCACCATCAAAGCTTAAAATTTTCATTTTCATAAAAAATTTTAAAAAACCTTAGCTCAAATAAATAAACCTAATATAGGTTTATAAAATCAAATTTTTTCCAATTTATGAAGACACTTTTCCTCTTTTTCTCAAAATCTGTTTTCTTTTGCTCATTTTTTCTTGGTGTAGAATGTTAGGAGAGTTTTCCTGAAAGCAACCATGGCAAAATTATTGGAAATTTTTCTATGAGACACACCCCGTGCTGACCCTTACTCAAACCAAAGACTGCTCTGTCATATTGTAAACTGAACACTAACTCTGCAAATCTGAACTGAGATCTTAGGTTGAAAAATACACTAAAATTTTATGAACTGCAAATTTAAAACTGATTGTACATGCTAAAACAAGTTGTTCTCCATGTCGAGCTTATTCAACCTACCTACCCTACTTCATTAAATGCAAATGCTGAATCAAATAACCTCAAATTTCCAATAAAGCCAATCCAGCAAATGGTTGAACAATTTGACTCCTTCACTATGCTTGAAATCAGCCAATGACAGAAAATAGGACAGCCTAGGAAAACAATGATTCTCTTTATTTTCAAAGTGAAATTATGGTTGCAAATTCAAACTGAAAAATATTTCCATATATTCACTAACATGGTCATCAAAATCATGGATGTTTGGTTGCCTCCCACAGCACTTTATGACTTGGTCATCATACATGGATTCTCTATCTGTGTCTTCTACTTACATATATTGTTTTGGATCATAAAACTCATCTCTAAACACCGAACATTCTTCCATATTGACATGCTAAAACAAGTCAAATAACCTCATTAAATGAAAATGCTGAATCAAATAACCTCAAATTTCCAATAAAGCCAATCCAGCAAATGGTTGAACAATTTGACTCCTTCACTATGCTTGAAATCAGCCAATGACAGAAAATAGGACAGCCTAGGAAAACAATGATTCTCTTTATTTTAAAAGTGAAATTATGGTTGCAAATTCAAACTGAAAAATATTTCCATATATTCACTAACATGGTCATCAAAATCATGGATGTTTGGTTGCCTCCCATAGCACTTTATGACTTGGTCATCATACATGGATTCTCTATCTGTGTCTTCTACTTGCATATATTGTTTTGGATCATAAAACTCATCTCTAAACACCGAACATTCTTCCATATTGACATCTAGAGGTGGCTGCAAACACTTTTCAAAAGACAGGTGAAAATATGGGGATTGAATTTGATCCTCCAGGGCCTCAAGTTCTCCATTGAGTTTTTCAGAAAATTCTTTGAAGAAACCGACCTTATCTTCGGAAGAACATTTACATGACTTCAAGTATCTGGGTAAAAATACTGACAAAGCTTCTTCAATTTGGTCATCATCAAACATATCAAAATATTCTTTAAAACCCTCAATAGAAGCAAGATTTGCCACATACCCTATCATCTTGATTTGATGAAGAAATTGAATCAACACTTCAAACTTTGAAGCTTTCTAACAGTGGAGTCGCCATGAAACCTTCAACATTCTGACATGGAGTTACCAATCCTCCCAGTGGAGTCACCTTCATAATGGAATTTTGATGAGTGGAGTTGCCAGGTGAAAGATACACAACCTTCTCAATGTCTGACTGATGTTCACCATCAACAATCAGGTCTGAAACTTTGTCGTTGTCCCAGGGATGATAAGACACTCGTTCCCCAGCAGTGGCGCCACTATGTTAGCACCCAAATTGACCCCCAAGGTTGTGGGAGAGGGACAAGCTGGGGTAACCACAAAACCACTTTAGATTGTATTACTGACCCAATACAACCAGAGAGGGATCTCGCTTAAGTCTATAAAAGACTGAAAATAATCAATAAAATTGCAGCCACGAGGAACACATAGATTTGATAGAAGACTAGAAAATAATTAATGAGAAACACACCAGCCTTCTTACTTAATATATTCAATCAAAGCACATTCTTAGAAGGTCATATTTCTAATGGGACAAATTGTTTAAAGGTTTGGTGAGATAATCAAAAGAAGAAACATTGGGCAATGGAGTCAAAACATAACATATCAATCAAATAACAGTGTTGCTGCATGAAATATCAAAATAGAGGCAAGATAGCCACCCATTTACAGTCAAAATGCTTTGTCTGGTGATAAGGGAAGAAGCAATCAACAATCCATCATCATTGGCATCTAACCGGGATGAATCCTATGCTAACTTTAGTGGAAAAGTTAGTGGATATCTGAAACAGTAAACAAAGCTTATAAATATAATTCTGCATTACCATACACTAGTTTCAGACATGAAAGAGAACAACAAAATGGAAGCCATCAACATGAATCACAAGCACATGAGAAGAAATAAATACAGACTATAAACTAAATGACACATGAATCTCAATCCGAAATCAACCTCAGACACTGCAATTCTATTAAAGAGAATGCTTCAAAAATAGAGCCTAGCTCTCCCAGGGCTCAGCCCTTTGATTTTCCAACCCTTTGCTCTTTTGTTACATTGCTTATATAGTTTTTCTCAGCTTTCAAGGTCTAGCTACCTCAATGGAGAGTGGTTACAAATGCATTGATACCTGCACAAAAGGATGAACCAACTCTGAGAGTTGGTTCCAACCACTTTCTTCATTTCCAGCCACGGATTGCTGAAACTACCCTTCATAGCCTCGGCTGTTTAACTCAAATGGAGACACCTGTGTAAAATATGAAAGAGTTTTTTGTAATTGGGCATGTTCCTGACAAAATCCATGTCTCCATTTTCCCATATTCTCCTCCAACTGGCTGGGATTTGCTTCGGAAGTTGATGACTCACGCAATAAATGTAAATTCTGGAAATTTACCCCATGAAAAACCCTTCGTTTCTGCCAAACCATGATACCTGTGTGAAAACAGAGAGAGGTTATTGTAGATGGGCTCGTGCTAGAGAAAAACCTCTCTCGGTTTCCCAAAATTACTCCCGGTTTGGCAGAAACAGTCGGTGGAAAAAGATGACTAAAACAATCATTTTCATAAAAATCAGACATGTTCTTCATATAAAACTTCATTGAGTTAAAAATTTGTTGCTTTCTTCTTGCAAATTGAGATTTCGGGACTTTGGCAGTTTGTTCTCTTGTAAATCTGACTTGGAGGCTGATTTGGCAGGTGTATGGAGTGGTCATGGGAATCTCTTGGTGATGGGCTTGAGCTTAGCATTATTTAGCATTATTTCATCTTATTCTTAGGAACAAATGCTTAATAGGCCAGATTTTCATCTTCATTGGTCATATAGCTTAAGGAACTGAGACCTTGCTCATTTCTTCATGGTGTGGACCTCTTCAAATGCTTAGCACAATTCCAGTGCTAACACTCTCCATGTCATTTTTTATAGAATCATATAGCTGATTACCAAATTAAAGAAAAAATCAATAATATAAACTCTTAATATAACTTTTTACATAGATTCATAATGTTGATTCCCAAATTAAAGGAAAAAACAATAATATAAACTCCTAATATAATTTTTAAAAATGTTTAAAAAAATTAATATTAAAATAAGATTATCCTAATTAATTCTTTTCCCATTATTTTTATATTAACTTAAATAATTTAAAAATTAATGATACCAATTGTGTTATTAAAAAGTATATATATATGTATGGAGTGTATATATATTTTCTAAACATGTATGGGGTTCCCTTCCATATATGTTTCCATAGTTAAGATGAGATAGTGAGAAGTAGTAACATCCTTTCAAATTAACAAATTAACCGAAGCTTATTTGTTTTGCTATTTATGGATAAATTATTATATTTGAAGACTATATTAATCATATTATTAGTTTTTTTTTAAATATATTGAAAGCCTATATTAATAGTATTATTAATTTTTTTCTTTTAACAAGGAAGATTTGTGTGGCACAAATATGTTATGCGTTTTTTTTTCAACTACACAATGAAAAGAATATTCATCTTGGTATTTACATATAATTTTAGGATTATTATGTTTGATTTAGGATTTGTTTTTATTTATCAATGTTTTAATTATTTTAAGAATTGTTCTTATTGAAATTTTGTAATTTTTTTTTAAAATTGGTTGTTAAATTAATTGAAATTTCAAATATTAACAACAACAAAGCTTATTATTGTTCCCAAGTTGTGCGAAGCAACCCAAAATATAAAAAGATTTTATATATTTCCACGATTTTAAATCATCCAAATGAGAACAATTATCAACGTTTTAATTATTTTACGATTTGTTTTTACTGGAATTTTGCAACTTATTTTATTTTAATTTTTTTGAAATCTGTTGTTAAATTCATCGAAATTTCAAATGTAAAAAACAACAAAGCTCATTTCAAATATTAGCACCAACAAAGCCCCTTATTGTATCCAAGCTGTGCAATATATGCATTTTGTAGTTACAATTTCATCAAATACAAAAAAAACTTTCAAAATTGATAATGTTATTTCTTATTGAAAAAATCATATAGCACATTGCTTCGGAATGAACTTTCGAACTCTAATGAAACTGCCTATGCAATACTCCAACACAGTAAAATAGTTAAAACAACCAATCTTGTGAGGATTTCTTTTTATTAACGAAATAAACAAAAAAAAAGAGAGGATGATCCTTCAAAACTAAATCCAATCGAATATATAAAATATGTATTCACATACAGACTATAAATAAACCATTGAGATCCCTCACAGAGTGTATGACAACAATACGATTATTTATTTTTACTGTTAGCAGTAGGATATTAAGAAAACATTTTTTATGGTAGCATTGTTAAGCGGCGAAAGTGAAATTGAAGTTGAAATTTGAACAAGTGGTGTGCGAGCCGAACAAGATGGAGGAGAAGACCAGTTGGTTGGCTGGCTGCAAGATCGAACTGGATAAGGTTATCTTGCATATGATGAGTGTGGATGACAATGGAGGTAATGTGATCCGCACCTCTGTCTATGAATCCAAGACACAGTGCTTCGTTGCTCACCTAAACAATGGAATTCTCTCCAAAAATGCTCCATGTTGTATTACTATTCTGCAAAACCAGATTGATCGTGGGCACTGAGAGTCCAAGTCTCGTGGAAAACACAGTTTTGGCATCGAAGCAAGCACTGAAAGGATTTACTAAGGCTATGTGTGTGATGTTCCTCTCCTTGGATTCTTTTATGAAAGAATCACGGATCCCAGTGTAAATAGGCATGACAACCGTCGTTTAGGGAACCACAGAGCTGATTTTAGTGCCTCCAGTGCCTTCACTATCAAACTTCAACCTGGCATGGTCTATGGCGATACTCTTTCCGTCGATCTAGATGGTAGTTACACTGATGAAATACTGGTTGTATTGGGTGTTGTTCAGGAATGGAGTGTGGGAGAGGCGCTGAGAGGCAATCCTAATATTAGTTGGGCGGGGCGGGTATACAATTTGAAATTACCAATTTGAAAGGAGCATGCCATTAATGTTGGATAATTTCGATTGGGCACATTCGAATGGGTCCGCAGAATTGTTGTCATGCGCATTGAGCATGGCCATGGGCGACTGCCCCAGCATATAAACAACGGTAATTTCTCACCGTGAAATATCACATGCACGAAGTGGCAGAGTACTAAGGCTATTCCAGAGCTTTCCCGCAGCAGCATTAAATAGTCTGCTGCAGGTTGATTGTCCATATTGATTGCCACTACCACAGAGCATAAAACAGCCGCTTACAAGGGAGTGAGCGGTTTTCTGGAAAGACCGTCCGGAGAAAACGGGGTTGACCGAATCAGATGATAAATCCTTTCAACCTAAGGTCTTTTAGGGATTGTCCAATTCCCAATTTCACTATGGAGCTTATGAGAGTTCATTCTAATCTTGAGAATATTAATTTTTTTCTTTGAACTCGATTAGGGATTGGATGCCCAGCAAATGACAGTGGAATTAAAGGAAGGGATTGAAATTAAGAGGGGAGACGATGGCTTTTCTCTCAACAAAAAGATAGCTACAACACTGAGAATGGAAATGGTGGGAGAGGAGAGGAAAAACTTGAGATCAAAGGGCATACATATTATTCTCACCAATACTATATGCTAGCAGAGTTACATCCATGACTTCATCCAACAACTCGAACTTATAGCATTTTCGGTTGAGTGCAAGAGTATGTAAAAATAATTGAATATTTTTGAAAGAGAGGATTTCAGGGTCTCTATTACATAGAAGGAAGAGGTTTTAGACCGTATTTATGTAAATTGTGTAAATTTGAAATAGGTCTTGATATAAATTTTGTAAATTTGAAATATTAAAAATTTTGTATATTGTTTTAAACTAGATCAACCTTATTATTATCTCTATAAATATGATCCTTCTTTCTCTCCTTTTTGGTGGTTGATAGATTTGAATTTAAGATTGATCTAAGTTGGTTTTAATTTTTTTATTTTACGAATAGGCATGGATTTCTTTAATTACTTTTATTTTAGCTTTAATTTTTTATTTTATATTCTTACATAAATTTTTTAATTATTTTTTAATTTTTCAATATGTATAATTACTTTCTATTTTTTTAATATCTATAATGATATCTACAATAAAAAAATAATTAAAACAAAGTTTTTTTGATGTGTAGATGAATGGTTTTTCTAATTTCTTATGAACATAAAATAACGCACCTTTCTTATGATTTTTTATATATTATTTTAATTATTATATTTAAATGAGTGTCTTAAATATTATTTTAATAAAGATAATATAGAATATGTGAATTATAAATCATATTATTTTTATTCAAGTGATTATGATTTTTTATATATTATTTTAATTATTATATTTAAATGAGTGTCTTAAATATTATTTTAATAAAGATAATATAAAATATGTGAATTATAAATCATATTATTTTTATTCACATGATCATGTTATTTCAAGTGATTTTTTATATATTATTTTAATTATTATATTTAAATGAATGTCGTAAATGTTATTTTAATAAAGATAATATAGAATATGTCAATTATAAATCATATTATTTTTATTCAAATGATTATGTGATTTCTTGTTATGATAGTAAAAAGTGTATAAACAATTTAAAATATAGTGCTAACTATTATGAATGGGAGGAACAAGTTCATAAACTATGATCTAGAGTTAGTTAATGTGGTAGTACCTTATGAATTAGGTTACTGCATGATTTTTATTAAGATTTCATAGAAAAAATGTTAAGAAGTTTTTCTAAAAAGAATTAAGATAAAGATCATACAAACTTATCAAATGTAAAAGTATATAAGATCACAAAATCCAAAGTAAAAATGATTAAAAATACTCTTCCAAATAAAATAACCACAAAAAATTATCATAAAACATTTATTTAAAAATAAAATCACTCAAAAACTGCTTAAAATATTATACATTAACATTTTTATTAAGAAACAATATAAACACATTCAACATAACATTATAAACCAAATCTTAACTTTTTTTTAATTGTATCTTGATTTCTAAAAAAATATGAACTAAAGCCATTATTGTTAAGATCTCGAATTTCCCCCAAATGAGCATGCCACAAGCTTCATACTAAGGTAAAGGTGAAGAGGAAATTCCTTTAATTAAAGAAAAATAATTTGTCATAAAGGGAAATTGGCATTCTTTTTTCTCAACTACATATCTAAATACTTAGTCACGAAAGAAAGAAGACATTTTAAAGTTTTATTAAATTTCGTCTTTTTTTGTTTGCTCAAATTTTTCTAATTTGTGGTAGTGGCTTGTGATCTAAGAAACCACAACCCAGGGGCACCTAACCCGTTAAAATCACCCAAGATCACACCAGGCCTGGACAACAACAGCTTCATCTTGACTGGGTTTTTAGGTGTCACCTCCCAACTAAGTCACCCCTAAGGAAAATTCAACTCGGGTCTCCTTGTTGATGAGACTGACACCTTAACTGAGTGAGCTAGAAAGAATTAACTAAAATTTTGTCTTGTTATCTTTCATCTCATGGTAAGTATCATACTGCTAGGAGAAATAAATTTTAATCATCCATATTGTTATGAAACAACATGATATTGCAAACATAAAAGTAATGATCACATAAATTCATCTAAATAAATTTGAATCATTCATATTGTTATGAAACAACATATGATAATTAGAAATAACCTTAATATGATCAAATATATTTATTTATGTTTGGTCTAGAGATAGCTTACTACATAAGCAATGCAATATCCATGAAATGTAGATGTCCCTGGACCAAATTCATTCAATGCTACAAGATTCTAATATTTAGCAAAGAGAAAGCATATGATGTTAGCTAAGATATTATGATTATCCCTCAGTTTAGCCAAGCTATATGGGATTATTGTTGAACATGTAATGTCCCTTGTTAGGAATTTTATTAAAATGACAATTTTTCACTTTTTTCCCTAGTTTGACCTTTGACTAGTTTTGATCTCTAGGTCCCAAATTTGCCCCAAATGATCCCAAATCTTCTGAGAAGGTATATGAATGATATTAGAACATAAATATGTGTTTCAGGGATGCCTTTGGACCTTTAAAATACTTCTGCAAATCCTCTTTCAATTCTGATCCATGTAGGTAACTTTACTAGTGATTTCCCTTTGACTAGTATTGGTCTCTAGGTCTCAAATTGACTCCAAATGCCTTCAAATCTTCAAGGAAGGTGTATGAATGATATTAGAACTTGAATATGATATTTAGGGATGACATATGGCCACAAAAAGACCTCTGCAAACTCTCTTAAGATTCTGGACCAATTATGCAATTTTACTAGTAATTTGGGGTTCAAATCCCCCTGGGGTAAGTACTGAAAATGGCTTCCCAAATGCCTCCAAACCCACTCAAATTTATGAACAGAGGTATGTAATGTGTTAAGTATGTTATTAAAGTCTCATATGCACCATTAATGGATTATTACAACTGTTCTCACCCTCTCCCATTCAACTGCAAAAATCCCCAATTCGACCCGTGGGGAAATGGCACTATTTCACCTCCCAATACAACTAAACTGAGTAAAATTGCTTCAAATGCTCAAGTACAGTACATGAAACTTGTAGAAGACATCCATGGCAGTATATTGATCACAAATATATCAGAGAATCATCCATTCATTCGAAATTATCATCAATACATTGGCTCACAACAAGGTAGTGGGGAAATGGCATTGTTCTTCCATTAAAAATGAGATTTATACTTTTCTACTTGGAATTTCAACCTGAAACTTTTTGGAGATGAAGAACAGAGTATTTACTTCATATTACAAAAGAAGTGGGGCATTAAAAGCTTCCCCAATGAGTACAATAGCTCACCAAAAACGCCCTCCCTTAAGGATCAAGAATATGCCATCAAAACTGGAAATGGTTGAAGGAGTGAGCTGCAATAGAAGAAACCATGAGCTTCCCTGTAGCTTACACCTGCAAATAAATACTCCATTAAAGCTCCAAATGAAAGGTCTGAATGGCCTTTCCAATTACCAACTTGGATGGGAATCTTTCACCCTCAAAATTGGCTAAGGCAAGAAACTAGTCATCCACTAGCTCTCCCTCGTCACAAATGCAATTGAAAATTCTACAAATGATCAAAAGCCATTCTCATACTTCATTTCTACATTTTTTAACCAACATTAGCCTTCTAAGGGTAGAAATCCTTTCAATAGATTCAATAGATTTCCATTTAGGAAATATTCCACATTTGCCACTTGTCTCCTAGTTCCAACCTTCCATCTTCTCCCAAATTCAATTTTGAGTCTCTTTGGCTTCTCCAACTCCCAAATTCGCCTTCTTTGAGCCTATTTTGGGGGCTGACATGTCATAGTGGTCAGATTTCAGAGGTCAGGTCTGCAATTTGTCATAGTTGTCATAGATGCTCCATCATTGGTGTCATAGGGGCTAGGGAATCTAGCCCAAGTGTCCACAAACTTCCACTTTGACCCTTTATCTTCCATGGAGGTTACCAATCCTTCCCAATTTGACCTAAGATGCTCAATGACATCTTTTATGACTTACCAACTCACCCAATAGTGTTCACATTCCCATTAATTCAAATTTGCAAAAGAGAGATACCATGTATTATGAAAAATCAAGCTAGTGTGGGTCCCACATCCTCCATATGTCTCCAAAACCATTTAGCACCTATGATTTCTCTTGAATTTATTTATTCACTCTATTTATTAAATACTTGAACCCTTCTAATGTCTAAACATCATTTATTATCCCCCTTATTCCAAATCCCAAAGCTTCCACCCCAAACCTAGGAAACTAGTAATTTTCCTCCTTGGCAATTATTTGACCCTTAACATCAATTTTACAAACTCTAATGAATATGGCTAATGTGATTAGGCCATTGTGACCCAATTCCAATTTTGGGACATGACAGAACATAAGATTAGTATATGGTTAGAAAAGGAAGGAAAACTCGCTAAAGGCTAGGAAGGATTCATAAGGCATCACTCAACCACAGACCACCTCGTTATAATAAATCCAATATCTTTTGTTGTTTTGTGGACTTTATAATTTTTTTTATACAGTTCCTAGAAAGAACCTATGGAATATATTAGAAGAGTAAAAGATTCCTTTCAAGCTAAGGGAAGCGACAATAAGGTTTAATGATAACATCACTTCCAAATTCAAAAACCCTGAAGGGTGGTCACAATATATTAATTCTAATATTGGAGTTATGCAAGGATGCCCCCTTGCCCCTACCCTTTTTGGCGTTTACATTAATAAGCTAGAAGACTGTTTAGAAGAAGTAAGCTGTGTTGACACAACCTTAGCATGAATAGTCATCATGCTTCTACTTTATGTTGATGATATTGTTCTTATGGAAAGGTGCCCCTACTATCTTGAGAATCAATTACAAATTCTCCAAGGATTTCTGCCCAATATGGGCACGACTGTTAACACCGACAAAACAAAAGTCATGATTATCAAATCCAATAAGGCTACTTTTGACAATTTTGTATATGACAATAGAAACTTGGAGGAAGTAACTTCTTATAAATATCTAGGAATTGACTTCCATCACAATCTCAATTAGAACTATAGCATCGACAAGAGGATTAATGGAAGGTGGAAATCCTACTTTGGCATTGAAAACAACTATAAATCGAAAAACCTTGTGGTGTGGGACAAAAAGAAATTCCTCTTTAAAACACTTGTCACTCTCGTTATCTTATATCCAGCTGTGAAGCTCAGGGATGCAACATTTCGAGAAAATCTTGGAGGAGGATTGAGCAAATCCAGAACATGTTTATTACTTATAATCTTAAAATGAAGAGAAACATGCCCTATCATATTCTCCTTTTAGAAGCAGGGCTCTCTCCCATTGAAAACATGGCTATAATTAGATATCTAATGTATAAGCACAAGTTAAACAATATAGGGGACCATCGGCTTCCCAAAATTGCTCTTAACTCCAGCCAAAATCACCTTCGCCTCAAGCAGGGATGGCTTAAAGATGCCATGTCTTGGTTAAAATATTGGAAGATTGATGAAACTATCACTCTACAAAATATCGATAACATTAAAA
This sequence comes from Larix kaempferi, assembly GCA_027924585.1. Taxonomy (NCBI): domain Eukaryota; kingdom Viridiplantae; phylum Streptophyta; class Pinopsida; order Pinales; family Pinaceae; genus Larix; species Larix kaempferi. The sequence goes on from BSBM01000369.1 coordinate 4,865,832, forward strand.
ACATTATGCCTTCTATGTTCAAAGAGAAAATGTGGTGCGAGAAATATTTAGAGGTTAAAAGAAAATCATGTTATTATAAAGAGATCATTAACCCTAACCTTGAGGATCAACATTATCTTCCTATCCTAACAAGCTCAAAGAAAATAAGTAATATTAGCAAGATTAGAACAAATTCTCATGAGCTTTCCAAAATCTTTGCTTTAGCATTGGCCTACCTAACTTTCTAGCACCTCAAAACTATAGAGAGCTAGGGACCCTCCTCTTTATGCTTTTTGAACATAGAAATAATATTTTAAAACAAATCAAGTAATCTTGTCTTTTCTCTTAAAGTTAGATATACCAAATTTGATCTTAGTAAATGTTAAAAACCATAATCATTATCATCATAATTTACGATTTTTTTTATTATTTAAAATTCTGGAAAATCAATCTTCATTTTACAAAAAAAAATTATTTTAACATATATCTACATAAATTTATTTTTTTTATTATTTCTACACAGTTTTAGTTAAAATTCTGATTTTCTTTAAAGCATATTCTATAAAAAGTTCCACACCATTTAAATAATAATAAAAAATAAAATATAATACCCCTTCGAAACTCTTCATCGATGCAAACCCTAACCCTAAATGTGTGATGTACCGTGAAAAGAAACCTTGCAAGTACCGATGTTCTACGTGCCTTTATAAGTAGTCTAAAAGGATAACTCACTAATCGTCAACCCGACCTGACTGCAACGTGCTCGAATCTTGAATACTTTTTCCACGGAAAAGTCTTAATATACTTTACGTGGCAGATTGTTCGTTGAAAAACTAAAATCGGAAGTGTCACGTTATTGTAGCATGTGAACATTTCCATGCTGTTGAGAGTTGAGATTGCGATATATTGATGGTGATTAATATCCAGCCTGTTTTAGGTTATTTAATGAGTTGGTAGTATTGGAAGTGTCACTTTTTTGCAGCATGTGAACATTTTTATGTTGTTGAGAGGTGAGATTGCCATATATTGATGGTGATTAATATTTAACTTGTTTTAGGCTATAGCAAGTAGGTTTTTAAGCAAGTTGGGATCCAATAACTAATTAACCTACTGCTGCTACATTAAATGACTTGTAACAGGCTGAATAATATTTAACATGATACATCACCAACAAACCCACACGAATCGATATTACAATAAGATGGAAACAAATCCACACTCTGACAAAGCTGCCTAACGCCTGTGGGCGCCATTAGATATGTTTACTTGATATTTATGATTTTGAACACTCAGCAGGTAGCATATTATTGTCATAAAAAGGCAATAAGAAGATAAGGAACAAAATATATAAATTTTATTTATAGTCTTCGATCACCTAAGAACGCGCAGGATCAAAAATTTTATTTATAGTCTTCGATCACCTAAGAACGCGCAGGATCAAACCGCTGGCCAGAAGGAAACAAAACACCACGCTGACAAACCGCCCTACTACCCATGGGCGCTGTCAGATATGCTGAGTTTGACATTAATGATTTTATACGATAAGAAGATAAGGATAAGAAAAATATAAAATTTGTATTTAGGCTTCGAGCAAAAGATAGAAATTGCAGCTGATATAAAGCTGCCTACCGCCTGTGGGCGCCATTAGATATGTTTACTTGATATTTATGATTTTGAACAGTCAGCAGGTAGCATATTATTGTCATAAAAAGGCAATAAGAAGATAAGGAACAAAATATATAAATTTTATTTATAGTCTTCGATCACCTAAGAACGCGCAGGAATCAAACCGCTGGCCAGAAGGAAACAAAACACCACGCTGACAAACCGCCCTACTACCCATGGGCGCTGTCAGATATGCTGAGTTTGACATTAATGATTTTATACGATAAGAAGATAAGGATAAGAAAAATATAAAATTTGTATTTAGGCTTCGAGCAAAAGATAGAAATTGCAGCTGATATATATATTGACATAGTATTCATCATCCGCCATTGATCTTTGATACGAGCCGAACTTTATTCATCGTCGTATAGAGTATTCATCGATCCGGGAAAAGATGGACAGCCACATTGGAAAGAAGAAACTTCATTTTTTGTTGTTTCCATGGCTGGCACAGGGCCACATAAATCCCTTCCTAGAGCTCTCAAAGGCTCTTGCAATCCACGGCCACACAGTTTCCTTTCTCTCCACGCCCATTAACATCTCCAGAATCAGGCCGTCATTACAGCTTCAGGACTGGCCGGGTCGGATCGATCTGCTGGAACTGCCGTTGCCGCCCACGGAGGGCCTCGCTCCCGGCGCAGAATGTACCGTAGACATCCCGACAGAAATGGCGTTTCCGCTGAAGAAAGCCATGGACGGTATGGAGAAACCGTTCCGAAGTCTCCTCGACCAGCTCTCTCCGGATTATCTTGTCCACGACTTCGTGCAGTATTGGACACAGACCACGGCTGCGGAGATGCGCATTCCTGCCATTTATTTCTGTGTCTATTCCCCTGCGACCTGTGGTTATGCCTTCCACCCTTCTAAATTACGCAACGCGGATATAACCGCGGAGCAGGTGGCGTCTTCGAGCCCCGGATTCCCATCTTCGGCGGTTTTCTTCAGGCTTTACGAAGCGCAGGACATTTTGGTGATGTACAGAGGAATACCCGGCCATGTTGCTCCGATCTATCGCTTGTCTAAATGCCTGGAAGGATGCATGGCTGTAGCTGTGAAATCCTGCTTTCAAGACGAGGATAAGTATATTGATTATTTCCGGGAAGCCATCGGAGTCCCTGTGCTTTCTGTAGGCCCGCTCATACCGGCCCCGCAGCCCATCGGCGGCAACAGCGAGGGTTCAGATTTGCTAGAATGGCTTGGCCGGCAGAGAACTGCGTCAGTGGTTTTTGTGTCGTTCGGCAGCGAGACGTTTTTGTCGAGAGAGCAAATCCGCGAGCTGGCGCTCGGGTTGGAGGCTAGCGGGCTCTCGTTTCTCTGGTCGCTGCGTTCTCCGCAGTACTTGGACGGCGGCAGGAACGATCCCCGGGAGCTCCTTCCCGACGGATTTGAGGCTCGATCTAGAGACCAGGGGTTGGTCGTCTCGGGCTGGGTGCCGCAGGTGCGGATCCTTTCGCAACCTTCGGTTGGTGGGTATCTAAGCCATGGCGGGTGGAGCTCCGCCATGGAGGCGTTGAGCTTCGGAGTGCCACTCGTCCTCTTGCCCGTAAAGCTTGATCAGAGCTTGAATGCCCGGCAAATAGCGGCGGAATTGAAGGCTGGGATTGAAATTGAGAGGGGAGACGATGGCTCTTTTCTCAGCGAAAAGATAGCTACCACACTGAGAATGGTAATGGCGGGAGAGGAGGGGAAAAAGTTGAGATCGAAGGCCGCAGAGGCCCGTCATATTATTCTCGCCAATGCTGCATGCCAGCAGAATTATATCCATGACTTCATCCAACAGCTCGAACATATACCAGTTTCGGTTGAGTGCAAGAAGATGTAAAAATTATAGAATATTCTTGAAACAGGGTATTTCAGGGTCTGTACTACACAGAAGGAGGAGATTTTTTATACAATATTTATGTAAATTGTGTAAATTTGAAATAGGCTTTGAGATAAATTGTGTAAATTTGAAATATTGAAAGGTTAATCTGTATTATGACGTATGCAATAAAATAAATAAATAGATGGAGCAAAGCTTGTTTGTTTTGCTTGTTTGATGTGTATTAAGTTTTTCTAATATAAAATTAAAATACAATAATGTATTTCTTTATATATTATTTTAGTTATTGAATTTAAATGAGTTTTTAAAATTATTATTTTAATAGCTACAATAGAATATGTTAATTATAAATCATATTGTTTTTATATAAATGATTATATTGTTTCAAGTTGAGATTGTAAAACGGGTATAAATAATTGGAAATATATTGTTAATTATTATGAATTTTTAAATAATGTATTTCTTTATACATTATTTTAAATTTAAATGAGTTTTTTAAATTATTATTTTAATGGTTACAATAGAATATGTTAATTATAAATCATATTGTTTTTATATAAATGATTATATTATTTCAAGTTGAGATTGTAAAACTGGTATAAATAATTAGAAATATAATGTTAATGATTATGAATGGAAGGAATAAGTTCATAGATCATGACCAACCTATGGTCTAAGATTACTAATGTGGTGGTATATCATGAACTAGGTCATTTAAAAAAAATATTGTTAATAAGTATTTTTAGAAATTTCTTAGATAAAAAATAAAGATCATATAGGTTTATCAAATATAAAATTAAATAAAATCATAAACCACCACAAACTAGGTCATTGTAAAAAAATATTATTAATAAGTATTTTTAGAAATTTCTTAGATACAAAATAAAGATTATAAAGGTTTATCAAATATAAAAGTAGAGAAGATCACAAAAGCTAAAGTAAAAATGATGAAAAATGCTTTTACTCTTCCAAATAAAATGGCAATCTCTTGAACCACCAAAAAATATTATGAAAAATTTACTTAGAAATAAAATCACCCAAAAATTTTGGAATATTATATCGTAATATTTTTCTACAAAAAATAATTGTAAAAAGGATAATACAGTAATATAATCCTACAAAGGATAATTGTTTTGGCTTTAGATTTTAAAGTCAAATATTCCCTTAAATCCTAATTATTAGAATGTGAATGAGAACATGTGTAACTATGAAATAATAAGCATGCTAACAACCATACCACAGTTACATGAATTTGATACAAAGACCAAGCATATTAGAGATTAAGACATATTAGAAATGGTATTTTGATCATTCACATCGCATGGTAATTCAACTCAAATTGGAATTGGAATGGGAGTATAGACCTCAAGCTGTTGTGAATATTAATTTTTGTAGTTATTAATACTTTTATTGTTTCCATCTTGAATGGAAATAATGCCAAATAACTCCCTATTTTTAAAACTAAATTTCTTGACATCACATTTTACTAATTCTGGTATATAAAGTACAATTTGCAGTTTACAAAAGATGGGATGTCGCTCATGTGATGGACTATTAACATCTAATGGGCCTATTGAACGGATAAGCCAATTCTTGAGTCAATACTACAACACTTTATAAATGATCTAAATGGAATACCACACTTTTCTGTTTGTTTGACAATGTGAAATTAAAACGCTCATGTAGTTAATCTGTCACCTCTAGTGGCTAGAGTAGTTTGAATAACAATTTATGTTCTTATAAAACAATATTAGATGTTATAACAATTTTAGATGTGACAAATGAAAACTCTATCTTTTCCTTCATAAGATTTCTTGGTATAAAGTGGTTCAAACTTAGTCGTTTCATACCAAAATTAAATTAGTATATAAGAAATCGTCACCCTAAAAAATATTAGAGATTATTAGAAAATGCAAGATGGACTTGTATATATAGCCTGGTATGATCATATAGAAAAAATAAAAATAAAAAACACTATAGATGAGAAGTAATACATGTATAGATGAGAAGTAATACATGTTTTTTTAAGGCCAAATACCAATATATAGAAGCTACATATTATTTCATGTACAATCACCGATGATATGATAGTTACTATATAAGTTTTCAAATAAAAATAAAAAACACTATAGATGAGAAGTAATACATGTTTTTTTAGGCCAACTACCAATATATAGAAGCTACATATTATTTCATGTACAATCACCGATGATATGATAGTTACTATATAAGTTTTCAAGATGGTAATATGCATCAATTGGATTTTACATATCCTTCAACACCACTAGAGTGAGAGAAATATACTATTATTTTTTCTCTCAATGTTAATGGTTATGATGATACCTTTACCTTCAGATATTAGATGTCCAAGAGATAAACATTATCAATTGATTTCTATTACTTGATAAATCAGTGAAAAATAACTATAAATTCACACAATAGAATATTAGCGATTGGGAGTTAGGATCAACCTATAACTTTTATATTCAAGTGCATTATTTAGGAATTGTATTATTTTGTATGTAGGCTAGCCTGGCATCCTTATTAACCCTCCATTTCAAAGGTAGGGAGTTTGTCACATAGTATACCGATTTCAACAACTTAAAAATGAATAAATCAATGCCACTCTAGACATAAACATAAAATATGAAATTGAAAACTGCTTTTTTAGTTATGGGAAATAACCATATCAATGATATTAATGTGGTCAATATATTCATTTCAGAATGTATTAAATAATCACATTGACTTATCAATGTATACAAGTCACATTATTATTATTAATGTGGTTGTTGCTAGTTACAAATTGATATACATATGACATTTAAACATGTTTTTTAAGGATATTTTAATAGTTAAAATAAATTTTAAATTGATAAACATAAAAAAGAAAACAATCTCTAGCGGATGTTTTTGCATATGTTTTTAGTGTTATAAGATTGGGAACATTTATCCAAAAACACCTTTGCTCAAACCTATGCAAATGGAAATGGATGGTTTGGCAAAGGCTATAATGGAAATTTATTATAATTAAAAAATTCCAAGTGGCTTGAGGTTTTAGTAGATGTCTTTTCTTGGTGTGATTACTTATAGGTCAAATGCATTAGTACATTTCTTTAACATACACACTACAAAATATTTATTAAATATTCACATTGGTGCCTTCCATCTGTATAATGCATTGGTGCATATTCTTTAATTTCACCACATTAGTGCTTTAAAATATTGTATGCAACAATACTTCATAAATAATAGCATCGGTACTTTGTAACGCAAAGAGAAACACTGCATTAAACTGAAATTGGATATAGCAATGTTGTCCATTAACATAACAAATTGGTGCATTATTAATGTATTATCACAATATGACATATTATCATTTATATCAGACGAAGAGGTAGGTTTAAAAAAAAAACACACCAGGAAGTATTAGCGATGTAATATGAAGTATTAGGAAGTATGTGATGGTCAGTATAAGCACTAGGGCATTTTTTTCATATAGGAGAATTGATGCATCATAGTGATTTAAAAGCATCAGAGAGCATTTTTTTAAGCAAAAATTCAATACCATGAACGAAGTACATATACATACATTGAGTTCAATTAATTTTATTTTATTTTTAGTTCTATTACTGATCATAAATTAAAATAATTTTTATTATAATATTGGTATTTTTATTTTAATTATTGTGTTTGGATCTAATAATTTTATTAATGTGTTATACCATCGGATTACACATGTGTTCATTGTAAAATTTAATCATCTATATATTTAATCAGACGTGACATTTTACAACATTTGTCAATGAAATATAATAAGAAATCCATTTTATTATACCATTGGAGTACACATGTGTTCATTGTAAAATTTAATCATCCATATATTTAATTAGTGACGTGACATTTTACAACATTTGACAATGCAATATAATAAGAAATCCATTTTATTATATATGAATAGGAAACACTTTGTTGTGGAACATCTCTATGAAAATTTTAACTTGTCACCTCATTCATCATTTTGGATTTTCAAAATATTCCTAAAAGTCACAAAAAAACCAAGATTTTATATTGATATGAAAGTAAATATATATAACCAAAATATTGATTTTGATCAATTTTGGTAGTAGTATATACATATTAGAGAAAAAATTGTTTAGGAATAATACTTTTTAAATTTTATTATTATTATTATTATTGTAAGCTAGACAAGTCTCAATGACCATTGCTATGAAAACACTTCATGTAGTTTATATGTATAACCTAATTCTTCGATTTTGATTTTATACTAGAAGTGGAAAGTACATCTATACATTCATTCCACTATACCCCTCATAGTTTTATAAAAAATTCCCTCCATTTCATTAACTTGTAGTACCACTTTAAATGAATTGAGGACCAATTCATCATCATATATATCCTTCATGTTTTTTATCTTCTTAGGATGACATTCCCTTTCCTAGCTTTCAGTCCTTACACAACACACAACAAATGTTAAATATATAGTTTAATTAAACATGTTAGCAAATATTCTTATGAAGTAAATTATCTCAAAATTCAAAGAATTTTTTTAATTGATTACAAATTTTGATTCACCTAACTTATCTCTTCACAAATTTTCCATTAAGATATTTTTCTTTTTTTCACTTAGATTGCAAACAATCTTATCGAACTTGTTCAATTTTTTACCCTATATGACACATGTTAACTAATATTCATCATTTAAAATACTAATAATTCAATTATATTAATTTTATGCTAAGTTCTTCACATTGCATTTTATTGATTACAATTCATAGTTTACAAAAGTTAATTGGGATCTTGTGATGTGATGGACTATTAACCTCCAATCCATCTATTGAACAAAAAAATCCAATGCTTGAGTTAGTGCTACAACACTTTATAAATTATCTAAGCGAAATACCAAATTGTTCTGTTTGTTCGAGGATCATGGAATTAATCTATCACCTCTCATGGCTAAGGCTGTTTTTGTTTTGTATTTACAACACTTCTATTACAATTTATACTCTTGATTCTTTCTACAATGTTATAAAACAATATTAGTTGTGACAAATGGAATCTTTGTATTCTCCTTCACAAGATTTCTTGGTATAAAGTGGTTCAAACATAGTTATCCGACACCAAAATTAGTACATAAGAAATTGTCACCCAAAAAAAACATCAGAAATTGCAAGATGCACTCTATATACAGCTGGGTATGATCATTTAGTAAAAATAAACAGAAACAAAGATAGATGAGAAGCACTACATGTTTTTTTTGTAAGTCCAAATAGCAATAAAGGCAACCTATAGATTATTACATGTATGTCCACTCACTAAAGATAGTTATGATAGAAGTTTTCAAGCTGGTAATATACATATATTAGATGTTTCATATCCTTCGACACGTGTAGATTGGGAGAAATATACTATTACATTATCCTTAAATGTTTATGGATGATGATGACACCTTTGCTTTGGTAGATTAGATGTTCAAGACATAAAATTCATCAATTTCTTTCTATTACTTGAAAAATATACTATTACTTTCTTTCTATGTCAATTTATTTCTTTCTATGTCCAAGATAGTTATGATAGAAGTTTTCAAGCTGGTAATATACATATATTAGATGTTTCATATCCTTCGACACGTGTAGATTGGGAGAAATATACTATTACTTTATCCTTAAATGTTTATGGATGATGATGACACCTTTGCTTTGGTAGATTAGATGTCCAAGACATAAAATTCATCAATTTCTTTCTATTACTTGAAAAATATACTATTACTTTCTTTCTATGTCAATTTATTTCTTTCTATGTCCAAGATAGTTATGATAGAAGTTTTCAAGCTGGTAATATACATATATTAGATGTTTCATATCCTTCGACACGTGTAGATTGGGAGAAATATACTATTACTTTATCCTTAAATGTTTATGGATGATGATGACACCTTTGCTTTGGTAGATTAGATGTCCAAGACATAAAATTCATCAATTTCTTTCTATTACTTGAAAAAATCAAAGAAAAAAAAGCTGTAAATTCATAAAATTGAATACTAGTCAACCTCTCACTATTAATATTCAAGTGCATTCCTTTGGAATTGTATTATTTTGTATGTAGGCGAGTTTGGCATCCTTAATAACCCCGCATTGCAGGAAGTTTGTCTCATACTAGTACATGATTTCAACAACCCAAAATGAATAATTCACTATTACTCTAGATATATAACATGAAATTGAAAATTGTTATTTGTGATTATTTTTTTATTTATTGGAAACAACCATATTAATAAAAAAATATAGTTGATATATTGATTTTAGAATTTGGTAAATACATACCTATAAATATATAACAACCACATTAATAATATTAATGTGGTCAATATATTAATTTTAGAATATGCTAAATACATGCCTATGGATGTTTAGCAATCACATTAGTATTATTTATGAAACTGCAAAATGTTTTTTACGGATGTTTTAATAGTTAAACTAAAATTTAAAATGATAAACACTACAAGGAATACACTTTCTAACCAAGGTTTTTGAAGAGGTGTTTTGTGTTATAAGATTGAGAAATATTTTTGCAAAAAACCTCTGCTAAAACCTTTGCAAATGATGGTGGATGGTTTGACAGAGGTTGTAATGGAAATTGATTATATTTTAAAAAATCTAGGCGACCAGAGATTTTAGAGGATTTTTTTTCCATACCATTACATAGATAAAATGCATTAGTGTGTTCCTTTTACATGCACACTGAAACATATTTATTAAATATTCCACACTGGTGTTTTCCATCTATATAACACACTGTTGCATATTATGTAAATCTGGCACAGTAGTGCTTTAAAATAATGTATCCAATGGTGCACCATTCATAAATAAAATCTTGGGTGCTGTGTAACTCAAAAAGAACTATTGCATTCAATTAAATGTGATACATCTGTGTTTTCCATTGACATAACGAATTGGTGCATTGCTAATGTATTATCGCAATAGGACATAATATTGTTTATACTACACCAGGAAGTAGTGTTAAAATAGATGCATTGGGAAGTATTAATGATGCATGTTTACTTGATTCAACACACTGGTGCGATGGTCAAATTTGCATCAAATTTTATTTTATATAGGAGCACTAATGCGTTTTAATGGTTTAAAAGTTTTGGAGAGAACTTTTAAACAAAAATTCAATAGCGTGAGTGAAATATGTATGCCCTGCATCGTACATTGAGTTCATTTTTTTTTGTAATTTCATTAACTATTATAAAATGGAATATTTAGTATAATAATATTGGTATTTGAATTTAATTATCATGTTTGTATATAATGATTGTATTAACGAGTCATACCATTGGATGACACATCTCTTCTAATCAACAATGTGATATTTTACAACATTGGACAATGCAATATAATAAGAAATCCATTTTGTTAAAATGTGAGACCCTTTGTTATACAAAATGGGACAATAAAAATTTCCACAATAATCAAAATGTCAATATGTAATTGTTACACTTATTAGTAACCAATTGTGACAATATGTCTAGTGCATTAAACAAAACATGCATTAACATCCAATTATATATATGTCGATTGTCATTCTTCACTCAAACTGTTGTTGATGCTCAAGCTACTTGCATGGCACCTGATAATTTCTTCATCACTTGTACACAATATTATACATCAATTATTTGGTTGAATGTTTTGTTGATTGGCTCGATTTTGGTATTCATCTTCATGTTCCATCTACAAACATAAAAATAAAGTGTGATGAGTATATCTACATTGTTGGGTATAATGCAAAAACAAATTATATACATGATTATGTAAATAAAAATAATACCATAGCGAGAAGTGATTCATAAATTGTACACATTGTTTCAAATTCATTCCTCATGTCATTTCTCAACAACACTTATGTTGGCTCCATTCCATACTTTGTTTCCTACAAATTTTAAACACCATGAAAAATCATTGATTTAATATAAAGGTTTCTTGTTGTTCTATTAATTATAAAATCAAATAAATAAAACAACATCGCTACTTACAAATTTCACAATTAATTCTTGATACTGCAACATATACTCACAACCCATACTTAATCCAATGTCATCAATCCTTCAACTTACTTTTATTTCTATTTTAACACCTATTAGAAGACATCCAAGGACGAGTGTAAAATAATTAAAATATAAAGATCACAAAAAATATGAAATTTTGAGTAAGGAAAACACAAGTGCTCGCAAACTTTGTGATCGACCATTTTCTTCCTTGTCATCCTATCTTATTTGCTAAATGGGTTCCATTTGTTTTTGCAACAAAACAATTGAAAATTAATATTTCATGCGACAATTAAATTCTATGTACATAAAATGAAAAATCTAAGATTACATACATTTGATGCACATTGTTGTTGAGATGTATCCTTCCGTGATACAATTATGTTCATTTCTTTAACCATATCCTTATATGTTGTTTTTACATCCCTGCAAAAAAAAATCACATATCACTTTGGTCCTCCCTTTGGATTTTCAAAATATTCCTAAAAAGTGAAAATCATAGAAAATAAAACATATTTTACATTGATGTGAAGTATGGGGGTGCAACATTTCTAGAGAATCTTGGAGAAATATTGAGCAAATCCAGAAGTGGTTTATAACTTACAATCTCAAAATTAAAATAAACACACCTTATCATATTCTCCTCTTAGAAGTGGGTCTTTCCCCCATCGAGAGCATGGCTATGACTAGGTACCTGATGTACAAGCACAAGATAAATAACATGGAAAATGAGAGACTTCCTAAAATTACTTTAAATTCAAGTCAAAACCAATTACTCCTCAAGCGAAGTTGGTGTAAAGATACGATGGCTTGGTTAGACCATTAGGGCATTGATGAAAATGACACTTTGCAGAATATCAATAATGTCAAAAGTATTATTTCTTCTAAGTTTAAAGAGAAATTGTGGTGCGAGGAAAATTTAGCGATTAAGAGAAAACTAAGATACTATAAGGAGGCAATTAACCCTAACTTGGAAGGTCGGAATTATCTCTCGATAGTAACTAGTTCAAATAAGAAAATGAATATAGCCAAGATTAGAACGAACTCTCATGAGATCCATAGAGAAACAATGCGTTGGTCTATTCCCAAAACTCTGTGGGTGGAAAGGGTTTGCCATCTTTGTGAGTATATGAGCGTTGAGGATGAAAATCAATTTCTCTTAGAGTGTCCTGCTTACACCCACATTAGATATGAGTTTCATAGTATTTTCTACAATACAAACCTTTCTAACCTCCTGACTTGCCAAAACTATAGTGAGCTTGGAAAGCTTCTTTCTAAGATTTTTGAGCATAGGAACAAAATTTTAAAACAAACCAAGTAATAACATTCTTAAGGTCATATAGACCAAAGTTAGTCTCAGTGGACATTAATCATCATCATCATCAATTAGTTGAAATATTAATTTATTAATTTTGTGTAGTAGTATATATACATATTGGAGAAAAACATGTTTAGGAATATTACTTTTTGAAATGATTCTTTTGTTATTATAACTCTGACAAGTCTGATTGACCATTGCTTTGAAAACACTTCTTATATATTAACCTTCTTGGGATATCTAATTTATTTTTTATATTGTAAGTGGAAAGTGAAAAGTACGTCTATACGTTCTTTCCACTATATCCCTCATATTTTTATAAAATATTCCCCCCATTTCATTACCTTCCAACACAATTCCAGAAGAACGGAAAGACCAATTTATCATCATATATATCATTGATATTTTTTTATCTTCTTGGATGAAATTCCCTTCCCTTGACGTGGGTCCCTCCACAACACTTAAAAATGTGAAATATATTATTTGAAACATGTTAGAAAATATTCTTAAGAAATGTTGGCTGTTTTTGGACAGACCCGGGTTTTCAGGAGGCGCAGCAACAAACACCCCTTGGCGCACTGGCCCTTTCGGCAACGGACTGCGCAGCAGCCCGAGGTCTCACCCGAAGTGGCTATGGGGGGGCTAAGGAATCAGGTTTCCTTAACCGAGGTGGTGTGGAATCCATAGTATTCTCTCTTCCCTCCTTACGCAGTAACTTCTGAACAGAGTGTCTGATTCTTTCACAGGTCATAAAGCGCAACAGCGCTGGAGCTTACTTGCCTTAGCCTAGCTGCGCGGTATCTCCGCACCTGCGCACGAGGCGTTTACCCACTTCGTTCGTTACACGATGTATCGTCTCTGCTCTCGTGCCACAGTGTAGTAACACACTCCTTAAGCACTGCAGCGATAGTGCTCTTACAGACTCCTCCGACAGTGCATTAGTATAACTTCTAAGGGAGCTTCAAGGACTTACTTTATATACTCATTCATAAAGATAACGAAACATTCATGTAAACCTAGATAGCAACACACAGACATGCATTCGTGTAAATCATCACCATAACAACAAGAATTATGTGGTTCGCCTCCACGGAGAAATCACGTCCACGAAAATTGTATCTTATATTATCTTGAGGTGGGAATTACACAGTTCCGTTGCGCACACAGCTGCAGCCTTAGATCTTTCTGGGAAACTCCACGCACACAGCTGGGAGCCCTTCTCTTAGATCTACTCTCTTCTTCTACAGAGATTACAATTACTCAGACATCAACTTAGACTGTCTGCAATCTTAGTGACTAGCTCTACAGCTATCCAACTCTCTAACTCCTTGACCTTCTAACCAATCTATCTCTGACCCATCTAACCCTTTTCCCTTTACAATTACACATATATATAGGTGGCCCTGAGGGTCGCACCTTTACAAAACTGTGGGCCTTTCCCAACAGTGATCCCCAAAAACCCTAACCACTGACGACCAGGTGTACTTTAGACGCCTCTTGCAGTCGCATCGCAGCTTCCTGCAGGTTCCGTGATTTCCGGCGTAGGTCGCGGGTATGGGCGCCGCTTCATCGTTCTCTACTCCCCGTCCTTTTCCTTCAATGCTTCAGCCCATTGCTATTCCTTGGTCTGAGCAACCATAACTTCTGTACTCTGCCTTAAATGAGGGTAGCTGAGCCCTCTATTCCGTCACTTCCTTCATTTACTGTGGTGGTTGAGCTTTCTACTCGGCCACTTTATTTACTCCTTTCTTTGACTTGTGCACGCGAGCTCCATGATTTCCGGTCCGCACTTTGCGGTGAGCTCGTCCATCTGGCACCATACCGCGCACTGTTCACTTCCGTAAAAAATGGTGCTTTTACTCAAAATTAGCACTTCTCCTTCAAAACTTGGTGCTTTTCCCCCAAAATTGGCAGCTTTGCCATAGCTGCGGCCTATGCTCCAACAAGAAATACATTTTTAGTGGAAATTCAAAAACAAAATGTTGGTTACCTTTGATTTATCTAATTCTTCTCTTTTCTACCATTGTTTGTGCATCAATAATTTGTTTTTTCATTCCTTCACCTTTTTTTTCATCATATCATCCTTTAATACTAATTCATTTGCTAATTCTTCAACCTATCAATCTGACATTACTGTTTGTTATCTTTTCACACACTTTTTTTTTTGTAAATTTTCATTATCCTATTTTAAACTCGTGTTTTATTTTCTTAATTTGGAAACCTTTTTAATTAAATTTTGATTTAAAATTTTGAAATGTTGCAACTTGTACTTAACTTCATAACATATTGATTATCCAATTTCTTGAAGCCATCTATATTCTTATAAAGTGTTTCTAAATTTTTCCAAATCTTTGTTCTATCTTTAAAAATATTTAATTTTTTGAAAGACATCTTTAATCACACAACATTTGATAAAAGCTCTAGCTAACTTATTTCTTTTATACCAATTTTATAATTCTTCTTCATTAGTAAATACTACAAGTCTTACATAGGTATAATTCATTACTATGTCTTCTATGTCTTCTAATTCATTACATATATGTCAATTCAGAACAAAATAATATGCAAAACCAAGTTCCGATCCAAGTATGCTTGGTTACACAATATAAATATGTAAATTGACAATCATCTTGTGAGTTACGAATACATTCGTAGCTATAAGCATGCACATAATAGGGAAAATCGTAACCGTCCCAATACCAAATAAAATATCAACGTTAAACTCCCAACTCAAGTTATAATCAAGAATGCAACAAAATATTCTTGATTCTCTATCGTGAACTCAATTCATATAGAGAATGGATTCACATCATAACCTATTTCATGTAGCAATAAAAGTTGTCAGCTACTTGGTTTGGGGAAAAGTAGTTGGGGTTTTATTTTAATTCCTTATGAATTCTTTAAAGTAATAAATTATTATTTTCCTCAATTTTGCTTAGATTCCTTTTCTTAAATTTTAATAACTATTTTAAGACATATTCCCTAGTAAACTTGGTCTCTCTTTTAACCAGTTGTCCTATAGCAAGTTAGTGGTCAACATTATAAAATAAATGTCACTTAATCACATAAATTGTTCATTTGTCCATGATGCCTAGCATCAAACATAGGTCTAAGTCTTCTTGAATTATTTAAAAACATAATCAAGTCCTCTGACTTATCAAAACATAATCAATCCCTTTGACTTATTTATTAGGGATAAGGTCTTGGGACATTACAGAGTGAATGATAATAGGCTGAGATAAAAGTCAACAACTACTTAAAGGATTTCTGTGGAAATGAAACACCTTTGATTTATATATCTTTATTCTCTTTTCAGATTCATGTTGCATGATGAGCATGGATATGATTATGAAATTCTTATGCAAATGTATGTAAATATGAATCAATGCACTCATGATATTGGCATGAGGTATGTCATGATGATAGACTACTGCAATGGAATGCACATAGGGGTGTTGAAGCATGTATATGCTTGCAATGCTTTGTCATCAACTCATGGTATTGAGATGAATGAAAATATGATAAGTTTAAATTAATGACTAATATGATTGTCTCCCTCTATTTGCTAGAAGAAGAGATAGCATGTGAGAAAATGGTCATGCATCCAAGGACAGAGAGAGATCGATGACTGCTAGCTAGTAAAACTAATAAAGAAAGGTAGTACAATTTCTTGGATGAACTAAAGGGGTTGACTAGGTAAAATCTAGTATGGCAATGATACATTTATTGGTCTTGAAAAAGGTAATTAAATTGTTACCAAATTTTTTTAGCACATGTTAACTAAATTGCTAAATGACCAGAAAATACATTAAACCTATAGAAAGGTAATGTAGATGGCATGTTTATGTTGGACACATGTTTCTAAAACAAAATGATAGGGAATGGATCTATAAATTTAAATTTGCACTCACATGATTAACACACATAACGATTGCATTGTAGGAACACTAGCTGTGTCGAAAATGCACATGCATGGAAACTAATATTTTATTACATGATGTGTAAGAAATGCGATGGTTGTAAATTATAATGTTGTAATTCTAACTAAGGCTTGATACTGATTGGTTCAGGACTAATGTATAATGTGATGATGCAGTCAGTAAAGCAAGCCTATGATTTCCAATAATTAAAAGACATCTGAATTGATTGACAACTAGAAAATATTTGTAAGTGAATTTACTTTGAAAGATCATCGATTATATGAATTGATGATATGATATTGATCCAAGAGGATCTAAAGATGCTCTAGAATAAAAGTGCTCAATTTCCAAAAAGAACGTAACCATCGTGAAGATCTCAGCAAGAGCTTTCCAACAACATGAACGACACCACAAATGAACTCCGGACGACCGAGATATCACGATCTAAAGTTTCGACGAGATATTGTTTTAAAGTGTGCGGAATGGCAAAAAGGTGCCATGTGGCATCCCTCCATGATGTCATATAGCATGCTACTAGAGATTTGGCAGAGTCCTAGTTGGTAGTACCAATGCATTATTGACATGTAGAATTTAATTTACAAGTGGACCAATCCGGGGCAGCCACGTGAAACCACCCAGATGCTCGATTTTCATTTTGATATAGCATGCTACTAGAGATTTGGCAGAGTCCTAATTGGCAGTACCAATGCATTATTGACATGTAGAATTTAATTTACAAGTGGACCCATCCGGGGCAGCCACGTGAAACCACCCGGATGCTCGATTTCATTTTGTTTACCAAAATTTTTATGGGTTAGTAGGAATCAAACCCATGACCCCTTGACCCCTTGCCAGCCCACCTACATCTTTCCATATGTTGGCATGTATTATATTTAAGTTTAATGGATTTTCATTTGGTCGAGAAAATAGGGTTGACGTGATTTGAATCTACGACCTTGTGCATATAAGCCAAGCGCCTTCATCATCGCGCCACCACTTAATCCATCGTATGAAAATGGCGAGTATTATAATTAAATTTTATAGAGTTCCATATGGATGAAAAAGAGTGGGCCAAGGGCTAATCCCCAACCCATGGTTTTTATGTGGCTCACGTGGAGTCAATCCCATAAGTGGTGGAGGTTTAAGCGAACAACCCACAAATAAGTTTACAACGGATATGCCATATGGGCGTTGGTTGTTGTAACCATGCCAATGGTGGAACAATATTATGTATCAATAGTTGCAACTACATGGAGGATCCACCAACTATATGTCATATAATATATATGTTGCTGCATAAAAAAAACAAATTGTGGTAATGCTAGGTCACGTGCAATGGTGGGTGGAATAAAGTTATATGCCACATATTAAAACAACCAACAAACAATACACTATTTACATGTGTGATGTTATATATAAAACAAGTGATGGTTGTAACCAATGGATAAAAACCAACAAATAAGTTATAACCAATGTTTGTTGGGCACAACGAATGGGCTAATTTTAGCCCCATGCTAACCATGCCACCAAGGGAGTGTTAAGAATTTCAAACTATTTAATCCAATGCCATTCAACTTGGAAGGGGAGATCGAGGAAGCTTTGGTAGATCCAT
Organism: Larix kaempferi; assembly: GCA_027924585.1. NCBI lineage: Eukaryota > Viridiplantae > Streptophyta > Pinopsida > Pinales > Pinaceae > Larix > Larix kaempferi. The sequence goes on from BSBM01000369.1 coordinate 4,884,216, forward strand.
TGGGGATCCAGTTTGAAGATCCAAGCGCCATTAGGCACAATTTCTCTATGTAGCCTGCTTATGTGGAGAGAGAGGGAAGAAACTATTGTGGCCTTATGTAAAGCGAATTTGGTCATTCTTATAGTCAATCTTCACTGTTTTCACAAGTCAAAGACACTAGTGCAGCCAAATTTTGGATTCGAGTAGTGGATTCTCTCCATCATCAACATCAAGATGAATGTATGCCATACTGTATTGTGTTTCTAGTTGCATGCTTATGAGATATCATCCTTCATCTGAGGAGATCATCTCTTTGTAGGAGAGACATTGCCACTTGCTTGTGAGAACCAACTCTTTGCATTATATGAGAGCGGCTCTTCGATACTACCATTGTTATGGGAATTCTTCAACCACTATTGATGTGGGAATTCATACCTTTTGTAAAGGAGAGTATCTTTGAAGAAGAGAATAAAAGTAGTTCGACGATTGAACAAGCCTGGAGATGTAGCCATGGGATCTGGTGAACTCCGTTACCAAATGATTATTACTTATCTCATTTTTTCTTTGTGTATGTTATTTTCCACAATTATGTTCATTATGTGAAGATAAATGAAACTAATGACACATTCATAAAGTTTAATATGCACATTGGATTCAAGCCTTTAATTGCAATAAAGTTCAATAAAAATGATTCTATCGTTGATCCTTTTGTCAAGTGAGCCTTGAATCAGTTTCAAGTTGGTTTTAAGGTCACCCCAATCAGATCAAATATTGTGACTAACTACTGTGAAACAACTAAAGGTAAAGGGGCTTGGTTATGGAAGTAACAATAAGGCCATAGTGAAAACTAAGGTCCTATGGTTGCGAGAAGCTAAATGCTATGAGGAAAGACCTCATACTTGTGAAATTTGATTTCTATAAGAAATATAGCAACAAAGAGAAGTACAGTAGGAAATAAGTAAAACTAAATTACCAAAAATAAATCACTAAAAGAGACATGTGAAGTTGTCACATACCCCATGTTACACACATATATATCTACGATGTATAAGACTATAAAAATGAGATTTTCTTTACACATACACATAATTACAATGTAAACCCATGCAATTAAAACAATTTCCTTTACGCATCCAAATAACAGCTTCATTATTCTCGTTAATTGCCCATAAACATAATTCAAACACAGGCAGCCAGAATCATGCCATCCGCACCCATAAACATATCAGAGTTCAACTCTATCTTTTCCTAATTCTCAGTGAAGACTACCATCCCTGGGAGAGCCCAAGTGAAGACTAACAATCCCTTAGCAGGTTGAAGGGTAATTTATCAAGCATAATTAAACACATGAATATTATAACTCGTACACAGATACTTATCTAAAATTCACATGAATGTGGTAACTGGCTGCATGTGAGCCACACTCCTCCCAACCTTAGAACTTGTCCAAACTCTACTATTTCAGCTCTCAAGTTCACCCCTGAGCCGAGATCCAGACATTAACTAGAGATATCTCACCAATTTTACCCAACTCACTCTCAGATACTCAGGTGGAAATAACAGGGATAAATATATACACGGGATGCATCAAACAACATTTTAGTAACCAATTTCTTGTCAATTCCACAATTGACCCACCTGAGTTCCTTCCCAAAATGCACAACAACACACTTCACTGCAAACGTCGGGAATCCCCATGGGTCTCATGCTTCATTGTCAATTGACTGGTTAATTCAACCAAGGAATTCATGGCCAGTTCGGGTTATCTCAGCATAACAATGTTCATGTTATCTCTTCATTTTGGGTTCAGGTTCATCTTAGGAAATATCTCCAAGTTTTTCTTTACTCTCAGAGAAATTCAAGACACACAATGATCCTCGTCACTGTCCATGTCTGAAACTCCTCTCAGATTTCCGCACTTTTCTTGCACTCAGTAGACACACCCCCTGTTCTCTATGTGCATTCCCTATGCATGCATACTACCAACCACAACCCCCCCAACCACCCAGGCTCTCCGAATAATCAACATGCCCCACTACTTCCTGGATCACCAAGGCAACCCCGTGTCCTCCTTTGGGCGCCCACGTGGCTATCCCAAAGGAACACGTTCCCTTCCCTAACCTTAATCATGATTAGCCACTAAATCTCTAGATTAATTAATAATTAATTCCCCCACTAAGAATAAGGCTTAGGGACATGGGTTTTGGGTTTTTATCATAAGGTTTATAGAACAAGGTTTTAGGGAACAACGTACATAAGTCAACCTTACCCCCTCACAACCCTTGGTTAATATCTGGATCCCCTCTTCAGTGTATTTCTCCTCATGCAACCAGCTAGTGTTTTTATTAAAATATTATCATGCTATGTACATACTCATAGCCACAATGTTCAATTACAATAACAGATCTAACCTGGGCCAGGGGGTGTTACAATTCCCCTCCCTTTAGAGTCTTCATCGTCCTCGATGATTAACATTGTATCAAAACATATACAAAGTTTCACATGCGTAATGTTTTATTATAGACACATTTTCAAAATAAATGCGGATACTCTTCCCGCATTATATCTTCCAATTCCCAAGTGGATTCCCTGGGACTATAATGGGTCCATTGGACCTTTACCTGTCTGATGACTCTGCTCCTGAGTATCCTGCTTTTGCGATCTGATATGCAGATTGGTTGAACTTGCATTTCCCCTTCTGGTTCCACCTTCAATCTCGATCATAGAATATTGATGATCAGCTTGGCAATTATCCAATGATGCATAGATGTGAGGAACACTTCTAGCAACATCGCCAATAGTAGAGGCTTCTTGCATATTATACACATTGGTTCCTTTATTTCTTATTTCAAGACATTTGTTTAAGAAGTAATCACCACCACATCCCCAAAATTTCTGTGGCTACTTTTCCTTTGCCAGCTCCATTTCCTTTGAGTCTTCCCACCTGAAACATTTCTTAATGGGATGATTGGACGAATGCTTCTCCATTGATCCACTTTCCTTTCCACTGCTAATTGTTCCCATAATTCTTTTTACCTCTCTTTGCAGACAAATAGCATCCTACAAATCCTTTTGGTTCATCTCATTCTGCTGCCTCTGTAGCTTGAGCATCTCCGCAAGATTTTCTTGGGTCTTGGAAATTGTTTGCAGAAGGTTTTCAACCTAATCCAATAGCCTTTGGTTTGCTTCCATGGTCAATGTGCAAAATTGGCTCTCACTTTGCTCACAAGTAGTACTTGCATTGTAACAGCTGCAACAAATTAACTTCAATTTCTCACCTGTGAAATACGTCATTGTAATTATGTTAGGCCCAGCATAACATAACATTAAAATGAGTCAATTAATTTCCCAAGTGATAGGGAAAATTCCATGCTATATCCATGAGACTTTCACACTTTTCATGCTTGCCCAACATGCTCATGAACTCATGCATGTTCATCCTTTCACAAGGAATTAACTAATTCATCCTTCACAAGTATTTCAAGCAATCAACCACAATCATTTCTCAGCCAAAGCATGCATTCAATCAATTTTTTTTGTTTTGTTTCCTGAAATGCATCAATTAAAAAGGAAAGAGGAGAGTAAGAGTTTCCCTCTCTTAGTCTTGTTCTAATCCGGAGTCACACCGACAGTGTGGTTCCATGCTCCTTAGCCTCTTTAACTTCAATGTGAGTACTTGACTTGCACTTTCTTGGCTATGACACTTAGTGTCTGATGTCTGTCCCAGGCCTCTCATCTAGGGAACCTAATAATTAATAAAAAACCTGAATTAATAGTAACCTGATTACTGATGCTCCATGAGTGTGCCACATCAAATTGTATCTGTTCGAGCTGACACACAAAATGAACAAGCTAGTTCATTAGTATTGATGTTCTACAGTGGTAAACATATTTCATAACATTCACTACCAAATATTGAAATACCAGGAATGTGTCCATTCCCTTAGGTATAGTCAATATTGATAACCCTAACATAACTCAACACCAGAAATGTGTGCACCCCTCACTGATGTGAACTATGTAGGCCCTAATCTTACTTAAAGCAGTTTGAAATAGTGTAAATAAAATAAAACATGCGCTGCATATTAACTCTAGTAGCTAGACATGTCTATATCTTAGCTAGTAGGGTTACAGAACACTTATCTCTTTTTGTAGATGTACTTTCTCTTCCTTTGCGAAGAGTGGGGCTCCCTTCTCTGAGTTTTCAGTCCCTCGGTTTTCAACCCCAATCTCTTTCACGTTACACGTATGCTCTATTTGGCATAAATTTTACCATTTCACTCACATGGATTTCCACCATGTAGTGCAGATGAGGCATCCTCATACTGTTGGGATTTTGCAAGAGGTACCACTATACCCATTGGGTTTTATGCTTGTTACCATAACATGGAAACCCACTTGTTGGACGGGATCCAAGTTGGGATTTTGCACAAGTATTGAAGAATGCGCATTGCACGCGGCGACAAGCTAGGGGCAGTTTTGATAATTGCGCATGTCGCGCAGCGGCAATAGTAAAGCAGGGTTACGCAGAATGCAGAATGCGCAGGTATCGTGCAGGAGCTATTTTTGGTATGCAATACCGGTAAAGTTCAAACGAGAAAGCGACCTATTTTGGGTAAGGGATAGGTGGAAGACGGACGGGAGGGACCTATCAGAAAGAGTGGCGGAAAGCAGTTGAGAAGCTAGGCCACAACATCGGCGGTGACAAGCAGGCGGAAGTAGCGGAAGGGACAAGCCATGATGTAGTGTAACAGTTTCAAGGACTGCGGCTATCAGAGGCGCGTGTGAACCACAAGTGGCCCAGCTGAGGCAGGCAGAGCAAGCTGTCGATGGTGACAGTTAGGGTGGTAGTTAGCCACATCAATTTTTGAAACCTTATGGTTTTGGCCCACTGATTGTAAAGACACGACCCATGGGCGTGATCTATAAATAAGGGCATTTTGTATGGGAAAGGGTTAATCTCTCGTAGAGCTAGTCATGGTTGAGCATTGTTAGCATCTTTTTGAGTCTTAAAGCTATTGTAAAGGCTCTGCCATTGAGTGCGCAGAGACCTATCTGAGAGAGAAGAAGAGTCTATAGCTGAGTGCGCAGATTAAGAACGGTTGTACCCTTCCTAAAAAGATCAATATTACCAACCGTTCTTGTGGACGTAGCCTCCATCCGGGGGGTGAACCACGTTAAATTATGTGTTATGTGATTATTGTGTATTTATGATTGTTCATTTGCTTGGTATGAATGTTTAATACTGTAGTTGTCTCTTATGTGATTGCTTTTATATGTATTCACCGCAAGAGAATGGGAATAATATGTTAAGTAATACATGTGTGGATGAATGTTAAGTATTCAACACTTATAAGTTTGTGAATGTATGAATTTGCCGATTAGTCACATAGGCAACGTTGAATTCAGCGCAGCGTAGGAGCGCGTAGTATTGTATGTTTATTCAATTGCATACAACATAACGATAAGAACCTGAATGTGTTGAATGGATAAAGAATGCTAAGTAAGATTGGTTAGAGTTAATCAAGTCTTGGAATAGATGTGTGGTCTAGCTGACGCACTGAACCATTGAGATTTGCTGCGAAGTAAGTTGTTGATATCTTATTGTCGCGACGCAAGAAGAATCCCATACCGTGCAGCCCTCAGAAGCGCTGGTTGCGCAAGCGCCTGCTCTTTCCGAAGTATCTGACGCGAAGTAGAGACTTGGCGCAGTTGTCTTCCCACAGCAACCCTTGTGATATCGCATTGCTTATCAGTCTTCTTACACTCGCATCACTAGGTTGTGGAAACTTGATTCCACAACCACCCCCCTCAGCTTCGCCTAGGGTGAGACCTCAAGCTGCGTGCAACCTGTTTCTGAAAGGGCCGGTGAATAGGGGTTTTTTTGGTTCCTTGAACCGCGAAGTACCTGGGTCTACATTGGAAACCTCTAGCTTAGTTATATAGGCCAACAAATGGTTCCGTTGCTTGGCTAAGGCCAGTGATGCGATAGGGTATTTGGAAAAGTAATGTGTGATGAAGAATACCAATTCCCGTTGGGTTTATACAATTGGCATCTCGAGAAGAAAGAGATTTGGGACTGGTGCGACAAGATAGAAAGAGATTTTTCAAAGAAAGAGAACAGACACCCATGTCTCTCTGACGTCCAGTGGTTGAACATATATTTGTGGAGAGAGATTCATGAGATTTTCTAGGCTTCGTTTGGAAACAAGCTACACGTGTGGATATTGCGACTCGCAGAAAAGAAAACTTGTTTTCAAGGAGGAGTACCTATGGAGTGGACTCCAGAGCTCATAGCGCAACTCAAAGCAATAGACAGCCCACTGTCGCGAGCAATCGATTTCTGGGTTGATAGCATACTTGAAGGATGTGTAACTGAATTTGCTATAGACACGCTAAAGTCCTATAGCCAAGTTGAAGCATACTTTTTCGAAGGATTTAGAGGTAAGTTCCTGAACAATCTTAGTCTAAACATTAAAATGCATTTCACTGAGAAAGGCATTTTAAGAATGCAGTAATATTTTTGAATTTGTCATGGTCAATAGCATTTTTAGTGATTCTGATGAAGAGACACATAATCTGAGAAGTGGAAAGAGATATAAGTTTAATAAAGAAAAGAATCCCGAAGGATCTAGAGTCTGCGTCGATACCAAAACCCCATGTGACCTTAATAATCAGACCGCACCATCATCAGCCACCATCCACCCCATCACACCTCAAAATCCGACGGTCGCAGAAACCGTGCCACCCCTGGATCAGAACCCACCTGCTGCAAGCATAGTGCAGCCCACCCCACAGAACGTCGATATTGCTAGCATCGCAAGAGAAGGTGCTCAGACCATCCCGACTCAGACTAGCCCAGTTCACAATACCCAGCCTCAGAATATCCCGCAGAATACCACTAGTCCGAATATTCCCTTTATTTTTTCCACTCAGAACCCCCCGCAGAATCATAGCACTACTCAAGGTGGAAGGAGAATGACAGATAATGATATAAAACTGTCGATATTCAAAGGAACGGGTCTAGAAGACCCTGATCAACACTGGTTTCTATCTGAAGCCGTGTGGAGTGTAAAGCAAGTTCAAGATGATGCTGTGAAAAGAGCGCAGCTCATCACCACTTTTAGAGACCACGCATTACATTGGTTTATGAAATATTCTTAGGCATAGCTGAGAACCCTAACAAAACTTAAGGCTGTGCTCATAGCAGAGTTTAAGAAGCCAAAATCAGAATCGCAGTGCATAACAGAGTTAAAAGAAATTAAGCAGAAACCTACTGAATCAGTCTGGGAATTTGACATAAAATTTAAGACGTTGCTAGACCAAGTGAGCTTTGTCATAGCTCCGCAACAGCACCAGGAATGGTTCATCGTTGTGCTATTGCCCCATATCAGACAACCATTGATGTAACAAAAGGCTCCGTTGCAAGCAGAGGCCTTAGAGATTGCAATGAAGCTGGAGGCTTCAGTGATTGGAGAAAGTAGTTCTGGGATGTCACAAATCTAGAACCAGTTGACCACGTTAACATTAGAATTGCAAGGTATGAAGAATGGAAAAGAATAGAGATATGAACACAGACGTGAATTTTGGTGCATAGGATGTAAAGGAGAGGGCCACACTAGAGAACATTTCCCTCTATTTCAAGATTATCTTGACAGTGACACACCAAACTCAATGAATATGAATCACAATCAGGCACCATGGTGTGAAATCTGCAGAAGCAGAGGACATAGGCCTGAGGACTGTTATCTCATCCAAAAATATGTAAAGGCACCTAAGAGCTTGTATAGCAATTTCTGTAAATCAGTTGAACATGATGAATCCAACTACCGTGCATATGAGATCATGAATGAAAGAAAGCATGATATGGAAATGATGTGAGGTGTTAGAATGTACCGCATCCAAGAAGAAAATCAGCCAAAACAAGACAACACCCACTATGATCAAGGAGGATATAGAGGCCGTGGTGGTGGATACCACGGGAGAGGAAGAAATGCCGACCCGGTGCAAGGGAGAGGCCGCGACCAGGTAATCTGTTATAGCTGTGGCCAACCAGGCCATGTATCTCAATATTGTACAAATCCATGCACTGCATGCAATTATTGTAAATCATTTGAACATGTTATCGAAGACTGTCCTGTGCTAGAGGTAGAAAAGCAGAAAAGACGGAGGACAGAACCACCAACTCCCAACATTCAATTGATCGCAGCAGAGAGCAAAACTACGGATCCAAGTGTAAATGTAGTAATGCACAGTGGCGCTAATACAGGAAGAGATGGAAGTGCAGAAGCTTCGACTTCTGGAACGGGCGATCCTAAGAAAAATCCTGGTTAACCAGTATGGATTAGAAAAGCTCCTAGGAAAGCACCGGGTCTGGACTTACTGAAAAACAAAGGAGCATTTACAGAAGCACGGGATATCCTTAGAGACTCAGAACCTTAGTTGACGAGAACCCACTACGTAGTTAAAGGGAGCATATTTGGGTTTGCTCAACATGGAAGGAAAGGCCATAGACAGAATGGGTGCATCTATTTGTACACACGTTGGAAGAACCGATTCCAAAGAAATGGTACTTAGACCTGGAGTTGCGAAGAGGCACAGTGGACTGGTTTGGCCTGACTGTGAGCTTCCAGTAGGATTTTAGTTTTGAAGACGAACATCCAAGTATCAACGATGCGCTGCAAGTTATTAAGGAAAGAATATTCTGCCCAGATTGTACTCAAGAAAACATGACCCTAGAAGAATTCTTTGGAGCAAACAATGTACCTGCGCGCCTACAGCCAAAATGGGAAAAACAGCTAGAACATGCTCTTGATTGTTATCACATCGATGGAGAACCCAAAGATAAAGCATATAGTGATGAGGAGGACCCCCACAATATACAAATACCTGAGTCAGAAGGATCGCGCGAGGTAAAAGGACCTCCATTAGAAATTCTAGATATGAGTGGACCTGTCAAAACAAGAAAAGTGAACATTGGCACCAGCAAAGAGCCAAATTTCACAGCTATCAGAGACTATTTGGATGAAGACACATTTGAGGAGGTCATGGGCATTCTCCAGGAATATAGAGAATTATTCTCGACCAAGTTCACAGAGATGAAAGGCATTTTGGGAGACTTAGGAGTGATGAAAATTCCTCTTAAGCCTGGCACGAAGCCCGTGAAGCAAAGACCATATAGACTAAACCCGCACTATAAAGAACGAGTTAAGGTAGAACTCGATAAGATGCTCGATGTAGGGATCATTGAGCCGGTTAAAGAATCCGAGTGGATAAGCCCGATGGTTATCTAGGATAGGAAGACAAAGGGTGAAATCAGGATCTGTGTGGATTTGAGAAAGCTGAATGATGCTTCAATGCATGACCCATTTCCTACACCTTTTACAGATGAAGTACTATATAATGTTGGAGGGAATGAGGCGTATTCTTTTATTGATGGATTCTCCGGATACCACCAGATTAGGATTGATTGCGCAGATAGGCACAAGACTACTTTTGCTACAGAATGGGGGTCGTTCCAATACACAGTGATGCCATTTGGTCTGAAGAATGCGCCTGCCATATTTTCTAGAGTGGTCATCGCAGCATTTAAAGAGTACATCCATAAGTTCTTAGAGGTTTATTTTGATGATTGGACCATTTTTGTCTTATTGAAGAACCATGCCACGAACCTCAGAATGATGCTGGAAAAATGTAGGCAGCATCAGATTTCCTTGAATTTGAAGAAATGTATCTTCTGTGTACCCTAAGGAATTTTGCTGGGACACATTGTGCGCAAACAGGGCTTGATGGTAGATCCGGCCAAGATCACAGTAATTGTAAATTTGCCTAGACCAAATTCTGTCAAACAGTTGCGCACTACACTAGGGCATACTGGCTATTACAGGAAATTCAGAAAAGGGTATGTGCAGATAACCACTGCTATGGAGAAGTTGCTGAAGAAATATGCACTGTTCATCTGGAATGAAGAATGTGAACAAGTCTTTGATACATTAAAAGAGAATATGGTCACTGCGCCGATCGTAGTTTTTCCATACTGGGAGAAGCCATTTCATGTCCATGTTGATGCCTTGTGTATAGCATTGGGCGTTGTTCTTGCTCAGCCGAGAGAGGGAGGTATTGATCACCCCATTGCATTTTCAAGCAGAAAGTTATCATCCGTTGAGAAGAACTATACCACTACTGAGAGAGAAGGACTCGCTATGGCATATGTGCCGCAGAAGTTCAGGCACTACTTGCTTGGTGCACATTTCTCCATGTTCACTGACCATTCTGTTTTGAAATACCTGGTCAATAAGTTAGTGTTAGGGGGGCGCATATGCATATGGTTACTACTCTTTTAGGAGTATGACTTTGAAATTGTAGTTAAGCCAAGCAGATTGAATTTAGGACCTGATCATCTATCAAGGATCGAGTCTGGAGAGGAGCCTACGAATCTCGAGGACAATCTGCTTGACGCACAACTATTTTTTATACAAGTTGCAGATGATTACTATCAGGACATCATTGAATTTTTAACCACAAGGATGGCACCTAAGGAGCTCACTATGTAGCAAAAGAAGCAGATGGTAGCGCGTGCAACAGACTTCACCATAATCGTAGGTCAGCTATATAAGTTAGGACCAGATGAAGTACTGCGTAGATGTGTATTAGAGCATGAGAAACCATTCATATTAGCTTATGTGCATTCAGGAGTCGCAGGAGTCCACTATGCAGGAAGAGCTACGACACAGAAGATATTGCACGTAGGGCTATGGTAGCCTACAATTCATAAAGATTCGAAGGAACAGTGCCAGAGTTGCGATGTCTGTCAGAGGACAAGGAAGCCATCGCGCAGGGACGAAATGCCCTTGAATCCATAGTTAACATTGCAGGCATTTGAGAAATGGGCTATTGATTTTGTGGGTCCTATTAACCCACTAGGGAAACGAATGAGTGCGAGGTATATCATTACTGCTACCGATTACCTCACCAGATGGGCAGAAGCAAAGCCAATAAAATACTGTAGCGTAGCTATAGCCGCAGAGTTTATATATGAAAACATCCTTACAAGGTTCGGATGCGTGAAGATTTTGATAAGCGATCAGAGTACTCACCTTTTGAACAGAACTATTGAAGCTTTGACAGAAGAATTCCACATTTATCATTAGCATAGCACTCCTTATCATCCACAGGCGAATGGAATTGTTGAAGCATTTAACAAAGTGCTGGAGAATGGGTTAACCAAGATATACAACATCAATTGGGACGATTGGGACCTATGCATTCCATCCGTGTTATGGGAATACAGGACTACATGCAAGAAATTGACGGGACACACACCTTTTAGGTTGGCTTATGGGCAAGAGGCCATAATGCCAATGGAATATATCGTTCCCAGCTTAAGAATCACTGTGTATACAGGCATGGCTGATTGCGTAGCGCTAGAAAAAAGTCTCCTGCACTTAGTTGGGCTGGAAGAAGATTGCTTCATCACAGGATTCCACCAACAAGTATAGAAAGAGCGCGAAAAAGCATGGCATGATCGCCACATCAAGAACAAGAGATTTCACAGAAGACAAATCAAGTTCCATGACCATGACAACATGAAGACAAAGACTCATCCATAATCTTTGTTCTACTTACGAGGTATGTATGACTTTGTTATATTATGCTTAACCTATGAGATATGCAGGTTCTAGCATAGGATCTCTAAATCATTGAAGAGAACAAAGAAGATATTGTTTAGGTATGTTAGAGATAACTAAGCAGGTATACTAATCCAGGTATGTTTTCCCATGTCAAGTTAGAATCTTACCTTGTGTTAGGATCCCTTATATAAGTATACTTGGTATGATTGGTTATGCTTATTCATAAAGTTAGTAATCAAGGGTTTATGCATATTATGTCTCTTATCTTGATGATTTAACTAACCAGAAGAGTACTATGACCAAACAAGAATATGCATGAGTAAAAGAAGACTTCCTTGAAACCTTGAATACTAATGATCATGACTATACATATTCAAGATTATTTAGAATTATCATGTTTTGATAATATTGAGAATATACTAATGAATGTATGTTTGTGTATGAGATCATGAGGATGACACTAGTGCATACTTGAGCATGCGCAGTGGTACAGAATGAATAGAAGTTCAAAAGACATATAGAAGATCAAGCGAGAGGCAACCACACAAACATAAAAGATAAGTATTTGAGTTGTTATTTGAAATAGTAAATGATATTGCTTGTATGCATATTTGTAGTCCTAGAATATATCATGCTGAGTGTAAACATTCATAGAGCATTGAACAATATACTACTAATATGCATATGATTGGTAAGTTGGACAAACATTCCATTGTTGCTTGTCTAGAATGAAACCTCTTTGCTGACATGCTGAGAGCTGTGCACAATCTCGATAGTATGTTCTGGTAGAGATGGAAGGCATCTAGATAGCCACTGTATGCATACAGGATATGGAAAAGTGTTGTGCCAAAGTATTGGTCAAGATAGTTGCATAACTATGTAAATGATATTTGTATGCATAATAGGTTATCATGTCAACATGATTTCATGATTATGAAGTATTACTAATCATGTACTTAATTTTGTTTTGGAGGAAAGATCATGAAGAATGATGAACACCGAACAAGTGATGGTTGTTCAACAAGAAGATTTACAAATCAAACAAAATATAGAAGGCTCATCACTAGAAGATTCTCTTAGAAAGAGGAAGAGAATCATGACAAGATGTTTGCTCCAAGTGGATAGATAAGACCATTCTCTTAATGGTGTAATTAAAGAAGAAGTGTGAATCAGGTTCTGTATGGGTACCCAGGATTGGTAGTCAATTGATGAGCTTAATGATCATCATGGGTGATGTGGATCTCAACCTTTGCTACAAGGTTGAATATGGCTTCTATACATAGATGACATGGATGCAAGAAGGAACTCACCATAGAGTTCAAATGATATTGAGGCTCATATAAGTAGACTCATCTAACGAGAGATGGCACAGATAGATATGCAGAAGATCACTCAATGTAGAGTGCGAATGATGGAGAATTGACAGCTTCTTGACAAAGCTTGGGCTTTACCAAAAGTAAAGCTGATCCTAACCTTTACCTTAAGGTTGTGGATGATGAACCTATCATACCATTATTGTATGAGGATGATATCTTTCTGACAAGGAATGAGAAACAGATCATGAAAAGAAAGAAGAAGATGGCTGCAGAAATGAAAATGAAAGATCTCAGATTGATGCATTACTTCCTAGGTCTGGAAGTATGGCAAGGCTCAAAAGGAATATTTCTCAACCAGGGAAAATATGTTGATAAATATTAAAAGGACTTGATGTGTTGGAATGGCCACTCTCATGGATTCCAACTTGAAGCTGTTAGTGGATGACTCATCAGAGTTAGTGGATATAACTCTGTACAGACAAATTATTGAGTCATTGATGTATCTAACGAATACTAGGTCAGATATATGCTTTGTTGTGAACACCTTGAGTCAGTATCTAGTGGAAATTAGATGTGTTCACCTGATAAGTTGCAAATCATGTGATACAGTACCTAAAGGATACGATAGACTTTGATCTATGTTATCTTGGAGATTATGACTTCAGATGGCTACACAGATGTTGATTGGGAAGGAAGTGTATCAGACAGGAAGAGCACATCGAGAGGATGTTATTGTCTGGGATCAGCCATGATCTTGTGGTTTAGCAGGAAACAATATAGTGTGGCTCTTAGCACAAGAAGAATATATGGCTGCTTGCTCTACTAAGTTATGAATCAGTATGGCTTTAGAATTGTTTGACTTAGAGATGGACTCAACTGTGATCCTATGTGGCAAACAGAGTTGTACCAAAATGGCAGAGAATCCAGTGCTCCATGATAAGTCAAAGCACATAGCGATTTGACATTTCTATATACGAGATATGGTGCAGAAAGGAATTAAAGTTCGAATTTGTAACAAGTTACCGATGTACTAACCAAACCTCTACCTCAAGTGAACAAGTTACCGATATAATAACCAAACCTCTACCTCAAGTAAAGTTTTAGTATTTCCGAGACAAGCTTGATAGGACCCTCCTCGAAAGGGGGAGTGATGTGGTCACTTATGATGAGACTACCTGCATCGATAGAGAGGTCGATGAGGTGGATACATATATTGGTGATGCCGACATAGAGGTTGGTGGATGGTCCTTAGACAGGGTCTAAGTTGACAAGGGGATTGCATCATCCTTGAACACATGTTCTAAAAGGATCCGTAGACATATGTCTTCGAGAATGAAGTCCGTGGTGGACATGTGGGGATTGGATCATCCCTGGAGTTCAGTCCTAAAGAGAGTCGTAGATGTCTGTCTTCGAGAATGAAGTCCTTGGTGGACATGTGGGGATTGGATCATCTCTGGACTTCAGTCCTAAAGAGGGCCGTAGACGTATGTCTTCAAGAATGAAGTCCTTGGTGGACATGTGGGGATTGGATCATCCCTGGACTTCAGTACTAAAGAGAGCTGTAGACGTATGTCTTCGAGAATGAAGTCCTTGGTGGACATGTGAGGATTAGATCATCCATGGAATTCAGTCCTAAAGAGAGCCGTAGACGTATGTCTTCGAGAATGAAGTCCTTCGTGGACATGTGAGGATTGGATCATCCCTGGACTTCATTCCTAAAGAGAGCTGTAGACGTATGTCTTCGAGAATGAAGTCCTTGGTGGACATGTGAGGATTGGATAATCCCTGGACTTCAGTCCTAAAGAGAGCCGTAGACGTATTCCTTCGAGAATGAAGTCCTTGGTGGACATGTAGGGATTGTATCTTCTCCGGACTTCGGTCCCAAAATTGATCTATAGACAAGATGTCTCCGAGAATGAAGACCTGAATGAACAGGTAGGGGATTGTATCTTCCCCGAACTTTGGTCCCAGAATTGAGCCGTAGACTGGGTCTCCGATAATGAAGTCTTGAATGAACAGGTAGGGGATTGTATCTTCCCCGGACTTCGGTCCCAGAATTGATCCGTAGACTGATGTCTCCGAGAATTGAAGATAGGACTGCATCGTCCCTGGACCTCGGTTCAAAATGTACGTGAGAGGACTGCATCGTCCGTGAACTGGGTTCAAAATGTACGTGAGGACTGCATCGTCCATGAACTGGGTTCAAAATGTACGTGAGGACTACATCGTCCATGAACTGGGTTCAAAATGTACGTGAGCACTGCATCGTCCATGAACTGGTTTCAAAATGTACATGAGGACTGCATCGTCCATGAACTGGGTTCAAAATGTATGTGAGGACTGCATCGTCCATGAACTGGGTTCAGAATGTACGTGAGGACTGCATCGTCCATGAACTGGGTTCAAAATGTACGTGAGAGGACTGCATCATCCGTGAACTGGGTTCAAAATGTACGTGAGGACTGCATTGTCCATGAACTGGGTTCAAAATGTACGTGAGAGGACTGCATCGTCCGTGAACTAGGTTCAAAATGTACGTGATGGGATTGCATTGTCCCTAGACATGAGACTTGTCTTAATGTGATAAGGATTGATCATCCTGGAACTTGATCTGGATTGTATCATCCATGGACCTATGTCCTAAAGAGAGCGGGATTGATCATCCTATAATATGATCATGTATGTTGTAGGGTATGCTTCTATTATGTATACTTGACTGATGAAGATACTTGTATTAATGTATTGATACTTGTATTGATGATATGTATTGATGAGGATACTTATCGAGATGATCCAGATGCTATAGATCGTGATGATCCAGATGCTGTAGATCGTGATGATCCAGATGCTGTAGATTGAGATGATCCAGATGCTGTAGATCGTGATGATCCAGATGCTGTAGATCGAGATGATCCAGATGATGTAGATCGTGATGATCCAGATGTTGTAGATCGAGATGATCTATATGTTGTAGATCGAGATTAACCAGATGCTGTAGATCGTGATGATCCAGATGCTGTCGATCGAGATGATCCAGATGTTGTAGATCGAGATGATCCAAATACCATAGATTGTGATGATCCAGATGCTTTAGATTGAGATGATGTGATGACGATGGTGATGATCGTGTGATGACGATGCTGATGATAGTATGATGACAATGCTGATGATCGTGAGGATCCAGATGTTGATGTTGCTGTAGCTGTTCGCGTGCTGCAGAAGATAAAGACTTAGTACTGAAGATGTTGATGTTCCAGTAACTGCTTGAGTTACTGATGATGTTGAGAAAGCTTTCAATGATTTATAGATGTATCATGTATGATGTTGATGACTCCTTGCTTGTGCAAATGATGTTATAATATCCTTCTCGTTAAGGGGGAGTGTTGAGATATTATAACTTCAAAGAATATTATATTTGTACTTTATTATTCCGGAGATGTTTCATTCCTCCATGAAGATTTTATTGTATATCTGGAGATGTTTATCCTCCGTAGGAATGTGGTAACTTGGGTTATTAGACTTCCCTAGTGGGGGTCGGCCGTGTATGTGTTATGTGGGTCAAAGGGTTGTTAGACCACCCTAGTGGGGTCGGCCCAGTCAGTTGTAGTGGGGTGTTTAACCCAGTAGTAAAGTTGGAGCCAACCTAGTTAATATAAAGCACAAGTCAGAGATGTGTATAAATAGAGGAGGTTTGTTCCTCATTATACACACACTTCCCTCACTCAGAATGTAGCGCACTTGTGGAGGAGAGGTCTGCTATGGTGGAGGAGGAGATCATGCCTTTGGTTTGCATATTTGTATATTATTGGTCATCTATATTGAGGAAGCTTTGCTGGGTTTTCTACCCCATGAGGGTTTCCTAGGATAAATCTGTGTCTCTTGTGTTTATGTTGTGCTTGTTGTTTCTTCAGTGATCCTGTATATGCTATTATTGTGAAATGGAATGTAATGCTGCTATTTTCTATCTTAGCATATTAAATCTTAACACAAGACACTGTGATATTTAGCAAAGGGAAAGCCTATGGTATTAGCTAAGATATTATGTTGAAACTCTTTTATGACATTTGTATTTTTGATATAAATTTAAAAACCATGTGTGACATGAAGTTGTAAAGAAACTCTATACCAACAGTGGTGCTTCCACCCTTCTTAAATGCAAGTTTCAGTTTCTCTAAA
The DNA here is from genome assembly GCA_027924585.1 of Larix kaempferi. Lineage (NCBI taxonomy): Eukaryota > Viridiplantae > Streptophyta > Pinopsida > Pinales > Pinaceae > Larix > Larix kaempferi. The sequence goes on from BSBM01000369.1 coordinate 4,901,317, forward strand.
TAAGAAAGAAGCAGTAAGATGAATCCACTAATCAATAGAAATCATCACAAGCTTCTCATCTCTAGTTTTAGGACCAATAATATTCAACACACAACACAAAATGAAGAAAAATATCAAGGTCACCATCGCATTAACTCTCCAACTACTTAAAAGTTTGTTGATTAAAAGAATATGGGTGTTTCATACCTTAATCAACAATGGGATGATCTCATCTTTGAACTTCCCTACAATTATTTCTCTATATATGCATGCCTATGGGGTTCAACATAAAATACAACTATCGTCATTAATATTCAAGTCCGATTCCTTAAGTTTCATGATGAATTCATATAATTTAACTAAAACTACAAAGAAAGTGAAATCCTTTTTTTCACAACATCATTGACATTTGTAGACACCCTATAGGTTGACGTCTTATCCTATAGGGATCCCTATAGGTGGATATCTTAGCCTATATGGGAATTAGCCTACATGTTCCTATAAGATACCATCTCAACCTAGATGGGATGTCAATCTGTAAAGGCCTATACCCTACCATCTCAGCCTATAGGGGCCTATACGTCGAGATGGAATCGTACAAGACCCTATAGGTTAACATACAATATGGGATGAGATGGTAGCATACATGCCCTTTTAGGATTCCATCTTAGCCTACAAGGGCCCTTGTAGGGGCCCTAGGCAATGATTGTTTGTCTTCGAAAGTGTTATAGGAAAATGCAAATGAGATATTAAAAGGCTTATGTTATAAAAAAGGATTGTAATCAAGTACTTCCTCGGTCTCTTTCACTCCAAAAGAGATAATAAATTAAATGAGATCCAAAAATTAATCTATTTATGAAAACCAAAGAAAAGAGTAGAAAACCAACTTAGACAACTGCAACCACAATTTGACAAATGGATGTAAATTCTGGATAATGCACATAATGTTTGATAGATAGGGATTTTTAGTTTTTCCTTTACTTTAACATGTGACACATGTTGAGTGTCCAAATATTCATAGATACATGTAAGACGAGGAAATCAATTTTTCACATAGTGATTAACAAATTGTCAAGGTAACGCTAATACATGTGGTCTATAACAAGAAAGAATAAAACATTCATTGCAGTCAATAAAACTAGGGAATCTCTCCCATACCACTTATAATGTTATAATCTTAGGAGAGAGAAGCTTAGATAAATAACATAATCTTACAAAAGATAATTGTTTTGGCTCTATATTCTAAAGTCAAATATTCCCTAAAATCCTAATTATTAGAATGTGAATGAGGACATGTGCAACTATGAAATAATAAATATGTTAGCAACCATAGCACGGTTACCTGACTTTGATATAAAGACCAAGCATATTAGAGATTAAGAGATTAAGACATATTAGAAATTGTATTTTGATCATTCACATCACATGAGTTGAATCATGGTGATTCAACTCAAATTGGAATTGGAATGGAAATATAGACCTCAAGCTGTTGTGAATATTATTTTTTGTAGCTATTAATACTTGTATTGTTTCCATCTTGAATGGAAATCATACCAAATAACTCACTATTTTTTAAACTAAATTTTTTGACATCACATTTTAGTAATTCCTGTATATAAAGTACAATTCACAGTTTGTATATAAAGTACAATTCACAGTTTACAAAAGATGGGATCTCGTTCATGTGATGGACTATTAACATCTAATCGGCCTATTGAATGGATAAGCCAATTCTTGAGTTAGTGCTACAACACTTTATAAATGATCTAAAGGGAATACCACACTTTTCTGTTTGTTTGACAATGTGAAATTATAAGGCTCATGGAATTAATCTGTCACCTCTTGTGGCTATGGTAGTTTGTACTTTGTATTCACAACACTTCTATTACAAATTATGCTCTTATAAAACAATATTAGATGTGACAATCTTATAAAACAATATTAGATGTTACAATCTTAGATGTGACAAATGAAATCTCTATCTTTTCCTTCATAAGATTTCTTGGTATAAAGCGGTTAAAACTTAGTCATTTGACACCAAAATTATCAAACTAAAATTAGTACACAAGAAATCGTCACCCAAAAAAATATTAGAGAATATTAGAAAATTCCAAAAAAATATTAGAGAATATTAGAAAATGCAAGATGGACTTGTATATATAGCCCGGTATGATCATTTAGTAAAAATAAAAATAAAAAACATTTAGTAAAAATAAAAATAAAAAACATTTAGTAAAAATAAAAATAAAAAACATTATAGATGAGAAGTAATACATGTTTTTTACACCAAATACTAATATATGGAAGGTACAGATTATTTCATGTACAATCACCGATGATATGATAGTTACGATAGAAGTTATCAAGATAGTAATATACATCAATTGGATTTTACATATCCTTCGACATTAGTAGAGTGAGAGAAATATACTTATTTTTTCGGTCAATGTTAATGGTTATGATCATAGTAGCATAATTCGGCTGTATTGATAGTTTTTGTACGGAAATTCGGAACAATTTGAATTCGTCGAATATTCGGTGTAGGTGTAATACGGATATGGGTTTTTACTAGTGAACAATTAACATTTTAAAAACAATTTTAAAAAACCAAACTTTAATTATTTGAACATTATAAACCAAAAATACAATTCAATTTAACATTATCTTATTAAAATAATTATTAATAGCTACTTACCATCTCACACTCAGTATAGTATTCTACATTATTGAGATTTTATTTTTTTGTTTTTTAAATAAATGATTGATTTTATTATATAAATATCTATGTACATTTATGGTGTATTTGTGAATATTTGATTAAAAGTATTATATGTAAGCATTCTACTTCCGTATTTTATTCGTATTAGATTTTTTCATTACCTATTTTTTCTGTATCGAATCGTATTCGTATCCGTATTCGTACTCGAATTATGCTACTATGGTTATGATGATACCTTTACCTTCAGAGATTAGATGTCCAAGACATAAACATCATCAATTGCTTTCTGTTACTTGATAAATCAATGAAAGATAACTATAAATTCATACAATAGAATACTAGTGATTAGGAGTTAGGATCAACCTATAACTTTTTATCATTCAAGTGCATTATTTAGGAATTGTATTATTTTGTATGTAGGCTAGCCCGACATCCTTATCAACCCTGCATTTCAAAGGCAGGGAGTTTGTCACGTACTGATACACGATTTCAACAACCTAAAAATGAATAAATCACTGTCACTATAGACATAAACAAAAAAATGAAATTGAATTTTTTTTTTTTAGTTATAGGAAATAACCATATCAATAATATTAATGTGATCAATATATTAATTTTAGAATGTATTAAATAATTCATATCAATGTATATAAGCCATATTAGTATTATTAATGTGATTGTTGCTAATTACAAGTTGATGCATATCAAATTTGAACATGTTCTTTAAGGATGTTTTAATAATTAAAATAAATTTTAAATTGATAAACATTAAAAAGGAAAACAATCTATAGATGATGTTTTTGCATAGGTTTTTAGTATTATATGATTGGGAATATTTATTCAAAAAACTTTTGATAAAATCTATGCAAATGGAAATGTATGGTTTGGTAGAGGCTGTAATGGAAATTTATTATAATTAAAAAATCCAAGTGGCTGAAAGTTTTAGTAGATGTCTTTTCTTAGTGTGATTACATAAATCAAATGCATTAATACATTTCTCTAACTCACACACTAGAACATCTTTATTAAATATTCACATCGATGCTTTCCATCTATATAATGCATTGATACATATTCTTTAATTGCATCACATTAGTGCATTAAAATAATGTATGCAACGATACGACATTCATAAATATTAGCATCGGTGCTTTGTAACCCAAAGAGAAACAATGCATTAAACTTAAATGTGATATAGAAATGTTGTCCATTAACGTAACAAATTGGTGCATTATTAATGTATTATCACAATATGACGTATTATCATTTATATCAGACCAAGAGGTAGGTTTAAAATAGACACGCCAGGAAGTATTAGCGACATAATAGGAAGTATTAGGAAGTATGCGATGGTCAATATAAGCACAAGGGCATTTATTTCATATAGGTTAATGCATCATATTGATTTAAAGGCACTCGAAAGCATTTTTTTTTCAAAAATTCAATATCATGAACGAAGTACATATATATACATTGAGGTTAATTAATTTTATTTTATTTTCAGTTTTATTAATAATTATAAATTAAAATATTTTTATAATAATATTGGTATTTTAATTTTAATTATTGTGTTTGGATTTAGTAATTTTATTAATGCGTTATACTATTGGATTATACATGTGTTTATTGTAAAATTTAATCAGTGACGTGACATTTTACAACATTTGACAATGTTGTATAATAAGAAATCAATTTTATTATATATATGAATAAGAGACACTTCGTTATGGGATATCTCTATGAAAATTTTAACATGTCACCGCATTCATCCTTTTGGATTTTCAAAATATTCCTAAGAAATGAAAATCACAAAAAACCAAGATTTAATATTCATATGAAAGTAAATATATATAGCCTAAATATTAATTTTGATAAATTTTTGTAGTAGTATATATATATTAAAGAAAAATATGTTCACGAATAATAATTTTTAAAATTTATTATTATTATTACTTATGTTTTTGTTATTGTAAGCTATACAAGTCTCATTGACCATTGCCATGAAAACACTTCATGTAGTTTATATTTATAACCTAATTTTTCGACTCATTAGATTGATTTTATATTATAAGTGGAAAGTACATCTATACATTCATTCCACTATATCCCTTGTAGTTTTATAAAAAAATTCCCTCTATTTCATTAACTTGCAGTACCACTTTAGATTAAATGAGGATCAATTCATCATTATATACGTTCTTCTTGTTTTTTTATCTTTTTAAGATGACATTCCCTTCCTAGCTTTTGGCCTTTACACAACACACAACAAATGTTAAATAAATAGTTTAATGAAACATGTTAGCAAATATTGTTATGAAGTAAATTAAAAATTCAAAGAATTTGTTTTTTATTGATTACAAATTTTGATTTACCTAACTTATCTCTTCACAAATTTTCCATTAAGCTATTCTTCTCTTTTTCACTTAGATTGCAAACAATCTTATGAAACTTGTTTAAGTTTTTACCCTCCATAACACAAGTTAACTAATATTCATCATTTAAATTACTAATAATTCAATTATATTAATTTTATGCTAAGTTCTTGGCATTGCATTTTATTGATTCTTGTATATAAAGTACAATTCATAGTTTAAAAAGCTAATTGGGATATTGTGATGTGATGGACTATTAACATCCAATCCATCTATTGAACAAATAAATCTGCCACCTCTCATGGCTAAGGCAGTCTTTGCTTTGTATTTACAACACTTCTATTACAATTTATACTCTTGATTCTTTCTACAATGTTATAAAACAATATTAGATGTAACAAATGGAAACTTTGTATTCTCCTTCACAAGATTTCTTGTTATAAAGAGGTTCAAACATAGTTATCCGGCACCAAAATTAGTACAGAAGAAATTGTCACCCAAAAGAATATCAGAAAATGCAAGATGCACTTGTATATATATAGCTAGGTATGATCATTTAGTAAAAATAAACAGAGACAAAGATAGATGAGAAGCACTACATGTTTTTTAAAGTCCAAATAACAATAAAGGCAACCTATAGATTATTACATGTATGCCCACTCACTAAAGATAGTTATGATATAAATTATGAAGCTGGTAATATCCATATATTAGATTTTTCATATCCAGTTATGATATAAGTTATGAAGCTGGTAATATACATATATTATATTTTTCATATCCTTCGACACCTGTAGCGTGAGATAAATATACTATTACTTTATCCTTAAATGTTTATGGTTATGATGATACCTTTACCTTCATAGATTAGATGTCCAAGACATAAAATTCATCAATTGCTTTCTATTACTCGATAAATCAAAGAAAAAAAAGCTATAAATTCATAGAATTGAATACTAGTCAACCTCTCACTATTAATATTCAAGTGCATTCCTTTGGAATTGTATTATTTTGTATGTAGGCCAGCTTGGCATCCTTAATAACCCCGCATTGCAGGAAGTTTGTAGCATACTAGTACATGATTTCAACAACCAGAAATGATTAATTCACTATTATCTCATACTAGGATATGATTTCAACCATTCAAAATGAGTAATTTACCATTACTCTAGATATATAACATGAAATTGAAAATTGTTATTTGTGGTTTTTTTTTTAGTTATGGGCAACAACTACGTTAATAATATTAATATAGTTGATATATTGATTTTAAAATTTGTTAAATACATGTCTATAAATATATAGTAACCATATTAATAATATTAATGTGGTCGATATATTAATTTTAGAATATGTTAAATATATGCTTATGGATGTTTAGCAACCACATTAGTATTATTTATGAAACTGAAAAATGTTCTTTATGGATGTTTTAATAGTTAAATTTAGTGTTACAAGATCGAGAATTTTTTTTTCCAAAAAACCTCTGCTAAAACCGTGCTAAAACCTTTGCAAATGATGGTGGATGGTTTGATAGAGGTTGTAATGGAAATTGATTATATTTTAAAAAATCTAGGCGACCAGAGGTTTTAGAGGATTTTTTTCCATATGATTACATAGATAATATGCATTAGTGTGTTCCTTTAACATGCACACTTAAACATATTTTTTAAATATTCCACACTCATGTTTTTTTCCATCTATATAATACACTGTTGCATATTATGTAAATGTGCCACACCAGTGCTTTAAAATAATGTATCCATCGGTGCACCATTCATAAATAAAATCTTGGGTGCTTTGTAACTAAAAAAAAACTAGTCCATTCAATTAAATGTGATACACCTGTGTTGTCCATTGACATGACGAATTGGTGCATTGCTAGTGTATTATTGCAATATGACATAATATTGTTTATACTACACCAGGAAGTAGGGTTAAAATAGATGCATTGGGAAGTAATAATGATGCATGTTTACTTGATGACGCACTGGTGCAAGGGTTAAATTTGCATCAGAGAGTTTATTTTACATAGGAGCACTGATGCTTTTTATTGGTTTTAAAAGTTTTGGAGAGAAATTTTAAGCAAAAATTCAATAGCGTGAGTGAAATATGTATGCCCCACATTATACATTGAGTTCATTTTTTTTTTAATTCCATTAACTATTATAAAATAGAATATTTATTGTAATAATATTGGTATTTGAATTTTAATTATCATGTTTGGATATTTGATTGTATTAATGTGTTATACCATTGGATTGCACACCTCTTCTAATCAACAATGTGATGTTTTACAACATTGGACAATGCAATAAATAAGAAACCCATTTTGTTAAAGTAGGAGACCCTTTGTTATACAAAATGGGACAACAAAAATATCTACAATAATAAAAATTTCAATAGTAATTGTTACACTTATTAGTAACCAATTGTGACAATGTGTCTAGTACATTAAACAAAACTTGCATTAACATCCAAGTATATATATTGATTGTCATTCTTCACTCGAACTGTTGTTGATACTCACGCTACTTGCATGGGACCTGATTCATTTCTTCATCACTTGTACACAATATTATACATTAATTATTTGGTCGAATGTTTTGTTGATTGGCTCGATTTTGTTATTCATCTTCATGTTCCATCTACAAACATAAAAATAAAGTGTGATGAGCATATCTACATTGTTGGGCATAATGCAGAAATAGATGATATACATGATTATATAAATAAAAATAATATCATAGCGAGAAGTGATTCATAAATTGTACACATTGTTTCAAATTCATTCTTCATGTCATTTCTCAAGAACACTTATGTTGGCTCCATTCCATACTTTGTTTCCTACAAATTTTAAACACCATGAAAAATAATTGATTTAATATAAATATTTCTTGTTGTTCTATTAATTATAAAATAAAATAAATAAAACAACACAACTACTTACAAATTTCACAATTAACTCTTGATACTGCAACATATACCCACAACCCATACTTAATCCAATGTCATCAATTCTTGAAATATGACTTTTCTTTCTATTTTAACATCTATTAGAAGACATCCAAGGACGAGTGTAAAATAATTAAAATATAAAGATCACAAAAAATATGAATTTTTGAGTAAGGAAAACACAAGTGCTCACAAACTTTGTGATCAACCATTTTCTTCCTTGTCATCCTATCATATGTGCTAAATGGGTTCAATTTGTTTTTGCAACAGAACAATTGAAAATTATTATTTGATGCGACAATTAAATTCTATGTACATAAAATAAAAGTTCTACGATTACATACATTTGATACATGTTGTTGAGATGGCTCCTCCTATGATACAATTATGTTCATTTCTTTAAACATCTCCTTATATGCTCTTTTTTACATCCCTGCCAAAAAATTTCGCATATCACTTCATTCCTCCTTTTTTATTTTCAAAATACTCCTAAAAACTAAAAATCATAGAAAAACATATTTTCCATTGATATGAAAGTAACTATAATTAGCTAAAATATTAATTTCTTAATTTTGTGTAGCAGTATATACATATTAGAGAAAAACATGTTCAGGAATAATACTTTTTGAAATGATTATTTTGTTATTATATGTTTTTGTTATTATAACTCTAATAGGTCTCATTGACCATTGCTTTAAAAACACTTCTCGTATAACCTTCTTGGACTATTGAAATTATTTTTTATACTGTAAGTGGAAAGTGAAAAGTACGTCTATACGTTCTTTCCACTATATCCATCATAGTTTTAGAAAATATTCCCCCCATTTCATTAACTTCCAACACAATTCCAGATGAACAGAAATGCCAATTTATTATCATATATATATCCTTGATATTTTTTATCTTCTTGGTTGACATTCCCTTCCCTTGATGTGGGTCCCTCCACAACACTTAACAAATGTGAAATATATTGTTTGAAACATGTTAGAAAATATTCTTAAGAAATACATTTTTAGTGGAAATTAAAACAAAAAATGTTGATTACCTTTGATTTATCTAATTCTTCTCTTTTTTACCATTGTTTGTGCATCGACAATTTGTTTTTTCATTCCTTCACCTTCTTTTTTTCATCATATCATCCTTTACTACTAATTCATTTGTTAATTCTTCAACCTATCAATATGACATTAGTGTTTGTTATCTTTTCACACATTTTTTTTTTGTAAATTTTCATGATCATATTTTAAACTTGTGTTTTATTTTCTTAATTTAGAAACCTTCTTAATTAAATTTTGATTTAAAATTTTGAAGTGTTGCAACTTGTACCTTAACTTCATAACATCCTGATTATCCAATTTCTTGAAGTCATCTATATTCTTATAAAGTGTTTTTAAATTTTTCCAAATCTTTATCCTATCCTTAAAAATATTTAATTTCTTGAAAGACATCTTTAGTCACACAACATTTGATAAGAGCTCTAGCGAACTTATTTATTTTATCCCAATTTTATAAGTCTTCTTCATTAATAAAGACTATAAATCTTCCATAGATCTAATTCATTACTATAAGTCTTCTATAGGTCTAATTCATTACATAAATGTCTATTCAAAACCAGATAACATTTATCCACTTTCACACATCCACACATCCAGGAAGATGCCAAACCAAGGTCAAATCCAATTACGCTTGGTTACACAATATAAATATATAAAATGAAAATCATCTTGTGAGTTACGAATACATTCGTAGTTATAAGCATGCACATAATAGGGAAAATCATGACCCTCCCAATACCTTCATCTCAAGCTTGAAATAAAATATCAACGTTAAATTCCCAATCCAAGTTATAATCAAGAATGCAGCAAAATCTTCTCCATTCTCTATCGTGAACTCAATTCAATTCATATAGATAATGGATTCACATCATAATCTATTTCATGTAGCAATAAAAGCTAGCATCTACTTGGTTTGGGGAAAAGTAGTTAGGGTTTTATTTTAATTATTCACATTTCTTTAAAGTAATAAATTATTATTTTTCTCAACTTTGCTTAGACTCCTCTTTTTAAATTTTAATCTCTATTTTAAGTCATATTCTTTAGTATGTTTGGTCTCTCTTTTAACAAGTTGACCCATAGCAAGTTAGTGGTCAACACTATAAAATAAATGTCACTTAATCGCATAAAGTGTTCATTTGTCCAAGATGTCTAGCATCAAATATAGGTCCAAGCCTTCCTGACTTATTTCAACACATAATCAAGTACTGTGACTTATCAAAACATAATCAAGTCCTATGACTTATTTATTAGGGGTAAGGTCTTGGGACATTACATATTGAATGATAATAGGCTAAGATAAAAGTCAACAACTAATTAAAGGAGTTCTATGGAAATGAAACACCTTTGATTTATATATCTTTATTCTCTTTTCACATTCATGTTGGATGATGCGCATGGATATGATTATGAAATTCTTATGCAAATGTATGTAAATATGAATGAATGCACTCATGATATTCGCATGAGGTATGTCATGATGATAGACTACTGTAATGGAATGCACATAGGTGTGCTTAAGCATGTATATGCTTGTAATGCTTCATTATCAACTCATGGTATTGAGATGAATGAAAATATGATAAGTTTAAATTAATGACTAATATGATTGTCTCCCTCTATGTGCTAGAAGAAGAGATAGCACGTGAGCAAATGGTCATACGTCCAAGGACGGAGAGAGATCAATGACCGCTAGCTAGTAAAACTAATAAAGAAAGGTAGTAAGATTTCTTGATTGAACTAAAAGGGTTGACTAGGTAAAATCTAGTATGCCAATGATACATTGATTGGTCTTGAAAAAGGTAATTAAATTGTTACCAATTTTTTTTATCACATGTTAACTAAATTGCCTAATGACTAGTAAATACATTAAATTTATAGAAAGGTAATGTAGATGGCATGTTTATGTAGAACACATGTTTCTAATACAAAATGATAGGGAATGGACCTATAAATTTAAAATTGCACTCAAATGATTAATGCACATATCGATTGCATTGTAGGAACACTAGCTATGTCAAAAATGCACATGCATGGAAAATAATATTTTATTACATGATGTGTAAGAAATGCGATGGTTGTAAATTATGATGTTGTAATTGTAACTAAGGCTTGATACTGATTGGTTCAGGACTAATGCATAAAGTGATGATGCAGTCAGGAAAGCAAGCCTATGATTTCCAATAATTAAAAGACATCTGAATTGATTGACAACTAGAAAATCTTTGTAAGTGAATTTACTTTGAAAGATCATTGATTATATCAATTGATGATATGATATTGATTCAGGAGGATCTAAAGACACTCCAGAATCATAGTGCTCAATTTCTTGAAAGAACATCACCATCGCGAATATCTCAATGAGAGCTTTCCAACGACATGAACGACACGACAAATGGACTCCAGACGACCAAGATATCACGATCTAAAGTTTCGACAAGATAGTGTTTTAAAGTGTGCAGAATGGTAAAAAGGTGCCATGTGGCATCCCTCCATGATGCCATATGGCGGGCTACTAGAGATTTGGCAGTAAAATTTAATTTACAAGTGGACCAATCCAGGGCCGCCACATGGAACCACCCGGATGCTCGGTTTGCATTTTGTTTGCCAAAATTTTTATGGGTCAATGGGAATCAAACCCGTGACCCACGACACAACAATCATGCGCCCTTGCCAACCCACCTACACCTCACCATATTTTGGCACGTAATATTTTTAAGTTTAATCGATTTTCATTTGGTGGAGGAAAAGGGGTTGACGTTATTTAAATCTACGACCTTGTGCATATAAGCCAAGCGCCTTCACCCTTGCGCCACCACTTAATCCATGATATGAGAATGGCGAGTATTATAATTAACTTTTGTAGAGTTCCATATGGATGAAAAAGAGTGGGCCGGGGGCTAACCCCAAATCCATGGTTGTTATGTGGCTCACATGGAGTCAATCCCGTAAGTGGTGAAGGTTTAAGCGAACAACCCACAAATAAGCTCACAACGGATATGCCATATGGGCGTTGGTTGTTGTAACCATGCCAATGGTGGAACAATATTATGTATCAACACTTGCAACTACATGGAGGATCCAATATGCCATATGATATATATGTTGGTGCATAAAAAACAACAAATGGTTGTAATGCTAGGTCACGTGCAAATGGTTATATGCCACATATTAAAACAACCAACAAACAATACACTATTTACATGTGTGATGTTATATATAAAACAAGTGATGGTTGTAACCAATGGATAAAAACCAACAAATAAGTTATAACCAATGTTTGTTGGGCACAACGAATGGGCTAATTTTAGCCCCATGCTAACCATGCCACCAAGGGGGTGTTAAGAAGTTCAAACTATTTAATCCAATGCCATTCAACTTGGAAGGGGAGATCGAAGAAGCTTTGGTAGATCCAATGGGGATCCAGTTTGAAGATTAAAATGCCATTGGGCATAACTTCTCTATGTAGCTTGCTTATGTGTAGAGAGAGGGAAGAAAACTATTGTGGCCTTATGCAAAGAGAATTTGGTAATGCTTATAGTCAATCTTCACCATTTTCACAAGCCGGAGTCACTAGTGTAGCCATATTTTGATTTGAACAGTGGATTCTCTCCATCATCAACATCACGATGAATTTATGCCATATTGTATTGTGTTTCTAGTTGCATCCTTATGAGAGACCATCCTTCATCTGAGGAGATCATCTCTTTGTAGGAGATACATTGCCACTTGGTTGTGAGAACCAACTCTTTGCATTATATGAGAGCGGGTCTTCGATACTGCAATTGTTATGAGAATTCTTCAACCACTATTGATGTGGGAATTCATACCTTTTGTAAAGGAGAGTATCTTTGAAGAAGAGAATAAAAGCAGTTCGATGATTGAACAATCGTGGAGATGTAGCCATGGGATCTGGTGAACTCTGTTACTAAATGATTATTGCTTATCTCATGTTTTCTTTGTGTATGTTATTTTCCACAACTATGTTCATTATGTGATGATAAATGAGACTAATGACACATTCATAAAGTTTAATATGCACATTGGATTCAAGCCTTTAATTGCAATAAAGTTCAATAAAAATGATTCTATCATTGATCCTTTTGTCAAGTGAGCCTTGAATCAGTTTCAAGTTGGTTTTAAGGTCACCTCGATCAGATCAGATATTGTGATTGACTACTGCGAAACAACTAAAGGTAAAAGGGGCTTGGTTATGGAAGTAACAATAAGGCCATAGTGAAAACTAAGGTCCTATGGTTGCGAGAAGCTAAATGCTATGAGGAAAGACCTCATACTTCTGAAATTTGATTTCTATAAGAAATATAGCAGCAAAGAGAAGTACAGTAGGAAATAAGTAAAACTAACTTAACAAAAATAACTCACTAAAAGAGACATGTGAAGTAAAGACATATGATACCCCTTGGAAAGCTAAGTCCCACTGAGCAAATCACAGGGACGCCCTAGTTGTAAGACCTTTGGATATAATTATTTCTGCACACATGAACACCATGAAGAGGACTTGCACGAGAGAGGGGGGCATCGTGAAGAGAATACCTTCTTGTGTTATGTGTCCATAAAAAGAAGTTCCTTAGCTTAATGCAATACCTGGTGTATTATTAGCACTTGCTGTGCTATTTTCTTTTAGCTTGGTGTGATGGTTATTAACACTTGATGTGTTACTTGCAGGGTATTTTTTAAGGATTCTAATATTATACTTAAGTATAGTATCCTAGGAAATTATTTGGGATTGAAAAAAAAATGTATATAGATACGTAGGTGAATATTAAATATGAAAAATACAATTTACTACTAAAACATGTAGATTTTGGTAAATATTATGATAAAAAAATATATTTTATGTAAATATAGGCAATATTAGAGACTAAAAATGACCAAATAGTGAATTTATTTTGTGAAAATAAGCCCCAAAAATAGCCAATCGGTGAAATTTCGCCCCTAAAAATGACCCTGGTTACTTGTTGCACACCCTAAATAGCACATGTGGGATATACACTCGAGGGTTGTAGAAATCCAATGAATGGTATTGTCCTCATGTTGGATGATGCGAGAACACCCTAAATAGCATCGGCAGTAAGTACACCTTGGAGCTGTAAAAATCTAGTGAAAGGTACCATCCTCGTGTTGGGTGAGTCATCTACGTTATGAACACGATATTTGTTAAGGTGGAAGAACTTCCAAGAGGAGTTGAAGACACCTACCTTTAGACTTCAAAAGTACTTCGGAATAGTGCATCCGTATAGTAGGTATGTGTTTGCATATTATTTGGCTAGATTAAATCTTAATGATCCGTAAAAATGAATACTGGGGTATTCATGTGTTGTTTATAGTTTGTGCTTGTGTATTCTTATGATTTGAGAAAATATTGCAAGTGCAATGCAATACTAATCCCAAAACAAATTGAATGCAATGATAGGTTGTGATGCCTTGGGGCTATTTTCCCAGAAATTGTAACATCCCAAAAATTCATAAAATTTAAAATTTTTGATAATATCAATAAATATGATATTTAAGTATGCAGAAGTAATTAACTGTTTGATTTGTTTATTTTAACTATAGAAATTTATCTATCTATTGTTTATTAATTTTTGAAATACGATTACGTTCCTTAACGAAATGTTTGTTAAGATCGCTACTTAATGTTTAATTATTTTGTTTGTACTAACTGTTCACGCCTCTTCTGACGATGAAGGGGTCCTATGGCACCCCGGGGCTTACTTAGCTGCATGGCTAAAGTTATTACACTTGATGCAGGTTACAGGTAAGGATAATTCCAGCCTTTGAAGTTATTTAAAGTTTACCAGCATATAATCAACCAACAGTGATTTTATTTGAAGATTATTTCAGGGTGAGATCCTAGCTTTTATTATGACTTCTGTTGGGCAGCTTCAGCATGAATATTATTAATTTGAATTATCTTACTCATGGAATTTCCAAATGATAGATACATACCTGAAACTTAGATTCTAATTCTGCGATCAAATGATAATTTTGAAATACTATACGGGTTACGTTAGAAGTTATCTATTTTATCCCATACTTAACAATCTAACACTATCAAGACTTAATGTAAGTGTTAGTGTTACCATGTACATTTGATATTTTTCACATATCGACAAGAACAAGTTAGCATTCATAATTATGAAATAACATTCATATACTTATGAAATTATATAATCATCTATATACCAGAAACTTTACAAAGATTCTACCCATATCATGTAATTGCTTAGGATCTAGTTTACAATCCATATCATGCAATTGCTTATGATCTAGGTTACAATCCATATCATGCAATTGCTTATGATCTAATGTTATGCAAACATTCTAGGGTTAATCATTGATATATAATAAAATATTGCATTAACACCTATACGATATAACAATTCTAATATTAAATCAAACTATAAATATACAAAACATAATGCAATGACATCTAAATTATTTGGAGTTAGGGTTACGAGCTTAGTCAACACAACCTAACACTTTTATATATATGAACTATACGATGATCCTGTCATTTAAACAAATGATACATATAATATAATACAAAGTTATACGATCTGGTTGGAGATATGGTTACGAGGTATAGTATTGGAACTAACGTTATTGTGTGCAAGTTGGCATACACTATGACATTAATGAGCATTAACTGAAATCGTGGGTGGAATGCTTAGTGGCATCCAACCTGGCTTGAGGCACGTGAACAATTCTTGGATACTGCATTACCACACAAGCGATAGCATCAAACCTTTCTTGTCCAAAACCCTTGTATTCATTGTTATGGTTGTGAGTTTGGAAGTGAGGCCGATAGGCCGTGAGGTCTTAGGGTTTCAAAGTGGTCGTTCAGGGTTTCGATACCACAACCTCGGTGCGTTTTTAATGGTGATAACCTGAACCTTGCAATGCATGGGTTTTGAACCTCGGCCTTCCAACGATAATGATTGATCCAGATTTTGATAATCACAGGTAACAGATCCGTCATTGTTTGCAACTTGTAAGTTTTGGTTTTAATAATGATTATGAAACTAACTAAAGTTTTATGGCACACAATGCAGGGTTGGTGGTCTCTCAGCTACGTTTACTGCGGAGGATGAACACCGAGGACTTCAATGTCATGGTCAGTCTCAGGTTCATCCATGTGCCGTGGATTTGTTGGAAGATGATTTTGTTCTTCTCTGATGTAATTTTATAGCCATGGGAAAAAGAATGTATAGTCTAAGTTTCAAGGCTTCAAGCCTTCGTTGTAACCGGTTATTTTGAGCTTTTAGCAGACTTGCTGTTTGTACAGCCTGTGCATACTTCTGCTCAATGCTTATTAAGCCATTTTGACAAATAATATTAACACTGATTTTGATATTGTATTCGCTGTGTTGTTTTTAATATATTCGATATTATTGTTTTTATAACCAATGTGATTTGATACCTGGTCTGGGTGAGTGAAGCACTCGAACCATTCTTGTTATGATAGTTTTGGATATAATTTGGGCGAGTGTGACCTGAACCCATGAATTGATATAAGAAATGTTTTCATTTAAATAAAGATATTGATAGGTGGCTTTAAGTTTGGGTTTGACCAATGTTGATAATGCTTAAACTTTAGCTTCGGGCAGGGTTGCTAGAACCCTTGTCACGATTCTGTACTACTTTAAAAACTTCGAAAGTTCATTCTGGTAAGTGCTGCATATGCAGACTTGATTCATGCCTTGATTGCCAAACCCTTAGGGTTTATTGCAGCATTTCTATGTTGGTTAAAAATAATACTTAGTTTGATATTAAAGATCCTAAACCATGACTTGGTTCTATGCATGATGATTATACTTCTGCTGTGTGATTTCTATTTATCAATAAAATATTTTAAAGATTTCCTACAGTTATATTTTAATTGCAATCTATGATGTATTATGAATTGTTAAAATCATTTTCATTCATTAGGTTTACAAAGTTACAGAGTTATTATATTGTATGTTATGATAATAATAGAACAATGTTTCGATAACAGAAACTATAAGAAGTCTATGGACTCTGCTTCTAGCCAGCATAGGTTATTTACAACTACTTGATAATAAAAACTTAGGGTTACTATTTGACTTAGGAAACAATACATAATTATGGATACTAAATACTATATCAATTATCATTTCATTCTGCATCTTTTAAATATCCTATTTAATTCTCCACCTCCTGTACTAGAGTATGACATATCTGATGTATAGAAAAAAATACAGGAAAATAATTTAATTATTCAAAAACAAAACTATTCTAACCTATCCTAATTAATCAGAATATATAGTTCAGCTAAACAATTTAGTCAATAAGTCTTCATTATCAATCCAAGAAAAAGGGTTAGAGTTTTAATAAAACAACTTCGTTCATTCAACTGAAAATAAACAAGACAGAATAGTAGGACCTGATGAATGTAGGAGAAACAAACAACCCAATGAGCCTGTTCCACCCAACCTACTCCTGAAGACTGCCAAATTACTTGCCTTAGGACCCCCGAGCCTGTTCACTAAACCACTAGGAAGAAGAATCTGTAGAAGCTTTAGGTCATCAACTTGCAACAACAATGTAGATCATCCAATCATATAGACTTAGAAGTCAAAGAGACCTGCACCATCACCTCTAGTTTCCTTCTCAGAATAATTTCAGCAGACTCACAATGCACTTCCACTCAACCGCCCTATTCGAATCTCTCAATGATCACCTGATACACTTGAGGAATTATTTTTGCAGAAAATAATTATGGAACTCCCTGCTCAATTCGAATTGCCTTCTCTAGGCCGCCTAGGCCTTTTTTGTGGTTAACCTGGTCATTAATGAGCTAACAGCTCTGTTCCACCCACCTGGGGGATAATGCCACAAATTTAGGGGTAGTTGTCCCATAACCAATAGCTAGTGGTGGAGTGCAAATGCTGACACCTGTCCCATGCCTTCTAACAACTTCCATTCCTCCTAGTGGGTCAGTGAACACTCATTCAATAGTTCCCTTGGTGGTTGTCTCCTTTTTTAATTTATTAAATAATAATAATATGTCATTACAAGCATCCTTGACTAGATTTGGTCATAATTACAAAACTTTGTAATTATAATTTAACATAATGTTTTGTAATTATAATTTAACATAATGTTTTTGCAATAAAATAAATAGTCTCAAAATTTGGGTAGGTGACAGAAATGTATATTTATATTATGAGAAAACTAACTTATTGAACCAGGATATCAAGTATATATATATATATATATATATATATAATTTGAGCAAATATTGCAGGTGCAATGTAAGACTAATCCCAAAAATGTTTGAATGCAATAATAGGTTGTGATGCCTTTGGGTTATTTTCCCGGAAATGTATATTTATATAATGAGAAAACTAACTTGTTGAACCAAGATATCAAGTTCATCAAGTTAAATCTAGCTATAAGAATTGTTACGAGGAAGCAGACACAAGAGGATGAAGCATAGGCATCTAACAAAATTCGCGGAAGCAATTAGATACAACATTCGTAAGAGAGAAAGGATGGTTTTTCGGGAGATAAGTAACTCATTTATCTTTTATCAATCCTTCTTCTATTAATTTAAAAATGATCACATGTATGTATATGTTTCACTACAATTTAGAAAATTTCTTGTATTGTATGTTGTGGAAGTATTGGTAATGCTAGATACAAAAAAAAGAATCTTTGAAGACATTTCAAAGATATGTTGGACATGTGTCTATTTTGGAAATACCAACTGGGGCAACTTAAAATTGGAATTATAATTGTTGTTGTGTGCAAGCATCTGATACTTGAAGGCAAGTTTTGGAAATTGAAAAATACTAGAAACATCGGAGGGGATGTTATTTTAAGGTGGAGAGGAATGTAATACCCTCGCCTTTAAGCCTTATTATGTAATTTCAATTTATATGTAATCGTATTTATATATTGTTTCATGGCATGGATCTCAAGGCCAAGGCCCTGCTAGGATCTGCCAGGCAACATTTAACAGTACTTTGATTATGTAGTGAAACCATGCATTGGCAAGGCATGGTGACGTTCTGAATATGATGTAAGTTGTAAATGCCAAAACATTGAAAATAAAAAAATGAGATTGAATGTGCAAGGTAGCAAAATTGAGGGGCAAGAATATCTACTAGGGGAAGAGGGAAGAGGCTAAGGAGGCCTTGGAAATCCATTTGATGATGGTTGAGTGGCATCTTGGTGCCTATGAGTTCTGAATAGAACATTAATTGCGATCATTAGCTTGTGAGCATATGTCCTCAAGTGGAAGTAAGTGGGCTTTACTCATTTAATAGCTTAAGTGAATGGTTATTAATGTAAGCCTATCTTAAAGCATGAAAGTAGTTATTATGATCTTACTAGCATGAAGGGAATGACTATTATTTTGAGTTGATTATTAGCCTTTGAACATTGTGGACAATGTATGGTTGTGATTATTATTATTATGATAAGTGAGTGATTGTGATGATGATGATGATTATTATAGAGTGACATCTCTAGGATTTCTATTGAAAAGGCGATCTTTATGGAGAAAAGCTGATTTCCAATTTAAGAATGGTTTAATTATTTAATTGAAATCACTATTATGCATAAAGATATTAATTAAAAGAGAAATCACCTTAAAAGTATAAAGGCAAATGAGAAATTCATTTCATATGTTAATAAGAATGCAAATCGCCTAAAGAATATATATAGAGATATATTAGAAAAAGAAAGGTGATGGGGAGCATCTTTTGGGTGTAAGAATTTTATTCAGGGGTTTTTAAGGAACAATATATGATATCGGCATAAATAAACCATTTGAAATCACCAATGGGGGTGGGCATTCTAGTTTTTGGGTTTTCTTGGGGAGAGATCTCCCCTTTTTGCTTGCAGTTTTCTTAATGAGAAGAGGAGTGGTCTCAATAAGGAGGATCGACTCCATTGTATATCGATCTCCCCTTTGTTACCTTTCCTTTCAAAACATGAGAAGGGCGACCTATGTACAAGAGGATCAACCCATTTTTTTATTAAATTGTGGATGCATTTGCATGTTAAGAAGGGCATCCTCTTGCACAAAGGGTCGACCCATTTATTTATTAAATTCCTGTGGCATTAAGAAGGTCGACCTCTTGTACAGAGGGTCGACCCATTTGTTTATTAAATTTCTATTGCATTTGCATGTGGAGAAGGGTGACTTCTGTACAAGAGGATCAACCCATTTTTTTATTAAATAGGTGTTGCATTTGCATGCTAAGAAGGGATACCTCTTATACAGAGGGTTGACCCATTTATTTATTAAATTGTTGTTGCATTTGCATGTTAAGAAGGGAAACCTCTATGTTAAGAAGGTCAACCTCTTGTATAGAGGATCGACCCATTTGTTTATTAAATTTCTATTGCATTTGCATGTGGAGAAGGATGACCTTTGTACAAGAGGATCAACCCATTTGTTTATTAAATAGGTGTTGCATTTGCATGCTAAGAAGGGAGACCTCTTATACAGAGGGTTGACCCATATGTTTATTAAATTGTTGTTGCATTTGCATGTTAAGAAGGGAAACCTCTTATACAGAGGACTAACCCATTTGTTTATGAATTGTTGTTGCATTTGCATGGAACAGAAGAGGGCGAACTCTGTAGGAGGTTCGACCCCTGGTTATATTACTCTTTTTGTAGTAGAAGAGGGTGACTCATTAGGAGGTTTGATCTATGATTATATTACACTTTTTTGTAGTAGGGGAGGGCGACCTCTATAGGAAGTTGCACCCCAAAATATTGTTTCCGTGAAGGGCACACTCCATTGTAAATTGGAGAGGGTGCACTCCTTTTTTATATTAGTCTCTAGTGTGGGTAAATTGGAGAGGGTGCACTCCTTTGTTATATTAGTCTCTAGTATGGGTGCACTCCATTACATGTTGGAGAGGGTACACTCCCATTTTATATTTTTCACCATGAAGGACGAACTCCATTGTGTATTGGAGACATCAATCCCAATTTATATTTGTTGTGGGTTGAAGGGTGTAGACTTCAGTATATAGTTGAAGAACTGAACTCTATTGTATGACACTCTTAGAAAGCGATCTCCATCACCCATGGATTTTCAAAGATAAGTATCCATTATGAAAATGTTTCCATTGTATAGATGGCATATGACTCTTGTATTGAGACCTGAGACAAGTATCTATTATATAGAGATAAACATGCCATCATGTTGAGATTTTGGAGAGGCCATTCCTATAGTGCTTGAAGACGTCGACTTGCTCAAGTTGGTCTCCCATGTAAAATACACGTCTATCAATGAAATGACAAAGATGGAACTCAGTTGGAATAAGGGTACTCATTCTTGAGTAGCTTAGATACTAGTAGAGGGAGCATAAATAAATCAAGAGAATTAACCTAATAGGAAAATGAACGGTAAGATTGTTAAAGCTTTGGTAAAATCCAAGAGTAATTGTTATAGTTAGAACTTGATCTTTGTTTTCCACATAATCCCAACAGTGGTTGTGAGTCTATTGTTCATGTCATGTTGAATATTTTAGTGAGGGAATTTTATTGTTCTTTTCCCTAGCTAAAATCGTTTCCCAGCATGGGGTAGCATGTTAAACAAAAGTGTTTGACATAGAGATCTTAAGGTTGGGAAGAACGTTGCACTTGCACTTTCGGTTGCCCAGAATAATCTATTCAAGCTAAGTGTCCATTGTATGTTGTGTTACTATTACTAATTTATGTTAATTGATTAGAGATGGATAAAATAATTGTGCTAATATTATGTGTAGAGTGAATGTGCCATTGTTTTAGTTCACATGCAAATGATATGGTTATATTGTATAATGGGTTATGCATGCTTGCATGAATGTATACTGAGGATCGGTGATGATATTGCCTTGTAGCTGCGAGATTTTGTTGTTGCATGAAACACATTATGATGTGAATCCATTATCTATATGAATTGAGTTCATGACAGATAATTGAGGAGATTTTGTTGCATTCTTGATTATAGCTTGTGTTGAGCATTTAATGTTGATATTTTATAGCAAGATTGAGATGAAGGTATTGGGAGGGTTATGATTTCCCCTATTATGTGCATCTTTATAACTATGAATGTATTCATAAATAAAAAACTAACTATCATTGTATATGTTTATATTGTGTAACCAAGCGTAATTGGATCGGACCTTGGATTGGCATCTTCCTAGATGTGTGAAAGTGACTAAATGTTATCTGGTTGTGAATAGACATTTATGTAATGAATTAGACTTATAGAAGATTAGAAGTGCATGATGAATCATTGGAGTTTTTTATGTGAAGTTTGGATTGTGGCCTTCGGTAAACTCGTTTATGTTCTTTTAATATCCCTCTTCTATCCCGGTTATTCTGTAGCTAAAATGAAAATTTAAGTGTAGAATGTACTAGTTCCTAGCGAGGAGCTCAAGGCCAAGGTCCCGCTAGTAAACTCTGTAAGTATTATTGTGATATCCTAAGTGGTAATTTGAATTTGTAGACTTAGGATACTGAAGGCTTGATGCAACTAAATGATAGGGGCATGGAATATACTTGTGGGAGAGGTTGATGGTTGGGGAGCCATGAGAGTCCAAGTTGTTGATGATAGGTGTCATCTTAATGCCACGGGAACCTAAAAGAAAAGTGAATTGCGATGTTCACTGGATGACCTTAAGTTTATAAGTGCCATCTTAAGTTATAATAATCCTAAATTGAATGGCTATTTGTGGCAAATAAAATAGCAAGTATCTACGATCTACCATCTAATTATGACTATCAACCTAAGAAGAAGCTAAGCTTACTATTAGTCTATCATGAAAAAATATTATTAAATATTATCACCATTGAGCTATTGGTAATTAGAAGGAGTAATTACAAATCATTTGTACGAGTGGGAAGACACATCAATTACTGGAAATGGTGCAATATATATATGGAAAGAAATTTCATTATAAAAATAAAGTGAAATTGAATTACTGTAATATTGGAAACAAAACTTATAAACGCATCTAAACTTATTGGATGATATATATGTAATCATTTTGGGGTCGGCCCTGTATAAGTCATGTGGGTCAAAGGGTTATTAGACCACCCTAG
Source organism: Larix kaempferi (assembly GCA_027924585.1). Classification (NCBI taxonomy): domain Eukaryota; kingdom Viridiplantae; phylum Streptophyta; class Pinopsida; order Pinales; family Pinaceae; genus Larix; species Larix kaempferi. Next base: position 4,924,494 of record BSBM01000369.1, read on the forward strand.
TGGGGGTCGTCCCAGTCAGCATTATGTTAAGTGGTTAAGTTGAGGCCGACCTAGTTGAGTAAAGGTCAAGTCAAGTTAGTGTATAAATAGAGAGTGTGTCTCTCTCATTTTACACATTCTATTCTCTCACTCACACTTGGGAGAGTGGCGCACTTGTGGAGGAGGAGGCTCTACTGCTAGGAGAAGACTATCTCTTGTATTCTGGTTGTATCATTGCTCTATCTATCTCTGAGGAAGTTATTGGGGCTTTTCACCTTTATGGTTTTTCCCAAGTAAACTCTGTGTCTCTTGTGTGCTTGCATTATTGTGTCCATGATTGATATGCTGTAGATTTGTTGTACATGTTGTTCTCTCCGTTAAGATCCTAGATCAGATTGAAGTAAATTTTGAAAATTTAACATGGTATCAGATCTAGCCTGAAAGAAGGCATGATATGGCATGTATGACACTTGTTGCACTTATGATGCTAGGGCTTGATATAGCAAAAACCAATCATCTTAGCACTTTCGCTATAAATCCGTTTTGGCAAAGTGTTCGGATTTGAAAATTTTACAGGTCGAATATCAGATCCCCATGTACCTTGTGTCCAAAGGAAAACCTCTAATTCGTTGTACTTTGTGATTTATGATCTGTACAATATAGGGTTTCTACCTCTTCCAGATCTGAGTCAAAATCAGGTGACCTTGGGAAAAAGGTCATCACTTGGGCTAGGAAGATCCAAATGACATTTCGTAAAAAGTGATAGGTAGTGAACAGACTGTACTATCGCAAGAACATTTTTCAGAGGCTGAATTTGAACCAGTGACATGTGGCACGCCGTACAAGTTCTCTCTCCTGTATTATTCCATAAATAGGTCACGTTGCGACACTTGGCATAACTCTCTCTCTCAGAGAATCCAATTGAGGTAAGACCTGTCGGGATGGAAAAATAACAAGTTGGGCTATCCTAGGAAATGTTTTCAAACCCTGTGGATCAAAAAGTTTGGAGTTATACCAAAAACAATCAGGTACATATTTATGTCAAAACAGAATTATTTTTGAGTATCTTCATTCATGGCTTCCGGAATTTAGGGCTTCGGAGAAAGTTGGAATTTTTGTAATAAGAGACCACGGCTGAATGCTACTCATCAAAATAGAAATTTAGAGACCAAGATCAGAATTTTTGGTTGGGTAGAAATCTGGGCTTGATCAGACCCTAGTTCGGGACTTTGATTAGAAAAGTGGAAAATTAGGGCTTCTGCAAAAATGAGAATTTTTGAAATCTGTGACCACGGCTAGAAGCTCTTTATAAAAATAGAAGCTTAGAGCTTTGGATAAAACCTTTTGATCGGGAAAGAGTGGGATTCATCAAACCCTAGTTCGGGGTCACATCCAGTGAATCCGAAAGTTTCAAAGGCAATTTTGAGGGGTGAAACTTTGTAGTTTTCAAATTCTGAATATACCAACTTGATCAGCTCATCAAGGCGCATATTTCTACCCTTTCGGAAGTTTGAAATTCAAAGTTTGAATTTTTGGGGTTTCTTTGACAAACCCTAATCCAGCTCTAGGTCCAGTTCTTTCAAATCAAGTGGATTGGGTTAATCCTAGAAAAAGATGGATTGGTCACCTGCATAAGTGAAGAAGTTTCTGTCTCAGAGGGAGATGAGGCTAAGGCCTTCCATAAGAAGATTACAAGCAATCTTGACAGGTATGGCTTATAGGTATGTTTCATGGTTAAGTTTATCATATGTTTGTCTTCATATCATTACAGTACAATCTTGATTAATTACTGGGCTTGTCGTATCACCTTAATAGAAGATATTCATTGATTAAGGTTTTGACACTTATGATTGTACTAATGCATTGTGATGTTGTTTGAGGTTTATGTTGTTCGCTAACATAAAAGGTACACCAAAAAAGACAAATCATGTTCTACTTCAAGAACATATGATCATGGTGACATGAAGACAAAGATTCATCCATTATCATGGATCACATAGAAGATCTACTTTCGAGGTATGTATAACTTGGTTCTACAATGGTTAACTTATGAGACATGCAGGTTACTAGCACAAGTCACTAAAGAGAACCATAAGACATTATGCGGGTATGTTAGACATAACTATCTAGCATGCTAATCCAGGTATGCTTTTCCTATATCAAGCTAGAATCCTACCTTGTGTTAGGATCTTATACTATTGTGTTGTTGATAATGATTATTCATGAAGTCATAGGTTTGAATAATCATGGTTGTATGCATATTATGTTTCTTACCATAATTGATGATATGACTAACCAGAAGAATCATGAAGGTATAGGTTTGAATAATCACGGGTTTTATGCATATTATATCTCTTATCTTGATTGATGATTCAACTAACCAGAAGAGTCCTATGATCAATAAGAATATGTATGAGTAAAATAAGACTTCCCTGAAACCTTGAATACAGATGTTTATTATCTGTGAATGATCATGAATATACATGTTTAAGATTATTGTGTTTTGATAGTATTAAGATTATACTAATAAATGTGCGATTATGTATGAGACCTCAAGGATAACAAAATGATGATACTAATAAGCATGCATAGTGATTAAGGATGGATGTAAGTTCAAGGACAGGTAATCCAGGAAGCAAAGATCAAGAGGGAGCACACTCCAGTTGTTCCTGCAAGAAAGCAAAGGAGCACACTTCAGTAGTTTCTGCAAGGATGCAGATATTCAGAGGGATTTTACCACTTCTCACAATCCACATAAGAATGGAGTTGCAGAAAAGAAGCAAAGACTAAGAGGGAGTCAACCCAACAAACAAACAAAGATAAGTATTTGAATTGTCATTACTTGCATATTTTATTGTTTAAATAATAATGTTCAATAATGTATATACTGATGTTCCTAGAATTAGGTTGTGTATTATGCATATTAGAATAGTTGCATTGATGAACAGTATACTACTAATATGCATGGGTAAGTGGCCTATGGCACTATACAACATTCCATTAGTACTTATCTAGAATGAAACCTCTTTGCTGACATGTTGGGAGTTGTGCACACTCTTAACAATGTTCTGGTAGAGATTGGAAGGCATGTAGAAAGTTACGGGATATGGATAAATGTTGTATTGAAGCATTGGCTAAGATAATTGCATGACTGTATGACATATTTCTTTATGTGTAAGAATTTGTTCTGAAAACTATCAGATCTTTTCTGATCATACAATTTAACTTGTTGTGTAGGAAAGATCGTATGCCATCACCTACAAAAGAAGAACTACAACATTTGTTCAGCAACAAAATTATCTATTGAAGATATTGAAGTTCCTAGGATATGGAAAGAATGCCATGATCCGTCGATCATGAAGAATGATGTTTGGGATGTAGTCCCAAGACCTGAAGGAAAGTTTTTTATGACTTCCATATGGATTTATCAAGATCAAGCATGCTGCAGATGGCAGCATAGAGAAATATAAAAGTGATGAAATAGAAGATACACCAGATGGATTTCAAGACAGCTTTCTTCAATGGTGTAGTTGAAGAAGAAGTGTATGTGGAGCAGCCACTTGGTTATGAGACACATGACAGGGAGTCATATATGTGTAGAACTTGGGTATGATGTACCACTTTCTAGGTATGGAGATGTGGCAGAGTGCAGATGGAATCTTCCTTAGACAAGGGATGTATGCAGTAGAGATCCCGAAGAGGTTCAGGATGATGGACTATGAGGCTATGGCATCGAACCTGAAGCTTCTATGTGATGCTTCATCTGATCCGGTTGATGTCACGATGTATTGTCAGATGATTGGGTCCTCTATGTACCTGACGAACACGAGACCAGATATTTGCTTTGCGGTGAACACATTGAGCCAGTTCTTGACAGATCTGAAAGATGTTCACCTGGTTGATGTAAAGCATGTTCTGAGGTACCTGAAGGGTACAATGTATTATGGGCTCAAGTATGAAGCGGATCAAAAGTTTAACCTGCAGGGTTATGTTGATTCAGATTGGACTGGCAGTGCTGCAGATAGGAAGAGCACATCTGGGTGTTGCTTCAGTGTGGGATCAGGTGTGATCTCTTGGTTTAGCAGGAAGCAGTCCTGCGTAGCACTAAGTACAGCCAAAGCAGAGTATGTTGCGATGGATGAGCAGGTTGCAGATGTATTGACCAAGCTGTTGGCCAGAGTGCAGTTTGAGTACTTCAGAGAGAGGCTTGGTGCACTTCAGATCGAGGTTCCTTCCAAAGGGAAGTGATGAGTCTGGAAGATGCAGATGCACATGAGCTTTCCTGACATGGTTGACGTGTTCTCCCTTGGTTGTGATGTAATTGCTGAGCCATTTTTCACATGGTGGTAGATGTGTTCTCCCATGGTGAAAAAGTAAGGGATGGAGCCTTCCCCGAATGGCGGTAGATGTGTTCTCCCATGTCAATGGTGTAAATGCTGGATGATGTGCATCTGGGCTGTGATTTGTGGACGATGAGATGATCTAAAGAGGATGATGCTGTGATGATCAGGAGGATCATGGATGATGAGCATCAGGACGATGCTCTAGTTACTGCTCTATGTATGCATCATGTTGGATGCTGGATATGATCAGTTGGATCATTTATATGTATGTACGCATCATGTTGGATGCTGGATATGATCAGTTGGATCACTTGTATGTATTTTTGTATATGAATCATATTGGATGCTTGGACCATGTATCTGTATATGTATTATGTGGATACATTGTATGATCAGGTGGATCATGTATGGTAATATGTATCATGTATTTGTATTTGTATCAGGTGGATACATTGTATGATTAGGTGGATCATGTATGATGATATGTATCAGGTAGATACTTGGTATGTATCAGGTAGATGCATTGTATGATCAGGATGATCATGGATGACGAGCTTCAGGATGTTGCTCCAGATGACATGCAGCAGGATGTTGCAGTGATGATGATCAGGATGATCATGTGTACATTAGGATGATGTATGGTGAGTATCAGGTTGATACTCTGTGGCCGTGGAACAGGTTGTGCAGATAAGCATGTAATTTGTGCCCTGGGAGATTTGCAGATAGTCTTTCGAGGTTTTGCCTATGGCATGTAATTTGTACCCTGGGATATTTGGCAAATGCTCTTTCAAGGTTTTGCTTGGGAGGACATATAATTTGTGCCCTGGGAGATTTGCAGATAGTCTTTTGTGGTTTTTCCCATGGCATGTAATTTGTACCGTGGGATATCTGGCAAATGCTCTTTCGAGGTTTTGTCCTATGGCATGTAATCTGTGCCCTGGGGGATCCGATAGGTTTAGCCATGTGCTCGTAATCAGTCTTAGGATGCTCTTTCGAGGCTTTTCCATGAGCACATGTAATTTGTGCCCTGGGAGATCCGATAGGTTGAGCCTTATGCTCGTAATTAGTTCTGGGATGCTCTTTCGAAGTTTTGTGGTGACCACATGTAATTTGTGCCCTAGGAGATCCGATAGGTTGAGCCTTATGCTCATAATCAGTCCTGGGATTCTCTTTTGAGGTTTTGTGGTGGGGTCACATGTAATAAGTCCTGGAGATCTGGACAGGATGAAAAAGGCCTCAGATGCTCTTTAGGGTTCTTGCTAGTCAAGAGACTCTTTTAAGGTTTTGTGACGCACGTAATAAGTCCTAAGATTTCCACAGTATCGCCAGTGATGACGAAGACCTGCAGGTGGTGGGCCTACATCCAATATGAAAAAGGACTGGCTCTATAGAAATTCCTATGACGAGTAGATTCAGAGATTGATTGAGATAGCAGCAGCAGTGACGATGATGATGACTCGATGATGATGACTCGATGACGATTATCCAGTGACGATGATCCAGAGAAGATGACTTGTGCTAGAAGACCTGTGTTGAGAAATACCTTCCTAGTTAAGAGGGAGTGTTGATATATATATAACTTTGGAATGTATTTCACATATATGTATATTGTATTCCTATAGAGATGTTATTATTCCTCTATATGGAAGCGTCGTCATTTATATTGTAAGTGTCGTAACTTATACTTGATGGGTTATTAGACCACCTTGTTGGGGTTGGCCCTGTATAAGTCATGTGGGTCAAAGGGTTATTAGACCACCCTAGTGGGGGTCGGCCCAGTCAGCATTATGTTGAGTGGTTAAGTTGAGGCCGACCTAGTTCAGTAAAGGTCAAGTCAAGTTAGTGTATAAATAGAGAGTGTGTCTCTCTCATTTTACACATTCTATTCACTCACTCACACTTGGGAGAGTGGCGCACTTGTGGAGGAGGAGGATCTACTGCTAGGAGAAGACTATCTCTTGTATTCTGGTTGTATCATTGCTCTATCTATCTCTGAGGAAGTTATTGGCGTTTTTCACCTTTATGGTTTTCCCCAAGTAAACTCTATGTCTCTTGTGTGCTTGCATTATTGTGTCCATGATTGATATGCTGTAGATTTGCTATACATGTTGTTCTCTCAGTTAAGATCCTAGATCAGATTGAAGTAAATTTTGAAAATTTAACAATTTTGTTGTGGTGTATATGGAATAGTGTGTTGTTGTTGGATTCCTTGTTCAGTGCAGAAAGTAGTGAACTTTTTGTTAACATATTCTCCTCCATTGTCAGATCTTAACTTAATAATTTGATGACCAGATTGTTTTTCAACAAGGGCCTTGTAGGCCAAGAACATGTTAAATACTTCGCTCTTAAGTTTTAGGAAATAAACCCAAGTGCGTCTGGAGTAGTCATCAATGAAAGTTAAGAAATACTTGAAACTAGAGAAGAAAGCAGATAGAAGAGGACCACATAAGTCACTATGCACAAGCTCCAAGAGGCATGCTTGTCAAAACTGTCCCGATGATATTTTCCGAGTACACAACCGGAACAAACACCATCCCTGCAAGATACCATTGGAAGACCTGTCACCATATTGTCTTTACATAGTTGTTGCAATGAGCGATAACTTAAGTGACCAAATTGCTCATGCCAAAGTTTTCTCAAGTTATCGCTATAAGCAACAAAAACTGAAGGAAAAGGTGATGAACCAAAGTAGTTAAATTTGTACAACCTGGTAATATCATCAACAATTCCGATAGCTAGGACTTGTTGAGGATCTTTAAAACCCTTGATTGCAACTTGGTGAGGTGTAAACGTCACAATTTTACCTTCACCAAAATGAGTGATTTGATAGACTGATAACAAATTGCAGGAAATTATTGGAACACATAGTACATCACTGAAATGACCATTATCTACTGGAACTGTTCCAGCTCCTACAACACTTAGAGATCTATCATCACCAACAAATATTTGTTTGGTGTTACATTCATGCATAGTAGAAAAGATGGCTTGATCCTTATCCATATGATAAGATGCTCCAGAATCAATGAGCCATTCATTTGAAGTAGAAGAAGAAGATTCATTATAAGAATAACCAGAAGCACAAAGTGCATGTCCACAAGAGGTAGATTCCAAAGGCAACTCTAGGATGATGTGGTGCTTCTTCATTGTTGCTTCCAAGACTGCCATCTTCTTGAAACACTTAGATTCGTCATGGTTATCTTTCGCGCAATAGTTGAAATGATGCTCAGTCTTCTTGACTTTTGGCTTAGATCCTTTGTCATTTTTTAAAGAAGGAGCTCACTGAGAAGGTTTGAGACCCTTGTTTGACTTATTATTGCGAAAACTTTGTTTCTTGGGAGGCTTGGATTTTTCTTTCTGTTGGGACAATAAGGCTTTCCCAGATGTATCTGCATTGTTAATTATTCCAAGATGGATGAGCTTATCTTGCTCTCTAATCAAGGAATCACAAAAGGATTCAAGACTAGGCTCTTGATAGCTAGCTGCATTCAAGGATTCTTTCATGGAGTAAAATGTAGATACAAAAACAGAATATGCAGGTCCAAGTTTGGAAAGAATATGATAAATTCATTATTTGTCTTCCCTCTTAATCTTGCATTCTTCATGTTGGTTGTGGAGCCAGATCTTCTAGTCTCATAGATGATATTGTATCAGCCATGTTTGTACCTCAGTTTTATATGATATGTAGGTGGAATGTATACTCACCCTAGCGGGGGGGTGTGGGGGGGCATCTCCCCCGCACGAGGTTCCAGGGGGGACCATCCCCCCTGGCTAGGGGGTTCGGGGGCAACGCCGCCGAAGAAAATTTTTGGGGCTGTTTTCGCCAGCTTTTTTGCGGGCCCATGGTTTTGGGTATCCCGTGGTATTTTTCCATTGTATTTCTCCTATAAAATAAAGACATTGTAATACGGCTAGTGTAGATGATGTATTAGGTTTTATGCATTGTAAAGATCTCTGAGATCAGGAGAGAGATTGTGAAATAGAAAAGAGGAAGTGCAGCGGTTTTGCTGCAGGTTGTATCCCTTCACCTTGCTGGACGGTAATAATAATAAGGAATGGCAAATTCAGTGTGGACGTAGCCCAAGTTGGGTGAACCACGATATATCTGTGTCTCTCTTGTAATGTGCATGTGTGATTATATTTGCATTTCTGTTTATTGTTATTGCTCTGCGATCCTTTTTTTCTAACAATTGGTATCAGAGCCAAAGGTCTATTTGGCAGTTAAACCCATAGGAAGCTAGGGTTTCTGGTTCGAGTGGGAGAAATGGAAGAAGAAGGAAAGTTTAAGGTCGAGAAGTTTAACGGCCAAAACTTTGGGTTATGGAAGATGCAAATGGAGGACTATCTGTACTAGAAGGATCTATTCCTACCATTGGGAGGAAAAGCAAAGCAGCCGACGGCTATGAAGGACCGAAAATGGGAGGTTCTTGACAGAAAGACTCTGGGAACAATACGGTTGAGCCTGGCTTCGTCGGTGGCTTTCAATATCTCAAAAGAAACGACAACACAGGGTTTGATGAGCGCATTGGGTAAGCTGTATGAAAAACCCTCGGCCTCCAACAAGGTATTTCTAATGAAGCATTTATTTAATATGAAGATGTCTGAAGGTAGATCTGTTACTGATCATTTAAATGAGTTTAATACGGTTACAAATCAGCTAAGTTCTGTAAGTGTGAACTTTGATGATGAGGTTAGGGCTCTTCTAATCTTGTGTTCATTGCCAGAAAGTTGGAATAGCTTGGTCATGGCTGTAAGTAACTCTGTCTCTGGTTCAAACACCTTGAAATTTGATGATGTTATTGGTGTTATTCTTAGCGAGGAAATGCGAAGAAAAAGCACAGGTGAGACATCAGGTAATGCGCTGACCATGGAGAGCAGGGGAAGACAAAAGGAGAGAGGAAAGAGCCAAGGTAATCATGGAAAGTCTAAAATGGGCAAATCCAAGTCCAGACTGGGAAAGATAGAGTGCTGGAACTATGGAAAGAAAGGACATCTGAAGAAAGACTGCAAATCTCTAAAGAAGAAAGGAGATGCACAGAAGGAAACTACCCAGGAAGCAAATGTAGCAGGTGATGTGTTACAAGATGCTTTGATTCTTGCATTAGATAATACTAGTGATTATTGGGTAGTAGATTCAGGAGCTTCATGTCATTCTACACCCCATAGGAAATACTTTCATGAGTATGTTCCTGGCAACTTTGGACATGTTTTATTGGGTGATGATGAGCCATGTAAAATTGTTGGAATGGGTAAGGTATGGATAAAAGTTAAGAATGGAATTGATTGGTTGTTGAAAGAAGTTAGGCATATTCCTGCTATGAAAAGAAATCTGATCTCAACAGGGTAGTTGGGAGATGGCGGCTGTCTATCTACGTTCGTAGAAAAGTGGTGGAAGATCACTAAAGGATCAATGGTGATAGCAAAAGGAGACAGAGTAGGTACATTGTATTTATGTCCTCATAATACTGACCATTCTATCTCTTTAGCTTCCACAGGAACAGATACAGCATTGCGGCATCATAGGCTTGGCCACATGAGTGAGAAGGGGATGCAGATTCTCCACTCAAGGAAGTTGCTACCGGATTTGAAGCAGGTAAGTTTGGAATTCTGTGAAAACTGTGTTTATGAAAAACAGAAGAGAGTCAGATTTCTCAGGGTTGGGAAACAGAAGAAGAATGAAAAATTAGAGCTTGTGCATATAGATGTATGGGGACCGGCTCAGGTACAATCTCTTGGTGGCTCTCATTATTATGTTACATTTATTGATGATGCAACTAGAAAAACTTGGGTTTATTGCATTAGACAGAAATCTGATGTGTTTGCTACTTTTAAGAAGTGGAAAGCTTTGGTTGAGAATGAGACAGGAAAAAGATTGAAGTGTCTCAGATATGATAATGGAGGTGAGTACTGCGGCAAGGAGTTTGATAGTTATTGTTCATACCATGGGATTCGTAAAGAGAAGGCAGTCCCAGGAACACCATAGGAAAATGGTGTGTGAGAAAGGATGAACAGAACGATCATGGAGCATGCAAGGTGTATGAGACTGCATGCAGGGTTGCCCTTACAGTTTTGGGTGGATGTTGTAAATACTGTTGTTTATTTAATAAACAGAGAACCTTCAAGTGCTTTGGATGGTGGTATTCCAAAGGAAGCATGGACAGATAAAAAAGTAAACTACTAATTTCTGAGAACATTTGTTTATGAAGCATTTGTCCATATTAATAAAGAAAATAGAACATAGCTTGAAGATAAATCCAAGAAATGTACCTTTATTGGATATGGAGTTGATGAATTTGGTTATCGTTTATGGGATTATGAAAATAATAAAATCATCAGGAGTAGAGATGTGATATTCAATGAAAATGTCATGTATAAAGATCAGTTGCAGGGAAAGAAACAGGAAAAGAAAAACATAGAGTACATAGTGCTTGATGAAATTAAAGAAAATGAAGTTCCAAAGGTGCCAAAAAATCAAGAGCAGCAGCAAGTACCTGAAACTCCTGCAATTGTAAGAAGATCTACCAGGTTAAGTAGACTCCCTGAACGATACTCTCCTTCAATGTATTATTTGTTGATGACTAATTCTGGTGAACCAGAATGTTATGAAGAAGCAATGCAGGTGGAAACTAGAAAGAAGTGGGAGCAAGGCATGAATGAGGAGATGGACTCATTGGTAGGAAACCAGACTTGGGATTTGGTTCAGTTGCCTGCTGGTAAAAGAGCATTGCAAAGCAAATGGATTTACAGGTTGAAGGAAGAAGAAGGAGGTAAGAAGCAGTACAAGGCCAGACTTGTTGTAAAGGGGTTTGCACAGAAGAAAGGTATAGATTTTGATGAAATATTTTCTCTTGTTGTTAAGATGACTTCAATTAGGACTATCTTAAGTCTAGTGGCGGTAGAATATTTGCATCTTGAATAATTAGATGTAAAAACAGCCTTCCTTCATGGGGATTTGGAGGAAGAAATATATATGTAGCAGCCACAAGGGTATGAGGTCAAAGGAAAGGAGGATCTGGTATGCAGGTTGAAAAAGAGCTTGTATGGCTTGACGCAAGCTCCAAGGCAGTGGTATCTAAAGTTTGATAGGTTTATGACAGAACAAGGTTATAGTAGATGTTATTCTGACCACTGTGTTTATTTCAAGAAGCTAGACAATGGAAGATATATTATCTTGTTATTGTATGTGGATGACATGCTTGTTGCAGGGTCTAACATGCAGGATATAAATGTACTCAAAAGGAAGCTAGCTAATTCATTTGCGATGAAGGATTTGGGTGCTGCAAAGCAAATCCTTGGTATGAGAATAACAAGAAACAGGAAAAATCGCAAATTGACATTGTCTCAAAGTGAGTACATACAAAAGGTGTTGGAAAGGTTCAGAATGTAGAATGCAAAACCTGTAAGTACACCTTTGGCTAGCCATTTCAGTCTAAGTAAGGAAATGTGTCCCAAGACACAAGAAGAGACATATTACATGTCCAAGGTTCCCTATCAATCAGCAGTTGGCAGCTTGATGTATGCCATGGTGTGCACAAGACCAGATATTGCACATGTAGTGGGAGTTGTGAGCATATATATGAACAATCCAGGTAAAGAACATTGGAAAGTAGTACAGTGGATTCTCAGGTATTTGAGAGGTACTACCACTGAGGCATTATGTTTTGGAGGTTCAGACACTGTTCTATAGGGATATGTTGATGCAAATATGGCAGGTGACAAGGATAGCAGGAGGAGCACCACAGGATATGTGTTTACTGTAGGTGGAACAGCAGTAAGCTGGATTTTGAAACTACAGAAGGTTGTTGCACTTTCAACAATAGAAGCAGAGTATGTTGCCATTACAGAGGCTAGTAAAGAGATGATTTGGTCGCAGAGGTTTATGGAGGAAGTGGGTAAGAAGCAGAAGGATAGCAGATTGTATAGTGACAGCCAGAGTGCCATTCATCTTGCAAAGAACTCAGCATTCCATTCCAGGACTAAACATATACAGCTTAAGTACCATTTCATATGCTCTGTTCTGGAAGATGAACTGTTGAAGCTGGAAAAGATACATACTAGCCAGAATCTTGCAGACATGTTCACAAAGGTAGTGACTAGAGAGAAACTGAGTTCGTGCTCGGTTTCAGTTGGCCTTCTAGCATGAAGGTGAAGAGGAGAAATTTGCCAAGTCCAAGTCCAGCAAGTGCAGCAGCGGTGGAGTTGCTGTGATCAGTCTCCAAGTGGGAGATTGTTGGTTGTGGAGCCAAATATTCTAGTCTCATAGATGATATTGTATCAGCCGTGTTTGTACCCCAGTTTTATATGATATGTAAGTGGACTGTATACTCACCCCAGCGGCGGGGTGTGGGGGGGCATCGCCCCCCCACGGGGTTCCAGGGGCCCATGGTTTTGGGTATCCCGTGGTATTTTCCCATTGTATTTCCCCTATAAAATAAAGACATTGTAATACGGCTAGAGCAGATGATGTATTAGGTTTTATGCATTGTAAAGATCTCTGAGATCAAGAGAGAGACTGTGAAACAGAGAAGAGGAAGTGCAGCGGTTGTGCTATAAGTTGTATCCCTTCACCTTGCTGGATGGTAATAATAATAAGGACTAGCAAATTCAGTGTGGACGTAGCCCAAGTTGGGTTAACCACGATATATCTGTCTCTCTCTTGTAATGTGTATGTGTGATTATATTTGCATTTATGTTTATTGTTATTGCTCTGCGATCCTGTTTTTCTAACACTTCACATAAGAGTTTAAGATTTTTGTACTTAGATAAATAATCTTGTATGCATGAAAAATCACTTGGATTTAAAGAAATCAACTCATTTTCGAGTTGGTGACCTTGAATTTCATTGTGTTTACCAAACACAGATTCCAACTTGTCCTAAGCAGCATCAGGTTCATCAATTCCACATATGTGGACTCGCAAATCAGTATAGATTGACATCCCAATCAATCCACGAGCTTCGTCACATCTATTTTCCCATTTTATTTTCTTATCATCATCAGTGGGTTCTATTTCTTTCCCTGAGGTAATGCTGAAAAGTCCTGTACTTCGTAGAATATCCTCCATACGGGATTTCCATGAAAAATAGTTGGAATTGGTAAGTAGAATATCACAAGGGGTGGCCATATTTGTAAATTAATGGCTGTAAAAATAGAAACCAATAGTCCGGATGCGAAGAGCTTGAAAAAATAGGTGGTTTCAAAAAAAACTTCATTGAAAAATGACTCTAGATGATGAAGTTATACTTGATCAAAGAAAATGTTGAAGATCTCCCCAATAGTGACGTGGCAGATAGAGAATGACCAACTAAAAAAAAAGGTCCCCCCTCTTCCCAAGATGAACCTTTAACAATCACTTTACAATAAAGTTGCTTTAAGTGAATCACTTTTGTAAAATAAGTGATTTCACTTTTACAATGATGTTACTTTAAATAGTGCAGCAATAAAAATGAACTTAAGTGACTTACTTTTTATTTTTATTTTTTGTTACTTTTTCTTTTAAAAGTAACTTCCTAAGACTTGAACTCAAGACCTATTAAGGAATAAAGCAACTTTGAACCAAGCGAGTTAGATTAAAAGGTATGCAAAATATGGGAGGAAGGGGGCTTTTTTTTTTTTTTACTCTTCGTGCTCGGTTTCCGTGCTTGCCTTTTTTTTGCAAATCAAACCATAAACCAGGAAAAAAAAAAAAAAAAAATCCACACTTGTGGGGTTAGATCTCGTTAGCTTGCCCGAAAAGTCTACGTTTTCTCTCTGTTTCTGATTTGCTGAGATCGCACAAGGTGCATGGCAAAGAGCATACACAGCCGAGAAAAACCCTTTCCCTTTCTGTTTCTGATTCGACGAGATCGTACAGGGTGCACGGAAAAGAGCATACGCAGATAGGGAAAGCAACAATCTGAAACTAAAAAAAATCTAACAATAAAAATTGATAAAATATGAGATATTTTTTCTTTAAAACAGGAAAAAAAAAAAAAAAAAAAAAAAAAAAAAAACGTCATTGTAACATTATAACTTCAGATCTAATGAAATACGCATTTTTGAAGCAACTGGGAACTGTTTTCGATCAAATGAAAACTATTTTCCAATGGAAATGGAACTCCATACGCAATGGAACACCTCCCACAACCCATAAATGCACAGAAATACCAGAACCAGAAACCCTTTCAAGTTTCGGCAACAACAGTTCAAGATCTACATCATAACCGGAAGCAGCTCTTCATAAAAGCTCTGATACCATGTTTGGGTACACAGGGTACTCCCAAAAGACCGAACACCTGGAGCAACCACTTCACACAAACAAATCACAAATCGATACACTGATTTTTTGACGTGGTTTAAACCCTCGAGAGGGAAACACTCCACGATCCTGGCCAAATAGCTTCTACGTAGCAATTTATTATGCAAAGAAAGAAAGTTACAAATGAGCTTCTCATAATCGATCAACTAGATAATGACCCCCCATGCTCTTTAAATAGAGATCATGGACCAATCGGGTGTTAAGCCACGGATCAAGGTTAGGTATGATCTAAGAGAATTTGAGCCGTCAGATCACAAACATATCGTGATCGTCGAATTAAATATTTACAAATGCATACTAATGCATACTAAAGAAACACACTTTTCCTAACGGATATATTACACAAGTTGATCTTAACTAACTCCTAAGTGTCTATATATCCTAACAGGAGGAACGTGATAGTTCCAAATTCATCCGGTTAAATAATTCTACAGGTCAGCTAGAACATAATATATTTGTTTCCAATAATCCGTGTTTGAAAGTGTGCAGGTCTTTACCAGAAGAAGGTTCAAGCTGCAAAGTTCAGGTATGAATTATTTTATGTCTTTCAAATATTTATAGGTTGAAAGTTAGAGATTTAATTACTGCCATTTTTCTTTTCCATAGCAATCTGGTTATATTATGCTTTGGGAGCAAGGGCTAAGGCATGGGCTCCCCGGGTTCATTTTAAAATTTAGTTTAGACCCTTAATATATATTGTTGCTTAAAGAATAATTAATTTTATAACCCATCTTAAAATCTAAAGTTTAAATATCTAGCATAGCTATCAGTGCTAGCTTGTGCTAGATATCCTCATAAAAACAATTTACAGCATTTAAATTTCCCTAGAAAACTCTTAAATAAATCCTACGTTGTGATTGCTCTTTCCAAACAGAATCGCTTTCACCCATTAAAATATTTTCCATTTAAATTATTGTTAACTTGGAAGCTTAGGGTTTCATTCTAAACATAATCATCTAAATACATAGCTAAAACCAGGAAGCGATTGCATACATGAATCTCAAGATCCATGATCCTCTTGTCAAAATTACTTTAAACTTAGCACAAAAAAATATTAATTAAAAATGAATCTCAGACCAGTGTTGAAATCTTCCATCACCCAAAAAGGATCAAGTAATTCATCTTTTAAAACCTATGTTTCTCTTCTCAAAACAAAAACCATTAAAATTTCATACTCGAAAATCAATTTTCTTTACATAGCAAACCTAGTCAACACTTGAGGAGAACCAACATGCTACAGCATGGAAACTAAATACTATAACCCATATTTCTTTTTCTCCACCCTTAAACTTTTGAAAAAGAACAAGTAAAAAGAACTAGGGCGTGGCCCGTAAGATTATCTAAATAACCTATCATCCATTTAAAACCATCAAGATTCATCCACATCCATAGCATTCCATTTAAATTAGATAAAGGTTACAAAGGCGTTATGCGCTAAACAAAAGTACCAGGTTTATAACATACCACTGGGCAGAGAGACTCAAACCCAAACACATCAAAAATTACAGAGCTATCGCTATCTTTAGCAAAACACATAACTTATAAGTTACAGGGCCATTTGCTCCTTAAATTAAATCAACGGAACATAATTCTAGACAGAGGCATTGCCCTCAAACATTAAAACAAATACAATTTCTGTCTAAACCCATTCTTTTTAACTAGAAGACAACTACAAACAGAGATGCTTAAAGACAAGTAAAAACTATCCAGACACGTTCAAGAACCAAGCTTGCCATAACTTATCAGTGTTAAAACATGAGTCCGATTACTTTAAAACATTCCAGCTTCAATTCACAGTTCCATCCAAAACCCAAAAAACACATCCTACAGGAATTAAGTGAAAACCATGACTTCCAGGACAAGGGTTTATCAATTAGAATTATACAAACGGGTTCTCATTGCCAATTCAATAATTACAATGAAGGCCAAGGTCAAAGTATGCCCATAAACTGAGAGAGACCAAACTTAGAACCCCACCTTCAAAATATCTACATTGTTCCCAAACAGAGCTTGACCAGGACTTTCCCAGAACTGAAAGCCCGAAGGGAAACTTCATTACAAGCTTAACTCTCAACATTAAAACATTCAAGCATGTATCCCTGGCTCGACAGGAAAAGGATAAGCCATGATAAGTCTTGGGCTTACCAGGTTAAATGCTTTTCCCATTCCTCTGCCCTAGCAACCATCCAAAACGCAGAGCCTGATCCTTGCTTTGGAAACCCTGTCAATAAAAACCAAAGAGAGACGTGTTAGCACAGATGCTAAACCAAAACTCATCACTGAAACCACGATTTGCAAGTGTAGGGCGTACCTTATCAGTAAAACGGGAAACCTTCACGATTAACAGGTGTTCCAGGTGAAACGCTGACCATGATGCGTAGAGCTCCTTGAGTCTAAGAGCAGCATGAGGCTTCCCTCCCACACAAAAACCACAGAATGACTGAAATTGTCGTGTGGACCAAGGGTTTATCCCTAGTCAAGCTGGCGCATGACCATGTGGCCTCACATGTGTCGTATTCAATGCTAGCTAGCCCCACTAGTGCATAGATCTTTTTCCTTCCCCTATAGTTTATGATCTCTTTTCCTTTTCAAGTTTCGATTTCTTTAAACTATATTAATAGTATAGTTTTGTTCCATGCAAGTGGTTATGGGTTGCAAGCTTAATAAGTTAGCTAGGATCCCTTGAAAGCATAAAACCTGCAAACAAGATTAGTTTATGCTTTAACAAAAATTGCTAAGTAAGCCAAGTGCAAATCATCACCCTCCTCTTGCCTCTCGGCAATCCCGCCAGTAACACCATTCACATGACATACTCTCCGAGTATTTACTTTCTACATAAAATCCATAATCTCTAAGCTAGCAACATAATGATTTCAAAACATTAGAGCTCATCTCATTTCAAAGAACAGGAAGAGATCTTTAGCATTTAAATAATTAGGACTAACACTTACGAAATCTCCAAATCAAGCATAAGCTTTAGGAAGCTATAATAATATTATGAAGTAAATCCATGACATAGGAAGTAAAACATCATTACAAAGGTTACAGAAACTTCACATACACAAAGACTAATTAGATAAGTATTTTAGTAAGTTAATAGGTCAGCCTATGAAAGAAAACTGGTTAAATTATTTTAACCAACTCTCACATTTAATCTTTCTTAGAACATAAGTTATTTTATAAATGACATAATCATTGCATGTAGAAATTTTTAATTTTTTTATAGTTTTAGGGACATTACAACATGAGGAAAAGTAAAATTAAACCAAAGGAAAACAACCCACACGCTCGATTCCACATGTGGGATGCATAATACAAACAACAACATAGATCTAAGAAATGTCGAACTCCACACTCAACATGGAGAATGTGGAAGGCAGAGTGAAGGTATTTCAATTACAAAGGATTTGCAAAAATTAAATCATTAATGGAGCTAGACCTTGAAAAGGTTTAGAACGCATCTCGGTGAAGTGTACTTATTCTTTCGGAGAAGAAGCATCTCAAGAATGTTTGACTTTTATTATTTCTAATATTTTACTTTCAGTTAGTGTGTTTTCTTTTATCTAGTTGAGGTTTCAATACTCTAACTCTAAACACTTGTATTTCTACAATAAATTCAAAATAGTCTTAAACACATACCTTATATATTAGTGTGTAGGTGATTGGTCATATTTGAAACATCTATGATCACCCTTGCTTTAGCATAATTGAAGTATCATTGAGAAGGGTGTGCAAGGAAGGATATTAAGTCCTATTTTTATTTTAGTGTATGTCCATCTACCTACAATTTATCATATTTAAAATATTTTTTCATTTGAAATTATCCATAAAATTAGATAATTATGGTCTTTATTAAAACTCTATGTTAGCACCCGAATTGACCCCCAAGGTTATGGGAGAGGGACAAGCTGGGGTAACCACAAAACCACTTTAGATTGTATTACTGACCCAATACAACCACAGAGGGATCTCTCTTATGTCTATAAAAGACTGAAAATAATCAATAAAATTGCATCCATGAGGAACACACAGATTTGATAGAAGACTGGAAAATAATTAATGAGAAACACACCAGCCTTCTTGTTGGGTCATGGATTTGTCCATATTTTCATCACCTATCGACATATATTTCATCCCTCTTCTTCCTGTTATTATCCATTTATCATTCCATTTTCCATCCATTTGTTGTAACTGCACGTAAAATACCATATTACTTCCATTGATGCTTTAATGGTTAATCATGATTATTTTCCTTTATTTTTGATGAATTGAATACTATTATGCATAATTTGATTGATGATGGTTTATGGAGGGATTTGTGATATTAACAGTAGCAGCACTCATGGTTCAAGCTTCCAAAGTTGGCATGCTAGCACACGTCCACATGGATATTTCACAACATGGTTTTATCTTATGATTAATTATGTGGATTTGTGATTTCAATTCGTTCCCAAGTCCAACATGGAAACCTCCAGCTTGTGATTAAACGGCCTTAACCAGAAACACATGCCAGATAACAACACATTGATTTGTGTCGTGATTTGCGGGCATATGGAGAAGAATCTCGAAAATCTGGGACATGGGTTTTGTGCGCAACGGCCTCAATTACTTAATTTTTGGAGAAATCACCAAACAAAGCTATGGTTTGAGCTATACAGTTGGTTCTCTAAACTTGTAATTCTTAGATTTACTGTTGCGACCGGTTTTACAAATTAGCAATTGGTTGAAACATATCACAAGTTGGGGATTCGGTTTCTCATTCTCCTGAGAGCATTTTATGTATAAATATGTAATCATTCTGATGTATTGGGGGGGAGGAGAAGATAAAGTAATGTTATGATGTAGGATTTGATCCAGACTCTGTTGTAACACTTTCATTATGATAATACATGCTGGCAATTTCTTAATTCTAGAGTTGTAGACTTTCATTATGGAGACCTAACTCTGCTCAGTGGAGGAAGGGCCCTCTTCCCTGAGCAGATGCTGGTAGTGTTGATTGTAGGTGTGTTACCATGTAGAATTGCTTATTATTTAGTTCATGCTTTCATTCATTAGATTTATCATAGTTGTATGCTTTCATTCATTAGATTTATCATAGTTGCTTTCATGTTAATTCGTTTGATAGATCGTTGGCCAACATAGCACTTCTTTTAGATTAGGAAATTAGATATTTCTTCATAAGAATTGATTTTGTTTGAAGTGTGATTAGATTTACAATTTGATTTTATGAATAGGTTGAGGTTTGATTTATTTTCAAGAAGGTGTGATCTAGTTTACAAATAGTTTTGATTTCATACCAATAGATAAACAGTGTGAGGTAGAAATTGTGCTTGCATAGATTTTGCACAATAGCTTTGAAATAAAAGACTTTCTCGAGTTGATAATTTATGTTATGGTAGATTCAAGTGTTTAATTAATTAGACAATTAATCCAACCAACACTTCTTACTTAAGATATTCAATCAAAGCAAATTCTCAGAAGGTCAGATTTCTGATGGGACAAATTGTTTAAAGGTTTGGTGAGATAATCAGGAGAAGAAACATTGGGAATTGGAGTCAAAACATAACATATCAATCAAATAACAGTGTTGCTGCATGAAATATCAGAACAAAGGTAAGATAGCCACCCATTTATAGTCAAAATGCTTTGTTTGTTGATAAGGGAAGAAGCAATGAACAATCCATCAGCATGGGCATCTAACACAGACGAATCCTATGCTAACTTTAGTGGAAAAGTTAGTGGATATCTGAAACAGTAAACAAATCTTATAAAAAGAATTATGCATTACCATACACTAGTTTCAGACATGAAAGAGAACAACAAAATGGAAGCTAACAACATGAATCACATGCACATGAGAAGAAGGAAAAACAAACTATAAACTAAATGACACATGAATCTCAATCCGAAATCAGCCTCAGACACTGCAATTCTATTAAAGAGAATGCTTCAAAAACATAGCGTAGCTCTCCCAGGCTCAGCCCTCTGATTTTCCAACCCTTTGCTCTTCTGTTACATTAATTATATAGTTTTTCTCAGCCTTCAAGGTCTAGCTACCTCAATGGAGAGTGGTTACAAATGCATTGACAACTGCACAGAAGGCTGGACCAACTCTGAGAGTCGGTTCCAACCACTTTCTTCATTTCCGACCGTGGACTGCTGAAAATTCCCTTCAGAGCCCCGGTTGTATAACTCAACTGGAGACACCTATGTAAATTCTGAAAGAGGTTTTTTTAATTGGGCATGTTCCTGACAAAACCCATGTCTCCATTTTCCCATATTCTCCTCCAGCTGGTCGGGATCTGCTTCCGAAGTTGATGACTAAGGCAGTAAAGGTAAATTCTGGAAATTTACCCCATGAAAAACCCTTCGGTTCTCCCAAATTGTGACACCTGTGTAAAGCCTGAGAGAGGTTATTGTATATGGGCTCGTGTTGGAGAAAAACCTCTCTCTAATTCCCAAAATTCCTCTTTGTTTGGTAGAAATAGTCAGTGGAAAAAGATGACTAAAACAGTCATTTTCATAAAAATCAGACATGTTCTTCATATAAAACTTCATTGAGTTAAAAATTTGTTGCTTTCTCCTTGCAAATTGAGATTTCGGGACTTTGGCAGTTTGTTCTCTTGTAAATCTGACTTGGAGGGTGATGTGGCAGGTGTATGGAGTGGTCATGGGAAGCTCTTGGTGATGGGCTTGAGCTTAGCATTATTTCATCTTAGTCTTAGGAACAAATGCTTAATAGGCCCGGTTTTCATCTTCATTGGTCATATGGCTCAAGGAACTGAGACCTTGCTCATTTCTTCATGGTCTGGACCCCTTCAAATGCTTATCACAATTCCAGTGCTAACAACAAGCTCCTATTGGGGATGCTATCCTCCCCATGAGGTAGCAAAGAACCTCTGGTAAACCAGTGCCTGATTCATTGGACTGCTCCCAAGTTTGAACTGAAAGCTACAATCCTGAATTTATACCTGTGACCTACTAGCCCTTCTTGATCCTGCACTTGAACTCCAACTGCAACTGAAACAACCCTTTCTACTGAAGACAAAATTACTCTGCTGCTGCTGACATCTGATACCTGGCACTCTGCTTGAAACACCTAAATGAGGATTTTGCATTGCAGAATTAAGAATGCCACAAGTTGCAGCACTAGCCAGCTCAGATAGTCTTGAATGCATATCGAAAGAAAGAAACAATGCTACACTATCTCAAGATGTAGGCAACCCATGTGCAACGCCAAGCCACCGGACTGCAAAGTCTAATGCCCTTTTAATGGAATTGTGATCCATGCAAAAATTACGTTAGCCTGACCTGTTAAGTCCATTATAATGGCCATGTTCGAAGAGGACAAGAAGCATTTAATCCAACCTCAATTTCCATAGTACCCTTTGCTCATATTCTTCTTCTCCTATGTATGAAGCAAACTCAACAGAGGATCATCCTGCATGGGGTCATCAACTAGATTATCATGTATAGGGTAATCAACTGTGGTGCTCTTAATTTTAATGCCAACCAATATGAATAGAATGATTTCCATCTCCTACAGTCTAGTCTACATTGTTGGGGAATAGATTGCTCGCCATCTCCACTTTTGAGACTTCCATTATCCTGGCGGGTCACCAAATTAGAAGATAAAACAAAAGAATGAACCATGGATGCAAAAGTCTACAGACAAAACCCTCCCTCCTCTGATAGATTAGTTGAATGGCTGCTCATTTGTCTGATCTGCATTTCAACAATATTACTGGCATCTGTATAAAATAGAGATAGTGAGATAGATCCTCTTCTTGACCTTGATAGACTTGTATTTTTCTCTTGCTTTGTACCATTTTGCTGGGGTTGCATCTCTTTAAAAACTTCTTCAGAAATGACAACTTGAGATTCCCCACGAGCCTGCTCCATAACTGCCAATTTAGCACAGGCTGTAAGAATAACACGAACTCCCCCCATACAATGCTTCTACCTAAATAAACTACACAGGGACAGAAGCTATGCCATGCTGATGGGAAAAGACTCCCATTATTATCATCAATTCGGTGCTTCTTTATGCGTTTTTCTTCTGGTGGCCTTCGAGCTTTGTAAACACCATTCTCTTCACAAAGTACCAAACTATGTGTACTACAAATACAAAGAAGGCAATCTCCCAAATTAAAAGGCAATGAAATGGAATACTGGGCAGGGTAGCAGATTCATCAATTGATCTTGGGATATAAATTATGCACTGCTTATCAATGGTGACGATGGAACAATCGAATTATTGATCAAAAAATGTCAGTAAGCATACGATGCAATAGGCCAAAAAATGCTCCATTAATTATGTATTTCACTCTGCCCTCGGTCCAATACATAGCATCATACTGGTTATGAAAGGGGGGATTTCTCCTTAAGATCTTTCCAGGTGATATATGGACACAAAGCTCGACCTCTTGCCCTGCACAATGAGTACTCACCTAACTACTACGACTGAGGCAAATATAGATTATAATCTCCTTCAAAACCCTGGGAACAACCAGCATTGTTGATGGATGCGAAAAGTATGATCTTTGTATTACTCTCCTAAAGAATACTATAAGAAACTGTCAGATATGAGAACCATGTGTCTTCACGGCTGTTTCACCCATGTACGCATCCAGATCCAGCGCTGATGATTTGGGGTTGCCTCTTGCTCAGAGTTGGTCGTTTGGGGATGACAACTGCTTTTTGAGATCTGGAATATGCCCCGGGCTGTCCATAAATTATCTATGCTCTGTTGTTTCAACAAAACCCTGCCCATGATGAACTTATGGCTTGTCCAACTGCTGCTCAATGGTTGATGATATGCCCAGAAATGTCCCAAACTATCTCAGCTTTGCCATTATGATCCACCAGCTTCGTACTGCTTTTCTGGGCGGTTGATCGATTTGCAAACTAGGTCAAAACATGCTGTGTAGACGCGTGTCTGAGGTTTAGCCACGAGCAGGTAAGACTTCGCAGAGTTTGAAGACTAAGGTTTCCAACACAAGTAAGATTCGCGAAGTCACGGCTGACCGTAGATCACCCCCTCACTTAGATCGTAGCCATCGAAAGGTGAGGCCCGTACTCAAACTTCGCAAATTTGAAAATTGTATTTTTTTGTGCAAGTTGTATTTGCGAAGAGAATGTGGGCCGTGGATTTCATTCTTGTCCAAATTTGATGGCTAGTTTTCTGGAGACTAGCACTGCGCATTGCTACACTGGAAAAACACATCCACCTTTTCCAAATAGTTGCAGGTGCAGTCTCAAGCCAAAGTAGTTCGTCATCGGGTTGCCTTTAAGCCAGCTTATACTCCTCTTGACTTTCTATACTATATAGAAAACTGCCCACGAACCCATGCATCCTTTCATCTCACTAAAAATCTGGAGTGACAGCTGGCTCCACTTTCAATACAATTTGCGCCATGGGATGGACACGAGCAGAAGGATCCAAGCCATCGGTGGTTGATTGTGGACTTCACCGCTGCTAAATGCGTCTCAAAGTTATCCAGATCAATGTCTTGTGCTTGCTATAACTGCTTGGTTTAATAATTCCCGAGTGTTGCAACCCTTTAAGTATGATGATGGCCCCACGTTACTTAATGTAATAACCATAGATAAAAGGATAACAATTTCCTCTCTACCGAATGAGCTCTTCTACTAGTAGCAGCTTCTGAGCTCACATAGTTAACTTGTGTCTCTTCTGCATTGAATGGTGAGGAATTTGTAAGGGATGGGAGTGTGCCTTTACCAGCAACTTTTCTGTCTTGATGTATGTATGTGGTGTAGGCAAGCACGCTCCCAGCTGAACCCTTTTTTATGACTGTGACAAATGTGATGCAAACATTTTCATGAACTAGTCAGTTTTCAAGCGTGCGATCTAAGATGCTTCAGTTTGCTGGGTTTGTGGAAGACGTTGTACACTGTATTGATTGGAATTTGCTACTGTTGCTGTCGATGCTACCCTATGAAAGGCCTTCCCCATATAGAAGCGAGGAGTTTGCTCGAAAACGAAATGCACACTGATATATAACACGGAGAACCAATTAAGTTCTAACCAGCTAGACCAAATAGTGGAGTTGCGAAGGAAATTTTTTATGTTGCGTACATACTCATGAACTGCATGCACAATAGTGAAATCTTCTTGTATTCTTCTCCGAAAAATGGATGGCGTGCAACCTCTGAAGCTTCCAAGTGTTCTGATGTTCTAGGACGCTCCTTCAGGCCAATTCAAGTGTGTTCCATGTCTAAAATATTTCACCTATCTTCTATCTGCCTTCTTAATCATATGATGTGGCGTTGGACATGAGCAAAAAAAGCCTGCTTTGGAAATTGACGAACGAATTTGTGACTGCCTTTCCCATCTTTGGAAAATGAACGAGCTCCGCAGGTGCCTAGACCTGCGCCATTCGTGACACAACAAGCCACATTTCGATCTTCGATCCCCGCAACCTCAAACCCGACAGAAATGGTCTGGCTACCTGTCAGGAGTATATGTGCAAAAAACAGCGCACTCCAAGACTTCACGTTCTAACTCTTCATCCTTTAGGGGATAGTCCCACATGCACGAGGAGAAGGGTTTCATTGCTCTTTATATACACCACGCTTTATGTTATATAGTAATTAACAAAGAAATGTGATGCTCTGGTGCTGGATGGCATGCGTGGGCCTCTCTTCGACCTAGCAGCTGGCTGCTAGCAATGCTCTTGGTGTTGAGCTCGGGTTGGTCCCACCGTAATTTTGGTCCAATTTCATTCAAGACTTTGGCCCATCAAAAAATTTTAAAGCCTTTCACCATCAAAGCTTAAAATTTTCATTTTCATAAAAAAAATTTAAAAACCTTATCTCAAATAAATAAAGCTAATATAGGTTTATAAAATCAAATTTTTTCCAATTTATGAAGACACTTTTCCTCTTTTTCTCAAAATCTCTTTTCTTTTGCTCATTTTTGCTTGGTGTAGAATGTTAGGAGATTTTTCCTGAAAGCAACCATGGCAAAATTATTGGAAATTTTTCTATGAGACACACTTCGCGCTAACCCTTACTCAAACCAAAGACTGCTCTGTCATACTGTAAACTGAATACTAACTCTGCAAATCTGAACTGAGATCTTAGGCTGAAAAATACACTAAAATTTTATGAACTGCAAATTTAAAACTGACTGTACATGCTGAAACAAGTTGTTCGCCATGTCAAGCTTATTCAACCTACCTACCCTACTTCATTAAATGCAAATGCTGAATCAAATAACCTCAAATTTCCAATAAAGCCAATCCAACAAATGGTTGAACAATTTGACTCCTTCACTGTGCTTGAAATCAGCCAATGACAGAAAATATGACAGCCTAG
The DNA here is from genome assembly GCA_027924585.1 of Larix kaempferi. Taxonomy (NCBI): domain Eukaryota; kingdom Viridiplantae; phylum Streptophyta; class Pinopsida; order Pinales; family Pinaceae; genus Larix; species Larix kaempferi. The sequence goes on from BSBM01000369.1 coordinate 4,950,452, forward strand.
GAAAACAATGATTCTCTTTATTTTCAAAGTGAAATTATGGCTGCAAATTCAAACTGAAAAATATTTCCATATATTCACTAACATAGTCATCAAAATCATGGATGTTTGGTTGCCTCCCACAGCACTTTATAACTTGGTCATCATACATGGATTCTCTATGTGTGTCTTCTACTTGCATATATTGTTTTGGATCATAAAACTCATCTCTAGACACCGAACATTCTTCCATATTGACATCTAGAGGTGGCTGAAAAGACTTTTCAAAAGACAGGTGAAAATCTGGGGACTGAATTTGATCCTCCAGGGCCTCAAGTTCTCCATTGAGTTTTTCAACAAATTCTTTTAAGAAACCGACCTTATCTTCAAAAGAACATTTACATGACTTCAAGTATCTGGGTAAAAATACTGACAAAGCTTCTTCGATTTGGCCATCATCAAACATATCAAAATATTCTTTAAAACCCTCAATAGAAGCAGGATTTGCCACATACCCTATCATTGTGATTTGATGAAGAAACTGAATCAACACTTCAAACTTTGAAGCTTTCTAACAGTGGAGTCGCCATGAAACCTTCAACATTCTGACATGGAGTTACCAATCCTCCCAGTGGAGTCACCTTCATAATGGAATTTTGATGAGTGGAGTCGCCAAGTGAAAGATACACAACCTTCTCAATGTCCGACTGATGTTCACCATCAACAATCAGGTCTGAAACTTTGTCGTTCTCCTAGGGATGATAAGACACTCGTTCCCCGGCAATGACGCCACTATATTAGCACCCAAATTGACCCCCAAGGTTGTGGGAGAGGGACAAGCTGGGGTAACCACAAAACCACTTTAGATTGTATTACTGACCCAATACAACCAGAGAGGGATCTCGCTTAAGTCTATAAAATACTGAAAATAATCAATAAAATTGCAGCCATGAGGAACACACAGATTTGATAGAAGGCTGGAAAATAATTAATGAGAAACACACCAGCCTTTTTACTTAATATAGTCAATCAAAGCACATTCTTAGAAGGTCATATTTTGGATGGGACAAAATGTTTAAAGGTTTAGTGAGATAATCAAAAGAAGAAACATTGGGCAATGGAGTCAAAACATAACATATCAATCAAATAACAGTGTTGCTGCATGAAACATCAGAACAGAGGCAAGATAGCCACCCATTTACAGTCAAAATGCTTTGTCTGGTGATAAGGGAAGAAGCAATGAACAATCCATCAACATTGGCATCTAACAGGGATGAATCCTATGTTAACTTTAGTGGAAAAGTTAGTGGATATCTGAAACAGTAACCAGAGCTTATAAATAGAATTCTGCATTACCATACACTAGTTTCAGACATGAAAGAGAACAACAAAATGGAAGCCATCAACATGAATCACAAGCACATGAGAAGAAATAAATACAGACTGTAAACTAAATGACGCATGAATCTCAATCCGAAATCAGCCTCAGACACTGCAATTCTATTAAAGAGAATGCTTCAAAAACAGAGCGTAGCTCTCCCAGGGCTCAGCCCTTTGATTTTCCAACCCTTTGCTCTTCTGTTACATTGCTTATATAGTTTTTCTTAGCTTTCAAGGTCTATATACCTCAATGGAGAGTGGTTACAAATGCATTGATACCTGCACAGAAGGCTAAACCAACTCTGAGAGTCTGTTCCAACCACTTTCTTCATTTCCAGCCACGGACTGCTGAAACTACCCTTCGGAGCCCCGGCTGTATAACTCAAATGGAGACACCTGTGTAAAATATGAAAGAGGGTTTTGTAATTGGGCATGTTCCTGACAAAACCCATGTCTCCATTTTCCCATATTCTCCTCCAACTCGCCGGGATTTGCTTCGGAAGTTGATGACTCACGTAGTAAATGTAAATTCTGGAAATTTACCCCATGAAAAACTCTTCGTTTCTCCCAAAACGTGACACCTGTTTGAAAAAAGAGAGAGGTTATTGTAGATGGGATCGTATTGGAGAAAAACCTCTCTCGGTTTCCCAACATTACTCCCGGTTTTGGCAGAAACAGTCGATGGAAAAAGATGACTAAAACAATCATTTTCATAAAAATCAGACATGGTCTTCATATAAAACTTCATTGAGTTAAAAATTTGTTGCTTTCTCCTTGCAAATTGAGATTTCGGGACTTTGGCAGTTTGTTCTCTTGTAAATCTGACTTGGAGGCTGATTTGGCAGGTGTATGGAGTGGTCATGGGAATCTCTTGGTGATGGGCTTGAGCTTAGCATTATTTAGCATTATTTCATCTTATTCTTAGGAACAAATGCTTAATAGGTCCGATTTTCAACTTCATTGGTCATATAGCTCAAGGAACTAAGACCTTGCTCATTTCTTCATGGTGTGGACCTCTTCAAATGCTTAGCACAATTCCAATGCTAACACTCTCCATGTCCTTTTTTATAGAATCATATAGCTGATTACCAAATTAAAGAAAAAATCAATAATATAAACTCTTAATATAACTTTTTACATAGATTCATAATGTCGATTCCCAAATTAAAGAAAAAAACAATAATATAAACTCTTAATATAATTTTTAAAAATGTTTAAAAAAATTAATATTAAAATAAGATTATCCCAATTAATTCTTTTCTCATTATTTTTATATTAACTTAAATAATTTAAAAATTAATTATACCAATTGTGTTAATAAAAGTATATATATATGTATGGAGTGTATATATATTTTCTAAACATGTATGGGGTTCCCTTCCATATATGTTTCCATAGTTAAGATGAGATAGTGAGAAGTAGTAACATCCTTTCAAATTAACAAATTAACCAGGAGCTTATTTGTTTTGCTATTTATAGATAAATTATTATATTTGAAGATTATATTAATCATATTATTAGTTTTTTTTTTAAATATATTGAAAGCCTATATAAATAGTATTATTAATTTTTTTCTTTTAAAAAGGAAGATTTGTGTTGCACAAATATGTTATGCGTTTTTTTTGCAACTACACAATGAGAAGAATATTCATCTTGGTATTTACATATAATTTTACGATTATTATGTTTGATTTAGGATTTGTTTTTATTTATCAATGTTTTAATTATTTTAAGATTTGTTCTTATTGAAATTTTGTAATATTTTTTTTAAATTGGTTGTTAAATTAATTGAAATTTCAAATATTAACAACAACAAAGTTTATTATTGTTCCCAAGTTGTGTAAAGCAACCTAAAATATAAAAAGATTTTATATATTTCCATGATTTTAAATCGTCCAAATGAGAACAATTATCAATGTTTTAATTATTTTATAATTTGTTTTTACTGGAATTTTGCAATTTTTTTTTTTTTTGAAATCTGTTGTTAAATTAATTGAAATTTCAAATATAAAAAAACAACAAAGCCCATTTTAAATATCAGTACCAACAAAGCCCCTTATTGTATCCAAGCTGTGCAATATATGCATTTTGTAGTTACAATTTCATCAAATACAAAAAAAAACTTTCAAAATTGATAGTGTTACATCTTATTGAAAAAATCAGATAGCACATTGCTTCGGAATGAACTTCCGAACTCTAATGAAACTGCCTATGCAATAATCCAACACAGTAAAACAGTTAAAACAACCAATCTTGTGAGGATTTCTTTTTATTTACGAAATAAACAAAAAAAAAGAGAGGATGATCCTTCAAAACTGAATCCAATCAAATATATAAAATATGTATTCACATACAGAATATAAATAAACCATTGAGATCCCTCACATAGTGTATGACAACAGTACGTTTATTTATTTTCACTGTTAGCAGTAGGATATTAAGAAAACATTTTTTTATGGTAGCATTGTTAAGCGGCGGTGTTGCCGCCTGGTTCCACACCTGGGAAAACGCAGCAGAAGTCTTCAAGCTGCTGGTGTGGCCTTGGGGGCAAGTCAGAGTCAAGTGCTGTCACTTGGGACTCGACTCCTCCGTCTAGGCTTTCCTAGCGAAGCCAAGGGGGGTGGACCCTAAAAAATAAAAGAAACTAAGGCCTCTAACCTAGGAGTTAGGAAAATAATTTTGGCAACCAAGAATAAACACTACATACCTTTGTCAAATAAAAACATCATTTATCATTTACTCCCATTTAGAATAATCATCATTTAACTGCAAACTAGTCAACAATATAAAATGAAATTTGCAACAAGACCAGTGCCTTATTATGGAGTCAAATAACAAATGCATAAACAGAAAAGGTAAATGTTGTGGAATGTTCTTGGTTTATTTTAAAAATTATGTGATGGTGATCTTTTTATTAAGGCAGGTGGGTTCCCGATATACGCAAGGTACGGGGGAACATGTCCGGAAATTTGAAGCGTGGCTTCCCTCTCAGGCTTTGGGCTGAATCGGAGTCTCGAGGAGGTGTTCAGATGCTATACCAACGAGGGCAAGCCTAACGGTTTCCAAGAGGTCGCTATCCAGTTTTATCCCAAGCCTTCTAGGAAATTTGCCCACGACAACAAATTGCGTGCTGTGCCGGATTTTCACAAAAAAGGATTTTTTATTGGGGTGGTGTTAAGTCCTATTACTAGTCATCCACTCCTTTCTGGTGTGTACCAACTGGATCAGACTAAGCTGCAAGTTGGCCACAGAGCATATGGGAGAAGACCTTGGTATTTTTTTTTATAAAATTTTAAGAACACAAATTTTATCTTTGTTAAAACCCCAGGAGTCTCTTTTCAGGCACGTATTTCGGGCAAGCCCTCATACATAAACCCTACTTCGGGAAAGCAAGGGGGGGGGGTTATGAGTTTGTAAAAAATGTGAAAAAACAAGGTTGTGAGTGAACTTGTGGCCCGCCAGTGGAACGGACCAACAAGGTTTATTTTAATCCTAATTGATTTTATTTAATGCCGAAAAACAAGGAAATAAACTACTCTAACATTCACGCCATGAAAATGAGACGACACAGGCCACCCCTGGGGGGATGGGGTATGGGCGCTGGCTAGCCCACTTGCTCTCGTTTAAAAATGTTTACAATGATAAAGAGAAGTGCCCCAGTCCACTTAATGTGACTTGGTGGCTTACAATATTATAGGAAAAAATGATCGGTTTCGAAAAATATGGAAATTTGTCCTCCGGATCGCTTGGATGCTCGAAATTTTGCCAGCACTTCCTCCTACCTGCTCATCTTTTGCTGCAAACCAGCAAGCAATAATTAGTATAAGATGCCCAAAAACACTTTAAGAGTGTCTTTGGAACACCTCCTAAAAAACCCAAAAAATTCTAAGTTAAAAACTAAGTAAAAATGACAAAAAATAACCAAGTAAAACAAGCTATGGGGCTTGTCTACTTGGGATCTTTGCTAGCCCTTTAATGGATGCAAATTTCAAGCTCTATGGTAGCCAGATAATACTTTGCAATCAGATCTAATACTTCTTTAGAAAAAATTTGAAAGATTTCGACAACTTAAACTAGTTTTTTGAAAAGAAAGTACTAGATAATCATAAAATTTGATTTTTTATAAATGAGAGAGAGAGAGATGGAACAAATCCTTGTTGAAAATCGAAGCTTTGAAGATGGTTCAGTGATGTTTGAAGGGACTATATCTGCAAACAATGATTAGTAAAAAGCGGAAACAAACAAGATCCTGCTTCTTGCCAACTCAAGAAGACACCTGCACATCACATATCTCACCAAACAAAATATTAAGTGTAGATATATATACTCATAAGAAACTAAGCTGCTACAAATAAACAAATTTGACAAACAACTTATCTCATAGATGAGCACACCACACCCTTGAAGAATGAGACTTATGCACAAGTCACATTGGAAAAGAAATCAAGATACTTCATCCACATGTAACCAAAACACCACAAGCTGACCTCCAAAGTCTTCTTTTATTCAAATGATAAAACAATTACAATCATAAGTCAGCTGCTCCAATTCTCACTAGTAAATAATGGAGAGAATGCTGCATTATATAGAAAAAACACCAAGAGATGGAGGGCGCACTTGCCAAAATGGAGAGGGGGAGCGTGGCACAAATGGTGGAGGAGAATGGGGCTGCCATCCCCTATTCTAGCTGCCCATACGCAGCCCTTAATGTGCTAACATAGCAGCACTAACCATGCTGCCCATTCCTTAAACCATGGGCTGCCCACTCCATGAATGCGCCCCCTCCTCAAGTGAATGCGCCCCTCCTCAATGGGCATGATTCTCTCCTTGTTTGGGGCTGCCCAAACACCTTACAAATCAGCCAAAAATCCTCCATAATACATGCTGATCCAAATCAGAGTTGTCATAACTCCAAAAATTAATAATTTTTTAAGTCATTTTTTCACTTTTTTGATTTTTTCATGACTTTTTTGGGATTTTTTGATTTTTTTGATTTTAACCAAAGTAGAAGCACCCAAACATTAGAAAAAGTGGGTTTAGGGGTTTAGGGGGTACTCTGAGTTAGAAAACGAGTACCCCTAAGGCAAAAAATACCTCCAGACGCCCCAGATAGGCCAATTACAAATTTTTTAATTGAACCATTAAAAAAATGGCCCAATTTACGGAAAAATTAAAACTTGCCGAAAATTAAAAAAAACAACCTAGGGGGACTTAGACATGTCCATATGACTCAAAATTAACGCCTAGCATGTTCATATACATTGACCCATAGACTCTAATAATTCCCTAAGGCCCGTCAGCCTCCCCAGGCATTCCAGCTTTGGAGGAGCAGGAGAAAAACCAATTAATTATGCAATGCACTGATGCAAAACATAATAGATAGGTGAAAAAAACTCCTTGGAATACCTGACTTGGGAAAAAAGTCCTAAGGAACCGAGTCTTTTACAAAACACCATGCTAGCACGTTTTGTTACAAACCCCGCAGGGCCATGGACATGTGAAAAAAAAAAAAAAAAAAAACGGGGCCCTTTAACAGGCCAGCTGGATATCAAATCACCAAAAATGAACATGTATCATGTTCCACTCTGCCCACTCGCTTGATAATCCAACCAAGTACAACTTAGTTGGCAACAGGCGGAAGTGAAATTGAAGTTGAAATTTGAACAAGTGGTGTGCGAGCCGAACAAGATGGAGGAGAAGACCAGTTGGTTGGCTGGTTGCAAGATCGAACTGGATAAGGTTATCTTGCATATGATGAGTGTCGATGACAATGGAGGTAATGGGATCCGCACTTCTGTCTATGAATCCAAGACACAGTGCTCCGTTGCTCACCTGAACAATGGAATTCTCTCCAAAAATGCTCCATGTTGTATTACTGTTCTACAAAACTAGACGGATCGTGGGCACTGAGAGTCCAAGTCTTGTGGAAAACATAGTTTTGGCATCGAAGCAAGCACTGAAAGGATTTACTAAGGCTACGCGTGTGATGTTCCTCTCCTTGGATTCTTTTACGGATCCCAGTGTAAATAGGCATGACAGCCGTCATGTAGGGAACCACAGAGCTGAGTTTAGTGCCTCCAGTGCCTTCACTGTCAAACTTCAACCTGGCATGGTCTATGGCGATACTCTTTTCGTTGATCTAGATGGTAGTTACATTGATGAAATACTGGTTATATTGGGTGTTGTTCAGCAGTGGAGTGTGGGAGAGGCGCTGAGAGGCAATCCTAATATTAGTTGGGCGGGGCGGGTATACAATTTGAAATTACCAATTTGAAAGGAGCATGCCATTAATGTTGGATAATTTTGATTGGGCACATTCGAATGGGTCTGCAGAATTGTTGTCATGCGCATTGAACATGGCCATGGGCGACTGCCCCAGCATATAAACAGCGGTAATTTCTCACCGTGAAATATCACATGCATGAAGTGACAGAGTACTAAGGCTATGCCAGAGCTCTCTCGTAGCAGCATTAAATAGTCTGCTGCAGGTTGATTGTCCATATTGATTGCCACTGCCATAGAGCATAAAACAACCGCTCACAAAGAAGTGAGCGGTTTTCTGGAAAGACCGGGAGAAAACGGGGTTGACCGAATCAGATGATAAATCCTTTCAACCCAAGGCCTTTTAGAGGTTGTCCAATTCCCAATTTCACTATGGAGTTTATGACAGTTCATTCTAATCTAATCTTGGAAATATTAATTTTTTTCTTTGAACTTGATTAGGGCTTGAATGCCCAGCAAATGACAGTGGAATTAAAGGAAGAGATTGAAATTGAGAGGGGAGACGATGGCTTTTCTCTCAGCGAAAAGATAGCTACAACACTGAGAATGGAAATGGTGGGAGAGGAGAGGAAAAACTTGAGATCAAAGGGCATATATATTATTCTCTCCAATACTATATGCTAGCAAACTTACATCCATGACTTCATCCAACAACTCGAACTTAAAAGCATTTTCGGTTGAGTGCAAGAGGATGCAAAAATAATTGAATATTTTTGAAAGAGAGGATTTTAGGGTCTCTATTACATAGAAGGAAGAGGTTCTAGACCGTATTTATGTAAATTGTGTAAATTTGAAATAGGTTTTGAGATAAATTTTGTAAATTTGAAATATTAAAAATTTTGTATATTGTTTTAAACTAGATCAACTTTACTATTATCTCCATAAATATGATCCTTCTTTCTCTCCTTTTTGGTGGTTGATAGATTTAAGTTTAAGATTGATCTAAGTTGGTTTTAATTTTTTTATTTTACGAGTAGGCATGGATTTCTTTAATTACTTTTATTTTGGTTTTAATTTTTTATTTTATATTCCTACATAAATTTTTAAATTACTTTCTAGTTTTTTAATATGTATAATTACTATTTATTTTTTTAATATCTATAATGATATCTACATTAAAAAATAATTAAAACAAAGTTTTTTTGATGTGTAGATTAATGGTTTTTCTAATTTCTTATGAACATAAAATAAAACACCTTTCTTATGATTTTTAATATATTATTTTAATGATTATATTTAAATGATTGTCTTAAATATTATTTTAATAAAGATAATATAGAATATGTGAATTATAAATCATATTATTTTTACTCAAGTGATTATGATTTTTTATATATTATTTTAATTATTATATTTAAATGAGTGTCTTAAATATTATTTTAATAAAGATAATATAGAATATGTGAATTATAAATCATATTATTTTTATTCACGTGATCATGTTATTTCAAGTGATTTTTTATATATTATTTTAATTATTATATTTAAATGAATGTCTTAAATATTATTTTAATAAAGATAATATAGAATATGTCAATTATAAACCATATTATTTTTATTCAATGATTATGTTATTTCTTGTTATGATAGTAAAAAGTGTGTAAACAATTTAAAATATAGTGCTAACTATTATGAATGGGAGGAACAAGTTCATAAACTATGGTTTAGAGTTAGTTAATGTGGTAGTACATTATGAATTAGGTTACTGCATTATTTTTATTAAGATTTTATAGAAAAAATGCTAAGCATTTTTTCTAAAAAGAATTAAGATAAAGATCATACAAACTTATCAAATGTAAAAGTATATAAGATCACAAAATCCAAAGTAAAAATGATAAAAAATACTCTTCCAAATAAAATAACGATTTTTGAACCACAAAAAATTAACATAAAACATTTATTTAAAAATAAAATCACTCAAAAATTGTTTAAAATATTATACATTAACATTTTTATTAAGAAACAATATAAACCCATTCAACATAACATTATAAACCAAATCTTAACTCTTTTTTAATTGTATCTTAATTTCTAAAAAAAATGAACTAAAGCCATTATTGTTAAGATCTCGGATTTCCCCCAAATGAGCATGCCACAAGCTTCAAACTAACGTAAAGGTGAAGAGGAAATTCCTTTAATTAAAGAAAAATAATTTGTCATAAAGGGAAATTGGCATTCTTTTCTCTCAACCACATATCTAAATACTTAGTCACGAAAGAAAGAAGACATCTCAAAGTTTTATTAAATTTCATTTTTTTTTGTTTGCTCAAATTTTTCTGATTTGTGGTAGTGGCTTGTGATCTAAGAAACCACGATCCAGGGGCACTTAACCCGTTAAAATCACCCAAGAATCACACCAGGCCTCGACAGCACCAATTTCATCTTGATTGGGTTTTTAGGTGTCACCTCCCAACTAAGTCACCCCTAAGGAAAATTCAACTCGGGTCTCCTTGTTGATGAGACTCACACCTTAACCGAGTGAGCTAAAAAGAATTGACTAAAATTTTGTCTTGTTATCTTTCATCTCATGGTAAGTATGATACTACTAGAAGAAATAAATTTTAATCATCCATATTGTTATGAAACAACATGATATTGCAAACATGAAAGTAATGATCACATAAATTCATCTAAATAAATTTGAATCATTCATATTGTTATGAAACAACATATGATAATTAGAAATAACCTTAATATGATCAAATATGTTTATTTATGTTTGGTCTAGAGATAGCTTACTACATAAGCAATGCAATATCCATAAAATGTAGATGTCCCTTGACCAAATTCATTCAATGCTACAAGATTCTAATATTTAGCAAAGAGAAAGCATATGATGTTAGCTAAGATATTATGATTATCCCTCAGTTTAGCCAAGCTATATGGGATTATTGTTGAACATAAGATTAGTATATGGCTAGAAAAGGAAGGAAAACTGGCTAAAGGTTAGGAAGGATTCATAAGGCATCACTCAACCACAAACCACCTCGTTACACTTAGGATCATTGCAGAGGAGGAGTGCCGTTATAATAAATCCAATATCTTTTGTTGTTTTGTGGACTTTATAATTTTTTTTGATACAGTTCCTAAAAAGAACCTATGGAATATATTAGAAGAGTAAAAGATTCCTTTCGAGCTAAGGGAAGCGACAATAAGGTTATATGATAACATCACTTCCAAATTCAAAAACCCTGAAGGGTGGTCACAATATATTAATTCTAATATTGGAGTTATGCAAGGATGCCCCCTCTCCCCTACCCTTTTTGGCATTTACATTAATAAGCTAGAAGACTGTTTAGAAGAAGTAGGCTGTGTTGACACAACCTTAGCATGAATAGTCATCATGCTTCTACTCTATGCTGATGATATCGTTCTTATGGAAAGGTGCCCCTACGATCTTGAGAATCAATTACAAATTCTCAAGGATTTCTGCCCAATATGGGCATGAATGTTAACACCGACAAAACAAAAGTCATGATTATCAAATCCAATAAGGCTACTTTTGACAATTTTGTATATGACAATAGAAACTTGGAGGAAGTAACTTCTTATAAATATCTAGGAATTGACTTCCATCACAATCTCAACTAGAACTATAGCATCGACAAGAGGATTAATGGAGGGTGCAAATCCTACTTTGGCATTGAAAACAACTATAAATCGAAAAACCTTGTGGTGTGGGACAAAAATAAATTCCTCTTTAAAACACTTGTCACTCTCGTTATCTTATATCCCGCTGTGAAGCTCAGGGATGCAACATTTCGAGAAAATCTTGGAGGAGGATTAAGCAAATCTAGAACATGTTTATTACTTATAATCTTAAAATGAAGAGAAACATGCCCTATCATATTCTCCTTTTAGAAGCAGGTCTCTCTCCCATTGAAAACATGGCTATAATTAGATATCTAATGTATAAGCACAAGTTAAACAATATAGGGGACCATCGGCTTCCCAAAATTGCTCTTAACTCCAGCCAAAATCACCTTCGCCTCAAGCAGGGATGGCTTAAAGATGCCATGACTTGGTTAAAATATTGGAGGATTGACGAAACTATCACTCTACAAAATATCGATAACATTAAAAACATTATGACTTCTACGTTCAAAGAGAAAATGTGGTGCGAGGAATATTTAGAGGTTAAAAGAAAATCATGTTATTATAAAGAGATCATTAACCCTAACCTTGAGGATCAACATTATCTTCCTATCTTAACAAGGTCAAAGAAAAAAAGTAATATTAGCAAGATTAGAACGAATTCTCATGAGCTTTCCAAAATCTTTGCTCTAGCATTGGCCTACCTAACTTTCTAGCACCTCAAAACTATAGAGAGCCAGGGACCTTCCTCTTTATGCTTTTTGAACATAGAAATAATATTTTAAAACAAATCAAGTAATCTTGTCTTTTCTCTTAAAGTTAGATATACCAAATGTGATCTTAATAAATGTCAAAAACCATAATCATTATCATCATAATTTATGATTTTTTTTATTATTTAAAATTATAGAAAATCAATCTTCATTTTACAAATAAATTTTATTTTAACATATATCTACATAAAAATATTTTTTTTATTATTTCTACACAGTTTTAGTTAAAATTCTGATTTTCTTTAAAGCATATTCTATAAAAAGTTCCACACCATTTAAATAATAATAAAAAATAAAATATAATACCCCTTCGAAACTCTTCATCCATGCAAACCCTAACCCTAAATGTGTGATGTACCGTGAAAAGAAACCTTGCAAGTACCGATGTTCCACGTGCCTTTATTAGTAGTCTAAAAGGATAACTCACTAATCGTCAACCCGACCTGACTGCAACGTGCTCGAATCTTGAATACTTTTTCCACGGAAAAGTCTTAATATACTTTACGTGGCAGATTGTTCGTTGAAAAACTAAAATCGGAAGTGTCACGTTATTGTAGCATGTGAACATTTCCATGCTGTTGAGAGGTGAGATTGCGATATATTGATGGTGATTAATATCCAGCTTGTTTAATGAGTTGGTAGTATTGGAAGTGTCACGTTATTGTAGCATGTGAACATTTTTATGTTGTTGAGAGGTGAGATTGCGATATATTGATGGTGATTAATATCTAGCTTGTTTCAGGTTATAGCAAGTAGGTTTTTAAGCAAGTTGGGATTCAACAACTAATTAACTTACTGTGGCTGAATTAAATAACCTTTAACAAGCTGAATAATATTCAACATGATATATTACCAACAAATCCACATGAATCGATCTTGCAATAAGATGGAAACAAATCCACACGCTGACAAAGCTGCCTACCGCCTGTGGATATGTTTACTTGATATTTATGATTTTGAACACTCAGCAGGTAGCATATTATTGTCATAAAAAGGCAATAAGAAGATAAGGAACAAAATATATAAATAAAATATTTATGATTTTGAACACTCAGCAGGTAGCATATTATTGTCATAAAAAGGCAATAAGAAGATAAGGAACAAAATATATAAATTTTATTTATAGTCTTCGATCACCTAAGAACGCACAGGAATCAAACGTCTGGCCAGAAGGAAACAAAACACCACGCTGACAAACCGCCCTACTACCCATGGGCGCTGTTATATATGCTGAGTTTGACATTAATGATTTTATACGATAAGAAGATAAGGATAAGAAAAATATAAAATTTGTATTTAGGCTTCGAGCAAAAGATAGAAATTGCAGCTGATATATATATTGACATAGTATTCATCATCCGCCATTGATCTTTGATACGAGCCGAACTTTATTCATCGTCGTATAGAGTATTCATCGATCCGGGAAAAGATGGACAGCCACATTGGAAAGAAGAAACTTCATTTTTTGTTGTTTCCATGGCTGGCACAGGGCCACATAAATCCCTTCCTAGAGCTCTCAAAGGCTCTTGCAATCCACGGCCACACAGTTTCCTTTCTCTCCACGCCCATTAACATCTCCAGAATCAGGCCGTCATTACAGCTTCAGGACTGGCCGGGTCGGATCGATCTGCTGGAACTGCCGTTGCCGCCCACGGAGGGCCTCGCTCCCGGCGCAGAATGTACCGTAGACATCCCGACAGAAATGGCGTTTCCGCTGAAGAAAGCCATGGACGGTATGGAGAAACCGTTCCGAAGTCTCCTCGGGCAGCTCTCTCCGGATTATCTTGTCCACGACTTCGTGCAGTATTGGACACAGACCACGGCTGCGGAGATGCGCATTCCTGCCATTTATTTCTGTGTCTATTCCCCTGCGACCTGTGGTTATGCCATCCACCCTTCTAAATTACGCAACGCGGATATAACCGCGGAGCAGCTGGCGTCTTCGAGCCCCGGATTCCCATCTTCGGCGGTTTTCTTCAGGCTTTACGAAGCGCAGGACATTTTGGTGATGTACAGAGGAATACCCGGCCATGTTGCTCCGAGCTATCGCTTCTCTAAATGCCTGGAAGGATGCATGGCTGTAGCTGTGAAATCCTGCTTTCAAGACGAGGATAAGTATATTGATTATTTCCGGGAAGCCATCGGAGTCCCTGTGCTTTCTGTAGGCCCGCTCATACCGGCCCCGCAGCCCATCGGCGGCAACAGCGAGGGTTCAGATTTGCTAGAATGGCTTGGCCGGCAGAGAACTGCGTCAGTGGTTTTTGTGTCGTTCGGCAGCGAGACGTTTTTGTCGAGAGAGCAAATCCGCGAGCTGGCGCTCGGGTTGGAGGCTAGCGGGCTCTCGTTTCTCTGGTCGCTGCGTTCTCCGCAGTACTTGGACGGCGGCAGGAACGATCCCCGGGAGCTCCTTCCCGACGGATTTGAGGCTCGAACTAGAGACCAGGGGTTGGTCGTCTCGGGCTGGGTGCCGCAGGTCCGGATCCTTTCGCAACCTTCGGTTGGTGGGTATCTAAGCCATGGCGGGTGGAGCTCCGCCATGGAGGCGTTGAGCTTCGGAGTGCCACTCGTCCTCCTGCCCGTAAAGCTTGATCAGAGCTTGAATGCCCGGCAAATAGCGGCGGAATTGAAGGCTGGGATTGAAATTGAGAGGGGAGACGATGGCTCTTTTCTCAGCGAAAAGATAGCTACCACACTGAGAATGGTAATGGCGGGAGAGGAGGGGAAAAAGTTGAGATCGAAGGCCGCAGAGGCCCGTCATATTATTCTCGCCAATGCTGCATGCCAGCAGAATTATATCCATGACTTCATCCAACAGCTCGAACATATACCAGTTTCGGTTGAGTGCAGGAAGATGTAAAAATTATGGAATATTCTTGAAACAGGGTATTTCAGGGTCTGAACTACACAGAAGGAGGAGTTTTTTTATCCAATATTTATGTAAATTATGTAAATTTGAAATAGGCTTTGAGATAAATTGTGTAAATTTGAAATATTGAAAGGTTAATCTGTATTATGACGTATGCAATAAAATAAATAAATAAATAGATGGAGCAAAGTTTGTTTGTTTTGCTTGTTTGATGTGTATTAAGTTTTTCTAATATAAAATTAAAATACAATAATGTATTTCTTTATATATTATTTTAATTATTGAATTTAAATGAGTTTTTTAAATTATTATTTTAATATCTACAATAGAATATGTTAACTATAAATCATATTGTTTTTATATAAATGATTATATTGTTTCAAGTTGAGATTGTAAAACGGGTATAAATAATTGGAAATATATTGTTAATTATTATGAATTTATAAATTATGTATTTCTTTGTACATTATTTTAATTATTAAATGAGCTTTTCAAATTATTATTTTAATGGTTGCAATAGAATATGTTAATTATAAATTATATTGTTTTTATATAAATGATTATATTATTTCAAGTTGAGATTGTAAAACCGGTATAAATAATTGGAAATATAATGTCAATGATTATGAATGGAAGGAATAAGTTCATAGATTATGACCAACTTATGGTCTAAGACTATTAATGTGGTGGTATACTATGAGTTAACTAGGTCATCTTTACAAAAATATTGTTAATAAGTAATTTTAGAAATTTCTTAGATAAAAAATAAAGATTATATAGGTTTATCAAATATAAAACTAAATAAAATCATAAACAACCACATCACAAACTACCTCATCCTTAAAAAAAAATATTGTTAATAAATATTTTTAGAAATTTCTTAGATACAAAATAAAGATTATAAAGGTTTATCAAATATAAAAGTAGAGAAGATCACAAAAGCTAAAGTAAAAATGGTGAAAAATGCTTTCACTCTTCCAAATAAAATGGCAATCTTTTGAACCACCAAAAGATATTATGGAAAATTTATTTAGAAATAGAATCACCCAAAAATTTTGGAGTATTATATTGTAATATTTTTCTACAAAAAAATAATTGTAAAAAAGATAGTAATATAATCTTACAAAGGATAATTGTTTTAGCTTTAGATTTAAAGTCAAATATTCCATTAAATCCTAATTATTAGAATGTGAATGAGAACATGTGTAACTATGAAATAATAAGCATGCTAACAACCATACCACAGTTACATGAATTTGATACAAAGACCAAGCATATTAGAGATCAAGACATATTAGAAATGGTATTTTGATCATTCACATCACATGGTAATTCAACTCAAATTGGAATTGGAATGGGAATGGGAGTATAGACCTCAAGCTTTTGTGAATATTAATTTTTGTAGCTATTAATACTTTTATTGTTTCCATCTTGAATGGAAATAATGCCAAATAACTCCCTATTTTTAAAACTAAATTTCTTGACATCACATTTTACTAATTCTTGTATATAAAGTACAATTTGCATTTTACAAAAGATGGGATGTCGCTCATGTGATGGACTGTTAACATCTAATGGGCCTATTGAACGGATAAGCCAATTCTTGAGTCAATGCTACAACACTTTATAAATGATCTAAAGGGAATACCACACTTTTCTGTTTGTTTGACAATGTGAAATTAAAACGCTCATGGAGTTAATCTGTCACTTCTAGTGGCTAAGGTAGTTTGTAGTTTGTATTCACAACACTTCTATTACAATTTATGTTCTTATAAAACAATATTAGATGTTACAACAATCTTAGATGTGACAAATGAAAACTCTATATTTTCCTTCATAAGATTTCTTGGTTTAAAGTGGTTCAAATTTAGTCATTTCACACCAAAATTAAATTAGTATACAAGAAATTGTCACCCTAAAAAATATTAGAGATTATTAGAAAATGCAAGATGGACTTGTATATATAGCTTGGTATGATCATATAGAAAAAATAAAAATAAAAAACACTATAGATGAGAAGTAATACATGTATAGATGAGAAGTAATGGGTCAGTGCAAGCTAATGAGAGTCACTTTTGGCGCGTTAGATGCAATAGAAAACTGAAAAAGCAGGCATCCCTCAACTTGGATTTTTTGAGCTACTTACGCAAAATATCTTGCATTGAGTAAAAAAGATGAAATGTAGGAAATTGAATCACGTTTCCGAATATATAACTTTTATGTATTGAAAATTTGCATAGCTATGTCAAGTTTCATTTTTCCTAATAGACACTTTTTATTTTTTAGGCAAATGATAAGGTATATGTTTTTGTGGGTAGAGCCTTTGAGGGCCTAAATGATGGAATCAAGCTACAAAAATCGGCATGCATGTAGAGAACACATAGCAATTGTGCGCCATTATTTTTTGAAAATTAAATTAGTAATTTTCTTATTTTTTTATAATTGTCTAAGTGATCAAACCTCGAAAATAGTACCTCTTTTGTGGGTAGAGCCTTTGAAGGTCTTAATGCAAAAATCTTGAAATAGGTTTTTCATAGAATGTGGAGGTTAGTGTCCTCTTGTGCACCATACAATTCTTTTTTGAAATGATTGAGAATTGAAAAAGTTATGGAAGAAACACTAATAGTGTGTTTCACGAGTTAAGGAGGTAGGACAGAAAAGAAATTGAAAGAAAATAGGAAAAATTAATATTTCAAAATAAAAGTTACATATTTGAAATCTGCAGAAAAAATGCTATTTGTGTCTAAGATTTCGTCAAAAATGACTCTGTGTAGCATATTGTAATGAGTGGCTAAGCACAGGCTTCTCCAGAAACTGGAAGAAATACCCAATTAGCTTTGGTTTTTCATTAACATAGCACAGGTTTGGAATTACCGAAACAAAATCCAAAGCATACACATAGGATTATTGTTGACATGTGAGCATGTGACTTGGCCTGTTTAAATTCAAAAATATTGCTGTGCTTTTAGATGTACATAACGCGTACCCGTAATATAACTACATAACATGTATGCATTATATAGTTAAAAAACATGCTCGCGTTATGCAAATCATAAAATACGTGTTTAATACTTGAGAAAGAGGGGGTGTGGAAGACTTAAGGGAATTTTTGTTTAATATTTGAGAAGGGGTGGGGAAGGGTCAAGGGAATCTATGGTTAATATTTAATAGGGGTGGGAAAGGGTCAAGGGCTTAGAAGGATGTTGGAAGATTGAGTGGGGAGAGATGAAGGGAATGAGAACATGATGGGCTACAGGGGGTGAAGGGAAGTGGAGCTTGAGAGCACTATTAGGAGTAGAATAGGTTCTGAAGAGGTATAGGGTTAGAAGTTGAAAGTGAGACTTGAGTGACAAGGGGGAATGGATGGAGGCAATGGGGATGTGAGAGAGAAATAAAGAATACAAGGGGGGGGAGACATAGAGTGAGGGAGGGAGAGGGACAATGGGGAGGAATTGATTTGGATGGAGTGAGAGATATATGGGGATAGAACGAAATAAAGAGATAGGAAGGGAGGGACATAAAGTGTTGGTGGGAGACATGCAGGGAGTGGTGCCGATGGAGAGAGAGAGAGAGAGAGATAGATAAAGGAGGGGGAAGGGACATAAAGTGTGTGAGATAGAGCGAGTGATGGAGAGATTGGGATAGGTTGAGGGAAAGATAACATGAGGGAGGGATAGAAGGTGAGAGAGAGACAGGCAATGAGAGAGGGAGGGACAGAAGGTAGGGTGAGGGATGGAGGGAGAAAGGTGGAGATAGATATGGATGGAGGGGGGATGGGTTGGAGAATGGAAAGTGACATAATGTGTGTGTGTTTGAGAGAGAGATTGATGGTTGGGGAGAGAGAGACTAGAGGGAGTTGTGAGCATCATATTCTCCATTAGCATCATATTCATCATCATCATCATCTTCATGACCATCATCGTCATCATCAACATCTTCATCATCATCACCATCATCATCATCATCATCATATTCCTCATCAAATCAACATCTGCATCATCATCATCATCATCTTCTGAAAATCATCATGATCATCATCTAAACATCACCATCACCATCATCATCAACATCTTCATCATCATCACCATCACCATCATCATCCAAATCTTCATAGTCATCACCATCACCATCACCATCATCATCTTCATCATCATTGTCATCTCTAGGTTCCCCATCAACATCAACATCTCCATCATCATCATCTTCTTCATCAGCATCATCTTCATCACCATCATTATCATCATCAACATCTTCATCATCATCACCATCATCATCATCATCTTCCTTGAATCAGATCAACATCTCCATCATGTCACCATCATCTTCTTCTTCATCATCATCATCATATGAACATCACCATCACCATCACCATCATCATCAACATCTTCATCATCATTACCATCACCATCATCATCAACATCTTCATCATCATCACCATCATCATCATCATCATTGGCATTTGTAGGTTCCTCATCAACATCTCCATCATCATCATCTTCTCCATCATCATCATATTCATCACCATCATCATCATCATCAACATCTTCATCATCATCACCATAATCATCATCTTCATTGTCATCAGATCAGCATCTCCATCATCATCATCTTCTTCATCATCTTCACCATCATCATCATCATCATTATCTTCATCGCCATCTCCATCATCTTCAACATCTCCATCATCATCACCATCACCATCATCATCATCTTCATGACCATAAACATCTTCATCATCATTGTCATCTCCCTCTTCCTCATCAACATCTCCATCATCATCATCATGATCATCATGATCATCATCACCATCATCGTCAACATCTTCATCATCATCACCATCAACATCATCATCATCATCATCACCATCAGCATCATCATCAAAATCTTCATTGTCATCACCATCACCATCTTCATCATCATTGTCATCTCTAGGTTCCCCATGAACACATCTCCATCATCAGCATCTTCTTCATCACCATCATCTTCATCACCATCATCATCATCATCAACATCTTCATCATCATCACCATCATTATCATCATCTTCCTCATCAGATCAACATCTCCATCATGTCACCATCATCTTCATCATCATCATCATCATCATCATCATCATCATCATCATTACCAGCAACATCATCATCAACATCTTCATCATCATCACCATCATCATTGGCATCTGTAGGTTCCTCATCAACATCTCCATCATCATCATCTTCATCATCACCATCATCATCATCATTGGCATCTGTAGGTTCCCCATCAACATATCCATCATCGTCATCTTCTCCATCATCATCACCATCATCACCATCATGATCTTCTGAACATCATCATGATCATCATCTAAACATCACCATCACCATCATTGTCAACATCTTCATCATCATCACCACCAGCATCATCATAAAAATATTCATCGTCATCACCATCACCATCACCATCTTCATCATCATTGTCATCTCTAGGTTCCCCATCAACACAACATCTCCATCATCATCATCTTCTTCATCATCATCATCTTCATCACCATCATCAGCATCATCAACATCTTCATCATCATCACCACCATCATCATCTTCCTCATCAGATCAACATCTCCATCATGTCACCATCATCTTCATCATCATCATCATCATCATCATCATCATCATCCGAACATCACCATCACCATCATCATCAACATCTTCATCATCATTACCAGCACCATCATCATCAACATCTTCATCGTCATCGCCATCATCATTGGCATCTGTAGGTTCCTCATCAACATCTCCATCATCATCATCTTCATCACTATCATCATCATCATCATTGGCATCTGCAGGTTCCTCATCAACATGTCCATCATCGTCATCTTCTCCATCATCATCACCATCATCACCATCATGATCTTCTGAACATCATCATGATCATCATCTAAACATCATCATCACCATCATCGTCAACATCTTCATCATCATCATGATCAACATCATCATCAAAATCTTCATCGTCATCACCATCACCATCACCGTCACCATCTTCATCATCATTATCATCTCTAGGTTCCCCATCAACACAACATCTCCATCATCGTCATCTTCTTCATCATCATCATCTTCATCACCATCATCATCATCATCAACATCTTCATCATCATCACCATCATCATCATCATCTTCCTCATCAGATCAATATCTACATCATGTCACCATCATCTTCATCATCATCATCATCATTCAAACATCAACATCACCATCATCATCAACATCTTCATCATCATCACCATCATCTTCATCAACATCATCATCTTTATCATCTTCATCTGCATCATGATTATCTTCATTGTCATCACCCTCCTCCTCCTCATCATCTTTATCATCTTCATCCACATCATGATCATCTTCATTGTCATCACCCTCCTCCTCCTCATCATCTTGTGCACTTATGCACTTAGGGATTAATGTTTAGAAGAGGGTCTAAAGGCCTTTATGGGGGAGGGGCTCTAGGAATAAGGTAAGACAGAGAGGGCAGGGGGGAGCGATACAGGTGTAGAGAGTTAGTTATTAAGGGAGAAGAAGGGAGAGAGTGCTATAGGGAGGGATAATGACGAATATAAAGAGAAGGTGGAGAGATGGAGAGTGGGGTGGTAGAGACATGGTTGGAGTAAGGGAGAGAAAGAAACATGAAAGAAACATGTAGGGAGGGATGTAGAGAGAATGAGGGACAGATATTTAGAAAGAGATAGGGGGTATCTAGGGATTATTGGGAGAGAGCTAGGGGGTATTAAACCATACAAAACATTTGTCCCCACACTAAAAACATTTGTTTTGTA
Source organism: Larix kaempferi (assembly GCA_027924585.1). Classification (NCBI taxonomy): domain Eukaryota; kingdom Viridiplantae; phylum Streptophyta; class Pinopsida; order Pinales; family Pinaceae; genus Larix; species Larix kaempferi. The sequence goes on from BSBM01000369.1 coordinate 4,972,139, forward strand.
TGTAACCATATAAATTATTAGTTTTATTTTGATTTTGTTCGTTGCCCTAGCCGTGCACCTAACCTATTTATTGTGCTTGACTATATCGCGTACGTGTTTTTTCACTACATATCACGCATGAGTTTTTTCTTTATATAACGTGTGCACGTTTTGTAACTCCATAAATAGTGGACTGCTCCTGTCCGAGAGCAACTTCACTCTGTCCAAGCCAAAGCAACACTCCCGCGATTTTTCGAACAACACGAGCCCGCCATTGGAAATTCTCACACTCTACACCAACTCCATCATTATTTTTTTTATGCAGGTGCAGCATTGAGGACATCTTTCATGGTTGCTCAGTGTGGTGTTGGGTTATATGGCCATATTTGAAGAAAATAATCAGCAAGCTTGAAGAATCTCCAATTGAATAACACCAAAGATAAGGCCTTTGAAAGATTCATTTTGTCTATATTTGAGAAGCACACAAGATAAGATATCAAGCTTCAATACCAACAAGGAAGAACAAGAAAGAACTTCCATTTTCTTATTATTGAAGAGCTTGTAATTGAGGAGCAACAAAAACAAACTATATTGAATTGATCATTGTGGTGATGGGGAATACACGTATCCGAGTAAACAAATCAACAAGGAAGAAGAGACCTCAAGAAGTCATTGAAGAAGAGAAAGAAAAGAAAAGAATATACATGATGAATCGGAGGCTTTCTTTGGAAACTAATCCAAATACAATTGTAGAGGATACCACAGTTCATCCTATTAATCCACGACAAGAGGGACCTTCAATTTCCACAATAGTTGTTGAACAAGCACCCCATGGAAGTAATCAAGAAGCAAAACATAGGTGCTCATTAGGGGATGTTTGAATTCCCACTTCAAGTCAAAGTGATAAGTTACCATCTCAAGATGAAGCTCATGAAGAAACACCCAATTTGCTATCCGGATGTGGTTATACAAGTAATGAAGTCTGAGAGGTGTTGGACATTTTGCCTACTGTTGAAGAAGAGAATGTTATCCACACCATCGATGAGGATGTTGGACTTCCACAAGGGGATGTTGGACTTCCACAGACCATCGATGAGGATGTTGGACTTTCACCATCCAACTACCAGGAAGAGAATGAAGGACACCAAGCTACTACTGAAACACCAAAGCGTCTTGGTGATGCGCTACATGGTACAATTCCAACCCCCTTACCTCCATTAGCAAGCACACGTCGAAGAAATCCGAAGCGTATACAAGTTGTTGAAAGTCTTATGAATTACATTGAAGGTACACTATCTAAATGTAGTATTTCTTATCAAACTCAACAGATACTTGATAAATATTTTGTTTCTAAATGTGATGGAGATAAATGTAGATTATTTTTATCATTGTTAAAATCTAGGAGCATGAATGTTGTTAGGAAAAAGTTAGGGATAAAGATGATAAAGAATTCTGAACCAAGTTCTCATATAGTTAAAAGCCTAGTAGATGCATTTGGTAAAATTGGTAAGAACACATGTTCAAAGGACCGCAATGCTGCTCGTCGTGGGTTGTCACAAGTAATTGCAAATAAGAACACCAGGGCCCTTCATATTCTCAGGCCTACATCCGAACTAGTTAATTTGAATGTAAAAACCCTCCATAGGTATTCTATTAGAAGAGAACATCTTGACACAACCGATCAGATGGATTTTTGGGCCTTTGTTGGTCAGTTGCCACGTCGTGACATGAAGCTAGTTGATGCAGTAAAGGGACTAGTGCACAGTTTTTGGCATGATCACACAAGGCCTTCTTCAAACCGAAAGGATGTACTAAAACTAAGAAGGGGTTCAAAGGATCGTGAACCACATACTAAGCATCTTCTTGATATAACATAGACAAAACTTTACGAGAAATTTAGGATTGAGCATAGACAATTGAACTTGGGGCAAAGATCTTTTGAGAAATGTAAGCCATGGTATGTTAGAATAAATACTCTTCGTAACACTTCTTGTTGTAGATACCATGTAGAATATGAATGTTACTATGAAACATTTTTGTACATTCATCATATGTTGCATACTAACATTGTGCAGGATTGCTCCATGACAATACCACCGACTTCATCAAGAGAATTCATTCATAGCATCATGTGCAATAGGCTCGAGGGGCAAACATACTATGCAAAATCTTGTTTGGATGGAACATGCTCCAACTATGCTGGAATGGAATTATTGAGCCAATGTATGCATGAGAATGAGACAGTGAATTTGGGAAAATGGTTACAGACATGAAAAGTTTCAAATATATCAACTATGAAATAGTCCCAGGGAAAGAAAGCAAAAAAATACAATTGGTGACATCTCAGGTATGCATTTATATCTATAAAATTATGTTGTAATGGTTACATTTCAATCCTTGCTTACAACAAAAAACTGACATTGAGATCATTTTGTGTCACCAGGTACAAGTTAGTGACTTCATCAAGGAATTTATTGAAAAGATACATCAATATGTTCAGCATGTCCACGTGGCACGATGGCAGGATGAGAAGTTTAGAATATGCAGAGATACATTTCCCCTTGGTACTATACTTTCAGTTGTTGATTTTGCCAAGAACTACACTCTGCAACCTCAAAATGAGATCCAAAGTTAGTATTATCACTCTGAGCAGGTTTCCTTGATAGTCCATATCACATATAGGCATGGCCCAAATAGCACTGAAGAGCAAAGAGAAATTCTGAAGGAATATCACTTCTACCTAAGTGATGATAGGTGCCACGAATTCCACTATGTACGTCATTGCTTCATCATGTTCTATGATCACTTGAAGGGAAGGAACATACAGATGGATCGACACTGGATTTGGTCTGATGGGTGTGCTGGTCAGTCCAAAAATGCACGCATATTTCAGTGGTTGTGTTCATTGCATAAAAACTACAAAGTGCCACATATGTGGAACTATTTTGATACTGGGCATGGTAAAGGAGAGCATGATGGAGTTGGAGCATGTGTCAAAACAACCCTACGAAGAGAAGAATTGAAAGTATCTACAGAATCTACTATTCTAAATGCTCAATCTACAGTCAAGTGGTGCACGTTAGTAATGGGAGAGGAATCAACTATGCGATTAGAATCCACAAGAAAGAGACATGTGGAGAGATTTTTTTGGGAGGTGGTAGACATAGATCGTTCACATGCATGGGAATGCAAGATTGTGCTTGGGACTCGTGGCTTTCATTCAGTTCGAAGCTCTGATAACCTAGTATTTGAAATTTGGACCATAAAACTCACTTGTTTTTGCCCGCCTTGTTGTGATTGTGACTGGGATGGGTGTGAATCATTGGATTGGGTTGATGGATGGGGTCGCATATCACTTCCACTTGATCAGCATGCAATTGTTGAGTTAACTCTGTTGGAAGAAGACCAATCATCTATTTCTGCAGATTTTGATGATGTCTCAGACCTTGTACAACCCGGTATGATGCATTTCCTTAACATTTTTTGTTTGTTTATGTAGTCTTCAAATGCACATTAATGGCCTTGTATCGCACGAAAAATATTTTGATCATATACCTACAATCATATAATGCAGGGCACATATACGCAGTGGTTGCCTCAAAAGATACTGAATGGGGTGATGAATACTAGTTGGCACGCTACACAGATGGAAAGCAAACCCTCATTATGTCCATGACTGACGATGAAAACAACCACTTTCCAACTAGGTCTATGGTTGTTAAAGGTGAATACTTGACACAAGACAACAATGGAAGAAAGAAGGGTGGATATGTTTACAGGGATTACAAACCAGGTGCAAGTGTGTATAACTTTACCAACTTAATCATTGGCACAAACCTTCAGGTACGAACAATGCCTAGTCGAAATACATCGAAGGTACACTACTTCTTACCAGATACAAAGCACGAGAGACTAATGGAGACCATTAGTATAAGAGATGATCCGGAGGGCTTGGTTGTATGATAATAGGTGGGATATAGCATGATGAGGTACGTACACACTTTTAATACTATACTATTTATACTATATGTAATTGAATATTGATATATGCTCAATTTTCACATGTATGTTTCATATGAATATGTCAATTTTGTGTTCTTGATATGCCAAATTTACGTTTACGTTGTTTATAAATATGCCAAAAGTTCTCTTGTATGTCAAGTTTATGAATATGCCATTTTTGACATATGATCAGTAAACCCTAAAATTATATTATGTTCATCATGTTGGTTATTGGCTTCACCCAACAAAATTAAATCAATTCATGCTCACTATATTAAACAATACACTTATATTAAATTTAATTCATGTCTTGTTAAATATTTCATAATGAATTAGCTATTTGAGAGCACCACCTTAGACCAAGCCATCATCATCAACATCTTCATCATCATCACCATCATCATCATCATGGACCTGCAAAACCCTAGTTTCCAAAGTGTCTAGGCAGGTTCGGGTTGGGAACACTAGCCATACCTTCCCAGTGGACGATTTTCCAAAGTTGACCCCCGTGTGCAAAAATTGCACACTCCCACACTGAGCAAAACCCTAGTTTCCAAGATGGACTTGCAAGGTGACACATGGGCCACTGGGTAGGAGGGGACGAGCAGCCCTGGCACTATCCTGGTGTGCTGAATCCAACGGAGTCGACGGTTCGTCGATCTGAGCCACAGTCTTCATTCTATGGCTCGTCCCGTCTTGCTGCCAGAAGGCCTTCAGGGACACCTGCTGGATACCTATCGGGGGCATAGAACTCCAACCGTGCAACAAAACCGGGTTCCAGGGAGTCCTGCAGGTGTGTCTAGGAAGGTTCGGGCTAAGAACACTAGCAATACTTGCCCGATGGATTATTTTCCAAAGTTGACCCCCGTGTGCAAAAATTGCACACTCCCACACTGAGCAAAACCCTAGTTTACAAAATGAATGCACAATGAAGCCACTGGGCCATGGGGACACGAGGGAGAGGGCCCCCTAGAGGTAATCGCACACTAGGAGACCAACGGAGTCAATGGTTAATTGGTTCGACATCCGATTTTCGAGTTATGTCGAGTTGCAAGTCCCATGAAAATGTCGTTCAGGGACACTTGGTGAATTTCCGTCCGGGAGCCAAAAAGAAAATGGAGCAGGAAGATTGCATACCGTTGGCTCCTGCAAGTGTGCGTGGGCAATGCCGATGTGGGAACACTGCCAACACTGGCTCGGGGGAGTTTTTTGCAGAGTTGACCCACCAATGCGAGATTGCATGCAATTAAACTGAGCAAAACCCTAGTTTACGAGATGAATGTAAAATGAAGCCACTTGGCCATGGGGAGACGAGGGAGAGGGCCCCCTAAAGGTAATTGCACACTAGGAGACCAACAGAGTCGACGGTTCATCGGTTCGACGTCCGGTTTCTAAGTTATGTCGAGTTGCAAGTCGCATGAAAATGTCGTTCAGGGACACTTGGTGAATTTCCGTCCGGGAGCCAAAAAACAAACGGAGCAGGAAGATTACGTGTCGTTGGCTCCTGCAAGTGTGTGTGGGCAATGCTGACATGGGAACATTGCCAAAACTGGCTCGGGGGAGGTTTTTGCAGAGTTGACCCACCAATGCGAGATTGCATGCAATTAAACTGAGCACAACCCTAGTTTACGAAATGAATGCACAATGAAGCCACTGGGCCATGGGGAGACGAGAGAGAGGTCCCCCTAGAGGTAATCACACGCCAGGAGACCAATGGAGTCGACGGTTCGTCGGTTCGACGTCCGATTTTCGAGTTATGTCGAGTTGCAAGTCGCATGAAAATGTCGTTCAGGGACACTTGGTGAATTTCCGCCCGGGAGCCAAAAAGCAAACGGAGCAGGAAGATTGCATGTCGTTGACTCCTGGAAGTGTGTGTGGGCAATGCCAACGTGGGAACACTGCCAACACTAGATCAGGGGAGGTTTTTGCAGAGTTGACCCACCAATGCGAGATTGCATGCAATTAAACTGAGCAAAACCCTAGTTTACGAAATGAATGCACAATGAAGCCACTGGGCCATGGGAAAACGAGGGAGAGGGCCGCGTAGAGGCAATCGCATGCCAGGAGACCAACGGAGTTGACATTTCATCGGTCCGACATCTGGTTTCCGAGTTATGGTGATTTGCAAATCGCATGAAAATGCCATTCAGGGACACTTGGTGAATTTCCGTCCGAGAGCCAAAAAGAAAACGGAGCAGGAAGATTGCGTGCTGTTGGCTCCTGCAAGTGTGTGTGGGAAATTCCGACGTGGGAACACTGCCAACATTGGCTCGGGGGAGGTTTTTGTAGAGTTGACCCACCAATGCGAGATTGCATTGAGGGAAATTGAGGGTTTTTTAGAAAAGTTCAAAAAAAGCTTTACCAAAAAATGTTTTTTCTTCTAAACGGAAAAACTTAGAAACACCTTACATACATACATATATCAAAACAAAATAAATCTAATGATAACCTAAATATATGCAACTTCCAAAGCTTAGAGTCAATCTAATTTGAAATCACTTCTAGATATATAAATTATAACATTCTTCTTGAGATTTAGGAAGATGTCCACCAAGAAGATTTATTGAAATGTAATCCATTTTATAATTTAAGCCACTTTTAAATATTTGAACTTCCATATTATTTTTGAAAGAGTAGAATATTTCAAGTAGTTAATATTTTGAAAAATGAAGAACTTCTTTTTATGGTTATTTCGGAGAAGAATTGTTGAAGAATATGCCACAATAAATTTGCATACCATTGCCTTTGACTTTTAGTGAAAATGAGTTACATTCAAATCATGAAAAACACCTTTTGTTTTAGTAGCGTCCACCAACTATTTCTTTCTAATAATTATATTATAATAAAATAATATAAAACGCAATTTTTAAATACGATACAAGAAATAAAAAAGAGCTCCCATTCCCTTTTTAGCAAAGTCTACTTTATATTACAAACTCTACTATCCTCTGAATCGCCCATGTTCTCTCGAGACTCAAACTACTTTATAAGCAGGTGGTATGCTCTCTTCCATAGACAACAACGACATATTAACTAGCAATTGCCCTAGAATGTGCAATGGGTGTGCATGAGTGAGTTCGTTGAAACCTTGAAAAACATTGTATTGCATTTAGTTTGATTAAATTACACGAGCAAGAACTTTGACATAACTTGTAATGATCATCCAAAATCACAAATTTTAATTAGATACCAATTAGTGCACACATGTAGTGAGTTCGTTGAAACCTTTAAATATAATAGTTTGTTCTTTTGACATAGCACATTCATGAGTAATAGATAATCCACACAAATCAACACATTAGATTGACACAAGAACACGTGGAAACCGAAGAACAAATACAAAGTGAAATGTATCATTCATTTATAAGTGAAATGTCAATGTGCATATCTCCAAAAGTACATGTATCCAAAAGTACATATATATCCAAATGTATCCAAAAGTGCATGTCTCCAAAAGTACATGTATATCCAAAAGTATCCAAAAGTACATGTATCCAATGAAGTCAATGTACATGTCTCCAAAAGTACATGCACAATAAAGTCAATGTACATGTCTCCAAAAGTGAATGTATCAAAAAGTACATATATATACAAAAGTATCCAAAAGCACATGTGTCCAAAACTATCAAAGCCACATGTACATGTATCCAAATGTACATATATCCCATAAGACACATCAAAACTCAAGCTTCCTCTTGTTCTTTCCCGACGTTGATCCTCTAGGCACATCTCTAGGATCAGTGTGCGTCTCTGGATCCTGCAAATTAAATATCAATTGTTAACTTCAACTAACTATGTACACTAATACATTAGCTCAACAATTATCAACTGGTGCATGGAAAGTGCATGAAACACTTGGTCACTGAAGGACATCTCACCTCAACTGACAAAGGAGATTGCGTTGCTTGTGTACCAGATGGAGCCGTTGGTTGAACATCCGGGATGGTCGAACCAGGGGGGCCAGGAACTACTCTTGCTGCTAGTGGCTACAATGAAAAAATGTTGAAATAGTTAGAAATGCATGAATAAACAATAGACGACAATAATAAACTATGTAAAGATAATGTTGAAATAGTTACATACCTATGTGTGATCAGTTACCATTGTAGATGCGGCACTGACTGCTGCATCAACCATCGATGCGAGGTTTTCAGTAGACAACTTGGGCTCCTGATGCAGTAAACATGCAATTCAAACATTAACAAAAAGGATTTATGCACTGGATTTCAAGTTAAACAACAAATATCATCGAAGGATATACATTACCATTGTGTGAGTAAGCCCATGGTCGTGGGCAGCTGGAGTCTTTCTAGGAGTAGAATGCCTCACATACACATGACCCTTGTTCACGAATGGCCTGTAGGGAGATACAAATCCAGGCAATGGTCCAGATGTCTCGGATGGTGCCTACAGTTAGCAAGTGTTCATATAGTTAGACATGCATGATTCAACAAACAAACATGTATTTAAAAAATGTCATTTTTAATTGTTTACCTGGAGCCCAGATGTTTCATGGGATGGTATGACCATGGATGCTACCTCCACATTAACTTGCCCCAGTGAAGGATCTGCCATCTGCAAGTTTAATAATTGTAAATATTAGACCGTAGATAACATTAGTGAACTAAAATGTAAAGTATGTGGAAATTAACAAATTAACAAGTATTACAAAACTGAAATTTTAAAATGTTCACCTTGGTGTGAGATACGTCAATAGGTGCTATATAAGATGGGCCTACCAAATGGGTAGCATCATGCCCCCCTGTAGAGTCCGGAACATCCGGCTCTGGGGCGTCGCTGCTGGCATAAAGCATCAACTGCAAGTTCACAAAATTAATATATTAGCTCAAACTATATATATGTGTACAAAGACGAAAATAAATGAAGAATTTATTACAATTGACCATCAACATACCTCTCTCAAAAACCCACTGAAGGCAACATCTGAGGCAAGACCATAGCAGGGATGATCACATGATGTGCACTCGTGAGGATCACTACTAGGATGGGGATGTGTCGATGGTCCTGCACTAGTGGATGGTCTTGATGGTCCTGCACTAATTGATGGTCCTGCATGGTGACGAGCTGGTGTATGTACCACACCAGGGACAAATGTCCCTTCCTCACCCATATGTTGAACCATAGTGCCATGGCAAACAACCTCCCGTGCCAAACTCAAAAATGCATCCCGTGTCTGCGGAATAATACGATGTGCAGGTGTGACATCTGGCCCAGGCAACTGCCTGCGAGGTGCAGGGATAGGGCGATCCTAGTCTCGAAGCCTCGCATTGGGTCAGTTTTGGGGCATCCCCCCACCAATGCCCTGAAATTGCAAGATGTCAAAATAGTTAACGTGTTTATGCAACACGAACTCTGCGTACATCTTTCGAAGGAAATACAAGGGAATTTTCCTGTTGTTGTGTGGTGACATATCAAAAACCATGTACCATCTGTCCATCCATCTATCAACAAATGGTTGAAACATGCACCACTCAATGGAGATATGCGTCCTGTTTGCATTTGGGATTTCCCCTGTCCGAGGGTCCCTAAACAATGCAAATATGAGCTCTTTGGATATTTTCAACTATTTTATTGCATTGCAGTCTAGCCCATCAACATATTGTTGTCTTTTTCTTTCTCTATATGATGTAATATCATATAGTACATTGGTAGACTGTGAAATGGTGTCAACAATTGCATCCAAGGTTGATGCAAGCAAGCGACGAATCCTGTCACCACCACTAAAAGATGCACCAATGCCCCTCAAGTGGGAAAGCTCAATCAGTATCTCGGCATTGGTGTCCATAGCCGCAACTGCAATAAAGACATCAATACGAAAATCATTAGAAACATATACATGGTATATAATGATGTCTCTTCAAAATTGAAAATGTATTAAATCAAACTCAAGTAAGCAATTTAATGGCATTCACTTACATACATTTAAAACTTAAAATTAAACATTTAACAATTAAAAAGTAAGTTTCGTTCAACTTCTTTCTAGAAGTTAAGGCACTTCTTAACCCTCATTGGTGACTTTTCCATGCAAACTTGGGTTTAAACTTCTTAGAATTTAGGAGTGTTATTTTGACATGTTTTGGCCTTTACGTCCATTGCAGAAAACAATATTTCCATCAACTTCATAAGCTAACATTAAATTTATTGATTTCAATATATTACGCCTTGTGGTTGGAGGGGAGGACAAAGTGGCATGGAATGAAATGGATATGTATGAGTTTGTCTTGCCAATATGATTACATATGTACTTGAGATGACTATCAATGATTAAGATGTTGAATAATCAACTAGAGATTGTGACTAGAATGACAATAACAACAATGTCAACTTCTCAAAACTGAGACAATTTCTCTCTACAAAATCGATCTCTACATTGTATGGCATGTTCAGAAAATTAAATAAAAAACATAGTGATTTTCTATATGAAGTCTTTCAGTTGAATTGACGGTCCATGAGTGTTGAGTAGATTGATTGAGGGTGTGGATAGGGCAGTCCCGAGAGACACTTTGTTAATGTGTTTTGGCATTTAGTCAAGGGTGCTTGACTAAGAGGCAATGTATAGCTACATACACTTCTGATGAAATTTTGATTATGTTCATGGACAAATGATTGTGATGAAATTTTGAGAAACCAAGTTACTAATTTTTTTTGCATTTTTTTATTCACGATTGTGCATGCATTTCATCTTGTTATGGCCATTACCAAGGAAAATTATTTAATTAGTATCATGGGAAATGGCCTTTGAGGGTTGGAAATTTGGGTTTCATGTGGATGGATACCTAAGTAACCGAACACATCCAACAGGGTCCCCGCGTCATGTGGGACATGGTTTTAGATGATGGTTGGTGGGATAGGGTAGTCCTTAGCATCAAGACCATGGAGCCAATCATTTCTTTCTTGCGGTTTGCAGACATGGACCAGCCCATACTAGGAGATGTTTATGAGGGGTGGGATTCCATGATTGATTCCATGAGGACCATTGTTATGGAGAATGAGTGTGCTGAGTATGAAACATCGGCATAGAAATTATGGTCCATCATACAGGGCATTCTTATCTCTAGGTGGGATAAGAATTGCACACCTTTGCATTGCTTGGTCCACTCATTGAACCCCAGGTTCTACGCTTAGGATTGGCTCAGTGGTGGGTCAGGGCCCTCATCCAGAGTCCCTCCTCACATGGATGGAGAGATCTAAGAGGGGAGGAAGATAGCATTTAGACGACTACTTCAGGATAGAGACCACCTTGAGGTGCTGGAGGAGGAATTTTATGAGTTTTCTAGTGGCACTCGGAGATTTGGAGGATATGAGGTGGTTAGAGACATGGGGGTTAAGAAACCCCTTGTTTGGTGGACAACTCATGGGGCAACATGCCCTCTTCTACAAAAGATAGCCTTGAGGGTCCTCTCTCAAGTTAATTCATCCTCTTGTTGTGAGAGTAATTGGAGCACATATGGGAACTTGTATAGTGTGAAGAAGAGCAGGCTTGAGCAGTGCAGGGCAGAGATGATGGTGTATGTGCACTCCAACCTTCGTCTTATTTACAGGAAGAGGGAGGAGTGGGAGAAGGGAAAGACATGGATGTGGGATGTCCTTCCTGATGAGATGGGTTTGGACAACAGTACTGATTTGGCATTAGCCAACATGGATCTTAATGATACAGTGTTAGAGCCGGTCACTTTTGATGAGGGGAATCGTATGGAGGGGTCATCCTCCACACCAGTAGATGCAGTTAGTCAGATTGGCAGAGAGGAGGAGGAGGAGGAGGAGGATCAGGGTAGTGATGAGTTTGTTGATTCAGGCATGGAGGAGGATTATTGAGTCATTGACAGATGGGATTCTTCCATCTTGATCCACTCCTTTTTTGTATTTACTATTAGACTATTAGTCTATTAGTCTATTTAGCATTTGCCAGTGCCCAGTGGCATTCCGACATCTATGTAATACATTTTGATTTTGATGACTTAATGAGAAATATGGTTCCGAATCTCTGACATGCATCTATGTGTCTCAATGTTTCGTTGTGATTTGTGATTGTGAATGACAAATGTGTTGTGATTTGTGAATGATCTAATTTCTATTGAATATTTCATATTTGTAATTGTGAATGTAATTTCTATTGAATATTTGTAATTGTAAATGTTAAATTTTATTGGATCTATATGTCTATATTTTTAAATTTTAATATATTTTAAAAATATATATATATGTATATAAAACGTGTCCTATGTGTCCTAATTTCGGGGGTCACCGTGTCTCGTGGGGACACTCATGTCCCGTGTCCTCATGTCAGGTGACTTAGATGGATACATTGTAGAAAGGGGGGAGTTCTATTTTTTTCAATTTTTGGTTCGATTATGAATTTTTGAGTTTTTGAAAAGGGATTCATTTTAATTATTCACTCATCTTGGTTGAGGGAGACATGAATTTAATTAGAGATTGGGTTATTCCCAATTTTATCAATATTACAAAACTAGGTTGTTTTAAACAATAAAAAAATAGTAATTTAGGTTAAGAAATGACAAAAAAATGGTATGGGTGAATGAATTACCTGATTAGATGACAATCCACCGGTGAATTTGCCTCCCCTCCAGCTAAATCGAGCTCCACCGATACTTCAGGGCACACAAACCGTCCTCGTCCAGGGTCTATTTCATGTTTCTAATGCGTGAAGAGCACCGCGGGTGGTCGGGGGTCGTCGGGACTGTGTATTTAAATTGATTTTAGATTTCAATAACGCGTACGCGTTTTGTAACTACATAATGCGTACGCGTTTTGTAGTTCTATAACGCATACACGTTATGGTTACCTATCCTACATGTCCAGTGAGATGTCAGGCTCAGGTCTTACCATGGCAGGTGCTAAATATCAGAAATGTGTTATGTTTTTATGTATCATGAATGAGTTTTGAAAAAGTAGCATTGCATCTAAAGTGACCCTCATCTTCTTTCACACACCCTAATACATGTTTTTTTAAGGTCAAATACCAATATATAGAAGCTACATATTATTTCATGTACAATCACCGATGATATGATAGTTACTATATAAGTTTTCAAATAAAAATAAAAAACACTATAGATAAGAAGTAATACATGTTTTTTTAGGCCAAATACCAATATATAGAAGCTACATATTATTTCATGTACAATCACCCATGATGTGATAGTTACTATATAAGTTTTCAAGATGGTAATATGCATAAATTGGATTTTACATATCCTTCAACACCACTAGAGTGAGAGAAATATACTATTATTTTTTCTCTCAATGTTAATGGTTATGATGATACCTTTACCTTCAGATATTAGGTGTCCAAGAGATAAACATTATCAATTGATTTCTATTACTTGATAAATCAGTGAAAAATAACTATAAAGTTACACAATAAAATATTAGCTATCGGGAGTTAGGATCAACCTATAACTTTTATATTCAAGTGCATTATTTAGGAATTGTATTTTTTGTATGTAGGCTAGCCTGGCATCCTTATTAACCCTCCATTTCAAAGGTAGGGAGTTTGTCACATAGTATATCGATTTCAAAAACTTAAAAATGAATAAATCAGTGCCACTCTAGACATAAACATAAAATATGAAATTGAAAACTGCTTTTTTAGTTATGGGAAATAACCATATCAATGATATTAATGTGGTCAATATATTCATTTTAGAATGTATTAAATAATCACATTGACTTATCAATGTATACAAACCACATTAGTATTATTAATGTGGTTGTTGCTAGTTACCAATTGATATACATATGACATTTGAACATGTTTTTTAAGGATATTTTAATAGTTAAAATAAATTTTAAATTAATAAACATCAAAAAGAAAACAATCTCTAGCGGATGTTTTTGCATATGTTTTTAGTGTTATAAGATTGGGAAAATTTATCCAAAAACACCTTTGCTCAAACCTATGCAAATGGTAATGGATGGTTTAGCAAAGGCTATAATGGAAATTTATTATAATTAAAAAATTCCAAGTGGCTTGAGGTTTTAGTAGATGTCTTTTCTTAGTGTGATTACTTATAGGTCAAATGCATTAGTACATTTCTTTAACATACACACTAGAAAATATTTATTAAATATTCACATTGGTGCCTTCCATCTGTATAATGCATTGGTGCATATTCTTTAATTTCACCACATTAGTGCTTTAAAATAATGTATGCAACAATACTTTATAAATAATAGCATCGGTACTTTGTAATGCAAAGATAAACAGTGCATTAAACTGAAATTGGATATAGCAATGTTGTTCATTAACATAACAAATTGGTGCATTATTAATGTATTGTCACAATATGACGTATTATCATTTATATCAGACCAAAAGGTAGGTTTAAAAAAAACACACCAGGAAGTATTAGAGATGTAATATGAAGTATTAGGAAGTATGTGATGGTCAGTATAAGCACTAGGGCATTTTTTTCATATAGGAACTGATGCATCATAGTGATTTAAAAGCATCAGAGAGCATTTTTTAAAGCAAAAATTCAATACCATGAACGAAGTACATATACATACATTGAGTTCAATTAATTTAATTTTATTTTTAGTTCTATTAATAATCATAAATTAAAATAATTTTTATTATAATATTGGTATTTTTATTTTAATTATTGTGTTTGGATCTAATAATTTTATTAATGTGTTATACCATCGGATTACACACATGTTCATTGTAAAATTTAATCATCTATATATTTAATCAGACGTGACATTTTACAACATTTGTCAATGAAATATAATAAGAAATCAATTTTATTATACCATCGGAGTACACATGTGTTCATTGTAAAATTTAATCATCCATATATTGAATTAGTGACGTGACATTTTACAACATTTGACAATGCAATATAATAAGAAATCCATTTTATTATATATGAATAGGAGACACTTTGTTGTGGAACATCTCTATGAAAATTTTAACCTGTCACCTCATTCATCATTTTGGATTTTCAAAATATTCCTAAAAGTCACAAAAAAAACCAAGATTTTATATTGATATGAAAGTAAATATATATAACCGAAATATTGATTTTGATAAATTTTGGTAGTAGTATATACATATTAGAGAAAACATTGTTTTGGAATAATACTTTTTAAATTTTATTATTATTATTATTATTATTATTGTAAGCTAGACAAGTCTCATTGACCATTGCTATGAAAACACTTCATGTAGTTTATATGTATAACCTAATTCTTCGACTTTGATTTTATACTAGAAGTGGAAAGTACATCTATACATTCATTCCACTATATCCCTCATAGTTTTATAAAAAAATCCCTCTATTTCATTAACTTGCAGTACCACTTTAGATGAATTGAGGACCAATTCATCATCATATACATCCTTCATGTTTTTTATCTTCTTAGGATGACATTCCCTTTCCTAGCTTTCAGTCCTTACACAACACACAACAAATGTTAAATAAATAGTTTAACTAAACATGTTAGCAAATATTCTTATGAAGTAAATTATCTCAAAATTCAAAGAATTTTTTTAATTGATTACAAATATTGATTCACCTAACTTATCTCTTCACAAATTTTCCATTAAGATATTTTTCTGTTTTTCACTTAGATTGCAAACAATCTTATCGAACTTGTTCAATTTTCTACCCTGTATGACACAATTTTTCTCTTTTAAAATACTAATAATTCAATTATATTAATTTTATGCTAAGTTCTTCACATTGCATTTTATTGATTACAATTCATAGTTTACAAAAGTTAATTGGGATCTTGTGATGTGATGGACTATTAACCTCCAATCAATCTATTGAAAAAAAAAATCCAATGTTTGAGTTAGTGCTACAACACTTTATAAATTATCTAAGAGAAATACCAAATTGTTCTGTTTGTTCGAGGATCATGGAATTAATCTATCACCTCTCATGGCTAAGGCATTTTTTGTTTTGTATTTACAACACTTCTATTACAATTTATACTCTTGATTCTTTCTACAATGTTATAAAACAATATTAGTTGTGACAAATGGAATCTTTGTATTCTCCTTCACAAGATTTCTTGGTATAAAGTGGTTCAAACATAGTTATCCGACACAAAAATTAGTACATAAGAAATTGTCACCCAAAAAAATATCAGAAATTGCAAGATGCACTTCTATATATAGCTGGGTATGATCATTTAGTAAAAATAAACAGAAACAAAGATAGATGAGAAGCACTACATGTTTTTTCAGTAAGTCCAAATAACAATAAAGGCAACCTATAGATTATTACATGTATGTCCACTCACTAAAGATAGTTATGATAGAAGCTATCAAGCTGGTGATATACATAAATTAGATGTTTCATATCCTTCGACACGTGTAGATTGGGGAAAAATATACTATTACTTTATCCTTAAATGTTTATGGATGATGATGACACCTTTGCTTTGGTAGATTAGATGTCCAAGACATAAAATTCATCAATTTCTTTCTATTACTTGAAAAAATAAAAAAAAATAGCTGTAAATTCATAAAATTGAATACTAGTCAACCTCTCACTATTAATATTCAAGTGCATTCCTTTGGAATTGTATTATTTTGTATGTAGGCGAGTTTGGCATCCTTAATAACCCCGCATTGCAGGAAGTTTGTCTCATACTAGTACATGATTTCAACAACCCAAAATGAATAATTCACTATTACTCTAGATATATAACATGCAATTGGAAATTGTTATTTGTGGTTTTTTTTAGTTATTAGAAACAACCATATTAATAAAAAAATATAGTTGATATATTGATTTTAGAATTTGCTAAATACATACCTATAAATGTATAACAACTATATTAGTAGCAGCATTAATAATATTAATGTGGTCAATATATTAATTTTAGAATATGCTAAATACATGCCTATGGATGTTTAGCAACCACATTAGTATTATTTATGAAACTGCAAAATGTTCTTTATGGATATTTTAATAGTTAAACTAAAATTTAAAATGATAAACACTACAAGGAACACACTTTCTAGCGAAGGTTTTTGAAGAGGTGTTTTGTGTTACAAGATTGAGAAATATTTTTGCAAAAAACCTCCGCTAAAACCTTTGCAAATGATGGTGGATGGTTTGACAGAGGTTGTAATGGAAATTGATTATATTTTAAAAAATATAGGCGACCAGAGGTTTTAGAGGATTTTTTTTCCATACGATTACATAGATAAAGTGCATTAGTCTGTTCCTTTTACATGCACATTGAACATATTTATTAAATATTCCACACTAGTGTTTTCCATCTATATAACACACTGTTGCATATTATGTAAATGTGGCACACCAGTGCTTTAAAATAATGTATCCATCGGTGCACCATTCATAAATAAAATCTTGGGTGCTTTGTAACTCAAAAAGAACTATTGCATTCAATTAAATGTGATACACCTGTGTTGTCCATTGACATAACAAATTGGTGCATTGCTAATGTATTATCGCAATAGGACATAATATTGTTTATACTACACCAGGAAGTAGTGTTAAAATAGATGCATTGGGAAGTATTAATGATGCATGTTTACTTGATTCAACACACTGGTGCAATGGTCAAATTTGCATCAAATTTTATTTTATATAGGAGCACTAATGTGTTTTAATGGTTTAAAAGTTTTGGAGAGAACTTTAAACAAAAATTCAATAGCGTGAGTGAAATATGTATGCCCTGCATCGTACATTGAGTTCATTTTTTTTGTAATTTCATTAACTATTATAAAATGGAATATTTGGTATAATAATATTGGTATTTGAATTTAATTATCATGTTTGGATATAATGATTGTATTAACGAGTCATACCATTGGATGACACATCTCTTGTAATCAGCAATGTGACATTTTACAACATTGGACAATGCAATATAATAAGAAATCCATTTTGTTAAAATATGAGACCCTTTGTTATACAAAATGGGACAATAAAAATTTCCACAATAATCAAAATGTCAATATGTAATTGTTACACTTATTAGTAACCAATTGTGACAATATGTCTAGTGCATTCAACAAAACATGCATTAACATCCAATTATATATATGTCGATTGTCATTCTTCACTCAAATTGTTGTTGATGCTCAAGCTACTTTCACGGCACCTGATAATTTCTTCATCACTTGTACACAATATTATACATCAATTATTTGGTTGAATGTTTTGTTGATTGGCTCGATTTTGGTATTCATCTTCATGTTCCATCTACAAACATAAAAATAAAGTGTGATGAGTATATCTACATTGTTGGGTATAATGCAAAAAAAAATTATATACATGATTATGTAAATAAAAATAATACCATAGCGAGAAGTGATTCCTAAATTGTACACATTGTTTCAAATTCATTCCTCATGTCATTTATCAACAACACTTATGTTGGCTCCATTTCATACTTTGTTTCCTACAAATTTTAAACACCATGAAAAATCATTGATTTAATATAAAGGTTTCTTGTTGTTCTATTAATTATAAAATCAAATAAATAAAACAACATCGCTACTTACAAATTTCACAATTAATTCTTGATACTGCAACATATACTCACAACCCATACTTAATCCAATATCATCAATCCTTCAAGTTACTTTCATTTCTATTTTAACACCTATTAGAAGACATCCAAGGATGAGTGTAAAATAATTAAAATATAAAAATCACAAAAAATATGAAATTTTGAGTAAGGAAAACACAAGTGCTCACAAACTTTGTGATCAACCATTTTCTTCCTTGTCATCCTATCTTATGTGCTAATTGGGTTCCATTTGTTTTTGCAACAAAACAATTGAAAATTAATATTTCATGCGATAATTAAATTCTATGTACATAAAATGAAAAATCTAAGATTACATACATTTGGTGCACATTGTTGTTGAGATGTATCCTTCCGTGATACAATTATGTTCATTTCTTTAACCATATCCTTATATGTTGTTTTTACATCCCTGCCAAAAAAAATCGCATATCACTTTGTTCCTCCCTTTGGATTTTCAAAATATTCCTAAAAAATGAAAATCATAGAAAACAAAACATATTTTACATTGATGTGAAGTATGTAGGCGCAACATTTCTAGAGAATCTTGGGGAAAGATTGAGCAAATCCAGAAGTGGTTTATAACTTATAATCTCAAAATTAAAATAAACACACCTTATCATATTCTCCTCTTAGAAGTGGGTCTTTCCCCCATCGAGAGCATGGCTATGACTAGGTACCTGATGTACAAGCACAAGATAAATAACATGGAAAATGAGAGACTTCCTAAAATTACTTTAAATTCAAGTCAAAACCAATTATGCCTCAAGCGAAGTTGGTGTAAAGATACGATGGCTTGGTTAGACCATTGGGGCATTGATGAAAATGACACTTTGCAGAATATCAATAATGTCAAAAGTATTATTTCTTCTAAGTTTAAAGAGAAATTGTGGTGCGAGGAAAATTTAGCGATTAAGAGAAAACTAAGATACTATAAAGAGGCGATTAACCCTAATTTGGAAGATTGGAATTATCTCTCCATAGTAACTAGTTCAAATAAGAAAATGAATATAGCCAAGATTAGAAAGAACTCTCATGAGATCCATAGAGAAATAGGGCGTTGGTCTATTCCCAAAACTCTGTGGGCGGAAAGGGTTTGCCATCTTTGTGAGTATATGAGCGTTGAGGATGAAAATCAATTTCTCTTAGAGTGTCTTGCTTACACCCACATTAGATATGAGTTTCATAGTATTTGCTACAATACAAACCTTTCTAACCTCCTCACTTGCCAAAACTATAGTGAGCTTGGAAAGCTTCTTTCTAAGATTTTTGAGCATAGGAACAAAATTTTAAAGCAAACCAAGTAATAACATTCTTAAGGTCAGATAGACCAAAGTTAGTTTGAGTGGATGTTAATCATCATCATCATCAATTAGTTGAAATATTAATTTATTAATTTTGCGTAGTAGTATATATACATATTGGAGAAAAACATGTTTAAGAATAATACTTTTTGAAATGATTCTTTTGTTATTATAACTCTGACAAGTCTCATTGACCATAGCTTTGAAAACACTTCTTGTATATTAACCTTATTGGGATATCTAATTTATTTTTTATATTGTAAGTGGAAAGTGAAAAGTACGTCTATACGTTCTTTCCACTATATCCCTCATATTTTTATAAAATATTCCCCCCATTTCATTAACTTCCAACACAATTCCAGATGAACGAAAGACCAATTTATCATCATATATATCATTGATATTTTTTATCTTCTTGGATGACATTCCCTTCCCTTGACGTGGGTCCCTCCACAACACTTAAAAATGTGAAATATATTATTTGAAACATGTTAGAAAATATTCTTAAGAAATACATTTTTAGTAAAAATTCAAAAACAAAATGTTGGTTACCTTTGATTTATCTAATTCTTCTCTTTTCTACCATTGTTTGTGCATCAATAATTTGTTTTTTCATTCCTTCACCTTTTTTTTCATCATATCATCCTTTAATACTAATTCATTTGCTAATTCTTCAACCTATCAATCTGACATTACTATTTGTTATCTTTTCACACACTTTTTTTTTTTAAATTTTCATTATCCTATTTTAAACTCATGTTTTATTTTCTTAATTTAGAAACCTTTTTAATTAAATTTTGATTTAAAATTTTGAAATGTTGCAACTTGTACCTTAAATTCATAAAATATTGATTATCCAATTTCTTGAAGCCATCTATATTCTTATAGAATGTTTCTAAATTTTTCCAAATTTTTGTTCCATCTTTAAAAATATTTAATTTTTTGAAAGACATTTTTAATCACACAACATTTGATAAAAGCTCTAGCTAACTTATTTCTTTTTATACCAATTTTATAATTCTTCTTCATTAGTAAATACTATAAGTCTTACAAAGGTATAATTCATTACTATGTCTTCTATAGGTCTAATTCATTACATATATGTCGATTCAGAACGAAATAATATGCAAAACCAAGTTCCGATCCAATTATGCTTGGTTACACAATATAAATATGTAAATTGACAATCATCTTGTGAGTTACGAATACATTCGTAGTTATAAGCATGCACATAATAGGGAAAATCATAACCGTCCCAATACCTTCTTCTCAAGCTTGAAATAAAATATCAACGTTAAACTCCCAATTCAAGTTATAATCAAGAATGCAACAAAATATTCTTGATTCTCTATCGTGAACTCAATTCATATAGAGAATGGATTCACATCATAACCTATTTCATGTAGCAATAAAAGTTGTCAGCTACTTGGTTTGGGGAAAAGTAGTTGGAGTTTTATTTTAATTTTTTATGATTTATTTAAAGTAATAAATTATTATTTTCCTCAACTTTGTTTAGATTCTTTTTCTTAAATTTTAATCACTATTTTAAGACATATTCTTTAGTAAACTTGGTCTCTCTTTTAACAAGTTGTTCCATAGCAAGTTAGTGGTCAACACTATAAAATAAATATCACTTAATCACATAAATTGTTCATTTGTCCATGATGCCTAGCATCAAACATAGGTCTGAGTCTTCCTGAATTATTTAAAAACATAATTAAGCCCTCTGACTTATCAAAACATAATCAAGCCCTTTGACTTATTTATTAGGGGTAAGGTCTTGGGACATTACGAAGTGAATGATAATAGGTTGAGATAAAAGTCAACAACTACTTAAAGGATTTCTGTGGAAATGAAACACCTTTGATTTATATATCTTTATTCTCTTTTCAGATTCATGTTGCATGATGAGCATGGATATGATTATGAAATTCTTATGCAAATGTATGTAAATGTGAATCAATGCACTCATGATATTGGCATGAGGTATGTCATGATGATAGACTACTGCAATGGAATGCACATAGGGGTGTTGAAGCATGTATATGCTTGCAATGCTTTGTCATCAACTCATGGTATTGAGATGAATGAAAATATGATAAGTTTAAATTAATGACTAATATGATTGTCTCCCTCTATTTGCTAGAAGAAGAGATAGCATGTGAGAAAATGGTCATACGTCCAAGGATAGAGAGAGATCAATGACTGCTAGCTAGTAAAACTAATAAAGAAAGGTAGTACAATTTCTTGGATGAACTAAAGGGGTTGACTAGGTAAAATCTAGTATGGCAATGATACATTGATTGGTCTTGAAAAAGGTAATTAAATTGTTACGAATTTTTTTTAGCACATGTTAACTAAATTGCTAAATGACCAGAAAATATATTAAACCTATAGAAAGGTAATGTAGATGGCATGTTTATGTTGGACACATGTTTCTAAAACAAAATGATAGGGAATGGACCTATAAATTTAAATTTGCACTCAAATGATTAACAAACATATCGATTGCATTGTAGGAACACTAGTTGTGTCGAAAATGCACATGCATGGAAACTAATATTTTATTACATGATGTGTAAGAAATGCGATGGTTATAAATTATAATGATGTAATTCTAACTAAGGCTTGATACTGATTGGTTTAGGACCAATGCATAAAGTGATGATGCAGTCAGTAAAGCAAGCCTATGATTTCCAATAATTAAAAGACATCTGAATTGATTGACAACTAGAAAATATTTGTAAGTGAATTTACTTTGAAAGATCATCGATTATATGAATTGATGATATGATATTGATCCAGGAGGATCTAAAGATGCTCCAGAATAAAAGTGCTCAATTTCCAGAAAGAACGTCACCATCGTGAAGATCTCAGCAAGAGATTTCCAACGACATGAACGACACCACAAATGAACTCCGGACGACCGAGATATCGCGATCTAAAGTTTCAACGAGATATTGTTTTAAAGTGTGCGGAATGGCAAAAAGGTGCCATGTGGCATCCCTCCATGATGTCATATGGCATGCTACTAGAGATTTGGCAGATGATGTGGCGTCCTAGTTGGTAGTACCAATGCATTATTGACATATAGAATTTAATTTACAAGTGGACCAATCCGGAGCAGCCACGTGAAACCACCCAGATGCTCGATTTTCATTTTGTTTACCAAAATTTTTATGGGTTAGTAGGAATCAAACCCATGACCCCTTGCCAGCCCACCTACATCTTTCCATATGTTGGCATGTATTATATTTAAGTTTAATGGATTTTCATTTGGTGGAGAAAATAGCGTTGACGTGATTTGAATCTATGACCTTGTGCATATAAGCCAAATGTTGGCATGTATTATATTTAAGTTTAATGGATTTTCATTTGGTGGAGAATCTTTCCATATGTTGGCATGTATTATATTTAAGTTTAATGGATTTTCATTTGGTGGAGAATCTTTCCATATGTTGGCATGTATTATATTTAAGTTTAATGGATTTTCATTTGGTGGAGAATCTTTCCATATGTTGGCATGCATTATATTTAAGTTTAATGGATTTTCATTTGGTGGAGAATCTTTCCAAGGCATGTATTATATTTAAGTTTAATGGATTTTCATTTGGTGGTTGGCATGTATTATATTTAAGTTTAATGGATTGTGCATATAAGCCAAATGTTGGCATGTATTATATTTAAGTTTAATGGATTTTCATTCGGTGGAGAATCTTTCCATATGTTGGCATGTATTATATTTAAGTTTAATGGATTTTCATTTGGTGGAGAAAACAGGGTTGACGTGATTTGAATCTACGACCTTGTGCATATAAGCCAAATGGTGGCATGTATTATATTTAAGTTTAATGGATTTTCATTTGGTGGTTGGCATGTATTATATTTAAGTTTAATGGATTGTGCATATAAGCCAAATAAATGTTGGCATGTATTATATTTAAGTTTAATGGATTTTCATTTGGTGGTTGGCATGTATTATATTTACGACCTTGTGCATATAAGCCAAATGGTGGCATGTATTATATTTAAGTTTAATGGATTTTCATTTGGTGGTTGGCATGTATTATTGAATCTACGACCTTGTCCATATAAGCCAAGCACCTTCATCATCGCGCCACCACTTAATCCATGGTATGAAAATGGCGAGTATTATAATTAAATTTTATAGAGTTGCATATGGATGAAAAAGAGTGGGCCAAGGGCTAATCCCCAACTCATGGTTTTTATGTGGCTCACATGGAGTCAATCCCATAAGTGGTGGAGGTTTAAGCGAACAACCCACAAATAAGTTTACAACGGATATGCCATATGGGCGTTGGTTGTTGTAACCATGCCAATGGTGGAACAATATTATGTATCAATAGTTGCAACTACATGGAGGATCCACCAACTATATGTCATATAATATATATGTTGTTGCATAAAAAAAACAAATGGTTGTAATGCTAGGTCACGTGCAATGGTGGGTGGAATAAAGTTATATGCCACATATTAAAACAACCAACAAACAATACACTATTTACATGTGTGATGTTATATATAAAGCAAGTGATGGTTGTAACCAATGGATAAAAACCAACAAATAAGGTATAACCAATGTTTGTTGGGCACAACGAATGGGATAAGTTTAACCCCATGCTACCGAGGGGGTGTTAAGAAGTTCAAACTATTTAATCCAATGCCATTCAACTTGGCAGGGGAGATCGAAGAAGCTTTGGTAGATCCATTGGGGATCCAGTTTGAAGATCTAAGCACCATTGGGCACAATTTCTCTATGTAGCCTACTTATGTGAGAGAGAGGGAAGAAACTGTTGTGGCTTTATGTAAAGTGAATTTGGTCATTCTTATAGTCAATCTTCACCGTTTTCACAAGTCAGAGACACTAGTGCAGCCAAATTTTGGATTCGAGTAGTGGATTCTCTCCATCATCAACATCAAGATGAATGTATGCCATATTGTATTGTGTTTCTAGTTGCATGCTTATGAGATATCATCCTTCATCTGAGGAGATCATCTCTTTGTAGGAGAGACATTGCCACTTTCTTGTGAGAACCAACTCTTTGCATTATATGAGAGCGGCTCTTCGATACTGCCATTGTTATGGGAATTCTTCAACCACTATTGATGTGGGAGTTCATACCTTTTGTAAAGGAGAGTATCTTTGAAAAAGAGAATAAAAGCAGTTCTACGATTGAACAAGCCTAGAGATGTAGCCATGGGATCTGGTGAACTCTGTTACCAAATGATTATTACTTATCTCATGTTTTCTTTGTGTATGTTATTTTCCACAATTATGTTCATTATGTGAAGATAAATGAGACTAATGACACATTCATAAAGTTTAATATGCACATTGGAATCAAGCCTTTAATTGCAATAAAGTTCAATAAAAATGATTCTATCGCTGATCCTTTTGTCGAGTGAGCCTTGAATCAGTTTCAAGTTGGTTTTAAGGTCACCTCGATCAGATCAAATATTGTGATTGACTACTGTGAAACAACTAAATGTAAAAGGGGCTTGGTTATGGAAGTAACAATAAGGCCATAGTGAAAACTAAGGTCCTATGGTTGCGAGAAGCTAAATGCTATGAGGAAAGACCTCATACTTGTGAAATTTGATTTCTATAAGAAATATAGCTGCAAAGAGAAGTACAGAAAGAAATAAGTAAAACTAAATTACCAAAAATAAATCACTAAAAGAGACATGTGAAGTTGTCACGTACCGCACGTTACACACACATATATCTACGATGTATAAGACTATAAAAATGAGATTTTTTTTACACATACACATAATTACAATGTAAACCCATGCAATTAAAACAATTTCCTTTACGCATCCAAATAACAACTTCATTATTCTCGTTAATTTCCCATAAACATAATTCAAACACAGGCAACCAGAATCATGCCATCTGCACCCATAAACATATCAGAGTTCAACTCTATATTTTCCTAATTCTCGGTGAAGACTAGCATCCCTGGGAGAGCCCATGTGAAGACTAACAATCCCTTAGCAGGTTGAAGGGTAATTTATAAGCAAACATAAGAATGACACAGAGCTAGATAGACATATCAAATCTTGTTGAGTTAGGTACGTAAAACAACCTTAGTCATGGAAAAAAATTCAGTCATGCCTTCAATCATTATACCCATATTTATGTCTATATTTCTATGAGAAAGACATGAACTTTCCATTCATAAAGAGGGTTATGACAGCATAAGCAACAGGAGGTGCATAATTAAGTATAACCAACTCATCATTCACATACCAAATTAATACAACAGATAGCTTATGCAATTGAAAGAAAACTCATTCATGAATGCAACCTTCTAACAGGCTTAACATAGCATATTCATGGCTTACATTTAATTATACATTCATTCCACATATTGAACATATCAAGCATAATTAAACACATGAATATTATAACTCATACACAAATACTTATCTGAAATTCACATGAATGTGGTAACTGGCTGCATGTGAGCCACACTCCTCCCAACCTTAGAACTTGTCCAAACTCTACGATTTCCACTCTCAAGTTCACCCCTAAGCCGAGATCCAAACATTAAGTAGAGATATCTCACCAATTTTACCCAACTCACTCTCAGATACTCAGGTGGAAATAACAAGGATAATTATATACATAGGATTCATCAAACAACATTTTAGTAACCAATTTCTTGTCAATTCCATAACTGACCCAGCTAAGTTCCTTCCCAAAACCCACAACAACACACTTCACTGCAAATGTTGGGAATCCCCCTGGGTCTCATGCTTCATTGTCAATTGACCGGTTAATTCAACCAAGGAATTCATGGCCAGTTCGAGTTATCTCAGCATAACAATGTTCATGTGATCTCTTCATTTTGGGTTCAGGTTCATCTCAGGAAATATCTCCAAGTTTTTCTTTACTCTCAGAGAAATCCAAGACACACAATGATCCTCTTCACTGTCCGCGTCTGAAACTCCTCTCAGATTTTCCGCACTTTTCTTGCATTCAATAGACACACCCCCCGTACTCTATGTGCATTCCCTATGCATGCATCCTCCCAACCACGACCCCCCCAACCACCCAGGCTCTCCGAAGAATCAACATGCCCCACTAATGCCTAGATCACCAAGGCAACCGCGTGTCCTCCTTTGGGCGCCCACGTGGCTATCCCAAAGGAACACATTCCCTTCCCTAACCTTAATCACGATTAGCCACTAAATCTCTAGATTAATTAATAATTAATTCCCCCACTAAGAATAAGGCTTAGGGACATGGGTTTTGGGTTTTTATCATAAGGTTTATAGAACAAGCTTTTAGGGAACAAGGTACATAAGTCAACCTTACCCCCTCACAACCCTTGGTTAATATCTAGATCCCCTCTTCAGTGTATTGCTCCTCATGCAACCAGCTGGTGTTTTTATTAAAATATTATCATGCTATGTACATACTCATAGCCACAATGTTCAATTACAATAACAGATCTAACCTGGACCAGGGGTTGTTACAATTCCCCTCCCTTTAGAGTCTTCATCGTCCTCGATGATTAACATTGTATCAAAACATATACAAAGTTCCACTGCCGTAATGTTTTATTATAGACACATTTTCAAAATAAATGCGGATACTCTTCCCGCATTATATCTTCCAGTTCCCAAGTGGATTCCTCGAGACTGTAATGGGTCCACTGGACCTTTACCTGTCCGATGACTCTGCTCCTGAGTATCTTGCTTCTGCGATCCGATATGTAGATTGGTTGAACCTGCATTTCCCCTTCTGGTTCCATCTTCAATCTCTATCATAGAATATTGATGATTAGCTTGGCAATTATCCAATGATGCATAGATGTGAGGAACACTTCTAGCAACATCCCCAAAAGTCGAGGCTTCTTGCATATTATACACATTGGTTCCTTTATTTCTTATTTCATGACATTTGTTTAAGAAGTAATCACCACCACATCCTCAACATTTTTGTGGCTACTTTTCCTTTGCCAGCTCCATTTCCTTTGAGTCTTCCCACCTGGAACATTTCTTAATGGGATGATTCGACGAATGCTTCTCCATTGATCCACTTTCCTTTCCACTTCTGATTATTCCCAGAATTCTTTTTACCTCTCTTTGCAGACAAATAGCATCCTGCAAATCCTTTTGGTTCATCTCATTCTGCTGCCTCTGTAGCTTGAGCATCTCTGCAATATTTTCTTGGGTCTTGGCAATTGTTTGCAGAAGGTTTTCATCCAAATCCAACATCCTTTGGTTTGCTTCCATGGTCAATGTGCAAAATTGGCTCTCACTTTGCTCACAAGTAGTACTTGCTTTGTAACAGCTGCAACAAATTAACTTCAATTTCTCACCTGTGAAATACGTCATTGTAATTATGTTAGGCCCAGCATAACATAACATTAAAATGAGTCAATTAATTTCCCAAGTGACAGGGAAAAGTATATGCTATATCCATGAGACTTTCACACTTTTCATGCTTGCCCAACATGCTCATGAACTCATGCATGTTCATCCTTTCACAAGGAATTAACTAATTCAGCCTTCACAAGTATTTCAAGCAATCAACCACAATCATTTCTCAGCCAAAGCATGCATTCAATCAATTTTTTTGTTTTGTTTCCTGAAATGCATCAATTAAAAAGGAAAGAGGAGAGTAAGAGCTTCCCCCTCTTAGTCTTGTTCTAATCCGGAGTCACACCAACACTGTGGTTCCATGCTCCTTAGCCTTTTTCACTTCAATGTGAGTACTTGACTTGCGCTTTCTTGGCTATGACACTTAGTGTCTGATGTCTATCCCAGGCCTCTCATCTAGGGAACCTAATAATTAATAGAAAACCTGAATTAATAGTAATATGATTACTGATGCTCCATGAGTGTGCCGCATCAAATTGTATATGTTCGAGCTAACACACAAAATGAACAAGCTAGTTCATTAGTATTGATGTTCTACAGTGGTAAACATATTTCATAACATTCACTACCAAATATTGAAATACCAGGAATGCGCCCATTCCCTTAGGTATAGTCAATATTGATAACCCTAACATAATTCAACACCAAAAAGGTGTGCACCCCTCACTGATGTGAACTATGCAAGCCCTACTCTTACTTAAATCAGTTTGAAATAGTGTAAATAAAATAAAACATGCTCTACATATTAACTCTAGTAACTAGACATGTCTATATCTTAGCTAGTAGAGTTACAGAACACTTATCTCTTTTTGCAGATGTACTTTCTCTTCCTTTGCGAAGAGTGGGGCTCCCTTCTCTGAGTTTTCAGTCCCTCGGTTTTCCACCCCCATCTCTTTCACGTTACACGTATGCCCTATTTGGAATAAATTTTACCATTTCACTCACATGGATTTCCACCATGTAGTGCAGATGAGGCATCCTCATATTATTGGGATTTTGCAAGAGGCACCACTATACCCATTATGTTTTATGCTTGTTACCATAACATGGAAACCCACTTGTTGGATGGGGTCCAAGTTGGGATTTTGCACAAGTATTGAAGAATGCGCATTGCGTGCGGCGACAAGCTAGGGGCAGTTTTGGTAATTGCGCATGTCGCGTAGTGGAAATAGTAAAGCAGGGTTACGCAGAATGCAGAATGCGTAGGTATCGTGCAGGAGCTCTTTTTGGTATGCAATACCGGTAAAGGTTAAACGAGAAAGCGACCTATTTTGGTTAAGAGACAGGTGGAAGACGGACGGGAGGGACCTGTCAGAAAGAGTGGCGGAAAGCAGTTGAGAAGCTAGGCCACGACATCGGCGGTGAAAGGCAGGCAAAAACAGCAGAAGGGACAAGCCTTGATGCAGTGTAACCGTTTCGAGGACTGCGGCTGTTAGAGGTGCGTGTGAACCACAAGTGGTCTAGCTGAGGCAGGAAGAGCAAGCTGTCGATGGCGACAGTTAGGGTGGTAGTTAGCCACATCAAGTTTGGAAACCTTAGGGTTTCGGCCCACTGATTGTAAAGACATGACCCATGGGCGTGATCTATAAATAAGGACATTTTGTATGGGAAAGGGTTAATCTCTTGTAGAGCTAGTCATGGTTGAGCATTGTTAGCATCTTTTTGAGTCTTAAAGCTATTGTAAAGGCTCTGCAGCTGAGTGCGCAGAGACCTATCTAAGAGAGAAGAGAAGTCTACAGCTGAGTGCGCAGATTAAGAACGGTTGTACCCTTCCCAGAAAGATCAATATTAACAACCGTTCTTGTGGACGTAATCTCCATCCGGAGGGTGAACCATGTTAAATTATGTGTTATGTGATTATTGTGTATTTATGATTGCTCATTTGCTTGTTATGAATGTTTAATACTACAGTTGTCTCTTATGTGATTGCTTTTATATGTATTCGCCGCAAGAGAATGGGAATAATATGTTAAGTAATACATGTGTGGATGAATGTTAAGTATTCAGCACTTATAAGTTTGTGAATGTATGAATTTGCCGATTAGTCACATAGGCAATGTTGAATTCAGCACATCGTAGGAGCACGTAGTATTGTATGTTTATTCAATTGCATACAACATAACGATAAGAACTTGAATGTGTTGAATGGATAAAGAATGCTAAGTAAGATTTGTCAGATTTAATCAAGTCTTGGAATAGACGTGCGGTCTAGCTGACGCGCTGAACCATTGAGATTTTCTGCAAGGTAAGTTGTTGATAGCTTATTGTCGTGACACAAGAAGAATCCCATACTGCGTAGCCCTCAGAAGCGCTAGTTACGCAAGCGCTTCCGCTTGCTGAAGTATCCGACGCAAAGTAGAGAATTCGCGCAGTTGTCTTCCCACAACAACCCTTGTGATATCGCACTGCTTATCAATCTTCCTACACTCGCATCACTAGGTTCTGAAAACTTGATTCCACAACCACCCCCTCAGCTTCACCTCAGGTGAGACCTCAAGCTGTGCACAACCTGTTTCTGAAAGGATCGGTGAATAGGGGCTTTGTTGGTTCCTTGAACCACGAAGTACCTGGGTCTACATTGGAAACATCTAGCTTAGTTATATACGCCAACAAATGGTTCTGTTGCTTGGCTAAGGCCAGTGATGCGATAGGGTATTTAGAAAATTAATGTGTGATGAAGAATACCAATTCCTGTTGGGTTCAGACAATTGGCATCCCGAGAAGAAAGAGATCTGGAACTGGTGTGACAAGATAGAAAGATATTTTTCAAAGAAAGAGAACAGACACCCACGTCTCTCTGACGTCCAGTGGTTGAACAGATATTTGTGGAGAGAGATTCACGAGATTTTATGGGCTTCGCTTGGAAACCAGCTACAGGCGTGGATATCACGACTCGCAGAAAATAAAACCTATTTTCAAGGAGGAGTACCTATGGAGTGGACTCTAGAGCTCACAACGCAGCTCAAAGCAATATATAGCCCACTGTCGCGAGCAATCGACTTCTGGGTTGATAGCATACTTGAAGGATTTGTAACTGAATTTGTTGTAGACACACTGAAGTCCTACAACCAAGTTGAAGCATACTTTTTCGAAGGATTTAGAGGTAAGTTCCTGAACAATCTTAGTCTAAACATTAAAATGCATTTCGTTGAGAAAGGTGTTTTAAGAATGCAGTAATATTTTTGAATCTGTCATGGTCAATAGCATTTTTAGTGATTCTGATGAAGAGACACATAATTTGAGAAGTGGAAAGAGATGTAAGTTTAATAAAGAAAAGAATCCCAGAGGATCTGGACTCCGCGTCGATACTGAAATCCCATGTGACCTTAATAATCAGACCGCACCATCATCAGTCACCATCCACTCCATCACACCTCAGAATCCGCTGATCGCAGAAACCGTGCCACCCCTGGATCAGAACCCACCCGCTGCAAGCATAGTGCATCCCACCCCGCAAAACGTTGATACTGCTAGCACCACAAGAGAAGTTGCTCAGACCATCCCGACTTAGACTTGCCCGGTTCACAATACCCAGCCTCAGAATATCCCATAGAATACCACTAGTCCGAATATTCCCTTTATTTTTTCCACTCAGAACCCCCCACAGAATCCTAGCACTACTCAGGGTGGAAGGAGAATGACAGATAATGATATAAAACTGCTGATATTCAAAGGAATGGGTCTAGAAGACCCTGATCAACACTGGTTTCTATCTGAAGCCATGTGGAGTGTAAAGCAAGTTTAGGATGATGCTGTGAAAAGAGCGCAGCTCATCACCACTTTCAGAGACCGCGCATTACATTGGTTTATGAAATATTCTTAGGCACAGGCGAGAACCCTAACAGAAATTAAGGCTGTGCTCGCATCAGAGTTTAAGAAGCCGAAATTAGAATCCCAGTGCATAACAGAGTTAAAAGAAATTAAGCAGAAAACTATTGAATCGGTCTGGGAATTTGACCAAAAATTTAAGACGTTGCTAGACCAAGTGAGCTTTGTTATAGCTCCGCAATAGCACCATGAATGGTTCATCGCTGCGCTATTGCCCCATATCAGAAAACCATTGATGTAACAAAAGGTTGCGTCGCAGGCAGAGGCCTTAGAGATTGCAATGAAGCTGGAGGCTTCAGTGATTGGAGAAAGTAGTTCTGGGATGTCACAAATCTAGAACCAATTGACCACCTTAACATTAGAATTGCAAGGTATGAAGAATGGAAAAGAACAGAGATATGAACACAGATGTGAAGTTTGGTGCACAGGATGCAAAGCAGAGGGCCACACCAGAGAACATTTCCCTCTATTTCAAGATTATCTTGACAGCGACACACCAAACCCAATGAATATGAATCACAATCAGGCGCCATGGTGTGAAATCTGCAGAAGCCGAGGACACAAGCCTGAGGACTGTTATCTCATCCAAAAATATGTAAAGACACCTAAGAGCTTGTATTGCAATTTCTGTAAATCAGTTGAACATGATGAATCCAACTGTCGCGCATATGAGATCATGAATGAAAGAAAGCGTGGTATGGAAATGATGCGAGGTGTTAGAATGTACCGCGTCCAAGAAGAAAATCAGCCAAAACAAGACAACACCCACTATGATCAAGGAGAATATAGAGGCCGTGGTGGTGGATACTGCGGGAGAGGAAGAAATGCCGACCCGGCGCAAGGGAGAGGCCACAGCCAGGTAATCTGTTATAACTGTGGCCAGCCAGGCCATGTATCTCGAGATTGTACAAATCCATGCACTGCGTGCAATTACTGTAAATCATTTGAACATGTTATCGAAGACTGTCCTGTGCTAGAGGTAGAAATGCAGAAAAGACAGAGGACAGAACCACCAACTCCCAACATTCAATTGATCGCAGCAGAGAGCAGAACTACAGATCCAAGTGTAAGAGAGATGGAGGCGCAAAAGCTTCGACTTCTAGAATGCGCGATCCTAAGCAAAATCCTGGATAACCAGTATGGATTAGAAAAGATCCTAGGAAAGCACTGGGTCTGGACTTACTGAAAAACAAAGGAGCATTTACAGAAGCCCGGGATATCCTTAGAGAGTCAGAACCTTAGTTGACGAGATCCCACTGTGCAGTTAAAGGGAGCATATTCAAGTCTGCTCAATAGCATGGAAGGAAAGGCCATAGATAGAATGGGTGCATCTTTTTGTACACACGTTGGAAGAACCGATTCCGAAAAAATGGTACCTAGACCTGGAGTTGCGCAGAGGCATAGTGGACTGGTCTGGCCTGACTGTGAGCTTCCAGCAGGATTTCAGTTTCGAAGATGAACATCCAAGTATCAACGATGCGCTGTAGGTTATTAAGGAAAGAATATTCCGCCCAGATTGTACTCAAGAAAACATGACCCTAGAAGAATTCTTTGGAGCAAACAATGTACCTGCGCGTCTACATCCAAAATGGGAAAAGCTGCTAGAACATGCTCTTGATTGTTATCACATCGATGGAGAACCCGAAGATAAAGCATATAGTGATGAGGAGGACCCCCGCAATATACAAATACCTAATTCAGAAGGATCACGCGAGGTAGAAGGACCTCCATTAGAAATTCTAGATATGAGTGGACCTGTCAAAACAAGAAAAGTGAACATTAGCACCAGCAAAGAGCCAAAGTTCGCAGCTATCAAAGACTATTTGGATGAAGACACAGTTGAGGAGGTCGTGGGAATTCTCCAGGAATATAGAGAAGCATTCCCAACCAAGTTCACAGAGATGAAAGGCATTTTGGGAGACTTAGGAGTGATGAAAATTCCTCTTAAGCCTGGTGCGAAGCCCGTGAAGCAAAGACCATATAGACTGAACCCGCACTACAAAGAATGAGTTAAGGCAGGACTCGATAAGATGCTCAATGCAGGGATCATTGAGTCGGTTGAAGAATCTGAGTGAATAAGCCCGATGGTTATCCAGGATAAGAAGACAAAGGGTGAAATCAGGATCTATGTGGGTTTGAGAAAGCTGAATGACGCTTCAATGCATGACCCATTTCCTACACCTTTTACAAATGAAGTACTAGACAATGTTGGAGGGAATGAGGCGTATTCTTTTACTAATGGATTCTCTGGATACAACCAGATTAGGATTGATTGCGCAGATAGGCACAAGATTACTTTTGCTACAGAATGGGGATCATTCCAGTACATAGTGATGCCATTTGGTCTGAAGAACGCACCCACCATATTTTCTAGAGTGGTCGTCGCAGCATTTAAAGAGTACATCCATAAGTTCTTAGAGGTTTATTTTGATGTTTGGACCATTTTCGGCTTATTGAAGAACCATGCCACGAACCTCAAAATGATGCTGGAAAAATGTAGGCAGCATCAGATTTCCTTGAATTTGAAGAAATGTATCTTCTATGTACCCTACGGAATTTTTCTAGGACACATTGTGTGCAAACAGGGCTTGATGGTAGATCCGGCCAAGATCACAGTAATTGTAAATTTGCCTAGACCAAATTCAGTCAAACAGTTGTGCAGTACACTGGGGCATACTGGCAATTACAGGAAATTCATAAAAGGGTATGCGCAGATAACCACTGCTATGGAGAAGCTGCTGAAGAAAGATGTGCTGTTCATCTAGAATGAAGAATGCGAACAAAGCTTTGATACATTAAAATAGAAGATGGTCATTACACCGATCCTAGTTTTTCCATACTGGGAGAAGCCATTTCATGTCCATGTTGATGCCTCGTGTATAGCATTGGGCATTGTTCTTGCTCAGCTGGGAGAGGGAGGTATTGATCACCCCATTGCATTTTCAAGCAGAAAGTTATCATTCGCTGAGAAGAACTATACCACTACTGAGCGAGAAGGACTCGCTATGGCATATGTGCCACAGAAGTTCAGGCACTACTTGTTTGGTGCACACTTCTCCATGTTCACTGACCATTCTGCTTCGAAATACCTGGTCAATAAGCTAGTGTTACGGGGGCACATATGCATATGGTTACTACTCTTTCAGGAGTATGACTTTGAAATTGTAGTTAAGCCAGGCAGATTGAATTTAGGACCTGATCATCTGTCAAGGATCGAGTCAAGAGAGGAGACTATGAATCTTGTGGACAATCTTCCTGACGCACATTGTTTTCTATACAAGTTGCAGATGATTACTATCAGGACATCATTGAATTTTTAACCATAGGGATGGCACCTAAGGAACTCACTATGTAGAAAAATAAGCAGCTGGTAGTGCGCACAACAGACTTCACCATAATCGCAGGTCAGCTATATAAGTTAGGACCGGATGAAGTACTGCGCAGATGTGTATTAGAACATGAGAAACCATTCATATTAGCTGATGCACATTCAGGAGTCGCAGGAGTCCACTATGCAGGTAGAGCTACGTCACAGAAGATATTGCGTGTAGGGCTATGGTGGCCTACAATTCATAAAGATTCGAAGGAACAATGCCAGAGTTGCGATGTCTGTTAGAGGACACGGAAGCCATCGCGCAGGGACGAAATGCCCTTAAATCCATAGTTAACATTTTAGGCATTTGAGAAATGGGCTATTGATTTTGTGGGTCCTATTAACCCACCAGGGAAATGAATGGGTGCGAGGTATATCATTACCGCTACCGATTACCTCACCAGATGGGCAGAAGCAAAGCCAATAAAATACTGTAGTGCAACTACAGCCGCATAGTTTATATATGAAAACATCCTTACAAGGTTAGGATTCTTGAAGATTTTGATGAGCGATCAGAGTACTCACTTTTTGAACAGAACTATTGAAGCTTTGACAGAAGAATTCCACATTCATCATTAGCACATCATGCCTTATCATCCACAGGTGAATGGAACTATTGAAGCATTTAACAAAGTGCTGGAGAATGTGTTAACCAAGATATGCAACATCAATTGGGACGATTGGGACCTGTGCATTCCATCCATGTTATGGGAATACAGGACTACATGCAAGAAATTGACGGGACACACACCTTTTAGGTTGGCTTATGGGAAAGAGGCAATAATTCCAATGGAATATATCATTCCCAGCTTAAGAATCGTTGTGTATACAGGCATGGCAGATCGCGCAGTGCTAGAAAAAAGGCTCCTACACTTAGTTGGGATGGAAGAAGATTGCTTCATCGCAAGCTTCCACCAAAAAGTACAGAAAGAGTGCAAAAAAACATGGCATGATTGCCACATCAAGAACAAGAGATTTCAGGTAGGTGATCTAGTCCTCCTGTATTATAGCAAATTCATGAAATTTCTTGGAAATTTTAAGATGCATTAGCTTGGCCCATATACTGTAATGCATGATACTAATGGTGGCACAGTCTAGTTAGCCACATTAACCGGTGAGACCTTGCCAAGTATGATAAATGGTAGTAGACTAAAGATTTACCGCAATAGTCCGGCTGCACAGAATCCTGTATGATTAAGGGAGGCGTACCGCGCAACACTTTTGATGTTGCACACGCAAAAAAAAAAAAAAAAGGAAAAAAGAAAAGGAGAGCAGCTGCGTAGAGCAAGTCCAGATACTAATCACACAGAAAAGGCAGAATGCTAGCTGCGCAGAAGATCCAGTACCATACGCATGCAGAAGTGACATGCATACGAGAACCGTCAGCATACCATGATTGAATCCGATACCGTTGTAGTCGTCGGCCGGTTAGTGGGCCATTAATCAAATTGGCAGTAGAGGCACACTTCAAACTTTAGGGTGGATGTGACAATTTGGAACAACATAAAATCCACAATAACTCCTATAGTACTGGAATCCATCTTGCAGGTCGAGCATTTAACGCTGACTAGATGGAGTTGACGCGTTGGCCTGCTCGGCAACGTTTTGGCATTTAAGGAAACCAAATTCGCACGATGGCAAAGATCGGACTCCAGGGCCGAATCATAGCATGATCTAGATAATTAAATATGGCATCAAGTTCCTCGGTAATCGCCGAAGGCCACATTGCAGACCAACAGAAGCTATAAATACACCTTGCCTGGCCACTTATTCACATTACGAAGTTGTTTCCAATAGTTGTTTGAACTTTCAGAGAGTTGAGTGAAGAAGAGCAATGTATGAATGAGCTGACCGACTTGCACAATCTATCCTGGTTACTTGAGCCATTAGCAATCCCACCAGTTATGATGGTGACGAAGGGAGCTTCATCCAGGAGTTCAGCAACGCAGGCTGCAGGGGCCAGCAAGGGAAAGGAAACAGCTGTAGAGCAGGCTGGGTTAGGCACACCACTGAAACAGCAGTCGGCCATGGTCCAGAACCAACCTATCTACATGGTTCCTGAATATATCCCTCCATGGAAGGAGGACGCATCACCAGTGCACCTGGATAAGAATGTTGCATATGAAATTCCAATTCCAACGATTTATACTAGGGTAAATATTGCAGAGAACATGCTCGACGAAGTGCCGAACTGCAAGTTGGAGGATTATGACTTGCTGGAGAACAGATTGGCCAAACAAAAGAACTATGCACAGTTTCGGCCCAGCGCTTACATCAACCGGGTCATGAATGAACAGATGGGTGTTGAATTTCTCCAGATCCAAGATTGGCTAAAGCCACTCCAACCATCTGGCCTATTCAATCTGCTACAAATGCCACACTTCACTAAAAGCCTTGAGTACATGGCCTTGGTGCGCGCATTACTGTCCTGCGTGCATGAAGGATATCTATGGTTGGATACGCGCATTGATATAAGTATAGATATGATACATCAGATCACAAATCTCAACAAGCGCGGGGAGGACCCCATTGACCTAATGGTGAAGCATGCGCAAGATTAGGGTCTGTCCACGGAAGTTGCAAAGAAATTTGGCATCGTCCACAAGGGGCACGGATTCCCCACCAATGACATCAACGATCCCGCCACAAATTTTATTGTTCAGTTGATCATAGGAAAACTACTTCGCAAGTGTCGACCGCTTGAGGTGCTAGTGGTCGCGATAAAACTAGTGGCGAACACACTGCGCGGGGTACCTTATAATTGGTGCCAGTATCTACTCAATGAATTTCTAGCAGACTTTGAGGCGACCCAAGACAATGGAACACCCTTTTATTACAGCTGGCTACTTGTATTGATAGCCTTTGTGGGATGGAAAGAACCGGATATGTATCAAGGCATCCCAACCTTAGCAGGACAGGGCCGCGGGACACACTTTAGTAACCTATGGACCAACTCGAAGGTGACTAGACAGCGCCACACAGTTGAAGCTTTCCATGTCTTCTATCACCAGTTGCGCGATGTGATTCTATCAACGCTGCGCATATCAAGACCAGTGACTGACACATATACATGCATTATGAGGTTTCTGGTGAAGAGGCATAGGTCCTACATTCAGCCACGAGTTGACACAGAGGAAGGAATATGGCATCCAAGCTTTTATCGCCTGTATGAGGAAGCAATCGAGGCAATGATGGAGAGATGGCACATGTACTGGAAAGTTCCCTCCTCGCGAGATGATGCATCTGATTCTGAACAAAACATCCCACCCATCTCGGAGAATCTTCACGTAAAAAGTTTAGATGAAGAAAATAGCAAAGGAGATAGTGAAGCCGCAACAGAAGACAAGGGAAAGAAGACGGGGGGGTTACCTGCAGGTAC
The DNA here is from genome assembly GCA_027924585.1 of Larix kaempferi. Taxonomy (NCBI): domain Eukaryota; kingdom Viridiplantae; phylum Streptophyta; class Pinopsida; order Pinales; family Pinaceae; genus Larix; species Larix kaempferi. The sequence continues at coordinate 5,010,978 of BSBM01000369.1, forward strand.
TCCCATTGTTGAAGAAAAGAAACCTACTCAAGATGAGGCCGAGGAGTCAGCAGAGTGCAAAAGGAAGGCTACTAAAATCCATTCAGAATCAAAAGGCCCGGGCAAGAAGCGAATCGTTGAGAGGGCAGAGTTCTGCTTGCAACTCCACTCGGATGACTGATAGATGATTGCAACGAAAGTCCAGGAAGTGTGGGAAGAAACTCACACAAAAAAAGAGGCGAAGCAAGAAAAACTCCAGTTGACCATAATCCAAGCTACGGAGGAGGTCAAGATGATGGTAGACAAGATGGGGTTGGGACAGCCAAGTTCAGATTCTAACGGGAAGTCAGAGAGGCCAAGCACGCAAAGAAGACCACATGTTACCATAACTTAGTATCTGTGCATCTTGAACCTTGAACCATGCTACCTCATTTATCCAAATGAAGTGGTTAAGGAGGCAGTAAAGACTGGATGCCTTGACCTGAATATTGGGGCTCTGCCCTTAGAAGACTTGAATGAGTTGCACATCAAAGTGGCGGAAGAGATTCATGAGAGAAGCTTGGACTCATACGATCAAAGCGCAAATTTGGCTGAAGACATTCATCAGCTAAAGCAAGAATCAACTCGCAATCTGCAAGAGTTGAGTGAGGCTAGAGGAAAAGATTGCAAACTGAAAGAAACAGTTTCAGTAGTCTGTGCAAGCATTGAGGAATGTGCCGAGGAAGAGGATGTAGAGGATGCCATAAAGAAAATCGGGGCCAAGGTAGAAGTCCTCACATCAGAAATGGAATAGATGGAGCCTTCCTACAAAGGGAAGATTGCAGAGCTAGAGGCAAGGCACCCAATTATCTCATCAGATCAGTGCGCAGCTCCAGCTGAGGAAGTAATGGAAGCCATGGAGAACATTTCGTTGTAGGTGACGAAGTGCCAGGATTTACTTGAAGGAGTGAATACACTTGTGTTGGGGTTGACCGAAGATCCTGCACTGCAAAATATCAAAGAGGATATGCAGAGGACATAGCAATAGGTAGAAGCCGCGAATACAGAATTAAAGAATGCGCCAGACAGGGAGAAAAGACAAAGGTATAATGAAATAAAGGACCTATAGAAGGAACTGACCGCACTAAGGGAGAAATAGGTTGCCGCATTTGATAGTTTGCAGCCCATTGAATAGGAAGGTCTTGAAATGACACATCAATTCAATGAGAAGTTCGTAGAACTTCAGATGGCAGAAGGCACAATGAAAGAACAGGTGGCCAAAGAAACGGTCTCGCAGGCCACTCTAGAGACGCTGCGAGAATTCGAGAACAAGGCCAAGGACATGGTCATAGAGTTAGAAATCACTTTGCAAAATTTTGCTTCAAAGAAAAGCACACCAGAGAGCGCAGCACCCTAGTCCGGAACTGAAAGTGGCTTGGGACAAGCCACAAGTGAGTGTTAGGGGCCTGTTGGACGGGTTCCAAATTGGGATTTTTCACAAGTATTGAAGAATGTGCATTGCACGCAGTGACAAGCTAGGGCAGTTTTGATAATAGCGCATGTTGTGCAGCGGCAATAGTAAAGCAGTGTTACCCAGAACGTAGAATGCGTAGGTACCATGCAGGAGCTATTTTTGGGACGCAATACCGATAAAGGTCAAACGAGAAAGCGACCTATTTTGGGTAAGGGACAGGTGGAATACGGATGGGAGGGACCTGTCAAAAAGAGTGGCGGTAAGCAGTTGAGAAGCTAGGGCACGACATCGGTGGTGATAGGCAGTCGGAAGCAATGGAAAGGGACGGGCCATAATGCAATGTAACCGTTTTGAGGACTGCGACTGTCAGAGGAACGTGTGAACCACGAGTCGCCCAGCTTGGGTAGGAGGAGCAAGCTATCGATGGCAACAGTTAGGGTGGCAGCTAGCCACATCAATTTTAGAAACATTAGGGTTTCGGCCCACTGGTAAAGACACGACCCATGGGCGTGATCTATAAATAAGGGCATTTTGTATGGGAAAGGATTAATCTCTCGTAGAGCTAGTCATGGTTGAGCATTGTTAGCATCTTTTTGAGTCTTAAAGCTATTGTAAAGGCTCTGCAGTTAAGTGCGCAGAGACCTATCTAAGAGAGAAGAAGAATCTGTAGCTGAGGGCGCAGACTAAGAATGGTTGTACCCTTCCCAAAAAGATCAATATTAACAACCATTCTTGTGGACATAGCCTCCATCCGGGGGGTGAACCATGTTAAATGCTGTGTTATGTGATTATTGTGTGTTTATGATTGTTCATTTGCTTGGTATGAATGTTTAATACTGCAGTTGTTTGTTATGAGATTGCTTTTATATGTATTCGCCGCAAGAGAATGGGAATAATATGTTAAGTAATACATGTGTGGATGAATGTTAAGTATTCAGCACTTATAAGTCTATGAATGTATGAATTTGTCGATTAGTCACATAGGAAATGTTGAATTCAGCGCAGCGTAGGAGCGTGCAGTATTGTATGTTTATTCAATTGCATACAACATAATGATAAGAACCTGAATGTGTTGAATGGATAAATAATGCTGAGTAAGATTGGTCATAGTTAATCAAGTCTTGGAATAGACGTGTGGTCTAGCTGACGCACTGAACCATTGAGATTTGCTGCGAGGTAAGCTGTTGATAGCTTATTGTCGCAACGCAAGAAGAATCCCATACCACACAACCCTCGGAATCGTTGGTTGCGCAAGCCCCTCCGCTTGCCGAAGTATCTGACGTGACGTAGAGACTTCATGCATTTATCTACCCGCAGCAGCCCTTGTGATATCACACTGCTTATCAGTCTTCCTATGCTCGCATCACTAGGTTGTGGAAACTTGATTCCGCAACCACCCCCTCAGCTTCGCCTTGGGTGAGACCTCAGGCTGCGCGTAGCCTGTTACCGAAAGGGCCGGTGAATAGGGGTTTTGTTGGTTCCTTGAACCGCGAAGTACCTGGGTCTACATTGGAAACCTCTAGCTCAGTTATATACGCCAACACCACTTACTCATGTCCTCCTGACAGAGTTCTATACAAGCCAACAATGATTAGCAATCATCATAAGTTTTCAAATCTGAAATTTACAAGTCTGAAAAGGACAATTTGTTCTGTGCATAACTAATTTTACAATCATGAGATCATCCTTATGATGTTTGACTCTTGCACATGGTATATTTTGAGCCTTCATCATGGACTTACCCACTTTTCCATGTCCAAAGCAATCTACTTGAAATCTGAACTCAAACCAATCAAATACTTTGGGAGTCTTTCATGCACATAACATTTTTATTGCAATAGTCATTAAAGTGATTTTCAGAATTATAATCACCCAATCATTTAAGCACTTTCTGTTGCTAACATCTTCTTACAATGAAATGTAAAGGTGTATTTTATATGCATCTTAATCATAATAAAATTTAAAATACACCATCACATTGTTTATGTAATTGTAATAAACTTTCAATACCCATTACTTCCTAGTCATAACCTTTATACAATTGTGTCCTTCCACTTTCTGGTAGCCCTCTCATCATGACTACTTACATCTAATCTTTCCTGCATTCACAACATCTCATGAAATGGTCTCAGAATTACCATTAATTCAACATTTCATTCATTATTTAATTTGCAATGACACATACACATCCCAATTATGCTTTCACACAATGCATCACAACATGTGCAACCATACACATGTATGCACATTCACAACACTTACACAAACTTTTATATGCATTTACTCAATGCTTAATCACAAGATTTACAAGATCATTTTAATGTACATTTACTAAATGCACCCAATGCACTACCGCATTGATCAAGAACATCCATGTGCCTGCACAGGTTTCCTACAATGGTAAGTTGGACATTCTGGCCAATGCTCCAACACCATGTCCAGTGATCTCCCCAATCATTTGGTTGTCTATTTGATGTCCTCTTTCCCCATTCAACAACGCATCCCGAGTTTTCTCACTCCATGGTTGTTGGAAAGAGGTTTCATCCTAATTTAACACCAATATGGAATTAATGGGTGGTTTGTGTAGCACTAAAGCATTACCACAACATGACCATAAGTCCTTACATGCTTGATTATCAACCCATAACCATTATACACATGTCATAATCTACTTTCCTATGAATGCATTCAAAATTCTTAACCAGTCACATGATAACATGCCTTGTGGAATGTCATTCACACACATCCATTCACTATTACATGCGTACCATTTTATGATGACTAAAACGTGAATAAAGGATTCTTACCCATCCTTTCTCAGCTCATACAAACACAAGCATACCTACATAACTTCTGCTGCTTACTCTGATTTTACCTGATCAATAGGTAACTTGTGAAGCTAACATGATGCTACCACAAACCCTTGGCATTTTCCCCCCAAGGATAGTCTATCCTCTCTAGTAATATGATCAATATCTTCCCTAACACACAATATATTAACAACCACATTATCCCTTGTCCATCTTTAATATAGATGCAGTCATCAACACATGTTCAACATATCAGATATTAATATCATACACATGTTCGACATATTTCACATGCATGACTTCTACACATATCCATGCCTAAACTGTCATGTCCCAAATTTGGAATTGGGTCACAATGGCCTAATCACATTAGTCATATTCATTAGAGTTTGGAAAATTGATGTTAAGGGTCAAATAATTGCCAAGGAGGAAAATTACTAGTTTCCTAGGTTTGGGGTGGAAGCTTTGGGATTTGGAATAAGGGGGATAATAAATGATGTTTAGACATTAGAAGGGTTCAAGTATTTAATAAATAGAGTGAATAAAGAAATTCAAGAGAAATCCTAGGTGACAAATGGTTTTGGAGACATATGGAGGATGTGGGACCCACACTAGCTTGATTTTTCATAATACATGGTATCTCTCTTTTGCAAATTCGAATTAATGGGAATGTGAACACTCTTGGGTGATTTGGTAATTCATAACACATTTCATTGAGCATCTCAGGTCGAATTGGGAAGGATTGGTAACCTCCATGGAAGATAAAGAGTTAAAGTGGAAGTTTGTGGACACTTGAGCTAGATTCCCTAGCCCCTATGACACCAATGATGGAGCATCTATGACAACTATGACAAATTGCAGACCTGACCTCTGACATCTAACCACTATGCAATGTCAGCCCCAAAAATAGGCTCAAGGAAGGCGAATTTGGGAGTTGGAGAAGCCAAAGAGACTCAAAATCGAATTTGGGAGAAGATGGAAGGTTGGAACTAGGAGACAAGTGGCAAATGTGGAATATTTCCTAAATGGAAATCTATTGAATCTATTGAGAGGATTTCGACCCTTAGAAGGATAATGTTGGTTATAAAATGTAGAAATGAAGTATGAGAAGGGCTTTTGATCATTTGTAGAATTTGCAATTGCATTTGTGAAGAGGGAGAGCTAGTGGATGACTAGTTTCTTGCCTTAGCCAATTTCGAGGGTGAAAGATTCCCATCCAAGTTGGTAATTGGAAAGGCCATTCATACCTTTCATTTAGAGCTTTAATGGAGTCTTTATTTGCAGGTGTAAGCTACAGGTAAGCTCATGGTTTCTTTTATTGCAGCTCACTCCTTCAACCATTTCTAGTTTTGATGGCATATTCTTGATCCTTGAGGGAGGGCATTTTTGGGGAGCTATTGTACTCTTTGGGGAAGCTTTTAATGCCCCATTTCTTTTGTAATATGAATTAAATACTCTGTTCTTCATCTCCAAAAAAATTCAGGTCTAAATTCTAAGTAGAAATGTATAAATCACATTTTTAATGGAAGAACAATGCCATTTCCCCACTACCTTGTTGTGAGCCAATGTATTGATGATGATTTCGAATGAATGGATGATTATTTGATATATTTGTGATAAATATACTGCCATGGATGTCTTATACAAGTTTCATGTACTGTACTTGAGCATTTGAAGCATTTTTACTCAGTTTAGTTGTATTGGGAGGTGAAATAGTGCCATTTCCCCAAGGGTCGAATTGGGGATTTTTGCAGTTGAATGGGAGAGGGTGAGAAAAGTTGGAATAATCCATTAATGGTGCATATGAGACTTTAATAAAATACTTAACACATTACATACCTCTGTTCATAAATTTGAGTGGGTTTGGAGGCATTTGGGAAGCCATTTTCAGTACTTACCCCAGGGGGATTTGAACCCCAAATTACTAGTAAAATTGCATAATTGGTCCAGAATCTTAAGAGAGTTTGCAGAGGTCTTTTGGTGGACTTATGTCATCCATAAAAATCATATTCAAGTTCTAATATCATTCATACACCTTCCTTGAATATTTGAAGGCATTTGGAGTCAATTTGAGACCTAGAGATCAATACTAGTCAAAGGAAAATCACCAGTAAAGTTACCTACATTGATCAAAATTGAAAGAGGATTTGCAGAATTATTTTAAAGGTCCAAAGGCATCCATGAAACACATATTTATGTTCTAATATTATTCATATACCTTCTCAGAATATTTGGGATCATTTGGGGCAAATTTGGGACCTAGAGATCAAAACTAGTCAAAGGTCGAACTAGGGAAAAACAAGTGGAAAATTGCAATTTTAATGAAATTCCTAATAAGGTACATTTCAGTGGTATCAGATCATGGTCCTTGCACCTATGGATTAGGTACATACATTCAAGAATAATTGGTAGCCATGTCTTACTATTATGATGAATCCTATGGGTACAATTCTTATGAGGAATATGCAGATGATTATGAGCAATATGAAGCAGAATGTGAATGGTACGAAGAAGAGGTGCTATCATGCAACACTTATTACAATTTAAAGAGAAATGAAGATTATTCTTATGACTTTAGATCTGATGAATATGAGTGTGTCACACCAACCAAGGATAATTCTATTAGCGAGTTCCAAAGATGGAGAGAAAAATATAAAACCTTGCCCCAACAATATCAACAATATCAAGAATATCTTGCTTCGAGCAAAAATACACAAAATGCCATGTCTTTTGAGTACTATGCTGAACATGTTTTTGAAAATAGGCCCAAAAATGAAGATGTGGAGTTAGTGAAGAAAGGTTTATGCCCTTCTTGTAAAACCCTTGGAGTGAGTATCATATATGTGTGCATGAAATGATGTCCTCCTTGAGGAGAGCTTTTGAGATTTATTCAACAAGAGATTCCAAATATACTGATCCTAAGGAAAACAAGGGGTAAAATGCATCAGCTTGCTTTAAGGAGCAAAAGGAAGAGACATCACAAGAGCATGAAGAAGATTCTATTGAAAATATGGACGATCATTTCGAGACACCTTCTAGCTTAGACATGAACCAAAGAGCATCTACTGATGGATGCTTAAACTATGAAGGAGTACCTACTGATGGGTGCTCACACCTCTATGTTGGTGACATAGAGATCACTTTTGAAATTGTTTCTACAAGTACAAGTTTCATTAAGCATGATAATGAAGACCTTGTAGCAGTTGAAGAAGAACCAAGATCAACTTCCCCATCACCACTTGAACTTCATGAAGTTGGTCCAAGAAAAAATGAAGAAGATGAGGAGCTTCATTTGCAAGAGCCTCATTTTCTTGAAGGGTCCTTAAAGATGAATGAAAAGAAGATCCAAGAGTCCCTCAGTATTCTCCATGACACTCAAGCATTGGTGTCAAATTCTTGTTGGAGAGCTACTTCATTGGAGGAAACATCCTTCCTTGAAGACATGGAGAAGATTCAAAGAGCAATGTGCCACATCAAAGGTAATTTCATGTCTTTGCTTTTTGATAGAAACCATTTGTTTGAGCATAATGAATTGTTACATGATGCATACTTGAAGAATAATGAGGATAATCATAAGCTCACAATTCAAAATGAGCAACTTCTTGAAAAGTTGCAAGATACTTGTTTTTCCTCCTATGTTTCAGATTGCCAAATGGTAGATTGTTTGGAGGATTCTCATGACATGGTGGATCATGAGAAATGTGAAAATTTGAATGTTCTTGATGTGTTTGAAGATGAACTTGAAGAGATCCAAACACTTGATGTGGTGGAAGAGGAATTTGAATTGTCTCTTGATGAAGGTTACGCAATTTTTAAAGAAGAGCATGATTCCTCTACATTGGAACCAAACTATGACAAAGAGTTCATACTTTTAAAGGATTTGCATGATACTAACCCTATGTATCCTTCCCGTGATGAAACTTCTACACTTTTTTATCATTTGGGTGATTTAGTTCATTCTCCTACATCCTACAATTCCATGTTTTGCAACATTAGTCTCAATGAAGTATGGGTGAAAGGGTTCTTTTTTATGGTGCCACATGAGGAGTATGGAACTCCTAGATTTAAATTTTATGATGACATGGTTGGAACACATTCTTATTCACATTTGCAACAGCATAATTTGTCACTTTATGATGATTCACATCTACATGGATGCACCTATGATATGGATTTGAGTCACTTGAAGACTCATGGTTTTTCTTGCTCAACACTGGGTTCATTTGATGTTAGAGGAACTTCATCCAACACTTGGGTGAAGAGATTTATGATGGGAGAACATTTTTGTTGGCAGCCACATACTTTTTACATCTTTATGATTCTCACATTCATGGATGTATGGGTGAGACTTCTTTGAGTCATTTGAAGTCTCCTTGTTTTTTTTGCTCATTATTTGGTTCAGATTTTAGTGGAGATTCTTCATTCACTTCTTGGATGAAAGAATACATGGTTGAATATTTTGATGCATATCACATCCTTTTGGAGCAGCATTATAGGACATGGGATCCTCACCTATGTCATTGGAGCAGATTTGATTGGTCACTTGAAGCTTGTATGCACTTGGAAAATCGCGGTCTACTTGCTTGGAGGTACAAGCACTTTCATGATTCTTTGATGAAGCACCTCCTTTATGTACATTTTCATTATGTAGTTATGTACTTTGATGATATATATTTTGTACTCATGATGTTTGGAAGAATGCATACAAGAAAATGGGATCTAGGAATCATCTTATCTGATGGTATGGGTTGGAGAGCACTCTTCATTGTTGGGGTGCAATACAAGCAATGGGACCCTAGAATAATTTTTATCTCATTGGTTTCAATTTTTTGGGGGAAACAAGAAGTATGGGAGATGGATTTCCCACTTAATAATGTGATTTTTATCAGAGTAGTGCAGCAGCAAGCATGGTGGTTCCTCTCTAAAATCTCCATGGAAACTCAAAGACTCAAGGTTTGGCAATTCAATGGCAACTTCAAAGAATTATACAGAAAGCAGGTTCTTCAACACCCATGTTTGAAATTGCTTGAGGAAAAGCAATATTGGGAAGGGATGATTTGTCATGTCCCAAATTTGGAATTGGGTCGCAATGGCCTAATCACATTAGCCATATTCATTAGAGTTTGTAAAATTGATGTTAAGGGTCAAATAATTGCCAAGGAGGAAAATTACTAGTTTCCTAGGTTTGGGGTGGAAGCTTTGGGATTTGGAATAAGGGGGATAATAAATGATGTTTAGACATTAGAAGGGTTCAATTATTTAATAAATAGAGTGAATAAATAAATTCAAGAGAAATCCTAGGTGACAAATGGTTTTGGAGACATATGGAGGATGTGGGACCCACACTAGCTTGATTTTTCATAATACATGGTATCTCTCTTTTGCAAATTCGAATTAATGGGAATGTGAACACTCTTGGGTGAGTTGGTAAGTCATAACACATGTCATTGAGCATCTTAGGTCGAATTGGGAAGGATTGGTAACCTCCATGGAAGATAAAGAGTCAAAGTGGAAGTTTGTGGACACTTGGGCTAGATTCCCTAGCCCCTATGACACAAATGATGGAGCATCTATGACAACTATGACAAATTGCAGACTTGACCTCTGACATCTGACCACTATGACATGTCAGCCCCAAAAATAAGCTGAAGGAAGGCGAATTTGGGAGTTCGAGAAGCCAAAGAGACTCAAAATCGAATTTGGGAGAAGATGGAAGGTTGGAACTAGGAGACAAGTGGCAAATGTGGAATATTTCCTAAATGGAAATCTATTGAATATATTGAGAGGATTTAGACCCTTAGAAGGATAATGTTAGTTATAAAATGTAGAAATGAAGTATGAGAAGGGATTTTGATCATTTGTAGAATTTTCAATTGCATTTGTGAAGAGGGAGAGCTAGTGGATGACTAGTTTCTTGCCTTAGCCAATTTCGAGGGTGAAAGATTCCCATCCAAGTTGGTAATTGGAAAGACCATTCAGACCTTTCATTTGGAGATTTAATGGAGTCTTTATTTGTAGGTGTAAGCTACAGGGCAGCTCATGGTTTCTTCTATTGCAGCTCACTCCTTCAACCATTTCCAGTTTTGATGGCATATTCTTGATCCTTGAGGGAGGGCATTTTTGGGGAGATATTGTACTCTTTGGGGAAGATTTTAATGCCCCATTTATTTTGTAATATGAATTAAATACTCTGTTCTTCATCTCCAAAAAGTTTCAGGTCGAAATTCCAAGTAGAAATGTATAAATCGCATTTTTAATGGAAGAACAATGCCATTTCCCCACTACCTTGTTGTGAGCCAATGTATTGATGATGGTTTCGAATGAATGGATGATTATTTGATATATTTGTGATCAATATACTTCCATGGATGTCTTATACAAGTTTCATGTAGTGTACTTGATCATTTGAAGCATTTGTACTCAGTTTAGTTGTATTGGGAGGTGAAATAGTGCCATTTCCCCAAGGGTTGAATTGGGGATTTTTGCAGTTGAATGGGAGAGGGTGAGAATAGTTGTAATAATCCATTAATGGTGCATATGAGACTTTAATAAAATACTTAACACATTACATACCTCTGTTCATAAATTTGAGTGGGTTTGGAGGCATTTGGGAAGCCATTTTCAGTACTTACCCCAGGGGGATTTGAACCCCAAATTACTAGTAAAATTGCATAATTGGTCCAAAATATTAAGAGAGTTTGCAGAGGTCTTTTGGTGGACATATGTCATCCATAAACATCATATTCAAGTTCTAATATCATTCATACACCTTACTTGAATATTTGAAGGCATTTGGAGTCAATTTGAGACCTAGAGACCAATACTAGTCAAAGGAAAATCACTAGTAAAGTTACCTACATTGATAAAAATTGAAAGAGGATTTGCATAAGTATTTTAAAGGTACAAAGGCATCCATGAAACACATATTTATGTTCTAATATTATTCATATACCTTCTCAGAATATTTGGGATCATTTGGGGCAAATTTGGGACCTAGAGATCAAAACTAGTCAAAGGTCGAACTAGGGAAAAACAAGTGGAAAATTGCAATTTTAATGAAATTCCTAATAAGGGACATTACATAAACACAACTCTTTAAGCTAATCCTGCAACCTTAGTAGTTATATGCCTAAACATATTAATATGCATTCTCTTTCAAGCATCCATCCAACAATCATGCATATATGCATCATATTTATTCCCAAAAGAAAAGATCTAGGATTCTCTCTTGTCTATTTTACAATCCAACAATATTTATATATGAGATCCACCCTCTGAACATTATTCTCTCATATTGAGAATACAATTTGTCACAACCCAGTCCAGAGAAAAGTAACTTGCATACTAATGAGTGTTTTATGTTCCACCCTCATGTAGATGAGGCTTGTCATGGAATTTTTACCCTTACACTACCTCATGTATCTGATAATCTCATACAATAACCAAATTAAACACTAATTTTATTTTAACAAAAATGAAGAATTATAAAAATAGTGATGCTTTTTTTTTTATTGACTTGGTCATAACCCAAGTTTTAATAACAACCCAGAATTGTAGTTGCACATTATGCAAACCCAGCAATTCAAACACACATCCCAAACAAGATCCCAACCTGGTAGTGATTCCATGCTTATCTCAACATATCCCGTCAATGTAGATACATCCATTATTTTCCCCAATAATTCGAAAATGCAGAAGCAACACATATTATTCACTCGAAATTTCTTAGAAAAACTAATACTTCAGCAATTCAGTAATGTTAAAGCATAATCATCCGCCAAGGGAATAATGCTTCAAAATGAAAATGTAAACATACATTCAACATGTAGGATATTTCTTCACACAAGGTCGACATACTTAGTACAAAAGTTGTTCAACATATACCAATTTGGATTTCCACGTATACCCAGAGGTTCGAGAGCTATGACTTGCGCTCTGATACCAAACTGTAACGTACCCCATGTTACACACATACATATCTATGATGTATAAGACTATAAAAATGAGATTTTCTTTACGCATACACATAATTACAATGTAAACCCATGCAATTAAAACAATTTCCTTTACACATCCAAATAACAGCTTCATTATTCTCGTTAATTGCCCATAAACATAATTCAAACACAACAGCCAGAATCATGCCATCTACACCCATAAACATATCAGAGTTCATCTCTATCTTTTCCTAATTCTTGATGAATACTACCATCCCTGGGAGAGCCCAAGTAAAGACTAACAATCCCTTAGCAGGTTGAAGGGTAATTTATAAGCAAACATAAGAATGGCACAGAGCTAGATAGACATATCAAAGTTTGCTAAGTTAGCTATGTAAAACAACCTTAGTCATGGGAAAACATTCAGTCATGCATTCAATCATTATACCCAGATTTATGTCTATATTTCTATGAGAAAGTCATGAATTTTCCATTCATAAAGAGGTTTATGATAGCATGAGCTACATGAGGTGCATAATGAAGTATAACCAACTCATCATTCACAAAACAAATTAATACAACATATAGATAACGCAATTGAAAGAAAACTCATTCATGAATACAACCTTGTAACAAGATTAACATAGGATATGCATGGCTTACATTTAATTATACATTCATTCCACAGATTGAACATATCAAGCATAATTAAACACATGAACATTATAACTCATACACAGATACTTATCTGAAATTCACATGAATGCAACAACTAGCTGCATGTGAGACACGCTCCTCCCAACCTTAGAACTTGTCCAGCATGTACTATTTCAGCTCCCAAGTTCACCCCCGAGCCAAGATCCAAACATTAACCAGAGATATCTCGCCAATTTTCCCCAACTCACTCTACGAGTCTCAAGTGGAAATAACAGGGATAAAGATATACATAGGGTTCAACAAGCAACAGTTTGGTAACCAATTTCTTGTCAATTTCATAATTGACCCACCTGAGTTCCTTCCCAAAATGCACAACGACACACTTCACTGCAAACGTTGGGAATCCCTCTGGGTCTCATGCTTCATTTCCAATTGACTAGTTAATTCAACCAAGGAATTCATGGCCAGTTGAGGTTATCTTAGCATAACAATGTTCAAGTTATTGCTGCATTTCGGGTTCAGGTTCATCTCAGAAAATCTCTCTAAGTTTTTCTTTACTCTCAGAGAACTCCAAGTCACAGAGTGATCCTCTTCACTATCTGTGTCTGAAACTCCTCTCGGATTTTCCGCACTTTTCTTGCACTCAGTAGACACACCCCCCATTCTTTGCATGCATCCTCCCGACCACGATCTCCCAACCACCCAAGCTCTCCAAAGCATCAACATGCCCCACTAATGCCTGGATCATCGAGGAAACCACGTGTCCTCCTTTGGGCACCCACGTGGCTGTCCCAAAGGAACACGTTCCCTTCCCTAACCTTAATCATGATTAGCCACTAAATCTCTAGATTAATTAATAATTAATCCCCCCACTAAGAAGAAGGCTTAGGGATATGGGTTTTAGGTTTTTATCATAAGGTTTATAGAACAAGTTTTTAGGGAACAAGGTACATAATTCAACCTTACCCCCTCACAACCCTTAGTTAATATCTGGATCCCCTCTTCAGCGTATTGCTCCTCATGTAGCCAACTAGTGTTTTTATTAAAATATTATCGTGCTATGTACATACTCATAGCCACAATGTTCAAATACAATAACAACTCTAACCTAGGTGAGGGGGTGTTACATAAGTAAAGACATATGATACCCCTTTGTAAGCTAATTTCCACTGAGCAAACCATGGGGATGCCCTAGTTGTAAGACCTTTGGATATAATTATTTCTGCACACATGAACACCGTGAAGAGGACTTGAACGAGAGGGGGGAATCATGAAGAGAATGCCTTCTTCTATTATGTGTCCATGAAAAGAAGTTCCTTAGCTTAATGCAATACCTAGTGTACTATTAGCACTTGGTGTGCTATTTGATTTTAGTACTTGGTGTGATGGTTATTAACACTTGATGTGTTACTTGAGGGTATTTTTTAAGGATTCTAATATTATACTTAAGTATAGTATCCTAGGCAATTATTTGGGATTGAAAAAAACATGTATATAGATACGTAGGCAAATATTAAATATAAAAAATACAATTTACTATTGAAACATGTAAATTTTGGTGAATATTATGATAAAAAACACATTTTATGTAAATATAGGCGATAGTAGAGACTAAAAATGACCAAATAGCGAATTTATTTTTTGAAAATAAGCCCCAAAAATAGCCAATCGACAAAATTTTGCATCTAAAAATTACCCTGGTTACTTGTTGCGCACCCTAAATAGCACATGTAGGGTTGTAAAAATCCAATGAAGGGTACTTTCTGCATGTTGGATGATGCGAGAACACCCTAAATAGCATAGGCAGAAAGTACGCCTTGGAGCTGTAAAAATCCAATGAAAAGTACCATCCTCGTGTTGGGTGAGTCATGTATGTTATGAACACGATGTCTGTTAAGGTGGCACGACTTCCAAGAGGAGTTGAATACACCTACCTTTACACTTCAAAAGTACTTCGGAATAGTGCATCCATATGCTAGGTATTTCTTTGGATATCATTTGGTTAGATTAAATCTCAATGATCCGTAAAAATGAATACTGGGGTATTCATGTGTTGTTTATAGTTTGTGCCCATGTATACTTATGATTTGAGCAAATATTGCAAGTGCAATGTAATACTAATCCCAAAACAAATTGAATGCAATGATAGGTTGTGATTCCTTGGGGCTATTTTCCCAGAAATGTATATTTATATTATGAGAAAACTAACTTATTGAACCAGGATATCAAGTATATCAATCAATCTCTCTCTCTCTCTCTCTCTCTCTCTCTCTCTCTCTCTCTCTCTCTATATATATATATATATATATATATTTATTTATTTATTTATTTATTTATTTGAGCAACTATTGTAGGTGCAATGTAAGACTAATCCCAAAAATGTTTGAATGCAATAATAGGTTGTGATGCCTTGGGGCTATTTTCCTGGAAATGTATATTTATATTATGAGAAAAATAACTTGTTGAACTAGGATATCAAGTACATCAAGTTAAATCTAGCTATAGGAATTGTTGCGAGGAAGCAGAGACAAGAGGATGAAGCATAGGAATCTAACAAAATTTGCGGAAGCAATTAGCTACAACATTCGTAAGAGAGAAAGGATGGTTTTATGGGATATAAGTAACTCATTTATCTTTTATCATTCCTTCTTCTATTAATTTAAAAATGATCATATGCATGTATATGTTTCACTACAATTTAGAAAATTTCTTGTATTGTATGTTGTGGAAGCATAGGTAACACTAGATACAACAAAAAAAATCTTTGAAGACATTTCAAAGATATGTTGGACATGTGTCTATTTTGGAAATCCCAACTGGGGCAACTTAAAATTGAAATTATAATTGTTGTTGTGTGCAAGCGTCTGATAGTTGAAGGAAAGTTTTTGAAATTGAAAAAGACTAGAAACATCGGAGACGGTGTTATTTAAGGTGGAGAGGAATGTAATATCCTTGCCTTTAACCCTTATTATGTAATTTCAATTTATATGTAATCTACTTATATATTTTTTCATGGCCTAGATCTCAAGGCCAAGGCCCAGCCAGAAGTCGCCAGGCAACATTTAACAGTACTTTGGTTATGTAGTGAAACCGTGCGTTGGCAAGGCATGGTGACATTCTGAATATGATGTAAGTTTTAAATGCCAAAACATTGAAAATAAAAAAATGAGATCGAATGTGCAAGGTAGCGAAATTGAGGGGCAAGAATATCCATTAGGGGAAGAGGGAAGAGGTTAAAGAGGCCTTGGAAATCCATTTGATGATGGTTGGGTGTCATCTTGATGCCTATGAGTTTTGAATAGAACATTAATTGTGATCATTAGCTTGTGAGCATATGTCCTCAAGTGGAAGCAAGTGGGCATTACTCATTTAATAGCTTAAGTGAATGGCTAATAATGTAAGCCTATCTTAAAGCATGAAAGTAGTTATTATGAGCTTACTAGCATGAAGGGAATGGCTATTATTTTGAGTTGATTATTAGTCTTTGAGCATTGTGGACAATGTATGGTTATGATTATTATTATTATCATAAGCGTATTATTATTATTATTATTATAGAGCAACATCCGTAGAATTTCTATTGAAAAGGCAATCTCTATGGAGAAAAGCCGTTTTCCACTCTAAGAATGGTTTAATTATTTAATTGAAATTACTATTATGTATAAACATATTAATTAAAAATATTAATTAAAAGAGAAATCACCTTCACTATAAAGGCAAATGAGAAATTCATTTCATATGTTAATAAGAATTCAAATCGCCTAAAGAATATATATAGAGATATATTAGAAAAAGAAAGGTGATGGGAAGCATCTTTTGGGTGCAAGAATTTTATTCAGTGGTTTTTAAGGAACGATATATGATATCGGCATAAATAAACCATTTGAAAACACCAAAGGGGGTGGGCATTCTAGTTTTTGGGTTTTCTTGGGGAGAGATCTCCCCTTTTTGCTTGTGGTTTTCTTAATGAGAAGAGGAGTGGTCTCAATAAGGAGGGTCGACTCCATTGTATATCGATCTCCCCTTTGTTACATTTCCTTGTACAAGAGGATCGACCCATTTTTTTATTAAATTGTGGTTGCATTTCCATGTTCAGAAGGGCGGCCTCTTGCACAAAGGGTCGACCCATTTATTTATTAAATTCGTGTTGCATTTGTATGTTAAGAAGGTCGACCTCATGTAGAGAGGATCAACCCATTTGTTTATTAAATTTCTATTGCATTTGCATGTGGAGAAGGGTGACCTCTGTACAAGAGGATCAACCCATTTGTTTATTAAATAGGTGTTGCATTTGCATGCTAAGAAGGGAGACCTCTTATATATAGGGTTCACCCATTTGTTTATTAAATTGTTGTTGCATTTGCATGTTAAGAAGAGATAAGAGGACTAACCCATTTTTTTATTAAATTGTTGTTGCATTTGCATGGATTAGAAGAGGGCGACCTTTGTAGGAGGTTCGACCCCTGATTATATTACTCTTTTTGTAGTAAAAGAGGGTGACCTCATTAGGAGGTTTGATCTCTGATTATATTACACTTTTTTTTTTGTAGTAGGGGAGGGCAACCTCTATGGGAAGTTGCACCCCAAAATATTGTTTCCATCAAGGGCACACTCCATTGTAAATTGGAGAGGGTGCACTCCTTTGTTATATTATTCTTTAGTGTGGGTGCACTCCCATTTTATATTGTTTACCATGAAGGAAGAACTCCATTATGTATTGGAGACATCAATCCCAATTTATATTTATTGTGGGTTGAAGGGTGTAGACTTCAGTATATAGTTGAAGAATCGAACTCTGTTGTATGGTTCTCTAAGATAGCGATCTCCATCACCCATGGATTTTCAAAGATAAGTATCCATTATGACAAAGTTTCCATTGTATAGATGGCATATCTTTTGTATTGAGACCCGAGACAAGTATCTGTTATATAGAGATAAACATGCCATTGTGTTGAGATTTTGGAGAGGCCATTCGTGTAGTGCTTGAAGATGTCGACTTGCTCAAGTTGGTCTCCCATGTAAAATACACCTTTATCAATGAAATGACAAAGATGGAACTGAGTTGAAATAAGGGTACTCATTCTTGAGTAGCTTAGTTACTAGTAGAGGGAGCATAAATCAATCAAGAGCATTAATCTAATAGGAAAATGAATGGTAATATTGTTAAATGGTAAAATCCAAGAGTAATTGTTATAGTTAGAACTTGATCTCTGTTTGCCACATAATCCAAGCAGCGGTTGTGAGTTTAGTGTTCATGTCATGTTGAAGATTTTAGTGAGGGAATTCTATTGTTCTTTTCCCTAGCTAAAATTGTTTTCCAGCATGGGGTAGCATGTTAAACAAAAGTGTTTGACATAGAGATCTTAAGGTTGGGAAGAACGTTGCACTTACACATTCAGTTGCCCAGAATATTTTATTCAAGCTAACTGTCCATTGTATGTTGTGTTACTATTTCTCATTTATGTTAATTGATTAGAGATGGATAAAATAGTTGTGCTAATATTATGTTAGATGAATGTGCCATTGTTATAGTTCACATGCAACTGATCTGATTATATTGTATAATGGGTTATGCATGCTTGCATGAATGTATACTAAGGATCGATGATGATATTGCCTTGTAGCTGCCAACTTTTATTGTTGCATGAAACATATTATGATGTGAATCCATTATCTATATGAATTGAGTTCACGACAGATAATTGACGAGATTTTGTTGCATTCTTGATTATAGCTTGTGTTGGGCATTTAATGTTGATATTTTATAGAAAGCTTGAGATGAAGGTATTGCGAGGGTTATGATTCCCCCTATTGTGTGCATGTTTATAACTATGAATGTATTCATAACTCAGAATTGACTGTCATTGTACATGTTTATATTGTGTAATCAAGTGTAATTGGACCGGACCTTGGCTTGGCATCTTTCTCGATGCGTGGAAGTGGCTAAACGACATTGAGGGGCGGTTCCTCTCTTCTTAATTTTATATTGTTTAGACTGAGTAATAACACCTTGCTCCCTAGCAACCCGTCTCTTTTGAGAACTTGCCTCGTATTTTATTATGCCTGAGATCTCGATATTAAGAGAGAATCAACTGTGTGTTGTGACTATGTTATTAGTTATGGGTAGGGCATCTTCCAGAGTGAGAAAGTCGTTTCCTTTCTCGCTTCTGATTACAATTAAATTTGCGGCAACTGTGATATTCACTACATATGCTTGAGGTCAGTCTCTTCATTATTGGTCCTAAGTTGGGCGATAGTCTTAAACTTTACTTGTGTATTAAAATATTGTAGCCTTTCACCTTCCGAGAATTGCTTCTTGTAATATGTCGAATTTGAGGCAAAACAGTCCAAAGTTGCGAGAGGATTATTAAGAGTCAATGCTATATTAATCCTTTATATTTGCTTAGGAGTATTAAAGAGCTCAGAATTCTTGGGTTTGTTATGTGTAAATGAGACCTTTAACTCATGGTTAAGAGCTAAACATCGATGTTTAGTAATGGAGTTTTATATTGTGATGGTAGAAGGTCAAATCCTTCTTTTATATATTGAAGGACATGTTTTAATATCTAAAACTGAAAGCGTTAATTAAAAATCTCAAGTTAAATAATTTACAAATAAGTTTATTATGTGAAAGTTAAGTTGTAGTATTAACATCAAACTCTTCACTTTTATTGAAAAGATTGTGAATTTAATGATTGCATGGTTTTAATAATTGTGTGGAGAAATTTTTGAGGAAGATTTATAGGACCTTTTTATTCTAGTAGATTTTTTGCCCACCTTAGGGGTGGTCTTTAGGAGAAAAGAATATACACTGGACAGAGAGCCAAAAGGTTAGTTCCAATCTGTTCGGGTACACAGGGTACTACCAAAGGACCGAACACCAAGAGCAACCACTTCACACAAGCAGATCACAGATCAACACATTGATGTTTTGACGTGGTTTAAACCCTCTTGAGGGAAACACTCTACGGCCCCGGCCAAATAGCTTCTATGGGACAATTTATTATGCAAAGAAATAAAGTTACAAATGAGCTTCTCATAATCGATCAATTAAACAATGACCCTCCATGCTCTTTAAATAGAGATCATGGACCAATCGGGTGTTAATCCACGGATCAAGGTTAGGTTTGATCTAAGAGAAGTTGAGCCGTCGGATCACTCTATGTCGGGAACATATCGTGACCGTCGGATTAAGTATTTACAAATGCATACTAATGCATACTAAAGAAACACACTAGCCCTAACAGATATATTATACAAGTTGATCTTAACTAACTCCTAAGTGTCTAAATATCCTAACATCCCCCCTTAAGAAAAACTTGGGATATGATTGAAGGATTTAATAAAGTGACACTATTAGGAGAAGGAAGGAGGCATTAGAGCCTATCCCCCCTTAATGACATGTTCCTGAACTCCTAACATAGATCGAAGTTTAGAAAAATTCGCTTCTGTAAGAGACTTGGTGAAGATGTCTGCAACTTGATCATCTGTAGGGCAAAAGAGCACTTCAAGAACACGATCATGAACAAGATTTCTGATGAAGTGCATATGTAGCTCAATGTGTTTGCTACGTTGATATAGAACTGGATCTTTGGCAAGCTTGATGGCACTTTGATTGTCGCACCAAAGTGGAGTAAGCTGCTGCTGCTCGAATCCAAACTCTGAAAGGATCTGTCGAAGCCATAAAGCTTTCTGACTGGCATTAACTGCTGCTTGATATTCTACCTCTGTTGAAGAAAGAGCAAGAGCTTGTTGTTTCTTACAAGCCCAAGTAATAGGTCCAGATCCCAGACTGAAAACATAACTTGCAGTAGACTTTCGATCATCAAGATCGCCGGCCCAATCTGAATCAGTGAAACAACCCAATAAAGGTTCCCCCCCTGTATTGTAATGAATCCCAAACTGAACTGTACCTCGAATATATCGAAGTATTCTTTTAGCTGCTTTCCAATGACTTTCATGAGGTGTCTACATATAACGGGCAACACGACCAATGGCAAAGTAAAGGTCAGGACGGGAATGAGTCAAGTATAAGAGACTACCAACAAGCTGACGATACAAGGTGGCATCGACTTCAGGTGAAGTACAAGTGGCAGAAAGTTTGACTCCAGATTGGAAGGGAGAAGGGGCTGGTGTACAATCTTCCATGTGAAAGCGACGAAGAAGGTCACAAGCATACTTAGACTGAGAAAGAAAGATTCCTTCTTTGGTTTGCAGGACTTGGAGACCAAGAAAATAATGCAAATGTCCTAAGTTTGACATTTCAAAATTTTGTTTAAGACTGGATTTCACATGGGTTATAAGTTTAGGGTCACTACCAGTAAAAATAAGGTCATCAACATATAGAACAAGTATGATGAGATGGTTTTCTACTTTCTTGGTATAGACATTGGGGTCAGAATGGCATCTAGAAAAACCAGTGTCAAGGAGAAAGTTATCCATTTTGGCATACCAAGCTCTAGGAGCTTGCTTAAGGCCATATAAGGATTTCTTAAGGCGGTAGACTAGGCTAGAGTTATTTTGAACATAGCCAGGAGGTTGTTCCATGTAAATTTCCTCCTGTAAATCACCATGTAAGAAGGCAGACTTGACATCCATTTGATGGACTTCCCAGTTGTGTAAGGCTACAAGGGAAAGAACAAGGCAGATGGAGTTCATTTTTGCGATGGGAGCAAAGGTTTCATTGTAGTCAATCCCTTCAACTTGGGAAAAACCTTTGGCAACTAACCTTGCCTTAAGTCTTTCAACACTTCCATCTGATGCATACTTAGTTTTGTAGACCCATTTACATCTGACAAGTTTTCTTCCTTTTGGAAGAGGTACAAGATCCCAAGTATCATTCGCCATTAAGGAACGATATTCTTCATCCATGGCTGCATCCCAATCTGGATTCCCTGAAGCTTCTGCAAAAGTTTCTGGATCATGATTCTCGGAAACTTGAGCCAAAAGAGAAGAGGCTCGCTGAAACTGAGAACGTGTTCGACGTTGATCTCTAGGATCACTGGCAAGATCACCAGCTGCTTCACATGTTGTACGGACCCATTGAGGAAGCACTTGTGCTGGTGCAACTGGAGGAACATGAGTAGGCGGAGGTGGATTTTCATCCTCACTGTCATCATTAGAAACTGGAGTTGGAAACCTGTCAAGGAAGTTGGAAGAAGAAGAAGAAGGCAAAAACGTCGAATCAGGCTTGCAGGCGAAAGATGGCACAATCGCCGAGTTAGGCTCGCAGGCCAACAGATTTTCATCAAATTTAACATCTCTTCTAATGATTATATCACGAGAATGTGGTTGAACAAGTCTATAACCTTTTACATCTTCAAAATATCCAACAAATATGCACTTTTCACTTTTAGGCTGCAATGCTTTTCGCTTTTCATCCAGAATGTGAGCCCATGCTTCACTACCAAACACACGGAAGTGACTTACATCAAGTTTAGTTTTACTCCATGCTTCTTCCAGTTTTATACCTTGTAATGTTTTAGTGGGGGTGCGATTAACTATGTAATTTGCACAATTAATGGCTTCAGCCCAAAATTGAAGACTTAGCCCCTTAGATTGGATCATACAATTAGCCATTTCTTTTAAAGTGCGGTTCTTCCACTCAGCTACACAATTTTGTTGTGGTGTATATGGAACAGTGTGCTGTTGTTGGATGCATTGTTCAGTGCAGAAAGTAGTGAACTTATTGTTAACATATTCTCCTCCATTGTCAGATCTTAACTTAATAATTTGATGACCAGATTGTTTTTCAACAAGGTCCTTGTAGGCCAAGAACATGTTAAATACTTCGCTCTTAAGTTTTAGGAAATAAACCCAAGTGCGTCTGGTGTAATCATCAATGAAAGTTAGGAAATATTTGAAACCAGAAAAGGAAACAGATGGAAGAGGACCACACAAGTCACTATGCACAAGCTCCAAGGGATCCGAGGTGTGTCAAGAGGCACGTTTGTCAAAACTGTCCCGATGATGTTTTCCGAGTACACAACCGGAGCAAACACCATCCCTGCAAGATACCATCGGAAGACCTGTCACCATATTTTCTTTACATAGTTGTTGCAATGAGCGATAATTTAAGTAACCAAATCGCTCATGCCAAAGTTTGCTCAAGTTATCACTATGAGCAACAAAAACTGAAGGGAAAGGTGATGACCCAAAGTTGTTAAACTTGTACAACCTGGTAATATCATCAACAATTCCGGTAGCTAGGACCTGTTGAGGATCTTTAAAATCCTTGATTACAACTTAGTGAGGTGTAAAGGTCACAGTTTTACCTTCACCAGAATGAGTGATCTGATAGACTGATAACAAATTGCAGGAAATTCTTGGAACACATAGTACATCACTAAAATGACCATTATCTACTGGAACTGTTCCAGCTCCTACAACACTTAGAGATCTATCATCACCAACAAATATTTGTTTAGTGTTACATTCATGCATAGTAGAAAAGATGGCTTGATCCTTAGCCATATGATAAGATGCTCCATAATCAATGAGCCATTCATTTGAAGTAGAAGAAGAAGATGCATTATAAGAATAACCAGAAGCACAAAGTGCATGTCCATGAGAGGCAGATTTTGAAGATGAATCTAGGATGATGTGGTGCTTCTTCATTGCTGCTTCCAAGGCTGTCATCTTCTTGAAACACTTAGATTCATCATGATTATCTTTCCCACAATAGTTGCAATGACGCTTAGTCTTCTTTCCTTTTGGCTTGGATCCTTTGTCATTTTTTAAAGAAGGAGCTGACTGAGAGGGTTTTGGACCCTTGTTTGACTTATTATTGCAAAAATTTTGTTTCTTGGGAGGCTTGGACTTTTCTTTCTGTTGGGACAATAAGACTTTCCCAGATGTATCTGCATTGTTGATTATTCCAAGATGAATGAGTTTATCTTTTTCTCTAATCAAGGAATCACAAAAGGATTCAAGACTAGGCTCTTGATAGCTAGTTGCATTCAAGGATGCTTTCATGGAGTAAAATGTAGATACAAAACATAATATGCAGGTCCAAGTTTGGAAAGAATATGATAAATGCACTGTTTGTCTTCTCTCTCAATCTTACATTCTGCACATAAGAGTTTAAGAGTTTTGTACTTAGATAAATAATCTTGAATGCATGAAAAGTCACTTGGATTTAAGGAAATCAATTCATTTTCGAGTTGGTGACCTTGAATTTCATTGTGTTTACCAAACACAGATTCCAACTTGTCCCAAGCAGCATTAGGTTCATCAATTCTAGATATGTGGAATCGCAAATCAGTAGAGATTGACATCCCAATCAATCCACGAGCTTCATCACATCTATTTGCCCATTTTATTTTCTTATCATCATCAGTGGGTTCTTTTTCTTTCCCTGTTGTAATTCTGAAAAGTCCCCTACTTCGTAGAACATCCTCCATACGAGATTTCCATGAGAAATAGTTGAAACTGTTAAGTATAATATCACAAGGGGCGGCCATATTTGTAAAGAAATGGCTGTAAAAGTAGAAACCAATAGTCTGGATGTGAAGAGCTCGAAAAAATAGGCAGTTTAAAAAAAAACTGCACTAAAAAACGGACTATGTATGATGAAGTTATGCTTGAACAAAGACACTGTTTAAGATGTCCCCAATAGTGACGTGGCAGCTAGAGAATGTCCAGCAAAAAAAAAAAACCCCTCTCTTTCCAAGACGAACCTTTTGACAATCACTTTACAAGAAAGTTGCTTTAAGTGAACCACTTTTGTAAAATAAGTGATTTCACTTTTACAATGATATTCCTTTTAAATAGTGCAACAATAAAAAAAATTTAAGTGACTCACTTGTATTTTTATTTTTTATTATTTAATTGAGATGCACTTTTACAATAAAATAACTTGAAAATAGAAATTGCATGCACTTTTTCTTTTAAAAGTAACTTCCTAAGACTTGAACTCAAGACCTATTAAGGAATAAAGCAACTTTGAACCAAGTGAGCTAGATTAAAAGGTATGTAAAATATGCGAATGAGGAAGGTTTTTTTTTTTTTTTACTCTTCTTGCTCGGTTTGCGTGCTTGCCCTTTTTCCTACAAAACACACCACAAATCAAAACAAAAAAAAAATTCCACACTTGTGGAGTTAGATCTCGTTAGCTTGCCCAAAAAGTCTACATTTTCTCTCTGTTTCTGATTCGCCGAGATCGCGCAAGGTGCACGGCAAAGAGCATATGCAGCCGAGAAAAACCCTTTGCCTTTCTGTTTCTGATTTACCGAGATGGCTCAAGGTGCACGGCAAAGAACATACGCAGACGGAAAAGCAACAATCTGAATCCAAAAAAATCTAATAGTAAAAATGATAAAATATGAGATTTTTTCTTTCTTTTAAAAATAGAAAATAAAAAAAATGCATCACTGTAACATTATACCTTCAGATTTGATGAAATACGCGTTTCTGGAGCAACCGGGAACCGTTTTCGATCAAACGAAAACTATTTCCCAATGGAAATGATGCTCCGGACGCAATGGAACACCTCCCACGGCCCATAAATGCATAGAAATACCAAAACTAGAAACCCTTTCGAGTTTCGGCAACAGCAGTTCAAGATCTAGATCATAACCAGAAGCAGCACTTCATAAATGCTCTGATACCATGTTCGGGTACATAGGGTACTACCAGAGGACCGAACACTAAGAGCAACCACTTCATACAAACAGATCACAGATCAATACATCGATGTTTTGACGTGGTTTAAACCCTCTTGAGGGAAACACTCCACGGCCCCGGCCAAATAGCTTCTACGGGACAATTTATTATGCAAAGAAAGAAAGTTACAAATGAGCTTCTCATAATCGATCAACTAAACAATGACTCTCCATGCTCTTTAAATAGAGATGATGGACCAATCGGGTGTTAATCCACGAATCAAGGTTAAGTTTGATCTAAGAGAAGTTGAGCCGTCGGATCACTCTATGTCGGGAACATATCGTGACCGTCGGATTAAGTATTTACAAATGCATACTAATGTATACTAAAGAAACACACTATCCTTAACGGATATATTACACAAGTTGATCTTAACTAATTCCTAAGTGTCTAAATATCCTAACACAATCCACCAATTTCATATAAGTATATACCCATGTTGTTATACATTATACATGTATTATTCATCTAAATTTGTAATTATGAAGTTTGAAATAAAATATAATTAACTTGTAATTATGAAATTTGAGATAAAATATAATTAACTTATAATATAAATGAATTATTTGCATCATAACTCATGTGAATTAGCCCATAGATATGATATTTACATAAATGTTGTATGAGTCATAGATATGATATTTACATAAATGTTGTATGAGTCGTGAATATATTTCCTAGAAAAGGAATAATTGCCTAAGTTATATAGGGACTAATATATCTTATATAATTATGAAACTTGCGTTTATTATTAATGTTTAAAAGTATCTTGGACTTGAATAGAAATAGGGTGAGGTTTTCTATTGATAGATTTTGAGACATATAGTCTTTTGGGTTGAAAGGCCTCGTAGGTAGTATATATGCTTATATTTCTTAGTAATCATAATATTATATAATCATTATAATTGATCATGGTGGCTAAGTGTTTATCAAGATTAACTATTTGTTTTGTTTATAATGTTTTGATAATAATAAGATTAATTTATTTGATTTATTTGGTTATTTGAATGATGTTTAAGAAAAAAAAAATATCTTATCTTCTTTTCCAAAATAGTAATGAGGATTTTGAGTTCATTACAATTCCTCTTTCTATTCTTCTTTCTAGTCTAGAATATAATGCTTATGAAACATAGGAAGCTGTATTCATCCATCTTACTCTTTATAAACTTTACATGTTCATTAACTAACTGATATGATGTGATTATTATGCATTATTATGCTTTGCGATGCAGATAGATAGGGTGATATTTGGGTTTAAGAAGAGGTTCTTCGTATGCAAATAGGAAATAAGATACAATAAGAAACTTATTGTATCTCTTGTGCCATTTAAGTTTCATAGATGATCTTGTTGTTAGGTCGACCATTATATTTTAATAGTTAACGCTACGTTTATCCATATAGAATATATTATATATATGGAGTTGAGTTGATGGGAAGGATTATAGGAATAATAATATCTAGAAAATCAATACTCTCATATATATATATATATATATATGAGAAATGATATTTACACTAAGGGATTTACATGAGAGTACAAAGATATGAGAAATGATAAAAGTACAAAGTTACAATTTGTATGAGACTAGTTTTTTCTTAAATTAAAAAGTAATAATTTATGTCTAAATTTGAGTGCTATTTTTAGTGTGTTATAGAAGACAAATGATGGCAAGACTGTAATTACAGCCAAACTATTAAAGGCAATAGACCACTGCCATATTATTGCAATTCACTAAATCTGTTATTACATGGGACAAGTTTACTATCCAGAAATAAACAATTATATAAAAATAAATAAATATAAAAAATAATTAGTAGTTGATGTATGGATAACTTTTAATGGCAAACAATCCATTTAACTAAAAACAGTAACAGGTAGTTAAGGCTGAGACATAGACATGACCTATATGGTATTCATAAACCACAAATTATATGACTATGCTAGTTTATAGATTACATAATATTCCTTAATATTCTAGATTCGAACTCTACCCATGTAGGTGCAATCTCTGCAATCTAGAAGCATCTTTACTCTACACTACTTAGAAGCAGCTTTACTCTAGATTGCCCTGTCAATCTGATGTGGTTCTCTTTTCATCCACTGACAACAACCGGTCAACATTGTTCTTAATAGCCTTTCTCACGCCTAAATTACTGGATGGACAGCGTATGAAGACGCAACAATGGAAGAGGGAAACGAATCGCCCAAATTATTAGAGACATCCTATAATGATAGTTTCTGTGCATTGCAATCGAGGAAAAAAAATGTGATCAGGATAAGAAAGTGTTGGATCAAATAGCCACAGAATACAATATGCAGCAGAAGCAAATAAAACAAGAAAGCAAATAATTATACACACATGAAATATACGCAGAGATTTACATGGTAAAATCCTCTCTTAGGGAAACATCCACGGAGCAATGGTATCGGTCTTCTTATTATTCAATAACTGAAGAATGCAACAACTCTCAACTCTGCAATACTTTCTCTTACGAGAATACAAGAAATATATACATTTCTTACACAGTTACTCATAACTGACCATATTCGGTTCGGCATTTATATAGTCACCGAGAGACCAGTTGTCACCCATTTCCAACAATCTCCACCTTGAAAACAATTTACCTGATATCATTGCTCATTGCTCTATTCATCACCTTTCCTGCAAGCCTAGAGAATCTAAGCACCATCGTAGCTTCTCTAAAGTAACGGGCTTCGTCAACATGTTTGCGCTATTCTTTTGAGTGTGAATCTTTTCAAGAACCACTCCACCTTCATCAACAACATGTCGAACAAAATGATATTTTACAGGAATATGTTTTGTCTTACTATGATAAGCTAGATTTTTAGCCAAATGAATAGCACTTTGACTATCGCAGAAAAATTTTATAGTGTTCTGAATCTTTCCTAATTCACTCAGAAAACCTTTTAACCAAACTGCCTCTTTGCAAGCATGTGAAGGAGCTATATATTCTCCCTTTGTAATGGAAAAAGCAACAATATTCTCAAGCTTCGACATCCAACTAATATCTCCACCTGCAAGAGTAAAAACATAACTTGAAGTGGACTTCCTCTTGTCCAAATCACCTGCAAAATTAGAATCACCATAACCACAGACTCCATCACTACAACCATCAAAAGTGATACAATAGTCACTTGTGCCTTTAAGATACCAAAGCACCCATTTCACTACTGCCCAATGCTCTTTTCGTGGATTTTCCATGTATCTATTGACAACACCAAATGCATGTGAAATATCTGGTCTTGTACTTATCATCACGTACATCAAACTTCCTACTGCATTAGCATATGGTACATGAGACATATACTGCTTTTCTTCATCATTTTTAGGACTCAAACCTGAAGAAAGCTTGAAATGAGAAGCTAAAGGGATACTAGAAGGTTTCACCTTATCCATACTGAATTTCTAAAGTATTTTCTCCACATACTTCTTTTGGGATAGCCACAACTTGCCATTTTTGTTGTCCCTGTGTATCTGCATGCCCAAGATCTGATTTGCTGCTCCTAGATCCTTCATATCAAACGTCCTATCCAACTAAGCCTTTAACCTGCTGATTTCAAACATCTCTTGCTTGCGACAAGCATATCATCAACATACAATACCAAAATAATGAACATGTCATTTTCCAACTTTTTAAAGTATACACAATGATCATACTCACTCCTGGTCAAATTCTAACTCACCATGAAAGAATCAAACTTCTTGTACCATTTCCTGGGAGACTGCCTCAGGCCATACAATGATTTTTTGAGCTTGCAAACAAACCTCTTGTTGCGATTCTAAACGAACCCTTCTAGTTGTTCCATGAAAATTTCCTTATCTAAATCTCCATGTAAGAAAGCTGTTTTGACATCTAGCTACTCTAACTCCAAACCATATAAAGAAACTAGTGCTAACAAAATTATGATAGAAACAAGTTTTACAACTGGTGAAAAAATATCATGGAAGTCAATACTTGCTTTCTAAGAAAAACCTTTTCAAACCAGTTTCGCTTCGTACTTCAAAACAATTTCATCAACTCCTTTCTTCAGTTTGTACACCCATTTGCAACCAACCACTTTCCTACTCTTCGGAAGTTCCACAAAATCCCAAGTTTTGTTCTTTTCCAAAGAATCCATTTCTTTTTTCATTGCATGTTTCCATTTGTCACTATCAGACACTTCTAATGCTTCCTTATAACTATCAGGTTCTCCTTCATTAGAAATGAAAGCAACAGATGTGACAAAATCATCATACCTCTTTGGAAAAGTTTTGGTTCGTGTAGATCTCCATAGAGTTTGCTGTGGTTTTTCCTCTATTTCTATCTGCTCATCCTCTTCCTGAGGAGTGTCCTCATGCATATCCTCTTCTTGGACATCCTAATGAGTCCCCCTCGTAGATGACTGAGTATCAAATTGAATTTGCTGAAACTGTGGTACATTAGCATGTTTCGAATCATTACTTACATCTAAATTTGTCAGAGAAAGTTCATCAAATTTTACATCTCTCTTTATGATTATTTTGTGGATAGTGGGATTCCACAACCTATATCCCTTAACACCATCACCATATCCAACAAAGATCAATTTTCTTGACTTTGGATCTAGTCTGGAATGCTGATTTTTTTGAATAAATGCATATGCTTCACAACCAAATACTCTAAGATTAGAATAATCGCATGATTGACCTGTCCATACCTCTTCTAGAATTTTGCAATCAATTGCTATTGATGGTGATCGATTAACTAGGTAACAAGCTGTAAGAAATGCCTCTCCCCACAATTCCTGCTACAACTTCGCATTACTGAGCATACTCCTTGCTCTTTCAAGAAGAGTCATGTTCATGCGTTCAGCAATGTCGTTCTGCTGCGGAGTGTAAACAGTGGTCTTATGCCTCTCAATCCCGTCCTTCTTGCAATAATTATCAAACTCCTTCAAAGTAAATTCGGTTCCATTATCTGTTCTAAGACATTTAATGAACCTGCTAGTGCTCTTTTCAACCAAAGCTCTAAACTACTTAAATATATCAAAAACATCAAGTTTTCTCTTTAATAAATTGATCCAGACTTTCCTTGAGTAATAATCTATATAGCTGACGGAATATGATGATCCCCCATAAGAAATTTTAGGAGATGGACCCCATAGATCAGAATGTATGTAGTCTAGGATAGCTTTAGTAGTGTGTTTTCCAGATTTAAATTTTTGTCTAGCCTGTTTACCATAAATACAATGCTCACAAAATTTCAAATCTACATATTTTAAACTAGGAAGCAACTTTCGATTAGCAAGTACCTTCATTCCCTTTTCGTTGATATGACCTAACCGCTGATGCCATAGACGAGTGATGTCTGCTGCTACACCAACTGATGCCCGTGTTGCGTGATCAACTTCCGTCCTCCCTTCAAGTCTATACAGGTTCCCAACTCTGTTTTCCTTCATAACAACCAAGATACCTTTCGATATCTTCATAACTCCACCTTGAACTGTAAATTTGTAACCAGCATCGTCAAGAACTCCCATTAATATCAAGTTCTTCCTCAGTTTAGGTACATGTCTCACATCTGTTAGAGTCCTAATAGTCCCATCATACATTTTAATTCTGATATTCCCTATCCCAACAGTTTTACATGTAACATTATTTCCCATATAAACTACCTTGTCATCTATAGATTGGTATGAGGAATACCAATTTCTATGAAGACACATGTGGTGAGATGCTCCAGAATCAATTAACCAATCAGAATGGTATTGTGAGATAGTAGATGTAGATAATACCTCATCGATCATACCTGA
Source organism: Larix kaempferi (assembly GCA_027924585.1). Taxonomy (NCBI): domain Eukaryota; kingdom Viridiplantae; phylum Streptophyta; class Pinopsida; order Pinales; family Pinaceae; genus Larix; species Larix kaempferi. The sequence continues at coordinate 5,042,271 of BSBM01000369.1, forward strand.
ATCATTCTCGGCTATGTTCGCCTCCTTTGTAGAGTCCTCCTCCTGAGAAGCTCGCTTGCATTTCCAACAATATTTCTTAAGATGTCCTGTTTTATTGCAGTACCAGCACTTCAATTTACTCTTTTTGCCCTTCGACTTTGACCTTGATGTACCCTTTGAATGTTGTCCTCTTTAACTAGTTCTTCCTCTGGCCACCATTACTTCTGATGTCGAGGTTTCAAGACTAGATTTCTTTCTAGTTTCCTCAGAAAGTAAGGCTCCCACAACTTCATTGAAGGTAATAGACTCAGTAGAACTAAAACTGATAGAGGTTACAAAATGTGCCCACGAATCAGGGAGAGAGCACAACAGTAAAATCGCCTTGTCTTTAGATTTAATAATATCTTCCATACTAGCCAACTGACAAATAAGAGTATTGAACACATTCAAGTGTTCAAAAATCTTTGTACCTTCTTTCATACGCAAGGTAAGCAACTGCTGCTTCAGGAGGATTTTATTTGTCAAAGATTTAGTCATGTACAAGATTTCCAACTTTATCCAGGTACCTGCTGCTGTAGTTTCAGACACGATGTTAAATAAAACATCGTCGGCCAAGCACAGACGAATAGCACTGAGAGCTATTTCATCCATCTCGCTCCAGTCTTCATATGAAATATCTGCGGGTTTCTTTGTTTTCCCTGCCACTACCTTCGCCACTCGTTGCTGCATGAGCATATCCCGCATCTTGACCTTCCACAACTCGAAATTATTGCTCCCATTGAACTTCTCAATTTCAAATTTAACACTCTGCGTTTTCCCCATTTTCTCAAGGAACCGAATCAAAAAACTTAAAACTCCAAGCCTTTTAAAATATATATAATGGATAAAAAAGATTAATGACCCAATTTAAATATTATAACAAATACCTTATACCTCCCTCTTTAATGTTTTTAAAAAATATTATAAATAATATATTCCTTATAACTCCCATCCACCATATGCTTTATAACTCAAAAGTATTTCAAATATTCATGGCCATATACATTCCACTTTTCCACTTTTAATTATATTAGACCAACATATGTAATATATGTTCATCATCTATTTTCTTTCACGTGAAATCTTAAACCAAATAACTTTTCGTGCTTTACCATTTTTACCGCACTGCTCGATAGTTCAGTGCCGCGACAATTCTCACGTTCTGAATTTCGTAAGTGTGCCTCAAAACTACTGTGCCCCACCAAGGCTAGGACTCGCAGTAATTGAATATTATCGCCCCTTCTCCTTAGGGTTCAGGCTTCTCTCCTTCGGTATCTCTTGACCCATAAAATGAATTGAAATTTCTCGAAACAATGATCACTCAACTTTCTCGTTCTCTATGGCTCTCTACCAAGCTCTGATACCACTTGTTGGATCAAATAGCCACAGAATACAATATGCAGTGGAAGCAAATAAAACAAGAAAGCAAATAATTATACACACATGAAATATACGCAAAGATTTACGTGGTAAAATCCTCTCTTAGGGAAACATCCACAGAGCAATGGTATCGGTCTTCTTATTATTCAATAACTAAAGAATACAACTCTCAATTCTCCAATACTTTCTCTTATGAGACTACAAGAAATATATACATTTCTTACACGGTTACTCATAACTGACCATATTCGGTTTGGCGGCTATATAGTCACCGAGAGACCGGTTTTCAGCCGTTTCCAACAATCTCCACCTTGACAACAATTTACCTGATACCATCGCTCATTGCTCTATTCATCACCTTTCCTGCAAGCCTAGAGAAGCTAAGCACCATCGTAGCTTCTCTAAAGTAACTGGCTTCGTGAACATGTCTGCACTATTCTTTTGAGTGTGAATCTTTTCAAGAACCACTCCACCTTCATGAACAACATGTCGAACAAAATGATATTTTAAAGGAATGTGTTTTGTCTTACTCTGATAAGCTAGATTTTTAGACAAATGAATAGCACTTTGACTCTCACAGAAAATTTTATAGTGTTCTGAATATTTCCTAACTCACTTGCAAGCATGTGAAGCAGCTATATATTCTACCTCTGTAGTGGACAAAGAAACAATATTCTGAAGCTTTGACATCCAACTAATAGCTCCACCTGCAAGAGTAAAAACATAACCTGAAGTGGACCTACTCTTGTCCAAATCACCTGCAAAATAAGAATCAACATAACCATAGAATCCATCACTACAACCATCAAAAGTGATACAATAGTCACTTGTGCCTCTAAGATACCGAAGCACCCATTTCACTGCTGCCCAATGCTCTTTTCCTGGATTTGCCATGTATCTACTGACAACACCAACTACATGTGAAATATCTGGTCTTGTACTTATCATCGCATACATCAAACTTCCTACTGTATTAGCATATGGTACATGAGACATACACTGCTATTCTTCATCATTTTTAGAACTCAAACCTCCAGAAAGCTTGAAATGATAAGCTAAAGGGATACTAGAAAGTTTCACCTTATCGATACCAAATTTCTGAAGTATTTTCTCCACATACTTCTTTTGTGATAACCATAGCTTGCAATTTTTGTTGTCTCTGTGTATCTGCATGCCCAAGATCTGATTTGCTGCTCCTAGATCCTTCATATCAAACGTCCTAGCCAACTGAGCCTTTAACCTGCTAATTTCAAACATGCTCTTGCTTGCAACAAGCATATCATGAACATACAATACCAAAACAATGAACATGTCATTTTCCAACTTTTTAAGGTACACACAATGATCATACCCACTCCTGGTAAAATTCTAACTCACCGTGAAAGAATCAAACTTCTTGTACCATTGCCTGGGAGACTGCCTCAGGCCATACAATGATTTTTTGAGCTTGCAAACAAACCTCTTGTTGCGATTCTGAATGAACCCTTCTAGTTGTTCCATGAAAATTTCCTCATCTAAATCTCCATGAAAGAAAGTTGTTTTAGCATCTAGCTGCTCTATCTAAAACCATATGAAACAACTAGTGCTAACAAAATTCTGATAGAAACAAGTTTTACAACTGGTGAAAAAATATCATGAAAGTCAATACCTGCTTTCTAAGAAAAACCTTTTGCAACCAATCTCGCTTTGTACTTCAGAACCGTTTCATCAGCTCCTTTCTTCAGTTTGTACACCCATTTGCAACTAACCACTTTCCTACTCTCCATAAATTCCACAATGTCCCAAGTTTTGTTCTTTGCCAAAGAATCGATTTCTTCTTTCATTGCATGTTTCCATTTGTCACTGTCAGACACTTCTAATGCTTCCTTATAACTATTAGGTTCTCCTTCATTAGAAATGAAAGCAACAGATGTGACAAAATCATCATACCTCTTTGGAAAAGTTTTGCTTCGCGTAGATCTCCGTAGAGTTTGCTGTGGTATTTCCTATATTTCTCTCTACTCATCCTCTTCTTGAGGAGTGTCCTCATGCATATCCTCTTCCTGGACATCCTCATGAGTCCCCCTTGCAGATGACTGAGTATCAAACTGAATTTGCTGAAACTGTGGTACATTACCCTGTTTCAAATCATTACTTACATCTAAATTTGTCAGAGAAAGTTCAGCAAATTTTACATCTCTGTTTATGATGATTTTGTGGATAGTGGGATTCCACAACCTATATCCCTTAACACCATCACCATATGTAACAAAGATCAATTTTCTTGACTTAGGATCTTGTTTGGAATGCTGATTTTTTGGAATAAGTGCATAGGCCTCACAACCAAATACTCTAAGATTAGAATAATCACATGATGGACCTGTCCATACCTCTTCTAGAATTTTGCAGTCAATTGCTGTTAATGGTGATCGATTGACTAGGTAACAAGCTGTAAGCAATGCCTCTCCCCACAATTCTTGCTGCAACTTCGCATTACTGAGCATACTCCTTGCTATTTTAAGAAGAGTCCTGTTCATGCGTTCAGCAACGTCGTTCTGCTGCGGAGTGTAAACAGTGGTCTTATACCTCTCAATCCCATCCTTCTTGCAATAATGATCAAAATCCTTCGAAGTAAAATCTGTTCCATTATCTATTCTAAGACATTTAATGAACCTGCCAATGCTCTTTTCAACCAAAGCTCTAAACTGCTTAAATATATCAAAAACATCAGCTTTTCTCTTTAATAAATAGATCCAGACTTTCCTTGAGTAATCATCTATAAAACTGACGAAATATGATGATCCCCCATAAGAAATTTTAGGAGATGGACCCCATAGATCAGAATCTATGTAGTCTAGGATACTTTTACTAGTGTGTTTTCCAGATTTAAATTTTTGTCTAGCAAGTTTACCATAAATACAGTGCTCATAAAACTTCAAATCTACATATTTTAAACTAGGAAGCAACTTTCGATCAGCAAGTACCTTCATTCCTTTTTCGCTGATATGACCTAACCGCTGATGCCATAGATGAGTGATGTTTGCTGCTGCACCAACTGATGCTACTTTTGCGTGATCGACTTCCATCCTCCCTTCAAGTCTATACAGGTTCCCAACTCTATTTTCCTTCATAAAAACCAAGATACCTTTCGATATCTTCATAACTCCACCGTGAACTGTAAATTTGTAACCAACACCATCAAGAACTCCCATTGATATCAAGTTCTTCCTCAGTTCAGGTACATGTCTCACATCTGTTAGAGTCCTAACAGTCCCATCATACATTTTAATTCTGATACTCCCTATCCCACCAGTTTTACATGTAACATTATTTCCCATATAAACTACCCCGTCATCTATAGAATGGTATGAGGAATACCAATTTCTATGAAGACACATGTGGTGAGATGCTCCATAATTAATTAACCAGTCAAAATGGTATTGTGAGACAGTAGATGCAGATAATACCTCATCAATCATACCTGAATCATTCTCGGCTATGTTCGCCTCCTTTGTAGAGTCCTCCTCCTCAGAAGCTCGCTTGCGTTTCCAACAATCTTTCTTAAGATGTCCTGCTTTATTGCAGTACCAGCACTTCAATTTACTCTTTTTGCCCTTCGACTTTGACCTTGATGTACCCTTTGAATGTTGTCCTCTTTCACTGGTTATTCCTCTGGCCACCATTACTTTTGATGTCGAGGTTTCAAGACTAGATTTCTTTCGAGTTTCCTCAGAAAGTAAGGCTCCCAGAACTTCATCGAAGGTAATAGACTCAGTAGAACTAAAACTGATAGAGGTTACAAAATGTGCCCATGACTTAGGCAGAGAGCACAACAGTAAAATCGCCTTGTCTTCAGATTAATAATATCTTCCATACTAGCCAACTGACAAATAAGAGTATTGAACGCATTCAATTCTTCAAAAATCTTTGTACCTTCTTTCATACGCAAGGTAAACAACTGTCGCTTCAGGAGGATTTTATTTGTCAAGTATTTAGTCATGTACAAACTTTCCAACTTTGTCCAGAGACCTGCTGTTGTAGTTTCAGACACGATGTTAAATAAAACATCATCGGCCAAGCACAGACGAATAGCACTGAGAGCTCTTTCATCCATCTCGCTCTAGTCGTCATCTGAAATATCTGCGGGTTTCTTTGTTTTCCCTACCAATGCCTTTGCCACTTCTTGCTACATGAGCATATCCTGCATCTTGACCTTCCACAACTCGAAATTATTGCTCCCATTGAACTTCTCAATTTCAAATTTAACACTCTGCATTTTCGCCATTTTCTCAAGGAACCAAATCAAAAACCTTAAAACTCCAAGCCTTTTAAAATATATATAACGTATAAAAAAGATTAATGACCCAAATTAAATATTAAATCAAATACCTTATACCTCCCACTTTAATCTTTTTAAAAATATTATAAATAATGTATTCCTTATAACTCCCATCCACCATATACTTTATAACTCAGAAGCATTTCAAATATTCACAGCCATATACATTCCACTTTTCCACTTTTAATTATATTAGACCAACATATGTAATATATGTTCGGCATCTATTTTCTTTCACGTGAAATCTTAAACAAAATAACTTTTTGCACTTTACCTTTTTCATCGCACTACTCGATAACTCAGTGCCGCAACAATTCTCACATTCTGAATTTCGTAAGTGTGCCTCAATACTACTGTGCCCCACCAAGGCTAGGACTCATGGTAATTGAAGATTATCGCCCCTTCTCCTCAGGCTTCAGGCTTCTCTCCTCCGGTAACACTTGAGCTGTAAAACGAATTGAAATTTCTTGAAACAATGATCACTCAGGTTTCTCATTCTCTGTGGCATTCTACCAAGCTCTGATACCACTTGTTGGATCAAACAACCACAGAATACAATTTGCAGTGGAAGCAAATAATTATACACACATGAAATATACGCATAGATTTATGTGGTAAAACCCTCTCTTAGGGAAACATCCACGAAGCATGGTATCTGTCTTCTTATTATTCAATAACTGAAGAATACAACAACTCTCAACTCTCCAATACTTTCTCTTACGAGAATACAAGAAATATATACATTTCTTACACGGTTACTCATAACTGACCATATTCGTTTTGGCAGTTATATAGTCACCGAGAGACCGGTTGTCACCCGTTTCCAACAATTTCCACCTTGACAACAATTTACCTGATAACATTGCTCATTGCTCTATTCATCACCTTTCCTGCAAGCCTAGAGAAGCTAAGCACCATCGTAGCTTCTCTAAAGTAACTGGCTTCGTGAACATGTCTGCACTATTCTCTTGAGTGTGAATCTTTTCAAGAACCACTCCACCTTCATCAACAACATGTCGAACAAAATGATATTTTACAGGAATATGTTTTGTCTTACTGTGATAAGCTAGAGTTTTAGCCAAATGAATAGCACTTTGACTATCACAGAAAATTTTTATAGTGTTCTGAATCTTTCCTAACTCACCCAACAAACCTTTTAACCAGACTACCTCTTTGCAAGCATGTGAAGGAGCTATATATTCTGCTTATGTAGTGGACAAAGCAACAATATTCTGAAGCTTCGACATCCAACTAATAGCTCCACCTGCAAGAGTAAAAACATAACCTGAAGTGGACCTCCTCTTGTCCAAATCACTTGCAAAATCAAAATAGACATAACCACAAACTCCATCACTACAACCATCAAAAGTGATACAATAGTCACTTGTGCCTCTAAGATACCGAAGCACCCATTTCACTGATGCCCAATGCTCTTTTCCTGGATTTTCCATGTATCTACTAACAACACCAACTGCATGTGAAATATCTAGTCTTGTACTTATCATCGCATACATCAAACTTCCTACTGCATTAGCATATGGTACATGAGACATATACTACTTTTCTTCATCATTTTTAGGACTCAAGCCTGAAGAAAGCTTGAAATGAGAAGCTAAAGGGATACTAGAAGGTTTCACCTTATCCATACTGAATTTCTAAAGTATTTTCTCCACATACTTCTTTTGTGATAACCACAGCTTGCCATTTTTCCTGTCTCTGTGTATCTGCATGCCCAAGATCTGATTTGCTGCTCCTAGATCCTTCATATCAAACGTCCTAGCCAACTGAGCCTTTAACCTGCTGATTTCAAACATGCTCTAGCTTGCAACAAGCATATAATCAACATACAATACCAAAATAATGAAAATGTCATTTTCCAACTTTTTAAATTACACATAATGATCATACTCACTCCTGGTAAAATTCTGACTCACCATGAAAGAATCAAACTTCTTGTACCATTTCCTGGGAGACTGCCTTAGGCCATACAATGATTTTTTGAGCTTGCAAACAAACCTCTTGTTGCGATTCTGAACAAACCCTTCTGGTTGTTACATGAAAATTTCCTCATCTAAATATCCATGTAAGAAAGCTATTTTGACATCTAGCTGCTCTAACTCCAAACCTTATAAGGAAACTAGTGCTAAACAAATTATGATAGAAAGAAGTTTTACAACTGGTGAAAAAATATCATGAAATTCAATACCTGCTTTCTGAGAAAAACCTTTTGCAACCAGTCTCAGTTTGTACTTTGGAACAGTTTCATCAAATCCTTTCTTCAGTTTGTACACGTATTTGCAACCAACCACTATCCTACACTCCGGAAGTTCCACAAGATCCCATGTTTTGTTCTTTTCCAAAGAATCCATTTCTTCTTTCACTGCATGTTTCCATTTGTCACTGTCAGACACTTCTAATGCTTCCTTATAACTGTTAGGTTCTCCTTCATTAGATATGAAAGCAACAGATGTGACAAAATCATCATACCTCTTTAGAAAAGTTCTGTTTCACGTAGATCTCCGTAGAGTTTGCTGTTGTTTTTCCTCTATTTCTGTATGCTCATAGTCTTCCTGAGGAGTGTCCTCATGCATATCCTCTTCTTGGACATCCTCATGAGTCCCCCTTGCCGATGACTGGGTATAAGACTAAATTTGCTGAAACTGTGGTACATTAGCCTATTTCAAATCATTACTTACATCTAAATTTGTCAGAGAAAGTTCATCAAATTTTACCTCTCTGTTTATGATGATTTTATGGACATTGGGATTCCACAACCTATATCCCTTAACACCATCACCATATGCAACAAAGATCAATTTTCTTGACTTAGGATCTAGTTTGGAACACTGATTTTTCAGAATAAGTGCATAGGATTCACAACCAAATACTCTATGATTAGAATAATCACATGATTGACTTGTTCATACCTCTTCTGGAATTTTGTAGTCAATTGTTGTTGATGGTGATCGATTGACCAAGTAACAAGTTGTAAGCAATTCCTCTCCCCACAATTATTGCTGCAACTTCGCATTACTGAGCATACTCCCTGCTCTTTCAAGAAGAGTCATGTTCATGCGTTCAACAACGTCGTTCTGCTGCGGAGTGTAAACAGTGGTCTTATGCCTCTCGATCCCATCCTTCTTGCAATAATTATCAAACTCCTTCGAAGTAAATTCGGTTCCATTATCTATTCTAAGACATTTAATGAACCTGCCAGTCCTCTTTTCAACCAAATCTCCAAACTGCTTAAATATATAAAAAACATTAGCTTTTCTCTTTAATAAATAGATCCATACTTTCCTTGAGTAATCATCTATAAAACTGACGAAATATGATGATCCCCCATAAGAAATTTTAGGAGATGGACCCCATAGATTAGAATGTATGTAGTCTAGGACACCTTTACTAGTGTGTTTTCCAAATTTAAATTTTTGTCTAGCCTGTTTACCATAAATACAATGCTCACAAAACTTCAAATCTACAGATTTTAAACTAGGAAGCAACTTTTGATCAACAAGTACCTTCATTCCTTTTTCGCTGATATGACCTAACCATTGATGCCATAGGCGACTGATGTCTGCTGCTGCACCAACTAATTCTACTGTTGCGTGATTGACTTCAGTCTTCCCTTCAAGTATATACAGGTTCCCAACTCTGTTTTTCTTCATAACAACCAAGATACCTTTTGTTATGTTCATAACTCCACCTTGAACTGTAAATTTGTAACCAGCATCATCAAGAACTTCCATTGATATCAAGTTCTTCCTCAGTTCAGGCACATGTCTCACATCTGTTAGAGTCCTAATAGTCCCATCATACATTTTACTTATGATACTCCCTATCCCAACAGTTTTACATGTATTATTATATCCGATATAAACTACCCCATCATCTATAAATTGGTATGAGGAATACCAATTTCTGTGAAGACACATGTGGTGAGATGCTCCAGAATGAATTAACCAGCCAGAATGGTATTGTGAGTCAGTAGATGTAGATAATACATCATCAATCATACCTGAATCATTCTCGGTTATGTTCGCCTCCTTTGTAGAGTCCTCCTCCTCAGAAGCTCGCTTGCATTTCCAACAATCTTTCTTAAGATGTCCTGCCTTATTGCAGTACACGCACCTCAATTTACTCTTTTTGCCCTTCGACTTTGACCTTGATGTACCCTTTAAATGTTGTCCTCTTTCATTGGTTCTTCCTCTGGACACCATTACATCTGATGTTGATGTTTCAAGATTAGATTTCTTTTGAGTTTCCTCAAAAAGTAAGGCTCCTAGAACTTCATCGAAGGTAATAGACTCAGTAGAACTAAAACTGATAGAGGTTACAAAATGTGCCCACAACTCAGGCAAAGAGCACAACAGTGAAATCACCTTGTCTTCAGATTTAATAATATCGTCCATACTAGCCAACTGACAAATAAGAGTATTGAACGCATTAAAATGTTCACAAATCTTTGTACCTTCTTTCATACACAAGGTAAAAAACTACTGCTTCAGGATGATTTTATTCATCAAGGATTTAGTCATGTACAAACTTTCCAACTTTGTCCAGAGACCTACTGCTATAGTTTCATACACGATGTTAAATAAAACATCGTCGGCCAAGCACAGACTAATATCACTGAGAGCTCTTTCATCCATCTCGCTCTAGTCTTCATCTAAAATATCTACGGGTTTCATTGTTTTCCCTGCCAGTGCCTTTGCCACTACTTGCTGCACGAGCATATCCCGCTTCTTGACCTTCCACAACTAAAAATTATTGCTCCTGTTGAACTTCTCAATTTCAAATTTAACACTCTGCGTTTTCGCCATTTTCTCAAGGAACCGAATCAAAAAACTTAAAACTCCAAGCCTTTTAAAATATATGTAATGGATAAAAAAGATTAATGACCCAAATTAAATATTATAACAAATATCTTATACCTCCCACTTTAATCTTTTTAAAAAATATTATAAATAAGGTATTCCTTATAACTCCCATCCACCATATGCTTTATAACTCAAAAGCATTTCAAATATTCACGGCCATATACATTCCACTTTTCCACTTTTAATTATATTAGACCAACATATGTAATATATGTTCAGCATCTATTTTCTTTCACGTGAAATCCTAAACAAAAAAACATTTCGCGCTTTACCTTTTTTACCGCGCTGCTCGATAGTTTAGTGCCAAGACAATTCTCACGTTCTGAATTTCGTAACTGTGCCTCAATACTACCATGCCCCACCAAGCCTAGGACTCACCATAATTGAACATTATCGCCCCTTCTCCTCAGGCTTTAGGCTTCTCTCCTCCGGCAACTCTTGAACTGTAAAACGAATTGAAATTTCTCGAAACAATGATCACTCAGCTTTCTCTTTCTCTGTGGCTTTCTACCAAGCTCTGATACCACTTGTTGGATCAAACAACCACAAAATACAATATGCAGTGGAAGCAAATACAACAAGAAAGAAAATAATTATACACACATGAAATATACAGAGAGATTTACATGGTAAAACTCTCTCTTAGGGAAACATCCACGGAGCAATGGTATCGGTCTTCTTATTATTCAATAACTGAAGAATACAACAACTCTCAACTCTCCAATACTTTCTCTTATGAGAATACAAGAAATATATACATTTCTTACACGATTAATCATAACTGACCATATTCTATTTGGCAGTTATATAGTCACCGAGAGACCGGTTGTCACCCATTTCCAACAATCTCCACCTTGACAACAATTTACCTGATACCATTGCTCATTGCTCTATTCATCACCTTTCCTGCAAGCCTAGAGAAGCTAAGCACCATCGTAGCCTCTCTGAAGTAACTGGATTCGTGAACATGTCTGCACTATTCTTTTGAGTGTGAATCTTTTCAAGAACCACTCCACCTTCATCAACAACATGTCGAACAGAATGATATTTTACAGGAATATGTTTTGTCTTACTGTGATAAGCTAGATTTTTAGCCAAATGAATAGCACTTCGACTATCACTGAAAATTTGTATAGTGTTCTGAAATTTTCCTAACTCACAACAAGAATGCCTCTTTGCAAGCATGTAAAGTAGCTATATATTCTACCTCTGTAGTGGACAAAGCAACAATATTCTGAAGCTTCGACATCCAACTAATAGCTCCACCTGCAAGAGTAAAAACATAACTTGAAGTGGACCTCCTCTTGTCCAAATCACCTACAAAATTAGAATCAACATAACCACAGACTCCATCACTACAACCATCAAAAGTGATACAATAGTCACTTGTTCCTCTAAGATACCGAAGCACCATTTTCACTGCTGCCCAATTCTCTTTTCATGGATTTTCCATGTATCTACTGACAACACCAACTGGATGTGAAATATCTGGTCTTGTACTTATCATCGCATATATCAAACTTCCTACTGCATTAGCATATGGTACATGAGATATATACTACTTTTCTTCATCATTTTTAAGACTCAAACCTGAAGAAAGCTTGAAATGAGAAGCTAAACGGATACTAGAAGGTTTCACCTTATCCATACCAAATTTCTAAAGTATTTTATCCACATACTTCTTTTGTGATGACCACAGCTTGCCATTTTTTCTGTCTCTGTGTATCTGCATGCCCAAGATCTAATTTGCTGCTCCTAGATCCTTTATATCAGATGTCCTAGCCAACTGAGCCTTTAACCTGTTGATTTCAAACATGCTCTAGCTTGCGAGAAGCATATAATCAACATACAATACCAAATAATGATAATGTCATTTTCCAACTTTTTAAAGTACACAAAATGATCATACTCACTCCTGGTAAAATTCTGACTCACCATGAAAGAATCAAACTTCTTGTACCATTGCCTGGGAGACTGCCTCAGGCTATACAATGATTTTTTGACCTTGTAAACAAACCTCTTGTTGCGATTCTGAATGAACCCTTCTGGTTGTTCCATGAAAATTTCCTCATCTAAATCTCCATGTAAGAAATCTATTTTGACATCTAGCTTCTCTAACTCCAAACCATATAAAGAAACTAGTGCTAACAAAATTCTGATAGAAACAAGCTTTACAACTGGTGAAAAAATCTCATGAAACTCAATACCTGCTTTCTGAGAAAAACCTTTTGCAACCAGTCTCGCTTTGTACTTCGGAACAGTTTCATCAACTCCTTTCTTCAGTTTGTACACCCATTTTCAACCAACCACTTTCCTACTCTCCGGAAGTTCCACAAGATCTCAAGTTTTGTTCTTTGCCAAAGAATCAATTTGTTCTTTCATTGCATGTTTCCATTTGTCACTGGCAGACACTTCTAATGCTTCCTTATAACTGTTAGGTTCTCCTTCATTAGAAATGAAAGCAATAGATGTGACAAAATCATCCTGTGATGAACCTGGAATAATTAATTAATGCAAATACACAAGATATCAGAATTAACAGAACAGAATCACTTTTATATTGATCACGGGCCACTTCGAGGGGGCAACCTCCTTTGAGCAAGCTCAATACAATTAACTTCACGGTGCCGTCAATGACCTCAACACACACTTATATACTAAGTCTATGCCCAATACTATGAGTCAAAACCATGGGACATATAATATTACGGGACGGCTTACAAAGCATATGCGTCCAATACTATGGGTCAATACTATGGGCTAATATAAACTACGGATCAAAAAATACTACGGGACGACTTACAAATCATATACGTCCAACAACAATATACTAACATAGTAAAGAGAAGGGTTGACATAGGTTCCTAACATCCCCTCTCCCTTAGAAAAAGCTTTGTCCTCAAAGCTTTGGTTGGAGAAATTGCTGCAGAATCTGAAGGAGTGGTTCCCCGGTAGCATCCTCGGGTTGCATTTCGGGCCACTGATGCCTTTGGAGTGTCAAGGAGGATTGCTTGGAAGGCTGTAGATGAAGAAGACCCATGTCAGCGACGTGGAAAATGCGCTCAGAACGGTGCTGATCGGCTTGTTGTTTCAGGCGAATTCTGGCCAGGTGAAGATTGTCCTGCAGAATGAGAAGAATCTGGTCATGGGTGCGAAGAACCGAGTCAATTTCCTGAACTGGGGAGCTGCTAAGGGTGTATGGAAGAAGAATTGGCGGTGTTTTTCCATAGACTGCTTCATATGGTGTCCTTTGATATGTGGTATTGTACCACCAGAGCGCTGCTAGGAAATCCATAGAAAGAGTTGTCCAAAGCTGTGTAAGGATGGGAAAGGGTTTGAGCAATCCCGAATGGAGTGTCGTTTCACCCTTGTTGACTTGGAAAGTATCATCGTGAGCCACCATCTGTTGAATTGTCATTTTTAGTCCCTGCCAAAAGAAGTTATGTTGTTCTCGGTCAGGCATTTTGTAGAACCCAGAGTGCCCTGTTGATGAAGAAGCATGGAGTTCATAGAAGAGAGAGCCCTGTTGAACATATTGCAACCAATTTGGAACAAGCAGAGAAAGAGCTGTAAGAGAAACTGGGTCATCAATTGTACGAGAAGGAGCATCTTCCACCATATTGTCCTTACCCTTCTTGTAAGTGATCACATAGGGATAACCCATTTCAGGTGTGTTGGGGAGGAGACCCATTGTTCCAGAAAATTTTCCAGACTCTGGAGATCAGTCTTGATGCAGAAATAATTCCCTAATAGGTATGGCTACCACTTCTGTACTACATGCAAAATAGCCATCATTTCCTGCTGAGAGGTAGATGTAGCTAAAATCTTACTGGAAAGGTCTCTTGAAGGCAGCAAGCGCATTGGTTCAGCAAAGATACTGTTGGAGCATAGGCCGCAGCTATGGCAAAGCTGCCAATTTTGAGGAAAAGCACCATTTTTGGCAGAAGTGAACAGTGCGTGGTACGGTGCCAGATGGACAAGCTCACCGCAGAGTGCGGACCAAAAATCGCGGAGCTCGTATGCATGTCAAGGGAAAGAGTAAACAAGGTGGCCGAGTAGAAAGCTCAACCACCACAGTAAATGAAGGAAGCAATGGAATAGAGGGCTCGGCTACCCTCATTTAAGGCATAGTACAGAAGTTATGGTTGCTCGGACCAAGGAAGAGCAACAGGCCGAAGCATTAAAGGCAAAGGACGAGGAGCAGAGAATGATGAAGCGGCGCTCATACCCACGATCTATGCCGAAAATCACGGAACCTGCAGGAAGCTGCGACGCGACTGCAAGAGGCATCTAAAGTACACCTAGTCATGTCAATGGCTAGGGTTTTTGGGGATCACTGTTGGGAAAGGCCGACAGTTTTGTAAAGGTGTGACCCTCAGGGCCACCTATATATATGTGTAATTGTAAAGAGAAAGGGTTAGATGTTAGATGGGTCAGAGATAGATTGGCTAGAAGGTCATTGTAAGTTGATGTCTGAGTTTGCAGACAATCCAAGTTGATGTCTCAGTCATTGTAATCTCTGTAGAAGAAGAGAGTAGATCTAAGAGAAGGGCTCCCAGCTGTGTGCGTGGAGTTTCCCAGAAAGATCTAAGGTTGCAGCTGTGTGCGCAGCAAAACTGTGTAATTCCCATCTCAAGTTAATATAAGATACAATTTCTATGGATGTGATTTCCCCGTGGAGGCGAACCACATAATTCTCGTTGTTATGGTAATGTTTTACGTGAATGCATGTCTACGTGTTTCTATCTATGTTTACATGAATGTTTCGTTATCTTTATGAATGAGTATGTAAAGTAAGTCCTTGAAGTTTCCCCTAGAAGTTATACTCATGCACTGTCGGAGGAGTCTGTAAGAGCCCTATCGTCGCAGTGCTTAAGGAGTTTGTTGCTGTGCTGGGGCGCTAGAGCAGAGACGATACATTGTGTAACGAACGAAGTGGGTAAATGCCTCATGCTCAGATATGGAGATACCGCGCAGCTAGTCTAAGGCGAGTAAGCTCCAGCGCTGTCGCGCTGTATGATCTGTGAAAGAATCAGACGCTCTGTTCTGAAGTTACTGCGTAAGAAGGGAAGAGAGAGGACTGTGGATTCCACACCACCTTGGTTAAGGAAACCTTATTCCTTAGCCCCCCATAGCCACTTCGGGTGAGACCTCGGGCTGCTGCGCAGTCCATTGCCAAAAGGGCCAGTGTGCCAATGGGTGTTTGTTGCTGCGCCTCCTGAAAACCCGGGTCTATCCAAAAGCAGCCAACAAATGGTTCCGTTGCCTTGAGACTTGTTAAGCCAACAAATGGTTCCATTTCCTTGAGACTTGTTAAGCCAACAAATGGTTCCGTTGCCTTGAGACTTGTTAAGCCAACAAATGGTTCCACCGCCGGCTTTAACCCTATTATTTTGAAGGCAATGTGGTGCTGGAGTCCTACAGCTAAAGAAATTCAAGAGTGGTTTGATTCAAAGGCGAGAGAGTTCACTAAACATGAAAATAGAAGCCCTAGGCATCGGGCAGAGGATTGGTTGCAGAAGCATATTTATACTGACCTTCACGAAATCTTCTTTGTAACATTTGCACTCGAATTGCATGAGTGGGTATCCAAGCTAGCAGATACTCAACCCACTGTGCATGTTGATCGACCTATCGTTTGGACGCTTGAGCTTGTTAGCACTGTGAAGCGGGTAGATAATCCTGTGTCCCGCGCAGTAGAATTTTGGTGGAAGTCTGCTGAAAGGCTTCATCACCGAGTTTGCGGTAGATACGAGAAAGAGCTTCAACGAGGCTGAGAGGAGATTCTTCCAAGCATACAGGGGTAAGTTCTTAAATTCTCTGAACTTGTCAATTAAAATGCTCTTATATGAAAAAGGAAAACTATGCATAGCTTCCGATGAATAGCATAGACAAGTAATGTCCGCAGATTCTGATAGTGATTTTGAAGCTATTGGTTGCACTCGTAGTGGAAAACGGTATAAAGTAGGCCTCGACCAACATTCTTTTGAGTCGAGCCCAGAAGATAGTCGAGCTTGTAGAGCGAGCCATATAGAGATACAAGGGAGTGTTCATATCCCTTACCACCCTTTTACACCACAAAAGCCAGACGGGGATCAGCATAACCCCACAGTAACACCCTCTAGTAGCCTGCACGGTACTTATAGTACCTTAGCTCCACCTTTGTTTAACCATCCCGGAGGCAGTGCCACAGCACCTCCACGTCAACCTAGCACAAGAAGGATGGGTGATGACATGAAGCTACCAACCTTTAGAGGAACAGGGCTAGAAGACCCTGAGCAGCATTGGTTTCTATGTGAAGCCATTTGGACGATTAAGCAAATTAATGATGATGTTAAGTTGGTTCAGTTAGCAACCACACTAAGAGAGAGAGCCTTAACCTGGTTTATGAAATACTCAGCAGCACATAATAGGACGCTTGCTGATGTAAGAAGTGCTATGCTTAAAGAATTCAAGAAACCTAAATCAGAGTCACAATGTATAACAGAACTCAAAGACATAAAACAGTTACCTACAGAGTCAGTATGGGACTTTGACCAGAAGTTCAAAGCCTTGATAGATCAAGTAAGCTTTGAGTTTGGACCGCAACAACATAAGGAATGGTTCATTGCTGCGCTGCTTCCTCACATTAGACTTCCTCTTATGCAACAGAATCTCACTACACAAGAACAAGCTCTAGAGATGACTATGAAACTAGAAGCTTCACCAATTGCTGGAACAAGCAATGATGTTGCGCAGTTGCAGAACCAAATAGCAAACCTAACCTTGCAAGTGCATGATATTAAGAAAGGAAAGGATGTTAAAGAAGAAATTTGGTGTACAAAGTGTAGAGCACAAGGACATTCAAAGGACCATTGTCCTGTTTTCATAGATTATATTGCAACTGGAGCACCTAACCCTTTACCATAGGCACAGGGGCCTTGGTGTGAAATCTGTAGAACCAGAGGCCACAGACCACAAGAGTGTCATTTGTTACAGAAATATGTACAAACTCCAAAGAATCTATATTGCAATTTCTGTAAATCAGTAGGCCATAATGAGAACAATTGTAGAGCATATGAGCTCATGATAGAAAGAAAACATGATGTTTATAGAGTACAGTCAGAACCACAGGGACCCACAGCAGGTCCACAGTATGACCAAGCTCGCGAAGGCAGAGGAGGAAATTACAGGGGCCGTGGACGCGCAGCAGGTTTTGGTCGAGGAAGAGGACAGATCACTTGTTATAACTGCGGAGCTCAAGGCCATTATGCAAGGGATTGCCAAAATCCTACAACCATCTGCAGATACTGTAAATCTTATGATCATGTCATTGAAGAATGCCCTCAGTTGATGGCCAAGATGCAAGAAAATAAGCCACAGGTTAACCAGAATATCCAGTTGATTGGAGCAGAAAAAAAGAACCAGATCCTACAGTTAATATAGTGATGTGCAGTGGAGCAACCACTGGTGTGCCAGAGTCAGGAACTGGAAAGCCAGCGACGCAATGGGTGCACCGCGCTAATATTAAAACATCCCCGCTTGACCTACAGAAGCAAAAAGAAGCATTCAAGCAAGCTCAAGAGTATTTCTCAGATCCGCGAGCTTCAAGTTCTGTCGCGATTCCGCATAATGATATCAGACCGCATGTGCCACATCAAGAGAACTGGGTACAAGACCAGGCCACTACGTCTAGAAGGCCTGATGAGGAGGATGCACTAGGTAGTGTTCATGCTTTCTTGAGAAACTGCTTAAAGTTGTTGCGCAATGAAAAAGAAACTATGGAACTCCAACACCTGTTGGATCAGTGTCAGCAATCTGCTTTGATGAATACACTGCAGCGTGTTGTTCATCAGATTGGGAGTCATACTAGAACTGGAAGAGAGATGAGACTCACAGCGCAAATTGGAGCATTTGAGATGGACGAAGTCATTTTGGATTTAGGCTCAGAAGTTAATGTTCTCACCATGCAGACATGGGAATAGATGGGTAGTCCTCAGCTTACCAGATCTCCTATCCAGCTAAGACTTGCAAATAAACAACGAGTTTCTCCATTGGGAAGATTACCCAATGTACCCATTGATATTGAGGGAGTAAGAAGTTTTGCAGACTTCGAAGTAATCAAAATTCTGGATGACAGTAGACCTTACCCAGCACTTTTAGGCATAGACTGGGCATTTGATAATTTGGCTGTCATTAATTTGAAGAAAAGACAAATGACTTTTGAGGATGACCAGATTGGGGTCATTGCACCGCTTGATCCCCTTCAAGGACCACGGTATATTGAACCCATTCGAGCAGAAGAAGAAGTGCACCACATGGAAAGTTTGTACCAGATGACTGCTAGTCATAATGATTATGTCAATCCCACAGCGGACGGCCATATCAGTTGGCAATGTGATAGTTCGTGCACATCAGATTCGGACGCAGGATTGGAAAACTGGCAGAATCGCTTACATGAAGTTTCTGCAAGGCGTAGCGCCGGGATGACTAAATCCATTTGATGGATTGGCACAAAATTGAATAACACCCCAATCTTTGATGGTTTAACTGGAGTAAGTGAATTCATACATGCATATGAACAAGAAATCCCAGATGAGCAGCGCATACAAGCATTGGATGTAGCATTGCGCGCTACACCCGTGAGATGGTGGGGTGCGCATAAAGAAAATATCGACACATGGCAAGACTGTCGCAGGTTGATACTGCGCAGATTTCAAGAGACTACAGCAAGAGTTTTGCACAAATATGATGGACAGAGTGACCCCAGGACACACGTGAAAGCATGTATTCAGCAATGGTCAAATATTCCAAAGGATGAGTGGGCTCACCTATTCATCCACACATTGGATATAGTTCCAAGGAACTGGTACACTGAAACAGAATTGCGTAGAGGCACTATCACTTGGCCTCTCATGATCGAAAGTTGTCAACTCACTTTCAGCTTTGAGTCAGAACATCCAAGCATCGATCAGGCTTTAAAGTGTATTAGAAAGAAGGTATTTGAACAATGTCTATTACCAGAGTATTCTCAACCAGACTGGGCTGTCCAGATGGAACATGCCCTGGAATGCTATAATTTTGCCACTGGAGAAGAGGATGATGATCCTCGTAACATCAATGTTCCAAAGTCAGAAGGGACGTGCAAAGTCAAAGGCCCTCGGCTTGATATCCCTGCCATTACAGAACACATCAAGCTCAAGAAAATTAACATTGGTACAGAAGCCGAACCCAAGGTTGCCTCTATAGGAGATTATTGGGATGATGAAACTGTTGACCACATTGCAGATTTACTACAGGAGTATCAGGACATCTTTCCTACCAAGTTTACAAAAATGAAAGGCATCCTAGGAGATTTAGGAGTTATGCGCATACCTTTGAAAGCGGATGCTAAGCCAGTAAAACAGCGCCCGTACAGGTTGAACCCGCGATATAAAGAAAATGTCAGAGAAGAAATTGATAAGATGCTCGCAGCTAGTATCATTGAGCCAGTAGAGGAAAGTGATTGGATTAGTCCTATGGTGGTACAAGAGAAAAAGGAAAAAGGTGAAATAAGAATCTGCGTGGACCTGCGCAAGCTCAACGATGCATCAGCACATGATCCATTTCCTACGCCCTTTACAGATGAAGTGCTTGACAATGTTGGAGGACAAGAGGCTTACTCCTTCACTGATGGTTTTTCAGGATACCATCAGATCAGAATCCATCCAGAGGACCACCATAAGACCACTTTTGTGACTGAATGGGGCTCATTCCAGTATACGGTAATTCCCTTTGGTCTTAAAAACGCTCCTGCTATCTTCTCTAGAGTCGTTGTTGCTGTTTTTAAAGAATCAATCCATAAGTTTCTAGAAGTCTATTTTGATGACTGGACTGTATTTGGTTTACTAAAGAACCATATAGGGAATCTAAGGATGATGTTAGACAAATGTAGACAGTATCAAATTTCCCTAAACTTGAAAAAATGTATTTTCTGTGCTCCTTTTGGTATTTTGTTGGGTCACATTGTATGCAGACAAAGACTCATGATGGATCCTGGGAAGGTTGCCATCATTGCTAACTTGCCTGCGCCCAACTCAGTCAAACAATTGCGCACTACATTGGGACATACAGGATACTACAGGAAATTTATCAAGGGTTATGCAAAGATTACTGTGCCTATGGAAAGACTGTTGAAAAAGGACTTGAAGTTCCAATGGATAGAAGAATGCCAATAGAGCTTGGACACACTTAAAGAAAAGATGATCACAGCGCCTATTCTAGTTTTCCCAGACTGGACAAAACCCTTTCATGTTCATGTAGATGCTTCTCCCATAGCATTGGGGGTTGTACTTACACAACCGGGAGAAGGAGGTATCGACCACCCCATTGCTTACTCTAGCAGAAAGTTGTCCACAACTGAGAAGAACTACACCACTACAGAAAGAGAAGGACTAGCTATGGTGTATGCCTTACAGAAGTTCAGACACTATCTATTGGGTGCTCATTTTAAAATGTATACTGACCATTCTACTTTGCAGTACTTGGTCAATAAGCCAGTGTTAGGGGGAAGAATTTGCAGATGGCTACTCCTCTTCCAGGAGTATGATTTTGAGATTATTGTGAAGCCAGGAA
Organism: Larix kaempferi; assembly: GCA_027924585.1. Classification (NCBI taxonomy): domain Eukaryota; kingdom Viridiplantae; phylum Streptophyta; class Pinopsida; order Pinales; family Pinaceae; genus Larix; species Larix kaempferi. Next base: position 5,063,460 of record BSBM01000369.1, read on the forward strand.
GATTGAATGCAGGACCTGACCATTTATCTAGGATAGAGTCAGGGGAGGAACCTACAAATTTGGAGGACAATCTGCCTGATGCGCAGCTGTTCTCTATTCAAGTAGCAGATGGATATTGTTCCGATATTCTTGAGTTTCTCACTACAGGGCAAGCACCAGTTGAGTTCACAATACAGAAGAAGAAACAACTTGTTGTCAAAGCCACAGACTTCACTTTGATAGCAGGCCAGCTCTATAAGTTGGGCCCTGATGAAGTGTTGCGCAGATGCATTTTACCGCATGAGAAGAAATCCATAATCGTAGAAGCGTACTCAGGAACCGCAGGAGGCCATTTCGCAGGAAAGTCGACTACGCAGAAAATCTTAGCCGCAGGACTTTGGTGGCCAACATTGCACAAGGATACTAGGGAATTCTGCAAGTGTTGTGATGTGTGCCAGCGAACAGAAAAACCTTCAAGAAGAGATAAAATGTCGCTTAGACCCCAGATAATTGTGCGTGCTTTTGATAAGTGGGCCATTGATTTCGTGGGACCTATCAACCCACCAGGAAAGAGAACCGGCACAAGATACATCATCACAGCTACTGAATACCTCACCAGATGGGCTGAGGTGAAGCCAGTCAAGAATTGCGACGCTGTCACTGCCGCGTAGTTCATTTTTGAGAATATTGTCACTAGATTCGGATGTCCACTCATTCTAATGAGTGATCAGGGCATACATTTCCTGAACAAGACCATAGAGGCCCTTACTGAAGAATTCCACATCAGTCACCACAAGAGTACACCCTACCATCCTCAAGCTAATGGTACGGTGGAGGCATTTAATAAGATTCTGGAGAATGCCCTGACCAAGATCTGTAACCAACAAAGAGATGATTGGGACCTTAGAGTCACAGTTGTGTTATGGGCTTACAGAACCACATGCAAGAAATTAACAGGTCACACACCATTCAGTTTGATATATGGACAAGAAGCAGTTATGCCCATGGAATACATTGTTCCCAGTCTTGGAATTGCTCAAATTACAGAAATGGCAGATACTGATACTATGAATGAAAGGCTGTCACAATTGGTTGCCTTAGAAGAAGACAAGATTTTAGCTAGATTCCATCAACAAGAGCAGAAGGTGAGACAGAAGGCTTGGCATGACAGGCATATCAAGAATAAAATCTTTCAGGAAGGAGACTTGGTACTCCTCTACGATAGTAAATTCATCAAGTTTCCAGGTAAGTTTTGTATACATTGGTTAGGCCCTTTTCAAGTAATGCAGATAACTGAAGGAGGAGCAGTTCAGCTTACGAAGCTTAATGGAGAATTGCTGCCCACAATGATTAATGGGAGTCGGCTCAACCTTTATCGAGACGGCCACTCCGCCCTGTCGACCTAATCAGCTGCTAAAGTAGTGCAGATGTCCGATGTAGTTGAAAGAGGCATCGCACTTATCAGTCTACACGGAAGTCGTAAGACATTTTCAGTATCTGGCTTCCCGCGCAGTTCCTCGAACCATCCACGCAAGTAATAAAGTCTGTTCTGAGCGAGCCTGTTTTCGCTCTTGTGGAGTTCACCCAGGTTGTCGAACCTTCGCTCTTGCGGAGTTCCCTGTTGTCTAGTTGTCGCTTGAGGAGTTCTCGTTGTGGACCCCTCCATATGCATAGTTACCCATGCTGAAGTAACCCGCTGAAAATTTGAAATTTGAATTACGGAAGTCCTATAGCCGCGTCTGAGTCTTAATGAAGGATGAGACCGCCATTTATTTGTATTTGGTCTGACAGATTTGGCTTGATTTCCCGAATATCCGCATTTAATTAAGGAGCCGAAGGCCTTAGCTTATCTCCCGAAAGGCTGTAAGAACCCGTCCATCACATTTAATGCACCACAGAGGCGCGGGGGTAGGGGGGTTGTCAACTCATATGCATAGGCGCCTACGGTTATTAGCCCCACTTGTCCGCATCTACTACCGCCTTTAGCTATAAATACCCCTCATTTGTATATGTTTGGGTTACATTCCTCGAGTTGTATAAGTTGTCTTGTTTGAGCCTAAGTCATTGTTTTCAGAGCCGTGTCGTGCAGACTGCTCCCTTTGCTTTTAGAGTTTGTATCCTACGCTATCCCGCCCTTCTCTGATCAGTGTTAAGTCGTGTATGTAAGTTCATGACAGAGAACCTGTCAACTGAAGAATTCATCCGACAGTTTAGACGCAGAGGTTTAGATTTTGGTATGGGTACCCCGATCAAGATTGTCGAGCTTCCTGATCCCAGACAGTCCCCAGGCACAAGGGCGTCTCAACCACACCAGCCGGAGGAACCCATTCCAGAGCCTTTGGCCACTATGGTTAACTACATTCCTCCGTGGCCGGATGATGCACCAGAGGTGCGTATTCCCAAGAATGCCAAGTATCCGATTCCGTTGCCACCAATGGCAGAAATTGTGCATGAAGAAGGATCCCTGCTCGGCCATCTTCCGTTTGTTAAGTTTTCCGACTATAATCTGGGAGATTATAGAACATATCCACAGTTCGCACCGGATCATTATCTGACAGTGGTCCATAACCCTGTTAAGAAAGTTGACGAATTCGTCCCATAGCAATTTGCAGTAAATCTGGAGAGGCCTGGATTGTTGAACCTGTTAAAGCTAACGCACTTCGGGCGTAGCAACGAAGTTAATGCGGTTGTTAAGGTCTTGTTATCTTGTGTTCATGGTGGTTATCTTTGGCTAGTGAGGCCAATTGATTTGAATGTGGATCTGATTCATCGAATTACCGGCCTATATAAGGTTGGTAAGGACCCCAACGTCCACTTCGTTGGTAAAGACAGGGACTGAAAGCTGGCTGCACAGGTGGTGCAGAAATACAACTTGTTGCGAGGAGGTCGGGCCTATTACCTCACTATAGTTGAAGATGAAGCACTGAGATTTACAGGCAGTCTGCTCGCAGGCAGACTTTTAACAAAGTGCCGACCTAAAGAAGTCCCTAGAGCTATTGTAGAGCTCGCAGTCGCAGCTGCGGAAGGAGAGCAGTATAACTGGTCTCTCTTCCTTCTGAATACATTCTTGGATGACTGTCACAACGTTCAGGACGCTGCCAATTAGCCGTTCCATTTTTATTGGCTCCTGATCTTGTGTGCCTTTGTCGGGTGGAAGGAACCGCCCAACACTCAGTTTCTTCCGTGCCGTTCAGGAGAGGTTACAGGGATGCGTTATGTCAACCTCTAGGATTCTAATAATCCCATGAAGCGTAAGATGAACCGTGCCGTATTCTTTGAGTACTACAATATCCTCAGGGATACCATCTTGTAGATGCCGAGGCTTACTAAGGAGACGGCAGAAATCTATGGGAAGAAGTTGGTCTTTTCTGCCAACTTGCATGAAATCTATTTCCGCCCTCGCGGAATTCACTCAAAAGAATGGGTCGTAGGGCTCTACCGAATGACTACCCAGGATGTGGAGGACACTATGAAGTCCTGGCCAGATGAATGGAAGCAGGCCGCTGACATCGCTACCGTGATGCCACCCCCTGCGGCGCCAGAAAAAGATAAGGGAAAGGAAAAGGCCGCGCAGAAGGATGATGAAGGTCCGTCAGGACCACCTCCAAAGAAGCAGAAGCTGTCGCACCCCGCAGAAGCGACTGGAGATCCTTCTGAGATCCTTGCCGTGGGGTTCGACCAGTATTGGAAGGAACAATTTCGTGAGCTGCAGACCTCTCAGGCCAAGATCAGAAGTGCTCTGGACCTGCAGCTCGTAGAGTTGAAAGGTCTCGCAGGACGAGTTGTGCAGACCCATGCGCCAGCATCCGACTCACAGGCGCCACAAGCGTCTACAAGCACCGAATGAGTTGAAATACTTGTCGACAGGCACACTGTTGTACATATCCTGCCTGCAAGCATGACACTCCTGGATCCTTTAGCTGCACTACAGGTAAGCACGGTTCGCGCTGTTGAAATAAATTTGTCGCTTATTCCATTGGAAACTCTCCATTTGGTTCAGGAGGAGGTTTCTACTAAGCTGAGAGCTAGGGAGATCTCCACATTCCACGTCAATCAAAGATTGCAGACACAGGAAGCAGAGTTAAGGGCAGACTACAAGGAGATCTCTGCGCAGCTTGAACTTCATGAAGCGCAAGATACTGGGCTAAGGAACGCTGTTGATGAAATCGCCCAGGAGCTACCAGCCTGCCAGATTCAACCAAACCTTCCCTTAATTGAGAAAGTGCAACGCATCGGCAGAAGGGTGCAAGCCCTAGAACAGCAAGTAGTTGCTATGGCTGAGGACCATAGAAAGCAGCTCGCTGAGTTGGAAGCTCGTGTCGCAGCGCCTCTCGTGGATGAGACGCAAGAACGAATGGAAGCACTGCGCATAGATTCTATCCAGATGCAACACAAAATAGATGAAGTCCAGCAGTTAATGACGCAAGCTATGGAAGCTTGGGCGGAGCTTGAGAAGCTCTCTTCTAAAGTTGCTCTTGTAGAACAGGTGGAAGCAGCAGAACAGTCCCTAACTGTTCTGAATGAAGAAGCTAAGTCCTTGGAAGGCTTAGCCAAAATGAGGAAGATGGGCGAAGTCCGTAAAGTCCAGCAAGAACTGCACAGGCTCAAAAACAAAGATGTTACTCTCGCTAACATCATTCAGCCGTTTATGGATGAGTATGCTGAACTTGTTGCCCAAGCAGAGGCCAAGGTCAAAGCATTTGCTGAGTCTCAAGAGTTGGTTGACGGCATACAAGGAGAAGAAGCTACTGCAGACATGGTGCAGACAGCTGCGAAGTGAGTCGAAGACATGGACTCCGCTATTGCGTAGTGGAAGCAAGACTTCGCTGCGACCCAAGCTAAGTCAGATGCACAACTGAAGCGACCGCAAGCTAGTGCAGGTAGCTCAGGGACGAGCCACAAGTAAGTGTTAAGGGCCTGTTGGAGCATAGGCCGCAGCTATGGAAAAGTTGCCAATTTTGAGGAAAAGCACCATTTTTTGCAGAAGTGAACAGTGCGTGGTACAGTTCCAGATGGACGAGCTCACCGCAGAGTGCAGACCGAAAATCGCGGAGCTCGTATGCACGTCAAGGGAAAGAGTAAACAAGGTGGCCAAGTAGAAAGCTCAACCACCACAGTAAATGAAGGAAGCGACAGAATAGAGGGCTCAGCTACCCTCATTTAAGGCAGAGTACATAATTTATGGTTGCTCGGACCAAGGAAGAGCAACGGGCCGAAGCATTAAAGGAAAAGGACGAGGAGTAGAGAACGATGAAGCGGCGCACATACCCGCGATCTGCGCCGAAAATCACGGAACATGCAGGAAGCTGCGACGCGACTGCAAGAGGCATCTAAAGTACACCTAGCCATGTCAATGGTTAGGGTTTTTGGGGATCACTGTTGGGAAAGGCCCACAGTTTTGTAAAGGTGCGACCCTCAGGGCCACCTATATATATGTGTAATTGTAAAGAGAAAAGGGTTAGATGTTAGATGGGTCAGAGATAGATTGGCTAGAAGGTCATTGTAAGTTGATGTCTGAGTTTGTAGACAGTCCAAGTTGATGTCTGAGTCATTGTAATCTCTGTAGAAGAAGAGAGTAGATCTAAGAGAAGGGCTCCCAGCTATGTGCATGGAGTTTCCCAGAAAGATCTAAGGCTGCAGCTGTGTGTGCAGCAGAACTGTGTAATTCCCATCTCAAGATAATATAAGATACAATTTCCGTGGACGTGATTTCCCCGTGGAGGCGAACCACATAATTCTTGTTGTTATGGTAATGTTTTACGTGAATGCATGTCTGCGTGTTGCTATCTATGTTTACATGAATGTTTCGTTATCTTTATGAATGAGTATGTAAAGTAAGTCCTTGAAGTTTCCCCTAGAAGTTATACTCATGCACTGTCGGAGGAGTCTGTAAGAGCCCTATCGTCACAGCGCTTAAGGAGTTTGTTGCTGCGCTGGGGCACGAGAGCAGAGACGATACATTGTGTAACGAACGAAGTGGGTAAATGCCTCGTGCGCAGGTGCAGAGATACCACGCAGCTAGGCTAAGGTGAGTAAGCTCCAGCGCTATCGCGCTGTATGATCTATGAAAGAATCAGACGCTCTGTTCTGAAGTTACTGTGTAAGAAGGGAAGAGAGAGGACTGTGGATTCCACACCACCCTGGTTAAGGAAACCTGATTCCTTAGGCCCCCATAGCCACTTCGGGTGAGACCTCGGGCTGCTGCGCAATCCGCTGCCAAAAGGGCTAGTGTGCCAATGGGTGTTTGTTGCTGCGCCTCCTGAAAACCCGGGTCTGTCCAAAAGCAGCCAACAGATACCTGCATATCTATCCAAGGAAGTAGTGGAGACTGTTGATGGGTGTATCTGAATGGAATTGAGCTGAGCGATGACACCATGTGAATTCTTCTTAAGGATTTTTTCCAGGCGATGTGAACTGATGATGCAAAGAGACCCTGGTTGTGAGCCCATAAATTTGTGTTGTGCCCCATTGACTTTAAACTGCATCCAAAGTTTAGCAAAATCCCATAAGATGGGGCCAAGTGTGCGTAACCATTGAACGCCCAAAACCACGTCACATCCGCCTAAGGACAAGGCAAACATGTCAGAGCATAGGTTATAATCTTCCATAGAGATACGCACATTGTAACACTTCCCCTTGCAAGGTAAGGTGCCCCCATTGGAAACCATGACTTCAAAGTTGGAGCAAGGATGGACAAAACAATCAGCCTGTTTGGCAATCCGAGGGTCAATAAAGTTATGAGTGCTACCAGAATCAATGAGTATGGTAAGAGGGAGCTTCTTGAAGTATCCCCTGACCCGCATTGTTTGTGGGGTGGTGGCATCGATTACAGCATGGACAGAGATCTCGGGTGGGTCGTCCTGAGATGGGATGTCAACAGGTGGGTGTTGAATGTCGACCTGATCATCTACTGTATCTGTAGCTTCTCACCAAGTTCTTAGGCAGGCAGAGAATCCACATCCAAGAGATAGAGATTTTGTTGAACACATTGATGTCCCCGAGTGAATTTCTCATCACAATTATAGCAAAGCCCTTTTTCTCAGCGTGCCTGCATTTCTATTTCAGACAAATGCTTGATAGGAGTTGGTTGAGGAGAAGGCGTGATGGGAGGTCTTTGGGAACCCATATTTCTGAAGGGAACAATGGTGGGTTTGGAGCGTTGTTGAGCTGCGATCTTGTCCTCAGCTAGCTTAGCCAACCCTAGGACTTCCATCATTGTGATGGTACAAAACATTTTGACCTCTGAGCGGATTTCATCCTTGAGACCACTGATAAAACAACTCCTGTAGAATTCATCAGACAATACTTCTGTGTGATTGGCTAGTTTCTCAAGTTCCGTCTGATACTCTCTCACTGTGCCAGTTTGGTTAAGTTTAGTGAGTGCTCCTGTGAAGTCGTCAAAAGAACTAGGACCAAATCATGACAAAAGGAGTTGGCAAAAATCTGTCCAGTTTGGCTCGGGATGAGCTTTGATGTACCAACGGTACCATTGAAGGGCTTCCTGTTCCAAATGAAAGGATGCAAGTGGAACTTTCTGAACATCAAAAGTATTATGCAAACTGAAATATTGTTCTGCTCGGTATATCCATCCAGTCGGATCAGTACCATTGAAGCGAGGAAAATCAAGCTTCGACCCACAAAAATTGTTGGAAGAAGAGAACTCGGTGGCTGCAAAAGATTCTGGCTGTCTGGTATTGTTCATGGCTGAATGTTGAAGATGGAGGCTTAGAAATTTTTCATCCAGATCTTGGAGTTTGGTTTGGATGGCTGCAAGTGCTTCCTCCATGGTGTGTGCTCCTGCACGGGTTACAACCATAACCAGGTTTTTTTTTTTTTTTAGGTGGAATGGGTAGAAAAACACAAACAGAAGCGGATTTAATAAAGGGAAATTTGGATTGGGGAAACAATCTGATGGGTAATTAGGGTTTGACTAGATTTTGGACACTGTCAAAAGGACAAGAAAGCAAAAAGGGGGATTTCAGAAGCGGGGTGATAGAATGAGAAAATTTGGCAGAGAGGGACAAAGAAGCAGAATTTAGAAAGGAACTCTGTGGTAAAATTTGAAGGTGATTGGGTGAAATCTGGGGAATCTATGGCAAACCCTAAAAATAGACAAATGTGGGATTTCGGGCTTTGGGAAGGGGAATTGGGGATAGGGTCCTCAGGAATGAAAGATGCAGAATAGAATGACAGGGGTTCCCTGAAAATTTCAAGGGAAACAGAGTGAAAACAAGGGAGATATGGAGAAAAAACTGTTATTTTTTTTTTATAGAAATGGATCTGCAACAGCGGCGCGAAACGGATCCACAACAGATGGATCTGCAATGACGCGGAAGGGATCGAAAATGGCTAGATTTGAAACGACGACTGGATCTGGAACAACTTTCAGAATAGATCTGAAACGGCTGGATCTGGAGCGAAAGTGATCGGCAAAAATTAAATAGATATGGACCCCAGGTATGTACGGCTTCCTAATAGTTCAGGTGTTTCACTCGGCCACCAATGCTGTCTGACGGCTTGCGTATTGGGGCAGTACCCCTCACTCCATGGCTCAGTTAAAACTGATAACCGCTTTGCCACAAACAACAGCTCTTGCTTTACCTCACGGGTGGGAACTAGTCAATCAGGTAGGGGTCGTTGCCCTTTTCGCTGGAAGGTCCTCTCAATGGGCCAGCTACTTTGGGGTTCCTGTGGTACTCCTCACAATGAGTTCTAGGGATTATGCCCAAGTACTTCCCACAGTTAAGTGGATAGGTATTTTTCCCAAATCCGAAGCTGCAACAAATGCGAAAAAAAAATTTGACAGAAATTCCACCCAACGAGCCCAAGAAAGTGCTCTGATACCAGATGTGATGAACCTGCAATAATTAATTAATGCAAATACACGAGATATCAGAAATAACAGAACATAATCACTTTTATATTGATCACGGGCCACTTCGAGGGGGCAACCTCCTTTGAGCAAGCTCAATACAATTAACTTCACGGTGCCTTCAGTGACCTCAACACACACTTATATACTAGGTCTATGCCCAATACTATGAGTCAAAACCATGGGACATATAATACTACGGGACGGCTTACAAAGCATATGCGTCCAATACTATGGGTCAATACTATGGGCTAATATAAACTACGGATCAACAAATACTACGGGACGACTTACAAAGCATATGCGTCCAACAACAATATACTAACATAGTAAAGAAAAGGGTTGACATAGGTTCCTAACACATCCTACCTCTTTGGAAAAGTTCTGTTTCGCGTAGATCTCCGTAGAGTTTGTTGTGGTATTTCCTCTATTTCTGTCTGCTCATCCTCTTCCCGAGGAGTGTCCTCATGCATATCCTCTTCCTGGACATCCTCGTGAGTCCCCCTTGCAGATGACTGAGTACATTAGAGAAATTTTGAGGTCAAAAAATGGCCTCAAAACAAAGAAAATGTACTATAAAATACAACCAATCACATTCTAGTAGATGACATCATCCCCCTTGGTGAGGTGGCATTGCATGAGTTAAGAATGCTTATTTGTCAATTTTTCTATGGTGGATGAAAACACATAGTTAACCAAGGTAGTGGTGTAAGTACGTTTAAGTCATAAAGTAAAGTACTCATAATGATAGTCTTTTCATAAAATAATATTATTGTCATTTTCAAGTAAAGTACTCATAATGAATGTCTTTTCACACTTTCTCATAAAATAATATTATTGTCATTTTCAAGTGAAGTACTCTTAATTCATAAAGAAAGTCCTTTCACATTTTTTTATAAAATAATATATTATCATTTTTATGTTTTTAATTTTAAATTATATATTCACTCCATTCTATTTAATAACATAATGTCAAACTAATAAAGAATAATAATAGATTTAATAAATAATAATAATAATGCAATGTGGATTATAATAATATTATTGACATTTTACATGTAAATAAATTATCAATTAAATTACATTATTAAATTTATGAGAAAAGTACTAAATATAAAAAGTCAACATAAAATTACAAAAATAGCTCTTAAAAAGTTTTTTATTATTTAATTTCATTTGCAAGTTCAAGACAAATAAATGCTAAAGGACAATAAATTTTTGGGAATTTACAATGAATCTTAGTCACATCAATGTAGACTTATTTTATTAATTTTATTTCTTGTGAATTTTGAAAAGTAACTCAACCATGGTTATTTATATTGTGCATAGAAAATAGTGTGGGAGGTGACTTGTCATATATACCTACCCCATAAAACCCCCAATTCATAATATTTTAATATATCTCATATTTTTGTAGTACCTCTCTTAGGAGGCCATTTTTTGACCTCAAAATCTCTCTAATGGTCAAATCATTACTTACATCTAAATTTGCCAGAGAAAGTTCATCAAATTTTAGATCTCTGTTTATGATGATTTTGTGGACAGTGGGATTCTACAACCTATATCCCTTAACGCCATCACCATATCCAACAAAGATCAATTTTCTTGACTTAGGATCTAGTTTGGAACGCTGATTTTTCGGAATAAGTGCATAGGCTTCACAACCAAATACTCTAATATTAGAATAATCACATGATTGACCTGTCCATACCTCTTCTGGAATTTTGCAGTCAATTGTCGTTGATGGTGATCGATTGACGAGGTAACAAGTTGTAAGCAATGCCTCTCCCCACAATTCCTGCTAGAACTTCGCATTACTGAGCATACTCCTTGCTCTTTCAAGAAGAGTCCTGTTCATGTGTTCAACAACGCCGTTCTGCTGCGGAATGTAAACAGTGGTCTTATGCCTCTCGATCCCATCCTTCTTGCAATAATTATCAAACTCCTTCATAGTAAATTCAGTTGCATTATCTGTTCTAAGACATTTAATGAACCTGCCAGTGCTCTTTTCAACCAAAGCTCTAAACTGCTTAAATATATCAAAAAGATCAACTTTTCTCTTTAATAAATAGATCCAGACTTTCCTTGAGTAATCATCTATAAAACTGACGAAATATGATGATCCCCGATAAGAAATTTTAGGAGATGGACCCCATAGATCAGAATGTATGTTGTCTAGGATACCTTTACTAGTGTGTTTTCCAGATTTAAATTTTTGTCTAGCCTGTTTACCATAAATACATTGCTCACAAAACTTCAAATCTACAGATTTTAAACTAGGAAGCAACTTTCAATTAGCAAGTACCTTCATTGATTTTTCGCTGATATGACCTAACTACTGATGCCATAGACTATTGATGTCTATTGCTGCACCAACTGATGCTACTATTGCGTGATCGACTTCCGTCCTCCCTTCAAGTCTATCCAGGTTCCCAACTCTGTTTTCCTTCATAACAACAAAGATACCTTTCGATATCTTCATAACTCCACTTTGAACTGTAAATTTGTAACCAACATCGTCAAGAACTCCCATTGATATCAAGTTCTTCCTCAGTTCAGGTACATGCCTCACATCTGTTAGAGTCCTAACAGTCCCATCATACATTTTAATTCTGATACTCCCTATCCCAACAATTTTACATGTAACATTATTTCCCATATAAACTACCCCATCATCTATAGATTGGTATGAGGAATACCAATTTCTATGAAGACACATGTGGTGAGATGCTCCAAAATCAATTAACCAGTCAGAATGGTATTGTGAAATAGTAGATGTAGATAATACCTCATCGATCATACCTGAATCATTCTCGGCTATGTTCACCTCCTTTGTAGAGTCCTCCTCCTCAGAAGCTCACTTGCGTTTCCAACAACCTTTCTTAAGATGTCTTGTTTTATTGCAGTACCAACACTTCAATTTACTCTTTTTTTCCTTCAACTTTGACCTTGATGTACCCTTTGAATGTTGTCCTCTTTCATAGGTTCTTCCTTTGGCCACCATTACTTTTGATGTCGAGGTTTCAAGACTAGATTTCTTTCAAGTTTCCTCATAAAGTAAGGCTCCCACAACTTCATCGAAGGTAATAGACTCAGTAGAACTAAAACTGATAGAGGTTACAAAATGTCCCCACGACTCAGGCAGAGAGCACAACAGTAAAATTGCCTTGTCTTCATATTTAATAATATCTTGCATACTAGCCAACTGACAAATAAGAGTATTGAACGCATTCAAGTGTTCAAAAATCTTTGTACCTTCTTTCATACGCAAGGTAAACAACTGTCGTTTCAGGAGGATTTTATTTATCAAGGATTTAGTCATGTACAAACTTTCCAACTTTGTCCAGAGACCTACTACTGTAGTTTCAGACACGATGTTAAATAAAACATCGTCAGCCAAGCACAAATGAATAGCACTGAGAGCTCTTTCATCCATCTCGCTCCAGTCTTCATCTGAAATATTTGTAGGTTTCTTTATTTTCCCTGCCAGTGCCTTCGCCACTCCTTGCTGCACGAGCATATCTCGCATCTTGACCTTCCACAACTCGAAATTATTGCTCCCATTAAACTTCTCAATTTCAAATTTAACAGTCTGCATTTTCGCCATTTTCTCAAGGAATGGAATCAAAAAACTTAAAACTCCAAGCCTTTTAAAATATATATAATGGATAAAAAAAATTAATGACCCAAATTAAATATTATAAAAAATACCTTATACCTCCCACTTTAATCTTTTTAAAAAATATTATTAATAAGGTATTCCTTATAACTCCCATCCTCCATATGCTTTATAACTCAAAGGCATTTCAAATATTCACAGCCATATACATTCCACTTTTCCACTTTTAACTATATTAAACCAACATATGTAATATATGTTCGGCATTCGCGCTTTACCTTTTTTACCGTGGTGCTTGATAGTTCAATGCCGTGACAATTCTCATGCTCTGAATTTCGTAAGTGTGCCTTAATACTACCATGCCCCACCAAGCCTAAGCCTAGGACTCACGGTAATTGAAGATTATCGCCCCTTCTCCTCAGGCTTCAGGCTTCTCTCCTTCGGTAACTCTTGACCCATAAAACAAATTGAAATTTACAGCCACAGAATACAATATGTAGTGGAAGCAAATAAAATAAGAAAGCAAATAATTATACACACATGACATTCACGGAGCAATGGTATCGGTCTTCTTATTATTCAATAACTGAAAAATACAACAACTCTCAACTCTCCAATACTTTCTCTTACAAGAATACAAGAAATATATACATTTCTTACACGGTTACTCACAACTAACCATATTCGGTTTGGCAGTTATATAGTCACCAAGAGACCAGTTGTCACCAGTTTCCAACAGAAAGAGAAGTCGCCAGTTTGTGGGAGTAGGCACAGCAGAAACCCCCAATTCATACACACATTCCGTATTTATGCATTCAACAAAAACACAGCATCCCATAACACAATACACGACAAGGCCAAAGTGCCCAGGAACCTCTTTTGTTTCATTAACAGGAATATCGATTTATACAATGCGAACTCCATGGAGACATCTAGAATGCTCACGAATTGGCTTCATTGGGAAGATACATCGCATTAACTACACCAACTGATCTTCACGTGAACACTGGGCTCGATGAGTGATGTGGCAGTGTTGAAATTAATTCCAACACTCCCCCTTAATTTCAACAGCTACAATACATCTACATAGCTTACAAAAAATCATAGCCTGCTGGTCTAAAGTCTCAGCAAGGCTTACATTCCGTTCATGTCAAAGCTCAAAAAAAATATCTTACTATTCTTGTCTGCTGCAAGTTGATGCAACGGCTTCTTTTTCTTTCGTTTGCTCCAGACCTTGAACTCTGGAATTCTTCTCATCTTCTTCTTCTTTGTTATGTTCTTCATGAACCTGATTTTCTTCTTCTTCTTCTTTTTCCTCTTCGTCCTAGTCTTCTTCTTCCAATTCTCTTCAGGATTTTTCGGCCTGACTCTTCCATCAATGTCTGCAAATTCTTCAATGAACTCCTGCCATGTATGTTCATCCTCAAACTCTAGTTTCAACATGCTTAGTTCATATGTTGTGGGAATTTCAAGATCCCACATCCTGTTCACATCCTTCATTCTGTTTCCATCCTCTTCATTGGCATGCTGCCATGACATCAGCTGATAATAATGCCTTATCTCTTCAGGACTCCATTTCATAATAATGTCTTCAACTGGTTCAGCTTCATCCTCTGCATCTTCAATGCAGATTTATTCATCCATGGTGCTGCTAAGCACTCTTGGCATGTCACAATGCCCATCATCATTGAATTCAAATGTTTCATCTTCCATGCAGTTTTCGATAATCTTGTCAAACTCGGCAATAAAATTACAGTCTGCATGAGCTTCTTCATTATACTTATCAGCTCCTTTATCATTCACATCCATATGTGCCTCTACACAATGGAATTTACCAGCTTCTTCATCATTCTCTGCTTCAAACAGAGAGTCCACATTCTTCAAAAACTCTTGAACGATTTTAGCTTCTTCATTTTCATTTTCTTCTGCTACTGCTTGCTGGTAACTTTCTAAATATGCACATTCACAAATAGAAATATTGTTAAGAAAATATTGTGCCCTCATGGGCATTCTCTTCAAGAGCTCTTCTTCAATTTGTTCTACTGTTTCAGCTTCTTTTTCATCCTCTACTGGCTGTCCTGCAACTGCTTGAGTTGCTGATTCATCATTTTATGCTGTTGTGATGGCAGCTTCATTTTCAACACCATATTCATCCACTTGTGGCTTTGCATAGTGGGCTTCACTGTTCTCAAACTTAACAGGCTCTGCTTGGCTGACAGAGTCCTCAACCATTTCATGTGACCATTCAACTGCTTCTTCATATGTGTTTGGGGAAAGTGCTTCTGCTAGTATAGCAGGTTCTTCAACTTCATTATCCACAACTGTGTGGGGTTCACTAAATTTCTCAACAACTTCTATGGCTGGAGTTTCTACTGCTGCGATGGCAGTTCTATCTTCATATTCATCCACAAGTGCCTCTACACCATGGGATTCACTAACAGCTTGGCTGTCTTCTGCTTCAACTGCAGGATTCTCAACTGCAGAATTCTCTTCTGCTACTTCTTCAACAGACTGTGACATTGTTGACTGCTTGCACATGTCACTCCCCCTTTCACTGAACTCCTCTTCCAAGATTCTCCATGCTTCCTTGGAAGTCTTTGTTGCTGCAATCTTGTGGAAAATACTTTCATCCACAGCTCGTTGGATGAGATGCAAGGCTAATTCATGCTTCTGCAATTTTTGGTCTTCTGGCAGGGCCTCAAAAGCCTCTAGATCTAGGGGATGCACACATTCATTTTGAACTAAATAGCACAAATCCTCTGCTCTAAGAAAACTTATCATCTTAATAGCCCAAAACTCATAATTTTTACCTGAAAAATGTGGGGGTACAAGGAGAACTCTGCTGCTCCAATTATCCTGGTTCTCCTCTTGGACTTCAACTGTGTTAATAAGCTCCTCTGCAATGGGAACTTCTCCATATCTATGTGCAAAACACTTTGGCTTCCGCCCTTGCATTTCTTCTTTTGATCTGATTGAGTCTGCTTTGGTAACCCATTTCTTCTCTTCTTTGTTGGCACGTTCTGTGCTGGCACTTGTCTTCCTCTCGCAAGTCTCCTACTTGTTTCTTCTTCCCTTATCACCCCCTAAAAAAAATATGAAATTGCTTGCTGGCTGCAAGACCTGTCAAAAACGCCCCCTTAATACAAAACACTCTAGTTTTTTTTTATTTTCTTGGATTTTCTATGCTCGGGGCATTTTCATTTCAATTTATTGTTCTCTGACAGAAAGAGACAGAGCAAGAGAGCTTCGGCTCTTTCTTTTGAATTTCCATGGCAGGTATGCACTCCTATCACTAGTCGGCACAAGCGACAACAAATTGCTTTTCTTCTTTTAAATGGAAATTGACTCTCTACTATGATCCTCCTCCATTCGTGCATCACATCTGTGGCGGCTGTAGCTTGAATAGATTCATGGTGGCTCTTCTCAACTGGACACGACTCCTCTTCTTCACACGCTATACAGGAAACTTCATGGAAAAAAAACTGCAATAGACAGCACCACTTCTATTTTGAACAAATTGAAAGACAGAGTAGCACCCCTTTTGGGTAAATAATAGACCCTTTTTGGCTATTGACTGTGGGATTTAGAGGTTTCCCAGCTGATTGTTACTCGCTTCTCATTTTAGTCATTCGGGAAAGGTTGCAGCCGTGATAGCAATTTGCAGAGTGTTTGACGGAAATCAATGGCGAAGGCTTACTTGAGAGATGGCCGCTCAATAGGGATTCCTACTCCGGCCAAGCGTGCTCGTAGTGATCTCCCGCCAGGTGGAATTTCTGGTGATTGTGATGTACCTGGTTATTTACCTGTTGGTCCTCTTCTACACATGTAGATAGAACTGTCTACACAGAGCTTCTGCTCGATTCCAGGCTATAGACTTCATAATATTCATCCGCGGCCACTCAAATCTATTAGAGGTGTTTTCTGCAACAGCACGCGGGATACCCACGAGATCGCTCAACCACTAGTTCTCAACCACTAAACTATGGGAGCATTTAACAATAAATCTGCTCTATCATTAACAATGGGAGCACTCAGCATTAACACATCTGAACCGAGGAATTCATAACTCACGACATCAACAACTGCTACTTCATTTCCATAACGACAGCAAAGCTATCGGCTCAACTGGCTCGAATACATAGATGCAGAATTAGACAAACTACAAGCCACGATGACTTCTAGATAATGTGAGCAAGCGTAGCTCATCAGACATGGGCACAAACAGAAACATTGAAACTTCTTCAACAGCCACAAAGGTTTTCTTTCATACTCATACAGAGAAACTGCCTCACGTTGTAGCTATTAACAGAAATGGTTCAACGCCCTCAGCAAAGGAAGATTACCAGCGAAGAGGGTCTCTGCAAAGATGGCTGCATCTATCAAAGGAAGCACCAACTCACCCAGCACCAGATATTGGTGGCAGGGGATTTCTTCTTCTCAACAAAACAAAAAACTATGGGCTATGGCCCTCTCCTTTTCCAGGGACGTGACCTCCAGTCCTTTCACTCTGTCATCATGGGCTTCAGCCATCACTTCTCTTCACACAAGACGAAAGGGCAACTTGAACACACTGCTACAGAAGCTAACCCACGAACTACAATTCCTTTCAGAGAAAAAACGACGTCTTGATACACTAAAAAACTTACATTATGTAGCGGGCAGTCTTGGCACCGACATAATTTTGGCTGAATGGTGGAGATAAACTCAACACCCAGAGGTTTTGCCTTCACAATAGACCTTACACAACAGCTCACACAACAGCCGGCTCCTTTGTTTAGGCTGGCGGCTTCTGAGATGGCGGAGACTAAGCTCTACGCCATGGTATTGCTCTAATACCAATTGTGGGAATAAACACAGCGGAAACCCCCAATTCATACACACATTTCGTATTTATGCATTCAACAAAAACACAGGAGCCCATAACACAATACACGACAGGGCCAAAGTGCCCAGGAACCTCTTTTGTTTCATTAACAGGAATATCGATTTATACAATGCGAACTCCGTGGAGACATCTAGAATGCTCACGAATTGGCTTCATTGGAAAGATACATCGTATTAACTACACCAGCTGATCTTCACCTGATGTGGCAGTGTTGAAATTAATTCCAACACAGTTGTCATCGACCAGATGAATACACATGAGAATACCCAGGCAGGTGGCATTGTTGGATTCGACCGAAGAACTGAACAGGGTCTATCTACACCATGCCAGGCAGCCTTTGATGGGTATAGACAAGAAATGAACGGTGAAATTTTCATAATAAAGTCTGTTGGCATGACCAGTTACACAGTAATCTCAACGGAAGTCTGTAGGCGTGACCAGTTCCACAGTAATCTGAACTGTGTCGTCGCATTATGCAATGTTCTTTATCTATTTCCCGTTGATGGAAGGGGCGATAAATTACACATCTCAATGATACCACGAATCCTGATACGTAAATAGTAGATATCTCAATTTGTATGATGGATGTTCAGAATCCTCAATGATACCACGAATCCTGATACGCAAATAGTAGATATCTCAATTTGTATGATGGATGTTCAGAATCGCAATAGGAAGCTTCACTTTCTGCTGTTTCCATGGCTGGCTCAGGGACACATAAATCCCTTCTTACACCTGCCTAAGGCTCTCGCAATCGATGGCCACACCATCTCCTTCCTCTCCACGCCAGTTAACATTTCCAGAATCGGGCGGTCCTTACAGCTTCACGACTGCCCGGGACGGATCGATCTGCTGGAACTGCCATTACCGCCCACGGAAGGTCTGACTCCGGGGGCGGAATGCACAGCAGACATACCAGTAGAAATGGCGTTTTCCCTCAAGAAAGCCATGGACGGCATGGAGAAGCCGTTCCGAAGCCTGCTCGGGCAACTCTCCCCAGATTATCTCGTCCACGACTTCGTACAGTATTGGGCACAGGCCGCGGCTGCGGAGATGTGCTTTCCGGCAATTTATTTCTCGGTCTTTGCTCCCGTGAGCTGCTGTAATATATTTCACTCATCTAAATTGCGGAACCCGGAAATAACAGCCAAGGAGCTGGCCGATACGCCACCCGGATTCCCGTCGACCGCAGTCTCGTTCAGGCTCTACGAAGCGCAGGATCTTTTAGTTATGTATAGAGGAATACCCGGGCACGTTAGTCCAGCGTATCGGGTGGCTAAGTGCCTGGAAGGATGCGTAGCAGTAGCTGTGAAATCCTGCTTTGTAGACGAAGATAAATATATTCATTATTTGCAGGATGCCATCGGAGTCCCCGTGCTTTCTGTTGGCCCGCTCATGCCCGCGGTGCAGCCCGTCACTGACGGCACTGAGGGTTCAGATCTGCTGGAATGGCTGGACCGGCAGAGGCCGTCATCAGTGGTTTTCGTGTCGTTCGGCAGTGAGACGTTCCTGTCAAGAGATCAAGCTCGCAAGCTGGCGCTTGGCTTGGAAGCGAGTGGATTCCCGTTCCTCTGGTCGCTGCGTGCCCCGCAGTTCCTGGACGGGTACCGGGAGCTCCTTCCCGAGGGATTCGAGACTCGAACCCGGGACCGCGGGCTGGTGGTCCGGGGCTGGGTGCCGCAGGTACGGATCTTCTCTCACCCGTCGGTGGGTGGATATCTGAGCCACGGAGGGTGGAGCTCCGCCATGGAGGCGCTGAGCTGCAGATTGCCCCTCATCCTACTGCCCATAAGGCTTGACCATGGTTTGAACGCCCGCCAAATAACGACGGAATTGAAGGCAGGGTTGGAGATCGAACGAGGAGACGACGGCTCTTTCGGTAGGGAAAGTATATGTAAAGCAGTGAAAATGGTAATGGCGGCAGAGGAGGGAAAGAGCATGAGATCGAAGGCAGTGGAAGCCCGAGATGTTCTAGTGGCCAATACTGAGCGCCAGCAGAGTTACATCCATGAATTCATCCAACAGCTCCAACAGTTGACAGAAACAAACTACACCGAGAAAATGAGGTAGACACTCAGCTTTGATAGCTTGACTTAATATTTCCTTAAATAGATTTGTTTTTATTTGAATCGATTGGTTTTTGTTCACGTATTTATAATTCAGAAACATTGTATAATAAAGGGCCGCTGGGCTGGCCAGTTGTAATTCGATATGGTGTTTCCACAAATAAAATTCGTTGAAGCCTTGTTTTGTGTTTTCAAAAGTCTTTCAAATAATGTTGAAGCCTTGTTGTTTTCCAAAAGTGTTTCAAATAACGATGAAATAACGCTATCTTTATAGTGGCATTCAGATTTTTAGTTTTTTATTTTTATTGTTGTGAACTAACATATTACGATTTTGGTTTTATTATCCCTGGTTTAAAATTTAGATTGAATGTTCTTTTATATTATGAATTGGTTTTATCATCACTTTTTAAAAATTAAATTGAATGTATTTGTAGAATTGGTATTTGAAGAAAAAAAATCATCCTTTATATTGTTTATATTTATAAAAATTTGTTATGGAAGATAATAAAATTTCAACTTTATAATTTTTCAAATTTTTTTTATCCTTAATTTTTATATAATTTATATATATTTTTTTAAACTTATTCTCAATATCATTCCACATTCTCAATTTTCTTTTACTTATTATGATGTGCTCCTAGGAATGTTTATATCTTGAAGGGTCTTCTCCTCAAGTATCACTCGATGGTTTAACAAGGGATTACATCACTAGTCTAACCTCTCTTAATCCTTGAGTGACTTTTATTAGTGTTTGAAGTCGTGTAAGCAAGCTTTTCATTATTTTTTAATTTAGTTTTGGTAAATCAGCTACTTATTGATATCTATTAAACAATTCTTTTATAAATTGTTTTAACTGATTCCATAACTCACAAGTTTCTCAAAATTATTAATGTAGTTGTTCTGTACTATAATACCTTGAATTTGAGAAATACGAAAAAGCCATGTTAAACCTATTTCCACGCACATAAACCTTCAATTTTATATCTATTCTTCTTCTTACTTTTGATTTTTGTAATTTAACTCCTTATAAACAATATTCTTCTTACCTTTGATTTTTGTAATTTGACTTCTTACAAATTATTTGACACTTACAACTACCCAAAAACTTTAACAACAATTTTACCTATTTCCTCGCACCTAAACCTTCAATTTTGTATCTATTCTTCTTCTTACCTTTAATTTTTGTAATTTAACTCCCTATAAACAATATTCTTCTTACCTTTGATTTTTGTAATTTGACTTCCTACAAATTATTTGACACTTACAACTACCCAAAAACTTTAACAACAACTAACAACAAATTCAAGTTACCTTATAATTTTACATAATTAACACTCATCATAGCCTTACTCTTAAACGAACCAAAAATATTGTTTGGTATTGCTTATGACAAATTGCATGGATTTTTTTGGTGGTGCTTATGACAAATTGTATGAATTTTTGAAAACATGTTTTTGGATGGAACATATTATATATATATATATATATATATATAATTTTTTATTTAATATTTTTTTAGTAAATATATTAGTTATAATCACTTTACGTTTATTGTAATTTTAGATTTATCAAAGGTTATAGTTTAGAAGAATCAAATTTATAAGATGCAATGTAATTGGAGAGACATTTGAATTAATTTTCATATTTCTATTATATTTGTTTTTTATTTAGTAAGTTCATTATTTTTGCAGTATATTGTTATACTTTTTAGTAATTTTTTTCAAGAATAAATATCACAATTTCTATTTTATTATAAAATGAAAACCACATTTCAAGTTCTCAAAGCATGATACAAATAAAAGTAAGAACAAACCTATATTTTTGCCTATATTTTTTATTTATATGAGCTTAGGTACATATTACACATATAGGATTAAAGCTATATAATTGATTTACATATTATTCTTTAAATAATAGTCGTTAATTCTTCCCATTTTCCACTTATTTTTAACTACTTGCAACCCTTTAAAGAAGGAGTCACAACTTAAGTAAGAAGGAAAGACTTCAATATTTCCTTAGAAGTAACTAATTATTTATCTGGATTATCTGGATCAAAGGTATAAATTTCATGAAGTTTTTTTGTTCCACCTAGAGGACCTTTAAGTACAACTACCTCCATCGAGGCTAAGAAAGAAGTATAATACCTTTTAATTTGAAGGCATACAAGTGCTAATAACTCATCTCCACAAATAAAACACCAAAAAATAAGTGTTGAGGATCATCAATTTTTTTAACCCCAAAAATGAAATGTTCTTGATAAATAAAAATATTATGTTCTATCTCTAATTTCTAGATAATATCCATCACATAATTAATATAATCCAATAAGAAGAAAACTAAGGACTTCAAGGAAAGAGTTTTAAGCATTATCTAAAATCTTTCCTTGGTATCTAGGAATAATATCTTCAAGAATACTAATTGTTTCCTCATTGGCATGTAATTTCTTAAACAATTTATGATCATACATTTGGTGATGTAATTTGCATTCAAGTATTATGTAGAACAAATTGCTAATATCCATGGAACAAGAAGTCTAAATGTAATCAATAAGTTTCTAGCATGTGACAATTATTAACTAAGTTTTTATCCTAATTTGACATATAGAAAATATACATAATATGAAACATTATGTTTTCCTTGTAATTTAAATTAATGGAACTATGTGTGAAATAAAATTCATGTATTATCCAAATATTCTTAATGGCTCTAGGAATTTTCCTTTATAAGAATAATATGTGACTGTAACATACCCAAATTTTCATAATAGTAATTTCGTGAAATTTGCATGATAAAATTTTTTTGCATTCATTACTTAACTCCAAAGACTTCATACTTATGAGATAAATAATCAATTATGCATAAATGTGTTAAATTTTAAATGATCAATAGTAATAATCAACTTACATAAGCCTTTACATTCATCTCTCTTACACATAAGAATCTTATAACTTTATCTACCTATGCAAAGGTCTCCCAACCTTTATACAAGTCAATTACTATGTAAAAAGTATACAAATTTCCATGTCACTATGTAAAAAGTATACAAAGTTCCATGTCTCTTTTGCAACTGTACCCTATGTTATAATAATTCAAACAAGTTAGAAGGCACATTAGCTAAAATTCAATATTCATACCTTCACCTTGCACATCTTCATGAAACTCTTTCAACCTAGTTGCACTTTACCAAATGATAATATACATCTAAATGCTAAAAACATGATCCATATTAATAGCAATGAAATACAACGGAATCATTTGACACAACACAAAACATAACAACCACACCATTATAATCGCATAGGAGCGAGACAGCATGTAGGTGGTTGAAGGAACAAGAATTCCTTACTAAGTAAATAACCAGTACAAGTAACGTAAAAAAGCCATAAATGACTTGTAGTAAAGTAAAAGATGAATAATATGATGGATGATAATGGTTACTTAGTTTTGGGGCTTTTATAGGCCCGTCATGTACCTTTTCCACAAAAGGTCATTGATAATTGTTTAATTAATAAATTAATATTAATATTTAATATTAATTTATTATCATTTTGTTGTTACATTAATTAATAAATTAATATTAATATTTAATATTAATTTATTATTATTTTGTTGTTACATTGCCTTCCCCTTACGGGAAACTTTGTCCTCAAATCTATAATTTGGAAAAGACTTCTCTTTAACTCGTATTCTCATTCATAATGTCTTCTCAAGATCTTTGGTGCTTGTAACTATGACACTTGAAGAAACAAGACGATATAACTTCCGAATTCCTGAACTTATGTGTTGCATCTTTTGGGAAGTGATCCACCCAAAATCTATCTTCATTGGATCTATTTGATAATTGACTATTCGGATAGAACTTCTCAGTTAGGCTTCCATGCAGGTTGTTGATTTTGTCTGTGTTCTTTCTCAATTTTGTAGTCGGGTTGTCTGTGAATAGAGTATTGTTTATTTTTCTCTTGACGTTGTTGTTGGTCATAACGACTCATATGATTTGGGTGACGATAAGGCATCTTAATCTTTTGTGATTGTTCTTCGGAACCATCTTCTTCTGATGTTAGTGATTTGTCACTATACACATTCTTCTGAACTTGAGCGTTGATTGACTCTGTATTGGCTCCTTCTTTTGGTGTTTGATTTTGAGCGTCTGATGACTTCTCTATTGGATGAGTCATCATTTTGTTGATTAATGATTCTTTGCGATCGAACTCTTCGTCTAAAGATTTCCTATCATGCTTTAGCTTTCAAACTTGTATAAGTAAGTCTTGATTATGTCTTTTTAAGCATAAGAGTTCTTCCTTGGACTTGTCAACTTCATTTTGATTGTCTTGACTTTTGTGTTCTCTTTCTTTTAAGATTTTTATTTGCTCTAGTAATTCTTGATTAACCCTTTTTAAGGAAGATATTTCTTCATCCTTGCTTGATAATTCTTTTTGAAGATCTCGATTCTCCTCTTCTAACTTTTGATTGCCTTGTGCTTTATCCTTTTCCTTCTTGACTTCCAGAAGTAATTTCTGATTATGATCTCTTAGACGAGAGATCTCTTCATCTTTTTGTAGTAAATTTTTGTCATCTTTCTTCTTGAAATATTCATTTTCCCTTAACAATCTCTGATTGCGATAATTCTCATTTTTTAATTCTATGATTTGCATGAACAACTCCTTATTCTTCTCTTCTAGATACAAATGTTGTTTCTTTGCTATTTCACATAATATAGATTCACATTGTATAAATTCCATTTTTATTTTGAAAAAAATGGTGTAGAATGGTTGGTTGGGAGGAATGATTGTAACCTTCCCCAGCCAAGTTCAAGACCAATGTGTTGCACCAATGTGTTGCATGTGATTGTAACCTTCCCCAGCCAAGTTCAAGACCAATGTGTTGCATGGCTAAACAAAGCGGAAGAATACTTCGAAATTTACAATATTCAATCTGACGAGGAGAAGGTGAAATGTGCGTCAATGCATATGGAAGGGTACGCCTATAATTGGTACTTATGGTGGAAGGGAGACAATTTTTCCTACACCTGGAACTTGTTCAAAAATGATTTTTTTAATAGGTTTCAAGGTATCAAAGAAGATGAATTTTTCAGTAAACTTACCATATTACAACAGGTTGGAAGCGTTGAGGAATTCACACATCAGTGGCAATCCTTATCGACACGAGTGTTTGGGTTGTCGGACAAACAAAGACTCGAAACCTATTTAGGAGGTCTTAAACCGTACCTCCAAAAAGAGTTAAAGTTACATGACATACCTAACGTAGAGGTATAAAGACATAAAGCAAAAGCCGTAGAACGCAAACTGGAAGGAATAAAAACAAGAGGTGATAACCATTATCGACAAGAAAAAGAGACACAATGTAGGTACTGTGAAGATACCTGGTCACCCGGCCATCAATGCCACAAACCTCAATCATATGCCTATGAAATGGAAAATAGATCAAAGTCATCTAATAGTTACTCTGACAATAGAAAGAAGAAGAAAAACATATTTCTTCGATGCGGTGATGACTGGACCCCAGGCCATAAATGTAGGAACAATCAGACAATATAGTGTAAAATCATCAATGGGAAGGAATTGCAAGTCTCTGCACAAGAAATTGCATCCGATTCTAGTACCGACATTGAATCTTAATGAAGGACGACATTAGGAAAATACTCAAGCTTTGAGGACAAAGCTTTCCTAAAGGGAAGGCAATGTTGCGAATATTTAATTAATATTGTAATTTATAAATTAATAGATTATTAGGTTACTAGTCAAAGGGCGTAACCCTTCATAGTGACTGTTCAAGCCCTATAAAGGCGAGCCTATTGTAATTTTATAGTCGTCTATCAATATGTTATTATCATTTATCTCAAATATGGAAGGCGAACTCGCTTCTTAACTCCTTAACCAGACACGGTTAACTATCCAACCAGATACAGTTGCTGCAGTGGTTCACCCATATCCCTGGGCTACATCCACAAGAGATGTTAGTTCATATATTAATCATCAGAAAAGTTGTAACAGAAAAGTAGGTTTACAACTGTAACACACTAGTTACATTATACAATTCCCACTTTACAAGTCTCTCTAATAATGAGACAATTCCAGACAATTCAACATGTAACCTCAAAATCTGAACGAGATCTACCAATCTTGACCGAATTCTCTTGAGCATTTAACGCTAAACTTTGAGATCTAAGTTAAACATAGGTTTGCAAAATCTGCATTCTGGGTTTACAAACATGACAGGGATCTTTCCAGAGATCGTGGCTGCATGATTTGTTTATAGGAGACCCCATCCGGGACGAAGCCTAACTCTGTGGCAACGTTTACATAGAACGCGATAATATAAATATTACCAACCGAAGACCCGGCATACTCTTTTTCTGACAGTACAGTCAACATCTTATCATTTAATATATATATATATAAGTCCATGCGAAATCTATAATACAGAATTAGACAGGAACCAAAAACTACGTGTTCTTCAACCAACCAAATCACTTGACATATGATTCACGGCAACAACCGAGATCCTATGGAGTAGATTTGCATTTTTCATAATGCAGATCTGACCTTAGCTAAACCGTAGCAAAAACCATAAGCCACGTTTAATAATCAACAATCATAGCAAATAAAAATAAATACGGAGATCCTCAATTAGAGGTTGGTAACCAAATCATACAGCATAAACCTAATAGCATTCAACAGCAATAATAATAATGAACTCGAGTTTCCAAATCTGAGAGTTGTTTTTCGTGGCAGTATACCAATCGACACTATACCGAGACCCTGAAGGGATTATGAGGGTTCTAGAATGCACATAGTGCAATTCTACCACAACGATTATCGAATAATCGGAGATCTAGGAGAATAGATACAATATACACGCATTCAAAGCCATTCCATGGTTTTCTATCCACGATTTTTACTGTAAGGAAGAGCATACTACAAGGCTGATATCTGTTCCAGATTCACATTCCCTATTTCTGAATGCATACTACCTACAATACCACAGGCAGATCGCATATGCATAATACTCATCAAAACAACAAAAGATCAATATCAAGATCATGTTGGGGTTCAACATATCGATCACACAACACGCAACAAAGAGTACAGAACAAGCATTCGCTTAGCAGAACTCAAGCTTAGGATTAAGCTGCATTGAGAACAGGCGTTTAACTTGGCGGTATCCATCGTTAGTCCAATGTTAGTAATCTAACCAAAAGTAGAACAACTCCAGCGTTCAAAAATCGGCTCTACTATATGTATAAAATAAAGTTTGTCAGGGATTCAAATTCATTTAGAAAAGTATTATATGCAAAACTCTGCTATAATAGTAAATTCATCAAAATAAGAGATCACCCACATGAGCGTGAGCTCTATCTAGTTAAGGTAAGCAGGGATTTTGATACCAACGGAGCGTGAGCTCTGTTTAATGAAAGGTATGCCTAGATCCTGGCATGAGCATCTATCTAAAAAGAAAGTAAGCCGAGATCACAGTACTTAGCTGGGCGTGAGCTTTGTCTAGTTAATAAATGTCGAGATCCTGGCATGAACAGAGCGAGAGATCTGTCAGAGGTCAACCGCAACATCGATCACTACTCCAGGAAATCCTTCACACGAGAAAAGAGTTATGCGCCCCCTTTCTTTCCTGCAAAGATATACCCTTTATTTATTTTCTCGCGTATTCTGCAGACTCGCTCCATCAGCGAACTATCCATCTCATGGTTGTACTCTCTATACTTAACCTCCGTTCCCCTTTGCCTCTTAGACTCCGCATCCCATAGGGTAGCTTTCCCCACAAACTAGAGACCCACTCCACAACATACCCACATGCCAAGTGGTAGTTAGACTAAAACCGTCTCAGTCATGTCCCCTACACGATGGCTGAGTTAAATGAAACATTCCTCCCACTCCTCATTCGTGGCAGGGGATGGGTTGTTCCTCATCCTTCAACGACAAGTGGCGAGTAGAAAAAACACCCATAAATTTATTTCTTATAACATAACGCTCTCTTTGAATACTCAGTGGGTAAACGTTTTCACATGGATCTTTAAACAACTAAACTTATATATATATATATATATATTTACTATTTTGTACAAAACAAAATAGTTCACTAAAGATAACTTTATAAAGTAATCTCTTATACTAACCCAGACTTAAGGTGAAAATGGAAGAAAAACCTTAGGTTCTTTTCCATTTCACAAAATATTTAAATGGCATCTTTAGCCATACCAAGATGTCAAAGTTATCCAAAGGGATTTCCTATTTTTGTAATTTACCATCTCTTCTAAATAATAAACCCTTTGAATGGCAAGGATCTACGAAGGCTTTATATACATATTTTTAATGCCTTATACTTTTATATATATATATATATATATATATATATATATATATATATTGTATATAGATATATATATATATTTTTGTAAGGAATAAATATCCTTCTCTCACATTTAAAGATAGTGACTTATAGCATCTAGTCATTTATAATGTTTAAGCTTAATTTCGTAACTAGAGGTTCTAGCAATACTCTAAATAAGATTAAGATAATATTCATTAATCCTATAAGGTTAGACAACCTTTCATTTAGATGTTAGCCGACATTTAGCACATCGGTCAAACCAACATTTACCTCAACTTAGATAATGCCTTAAGTTTAAGCATTCAAGTGCGTAGTCACTCTTGTTACCATGCGTGAGGCACCCAGACGGAACACGTCTTCGACTCTAGTTTCCTACACGTTTCATCTCTCCCCCAAGTCGTCAAGCTCTCCACCTAGTGGATGTCATGTCCCCTCCCATCATACCAGTGCGATGGAGAGAATCGTGATGCTAAAGCCGAAATTCTAGCCCCATGAACTTATTAAATAAGCATTCACATAATATAAAGAGACATACGGAAATGTATAATTATAAGAAAACACAGCAGAAGTAATTTCAATTAGACATCCATCATACATTCAAGCTATTCATGATATTCATCAAATAAATAATTGCAAAGTTAACACAAGAGAATACTTATCTTATAACAAGTAGTCCCGAGCAACTAGCTATGCAACTGCAACGTTCCACCCAACCATAGGCCAATTGGGATCATCAATATCTCAACACACTGCCACCCCTGAGCTGGGCATGATCTCTACAAGGAATCAGGGAACAACAGACTCACACATAGCCCAAAGACACACCAAATCAGCCAAGCCAATCTATAGTTGGGTTTATCAGGCTGTTAGGAAATGGAAGGAAAGAATTGCTAAGCTAGTGGGATCATCCATAGAGATATGGGTACCCTTTGCAAGATCTATCTAGCTTGGCTCCCACAATACCTACACACCTGGCACATGGAAGTACTCCCTTCACTACTACACAGTCCCTCAGGCCATAACTTCCAATCTAGTATTGTTCAAGGTGTGCATAGAAGAGTAGTCAGCCCTCTTGATCTTCTTGAGCGGTTATCTCCCTCACTAGGTTTATCAAGCCAATTCAGGTCCACTTCCACCCCTAATTTCTTGCTCATAGTTCAAACCAATACAGGGATGCACCCAACAATAAAAATACATGTGCTGAAAAACGTGGGCAACCAAAACAAACTGGTAGATGGGAAATAAACCCTGGGAGAGCCATTCGTTTTTAGAAAATGTTTATATGCATTCCAGGGGCTGAAACGACCTCTATAACCACCCAAAACGTGACTCCCTTTCTCCTAGCCACTATGCAACACAAAAATGAGCTCCCAGCTATGGAAAAATGTAGGAAATTGGTAAAAAACGTGATGGGGAAAGCCCAACTAGCTCAGACTGCGTGAGAGAGGAAAGACTATGGGTTCATAATGGCTTTGGGCACCATTTCGTCGGTGTTTTCTTGCCCCAGAAGCAAAAGTACATTTTCCCAGGTTGATGGCTTGCCCATGCACGAAATTGGCTTCCATGCCTCTTCATTCCCAAGGCATTAACTGCCTCAACCAATTTCTGGAAGAATTAAATGATTGGGTGCATAAGTCAGAATGGGTAGTTGAGGATTTATTCATTGACATTTGGCTTATCACCATTGGCTCAAGGGTTTGAATAATTTACCTCCTTATTCCTTGTAGAATCATGCCCCCATCTCTTTGTTGCATTGCATAGCTAGTTGTGGGTATTTCATTAAAATTTGTATTTACATGATGTCTTAATTTACATTGTGCATGTCCAGCACAAGAACCATAGGCATCTATTTTTAATTGCTGATACATAACATGCTAAATCAACGGTGCGGCCTTGGCCTTGAGCTCCTCACCATGATTAGATAACAATATTTACATCATTTATGATTTAATGCGAAGGGTGTCAAAATGGGGACGCGACAGTGGATTTGTTTTTTCGATGTTTATTTGTGTCACAACCTTTAGTCACCTAGTCTATAAATTTTAAGAAATAGATATCATTACAACCAACGTTTACTGGTGGGGCCTTGGCCTTGAACTCCTCACCAGAACGATTACAATAATTATTTACATTGATACAATTTATCAGGTCAAAAATGAGGGATGTTACATACTCCTTCCCTTAAAATAACACCGTCCTTGGTGTTCTTACATCTTAAAAATTCGTCCACTCTTCAGGATTCATCATCCTTTAGTTCGTTTGTCGTCTCTCCTTTAATATTCTTGATCATCTTTGAACTTTCATGACTTTTCACAAGTCTTTATGGTTCGTATTTCCTTCACAACCTGCACATTGTACAACTTTATACAAGGTCTCCCAACATTATTCAACATAACATACTTACATCATTTTCAATTTCAATCATAATATAAGCATAATCCTTTGCAACACCTTAGCGTCACAAAAATTTCTAACAGTAACCAATTAACATTTATCATTCATCCTCATCCTTGAGGAAAAATTTTGCTTACTCAAGCATTCATCACATTCGCACATAAATGCATCCAATAGTCTAGTTACAAGACAAATCATTAATAGGTAGTCTTATTGTTATATCATAAAGCCAATCTTTCAATCAACACTTTGTTGATTATCAAACTCTCCCATGAGTTTGGAACTTCAGCAACCCTTTGCTGAAAACAGAATTCTTCCTCGAGTTCTGTCATCAATTCCTGTGGACTTATGGGCTACACGTTTGCGGTTACTCTCCTTTTTTATTGTTAGTCAAAATGTCTTCCTCCTCAAGACATCAAACAATGTCCTGTCTCTAGATGTCAATCTTTGTGCCTAGGTCTTTACCACTGATATCAAAAACTCTTTCGCAATTCCCCTCAAGCTTTCTTGCTTGAGTCCAGGAATTTATTTTCTACTCGGATATCCACATCATCTTTTTCAGGATCTTGCATGAAATTAGGGTTTGCATGCAAATTATAGGGTTTGCATGCACTTTGCATGCATCCCAGTCACCAGGTTGATGCCTCCAGCACCTTAGCCACCTTATTCTAGCACTCGGAAGCCACTTACTTCAGAGTTTTAGCCCTCCTAGTCAGGAAGGCGCCCACTTCTCACCTACTGCCAGAGAAGGGCGCACTTCTTCACCTACCACTGCAGTTCCACTTCAGTTAGCTCCGATTCTCCCTGATTTGAGACTAGTTTCACTCCCGATTGACTGTTTCACTTCTGTTGGACCTCCAGATTGACTAGATGACTTTTTCTGACTTCAGTTAGCTTCCCATGCGCCCTCCACTGAGCCCACTTCCCTATATCAGTGCTACACACTTCAGTTACACATGTTACACTCAGTTAGACTCAGATTGACACCTAGATGACTGGTTCTTGTGCATTGATGACCACCACTGATTGACGATGAGGACTCCTATTTGGAGTCAAGCTACTCCATTCAATGATTTGAATGACCTCCTTAGGCAATTCGAATTGCTCAGTCATTGTTACTGTATTCTATTGTAATCATTCACCCTTACTGGGATATTGAGCACTGATGCATGTTATGCACAGTTTTACACCATATTTTCTATATTCATCTGTTGTGATTGATTTGCTTGTTCATTAGATCTGCTGTGACTAATTTTACATGGTATCAGAGCCATTGCAGGGACAAGATCTCTTTTCTTCAAGTGTTTTTACAAGAAGATTTGAGTGAATTGCTCAAAAATTACAAAAAATTTTGGCATGAAAGATCTCAAGGGCATTCGCTCCTGTGCATGCAAAGCTTGAAAACACATCCAATACCACTCCAGAAGCTTGAGTTTCCACATAAATCCTGGATCTGATACATTGGACCCATTCAACATTGTTTGATCTCCAATCCCAGGTGTGATGCAACTCTAAAAGGGTGGATTGTTCGACCTCATTGTTCTTGGTTTATTGTGATTTGCAGGTTATTGTCTCCATCATTTGCATTCGCTACTCTGCCCTTGCAAGCTCCTCTACATCAGTGTGCACTCGCTCCTAGCAATGGAATACTCTTCTTCAAAGCCTATCCTCACCCCATTCAATTATTTTGATTGGAAAGATGATATGGAGATCATATTATGTTCAAAAGGTTACTACCGAGTCACTCTTGGTCTTGAATTGGAGCCAAACAACTTGTCAGATAGAACCAAACACTACAACAAGCTTGATGAAGCTTATGGTCTTCTTTGTCTCTCCATCTCCAAAGATCTTCAAATCCATCTCAGCGGATTGAAGACTCCAAAATCTATATGAGAGCAACTTGAAACACTATTTGGCAAGCAGGGCGAGCTTAGGGCATTTCAATTAGAGAATGAATTGATTGCCCTTAGTCCATTCTCAGCAAGCTTGGTAAAGATTATTCAGTATTTGTCTCTACTTTCAATTCCGGTCGGCTAACTACCCCGAATTGGAAGATGCCTACCTTGAATGCCTTCATTGAGTCCGTCACAAAAGAGCATGACAAGTTGATTCAAATGGGGTCCATAAGCTCCGAAGATTCAGCCCTATATGTTCAAGGACCCAAGATCTCGAATGGTAAAGGAAAGCAAAAGAAGGAGAAGCCCAAATTCGAACCTCACAAGCAAAGAGAGAAAGGGAAACAGACGGATGCACCATCCAGTTCAAAGTTCAAGCAAAAGGGCAAAGAAGGTAACCAAAAATCTAAATGTACTTATTGCAACCATGGCTTTCATCCTGAATGTTCATGTATGAAGAAGACTATAGATCAAATGGCCCTCCTTTTAGAAAAGAACAACATAACTCTTCCTGACGGTGCAAGGAAGAAGGATAGGAATGATGATCATGAAAGAGGACAAGAACTCATGGCAACTGTTTCGAAGCCCACTACTCTCTTAATAGATTTGGGTGCATCAACTCATATGGCTGCAAATATTGATTATTTTTCTTCATTCGATCCAAACAGCTCCATCCCCATCCATTTGGGAGATGACTCAAAAATTTCTTCAAATGGCAAAGGTATGATTCATGTAGATCATGGAAGCTTTCAGAATGTTCTCTATGTGCCTTCCTTGGCTTCAAATCTTCTTTCTGTGTATCAAATGACACACACTGGTGAACCGAAGCAAGATACATTCAGCCCTAATACAGTTGAAATTTTTTATATCAAAAGTGGAAGACTTGTTGCAGTCGGAAAGGAAAACCACACTGCAAAATGCTATGAGTTTTCACACTTTATTCCGCTTGCAAAGCCCACTGCTCTTCACACACATGGTAATGAGGTTAGTAGGCTTTGGCATGAAATATTTGGACATCTTAATTATAAGTATTTTCTGCTGCTATCAAACAATTCCATGGTATATGGTCTTCCACAACTCCGTTTCTCGAAGGGAATATGCACTAGTTGCATGATTGGAAAGCACCCCGAGCATAGATTCGACCGCGGCAAAGCTAGCAGAGCTTCTACAGTTTTGGGGTTGATCCATTTTGATATAAGTGGTCCGCTTCCTCATACATCATTAAATGGTTCAAGGTATGTTTTGACATTTATTGATGATTTTTCCCGCTTTACATGGGTATTCTTTCTCAAAAACAAGTCAGAAGTGCTTGGAAAATTCAAGGATTTTAAGGCTTCTGTTGAGACTTCCACTGAGAGCAAGATCAAAGCTCTTAGATCTGATAATGGTGGAGAATATATCAAGGCCGAGTTGTTGCAACTTTGTGCCCAAAGAGAAATTCAGATCCAACATACAGTTCCCTACACACCCCCGCAGAACGGTGTAGTGGAAAGGAAAAATCAGTCACTGAAAGAGATGGCTACATGCATGATTGAATCAAAAGGTTTGGCTGAAAATATTTGGGCTGAAGCAATCAATGTTGCTGCATACATACAGAACCATGTTCCACATTCATCCGTGAAAGGTATGACTCCTTTCGAAGCATTCTTTGGTCACAAACCGAATGTGTCAAATTTGAGAGTTTTTGGCTCTACTGCATGGGCTAGAATTCCATCCAAGAAGAGACGAGCTTTGGATCCACAAAGTATTGAGTGCATACTGATAGGATATGGGGAAGAATCAAAATCATATAAACTCATGGATATCAGATCTAAAAATATATTCATAGAGCGCAGTGTGCAATTTGAAGAACTGCTTCAAGAATTGCAATTAGTCAAGGAAGAGATTTCCGATTCACCGCCTTCACGAGAAGAAGATCCGTGTAGCGATAATGTGTTAAATTTTCTGAATTTACTTCAATATGATCTAGGATCTTAACTGAGAGAACAACATGTACAGCATATCTACAGCATATCAATCATGGAGACAATAATGCAAGCACACACAAAAGACACAAAGATTTACTTGGGGAAAACCGTAAAGGTGAAAAACCCCAATAACTTCCTCAGAGATAGATAGAGAAATGATACAACCAACCAATAGAGATAGCCATAACCTAGCAGCAATCCTCCTCCTCCATAAGTGCGCCTCTCCTCCTTGAGAGCATGTGTGTGAAGTGAGTGAGTAAATAGAGTGCCTCCCGCACTCTATTTATACTTGACTTGACTTGCCTTTTTACCTAACTCATGTCGGCTCGAACTTAACCACATAACATAATGCTGAGTGGGCCGACCCCCAATAGGGTGGTCTAATAACCCTTTGACCCACATGGCCGACCCCCAATAGGGTGGTCTAATAACCCTTTGACCCACATGACTTATACAGGGCCGACCCCAAACAAGGTGGTCTAATAACCCATCAAGTATAAGTTACGACACTTACAATATAAATGACGACACTTCCTTATAGAGGAATAATACCATCTCTATAGGAATACAATATACATATATGTGAAATACATTCCGAAGTTACATATACATCAACACTCCCTCTTAACTAGGAAGGTATTTCTCAGCATAGTTCTTCTAGCACAAGTCATCTTCTCTGGATCATCGTTACTGGATAATTGTCATCGAGTCATCATCATCGTCACTGCTGCTGCTATCTCAATCAATCTCTGAATCTACTCGTCATAGGAAGTTCTACAGAGCCAGTCCTTTTTCATACTGGATGTAGGCCCACCACCTGCAGGTCTTCGTCATCACTGGCCATACTGTGGAATCCTCAGGACTTATTACGTGCGTCACAAAACCTCGAAAGAGCATCCCAGGATGTTACGGGTACACAACTCCGACCTGTAGGATCTCCCAGGGCGCTATTACATGTGACCCCACCACAAAACCTCGAAAGAGCATCTCAGGATGTTACGGGTACACAACTCCGACCTGAAATCTCCCAGGGCACAAATTACATGTGGTCCACCACAAAACCTCGCAAGAGCATCTCAGGATGTTACGGGTACACAACTCCGACCTGAAATCTCCCAGGGCACAAATTACATGTGGTCATGGCAAAACCTCGAAAGAGCATCTCAGGATGTTACGGGTACACAACTCCGACCTAAAATCTCCCAGGGCCCAAATTACATGCCATAGGACAAAACCTCGCAAGAGCATCTCAGGATGTTACGGGTACACAACTCCGACCTGAGATCTCCCAGGGCACAAATTACATGTCCTCCCAGAGCAATGTCTCGACAGAGCATCCCAGGCTGTTACGGGTACACAACTCCGACCTATAGGATCTCCCAGACATGCTCATCTGCACAACCTGATCCACGGCCACAGAGTATCAACCTGATACTCACCATACATCATCCTGATGTACTCATGATCATCCTGATCATAATCACTGCAACGTCCTGCTGCAAGTCATCTGGAGCAACATCCTGAAGCTCGTCATCCATGATCGTCCTGATCATCAATGCAACATCCTGCTGCATGTCATCTGGAGCAACATCCTGAAGCTCGTCATCCATGATCGTCCTGATCATCAATGCAACATCCTGCTGCATGTCATCTGGAGCAACATCCTGAAGCTCGTCATCTATGATCATCCTGATCATCACTGCAACATCCTGCTGCATGATCTACCTGATCATCAATGCATCTTCCTGATGCATACCAAGTATCATACATGATCCTCCTGATCATCAATGTATCCACCTGATACAAATATATGATACATATCATCATACATGATCCTCATGATCATCAATGCATCTACCTGATGCATACCAAGTATCTACCTGATACATATCATCATACATGATCCTCCTGATCATCAATGCATCTACCTGATGCATACCAAGTATCTACCTGATACATATCATCATACATGATCCTCCTGATCATCAATGTATCCACCTGATACAAATACAAATACATGATACATATCACCATACATGATCCACCTGATCATACAATGTATCCACCTGATACATATACAGATACATGATACATATCACCATACATGATCCACCTGATCATACAATGTATCCACCTGATACATATACAGATACATGGTCCAAGCATCCAACATGGTGCATAAACAATACATACACATGATCCAACTGATCATATCCAGCATCCAACATGATGCGTACATACATACATAAAATGATCCAACTGATCATATCCTGCATCCAACATGATGCGTACATACATACATAAAATGATCCAACTGATCATATCCAGCAGAAACTAGAACATCATCCTGATGCTCATCATCCAGCGCTTACATCCACAGCCATGTGAAGGATCCTCCTTCCAACATGCTTGGAATGGCTTCAGCAAATGTGTCCGTCACTTCTTCCTCGAAGTGTCCTCGATCTGAATAACGCCAAGCCTCTCTCTGAAGTACTCGAACTTCACCCTGGCTAGTGGCTTCGTCAGCACATCTGCAATCTGCTCGTCCGTCGCAATATATAGGAGCTTCACAGCTCCTCTCTGCACCATATCCCTGATATAGTGATATTTGATCTCTATGTGTTTCGACCTGTCATGAAACACTGGGTTCTCGGACAGCTTCACACAACTCTGGTTATCACAGAAGATACCAGTAGCCTCCAACGGGAGATCAAATAACTCAGACAGTAGCTTCCGTAGCCATACTGCCTCACAACTAGCTGAACAGGCTGCAACATACTCTGCCTTAGCTGTACTCAGTGCTACACAGGACTGCTTCCTGCTAAACCAAGAGATCACACCTGATCCCATACTGAAGCAACACCCAGATGTGCTCTTCCTGTCTGCAGCACTGCCAGCCCAATCTGAATCAACATAACCCTGCAGGTTAAACTTTTGATTCGCCTCATATCTGAGCCCATAATCCACTATACCCTTCAGGTACCTCAGAACATGCTTTACAGCAACCAGGTGAACACTCCTCGGATCCGTCAGGAACTGGCTCAATGTGTTCACAGCAAAGCAAATGTTTGGTCTCGTGTTTGTCAGGTACATCAAGGACCCAATCATCTGACGATACATAGAGACATCAACCGGCTCAGATGAAGCATCACATAGAAGCTTCAGATTCGATGCCATCGGTGTGGCCATTGCCTTGCAATCTATCATTCCGAACCTCTTCAAGATTTCTACTGCATACTTCCCTTGTCCAAGGAAGATTCCATCTGCACTCTGCCACACCTCCATGCCAAAAACAAATAGTGCATCATCCCCAATTCTTCATCTCGAATCTTGGCAGCAAGCTTCCGCTGCGTTTCGGCAATCAATCTATCTTCACCTGTAACAAACAGGTTATCCTCTTACAAAAGTAGTATCACTGGATTGCCTTCCTCAACCTTGTAGAAAAGGTTGGAACCCGCTTAACTCTTGGTAAAGACCAAATTGGATAGAAAGATGTCTATCCTACCATACCAAGTTCTTCACACATATATGACTACACCATGCTGTCTTGAAATCCATCTGGTGTATCTTCTATTTCATCACTTTTGTATTTCTCAATGTTGCCATCTGCAACATGCTTGACCTGATAGTTCTATTTGGAAGTCATAGCAAACTTCCCTTCATGTCTTGGGATTACATCCCAAACATCATTCTTCATGATCGACGGATCATGGCATTTCATTTCTTCATCCCAGATCCTGGGAACTTCAATATCTTCAATATCTTCAATAGATATCTTTGTTGCTGGAACAAATGTTGTAGTTCTTCTTTTGTAGGAGATGGCATACGATCTTTCCTACACAACAAGTTAAATTGCATGATTAGAAAACATCTCATAGTTTTCAGAACAAATTCTTACACATAAATAAATATGTCATACAGTCATGCAATTATCTTAGCCAATGCTTCAATACAACATTTATCCATATCCCGTAACTTTCTAGATGCCTTCCAATCTCTACCAGAACATTGTTAAGAGTGTGCACAACTCCCAACATGTCAGCAAAGAGGTTTCATTCTAGATAAGTAGCAATGGAATGTTGTACAGTGCCATAGGCTACTTACCCATGCATATTAGTAGTATACTGTTCATTATTGTAATTATTCTAATATGCACAATACATATCCTAAGTCTAAGACCATGAGCATATACATCATTTGAACAATTTTATTTAAACAAACAAATATGTAAGAAATGATAATTAAAATACTTATCTTTGTTTGTTCGTTGGGTGGACTCCCTCTGAGTCTTCGCTTCCTTGCAGGAGCTGCTGGAGTACTAATCTAAAGTAGCTTCTTCTACACCTTTCTGTTGTGGGATGTAGAGAGATGATCAACTCCCTCTGAATATCTGCAACCTTGCAGAAACTACTGAAGTGTGCTCCTTTGCTTTCTTGCAGGAACAACTAGAGTGTGCTCCTTTGCTTTCTGGCAGGAGCAACTGGAGTGTGCTCCCTCTTGATCTTTGCTTCCTGAATTACCTGTTCTTGAACTCATATTCATCCTTGGTCCCTATGCATGCTTATTAGTATCATGAATGTGTTATCCTTGTGATCTCATATAAAATCATACATTCATTAGTATACTATTAAAACACAATAATCTCAAGCATGTATAGTCATGATCATTTCAAACAGAAATAATAAGCATGAGCATTCAAGGATTCTTATGGTTAGTCAAATCATAAGAAACATAACATGTCTAAACCTGTAATTACTCAAGCCTATGACTCTTCAGGTTAGTTGAATCATCAATCAAGATAAGATATAAAATGCATAAAACCTGTGATTATTCAAGCCTATACTTTCATGATTCTTCTGGTTAGTCATATTATCAATTATAATAATATACATCCAACCATGATTATTCAAACCTATGACTTCATGAATAATTATTATCAACAACAAGGTAGGATTTTAGCTTGATATAGGAAAAACATACCTGGATTAGCATGCTAGCTATTTATGTCTAACATACCCGCATAATGTCTTCTGG
Source organism: Larix kaempferi (assembly GCA_027924585.1). Taxonomy (NCBI): domain Eukaryota; kingdom Viridiplantae; phylum Streptophyta; class Pinopsida; order Pinales; family Pinaceae; genus Larix; species Larix kaempferi. The sequence continues at coordinate 5,102,535 of BSBM01000369.1, forward strand.
TTCTCTTTAGTGACTTGTGCTAGTAACCTGCATGTCTCATAAGTTAACCATTATAAAACTAAGTTATACATACCTCGAGAATGGATCTTCTATGAGATCCATGGCAATGGATGAATCTTTGTCCTCATGATCATATGTTCTTGAACTAGAACATGATTTGTCTTCTTGGTGTACCTTTCATGTTAGTAGACAACATAAAACTCATACAACATCTCAATGTGTTAGTACAAACATAAGTTTCATACTCCTAATAAATGAATGACTTCTATCATGCATTCATAATTTTATTAAGGTGATATGACAAGTCTAAAATCAAGATTGTACTAACCGTGATAATATGAAGACAAGCATACCATAAACTTAATTATGAACAAATCTCAAAACATACCTCGATGAGTCATACCTGTCGAGATCACTTGTAATCTTCTTATGTAAGGCCTTAGCCTCATCTCCCTCTGAAACAGGAACTTCTTCACTTATGCAAGTGATTAACCCAATCCACTTGATTTGCAAGAACTGGACCTTGAGCTAGATATGGTTTTGTCAGAGAAACCCCAAAAATTCAAACTTTGAATTTCAAACTTCTGATAGGATAGAAATATGTGCCTTGATGAGCTGATCAAGTTGGTATATTCAGAATTTGAAAACTGCAAAGTTTCACTCCTCAATTTTGCCTTTGAAACTTCTAGATTCACTGGACGTGACCCTGAACTGGGGTTTGATGAAGCCCACTCTTTTGCCCCATCAAAATGTTTGATCCAAAGCTCTAAGCTTCTATTTTTCTGAGGAGCTTCCAGCCGTGGTCACAGATTTCAAAAATTCCCATTTTTACAGAAGCCCTAATTTTCCACTTTTCTGATCAAAGTCCCGAACTAGGGTCTAATCAAGCCCGGCCTTCTGCCCAACCAAAAATTCTGATCTTGGTCTCTAAATTTCTATTTTGATGAGTAGCATCCAGCCGTGGTCTCCGATTACAAAAATTCCAACTTTCTCCAAAGCCCTAAATTCCAGAAGCCATGAATGAAGGTACCAAAAAATAATTCTGTTTTGACAGAAATATGTACCTGATTGTTTCTGGTGTAACTCCGAAATTTTTGATCCACAGGGTCTGAAAAAGTTTCCTGAGATAGCCTGACCTGTTATCTTTCCATCCTGACAGGTCTGACCTCAATTGGATTCTCTGAGAGAGAGATATGCCAAATGTCGTAACGTGACCTGTTTTGGGATAAAACAGGAGAGCGAACTTGTACGGCGTGCCACGTGTCACTGGTTCGACTTCGGCCTCTGAAAAAGTTTTCTGAGATAGTGCAGACTGTGTACTACCTGTCACTTTTTACGAAATTTCATTTGGAGCTTCCTAGCCCAAGATATGACCTTTTTCCCAAGGTCACCTTATTTTGACTCGGATCTGGAAGAGGCAGAAACCCTATATTGTACAGATCATAAATCACAAAGTACAACGAATTAGAGGTTGTACTTTGGACACAAGATACCTGGAGATCTTAGCTTCGGCCTGTAACAATTTCAGATCCGAAAACTTCGCCAAAACGGATTTATAGCGAAAGTGCTACGATGACTGGTTTTTGCTATATCAAGCCCTAGCATCGTAAGTGCAACAAGTGTCATACATGCCATATCATGCCTTCTTTCAGGCTAGCTCTGATACCATGTTAAATTTTCTGAATTTACTTCAATATGATCTAGGATATTAACTGAGAGAACAACATGTACAGCATATCTACAGCATATCAATCATGGAGACAATAATGCAAGCACACACAAGAGACACAAAGATTTACTTGGGGAAAACCGTAAAGGTGAAAAACCCCAATAACTTCCTCAGAGATAGATAGAGAAATGATACAACCAACCAATAGAGATAGCCATAACCTAGCAACAATCCTCCTCCTCCATAAGTGCGCCTCTCCTCCTTGAGAGCATGTGTGTGAAGTGAGTGAGTAAATAGAGTGCCTCCCGCACTCTATTTATACTTGACTTGACTTGCCTTTTTACCTAACTCATGTCGGCTCGAACTTAACCACATAACATAATGCTGAGTGGGCCGACCCCCAATAGGGTGGTCTAATAACCCTTTGACCCACATGGCCGACCCCCAATAGGGTGGTCTAATAACCCTTTGACCCACATGACTTATACAGGGCCGACCCCAAACAAGGTGGTCTAATAACCCATCAAGTATAAGTTACGACACTTACAATATAAATGACGACACTTCCTTATAGAGGAATAATACCATCTCTATAGGAATACAATATACATATATGTGAAATACATTCTGAAGTTACATATACATCAACATAATGAAGGTATGAGTTCTGATATTTTTTATATTTTAGCAGCACATGATGATCATGACATATCAGGTTCAGAATCCGACCATTATGATCCTCCTCAGTTACCAAAGTGGGCCCAAAACACTCTTCAATCTGCTGGTTCGAACCTTGGAAATCCTGCTGATCTGAGACGAACAAGAGCAGACTTTCAAAGAGCAGGTATGACTCTTTCTATTGCTGATCCATTACTTCCTGAGATTTGTTATTTGATGGCTAGTTCAGATCCCACATCATACTATTCTTCCCACCGATATCCAAGATGGCAAAGTGCCATGGATGAAGAGTACAGTTCTCTTCAAAAGAACAATACATGGGAGCTAGTTTCTCTTCCACCTAGAAGAAAATTAGTGAGGTGTAAATGGTTCTACCGCACGAAAGTTGCTGCTGATGGCTCTATCAGCAAATACAAATCAATTTTGGTGGCAAAAGGTTTCTCCCAAGTCCAAGGAGTGGACTACACTGAGACCTTTGCACCGGTTGCAAAGATGGATTCCATCTGCCTTGTTTTAGTTATTTCTGCATCAAAGCACTGGGAAGTGCACCACATGGATGTGAAGAGTGCATTTCTACATGGATAACTTGCTGAAGAGGTATATATGCAGTAGCCAGAGGGCTACACATCAGATCCATCATTAGTTTGCAGATTGAAGAAATCTTTGTATGGGTTAAAACATGCCCCAAGAGCTTGGTACGCAAAGATGGACTCCTTCCTTCTTTCTCAAAATTTCCAAAGATGCAAATCTGATCTGAATGTGTATCTTCAGTGAGTTAAAGGTAATTTGTTGGTTATTATTCTTTATGTTGATGATCTTTTCATTACTAGTAGCACTCTTACTTCAATAAACAAGCTAAAAACTGCCTTAAATCTAGCTTTTGACATGAGCGATTTGGGCTTGCTGAGTCACTTTTTGGGCTTGGAGATAGCTCAAAATTTTGATGGGATCACTATATCTTAGCAAAAATATGCTTCTAACCTGTTATTGAAGTTTAATATGGTTGAATGTAAGGCAGCCCCATTCCCATTCCTCTCAGGAATCAGTCTTGAGGAGGGAGATTCTACACCGCTTGCAGATTGCAGTATGTATCAACAGTTGATTGGTTCACTACTTTATTTGACACACTCAAGGCCTAATATTTCATATGCCGTGAGTGCCGTATCAAGGTATATGCAGCATCCCCATGAGCTTCATTGGCAGGTAGCCAAGCGGATCTTGCAATATGTGCAAGGTACGAAACATTTTGGCATACATTATGCTGCAGATTCTGAGCTTGATTTCATTGGTTTTACTGATTCAGATTGGGCAGGTGATAGCATTGATCGGAAGTCCACTTTCGGTTATGTTTTCATGATTGGTCATGGTGCTATTTGCTGGTCCAGCAAAAAGCAAGCGGCAATTGCACTTTTTTCAGCAGAGGCAGAGTATCGAGGGGCAGTCAATGCCTGCATTCAGGCAGTTTGGCTACAGGGTATTCTTTCAGAGTTTGGTTTTGGTGGCACTACTTCGACTATCCTATTTTGTGACAATCAAGTGCTATCAAGATCTCCACAGATCCAATTCAGTGTTAGAGGACCAAACACATTGAGATTCATATGCATTACATTCGACAGTTGGTGCATGATCGCACCATCATTTTGCAATATTGCCCTACTGATGAGCAAATTGCAGACATCTTCACCAAGAGCTTCACTGAGAAGAAGTTATCTTACCTCCGTTCACTGTTGGGGGTGAGTTCCATCATGGTGGAGACAGATTGATCCATTATTATGCTTTAGCTTGAGGGGGGGCTTTCTTCCCACTAGGTTTTCCCTCTTTCCTCACTTAGTTTATTTTCAGCATTTTTTGGATTATTGTATTGGGGTGACCTTTGGTCTTAGTTACCAGGGCCCCACATTATTTTTTGCACATCCATTAGAGAAATTTTGAGGTCAAAAAAGGGCCTCAAAACAAAGAAAATGTACTATAAAATACAACCAATCACATTCTAGTAGATGACATCATCCCCCTTGGTGAGGTAGCATTGCATGAGTTAAGAATGCTTATTTGTCAAATTTTCTATGGTGGATGAAAACACATAGTTAACCAAAGTAGTGGTGTAAGTACTTTTAAGTCATAAAGTAAAGTACTCATAATGATAGTCTTTTCATAAAATAATATTATTGTCATTTTCAAGTAAAGTACTCATAATGAATGTCTTTTCACACTTTCACATAAAATAATATTATTGTCATTTTTAAGTGAAGTACTCTTAATTCATAAAGAAAGTCCTTTCACATTTTTTTTATAAAATAATATATTATCATTTTTATGTTTTTAATTTTAAATTATATATTCACTCCATTCTATTTAATAACATAATGTCAAACTAATAAAGAATAATAATAGATTTAATAAATAATAATAATAATGCAATGTGGATTATAATAATATTATTGACATTTTACATGTAAATAAATTCTCAATTAAATTACATTATTAAATTCATGAGAAAAGTACTAAATATAAAAAGTCAACATAAAATTTTTAAAAAAGTTCTTAAAAATGTTTTTTATTATTTAATTTCATTTGCAAGTTCAAGATAAATAAATGTTAAAGTACAATACATTTTTGGGAATTTACAATGAATCTTAGTCACATCAATGTAGACTTATTTTATTAATTTTATTTCTAGTGAATTTTGAAAAGTAACTCAACCATGGTTATTTATATTGTGCATAGAAAATAGTGTGGGAGGTGACTTGTCATATATACCTACCCCATAAAACCCCTAATTCATAATATTTTAATATATCTCATATTTTTGTAGTACATCTCTTAGGAGGCCCTTTTTTGACCTCAAAATCTCTCTAATGATAGTCTAGCTTGAGGGGGGGTGTTCGGATATCCACATCATATTTTTCAGGATCTTGCATGCAAATTCTAGGGTTTGCATGCATCCTAGTCACCAGGTTGATGCCTCTAGCACCTTAGCCACCTTATTCTAGCACCCGGGAGCTACTTACTTCAGATTTTTAGCCCTTCTAGTCATGAAGGCACCCACTTCTCACCTACTTCCAGAGAAGGGTGCACTTCTTCACCTACCACTGCAGTTCCACTTCAGTTACACTCAGTTAGCTCCGATTCTCCCTGATTTGAGGCTAGTTTCACTCCCGACTAACTGTTTCACTTCCGTTGGACCTCCAGATTGACTAGATGACTTTTTCTGACTTCAGTTAGCCTCCCATGCACCCTCCACTGATCCCACTTCCCCATATCAGTGCTACACACTTCAGTTACACATGTTACACTCAGTTAGACTCAGATTGACACCTGGATGACTGGTTCTTGTGCATTGATGATGAGGACTCCTAGTTGGAGTCAAGCTACTCCATTCACCCTTAGGCAATTCGAATTGCTCAGTCATTTTTACTGTATTCTATTTTAATCATTCACCCTTACTGGGATATTGAGCACTGATGCATGTTTTGCACAGTTTTACACCATATTTTCTATATTCATCTGTTGTGATTGATTTACTTGTTCATTAGATCTGCTGTGACTAATTTTACATTTTCCACCCAGCCTCTTAATTGAGTCTAGGAAAAGTTTCTTTAGCAAGCAAAGTTGGGTCAATTTTTGCCACCTCAAGCCTCATGCTTGAGTCCCGAAATATGCTTTTCCCCCAAACCTTCTTGTTTGAGTCCAGGAAATATTTCTTAGTAACAGTCATTTATTATATCTTGTATTCCATATGCAACATAATATTAACAACAAAATATTTAAAATATATTCACATCATCAGTCATAAATATTACCCCCAAATCATTACTTACTTTTGAGCGATTTAGTTCAACTTATCTGTATAAGTGTGTAATGTCCCTAAAAATAGTATAAAAAAAAATTCCGTTAACGTAATAAACTAGCTAGGAAATGATAATTGTAAAGTAACTTCAGCACTGTTTAAGAGAATACTATTCCGATATTTCTTTTGCGATGTTTTGAAGAGTCTTACTTCTATAAGAATCATAGTCTTACTGATTGTGAATCCTTCATCTTTGCAGAAGCGTTTGTAATGAATACAAGTGTAAATCTATCACCATTGTACAATGTTTAAAGGATAATAATGCAAATCTCCTTCTTACAGTTTTAAGAGCTTGTATGTATGTTCATTAAAGTCTAATTGATAATTCAGGTGGGATGGACCCCTATTGGTGGCGGTTGAGGCCCATGATGATATGCATGGTCTTTTCAAGGGCAAAGTACCCTGGCAGGGTTGCCGAGAGGTAGGGTGTAAGAAATGGATATTGTTGAACTTACTTAGCGAGTTTCGCTAATGCATTCGATTTGTATCTATATGCAGGTGTATTTATTGCGGCATTCACCTAGGGTGCTCGCTACATGGTTCCCATAAATTTCGAAACCCAAAGTATGTGAAGGTTTAAAGTTCGGCACTTTAAAAATCCTTGGAGGTTGTTTGTGAAACTTGTTGAACTTATAAGAATTGTTGACTTGGAAAATGTATTGTTGGTACTAGGTAATGCTTATCGTCTTTGCAATACTTGTGTATTTATAAAACTTGTTGATCAAGTGTGACTCTACCACTATAGATTTTTGGGTCAAAATCGAGATCTTTGGGGTTTGGTGGTATCATTCAATGCGCTTCTATGATGGCACATGGCCAACGCTACCAGCTATGATGAGGGTCTCTCCCTTGGTGTCTACACTAGCGAAGGTTCCACTTCGTGGTTCATTTCACTTGTTTTGCTATATGCATTGAGGGTTTTGTGTTTTGACCTGAGCTTGGCTCATGGTCAGCACACCAGATGAGGGTTCAGTATCTAGAGACGACGACTGACCCCGAAGGTAACTTCTTCCCTGGCATAAATACTATGTCTTCCTATTATTCGACTTGATTGATTTTGATGCTAATTCTCAGGGTTTTGACTTCGTATGGTTTACTCGTTTGGTAGGTGGTCGTGTGGCATCCTCCTTCTACTTGGCTACCAGTTGATGGCTAGTACCTCGACTTTGATTGTGTTGCGAATGGTAATTCATATTTCCCCATTTCTTAACTCCCCCTCTCGTCTCTGTGGAGTGTGTTGTTAGTGTTTTCTATGCGGAACTTCATAAACCTAGTTGCTTTTACTGCAATAGTTATGAGTTCCTTGAGGTCGCCATTGGATGGACCATAGTGAAATGTATCTTTTGGTTATTCTTAATGGACCTAGGGATAGTGTAGGGTTTTTGCCATTTGGCTCGTTGTTGATCTTTGCAGAAGTTGTAATACTAATTACCCAATATAAGACTAGGGTTTATGTGTCTGCGTATTTTGTTTATGAAAGAGTCCTTAGACCTGCAAAATGGAGGAAATGGCTTACTATATGAAACTATAATTGATTGGCACACTATCTAGTTTCTGTGTGTTCTTATGGTAAGAGTAGTTTGATTTCTGGGTTTGCTTGTTGGTTGCTTTTAATCTGAAATTGTCATTTGAATACTTTATCATAGAAAATCGTGGTTTTTCCATGCCTGCTTTTATTAAGAGTTGAGTTTGACTCTGTCTACCATTTAGAATAAGAGTAGGGAAGGTATTGGCCTCTGTGTGTTCTATGAGTCTTATTACCTGAATTAAAGAAAGATGTCCTTACTGGTCTCTTCATTTTCTTTGTATGGAGTAATGGTTCATAAGTTTGGATTCCCTATGTGGATATCGTTTACCTTGTCTGTTGGAATGGATTTCAATTCTTAGTTATGAAATCGCTCACAGTCACAATGTGTTGGTGGGAAGGGCAAATCCCTGGTTTGGTTTTCTTACGTGCCTATGGGGATTCACTGTGCATTTTCTGGTAGTTTCTTTTACATGAGAACTTGGAGGGATTCGATCCTCGACTTTGCGTTTTAAGTTGAAAATATAGGTTGTATGTGTTTTGTTAAATGGTAATGAAAATGCTTGTTTGGATGTATAACTGCTTCTATGTAAAACAATATGCTATTTGGTTGCTTGGACTATGATTTGGTCTTCCTGGGAAAGTCAAGGAGACTCGATCTCGTGACCTTTATTTCGATGGTTAAAAGTACTATACTTTAAAGATGTGGAATGCACTTGATGGTAGTGGGATTCGACCCATAAGAAAAGTCTGATGTCACATTCGATTTATGTTTGACTGTTTAAATAAAAAGAAACGTAGAGATAGTGGAATGGAATGATACCATGGTTGGAAAGGCAGAAATTAATAATCATTGCTACTATTTATTTTATGTTTTGATGTGTAAGTAACTAAGAGAAATCGTTGTTGTTAATACTTTGTTTTGATGTGTAATGTAACTAAGAGAAATCGCTGCTGTTAATACTCTGTTTTGATTTGTAATGTAACTAAGAGAATCGATGTTTGATTTGATGCTATTGTCATTACTTGAGCACAAAGAGAATAGCCATAAAAGAATTAAAAGAGAGATAGAATTAATCCCTACACTACGAATTAGCAGAACAATTCAGATTGAAGACATCATTATTGAGAAATATAGTAATAAATCTAGGTTTGTTGATGGGGTGTTATCTAGCACAGGCTAGCTTGGCTAGACCTGCTAGACCCTCCACTGGTTTCTAGGTGAAACCTCTAAGTGTTGATAATGTTTATAATGAGAACACTGCTGAATAATTAATTCTAATTTAAATGCCTACATCTACTATAACTGGGAAATGGAAACAATTAATACCACATACCTGGTTGCTTGGGCACTCAATCCTTTCTTGTAGAAACCTGCACACTCAAACAGTAATTAGTGCAGAGCCTGTTGTGATTAGCTAACCTATTAGGATGATTTTCCTTAGCTGGATAACTTTGGGGCTACCGTGTTCCTCCCAACCATGATCCTACAACCATTCCTGGTTCTGTATGGATCCCCCCGAACTGGATTCCAACATGCAAAAGAGATATGGGACCTAGGGTTACTGCTGGTTAAGATTCTTGGAGCAGAAGACTTGTCTCTAATTTACCATAAGAGAATGATAATAAAAAAGATAGATAATAACCCAAAACTTGGGATCTGCCCTCTTTAAGTAGGGGAGTCCTTAATTATGACTGTTGGAATAATTAGTTTTTTTAAATTAGATACATAATATTTTAAAAGATATTATTTAATAAATATCTAGTCTTTTGCACTAAGACTTTTTTAATGGTTTAGTCTATCAGTGATTTCTTATTTAAGCTCTTCATAATAATTATGATAACAATAATTATACTAATAATATTTCTAGCCTAAGTATTAATACATTAGTAATACCATTTATAAATGTGGCTGCTCACTAAATATTAATACTATTAGATAATGTGGCATCCCACTATGCATAAACTATATGCAATAATGTCTTTTATAAATAATTAATCACATCATTATTTATTAAACATTTTTAATAATAATATTAAATCTTGTATCTTTACCCGAAACTTAGTTTTAACAACTTAAGGGTAAGGTCCACTTCTTTGGATAGTCTTTCGGTAAGCTAGGATAGGCACCTCTAGTCTCTCTCTTTGCATATCGGATTCCCTCGTTTAACACGGTAGTTCCCGCAGTATTTGATGATAGATAACAGAGGAATCATTTAATCAAATTAAATAAATGTGATGAAAGTAAAAGTTCTATTCAGAGTCTTTTCTGACTCAACACTTTGAGATCCAGTAACCCCGAGTGCTCTTTAGATCCTTTTAACTCAACACTCTCACATGGGTGTTATGCTAGTGCAATTTCAGAGCCTCTACTCAACACTAGTGCTAGAATGTGGTTGTGAGGCACATCTAGAATATTTAAGTTGCCTCGGATCTGGTATTCATTTATCAAGATTGGAGTGCTCCAGAGCTTAGGCCCAACACTCAATGTACCTTAGGGCTTACTCCCAATACATAAACATTCTTCTAGGTACATCAAGGCTTATGCCCAATACATAGGTTACTTGTGTGTTTCTGAGTCCACGCTCACACACTCATAAGTCAAATAATGAAAAATCATAGCTCTACACAGTAAGTAACAAAAGATCATCTCAGTATATTAGGGTTTGTACCCATATCAAACGTGGAGAACATCATTAAAACATTGGGGCCTTCTCGCCCAATATACACTCAAATAAAGAAGTTAGTCAGGGTCCATTCCCGATATGTCGATATATAAAAGAATAAATCATAGGTGCTAGGGCTCATGCCCAATACTCAAAATAAAACATAGGTGCTGGGGCCGTGGACCAATTTAACAACAAAAATAGTTAGTCCAAAATTCGGGATATTACATCCCTCCCCGCTTAGAAACAACACCGTCCCAGTGTTTCTAGGGACTAGGAATGAGGTCATGAAACAAGGCAAGGTATGCCTCTTTCATGGTGGTCTCATTCTCCCAAGTATCCTTATCTGGTCCAAAGTGCCTCCATTGCACTTTCAGCTGAGTAATGGTCCTCCTCCTAAGCTACACCTCTCTCTTGTCCAGAATGTGGAGTGGTTATGGTGTGAACTTCCCTTCGGGCTCCACCTGTAATAAGGACCAATCAATAACATGTTTAGTATCGTATACATATTCCTTTAATAATGAAGCATGAAAGACATTATGAACTTTATGCGCTGGTAAGGCTAACTCATAAGCCACTGGGCCCTTCTTGGGCAATATTTCAAAAAGCCCACAAAATATTGGGGCTAGTTTCTCACAACGTCCTAAGCTCAACGAGCTTCGTTTTGCCTTTATTTTTAGAAACACATGTTCACCGACTTGGTAGTCTTTGTCTTTTCTTTTCTTGTCTGCATAACTATTTTGGCGGTCTTATGATTCTTTTAAGTTCAGCTGTACCTTGGAGACTATCTGTTCCAAGTCTTTTAGTAGGTCGGGCTCTAACATGAGTCTATCTACTGGACTGTCCCAAGTCACGGGTGTCTGACATTTCTTGTTGTAGAGTACCTCGAAAGGACTTATTTTGGCCGAGGTTTAATAACCATTGTTGTATACAAACTCTGCGAGGTGCAAGTAATCTTCCCACTTGGTGGGGTTTTTCATGACATACATCCTCAACATGTCCTTGAGGATTTGGTTTACTCATTCTGTTTGTCTGTCGGTCTGTGGATGGTATGCGGTACTGAATTGTAACTGGGTTTCCAAACCGGAGAACAATGCTCTCCAGAAGTTGCTAGTGAACTTTGTGTATCGGTCGGAAATGATTGCCTTGGGTATCCCGTGCAATCAAAAGATCTCCTTTAAGAATATTTCCGCGATGTGAACTACCTTGTAGGTAGATTTTACAGTATGAAGTGAGCTACTTTAGACAGCTTGTCTACCACTACAAAGATGGAGTCATTCAGTTTCTTACACTTGGGTAAGCCTATAATGAAGTCCATACTTATCACCTCCCATTTCCATTCTAGAATGGGTAAAGTTTGAAGTAATCCGGAGGGGTGTTGGTGTTTTGCATTGACTAGTTGGAACTCCTGACATTTCGCGATGAACATGGCGATGTCAGCTTTCAACTTAGGCCAAAAGTAATCTTTCTTGACTGCTAATATCATCTTTTGATATCTGGTATGCCCTTAATAGGGTTTTCGGTGAAACTCGGCGAGAATGTTTGATCTAATGTCTCCACTCTTCGAGACATAGAGTCTTTCTTTCGACCACAGTAGAACTGACTCGTCTATCTTATATTCCTTTTGTTGCTGGAATAATCTGTCTTCCTGGATCTTTGCAAGGATTTCCGTGTAGTAACGGTCACTCTTACATGTCGTTTGAATCTTGTGTGGTAACTCTGAGTCGGTTTGACTCACCGTGACTTCGTAAAGCATATGTGCTCGACAGCTCAAGGCATCCTCAATCTTGTTTTCTTTGCCTTTTATATGTTTCAATTCGAAATGGTATTCACTAAGGAAGGTTAACCACTTGGCCTGCCTGGCATTTAGATCGGGTTGGTCGAAAAGGTATTTCAAACTCATGTTATCAGTCATCAATAGGAATTTCTTTCCCATGAGGTAATGTCGCCACATCTTCAGAGCATGGATGATGGCGGCTAGTTCGAGGTCATATGTAGGGTAGTTCTGCTCATGCTCTTTTAATTTCCTTGATTCGTAGCATATGGAAAAATTTTCTCGCATAAGGAATCCCCCAAGTCCTTCCTTGCTTGCATCCGTGCAAATGACGAAGTCCCCATTGGGATCTGTAATACGCAGAATTGGTGCACTAATCAGTAGTTGCTTCAGATTTTGAAAGCTTTCATCACACTTATCCATCCAGATAAACTTGTTTTCCTATTTCTGCAAGGCAGTCATGGGACATGCAATCCATGAAAAGTTATCAATGAACTTTCAATAGTAGCCAGCTAATCCTAAGAATAATCTTATATCGAATACGCATGTAGGTGTGGGCCATTCTTCAATAGCTTTGACATTTTCGGGGTCGATGGCTATTCCCTTCTCGAAAATGATATGTCCTAAGTATTGAATCTGGGGTTTGTAGAAATCACACTTACTAAACTTGGCGTAAAGCTGGTGTTCCCGTAGTATACGTAGAACAATTCGGAGATGTTCCTCGTGTTCCACTTCATTTTTGGAGTAGATCAAAATGTCGTCAATGAAGACTAGAATGAACTTATCGAGGTATTTACTAAAGATGTTGTTCATCATGCACATAAAGTTGGCCGGTGCATTTGTCAACCCAAAGGGCATCACTACAAACTTGTAGTGGCCATAACAGGTTCGAAATGCGGTTTTGTTGATATCCTCATCACGGATTATCACTTGATGGTATCCAGATCGCAAGTCAATCTTTGAGAAGATCTTTGCTCCTCCAACTTGGTCAAACAAGCCGTTGATCCTAGGGAGTGGGTAGCGGTTCTTAATGGTCATTTTGTTGAGTTGGCGATAATTGATGCACATCCGCATCATTCCATATTTCTTCTTGACGAAGAGTATCGGTGCGCCCCAAGGGGACACACTTGGTCGAATGCACCCTTTGTCTATTAACTCTTGTAACTGAAGCTTGAGCTCCTCCAAGCTCCACCAATTCTGGTGTGCTCATGCAGTACGAGGCTTTAGAAGTTGGTACTGACCCAGGTGTTAGTTCGATGGAAAAGTCTAAGTCTCGTTTGGGTGGTAATCCTGGTATTTCTTCGGGAAATACATCTCTGAACTCTACAAGGACTAGGAAGTCTTCGATCTTCTGTTCTCTATCAGTTTCTATGTTTTGGATATTGATGGCAAAGAGCTTGCAACCCTTTTTGATATATTTCTTTGCTTGTAAGGCGGAGATCTTTCGTATCGACACTTTCTTAGGGATACCCTGGATCGTCTTCTGATTCCCCTGGTCATCCCTGTAGAGTAAGGATTTGTTTAAGCAGTCTAATAGGACTTGGTGTTCTTCTAACCAATCCATGCCAATAAGTACTTCGTACGACCCTAGGGATAGAATGTTTAATTCTAGCCTAGTTTGGAAACTGTTTAAGTCTATCTCACAAGTCTTAACTAACTCGGAGACCTTTCGTTTGGTACCGGTGGCTAGTTGCACTAGCCACGATTTCTCGTGTGGTTCTCGGTTCAACTTACAAGTGTCCACTAACTTAGGGGAGATATAACTTCAGCAAGTGTTGGGATCTATTAAAACTGAAACGGCAGTGTTAGAGATCTTACCCTCAATTTTCACCATGGTGGCTTGGTGATCTTCCTATCGGCCATCAAGAGCGGCATAAATTCTAGGTGTCTTTTCCATGTCTCCTACGGTAGGTTCTGCTTGAATGTTGTGTAAAACTCCATCCGTTTTGCTGGGGCAGTCTCTGTAGTAGTGTGGCCCTTGACATTTCCAACAAGAAATGGTTGGTGGGACAGATTTTGTCCCCTTGTTAAAGGCTGGCCTATTGACAGGTGGTGGGGGTGTACTTGGTCGTGATTGAGGTTGGTTGAAGCCTCTATTGGGCGGAAAACTGTAGTTATGTTTCTGGTAAGGTGGAGGTCTAAAATCCGGTCTGTGGTTGTCTGTGAAGGTTCTGAACCTATCTCTGCTTCTGTTGAGGTTGTCATTCCTTAGCTGTCCATGTTCATAACACAGTCTTTCTTTATGTAAGGTTACATCAAGGGTTTTGGGCATGTCAAACTCTATCTTTTCTCTAACGTTTGGTGGTAGCCCTCCCAAGAACTGTTGTATTTTGACCTTTTCGTCTCTAATGTATGGAACATAGTGCAGCAAGTCTAAAAATCTGTTTATGATTTCCTCCATAGTGAGGGAGCCCATTTTCAACTCATGAAATTCCTTAATTTTCTTGTCAAAGAATCTTTCAGACATATATTTGTCCTGAAATATTTTGCTGAAAGTATCCCATGTTATGTCTCTCAATTCTTGTCCTTTGGTGTGTTTCAAGTCCCGCCACTATCTGGCTGCTTTACCATTCAGGTTGTATATGGCTAGTTGGGCTTGCATTTCACTGGAGTAATTATGGACTTTGAAGTACTTATTCATTCCTAGTAGCCACTCCTCAGCCTTCTCCCTGGAGTTAATCTCTCCGTCATACGTTTGGACTCTTATCTTTCTAAATTCTCCTTGTAAGTTGTTGTCACTTTTCCTCCTTTTCTTGCAAGGAGGTGCTGAACCTTTGTCATTGGAAGAGCTCTTACAGTTCTCTTCCATTGATTCTTTTATGTGTTCCCCTTGCTCTTCTCCTTTAGGGCTGGCAGTTCTCTTTGTGTGACTGTTTCCCTTTTTAAAAGTGTTGACTGAGAGTGTAGGCTATCCGTGGGGTTTTGCCCCTGTTAAAGAATGAAGCAGAGCTTCATTTATGGCTTGTTGCTCTCTTCTTTCCTGCATATTTTCATCTCGGAAACTTTGGAACTTTGCCTGCAGATTTTGCATAGATTTCATCAAATCTGAGTTTAGTTCCACCACCACTTCTTTCTCTTGTGGTGGTGAGTTCAGATTTCCATGTATGCTACTGCCATGTTTTGCATTCATTTTCAAACAATGTCTATACCTGAAATGTTATATAAGTATAAAGAGCAGAAAAATATGTTAGTTTCTTTTTCACATAAAACAAAAATAAAATTTAAATGTATGTTTCTATTTACTGCGTATCGGTAGCGGATGTTCTATTTGTAATGAGCCCAATAGGTCACTTAGTTTTTGTAACTGGGCTCTAATACCACTTGTAATGTCCCTAAAAATAGTAAAAAAAAAAAAAATTCCGTTAACGTAATAAACTAGCTAGGAAATGATAATTGTAAATTAACTTCAGCATTGTTTAAGAGAATACTATTATGATACTTCTTTTGCGACATTTTGAAGAGTCTTAGTTCTATAAGAATCATGGTCTTACTAGTTGTGAATCCTTCAGCTTTGCGGAAGCGTTTGTAATGAATAGAAGTGTAAATCTATCACCATTATACAATGTTTAAAGGATAATAATGCAAATCTCCTTCTTATAGTTTTAAGAGTTTGTATGCATGTTCATTAAAGTCTAATTGATAATTTAGGTGGGATGGACCCCTATTGGTGGCGGTTGAGGCCCATGGTGAGATGCCTGGTCTTTTCACGGGAAAAGTACCCCGGCAGGGCTACTAAGATGTAGGGTGTAAGAAATGGATACTGTTGAACTTACTTAACGAGTTTCGCTAATGCATTCGATTTGTATCTATACGCAGGTGTATTTATTGCGACATTCACCTAGGGTGCTTGCTACATGGTTCCCATTAATTTTGAAACCCAAAGTATGTGAAGGTTTAAAGTTCATCTCTTTAAAAAGCCTTGGAGGTCGTTTGTGAAACTTGTTGAACTTAAAAGAATTGTTGACTTGGAAAATGTATTGTTGGTACTAGGTAATGCTTATGGTATTTGCAATACTTGTGTATTTATAAAACTTGTTGATCAAGTGTGACTCTACCACTATAGATTTTTAGGTCCAAATCGAGATCTTTGGGGTTTGGTTGTAGCATTGAATGCGCTTCTATGATGGCACATGGCCAACGCTGCCAACTATGATGAGGGTCTCTCCCTTGGTGTCTACACTAACGAAGGTTCCACTTCGTGGTTCATTTCACTTGTTTTGTTGTATGCGTTGAGGGTTTTGTGTTCTAACCTGAGCTTGGATCATGGTTAGCACACCATATGAGGGTTGCGTATGTAGAGATGGCGACTGACCCCGAAGGTAACTTCTTACTTAGCATAAATACTACGTCTTCCTGTTATTTGACTTGATAGATTTTGATGCTAATTCTCAGGGTTTTGACTTCGTAAGGTTTACTCGTTTGGCAGGTGGTCATGTGGCATACTCTTTCTACTTGGCTACCAGTTGATGGCCAGTACCTCGACTTTGATTATGTTGCGAATGGTAAGTCAGATTTCCCCATTTCTTAACTCCCCCTCTTGCCTCTGTGGAGTGTGTTGTTGGTGTTTGCTATGAGGAACTTCGTAAGCCTGGTTGAGTTTACTGCAACAGTTATGAGTTCCTTGAGGTCGTTGTTGGCTGGACCATAGTGAAATGTATCTTTTGGTTATTCTTAATGGACCTGGGGATAGTGTAGGGTTTTGGACATTTGGCTCATTATTGATCTTTGCAGAAGTTGTAATACTAATTACCCAATATAAGACTGGGGTTTATGTGTTTGCATATTTTGTTTATGAAAGAGTCCTTGGAACTGCAAAATGGAGGAAATGGCTTACTATTTGAAACTATAATTGATTGGCACACTGTCTAGTTTCTATGTGTTCTTATGGTAAGAGTAGTTCGATTTATGGGTTTGCTTGTTGGTTGCTTTTAATCTGAAGTTGTTGTTTGAATACTTTATCATAGAAAACCATGGTTTTTTCCATGCCTGCGTTTATTAAGAGTTGTGTTTGACTCTGTCTACCGTTTAGAAGAAGAGTAGGGAAGGTATTGGCCTCTGTGTGTTCTATGAGTCTTATTACCTGAATTAAAGAAAGATGTCCTTACTGGTCTCTTCGTTTTCTTTGTATGGAGTAATGGTTCATAAGTTTGGATTCCCTATGTGGCTATCGTTTACCCTGTCTATTGGAATGGATTTCAATTCTTAGTTATGAAATCGCTCCTAGTCACGATGTGTTGGTGGGAAGGGAGAAACCCTGGTTTGGTTTTCTTACATGCCTATGGGGATTCACTGTGCATTTTCTGGTAGTTTCTTTTACATGATAACCTAGAGGGATCTGATCCCCGACTTTGCATTTTAAGTTGAAAATATAGGCTGTATGTGTTTTGTTAAATGGTAACAAAAACACTTGTTTGGATGTATAACTGCTTCTGTGTAAAACAATACGTTATTTGGTTGCTTGGACTATGATTTGGTCTTCCTGGGAAAGTCAAGGAGACTCGATCTCGTGACCTTTATTTCGATGGTTAAAAGTACTATACTTTAAAGATGTGGAATGCACTTGATGGTAGTGGGATTCGATCCATAAGAAAAGTCTGATGTCACATTCGATTTAATGGTTGACTGTTTAAATAAAAAGAAACGTAGAGATAGTGGAATGGAATGATACCATGGTTGGAAAGGCAGAAATTAATAATCATTGCTACTATTTATTTTATGTTTTGATGTGTAAGTAACTAAGAGAAATCGTTGCTGTTAATAGTCTGTTTTGATGTGTAATGTAACTAAGAGAAATCGTTGTTGTTAATACTCTATTTCGATGTGTAATGTAACTAAGAGAATCGATGTTTGATTTGATGCTATTTTCATTACTTGAGCACAAAGAGAATAACCATAAAAGAATTAAAAGAGAGACAGAATTAATCCCTACACTACGAATTAGCAGAACGATTCAGATTGAAGACATCATTATTGAGACATATAGTAATAAATCTAGGTTTGCTAATGGGGTGTTGTCTAGCATAGGCTATCTTGGCTAGACCTACTAGACCCTCCACTGGTTTCTGGGTGAAACCTCTAAGTGTTGCTAATGTTTATAATGAGAACACTGCTGAATAATTAATTCTAATTTAAATGCCTACATCTACTATAACTAGGAAATGGAAACAACCACATACCTGGTTGATTGGGCATTCGATCCTTTCTTGTTGAAACCTGCACACTCAAACAGTAATTAGTGCAGAGCCTGTTGTGATTAGCTAACCTGTTAGGGTGATTTTCCTTAGCTGGATAACTTTGGGGCTACCGTGTTCCTCCCAACCATGATCCTACAACCGTTACTAGTTCTGTATGGATCCCCCCGAGCTGGATTCCAACATGCAAAAGAGATATAGGACCTAGGGTTATTGCTGGTTCAGATTCTTGGAGTAGAAGACTTCTCTCTGATTTACCATAAGAGAATGATAATAAAAAAGATAGATGATGCCCCAAAACTTGGGATCTGCCCTCTTTAAGTAGGGGAGTCTTGAATTATGACTGTTGGAATAATTAGTTTCTTTAAATTAGATATGTTGGTACCAAAAAATTTCCTATCAAAAACTTTTAGATAATAGCATAGGTATGCCAATTCTTGCTGGCAGAATATTCACAAATATTTCTGCTGATGTGTTTTCTCTTGAATCTACGTTCTTTTTACATTCCTTCGTCAACTTTACCTCATCTCCCAAAAAGTTCTGTCAAATTTGTCAAGTTCCTTGCTATCAAAACTAGATCTTGTGAGTATTTGCTGCTAAGAAAACCATTTATTTTATCAAACCCTTTGGCCAATTATTATTTTTAGTAATTATTTATAATTTTAAAATAAAAAGGTCTTAAATTCTTGTTGTTTTAAAGTAATAACTTTTATTAAAAAAATAAAAATAAAACAAAAAATAGATATATTACATTAAAGCTTGTTTTATTCATAGTTTATTTCAAGCATCTCACTCACGTGTGTTTCTTCCTTTATAAAAAATGGTGGATAGAATATGGTTTCATAACATTTGTTACAAACTAAGTTTCACTTCAAAGCCTTTTTAAAATATTGCCACCATTCCTCCCAGTCTGATCACACAAAGCTCCAAGAAGAGTCCACGGTCTACCTATTGCTGAGATGTAAGAGTGATGTGAGATAAAAAGGATATATTTCTCTTTTGTTAGTATATGTGGGATACATAGGAAAATCTCATCCTTATGTGCCCGAAAGATTAAGCAATGTGGGAAGATGAAGGGTCGAATTTAAGTCATAAGCCAAGCTCCGGTCATCACCAAATGTCATAGCATATACAAAATATTGCACAGGATGGTGAAATTAGCAAAGATAGTAGAGTACTCTAGATTCGAAGGTCAAACACTAGCAGTGAAAGGATGAGGTGGTGATCACATAAACAAGTGGCAACCATATCCCATATTTTATGGAAAGAGATCAACGCTTGAGGACATGTGGCAGATCTCATGTCACCAAAATCAACTTAAAGATTTCAAGCAGAAACCAACATCCGAGGAAATTTCTCCAGCAGTTTATCTCTTCGATCAACATCATTTCAAGATTTCAAGGAAAACGATTTGGCAATTCAGCTCCAAATCCCAGATCTATCTCAAATGCATAGGAAATTTGTTCAATTTCAAATGTATCATTTTCAGGTAGAAGATTTCGAGCAAATCCAGATTCAATACTGCGTTAGCAAAACTCCGGTGGAACAAGAATTTGATTATTTGGCATTAATTTCTGGTAACTGATATTTTGATGTAATTTTCTATAAATGAGATTCATTTTCTCACTGGAGGGTAGAGGTTCTAGCCTGAGAGGATGTGTATTGTAATGTGTGGATTGAACACATATCTGAGTTTCTTTCAGCTCTGTAAATGTATATTTTGGGAGGGTGTCTAGGATCATAAATATTTTATGAAATTTTTAAACTTCTTTGCATGCAAATGTTGTTCATTGCCTATAATAAATCTTATGATGGACAATGTCTCTGTCCTAGTTTCTCATTGCAGATACCAATGTTTGTAATTCTTTTTGCAAAATGTCTTTTTGTCTCAAGAATATTTATCACTTATGCGATCAACTGTTTGTGGTTACATGACTGTTTTGTTAAACTGGTTCATACATTGCTAAAGTTTGTAGTCATATGTCTTTAGATCATCCTTGTTCACCATCCCTTATATATATCTTTTATTATCTTACTGATTCTTGAGCATTGATCATTTATCCATCCCCTTCAAGTTCCTCTTCTGCTATTTAAAATCCAAATTCATTCAATTTGAGGTGCCTAAACTTTGTACTCAGCAGTTGATGCAAACTTTAGGACAAACAAGATACATAATATTTTAAAAGATATTATTTAATAAATATGTAGTCTTTTGCACTAAGACTTTTTCAATGGTTTAGTCTATCAGTGATTTCTGATTTAAGCTCTTCATAATAATTATGATAACAATAATTATACTAATAATATTTCTAACCTAAGTATTAATACATTAGTAATACCATTTATAAATGTGGCTGCTCATTAAATATTAATACTCTATTAATACTATTAGATAATGTGGCATCGCACTATGCATAAACTATATGCAATAATGTCTTTTATAAATAATTAATCACATCATTATTTATTAAATATTTTTAATAATAATATTAAATCTTGTATCTTTACCTAATACTTAGTTTTAACAACTTAAGGGTAAGGCCCACTTCTTTGGATGGTCTTTCGGTAAGCTAGGATAGGCACCTCTAGTCTCTCTCTTTGCATGTCGGATTCCCTCGTTTAACACGGTAGTTCCCTCAGTATTTGATGATAGATAACAGATTAATCATTTAATCAAATTAAATAAATGTGATGAAAATAAAAGTGCTATTCAGAATCTTTTTTGACTCAACACTTTAAGATCCAGTAACCCCGAGTGCTCTTCAGATCCTTTTAACTCAACACTCTCACATGGGCATTACGCTAGTGCAATTCTAGAGCCTCTGCTAAACACTAGTGCTAGAATGTGGTTGTGAGACACATCTAGAATATTTAAGTTGCCTCGGATCCGGTATTCGTTTATTAAGCTTGGAGTTCTCCAGGTCTTAGGCCCAACACTGAATATACCTCATGGATTACTCCCAGTACATAAACATTCTTCTAGGTACATCGGGGCTTATGCTCAGTGCATAGGTTACATGTGTGTTTCGGAGTCCATGCTCACACACTCATAAGTCAAATCATGAAAAATCATAGCTCTGCACAGTAAGTAACAAAAGATCATCTTAGTATATTAGGGTTTGTACGCATATCAGAGCTGAAGAACATCATTAAAACATTGGGGCCTTCTCATCCAGTATACACTCAAATAAAGAAGTCAGTCAGGGTCCATGCCCCATATGTCGATATATAAAAGAATAAATAATAGGTGTTAGGGCTCATGTCTAATACTCAAAATAAAACATAGGTGCTGGGGCCGTGGCCCAATTTAACAACAAAAATAGTTAGTCCAAAATTCGGGATATTACAAAGTGCTTTTATAATCAGTGTTCCTCATTGGTCATGTCATCAGTTGAAGTTAAGATCGCTTCCTGAAATATTAATATAAAGAAAATTTTCTTTGCTTCAATTGCTCAATGATCAAAAACATTAGTTCCATCGCTTTACACATGTGATTGTTCAATAAACTTGTGCATCCTTTTCAATTCACCCTTTAGTATGAATATAACTTCTTTAATATCCTTCTGAGGTCAAGTGTGCTAACAAACAAATATGTTAGTATCATAAGTTAAACAGTTAGTTGCATATGGATTCATTTCTGTATTATCCAAAGATTCTTTTCTCTATAATCTTTCCATACTCTTTGTTATGATTTAATTCAATCATAACAAGATTTAGGATTCTTCTTTCGATACACATTAGTCAACTTGCCACATGAATTCATTCACATTTTAACTCACAACCTAGTATGTCAAATTCATTCTTGCCATCAATACTCAAGAGTAACAATTACTTAGGTTATGTTTTACATGAAACTTTTGTAACCACTATGCAATATCAAAAATAAAATGTAGCTTTATATTTTGAAGATAGTCAAGTGGCTTCACCTACTCAAACCATATTCAATGAACCTAATAATCTTTTCTTTCTCTCTACAGACAACAACAAAGATATTAGTCTATACATAGAAGGACATGATGCTTTGAAAACTTATTACATAAAAAGAGTTAATCAGACATCAAAATTTAGAATAATATAAAACCTAAAGACCCGAAAACCTCTATGATTAGGTCCTAACAGTGCACAAAACATTTGAATAGTGTTCACTTGAATGAAGGCTATTCGACATTTAGAATGTATAAATAATCTTAGCAAACTTTTAGTAAAATTGAATTGATACTGATATTCATCTATGAGGCTATATTTCCTGATATATCTTTTCACGAAACTATCGTAACCATTAAGCATTATCAACTACTATGTAACTATTTTAAAATTAAAAATATACAAGTGACCTTGCCTACTCTAACAAGCTCTCTCTTCCTTGGAGTATACTAATAGTACTTCATTCTAAAGCTTATAGGTAGCGTGCTTAATAATTCATAATAGAATACCAACAACTATAATAACAAGTTTCTTCAAAGTTTTCATATCCTTACTTTTTCTTAGAGTAGTACTTACTGAATGATATAGAATTACAAATCAATCCAACATAAAATATTACGACACTTCCTTTCTTTTAACAAAATTAATCAATCCTGATATTGAATCATTACGTTTCACAAAAACTTACGAAAAGTCATAAAAACAACATCTATATCGATGCATCCTTCTTATGAGATAATTACATCCTAGTGTTTCTTTGCTTCTTTCAAACTTGTCATGTATTCATTTGTACATACCTCAACTAGTTTGATCTTTATAGCTATGTCCTAGAATGTGCTTTTGATGCTAACATTGATTATATCACTTTGTAACAAAACTGATTGCTTCAATAATTAATGAATCATTCTTTTAGGCAAGGGAATCATTTTCTTCTACACATAGTATATGCATTATAGTAATCACTCACATACTTGTATAAATTCCATCTAAATATAAATAATTCATACTTAATGTAATTTTCATAACCCTTTCTACATATACTGAAATCATTTCAACATTATACTACTTTCCATAACAATACTATACAATCATGTACATAATTATATCTTCTATGTGTCAAGGAGGACTCTCGACATACCTCACTTATAACAATAATGAAAATACTTATCTTTTCTCCTTCGAAGGACTTTAAAATTTGAACTTTTGAATGACATTACCCCTCGTCCATTCTAGTTCCATACATCCAAAATGAAACAAAAACAATTGATTAGTAAACTTAACAACCTTCATCCTTACTTATCGCATGTTGAGCTCATTAGGCCCTAGTGTTGTAACCTAATTGCTCTGATACCATATGTAACATACCAAAATTTTCATAATAGTAATTTCATGAAATTTGCAAGATAATTTTTTTTTTTGCATTTGTTACGTAACTCCATAGACTTCATACTTATGAGATAAATAATCAATTATGCATAAATGTGTTAAACTTTAAATGATCAATAGTAATAATCAACTTACATAAGCCTTTACATTCATCTCTCCTACACATAAGAATCTTGTAACTTTATCTACCTTTGAAAAGGTCTCCCAACCTTTACACCAGTCAATTACTATGTAAAAAGTATACAACTTTCCATGTCTCTTTTGTGACTGTACCCTATGTTATAATAATTCAAACAAGTTAGAAGGAACATTAGCTAAAATTCAATATTCATACCTTCACCTTACACATCTTCATGAAACTCTTTCAACCTAGTTGCACTTTACCAAAGGATAATATACATCTAAATGCTAAACACATGATCCATATTAATAGCAATGAAATATGAGGGAATCATTGAAATATGAGGGAATCATTTGACACAACACAAAACATAACAACCACACCATTATAATCACATAGGAGCGAGACAACATGTAGGTGGTTCAGCCATATCCTTGGCCTACATCCACAAGAGCTATTAGTTCATATATTAATCATCAGAAAAGTAGGTTTACAACTATAACACACAAGTCTCTCTAATAACGAGACAAATCCAGACAATTCAACAAGTCCATGCGAAATCAATAATACAGAATTAGGCAGGAACCAAAACTATGTGTTCTTCAACCAGCCAAATCACTTAACATATGATTTATGGCAACAACCGAGATCCATTTACTCTGAATCAAGAGCCCACTCAATATTGCTGATCTTATCCATGCATGAATACAATTGTACAACCTGCAATACAAGAATTTTATGATTTTTAAAAACTGCATGAACATCATTTCTTAAGTACTTCGGGCTCCTTATATACAATGTGACTGAAAGATCAACATGCAAGGCACAATGAGCAAGAGTGGTTAGTGTATCTTCCAAACAAATATATCTAAGCTAGGTATAATTACGAAGCAATACCCGAAAAGTGAGAAGAAAATGGAATTGAAATTATATTTATGTCTACTAATGAAAAAAATAGGTCAACAGAAAACTATATAACAGGGAAGCAGACTAAACTATATCACTACAACAAAGCAGAAGAGAAGAGAAGCAAAAAAGGGTTGTATCCTTAATGTGTGGTGCATAATATGCCCAGGTACATGGGTCTGAGACTCTGAGTACTCGATAATGGCCAAGTCATATTACATAAATGGGAAATGATATCAAATAAGGCAAGGACTAACAACTAGTTAGCAATCATTAATCGCATTCAAGTAACCCAAAAACTGGCATTCAATGTTCCTAGCAGTAGGATAATTTGGTCTGTGGAATGCCAGGGACCCTCTCAATTAGGATCCTCGGTGATGGATGTCTTCCATCTCTAGAGATGGTGGTATATGCTACCTTCCATCTAAGAGAGCCGCCATAATAATGTACACAAACAATCTCCATGATGAAAAGTCTAACCTACTTTCTTTTTTCATTGGTAAGAAAAAGAATAAAAATTACCAATAGAACACGGTACAAAATGGGATGGTATTACCAATCCCCTAAAGGATACAAACTGGACTAATTTTGAAAGATCCTTGGAGAGTTGGGCCATCTCATTTTTCAACTGATAGCATGTTTAAATAGAGGATTATACAGGATGAAATCAGATTACTGAGAAGCATCAAGTATTTCATCACTGGGTCTCTGAAAACCCAAATCTACTAAAAATTGTCAAAATGTTGAAAAGGAATCTTCTCTTGAGTTTTGGCCTCTCTCCCTTTTTGGGGCAATCTTAATGAGATTATCCATGGTTTGAATACTCAAAGTCAGTTTCTCTTTGTAGGGGTCAAACATTTTCTTCACATTCAATCCAACAAAGAAAGCAACTCTGTCACAAATTTTGGTCCCCCATCCGTCTTTTTGTTTTCTTCTGTAAGTAATTCCTTCTCTTTCCTGGTTCCCTTGTGTCATGTTTTTTCCCATCTCCTAAGATTTTTCCCTTTATGTTCTTCATTGTTTCGAGGACTAATATGCCCTATCAATGCACCCTTACCTTGTCCAATATTTTTTCAATGTTCAGTTCCGTCAGTATGCAGTAATGTATTATGCTCATTATTGCTAGAAGCTACAGCCTCTTTCTTTTCAACCTCCTTTTGTACTACATCTGGCATTAATTCTTCTGCAACTTCAGAATTTAGAGCATCAGAAGGATCGGCCACTGTTTTAGTTGTTGGAAATAATAGAAAATCCCCTGGAGCAAATGGTAAAGCACAAGGATTTGAGCAAGTGTGAATGCAGACCCGCAGAACTATGCATTGGAACTTTGCACTAGCATGGAAGTGCCATGGACAATAGCAAACAGGTGATAAAAAAATAGCTGCTAGCATGGTGCAGATGGTTGAGCTGTTATTGGACAAGTCCATTTTTATCAGCAATGAAGTCAAACTTGATCACCAGTGAGTACATCAACTAGAAATCAGGAAATTCGGAAAACAATTGCAACAAGTAGTCCTCAACACATTTTTGGAACCTAGTGCATCAATAGACATCAAGAGCAAGTCCCATGTAAAACCCGATGATCAAATAGAGTCTATAAGTATGTAAACACTTGCTTATGCCAATTAGACCAGTTTGATTAGACAATGAGCTTGTGAGTCATATACAGTAATAATCCTGCATGACTGAACTTTTATGGTGTACAAACCAAGCAAATTGTGGACCTGATATCTGTACAAGAATTGAGTCAGTTGTGGCCTTTGAACTGTACATGTAGCATTCAGATATTGTAACTTTATGTACTTTTATATTGCAGTTTTTTAGTTCAATAGAAAGATAGGTGTCACTGAAATTACATGGCAGTGCAACCTACTATTTGATCCATTGATATTCTTCTAATGAACTATCAATTACTAGCTCTTCACAGTCTTGCAGATATCCCCATTTTCTCTTGATACTTCCAAGTTTTTCAAGTGGCCAACTTTTATGAGTTTCTCATGGCCAAGTTTATGCTTGCCAATATTTTCCAATTTCTCCAATAAGTTTATTTCCAGACCCTCAGTGATTACTAAATTGCTCTAAGCTGTGTAGGAACGTATTTGCTGCAGCACATAATTTATTCTGTTGTGACTGTGACCATTGTAGGCAAGGACAACATTACATTAAGAACTTTGGTAGAACTGTTTCAAAACCAAATCAAATGACCTAGACCATGTGTTCAAGCAAAAGTCTCTAGTCCTTAACTACAGTGGTATTAGATATGACTGTGTAATCATCAGTACAGAGTTTTGGTCTGCAGAAGTTGGCTGTGATTGACAGTAGTAAAGCTATGTGCAGTCAATCCTGAACCTTGAAATTCTGTGAGAAGTGTATCACAGCAAAGCAAAATGCCTGAGCAGGATTTCTGACATTAGTTTCAACTTTCCATCAGTTTTTTCATGCATCATTGTTGCATTTGTTTATCTATGGATGGAACTTCCTAAAAACCTACTACTGCTGATTTCTTTTCTTGATTTTCTTGATTATTTGCACGTTTACTGCACGTCCTTGCTAAATGTCATATCGATGGCATGTCGAACACTTAAATGGAAATTGCTCATAATCCGAGGTTAACCCCTGTAGAAGGTTTTTCTGAAATGGAGATCTAATGCAAAACAGAAAAAATCATCTCTTTGACTAGAGGTTTCTCGGATCTTAACCCTATGAATTTCAGCTTTGGGCCACTTATGAAATAGAGTATAAAACAACAGTGAAAAAAGATACAATATTATTATATTTCACTCAAAGGCAACTTATCAATTATCATACATCAACCAGATCTGAAAATTCACTATTACAGCAATTATCACATCAATACAACATCAGATATAGCAGCAGCAAAATAACCCTTAAATTCTTCAATGATGATGTCAAATCACTCAACAAATTGACCTTTTACTTATGTCAAATCAGCGAGACATATATATCTATAATTTGTATATAAAATGCATGAAGAACATAGATGGCTGAAGATGAAATCTAAAAATTGCACAGCTTTTGGACAGCTGAAAACTTCATTAATATGCTCAAGATAAAGTTCATGTACATATTGCAGCCTTCTCTCAAAGCTAATACAAACCACTAGCCCTTAAAAACCCTATCTAGGGAAACCAAGAAAAGTCCTAGATCAACCAAGGAGCTCCAACATTCATGAATCTCCCAAACAAGTCCTCCAAGGCAAGACATCCTCTTCTATTCTTCTTCTTCACCAAATATACCCTAGGGTTTTATCATAATACCCTAATCTCAAACCTCTAAGGGGTAAACCTTAACACTAGAAGTAGATTTCGATATTCTCCAAAAAGCCCATGAAACCCTAGTGACTTTGAGAAAGAGAGAGAGAGAGAGTACAAATGACGACTAAGAGAGGGAAGACTAGTGCACACTCCTCAAGATCGCATTTCTACAGAAGAGTGAATGATATCATCTCAAACATCTCCTCCAAAAGAGTAAACCTCAGTCACAAGAGCAAACTCCAAACCAAGATGTCCTCCTTCCCTTCCATAGCTTCTCTTAGGGTTTCCTCATGAACTCATGAACCCTAGCAAATCACTCCAAGAAGACAAGTACAAAAAGAAGAGTATGATGATAATGAATGAGAATGACTCTCTCTTTCCTCTATATAGATGAGAGGTAGAGGAGGCCAACAATACAATGTGAGCACAAGCCCTTACAAGCAACCTACAATAAGCTCATGTAGGCCTACACAAGTGAAGCACTCCACTCAAAGGGTGCACATACCATTCTCCAACGGTGCACATACCCTTTCAAGCATTCTCACGTTTTAGTGTGCTAATTGCCATACTTTACGCTACTGAATATTTGAAGATAGCCAAGGCAAAGGAAAAAGAATGAAGGCATAAACTATTAAAGGGATAAAAGTAAAAGAAAAAGGTAAGGACAAAAAAGAAATTGCAGGATCAGGACAGACTGGAATAGATCCTGAATAAGGTGGAGACATGGTGGGAGATATATGAACTTCCAATGGTAAATTGCATGGAGTTCTGTCACATGAAGGAAGCAATGAGGATTATGCAGATTTAGAGCTTTAATACCATGCCAAGGATGGGATTGGAAGTGAGAGTAAAATATTTTCAAGACTTTTTGTAATATGAAAAAAGGGCTACCATGGCCCAGCAGCAAGGTTTAAATGGTCATCGCTATATGATCACAAGCTTGGAAGAATATCATGGTTTGCAAACAGAGTATTGGAGCAAACATGATGATATCCTTAATGCATTATATTTACATCTCAAGGATGTTGCAAAAGCTACAGCTCAGGTTCACAATGCAGAAGTCAAATGGCTTAGAGCCCATGGAGCAGGCACAACAGGGATATCTAGTGGCATAGATAGGGGGATGGGGCTATGCTGGATATTATGCGGAAGGAAAGGCTGGTTCAGATGGTCGTTCTGGTAAATATGTTGTGGCAGCATCAGGATGTACATTGGCCTCGGGTTTCTGTTCATGGGACTCTTATAATAAAGAGGTTATGGCATTCCATACTGAATCAGAGACCTTCACTTCAACATCCAGTACCATCACTCAAGTTTTGACGGTGAGGAATGTCTTGGGGAGAAATTTTGGCTTTGCAAATGTTGTGCCAGAAAATCAACATTGGTGGTACAGGCCATGTGGGCCTCTTTTAGTATCTACTACCAATGCCCAAAAGACAGTTAGTATTTATGATATTCGTGATGGAGATCCTGTGATGAACTGGGAGACACAAAGAGATGTAACCAACATGAACTATTCTAGCCCGCTACAATGGAGAAATAAAGGCAAGGTAGTTGTAGCAGAAACTGAAGCTATCAGCCTTTGGGATGTTAATTCTCTGGATCCTCATCCCCTACTGTGTGTTACTTTTCCAGGTAGAAAAGTTTCAGCTCTTCACGTGCATAATACAGATGCTGAGTGTAGTGGTGGTGTAAAACAGAGGTATGACAAGAGCTTTTTTCCATTATTTCCTTGTGTGTGGGTGTGAGTGCATGAGTGTGTGTATGTGCACATTGCATATTTTGGGTCAAATATTCATTATCTATCATGTATCTTAAAATAGTGATGCATAATCAATCTTAATTTTGCAAATGCAGGGCAAGTTATTCAGAAGTGGAAGGCAATGATGGAGTCTTTTGCGCTCAAGATGAAATCAATGTATTGGACTTTTGATTGCCTGTCTGTGTTCATCAACATAGTAGGCATGCACGGAGATACTAATGTATGGGGAGAAGACAATGTTTATGAATTCAACCCAGAATGATTCCACACGATGGGTAACAGCAAGAAGAACACTGGTGGATTCATTCCATTTGGGTTTGGAGGAAGAATTTTCCCTAGTGAGAAGTTGGCTCACATGGAGCAAAAGGCCATAATTAACATGATATTGTCCAAGTTTTTCTTCTCTATATCGGTAAATTACAAACACTCTCCAACCCTACCCCTTCCATGGATTTGAAACTTTCCCCATAACAATGCCCATTTTTTCTTTCAATTGAGTGGTTACAATGATATCGATAAATAGATAATATAGCAGAAGGTAAAGAGATAAAGAGATCCTTATAAGATACCAAATCGATTTTGTTTTGTGGTTGGTGAATTTCATCAAACAGTTGGCTCCCATCCATAAACAGAGTAGAAATAAGCCACTTCAGCAAATAAAACATGAATTTGTATCTGGTGAATCGATGGGATCTTATAAAGGTTGACACTGGTCACTGCAGCCTTCAATGTCAATGAGGCATTCCCACTGAGGCCATACAACACAATTTACCACAATCTCTTGAAACAAGAGAAAAGATAATGTAAGTACCATACAAGCAAATCTGAATAGAGTCATGGCAGGACTAAAAATTACCAGGCAAGTGGATGTCAATTTCAAAGAGGCCCTCTGCGTAATAGGTAGCCATAGGGTTTGTAATATCTGTGTGGATCCATTTACTCGGCTTGCTAGGGAATCATATATCCATGGCTCTTTTCGATGAAAAACATATTGAGAATATGATCTGGATGAGCTAGGGCATCATATCTACGTGGATCCATTATCTTAGCTAGACGTCTGATTTAGGAATCCATAATAAACTAACAAAGGTGTGTGAGATCTTATCCCTCTCTTAGCCATATCTATTTGCTTTTTGTATTCGTGAAACATCTAAACATTGTTTCCCATGAAAACCCACATGAATTTTGATCTCAAATCCTTTCTTGCTTCAAATTTCAAGATAAAATTCAATGCTCTTTTTTTTCATGTATCGTAGAAGAGTCTTTTTTTTTCATGTATCGTAGAAGAGCCGATGCAGGCACATGGGCTAGAGATCCTCAAAATTCAACTCTCTCTATCAAGATGCTTGTGCTATTCGATTAGAATGGAAAAGTGTGCGATGTGTGGCTAGAAATGTCATCTTTTCAAAATCTCCAACCATCGAACTCCTGAGAGTAAAGAAGATCAAGAGTAAAGGTTTCTATTTGATGTATATTTTTAATTTATTTTATATGTATTAATATATATTATCATAATATAACTATATAAAAAATATATATTTATGTTATTTATTACTATATTATATAATTAAATATAATTAGGGTTTAAACTACCAGAAAAAAAAGTTGCAAAAGTTGCAGCTATTCGAACATCTCCATGACAGAATTGTCACATTCCACAACAAGCACATAGCCCATGATGAGCACATTCTAACCACTATGAGCCATCAAGAAATCTAATCTTTATCGGTAACATCCATTCTTTGTTCTTACTCTTTAGAAACAGTAGATTCAATGCATACATTGATCCAAAATCCCAGTACTAAATGCCAATGAAGTTCAACGCCTGCACATACCAACAATTACGCATAGATTGATCCAAAATCCAAGTACTAAATGCCAATGAAGTTCAACACCTGCACATACCAACAATTACGCATACATTGATCCAAAATCCAAGTACTAAATGCCAATGAAGTTCAACGCCTGCAAATACCAACAATTATTTTGTTCTCGGCATTCAAATTCCTTGCAGATATTCTGCATGATTCAAGAATAAAATTTGTTTAAGGATTCTAAGCATAGACAGACAGGTCCCACCTGCAACATTTGGCATTTTCCCCATCACAACATGGAAAACCCCACAGAAAACCCAAAAATTAACACTGACAGACTGCCGCACAAACCTAGCCCTCAAAATAGAACATTCCCAAAGCTTATTAAAAAACCTCCCCAACATGAAATCCCACCACGCAATTCCGATGCAAAACCATAGAAACCCTCACAACATATTACTCCAATACTGCCATTAGAAGGCAGACACAACATAACCCAAAATTTGACTGCAATTCACTCCATTTTCTCATACTCGAAGACAACACAGACACCCCCACTACATGAATAATATGACTCGATGGCAATGAATACATCATATTTGGCCTTGGCACCTTCTCCAAACAAGCTTGTCCTCAAATATCAGAGTGGCCCTCTAAAAGCACACAAGAACCTAAAAAATGCCCCCATTTGACACCTTGTGTTTTTTTTAATATTTTTTTATATACTTATTTATTTTATATGTTTTTGTTATTTGTGTTTTTTGACCCTCCACTCCCCAAAACATATGTTAAACTACTATTAGGTTGATTTCATTCTAATTGATCTAAAAGTCATGTTGTGAAAAAAAAACATTCTACTATTAGGTTGATTTCATTCTAATTGATCTAAAAGTCATGTTGTGAAAAAAAAAACATTCTTATATAGTAGAAATGTTAGCTTCTTTTCACTTTTTCCATCTTGTTACGATGAATCCATAGCATGACACTAGAACAAAACTATTTCACTTCATTTTCATGTTATTCTAGTATTACATGTAGCATTTTGCAAATGAACTTGATGTTGTCACCATGTCTCTCATTGGCAATTCACTCCATATTTTTCCCATACAAGTCATGAGTCATGCTACTAGTGGAAGGTTGTCATTCAACCACCAAGACATTCTCCATAAGGCACTCTTACCAAAAATCTAATATATATGCCAAGCATCCTTCACCAAGGCACTTACCACTAAGAAAATTTTCTTCAAAATATATTTTCACTAATGCACTTCACTACTACAAGAAGTATGCACAACATCACTGCACCCTTATCATCTAAAACTGTCACCATGACAAATTCACCCAAACTTCACTATGTCCATGTGTTGGTTACTTAGGAAATCTTCCTCCTGGATAAGGCATGCCCTATACCTCAATTTCCACCATAAGACACCAAGGGAATTCAGTCGGTATTAAGGATGAGGGAGGTCTATTTCGAATGATTGGTATGGTTGGTAATAAGTGAGCAGTTAAAGGTGGTTTGGCATGCAATTTTTTTCAAATCCGAGTTAGGAGTTCTAAAAAGGATTTAGGTGGGGACACCACTATTGGTGGTTCCAAAACTAGAGGTATGAGGGCACTTAGAGAACAAAAATCCCTAGCTACTAGGGCTATGAAATGATTATTCTGTCCATGAATATCAAGGGTGGGATTATGCAGGGATTCTTTTCAAAGGTTATTCAAGGGATCTGGAACAACCCTTGAAATTGGTAAATTGTTATGGCACATATTCTAACAAGAAATCTTTCTAGTCATACTTAATGGAGCATGCCTTCTTAATGGAAAAAAATATAATATTAGGAGGTGATCTTGATTTTACCATGTCGGCTAGGGAGATATGGGGTGTGCTACCAAGACTTGATCCTTTGTCAAATTATTTCACCCATATTTTTCGATGTGTAGAATTAATGGATGTCGGTGGAGGATTTGGAAAAAGTTGCAGAAAAAACCTGGATTATAGACAGAGGGGTGCTTATAGTTAAGCGTTGGGTCTCCGGGTAATTTCAACCCTTTTACAGTGTTCTTCCAAAAGAGATGCTTATGGATGCTAATGCCCAACCTCCCCATTGAATACTGGGATCTAGTGGTTTTCAGAGGGATAGGAGATGTTGTTGGAATATTTGTTTTCTTTGATGAAAGGGACCTAAGGTGGAATAAAAAATGCATGGCTTGGCTTTTAGTGGAGTTCGACATGGACCTAAGACTGCTAGAAGAAGTTGAGATTGTCACTTAAAAGGGGTCCTTCATTCAAACCCTACAGTATTGGAGAGAACCCTTTCAGTGTCATGTATGCAGATCCACTGGCCATATAACGACAAATTGTCCTTCATTGGTTGGAGAGGCTCGGTCGCTGGAGTTAGTTACAGAAGCGGGAGAAGAAGACTTAAATGGGAGGACTCATAATGCTCAGATGGAGGTGCCTCGTCAATTCCCCTCTATTGAATCTTTCATTAGTAAGTTAAATATTTTCTTTCCAAATTTCTTTACTTCTTTAACTGAATAAGACATTATTTTTCTACGTAGTAATGAGGAGTGGTTGGTCGATATTTTTGAGGGTTTCTGGGAAATTTTCTTGGAAAAATTTAACAATTCCCATCCCTCTACTTCTCATTTGAACCCTATCATCTCATAAAACCCTCCTTTGATTTTACCCTCATCAACATAACTGTTGTTTGTTATAGATCCCAAAAGCCCTATTTTGGCTGATACCTCTCCTCATGGACCTCACACTACCCCTCATTTACACAGTGAATGCACCTTGGCTTCCCCCCCTCCATTGGATACAAATTTGTTTACCAAACCCTCAGAACCCTCATACAAAGAAGTTCTTATAAATAAAGCATTTCTTCAGACCTATAACTCCTTTGTAGACATAGTTGGCCTTATGTATATTGCAAATTTCACCATCGGGAAGAAGCCTAAAAACAAATCTACTAACAGGAAAAAAGACATGGGGGTTGTTGAGGGAGCGTTGGAAACATACCCCATAATGCTCCAACTTGAGAGGTTCTAGTATTTGTCTCTCTTCACAAGATCTCGGACTCACAGAAACTCTAGCCAGTGTATGGAACACATACATATAGGGAATTTACCAAAATGGGGTCACTCTGTCTACAGAACCAGATAGGTTGGCTTGGACTTGGAACAAAATAGAAGGGATTGTGACAGTAAAAGAGGCCTATAATGCCTTTGTATATCTTTATGAGGATGATGATTTGAAGTGGTGGTATACAGTGATATGGAAAATCAAATCTCTTCCAAAATCAATTCTATTTGTGTGGTTATGCTTACGAAATAAAGTCTTAATAGGAGATATTTACAGAGAAAGGGTTGGAATTGGACCTTCAACCTATCCATTATGTTTGAGCAGTGAGGATACCATACAACATCTTGCAGTAGATTGTAGCATTACTCAAGATGTTTGGACTTTGATTTGTAACATTCTTCAAGTCAAAAATAATTGGCATTTGCACCACCTTTAAGAAAATTTAAATCTCTTAACAAATCCCAATATAAAATCAATTCCCTTTATTGTCACATGGGGCTTATGGATTTTCATGAATGCCATTCGTTTTTAAGGCTACAGACAGAACCTAGAGGAGGTTGGGAGAAGGATTATTAAAGCATCAGTAGAATTCATCATAGATCCAGGTGCGGACAAAGTAAAAATTTCGATAAATCCAATTTTATTTGGTGATTCCCCCATGGGATTCTTCGATGGCGCAACAAATAAGGATTAAAGTGGAATCGGGATTTTGGTGAAAGACACCTCCACTCATTGTTTTAAGGCACACATGGCAACTAATGAAGTTGAATATAGCAGCCCTGACCAATGTATTTAAATTTTGGTTAACTTTAAAATTTTGCCTCCTCGTATTTTATTATACTGGGTCCAAAGATTTGTGTTAACAACAACTCCTCAGGAACAATAATATGTGTAAAGTTTGAAACCATGCCATTATCGGGCATGTTTAACCTAAAGTTCTTCCCTGACCGTCTCCGATCATAGGCATCAATGACAATGGTGGAGAGCTCATTCTTCATGCAATTTGAGTTGGCGGTATGCACTAACATGTGTCTTCAGCAAGGTGGCATGTGTCTACAACAAGGCGACAGGTGGTGGCACATCTTAAATAATGTAGACGGGTCTTTTCTCTCATATGATGATACCCAAAACTTGAGTCCAAATTTGAAAAAACCTTTTCCCATCTAAGTTAATAAAGTGGATCATCAATTTGGGTAGGAGGTACTTGTTCTTAATTGTCACGTTATTTAACATTGAATAACAAATGCACATCCAAAAGGTTCCATCTTTCTTATTGACTACCAATATGTGTTCTATCCAAGGTGATGCACTTGGTCATATGAAGCCTTTGTCTAATAATTATTGTAATTGCATCTTGAATTCACTCAACTCATTAGTTTGCAATATATTCCAGGCCTTCGATATGGGCATGTGTGTGTTATGTTATGCTCTCTTGTTTCCATTGTTGTCCATTGGAATCCACTTGAATCACCCTTCACAAAAAGGGGAAAACAATGAGAAGAAATGGTGATGGCATGAAAATTACTAGAAAGTTGAAATTGGAAGGAAAATTTTCATTTTTGGTGTTATAGATCTAAAAATTACCAACATATCCCACTTGTAGTTGAAATTAGATTCACTCTTTAGAGATTATGTGATGTCGCAAGGCCTTAATCATCACTCAAGAGCAACAGAGGGAATTGTTACATATAGGCTAGATATTCCATATCTAGGTCATATGTAGTAGTCTAGGTTAACATGCATGGACCATCAACCCCATAGCAAATTAATATGGTATTAGGCCCTAAACTTAGTTTATAGGCCATGTTATAGGCCACCAGAACCATCGTCAATGTTACAAATATTGAAATGGCCACAATATCTCACTTGTAAGGTAAAGTAATTATGTGTAGGGCCCTACACATGGACCATGAATCATATAGTAAATTTATTAACCATGGACCATTATTTAGGTTATGAGAACCACTATTGGTTTACATAAGCTATAAATATTAAACCATGGTTGGTTTATTGGTTTACATAACCATGGACAAACCAACAACAACAATGACATCGATGATGGTGACAATGATGATCATGACGATCTCACATGTAGGCCAGAGATTCTTATGTGGTAATCTAGGTTAACATGCATGGACCATCAACCCCATGGAAAATTAATATGGCATTAGACCCTAAATTTAGTTCACATGCCATAGTTCAGGCCACAAGAACCATCCTTTGTGTTACAAATATTGAAATGGCCACCATAAATAATTCCACTAATTAGAAACTGACCTAACACAACCAACCCATGTAAATGACTCGTGCACTTGGCACACTTGATCCATGTCATGAATTCATGCACCTAGGAAGCTTCAACCTCTAACCCCCTCACCTCGTACCTAACCTTAACATCTAGCCCCAAACCGAATAACATGATAACTTATAAACCATTTAACCACTAGTACCAAAAAAACCAGAACCCCTTGCCCACTAACCCACTGATCCCTTAGGTGCCTCGCTTCTAATCCAAAAACTCCCCAAAGCCTACCACATTATGAAATTGTAGAAAATATCCCCATAAGCCAATGTCCCTCTAATCCTAACCCACTACCCCCTAATCCAATCACTAACATGCCTACTGCACCAAATCAACACACTAACACAATCAACTTTGACCTTGGGTTATTTATAACCAAGGTTTAAGATCAAAGACTTTGACATCAAGGTTTCAATGATCACTATATAGGATTTTATCAAACCAAAATTAGTGCAAAAATAAACACAAGAACTTAGACTATAAACAAAATATTCCCTATCTAGGGTATGTATGATGACTCAAGTCTCTATGCATGGCCCATGAGTCTCAAAATAAAGTTTTATTTCCCAAGAACCTACATTTTGGCCCTAGACCATAACATAGGCTCCTAGAACCATCCATGACATGAAAATACTAAAAATATGACAATGTGTTACTCAAAAGATAAATATTCCTTGCCTATGGCCTATGTGGTGGTATAGAGAAACGCCCATAGGTCACAAGACCTTGAGGTACTTACCAGTCATTATAAACTAGATTTTGATCTAACACCATGGACACCATGGATTAGGCTTCAAAAATCATCCATCATGTTGTAAATATTGAAATGGCCACCATACCCACTTGCAAGCTAAATATTCCTTATGTAGGAATCATGTGGTGATTAGGGCCCTACACATGGCCCATTAGCCATAAAGGAGAATGTTATGGCACATGAGTTTGTATTTTGACCATGGAAACTTGGAGTGTGAGAACCATCTTTGATGTAAAAAACCTAGCATGACTGCCTCAATTGTAGAGCTCTAATGGGATATGGTGTTGAATGATGATGCACACCCTTCCTAACACTACAATAGCTTGTGTGCGCTTTAGCTCCAATGTTTTGATGACATGCATTGTTGAACCCATGTGACACACCTAACCCACGTACATAAATCACTTTTAGGGGGTTTTCAAAAAACTTCCTTGAAAATTTCCATTCGCATGACTTTTAGGGGGGGTTTCAATAAACCGCCACCAAAAGTTCAATTCTCATTTATTTTAAGGTGGGTTTCACAAAACCGCCTCCAAATGTTCAATTATCATGACTTTTAAGGGGAGTTTTTAAACAACTGCCTCCAAATTTTTAATTTGCATGACTTTTAGGGGGGAGTTCAACAAAATACCTCCAAAAGTTTAATTCTCATGAATTTTAAGGGGGGTTTCAAAAACCCACCTCCAAAAGTTCAATTTTCATGACTTTTAAGGGGGGGTGTTCCAAATAACCACTTCCAAAAGTTCAATTCTCATGACTTTTAGGAGGGGGCTCCAACAAACTGCCTCCAAAAGCTCAATTCTCATTACTTTTAAGGGGGGTGCCAAAAAACCGTCTCCAAAAGTTCAATTCTCTTGAGTTTGAAGGGTGGTTCCAAAACAATCGCCTCCCAAAGTTCAATTCTCATGACTTTTAGTGGGGGTTTTGACAAACTGCCCCCAAAAGTTATGAGAATTGGGATTTTAGGGGGGGTTTTCAAATAATCGCCTCCAAAAGTTCAATTCTCGTGACTTTTAAGGGGTGTTCCAAACAAACCGCCTCCCAAATTTCAATTCTCATGACTTTTAGGGGGGGTTTTGACAAACCGCTCCCAAAAGTTATGAGAATTAGGATTTTAGGGGGGGTTTTCAAACAACCGCCTCCAAAAGTTCAATTCTCATGAATTTTAAGGGGGGTTCTAAAAAAACCACTTCCAAAAGTTCAATTCTCATGACTTTTAGGGGGGTTTTGACAAACTGCCCGCAAAAGTTATGAGAATTGAGCTTTTAGGGGGGGGGGGGGTTCCCAAAACCGTCCCCAAAAGTCAAATTTCAGGAATTTTGTGGGTGATTTTTTTAAAACCGCCCCCAAAAGTCCAATTTCCATGACTTTTAGGGGTGGCTTTAAAAGACCGCCTCCAAAGGTCTGAAAATTTTTTTAGGGGGGGTTTTACCAAAATTCCCGCAAACCAAAACCACCCCTAAAGGGCTATTTTGTTGTAGTGACTGCTGAAAAGGAAACAACTGGTGCAAACTGGAGGTACAAACTGTTTATATCTGAGAGGTGATATCTCATATGTAAATTCATAGTCATAAGTAGCATATTGAATGCCACTATTGCCTGAGGTCTTCTACACAAGTCTTCAACGGTGAAAGTCCCATCAAGTGAACAAAGGAGTTGAGGTCGAACCTGATGTGACATTGTCTGATTACAGATCAATGATGTATAACATTAACAAATGTGAGAGGGAGACCATCAAGGAACGAATATGTCATCCTGATCTTCGTCCTCGGGTAAGGTTGGCATCCCATAAAGATAATTATCCAGATTCGAAGGATCGAACGGATCGTGTTCAAGTGGATTCGGCCAAACTGAACCAGGTTCAGTCTCAGGTGGATCACCGCCCCACGCCTCACAAGGAGTAAGGGAGTCTGCAGTGTGTTCGACTCTACATGATGGAGTCATAGGTATTTCTTCAGTATTAGAATGTGCAGCAGTCATGACATCTTGGACGTATGTCTCGTAAGAATCTGAAGACTCAGAGGGAGCCCATCGGCATCCCCGAACAACATGATGTGAAAGCTTGGTAAGTTCTAAACCAGCCAATGGACGGGATCAACGGAGAGTAGGGCTCCACACCACGATATCTTCAGAGAGAATATATAATCAAAACGTCCCCTAAAGACCAACTACCAATCAAAAACAGTAAATCAAAAGTACACACCTAGAGAAACTACAGCCAATGTTAAATTTTTAGAATTTACTTCAATCTAATCTAGGATCTTAATTGAGAGAACAACATGTACAACAAATATACAGCATATCAATCATGGACACAATAATGCAAGCACACAAGAGACACAGAGTTTACTTGGGGAAAACCATAAAGGTGAAAAACCCCAATAACTTCCTCAGAGATAGATAGAGCAATGATACAACCATAATACAAGAGATAGTCTTCTCCTAGCAGCAGATCCTCCTCCTCCATAAGTGCGCCACTCTCCAAAGTGTGAGCGAGTGAATATAATGATAAAATAGAGATCTCCCAATCTCTATTTATACTAGACTTGACTTGCCTAATAACCTTTACTAGGTTGGCCTTAACTTAACCACATAACACAATGCTGACTGGGCTAACACCCAATAGGGTGGTCTAATAACCCTTTGACCCACATGGCCGACCCCCACTAGGGTTGTCTAATAACCCTTCGACCCACATGACTTATACAGGGCCGACCCCAACAAGGTGGTCTAATAACCCATCAAGTATAAGTTACGATACTTACAATATAAATGACAATTACTTTCGTATTGAGGAATAATAACATCTCTATAGGAATAGAATATACATATATGTGAAATACATTCCGAAGTTACATATACATCAACACTCCCTCTTAACTAGGAAGGTATTTCTCGACACAGGTCTTCTAGCACAAGTCATCTTCTCTGGATCATCGTCACTGGATAATCGTCATCGAGTCATCATCATTGTCACTGCTGCTGCTATCTCAATCAATCTCTGAATCTACTCGTCATAGGAAGTTCTACAGAGCCAGTCCTTTTTCATACTGGATGTAGGATCACCACCTGCAGGTCTTCGTCATCACTAGCCATACTGTGGAATCCTCAGGACTTATTACGTGCATCACAAAACCTTGCAAGAGCATCCCAGGACTTATTATGGGCACACAACCCAACCTATCGGATCTCCCGGGGAGCTATTACATGTGAACCTACCACAAAACCTCGAAAGAGAATCCCAGGACTAATTACGAGCACACAACTCAACCTATCGGATCTCCCAGGGTGCTATTATATGTGGTCACCACAAAACTTTGCAAGAGAATCCCAAGACTTATTACGGGAACACATCCCAACCTATGGGATCTCCCAGGGCGATATTACATGTGTTCATGGCAAAACCTTGCAAGAGTATCCTAGGACTTATTATGAGCACACAGCTCAACCTATCGGATATCCCAGGGCACTATTATATGCCATAGGACAAAACCTCGAAAGAGCATCTGCCAGATATCCCAGGGAGCTATTATATGCTAGTGGAAAAACCTTGCAAGACTATCTACAGATCTCCCAGGGCGCTATTATATGTCCTCCCAAAGCAAAACCTCGAAAGAGCATTTTCCAAATCTCCCAGGGAGCTATTATATGCCATCGGAAAAACCCAGCAAGAGAATTTGCAAACCTCCCAGGGCGCTATTATATGCTTATCTACACAACCTGTCCACGGTCACAGAGTATCAACCTGATACTCACCATACATCATCCTGATCATCATCACTGCAACATTCTGTTGCATGTCATCTAGAGCAACATCTTGAAGCTCATCATCCATGATCATATAATGCATCTACCTGATGCATACCAAGTATCTACCTGATACATATGATCATACATGATCCACCTTATCATACATGATACATATCAATATACATGGTCTACCTGATCATTCACAGTATCCACTTGATAAATATACAAATACATGGTCCAAGCATCCAACATGATACATATACAAAACATATACAAATGATCCTACTGATCATATCCATCATCCAACATGATGCATACATACATATACATATAAATGATCCAACTGATCATATCCAGCATCCAACATGATGCGTACACACATATACATATAAATGATCCAACTGATCATATCCAGCATCCTCCTAATGCATATACAGAGCAGTAACTGGAGCATCATCCTAATGCTCATCATCTAGCGCTTACATCCACATCCATGTGAAGGATCCTCCCAACATTCTTGGAATGGCTTCTGCAAATGTGTCCATCACTTCTTCCTCGAAGTGTCATCAATCTGAAGAACACCAAGCTTCTC
Source organism: Larix kaempferi (assembly GCA_027924585.1). Taxonomy (NCBI): domain Eukaryota; kingdom Viridiplantae; phylum Streptophyta; class Pinopsida; order Pinales; family Pinaceae; genus Larix; species Larix kaempferi. The sequence continues at coordinate 5,144,556 of BSBM01000369.1, forward strand.
CCTAACTACTCGAACTTCACCCTACCTAGTGGCTTTGTCAGCACATCTGCAATTTGCTCATCCGTCGCAATGCACCATATCCCTGATATAGTGATATTTGATCTCTATGTGTGTTAACCTATCATGAAACACTGGGTTCTCGGACAGCTTCACACAACTCTAGTTATTGCAAAAGATACCAGTAGCTTCCGTAGCCATACTGCCTCACAACTAGCTGAATAGGCTGCAACATACTCTGCCTCAGCTATACTCAGTGCTACATAGGACTGCTTCCTGCTAAACCAAGAGATCACACCTGATCTTATACTGAAGCAACACCCAAATGTGCTCTTCCTATTTGCAGCACTGCTAGCCCAATCTGAATCAACATAACCCTACAAGATAAACTTTTGATTCGCTTCATACTTGAGCCCATAATCCACTGTACCCTTCAGGTACCTCAGAACATGCTTTACAGAAATCAGATGAACACTCCTCGAATCTGTCAGGAACTGAATCAATGTGTTCACAGAAAAGAAAATATCTGGTCTCATGTTCGTTAGGTACATCAAGGACCCAATCATCTGACGATACATAGAAATATCAACTGGCTCAGATGAAGCATCTCATAGAGGCTTCAGGTTCGATGCCATAGGTGTGGCCATGGCCTTGCAATCCATCATCCCGAACCTCTTCAGGATATCTACTGCATACTTCCCTTGTCTAAGGAAGATTCCATCTGCACTCCGCCACACTTCCATGCCAAAAACAAATAGTGCATCATCCCCAAGTTCTTCATCTCAAACTTGGCAACAAGCTTCCGCTATGTGTCGGCAATCAATCTGTCATCTCCTGTTACAAACAAGTCATCCACATACAGGAGTAGAATCACAGGATTCCCTTCCTCAACTTTTTAGTAAGGGTTGGAATCTGCTTTACTCTTGGTAAAGCCCAAACTGGATACCAAGTTCTGCACATATATGATTCCTTGTCAAGTGTCTCAGAACCAAGTAGTTGCTCCACATACACTTCTTCTTCAACTACACCATTCAAGAAAGCTGTCTTGAAATCCATCTGTTGTATCTTCCATTTCATTACTTTTATATTTCTCTATGCCACCATCTGCAGCATGCTTGATCTGATAGATCCATATGGAAGTCATAACAAACTTCCCTTTAGGTCTTGGGACTACATCCCAAACATCATTCTTCATGATCGATGGATCATGGCATTCTTACCATATCCTGGGAACTTCAATATCTTCAATAGATAATTTTGTTGCTGAACAAATGTTGTAGTTCTTCTTTTGTAGGTGATGGGATACGATCTTTCCTACAAGACAAGTTAAATTGCATGATTAGAAACATCTCAGAGTTTTCAAAACAAATTATTATACATAAATAAATATGTCATACAGTCATGCAATTATTTTAGCCAATGCTTCAATACAACATTCATCCATATCCTGTAACTTTCTAGATGCCTTCCAATCTCTACCAGAACATTGTTAAGATTTTGCACTACTCCCAACATGTCAGCAAAGAGGTTTCATTCTAGATAAATAGTAATGGAATGTTTTAAAATGCCATAGGCCTACTTACCCATAAAATGCATATTAGTAGTATACTGTTCATTAATGCAACCATTCTAATATGCACAATACATATCCTAAGTCTAGGAACATGAGCATATACATCATTGAACAATTTTATTTAAACAAACAAATATGCAAGAAATGATAATTAAAATACGTATATTTGTTTGTTGTTGGGTGGACTCCCTCTGAGTTTTTGCTTCCTTGCAGAAGCTGCTGGAGTCCTAATCTGAAGTAGCTTCTTCTACAACTTTCTGTTGTGGAATGTAGAGAGATGGTCAACTCCCTCTAAATATCTGCATCCTTGCAGAAACTACTGGAGTGAGCTCCCTCTTGATCTTTTCTTCCTGGATTACCTGTCCTTGAACCTATATTCATCCTAGGTCCCTATGCATGCTTATTGGTATCATGATTGTGTTATCCTTGTAATATCATACATTCATTAGTATATTCTTAATACCATCAAAACACAATAATCTTAAGCATGTATAGTCATGCTCATTTCAAACATAAATAATAAGCATTAGTATTCAAGGTTTCAGGGAAGTCTTCTTTTACTCATGCATATTCTTATTTGATCATAGGACTCTTCTGGTTAGTTAAATCATCAGTCAAGATAAGAGATATAATATGCATAAAACCCGTGATTACTCAAACATATACCTTCATGATTCTTCTGGTTAGTCATATCATCAATTATGGTAAGAAACATAATATGCATACAACCATGACTATTCAAACCTGTGACTTCATGAATAATCATTATCAACAACACAACAGTATAAGATCCTAACACAAAGTAGGATTCTAGCTTGATATAGGAAAAACATACCTGGATTAGCATGCTAGCTAGTTATGTCTAACATACCCGCATAATGCCTTCTAGTTCTCTTCAGTGACTTGTGCTAGTAACCTGCATGTCTCATAAGTTAACCATTGTAGAACCAAGTTATACATACCTCGTAAGTAGATCTTCTACGTGATCGATGACAATGGATGAATCTTTGTCTTCATGTCACCATGATCATATGTTCTTGAAGTAGAACATGATTTGTCTTTCTTGGTGTACCTTTTATGTTAGCAGACAACATAAACCTCATACAACACCATAATGCATTAGTACAATCATAAGTGTAACACCCTAACCAATGAATATCTTCTATCATGCATTCATAATTTTGTTAAGGTGATACGACAAATATAGTAATTAATCAAGATTGTACTGCAATGATATGAAGACAAACATATTATAAACTTAACCATGAATAGAATTCGAAACATACCTGTAATCCATACCTGTCAATATTGCTTATAATCTTCTTATGGAAGGCCTTTGCCTCATCTCCCTATGAAACAAGAACTTCTTCACTTATGCAGATGACCAATCCATCCTCTTCTAGGATTATCCCAATCCACTTGATTTGCAGGAACTGGATTTGGAACTGTAATAGGGTTTGTCAGAGAAACCCCAAAAATTCAAACTTTGAATTTCAAACTTCCTAAAGGATAGAAATATGCACCTTGATGAGCTGATCAAGCTAGTATATTCAGAATTTGAAAATTGCAAAGTTTCACTCCTCAATTTTGCCTTTGAAACTTCCGGATTCACTAGACATGACCCCAAACTGGGGTTTGATGAAGTCCACTCTTCTGCCCAATCAAAAGGTTTGATCCAAAGCTCTAAGCTTCTATTTTTATGAGGAGCTTCCAGCAGTGGTCACAGATTTCAAAAATTCCCATTTTTGCAGAAGCCCTAATTTTCCACTTTTCTAATCAAAGTCCAGAACTAAGGTTTGATCAAGCCCGACCTTCTGCCCAACCAAAAATTCTGATCTTGGTCTCTAAATCTCGAGTTTGATGAGTAGTATTCAGTTGTAGTCTCCGATTACAAAAATTCCAACTTTATCCGAAACCCTAAATTTCGGAAGCCATTAATGAAGGTGCTCAAAAATAATTATGTTTTGACAGAAATATGTACCTGATTGTTTCTGGTGTAACTCTGAACTTTTCAATCCACAAGGTCTGCAATTGTTTCCTACAATAGCCCGACCTATCATATTTCCATCCCAATAGGTCTGACCTCAATTGGATTCTATGAGAGAGAGTTATGCCAAGTGTCGTAACGTGACCTTTTTATGGTATAAAATAGGAGAGTGAACTTGTACGGCATGCCACATGTAACTGGTTCAACTTCGGCAGCTAAAAACCTTTCCTGAGATAGTACATTCTATGTACTATCTATTACATTTTACGAAATTTCATTTGGAGCTTCCTAGCCCAAGTTATGACCTTTTTTCCCAGGTCACTTGTTTCTGACTGAGATCTAGAAGAGGCAGAAACCCTATATTGAATAGAACATAAATCACAAATTACAACGAATTAGAAGTTTTCCTTTGGACACAAGATACATGAGGATCTGGTCATCGCCCTGTAAACGTTTTAGATCCGAAAACTTCTCCAAAATGGAGTTATAGGGAAAGTTCTACGATGACTGGTTTTTGCTATATCAAGCCCTAGCATCGTAAGTGCAACAAGTGTCATATATGCCATATCATGCCTTCTTTCAAGCTAGCTCTGATACCATGTTAAATTTTCAGAATTTACTTCAATCTGATCTAGGATCTTAACTGAGATAACAACATGTACAGCAAATCTACAGCATATCAATTATGGACACAATAATGCAAGCACACAAGAGACACAGAGTTTACTTGGGGAAAGCCATAATGGTGAAAAACCTCAATAACTTCCTCAGAGATAGATAGAGCAATGATACAACTAGAATACAAGAGATAGTCTTCTCCTAGTAGCAGAGCCTCCTCCTCCACAATTGCGCCACTCTCCAAAGTGTGAGTGAGTGAATAGAATGATAAAATAGAGATCTCCTAATCTCTATTTATACTAGACTTGACTTGCCTAATAACCTTTACTAGTTCGGCCTTAACTTAACCACATAACACAATGCTGATTGGGCCGACACCCAATACAGTGGTCTAGTAACCCTTTGACCCACATGGTCGACCCCCACTAGGGTGGTCTAATAACCCTTCGACCCACATGACTTATATAGGGCCGACCCCAATGAGGTGGTCTAATAACCCATCAAGTATAAGTTACGATACTTACAATATAAATGACAACCACTTCCGTATAGAGGAATAATAACATCTCTATAGGAATACAATATACATATATGTGAAATACATTCCCAAGTTACATATACATCAACAGCCAAGAGCAGACAAACAGAGTGGCTAAATGATCTCCTGACACTAGAGACGGTATGTCTCGCCTAGGAGAGGCTTGAGACTCCCAAACTATAGCCGGAGGTAACAGAATCAGTTATAACAGCCCCCATACTTCACTACGTGCACAAGGTCAAGTCCCTATACAACAGCAACTATGCTGTCCGACACCTATCTGACTCAGAACACAAACAACATAGCCACTGCAAGTACCCTATGCGATACCTAGGTAAGGAAACTATGGTCACTGCAATATAACCAATGCTCATGGGGACAGTCACAGGTGGGATCTGTCGTATGGGAAGGGTAGCTAAGCTCGAAGAACAAGAGGATGAACCTCCGGTACCCCCAGATAAGAACAAACCCTGGAAATATCTCCCACATTCAGCCGGTATCAGAGGGATATCTATTCAACCAACCTCCCGTGACCTCATGCTTAACTCTAGCTTGAGTAGAGCTTCCTGAGAACACTGATATATACCATGGATTCCTCCACTCCCTGGTCAGACACCTAATGTTTCATCTAGTAGTCTTGGATTGTTAACTTATAATGATCTATTCCAAGACTCTAAACCTATGCTAGTTGGTGTACCCTATAAATGAAATCGGTCTAATAAATTTTAAGATTAAGTGTTAATTTTAATGGCTGTGATTACTCAAGGGATATGATCATGAAACTAGTGATGTGTAAGACTCAATAGTATGCAAAATCGTCAAATCCTAGACTCATCTATCCAATGAAAACAATGTCACTAACATGCAAAATCAACCAATGGTTTCGAAATAAATATGCAATCCTTTTATATTTTTCGATGCACAATCAGAATCTAAATGAAGGCAAAAAGCACTCAATGCAAGATGCAATACATAAAAGCAATTTTTTTTTTTTGTATTTTCTCTTATAAACAAAAGGAAAATGCAAAACTATGTGTATTTTTGTATTTTTCAATATATGGAAATGAAAAATGCAAGCAAAATCCTACTATCTAGTCATTGATGTGCCAAGGAGATCACTAAGACAACCCAACAGGTACCAAACAGTAAGACTCAACCATCGGAATGAGCTCAAAAGGAAAAACCAACAAGGCTCAACCAAGAGAAAAGAAGAGTTCTGGTCACAACCAAGGCATGAAACAGTCAAGAAACAGGCCAACAAAGACTCAGGATCAACCAAAACCAACGCAACAACAACCAAAGGTCATAAAACAACCAAAGCCAGAGTTACATGCTACTGTCGAAGGAATACATGCGGGTACCCGCGAACAGTAGAGTAAACAGAGCCGGGTATACGCGGGCAGAGCTAAGCTAGCCCACGGGTGAGGAAATGCAAATGGGAAAATCGAGAGTCCAATGGCTCAGAAAAAGCAAGTTTTCTATAGTGTATCTCAATGGCAAATAAGTGACACAGAGCTTCGACAAACAACAACTCTAATTAAGGACTAATGCTCAAAAAATACCCAAAATGGATGTTTTCCCCAGCGGAGTCGCCATTTCTATGTTGGAGAAAACTCACTATGGCTTGGGGTAGACTACAACAGATAGATGACTACCAAAAATCAACTCAATTCCCAATTTTATGCTATATAAATGACAATGCTAAGATAATGAAGAATATAACCAACCTCGATCCAAACGTTTGATGTAGATCCCCGTTGGAGCTTTTCAATCCGTGCACTTGAATTTGCAAATTAGTCTTGACAGCCAATATACAACAAGTACATATAATATATAAACAGTATTAACATCATCAATAGCAATGGCCCATGATATAACAAGTAAATGCAACCCAATGTAAGATAAACAACATTTACAACATTAATGGACGAGAATATGAGTATTTCTATTAATAAACAAGAAGAAGTACAATGTGATATGACCTCTTGTTGGTAGCTAATCTGAACCAAGATCTGGATCAATCCACTTGTGCCTCCACCACTTCAATCCTCCATGAATGGCAAACTCAAACTATGGTGGGAGTTTGGAAGGTGAACATAAAGGGTTCACAACTACAAGGATCAATGAGTATAGTCTCAAGATAGGAAAAAAATCCACTAGAGTTCTCTTGCTCTTCTTTCTCCTCCCATCCATAAGCCATATGTGCTCAATATATAGTCCTCTCAAAGGTAAGTGAAAGGACACATTGAGGCGTTCTTGGGAAGATGGAGAGTCAAAGGTCACCCAATGACCGCTTTTGGGGAGTAAAAAGTAATTAACTAGTGATTTTTACCATTTTACATGCTACTTGCGGGCTATAGTGATGCAACTCGCGGGTATGCTAGCTATAGTGATGCAGCTAGCGTACAAGAAAAAAAATAGGGAAGGATATAAAGTGGTTATGAGTCATTGGAATGGATCCTCTAGGCCAAAGAGTGGTGATTCTCACAAGGTGGAATATTACATTGTAACAAGTGCTTCTAGAACTATCATTGGAGTTCCGCCAGATATTGGATAGATTTACTTTCATGAAAACCCATCCCTCTTACTTTTATATCCCACACTTACAATAAGTGGTGGCTTGTGTAGCAATGTTCCACCACGTTCCTAGAATGTGGGATGCAAGAGAGGTAAACGCATTCAATATATATGTCAAGCACCCCCCACCCCCCCAAGATTTTAGAAAATGTCATAGGGAAAATCTGGGTCTACAACATATAGGACCCCACCCTAAATACTAAATTTTTTAAATTAGTATATATGAAACTCAAAACATAAATAATAAATCATTGAAATTTTATAATCTTATAAATAACAATATAGCATAATAATTAATAAATCATAATTCATAAACCCTCTATATACTATGGCCATTGTATTTCTCATTTCTATTTAATTGAAAATTTAGAGGATGAGACTATGTTTCCAAGGTTAGAGACATAAATTATAGTTTCCTCGATAGAGTTTTGCTAAAATCATGACACAAGATTTCAACAATCAACAACTCCAACATCAGGGTACATAGAGGGCTTGGTGCTCTTTATTAAACATCAATCTCATTCCAACATACAGAATAGAATCTAATGGACATGCTGCAATCTGGAAAATCCTAAAACCTTGAATGTTTACTAAATTTTGCATGGGATATGAATTCTACCTTTTTCTCCATCTGAGATTCAATGAAGTTGGAACCATTCTCAAACATTCTACAACCTAGGAAAACCATGTTGTACGTGGGGACTACAACCTGCAATATCTAATTGTAGGTGGGGACTACAACCACCCTCTTACCACTCCACAGGATATTATAAAGAACATGTTTCTTCTATAGACTTACACAAGAGATATTTAATTTCTACACACAAAGAAACCATAGTCCCATAGTGACACTTTAAGTTTGTTTGCATAATTATTACTCTACAGTGTAATCAAGTTATGAATGGTTTTCCATAAAAATGGAGTACTCATAAGAAGTATGACACAATGCTTCCTAGCTCTAATCTCTTGCGAATGACATAATTGCATTTTAGTTATACAATCTTGGAGCATCTTGCAGGTGTGGGAATACCAGGGAAAAGGTCTGAGTTCTGAAACACACATATAGTTTTTTGTGTTCTCAAGAAAAATGGGTGGCTGTAAAGAACCTGCAATAATTAATTAATGAAAACACACAAAATAGCAGAAATAATAGAACTCATAATCACTTTTATATTGATCGCAAGCCACTTCGAGGGGGGAACCTCCTTTGAGCAAGCTCAATACAAATAATTTCACAGTACCTTCATTGGTCTCAACGAAAACTTATATACTAAGTCTATGCGCCAACACCATGGGTCAATACCATGTGTCAATACAAACCATGGGCCAATACAAAATATGGATCAACAATTACTACATGACGACTTACAAAGCATATGCGTCCAACAACAATAATACAAACTATGGATCAACAAATACTACGGGATGACTTACAAAGCATATGCGTCCAAAAACAATGTACTAACAAAGTAAATAGAAGGGTTGACATGGTTTCCTAACATCCCCTCTCCCTTAGAAAAAGCTTTGTCCTCAAAGCTTTATATGTGGAAATTGATGCAGAATTTGAAGGAGTGGTTCCCCTGTAGCATCCTCGGGTTGCATTCCGGCCCACTGACACCTTTTGAGTTTCAGGGAGGATTGCTTGGAAGGCTATAGACGAAGAAGGACGATATCAGTTGCATGAAAAAGTGCTCTCAAAACGGTATTGATCAGCTTGTTGTTTCAGTCGAATTCTTGCCATGTGAAGATTGTCCTATAGAATGAGAAGAATTTGATCGCAGTTTGGAAGAACCGAGTCAATTGCCTGAATTGGGGAGATGCTGAGCGTCTATGGAAGAAGAACTTGTGGTGATTGTCCATAAACTGCTTCATATGGTGTCCTTTTAGATGTTGTATTGTACCACTGGAGTGCTTCTAGGAAATCCATAGAAATAGCTATCCACATCTGTGTAGGGATGGGCAAGGGTTCGAGCAGTCCCGAAAGGACTGTCATTTCACCCTTGTTGACCTGGAAAGTATCACACTCAACCACCATCTGGTGAATTTTCATTTTCAATCCCTGCCAAAAGAAGTTACATTGTTCCCGGTCATAGGTTTTGAGGAACCTAGAGTGCCCTACCGATGAAGAAGCATGGAGTTCATAAAAGAGATAGCCCTGTTGAATAGATTGCAACCAATTTGGAACAAGAAGAGAAATAGCTGTAAGAGAAACTAGGTCATCAAATTAGTGAGAAGGAGAATCTGCCACCATATTATCCTCACCCTTCTTGTAAGTGATTGCATAGTCATAACCCATGAGTTGGATAACCCATTTTCGGTGTGCTGGTGAGGAGACTCATTGTTCCAGAAAATGTTCCAGACTCTGGAGATTAGTCTTGATGTAGAAATAATTTCCTAGTAGGGATGGCTGCCACTTCTGTACTGCATGCAAATTAGCCATCATGTCCTGTTGAGATGTCGATGCAGCTAAATTCTTACCGGAAAGGTCTCTTGAAGGCAACAAGCCCACTGGTTCAGCAAAGACACTTGCATATCTATCCAAGGAAGTAGGGAAGACCATTGATGGGTGCATCCAAATGGAATGGAGTTGAGCGATGACACCATGTGAATTCTTCTTAAGGAGCTTTTCCAGGCGATGTGAACTAATGATGCAGAGAGACCCTTGTTGTAAGCCCTTAAATTTGTGTTGTTTCCCATTGACTGAAAATTGCATCCAAAGTTCAGCAAAATCCAATAAGATCGAGCCAAGTGTGCGTAACCATTGAACGCCCAAAAAAAACATCACATCCGCCTAGGGACAAGGCAAACATGTCAGAGCGTAGGTTATAATATTCCAGATAGATATGCACATTGTGACACTCCCCCTTGCAAGGTAAGGTGCCCCCATTGGAAACCATGACTTCAAAGTTGGAGCAAGGATGGACAAAACAATCAGCCTGTTTAGCGATCTGAGGGTCAATGAAGTTATGACTGCTACCAGAATCAATGAGTATTGTAAGAGGAAGCTTCTTGAAGTAACCCCTGACCCGCATTGTTTGGAGGGTGGTGACACCGGATAAAGCATGGAGAGATATCTCTGGTTGTTCATCCCGAGATGGGGGGTCAATAGGCGACTCCTGAATGTCGACCTGATCATCCATTGTATCTGGAGCTTCTTCACCAATTTTAGAGGCAGGCGGAGAGTCCATATCCAAGAGATGTAGCTTTTGTTGAACAGATCTATGTCCCGAGTGAATTTCTCATCACAATTATAACAAATCCCTTTTTCTCTGCGTGCCTGCATCTCTATTTCAGACAAATGCTTGATAGAAGTTGGTTGAGGGGCTAGCGGGATGGGTGGTCGTTGAGAACCCATATTTTGAAAGGGAATAAAAGTTGGTTTGGAGCACTGTTGGGCTGCAATCTTGTCTTCTGCCAACTTAGCCAACCCTTGGAATTCCATCATTGTGTTTTGACAGAACATTTTAACCTCTGACCGGATTTCATCCTTAACACCACTGATAAAACAACTCCTATAGAATTCATCAGACAATCCTTCTGTGTGATTGGCTAGTTTCTCAAATTCTGTCTAATACTCTCTCACAGTGCCATTTTGATGAAGTTTACTGAGTACTCCGGTGAATTCATCAAAAGCACTAGGACCAAATCGTTATAAAAGGTGTTGGCAAAAATCTGTCCATTTTAGCACGTCATGAGCCTTGATGTACCAACGGTACCATTGAAGGGCTTCCTGTTCCAAATGAAAGGATGCAAGTGGAACTTTTTGGACATCAAAAGTATTATGCAAATTGAAATACTGTTCTGCACGATAAATCCATCTAGTCGGATCAGTGCCATTGAAGCGAGAAAATTCAAGCTTCGATCCACGAAAATTGCTGGAAGAAGAGAACCCATTAGCTGTAGATTCTGATTCTTGTTGCCAGTTATTGTTCATGGCTGAATGTTGAAGATGAAGGCTGAGAAAATTTTCATCCAAATCTTGGAGTTTGGTTTGGATGGCTGCAAATGCTTCCTCCATGGTTTTTGCTCCTGCGCAGGTGACAACCATAACCAGGAGTTTTTTTTTTTGGGGGGGGGGGGGGCTGGGGGAATGGATAGAAAAACACAAACAAACGCCTATTTAGTAAAGGGAAATTTGGATTTGGGAAAAAATCAGATGGGTAATTGGGGTTTGACTAGGTTTTGGACACTTTCTGATCGACAGGGAAGCAAAAAATTGGGATTTCTAAATCGGGGTGAAAGAATGAGAAAATTTGTCAAAGAGGGACAAAGAAGCAGAAATAGGGAATGAACATGGTGGTAAAATTTAGAGGTGAGTTGGTGAAAATTGAAGAAGTTATGACAAACCCTAAAATAAACAAATGTGAGATTTCTGGCTTTGGGAAGTAGAATTTGCGATAGGATCCTCAGGAATGAAATATGCAGAATGGAATTGCAGGGGTGTCCAGAAAGTTTCAAAGGAAAAGGAGTTAAAACAAGGGAGATATGGCGAAAAAATGGATTTTTTTTTTTTTTTCAGAAATGGATCTGCAACGGCACGGAAGGGATCAGAACAATTGGATTTGAAACGGCGTGCAAGGGATCGAAAATGGCTGGATCTGAAACGACTTTCAGACGAGATCTAAAATGGCTGGATTTGAAATGGCGTGGAAGTGATCGGAAATAGTTCAGCTGAAAATAGATATGGATCCCAGGTATGTTCAGCTTCCTAACAGTTTAGGGGTTTCACTTGGCCACCAATGTTGTGTGACGGCTTGCGTATTGGAGCAGTACCCCTCACTCCATGGCTCAAGTAAAACTGATAACCGCTTTGCCACAAACGACAACTCTTGGTTTACCTCATGGGTGGGAACTAGTCAATCAGGTAGGGGTCGTTGCCTTTTTCGCTGGCAGGTACTCTCAATGGGCCAACTACTTTGGGGTTCCTGTGGTACTCCTCACAATGATTTTTAGGGCTTATGCCCAAGTGCTTCCCACAATTAAGTGGATAGGGATTATTCCCATATCCAAACTTGCAACAGATGCAAAAAAAAAAAAAAATGGTAGAAATTCCACCCAACGAGCCCAAGAAAGTGCTCTGATACTAGATGTGAAGAACCTATAATAATTAATTAATGAAAACACACGAAAAAATAGAAATAATAGAACTTAGAATCACTTTTATATTGATCGCAGGCCACTTCGAGGGGGCAACCTCTTTTGAGCAAGCTCAATACAAATAATCTCACGGTACCTTCATCTGTCTCAACGCAAACTTATCTACTAAGTCTATGCGCCAATACCATGTGTCAATACAAACCATGGGCCAATACAAAATATGGATCAACAATTACTACAGGATGACTTACAAAGAATATGCATCCAACAACAATAATACAAACTATGGATCAACAAATACTACGGGACGACTTACAAAGCATATGCGTCCAACAACAATATACTAACAATGTAAATAGAAGGGTTAACATGGGTTCCTAATAGTGGCAATATATGAAGGCCAAAACCATATGCCAAAAGGGGGTGTAAGAGTCCTTTGGAATATCAAAATGCAATAATAAAAACTCAGGGTATTTCAATGACACCCAACTTAGTGCATACGTCCACACCCTAGTACTCTAATTGCCAAATATGATTGATGTCTAAAGAACATTTCTCCATTTGTAGGTGGATTTGTAGTGACAAATTCACCATTATGGAAAATCTATCATTCAAATCCAAGGAGGTATTAGAGTCCATATTCTCAAACATAATTTGATTTATAACTTTCCAAAGATAGAAGAGAATTCATATATGATATATGCCATGCCTTCCCAAAATACACTATCCACAAGCCTTGTAGTAGAGCCATCTTCCAAGATAACTAGGAACACTAGAATTGCTTACATAGGATTTTGGTCAAGTTCCAGGGCTCTTGAGCATTTTGGAAAAATCAAAATATGTTTTAAAGTGACTCTGTGTCGTTGCAAAAGGCACTATTCGAGGAAGCAAGGACAAGGTGTCAAAGCCTTATTCTTGCAACATGACTATGATGCATTAATGACCAGGTTAACATAGCCTTTCTTGGCTCCAAAGGCACTTTCCAAATGACCTCAAGTATTCATATGATTGCAGTTCGTTCATCAACCACTAACCAAAATCACCTTAAAAATTAGCTAAATTCATTGGCCAATTAGATAGTTTCCTCAATTTAGATATTAGATGGAAAGATAGGATCCAATGATGATATATCTAAAGGAATTGATTCCTTTGGAAGACTGTGAAAGGTAGTTTGTCAAATTATGCAATTCTGCAAATGATACTAAAGCCTAGCTTTCTGATTAGACATACCATGACTTTAGAAAACACAGTTCTACATTAATTGCAGCCATGCAAACAATAGAAATTATGGGCATATCTTACTGAAGTAGTGGTGATAGTGAGATATGGGCATATTCCCAGCATGCCTGATAAGTATACCATCTCTATTGTACATGTTTTTGGAGTAAAGGCACTGTGACAGGTGCATTTATTGCAGACTTTCGAAACAATGTCCACAGGGACAATTGTTAGCCTTTCATTCATTTTATTGGTTAATTGCACTCGGGAGTTTCCTTTTTTATCCAGAATTCAATCTAAACATTAATGACACCTACAAGAAAATTGGTTTGTTATATTTTTCCCCAGCAGTGGTCAATGTCAAAGGCAGATATGCACATTGAAGGAAATGGAGAATTGATCTACCTGAAGGAGAAGAGGTAGAAGTTGGTGGAGCAAATTGAGGATAGGTGTATTGTCCAGGATGAACTCATATATACTCTTGACAGGATTGTGCCTAATATTGTGATCTATTTGGACCTTTCTCAAAGGGTAAGTTCTGCATTCAATGGAGGAGATCAGAATAGAAGGGTATGGCCACATAAGCGCCATCACGGGGGTTCTGATTCACACACAAGAAATGCCTTGAGTGGCAAAGTTTTAGGCAGTGGTGTTCAAGTTTTCCCCAACTAGTATGAATTCTCGCATCCCGAGGCTAGATATGTAGGCTGTATCTAGAGAGCCTCATCCACAAGGCATTCATGGCTTGCCAGTGGCAGGGACTCCAATAGCTTATAGCTTGCATTTGAATAGCTTATATGGGTGAAGACAAACTTGCAATAACAAATGAATGCATTGCAATAACATTATAATAACATTGTTTACCACAAGAAGAACAAAATTACAATACCAAATTAGGGATTTATACTCTGGATTGGACCCCATAAAAATTAGGGCATTGTACTCACCGATTTGGGAGGCACCATTGCTTCTTCTCAGAGTTGCTCCACTCGGGATCAGTCTTAAATGCATGGCCACAATCCCAATTTCCACACACAGGCTCAATATCCTCTGCTAATAGCTCAGTACCGGACTCAAAAGCAGGGAAACACAATCCCAATTTTCACGTGCAGGGTGAATATCCTCTTCTCACAGCTCAACAAAGGTCACAGAAAGGTCACGGGAGGTAGCAGACATGGTCCGCAGAAGAACGGTCTCGCAATGAGGTAGCAGAAAGGGTCAGCAGCATAAACTGTCGCGGGAGGTATCGGCAACACAAATCGCGGGAGGTATCAAGTTGGTAAGTTTTTAATTTGCTATGTATTTTTTATTTTTTTTATATATATCTATTATATAGTTTTTTTTATTATATTTTATTTTTTTATTATGTATTTATATATAATGTTTGTTTTTTGTTATTTTTTTATTATTTGATTTAGTTTTTGTAATTTATTTATTCAATACAATATATATATAGATAGATAGATATTATCATTTTTTATATAATATATATATATTAAATACAAAAAATAACACAAATAATTAAAAATTTAACTAGAAGATGATCGAAATATAATCAATCTAGGTTATTTTTGTTTAAAGGTTAAAAGAAGATCTTATATCAAGCTATTTAAATTGTATACAGATTTATTTTCTTAGACATACCAGGACTTGAAGGTGTATGACACAATAATTATTCAATAGGTGATACCATTGAAGAAAACAACTAATCCCTTTCAATAAAAAATGTGAAAGGTTCATCCATCATTAGAACCGTTGATGCAAAAGGAGTTGAAGAAGTTGTGAGATGCAAACATTATGTTTCCAATGCACCATTAGCCATGAATTGAAAACGTTGTACATGTTAATGAACAAGAGTGGTGAAAATAGCCCTTGTGTCAATTTTAGAAACCTTAAGTAAGCATAACAGAAATATAATTACCGAGTTCCACCTATGGAGTCAATTTTGAAATTTGTAATGAGATCTGAAATGCTCACTCTAGGATGGATTTTTGGGATCTAATCAAGTTCTTGTCTCAAATGAAGATAGATCAAAAATTGCTTTCAACACCAAATGGAGCAATTCATGTGTAATGGATATAGCTTTCATAGGCCTTGTAAATCAAAATGTACTTGTCTATATGGACAATATTGAAATTAAAGCTATTTTTAATAGATGTAGAAAATATGGGATCACACTACATCCCAATAAAATCGCTTTCTTTTTGCATAAGGAAAATTACTTGGGCATATCATATCAAAATACATGATATTGGTATATTAAAAAAGAATAAAATCTATAACATTCTATCCTATTGCCACACAACAAGGCATTGATGTAATCATTCTTTGGGAAAATCAATTTCATAAGGTGTTTTGGCTTTGACTTCATTGAATTCCTCAAACCCTTATAAAAGATGATTAAGAAAGATGCATGATTTTATAAACTGAGGTTGAGAAATCAAGAGAACTATTGCTACTGCTCTGTCCTTAAACAAATTAATCCAAACTTTGATTATTATTTTTACCTCTATGATAAAAGGAGTGAATGTCCAATATCATTTGTGAGCATGAGAATACAAGATGTTAAGTTAAACTATATTTAATGATTAAAAAAAAAATCTAAGTAAGCTATGCATTTGCATTTAATCACTCCCTTTTGTCACATTCACTGTAGGTGAAAGGAGTGATTTTCCAATGTCATTTATTAGCAAAAAGATTACACGATGTTGAATTAAACTATCTAGTGATTAAAAACACATGAATAAGTTATGCCACTCAATTTTGTCACACTCACTCATAAAGAACTATCTAGTGATTAAAAACACATGAATAAGTTATGTCACTCTCTTTCGTGATACTCACTCATAAAGATGAATTATGAAAGGAGTGACTTTCCTATATCATTTATCATTTATGAGCACATAATTACAAGGTGTTGAATCAAATTACCAAGTGGGCATAAGTTGCACGATGATGATGATGATGGTGATGATGAAGACAATGATGAAGAATGTCTATCTAAGATGATGAAGAATGTGTTTTTTGTCATTGCGCCGAGAGGCACTCTACAACCCAATATGAGGGAGATCTTGTAACATGTGAGTTTTTGTCGAGTGTTTGTCTAGTAACAAAATAATACAAAGTAAACAAAAAAGAATAACACAAAGTAAAAAGTAATAAATATTATGTCGGCCATAAACAAAAAAGAATAATACAAAGTAAAATGTAAATATGAGACTTAAACTAGAGACTTTAGAGCTTAGGATTATGTGATAAATATTATGTTGGTCATAAACAAAAAAGAATAATTCAAAGTAAAAAGTAAATATGAGACTTAAACTAGAGACTTTACTTTTTACTTTTAATAGAAAGTAAAAAGTAAATATGAGATTTTAGAGTGTTTGTCGAGTAACAAAATAATACAAAGTAAACAAAAAAGAATAATACAAAGTAAAAAGTAATAAATATTATGTTGGACATAAACAAAAAATAATAATACAAAGTAAGAATTAAATATGAGACTTAAACCAGAGACTTTAGAGCTTAGGATTAAGTGGCTTAGGTATTGCACTCGAGGAGCTATTCAAGGAGAGGTTTGCACCTCGGGAGATTTGATCCCTCTCGGCGCTTGATAGAGCCTAGGAGGATCCGGATTTTATGAGCAGAACGAAATGAATACAGATTATTATCAGATGCTTAACACAAAATAACAGAGATACAGTAAAAGTGGTTTTCTATTCAATAAGGGAATAAGCTAAAACTATAAAATGCAGTGGAAAACAAGCTTGCTGGAATGGTGGCGGCTTATCTCTGAGAAGAGATGTGATGGCTGCACTCATTTCGCAAGAAGATGGTTACAATGAGGCTCTCAAGGCCTTTTACAATAAACAGGAATGTCAAAAACCCTAGACATCCAAAAACCTAACCCTAGGAGATGAAGCGCCAAAAGTCATGTGGGCCTCGTTTGGGTAAGTTAGTACATCAACTTCCCGGGGTTGTAACTTTTGCATACGATCTCTGTTTGGATCACTCGGTAGCCCATTGGAAAGGTCTATCCGAGATTTACAACTTTCGACTAGGGCCAAATGTATGTTGAAGGCAACCATTTGGCTCCCCAAATTGCCAAAAAAGGTCGTTTAGGGCCTCAAAATGGCCCCGGAACTTCAGGACCCGAAAAACGGCTAAAAATAGTACAATACCAAAATTGCCAGAAAACTGTTTTGAGCCAGTTGGAAAGGTGGGTGGCCATCGATGTCCACCTGGATCATAGGATTTGGATCTATGCTGGTTATGATGATGATGACGATGAATATGATGATGATGATGATGATGATGAAAATGATGACAACGTCGATGATGATGATGGTGATGATGATGGCGATGGCGGTGATGATTATGATGATGAAGATGATGGTGATGATGATGATGATGAATATGAATGATGATGAATATGAATGATGATGATGATGATGATGATGATGATGATGGCGATGGCGATGATGATGATGGCGATGGTGATGATGATGATGATGATGAATATGAATGATGATGATGATGATGATGATGCTGACGACGATGATGATGATGATGACGATGAAGATGATGACAACGTGGATGATGATGATGATGATGATGATGGCGATGACGATGATGATTATGATGATGAAGATGATGGTGATGATGATGAATATGATGATGATGATGATGATGGTGACGATGATGATGATGAAGATGGTGACGATGATGATGAAGACGGTGATGAAGAATGTCTATCTAAGATGATGAAGAATGCGTTTTTTGTCATTATGATGATGATGGCAATGAATATGATGATGATGATGAAGATGACGATAACATAGATGATGATGATGATGATGATGGCGATGGCAATGATGATTATGATGATGAAGATGATGGTGATGATGATGATGAATATGCTGAAGATGGTGATGACGATGAATATAAATGATGATGATGATGATGATGATGATGATGATGACGATGATGATGATGATGATGATGATGATGAAGATGACGACAATGTCGATGATGATGATGATGATGATGATGGCGATGGCGATGATGATGATGAATATGTTGAAGATGATGATGATGATGATGATGATGACGACGACATCGTTGATGATGATGATGATGATGATGATGGCGATGACGATGATGATTATGATGATGAAGATGATGGTGATGATGAAGATGATGATGATGAATATGATGATGATGATGGAGATGGTGACGGTGATGGTGATGAAGATGGTGACGATGATGATGATGGTGGTGATGATGAAGACGATGATGAAGAATGGCTATCTAAGATGATGAAGAATGTGTTTCTTGTCATTATGATGATGATGACAATGAATATGATGAAGATGATGATGAAGATGATGACAACGTCGATGATGATGATGATGGCGATGGCGATGATGATTATGATGATGAAGATGATGGTGATGATGATGATGATGAATATACTGAAGATGATGATGATGATGAATATGAATGATGATGATGATGATGACGACGACGACGATGATAATGATGATGATGACAATGTCGATGATGATGATGATGAAGATAATGACAATGTCAATGATGATGATGATGATGATGATGATGGCGATGGCGATGACGATGATGATAATGAATATGCTGAAGATGATGATGACGATGAATATGAATGATGAAGATGATGATGATGACGATGATGAATATGAATATGAAAGATGATGATGATGATGAAGACGATGATGATGATGATGATGATGATGATGATGATGATGACGATGATGATGATGACGATGATGACAATGAAGATGATGAAGATGATGATGATGATGATGTTTGAGTCTTGATAATTTTGCATTTCCTTACTAAGCTTCTCTCTGTTTCGAGAATAATTTAATATTCTCTACTAAACAGGGCCAACCAAGTGAATGTGGAAGCTCTTATGGCCCCTCCCCCCCCTCACATCACTCTCAATTCCCCATAACCCGACAAAAATATCTATGTACAAAAAAATTAAATGTGTTTTTTGTCATACTATATTATAACAAGTAATGTTTCTAATTAAAACATACAGGAAAATGGAAACTCACTAAGAAACAGTTAATTTATTATTACTGCATACCTCATAAACTTCAATGTTCTTCATCATCTTCTTCATCTTCTTCATCTTATGTACTATCATTCAATGATCTAGATTCAACATTGTAAGGATTGTCCATATCATCATCATCATCAATGTCAATTACGATCATCATGTGATCATCGATATCATCTTCATGGACATTGTTTGATACATAATTTGATTCACGAAGTTCTTCAACGTCTTCTTCAGGAACATGATCATCTAACTCATGTTGATCATGATCATCTTCAATGGAATATTCTTCTTCAAGAACATCTTCATTACCTTCATCTACGTTATACTTTACCGGCCTTCCCCTTATTAGGCGGAAATATTGTCGTTTAATTCCGTTGTAGTACTTGCCCAACCATTTAATTTGTCAATCTGAGGTTCGTAGGCTTATGAAGCACATGCAAAGTATATGCATGGCTGAAGTGAAATTAATCTAGTCTAACCCCCCTTGCTAATTGCTAATTGCTAATCTGATCCCCCCTTAAGCTGAAACACACAACTGCTAATCCAATGTTGAAAGCTGAAACACATTGCTGAAAATAAATTGCATAAAAGAAAGACAACATATGAAGAGCAACTAGACAACACATGTGAGCTCACATTAACAATAATGAAAACTTAATTTACATCACACAAATCAATGACAAATCATCAAAACTAGATTATGAACAAAAGCTGAGAATCCCCTTCTCCATATTACAAAGTCAAGACTAACTTCTACAATTTGAGACTAGTCTCCTCCCAATCTACTACCAGCTACATCCCCCAAAATGAAGAGAGAGCACTCTCTTTTAGACATGAATTTCTTTGAGAAGGAGATAACCATCTCATAATGATAGATCCACTATTCTCTCAACCTCTCTCAACTAATTTGCTATTATTACAAAATATGATCCATTCAAATCCTCCACATGTATCTCACAATTTCTCCACATGTTTCTCATCCATCCTAAATAAGATATGCCAACCAAATCTCCATGATCTTCTCCTTGGAATATTCTTTGAATAACTATCTCCATGAAGTGGAGGAGATATTTGAGGAGTCTTCTTTGAATTGATCCTTCCATATTCCTACACATTACAAAGCTCATCCATACTTGAGATATTAGTGAAAAACATGTTATTTTCCAATATTTAATCATAAATTCACTTATAATACTAAAATGAATAAAGTGGAAAATAATAAGATGAAACTCAAGTATATGTATGGAAATGGTATGATGAAAGGTTAATGGGATGATGAAATGTGAAGAATAGCGAAAGGTAAAGTGGATGAAAATGGGACATTTCTGAGGCCCAACATACTCCCCAACTAATCCTGTTGCATGTCCTCATGCAACCTTGCATGGATCTGCTTAAAAACTTTTGGCATCTGAACTTTGGCTTTGCTTGATGATGTCTTTTAAATGCAGCTGGAATTTTCTTATGGTTGGTTCTTGTGTAACAACCATAAAGAATGTTGGTTCTTGTGTTAACAATATTTATTTCATGATGCGAAATGTATGAGTAACAGCTAGCATTTTCTTATGAATGCAAGGAATGGAATAACAACTGATATTTTCTTTTAAATGCAAGGAATGTTGGTTCTTGTGTAAACAACATTCATTCCATCATCTGTTTCCTTGCTGCAATAATTAAACCATACACTCACTGGAAATAATAAATCATCAACTATGTATAAGCAAGTGTCACTGTGCATAAGAAATCCTTTTCTTTATGAATCATGCCAATATGTATATCCATGTGTATGAAGCAAAGTGCAACAGAGGATTCGTCGGAAAAGAAATGTTGGTGAATGATAAATGAGATGAAAAATGGAGTGATGGAAATGAAAAATGGAATGATGGTAGGGAAATGATGATAGTGAATATAGTTCATAGTTGCAGCTGCGAAATGGAAGGTTTGGAGGAGTATCAGCTGTGAAGTAAGACTTGCTGGAGTAACAGTTGTGAAAGTAGGCAAATCTGGTGGAGTATTAGCTAGTATTGCAACAAACTTCCTGAGATAATATCTCACAAACTACGATCTGGGTTGGGCTGAAATTTGGCAAGCAAGTTTCTATACGTCCAATGCAGCTTCATACAAAAAATCAGAAAAACCCACATCATGGATTTCAAGAAAAATGCAAATTGGCTGTAGGTGATGATGGAAAGTTTGGCACAATCACAACTGGTGTTGCAAAGGACTTCCTGAGCCAATATCTCACAAAATACGATCTGGGTTTGGCTGAAATTTGACAAGCACGTTTCTATAAGTCCAATGCATCTCCATACCAAAAATCAGAAAAACCCACATCACGGATTTTGAGAAAATTGCTAATTGGCTGTAGGTGATGATGGCTATTTTTCGAATTCCGTGCATTAGATTAAGTTGAAACTTGCCAATTTTGTTCATTATAATATTATCCACTCCCTGTCCAAAAATCATGAGGATCCAATGTATGGTTTGTGAGATATACTCAATTCAAATTCTGCATTTTATATGAGGAACAATATGCATATGAATAAACTATCACAAAAGATTTCATGTCCTCTGAAAATATGATTGCATTTGAGATCCTATAGAGTGTTCAGCAACCTCTATCTCATCCTCTCCAACTAAACTCGTTGCATGTCCTTGTGCAACTCGACACGGGTTATGAAAGTGAAAAATGAAATGGAGCGTGGTGAGGGAGTTTTCCAAATTATTCATTGCTAGCATGTAAGGAATTGCATGATTAAAATTCAGAAAACAACATACCTCCACTTACCCAAAGAGTAGATGAGCGATGCAATAGGAATGTATATGTTGCTACTGGATCGTGGAAGATGTCACTGCTGCAGGATCATTAAAATGTAACTGTAGATGCTGTTGCGGCTATAATTGGATCATGGACAGCGAAGGAATCGAAACTGCTACTGTTGAATCATGGAGAATGTGACTACTGCTGTGGCTGTAACTGCTATCATTGTTGCAGGATCATAAAAGTGTAACTGTATATGTTGCTGCAGCTGTAATTGGATCACGGACAGTGAAGGAATCAAAACTGCTACTACTGAATCATGGAGAATGTGACTACTGCTGTGGCTGTAACTGCTGTCACTGCTACAGGATCATAAAAATGTAACTATATATGTTGTTGCAGCTGTAATTGGATCATGAGAAATGTTGAAGGCGGAAAGTGGAACTGTGGTACTCTCATATGCTGCTGTAACTGCTGAGGGAGTCATGAAAAAGTGTATAGTCTTCACCCACTACAAAACCTGATGGTACAATTCTAGTCATGCGAATAAATGTGTTGATGTCGAGCATGAAAAGAAGTCATTGGATTACCAGCCATTGATGAATGTCGTTAACCAATGTGAGGCAAACTCACCATTGATGTCAATGAGTACCAAGGTACCTGAGTATATCTTGCAAAGTGCGAATAGATGTGTTGATGTCGAGCCACTTGCAAGATATGACGATCAAGGTACATTGATGTATTCCCATGATTTTCATTGAGAGAACTTGCCATTAAGGCATGCAAGCCTCCAGGTACTCAAAAAGGAACTCTAGTCTATATCCCAGATTAAGGTGCTAAGGTCGATGGGGCAAGACTTGTTGAAAGGTGGGCCTTAAGGAATCCCACATCAGTCAATGTGGGTTTTTACAAAATATTGGTAGGACTATAGGAAAGATCTCAGTAGCAACAATGCTTATGGCAAGGGAATGTAATTATGGAGAGGGAATTGGATGTTCTTATTTAGAAGGCAAACTGAAATGGAAAAAAAAATGAACTGAAAAAGATAAAGGGATGTACGCTACTCAGAAATATAGGCCTATGTGAAGTCATGACAGATAAGGAAATGGAAAGTGGACTTCACATGGATGACTAGTGTGCTTTGAAGGAGAGATGTGGGTATGACGCTAATGGGTTTATGAATGGTTTCTACGTAACATCAAACGTCATGATGTTTCTGATGAGTAACAACTCCTTCAAGCTGTCTTATCAAAGCATGTTTCTCAACAAAAAATTTTGTGATTCTTGAAAAATCACTTCAGCATAAAAATTGATCATCTGTGCACCTGAAAAAGCTTAGTACAAATCCTGCATGAAAACTTGTGAGGAGTTTGAAAAACATAGCATGCAGAAATAAGTATGAATGCAACAAATTGCAAAAATAAAATACGTTCTATACCTGCTGTCGTTGTGCACTTGTTTCGTCGTCGATTACTGCCAACGCGACTCCAAGAAACAAATTAGCGTTTAAATGTAAAAAACATGTTCGATATTCAGGAAATTGGAATGTCCATTTGCAATTTTTGTAATTTTACAAAGTTTAAATTTTTGTTTTTATAATTTTTTTTCTTTTCATGGTTTTATAATTTTTATTGTTTTTGTTTTATTTTTCACACAAAAGAAAATTTTAAAAATGATGCAAAAGGAAAGGAAAGATGTCAAACAAAATACTCAAAATCAAAGAACTAACAAATCTGCAAATCTGCATGCCGTCACATCCTCAAAGCTTCTAACAGCACTACTTGTCTCAGCTTCATCAAATCTTCCCATGTGCAACAGTTTATTGGGACTTATCACTAAAATTCTAGAATTTTAAATGTGTTACTGTGATCCACCGCCAATTGTATTTAAGCAATTGAAATTTACATGTCTAACTATCATCATTGAGCCTTCATAATCATGCAAAATCCCAAACTTGAGCAATAGAACATACATAGATATGTTTTACCGTATGCAGGAAGGATAGGAGTTCAATCATTACCCCATTCTTTGAAATCCAGTCAAGACATACAGCTCCAATGAGGTACCTGGGCTATTCAGGAATGGATCGATGGCAGCTCTAGGACAACCATAAGGAATGCGCCACCCCTATGATTGGTTCTTCAACTGGATAAAGGAAGCTTGTCAAAAATGTTTCTCTATCAGTTTCTTTGTACGTGATACACAAACAACATCGATTGGAACATTAAGGCCCCAACAACCTCTACAAGAATGTATATAAGTCAGAAACAAGTAAACCTCCTTCGTTGATCAACATATATTGAAGTTGTACAGTTGTCGCAATTCCCACAATTGTCAACAGCAACATTCTCCCCAAAGTACTCCAAAAGATATTTTCTACGAATACCATTAGAACATCCGTCGTTCTCATTATTGCTGGCTCCATCATCACCGCATCACAACCATCTGGAAGACACCATTTACTCTCTGTCAAGTTGGAATTGACAGGCTTTTCTCCTGCAATTGCATATGGCATGGATATTGACGAGCTATTTTTGCAATTGATTTTCGTGAAATGGCCCATAGAGCTAAAGCGTGAAGGATGGCTGATCAATTTTTCAACAAATTGTGGATATGGAGCCTGGGAATGACCACCATGTTTGGTCTGCAGCTTAGCTCGAACTCCAATAACGGACCTCACAGATAACTTCTGGCTCATACTGAGTACGACATCCAGTTCTTCTTCTTGCTCTAGCACAATAACATAGTTGAAATCCAGTCGCCTGGGTGCCAGCAAAACATATTCTTCATCTATATAGCCATTACAGACAAGCAAAGCCTCAGGGCTTTCTTTACACATGGAAGCCATGGCCAACAACAGTTCCGGATTCGACCCGACTTCAAGCCCGAATGAATACACCTTCCCAAACTCCATAATGTTCTCAACAACATATCGATCTTGATTGCGAAGGAGTGGATCTGGAGCCCAAGAAGGAGAGACTACTAATTCATGTGAGACTTTGAGAACTCAGCTGACTGTGTCATGAGGGGTGGGATTATGCTAATCTTAGGATTGTGCTAATTCCTCCTTCAAGTGGAATATAAGACATGGGGATTGGTAGTAGAGAAGAAGCAATTGGCAGCACCGCTAATTTTTTTTTGAAAGCCATATATCCAACATTGCACCATTGTTCCCATCAAGATTTGCAACAATTGCTTGGATCTTTGCATTGGTATCTTTACCTACTCGGCGGTTTCTCTTTGTGTGATCTCCCCTTGGAAGTGGAAAATCATGAACCATTACATGTGAAGAATTGAAGCATAGGAGTTCTATTTTATTGTTGTCTGCATGAGTCCATTGAAGAGTCAAAGTAGCCTAGTTTTTGGAGGTTTTCCCATGCGCGTCATTTCCATTGTCCAGAGAAAGGATGCTCAAACACTGCACGTCATTTCCCATACAAGTCATTCCAAACCTTCGTTTAAAATGTACTATGTAGGGATGATGGAGTGCACACATTCGACTGGATAAATCAACTTGAGATAGGTTCAAAAAAATATTTCCTTTCACTAATAGCATCGACTTCTAGATGGGGCAGAACTGAAAGCAGGTTTACATGTTATTCTTTTATTAAAATCTTCTCCAGGTAGAATGAATCAGATGATCGTGAAATTAAATTTGGGAAACTGGAAATAGTGTGACAGTTAGAAACAACACCGTAGATTAAGATCATCATTTACGTCTAGAAGAGATGGATCGGCAAGAAGATTGCAGCAAATTAAATTGATACCATTTCTCGTGGATTATTTGTTAAATCATAAATATGTGCCTGCGATAGTTGAGGAGCAGCGGTGACATGGAAGGTTTCCGTTTCATCTACATTTCCAGTTTGGTGGTCAGGACTATTTTCTGTAGATTCATGCTTTCTATAACTCCTACTTCCAAGTTTTCTTCAGCTTTGTTTCCCAAATTTTCAGTAGTGTCGTCAGGAAGATCTCGGTGATCTTCTGGTTAGTTATAGTTGGGTATGGCCATGCATAACGCATATAATGTGGAATCTTCCATACAATCAAGAATTTATGTATGCTTAGAAGTGTAAGGACTCGACTAACTACTCTGGTTGCCATGCCTGCAATGTGTTTGGAAGATCTGTGCCAAGACCGTCGGGTTGACCTAAAATCTTGGGCTTGTTAGTAGATTAGCAATGGCATCAGAATTCAGGGATCCGTATGGACCAGAATCCTCAATTGAGGGTAGTGATATTCTTATCAATGGTCAAATGAAAGAAACCAAGCATATTTGGCCCCCAAGTAGATATCATTCTGTTGTAACCATCACTCGCCAAAAGATATGTTGCCTATTAAATCCATGTAGAAAATTGCAGAGGTCTCGCCTAAGGAGTTTTGAAACTAATCCAAGGATGACACTTTATGTATGTTGCAGGTTTAGGTTCCAGGCCGCAGGATGAAGGTGAAAGATCGTATTGCTGAAATTCAAGATTAAATCAACCAGACTGAGAAGACGCAATTCAAATGTGACACATGTTCCTGTTTCAGCTCAAATGTGATAGTTTCAGCAAAGAAATTTTGTTTTATTCATCTAATGTTTTTTTTTCCTTTTTTTTTATTGCAGGTCTAGGATGGACGCACATTTTATTTTCAAAATTTTTTTAGCAAATGGAGATAAATGAATTGCAAATGAAAGATAAAATCGATTAGGTATGTTGTAAACATTAATTATTTATTCCTGAAAACATTAGAAAACATCCTATTTTCTGATCCTCAAATCGCACGAAGCGTGGAGGAAAGCATACTTATTGAAAACTAAGAATAAAATCCTACCTACTCTATACTAATTAAAATTCAGAAAGCAGTTACGTGTAGTTAAATATTCAATGTAGCCATTCACGTAACAACAATAAGAATATATTCTATGTCAATTTTGCAAATAGAAAATGAGGATAAACAGAAATGTGTGAAATTAGTTGTTGTGACTGTGAATTAACTAGAAAAAAAGAAAAACTAAATTGTCCTAACTTGGTACTTGCTTGAAACCATCATTCAATAGGGCTTTCGTAGGCATAGTTGTCCTCACTTAGATATTGCTGCAACTCCTTTTTGTCCTCCTCGACCTCCTGCTCGCATAATTGTTCATCATCTAATGTGCAGTATTCTTCGTATGTTAATTCTTCATTTGTTTTTGGAGGAGTAATTAAGCTCTCGGCTACTTTCAAGATCTCCTCTTCATGAGAAGAGGAGATCCCTACTTTTGCAATGATCTAAGTGAGGTGTTCCAAGCTTAAACCCATTGTTAAATCATTTTGAAAAAGGGATTCTTACAGCACCCAAATCTAAATGAAAAAAGAAAAAAGAAAATAAAAAACACTCCAGAAAAAAACACTCTATACAAAAAACATTCCTCTTCACAGCTGCAAAAAAACACACTTGCAGGAATTGAAATTTACACTACCACACTTGCAAGAATTGAAATCTACACTTCAATCCATCGTGCTTCCTCGGCAACGGCACCAAAATGTTAGGCAGAAATATTGTCATTTAATTCCGTTGTAGTACTTGCCCAACCATTTAATTTTCCAATCCGAGGTTCGTAGGATTACGAAGCACATGCAAAGTATATGCATGAATGAAGTGAAATTAATCTAATCTAACCCCCCTTGCTAATTGCTAATTGCTAATTTCTAATCTAATCCCCCCTTAAGCTGAAACACACAGCTGCTAATCTAATGCTGAAAGCTGAAACACATTGCTGAAAATAAATTGCATAAAAGAAAGACAACATATGAAGAGTAACTAGACAACACATGTGAGCTCACATTAAAAATAAAGAAAACTTAATTTACACCACACAAATCAATGACAAATCATCAAAACTTGATTATGAACAAAAGCTGAGAATCCCCTTCTCCATATTACAAAGTCAAGACTAACTTCTACAATTTGAGACTAATCTCCTCCTAATCTACTACCACCTACATCCCCCAAAATGAAGAGAGAGCACTCTCTTTTATACATGAATTTCTTTGAGAAGGAGATAACCATCTCATAATGATAGATCCATTATTCTCTCAACCACTCTCAACTAATTTGCTATTATTACAAAATATGATCAATTCAAATCCTCCACATGTCTCTCACAATTTCTCCACATGTTTCTCATACATCCTAAATAAGATATGGCAACCAAATCTCCATGATCTTCTCCTTGGAATATTCTTTGAATAACTATCCCCATGAAGTGGAGGAGATATTCGAGGAGTCTTCTATGAATTGATCCTTCCATATTCCTACACATTACAAAGCTCATCCATACTTGAGATATTAGTGAAAAACATGTTATTTTCCAATATTTAATCATAAATTCTCTTATAATACTAAAATGAATAAAGTGGAAAATAATAAGATGAAACTCAAGTATATGTATGGAAATGGTATGATGAAAGGTTAATGGGACGATGAAATGTGAAGAATAGCAAAAGGTAAAGTGGATGAAAATGGGACATTTCTGAGGCCCAACACCCCTTGGATCATGTCTCACAGCAAATGACCACCCCGCTCTACCTGGAACCTTAGAGTAAAATGCCTATTCACATTGGGTTGGAAGAACATAGGGCTCCATTCCTAGCTCAAACAACCTTGTATTTACCATGGTAAATCCATTATCATGTTCAATAATTGTTTTATCGGGATCACGTTGATTCAATAAAAACTTGTACCATTTAACAACAAACAGAAATACCTTGAAGGAGTTAAAGTCACACTGAAGATTGTCTTCCAAATATCCATAGCATAGATTTTCAGAGAGTTATGGATGTCTGTCACTTCTAGAAGAAACATTGGTCACCTTAAAGACTGCAGATATCCCACAATCAGATGTTTTCTTTGTTTCATCCAACTTTTGGATGCGATATCTACATCCATTGCACCACATAGACTTATGGTGTTTTACCTACAACAAGCCGTACAGGAAAATATTACATAATGATCCAATATTTAAGATTAACTAGTGCATGTTTATAATAATGCCATACAAGGAAAAAAATCAGCGTGACATACAACGACAATATTTTTTACAAAAAAAAAACAGTGTGGTTGATTAATATGCTTACCTGCTTATGTTTCAAACCTCTTGCTAAATCGATTTCCCTTTGTGTTAGATTGGTTTCTCCATTGCGATGTGTAGCTTTAACCAATGAAGCCACACCTTCCCATGATATTCCATGACCAGATTGTTGACATTGTTCGATCCATACCTTCATCCAGTCAAGATTGTTTGCGATGTATAAATGAATTGCATCCCACTCTCGACCAACTGTTTGATGACAATAAAATTAAAATTCAATACAAACATATAGTCACTTAACATTAAAGTATATAATTACACTCTAAATTGATGCAAAATAGTACTGAATATAAAAATAGAATATGTATGATATATATATATATATATATAAATCAACAGTCAAATGTGTTATATTACCTTTCACCTTCCTCGATCTACTTTTCCCCTTTGGGTACTCCCCTTCGAAATCTTTATTGGAGTCCAGATCACAAATGTGATGTAAATTGAGATTTGACACTAATACAAGAAGATATTCACTAATATACAACATGTTTTGGTATACCATATATCCCTCCATCACAGAACCCTCAGCATATGCTCGTTGTCTAACCAAACCCTTCATAAATTTCAAGTGCCTCTCAACCATCCACATGGACCTTGAGCGCACGAGTCCACACAGTTCAATCTCCTCAAATTGGTGTATGAGGTAGTGTTCCTGTGCATTGAAAAATGCCAAAAGTAGGTGCTTCTGCATTTCACACATGAGACAAGGAATTTCTCTCCTCTAATACTTTATGTCTTCTTTATGGAATTCTTTAGATGACAACCATCTACAAGTGACATGACAACCCAATCAAGAGATTAAAGAAAAAAAAACATTATTTTACGTAACGTGAATTAGAGAACGAAAATCAAATATAAGTTCTATGTTGAATTAAACAAACACTAAGCGCATGGAAAAAATCACCACTTACCTCATGTATTTCCCGAGACTATATATTATTTGCTTGTCATTGTTGTGGAAGTTGTCCTGGATAGACAGAGGTAGAACATACTATAACAATAATATATAAATCGTTTCATTTTATCAACAAAGAGTAGACAATAAAAAATACCAACCATATTCATTGGAATAAGAAAAAAATAATAATTAAATGAATACGGCCATAATAATTACCTTCATGAAGACATGCCAATCGTGCATTTTCACCACCGCGAAATCACCTTTCTTTGTTATGATATTCTTCATGTTCGCACAAAATCCGGTGGAAAATTTAATTTTTCGAATGACTTCTTTTACAAAATTACT
Source organism: Larix kaempferi (assembly GCA_027924585.1). Classification (NCBI taxonomy): domain Eukaryota; kingdom Viridiplantae; phylum Streptophyta; class Pinopsida; order Pinales; family Pinaceae; genus Larix; species Larix kaempferi. The sequence continues at coordinate 5,175,391 of BSBM01000369.1, forward strand.
TTGTTGGTCCGTTAATATCCATGGAAGTGAGTTTATATTAATTTGCTCTCCATTTCTATGAAATTGAATGATGTCTTTCATTGCATGGTTGCTATCTTGAATGTCTTTGCAAATTTTGACAATTTTTTCTTTGTCACTCGTTCCATCCAATATTCACCATAATGCTTCAGTCACATTCTTTCCGATATGCATTGTATCAAATAGATGAGCAATTTGTAGGTTCTTATAGTAGGGAAACCTACTAAATTGTCTAGGATAACTTTTCATCCCTTGTGGAAGCCCATTAATGCTTTCATGATCACATGAATGACAATCATGAAATTACATAAATCAATGTCAATTACAGTAAACAACACACAAATATAATAAAATACAATATAACATATCATATACGATGATCATTATACGTACCTTGACGATTTCTATTATATTGCGACTTCCATAGGTGAGGTGTCATCCTCTGTGGTCTTAATGCAGTCTCTTTCTTTCCATTGAACAATTTTTTTTCGGTAGTTCAATACCTGTGATTCTTAGAGAGGACGTGCCTATACTCATCAAACAGCTCCTTTCCTAAGCTTTTTGAACGATGAGATTTGATCTTAGGACCACAAACTGGACATGCAAATTTCCCCTTTGTATGAAGACCTACATAAAGAGATTTAATATCTATGTCAATTATAATTATATACAAAATGACTGGATTATTTAGAAAAACATGCGTGCGTAGTATATTTACTAGTAGTTCATAAAATTAAATGCAAAGTGGAACTTAAACTTACATACCACAAAAATGGGTTAACCCTGGGGCATCATGTATTGTCCATATAAGCATTGCATGGAATTGAAATTGCTTTTATCGTATTGGTCTAGATATGTCATACATAGTGACGCCATTCCATAAATTCAATAGCTCATCAATAAGAGGTTCGATATATACATTCATATCTTTGACTTGGTACTTACCTGATTGTTTTGAACATATAAAAAATATAATTATGAGGCATACCATTTAGATATATATTAAACCATATTGCACAATAGAAAAACATTGGATATATATATGACATTATGCGACAAATGAGATACCACTACATTATAAAAAAAACTGCAGGGTTCGTACCTGGAACAATCATCGACAACATTATGTGCTCCCTCTTTATTGTCAACCATGGAGGAATGTTGTTGTTGATAACCAAAAAAGGCCACATCGAGTAAACTGATCTCATCTCTTCAAATGGATTGACACCATCTGCTGCCAAAGAAATCCTAAGATTACGAGGTTCTTCTTTAAAGTGAGGCCATTTTTCCTCCATATCTCTAAATGCAGACCCATCTATAGGCATCCGAATAATGTCATCTTGACTTTTGTTCCATGCATGGTAATCCATAAACTGCGCTATGTTTTTACACTTGAATAGTCGTTGCAAACGTGGAATAATGGGAATATAACATAGAACCTTGCAAGGCACCTTTTTAGTTACTTGATCTGTGCGATATCTACTGATACGACAAATTCAGGACATTCTGTTGGAAATTCATGCTGATTGTAATGTAGAACATGGTCATCGGGGCATGCCTGAATTGCTTCATACTGCATTCCAATTTCTTTCATGATGGCAGATAAATCTTGATATGTACGAGGTAAAATATTTGATGGTGGTAACAAATATTCACCTATCATGCTACAACAAATTAAAATAAAAATCTAGTTAATATATTATAGAAATAATATTAAAGAAACACATTTCATTCGTAATAGTTTGACTTATATATGAATTAACAATAAAATACACGATCATATATATTTTTTGATGGAATATATTACATACCTTAACATCCGTGTGACTGATATGTTTGAAAGCCCATTCATAACCTTCAAGTTCATTATCAACAATATAGGAGAGAGAAGATTTGTCTTGGATCCCTCATCAAGGGGTTCGCATGCCCTATCAAGAAGACGGATATCATGAATATCATCAACATGTTCATCATTTTCATCATCATCATCATCATCATCATCCATTCTAACATTAAATGAATCATGGATCAAAGTATTAGTAACATCATCTTCAACTATGTTATCAGTATGATCATCTTCTTCAATGTGATCATTAACTTGTTCTCCATTAATATTCATAGCTCCATGTTCCTCCGGTACTTGTTCTGGACGCACTTCCTCTGGACAATATGCCATAGGATGTCTTTCCTTTATAATTACATGAAACCATCAATAGATAAAAGTTAATATAAGAAATTCAAACGCAAAATGTAAACATTTATGTGATGCACCATTTAAAATGTAACAAATTTTGTACTGTTGGGATGAAAAGAACAACGGTCAATTGTACTGTTGGTCAAATAGGTGCATCCAAACTATCCAAGAGACATAATAATTGACCCAATTACTGATCAAAGCTACTCAAATATAACCCAAAAATTCTCATATTGTCCACTACGGTAAGATAAATGATGTTATGGTTTCTATAGAGAAAATATAAGAGAAATTACAACATGCCAATATAGTAGTTATTTCTATTATCATGATGGAAAGTGTCACAAATCTAGAGAGTTAAGTGCTTTCCTTGGTGAGTGGGTTAGTCTCACTAACGAACAAATAAATGAGTTATTCTACTATACCCTAGATTCAACATGCACAAAAGAACAAAATATTATAATAAATATTAAATATTAAAATAATATTTATTGTCTATGTTAGTCCCCATCTATTGAACCATGATCAATAGATATAAGAAAAAAAAATAATTAAAATAATACATAAATTTACAAAAGCAATCAAAATAAAAACATATATAATGCAAAACTTACAAATGGATGATATTCATGTCCCCCCTCAGCGTGACCATGCTCCCTACAGTGTTTTGTGGCTATTGTGATCAAAATTCTTCTCCTCTTAAAGCCCCTACATTGACTACATGGAAAATAGCATTTCCCATCACCCTTTCTTTCAACTACTTCCCACAATCTAGCAAGCAATTGTCAATTTTGTTCGTCTAGATCAAGAATATTGCTAGTTGACCTTTTCTCGTAAAGAGCTTGAATGAATATTATCGATCTTAGAAAATGAAGCTCCACACTTCATTCGCTTGAATCACAAAAACAATGGAAATAATGAAAAACAGTCCGCCGAAAAATAATCTGCCGAAGAAAAAAACTTCCGCAAACCGTCACTTGTATAGCAAACATGTTGGAATATTTGGATATTTATAGGTTTTAAAAGTCAATTTTCTCGTCGGATATCTGATGCCTTGAACTTAGTTACCGTTGGAGATTTGATGTTGGATATTCGTCATCCTCTGGTCATCATGGGCTTAATATGATGTTGGATATCTGACATCCCAGGGCTTAATATGATGTCGGATATCCGACATCCTAGGGCTTAATATGATGTCGGATATCCGACATCCTAGGGCTTAATATGATGTTGGATATCTGACATCCTAGGGCTTAATATGATTCCTGACATCCACATAGTTGTCGGATATCCACATAGCCCTCGGATATTCCAGGGATCTCATTGGATATCCACAAAGACGTCGGATATCCGACGTCTCCTTCTACCAATTTAAAAAAAAACATCAAATTTTGAAATTTTTAAGGTGAAATCCGACGACACAGTCCTTTTCGTCGGATGTCGTCAGATTTTGGGTTCAAATCTTGTAGTGACACAATTTCTCTATGATGCCTCTTCCTCTTCTATGGGAGTTAATCTTCCACTCCAATTATACCTTCCTAGATTCATGCCATGAATAATGTGTCTTCAACTCCTCCAAGTATGTTACCCTCCACCTTGGACTTGAATTGGTGAGAGAATGATAACAAGTGTAGTGGGGAATCTTGCCACATGTGGGTCCCACAACCTCTTATGTGCCCTCCTAAACCAATGCCACCTTATTTTATTTATTATTATTATTTATTTGACCCATTTAATGTGAATTTGTAATTCTAAGGTCATTTTGGGTCTTGTAGCTCCCTTATTCCAAATTTTGATGCTTCCACCCCCAACCTAGGGAACTAGCAAGTTAGTGGAAATTTTCCTCCATGATAGTTTATTTGGATGGGGACATTACAAACTTTGAATTGGTAATTTTCTCTTCATGTGATCTACCTTGTCCATTTGGCTATAATTGTACATTATTACTAACTTGGACATCATGCTTGGCAATTATTTAACCCTTAGCACCAATTTGACAAACTATCATGAACATGGACAAGTGGCTTAGGCTATTGTGACCCAATGCAAAATTTGGAGACATGGAAAATGCTACCCTCCCAATCTTGCTTGTCCTCAAGCAATTTCAAACATGGATGTTGAATAACCTTCTTTCCTTCTAAAACTTTGAGTAGTGGCACTCATGTACTACAATTGTGTGTTTCCAAAAGTAAAGAGATGTGTATTTTAATTTTCATATTGATATCTCTTGACATCACCACTAAACACCAACATATTAATTAAATCCATGAAATCAAAATTTGCACAATTAATCTTTACCTATTTCATATTTTGGAAACCCTTTCTGAACTTTCAACCCTTTTTATCACTGTATAATTCTTTGAAGATGCCACTGAGTTTCCAAACTTTGAGTCTTCAAAATTCCAAGAAAATTTAAGAGAGGAACCACCATGCTTGTTGTTGCACTACTCTGATTACAATCACCTTCTCAAGTGGTGATTCAATCTCCTGTACTACTTGCTACCCCCAAAATTGAAACCAATGAGACAAAAAAAAATGATCCCAGGGTCGCACTGCTTGTATTGCACTCCAAAAATTAGGAGTACTCTCCAACCCATACCATCAGGAAAGAGAATGCATGGATCCGATTTCCTTGTATGCATCCTTCCAAACATCATAAGTACAAAATATAGATCATCAAAGTATATAACAATATCATACAGATGTACATCAAGGAGGTGCCTCATCAAAGAAGCATGAAAGCGCTTGTACATCCAATTAAGTACATCATCATGTGCCCCATACACACAAGCATCAAGTATTATATCAAATCTGCTCCAATGGCATAGGTGAGGATTCCATGTCCTATAATGCTGCTCCAAAAGTATGTAAGATGCATCAAAATACTCAACCATGTGTTCTTTCATCCAAGTGAATGAAGAACCTCCACCAAAGTTTGAACCAAGTAAGGAGCAAAGAAAACAATGAGCCTTCAAGGGGCTCAAAGGAGTACCATATGTGCATCCATGAGTATGTGTATCATCGAGAAATAACAAAGGATGTTACTGCCAATAAGAATGTGCTCCAATCATATATCTATTCACCCAAGTATTGGATAAAGTTGCTCCAACATCAAATGAACTAAGAAAGGAGCAAGGAAAATCATGAGTCTTCAAGTGACTCAAGTGAACATCATAGGTGCATCCATGTAGATGTGTATACTCATAAGGTAACAAATGATTCTGCTGCAAATATAAAGAATAAGGTGCTCTAATCATGTCATCATCGAAAGGAGAGATAGGAGTTTCATACTCCTCATGTGGCACCATCAGAAAGAAAACTTTCACCGAATTTTCATCCCCAATTGATGTGGCTGAAAAAGAAGTAGGGGGTGAAGAATTGTGAACCAACCTTACCTATTTGCAACTCTTACCCATCAAACTTTTGAATGCATCTTCTCCATAATTGGTTTTTCCAACTATTGTGAGATCATGTTCCTCCTCCAAGGCTTTGCAACTCTCACCATGAGGCAGTTGATAATCCCTCTAAACAAGAAGAAGTGCTTGGCTTCCTTCTTATTTGAATGTATCCTATTCAAGAACTTGCATATCAACATGTACCTCATGTTCCACCATCACATGAGGTTCCTCCTTTGTAACATAAATTCTTTCAGCCATTTAATGACTGGATGATATGTAAGAGGGTGTAAAGGACCTTTGCAACCTCTCTTGAAGTTGCTCAATCTGCACCATAGATTTTTGGAGTGCATTTTCGGTGGACTCAAAATCATTTGAGAGCTTGCCATTCTCTTTTGCATCCTTCAAGGTTATTCCATCATACAAACCAACAAGCTCAATTAAATAATCTCTATCATAAAGAAAATTCAAAAAATTAGCTTTGGTGTCCAACATTGCCTTCTGGATTTTCTCCATGTCTTCAAGGGAAGATTTCTCCTCCACACACCAAATTTTTTTTGAACCAATGCATGTGTGCCATGGAGAGTCTTCAAGGCCTCTTGAGTATTCTTTTCACCCATCTTCAAGGACCCTGCAAGAAAATGAGGCTCTTGCAAATGAACCTCCTCTTATTCTTCCTTCTTACTTGGACCAACTTGATGAAGCTCAAGTGGTGATGGGGAAGTTGATCTTGGTTCTTCTTCAACTGCTTGCAACAACAACTTAAAAATTGATCTCTATATCACCAACATAGAGGTGTTCCCACCCATCAATAGGTACTCCTTCATAGTTCAAGCATCCATCAGTAGATTCTCTTTGATTCATGTCCAACGTAGAATGTGTCTCGGAATGATCTTTAGTATTTTCAATGGAATATGATTCATGCTCATGTGATGTTTATTCATTTTTTTAGAGTCACCTGGGAGTGAATTTCGATCCTCTTCATGTAATGCTTCTTCTTCTTCACCACCTTCAGAACTAGGTGGCTCATGGTTGTCCTCATTTTGCTCTTCCTTTTCACTCAAACATGTATGATTTGATCTCCAAGTTATTTTGAAAGAATGGCATAAAAATTTATTCACTAACTCCACATATTCATTCTTGTGCCTATATCCAAACACCCAATTGAGAAAGTATTCAAAAATAATGTCCTTCTTTGTCTTTCACATCAAAGCAAGATATGCATGATATTGTTGAGGCAAAGTTTTACATGTTGCTCTCAATATTTCTAATTCATTCATAGGATTATCCTTTGGTGGTATGACACATTCATATTCATCATACACAAGGTCATAACAATAACCCTCATTCCTTATGAAATTGTAAGCAGTGTTGCATGATGGAACCTCTTCCTCATACCATTCACATTCATCTTCATATTGCTCACAATCATCTTCATACTACTCATAAGCACTGTACTCATAGGATTCATCATAATAGTAATATATGGATACAAATTCTTCTTTAATGGATGATATCAATGCACAAGTGAAAGGACCATACTCTGATAACATTGCAATATCCCTATTTTGGAAAATTACGCCATTTTGACCAATTTTCGAACCTTGAACTAGTGAAACCCCAAACTGTCCCAAATTCTCCCAAATGATTTCGAATTATGTATGGAGGGGCTTGGGAGGACTTAATACACCCTAATGAAACACTTAGACCTTTAGAAACTCATTAGAAACTTTCAAGGTTTGCAATTCTCAAGGAGGAAGGAAGGGGAATAAAACTAGTTGAATTGGATAATTGAAAACCCCACTAGACCAGTGACTTTTTGTCCCTCCAAACAATATACGGACTTCCCTATTTTCTGATATGAGACTTGGAAATGACATAGGACCTCAAGGAAATCCCAATTGTAGTATTAGATCAAGTTTTAGGGTCTGCTACAACTCCCCAAAACAAACAGGTTATATGACATTGAAATAGTGAGAAAATGGTCAACAAGATCATAAAGTTTAATGCAAAACAAAATTAGCAAAAATCCAAGGGTATGCACACAACAATTGGGTAATTCATATAAATTCATATGAAACTCAAAACATAAGCTAAAACTTAGAAAATATATGATATCAAACAGTTACAAAGTCATCACAAAAACACCATGTAAAACTAGTGAGGAAACTAGCTCGAAACATGATTTAGCTTGGAAATATTACATGGAATGTATGGTAATTCGAGCTGTGGCTCTCATATTCAGTACATTACAATGATATACATCAAACAACATGCCAATGGGGTCCAAATATCATTCATAAAAATATTTATGCTTCTATGAGTGCGCCATCACACTTATACGTGGACAATGAGAGAGTTTTGAGAGAAAAAAGTAGAGAAAGAAGATAGGACATGGACTCTAAATAAAAGGAGGATTGAACCTTCATCAAAACATCTCCATCAATCTATGTTGAGAGGTATGAATTTCCTCTCCTCCAACCAACTTGGATAGTAATATTTCAACCACGAAATTGGTTCTAAGGTAGGGAGGATGGACATCCACCGTGTGAGGACAAGCTAAGCTCTCCAAAAGTGCAAATGATAAATGAACAAAATCTACTCTCTTTCATCCTAATTCTCTTTTATTAACCTCCAATGGAATCCATAGCTTGAATTCCATCCAAGAGTCTTCACTCAACTTGCGTTAGGGAGAGATTCTCATAGAAGACACTTGTCCACTTCTTTCTTGCATTCCTCTTCCCCCAATTCAAATGGCGAATCTTGGCTGACTATAAATCCCCCTATGCACCCTCTTGGTGACTATTTTTATCCCTGATATGTTAGATGTTGCATAGGTCTGCAATTAGGTATGAATTTGTCATATTTTTCATAGATTCTCCATCATTGTTGTCATAGATGCCCAGAAATCTAGCTACAAGTGTCACAACTTTTCTATGATGCCTCTTTCTCTTCCATGTGATTTAATTTTCCACTCCAATTCAACCTTCCTAGATTCATGCCATGAATAATGTCTCTTCAACTCCCCCAACTATGTTACCCTCCACCTTGGACTCAAATTGGTGAGAGAATGATTCCAAGTGTAGTGGGGAATCTTGCCACATGTGGGTCCCACAACCTCTTATGTTCCCTCGTGATCCAATGCCACATTTTTTTCTTTTTATTATTATTTATTTGATCCGTTTAATGTGAATTTGTAAGTCTAAGGTCATTTTGGGTCTTGTAGCTCCCTTATTCCAAATTTTGATGCTTCCACCCCCAACCTAGGGAACTAGTAAGTTAGTGGAATTTTTCCTCCATGATAGTTTATTTGGATGGGGACATTACAAACTTTGAATTGGGAATTTTCTCTTCATGTGACCCACCTTGTCCATTTGTTTCTAATTTTACATCATTACTAACTTGGACATCATGCTTGACAATTATTTGACCCTTAGCACCAATTTGACAACCTATCATGAACATGGCCAAGTGGATTAGGCCATTGTGACCCAATGCAAAATTTGGGGACATGACAAAACACTGTATGTTGTTCAAGGGTTTCAATTACCTTATTCACAATTTAGCCAAATTTTCTAAAAATTCCGTTTAAACAAATCCATGCATACGAAATTCATTTTGTCTAAAACTTCAAAACATAAAGATGGAAAACTTGTTTTACATTGCTTCACTCTCATATTTAGGCCAACCTTGTATGTGTTATGTCTAGTTCCAATATATGTAAAACATAATGTATTAGAGCGCTACATTTTTTTCTATGCAAGGGGTTGCAAAGGTTCACTAAAGTTATCTTGTATAACCCTATAATATACTTTCTTGCCAATTTAATTAAATTAAAATAATATTTTATAATTTGGTAATGTTCTCTATGTTTATCATTTTTATTAACTTGTACAAACAAGCATAGCATATAATTTTTAAGATGTCATTCGTTTGGAAAATGTTTAATTTTCAATTAAAACATGGGTTATTTATTTCATGAATAAAGTAAACAACTTTGATGTTATATTCATTCCATATTCTTATTCTTACATATAATAATTAGTATATAAAAATATTATTTTTTATAACAAAATAAATATATATATATATAATGTTTTTAAACTTTTAAAATTCATGATATATATTTTTAAATTTAATATTTATATAAGAGTTAGTTAAAATATTGTTCTTTAAATAGTGAAATACTATTAAGTTCGAATAATATGTAAAAATAACCAAAAGAATCAAAATCCAACTACAAGAATACACTATTTAAAAGTATAGAATTATATCAGTTGATGCAATCTTCACCTCATCAATTTGCATTCTAGAAGCACTTTATCACTCATGTAGTTTGTAATAGAATTCGCTGGCATACATTTTACCTAATTTACTATGATGCAGATTATAAACTATGTGGAGTATTATGATTCATATTATAAATTAAGTGTGAATCACGTCATATATTTGATAATATAAAATTGGGGATTTGTAGAAAATGTGTAACGCGTGTGATATCTAAAAGGAGTATATTGCATAGAGAAATGAGAAATCTTGTCTATATCCTTTCATAAATCACATAGACGTACTGAATAATTAGTCGACCAATGACTATACACTGTTTATCACTTTATGAAACATGCAATTAGCACGAGCATACTCTAACACATAGAGTTTATGCATATATGACCAACATGCATGCATCTTATTATTTTCAAATTTTCCATATCCATGCATAGTAAAAAAGACAATTAGACCTACCAATCTAACCTCGATAAGTATCCACTGCCCTGCAGCCTTGTTTTGCATTGATATATATATATATATATATATATATATATATATATTATAAAATATCTTTTAACTTATCAAATGTAATCAACTATATTGACATTGTATATAATTTGGTATCTATCAATTACAATGTTAGATAGTATAGAGTGCAACATGTTAAATATAAAAGGGTCCCACATGTTCACACTTTTCTTGCACATAATTGTATAGCTATATCACACTTCTCTCTAGACCTAATTTCGTGGTCATGGCATATTGATATCATGATTAAGTTTCGAAATGAATCATAAAATGGTCCCACGTGTTAACACTTTTCTCTACACATAATTGTAAATGTTATAGCTAGCTATGTCATAATCACAGTTTTCCCTATACATAATTGCGTGGCCATGGCTTATTGTTATCATGATTAAATTTCAGAATGAATCATTCAGTGACTGGTAATATGCTTTTTCTTAATAATTATTATTTGTATTAATTTATTTTTTATAATCATAATCATAATGATATCATTACATTTTATAAAATACTATTATAATATTTTTAAATTCAAAATTCTCCATTTGAATGTTTGTATATTTATATTTTATTATTTTAAATGAATAAAATCAATTAAAAATATATTTTTTATATAAAAATTTCCATTTCAAATATTCCCTGTATATTCATTTAAGAAGGTCAAATATTGTTATTTAACAATAACAACAAGAAGCTATGTAAGCCCAGATCTCGTGCATGGGATCTCCATACTCAGTTGCGTCCTAAGAAATAACGACTATCGAGTATGCAAACCCTACTTATGTTTAAATTATTTTATTAATGTGATGGAGCAATGTGACTACTTCTCCTTTGAGGGAATAGCCTAATGACCTCACAAAACTCACATTAATAACCTATTTCTATACTTAAGAGTTAAAAGGTAATAAAAGTAAATATAATTAAAAGGTTAGAAAACTTATTATTGTAGCAAATATTTTGGAGACCAAGTAATTCAATCACAAGATTACTAAATTTCAAAATAATAACAAATATATTGATACATAAAATAACAGATGAATAATGATGACATAAATATGTGGTAGGTACCTTCATATAAGTTTTTTTTTTTCCAGCGAAAAAAATCTATTATTGATATTTATGTGAATCAAATAGTACAAAGATAGTCTTGATTCTATGACCGAATCAATAAAAAAAAATTCTAAGTAAAGTCTGTAATACATACATATCACCACGACCTTCCAAATCCCAAAATAACTCAAAAGGACAGACCTCCCAAACTAACCATATAACCAAAAAGTGCAGAACATATATCGCTAGAGCCAACTGAAGCATGTAAAAAAGAAAGTCTCTCAGACCTTAATCAAAGAAATATGTGACTCCACTATCTAGAATAGTATTGTCACACCATTCCTCCCATAGTAGCTAACCTTCAAATCCTACCAGAGCCTATTTCGATAACTTATCCGCCAGCGAGTTATGATCTCTATAAATATGTTCAAATATAATATTCTATTGCTGAGCTATTTCATTTTGTGCTCGAAGACACCAATGTCTCAAATTTGTAACATTCAGCTTGAACTTACTAGCTTCCCACTTTATTGTAACCCGGGAGTCTCCATACACTTTGATGTTAACTAACCCAAAGATATTAGCCACTTTTAATACACACCAAAGAGCCATGAGCTCTGCTTTCATGTTGATGCCAACACCACAATTTAGCCTAACAGTGAAATAATGGGTTTCATTCAGATAAAGGACACCTCCCACTACACAAACCCCATTCTAAGCAGCCCCATCGAAGAATAGTACAGGCTGCTCCACCTTAAGTGAAAAGAGACTAACTTTGGTAATCTTATGTCTATGATCAACAGTTTTATATGTTGAAAACATTTTCATTGATGTCAGGCTACACTTCATTACATTTGGAAGCACATTCTGAAAGATTGCACAATTTCTTCTATACCAAATTGCCCATGCAATGCAGATAGCAATAGTAAAAAAATGCTTACTTTTCTTGTACCAATTCAAGAGACAAGAGTTGAACTCACCAATGTCCCATTGATAAGTAAAATTCAAGCTTGCAGAAACAAAATCCCAGATTTTTTGGGTGAAGCTGCAATTGACAAATAAATGCTGAGTTGTTTCTGCATCATTTTGGCAAAGAACATAGAAGCTAGGTCCAATCCATCCACGCTTGTTCAAATTCTCCCATGTCTTCAATTTATCTTGTAGGGCTAGCCATAAAAAGCATTTTAATTTTAATGGAATTGACCATTTCCATAAATTCTTGTACCACCAGTCTTGAGAGAAGATTAATTTATCTTGAATAATTCTAATGTATGCAGAATTTGCCGTCACTATGCTAGTGGATGGGTTCCCTCCCCAAACAAGTTGATCACTTTCCTGATTAAGTTTGACACCTGTTGAATCTAAGTTCTTGATGTATGTGTCCCAAGTCCGAGCTAAGTAACCGAAGAGGCCAAGATCTCTAGCAGACATCCAAACAGCTGGCCCAACATCACCAGATATGCAAAAATGAATCTTATTCAAAGCGGTCAAGCCAAGCACCTGCAAATACTGGGTAAGGATAGATGGTACGAGAAATGAGTCTTCCATCCCTAAAATGGGATCCAAACCAACACGTATCTTCACACCCGTTCCCACCTACCAATAGAGATCATTTTTTATCCATTTGAAAACTTTCATAAAACCCCTCCAAATGAGTGAAAAATTCCAATTTCCCAATTTTGGGTTTCTTATCCAGTGATACACATCCTGCTTTAGATATTTGCTCTGTATTATAAGTCTAGACCAGAGGGTACTACCAAAGATACCCCGCCACATACTTTTTAATCTAAGAGCTGTGTTGAAGACCTCTAGGTCTTTGATTCCCCAACCCCCAAATCTAAAAGGTCTCGAAAGTGTCTCTGCTACAACCATCGGGATTTTAGCACTGTCTGCAGACCCTATCCAGAGAAAATTAAAGAAACATTTCCTGATGGCTTTAATAATGAAGGAAGGCACTTCAAGAAGTGAAAACCAGTATACATGAATACTTGAAAGTACCGATTTAACTAAAATGAGCTTGCCTCCAATAGATAAAAGTCTATAAGACCAGTGTGCAATGCGTGCTTCAATTTTCCTCAACAACCAGTACCAATCTTTGATGAGATAATTGTTAGGTTTTAAATTAAAACCCAGGTATTTAAAGCCATGTTCCAGAGGACAGCAATTGTAGGGAAGCAAAGTAGTGATATCACTCAAATGCTCTTCATTCATATTTAAGTGGTAAAAGTTTGATTTGCCAGAACTGACCTTCATACCCGAGGCATTACAAAAGGTCTGAATGATTTCACCATACATTTTCCATTCCACCACGGTATCCAAACCAGCCACCAAAACATCATCTACAAATAAAATGTGTGTGATCACATAGTCCTTAGTTATCCTAATGCCTTTAATCAATCCTCTATCCAGAGCTTGATTAACTAATCTGCTGAAGCCATCCATAACTAAAATGAAGAGAAGTGGTGAGAGAGGACACCCTTGTCTTATCCCTCAAGAACAACTGAACAAAGAGGATGGTGATCCATTTACCAGCACTGCAATATTCATAGTAGTGACACAAGCCATTATCCACTTTATCACCAAAGGAGGCACACCAATTCTGATGAGAATCAATCGCAGAAAAGACCAATTGACTCTATCATAAGCTTTTTCTAAGTCCATTTTGAGTAAAAGTGCCTTCTTCTTTTTAATCTTTATACTATGCATCAATTCCTGAGAAATACCAATGGCATCGTGGATCTGTCTCCCTAATAAAAAACCAAACTGCTCTACAGAGATATGATTAGAAAGAACCTTCTTCAACCTTTCAGCAAGAATCTTTGTGATGAGCTTATATAACAGGTTGCATAATGCAATCGGGCGATAGTCCCCAAAAGATAGGGGCTTGTTCTTTTTAGGGATTAAGGTGACAAATGTGGAATTAAGGGCACCATAAATATAACCATTGACTCTGGAGAAATTCACCAGATCTTTAAGCTCTTGTCCCAAAATATCAAAGAAGTGAATATACAGCTCCACCGGCCAACCATCAGGCCCGAGGCTTTTCTCTTTGGCAAAAATTTTCAATGTGTTCTCAATCTCATCCAAAGAAACCTCCTTTTGCAAACAGTCGGCATCCTGTTCATTAAAGAATCTAGGGTAGAGACTCGCCACTTTAATTTGATCTACCAAGTTATAATCACCTGAATCACTATATATATTACCAAAGAAAGATACAACTTCAGATTTTAACTGATCAAGACCAGAAATTAAATTCCCCTAATCATCTTGTATTTCCCAAATGTACTTCAAATTCCTTCTAGCAGATGCAAAGGAATGAAAAAATTTCATATTTTTATCTCCTTGAGAGATCCAAATTGCTTGACTTTTGAGACGCCATTCTTTTTTCTCTTGCAACAACAAGTCTTCCTTTCTCTGTTCATAGCATTTCATGGCTTCAAATGTATCATAATTCAATGAATTTGAGAAATTTGCAACAAGTGATTTTTGAATTTTCTTTTCTAATTGGGCTTATTCCAACTTATCTACCTTTTTTCTATTGATATCCAGTTTGTTACAGCCTCCTTTAAACCCTTCAACTTATTGCAGAAATTCAACATCGGATTTGTATCTAGGTCGCCATAGTTATGCCAAAAGGTTCTCACCATGTTGCAAAAATTATCATCACTTAACCAGGAACTGTTGAATTTGAAGGGAAAATAAATATTGTGTCCATATTCTTCCAGCTGAAGAACAATAAGCCAATGGTCTGAGAATTTAGAGTCGAACACCCATGAACGATGTTTTTGAAATAGACCTAGAAGCTCTGCCTTAACAAGAAAGCGATCCAAACTTTTATGTATTCCATCAATACCAAACCTACTATTTGACCACGTAGGCAAAAGTTTATGTGGCACCACATCAACAAAATCTGCATCTGCAAAAAATTTATTAAAGAACTCTGCCAATTCATCCAACCTGGCCAAAGATCCCCAAATCTCAGATGCATTGCTGGTATAATTCAAGTCTCCTGCAATGATTAGATCAGCTAAATTCAGAAGATCAGAACCAAGAAGAGATTCCCAAAATCTTTGTCTCTCCCTATAGGGGGCGTAACAATTGAGGATAGAAATTTTTTGGTGTAAACCACAAAAAGACCCTTTAAGCAAAATGCCCCAGGGAGTAGCAAAGACCTTGAAGGAAAACAAAGCAGGATTCCAAGCAACAACAAGTCCCCTTGACATACCACAAGAACTGACAGCAGCAACTTCCCAATTGGGAAGAATATTACCAAGTTTAAAAATAGCAACTGAGTCATCACACATAGTTTCCTGGATCAGAACAATAGGAGGGCTAATAGATTATTTTAGTACATTATTTATTTTCTTTTTATTTATTTATTCCTTTTCTTTTTATTCATGTATTTTATATATTACTTATTATTTATTAATATATGTACATAATATTCCTTCTCTTTTTAAAATGCTTCTCCCCATGATGCATCTTCTTTTGGAAGAATTCTTCATTTAAGGAAGTATTTTTTAATTGTTCTAGATTGTAGTCTTTTTTCCTTATTAGTGATGACAACTCCTCGTTCTAAAATGACTCTTCTTTCGTCATCCAACGTGGGAATTTCTATTTGTGCATATTGATGTTGTGCCAACCTTCTCTTGAAACATTATTCATCGAAGATGTTATGGACATGGCTCTTATTTGGTAAATCTAACCTATATGTTACTTGACTAATTTTTATGTTAATTTGATATGACCCATAAAAATTGGGAGCGAGCTTGTTTTTCCTTATTGCTTAAGAGATAATTGCTTGTATTGTTGGAGTCACATGAATACCCAGTCTCCTCCTTCAACATCTTTTCTATTTTATGTTGGTTTGCTTGTTGTTTTATATGGTTTTGTGTCACTATTAAGTTGTCTTTAAGTATTTGAATTACTTTATGATTTTTTCATCTAGTTGATTTCTTATTGTGGGATTCCCTTCTATCAGTTAGAGCAAACTCTTTCCACTATGGATGTTCATACTCGTATAGATCTTGAAAAGGGTAATTTTGTGTATGATGTGATAAGTAGAGTTATACCACCACTTTATAGGGTGTAACCACTAGAATCACTTATTCTAGTTATTGATTATGAAACAATGAAGGTAGGATTCCAAGCATTTATTGGCGATCTTTGTTTGACAATCTATTTGGGGGGGTAGTATGCAAAACTCATTTTAAGAGAAATCCCAATTTGTTTGCCGAAATCCTTCCAGAAATTTCCCTTAAAATTTGCATCCGTATCATTGAAAACAAACTTTTCGAAACCATGTAATTTGTAGATGTTTTTACAAAATACTTCAACAATTTGTTTTTTTGTTCATATGTTTTCTTCACATCCATGATATGTGCATACTGCATACTTAGTGAGTTGGTCAACCACCACAAATATTTTATCTTTCCCTTCTGACATGGATAAACCTTCAATGAAGTCCATGGAAATTTCCTCCTACTTTTGATTTGGGATGTGTAAGGGGTGGAATAATCCTAGAGTTATACCATTTTTTTGCATTTGTCACACTCCACTGCATATTTCTAAATCTTGTTTCTCATCCCCTTCCAAAAAAATAATTGTTGGGCTTTGTAGTAGCTTTTGCAAAAACACTACATGTCCTAATGTCAATGAATCATGGGACTCTTTTAAAACCGTGGAATTAAATTGAGGTGGGGTTTAAATATATTTGTCCTCTATATCGAAAGATCTCATTCTTCCATTTGAATTTTGGATTTTGATTATTATTATTGATTATGGAACACCTTTATGGGTTCTTGGCATACTCGATTTGGATTTCAGCCAACCATTTAGAAATTACAGTCAACAACACAAAAGTTTGTACTTCTTCATCCCTTTGTGAAAGAGCATTGACCACTATATTTTCCTTCCCCTTTTTATGTACTTGATAATTTCCATATCAAAGGTAGCAATTTTTTCTATCCATTTATATTGTTCAATTGTCAAGTTTTTTGGTTGTAATAGGTTTTTCTATACATTGTTGGAGGATTTGTTAACCCAAAAGGAATTACCTTAAATTTGTAGTTCCCTTCTTGAGTTTGAAAGGTGGTCTCGACCACATCTTCTAGTCATACTCTAATCTAATAATATCATGTTCTGAGATCGAGTTTTGAAAAATACTTAGCCAATGGAGTTCATCCAAAATTTCATCGATGAAATAGATACAAAATTTGTTCTTGATTGTTAAATACTTGATAATCTATACATAACATAAAGGAACCATCCTTTTTAGAAACAAGCACTATTGGAGCTACGTATGGACTTCGACATTTTGTAATAATTAACACCACATCTAAATAAATCCTCGGTCAACCTTTCTATTTATATTTTATTGTGACATGGATATCTATAAGGCTTAACCTGAAATGACCTTGAAACTTGTTTTACTTCAATTATATGTTCAATATCACTTTCTGGAGGCAAATTCATAGGAAAATCCTATATTACCTTTTTATGTTTTTGAATTAGTTACTCGCTCTTTGATTGCTTGAAGTAAACTAATTCTGAAGGTAATGTTTCCATTTGGTGTAATTTTACCATATATGTGTGTGCCCCTTTGTGAATAAACTTGTCGATCTTGTGAGATAATATAATTTGGGTTTAGGGAGATTTGAACCCATACAACTTGTGTATTGTTCCTTGCCACTTGAATTTAATAAAATGTTCTTGGTAGTTAGGAGAATAAGTACCTAATGTTTGTAGCCGTTGAACTCCTAGTACTGTGTTTACTCCTCCTAATGGCTAGGTGTAGAACTCAAATTCTAGGTTATAATCTTGTATTTGCAATTTAACCTTCTAGCACTTCCCAACTTTTTTTATTTTTTTTCCATCTGCTACGATCACTTTCATATCAGGTACTGGGTACACAAAAGGGTTTAGTCTTATGATGATGTTAATGCCAACAATGTTATGAGAACTTCCTGTATCTACTAAAATTGTGACATTGCTCTTTTATATGTACCCTTTTAGCTTTAGCATATGTGGCTAAGAGATACTTGTGATGGTTGATAATGATAGTCCGGGTGCATTCTCATCATTTGGTTATGAGGGAAGACTTTGAAGACCCCCTATTTCTACTTCATGTGACTCTTCATCATTTAAGATGTTTTCCCTCTCTTCCTTATATATATATATATATATTGAGTTATCTCCCTTATAACATATGTGTTTAGGGTCCCATTTCTCTCTGCAACGTTTACATTTTCCTTTTCTTATTCTTGGGATTCCAAACTATTTTTTTATCTTCTTGTAGGTGTGGTGGTTGGTATTTTTTATTCTCGGTATATGCGCATTGCGGTACATTATTTCTTGAATAAACCTTATTAATTTTTGTCTGGAATGATGTCACCATTCAATTTTAGTTTTTGTGGCTTTTTCCTTATGCCTAGTTTTTTTATAGTTGCAATATCATGCATTTTTAATTCGATTTGGATATGTGGTTTTAGTCCTCCCACATAGGATTGGATTACTTGGTCCTTTGATAACCTGTATACTCATGTAGGAAGCACTTCCCATTCACATGTGAATTCATCCACACTGCCTTTGAGTTTTAACCTAGTGAGTTTTGAAAAGAATTCATTTTAGGAAATACCTTCGAAGAATGAGTCCCAGTTATATATATGAACGACTAATTCACTTCCACCACATGTACCAATTACACTCGTCATCTTCTAAATGCACAAAGGCATGTTTAACCATTTCTTTGTCTCTTTCTATGTTATATATTCTAAGTACTCTTTCTCTTTGTTGAACCAAGCCACACACTAATTTTTTCTCCCATCGTAGTTTGATAACTCCAACTTTGCCCTTGTGGATACATCATTAGAGGTTGATATTGTGAGATTGGGTGGGGGGTTCCCATGGTAGTCTATGGCGGTGGTGGTGTAGGTGTTGGGGCGATTAGAGCTAGTGTAGGTGAGATTAGAATAGATTAAATCAAAGGTGGGCTAGATGAGATTGATGGCCGAGTGGGTAAATGCTACCTGTGTTACTCTGTTGGAGAATCCTTAAAATACTCATGAGTACTACATGATTTTTTTTACTGTTTTGTAAGTCTAGCTTGGTCATTTTGAGTTTTGTTAACAAGATTTTTTAGTTATACCTTGCCATTCTTCAATTCGTTATATAATTATGTTCCATTATTGTGTTGATTCTATTTTTTCCCCATTAACCTTCTTGTATTTCTTTTCTATTTTGTTTATTCTACTCTTAGTCATTTTCCTAGTTGCAAGTGGGTATATTTTTCCTTAATTTTGATTGAATTAGCCAGCTTCTAAGCAAATTAAACTAGATTTGGGTTCACTGTTGTACAATTACATGTTCCCTTAAATTTAGACTATACGAACGCACTGTAATTAATGATTGTACAGTTGCAAATTAATTCTGTTGTACATAGCTAGTGGCAACGATACGAATTGATGGCGTGAGTGTATGGAAAAATTGAGGATGTTGTGATTGTATTATTGTCATGTAACTTGGATAAATTATATAAATTGGAAATAAAGTTAATTTAATTTGTTTCTATTGAGCTTCATAATCATTCAAATTTCTTAATGTTTTGTTTTCTTTTTTATCCAAATATAGATTATAGATAAGACATACTTAATTTTGAAGGATTTAACATGCATGCAAAACACATATATATACATAGTCATGATCAACTATTTTTTGTTATTTAATTTAAGATGGATCTACTCAGTGTAGATTTTTTTAATTCCCACAAATAGATTTAGTACATTTCAAACCCTAAACTACATCATAGTTATGAAACATTAGTCTTCTAATATCCAATAAATATGAATAATGTTGAGTTTAATTTAATATATACCAATACAAATCTATCCCAACTCTCAATATATACCAACACAAAGCATGATAGATTTAGAGTTATGCTAGAGAAAATGGGTTTCCTTAAAAACTAGCATAGCTACTTAACTTGTGGCCAATGAACACTAATATGCCACAAGTTAAGTGCCACAAATAAGTTATTTGTTATTTGTTCTCCATGCTTGGTTGTAATTGCAGATTCTCTATGCGTAAGCTACATGTTGTCACCAGCGTTCTCTTAGTTAAACGTGGTGTTTGCTACAAAGCACATGCATTAGCTAAGACTTATCCATGCATTAACTACTATTATTTTTTATATTCATTTTTTTTATAATTGTTTATTTTGAATTTGGAAGAATTGGTGTAAAAACAAATTGCTTTAGTTTGGTATAGTAGTTAAATTAAATTATATATAAAAATTTATGGATCACCAATTAAATTATTTTATGTGATTTAATTTTTCTCAAATAATAATGAATTAAGTGAACTTGTCAATATTTCTATATGGTAGTGAGTAATGATTGTCCTCACCACTAATTAAGTAATTAAAAAATTAATATCTTGTTATAAAAAAAATTAAAACCTTAAAATCAAGATAAATCTATCTAAAACTTAAAACCCAAATCTACTAAGTATTTACCAGGATCATTTTTTTCCTAATATAAATAATTTAAAATAAAGTAAAAATTACACCTCAAAAAATTGAATTATTCCTTTTAGATTTAAAATAAATTTATAATAATAATAATATTTATCATATTCGTTACCAAATATTAACAAATAAATTTTACTAAATTTTACAATGATTGATTTTATCATATTTCTCATCAAAATTGATTGATTTTGCCATCTTTGTGATGGTGGTGGTGCAGCTTTATTGAGTGTGGTGCAGCTTTATTCAGTATTAAAATACCACACAAGCCCTCGGTGAACTTTGAATATTGAACTGAGGAATCAGAGATGGAAAGTCATAAAAAAAAGCTTCATTTTCTGCTATTCCCATTGTTGGCGCAGGGACACATTAATCCCTTTCTGGAGCTCTGCAAAGCTCTAGCCATCAACGGCCACACCGTCTCCTTCCTCTCCACGCCAGTTAACGTTTCCAGAATCAGGCCATCGTTACAGCTCCACGACTTACCGGGACGAATCGATCTGCTGGAACTGCCGCTTCCGCCCACGGAGGGACTGACTCCCGGTGCAGAATCCACCGCAGACATCCCACCAGAAATGGCGTTTACGCTTATGAAAGCCATGGACGGCATGGAGAAGCCGTTTCGAAGCCTTCTCAGGCAGCTCTCTCCGGATTATCTGGTCCACGATTTAGTGCAGCATTGGGCGCAGAACGCCGCCGCAGAGATGCGCGTACCGGCCGTCTATTTCGCGATCTTTGCCCCTGTGACCCGCGCTTATATCTGGCACCCTTGTAAATTGCGGAACCAGGATATAACCGCTGAGGAACTGGCTGCTCCGCCCCCGGGATTCCCGTCTTCGGCGATCACGTTCAGGCTTTATGAAGCGCAGGATTATTTAGTTGATCTCTACAGACCAAAACCCAGGGATATAAGATATCGCCTGAATAAATGCCTGGAGGGATGCGTTGCGATGGCTATCAAATCCTGTTTCGAAGAGGAAGAAAAGTATACTAATTACTTGCAGAACTCCATCGGTGTCCCTGTGCTCTCTGTCGGCCCGCTCATGCCCGCCGTCGCGCCCGTCGAAGGCAATAGCAAGGGCTCCGATCTTCTGGAATGGCTTGACCGGCAGAGGGCGGCCTCGGTCATCTTTGTGTCATTCGGCAGCGAGACGTTTCTGTCGAGAAACCAAGCCCTTGAGCTGGCGCTTGGGTTGGAAGGGAGCGGGCTTCCGTTCCTTTGGTCGCTGCGTGCTCTGCAGTTCTTGGACGGCGGCCCGGATGATCCCCATGACCTCCTTCCCGAAGGATTCGAGTCTGGAATAGGGGACCGGGGACTGGTTGCGCGGGGCTGGGTGCCACAGGTGCGCATCTTGTCACACCCGTCGGTGGGTGGGTTTCTGAGCCACGGAGGCTGGAACTCCGTCATGGAGGCTCTGACCTTCGGATTGCCTCTGATCCTTCTACCCATAAGATTCGACCATGGTTTGAATGCCCGGCAAATAGCAATGGAATTGAAGGCAGGGATTGAGATCGAAAGGGGAGACGATGGCTCTTTTACCAGAGAAAATATATGCAAAGCACTGAAAATGGTAACGGCCGGAGAGGAGGGGAAGAGCATGAGATCGAAGGCAGCGGAGGCCCGAGATATTGTAGTAGCCAATATTGGGCGCCAGCAGAGTTACATCCATGATTTCATCCAACAGCTTCAACAGTTAGCAGAAAAGGCTAAACGAAGATAAACAGGTAGCGTAAACTTTTTTTCGTAAGTATTACATGTAATGCATAATATACTGAGAATAAAATAGATTATATATTTTAGTTTAAAACATGAAATATATAAAGTTCAGGAGTAGTTTGTGCTTTCGTCTTTTGTTAATAATAAAATGCAGGTTTTTAAATGTGACGGAATAAGTCTATGGGGAGATTGTTTTAGACTGAATAAATTGATATGCTAAATATTACTGTTTATATTGTAAATAGTATAGTGATGAAGCTTGTGTGAACAAGCACTACTACACATAGGGGGTATTAAGACAGTATTTAAGACAATATCTGTGTCAATTGTCTCAACTTAAGACAAAACAAAAATTGTGTATTGTCTTAAATATTGTCTTTAAGCGAGTGTCTTAAACTATTGTCTTAAATTTAAGACAATAGTTTAAGACAATAATTTAAGACAATAGTTTAAGACACTCGCTTAAAGACAATATTTAAGACAATACACAATTTTTGTTTTGTCTTAAGTTGAGACAATTTACACAAATATTGTCTTAATACCTCATATATGTAGTAGTGATAGAATGCAAATATTTATGATAGGGCACGGTGGAATCGAACCACCAATCTTCTGCATTATAATGCAGATACTCTACCATTGAGCTAGTACCCTGCAACTTCATATACAAGAAGAATATATGTGCTTAAATGAAATGCAACTCGCTCTACCACAAGCATCATATATGTCCCAATATCTCAAAATGCCTAAGTGCCCAAGTGCTAAGCATGCAAGTATGAAGCCCCAACGAGTTCATGCTATGTAATCGATGACATTTGCTGAAATTTTACTTACCACTTTCTCAAAGCCTCTCACATAGAGACCTTTTTCAAAATATTCAAAATAGTACACTGTTTTATTGCAAAGTCTTCATGAACAAATAGATTTACCATATTTTCACATTCATCATCCAAAATGAGAATTGTAAAGTAAGAAGTATATACCACCAAACATCAACCTAGGGCTTCACCTTTTTTTTTAATATCTAGCTTTTCACCGAAAATATAAGTAATCGTATAATTAAGCGTGTTCTATCTTACATATGTATTCTTAGTTCAATGCATATTCCATGCTAAAAGTTCGGGTGAGCTATACAAGTCAAGGGTAACCAGGACTATTCCATTGTGGACTTATCAAACATAATATTATCTATTTGAATTATTTAATGAAGGATACAAGCCAATCCAAGGGCTGTGCCCTACATAGCTTAGTCCACGCAAATATTATAAAGGAAAAAGTAATTTAACCAAAGGTTAAAGTCAAGTTAAGGGCTGCGCCCTCTCTTGGCCTCATGCAACCATAACTACTAAACAACTTTATCTCAAGAGTATTCGAAAATTAAACTACAGTTGTGCTAGTACTCTTTTGAGAATCTGAGTCATGATTTGTGATACATCAACTCTAGTACTCTTTTGAGAATCTGAGTCATGATTTGTGATACATTATGTATGAATGGATAGCATGGGCTCTCCACCAAGAGATCGAGCCACGAATGCATAAAATATTTATATATATGAAGGAAATGGCTCTTCAGAGAGTTCAAGCCACAGTTTCACACATAGAATCTACATATAAAAGAAGGGTGTGGGCTTCCACTAAGAGACCAAGCCATGGCTTAGTCATACACTAAACATAAAGAGTATATATGAAACATACCAATATAACTTGATTGCAAGTCTTTATAATGTGGACATAGCCTACTTGAGCAGAGACGAAAGTCTCATGCAACATATAGAAATGAAAGTGAGAGCAAGAGGCTCGAAGCCTGTTGCAACAAACAATATGCAACCATCTCCAGCTAGGATGTTTAAATTTGAGTTCACCAATCTAAAAGATGCATTTTTATAAATATGTTTCCTCGTGGATGAAATGGACCTACCAATTGTTGACAACCATGACAAGATGGATTGGGTTTCTTTTGTAAAAAGGAAAATCATCATAAGATGGAATGGTTTTATTCTGTAAGAAAGAAAACCATGACAAGTTGGATCTCTCCTGGACAGGTTTAAACAATAACATTATCTAGTTATAAAATAACAAATTCTAAAAACCAATACCAATAACAAGTTCAAAAAAATATATATAATTTCTGACAGATCTATCCATAATTTATAGCCAACTTTCAAGAATATTTGCATGTATACAAATTACATTCAAAACTAAGAGATTTACTAATAAATCAAAAAAAGGATCACTGAAATACCCAATAATTGCATTCACATATAGGGAAAATGTAACCTAGATTGTTACGAACTGAAATTATACCACTTGCCTTGGTACGGGGAAGGGGCAGATTGTGTGACACTTGAATCCATGTAGATGCAGCATACTCTTGAGCTGCAAGTAACTTGATTGTTGTAAAGTGTGTTCCCTCTACAGGGAGACCCAACCAAAAAGTTCGTGGAAAATCCTTCAACCTTTGGAAGCTTGACTGCAGCTTTAAATCAACTTTCAATCAATGCAAAGTGTAATATAATCAAAGAAATCCCAGGGATAAAATGTAATCCAGTCATTACCTTCAATGTAGTAAAATGTAATCCAGTCATTACCTTCAATGTAGCTTCGTCCCTGGCCCAATTAAAACCACATTGACCATCCCACTACCTCGATAAATAATTTTCAAAAGATAAATACTAAGAAAATAATGATTTGTAATCAAACAATATGTAGACGTCCAGACTTTCAAGCTAATCAACTATTGATTTTATCCCTTCTCCAAAATATGACTCAAATTTATATTAATATAGCAATATGGTACACTGTAGTGGTAGCATATTCCAAACAAACACAACAAAAAGAGGGATCAAAGATAATATATGCAATTTGATTTGCTTCTTGTTACAAATCAAAGATTTATGACTGCTCCCATTCCTTATACGTATGAAACTAGGGTTGAATGAGGAATGCACTACCTCTAATTTGAGACTATCACGTCATTTCAAGGCTGATGTATGCTCCATAACCCTTAACTTGGTCCTAAAACAGTAATTTGATAAGTATCTACAGCAGATAAATTTTCTCCAAGGGCTCAGAACAGGGCTGGTGAAGGTCATCTTACTACTAAGAGTTAACTGCTTCAATCCTCAAAGCGTTGTCACATCTTTATCGATGCTAATGTCACCCTCCTTCCACATCCATGTGTTGCAAAATGGAACTAAACTGGTGCCAAACAATAGGTATAAATACTTGATATTCATGAGATTAATATAAGCCGGCCCCAGGTAAATTATGAGGCACAGGTCGGCCCTGGTCTTGTGAACACAATACAGGTCACTCCTACAATTCTTTAGCATAGATCGATACCCTAGGATCCATATTGCATTCCTTTAACATTGATTATAGCTCCTCATTCCATGTTATTTCCTTTATATTTTGTATGATCTTTCGTACACTGGCCAAAATCAAAACAACGCCACCTCTCAAAGTGCCCCTTCTCTTCCTGGTAAGCCACCCTTCAAAAGGGTTTTTTTCAAACCCAAAATGCTGGTCGGAATAAAAAAGGTGCCACCAGTTCTCATGACAACCCCTCTCTTCCAAGGCAACCCACCCTTTAGAAGGGTTTTTTTCAAACCCAAAAAGTTGCAGAGATATGATAGTTCATAAGAATACTTGTTTCGAACTAAGAAGCAAATCCCACCATCATTTAATTTGCATGATTCAAATTTTTTAAGCCTCCCTCTCCACTACAACGATAAAGGAACAAGTTTATCCCACTAAGAAACAAAACGGAGCTGAAAATACATGGGCTCCCATGGACTCTATGCACATAACCCTCCCTCTCTACTGCACTGACAGAGGCACATCCCACGAAGGCACAAAACCGAGATGAAAATCCATGGGCTCCCATGGATTCCGTGCTATGTATGACACATGAGGTTCTCCTATCAAATTTCTTAGTATAAAGTGGTTCAATCTCAATATTTTGGAATCAAAATCAACACAAAAGAAATCATGCACCCAAAGGAATTTCAGAAAATGCAAGATGTAGTTTATGTATATATAGCCGCGTATGTTCATTTAGTAAAAATAAACGAAAACAAATAGATAGATAAGAAGCAATGCATGCTTTTTTAAAGCCAAATAACAACAAATCCAACCTAAGATTAGTTCTTGTATGTCCACTTACCGACGATGGTTCTGATAGAAGTTATCAAGATGGTAATATACATAAATTGGAGGTTTCATATGCTTCGTCCCCTGTAGAATGAAAGAAATATACGGTTACATTCATTTTATACACGTGTTCATGATAATGCATTTACCTTCAGAGGGCATAAATGCCAAAGAGGTGCAATTCATCCACTTATTTCTATTACTTGATAAATTAGAGAAGATAAACTAAACATTTATAAAAATGGAAACTAGCAATCAAGAATCAGGATCAACACCCCTCACATTTAATATTTGAGTACATTTTTTTGGAATTGTGTTATCTTTTATGTAGGCCACCATGGTATCTTTATCATGGTTGTATTGTGGAGGTAAGTAGGTTGTCTCATACCAGTGCACAATTTCAACAACCTGAAAATCAGAATAAATAAATATTACTCCAGATATGAACTATGAAACTGAAAAATGTTATATGTGGGTCTTGTAGTAGTTCAAAAAAAACTTTAAATTGAGATAAATTCTAATATGAAAGAGTAGATAATTTATTTGATGCAGCGAGAGAAATAAATCCAATGGGGATGAAGACACAACCCACCCACATAAATGTTGTGATGACCTGAAATTAGATAGCACTTGAGAATGGCCATATTGTAATGAATTCTAAAAAGACATGTAATATATTGTGAATGCGACATATAATATATATGGAATTTAAACACAGAAAATAACACAATGACAATATAAAATACTTATCCTACTGTGCAGGGATAGAGACTAAGCAAAGTTCACCAAAAATAAGCTATGGCATTCATTGCCTCACGCAATGCTCTTATGGTTAACATTTAAAAAATATCATACTTTTCCTTGTACACGTGAACTTACCCATCATGTTGTCAAAAGTGGCTTGCATGCAAGAAGCTTTTGTAGATTGAACCGAGAATCTGCCAACACAAGAAACAACAGATGTGTTTAATATGAAGTTGGCAAACAGAAGAAGCTATATGACCATAAAAGGCACAAGGCACAATGCAATCATGCATAGAAAACTCAGAAACCACAAATCACATAATATATATATGTGGCTTTTTTAATAGATATACGCAAAGTGTACTCTTTTATTTATTTCACAAGAACAAATACTTATAACTATTTATAAAAAGCATGTTGGTGAGATGAACAGCAAAAAGGAGTACAATGTTTCAAAAATATGACAGGATTCTACTGCAGAGCACTTTAACAAAATTACTGACCATGATGCTTCTTCTTTCTTGCTATGACATTGATAAAAATTGGGTTGTGACACGATTTATTAATAATGATTCGGAAGAGAAAATAGTGTTTAAAGATAGAATAGTGTAGTAAAACAATTATTAATTATAAAAATTAATTTTAAAATATTAAATAATATGTTGAGTTATTTATAATTTTATATCACTCTTTCTTATCCTAATGACAAAACAACTTTATTACATAATGTAAAAAAGTCTCTTATAAATAACTAATAAAACTTCAACCATAAGAAAACCTTCGTTTACATGTTTGAAAGCAAATCATGGTTTTAAAATTTTGACCAACATGTGCTGCAATTATGGTGACAACTATTTTAATAGTTTCTCACAAGGCTCACATAAATAATGCTTGAAAATTTATAATTTATGAGTATGTCCTATAATTTCAATGAGAAGAAATGAAAACGTTGTAAAAAAAAAACCTTAATCATAACTATTTTAATGATAGACACAAGAAGAAGGAATCTCAGTTAAACTTCCAGTATTATAATGACTCTGCTCATTACTTTGTACTTTGAACGGCCGCTAATGTTATCAACACTCCTTCAAAACTAACTAATTAATTTCACACAGATTTTGGACAATTCTGGATATATCTTGACATTTTCTTGATAGTTATAAATAGTTCCCAATAGGTTTTAGAAGCTCGATGATATTAGTGATGGTTATGAGCTCATTGTTTCCATCCATCAAACTCTCACACACGGGTAAGCCCACACAAACTAGGGTATCTACCGAAGCTTTTGTTTTTGTTGTCTATAATCTAAGTCCACATTCACCTAGTTTAGTGCTAACTAACAGTATTTATTACGAAGCACATAAGAATGCTTATCATTGATGGAGTTGCATCACATCAATAACAGAGCAGAGAATTGGAGAAGATTATGAAAAAGGTTCAAAGCAATCTGGTAGGAACCCTAACATTAATATAACTGGAAACCTTTACTTTCTTCCAGAGTCTAGGAAGGTAAAGGAATTGTGTTTCTTAATTCTTGGGAAATCGTGTATGAATGAAGGTAAAAGACACTTTAAAATCTAAATTTATACCCTTGAATTTGAACTATCATAAATTAAAAAAAAAACATTCCAACTTATTATTTACTTGCTTCTTCATGACCGTGGTGACATGTTAGGTTAAAAAAATTATTGTGTATGTCATGCAAGCACAACATAGTAATGAATTATAAGAAGAGAGAGAAAATTCTCAAAGAAACCTCTAGCCTGTGTTATCGGATCCGTCAGGAGAAGTTCCGGAATCCGCGGATCCACGGTTCTGAACCGGATCCGGATCCGGATCCGCTAAAATACGCCGGGATCCGCTAGTACAGCGATTCCAAAAAAAACGGGATACGTATACGGTAAAAAAGAAACGGATCCGAGTCATTTTGACCCCAAACTAAACGGATCCTGACTGAAAAACGCCACCCGCGTGGATTTGAAGCGAACTTTAGTTTACTGTTAGGTTCTTTTTAATCTTTTCTTAGTCTTTTTTAATTATAAAAACACGTCCTACCCCACATCCAACACACCAACGACTATTTCGGGGCTCTGTTCGAGATTATTGCGGTGTTTCTGTTCAATATTAAGTTATGAGGGCATGCGATAAGTTCCGTGAGGAGCTAAGTCACATGGTTCGTAGAACATCAATCTTGAAGTCGAAATTCGGTTCGCCAGGTTTGCATTGACCTAACCCTGTTCCGAGGTTTGACATTCCTAGTCATCACAGCCTACCATACTCTTTCTTTCACTCAAATTTCTTCACTCTGCCGACTTCAAGTCTGAGAAGAATGTCGTGGGTTCACGGTGACCTAGCTTCGGAGGGCAAATAATTCCTATTAGCCGCAAGCTACTGGATTCCTTCTTTTGGCCAGATTTTAAGAATATTGCAGAAAAATAGGAATGATATAGTTTATTCACTCCCATCGAGCCAAATCAACGTCATGTTATATTTCAAATTTTATATTATGTTATATATTTTTATGTTACTTTACTGAAGTTCATTTTTATATTATGTTATAAACTTATATTTATTATGTTATATTTGTTATATTTTATTATTATGTTATATAATTATATTTGTTATATTTTATTTTTATGTTAAGTAATATAATTTTAAATAATATAAAATAAATTTTAAAATGAAATATAACATAAAAAGCAATCCACATTGCTTTGCCTATATATTTTCCTTTGTTATTTTTTATATTTCGTATGTTTTTTTCATTTAAATTATTACTTTTCATAATAAGTTTAGAAGCAAAGTTTCATAGTAATTAATAATATAATTTAAAACATTTCTTACTTGCAAGTATTTATAATTAGTAAGTATTATAATTATTTATTAACTTTTATTTCTATTTTTTATATTACTTTAATATTTATAAACAATTTATATATTTAAAATTTTGTATTTCTCTAAATTTTTATACAAGTTTTATTTAAAATACATATAAAAATTTATTTATATTATTTGTACTTGCCGTTTCCTTGCCGTATCTGGATCCTGACTTTTCAAAAACTTGACGGATCCGTATCCGGATCCGCATCTGCATCCGTATCCGTATCCTGGTAACTTAGCCTCTAGCAAACCCTCCAATTGATATGGTCAAGTTATCACAGAAACACTTTCTATTTAGGAAAGTCTAGTCACTATGCTACTCAAGATATGGAAAGAATGAACCTGAAATACACTATAAGATCTTAACCCAAAATAAAGCTTGTTGTAACTATTAAATTGACCCTAACTCTAAGAATAAAGTGGATTTTATGAAAGCCATGTCAAGAAAACCTTAAACCTCAAATTTAAACAAACAAGCTAATCCAATCTATTACATTACAATCAATCCAATCTAATTTCATAAGTTTATATATATGGGAAACTATGAGAGGGAAAGGGTATATTAATCTACATGTTTCGAAGGATGCATAGGTTAATTTTCTTCTATATTGCATTTGAATATAGAAGAAAATGTGAAGTGTGGGATTGTCTACACATTAATAGCAGGAAAGGCTTTAAAGACAAAGACTTGGTGTGTTGAATGCTATTAACGAAAAAATTTAATACAAGAATTGGGAGTTAAAGAAGTTTTGGTAGAATACCACTGAGAGAATGAAAAGTTGCATTCTAGGCAAAATATAGTAGAAGACATCCTCACGACCATGAAAAATAAACTTGTTGAACTACATGTTTAGGCTACACAAGTAACTACTTGTGCTTGGGAGAGCATGGAAGTGAAGTAGTGTAACATACAAGCATTCCTATTGATTGGGTGAGTACATCTATTTAGAGTCTTGGTCAATAAAATTATATATGAAATTTATTTTAGTGAATTGGGATATATCTAAGATGCGACAATACCCAGTAGTGAATTGATTTGAATAATAGAATCCTGGTACTAGTTTCATTGGAATGCCCTAGGTTTGACCAAAACCCTCCCAACTAACATGAAAACCAACACTAAATAATATACACCTAATAATTATTCTACTAGGAATTCAATTGAAAGAGGAAGCAAGTTAAGACATGTATGATACACAGAAGCTATTACCTGAGCTCCAATGGAATCCCCTGTATCCAGAGCTATTACTTGAGCTGTTATTACTTGATCTCTAGGAGCATCCCCTGTCTCGAGAGAGAGATTCCCTGAAAAAAGGGTTATTAAATAGTTTCAATCAAGACCAAACCCCAAGCTATTCGAAGAATAAAACAGATCTGCACATATGAGGACATGGGTTTAGATATTAATAATGATATAGTGATAAATGGACATAAAATTCAAGGGTTTTTCAAGTTTTACCATAAAAAAAACATTATAAAAAAACCCGCTAACAGAGAACACTCCACATCACTGGAAGGAGGCATGAGCTATATATATTAAACCTTAGCCCTGCTAGATAGCTTTCCCACAATCGATCCACCTCATGCCTTTACAACATGGTCTTCAAAAAAATCCACTAAAAGAAAACCTGTTGTAGATTTGCAAAGCCTCACAGCTTTCTCTATCATCAGCTTGCTAGTATGAGGATTCGTCTATCCTCTTCATAATGCACTTGCGATAACTTCCCATTTCGAGTACGGGTCCTCACTTCACTATAGATGAGAGAAACCCTTCTCTTAATGCACTGGGATTGGCTGGAAAATGCGGAGGGGCTACAAACCTTCTTTCCTATCTTCTCTACAAATTAACCTTTTATGCCCTATCTTCCATAGACACCTTGTCGCATCAGGTGCAAGGGACTGTAAAGTGGGTTTGTTTCTGAGCAATTAGAAGAGCTTCACGGCACCGATTTGAAGAGCTTCATGGCCGCAGGCTGGGTAAGTATAAAAAGGCATTGCCGCAATGATGGGATAAATTTTAAGACTTCAATTTCCATTTAAAGAATCAAAACCCAATTCACAAAAACAGAACAGAACCCTGGAGGCATCGAGTTCTCCAGAATGAGAAAAAAATTAGTCAAAATGTTGGCCCTAGAAAATAAATGAAATAAGTGGACATTCACTATTACTAGACAACTGATTGGTGTTCCAACTGATGGGCTTGGCATCACCAAAAGGGTTCACCTTCTCTGGCCTGGGGACCGCCTGGGATTCGACCTCCGAACCTCCCGGACTAGACGGCCTACTGGATGAAGACTACCGGCTATCAATCATATTAAGTTCATATTGGCTTCCTCGGCGACTGCTGCTCTGCTGCATGATCTCAGGGGGCAGAAGAGCCAGGAATCCCAACGCCGCGCGGAAGAAACTTTGGATGGAAATAAGGCCTCTCAAACTCTTCTGGGTTTCGTGTTGCTTGGCTTTACAGATCTCAACGCCCTCCTGCAGAATTCATAGATCTCCATGCCCTCTTCAAGGTTTAGAAGATTTCTAATCAGTGCGCCTTGGCTGTCTTGAGGGGCGCCCTGCCTCCCCAAAGTTTAATGCAGAACCCTATGTACTTTTCCTTTTTCCTTTTTGTCCTTTTAGAGACGAAAATAAAAAATAAATAAAAATATTACAAAATAAATAAAAATGAGAGAACTAAAGATAGAGACGATATGATATTTTTGTCTCAATTAATTGTCTCAAAATGACCCTACATGTAGTAGTGAAGAAGACTTGAATTCAAATAAACTTTTTGTGTATTTAAGAAAAGGTTAATTAAAAGTATATGTAAGTGTTAAATCACAAAGGAATAGGCTGGACAGTGTTGGAAATAAACATAAAGCTATTGTGCTCTACAATGTTGATAAAAGTGAAAACAACTCAAAACAAGTAAACATCCAAAATATTACGATCTACAATTAGGTAATTACGTTAATACTGAAAACATAGATCTTAATGAAAACATTTGTCATAATGAAGATTTCAGAATTTAAGTTTTACTTTTATTTTATTTTGATGTAATAAGCTAAGATGGAAAGAGTATAGTGAAATTTATGGTAACATGGGGACCAGCTAATTAACCAATGATAGAAAAGTGAGATTATTTCTAATTTAGGAGTGGAGGGATTTAGTGGACTGGTACTATCCCAATCAAAAAAATAAAATATTGTATTTCAAAAATTGTTAAATTTATTTTTATTTTTCAAATTATTATGTTTAATAGTAAAATTATTCAAAACATTTAAATCATTGTAAAAATTTTTGTTTAAAAATACCAACTAATACAAGTCGGTGTAGTTTGATTTTGTATCTCGAAAAGTATATCCATGCCTTAACCAAATTAAACACATAAATAAATAAATAAGATGATTCAACAAAATTCTTGTACACCCATAAGTGGATTTTCTAATTAGCTAACTGTGAAAATATGTGACAAGGATAAAAAGATGCACATATAAACTAGAAAAAGTGTTTTCCTAATGTGAAAGTAAAAAATAAATTGAAACACCTTCGTACAACCTTTGTAAATTTTATGCTTTGTTTTCTGTTGTTGCATTTCGTTCAGGTTATCCATATAACTTAATTCCACAAAATATACTTCAATAGATTGCAAATTAACAACCTCCCAAATGATGGTAGTTATGTAGCCACAACAAATTAAAATGGCAGCAAATAGTAAAGCCAATATCCACAAAATTAAGAAACTAAATCATGTGATATTTTATTCTCAGAAAAGTGATCTTTGTATCCTTTGTTAATGGATTTGCTATGTTCTTAGATCAAAAGAGTATAATTGTTACACCTTTTACATTTGAGAGCTAGGATAACATCTTAAGTTTTTTTGCTTGATTTGGAAACAGGAGAATTATCCCAAAGGGCACTTGCAGGAACAAAATTATCTAGTTCACATGGGCAGCAATTTACTTCTCAACATCATGAAGAAAATCAGAGGCATCAACAACAACATGAATGAAAAGAACAGGGACATCTGCAGCAAGGGAAGCAACAGAAACAACAGCTGCATGGGAAACAACATGAATTCCAGGATGGGGACTATCCAAATCAGCAGCGTAATAGTTCACTGTAACAACTATCATAGGCACAAGTTGGTCGTTCTTGAAGCCTTACCTTCAGGAAAGAAAGAAAAATGTTCTTATGATTGTGATCCCATTGCAAGTTATTTCCAGCATTGCGAGCATATAGTTATTGCTGAGACTAGACCTTCTACAAAAGATCGGCTTACATGCGAGCAGGAATTTTTGCTTGTAGATATTATCTGCTAGTTTGCCATCATTTTTCCAATAGTGCAGTCAATCAAGAATCTGTATGAATCATTTTTCTAGTGTTTCATATATTTTTCTCTTGTTTCTGTAAGTTCCACTCGTTATATCGAAAGCTAAACTTTATGAGAACTCTTCATATTTATTACATAGTTTCTATTACTTTCGACGTGAGGGAAGTGACGTAGCTCTTCATGGTGTTTTCCATGATTTGGTTCTGAAGGTGGAGAGCATTTTTTACCTATCTCTATATCACCGGGAATTGGAAAACGGGTACCTGTTTTTGAAATATTAGGAAAGGAAACAGAAGTAGGGAAACTACGGTTATGTGATAGATTTTAAAATGTTCATAAAAAAATAACATGGAATAAAACAATTCACTGACATGAATCGGAGATGAAAACTTATATTATAGAAAAATGTAAAATGTGTTTCTATCTCCAAGGAAGCAATATTCTTATTCAAGTAGAGTAAAAGATACAATCCTTAGGTGCTTGAGGAAAAATCCAAAAAGTCCCCATTTATACGGTACATCATCTTCATGATTTTTATATGACCAACCAGGAAAAAAGGAGAACTTACATATATATTATGCATTGTATCAACAGTCCAAGATAGCCAACATATAACATTTAAACCTCAAAAAATATCTAAATCCAAATGACCAAAGGAGGACTAAATTAAACCCTTTAGTCGTGTTACAGAACCCCTACCTTGTTCTTGATGATGAAGAAGAAGAGCCTGCAGCATAGATGGTAGCCCTTTAGGATGAGAATTTCAAGCGTTAATGTAGAAGTTCGGATGTCTAGAAATAATATTTTTCAATGTTAGTTAGAGATCCATAAAATTTAAGGATGAAATATATTTTTAAATATGAGAAAGGCTACTCAATTTTTAGATGGTTCTATATACCAATGTGAACAACTTGTGAAATGTTAGCAGATATGTGATGCAGCTTATTGCTGTATTTTTCTCGTGAAATTTAGACTTTGAGGAAAGCCAAAGCATCTAAGTACATGCGGATTGAGACCCAAAAAGTAAGTCTTGAAGGCTATCATAAGATTCCCTCCTACATTAGACTCCCATGAATTGACTTTCTGTAAACAAAATATCAAATTTCATTGAATAGTTTGTTTAAATTCCATCGCGGAGTGAAGTTGCAATGCTTGAATTCATTGAATAACCGTTTTCTTGTAGTTAGTATGCATTTCCAGTGGAGCTCCACTATTCAAGCAATCTTTAATGGATACATGGTTTGGTTGATTTCCCTCAAGACTTGAAGTTGCAATGTCTAATTGTACTTAATTTTGTTGTTAAATATAGTTATTCCTTGCAATTAATGTGCATTTCCAGTGGAGCTCTAATTTTCAGGGAGTCTTTGAAGAAGATGAGGATAAGTATGATCATGTAAGATTTACGATGTGTATCTGAATCTCTTTGTTCTTGATCTATGCAGGATGTAGGTTTCAATCAAATTTGAAGGAGTTTTCTATACTGGGTCTCTGATATACATTTCAAGCTTGTTTATTTTTTAATATTCTTTCACCATCTATGATTTGAGATAAGCTGTAAGCATATTTCAAGGATGATCCAAAACTCTATGTTTACCCCAATCTAAAATACTTAGGAATTGAGTTATGGCAATTATGTGATAGATCAATTTTCCTTATGTTTAGTCATTTACATAAACTATTTTCATATAATAAGTGTTCCTTGGTTGCAATTACAGGTTAAATTAGGAACATTATTTGATAACATTTTAGTGTGTGATGATCTCGAATATGCAAAGAAGTTGGCAGAGGAGACATGAGGAACACACAGTGATGTAAGTTGTTTGTTGGAAACTATATTGTTTAGTTATTTACTTTGTTTTTCTAGGTATGAAGGTCATCACACTTTTAATATGTGAAAATTGCATTTCATCGTACTGAAAAGGAAGCTTTTGAAACGAAACAGAAAAATTAAGATGAGGTTAGTCTATTGTGTACTTAAATTATGAATATTTAGAAAGATACGGTGGATCAACATTTTGTGAACTGTAATATATTTTATCTTGGTATTTTTTTTCTCTGAATCTTGCATAAGATGTTTTCTTACATTGTAGAAGGTGAAATATTTCGTCCTCATAGTCAAAACCTTGATTCCCCCTTGTGAACTATTGAATCATTTACTCAACTGCTAGTATAGTTCAGTTGATTTCATTGCACTGATTGTTGCCTTTAAACATACTTAGGAGGAAGCTAAGGATTCTGAGGATGAAAAGACAACTGTTTTGAAACCATTTTCTTGAATTTCAATTATCAAGCCACCATATGTGGAGTTACCTTTATAAGAAAACTAGGTTGATTGTGTGGGTCACAAGTAGAAATGTCAAGCTGGTTTTTTATATTCTATTAGAGTGTAACATGAATTGTTGTTTCATGTATTTTTTCTAACAGTATGAGAATGAAGAGATGGAAGAAGAGGAGGATAAGGATGATCATGTAATATTTGTGATATGTATCTCACTCTCTTTGTTCTTGATCTATGCAGGATGTAGGTTTCAATCAAATTTGAAGGAGTTCTCCATACAAGGTCTCTGATATACATTTCAAGCTCATTTTATTTTTCATATTCATTCACTATCTATGATTTGGGATACACTGTAAGCATATTTCAAGGATGATCCATAACACTATTTTTACCCCAATCTAAAATACTTAGTGTTGGTTGTGGAGCCAGATCTTCTAGTCTCATAGATGATATTGTCTCAGTCATGCACTCCAGAGGACTGTCCACCCATCCCCCAACCTTGGGGTTCGATGGCAGCGCCCCTGAGAAATGGGGGTTCTGGGGCAACGACCCCGAGAAAAATTTTTGGAGTTGGTTTTGCCAGTAGTTTTCGGGCCCATCGTTTTGGGTAACCCGTGGTATTTTCCCATTATATTTCCCTTATAAAAGAAAGACATTGTAATATGGCTAGGGTTGATGTATTAGGTTTTATGCATTGTAAAGATCTCTAAGATCTGAAGAGAGAGACTGTGTGAGACAGTGAAGAGGAAGTGCAGTGGTTGTGCTGCAGGTTGTATCCCTTCATTTTGCTGGATGGAATAATAATAAGGATTGGCAACTTCAGTGTGGACATAGCCCAAGTTGGGTGAACCACGATATATCTGTGTCTCTCTTGTAATGTGTATGTGTGATTATATTTGCATTTCTGTTTATTGTTATTGCTCTGCGATCCTGTTTTTCTAACACTTAGGAATTGAGTTATGGAAGGTATGTGATAGATCAATTTTCCTTGTGTTCAGTCATTTACATAAACTATTTTCATATAATACATGTTCCTTGGTTTCAATTACAGGTTAAATCAAGAACATTATTTGATAATATTTTAGTGTGTGATGATCCTGAATATGGAAAGAATTTGGCGAAGGAGACATTGGAAAACACCATGATGTAAGTTGTTTCTTGGAAACTATATTATTTAGTTCTTTACTTTATTTTTCTAGGTCCGAAGGTCATCACACTTTTAATATGTGAAAATTGCATTTCATTAGGCTGAAAAGGAATCTTTTGAGGCGAAATAGCCATTGTGTACTTAAATTATGAATATTTAGAAAGAGAAGGTGGATCAACATGTTTTGTAATAAACTGTAATATATTTTATCTTGGTATTTTTCCTGTATGTTGCATAAAATGTTTTCTTACATTGTAGAAGGTGAAATATTTCTTCCTCGTAGTCAAAAACTTGATTTCCCCTTGTGCACTATTGAATCGTTTACTCAACTACTAGTATAGTTTAGTTGACATCATTCCATTGATTGTTTCCTTTAAACATACTTAGGAGGAAGCTAAGGATTATGAGGATGACAAAACAACTGTAAGTTTTGAAACCATTTTCTTGAATTTCAATTAATGTTTCTATTAAAGTGTAACATGAATTGTTGTTTCATATATTTTTTCTAACAGGATGAGAATGAAGACCTAGAAGAAGAGGAGGATAAGGATGATCATAGAAGATTTATGATGTGTATCTGACTCTATTTGTTCTTGATCTATGCATGATGCATGTTTTAATCAAATTTGAAATAGTTTTCTATACTGGGTCTCTAATAAACATTGGTGTTTTTCTTTCAGGATGAATTGTAGAAAATATAAATTAGCTAGAAGTTAGTTTCGGTAAAGGTGATAACAAAAATTCAAATGATTTTACTAGCTTAGAGAGAAATTATAGCATTCTGCTCAATTGTGATTGATGTTCAAAATAATTTGGAACAAACTTACAGTGAGAAACATTGATTTATATAAAGTCTCGTTTAGAAAGGGATGCATCAATTTTTTTAAGTACTTGTTCAAAAAAAATTGTTAACTTGAAAAGGAAACATGTATTTTCTGATAAATTTTCATTAGAAATCAATTTGGGAAGGTAATTGATATATCTTTATTTTCTAATGTTGTCATTTTGAAAAATAAATTTGTAAACATTCTGCAATTTGATTGTTTATATATGTTTGTTCTATGCGATCGTTTGAAACATCTCTTATTGGATAAGCTACAGTTAGGAAAGGATGGTGATGTTATGCCAAAATGATGCCCAACTATGATAATCAATTTTGAATAGAAGTCTTCTATTTGTTACTGTAAACATTGTTCTTTTCTAAGATAAATGTGCATTCGCTTTTAGTAATTTTTTTATTGTTGTATTGGGAATTATGAACAATTTCCATGCAGCTTCTTCAAGACAAAGTCTTGGTACTATTAGTATAAGTGTGTTTTGCAACATTATTTAATTCAATATTAATTGATATCTTTCATTTTAAGTTCATAGGTTTTTTCCAGCATTCTTTAATTCAATATTAATTGATATCTTGTCTCTTCACCTTTGCAGTGTCGAATTTTTCAAAGGATGAAAAATCTCAAGTCCCAAATCATAGAGTTAGGAGATGGATTCTACCTAGGAATATGCAAGGAATTCAAGTAAAACAAAGGACACATGTTGGGTATCAAGATGTGCGAGAGCGCAGTGGGTGTTGGTTAAATGAAAACAAGAGAATTATTGGATTTTTGTGGGTATTGTCAAGATTTCACTTAGTGACCATTGTAATATTTTTAAAATGCATCGATGTAGATGATTTTCATGTAAAGTATGGAGACGATTTTTTTCATGGACTAATATTATGCCATCAATGGATATTCGGTTGGAAATTCAATATATTGTAATACTTGACATTTTTCACATAATAAAATTTACATGGTTGAAATTATATATGTTTGTACTTGATATTATTTAGTGTTGTAATTAAATAATGCGATTTTGTATGATTCATATGTGTATTCATATTTGATTAGCATGAATATTGTGAAATTTAGTTCACACCAATATATGATCAAGAAATTACACACTCTTACAAAAGATCTCACTCAACTAGTCAAGAACAATGAAATTTACTCACAGAAGATGCAAACTAAATTACTTCAAAATGAATAATATTACATCATCCAACCTTGGGAAATTAAATGGATGTCAATATATAACTTTACATCAGATATTCGAATGCATAAGGATTCCATTCAAATTCACACAAAAGTTGACTTACTAAAATAATGCAATGCATAAGGATTCCATTCGAATTCACACAAAAGCTGACTTACTAAAATAATGCAAATCCCCCCTAGGTGGCAAGTGTGTTTTCCAAGTCACAGCAAAGGCTCACGAATTTATGTTTTAGTGATCAGATAGTGATGTATGATGAAAAAACATGCCAAATCCAAAAAATGAAAAGAAGAAACATCATGGAGGATGAGTGTTCCAAAAAACAGTTTCCCTAGTCAACTAGCTTTTACCTTTCACCCAAAAAGTGGTAAAAAGCAGCTAGTGTGGCAATCTAACTCAAAATTGTCTAAAAATAGATAGAATCTATTTTAGGACATTTATAAATAATCTCTAGCGGTTTTAGGAAACTTGTGGTCCACACAATGGCTGTCACGTCTCCATCTCGGGTAAAAGCCTTTAATTATTTAATTTTGTCTATTTGCATGACAACATTAATTAGAGCCTAAACTATTTTTCCCGCAATGCAACCAAGAGTGAAAAAGGGCATGGTGAACCACAAGGAGGAGAGTAGTTAAGTCTTAAACGTCGTCGTAGCCTTTGGCTTGGTTTAGCTCTTGTTTTCAAGTTAAAAAATTTGTGTTTGGTATGTTTTTGTCAATATGCTTATACTCCTATATGTTTAAGTGGAAAAATATATATTTCATTTATGTGGTTACATAGCAATAAGCATAACCCTAATACCAAACCATATCAATGTATGTACTTGGTTCAAATTAAAAGAGCGTAATTTTGAAAACATATATTTAGTATATATTTATGCATTGATATAAAAACATGTTTCTCACATGGCTTCACTTGTATATGAATGCATGTATCTTATTGTAGGATTATGCCTTTTAAAGTGCATAGATCTTATTTACCTATATATATATGTTTATATGATGGTTAATTTACATATTTTATATAAATGCATATATTCTTATGCTTGTATAACTTTAATACAAATGCATATATTATATGATGAAGATTAAATTAAGTGCACTTTGTTGAGTATATGTTTTATATATATATAAAAGCATAGAGGTCATATGTTTGTATTATATATATATATATATGCTAATATATGATTATATGAAAAATGCATATACTATATTGTATATGCTTTCAATGCAGTCACAGTCACATGTACAATATATATATCTATATATATATGATAAACCAAATGTTTTTAATTTTGTTAATGTTTTTTTAAAATTTAAGTTTTGGTTAACCAAACCGGAAGGGCGTTTGCCTTTTGGTTTATATGAACATTTTTGCATTGTAAGACATGTTACACAACCAATTGATTTTAATGCCATTAAAAATATGGGGTTTATATTGTTGCGGTGCATGTCAAATTTGTTGTAATATATTTTCAAGTGCAAAATTATATTTTAAATTTTATGTGTAAGGCATATATTTTAATATGCTTTATTTTATCAAAGAAAAAGAATGGTGCGATATTTTTTTCTTTTTGGAGTTGACCTAGTTTTGGGGTGGCTCCTTCACCTACGGGGGCCTTCATGCAGAAAAGGGGGGAGCGCTGCCATGGTGAAAAGAAAAAAAAAACGGAGCTCTGCGTTCGGGGAAAACTTCTCGCCAAGGAGAGGGCAGGAGCCCCAGAGGCCATTTTCAGTTCTTTTTCTTGGTTGTGCATTAATTTTTGTTGGATCTCTGCGGGTTTGGGGAAGCTTGGTAGTGATCACTTTATGGTGGAAAAGAAAAAGAAAGGGGTCCATGTTTTGCGTTTTCTCTTTGCAAGTTAAAAACGTTGTTGGGATTCTTGTTGCCAACAGGGGTATTGTTTTTTCTGAAAACGTTTTAGTTGATTTAACTTCCGTATCATCTGCCTGGAATGGTTCGAAACCCTATCGAAACCGATTTTTGGTTGCCCTGCTCTGTGGGGGTGTGCTATTTATATTTTACTTATACCTTGCTGGCCGGCGTGGATTTCTGCGTGATAGTGTGTTGGATTGATGCCATCGATTTTCTGCATTCGTTTATGCCCTGTATTTTTTTGTTGCTTCCGCATGGTTTGTGTTGTTTGTGAGGGCTGGAACGAAATCGTGGCTGGGAACCCCAGTGCTTTTTTTTTTTTCTGTGGTAAAGACTGCGTGACGGTGTATGTGTGCTGTTTGGTTAACTAGTATCATGCTGCAATCGATGGTTACATATTAGATGGCTTTGGGAGCTGAAGAGATCGGGGATGCTCTGCCCACGAGTTCATAGTACTCGGTGTAGGTGGGCAGATACCCTATCTTTTATATTGATTGCGTTGATGTTTGTAATTTCAAGGATGGCATCTCTTCGTTTACGCTCTTGATCTTTCTCAGTTGCTTGTATGCATGTTTTATTTTGCTGCGTTTTGCTCGGTAACGAGCTGGGGTGACTTGGTTTCCTCATCCCGAATGGCTATGTGACGGCAGTGAGGCAGAGCATTAGTCCTCACCCCTTCCTTTCTTCTTTGGTGTTGCCCACACAAAGAATGGCAACGTGGTTGATGCCGAATGCATTGGTATGTAAGCATTCATAACATTCAAACCAAATGTGGCATGCTTTCGAATTCTAAAACAAAAGGAGATTTTGTTATGATTTGTTTACTTTGTATGAAAAGTGACTTTATACCTTATGTATTTTTTTTATACAATGATTTTCCATGGTATATGGGCTTATAAAAGAATCGTGATGCTTGGATTACCTTGTGTAAAAAGGATTTCATACATATGTTTTCCCTTTCTTTTTTATAATGCTTATAGTACATATATATAATTCAAAAAGGGATAGGCTCTATCTATTGCATAAAGGTTTGTTTATGTTTATATGCTTTGTATAAGGCGGAGTACATACCTATATACACTATACCTTCGTTATGATTCGCATACCTTGGCTGAAATAGTTATGTGAAGGGTAGTTTGTGCAAACGATGGTGCATAGGGTCATTATACCCCTACTTTGTACAAAGGTGACTTTTATATGCTTAGCATAAAATGGTTATACTTTAAAGTTATGTTATATGAAAGTGATTCTGCTTTATATAACGTATGGTTATAGAGACATATATTTTATGCGATGATTCTTGTTGTATATAGACTTTTAAAGTGGTGATATTTATAGATATACATGTTAAATTTTGAGCATTAATTCACAATACTCTGGGATATTTACTAAGAGAATAACATATACAGTATATCAACGCATAACAATCACAATAAGCATGACAAGCATCACAAGAATCAAAAGCATGAGAGACAAGAGACACAGAGTTTCCGTGGGAAAAACCCTAAGGTGAAAAACCCCACAACTTCCTCAGAGACAGAGAGAGCAATGGCTCAACCAATGTACAACCAAAATACACTTGAGATAGTCTCCTAGAAGCATATGATCCTCCTCCTCACTAGGTCGCCACTTTCTGAGTGAGAGAGATATAACTTTTCGAATGATCTAAATAGAGATCTCCTGATCTCTATTTATACTAACCTCTTTTCCCAGTGACCTTATGGGGCCGACTTTTCTAGCTAGGTACATCCACAATATAATATATATTTCAGGGCCGACCCCACACATGGTGGTCTAACAACCCATCGGCAAGTACACACACTTGCGACACTTATCAATCCACATGACGACACTTCCTTATAGAGGAATAACACATCTCGAATAAGGGTACAATAAATATATATGAAATACATTCCGAAGTTACATATACATCAACACTCCCTCTTAACTAGGAAGGTATTTCTTGACACAGATCTGCTAGAAAAGTCTTCTTCTTGGGATCATCGTCATCGATGCATCGTCATCATCATCGTCATTGCTGCTACTATCTCAACCAATCTCTGACTCTACTCGTCGTAGGAAGTTCTACAGAGCCAGTCCTTTTTCATACTGGATGTAGGCCCACCACCTGCAGGTCTTCATCATCACTGGCCATACTGTGGAAATATCAGGACTTATTACATGCATCACAAAACCTTAAAAAAGTCTCTTGACTAGCAAGAATCCTAAAGAGCATCTGAGGCCTTTTTCATCCTGTTCAGATCTCCAGGACTTATTACATGTGACCCCACCACAAAACCTCGAAAGAGAATCCCAAGACTAATTACCAGCACAAGGCTCAACCTATCGGATCTCCCAGGGCACAAATTACATGTGGTCACCACAAAACCTCGAAAGAGCATCCCAGGACTGATTACGAGCACAAGGCTCAACCTATCGGATCTCCCAGGGCACAAATTACATGTGGTCA
Organism: Larix kaempferi; assembly: GCA_027924585.1. NCBI lineage: Eukaryota > Viridiplantae > Streptophyta > Pinopsida > Pinales > Pinaceae > Larix > Larix kaempferi. Next base: position 5,219,986 of record BSBM01000369.1, read on the forward strand.
TGGAAAAACCTCGAAAGAGCATCCCAAGACTGATTACGAGCACATGGCTCAACCTATCGGATCTCCCAGGGCACAAATTACATGCCATAGGACAAAACCTCGAAAGAGCATCTGCTAGATATCCCAGGGCACAAATTATATGCCATAGGCAAAACCTCGAAAGACTATCTGTAGATCTCCCAGGGCACAAATTATATGTCCTCCCAAGCAAAACCTCGAAAGAGCATTTGCCAGATATCCCATGGTACAAATTACATGCCATAGGAAAAACCTCGAAAGACTATCTACAAATCTCCCAGGGCACAAATTACATGCTTATCTGCACAACCTGTTCCACGGCCATAGAGTATCAACCTGATACTCACCATACATCATCCTGATGTACACATGATTGTCCTGATCATCATCACTGCAACATCCTGCTGCATGTCATCTGGAGCAACATCCTGAAGCTCGTCATCCATGATCATCCTGATCATACAATGCATCTACCTGATGCATACCAAGTATCTATCTGATACATATCATCATACATGATCCACCAGATCATACAATATATCCACTTGATACATATACAGATACATGGTCCAAGCATCCAACATGATGCATATACAAAATACATACAAATGATCCTACTGATCATATCCAGCATCCAACATGATGCGTACATACATATAAATGATCCAACTGATCATATCTAGCATCCAACATGATGCGTACATACATATACATATAAATGATTCAACTGATCATATCCAGCATCCAACATGATGCATACATACATACATATAAAAATGATCCAACTGATCATACCAAAACATCATCCTGATGTTCATCATCCAGCGCTTACATCCATAGCCATGTGAAGGATCCTCCTTCCAACATGCTTGGAATGGCTTCAGCAAATGTGTCCATCACTTCTTCCTCAAAGTGTCATTAATCTGAAGAACACCAAGCCTCTCTCTGAAGTACTCGAACTTCACCCTGGCTAGTGGCTTCATCAGCACATCTGCAATCTGCTCGTCCGTCACAACATACAGGAGCTTCACAGATCCTCTCTACACCATATCCCTGATATAGTGATATCTGATCTCTATGTGTTTCGACCTGTCATGAAACACTAGGTTCTCGGACAGCTTCACACAACTCTGGTTATCACAGAAGATACTAGTAGCATCCAACGGGAGATCAAATAACTCAGAAAGTAGCTTCCGTAGCCATACTGCATCACAACTAGCTGAACAGGCTGCAACATACTCTGCCTCAACTGTACTCAGTGCAATGCAGGACTGCTTCCTGCTAAACCAAGAGATCACACCTGATCTCATACTAAAACAGCATCCAAATGTGCTCTTCCTATCTGCAGCACTGCCAGCCCAATCTGAATCAACATAACTCTATAGGTTAAACTTTTGATTCGCCTCATACTTGAGCCCATAATCCACTGTACCCTTCAGGTACCTCAGAACATGCTTTACAACAACCAGATGAACACTCCTCGGATCTGTCAGGAACTGACTCAATGTGTTCACTGCAAAGCAAATATTTGGTCTTGTGTTCGTCAGGTACATCAAGGACCCAATCATCTGATGATACATAGAGGCATCAACTGGCTCAGATGAAGCATAACATAGAAGCTTCAGATTCGATGCCATAGGTGTGGCCATGGCCTTGCAATCCATCATCCCGAATCTCTTCAGGATATCTATTGTGTACTTCCCTTGACCAAGGAAGATCCCACCTGCACTCTGCCACACCTCCATACCTAGGAAATAATGCATCATTCCCAAATCTTTCATATCGAACTCGGCAGCAAGCTTTCTCTTAGTATCTGCAATCAATCTGTCATCTCCTGTTACAAATAATTCATCCACATACATGAGTAGAATCACAGGATTCCCTTCCTCAACCTTGTAGTAGAGGTTGGAATCCACTTTACTCTTGGTAAAGCCCAAACTAGATAGGAAACTGTCCATCCTACCATACCAGGTTTTGGGAGCTTGTTTCAAGCCATACAAAGCTTTCTTCAATCTGCACACATATGACTCTCTGTCATGTATTTCAAAACCGAGTGGCTGCTCCACATATACTTCCTCTTCAACTACACCATTTAAGAAAGAAGTCTTGACATCCATCTGGTGTATTTTCCATTTCATTGCTGCAGCCAGGGCAAGTACTGTTCTGATGAAAGTATACCTGGCTACAGGTGCAAAAGTTTCTTCATAATCTATTCCTTCTTTCTGAGAGAAGCCACGAACTACGAATCTTGCTTTGTATTTTTCTACACTGCCATCTGCAGCATGCTTGATTTTGTAGATCCATTTGGAAGTCACAACAGACTTCTCTTTAGGTCTTGGGACAACATCCCAAACATCATTCTTCATTATTGATTGGTATTCCTCAACCATGGCATCCTTGGATTTTTTCTTTTCCGTTGCTTCTTCATAACTGGAAGGTTCTTTGTTCATAATGTCACAGAGTAAAGCAACATAGCTGGTATGTGATATGGTTCTTTTCTTTGCTCTGTGTTCTTCTTCTGGAATGTCAAATCTTTTTGCATCTTGAATGAGCTCTCTAGCCCATGCAGGTTTCCTCTTGTGAGAGTTATCCTCACGGGGTGGATCTACAGGTTTTTGCGGATCTTCAAACTCACGAACAACTTCTAGAACTACTTCAGTCATGGTAGTGTCTTGAAATCTAGTTTCCTTAGGTTCTTCATAAACTTCGATAGGTGCCTTCCTTGATTTGATGAATGCTGAGTTTTCATCAAATGTTACATCCCTGCTGACATCAATCTTCTTGAACCTTGGAAAGTATATTCTGTAAGCTTTCGAGCTTTTACTGTAACCCACAAAGATACCCTTCTTTCCTGAAGGATCTAGTTTAGTCCTCTTTTCCTTTGGAAAATGAGTGTATACTGGACAACCAAATATTCTGAGATGGCTGACTTCAGGTTTCTTACCAGAAAAGACCTCTTCTGGTGTCTTATTGTCCAATATCTTGTGGGTTGTTATGTTCTACACATATACAGCTGTTCTAGCTGCTTCTGCCCATCGATGCATAGGTAGATCCTGGTCATGTAGCATTGCCCTTGCTGCTTCCATGATTGTTCTGTTCTTCCTTTCTGTAACTCCATTTTGTTGAGGATTATAAGGAGCAGTCAACTCCCTCTTAATCCCTAAATCACTACAAAGCTTCTTGAAGTCACCTAAGGTGAATTCTCCACCATTGTCGGATCTGAATGCTTTGATCGTCTTGTCAGTTAATTCTCCATCGAGGTTTAGAATTCCTTGAATTTATCAAACACCTCATCTTTGTTCTTCAAGAAGTCTACCCAAGTCTTCCTAGAGAAGTCATCAATAAATGAGACATAGTAAACATACCCACTCAAAGAATTGGATGACATAGGACCACATACATCTGAGTGGATGATTTCCAGGATGTCTTTTGCCTTGCTTTCACTACTTGGGAAAGCCTTCTTAATGTTCTTACCTTTTGCACATCCTTTGCAAACACCTTCATGTTTGGTCTTGATTTCAGAAAGACCCTCTACAGCCTTGCTTGCAATTGGAAGTGCCCTATAGTGCATATGAGCAAGTCTTCTATGCCAAAGTTCACTTGGCTCCATGGATTCATGTACCATGGCATGTTCAGGTTGTCCCTTCAGTTTATACAAACCTCCTTCTTGCTCTCCAATCACTACTGCATCATCTATGTTCTTTCCCTTTGGTCACATTAGGACTTGGCCATCCACAAATGCAACCCTCATACCTTTTCCATCCAATGCAGAGATGGAGAGTAAGTTCTTCTTGAGCCCAGGTACATAAAGGACTTCTTTCATCTTCAAAGATTTTCCAGAATCTAGGTTGTAGGAGGCTTCACCACTTCCTTTGATTGGGTATTGATAATCATCCCCAAGTTTCACCTTATAGGGTGATTCATGTCTAGATAAATTCACAAAAGATTCCTTAAACCCAGTCATGTGTTTGGAAGCCCTACTGTCAATCAACCAATCATTACAACCATGGGAGATAGTACCTTAGAGAGCAGAAATTAGAACATATTCTTCTTCACTTGATGAGTCATCATCACTATAACTTTCTGCCCTAGCCTTCTTCTTTGGGGGTTCATCATCTTCGAAAGCATGAGCATGATATCTTCTTTTGTTATTCTTCTTCTTCTTATTGAAGTTGTTGTTGTTGTCTTACTTCTTCTTGGGACAATCTGAATCAAAGTGTCCCTTCTCATTGCAATTGAAGCATCTGAGATCTTTCTTATCTTTATGATAATGGTGGTGTGAGAATATCCTATTATGAGATGATTCCTTCTTGGACTTGCCTTTCCTGGCATGTGTTGTGAGAGCTTGATCTTCATTTCCCATCTTTTCTTTTCGGGCCACAAGCCTAGCTTCTTCTTGAGAGCATTCTTCCCGCAATCTGTTGAAGGAGATCAACTTCTTCCTTGCACAAATTCCTTGAATAAAGGAATCCCATGACCTGGGTAGGCCATTTAGAGTGGTCCTCACCACTTCACCATTCTCCACCATTTCATCCACTGCTTCTAGTTGTTCCTTGATCTAGGAGACCCTTGAAAAATAAGATTGAATGGTTTCTCCATTCTGAAACTTTACTCATTTCAATTGGTTCCGCAGGGTCATCTTCCGATTTATGTTCTTCCCTTCAAATAGCTTGGTCAAAGAGTCAAACATCTCCTTGGGTGTCTTTAGAGAAGACACATGGGGTATGAGATGGTCTTTGATAGAATAAGCAATGATTCTCTTTTCCTTGACGAAGTTCTTCTTATGCAATACCTTAGCCTCTTCATCCTCTGGGATAGGGATGTCTTCTTGTACATATGAGTCCAACTCATTCTCTTCCAGGATTAACCCAATCCTATACTTCCAAGCTTTCCAAGCTCGGAAGTTATCAGCTCCTTCAAGCTTATCCTCAAGCTTGGTGTGGTGAGACATCTTAAAGAGTACTTCAAATGGAAATAGAAAAGATTTAGGTCTTACCACTTGAAATGTTGAAAACTGGATCTGGTCCCGGATTAGGGTTTGTCGAAAAAACCCTAAAAATTCATAATGTGAATTTCAATTTTCTGAAAGGATAGAAAGATGCACCTTGATGAGTTGATTAGCCTGGTGTATTCATAATTTGAGATTAGTAAAGCTTTACCCTTCACATTTGCCTTTTTGTCCTCCCGGGTTCACTAGGGAGAGCCCTGAATTAGGGTTTGAGTTTCCTGGAGATATACCCAGCCACAAATCTCGATCCAAAGCTCTAAACTTTGATTTTTGCAAGGAGCTTCCAGCTATGTCTTCATATTTCAGAAATTCCTATTTTTGTGGAAACCCTAATGTTTAGGGCCAAATCTGAAAATGCTCAGAATTGAATTCTGATTGATCAGATAGATTCCTCTTGATGAGTAAATTCAATCTACTATACTGTGTTTCCAAAATCTGTGGAGAGAAACCCAATAAACAAGAAACTCAAGTTTCTATCACTGCAAAATGTCTTCTTCCCAGGTTAGCTCTGATATCATGTTAAATTTTGAGCATTAATTCACAATACTCTAGGATCTTCACTAAGAGAATAACATATATAGTATATCAATGCATAACAATCAGAATAAGCATGACAAGCATCACAAGAATCAAAAGCATGAGAGACAAGAGACTCAGAGTTGGGGAAAATCCTAAGGTGAAAAGCCACACAACTTCCTCAGATATAGAGAGAGCAATGGCTCAATCAAAGTACAACCAAAATACACTTGAGATAGTCTCCTAGAAGCAGATGATCCTCCTCCTCACTAGTGCACCACTTTCTGAGTGAGAGAGATATAACTTTCCGAATGATCTAAATAGAGATCTCCTGATCTCTATTTATACTAACCTGTTTTCTCAATGACCTTATGGGGCCAACTTGTCTAGCTAGGTACATCCACAATATAATATATATTTCAGGGCCGACTCCAAACATGGTGGTCTAATAACCCATCGGCAAGTACACACACTTGCGACACTTGTCAATCCATATGACACACTTCCTTATAGAGGAATAACACATCTCTAATAAGGGTACAATAGATATATATGAAATACATTCTGAAGTTACATATACATCAACAATACACTTACTTTCTATGTGTTTTATACCATGGTCATAAATTATCTGAATTATATAAAATAGCCAGACTGTATATGTTATATGCATTGATGATGCTAAAGGAATGTGCTATGCATTCACACATTGAGACAATTTTGTATTTACCCATGGCATTTGGATTACATTATGCTTGTATTACATGTCGAATGCTTACATCCATCGACTAAGAATTTAATATATTTGATTATAATGTTGTGTTGCATGATGCCTGTGATTTTGCATGTCAATTGCATGATTGTGCATGTCGAATGATTGGCGTGCTTGTCAAATGCATTGTTTGGTATGCATGTAGTAAGTTTACATGTACCGATTTGATGATTGTATCATATGACACCTTATGGTCGCATGTCAAATGTCGTGTGTGCATGTCGAATGCGTTACTCATGTTTCATATGCTTGTGGATGATGTTTGTTTCTGGTGGTTGCATGTCGTCATGCATGGGATGCATATCGAATGCAGTGGAAGTATTACATACACTTTTTATGATGCTTGGCATTGGGGAATCGCATGTCGAATGTATTGTTGCATGTCGAATGTGTTGCTCATGTTCTTATACATGTATTATGTCATGAGGCATAGAAGGACAAGTCGGGAGTACCAACTTGGGCCCGTTGAGAACAACACCACTACTATGCACAAGGTTAGGACATGAGAAGTGTCTAGGTACGAGTACTACCTTTAGAAGTGCAGGAAGACTGCGTTCACCTCTAGAGTTGTGGGTGATTGGTTCTAGGGCGATGAGACTTATGAATCCCTATCCTGTTGTGGATGACCATGCCCAGCTCGGGGGTGGCCTTCGGACGGATTGAGTATATGCCGTCGAAGAGCCTACGGTTGGGAGGAGCATTGCATTGCCCACATTATTTTCCCCTTGTCAAAATGATTATGTTTTGTAAATTATTTTGATGCATTTTGATTTATTAAATGACATTTATAGTTGTGGTAGTATGTTTTTATGGTACTAATGTTCGTTATTAGTATACATGATGAATACAGGAATAAGAGCACAGAAAGTATGACCATTCTTCAGTTTTACCAAGGTGGTAAGAAAAGTATGTTTGTGAATTTAGCACACGCATTGGTATATATATTGGCTCGTCTGAGTGTGTTCATATTTGTATTCAACGAATGTAAGTAAGGATCATGTTTACTTATTCATGTACTCATATATAATTGATTGTTGGATTGCCACAAGAGAGAGGCTACCTTTGTTTGAAAATGATATTTCAATATGATGCTAACCCTAGAAAAGTTTAGTGTCATACACATGCTTAGAGATTTACCATCCTATGTCATTGATGTGAGCACATAGATTAGACACTACATTTGATGGACAAGCATGTGATTGTGAATGCATAAAAGAATGAATGAGTTTCTTGTGCATTGGAATAAATGTGTAAAGTCTTGTCTGGATTATGATTGAAACATGACCTTAGATTAGTTTGCATTTGGTAATGATCTATGCAAGGGTAAGTGTGAAAAGAACATGTTGGTAGACAGTTTGTGCTTGATGAAAAGAGATTAGCCCTAATAACCTAGTCTAAGGTTATTATTACACCTTTCGACATAGTCCATGGTTGACTTAGTATTCATGTGGGGTAAAAGAAAGATTTGACATGTTCTCATATTATTATGCAAGTGCTTAATTGTGTCGTCATTGACTTATGGTGAGGTTTATAGCACATTTACATTTAATGGTTAGATGAATTTCTTGTTAATGAAACTACGACACCATGATGTGGAATATTATTTTTGTTTGCATGTCCATGTGTTTGGAAAGGTTTCCTTTATGCATTAATGATGTGTCGACAAGATTTCTAAAGGTCGATTAAGTTTGTAGCTTCTTGAAGGAGTATATTTGCATGAAATGGAATCTAACACATGGACGTATGCTTGTACTTTGTTGCATTTAATGTTATAATTTACCAAGTATGCTTAAGTATCGAATTGAGTTATTACTCCACAAGTAGCTGCACTGTGATGTATCTTTCATTATTGGTTTAATGTATTGCATGTCATTAGATGGAAAGATAGGTGTGTAGATCTTAGTTTATAATTATATGAGACTGATGGTACATAGGCATGCTTCAGATGTTAAACAACTCTAGCTGAGAGTGTTGTGTTAAAGTTAACATCGAGTTATGAAGCTAACTTATTTATAAAAGGAGGTTTCTTCTATATTGCACCAAGTTTGATATTGTGTGGTATTTCTTACCTAAGCTTGTACACGAGGTTGAAAGTGGGTTTCTACTTAGCATCTGCTTTATAATGTTATAAAGAGAAACTTGGTTTGTATGCATTTATGCTAGGAAAGACTTCTCAATAATGCAGTAAAGCTATGTATCTGATTGTCTATATGTTATTCACCTTGGTAGGTGAAATGGATGATTGTACGGATATTGATAGTATGTTGTCTTAAAAAAAGAAAACTACTCCCCATTTCCTTTTAAAAGTGACTAGGATTTTGAGATGTTACAATGACTCATATGCCAACTATCTAGTCTAATACATAGTAATTAATCATAAAATGAGTAATTAATGCTACTAATGTATTAATATGACATAGACAATGGATTTAATTATTCCAAAACCCCCCCATAAGTCTGAATTTATGTGCTAAAAATCATAAATAAAACCTAGGTCCCAGTAACAAGACATGGTCACCCTGTACAATACTGTCTGGTCCACAAAAACAAGGAAAGAAGGAAAACCTCATGGAAAAAACCTTCCCTCAAAAAATGGACATATCAAAATTGAAATATTGTTGATCAATCCTTCACTCCACCACATGTTCAACCATCCCAATCAGTGATCTAAGATAGCTGAAAGTCTTCTCAGTAAAAGCTTTGGTGAAGATGTTGTTACAACGTAATTTTCCACCTTGTGAGCATCAACACTCTTTGGCATTTAGGATCCATTTCACTGACTAAGATCCAATTTATATCCTTCAGACACTATTTTTCCCTATTTTTTCCCCTATACGCTAGCTGCATCTTTACAGTGGGCGTACCCACGAGTTGCATCACTATAGCCCGCAGGTAGCATGTAAAATGGTAAAAATCACTAGTTTATTACTTTTTACTCCCCAAAAGTGGTTATTGGGTGACCTTTGACCCTCCATCCGCCCAAGAAACGCCTCGATGTGTCCTTTAACTTACCTTTGAGAGGACTATATATTGAGCACATATGGTTTATGGACGGGAGGAGAAAGAAGAGCAAGAGAACTCTAGTGTATTTTTTCCCTATCTTGAGTCTACACTCATTGATCCTTGTAGTTTTGAACCCCTTATGTTCACCTTCCAAACTCCTATCATAGTTTTATTTTTCCATTCATGGAGGATTGAAGTTGTGGAGGCACAAGTGGATTGATCCAGATCTTGGTTCAGAGTGGTTGCCGGCAAGAGGTCGTATCACATTGTAATTCTTCTTGTTTATTAATAGAAATACTCATATTCTCATCCATTAATGTTGTTAATGTTGTTTATTCTACATTGGGTTGCATTTACTTATAATATCATGGACCGTTTCTATTGATGATGTTAATGTCGTTTATATAATCTATGTACTTGTTGTATATTGGCTGTCAAGACTAATTTGCAGATTCAAGTGCACGGATTGAAAGCTCCAACGGGGATCTACATCAAACATTTGGATCGAGGTTGGTTATATTCTTCATTATCTTATCATTGTCATTTATATAGAATAGTACTGAGAATTGAGTTAATTTCTGGTAGTCAGCTGTCTGTTGTGGTCTACCCCAAGCCATAGTGAATTTTCTCTAATACAAAAATGGCGAGTCCACTGGGGAAAACAACCATGTTTGGGGATTTTTGAGCATTAGTCCTTAATTAGAGTTGTTGTTTGTCGAAGCTCTGTGTCACTGATTGGCCGTTGCGATACACTATAGAAAACTTGTTTTTTTTTAGCCATTGGACTCTTTATTTTCCCATTTCCCTTTCCTTACCCGCGGGCTAGCTTTGCTCTTCCCGCATACGACCGCCTCTTTTTACTCTACTACTCGTGGGTACCCACAAGTTTTCCTTCGACAGTAGCGTACAACTCTGGATTTGGTTGATTTATGACTTTTGGTTGTTGCTAGGTTGGATTTGGATGATTCTGAGTCTTTGTTGGCCTGTTTCTTGACTGTTCGATGCCTTGGTTGTGACTAGAACTCTTCTTTTCTCTTGGTTGAGCCTTGTTGATTTTTTACCCATCTTTGGATTTAGCCTTGTTTGTTTTTTTCTTTTGAGCTCATTCCTTTGGCTGAGTCTTACTGTTTTGTATCTATTGGGTTGTCTTAGTGATCTCCTTGGCATATCAGTTACTAGATAGTAGGATTTTACTTGCATTTTTCATTTCCTTATATTGAAAAATACAAAAAAGAATACATATAGTTTTGCATTTTCCTTTTGCTTATAAGAGAAAATACAAAAAAAAAATTTACTTTCATGTACTACATCTTGCATTGAGTGCTTGCTGCCTTCATTTAGGTTCTGCTTGTGCATCGAAAATATAAAAGGATTGTATTTTTATTTCGAAACCGTTGGGTTGATTTTGCATGTTAGTGACATTGCATTATTGGATAGATGAGTCTAGGATTTGACGATTTTGCATACTATTGAGTCATACACATCACTAGTTTCACGATCATATCCCTTGAGTAACCATAGCCATTAAAATTAACTCTTAATCTTAAAATTGATTAGACCGATTTTATTTATAGGGTACACCAACTAGCATAGGTTTAGAGTCTTGGAATAGATCATTGTGAGTTAACAATCCAAGACTACTAGACGAAACATTAGGTGTCTAACCAGGGAGTGGAGGAATCCATGGTATACATCGGTGTTCTCAGGAAACTCTACTCAAACTAGAGTTAAGCACAAGGTCATGAGAGGTTGGCTGAGGAGATATCCCTCTAATACCGGCTGAAGGTGGGAGATATTTCCAGGATTTGTTCGTATCTAGGGACTCTTGGGGGATCTGACCCTCACTAAGTTTTGGGCTCAGCTACCCTACCCATACGACGGATCCCACCTGCGACTATCCCCCTGAGCATTGGTTATATTGCGGTGACCATAGTTTCCTTACCTAGGTATCACATAGGGTACTTGTAGTGGTTATGTTGTTTGTGTCCTAAGACAGATAAGGATTGGACAACCCAGTTGTTTCTTGCCGAGGGTTACGATCCTTTTCACGCAGTGAAGCCTGGGTGTCTCTATAACTGATTCTGTTACCTCCGGCTATAGTTTGAGAGTCTCAAGCCTCTCCTAGGAGAGACATACCGGCTCTAGTGTTAGGATCTCATTTAGCCACTCTGTTTGTCTGCTGTTGGTTGTAGTTTCTCTACGTGTGTGCTTTTTATAATTTACCAGGTATGCTTGAGTATCGAATTGAGTTATTACTCCACAAGTAGCTGCACTGTGATGTATCTTTCATTATTGGTTTAATGTATTGCATGTCATTAGATGGAAAGATAGGTGTGTAGATCTTAGTTTATAATTATATGAGACTGATGGTACATAGGCATGCTTCGGATGTTAAACAACTCTAGCTGAGAGTGTTGTGTTAAAGTTAACATCGAGTTATGAAGCTAACTTATTTATAAAAGGAGGTTTCTTCTATATTGCACCATGTTTGATATCGTGTGGTATTTATTACCAAAGCTTGTACACGAGGTTGAAAGTGGGTTTCTACTTAGCATCTGCTCTATAATGTTATAAAGAGAAACTTGGTTTGTATGTATTTATGGTTGGAAATACTTCTCCATAATGCAGTAAAGCTATGTATATGGTTGTCTATATATTATTCACCTTGGTAGGTGAAATGGATGATTGTATGGATATTGATAGTATGTTGTTTTAAAAAAAATAAAAAGTTACTCCCAATTTCCTTTTAAAAGTGACTAGGATTTTGGGATGTTACAATGACTCATATGCCAACTATCTAGTGTAATACATAGTAATTAATCATAAAATGAGTAACTAATGCTACTAATGTGTTAATATGACATAGACAATGGATTTAATTATTCCAAAATACCCCCATAAGTCTGAATTTATGTGCTAAAAATCAAAAATAAAAACTAGGGCCCAGTAACAAGACATGGTCACCCTATACAATACTGCCTGGTCCACAAAAACAAGGAAAGAAGGAAAACCTCATGGGAAAAACCTTCCCTCAAAAAATGGACATATCAAAATTGAAATATTGTTGATCAATCCTTCACTCCACCACATGTTCAACCATCCTAATCAGTGATCTAAGATAGCTGAAAGTATTCTCAGTAAAAGCTTTGGTGAATATGTTGTGACAACATAATTTTCCACTTTATGAGCGTCAGCACTCTTTGGCCTTCAGGATCCATTTCACTGACTTAGATCCACTTTATATCCTTCAGACACTATTTTTTCCTATTTTTTTCCATCTACGCTAGCTGCATCATTACAGTGGGCGTACCCACGATTTGCATCACTATAGCCCGCGGGTAGCATGTAGAATGGTAAAAATCACTAATTTATTACTTTTTACTCCCCAAAAGCGGTTATTGGGTGACCTTTGACCGTCCATCTGCCCAAGAAACACCTCCATGTGTACTTTCACTTACCTTTGAGAGGACTATATATTGAGCACATATGGCTTATGGATGGGAGGAGAAAGAAGAGCAAGAGAACTCTAGTGGATTTTTGCCCTATCTTGAGTCTACACTCATTGATCCTTGTAGTTTTGAACCCCTTATGTTCACCTTCCAAACTCCTATCATAGTTTGAGTTTGTCATTCATGAAGGATTGAAGTGGGGGAGGCACAAGTGGATTGATCTAGATCTTGGTTCAGATTGGTTTCTGGCAAGAGGTCGTATCACATTGTACTTCTTCTTGTTTGTTAATAGAAATACTCATATTCTCGTCCATTAATGTTGTGAATGTTGTTTATTCTACATTGGGTTGCATTTACTTATAATATCATGGACCGTTGCTATTGATGATGTTAATGTCGCTTATATATTCTATGTACTTGTTGTATATTGGCTGTCAAGACTAATTTGCAGATTTAAGTGCACGGATTGAAAGCTCCAACGGGGATCTACATCAAATGTTTGGATTGAGGTTGGTTATATTGTTCATTATCTTAGCATTATCATTTATATAGAATAGTACTGAGAATTGAGTTAATTTCTGGTAGTCAGCTGTCTGTTGTGGTTTACTCCAAGCCATAATGAGTTTTCTCCAATACAGAAATGGTGACTCCACTGGGGAAAATAGCCATGTTTGGGGATTTTTGAGCATTAGTCCTTAATTAGAGTTGTTGTTTGTCGAAGCTCTGTGTCACTGATTGGCCGTTGAGATACAGTATAGAAAACTTGCTTTTCCTAAGCCATTGGACTCTTTATTTGCACATTTCCCTTTCCTTACCTGCGTGTTAGCTTTTCTTTGCCCGCGTATACCCGCCTCTGTTTACTCTACTGCTCGTGGGTACCCGCAGGTTTTCCTTCGACAGTAGCGTACAACTTCGGCTTTGGTTGATTTATGACTTTTGGTTGTTGTTGGGTTGGCTTTGGATGATCTTGAGTCTTTGTTGACCTATTTCTTGACTGTTCCATGCCTTGGTTGTGACCAAAACTCTTCTTTTCTCTTGGTTGAGCCTTGTTGATTTTTTACCCATCTTTGGATTTAGCCTTGTTGGTTTTTTCCTTTTGAGCTCATTCCTTTGGCTAAGTGTTACTGTTTGGTATCTGCTGGGTTGTCTTAGTGATCTCCTTGGCATATCAGTGACTAGATAGTAGGATTTTGCTTGCATTTTTCATTTCCTTATATTGAAAAATACAAAACAAATACATATAGTTTTGCATTTTCCTTTTGCCTATAAGAGAAAATACAATTTTTTTTTTACTTTCATGTATTGCATCTTGCATTGAGTGCTTGCTGCCTTCATTTACGTTCTACTTGTGCATCAAAAATATAAAAGGATTGCATTTTTATTTCGAAACCGTTGGGTTGATTTTGCATGTTAGTGACATTGTTTTATTGGATAGATGAGTCTGGAATTTGACGCTAGTGTCGGGAGATCATTTAGCCACTCTGTTTGTCTGCTCTTCACTGTAGTTTCTCTAGGTGTGTTCTTTTGATTTACTGTTTTTTATCGATAGTTGGCCTTTAGGGGACATTTTGATTTTATATTCTTTCTGGAGATATCGTGGTGCGGATTCCTACTCTCCACCGATTCTATCGGTTGGCTAGTTTGCAGTGTGCTGAACTTTCACACTTTGTTTCTAGAGGATGCCGACGGGCTCCCTCCGAGTCTTCGGATTCTTATGAGACTTACGTCCTAGACATCATGACTGTTGCACACTCCAACACGGGAGAAATCCCTACGAGTCCATCAGGTAGAGTTGAGCACACTTCAGACACCCCTACTCCTCGTGAGGCGTGGGGAGGTGATCCACCTGAGACCCAACCTAGTTTGTTTGGTCCGTATCCACCCGAGGACGACCCATTCGATCCTTCATATCCACATGGATATCTACACGGGATACCATAGTTTCATGATGATACATGCCCTACAGTCAACCCTACTGCATTCTCATATGGTATGCCAGATTACATAACAGTTGATCCTTCCACTATTTTTGGTAGCCATGCTGGCGCCGTTCATGGTGTTAGTAACACTGCACCCACTAGGGGCAATATCCTCGCCGAGGGCACCACGTTGTCCACTCACACACATAGTATGGGGATCAGTCTCATTCCTCCTAACAATGCTAATGTTGGAAGACGACCAGCTCCTAGGGATATTCAACCTAATAGGAACACTATTCAAAACACAACTCACCATCCACCACCTAACACACATATCGCTACCCGTCAACCCAAGACCACTTTCAGGAATGTTAATTCTCCTCCTAACCACGGGGGTGGACATATACCGCACACTTTTACGTCCACCACCGCTACTAGTAATACTAATGTAGGAGGTGGGAATATATCTTATCCTCATGGTCATAATGCCACCATTCCTGCTACTAGTAACACCAACGTTGGGGTTGGAAATACTTCTCATGCTTTGGGTCACCACACGACTGCTCATTCTAATCCTAATGTTGGGGGTGGGAATATACCTCACCATTATGGTCATTACAACTAGGTTCCCGCTATGAATAGTACGTATATGCCCCATACGTATGGTGGAAACCCTTACTACAAAATTGTCGGTGCTGGCCACGAGTACAACCCACCTCAATATGGTGCCCAAAATACCTATGTACCTGCTTACTCTCATATGGGTAAGGTCGGCGGAGGTTATCAACCTTATGGCCATGGTCAAGCTTATGGTCCGCCAGGTCTTCATTATCAGCAGTTTAATGCTCATGGTCAAGCTTTTGGTCCACCTTATAATTCGGTTCCGTTCAACCATCCTTTTATGGGAGCTTATAATCAAGCTTTCCAGCTGCAGCTCTCGTTCCTTGCATGCTTGAATCTTCCGGATCTTTTGAAGCTCACAAATGATCTGGTGTGTCATGACCCTAATTAGCCTCTAGTCCCTACCAAGCTCCCTTCGGACATTCCTAAGTTTGAGGGGAAAGGTGGTGAGGATCCGGGTGATCATGTCACAACATTTCACCTTTGGTGCTCCTCCAACTCGTTGAATCAAGATTCCATTAGATTACGATTATTTCAACGCACCCTCACAAGGGAAGCTACGAAGTGGTATGTTGAGGTCCTTGGGAACACTTATAGGGGATTCCATGAGATCGCTTTGGTTTTCTTGGACCATTTCTAGTTGCTGGTTCGCTATGATACCGGTACTGAACTTTTGTCTACCTTCTGTTAGAATAAGGCCACACATATTTCTGACCACATTCAAGAGTGGCGTCACCAGAAGAGATTAGTGAAATCCAACATTCCTCTAGAGTTTCTGTTGGAATGGTTCCTCAAGTCCGTACTCCCATACATTGCTAAGGATGTTTCGATGTCCAGCATTGTGACTAAGGAACAAGCCATCTTGAAATTCCAGAAGTTAGACCTACTATACTCTCAGTCTGGCATTTTGTATGACATTATTCCTGACGCACCACGAACACAGCGTGAGCCCAAGTCAGTTCCTGGACCACATGCCAATGGCATCGTGGGATCCGCAAATACTTGCCCTGTATATTTGGTGGCCAATCAAATGAAAAATTTGTCACTAAACCAATCTACTCTGGACAGGTTCACACCTTGTCCACTTCCACCCCGTCGTCTGATGTACACAATGTGCAATCAACGAAACCGTCAGGTAACTAGCAACCTGGTGGTAAGAAAAAGGGGAGAAACAACCATAAGGGTGGAAACAATGGGAATAACAATAATAGCAATCGCAATACCCCTCGTAAAGAGAATTCCAACCCTCCTTGGGAAGGCAGAAATGCTGGCGAGGACCGTAAACCTAGGTGTAAGGTGAAGTTTTCTTGCAAGCTCTGTGGGGAAGACCATCTTACTCACTTATGTCCTCGAATCGAAGAAGCATCGAAGCATTTGGCACAGAGCCCAACTGTGTTAAAGGATCCCCTTCCTCATCATCATGACATGGCTTCGCATGCTCCCACCACTGGTTATGGACCTACTGAGACGGTAACGTCTTCTTCCAATACTAGTGGTTATGAATGTGTGAATATGGTTCAATCGGAGGTTAGTGTTGCCACTTGTCAATGCGATTATGGTTCACCATAGCCTAATATGGGGAGTGAGCCTCCCCCTCCTCCTGACAATCCTTGCATATCGAGAAGCCCTCTAATATGTCGTGGATACCGAAAGGTGTTCTTAAGCGCTCTACACATAATCCTAATGCTCGAGCTGCCCATAACTACTCAATTGTGGAATATTTGGGCCAAACTTTGTGTGCCATGTCGGCTCTTGAAGTCTTGTAGGCCTACCCTTCTCAAAAGCATGCCCTTTTGAGTGCGTTAGGAGTTCATGATGGGGGAAGTCCCAGTGTTATCAAGTTCGACACTAATGATATTCAACCTCACTTACCTCACCATGTGGCTTTTCAAATCCAGGTGGCGTGCCTTTAAAGTTTTGTCAAACATACTATGGTTGATGAAGGTGCTTCCGCGTCGGTAATTTTGTTAACTTGTTGGAAAGCCCTTGGCTCTCTCCTCTACTCGCATCTAGAACCACACTCACTGCATTCGACAATCAGTCATTTAAGCCACATGGAATTATCCCTTCCCTTATTGTCTGCTTGGGAGGTAAATCTGTGCCTATTGAATTCGAGGTGGTTGATGCACCCATCGACTACAACCTTTTACTGGGTTAGAATTGGATGTACGCTATGAAGGTTGTCGCGTCCACTGTATTCAGAGTTATCTTCTTTCCTCATGAAGGTAAGACTGTGACCATCGATCAACTGGATTTCATTAATAATCCTTTCACAGCATCCATGGGATCCATAGTCCCGCAAGTTATTGATTCTCAGCCAGAAACTGGGAATATAGGTGTCGGTATGTACCCTTCATTGATGGGAACTTATAGTTTTCCTACACCTGTGAATTTTATTGAAACCATTTCCGACAATGCATCTCCTCCTTTGCATAATGTACCGTTTCAGACTTCATATTTTGACGATCCGTGGACTTTACCGTATATGAGTTCTATGTCTGGAGATATTGTGCACGTCGGGATGTCTATGGCACTGTCTGTAGCTGAGTTTGCTTACCAAGATATTCAACAGTCCACTTCAGAGCCAGATCTCTCTTCTTCACGGACATGGGAAGAAGATCCCATTATGCTGTCCACATGTGCAGTCAACCCATCTTGTTCACATGATTGCCTCGATGGTATTCTACCTTCAGATGAAATTTTTATCAAGGCCATGAATGGTAATGACAAGTCTTGGGAGGATTCTCATCATCAATTTTATTTCCTTAGCTACCCTTGATCTTATTGAACGAGATGAGCCTGAAGTACAACCTGCCATGCATTTGGATTTTGATCCAGGAATAGTTTTGTCTAGCCCCGGTTTGACATTAAAGCTTGATCTCCCTAGTGATGAGTCTGTAGACTCTCCTATAGATCTGTAAATCGGTGATCTTGATGAGTTCAATTCTACTTCTAGAATTTCCAACTCCCGTGATGATGAATTTGCCATTGTAGATTCCTCCATGTCCTTCAGCTTTGCTCTTCATTCCGAAGTTGATCATTTTGGTCCCTCGGATGTTGGTACTATGGCACCTTTAGTGGTTAGCTCTCCCTACATTATGTCTGAGGGTGATAATAGTGAAGTTGAAAATTTTTCTACCACAATGACTTGTATCATATTTTTCTTTACGTACATTTTAGAGATGATCTGGGTACTTATGTTTCTTGGAGACAGGATTCTTAGCTGGACTCATACTTGTTTACTAGTTCTTTTCGACATTTGCTTCAGTCATGGCAGGAATATTCGGAACCTTGCATATAGGCTTAGGCCTCCCCTTTGTTATGATGCACTTGAACTTATTACTATCCGAATTTGTGGACATCCCTTGAGTGTCCTTATCTTGCTCATGTTCCTTGCATTATGCACAGCTTTGTCCCATGCACTTGGAACTAGTCTCGCATCTCCCTGACACTCATTTGATCTCATTACGAGCATTCTTCCATCTCTCCTTTGAGCTCGTTAAAAACAGTAAGGAGGTCACGAGTTTACTTTTTCGGGCTCATTAAACCTTCACGAAAAATATTTTTATAAAGTCGTTTTTAAGCCCTTGTTAGACTTTTTCAAATCAAATAAGATTGCCAAGTATACTTGTCATTTCAAAATTGTTAAAGGATTTGAAGCGACATTTACTTAGGTATAAGTTTACCCCTTTTTCGGATCTTTGTGGATTAATTACGAAAAAGGTATACTCTAGTCATATGTGACTAGAAGAGTTCTTCTCTCATTGTTTTACACTTTTTCGGGTGAGGAGACTAACTTTACAAAAAAGGACTTCCCTTTTATGTCGAGTTGTGATTGCATTGCATTATCTTGCTTGTCGCTTGAGCCTTGTGTCGGCTCCCGCTTACTCACTTATTAGCCATGTGCCTGAGCAGTTTACCTTCTGAGCCAAGCAGAGCCTTAATTTATCTTTCGCAGCTTGATGACCCTTTACCCTAAGGGAACATTCCCCCAAGTGTCGACATCCTGCATGCACTTCCTTGGATTGATCATAGGTATGTTCCACTGCTTGGAACTAGGTTGCTCGCTATTTGACACTCGTTCCCTCACTTGTTGTACTATAAGCAATTTTATTCTTTTTCAAGCTTTTCCAAATATGAAAAAGACCAAAAAAATAAAATATTCCAAAAAGCCGGACGAGATTATGGTTACTACTTCTAGTTGGCAGTTGTTGTGTCGCCTTTGAACAGAGCATTCATTCCACTCCATACATTATGAGTCGGGACTTTAGTTGGACCTTAGGAGTTGTACTTGTTTCTCAGTTTACTCTACCGATTGGTTAACCTTCCAGTCATTATGGAACCCTTTGTGGTGCCTCCTGCGTCACATAGTCTATATCAAGTCTATGATACCTAAGTCTATCCATATGCTCATGCTCTTGTTCAAAGGAAGTCCTGAAACCAGAGTCGGCAACTCCTCAAATCTCTTGACTATTTCATGTCGCCCATGCCTATTCAGTTAGTCTGTTTCACCTGAGATCTTCCAAATATTTCAGAATAGCTAGTACGTCATGCTGGTTGATGGGGGATGCCTTAGTGCCCTCCTTCCTGCGAGTCTCCTTCTGTCGACTTCAACCCATTTATTCCGGGACTTGAGGCTTAGAGTTTGGTTGAGTACCTTGATGCTTGCAGTCATTAATGGAAGGTTCTCTCGCCATCGACAGTTTTGGGAATACATGAATGTCCCCTAATTGATGGATTCATCCTAGTGTTCGACTTCAACACATTTATTAACACTCCAATGATTGTGCTCTGTGCCTTGATGCCCATTTTCATTATTGGTGGGTTATCTCACGTCTGTTAACGGTATACATCATTGACCGGTAATCAGACGATGTCACATCAGGTTCGACCCCAACTCCTTTATTCACTTGATGGGACTTGCACCGTCGAAGACTTGTGTAGAAGACCCCATGCGATAGTGGCATTCAATATGCTACTTATGATCATGACTTTACATCTGAGATATCACCTCTCAGATATCAGCAGTTTGTACCTCCAGTTTGCACCAGTTGTTTCGTTTTCAGCAGGAGACCATATCTCACTGTTGAGGGATCATGGCTATGATCACTTATGACATGTATTCACTATGTACTGCCTATTCATTCCCATTGTATCAGATTGTTGTACTATACCGACAGGTATTCAGGGATACTATTGTATTATGGTGAGCGCGCTGCTCCTTCCACTTGTGTCTCCATCACTCCACTTCTGAGATTTATAATGTATTACGGCCATCGTAGCATCGGTATATGACCTGACACATTAGGGGGCATTTGTTACAACATAATTTTCCACCTTGTGAGCATCAACAGTCTTTGGCCTTCAGGATCCATTTCACTGACTCAGATCCACTTTATATCCTTCAGACACTATTTTCCCCTATTTTTTCCCATGGATGCTAGCTGCATCATTACAGTGGGTGTACCCGCGAGTTGCATCACTATAGCCTCCGGGTAGCATGTAAAATGGTAAAAATCACTAGTTTATTACTTTTTACTCCCAAAAAGCGGTTATTGGGTGACCTTTGACCCTCCATCTACCCAAGAAATGCCTCGATGTGTCCTTTCACTTACCTTTGAGAGGACTATATATTGAGCACATATGGCATATGGATGGAAGGAGAAAGAAGAGCAAGAGAACTCTAGTGGATTTTTACCCTATCTTGAGTCTACACTCATTGATCCTTGTAGTTGTGAACCCCTTATGTTCACCTTCCAAACTCCTATCATAGTTTTAGTTTGCCAATCATGGAGGATTGAAGCGGTGGAGGCACAAGTGGATTGATCTAGATCTTGGTTCAGATTGGTTGCCGGCAAGACGTCGTATCACATTGTACTTCTTCTTGTTTATTAATAGAAATACTCATATTCTCATCCATCAATGTTGTGAATGTTGTTTATTCTACATTGGGTTGCATTTAGTTATAATATCATGGATCATTGCTATTGATGATGTTAATGTCATTTATATATTCTATGTACTTGTTGTATATTGGCTGTCAAGACTAATTTGCAGATTCAAGTGCACGGATTGAAAGCTCCAACGGGGATCTACATCAAACGTTTGGATCAAGGTTGGTTATATTCTTTATTATCTTGGCATTGTCATTTATATAGCATAGTATTGAAAATTGAGTTAATTTATGGTAGTTAGTTGCATGTTGTGGTCTACCCCAAGCCATAGTGAGTTTTCTCCAATATAGAAATGGCGACTCCGCTGGGGAAAACAACAATATTTGGGGATTTTTTAGCATTAGTCCTTAATTAGAGTTGATGTTTGTTGAAGCTCTGTGTCACTGATTGGCCATTGAGATACACTATAGAAAACATGTTTTTTCTGAGCCATTAGACTCTTTATTTTCCCATTTTCCTTTCCTTACCCGTGGGCTAGCTTTGCTCTGTCGGTGTACACCCACCTCTATTTATTCTACTACTTGCAGGTACCTGTAGGTTTTCCTTCGACAGTGGTGTACAGCTCGGGCTTTGGTTATTGCTGGGTTGGCTTTGGATGATCCTGAGTCTTTGTTGGCCTGTTTCTTGACTGTTCCATGCCTTGGTTGTGACCAGAACTCTTCTTTTCTCTTGGTTAAGCCTTGTTGATTTTTTACCCATCTTTGGATTTAGCCTTATTGTTTTTTTCCTTTTGAGCTCATTCCTTTGGCTGAGTCTTACTGTTTGGTATTTGTTGGGTTGTCTTAGTGTATTGGAGAAAACTCACTATGGCTTGGGAATACCACAACAGACAGATGACTACCAGAAATCTACTCAATTCTCAAAACAATGCTATTATAAATAACAATGTTAAAACAATGGAGAAGTGTAACCAACCTCGATCCAATGTTTGATGTAGATCCCCGTTGGAGTTTTCAATCCACGCACATCCAAGCACTTGTAATCTTCTAATTAGTCTTGACAACAAATATCTAACAAGTACATGTGATATATAAATAACATTAACATCATCAATAACAATGGTCCATAATATCATAAGCAAATGCAACCCAATGTATAATAAATGACATTCACACCATGAATGGACGAGAATATGAGCATTTCTATTAATGAACAAGAAGAAGTACAAAGTGATACGACCTCTTGCCGGCAACCAATCTGATCCAAGATCTTGATCAATCCACTTGTGCCTCCACCACTTCAATCCTCCATGAATGGCAAACTCAAACTAGAAAGGAGTTTGGAAGGTGAACATAACTGGTTCACAACTACAAGGATCAATGAGTGCAGACTCAAGATAGGGAAAAACTCCACTAGAGTGCCTTTACTATTCTCCTCTTCCTCCCGTCCATAATCCATATGTGCTCAATATATAGTCCTCTCAAAGGTAGGTGAAAGGACTCATCGAGACGTTACTTGGGTAGATGGAGAGCCAAAGGTCACCCAAAGACCGATTTTTGGGAGTAAAAAGTAATAAAAAAGTGGTTTTTACCATTTTACTTGATACCCATAGGCTATAGGGATGCAACTCGCGAGTACGCATGCTATAGTGATACAGCATGCGGGTAGGAACAAAAATAGGATAGACTGGTATCACTGAAGGATGAAAATGGATCTGAGTCACTGAAATGGATCCTACGGGCCAAAGAATGTTGATGCTCACAGGGTGGAAGATTTTTGTGTAACAGATGCCCCCTAATGTGTGAGGTCAGAGACTGAAATGTGCTACGATGGCCGAAATACATTATAAAACTCAGAAGTGGAGTGATGGAGACACAAGTGGAAAGAACGGATCACTCGTCATAATACAATAGTATCTCTAAATACATGTCGGTATAGTACAACAATCTGATACAATGGCCATGAATAGGTAGTACATAAGTAGATACTTGTCATAAGTGATCATAGCCATGATCCCTCTACAGTAATATATGGTCTTCTACTGAAAAGAAGACAATTGGTGCAAACTGGAGGTACAAACTGCTGAAATCTGAGAGGTGATATCTCAGATGTAAATTCAAAGTCATATGTAGCATATTGAATGCCACAATCGCTTGGGGTCTTCTACACAAGTCTTCGATGGTGCAAGTCCCATCAAGTGAATAAAGGAGTTGGGGTCGAACCTGATGAGACATCGTCTGATTACTGGTCATTGATGTATACTGTTAACAAACGTGAGATGACCCATCGATAATGAAAATGGGCATCAAGGCACGGAGGACAATCATTAGAGTGTGAATAAATGGGTTGAAGTCGAACAGTAGGATGAATCCATCGATCAAGGGACATTGATGTATTCCCAAAACCGTCGATGGCAAGAGAACCTGCCACTAATGACTGCAAGCCTCAAGGTACTCAACCGAAATCTAAGCCTCAAGTCCCAGAATAAATGAGTTGAGGTCGACGGAACGAGACTCGCTGGAAGGAGGGCATTAAGGCATCCCCCATCAACCAGCACGAGGTACCAGCAATGCTGAAAGATTTGGAAGATCTCAGGTGAAACGGACTGACTCAATAAGGATGGCTGACATGCAATAGTCAAGATATGTTAGGAGTGGCTGACACTGGTTTTAGGACTTCCTTTGAACAAGAGCATGAGGAGATGGATAGACTCAGGCAGCATAGACTCGACATAAACTGTGCAATGCAGGAGGCATTATAGAGGGCTCCATAATGATCGGAAACTTAACCAATCGATGGAGAAAAATGAGAAACAAGTACATCTCCTAAGGCCCAACTATAGTCCTGACTCATAATGTACAGAGTGGAATGAATGCTCTGTTCAAAGGAGACACAACAACTGCCAACAAGAAATAATGACCATAATCCCGTCCGGATTTTTGGAATATTTGATTTTTTGTCTTTTTCATATTTGGAAAAATCTTGAAAAAGAATAAAATTGCTTATAGTACAACAAGTGAGGGAACGAGTGTCAAATAGCTAGCAGACTAGTCCCAAGCAGTGGAACATACCTATGCTCAATGCAAGGAAGTGCGTGCAGGATGTGGACACTCGGGGGTGTGTTCCCTCAGGGTCAAAGGGTCATCAAATTGTGAAGGGAAAATGTATAAGCTCTGCAAGGCTCGACAGGGAAAGTGCACAAGCACCAGGCTAACAATTGAGTAAGCGGGAGCTGGCACAAGGCTCAAGCGGCAAGTAGGATGATGCAATGCAATCAAAACATGATATAACTGAGAGGAGTCCTTAAGGGAGATGGCCAGCATAAGACAAAGTAGAGTATGAGTCTTTATCGCAACATCATGGCGTGACTACAAAGGACTCCCAATCCTGAGGACAAACAATGGCATGGGCATCAAATGCATAAGCGGTTCTAACTAGGGTACCCATTTTCGGGAAATCCCTACCGCCACATGAGGACACTTCTATAACAGTGTGAAGGTTCTGTGTCAGTCACGAAGCGGGGTCGCACCTAGGGTTTATGAAAATGGTCAACAGGTCAAATGCATAATGCATGTGGAAATGGCATCTAACCTATATGGCAAGTGTGAAACATACCTGCCATAGGTGTGAAATGGATTAGAACAACTCTTGCCGAGGAAATCTGTTGAAAAAACACTACTCCAGGACACGATATTAGCTCATAACGGCCCAAAATGGAAAAAACTATAGAAAAGTGGGTCCAGAAAATTATAAATAGTAACAAAATTTAATAATTTTCAATTCATTTGCATTATTCACCATTTTGGAGTTGAGTGGTAAGTTTGCACCTGAAATTTCAAGCTCTGATCATTGGAGCTACCAGCAACCGTTCAGCGAACCGTCTAGAGCAGGTTAGTGGTCATTGCCATGCCTTTCATTTAAGTGCTTTTATTTCAATTTTGGTCAGTGGGTTATTTTGTTTGGCCTGTGAAATTGCCCACATAAGATCCAAAGAGATGATGTAAACGTCACAATGAAAGAATTTAGGAATAATAGAAGAAGAGACAAGCAATAGAACTTAGATCCAAAGAAACTCTGATTGAGGCAGAATAATTACACATGTTACATTAAACTGAATAGTAAACAGGTAAATATACAATGCTGAGTATGAGGATTCAAATTCACTAGGAGGAATTTGAATTAGCCTTCATGCAAAGATCCATAATCAGTCGAGAGTAATCAATGCCTAACTAGGAGCCGACCTTCTCATCAGTGAAGTCATCAATGCACAAGTAATGGTCAACCGGGAGTCAAACTGAGTCTATCTGAATGTGGTTGGTGTAACTGGCACATGGAAGCACTAATATAGTGAAGGAGGCTCAGTGGAGGGTGCCATAGGAGTTAACTAGAGTCAGAATGGTCAATATAGTCTCACTGGAGGTCCAATAGAGTGATAAACTCAGTAAAGAGTCAGTTAATCCTTAAATCAGGGAAATAACTGAAGATAACTGAAGATAACTACATATAACTAGACTGGTAGGTGAAGAAGGTGCCCTTGTCATGGAGTGAAGCAAAGGAGGGCGCACTAGTAACTGGGAGGGCTAGAAATGATCTGAAAGAAGCTCTGGGGGCTAGTTTGTTGAGGACTAGGTGCTGGGACTAATGACCTAGAATGCATGCAAAATGCATGCAAACCCTAATTTTTCATGCATGGCTGAAAATAAAAATCACTGGAAAGCTAGTAGGAATAAGATGGAGTATAGTAATCTCCTAACACCCCCCCTTAATCCATCCTGGGCCCTGGTAACTAGGACCAAAGGTCACCCATACAATAAATGAAATGATAATAAAATACATAACTGTCCATAAATTGAGGAAATGGGGAAAACCTCATGGGAAAAATACCCTCCCTCAAAAGAACAGTAAGTAACTCAAAGAACCATCATACAGAAAAGAAAGAAGCTTTCATCAGTGAAAACTTTTGCAAAAGACTTGACAAGCTTAGCCCATGTAGGAAGGTCTCCCACTGTGTGGAGGATGAAGCAAGTCTTTTAGGAACTTTTTCTGTATCTGGAGTGAATGGAACATGAGTAGTCTTCCAAAAACATGGAAGAGAGAACCCCATCATCATACTGCATCTCTCATGGAGAGATGGATGGCATAATGCAAGGTTGGCATGATGCTGAAGTCTAGTAGTTCTGTAAGCAAATAAATCATCAACTGTGTTCTCAGTAGTAGCAAGGACTGTGTGAGAACATATTTCTCTTGAATCTGGACTGAGAATAGGTGTTGGTTTTGAATATTCTTGAACCATGATCTCAACATCAAAATCTTGATCTTCTTCTTCACTAGAAGAGGAGTCACTGTGATCTTCATCAGAATCTAAAGGAATAGTTGGAGAGAAAGGCATGAAGTGTGAGAACTCATATGCCTTTGAGGCATGATTAGCAATCCCATTCGCTATAACCTTTCCAGGCGAGATTTCTGTAATCTTTACTATGTTTGGACCAAAAATTACTTGTTTTGGAGATCCTATATGAGTCATTTGATATACTGACAACAAATTAGTTGTAAGAGAAGGAACAAATAAGACATTTTTGAACTTACCATGCTCCATATGAACTGTACCCAAACCTTTGGCAGAAATCTGAGAGTTGTCTCCCATGTGAATGGTAGGCCCATCTTGAAGATCCAAAGAGGAGAAGGAGTCTTCTTGTGCAATCATGTGGTTGGAGGCTCCAGAATCTATGAGGAGGGATTTTGTCTTTGAAAAACCAGCCATCAATGCATGGCAATCATCAGATCCACTTCCAGAATCAGTCATCTTTGCTTCTTTTGGAACAATAATTTGGTTTTTTTGAAGAAGCATGGTTAGAAGATCAATCTTCTTGTGCATGCAGGCATGCTTAGGATGATTTCATCTCTTGCAGTAGGTGCAATTAGGTCTCTTTTGTTTGCATTCTTGGATCTTGAAGGTTTCTTGCTTTTGCCTTTTTGTCCTCCTTTTGCATTCACTCCACTTGATTCACCAGCTAAAAGAGCTAGATCTCTGGAGGTTTTGATGGCACCCATTTGAATCAATTTGTCCTCTTCTTGAATGAGAGCGGTAGTAAATTTTTCCAAGGTAGGAAACTTCCATCCACGGATTGACATTCGCTCAGAATGGAAAGTAGAAACAAAAACAGAAAATTGAGATCCAAGTCTGCTCAAAATGGAGAGCACTAATTGTTCATCACTTTTGGTGATGCCATAGTGCTTGCATTGAGTAACCAAATTCTCAAATTTTGAGATGAATGTTTGAATGGTCTCAAAATTTCTAGGTTGCAAAGAAGCCAATTCATTTTCAAGAGTGTAGCCTCTCATCCCATCTTGTTTGCCAAACAGATTCCCCGATTTTGTCCATAACTCATTGGGAGACTTAACTCCTTCAACATGAAACAATAGATCTTCTGACATATGGAGGCATATGAATCCCAAAGCCTCATCCATTTTATTTAGATGATTGGTTCTTTCAACAACATGATGAGGAATAACATCTTTTTCAAATACTATTTGATTTAGACTCTTGTGATACAAGTGAAATATAATCCTATCCTTCCATTCAAAGTAGTTGAATGGAGTGAGGATCAAAGGAGCAGGAGAAGAAGGAGAAGCATTCGAAATGCTCATCTTGACTACTGGAACAAGTGCAAAAAGAAACTGCTGAATCTGCTGCTGCAACTGCTACAACTTCGAAATACCTGCAAACAACTCTCAAGAATGGAGGTAGAATAAACTCTCAAATGGCTCTGATACCATGTGAAATTTCCCACATAAGATCCAAAGAGATGATGTAAACCTCACAATGAAATAATTTAGGAATAATAGAAGAAGAGACAAGCAATAGAACTTAGATCCAAAGAAACTCTGATTGAGGTAGAATAATTACACATGTTACATTAAACTGAATAGTAAATAGGTAAATATACAATGCTGAGTATGAGGATTCGAATTCACTAGGAGGAATTTGAAATAGCCTTCATGCAGAGATCCATAATCAGTGGAGATTCATCAATGCCTAACTAGGAGTCGACCTTCTCATCATTGAAGTCATCAATGCACAAGTAATGGTCAACCGGGAGTCAAACTGAGTCTAACTGAATGTGGTTGGTGTAACTGGCACATGGAAGCACTAATATAGTGAAGGAGACTCAGTGGAGGGTGCCATAGGAGTTAACTGGAGTTAGAATGGTCAATATAGTCTCACTGGAGGTCCAACATAGTGATAAACTCAGTAAAGAGTCAGTTAATCCTTAAATCAGGGAAATAATTGAAGATAACTCAATATAACTGAATATAACTGGACTGGTAGGTGAAGAAGGTGCCCTTGTCATGCAATGAAGCAAAGGAGGGCGCACTAGTCACTGGGAGGGCTAGAAATGATCTGAAAGAAGCTCCGAGGGCTAGTTTGCTGAGGACTAGGTGCTGGGACTGATGACCTAGAATGCATGCAACATGCATGCAAACCCTAATTTTGCATGCATGACTAAAAATGAAAATGACTGGAAAGCTAGTAGGACTAGGATGGAGTAGAAAATGAAAATGACTGGAAAGCTAGTAGGACTAGGATGGAGTATAGGAATATCCTAACATGGCCAAGCCCTAAATGGCATCAGCGCTACCCATGGGCTGTAAGTATGCGGGTCGCGGGTAGGGCATCAAACGTGCAGTCAAAAAACTGACTGCCCGCGTCTACCCACACTTGTCTACAATATAGCTCACGAGTAAGGACGCGAATAAGTTTTTAAGCATGAAACTGACTAAAAATCTCTTGCTTTGCACTCTAGGATGGTTCTAGAGTGGAGGGAGAGAGAGAATGACCAGGTAGATGAGGTCGTGTGCAATGATTTGCAAGCACAACAAGCATTGCAAGCATGTGGCTTATATAAATACTGGAGTCTCGGGGGCTTAAGGGACCAAAACCTATTACTCCATCATTTGATCAACTACTGGGATGTGGATGCTCAACACTTCATCCTCAACGGGAAAAAACTGAAACTAGAAGTAGAGGATATGTATTTCATTACCGGTTTGTCCCATAGAGGGGAAGTGGCTAGTCTTCGGTCATGTACCGTGGGTGGTGGGATCACTATGCAAGACTACATAGTATGGTACTGTCCCACCAACACACGACCAGTGGGAAGTCAAGTGCCTGTCAATCTCATAACGAACTTGAGCACAAAGATCATAGTGGTAACTCTGGTGTGGATCACGGGATCGAAAGCACTACATCAGGCATCTAGACCGGTGATGTTCTATGCATCACAATGCTTGCAGCCTACTATATTCGACTGGTGTACTACTCTGCTGGTGTCTATGAAGACACAACTGACGGAATGTAAAGAGGGGAAGCACAAAAACTTTGGGTATGGTAGCATCCTCTGTAGTTTCTTCTTTGAGAGGGTTCTGGGACTTAGCTCGAGGGTGGATGTCCCTCCTCACAGTCTCCGAGATCCAGCCCTGACCCGGTGGGCTGAGATACTGACACGACAAGGTGGTAGCCGTCTGGAATCACCATATATTGAGGAGTTCTTCCGCTGGTGGAACCAACAGGTGATTGCTATCGAGGACTACCCCTATGTGGGGATATACTTCAGATAGGACCGTGACATGCCGCTCCCACCAAGTGCAGCCTTCAGAGACATCGGTGAGTACTCTTTTGGTTTTGTGTTTTTTTTTTAGATTTATATGGATTTTTTTATTATAGTTAAAATGAAAAAAATATTTTTTTTTGGTGGTAATGTCATGTGCTAATGGGTGACTGTTTGCTCATAGACAAAGGCCCAGTGAGACCCAAGGGCTTCCAGAGACATGGTCATTGAGGTAGAGATGAGTTGGCAGCAGATGGTGCAGCAGGGCGCACACTACAGATGTTGCGACACAACATATCACGGATGGTTGCCCGAGTACCACTGATAGAGGTAGCCCGACTAACTAAGGCTATGCAGTGCCAGGTAGTGGGTGTTCCTGGTGAGTGGGTGCAGCTACTGCAAGAGATGGCCAACGCAGTACAGTACTACTATGAGACACATCCCGTCGAGTCAGTGGCTAGACCTCCTCGGAGGGAGTAGATATTCCAGGGTCTCGTCATTTTTTGTATCGATATGTATATTTTTGAGGGCTACAGGCTCCATTCTTGTATGACACTACCATTTTTGGACATATTTATATATATATACAACTTTGGTTCTCGGTTCCACTATATGTGTGTATGGTACAAATGTATGGATGTTTTTGTATTTATGTGCTTCATGATGAATGTGACAAATGCCAATCTAATACATAGTTAGCATATGCATCAGATATATAATTATGACTTCTTGGAATGTGAATATATGTAATGGAAACAAAATGTCTCTCCAAGAGTCGTACCTTAAGGAATATACGTAGTAATGTAGGGTCTCGTACACGGTACTGCCCATTCAACTGAGACACAACTAGTTGTGAATCCATGCGGAATTGTAAAGACTAGATGTCATGTGAAATGGCATCCCGAAGTAGCTCAACAATGGCACTATACTCAGCCACATTGTTAGATGTAGGACCGAGACACGCACCTCCTGAGGACACAACTAGATGGTCAGGTGAAAAGATAACCCAGGGAGCAGAAGCAAGCTGCTGCGTATGTCGGCTAGCACCATCCACGAAACCTAAGAACGTAGGACATCTCACCAACATTTGTAAATCAAACAGAGGCTAATCAACAGACCCGACAACCAAAAATGCAATCTAGACTATGTACATAAAAACTATACAATAGTGTACAAAAGTATCAGCCTGAACCAAAGGTTCAAGCATAATACCGCTTGAGGTAGAGCCCATTTCTAGGCTCCTTCAAGAAAACTCCCTCGTAATCTTCTAACTCATAAGCTCCTTTTTCCAGGACACGCCTCACAATGTAAGGACCGTGCCACATGGTATTGAACTTGCCTGCCCCCAGGGGTTCTTTAGCTTGGTCATACAAGAGTACCAAGTCACCTTCAGCATATTGTCGGGGATGGACAGACCTATCATATTGAACCTTGACACGATGCTTGTTAACATCAATGGCCACAGCGGCATCTCGACGGTGCTCGTCAAGTTGCTCGAGGTGTACTAAACGTTGCTCAATCTCCGTCGTATCAGGGAGGAGCTCTATGGCTAGCTTGAGCGAAGGAATCTCGCATTCAACCGATAAAAGTGACTCCACACCATGAACTAACTGGAACGGTGAGAACCCGGTGGCAGTCTTAACTGTGGTTCGATAAGCCCACAAAGCAGGATATAGCATGATATGCCAATTGGTCTTGCTTTTTGGATGGTATGTTGGAGAATGGTCGTCAAAGACTTATTGACTGCTTCAACTTGACCATTCGCTTGAGGATAGTAGGAAGACGAGTGTTCCTTATGAAACCCAAGCTTGAGAGACAAATCCTCCATCATCTTATTTTGAAAGTGACTGCCATGGTCAGTGACAATCTCTTTCGGGATACCGAATCGAGTGATAATCTGGTTGAACATGAAATGGGTTGCAGTAGCACCATCGGCTTTAACGGTAGGCATGGCCTCATCCCACTTGGAAAAATAATCCATGGCCACAATAATATGATGATGCCCCCCAGCTGAAGTTGGTTTGCAATCCATGAAATCTACCCCCCAGTCAGTGAAGGGACCGACGGTGACTACCGGATGGAGGGGCGCTGGATGCGAGTGTATGTTCTGAGAAAACACCTGGCAAGGGTGACATCTCTTCACAGTGTTAATACAATCTTTAAAGATAGCAGGCCAAAAATAACCCGCTCACATAATATGTTGGGTTGTAGCAAGCTCAGATAAGTGACCGCCACACGCCCCCACATGGCAATCATTAAGTACCCGCTCCGCTTCTTCGTGAGTCAAGCAATGACAAAGAATGGAATCCCTTCCTCGGCGATACAAAGTGTCGCCGATGATAGTATAATCTTTAGCATGATGTCTCACATGCCATCGCTCATCTCGTGAATAATGCGGAGGAAACTTCAAAGTTTGGAGATATCAAATGACATCCCCATACCAAGGGTCCTCGGTCGAGATAAGAAATAGGTGTTCATCCACAAAGAAATCTTCATGAATGACGTCCTCATCAAGCAGTGGAAGGTCCGACATAAGCTCAGCGAACACCAATGATTTCACCGACTTTGCAGAAGCAAACTCGAGATCAAATTCCTGAAGGATCACAATCCATTTATTATACTGACCCCCAATACGGTGTCATGATAGCACAAACTGAAACGGATTGATATGAGCTACAACAATGGTTGTTCGAAGCAAAATGTAATGCCGTAACCGCTTGACTACGTGAACAGTCACAAGTGCCAACTTTTCTATGTGGGTGTACCTTAGTTCAGTGTCTACTAAATTTTGACTAAGATAATAGATAACATGCTCGATGAGCGCATCATCTACCTGAACCAAGACCATGCCAATAGTCTCTTGAGACGCGACCACATAAAGATTTAAATCTTGTGTAAAGTCCGGTGGACTAAGCACGGGGGTTGATACCAAATCTTCCTTAAGGGCATCAAAATACTGCTGGGCTCACTCATCCCAGATAAAAGGTGTGTCTTTCTTCAATAGGCATGCGAAACCTTTAGTAAGACTGGCATAGTTAACTATGAACCGACACAGAAAAGTAGCTCTCCCTTGGAGACTCTAAAGTTGAAACAAATTACGCAGAGGAGGCAACTGAAGTATTGCCTAAACTTTGAGAGGATCGACTCTAATACCTTGTTTCAAAACTATGAATCCTACAAGGCGACCACTCCTAACAGCGAAGATGCATTTGTTTGGATTCAATTGAATTTTGTAGTGGATACATTGTTCGAGAATCATACGGATGTGCTTGGGGTGGTCCACTCTCTTGCGAGAATGGCCAGCAAGATCATCCAAGAAAACTTCCATAATCTTCTTAAGATCGTGAAAGGAATAGGTCATGGCTCGCTGAAAAGTAGCTTCGACGTTCTTGAGGCTGAAGGACATTTTCCGGTACGCAAAAGTTCCCCATGGACAAATAAATGTTGTTTTATGTTGGTCCACATGTTTGATTTGAATCTGATTATAACTCGAGAATCCATCCATGAATTAAAAAATCTCACTTCCCGCACAAGCATCCAATATTTGATCAATGAATTGCATGGGGAAGTTGTCTATCGGACATGCACGGTTCAAATCTTTCAAATCAGTGCATACAAAGATCATTCCCTGCTTCTTATCTGTTTGTGCCAGAAATTGTTTCCAAGGCCAAAGAAACAAGCCAACACAATCTCAAATAAAACTCGGTAAAATAAAATAGGTTTTAGGTTTTTTGAAAGGTTTTGTGGTTGTAAAGTTTTGGGAACAATCAGGGAATACATTCATGAGCAGAATAAAAACTAAATCATAAACAAAAGATAATAAAGATGCATGATATATCCAACAAGATCAAACAGAAATACAATGTTGAGGTTCCTTCCTAAAATACAAGCATCACGAGTAAACACATAAACCAACAATGAATATATCTATTAAGCAACTAAATAAGCTGAAAAATGAAGCCAACATGTAAAACTGAAGGGTAAAGGTCATATATATCTCATAATTTCATCAGCAAATGCTTACAAGAGTCATAATACTTAGCTCTAAACAAGTCTAAGGATAGTAGCAGTCTCAAGACCTCCTGAAAACTCCCAAAAAATCGAACCCTCTCAATGACTTTCTAACCTCTCAAAATACTATGGCTTTTACAAAATCAGTTAGGGATCTAACCCTAACTGCCTTCCACCTATTCGATGAGGTAAAGTAAATGTACAATTTTTACAAAATATGCTAAAAATAGCAAATCACTAACATATATGTTTATTAACTAATGACAACTAACTGAATGTACAGCTGTCTTATAGGTCTTTTGCTACTTCAGCCAGCAGAGCGATACCATCTGATGCTTGGTCTTTCTTCTTAGCTTTCTTCTGCTCCTACTCCATGTCATTTATCTTCTTGATGAGCTCTTTGTTTCTCTATTGCAGGTCTTGGACTGTCTTCTCTAACTCTGTGCAATGCATGTCAGCAGCTCTCTTTCTCTTTAGTGCTTCTTTTGCTTCTGCTATTAGCTCCTGAAAATTATCGTTTACATCTTGTAGATCTTCTCTCAACCTTCTGTTAGCCATCATTAATCCATCGTTGACCTCTTGCATGTAATTCATCTGGTGTTTGTACTGCTTAACAATTTTCTGGAAATTCTCTCTGTCAGAATTAACTAATTTGTCCATTGTAGAATCTTGTTCCTTATCAGGTTTCCAAGGTATATCAATTTTTTTGAAGATTTCTGCTTCTTCAATCAACAGTTTTGTAGGAGTATTTTCAATGCTAGGATTCTGATTTTCTTCACTTGCTGCCTCAACTAAAAGAGCTTCTTCTTTTAACTGTGACTGCATTTTATCTAATTCTGGTTTATCATCCATAGATACCTCATCTAAGACAGTCACTTCATTTGTATTTAATTTGGGATTGAGCAATTTCTTCATGTTCAATCTTAGCTTATTCTTTGACCTAGTTTTAGGACTCCAAAATGATGCTGCTTCTCCCATCATTTTCAGCTCCTTTCCTTGATGCTGGATAGCAGCCAACTCCACTACTTCAAGTTTATTCCTTTTCCTGTTAGGTTTTGTTGTTTTGCTATCTGAAGTATGGATTTCTTTCTCTACTTCGATCTTGACTTCTGTTTTGGAGATGGGATGCTTTTCTTCCAATAGATATTCCTCATCATCGGAGAGAATGGTGATAGGGCTTCTCTGTCGAGTGTGAATTTCCTCTTTAGGTACAACAACCCCTTTTATATCAACATTTTTCATTTAATGAGAATCTTCTACAAGTGCCAAATTCTGTTCAGGCTGCTCCTTCTTATCTTCAAATAGTGAATACTTGCCTTTAGATCTGGCTGAGAATGGCTTTGGTTCATTATCTTCCTCCACATGCTCTGATGCTTCCTCAACTTTGACTTCTTCCTTATCTTCAAGTTTTGGCTTTTGACCTAATTTCCTCAACAAGACCTTACCCTTATCTGCTTGCCTCTTTGATTTTTGATCTTCAAAGCCAGACCAAAAGATGAAGAAATCCCAGGTCTTTCCTTCATGCTGCAAAATAGTACTAATAATCAACTTGATTAACCCATGGTGAAAGATGGACTGAGAAGAATGATCTATTGGCCCTTTCACCTTGTTGGACATTTTCTACAAACTTTTCAAAAAGAAGAATGGAAGGTTCATCTTGGACACCCCCACCATGTGCTGAAGGAATCTGAAATGATACTTGTATACATAAGCATACCTGCCCTCACAAGTAACATAGCTCTGCAATATTCTGATTGGCTCAACCCATTCCTTTCTGAAATTTTGAATAAGGACGCCTTTATTCCAATCAGGGGTGACATTTGGTAAAAGATATCTTTGTGGATCAAAGTCAAAGGGCAGTTTCTTAAACCATGTTTCACCCTCATCCTTAATCCCTGTAGCTTCTGAAATCAGTTTCACTGTTAACTTGAATTTAAGAGTATCAAAAATCACCATGTCATTTTTGAAACCCTAGGAAAACTTACAGGACACCTTTGCATTATACCCATCGATCTTCCTGAAAAAATCCATCCAACTAGCTTGTTGAAATAGCTCAACACACTCAGGCAGTTTTTCAATCCATCCTACATCAGTTGGTTCAGCTCTATTTATCTTACCACTCCTGCCCATTCTTCTTCAATCACTGCAAATTGAATGTATCCTTTTGTATTGCTTGGGAGCAGGAGATTAGTTTAGGAGGTTGAAAATATTATCGAATGTATAGGTTATTCACAGCACTACAACCTTGGCTTTGACAGAGTTATACTTCATAAAAAAAAACTGCTATCTTCAACCCTCACTCAGCCTGGCGTCGCAGAGCATCAACAAATAGCTATTTCTCTGGTCGAAATTGTGTTTAAAAGCACAATTTAACCCTTCCTTTGATCAATTTTGACAAAGTAAGCCCCAGCGAAAAAACCCCAAATTCACATTTATATTGGTTTTTTAGGAAATACCTATAAATTGCTCAACTGCAGTCATTTAAAAGCAGGACTTGAGTTGTCAAATGAGTCACCTTTGATGTACAGACATCCTCCAACGTTCAATTTAATTGCTAGCCACGAAATTAGAAATCCCTAATTTCCCGTGAAGCCATCAACAAATCTCCTTTGTTCAGCAGCGACAATTTCCGGTTCTTTAGTGATTATGGTTATTCCACTAAGTCCTTCGTGTTTGAATGTTCCTGTAAATAACAAACTCAACCCACATTTACTTCAAACCATACTGCTACCTGTCAGAAGGAATTATACCTGGGCTGATGATGAGCACGATTTCCTCATGATGTGTAACCACTTGGAATCATAATGTTCTCTTCTTCAACACGTAATGAATTCTCTAAAACACATAATCAGCCATTCATTATTCCAAGCATGCCAAAATTTGCTGAAAAATCGGAGAAATTTGGAGTCGCGATATTCTTGTAGCGCGCCTTTGGTGATTTTGAGCTCCAGTGCTACAAGAATATCTTTAACACGGTTTTGGTGCTTTTTAGTAGCTTTGGGTCATTTTGCATGCAGTTGAAAAGCTATCAGGGTAAGGATTATACATGACTCTACTTAGAATAAGGTTTATGAGTCCATTATTTGATATAGTAACCTTTTAAACCCCTTATCAAAAACAAACCTAAAGTTTAAAATTTGAAAATCTCAAAAGCAAGCCCAAAATCTCATATAAAGACTAAAGAAAATTTCCTAAAGAGGGAAAAAATCAAGTTAAAGCAAATAAATAACTTAAAATTAAATGCAAATCAAACAAAAATTGAAGAAACAATTTACTGACTTAACATTATCCACAGGAATGGGGTTTGACACCCATTCGGTAAGAGGAACGGGGTAGATGAAACTAGCTTTGAGTAGTTTCTCCACCTCTGCCTTAATAGCAGCTGCTTTCCTAGTGTTAACAGGACGTAAGAGTTGTCGAACCGGTTTAGCATCAGGATACGTTTTAATCTCGTGTTCAACAATGCGGGGGTCTATTCCTGGCATCTCCTCATATGACCAGGTGAAAGCTTCCCGGAGTTCAGTAAACAAATCAGTGTAAATAGCAATATCTTCAGGAGTGCAATCATCACCGACGTAAACATTCTCAATCTTTTCAGGAGTGCAGGAGATGTTGATCGAAGAGGTTGGGGAAATATTGGCCATATTCCTCTCCAAGAAAACATCATGTGACTGCAAAAGAGCCACAGGGTGACCAACCATCTCAGCTAGAGTCATCCTAAACTCCTCCTACTCAATGAGCTCAAGGTTGGGAAGGAAATAAGATCGATGGTGCATATCTTCCCAAGGCCTCTCACTACCACACATAGCTTCGAGGATAGCTTCATCCGATGGCAAAGTGTCATCGAGGCAATCGTGAGAGCAAGATGAGTTGGCTTCCCAAACTGGCAGCGTAACGGGATCTTCTTCAATTATCTGGGGAGAAGAGAGATCCATATCTGCAGTGGTCTGTTGGATGTGATTGTAAGTGAGCTCCGCTATAGATAAAGGCATAGACATCCCGACATGCGCAATGTCTCTAGACATAGGATCCGCGGATGGAAAAATCCATGGATCACCACAATAGGAAGTCTGAAATGGCATACAATTCGAAGGAGGAGGCGCACTGTCGGAAATGGTTCCATTAAAATTCACAGGTGCAGAATGGTTAAAAGTTCCCATCAATGAGGGGTACATTCCAACACCTATGTTCCCAGTTGCCAACTGAGAATCAGAAAATTGTGGGACTACTGATCCCGTAGATGCTGTGGAAGGAGTGCCAACATAATCCAGTTGACCAATCGTCACAATCTTGCCTTCATGGGGAAAGCAAATAACTCGAAATACAGTAGACACGACAGCCTTCATAGTGTACATCCAGTTCCGACCCAGTAAAAGGTTGTAGTCGATGGGCACATCAACCAATTCGACTTCAATAGGCACGGACTTACCTCCCAAGGAGACAACAAGGGAAGGGATAATTCATGCGGCATAAAAGATCTATCGTCGAATGCAGTGAGTGTAGTTCTAGACGCGAGTAGGGGAGGAGAGCCAAGAGCTTTCCAACAAGTCAACGACATTACTAACGCGAAAGCACCTTCATCAACCATAGTACGTTTGATGAAGCTCTTAAGGCAAACCACCTAGATTTGAAAAGCCACGTGGTAAGGCAACCGAGGTTGGACATCAGTAGTATCGAACTTGATAACACTAGGACTTCCCCCATCTTGAACTCCTAATGCACTCAAAAGGGCATGCTTCTGAGAAGGACAGGCTTGCAAAACTTCAAGAGCCGACATGGCACACAGAGTTTGGCCCAAATCTTCTACGATGGAGTAGTTCTGGGCAGCTCGAGCATTAGGATTATACATGGAGCACTTGAGAACACCTTTCGGTATCCGCGGCATAATAGAAGGCTTCTCGATATGCAAGGAATTATTAGGAGGAGGGGGAGGCTCATTCCCCAAATTTGGTTGTGGTGCACCATAATCATGTTGACGAGTAGCAACAAAAACCTCTGACTGAACCATATTCACGCATCCATAACCACTAGTATTGGAAGAAGATAATGTCGTTTCTTTAGTACTATAACCAGTGGTGGGAGCATGCGAAGCCATGTTTTGGTGATTAGGTAGGGGATCCTTCAACACAGATGGGCTTTGTGCCAAATGCTTTGATGCCTCTTCAATATGAGGACATAAGTGAATAAGATGATCCTCCCCACAAAGCTTGCAAGGGAATTTCACTTTACGCCTAGGTTTATGATCCTCGCTAGCATTACCGCCTTCCCGAGGAGGGTCGTCATTCTCTTTACGAGGAGTATTACGATTGCTATTATTGTTACTTCCATTGTTTCCACCCCTATAATTATTTCTCCACTTTTTCTTACCACCAAGTTGCTGGTTACCTGACGGTTCCGTTGATTGCACATTGTGTACATCAGACGATGGAGTGGAAGTGGACAAGGTGTGAACCTGTCTGGGTGCAGACTGGTTTAGCAAAATTTTTTGCATTTGATTAGCTACCAAGTCTACAGGGCGAGTGCATGCAGACCCCACGATTCCATCGGCATGTGGTCGAGGAACTGACGTGGGCTCATGTCTTATTCTCGGTGCGTCAGGAATAATTTCATACAAAATGCCAGACTAAGTGTCATGTCCCAAATTTGGCATTGGGTCACAATGGCCTAATCACATTGGCCCTATTCATTAGAGTTTGTCAAATTGATGCTAAAGGTCAAATAATTGCCAGGGAGGAAAATTACTAGTTTCCTAGGTTTGGGGTGGAAGCTTTGGGATTTGTAATAATGGGGATAATAAATGATGTTTGAACATTAGAATGGAATAAATATTTAATAAAAGATCTAAATAAATATATACAAGTGAAAATCAAAGTGGCATTTCATCATGAAGACACATGGAGGAAGTGGGACCCACATATGGCTAGATTTCCCCACTACACTTGGCATCATTCTCTCACCAATTCGAATTCAAGGTGAATGGTAACATACTTGGGGGAGTCCAAAAGGTATTATTCATTGCATAACTCATCCAAGGTCGAAATATAGAGGAAGTGTAACTCCCATGGAAGAGGAAGAGGCAATTATCCTTGGGCTAGATTCCCTAGCTCTATGACAACAATGATGAAGATGCTATGACACCTATGACACAAATCAGACCTGAAGGCTGACATATGACATATATGACATGTCAGGGCTAAAAATAGACTCCAAGAGGGCGCTCAAGGGTGTTAGGGCAGCTAATATGATTCCACATGTGATTTGGTGGAAGTGGGAGACTAGGAATTGTTGTACAAGTGGCGTTCTTTGGAATCTCTTCCCAACTTGAGTTGGCATGAGTCTCTTGGAAGGAATTCGACCCATGGAGTACATTAGAAGTTTATAAATGTCAATAACAAAAAATTAAACTGGCTTTTGATCATTTGCAGAATTTGCAAATGCATTTGTGAAGAGGGAGAGCTAGTGGATGACTAGTTTCTTGCCTTAGCCAATTTCGAGGGTGAAAGATTCCCATCCAAGTTGGTAATTGGAAAGGCCATTCAGACCTTTCATTTGGAGCTTTAATGGAGTCTTTATTTGCAGGTGTAAGCTACAGGGATGCTCATGGTTTCTTCTATTGCATCTCACTCCTTCAACCATTTCCAGTTTTGATGGCATATTCTTGATCCTTGAGGGAGGGCGTTTTTGGTGAGGTATTGTACTCTTTGGGGAAGATTTCAATGCCCCATTTCTTTTGCAATATGAATTAAATACTCTGTTCTTCATATCCAAAAAGTTTCAGGTCGAAATTCCAAGTAGAAATGTATAAATCGCATTTTTAATGGAAGAACAATGCCATTTCCCCACTACCTTGTTGTGAGCCAATGTATTGATGATTATTTCGAATGAATGGATGATTATCTGGTATATTTGTGATCAATATACTACCATGGATGTCTTATACAATTTTCCTGTACTTTACTTGAGCATTTGAAGCATTTTTACTCAGTTTAGTTGTATTGGGAGGTGAAATAGTGCCATTTCCCCAAGGGTTGAATTGGGGATTTTTGCAGTTGAATGGGAGAGGGTGAGAACAATTGTAATAATCCATTAATGGTGCATATGAGACTTTAATAAAATACTTAACACATTACATACCTCTTTTCATAAATTTGAGTGGGTTTGGAGGCATTTGGGAAGCCATTTTTAGTACTTACCCCAGGGGGATTTGAACCCCAAATTACTAGTAAAATTGCATAATTGGTCCAGAATCTTAAGAGAGTTTGCAGAGGTCTTTTGGTGGAAATATTTCATCCATAAACATCATATTAAAGTTCTAATATCTTTCATACACCTTCCTTGAATATTTGAAGGCATTTGGAGTCAATTTGAGACCTAGAGACCAATACTAGTCAAAGGGAAATCACTAGTAAAGTTACCTACATTGATCAGAATTGAAAGAGGATTTGTAGAATTATTTTAAAGGTCCAAAGGCATCCCTGAAACACATATTTATGTTCTAATATCATTCATACACCTTCTCAGAAGATTTGGGATCATTTGGGGCAAATTTGGGACCTAGAGATCAAAACTAGTCAAAGGTCAAACTAGGGAAAAAAGTGGAAAATTGCAATTTTAATCAAATTCCTAACAAGGGACATTACAGTGGTATCAGAGCATGGTCCTTGCACCTGTGTATTAGGTACATACATTCAAGAATAATTGGCAGCCATGTCTTACTATTATGATGAATCATATGAGTACAATTCTTATGAGGAATATGCAGATGCTTATGAGCAATATGAAGCAGAATATGAATGGTATGAGGAAGAGGTGCCATCATGCAACACTTATTACAATTTCAAGACAAAAGAAGATTATTCTTATGACTTTAGATCTGATGAATATGAGTGTGTCACACCAACCAAGGATAATTCTAGGAGCGAGTTCCAAAGATGGAGAGAAAAATATAAAACCTTGCCCCAACAATATCAAAAATATCAAGAATATCTTGCTTCGAGCAAAAATACAAAAAATGCCATGTCTTTTGAGTACTATGCTGAACATGTTTTTGAAAATAGGCCCAAAAATGAAGATGTGGAGTTAGTGAAGAAAGGTTTATGCCCTTCTTGTAAAAACCCTTGGAGCGAGTATCATATATGTGTGCATGAAATGATGTCCTCCTTGAGGAGAGCTTTTGAGATTTATTCAAGAAGAGATTCCAAATATACTGATCCTAAGGAAGACAAGGGGAAAAATGCATCAGCTTGCTTTAAAGAGAAAAAGGAAGAGACATTACAAGAGCATGAAGAAGATTCTATTGAAAATATGGAAGACCATTTCGAGACACCTTCTAGCTTAGACATGAACCAAAGAGCATGTACTGATGGATGCTTAAACTATGAAGGAGTACCTACTGATGGGTGCTCACACCTCTATGTTGGTGACATAGAAATCACTTTTGAAAGTGTTTCTACAAGTACAAGTTTCATTAAGCATGATAATGAAGACCTTGTAGCAGTTGAAGAAGAACCAAGATCAACTTCCCCATCACCACTTGAGCTTCATGAAGTTGGTCCAAGAAAAAATGAAGAATATGAGGAGGTTCATTTGCAAGAACCTCATTTTCTTGAAGGGTCCTTAAAGATGAATGAAAAGAAGATCCAAGAGTCCCTCAACATTCTCCATGACACTCAAGCATTGGTGTCAAATTCTTGTTGGAGAGCTACTTCATTGGAGGAAACATCCTTCCTTGAAGACATGGAGAAGATTCAAAGAGCAATGTGCCACATTAAAGGTAATTTCATGTCTTTGCTTTTTGATAGAAACCATTTGTTTGAGCTTAATGAATTGTTACATGATGCATACTTGAAGAATAATGAGGATAATCATAAGCTCACAATTCAAAATGAGCAACTTCTTGAAAAGTTGCAAGATACTTGTTTTTCCTCCTAAGTTTCAGATTGTCAAATGGTAGATTGTTTGGAGGATTCTCATGACATGGTGGATCATGAGAAATGTGGAAATTTGAATGTGCTTAATGTGTTTGAAGATGAACTTGAAGATATCCAAACACTTGATGTGGTGGAAGAGGAACTTGAATTGTCTCTTGATGAAGCTTATGCAATTTTTAAAGAAGAGCATGATTCCTCTACATTGGAACCAATCTATGACAAAGGTTTCCCACTTTTGAAGGAGCTGC
Source organism: Larix kaempferi (assembly GCA_027924585.1). Lineage (NCBI taxonomy): Eukaryota > Viridiplantae > Streptophyta > Pinopsida > Pinales > Pinaceae > Larix > Larix kaempferi. The sequence continues at coordinate 5,262,984 of BSBM01000369.1, forward strand.
ATGATACTACCCACATGGATCCTTCCCATGATGAAACTTCTGCACTTTTTGATCATTTGGGTGATTTAGTTCATTCTCCTACATCCTACAATTCCATGTTTTGCAACATTAGTCTCAATGAAGCATGGGTGAAAGGGTTCTTTTTGATGGTGCCACATGAGGAGTATGGAACTCCTAGATTTAACTTTCATGATGACATGGTTGGAGCACATTCTTATTCACATTTACAGCAGCATAATTTGTCACTTTATGATGATTCACATCTACATGGATGCACCTATGATATGGATTTGAGTCACTTGAAGACTCATGGTTTTTCTTGCTCAACACTGGGTTCATTCGATGTTAGAGGAATTTCATCCAACACTTGGGTGAATAGATTTATGATGGGAGAACATTTTTGTCGACAGCCACATACTTTGTTACATCTTTATGATTCTCACATTCATGGATGTATGGGTGAGACTTCTTTGAGTCATTTGAAGTCTCCTTGTTTTTTCTGCTCATTATTTGGTTCAGATTTTAGTGGAGATTCTTCATTCACTTCTTGGATGAAAGAATACATGGTTGAATATTTTGATGCATATCACATCCTTTTGGAGCAGCATTATAGGACATGGGATCCTCACCTATGTTATTGGAGTATATTTGATTGGTCACTTGAAGATTGTATGCACTTGGAAAATCGTGGTCTACTTGCTTGGAGGTACAAGCACTTTCATGATTCTTTGATGAAGCACCTCCTTGATGTACATTTTCATTATGTAGTTATGTACTTTGATGATATATATTTTGTACTCATGATGTTTGGAAGAATGTATACAAGAAAATGGGATCCAGGAATCATCTTATCTGATGGTATGGGTTGGAGAGCACTCTTAATTATTGGGGTGCAATACAAGCAATGGGACCCTGGAATAATTTTTATCTCATTGGTTTCAAATTTTTTGGGGAAACAAGCAATATGGGAGATAAATTTCCCCACTTAATAAAGTGATTTTTATCAGAGTAGTGCAGCATCAAGCATGTTGGTTCCTCTCTAAAAGCTTCATGGAAACTCAAAGACTCAAGGTTGGGCAATTCAATGGCAACTTCAAAGAATTATACAGAAAGCAGGTTCTTCAACACCCATGTTTAAAATTGCTTGAGGACAAGCAATATTGGGAAGGGAGGATTTTTCATGTCCCAAATTTGGCACTGGGTCACAATGGCCTAATCACATTGGCCCTATTCATTAGAGTTTGTCAAATTGATGCTAAAGGTCAAATAATTGCCAAGGAGGAAAATTACTAGTTCCCTAGGTTTGGGGTGGAAGCTTTGGGATTTGGAATAATGGGGATAATAAATGATGTTTGAACATTAGAATGGAATAAATATTTAATAAAAGAGCTAAATAAATATATACAAGTGAAAATCAAAATGGCATTTCATCATGAAGACACATGGAGGAAGTGGGACCCACATATGGCTAGATTTCCCCACTACACTTGGCATCATTCTCTCACCAATTCGAATTCAAGGTGAATGGTAACATACTTGGGGGATTCCAAAAGGTATTATTCATTGCATAACTCATCCAAGGTCGAAATATAGAGGAAGAGTAACTCCCATGGAAGAGGAAGAGGCAATTTGGAGCTAGTGAGACACTTGGGCTAGATTCCCTAGCTCTATGACAACAATGATGAAGATGCTATGACACCTATGACACAAATCAGACCTGAAGGCTGACATATGACATATATGATATGTCAGGGCTAAAAATAGACTCCAAGAGGGTGCTCAAGGGTGTTAGGGCAGCTAATATGCTTCCACATGTGATTTGGTGGAAGTGGGAGACTAGGAATTGTTGTACAAGTGGCGTTCTTTGGAATCTCTTCCCAACTTGAGTTGGCATGAGTCTCTTGGAAGGAATTCGACCCATGGAGTACATTAGAAGTTTATAAATTTCGATAAGAAAGAATTAAACCGGCTTTTGATCATTTGTAGAATTTGCAATTGCATTTGTGAAGAGGGAGAGCTAGTGGATGACTAGTTTCTTGCCTTAGCCAATTTTGAGGGTGAAAGATTCCCATCCAAGTTGGTAATTGGAAAGGCCATTCAGACCTTTCATTTGGAGCTTTAATGGAGTCTTTATTTGTAGGTGTAAGCTACAGGGATGCTCATGGTTTCTTCTAATGCAGCTCACTCATTCAACCATTTCCAGTTTTGATGGCATATTCTTGATCCTTGAGGGAGGGCGTTTTTGGTGAGCTATTGTACTCTTTGGGGAAGATTTCAATGCCCCATTTCTTTTTCAATATGAATTAAATACTCTGTTCTTCATCTCCAAAAATTTTCAGGTCTAAATTCCAAGTAGAAATGTATAAATCGCATTTTTAATGGAAGAACAATGCCATTTCCCCACTACTTTGTTGTGAGCTAATGTATTGATGATGATTTCGAATGAATGGATGATTATATGATATATTTGTGATCAATATACTGCCATGGATGTCTTCTACAAGTTTTTTGTACTTTACTTGAGCATTTGAAGCATTTTTACTCAGTTTAGTTGTATTGGGAGGTGAAATAGTGCCATTTCCCCAAGGGTCGAATTGGGGATTTTTGCAGTTGAATGGGAAAGGGTGAGAACAATTGTAATAATCCATTAATGGTTCATATGATACTTTAATAAAATACTTAACACATTACATACCTCTTTTCATAAATTTGAGTGGGTTTGGAGGCATTTGGGAAGCCATTTTCAGTACTTACCCCAGGGGGATTTGAACCCCAAATTACTAGTAAAATTGCATAATTGGTCCAGAATCTTAAGAGAGTTTGAAGAGGTATTTTGGTGGACATATTTCATCCATAAACATCATATTAAAGTTCTAATATCATTCATACACCTTCCTTGAATATTTGAAGGCATTTGGAGTCTATTTGAGACCTAGAGACCAATACTAGTCAAAGGGAAATCACTAGTAAAGTTACCTACATTGATCAGAATTGAAAGAGGATTTGTAGAAGTATTCTAAAGGTCCAAAGGCATCCTTGAAACATATATTTATGTTCTAATATCATTCATACACCTTCTCAGAATATTTGGGATCATTTGGGGCAAATTTGGGACCTAGAGATCAAAACTAGTCAAAGGTCAAACTAGGGAAAAAAGTGGAAAATTGCAATTTTAATCAAATTCCTAACAAGGGACATTACACTAAGAATAAAGAAGATCTAACAGCTAGACTTTCAAGATAGCTTGTTCCTCAGTCATAATGTCGGACATCGAAACATCCTTAGCAATATATGGAAGTAAAGACTTGAGGAACCATTCCAATAGGAACTCTGGAGGAATGTTGGCTTTCACTAATCTCTTCCGCCAATGCCACTCTTGAACGTGGTAAGAAATATGTGTGGCCTTATTCTGATGGAAAGTGGACAACAACTCAGTACCAATATCATAACAAACCGACAACTGGAAATGGTCTAAGAAAACCAAAGCAATCTCGTTGAATCCCCTATAGGTGTTTTCGGGCAACTCCACATACCATTTTGCGACTGCCCCCGTGAGGGTGGGTGAAATAGGCGTAATCTAATGGAATCATGATTCAAAGAGTTGGAGGAGAACCAAAGGTGAAATGTCGTGACATGATCTCTGGGGTCCTCACCACCTTTCCCCTCAAACTTTCGAATGTCCGAAGGAAGCTTGGTAGGGACCGGGGGCCAAGTAGGGTCGTGACACACCGGATCATTCGTGAGCTTCAAAAGATACAGGAGATTCAAACATGCAAGGAACGGGAGCTGCGGCTGGAAAGCTTGATTATAAGCTCCCATAAAAGGTTGATTGAATGGAACTGTGTTATATGATGGACCAAAAGATTGACCATGAGGGTTAAACTGCTGATACTAAGGACCTGATGGCCCATAAGATTTCCCATGGCCATAAGATGGATAACCTCCCCCTGCATGACCCATTTGAGAGTAAGCAGGTATATGTGCGTTTTGAGCACCATATTGGGGTGGTGGGTGATACTGGTGACCAGCACCGACTGTGTTGTAGTAAGGGTTTCCACCATGGGTATGGGGCATGTATGTACTATTCATAGTGGGAACCGTGTCGTATTGACCGTAATGGTATGGTATGTTCCCACCCCCAATATTCAGATTAGCTTGAGCAGTCGTGTGATGACCATAAGCATGAGAAGTATTCCTAGGTCCAATATGGGTGTGACCAGTAGCAGGGTTGGTGGTGTGATGTCCATGTGGATAGGAAATATTCCCACCCCCTGCATTACTATTACTAGCAGCGGTAGTAGATGCAAAAGTATGCAATATGTGTCCACCCCCGTGGTTGAGAGGAATGGTATCATGTGCAAAAGTGGTCCTAGGTTGACAAGTAGCGACATGTGTACTAGGTGGTGGATGGAGAGTCGTGTTTCGGACAGCATTCCGACTAGGTTGAGTATTCCTAGGAGGTGGTCGCGTTCCAACATTAGCATGGTTAGGAATCGGACCAGTCCCCATACTATGTGAGTGGGTGGATAACGTAGTTCCCCCAGCTAGGGTAGTGCCCCCAGTGGGTATAGTATGGCTAACACTTTGACTAGTGCCAACATGAGTACCAACCATAGTGGAAGGTTCGACAGTATTGTGACTAGGCATACCAAAAGAGAGTGCAGTGGGGTTGACCATAGGGTCGAAATCATCATGACTCTCAGGCCTCCTATATCTAGAATCACGTGGAAACGAAGGAACGAATGGCTCGTCATGTTCTTCCTCCTCGGGTAAGTTGGGCATCCTGTATAGATAATTTTCTGGATTTGAAGGATCAAACGGATCCTGGTCAAGTGGATTAGGCCAAATAGAACCAGTTTGATTCACAAGTGGATCACCTCCCCAATCCTCATGAGGAGTCTGGGGATTGGAAGTATGTTCAACTCTACCCAAAGGAGTAGAAAGGTCTTTCCCAATATCAGGATGTGTAGCCATGTAATCCTCAACCTAAGTCGTGTAAGAATCTGAAGACTCACAGGGAGCCCTCTGGTGTCCTCTAGTAACATGTTGCGTAACCAAAGCTGGCTTTAAACCAGCCAAATGACGGGACCAACGGAGAGTAGGGCTCCGCACCATGTTCTCTCTGGAGAGAGACACAACATCTCCTAAAGGCCAACTATCAATCAAAAAATAGTAAATCAAAAGCACACACCTAGAGAATCTACAGCCAAGAGTAGACAAACAAAGTGGCTAAATGAGCCCCCGACACTAGAGCTGGTATGTCTCGCCTATGAGAGGCTTGAGACCCAAACTATAGCCAGAGGTAACAAAATCAGTTATAGAGACACCCAGGATTCACTGTGTCGACAGGGTCAATTCCACTACACGAACACAGCTGTGTTGTCCAATCCCTATCTGACTCAGGACACAAATAGCATAACCATTGCGAGTACCCTGTGTGGTACCTAGGTAAGGAAACTATGTCTACCGCAATATAACCAATGCTCAGGAGAATAGTCATAGGTGGGACCCGTCATATGGCTAGGGTAGCTAAGCCCAAAGCACAAGAGGATGAACCTTCAGTACCCCCAGATACAAACAAATCCTGGATATATCTCCCACACTCAGCTGGTATCAGAGGGATATCTCCTCAACCAACCTCCCGTGACCTCGTGCTTAATTTTGGTTTGAGTAGAGATTTCCTGAGAACACCGATCTATCCTATGGATTCCTCCACGCCCTGGACACCTAATGTTTCATTCAGTAGTCTTGGATTGTTAACTCACAATGATCTATTCCAAGACTCTAAACCTATGCTAGTTGGTGTACCCTATAAATAAAATAAGTCTAGTCAATTTTATGATTAAGCGTTAATTTTAGTGGCGGTGATTACTTAAGGGAGATGGTCATGAAACTAGTAATGTGTAGACTCAATAGTATGCACCATCGTCCAATCCTAGACTCATCTATCCAATAAAACAATGTCACTAATATGCAAAATCAACCAACAATTTTGAAATAAATATGCAAACTTTTATCTTTTCAATGCACAAGCAGAACCTAAAATGAAGGAAACAAGCACTCAATGCAAAATGCAGTACATGGAAATAAAATATTTATGTATTTTCTCTTACAAACAGAAAGGAAAATGCAAAAAACTAATGAATATTTTTGTATTTTTTCAAGATATATGGAATGAAAAAATGCAAGCAAAATCCTACTATTCAGTCACTGAAGTGCCGAGAAGATCACTAAGACAACCCAGTAGATCCTAAATAGCAAGACTCAGCCAAAAGGAAGAGCTCAAAAGGAAGAGCTCAAAAGGAAGAAACCAAGAGGTTAAAACCAAAGATGGTAAAAAACCAAGAAGGCTCAACCAAGAGAAACGAAGAGATCTGGTCACAACCAAGGCATGAAACAGTTAAGAAAGAGGCCAACAAAGACTCAAGAATCAACCAAACTCACCCAGCAATAACCAATAGCCATAAACCAACAAAATCCAGAGTTACATGCTACTATCGAAGGAATACCTGTGGGTACCCGCGAGCAGTAGAGTAAACAGAGGGGAGTATGTGCGGGCAGAACTAAGCCAGCCCACGGGTGAGAAACAACAAATGGTCAAACAGAGAGTCCAAAGGCTCAGAAAAAGCAAGTTTTCTATAGTGTATCCTAGTGGCCAATCAGTGACACAGACCTTCGATAAATAGCAACTCTAAATATGGACTAATGCTCAAAACATTTCCCAAACATGGATGTTCTCCCCAGTGGAGTCGCCATTTCTGTATTGGAGAAAACTCAATATGGCTTGGGAATACCACAATAGACAGATGACTACCAGAAATCTACTCAATTCTCAAAACAATGCTATTATAAATGACAATGTTAAAACAATGGAGAAGTGTAACCAACCTCGATCCAACGTTTGATGTAGATCCCTGTTAGAGCTTTCAATCCACGCACATCCAAGCACTTGTAATCTACTAATTAGTCTTGACAACAAATATCTAACAAGTACATGTGATATATAAATAACATTACCATCATCAATAACAACGATCCATAATATCATAAGCAAATGCAACCCAATGTATAATAAATGACATTTACACCATGAATGGACGAGAATATGAGTATTTCTATTAATGAACAAGAAGAAGTACAAAGTGATACGACCTTTTTCCGAAAACCAATCTGAACCAAGATCTAGATCAATCCACTTGTGCCTCTGCCACTTCAATCCTCCATGAATGGAAAACTCAAACTAGAAAGGAGTTTGGAAGGTGAACATAACTGGTTCACCACTACAAGGATCAATAAGTGCAGACTCAAGATAGCGAAAAAATCCACTAGAGTGCATTTACTATTCTCCTCTTCCTCCCGTCCATAAGCCATATGTGCTCAATATATATTCCTCTGAAAGGTAGGTGAAAGGACTCATCGAGACGTTACTTGGGTAGATGGAGAGCCAAAGGTCACCCTTGGGAGTAAAAAGTAATAAAAAAGTGGTTTTACCATTTTACTTGATACCCACGGGCTATAGGGATGCAACTCATGGGTATGCATGCTATAGTGATGCAACATGCGGGTAGGAACAAAAATAGGATAGACTGGTATCACTGAAGGATGAAAATGGATCTGAGTCACTGAAATGGATCCTACAGGCCAAAGAATGTTGATGCTCACAGGGTGGAAGATTTTTTCCTCTTGCCGGTAACCAATCTGAACCAAGATCTAGATCAATCCACTTGTGCCTCCACCACTTCAATCCTCCATGAATGGCAAAGTCAAACTAGAAAGGAGTTTGGAAGGTGAACATAACTGGTTCACAAGTACAAGGATCAATGAGTGTGACTCAAGATAGGGAAAAAATCCACTAGAGTGCCTTTACTATTCTCCTCTTCCTCCTGTCCATAAGCCATATGTGCTCAATATATAGTCCTCTCAAAGGTAGGTGAAAGGACTCATCGAGATGTTACTTGGGCAGATGGAGAGCCAAAGGTCACCCAATGACTACTTTTTGGGAGTAAAAAGTAATAAACAAGTGGTTTTTACCATTTTACTTGATACCCACAGGCTATAGGGATGCAACTCGCAGGTACGCATGCTATAGTGATGCAACATGTGGGTAGGAACAAAAATAGGATAGACTGGTATCACTGAAGGATGAAAATGGATTTGAGTCACTGAAATGGATCCTACAGGCCAAAGAATGCTGATGCTCATAGGGTGGAAGATTTATGTGTAACACTTAGTGATCTCCTTGGCATATCAGTGACTAGATAGTAGGATTTTGCTTGCATTTTTCATTTCCTTATATTGAAAAATACAAAAAAAATACATATAGTTTTGCATTTTCCTTTTTGTTATAAGAGAAAATACAAAAAAAAAATTTACTTTCATGTACTGCATCTTGCATTGAGTGCTTGCTGCCTTCATTTAGGTTCTGCTTATGCATTGAAAATATAAAAGGATTGCATTTTTCTTTCGAAACCGTTGGGTTGATTTTGCATGCTAGTGGCATTGTTTTATTGGATAGATGAGTCTAGGATTTGATGATTTTGCATACTATTGAGTCATACACATCACTAGTTTCACGACCATTTCCCTCGAGTAACCACAGCCATTAAAATTAATGCTTAATCTTAAAATTGATTAGACCAATTTTATTTATAGGGTACACAAACTAGCATAGGTTTAGAGTCTTGGAATAGATCATTGTGAGTTAACAATCCAAGACTACTAGACGAAACATTAGGTGTCTGACTAGGGAGTGGAGGAATCCATGGTATACATTGGTGTTCTCAGGAAGCTCTACTCAAACCAGAGTTAAGCACGAGGTCACAGGAGGTTGGTTGAGGAGATATCCCTCTGATACCGGCTGAACGTGGGAGATATTTCCTGGATTTGTTCGTATCTGGGGACTCTTGGGGGATTTGACTTGGGAGAAGACCTTTTCCACCAACCTAGACTTATATTTCACTTATGTACCATCAAATGCACACTTGGTTTTGTAGATCCACTTACACCTTACCAATTTTCTGCCTGGGGAAGCTTGACTATCTCCCATGTCTCATTCTTTTGTAGTGAATTAAAATCATCATCCATAGCATCCTACCATATTGGGTCATGTCAGGTTTCCTAATATGTCTGAGGATCAGAATCCAACATCAAATAACATCTCTCAGATAAGTAAGGATCATTCACATTGAGAGAAGTCTCAAATTGTGATCTAGTCCTCCTTGTGTCTTGAGGATTTCCCACTAGTTCACCTGCTACTTGCAAAGTCTTAGAAGCCCATTTAGGATTTGTTGGTGAATTAGGATCTATAATAAAATCATCCTCGTCATCATAAATATCATAATAAAAAAATTCAAGAGCAACATCACTTACTTCTTTAGGTGGTGGTGAAGATGGTTCTCCAATTTCAACATTCTAAAAGGGCTTTTCTTCAAATTGAACACTTCTTTCAATAAATGATTTTTTAGTAGCCATGTTCAGAAACTTATAGCCTTTGGATTCCTCTGAATATCCAACAAAAATAGAAGGTTGGATTTGGGGCTGCATAGCCCTCCTCTTCTCAAGTGGAATCCTAGCCCAAGCCTTGGAACCAAAGATCCTAAAATGAGAAATATCAGGTTTGTGCCCTGTCCAAGCCTCAAAATGATTGATTCCTTTCATATATTTGTGAGGCACCCTATTTTGAATGTATGTGGCACAATTTATTGCCTCATCCCAAAGCCTTGGAGATAAAGACTTTGCCTCAAGCATGCATGTGGCCATCTCCTTCAATGATATTTTCTTCCTCTCGGCAACACCATTCTACGGAGGTGTGTATGGAACAGTGTGTTTTTCATGTCCCAAATTTGGAATTGGGTCTCAATGGCCTAATCACATTGGCCCTATTCATTAGAGTTTGTAAAATTGATGTTAAAAGTCAAATAATTGCCAAGGAGAAAGATTACTAGTTTCCTAGGTTTGGGGTGGAAGCTTTGGGATTTGGAATAATGAGGATAATAAATGATGTTTGAACATTAGAGTGGCATAAATATTTAATAAATGAGCTAAATAAATATATACAAGTGAAAATCAAAGTGGCATTTGATCATGAAGACACATGGAGGAAGTGGGACCCACATATGGCTAAATTTCCCCACTACACTTGGCGTCATTCTCTCACCAATTAAAATTCAAGGTGAATGGTAACATACTTGGGGGATTCCAAAAGGTATTATTCATGGCATGACTCATCAAAGGTCAAAATATAGAGGAAGAGTAACTCCCATGGAAGAGGAAGAGGCAATTTGGAGCTAGTGAGACACTTGGGCTAGATTCCCTAGCTCTATGACAACAATGATGAAGATGTTATGACACCTATGACACAAATTAGACCTGAAGGCTGACATATGATATATATGACATTTCATGGCTAAAAATAGACTCCAAGAGGGCGCTCAAGGGTGTTAGGGCAGCTAATATGCTTCCACATGTGATTTGGTGGAAGTGGGAAACTAGGAATTGTTGTACAAGTGGCGTTCTTTGGAATCTCTTCCCAACTTGAGTTGGCATGAGTCTCCTAGAAGGAATTCGACCCATGGAGGACATTATAACTTTATAAATGTCAATAACAAAGAATGAAACTGGCTTTTGATCATTTGTAGAATTTGCAATTGCATTTGTGAAGAGGGAGAGCTAGTGGATGGCTAGTTGCTTGCCTTAGCCAATTTCGAGGGTGAAAGATTCCCATCCAAGTTGGTAATTGGAAAGGCCATTCAGAACTTTAATTTGGAGATTTAATGGAGTCTTTATTTGCAGGTTTAAGCTACAGGGAAGCTCATGGTTTCTTCTATTGCAGTTCACTCCTTCAACCATTTCCAGTTTTGATGGCATATTCTTGATCCTTGAGGGAGGGAGTTTTTGGTGAGCTATTGTACTCTTTGGGGGAGATTCTAATGCCCCATTGATTTTTCAATATGAATTAAATACTCTATTCTTCATCTCCATAAATTTTCAGGTCGAAATTACAAGTAGAAATGTATAAATCTCAATTTTAATGAAAGAACAATGTCATTTCCCCACTACCTTGTTGTGAATCAATGTAATGCTGATGATTTCGAATGAATGGATGATTATCTGATATATTTGTGATCAATATACTTCCATGGATGTATTCTACAAGTTTCATGTACTATACTTGAGCATTTGAAGTATTTTTACTCAGTTTAATTGCATTGGGAGAAGAAATAGTGCCATTTCCCCAAGGGTCGAATTGGTGATTTTTGCAGTTGAATGGGAGAGGGTTGGAATAGATATAATAATAAATTAATGGTGCACATGATACCTTAATAACATCCTTAATACATTTCCTACCTATGTTCAGAAATTTGAGTCGCTTTGGAGGCATGTGGGAAGCCATTTTCAGTACTTACCCCAGGGGGATTTGAACCCCAAATTACTAGTAAAATTGCATACTTGGTCTAGAATCTTAAGAGCATTTTCAGAGGTATGTGGGTGGCCCTATGTAATCCCTAGAAATCATATTCAAGTCATAATATCATTCATACACCTTCCTTGAAGATTTGAAGGCATTTGGAGTCAATTTGAGACTTAGAGACCAATACTAGTCAAAGGGAAATTACTAGTAAAGTTACCTACATTGACCAGAATTGAAAGAGGATTTGCAGAAGTATTTTAAAGATCCCAAGGCATCCCTACAACACATATTTATGTTCTAATATCATTCATATACCTTCTCAGAATATTTGGGATCATTTGGGGCAAATTTGGGACCTAGAGATCAAAACTAGTCAAAGGTCGAACTAGGAAAAAAATTGGAAAATTGCCATTTTAATAAAATTTTGAAAAAAGGTCATTACAGTGGTATCAGAGCATGGTCTTGGCACCTAATGTGGTAGAACATTAATGAAGACCAAAATTCAAAGAAATAAGCCACCACCCTTAGAAGTTGAAACTGGATGTACTTTGGTGAAAGGGAAGAAGTAAGAGAAGAAGTGCATTCATTGATTACCATGAGAAAGGATGAGAAAGGAACCTTAGAGGAGAATGATGAGTTTAGAAAATTAATTAAACCATCCTTTGAAGACAGGTGGAGGCAATAATTTCAAGAGTTCAAATTGTTGCTTAGTGAACTTGGAAGCAACTCGGAAAAAATAATGAGCAATGGTTCTCTTTTCAAGGAAAAGGATGAAATAATTTATGTCACAAAAGAGGAACCTAATGTAATTGTGGAACATGAGGTACATGTTGATATGCAGGTTCTTGAAGATGCTACACTAAAACAAGAAGGAGGGAAAGCACTTGTCCTTGTTCAAAGGGATTATGAGTTGCCTCATGGAGAGAATTGCAAATCCTTGGAGGAGGCACATGATCTCACAATAGTTGGACCAGCCAATTATGAAGAGGATGAATTAAAGATTTCAATGGGTAAGAGTTGTAAGGATTTAAGGTTGGTTCATAATTCCTCACCCCCTACTTTTTTTTCAGCCACATCAATTGGGGATGAAAACTGGGTGAAAGGTTTTTTTCTAATGGTGCCACATGAGGGGTATGTAACTCCTACCTCTCATTTTGAGGATGACATGAATAGAGAACCTCATTATTTACATTTGCAGCAGAATATTTTTTTTCCTTGTGATGATACATATCTTCATGGACACACTTATGATGTTCACTTAGTCACTTGAAGACTCATGATCTTCCTTGCTCCTTGCTTAGTTCAATTGATGTTGGAGGAACTTCATTAACTATGTGGATGAAAGAATATAGGGCTGATTGTTTTGAAGCATCTTACATATTTTTGGAGTAGCATTATAGGACATGGGATACTCACCTATGTCATTGGATCAGATTTGATTGTTCACTTGATTCTTGTATGCACTTGAAAAATGATGGTCTACTTATTTGGAGGTACAAGCACTTTCATGATTCTTTGATGAATCATCTTCTCAATGTACATTTTACGTATGTTGTTATGTACTTTGATGATATATATTTTGCACTCATGATGTTTGGAAGAATTCATACAAGAAAATGGGATCCAGGAATCCTCTTATCTATGGTGTGGGTTGGAGAGCACTCTTAATTGTTGGGGTGCAATACAAGCAATGGGACCCTGGAATAATTTTTATCTCATTGGTTTCAAATTTTTTGGGGAAACAAGCAGTATGGAAGATGGATTTCCCAATTAATAAAGTGATTTTTATCAGAGTAGTGCAGCAACAAGCATGGTGGTTCCTCTCTAAAATCTTCATGGAAACTCAAAGACTCAAGGTTGGGAAATTCAATGGCAACTTCAAAGAATTATACAGGAAGCAGGTTCTTCAACACCCATGTTTGAAATTGCTTGAGGACAAGCAATATTGGGAAGGGAGGATTTATCATGTCCCAAATTTGGAATTGGGTGACAATGGCCTAATCAAATTGGCCATATTCATTAGAGTTCGTAAAATTGATGTTAAAGGTCAAATAATTGCCAAGGTGGAAGATTACTAGTTTCCTAGGTTTGGGGTGGAAGCTTTGGGATTTGGAATAATGGGGATAATAAATGATGTTTGAAAATTAGAGTGGCATAAATATTTAATAAAGGAGATAAATAAATATATACAAGTGAAAATCAAAGTGGCATTTGATCATGAAGACACATGGAGGAAGTGGGACCCACATATGGCTAGATTTCCCCACTACACTTGGCATCATTCTCTCACCAATTCGAATTCAAGGTGAATGGTAACATACTTGGGGGATTCCAAAAGGTATTATCCATAGAATGACTCATCCAAGGTAGAAATATAGAGGAAGAGTAACTCCCATGGAAGAGGAAGAGGCAATTTGGAGCTAGTGAGACACTTGGGCTAGATTCCCTAGCTCTATGACAACAATGATGAAGATTCTATGACACCTATGACACAAATAAGACCTGAAGGCCGACATATGACATATGACATATATGACATGTCAGGGATAAAAATAGACTCCAAGAGGGCGCTCAAGGGTGTTCGGGCAACTAATATGCTTCCACATGTGATTTGGTGGAAGTGGGAAACTAGGAATTGTTGTACAAGTGGCGTTCTTTGGAATCTCTTCCCAAATTGAGTTGGCATGAGTCTCTTGGAAGGAATTTGACCCATGGAGGAAATTAGAACTTTATAAATGTAAATAACAAAGAATGAAACCGGCTTTTGATCATTTGTAGAATTTGCAATTGCGTTTGTGAAAAGGGAGAGCTAGTGGATGACTAGTTGCTTGCCTTAGCCAATTTCGAGGGTGAAAGATTCCCATCCAAGTTGGCAATTGGAAAGGCCATTCAGACCTTTCATTTGGATATTTAATGGAGTCTTTATTTGCAGGTGTAAGCTATAGGGAAGCTCATGGTTTCTTCTATTGCAGCTCACTCCTTCAACCATTTCCGGTTTTGATGGCATATTCTTGATCCTTGAGGGGGAGAATTTTTGGTGAGCCATTGTACTGTCTGGGGGAGCTTCTAATGCCCCATTTATTTTTTAATATGAAGTAAATACTCTGTTCTTCATCTCCAGAAAGTTTCAGGTCGAAATTCCAAGTAGAAATGTATAATTCTTAATTTTAATGAAAGAACAATGCCATTTCCCCACTACCTTGTTGTGAATCAATGTAATGCTGATGATTTAGAATGAATGGATGATTCTCTGATATATTTGTGATCAATATAAGGCCATGGATGTATTCTTAAAGTTTCATGTATTGTACTTGATCATTTGAAGTATTTTTACTCAGTTTAATTGCATTGGGAGAAGAAATAGTGTCATTTCACCAAGGGTCGAATTGGTGATTTTTGTAGTTGAATGGGAGAGGGTTGGAACAGATATAATAATAAATTAATGGTGTACATGAGACCTTAATAACATAATTAATACATTCCCTACCTCTGTTCATAAATTTGAGTGGCTTTGGAGGCATTTGGGAAGCCATTTTCAGTACTTACCCCACAGGGATTTGAACCCCAAATTACTAGTAAAATTGCATACTTGATAAAGAATCTTAAGAGAGTTTGTAGAGGTATTTTGGTGGCCCTATGTCATCCTTAGAAATCATATTCAATTCATAATATCATTCATACACCTTCCTTGAATATTTGAAGGCATTTGGAGTCAATTTGAGACCTAGAGACCAATACTAGTCAAAGGGAAATCACTAGTAAAGTTACCTACATTGACCATAATTGAAAGAGGATTTGCAGAAGTATGTTAAAGGTCCAAAGGAATCCCTGAAAAACATATTTATGTTCTAATATCGTTCATATACCTTCTCAGAATATTTGGGATCATTTGGGGCAAATTTGGGACCTAGAGATCAAAACTAGTGAAAGGTCGAACTAGGAAAAAAAGTGGAAAATTGTCATTTTAATAAAATTCTAAAAAAGGGTCATTATAGTGTTGCATTTGAATGCTTGAAGAGGCACAAAGTTACTGGAACTCATATTTGATGTACTCCCCACCATTATCAGATCTAATAATCTTGATATGTCTACCAGACTAGTTCTCAATTGAGGCCTTGAAAATCTTGAACAAACCAAACACTTTAGACTTTAGTTTGATGAAATAAATCCAAGAATACCTACTAAAGCCATATATGAAGGTAAGGATGTATTTGGCATGGTTCAAAGACTCATGTGGGAATGGACCTGATATGTCACTGTGAATAAGATCCAGGGGTGCTGAGGTTCTCTCAGTTTTGGCTCTCTCAAATTTATGCTCAGGATGCTTTCCTAGGATGCAACTTTGACATACACCTTTGGAAAACATGATATTGGGCATCCCTATGACCATTTCTTTCTCATGGATTTGGGAAAGGTATTTATAATTTAGGTGACCAAATATTTCATTCCATAATTTGCTTGACTCATTGGCATGGGTTAATATAGCAGAAGGTGAGAGGATTGGCACAAAATGAGAAAACCTATAGATTCTTGAACTATGGTCAGCAGAACCTAAAGAAACAATTCAGCTTGTTTACATTTCACAAATCTGAACATCATTAGGTGTAAAGACCACCCTTTTAGGTGATCCTGTGTGAGTCATCTAGTATACTGAAAAAAGGTTAGAAGCAAGTCCTGGAACATAAAAAACATTACTGAATGTACCAAAATCTAGATCAATGCTTCCTTTACCTTTGCTTGAAGTTTCAGAATCATCACCCAACACAATGTTTGGGCCACTGGAAGAGTCAAGAGATGAGGAGCTTTCTCTTGTGGACACCATGTGCTTTGAAGCTCCTGAGTCAATGATGAATGAGGTAGGCCTTGATGTGCTTGCCATCAGTGTATGTACTTGCTCCTTATCTTCAGCATTTTTTCCTCCATCCTTCCTCATTGTGCTCTTAGGAAGAGGAATGTTGGCTTTCTCCAGGAGTTGATCCATTTGATCAATGGTCTTCTTCATGCAAGATATTTTAGGATAAAAGTGCCTATTGCAATAATTTCTGCGTGTCCTTCCTCTGAACAGTGGGCTTCTTGAAATTTCCCTTCTTCTTCCCTTTTGAACCCTTTCAATCTCCAACATTCAGACAATGGTCTTTTGATGGATTTTTTATGGCTCCCATCAACACCTATTTGTCTTGTTCTTTTGTAACAGACTCCATGAATTCTGAGAGTGTGGGGCTCTTCCAATTTTTAATTGCCTTCCTTATGGAGTGGAAGGTCAAAACAAAGACTAAGTAATCAGGGCCAAGTTTGGAGAGAATGGCCAAGATTAGTTGCTCATCCTTTTTATCAATACCAAATTGCTTCAACTGTAGGACAAGTGAATTGAATTTACAGAAGAAATCTTGGAGGTTATCGAAATTCTGTGGACTCAATGAAACTAGTTCATTATCCAGTTGGTTGCCTCTTAATTCATCAGTCTTTCCAAATAATTCTCGAAGCTTTAGCCAAACTTCATTGGGAGAGGTAATCCCATTGAGATGGAATAAAATATCCATGGATGTAGTGAGACACAGTAAAATATAGGCTTCATATCTTCGATTATTCCACCTTGATTTCTCAATTGCTGAGATTGGCTCAACTTAAGTTGCCATAGTCACCCTGTAGAGGCCTTTGCTCCTCAACATCATCTCCATCTCTTCCTTCCAGTCAAAGTAATTGAATGGATTTATCATTATTTTATGTGACTGATCCATGGCAGCTCTGAATTATATTTTGGATTGGTTTGGGTACACCCAAATATGATTTGTTGCGCCCTCTGGATGATAGAATGCGCCCTCTGGATGAATTATTGCGCCCTCCTTGAGACTGGTTGGATCTTGCAAGACAATAGAAGGAGAAAAGAATATATTGATAGCTCTGATACCATGTGAAATTTAGTTCACACGAAGATCTGATCAAGAAATTACACACTATGACAAAAGATCTCACACAACTAGTCAAGAACACTTAAATTTACTCATAGAAGATGTAAACTGAATTACTCAAATGAATAATATTACATCAGCCAACCTTGGTAAATTAAATGGCTATTAACATATAAATTTACACGATATATTCAAATGCATCAAGATGCCATTCGAATTCACACAAAAGTTGACTTACTAAAATAATGCAAATCCCCCCTAGGTGGCAAGTGTGTTCTCCAAGTCACACCAAAGGCTCACGAATTTGTAATTTAGTGATTAGATAGTGATTTATGATGAAAAAACATGTCAAATCCCCAAAATGGAAAGAAGAAACATCATGGAGTATGAGTGGTCCAAAAAACAGTTTCCCTAGTCAACTAGCTTTTACCTTTCACCCAAAAAGTGGTAAAAAGAAGTAAAAGCGGCTAGTGCACCAATCTAACTTAGAATTGTCTAAAAATAGCCAGAATCTATTTTAGGACATTTATAAATAGTCTCTAGCGGTTTTAGGAAACTTGTGGTCCACACAACGACTCATATGCCAACTATCTAGTGTAATACATAGTAATTAATCATAAAATGATTAATTAATGCTACTAATGTATTAATATGACATAGAAAATAGATTTAATTATTCGAACAAATATTATACTGAACACAAATAAAAAGAATAAATAACTAAATTAATCATTTATATTGATTAATAATGAAAGAAAATAAAATAATATAAAACTACTAAATTAGCCATTTATACAATGAATATGAAAATACTAAATAGATATACATGACTACTACAAATGATAAATTTGTGACTAAAAAAATGAATAAATTTTGCATATAAATGACTATTAGTAGCTAATTTCCAGTATCTTATAGCTCGAATAACTTTGTTGTATTTATTTTAGTCATTAATAGTTGCCTTATTTAGTTGTATATTTAGTCATTGATTTAGTCATTAATTGTGGAAATTAATGACTAAATCAAGGACCAAATATGCAAATAAATAAGACAACTATTAATGACTAAAATAAATACAACTAAGTTAGTCGAGCTATAAGATACAGGAAATTAGTTACTATTAGTCGCTGACTCAAAAATAGTTTTATATGTGTATTTTAGTAAATTTTTAGTCACTAATTTCTCATTTTGTACTAGTGTTATACAATGTATTGATTACATGAGAAAATACAAGATAAGATGCTCCAAATGAAAATGTATCCTTCCTATATATAGGAGACTAAGAGGTATAATTCCAACTAACTGACACAAGCTGACGTAACTAATATAACCATACTAATGATAATTACAACTAATGGATGAAGTCAACGTCAGAACTAAAGTAACGTGACCAATAGAAGGGGAAATGTACCCACATTTAAGGATTAACATGACTCTCCCCTTTAGACAAGTGTTGTACTCAACACTTGGTTAGTTGTGTATGCTTCTATATGAAGGACTTATTTTCCCATGTCGAATCTTCAACTGGTAAGTTATTCAACTTGATGAGGTACTCCATAATATCCTGGTTCCATAGATACTTGGTCCTTGTGTCAGTGATTTGTTTAGGTTATAATATGAATTTTCCTTCTTCATCCAGCTTCGGTATGATTGTTTGAATGGGAACTTTCTCTCTGATTACCTTCTTTAAGCAAGAAACATGGAAAACTAGATGTACCCTTGAAGACGAAGGTAGCTCCAATTTGTATGCCATACTACCAATCCTATGCAACACTCTATAAGGACCATAGTATTTGGGTGATGATATATTGTACTTATTTATTTTCTTGAAGGAGATCTCTTTATAGGTCTGTAGCCTCAGAAGTACGCAATCCCCTTATTCGAAACTTCTTTCATTGTGATGTTTATCTGCTTGTTGTTTCACCTTGTTTTTTGACATACCCAAGTTTTCTTTCAGTATTTGGAGAAATTCTTGTCGGTTCTCTATGTGATCTTCCACGGATTTCACTTTAGATTTTCCTTTTAAGGGATATGTGATAGATGGAGGTTGGTACCCATAAATTTCCATAAATGGAGACATTTTTTATGATGTATGGAAGGAAGTATCGTACCACCATTTTGCTAAGGAGAACCATTTCACCCATTGTGTTTGTTTATCAGATGCAAAGAAACAAAGATATCCTTCCAAACATTTGTTCACTATTTAGTTTTCCCATTAGATTGAGGATAATAAGATGAACTGTGAGCCAACTGGGTAACCAAACAAGAATATAGTCCAGTCCAAACTTTACCAATGAAAATTGGATCTCTATCACTTACAATAATCTTCGATTTTCCATGTAACTTTAGAACTATATCCATGAAGGTGATAGCTACTGTACTTGCATTAAAAGGGTGACAAAGTGCACAAAAGTTTGCATACTTCGTGAGTCTATCAACAACCACCATAATAACATTCTTTCCTTTTGACTTGGGTAGTCCTATGATAAAATCCATTAATACTTCCTCCCATCACCAGTAAGGTATGTCCAAAGGTTGTAAAAGACTCGGGGTATTAACTGTTTCAACCTTATTTTCTTGGAAAACCAAACATTCTGCCATGAACTTTTGAAGATTTTATTTAAGACCTTCCTAAAAAAAATCCTTCTTGACCCTGTTCTAGGTTTTCAGGAATCTTGATTTCCCACCTATAGGAGAGGCGTGGAATTCCAAAAGGACCTTTTGTTTGAGTTGGGGGTTCTTGCATATATGTAAGTGGTCCTTATACCATAGTGAATAATTTTTCCATGCAAACATATCTGATACGTTGGGATCCTTCCTTCTATATCTTTTGTGTGAGCATCCACACAAATATGTCATTTTATATTCTTCCCTTGCTGCTACCACCCAATTGGGTTGTATAATGGAAATCACACAAAGTCTTGCCCCAACATCCTCATATTTTCTGGAGAGTGCATATTCCACCACATTCTATTTCCCCTTTTTAATATATGATTTGAAATCCATATCCCAACATCTTGGTTACCCATTTGTGTTGCTCTTCTGAAGATAGTCTATGTTCAAAAAATTACTTAAGACTATCATGATCTGTTTTGACCTTGAAGTGCCTACTTATTAGATAAGGACACCATCTCTAAGTGCATGTAGTATTTCCATCATTTCCTTCTCATAAATGTTTTTTTGTAATTTATTTCCCTTTATTGGTTGACTTTCGAAATCAAGGGGGTGTCCTTGCATTCGAATAGCACCAATGCCATTTCCTGAGGCATCACAATCCACAATAAAGGTGTTTATGAAGTCTGGTGTGGCCAAAATAAGCACATTTCCTCTTTTAAGTTCTTCAAAAGATTGATTTGCTTGTGGAGTCCAATAAAATGCTTCTTTCTTCAATAATGTTGTTAGAAGTGTTTCTATTCTTCCATAGTTATGAAAAAACTTGCGGTAGTACCCTGTCAACCTTATAAAGAATCCTTGAATATTCTTCAAGGTTTTGGGAATCGACTAGTCCATCATGGATTTAATTTTTTTAGGGTCTACCTTGACACCTTGATGAGATACAATATGACCCAAATATTCTACCTCCTTTACCCCAAAGGAGCATTTGGAAGGTTTTGCATATATTTGTTACTCCTTTAGTAGTTGTAGCAGCTTTTCAACATGTTGAACATGTTCTTCCAACGACTTTCTATAGATTAGTATATCATAAAAAAAAATACTAGCACAAAGTTTCTAAGGAAGGGCTTGAAAATGGAATTCATTGAACCTTGAAATGTGGAAGGTGAATTCGTGAGACCAAATGGTATGAACAAAAAATCATAATGACCTTCATGAGTTATGAATGTTGTTTTTGGGATGTCCTCGTCCTTCATTCCAATCCGATGATACCCAGAACAAAGATCTAACTTTTTGAAGAAAAATGCTCCATGTAATTCATCTAAAAATTCATCAATGACAAGAATGAGAAACTTGTATTTAATGGTGATCTTGTTGAGTTCTCTATAATCTAGAAACATATGTCATAGAACATACTCCTTGTGTACCATTACCACTAGTGCAGAGTAAGAAATTTGGCTAGGCCTAATTATGCTAGCCTCTAACATTTCTTCAACCATATGCTCAATTTCACTCTTTTGGACATAGGGGTATCTTTAGAGTCTTATGTTAGGGGGAAGACTTCCTAGAATTAAGAGAATAACATGATCAAAATCTCAAACAGGTGGAATACTTTTTGGAATATCTTCAAATACCTTGGAATGATTATAAATGACCCTTTGGAGATCCAGGTAAATAGGAGTCTTGGATGTTTGAACATCTAAAGAGAATAATTGTGCAATACACCTCAATGTCCCCTTTTCAAGAATTTTGTCAAACCATTAGATCCTATCACCTTTCTTGGTTTCCCTATGATACATTTAACTTATATTCTTTTCCTTCTCGTGAAAATTTCATGAAATTCTTTTGAAAATTTAAAGCCATTGCACCCAATGATTGTAACCGTTGAACCCTTAATACAACATCAACACTACCCTTTGGGATAACAATTCTTTGGACTATTCAATACATATTCCCCCATCGTAATATTTGTATATGGCATTTACCTAAGCAATTGATAGTTCCTCCATCTGCAATCATTACTTGAAACTTTGGTGCTAGATATACAAAGGAATTGAGAACATTGGATAATTTACAATGAATAAAATTATGAGTACTACTAGAATCAATCACCATTGTTACCTTTCTATTTTTTATATATCCTTCAATCTTTAGAATTTGAGGAGTGCGAATTCCCACCAAAGCATGACAATATATGGTGCGAGTAATATATTTGGAAGTAGTCTCTTCTATTTCTTCATCTTGAGATGGTTCTTGTTCTTTTGGTTTTTCCTCTTCACAATCTATGTAGAATATTTTTTCTCACCACACTTATACCCCTTACTATACTTGCTGTCACAATTAAAGCATAGACCTTATACTCTTATTTCATCCAGTTGCTGAGGTGTGAACCTTTGAGGCGAGTTAGAAGAAGGAACATTATTCTCTCTATATGTGTTGGAGGTGGTCTTCCTAGTAGCCATCACCATATTTTTACTTTCAACCTTCCTTGCCACCATGAAATCCTTCTCTAAAGATGGTGGTTCAAAGAGACACACCTCATGTTGAATGTTATCCTTCAAGGTGCCAATAAAGAGATCCAATAGTTTATCATCTGGTATGCCCTCCACTCTAAGACTCAACTTTTGAAATGGTTGAATGTGCTCACTTATTGGTCCCTTTTTCCTTAGATTTATCTATTGGGTAAAGAAGGAATTGCTCTTAAAATCATCATGGTATGATATCAATTCTTCTGTAAAAATGGACCAAGAGACAATGGAGTTATTTTTTCATTCACAAAGGCATTGGTACCACACAAACTGCTCAGGTTCTAAATATAAACATGCAATAGGTACCTTTTGAATATTTGGTACCTAGTGTATATCAAAGAATTGCTCCATCTGGAATATCCATGTTATGGGGTCTGTTCCATCGAAATTCCTCATGTCAATATTGGGGAGTTGGATACCCCTTAAGGACCATCCCTAGTTACTTCTATTACTAGAATAATTTCCTCTTGGAGTATTTATTCATGGAATGTTTCTTAACATGGACCTTATCTTTATCCTCCTGAGTATCCCAGAACACATCATCACCTATAGGAGAGTATCCTTTGAATTTTGTATGAGAATATCAATATTTTACATCTTATTATCTATATGTTTCATCAACTTCTCCTCTAAATGAACTAAATCAATTCTTTTCACAGACCCTTTCATATTTTGATCCACCTTAATATCCATATTTTCCATCAAATTCCCCTCTAAATTAACTAAATCAACTATTTTCACAGATCCTTTAATCATATCTTCCAACTGGGACACTCGAAAAGATAGGTGTTCCCTTCCATCGTACATCGTGGATGAATCCTCTGGTGGTTTGAGTGGAGTGTGATTTTTTCCACTTCCTTTTGGTGGTGTTTTGAACAATATAAATAGATATAAAAACCTAGGTTTCACCTTAAATAAATCCTTCTACTGAAAGTTATTCAAATTTAAAATGGCATACCTTTTTCAAACCCCAATTAGAAGATTGTTTTCTTTATGAATTGAAACTGGGGTAAATTTGAATTTTCATCTCCTCTAGGTTTGAAACTTTGGTCTGTTATATATGGATGTGTCATATTTAAAATCCCATGGTTCTAACCTAATTATGATATGTCATTATAAGGTTATTGCGAATCTCCCAACGCTTCTTATTTTTGGCCCTTTCAGAAGAGCAAACTTGTATGGTCTACCACATGTCCAATATTTTGTATCCGAGTCAGAAAAATATACCAAAGATAGGGTTTGTGTAACATCCCACTAATTTCATAAAAATTTAAAATTTCTCAATCACCATTAAATACTAATAATTGTAAAATGCGGAAATAATAAATGTTTAATAAAGCAGTAATTAATAATTACATCATTTTGTAGGAACAACTTACTGCTGTGCTTTTTTGTTTTCTGATGGTGTTTCATGTCGGCGAAATGTCATGAATCCAATTAATAATTATGACATTTATTTATATGCTTGAATGATTGAAAATTTCGATACATTTGGAAAACAAAATTCTCCTCGGCAAGTACTGACAGTTTAGAATTTTTGGATGATGATGAAAGGGGTCCCACGAGGTGCCCCGAGGCTTACTTAGCTACTCAGCTAAAGCATTGTACTCTTCCTTCATGCGCAGATTTGCAGGTAAGAGATAGCGACAATTTCAGAGTGTTTTAATAACCATTTTCGAATATGATAACTACTAGTGCTTTGACGTCACAGGTATGGTTTCTTTTCTAATTTTGTAAGGAGCATCTTGACTAGCTCAAAAACTGCAGAAGTCGTGAATTTTTAGAGTGTGGTTGTTATTAAATTTCTGCATTAGGATTTTATGCCTTCACTTGCTATCCTTCCATGAATGACTTGCGGCTTTTTAAACATCCTATTTATAAGCCTCGACTTGTGACAAATCTAAGACAAAGGAAATGGTCCTATGCAACCCATAGTTGGAGGCAACAGGGTGAATCTAAGTTCTTTATTACCTAAGAAACTATAATGGTGAAATGATATACATTAATACCTTATTTTTGCAAATTAGATGATGGTTCTTGGGTGGCAACTATACCCTAAAGGGTGTCTCCATATAAATTTATGATATGAGCAAAGCTTGAAGAGCTCTATAATGAACGTTATGATAAGTGGAGCGGAATCTCCCCATACCTTAGGATTGAATGCGACCTAGGTTATTGTGTCATGCTATGAGTGCCCTTGTGTCGACTTACAAAATCTTTTATACATGCTACCGAATATATGTTTTAACCTTAGTATGATTCATAAAGTTAATGCAATGACGTCGATATTATGGTTGGCAGGTGGAATGATGGCGTTGTAAATGTCTGCATACGAATTCAAGGGTATCGTAAATGAGTGGGTTTGTAATCAAGTCGTATGGCCACAACGTTAATGGTAATGCTACGTGCACATTGTAATGGATGTCCAGCATGTGAGAAGGTTTTCCAATGCTGAGTTGTAATGGGCCTCCTGCCTCGGTGTCGACAGAGTTGGCAATGTCGTGGCTCAGGAGGTGGATGGGTGCATTAATACTGCAACTACCACCCTCCAACGTGGCTTACAGAAGGTAGATCTCCACCGTCAATTATTGCATGTTGGGATTGTAGTGAACCCTAACGTAACTTACAAGATTTTGTAACATTTTCTTGGTCATTGTTTCAGTGGTAGGGTTTGGGGTGAGGCCAACTGTTGATGTATATGTAACTTTGGAATGTATTTCATATATATATTTATTGTACCCTTACAGAGATGTGTTATTCCTCTATAAGGAAGTGTCGTCATTTGTATTGACAAGTGTCGCAAGTGTGTTAACTTGCCAATGGGTTATTAGACCACCTTGATGGGGTCGGCCCTGTATGAGTCATGTGGGTAAAATGGTTATTAGACCACCAAGTGTGGGGTCAGCCCAGATTAAGTTAACCATGGGATAACCTAGACATGTAGGCCCCATTACTTTATTGGACAGGACAGGACAAGTATAAATAGAGATCGGGAGATCTCTATTTGATCACTCATTACACACACTTATCTGATTCGGAAAGTGGCGCACTTGTGAGGAGGAGGTTCTGTTGCTAGGAGAAGACTATCTCTTTTACTTTGGTTGTATCATTGCTCTATCTATCTCTGAGGAAGTTATTGGGGTTTTTCACTTTTATGGTTTTCCCCAAGTAAACTTTGTGTCTCTTGTGTGCTTGCATTATTGTGTCTATGATTGATATGCTGTAGATATGTTGTACATGTTGTTCTCTCAGTTAAGATCCTAGATCAGATTGAAGTAAATTCTGAAAATCTAACATGGTATCAAAGCTAGCCTGAAAGAAGGCATGATATGGCATGTATGACTCTTGCTGCACTTGCGATGCTAGGGCTTGATATAGAAAAAACCAGCCATCGTAGAACTTTTGCTATAAATCCATTTTGGAAAATTTTTTGGATCTGAAACTTTTACAGGTCGAATATCCAATCCTCATGTACATTGTGTCCAAAGGACAACTTCTAATTCGTTGTACTTTGTGATTTATGATCTGTACAATATAGGGTTTCTGCCTTTTCCAGATCTCAGTCAAAAATAGGTGACCTTGGAAAAAAGGTCATAATTTGGGCTAGGAAGATCTAAATGAAATTTCGTAGAAAGTGACAGGTAGTGCACAGACTAAAATTTCTCAGGTAACATTTTTAGAGGCCGAAACTGAACCAGTGACACGTGCCACTCCATACAAGTTCGCTCTCCGGTTTTATCCCATAAACATGTCACGTTGCAACATTTGGCATAACTCTCTCTCAGAGAATCCAATTGAGGTCAGACCTGTCGAGATGGAAATATGATAGGTTAGGCTGCCAAAAAAAACATTTCAAACCTTGTGGATCACAAAGTTCGGAGTTACACCAGAAACAATCAGGTACATATTTCTGTCAAAAGAGAATTATTTTTGAGCACCTTCATTCATGGCTTCCGGAATTTAGAGTTTCGGAGAAAGTTGGAATTTTTGTAATCAGAGACTATGGTTGAATGATACTCATAAAAATATAAATTTAGAGACCAATATTAGAATTTTTGGTTGGGAAGAAGGCCAGGCTTGATCAGACCCTAGTTCGGGACTTTGATCGGAAAAGTGGAAAATTAGGGCTTCTGCAAAAATTGGAATTTTTGAAGTCTGTGACCACGGCTGAAAGCTCCTCAGAAAATTAAAAGTTTAGAGCTCTGGATCAAACCTTTTGATTGAGCAGAAGGGTGGGCTCCATTAAACTCTAGTTCAGGATCCTATCCAGAAGATCCAGAAGTTTCAAAAGGCAATTTTGAGGGGTCAAATTTTGGAGATTTCAAAATTTAAGTATGCAAGTTTGATCAGCTCAACGAGACACATCTATCCATCCACTCAGAAGTGTGAAAGTCAAAGATTGAATTTTTAGAGTTTCTTTAACAAACCCTAATCGAGCTCCAGATCCAGTTTCAGGGGGAGTTGAGGCTAAGGCCTTACATAAGAAGACTACAAGAAATCTCGACAGGTATACAGGTATGTCTTAAAATTTGATTCTTGATTAAGTTCATAATATGTTTGTCTTCATATTATTTAGGTTAGTACAATCTTGATTAATGTTAGAATTGTCTTATCACCCTAGTAAAAATATGAATGCATGTGAATGATAGAAGACATTCATTGATTAGGGTTATATGATTGTACTAATGCACTGTGGTGTTGTATGAGGTTGATGTTGTCTGCTAACAAGATACAGGTACATCATGAAAGACAAATCAAGTTCTATGACAACATGAAGACAAAGACTCATCCATAATCTTTGATCACATAGAAGTTCTACTTACGAGGCATGTATGACTTTGTTCTATTATGCTTAACCTATGAGATATGCAGGGTCTAGCACAGGACCTCCAAATCATTGAAGAGAACAAAGAAGATATTGTTTAGGTATGTTAGACATAACTAAGCAAGTATACTAATCCAGGTATGTTTTCCTATATCAAGCTAGAATCCTACCTTGTGTTAGGATCTTATACTGTTGTGTTGTTGATAATGATTATTCATTAAGTCATAGGTTTGAATAGTCATGGTTGTATGCATATTATGTTTCTTAACATAATGATGATATGACTAACCATAAGAGCCCTATATAAACCTTGAATACTAATGCTTATTATTTCTTTTTGAAATGATCATGACTATACATGCTTAAGATTATTGTGTTTTAATAGCATTAAGATTATACTAATGAATATGTGATTATGTATGAGACCTCGAGGATAACACAATGATGATACTAATAAGCATGCATAGTGATGGATATAAGTTCAAGGACAGGTAATCCAGGAAGCAAAGATCGAGAGGGAGCACACTCTAGTTGTTCCTGCAAGGAAGCAAAAATCAAGAAGGAGCACACTTCAGTAGCTTCTGCAAGGATGCAGATATTCAAAGGGAGTTGACCACTTCTCATAATCCACATTAGAATGGAGTTGTAGAAAAGAAGCAAAGACTGAGAGGGAGTCAACCCAACAAACAAACAAAGATAAGTATTTGAATTGTCATTACTTGCATATTTTATTGTTTAAATAATATTGTTTAATAATGTATATACTAATGTTCCTAGAATTAGGTTGTGTATTATGCATATTAGAATAGTTGCATTGATGAACAATATACTACTAATATAAATGGGTAAGTGGCCTATGGCACTGTAAAACATTTCATTGCTACTTATCTAGAATGAAACCTGTTTGCTGGCATGTTGGGAGTTGTGCACACTCTTAACAATGTTTTGGTAGAGATTGGAAGGCATCTAGAAAGTTACGGGATATGGATAAATGTTGTATTGAAGCATTGGCTAAGATAATTGCATGATTGTATGACATATTTCTTTATGTGTAAGAATTTGTTCTAAAAACTATGAGTTGTTTTCTAATCATGCAATTTAACTTGTTGTGTAGGAAAGATCGTATACCATCACCTACAAAAGAAGGACTACAACATTTGTTCAGCAACAAAGTTATCTCTTGAAAATATTGAAGATATTGAAGTTCCCAGGATCTAGGAAGATTGTCATGATCGAGAAGTACCGGTCAATTATGAAGATGTTTGGGATGCAGTCCCAAGACCTGAAGGGGAATCTGTAGTGACTTCCAAGAGGATCTACAAAATCAAGCATGCTGCAGGTGGTAGCATAGAGAATTTTTGCTCCTGTAGCCAGATACACTTCCATTAGATCAGTACTTGCTCTGGTTGCAATGATGAAGTGGAAGATACACCAGATGGATTTCAAGACAGCTTTCTTGAATGGTGTGGTTGAAGAAGAAGTGTATGTGGAGCAGCCACTTGGTTCTGAGACACATGACAGGGAGTCATATATGTGCAGAACTTGGTATGGTAGGATAGACAACTTTCTATCCAGTTTGGGATTTACCAAGAGTAAAGCGGATTCCAACCTTTACTACAAGGTTGAGGAAGGCAATCTAGTGATACTACTTTTGTATGTGGATGACCTATTTGTTACAGGTGAGGATAGATTGATTTCTGACATGCAACGGAAGCTTGCTGCGAAGTTAGAGATGAAGAACTTGGGTATGATGTGCTACTTTCTTGGTATGGAGGTTTGGCAGAGTGCAGATGGAATCTTCCTTGGACAAGGGAAGTATGCAGTAAAGATCCTGAAGAGTTTTGGGACAATGGACTGCAAGGCCATGGCCACACCTATGGAATCGAACCTGAAGCTTCTGTGTGATGCTTCTTCTGAACCGGTTGAGGCTACGATGTATCGTCAGATGATTGGGTCCTTGATGTACCTGATGAATACAAGGCCAGACATTTTCTTTGTGGTGAACACCTTGAGGCAGTACTTGACAGATCCGAGACATGTTCACCTGATAGCTGCAAAGCATGTTCTGAGGTACCTGAAGGGTACAATGGATTATGGGCTCAAGTATGAGGCGAATCAAAAGTTTAACCTGGAGGGTTATGTTGATTTGTATTGGGCAGGAAGTGCCATTGATTGGAAGAGCACTTCGGGGTGTTGCTTCAGTATGGGGTCAGGTGTGATCTCTTGGTTTAGCAGGAAGCAGCCCTGTGTGGCACTGAGTATAGCTGAAGCAGAGTATGTCACAGCTTGTTCAGCTAGTTGTGAGGCAGTATGGCTTAGGAAGCTACTGTCTGATTTGTTTGATCTCCAGTTGAGTGCTACCTATATATATTGCGACAACTAGAGTTGTGTGAAGTTGTCAGAGAACCTAGTGTTCCATGACAGGTCGAAGCACATTGAAATCAAGTTCCACTATATCAAGGATATGGTGTAGAGAGGAGCTGTGAAGCTCCTGTATGTTGCGACAGACGAGCAGATATCCGATGTGTTGACCAAGCTGCATGCTATAGTAAAGTTTGAATACTTCAGAGGGAGACTTGGTGTACTTCAGATCGAGATGCCTTCCAGAGGGAAGTGATGAGTCTAGAGACACAGATGCACACTGGGCCATTCCTGCATGGTGGCAGGTTAGTCCTCCCATGGCAGGATGTAAGGGTCGAGCCATTCTTGCATGGTGGTAGGTTAGTCCTCCCATGGCAGGATGTAAGGGCTAAGCCATTCTTACATGGTGGTAGGTTGGTCCTCCCATGGTAAGATGTAAGGGCTAGGCCATTCTCACATGGTGGCAGGTTAGTCCTCCCATGGTGAGATGTAAATGCTGGGCCATTCTCACATAGTGGCAGGCTATGGTGATATATAAGTGTTGAAGCCTTTTCGACATGATAGTAGGTTGGTCCTCTCATGGTCGTTGATGTAAGTGCTGGACCTTTCTGACATGGTGGTAGGTTGGTCCTCCCATGGTCGTTGATGTAAGTGCTCTACCTTTCCGACATGGTGGTAGGTTGGTTCTCCCATGATCGTTTATGTAAGTGTTGTTAGCCTTTCCCAGATGGTAGTAGGTTGGTCCTCCTATGCTGGTGAGTGTAAGTGCTATGAGCCTTTCACATGGTGACAGGTTAGTCCTCCCATAGTGAGTGTAAGTGCTGTGTGTGTGCATCTGGGTTGTGCTCTGTGGACTTTGTGGTGATCTTAAGACATTAATGTGACAGTTTGGTACACAGGTTTTGTAGAGGCATATAATTAGTCCTGAGATGCTCTTGCAGGTTTTGCCAAGGTAGTGTAATCAATCCTGAGAGATCTTGCAGGTTTTGCAAGGCAGTGTAATCAGTCCTGAGGTGTACTTACTTGATGGCTTGCTCGCAGTGATGATGATGATCAGGTCAATCATGTGATGATATACATAAGTTGGATGTATAGTGAGTATCAGGTACTCTGTGGTCATGGATAGGTTGTGTAGTGGCATGTAAAAGATCTTGGGAGATTCAAGAGGTTCAGTTGTGTGCTCTTAAAAGGCCTGAGATGCTCTCGCGAGGTTTTCCAGATGCACGTGATGAGTCCTGAGGATTCCACAGTATGACCAATGATGATGAAGACCTATAGGTGGTGGGCCTACATCCAGTATGAAAAAGGACTGGCTCTGTAGAATTTCCTATGACGAGTAGATTCAGAGATTGATTGAGATAGCAGCAACAGTGACAATGATGATGATTCGAGGATGATGATTCGCTGATGATGATCTAGAGAAGAAGACCTGTACTAGCAGATCTGTGTCCAGAAATACCTTCCTAGTTAAGAGGGAGTGCTGATGTATATGTTAAATTTTTAGAATTTACTTCAATCTGATCTAGGATCTTAACTGAGAGAACAACATGTACAACATATCTACAGCATATCAATCATGGAGACAATAATGCAAGCACACAAGAGACACAAAGATTTACTTGGGGAAAACCATAAAGTTGAAAAACCCCAATAACTTCCTCAGAGATAGATAGAGAAATGATACAACCCAAACATGAGAGATAGACATATCCTAGCAGCAGATCCTCCTCCTCCATAAGTGCACCACTCCTCCTTGAGTGCATGAGTGAGAAGTGAGTGATCAAATAGAGTGCCTCCCGCACTCTATTTATACTTGACTTGACTTGCCTTTTACATAACTCATGTAGGCTCGAACTTAACCACATAACATAATGCTGACTGGTCCGACCCCCAATAGGGTGGTATAATAACCCTTCGACCCACATGACTTATACAAGGCCGACCCCAACAAGGTGGTCTAATAACCCATCAAGTATAAGTTACGACATTTACAATATAAATGACGACACTTCCGTATAGAGGAATAATACCATCTCTATAGGACTACATACAACATACATATATGAAATACATTCCGAAGTTACATATACATCAACACTCTCTCTTAACTAGGAAGGTATTTCTCAGCACAGGTCTTCTAGCACAAGTCATCTTCTGTGGATCATCGTCATCATCATCATCATTGTTGCTTCTATCTCAATCAATCTCTGAATCTACTTGTCATAGGAAGTTCTACAGAGCCATTCCTTTTTCATACTGGATGTAGGCCCACCACCTGCAGGTCTTCGTCATCACTGGCCATACTGTGGAATCCTCAGGACTTATTACGTGTGTCACAAAACCTGGCTGTAGCATCCCAGGCTTATTACGAGCACACAACTCTACCTGTAGGATCTCCCAGGAGCACATTACATGTGACCCATCACAAAACCTGGCTGAAGAATCCCAGGCTATTACGAGTGCACGGCTCTACCTGTCACATCTCCCAGGAGCACATTACATGTGATCTCACCACAAAACCTGGCTGAAGCATCTAAGGCCTTTTTCATCATGTCTAGATCTCCCAGGAGCAAATTACATGTGGTCATGGAAAAACCTGGCTGAAGCATCTGAGGCCTTTTTCATCCTGTCCAAATCTCCCAGGAGCAAATTACATGCCATAGGACAAAACCTTGCAAGAGCATCTGCCAGATATCCTAGGGCACCGAATTACATGCCATATGAAAAACCTTGAAAGACTATCTACAGATCTCCCAGGGCACAAATTATAGGTCCTCCCAAGCAAAACCTCGAAAGAGCATTTGCCAGATGTCCCAGGGCACTGAATTACATGCCATAGGAAAAACCTCGAAAGAGCATTTGCCAGATGTCCCAGGGCACTGAATTACATGCCATAGGCAAAACCTCGAAAGACCATCTGCAAATCTCCCAGGGCACAAATTACATGCTTACCTGCACAACCTGATCCCCAGCCACAAAGTATCATATGATACTCATCATACATCATCCTGATGTACACATGATCATCCTGATCATCATCACTGCAACATCCTGCTGCATGTCATCTGGAGAAGCTCGTCATCCACGATCATCCTGATCATTCAATGCATCCATCTGATGCACACCAAGTATCTACCTAATACATATCAACATATACAATGTATCTACTTGATACATACATAGATACATGATACACACAATGTATCCATCAGCATACATGATCTACCTGATCATACAAAGATACATGATCCATACAATGTATCCATCAACATACATGATCTACCTGATCATACAAAGATACATGATCCACACAATGTATCCATCAGCATCCAACATGATGCGTACATACATAAATGATCCAACTAATCATATCCAACATCCAAGATGATGCATACATACATAAATGATCCAACTGATCATATCCAGCATCCAAAAATACATACACATGATCCAACCGATCATATCCAGCATCCAACATGATGCATACATACATACAAATGATCCAACTAATCATATCCAGCATCCAACATGATGCGTATATACATATAAATGATCCAACTGATCATATCCAACATCCAACATGATGCATACATACATACATAAAAATGATCCAACTGATCATATCCAGCAGAAACCAGAACATCATCCTGATGCTCATCATCCAGTGCTTACATCCATAGCCATGTGAAGGATCCTCCTTCCAACATGCTTGGAATGGCTTCAGCAAATGTGTCCATCATCTCTTCCTCAAAGTGTCCTCAATCTGAAGAATGTTAAGCCTCTCTCTGAAGTACTCGAACTTCACTCTGGCTAGTGGCTTCGTCAGCACATCTGCAATCTGCTCGTCCGTCACAACATACAGGAGCTTCACAGCTCCTCTCTTCACCATATCCCTGATATAGTGATATTTGATCTCTATGTGTTTCGACCTGTCATGAAACACTGGATAGATTCTCACAACTCTAGTTATCACAGAAGATACCAGTAGCATCCAACGGGAGATCAAATAACTTAGACAATAGCTTCCATAGCCATACTGCCTCACAACTAGATGAACATGCTGCAACATAATCTGCCTCAGCTGTAATCAGTGCCACACAGGACTGCTTCCTGCTAAACCATGAGATCACACCTGATCCCATACTGGAGCAGCACCCAGATGTGCTCTTCCTATCTGTAGCACTGCCAACCCAATCTGAATCAACATAACCCTGCAGGTTAAACTTTTGATCCGCTTCATACTTGAGCCCAAAATCCACTGTACCCTTCAGGTATCTCAGAACATGCTTTACAGTAACCAGGTGAACACTCCTCGGATCCGTCAAGAACTGGCTCAATGTGTTCACAACAAAGAAAATATTTGGTCTCGTGTTCGTCAGGTACATCAAGGACCCAATCATCTGACGATATGTAGAGACATCAACCGGCTCAGATGAAGCATCACATAGAAGCTTCAGATTCGATGTCATAGGTGTGGCCATGGCCTTGCAATCCATCATCCCGAACCTCTTCAGGATCTCTTACTGCATACTTCCCTTCTCCAAGGAAGATTCCATCTACACTCTGCCACACCTCCATGCCAAAAACAAATAGTGCATCATCCCCAAGTTCTTCATCTTGAACTTGGTAGCAAGCTTCCGCTGCGTGTCGGCAATCAATCTATCTTCACCTGTAACAAACAGGCTATCCGCATACAAAAGTAGTATCACTGGATTGCCTTCCTCAACCTTGTAGAAAAGGTTGGAATCTGCTTTATTCTTGGTAAAGCCCAAACTGGATAGAAAGATGTCTATCCTACCATACCAATTTCTGCACACATATATGACTACACCATGTTGTCTTGAAATCCATCTGGTGCATCTTCTATTTCATCACTTTTATATTTCTCAATGCTGCCATCTGCAACATGCTTGATCTGATAGTTCCATTTGGAAGTCATAACAAACTTCCCTTCACGTCTTGGGACTACATCCCAAACATCATTCTTCATGATCGACGGATCATGGAATTCCATTTCTTCATCCCAGATCCTGGGAACTTCAATATCTTCAATATCTTCAATAGATATCTTTGTTGCTAGAACAAATGTTGTAGTCCTTTCATAGGTGAAGATATACGATCTTTCCTACAAAACATGTTAAATTGCATGATTAGAAACATCTCATAATTTTCAGAACCAATTCTTACACATAAAGAAATATGTCATACAGTCATGCAATTATCTTAGCCAATGCTTTAATACAACATTTATCCATATCCCGTAACTTTCTAGATGCCTTCCAATCTCTACTATAACATTGTTAGGAGTGTGCACAACTCCCAACATGTCAGCAAAGAGGTTTCATTCTAAATAAGTAGCAACGGAATGTTGTACAGTGCCATAGGCCACTTACCCATGCATATACTGTTCATCAATGCAATTATTCTAATATGCATAATACACAACCTAATTCTAGGAACATCAGTATATACATTATTGAATAGTATTATTTAAGAAATGACAATTCAAATACTTATCTTTGTTTGTTCGTTGGGTGGACTCCCTCTGAGTCTTCGCTTCCTTGCAGGAGCTACTGGAGTCCTAATCTGAAGTAGCTTCTTCTACACCTTTCTGTTGTGGAATGTAGAGAGATGGTCAACTCCCTCTGAATATCTGCATCCTTGCAGAAACCACTGGAGTGTACTCCCTCTTGATCTTTGCTTCCTGGATTACTTGTCCTTGAACTTATATTCATTCTCGATCTCTATGCATGCTTGTTAGTATCATCATTGTGTTATCCTCTAGGTCTCATACGTAATCAAACATTCATTAGTATAATCTTAATATTATCAAAACATAATAATCTCAAGCATGTATAGTCAGGATCATTTCAAACACAGATAATAAACATTAGTATTCAAGGTTTCAGGGAAGTCTTCTTTTACTCATGCATATTCTTATTTGATCATAGGACTCTTTTGGTTAGTTAAATCATCAATCATGGTAAGAAACACAATATGCATACAACCATGACTATTCAAACCTATGACTTCATGAATAATCAATATTAACAACACAACAGTATAAGATCCTAACACAAGGTAGGATTCTATCTTGATATAGGAGAAACATACCTGGATTAGCATGCTAGCTAGTTATCTCTAACATACTCACATGATGTCTTCTTGTTCTTCTTCAATGACTTGTGCTAGTAACCTATATATCTCATAGGTTAACCATTATAAAACCAAGTTATACATACCTCACAAATGGATCTTCTATGAGATCCATGACAATGGATGAATCTTTGTCCTCATGTCATCATGATCATATGTTCTTGAACCAGAACATGATTTGTCTTTCTTGGTGTATCTTTCATGTTAGTAGACAACATAAACCTTATACAACACCATAATGCATTGTACAATCATAAGTGTCAACACCCTAATCAATGAATATTTTCTATCGTGCATTCATAATTTTATTAAGGTGATATGACAAGTCCAAAAATCAAGATTGTACTGACCGTAATAACATGAAGACAAACATTCCATAAACTTAATCATGAACAAATCTCAAAACATACCTCGATGAGTCATACCTGTCGAGATCGCTTGTAATATTCTTATGTAAGGCCTTAGCCTCATCTCCCTCTGAAACAAGAACTTCTTTACTTATGCAGGTGACCAATCCATCATCTTCTAAGATTAACCCAATCCACTTGATTTGCAAGAACTGGACCTGGAGATGGATATGGGTTTGTCAGAGAAACCCCAAAAATTCAAACTTTGAATTTCAAACTTCCAAAAGGATAGAAATATGCACATTGATGAGCTGATCAAGCTGGCATATTCAGAATTTGAAAACTGCAAAGTTTCACTCCTCAATTTTGCCTTTGAAACTTCCGGATTCACTGGACACAACCCTGAACTGGGGTTTGATGAAGCCCACTCTTTTTCCCAATCAAAAGGTTTGATACAAATCTCTAAGCTTCTATTTTTCTGAGGAGCTTCCAGCCGTGGTCACAGATTTCAAAAATTCCCATTTTTACAGAAGCCCTAATTTTCCACTTTTCTGATCAAAGTCCCGAACTAGGGTCTGATCAAGACCGGCCTTCTGCAAAACCAAAAATTCTGATCTTGGTCTCTAAAGTTTGATTTTGATGAGTAGCATCCAGCCGTGGTCTCTGATTACAAAAATTCCAACTTTTTCCGAAGCCCTAAATTCTGGAAGCCATGAATGAAGGTACTCAAAAATAATTCTGTTTTTGACAGAAATATGTACCTGATTGTTTTTGGTGTACCTCTGAACTTGTAGATCGACAGGCTCTGAAAACGTTTACTGAGATAGCAAGACCTGTTATCTTTCCATCCTGATAGGTTTGACCTCAATTGGATTCTCTGAGAGAGAGTTATGCCAAGTGTCGCAACGTGACCTGTTTATGGGATAATACAGGAGAGCGAACTTGTACGGTGTTCCACGTGTCACTGTTTCAACTTCAGCCTCTGAAAACTTTTCTTGAGATAGCTCGCCCTATTATCTTTCCATCCTGATAGGTCTGACCTCAATTGGACTCTCTGAGAGAGAGTTATGCCAAGTGTCGCAACGTGACCGGTTTATGGGATAATATAGGAGAGAGAACTTGTATGGAGTGCCACGTGTCACTGGTTCAACTTCGGCTTCTAAACACTTTTATTGAGATAGTTCAGTCTGTGTACTACTTGTCACATTTTACGAAATTTCATTTGGAGCTTCCTAGCCCAAGTTATCACCTTTTTCCCAAGGTCACCTGATTTTGACTCAGATCTGGAAGAGGCAGAAACCCTATATTGTACAGATCATAAATCACAAAGTACAATGAATTAGAGGTTGTCCTTTGGAAACAGGGTACATGGGGATTTAATATTCGACCTGTAAAGGTTTTAAATCCGAAAACTTTGCCAAAACGGATTTATAGCGAAAGTGCTACGATGACTGGTTTTATCAAGCCCTAGCATCGTAAGTGCAACAAGTGTCATACATGCCATATCATGCCTTCTTTCAGGCTAGCTCTGATACCATGTTAAATTTTCAGAATTTACTTCAATCTGATCTAGGATCTTAACTGAGAGAACAACATGTACATCATATCTACAGCATATCAATCATGGAGACAATAATGCAAGCACACAAGAGAGACAAAGATTTACTTGGGGAAAACCATAAGGTGAAAAACCCCAGTAACTTCCTCGGAGATAAATAGAGCAATGATACAACCCAAACATGAGAGATAGACATATTCTAGTAGCAGATCCTCCTCCTCCATAAGTGCGCCACTCCTCCTTGAGCGCATAAGTGAGAAGTGAGTGATCAAATAGAGTGCCTCCCGCACTCTATTTATACTTGACTTGACTTGCCTTTTACATAACTCATGTAGGCTCAAACTTAACCACATAACATAATACTGACTGGGCCGACCCCCATTAGGGTGGTCTAATAACCCTTTGACCCACATGACTTATACAGGGCCGACCCCAACAAGGTGGTCTAATAACCCATCAAGTATAAGTTACGACATTTACAATATAAATGACGACACTTCCGTATAGAGGAATAATACCATCTCTATAGGAGTACATACAACATACATATATGAAATACATTCCGAAGTTACATATACATCAACAGTATATGTAACTTCAGAATGTATTTCATATATATATTTATTGTACCCTTATAGAGATGTGTTATTCCTCTATAAGGAAGTGTTGTCATTTGTATTGACAAGTGTCGCAAGTGTGTTAACTTGTCGATGGGTTATTAGACCACCTTGATGGGGTCGGCCCTGTATGAGTCATGTGGGTAAAAGGGTTATTAGACCACCAAGTGTGGGGTCGGCCCGGATTAAGTTAACCATGGGTTAAGCTAGACATATAGGCCCCATTAGTTTATTGGGTAGGACAGGACAAGTATAAATAGAGATTGGGAGATCTCTATTTGATCACTCATTACACACACTTCTCTCATTCAGAAGGTGGCGCACTTGTGAGGAGGAGGTTCTGCTGCTAGGAGAAGACTATCTCTTGTACTTTGGTTGTATCATTGCTCTATCTATCTCTAAGGAAGTTATTGGGGTTTTTCACCTTTATGGTTTTCCCCAAGTAAACTTTGTGTCTCTTGTGTGCTTGCATTATTGTTTCCATGATTGATATGCTGTAGATATGTTGTACATGTTGTTGTCTCAGTTAAGATCCTAGATCAGATTGAAGTAAATTCTGAAAATCTAACACCAACCGGTTGAGAGGCACTTAGGTTTTTTGACGTTTTTAGCCTCCCTTAGGCTTGAACTTGAGACCGATAGAAATGTTCAGTCTGTGAATGATTGCTATCCATGGAGGCCGAGTCTGGAAATGAATAGTGCAACAACCACATGGTTGGATGAGTGCATCTGTTTGTGGTGTTGTGGTGACTTGAAGGTCTGGCATTCCAAAATGGGTTGCAAGTTTCACAAGTGTCAACACAGTGTGTCCTACGAGTTGGGTATTTCTCCTTCAAAGTGGATAGATGGCTTCATCATTCAACACAGGTATAGTGGTGTTGCAAAGGTTTAGCATTTTCTTTGTTGCATGCATCAACATTTCATGAATGTTATTTAACTCTGAGCATGGTTGTTTGGCAGGTAGCTCTCGGCAAACAACAGTGAGTTGACGGGGAAAAGAAATACAGCGAACCCACTGGTAAGCTTCGGTGGTACCCCTACCTCGTGGTTCTCCTGGATTCGGACTTGGTGAGCAGGGTGTTGGAAATGTGTCTTCTCGGCAATGGATTTTCCTTGCCTGCAACTTTGGAAAAACGTTACTATTTATGTTTTTTTGTCATTAGTGTAGATGATGTAAATATTTTCTAAAATGTATGGCTGGCCTTCCCTCGAATCGGCGAGCTTGATAGGGTTTGAACCCTCGTTGTTGCAGCATAAAACATTTGATGTTTAACATTTTGTACTTCTAAACCGATGGAAGAAACAAATGTCAAACTGTAAGGGGTAGAAGTATTGACTATGGTTTTGTTTCGGCAATATAGCTGTGTAGTGTAGAAAAAAGGGGTTTTGAATGAAACCCTCAGTAAACAAATGA
The DNA here is from genome assembly GCA_027924585.1 of Larix kaempferi. Classification (NCBI taxonomy): domain Eukaryota; kingdom Viridiplantae; phylum Streptophyta; class Pinopsida; order Pinales; family Pinaceae; genus Larix; species Larix kaempferi. Next base: position 5,302,722 of record BSBM01000369.1, read on the forward strand.
GGCGATCTGTAGGATGTTGCGATTGTATTTTTAAATGGAAATGTTCATTGTTAGGGTTTAATGTTTACGTATGGTGTTTTGAACTCTCATTTTCGAATTTGTTTCAAAAGAACGAAAGGCATATTTTTAAGTGTTTATTCAATGGATGGTTGTAAGCCGATAATGGAATACCTAGCTTACAAAATGTATGTGCATACTTGAGTTAAGCTGTAAATAAAAGGGTATTAGTTTCGGTTTGAATACAATAGTGTTTGATGTTAAACCCTAGCCTATCAATGATAACGAAATGTGCTGGGCTGCAATGATGTTTAAATGCATGAATAACAATTCTAGTTTCCACAATTAAAATATCTATGATAATGAAAACATTTGATTTTGCAGTTGTTAAATGTTTGTAAATAGTAGTATCACAAGAACAGATCAACCCTGGTTTGGGTGTAGAGATGTTGTATTTTACCCTGTTAGTTAACAGTTGCTATCCTTTTCTTTTTATTTGAGAACATGCTACTCTGTGATTTAAATTTTGCCACGTATAGTGGATAATACAGAATGAAGGAAATTTACAGAGTATTTGTCAGTTAGTTTAATTTGCCTATTAGTTTAACATTTTGTCTACTTTAATTCTATCTCCCTGTATTTGTCCAATTTGGACCTCTGGAGAAATGAAAGAATAATACAGTAACTCTTTTGCACAAAAATAATACACTGATGATAATAATTTCTATAAGGATCCGTCAGATTCAAATAACAATAAAAATAACAGAATAGGCATGTGGTTAGACATAATGCATGACAATGGTTTCTTTTTGAAGAAATAATTGATAATCAGTAAACCCTAGATGCTAACACCATGTCTACCTTCATAAAGTCAGAAAGGAAAATACTGTCATAACTAGTTTCTGGTAGGTTGTTTCAGCATTCAGAGTTGAACAGTATATTCAATGCATGCCAAGATCTAATCTGTAGCTGCTAAAATATAAGATGCATGGGGAACATAAGTTTGTGCATGGGTGTCTCTTTGGGATTATGAATTTAGATGCATGTTAGGTTTCACTTTTAAATGAACAGATTTAATGCTACCTCTCTGTACTAGAGTACAATGCAGCTTCATGCATGGGGAAAAATGAAGAGGAGTCATTTTATCAGTTCAGAAATTTAAAATCAATCAGGATCTAACATTTTACTGCTACTGGTCATTAATAATATTTCTGAGCCACTTTCTGAGATCATTCATGTGATTGGAAACACACACACAAAAAAGAATAGAACCTGAGTGTGATAGGAGGAACAAATCACTCAAGAAGCCTGTTCCACCCAACCTGCTCCTAAGCATCCAAGATGTCTGCCTTAGAGCCCCCGAGCCTGTCCACTGATCCACAAGAAGGAAGGAAGTTCAGGATTTTAGGGTCTCTACTTGCAGCAGCAAGAAATTTATCCATCCTTACAGGCTTAGTAGTAAATGGGACCTGTACCAGCACCTCTGGTCTGTCCTTCTCATAACATTTGCAGACTTACACTTGCACTCTCCACAGCCTCCCTATTCGAATCTCTCATCCATCACCTGATGCACATGAGGAATGTTTCTGCAGAAAACATTGTAAGAGCTCCCTACTCAATTCGAATTGCCTTTTATAGGCTGCCTAGGTCTTTTTGTAATTAACTGGTCATTAGTGAGCTACCTGCTCACCTCCCTCCACCTGGAGGGGGAAATTCCACAAAATTAGGGGGAGTTGTCCCATACCAATAGTTAATGGTAGAGTGCAAATGATGCCATCTGTCCCAATCCTTCCAGCAGCTTCCATTCCTCCTAGTGGGCTAGTGAACACTCTTGTAACAACTTTTCTTGAGTGTTTGTCTCCCATTTTTATCTATTAGATAATAATAATGAGTCATTACATTCATCTTTGACCTAATTGGTCATAATTACAAAACTTGTAATTATAATTTAACACAAAGTATTTTGCAAAAAGGATAATAGTGGAAAATAATTATTCTCAAAAATTGGGTAGGTGACATTTTGCCTTATTTCTGATGCAATATGTATCACTCAATTTGGATCTCGACTTACCCATATATGACATTTTTTCCCAGAAAACCTATTTTAGAATAGTTAGAAATGCTCGATTCCATGGAAAATATATCCGAACCAGTAATGGATCAAGATAGGAAAATTGTACCATTAGTATTTCATCCTTTTTTCTAAGGGTTTTCCTCAAGGAGATGTGTATACCTTTCTTTATTTCACTATAGGGGGAGAGGATTATGATTACGTAGAATTTATTGAGCTCATCTAACCAATTAAGTCTCATATTTGGAAATATGGATCTCATCCCTCAAATGAAAATAATATCCATGTGTTACGTTTAACCTTTTAATATTAATGTAAAGTTGAGAATTATGGGAAAATGGAGAATAATCAAGTGAGTATTAATGGGGATTCCCTAGTTGTTGGAATAAGCAAACTTAATTTTTAAGAATTAGGGTGTGAGGATAATAACAATGAGTAAATGAAGAGGAATCCCCTAACAAACTTGTAAGTACTATGGAGTATTTATTTAGAATATTGTAATATTTAATTTTTACAGTGCATATAGGTTTAATTTTATATTCTTTTGGAGAAGAGGTTAAATTGCAAATCGGGTAGTATTTGGTTTCATATATTGTGCTAAGTTTAAATGTTATTAAAAAGATGAAGACTCTACAGGAGGTAGCCTCGATGATGACCATAAGGGAATTGAGTTTCTTCTACATATTATCTAGGCTAAAATCACATTTTTGTTATTGAGTGAGACCTAAAAGTGATTTTGATTGGATAAGAGATCATCTACCTCGAATGTAAGGAAACATGTTAATGACCCATGTTCCTCATTCGTAAGGGAACATGTTAACAACCCATGGCCCATAATCATCTAACAAGAATGAAATCCTCCCCCCTTATAGACCATCATCATATAACTTTAGGTGATATGGTTTTCCTTCAATAATGATGATGATTCAACCTGCATTCATGTCTAGAAGCTAGTGGTGGCTTTACTCAATGTCAATGGACAAATTAATTACAATAATTTTTACCATCTTCAAATAAGAATAAATAAATAAAAAGATTAATTTTATATAGCTTTCTTATATAAAGAACTTGAAACTTTGTCTCAAATTTGAAACATAACACGCGCACACACACGTGTGCGCGCAACCACACACGCATTGTAATTGGAAACTTATGAACATGATTAACTACAAAGGTATGGTTCGATGAAAAACTTGAAGAGAAACCAAACCCAATGAAATGAGGTTGTTTATCTTTCTTAATGTTTACATATTTGATCATTCTAAAGCTGTCTAACATTTAAATTCATAGTTACTTGTTACATTGGTGATGCTATGTGTCTTCTTGTTATAGTGGTCATGATGTCGTTATAGTGTTGGTATCTAATATTTATTTATTATGAGAACATTCTTTAAGTTCCTATAGGAAACTTAGTATGTAGTTATTGCAATAGATACTTAATGGGAACTAAAGACCTGCAGAAAATGGACCTTTTCAACACATAACAAAACCTAAAATTTGAATTACAACAATAAGAATTGTGATTTTGTTCATTCAATTTTTCTACATCATCAAATCCTCAATCCATTTTTCTCCAAATTGATGATTCCCATTTCTCAATTATATGCATATTTATCCATCATACTCTCACTTTCTTCTTGTTTCAAGTAACATTGACATAGATTTGACAATACTATGTATCTCAAATATTTTGAGAATTCCCTATAAATCTCTTTCCATATTCTTAATCTTAAGCCCATGTTTAATGAGATATATCCTTTGCATCCTTAATTCTTGGAGGAAAATTTATGGTTCCTTGGTGGGTTTCTTTAGTAAACAATGGAGAAGGTAACATTCACCGCGACATGCATTTTTGCATTGTTTGAGGAAAAAAGTGGACTATCAATGAAAAATAGCATACTTGGTGGTTTGGATGAATATTTCTTTTAGCTTTTTGTTTCTATAGATATTAGAAAGTTATAACTCATAGATATGTTAGCCTAAATAATAATCCATGAATCCACTCATGCTAGATTTGCAAGTTCTTAAATGCTTACAAAGAAACTAGCCTCTATTCCTAGCTCTTATGGTGCTTTGATAGAAATATCATCCTTGAACAAAGGCCTCAAAGTTTAATACAATAATTTATTCTTTTGTAATGAGATCTACAACAAACATACCAATGGTTCTTAGGAGATGAAAGGATACTTAATCTCCTCGTTATGCATGATTATGATATGCTTAATATATGAATCCTATATGTATCTCTCATAATCAAATGGATACACATAAAAATACTCTCTTATATGGTTTCCAAAAATACTGTTTGATTATGACATCATGTCTATAGATAGTGCCAAAAAATGAAGATGTTTGATAGAGTTCTAAAGAAAATATCAAGGAAAGAAATTCCATTGAAGTGATAGAAGGGAAGAGTTGTTGTAAGAGGTTTGAGTTAAGAAAATACATCCTAAAGGAAGGACAATGCTAACCATTGGGTTGGGTATAGATTTAAATTCAAGGGACACCACTACACATTGCAAGTGCAACAATAGAATTTAGAAGAAATGAAACCATTGTTACCATTTACAAAACCTTAAGTATATGTACAATGCATATATAGAAGTTGTTGAAACTTTGTTGCGCTTTGATATTTAATTCTTTTAGATGTAGAGACTTGAAACAATGAGACAATTCAATCAATGAAATTCATACAACCAAAAGACAAGATAAACCCTGGGGAAAATCCTCAAAATTTTATGAGAACAATGTTAGATTTTGAGCATTAATTCAATATGCTATAGGATCTTTACTAAGAGAATGACATGTACAGTATATCAATGCATAACAATCATATCAAGCATGCCAAGCATAACAAGAATCAAAAGCATGAGACAATGGACACACAGATTTTTCCATGGGGAAAACCCTATGGTGAAAAACCCCACAACTTCCTCAGAGATAGATAAAGTAATGGCTCAACCAAAGTACAACCAAATACAATAGATAGTCTCCTACTATGCAGCTGATCCTCCTCCTCCAATGTGCGCCACTTTCTGAGTGAGAGAAGAGTGAGTTCTGAGATCATCAAAATAGAGAATCTCGACTCTCTATTTATACTTGTCCTGACCTACCTAATTACTTATGGGGCCGACTTGTCTAAATCAGCCTAATAACCCCAGTTACATATATATCGGGCCGACACCCACATCAGGTAGTCTAATAACCCATCGGCAAGTTAATCTACTTGCAACACTTGTCAATAGAAATGACAACACTTCCTTATAGAGGAATAACACATCTCTTATAAGGGTACAATAAATATATATATGAAATACATTCCGAAGTTACATATACATCAACACTCCCTCTTAACTAGGAAGGTATTTCTCGACACAGATTATCAGGCACAAGTTTTCTTCTCTGGATCATCGTCATCGATGCATCATCATCAAATCATCATCATCGTCATAGCTGCTACTATCTCGTCCAATGTTTGAATCTACTCGTCATAGGAAGTTCTACAGAGACAATCCTTTTTCATACTGGATGTAGGCCCACCACCTATAGGTATTCATCATCACTGGTCATACTGTGGAATCCTCAGGACTCATCACGTGCATCTGCAAAACCTCGCAAGAGCATCCCAGGCCTTTTACGAGCACACAGCTCAACCTCTCGAATCTCCTAGGATCTTTTACATGCCACTGCACAACCTGTCCATGACCACATAGTATCAAAATGATACTTCACCATACATCCAACTAATGTATATCATCACATGATCAACCTGATCATCATCATCATCTACGAGCAAGCCATCAAGTAGGTACACGTCAGGACTGATTACACTGCCTCTGCAAGATCTCTCAGGACTGATTACACTGCCTTGGAAAAACCTGCAAGAGCATCTCAGGACTGATTATATGCATCTGCAAAGCCTGTGTACCAAACTGTCACATCAATGTCTTCAGATCATCACATAGTCCACGGAGTACAACCCAGATGCACACACATAGCACTTAAACTCACGAACATGGGAGGACCAACCTACTACCATCTGGGAAAGGCTAACAACACTTACATCAATGACCATGGGATGACCAACCTACCACCATGTCGGAATGGCACAACACTTACATCAACGACCATGGGAGGACCAACCTACCACCATGTCGGAAAGGCCCAACACTTACATCAACGACCATGAGAGGACCAACCTACTATCATGTCGGAAAGGCTCTAGAACTTATATCTCACCATAGGAGTCCAACCTACCACTATGTGAGAATGGCCCAGCACTTACATCTCACCATGGGAGGACTAACCTGCCACCATGTGAGAATGGCCCAACACTTACATCTTACCATGGGAGGACCATCCTACCACCATGTAAGAATGGCTCAGCCCTTACATCCTTCCATGGGAGGACTAACCTGCCACCATGCAAGAATGGCTCGACCCTTACATCCTTCCATGGGAGGACCAACCTACCACCATGAAAGAATGGCCCAGTGTGCATCTGTGTCTCCGGACTTCATCACTTCCCTCTAGAAGGCATCTCGATCTGAAGTACACCAAGTCTCCCTCTGAAGTATTCAAACTTCACTGTGGCAAGTGGCTTGGTCAACACATTGGCTATCTGCTCATCTATCGCAACATACAGGATCTTCACAGCTCCCCTCTGCACCATATCCCTGATATAGTGGAACTTGATCTCAATGTGCTTCAACCTGTCATGGAACACTAGGTTCTCTTACAACTTCACACAGCTCTGGTTGTCGCAATATATATAGGTAGCACTCAACTGGAGATCAAACAAATTAGATAGTAGCTTCCTAAGCCATACTGCCTCACAACTAGCTGAACAAGCTACGACATACTCTACTTTAGCTGTACTCAGTCTCACATAGGACTGCTTCCTGCTAAACCAAGAGATCACACCTGATCCCAGACTAAAGCAACACCCCGAAGTGCTCTTCCGATCAATGGTACTGCCTGCCCAATCCGAATCAACATAGCCCTCCTGGTTAAACTTTTGATTCACCTCATACTTGAGCCCATAATCCACTGTACCCTTCAGGTACCTCAGAACATGCTTTGCAGCTATCAGGTGAACATCTCTCAGATCTATCAGATACTAGCTCAAGGTGTTCACCACAAAGCAAATGTCTGGCCTCATATTCGTCAGGTACATCAAGGACCCAATCATCTGACGATACATTGTAGCATCAACTAGCTCAGAAGAAGCATCACACAGAAGCTTCAGGTTCGATGCCATAGGTGTGGCCACGGCCTTGTAGTCCATCATCCCAAAGGTCTTCGGGATCTTTACTACATACTTCCCTTGTCCAAGGAATATACCATCTACATTCTGCCACTCCTCCATACCAAGAAAATAGTGCATCATACCCAAGTCCTTCATCTCAAACTCGGTAGCTAGCTTCCTCTTCGTGTCGACAATCAGTCTATCCTCGCCTGTCAGAAACAGGTCATCCACATACAATAGTAGAATCACTAGATTGCCCTCCTCAACCTTGTAGTAAAGGTTGGAATCCGCTTTACTCTTGGTAAATCCCAAACTAGATAGGAAGCCATCTATCCTGCCATACTAGGTCCTGGGTGCTTGTTTCAAACCATATAGGGCTTTCTTCAGTTTGCACACATGTGTTCCTCTATCATGTGTCTCAAACCCGAGTGGCTGCTCCACATACACTTCCTCTTCAACTACACCATTCAAGAAAGCAGTCTTGACATCCATTCGGTGTACCTTCCATTTCATTACTGTAGTCAGAGCAAGTACTGATCTAATGGAAGTGTATCTGGCCACAGGAGAAAAAGTCTCTTCATAATCAATTCCTTCTTTCTGGGATAAGCCACGAGCTACAAACCTAGCTTTGTATTTCTCGATGCTACCATCTGCAGCATGCTTGATCTTATAGATCCACTTGGAAGTTACCACAGACTTACCATCTGGTCTTGGGACCACATCCCAAACATCATTCTTCATAATAGATTGGTATTCTTCGATCATAGCATCCTTCCACTCTTTCTTTTCTACAACTTCTTCATAACTGGAAGGTTCTTTATCCATGATGTCATAAAGTAAAGCAACATAACTAGTATGTGACCTTGTCCTTTTTATTTCTCTGTGTTCTTCTTCTGGAATGCCAAAACTCTCTGCATCTTGGATGAGCTCTCTAGCGCATGTAGGTTTCCTCTTGTGAGGATTCTTCTGACGAGTTGTATCCATAGGTTCTTATGGATCTTCCATTTCTCGATCTTCTTCAGGAACTGCTTCATTCATTATGGTGTCTTGTGTTCTGGATATTCTGGGTTCTTCATTGTCTTCAACAGGTGTCTTTCTCGATTTGTGGTAAGCTGAAATTTCATTAAATGTTGCATCTCTGCTGATGTCAATCTTCTTGAATCCAGGGAAGTAGATTCTGTAAGATTTTGAGCTTTCACTGTAACCCACGAATATACCCTTCTTTCCCGAAGGATCCAACTTTGACCTTTTCTCTTTTGGGATGTGAGTGTATACTAGACAGCCAAATATTCTGAGATGGCTCACTTCTGGTTTCTTACCAGTAAACACTTCTTCTGGTGTTTTGTTGTCAAGTATCTTATGGGGTGTTATGTTTTTCACATATACAGTTGTCCTTGTTGCTTCAGCCCATAGGTGCATAGGTAAGTCTTGGTCATGAAGCATTGCCCTTGCTACTTCCATGATTGTTCTATTCTTTCTCTTGGAAACCCCATTCTACTGTGTATTGTAAGGAGTAGTCAACTCCCTCTTAATCCTTGAATCACTGCATAACTTCTTGAAGTATCCTAAAGTAAATTCTTTGCCATTGTCAGATATGAAGATCTTGATCTTCAAGTCAGTTTGGTTTTCTACCAAGGCTTTGAATTCCTTGAAATTGTTAAACACTTCATCTTTGTTCTTCAAGAAGTAGATCCAAGTCTTCCTAGAGAAATCATCAATAAAGAAGACATAGTATACATACCCACTCAGAGAACTGGATGACATGGAACCACATACATCAGAGTGGATAATCTCCAAGATTCCTTTTGCCTTGCTTTCACTGCTTGGAAATGTCTTCTGTGTATTCTTTTCCTTTGCACAACCTTTGCAAATGCCTTCATGCTTTGTTTGGATTTCAGGAAGAATTTCTACCACTTTGCTTGCAATTGGTAATGCCCTGTAATGCATGTGTCGAAGCCTTCTGTGCCAAAGTTCACTTGGCTCTACAGAATCATGGACCATGGCTTGTTCTGGATGGCCCTTCAATTCGTACAATCCTCCCTCTTTTTCTCCAATCACAACTGCATCATCTATAGTCTTACCCTTAGGCCACATTAGGACTTGGCCATTTATAAATGCAACCCTAATGCCTTTTGAATCCAATGCGGATATTGAGAGTAGATTCTTCTTGAGACATGGAACATAGAGTACATCTTTCATTTTCATAGACTTTCCAGAGTCTAGTTGATATGAGGCTTCACCACTCCCTTTTATGGGATACTGGTATTCATCTCCAAGATTCACCTTGTGGGGTGAATCATGTTCAAATAGATTCACAAAGGATTCTTTGAAACCTGTCATATATTTGGAAGCCCCACTATATATGAGCCAATCATTACTTCCATGAGTAATGGTTTCGGTGAGAGCAGAAATCAAAACATATTCTTCATCGCTTGAAGAATCTTCACTATCTTCTCTAGCCCTCTTCCTCGGAGGTTCATCATCCTTTGCAGCATGAGCATGATGTCTTATTTTGAAGTTCTTCTTCTTGTGAGTAGCCTCTTTCTTATTCTTAGGGCAATCTCTAGCATAGTGTCCCTTATCATCACATGTATAGCAACAGACATGGGTCATGTCCCTTCGATGTATGGGACTACCGCTTTGATTCTGATATTTTCCTTTCTTGCCATGATGGTGAACTTTCTTGTCACCATGTCTTTTGGAGTGAGCTGTGAGTGCTTGTTCTTCACTCCCCATCTTCTCTTCTCTGGCTACAATTCAAGCTTCTTCCTGTGATAATTCTTCCCACGGTCTAGCAAAAGAGATAAGTTTCTTTCTAGCACAAATTCCTTGGATGAAGGAATCCCATGACCTAGGGAGTCCATTAAGAGTGGTCATCACCACTTCTCCATTTTCTATATCTTCACCTACAGCTTCAAGTTGTTCTTTTATCTGGGAGACCCTTGAGAAATATGATTACATAGTCTCTGCATTCTGGATCTTGATATTCTTCAATTGATTCCTTAGGGTCATCTTCCGATTTATGTTCTCGCCTTCAAATAGTTTGGTCAAGGAATCAAACATCTCTTTTGGTGTCTTTAGGGATGACACATGAGGGATGAGATGATCTTTAATAGAATCAACAATGATCCTCTTTGCCTTAACCAAATTCCTCTTGTGAAGATCCTTAGCCTCTTCTCCCTCTGGGACAGGGACCTCTTCACTTATATAAGTATCCAACTCATTCTCTTCAAGGATTAACCCAATCCTATACTTCCATGCTCGGAAGTTATCAACTCCTTCAAGCTTGTACTCAAGCTTGGTGTGGTGAGACATCTTAAAGAGTACTTCAAATGGAAATAGAAAACATTTTAGTCTTACCACTTGATTGTTGAAAACTGGATCTGGTGCCGGATTAGGGTTTGAGTTTCCCAAAGATATAAACAACCAAAAATCTTGAACCAAAGCTCCAAACTTCTGATTTTCCAAGGAGCTTCAAGCTGTGTCTTCAGATTTCAGAAATTTCTATTTTTGAGGAAACCCTAATTTTTAGGGCCAAAACAGAAAGTGCTCAGAATTGATTTTTGATTGAACAAATAGATTCACCTTGCTCAGGAGAGTAAATCCATCATATTATGTTTCCAAAATCTGTGGAGAGAAACCCAAACAAGAAGCCCTAGCTTCCACAACTGCACAGTGTCTTCTTCTCAGGTTAGCTCTGATACCATGTTAGATTTTGAGCATTAATTCAATATGCTATAGGATCTTTACTAAGAGAATGATATGTATAGTATATCAATGCATAACAATCATATCAAGCATTCCAAACATCACAAGAATCAAAAGCATGAGACAATGGACACACAGAGTTTTTCGTGGGGAAAACCCTAAGGTGAAAAACCCCACAACTTCCTCAGAGATAGATAGAGCAATGGCTCAACCAAAGTACAACCAAATACAATATATAGTCTCCTACTATGCATTTGATCCTCCTCCTCCAATGTGTGCCACTTTCTGAGTGAGAGAAGAGTGAGTTCTATGATAATCAAAATAGAGAATCCTGACTCTCTATTTATACTTGTCCTGACCTACCTAATTACTTATGGGGATGACTTGTCTAACTCAGCCTAATAACCCCAGTTACATATATATCGGGCTGACACCCACATCAGGTAGTCTAATAACCCATCGGCAAGTTAATCTACTTGCGACACTTGTCAATACAAATGAAAACACTTCCTTATAGAGGAATAACACATCTCTTATAAGGGTACAATAAATATATATATGAAATACATTCTGAAGTTACATATACATCAACAAAGAAAAACCCCATCAATTCTTCTCAGTATAATATAATGGATAGCAGAGAATGCTTTCTTTTACAACATAGCAGATTTCTTTCGGAAGATAAGAGATCACCAAACTTATGTGTGAAGATACATAATCAATAGAGAAGAGAGATCAATTGGATGTGATCCCAACACAACAATAACAAGCACGAACAATACCCTGCAAAAATAGAAGTGCCTTGCCTTCGATGGAGAAGAGAATTCACTTCACACTGGATTCAACAATCATGCGTATCATATTTATACATTCTTCTCTTCTATTTTAAACTTCTAACTTCACGATAAATTCTCCCTCAAACTGGATGTATTAATCTTGCATGGAGTGGTGCACCCCACTTCTCATGTAGTCCTTCATCTCACTGAGCTGTCACTTAGGATGAACTCGCCTCTTAATTTAAAGCTTTCCCACTTAGTTAGGTGGATAACTTAAGTGTTGACATGCAAGTGTCACAACTCACGTGTCATCTTTTATTTAACATAAGTTTCGTCATGCAATAACACTTGGTTAAATAGATCATCTTTGTTGTCACTTAGTTAACTCTCTTTAACTGAAGTGTTGTCTTTTAGTTTAACTAAAGTGAAAATACTTTAGTTAACTAGTCCCTTTTATTTAACACTTAGTTAACTGAAATCATGCTGATTGATTTACTTGAAGTGACCACTATGAGTTCTTTAGTTAACTGAGACATGTCTTTAACTGATGCTTTAACTAAAGCATTGATACTTAACCGAAGCTTTATAATTGAAGCTTTAATAATTGGATTTCTCTTTAATTAGTTTAAGTGTCCGTATGGGCAATTTCAAATTCTCTTGATCTCTATGCTTTATCTTTTATTTGCTTATCTCTTACTACATGGCCAATACATGCTAGCTTTAATTATCCATTACATTACATTATACTAAGAAGAGTTATCGGATGTTGTGATCATATTATATTATTCCAGGCCAAATGATCATATGTTAAAGTAATTCACTTTAGAGGTGATTAATCTCTAAAGGAGACTTAATAGCAATCAGGTGATCATGGTTAATGATATATCACACAACATTAAATTCTTTTAACAAGTAAAGAATGACCTTTATATGGAAGGTCCACCTCTATACAGGAGGTCCATCTCATGGATACCTTTATACAGAAGGTTCACCCTAAAATCCATGGTACTAGGATAGCCCTGTCAATGGACACTTATTATCTTGTACCCTCCATGTGGACCAATATTTTCTCCATTTAGTGTTAGTATGATAATCATGGGCTAGATGCAACGTACTAATGGTTAATTACTGGCAGGAAATCAAGATCTGGATCTCAACCTCTGAATGTATGCAATTACATTCTCTTCCAATCTAAAGAGTTAAACTATAAATGTTTGTTCTATTCTTCCGTAATAGTGGTGAAAGAGGCATTGTGCTTAACAAGTGGTTTCTTTAACAAAGAAAACAATTTGGCAAAAGTCTTAAGGTCATCTTCCAAATTTTCTATCCTCTAGTCAAATCTTTTCATTTTCTCCCTAAAGTGTTGATTCTCCTCTTGGATATGCACATTGATGGTCCTTAGGTATTCCAACCTTCCTTTTTTGAATGCTTTCCCTACATTAGGTCTTACTTTGTCCTGAAAATGTTAGCAGCATATTCAAGGTTATGGATTCAACATATCTTCAATACCATATATGATCCATAAACGTTAAATACTTGTGGTCTTTAAGTCTCATCAACATGCATTCTCTACATAATTGAAAATAATTTTTTTTTTGTGTAATCATGATCACTATATGAGATTGGGCTTCATCAATGCATTTATCAGTTGATATTTGGTTCAAGAATCAGATTTAATGGGTTTGCATATGATCCATAAATAGTAGGCTTGTGGTATGTATGTATCATCAACATGGATTCTCATGATAGAATTAAAAACAATTGATTGTCTTTTTAATTACAATCACATATGAGATTAGGCAAGTCCTTAATATATAGTGCAATTCATATTTTTTCAAGTCTTTGATTTTATGGTTTTTCATTTCCAACTTAGACCAACTCACATCAATCGAAAGCAAGTTCTATTTTGTCTCTACAGTTTTTCCAGCCAGATATACACACTATGCTTTTGTAAAAATCCAAGACGAACAACATTCCATCAATGTCAAGTTCAATCTTTGTTTATTAAAAAGTTGAACCCAATGCTTCATTCTACCACACCTCTACCTATTCAATAAATATATCCATATGCTAAAGTGATGTACCAAAGCAAATGTTATTACTCAACGGTATCAATACAATACATAATATATATGTGACTCACCACTTGTTTATATCATATGGCCAAGTAATTGCTTGATTGTAGCATATGCCTTGATGCATAATGTCAAAGAAGAGAAGATATAGTTAACATTGATGTGGTCCTAATATGACCATCTAATCATAGGGAAATCATTGGGATGGTTGTAGGTGAAATTCCCAATGTTTAAAAGAGAATACATACATGAGTGTGAGTAGCTTTGCTAACAACCATAATAGACACAATAGATAATAAAGCCAAGGAATCAACAATGAAAGACTCTTATACATGCCACTAGTTTTCGATAGCTAGGCCATCAAAGTAGATAAATGCCTTGGCTATAAGTATGGATCAACACTAGTTAATAAGACATTGGTCAAGATAAAGGTAATAGTGATGTTGTGGGTCCATTAATAAACAATGCACAAACTACTACATTATTATAAAGATAAAGCAACCCACAATTAAAGTGCCCAATTAATTAAATGGACATTGAAACAAGATTGATTCAACTCACACATACATTTAACACATTTAACTTTGAGATTACCTTAGAAACCCTATATGGAAAATCCAACATGTGATGACTTATATTCATGTTCAACAATTGTTACAAATGAAAATTATACACTCATTAGTGGTATTTTGCAAATTGTCTTTAGTCAGGAAATTTTAGTTCCTTGTGGATAGGTTTAGAATCCTATTTGTATAAAGTATATTGATTCATTCCAAGTCTTCATTATTTTACTATTTTGTGCTCCTTCTTAATTTACATTGTTTATCTAAATTATTTCGTTTTCCAAGAAAATATCTTGGAATGAAATCTAAATATATATATATATATTGTACACAATTAAAAACTAGCCATGATTGCCAAAAACACTAATTAGCGTTGTAGGATACCAGAAAAAGGTACACATTAATACCTTGAAACCAAAAGGTCAACGATTAAAAAAAAACCCTAAATATGTCCACATATAACTGTCAATTTATTTTAGGTTGCAAGATCGATCTCATTGACATAGTGCAAAGAGTTCTCGGTGAATTTTGAAATACACAATGGCCCTTGTGCCTGATAAGTTCCTCCTTTAATAAACTATGTGCCACTGAATTTTTAGGTCCCTGTAAACATGCTTGAAGTTGATCTTCAAAAATTCTCGAGAAGATTCCCGTATATGCAAAACGAATTATTGTAGGGTAATATCAACTACCTATTTTCCCCCGATCATCCACTTGATTTCCAAAAAATAGTCATGGAATACCAGAAGAAAACCTAGATATCTCTAGAACTTGCAAATTTCAGCAATTGAAAGAGTGCATATAGCTCCCCATTTTTTTTTGTGCCTCATCAAACAAATGCTTCCCCAAAGAAATAATTAGAACCTGATATATGTAAAACAAATCTTAAACTGTGCTTTATGTAATCCTCTTAAATGGACCCATTAAAGAAGCACTACACGATTTTTTGGTCAATAATAAGAGGAGGAGTGGAGTAAGCCTGTTTCGATTTTACCCACTGCTCCTAATGTGGAAGAACTTGACACAAGATCTCGATGATGTTAGCGTAAGTGCATTCAAAGTTATGGCAATTCCTCATAATCCAGATACCCAACCTCTTCTCTTGGGTTCCTTCCTATGAAAATATTCTCAAAAAAATATCCAGTTGGCGAAATTTCACCCCTAAAAATTACTCTAATCTAGATGCTCTAACTCTAGACCTAGTAAAGCAACTAGTGCTAACACTAACCAAATAGAAACAAGTTTAATGATTGGTGATAATATCTCATGGAAATCAATACCTTCCTTCTGAGAATATCCTTTTTCTACCAATATTTCTTTGTACTTAACAACTTTATCATCAACACCCTTCTTCATCTTATAGACCCACTTGTAAACAACAACTTTTATGTCCTTTGGAAGTTCTACCAGGTCCCATGTTTTGTTCCTTTGCAACGAATCCATTTCTTCCTTGTTTGCTAATTTCCAATTAGCACTTTTGGATACCTCCATTGATTCCTACTAACAACTAGGCTCCCCATCATTAGAAATCATGGGATCTTCACAAAGTTTGTTCTGGCACTTCCTTGGTTTCCTAGGAATTTTTTGTAACATCGTCTTCTGCACGAGGTTCTTCATGAACTTCTTCATGGTCCTCCTCACTTGTAGATGAATGAGTCTCCAACTGAATTCACTAAATCTGTTGTACTTTTTCCTATTTCATTTCACCAACTACCACATCTGATCGAATGAGTGACAATTCAACAAATGCAACATATTGTTAATGATGATCTTGTGGGTGATAGGATCCCACAATCTATATCCCTTAATTCCATCACCATATCCAACAAAGACATATATTTTTTATTTCGGATCTAACTTAGGACACTAATTCTTGGGAATATTAGCATAAGCGTCACAATAAAAGATATTAAGATTTGAGTAATCATAGGGGTGCCTTGTCCATACCTCTTCTACAATCTTACAATCTATTGCAATTAATGGTGATTGATTCACCAGATAGCATGTTGTAAGAGATGCTTCTCCCCAAAAATCTTGTTGCATTTTAGCATTACTGGGCATACACCATGATCTCTCTAGAAGAGTCATATTCATGCATTCAACAAAACCATTTTGTTGAGGAGTATAAATCATGGTTTTATGTATTTCGATCGCAACTTTCTTGCAGTATTTTTTAAATTCCTTAGATGTGAACTCACCGCCATTATGTGTCCTCAAATACTTGATTGACCTATTAGTGCTATTTTCAACCAAATCTCTAAACTACTTAAAATCGTTAAACACATCATCTTTTCTTTTCAGTAAGTATATCCATACATTTCTAGAGTAATAATCTATAAATGTTACAAAATAAGGTGATCCTCCAAACGAAATAGTAGGGATTGGTTCCCATAGCTCTAAATGGATGTAATCCAAGACACCTTTACTTACATTCTTTCCTGTTTTAAATTTCTGTCTAGACTATGTACTAAACATACAATGTTTGCAGAACTTTAAATTCATAGATTTTAAGTTAGGAAGCAACTTACGATCTACAAGTATCTTAAGCCCACTCTCACTCATATGGCTTAGATAGTGGTGCCATAAATTAGAAGAGTCTTATGCATCTTCAAATACTATAGCTGCATGATTTATCTCAGTACTTCCATCAAGCTTATAAAGGTTATCAATTCTTTTCTCCATCATGACAACTAAGATGCCCTTGGACACCTCCATGAATCCACCTTGAACTACAAACTTATAACCAACATAATATAGAAATCCCATAGATATTAATTTCTTTCTAAGTTTGGGAACATGCCTCACCTCTTTTAGCGTTCTCACTGTACCATCATAGATTTTGACCTTGATACTACCAATCCCAACAATCCCATAGGAAATATCATTTCCCTTAAAAACTATACCATTGTTAAAGGACTGGTAGGTTGAGAACCAGTTTCTGTGAAGACACATATGGTGAGAGGCTCCAGAATCTAACAACCAATCTTGATGGTATTTTGGAACATTAGAAACAGATAGTACCTCATTGGCCATACCTCGTTTTATTTATGCATTGTTTGCTTCTTTTCTAGAGTCTTCTTTGGATGAATCCTCTTTGGCTTGTCTTTTACAACAATCCTTATTTAAATGTCCTGACTTATTATAGTACCAATACTTCATCTTTCCCTTCTTAACTCTTGATTTGGATCTAGACGCACCTTTCAAATTATGCTCTCATTCTCTTGATCGGCCTCTATCCACCATTGTTGTTGTTGTCGAGGTTTCTAAACTAGTTTTACTTCACATCTCTTCACATAGCAAAGCTCCAACAACAGTATCATGATCGAAGGTTTTTGTATTAATAAACCACATAGAATTGATTAGAGGACCCCAAGATTCAGGAAGTGTATAGAGCAAGGTAGCTTCCTTGTCTTCACCATCGAGATTTACATCCAAGATGACTAATTTAAAATTTAGATCATTAAAGGTATTTAGATGATCAAGAATTTTCGTACCTTTCTCCATTCACAGTGCATACAAATTTCTATTCATAAAGATCCTATTCGTTAAGGACCTTGTCATATACAGGCTTTCCGATTTATTCCAGAAACTAGTTGTTGTCTCTTCTCCAAAAATATTAAATAGGACTTCATTTGCTAGACATGAGTGAATGGTTTTGAGGGCCCTTGAGTCCAAATTGTCCTAGTCCTCGTTTGACATATCTTCGGGATTCTTTGATTTTCCCACCAAAGCTTTCTGCACTCATTGTTGGGAAAGCATATCTCTCATTTTGAACTTCCAAAGCTCAAAATTAATCTTCCCATTGAAATTTTGCACCTCGAATTTTGCACTTTGCATCTTTGTCATTTTCTCAAGTAACCAAATCAAATCTTCTAAAACCATGCTCTTTAAAAAACACTCGATCAATTATTCCAAAGCTTAATTCCAAATGGGAATAAAATATGAATACAAAAGGTTTTTAAATATATATATATATATATATATATATATATATATATATATAATATTTAAAAAACCTTTATAAAAAATTTCCTCTTATAACTCCCACTTTATGCCTTAAATCTTTTAAAATAACGTAAACTTGAACATGAACAATTAGCAAATCCACCATATAAAATCCACCAAATGAACAAATATAAAATACACCTTATAGCTTAGATCGATCCACCACACACCAGGGAAATTTTTAGGGGCGAAATTTCGCCCATTAGCTATTTTGGGGTTTTTTTTCAAAAAATAAATTTGCTATTTGGTCATTTTTAGTCTCTAATATTGCCTATATTTACATAAAATGTGTTTTTTAATCATAATGCTCGCTAAAATTTACAAGTTTGAAGAGTAAATTATATGTTTCATATTTAATATTTTCCTACCTAACTATATATATGTTTTTTTCAATCCAAAATAATTGCCTAGAATACTACACTTAAGTATACTATTAGAATCCTTAAAAAAGACCATAACACACACACACACACACACACACTATATATATATATATATATATATATATATATATATATATATATATAATTCCCATGATTCACTTGATATTATTTTATGCATACCACGGTGTACATCCAAAAAACCATGCCGTAAAATATTCCAAGGTTTATCGCTCCCTCCAAGAGATAAGGGGTGCGGAAATTTTTAATTATCGCTCTCCGCGGTCAAATAAACTATCATAGTCTTCACTAACAATTTTATTCTATGCAATATCACGATCTTCTTTCCTTGCAAAACACCGAGATCATTTTCCTTCGGCTCTGATACCACTTTTTGCATGCGGAAGCATGAAATCGAACATAGATCAATTAAGACAAAAAAAAATAATGGCAATCACATAAATTTGACATAGAGATTCACATGGTAAAACCATCAAAAGTGAAACATTCACAAATAACATAGTATCGGTATTCTTATTGCTCAAAGATGGAGATTAAAACAACCTTCAGGGTTATATCAATTCCTTGCATTCACTCATAGAATGATGAGTTTTTCCTCTACGAGTTTAAATGGATTTATAACACTTCTTATACAGTTATGAAAAAATGATCAATTAATTATACAATCTAACTTATGTTTCCTTATCTCAACCAAAGGCAGAATAATAGGATCTAAAAGATGCTAGAATCCATAATCCTTGGGAATTTGTTGTCATTTTATCCAATAACGAGGAGACTCCATTGATTCCATAAGTCCTCAAAATGAATCTTGAGTGCCACCTCCAACAATAATTGACTAAAAATAGGCAAAATAGAAATAGATGATTATGTGATAGTTGAAGACTTGATTTGAATAGTTATGCATGCCAAAGACCAATGTGCATCCATAGAAAAAAAATCCAAATTCGTCTCTACAATTATATCAACTAGATATAGACACTCTGATTGTGTAAAAATTCAAGTTCAATAACATTTTGTCAATGTTGATTTGAAAATTTGTTTGCACCATAAGAGAAGAAAAGCCAAGTACTTTCTACAACCAATGAATAAAAGGGTAGTAATCTTGTTATGGGTTAATTGGATAATGCAGAAGATATTATTTTATATTAGTCATCAACCAAACCAAAATTAAAGTGCCTTATTAATTAAACCAATATTGAAAACATATTTATCTCAATCACAAAAACATTTAAATACATTCTATAATCAGATTATCCTAAAAAAACCATATGGGAAAACTAACATTTAATCGTTTCTATTCAAGCTTAGGAATTGTTACAAATGGTAGCTACATACTCCTAATCAGATATTTTGTGTAATCTTATTGGTTGGTAATATTTGCATATTATTTTTTTCCAAAGACAATATTTTCTCCTCATGGACAAGCTCAAAATCGTCTTTTCCCTCTTATCTTTGGTTTGATTGCTTCATTCAGGGTTCTGATTATTTTGCTACTATGTGGGCTTCTTCCTAAGCTACATTTTTCCTCCATCTCCTTTGTATATTTTTTCCAAAGCAAACAATATTTATTATATTTTTTCATTGCAATGACAACCATAAAGTGATTCATTTTGTCTTCTTATGGCCTTTTTCCTTTGGTTTTGAAGGACCATTGACTTCAAACATTGTTAAGAATTATTTTTTACAAAGAGATACAGTTATTTTGAGTTATATAAAATCCCCAAGAGATTCAATTAGAAGAAAAGAGATATGAAATTTAGTTTCTCTTGTTTTCTTCTCTAGGACACTCTATATCCCAGCAAGCCTTGCATATATTCCATTCATGCTTGAAGAAATGTTTTTTGTAGTAGATTTCATTGAGCAATTGTTGCCCCTTGGTCTACAAGTGAAGAAATATCTAGTTTCCCCTTAACCATAACCTCCCAAACTTGAATGTTGGATGTGAAATTCCCGAGACATTGCTCTAAATGAACCATCCAACATTCGTTTTTCCAATGTCCAATTAACTTGCAATGCTAGCAAATGTTTTTGTGATAACTAAGCTACTTAACATTTACTTATTGTTTATGTTCTTCCTTTTGTTGTTTATTTCCTCTTCTTATTGGTAGTAACTTCATGGTTTCATATATCAAAAAAAGAACATGCAATAGTGTGCTAACAATCATCAACCTTGTGGTATTTCTTCCTAGAGTATAAATAAATAAGAGTTTCTTCACAATACATCTTTAGTTTTTCCTTGTGTTTACTACATTGGATTCCCTCAAGTTATAGTTACTACAGCCATGCTGGAGTAATGGTTTTTTTTACACTCATTTTTATGTTTCCTTTCATCAACCGAAATGACATTTTCTTCAATCCATCTTTCCTTGACAAAGGTTGTCTTAGTTGTAGTAGCTTCCTAACCAAACTTTTAAGAGATAGGTTACATTCACTCACTTCCTCTTGAACCCTGAAATATAGACCTTTATGCACCCTCTGCTAAATGACAATGGGATTTATAATCCATGTGGAATCTCTTGGATTCTACTGCCTATCCCTTCTCCATTGTATTTTATGTGTCTCATTAGCTTTTAACCTATGCCTCTTGTATGTTTTTCAAATTAAGAAAAGAGTCTTCCAAAATATATTTAGAAAATATCTTGGAGGGTGAGCTTATCATGCTTGCCTTAGGCATGGTTCTTATTTCTATAGTAATAATGGGAGATTCTTGGAATTCCTTGGTCTCTTGGATAGCTAGTTCAAACTTGGCAAATAATGAAATCTACATATATATTGATGAATGCCTATCTCATATGGTGATAGTGATTACAAGGAAAGAAATATTTTTAACTATGTAGCACATCCATGTTGATGAGAAAGTAAGACGAGATATATGAAAAACATTCAAAAAAGAAAGGTTGGAATACCTAAGGACCATCAATGTGCATATCCAAAATGAGAATTGACACTTTAAATGGAAAACGCAAAGGTTTTACCCGAGCTTAGCAAATCTCGAAGAAGACCTTGAGAATTTTTCCAAATTGTATTATTTGTTGAAGAAACATCTGGTCTAGCACCATGACTCTACCACTATTATGGAAGAACAAAATAAATGTTTAAAGTTCAACTCTTTTAATTGGAAGAGAATGTCATCCACAAAGAAGGCTCAATTATATGAAAATATTAGCAGCTTCTTTAAGGCTACAGATTCAACTTGTCTCGGCTTATGGTTTAGAAATCTCATCAACATGGATACTCTACATAATTAAAAATAGTTTTTTTTCTCTGTGATCACTATCACTATATGAGATAGGGCTTCATCAATGTATATATGAGTTCATATTTTATTCAAGGCTTGGATTTAATGGTTTTGCATTGCCAACTTGAGATTTATTATAAATATAGGATTATAGTATGTATGTAGATTATCAATATGGATATTTTACATAATTAAAAAAATTGATTATCTTTGTAAAATCTACTTCATTAATGCATATGGAAATTCATGTTTGTTTCAAGTCTTGGATTTAATGGTTTTTCATTTCCCACTTAGACCAACTCACATCAATGAAAAGCAAGTCCTATTCTGTCGTTACAATTTTGCTAACCAATCATACACTATAATTTTGTAATATAATTATGTCGTTAAAGTGATGTGCCAAAGCAAATGCTATTGCTCACAACTCTCACTCTTGCTTGGTTTCTCGATAATATAGATGTACCTAACCATTTGTTTATAACATGTTGCTAAGTAAATGCTTTCTTATAGTATTCGCCTTGATGTATAGTGTCAAAGAAGACAAGCCATTAACATTGATATGGACCTCAAAAATCTCAAAGCATGCCAAGGTCAGACGATTGATTCCATAAGTCCCAAAATTACTCTTGAGTGCTATCTCCAGCCATAGTTGCACAATCGAAAATTTAAACGTTTATTTTATTTTAAATATATATCCCAAAATCAAATCACCTAAATTTTAAAAAGTTTCCGTAAGAAACGATTATAAATTTTAAAATTTAAATGTTTCACTACAGCCGCGTCGTTTAATTGAGTCGCTGTCATTTCAACAACTATAGATGAACATCTGCAAACATCACTTGTTGATTCTGGAGTCGAGTGAGAACGCCAAAGAAACTTGGCACACTAATTACAGGAAATACGATTACATTCAGCTGGAGAATTCAGGCAGTATCTCAGCTTCGACAGGGTCTGGGATGTATTCTAAGAGCAATGATCACCACACCAAGCAGTCGATTAGCTCTGTGAAGAACAACGATACAGCTGCATCTGGAGACGCTGCTTCTGCAATCGTGAGCAACGTCAGCAGTAGGCGAGGAGATGAATACTTATTGCCTCCATTGCCGGCAGAACAGCTGGACAGAATGACCCTGGTCCTCGACATGGACGAGACATTAGTCCATACTTCCTTGTTCCCAATACCCTATTACGACTTTCGATTAAAATTCCGCGACTTTAGTCCATCCGGTTACTTGTATATATTGAAGAGACCTGGCGTGCACGAATTCCTGGAAGCCGCTGCGAAGCTCTTCGAGGTGGTGGTCTTCACCGCCGCCAATCGGACGTACGCCAATGCCGTACTGAATAAACTGGACGTGAACGGCACATTGATAAGCCACCGCCTCTTCCACGGACAGTGCACCCAGATTGTGGTGCTGAAGAATGGTCGAGCAGAAGCCGCGAATGTGAAGAATCTGGGGCGTCTGGGTCGGGACTTGAGCAAAACGATAATTGTGGACGACAACCCTGTGGCATATCGTCTCCAGCCCGAGAACGCGGTGCCTATATCTTCGTACATGGAAGATCAACCCGAGGACCGTGAGCTGAGTCGGGTGATGTCCATTCTCCGCACTCTTGTGGAGCGGAAGGATCAGGACGTTAGGGACGTCCTCCAGCATTTGCAGACGCAATAAGGTTTTCCCATAACATAGGTGGGAAGCCTATGTCCGACGTTGTAGGGATCCCATATTTTTGTCTTGAAAGATTTGTTATGAGCGATTCAACTTTAAATTCTGTAAAATTGACAACATTATTATGAATATTTTATCAATGGCGTCCTTTATTTTCTTTCTATTTTTTGTCATTGAAATCGATTTAACAGCAAACTAATTTTCCCGCTGTTTTAAGAATAATTTTTTTTCTTAATAAAGAAATTTCAATTACTGTAAGTCGATTTATGAGTTACCATTGTTCGAACTCCGAGGGTTGACTAGCAGAAGTCGTTCGGTTTCTGGCGTTCTCCCAGCAACTTTCACGGATCCAACTAACTGAGATGGAGGGCGTAGCCTGTGATGTAGAAGTTGAATAAGTCTGAAAAACTTAAAAATAAAGCTTTCCGGGGTTCCGTAAAGTACCGGTGAAGATGTTTCGAAGAACCTAAAAACATTGTGGGGTACTGTAAATTTTAATGTACAGTACCGTTGTGTTCTTAGAGCATTGGAAAGAGATACAGGCACCGTGCATGGAATTTTCTGAGACCGTTGTGTTCTTAGTGCATTGGAAAGAGATACAGGCACCGTGCATTGAATTTTCTGAGAGCGTAAAAGTAATGTGCATGGAATTTTCTGAGACCGTTGTGTTCTTAGTGCATTGGAAAGAGATACAGGCACCGTGCATTGAATTTTCTGAGAGCGTAAAAGTAATGTGGGTACTGTAAAGTACCGCTGAAGATGTTCGAAAGAGATACAGGCATGGCCTGGTCGCATTACCGTAGTGACTGGAACTTACGACCTTTTTTGAAGGACGATAAGTACCACCACAAAGCCACAAGGACCGACCAAATAGTTATCGCTTTCTATTTTATTTAAAGTGGAGTCGGAGATGCTCAGACAAATGGTGTCAGGCGAAGATAAAGGGAGCACAAATTACAATAATCTGCGTCTGTGAACATCTATTGAAACAGTTGAAACTTGAAACATATCCATTCCCTGCAGTAAATGGTACGGCTCCGTACATCGTTTTAGTGTATGTAATTCATCACGTTTAACGGGGTGTACTATGGCCTAAATAGAACATAAAATGTCAGGATTGTTTATTTATTTTTTATTTATTGATATTGCACACCAAGATTATAATAAATTATTATGCATCTTTTCAAATTTATGAAATATATCAAGGTTTTTTTTCTCTATGTTAAAGAACTAGGATGGATTTAGGTTACTTTTATTTTTATATTTTAAGTTATTGTAAAATTTAAAATTCACTAAACATATATTAGAAATTGTCTCCTAAGGTGTAAAAGAACGTTGAAAGGAAAAAAAAATGAAAATAAAGTATATGTGATGATGTGAAAAAGAGAGTAGTAAAAGAACAAGAGAACGTGCATCATTGCTCCTTAAATATTAAATATTGATATCAATACTCCACTCTACAAGGTATGAAATCCTGTTGGGACTATTTACATGTCTTTATACGCCTAGTTCTATCAAAGAGCTATTCTTTCTAGTTAAGGACACTCTAGAGATATTGCATATACACAATTTCATTTTTGTCATACCAAGTGAGAGGCTCTATTTTCCTCATTTTATGAAACAAGTAGACCTGTTTTTTTTAAATCCAACTTCCAAATCTATTCTCTTATAATTTAAACCCCTATACTTGCAATCAATTCAAGGTTGAAATTCACAACCTTCCCAACTTCAGAACGTACACACTTTTCTGAAATTTTGTAAATACAAATCAAGGTAAGGCACCAAATTCTTCCTCTTGTAGAAGAAAATCTAGAAAGAACAAGTAGAAATTTTGCATAAAGTATTAATAATGTTTCCACCTATGACCACTCATCGACTTTTATCTCTATGATATGTTACTCTAGTGATCAAAATTCTTTGTATTATTGAAAACTATTGTTCTAAATTCAAACCAAAAGGTTGGATTCAAACATAAATCTATTTAAGAAAGTGAACTCAATAATGAAAGTTATCATTTGATTGGAAAGTTATCTTGTTTAGTCAAGTTATCATTTGATTGGAAAGTTCAACAACTACTTCAACACACACATGTATACAGAATCACAAGTAGATGTACACTCAATACTTGGATCAGGTTGTGTTGTTTCCTCCATCATTACAGAAGAAGGGAGAGAAGGAACAAGGCTACAAGAAATGACAAGATCCTTCTACGGGTGATGTATATTTCCAGAAATTATAGGCATATTAATGGTTGCTAGTTTTTTACACTTGCAAGATTATTTTATTTTTATAGAACTTTTATGTAATAAACTTTAAGAAAACAATTATATGTTATATTTTAATGAAAATGACAAAATAATTATCTAGTCTATTTACGATGTAATAGCTATAGCATTGTTCAAAGTTGATAGAAATCACTCCTTAAACCAAAATTGAGTGCTTTGTAAGGACTAGTTTGGCTCATGAAGCAATATTGAAAGTATCTTGCAAAAAAATATATAACGATGTTTTTTACAAATTTTATGATAAATGTTTCAAAAATATATTGCTTGAAAAGAAGCTATTACATGAGTAGTTTTGTGATCGATTTATTATTAACTTCTTAAATTAAGAAAAATTGGTGTTCCAATCTAGCAATAATGGACATTAATATAATTATCCTCTTATTATTACTAACTTCTTAGAATTGGAAATATTGCATTGTGAAGAGCCTTCTCAACACCACAATAAGGATCAATCCCCAAGAAAGCTACCTATTATAATTATACATTAATCTCTAGACATACAATTTCCATGTAGTTATATTTTTTAGTGCAAACTTTTATCTTCTTTTTATCAAATTTAAAATTGTTGGAACACCTTACTTTGATAAACATAAATTCATGTAAAGAATTGGTTAATGTTTTTTACTTATAGCTATTCTTATTTCTATAAGTAAAATGCTCATAATTTTATGAAATATCACCTAATCTCATTGAAGGGATAAGTCTTTACTCGAAACATGATACACACTCATTATTTTTCTCATTAAAAACTATTGGAACCAACTTTTTTTATAAATATATTAAATTCTATTATTTAGAAATTTTGATTCATATAATGATTTCTAAAATTTTATGTATGCATTGTTATCATCTCAAAATTATATATATATAGCTTGGTTGTGACATTAAAAATATTATAATAATAATAATAATTATCACTTTAAATATTTCAATATAACCCAAAAATAATGAGTTTATTAAATAAAATTATAACATATTGCTTAGCTAATTAGGTATTGGTATGACACATATATGTTATTGGAAAGCTAGTAAGTAAAATTTATCATGTTTATCTATAAATTAAATATTTTTAAAATATAAAAAATACAACATAATTATTAAATCATTGAACCTTTGTGTTATAATCATTTAAATTTTTTTAATTTACCTTAAAATTTACAATCATTTCAACCAATAAAATTCCGAATATACTTCATCAATAAAAATTAAAACAAATTAAAACATAGTTAACCAGTTAAATTAACACCATAATTTTTAAATATACATAGTTTTTAAAAATCTTAATTACTCTAAGTTAATTTACATAAATATTTAATTATAAACGTTTTTGTTTTCATCTTTAAAAATTATGTGTTTTCATCGTGTATCAATATGTAATTAATTAAAAATAAAAATTATTCGATTTAAATCTATTTCACACAAACAGATCAACCACATCACACAAACAGATCAACCAAGATCAACCACTTCACACAAACAGATCACAGATCAACACACCGATGTTTTGACGTGGTTTAAACCCTGTTGAGGGAAACACTCCACGGCCCCGGCCAAATAGCTTCTACGGGACAATTTATTATACAAAGAAAGAAAGTTACAAATGAGCTTCTTATAATCGATCAACTAAACAATGACCCTCCATGCTCTTTAAATAGAGATGATGGACCAATTGGGTGTTAAGACACGGATCAATGTTAGGTTTGATCTAAGAGAAGTTGAGCCTTCAGATCACTCTATGTCGGGAACATATCGTGACCGTCGAATTAAGTATTTACAAATGCATACTAATGCATACTAAAGAAACACACTATCCGTAACGGATATATTACACAAGTTGATCTTAACTAACTCCTAAGTGTCTAAATATCCTAACAACAGGAAGGCTCAACTGGTGAAGATTGACATTGCAATGCTAATAAAGCATTCTCCATGTGAATACTGCTTTTCTAAACCTCCAAATATGCTAGTAATATGCCATTGAGGTCCAAGTAGAGAGTTCTTCAAATTCATAAGCCTCATAAAAAGTGGTACATGGGCTTAGAAGATCCAATAAGTGGTTTTACATAATAAATCCTCCCCTTTAAATTTAATGATTCCTTTTCAAGGGGAAAAATATCAGGCTGAAGAACTCAAGCTCTGTTCATTGGATATTGTATTGCAATGATAAATCTTTATAGTTTTTCGTTGTTTTTCCCATTTGTTAATATGAGGGTGTAATCTTATCTCACTTCACCAAAAGTATAGATGCATCTTAAAAGGTCTAATGTATCATTTCGCTATCAAAACAGATGTGGCCCTACTAATTCAACACAAAAATGAAGTTTTCATGCTCTTCCATGGAGATTACAGGATCTATAATGGCCACAAACTAACAAGCCAAAATTCAACTTAGACCCTTTGTTTGGTCCTATATATTTAGGATTATACCGAAGTTTATTCAAAATACATTTATGATATGACAAAACATTCAACAGTGAAAATATCGTTCACTTACTACGGTGGTAATTAAATGCCAGCCACTTCCACTGGTAGCTACTTAGCAGTTAAAAAGCCAAAACAAATTGCTGGTATAAGACAATCAGGACAAAATCATTCAAAATACTTCAAATGTAAGGGAATTCAATTGTAAATGTCATTTCAAACCCATAAAGTGGAGGAAAAAATTATTTTATAGTAGAGAGTAATTTGGAAATATCTGAAGTGGACATCCTACCATAATCTAGCATGAAATCATAATGACAATATATGGAAAATCAACCCTTCAATAAAATGATCCAAGAATGTAAGCACTTAAGCATTGATTTGATCAAACAGAAATACATGAGCACGGAATAGATCAAACCTAAGGGCTGGTGGAAGAGTGAAAGAACAATACTCACTCTCTACAGAACTGAGACGGATGCAAAAGTGTTCCTCCTTTAGTTCCCCATCTAAGGAATCAGTCGTGTGCCAGACCCAATATTTATCACTACCTGCATGCTCCTGAAGTGACATTGGTGGAACAACTGCACGAAAAAAGGCAAGAACACAATTATCAGGGCAGAAAACCTTTTCAAAGATGACTCACATGAATAGTAGGGAGATCAAGAATCACATGAATAATACAGGTTCACAAGATTTGAAATACATATCTTATGGCCTCTAGGATGGATAGGTCAAAGATAAATCATGCACTTTCCTCCTAAATGATTCAAACAATATGCATCAAAATATTTAACATACATTTAAGATTCCAAAATGTGGATTTTTCCTTAGTTACCTCTCCAAGAGATTCAAGAATAAGAGATTGTCATTAAATGCAGAAAAATATTTTAAAAGCTCAAAATATGGGGAAAACTGTGGCCCTCCCTTGCAAGTAAATTGCAGTTGATTAAATCACCCATGAAAAAGAGTCATGTTATCTTCTGCTCTATCATGGAACTCTAACCAAGCCTATAATAATGAAAAACAAATGATGAGATCCTCTCAATAAAGGAACCACTAAAGAAAAAAAAAACAATAGTGTTCAACTAAAGTAAATGTTGCTTGCACAAACCACAAGAGTGAGTACAAAAGCTTCACAACCTCAAGAAGGTCCTTGACACAAAATTGTATTGGAAGCTATGCAAATATAGTAATACCTTATGGCAGACTATCCTTTCAAAATACTGAGAAAAGGACAAACTATTGTGTTTTAGAAATTCAGCAGCAAAAAAACACTTAGGTAATTTGGGATTGGAGTATACCCAATACCAAAAACTCTTGGAAATCCTCTTTATTCTTAACCCATCGATTATTTCATACAATTTCATGGAAATAATTAGTCCATCGATTATTTCATGCAGTGTCCTATTGAATTCTTTAGCGAAATTGAGACAAACAGATATGGCAAGCAAGTTCTATTGGGAATTAATCAAGAGGAGGATTACTCTGAATGTCGATACATTCATCATAGGGATTCATGCCCTCTACAAGGAAGGGAAATTGTAGAAGGCTATTGATCTATTGACATACATGCTTTATCGTGGGGTTTCTCTCCCAATACTATTACATATAATACACCCATTGATGGTCACTACAAGAAAGGTATCACTGGAAAAATGTATAAAGCAAAAGAGCTTCTTAACAACATGCTGGATAAGGGATTTTTTACTGCCCAGGTTACCTACAACACTTTCATTGATGGTTATTGAAAGGAAGTAGATGGGGCTGCTACGTTCAATATGTTTGAGAAAATGAAGGAAATGGCCTTTTTCCCAATGTGGTCACTTACAATTCACTAATCTATGGACTTTGTAGTGAGGATAAGACTGAAGAAGCCTTTAACCTACATAATGAAATGCAATAAAAAGGTGTGGTGCCTAGTATTATCAGTTACAATACACTCATTGGTGGAATTTACAAAAATAGGTAGATAATAAAAGGGAAATAATTCTTAGAGGAAATCATGAGAAAAGGTTTGGTTCCCAACTCTGTCACATACAAGTTTACAACACACTAATTGATGGGTATTGAAAAAATGGGGAAATGAAAGAGGATTTTCAGTTGTGGGAAAGTATGATTAAGAATGGTATTCTTGTCAATGTCTCCACATACAATGCCCTCATCAATGGGTTTTGCAAGATAAGAAAGATGAAAGAGATTGAGAGCCTCCTTGATGAAATGGCAGAGAATAATGTCAAAGCTGATGTTATTACCTATAATATATTGATCAGCGCCTTGTGCCAATAAGGAAAAAACCCAAAGGAAAACAAGCTCTTGAATGAGATGTTGGAAAGTGGGCCAAGCCCAAAATGCGTGACTTATTTTTTTGCGACCCAAAATACTTTGATGAATGGTTTATGTGAGGAAGGTGAATCCCAAATTAGCTAAGTGTTTTGAGATGATCGATTAAAAATGTAACAACTTTCATGATGTTCAATTTTGAAGTTTTCATACCTCCTCATATACAATAACCCCACCAGTGTTGCTTACAAGTATTAGTAATTTTGGTATTCTTCAAGTGTTTTTGGTATTTAGGAAAACTCTTGTAATCGATGTATTGGTATTTTTGGTGGCGACAATCGACCAGGCTAAGGCTCTCATTGAAGAAGAACCCTTGAAACCCTAAATTACTCTAAAAAGGAATGTTAAAAAAAAATATTTCCCCTCCATGGCTGATATTGGAAATCGAAGGAAATACATGTATGTGGATGGAGATGCCCCCCCCCCCCCTGAAAATTTCCATGTTGTCAACCCGACCAAGAAGCACAATATTGCCATCATACTTGTCCTTCAACTCACTAATCCTCCACTTGGTATCAACAAGCCTCAAGACACCCTCAAGATGGCTCATGTATGCCCGTGGGCACAATATAGATCCCCACAGTGTGCCCATAATACTCCAAAACTATATCCCCTCTTTGGGACTCATACTTGGACAATCCCAACATCTTACTACAATAAGAAAGCAAGTTCCTTGTTTAATCAAATGTGTGGAATCCAATCAGGTCAGCATTGAGGGAATCCTAGCTAATTTTAAGCTTTTACTCTCTCCCTAGGAAAACACCTCGATTTGTCTTCCCAATAAGATATGTCTCTTCTATAGAGATCTTCCCCACATACTTTCAAAAACAAGGGAAATCCCTCACAAGCTTCTAAAAACTTATCTATGAAGGATTCAAATCTTGGGGATGAATAGGTTTGGATGAAGGCATAAGAATAGAAAATTTCTCAGGAATGTTAATAATTGAGTCTAGTTAGCATGTACATTGATGAATCTTCGACTTTTGAGTCTATGGGAACATGCTTATCTCTAGAAGTAAGCAATATTAAGCTACCTCAAGGGATATCAAAAGGTAAAAGTGCATCCACTTGATCCACATTGTCTACATCGTCTAAGACTATTAAAATAGTTACCAGGTTCAAAATATTGTTTGCATCATCTAAAATTGTTGGGGAATTCAAAGATATAAGAGCCCATGTGATAATCCCTTTACCTTAATCAGTACTCTCTATTGTCCCACCAAAACCAATCAAGCTCTTAATAAGTTATCTCTGCAACGAAACTAAAGAACCTTTAGCAGCAATATCTTCAAAGTCAGTTAAAATAAAAGAATGTCATAGTGGCAAAAGGAACTTCTCTAGTGGACATCATTTTTCCATACCCTCCCTTAAAGCCAATACATTCACTTGCACTTCATCCATTGTATATTTTTTGACAAGCTCTCTGAGAAAATTCACTTATTCCTTTAGCTTCAGATCCTCCTATGTCTTGGATGATTGCTTGTCCATCTCTACTCTCCACCCTTACTCGAGCTAGACTTCTATGAAAATTATCCAAACATTTGAAATCCGCATGGACAACCTATTGGTACTTGCATTGGAAGTCCAAGAGATGAAGAGGGAGTACTAAGGTGATGAAGGGATGCCATTACCATGTTGGAAAGGTAAAAAATTGACAACGAGTTCTCATTTTTCATTTCTCTGTTGCAATGAACATAGATTTCTTTTGGATTCTCATGTAACTCGGTTTATGCTGCTAATATTACCCCCATGTAAATTTCTTTCAAATTCCACTTTCAAGGCAGGAGCAAAACCCCAAACCCAACTTTACATTTGACCTCAATATTGGAGGAGGCATCGTTAACACTTGGAGTCCAAATTAACATATTGCAATCTTTATTGACTTCGTAGGAAAATTTTTGTGCAAATTAAATCTCAGAAGCTAAACAGTGAGATCCTGACATCGAATACCAGATGTTCCAAAAAAAATCATAGCGATCAACATCAGAGGTGCCCCTTTGATTCCAGGAAAACATAAAACTATTACAAGAAGACATTGGAGAGATTTAAATTAGAGAATCCACATAAAAAACTAGATGAATATGATTGCAAACCCCCCCCCCCATTCTTTCTACCAAACACATAGTGGAAGTATTACACTTGCAGAAAGATACCCAAATAGCCCTAGAAATATTCAACAGGAAAGGGAGACAAGTGTTGATGTATTTGTAACTTTGGGAGATAGTCATTTGTATATTTCATTTGTACCTTATTGTATATCCAACAAAGATGTATTATTCCTCTGAGTGGAAGTGTTGTCATTTGTATTTGTAAGTGTCGCAAGTTACATTGTAAGTGTCGTCATTTGTATTGATGGGTTATTAGACCACTAGTGTGGGGTCGGCCCTAGTTAGGTCATGTGGTTGGGTTATTAGGCTTCATTGAGAAGTCGGCCCCAGTGAATTATTGGAAGGTCAAGTCAGTGTATAAATAGAGAGGTTGTGTCTCTCATTTGATTCACTCACTCACTTCTCAAGCTCGCATAGCTGAGAGAGAAAGTGTCACACTAGTGGAGGAGGAGGAGCATTTGCTAGAGACATCTCTTTGGGTTTGATCATTGTGATCTTGGTTTGTGGCTTATCTTATCTCTAAGGAAGTTGCGGGGTTTTTCACCTTCTTGGTTTTCCCCGGTGAAACTCTGTGTCTCTTGTGTGATTTATTTTGTGTCTATGATTGATATGCTTTAGATATGTTGTACATGTTATTATCTTAGTGATTCTGAATGATAATGGAATGAAATTATCAAAAAATTAACATGGTATCAGAGTTGACCTAAGAAGAAGGCATTGTGTAGCTGCGAAAGTTAGGGCTCCTTAATTTTTGGGTTTCTCTCCACAGATCATCAAAGGTAGGAGGCTACATTGACTCTCCTAGCAAGGGCGCATCTTCTGTCGAGACATAATTCAATTTTGAGCATTTTTCAGTTTTTGGCCCGTCATTGCTGCAGGAAATTAGGGTTTCGGAGAAAGTTGAAATTTTTGGAATCTAAATCCATGTGTGGATGCTCGTCAATAAAATCAAAATTTAGAGCACAAGATTGAATTTTTTGGTTGGGCAGAAGGCGAGGCTTGATCAAACCCTAGTTCAGGATTTTGATCGAAAAGGTGAAAAATTAGGGTTTCTGCAAAAGTTGGAATTTCTAAAATATGAGACAATGGCTAGATGGTCCTCTGAAAAATTGAAGTTTAGAGCTTTGGATCGAACCTTTTGGTTGGGTGAAGCTCTGGGAAAAAACCCTAGTTTGGGGTCCTGCTTAATGGATCCGAAAGTTTCAAAGGCAATTTTGAGGGGTCAAATTTTGCAGTTTTCAAATTTGGAGTATACTAGCTTGACCAGCTAAGCAAGGCGCATCTTTCTATCCTTTCAGAAGTTTGAAATTCAATTTTTGAATTTTTAGGGTTTCTCTGACAAACCCTAATCCAGCTCCAGATCCAAATCTCAGCAAATCAAGTGGTAAGACCTAAATCTTTTATTTCCATTTCAGTTTCTCATTAAAATGTCTCACCACACCAAGCTTGAGGATAAGCTTGAAGGGGCTGATAACTTCTGAGCCTGGAAGTATAGGATTGGGTTAATCCTAAAAGAGAATGAGTTGGATAATTACTTAAGTGAAGAGGTTCATGTCCCATAGGGAGAAGAGGCTAAAGCCTTACACAAGAAGAACCTGGTCAAGGATAAGAGAATCATTGTTGATTCCATCAAATACCATCTCATACCTCATTTGTCTTCCCTAAAGACACCTAAGGAGATGTTTGTCTCATTGACCTAGTTGTTTGAAGGAAAGAACATAAATCAGAAGATGACTCTGCAGAACCAATTGAAAGGGGTAAAACTCTAGAATTGAGAGACCATTCAATCCTACTTTTCTAATGTCTCTCAAATCAAGTAACAACTTGAAGCTGTGGATGAAGTAGTGGAGAATGGTGAAATTGTAATGACCACATTGAATAGCCTACCTAGGTCATGGGACTCCTTCATCCAAGGAATCTATGCAAGAAGGAAATTGATCTCTTTCAGTAGACTGTGGGAGGAATGTTCACAATAAAAAGCTAGGCTTGTAGCCCGAGAAGAAAATATGGGGAATGAAAATCAAGCTCTCACAACACATACCAAGAAGAGTATGAGGGATCCATCTCATAACAAGAGATCTTCACACCACCATCATCATAGAGATAAGAAAGATCTAAGATGCTTTACATGTAATGAGAAGGGACACTTTCTCAGATTGTCCTAAGAACAAAAAGAACAACAGCAACAACAATCTAACAAGTGTGACTTACAGGTATGTTTTTAAATATGTTAAGTTTATGATATGTTTGTCTTCATGTTATTGAGTTTAGTAACAATCTTGATTATTTTTAGACTGGTCTTATCACCCTAGTAAAAGTATGAATGCATGATAGAAGACATTCATTGATTAGGGTTATGACACTTATGATTGTACTAATGTACTGTGGTGTTGTATGAAGATAATGTTATCCACCAACATGAAAGGTACAAATCAAGTTCTAGATCAAGACCATGGTGACATGAAGACAAAGACTCATCCATAGTCATGGATCACATAGAAGCTCTACTTATGAGGTATGTATATTTTGGTTCTACAATGGTTAACTTATGAGTTATGCAGGTCATTTAAGAGAACAAAAAGACATTGCTAGACATAAATAGCAAATATGATAACCAGGTATGTTTTCCTACATCATGTTAGAATACTACCTTGTGTTAGGATCTTATACTTTTGTATGATTGATAATGATTATTCATGAAGTTAGAAATTTAAGTAATCAAGGGTTTATGCATATTATGTCTCTTACCTTGATTGATGATATGACTAACCAGAAGAGTCCTATGGTCAAATAAGAATATGCATGAGTAAAAGAAGTCTTCCCTGAAACCTTGAATACTAATGCTTGTGATAAATTACCTATGTGTGAAATGTTCATGACCATACATGTTAATATTATTTAGGATCATAATCTTTTGATAGTATTGAGATTATACTAATGGATGTATGATTATATATGAGATCTTGAGGATGGAACTAGTGCACACTTAAGCATGCATAGTGGTCCAAGATGGATATAAGTTCCAGGATAGGTAATCAAGGAAGCAAAGATCAAGAGGGAGCACAATCCAATAGTTCCTGCAAGGAAGCAAAGATCAAGAGGGAGCACTTCAGGAAGTAAAGATCAAGAGGGATTCCACCCAACAACTAAACAAATATAAGTATTTGAATTGTTATTTATTATATATATGATTGCTTAAATGATGTTGTTCAGTCATGTACATACTTATGTTACTAGATTTACGATATGTATTATGCATATTAGAAAAGTTGCATTAATGAACAAGATACTACTAATATGCAAGTAATGGGTAAGTGGCCTATGGTAATGGACAACATTCCATTGCTACTTATCTAGAATGAAACCTCTTTGCTAACATGTTGGGAGTTGTGCACACTCTTAACAAATGTTCTGGTAGAGATGGAAGACATCTAGAAAGTTATGGGATATGGATAAATGTTGTATTGAAGCATTGGCTAAGATAATTGCATGACTGCATGACATATGTTTTTATGCGTAAGATTTTGTTATGAAAACTATGAGAAGTTTCTAATCATGCAATTGAATTTGACTTGTAGGAAAGATCATGTACAATCACCTACATAACAAGGACTACAACATTTGTTCCAGTAATAAAGCTATCTATTGAAGAATATGAAGTTCCCAGGATCCGGGATGAAAGAATGAAAGGATGCCATGATCGAGGAGTACCAGTCGATCATGAAGAAAGATGTCTGGGATGTGGTCCCGAGACTAGAAGGGAAGTCTGTTGTGACTTCCAAGTGGATCTATAAGATCAAGCATGTTGCAGATGGAAACATAGAGAAATATAAGGCGAGGTTTGTAGCTCGTGGCTGCTCCAAGAAAGAGGGAATAGACTATGAAGAGACTTTTTCTTCTGTAGCTAGATACACTTCCATCAGAACAGTACTTGCTCTGGCTGTAGTGATGAAGTGGAAGATACACCAGATGGATGTCAAGATAGCCTTCTTGAATGGTGTAGTCGAAGAAGAAGTGTATGTGGAGCAGCCACTCGGGTTTGAGACACATGACAGGGAGTCATATGTGTGTAGATTGAAGAAATCCTTGTATGGCTTGAAGCAAGCTCCTAGGAATTGGTATGGTATGATAGACGACTTTCTATCCAGTTTGGGTTTTACCAAGAGTAAAGCAGATTCCAACCTTTACTACTAGGTTGATGAAGGCAATCTAGTGATACTACTGTTGTATGTGGATAACCTATTTGTTACAGGTGAGGATAGATTGATTGCCGATACAAAGAGGAATCTTGCTGCTGAGTTCGAAATGAAGGACTTAGGGATGATGCATTACTTTCTAGGCATGGAGGTGTGGTAGAGTGCAAATGGAATCTTCCTTGGAAAAAGGAAGTATGCAAAAGAGATCCTGAAGAGGTTTGGGATGATGGAATGCAAGGCCATGGCCACACCTATGGCATCGAACCTGAAGCTTCTGTGTGATGCTTCATCTGAGCCGGTTGATGTCACTGTGTATCGTCAGATGATTAGGTCCTTGATGTACCTGACAAACACGAGACCAGATATTTGCTTTGCGGTGAACACATTGAGCCTGTTCCTGACGGATCGAGAAGTGTTCACCTGGTTGCTGTAAAGCATATTCTGAGGTACCTGAAGGATATGGTTGATTATGGGCTCAAGTATGATGCAAATCAAAAGTTTAACCTAGAGGGTTATGTTGATTCAGATTGGGTAGGTAGTGCTACAAATAGGAAGAGAACTTATGGGTGTTGCTTTAGTATGGGATCAAGTGTGATCTCTTAGTTTAGCAAGAAGTAGTCATGCGTATCACTGATTATAGCCGAAGCAGAGTATGTTGTAGCTTGTTCGGCTAGTTGTGAGGCAGTATGGATTAGGATGCTACTATCTGAGTTATTTGATATCTTGTTGGATGCTACTGGTATCTTTTGTGACAACTAGAGTTGTGTGAAGTTGTCTGAGAACCCAGTGTTTCATGACAGGTCGAAGCACATTGAGATCAAATATCACTATATTAGGGATATGGTGCAGAGAGGAGCAGTTAAGCTCCTGTATGTTGCGACAGATGAGCAGGTTGTAGATGTGTTGATGAAACCACTATCCAGAGTGATGTTTGAGTACTTCAGAGAGAGGCTTGGTGTTCTTCATATTGAAGATACTTCGAGGAAGAAGTAATGGAACACATTTGCAGGAGCCGTTCCAAGCATGGTGAGAGGAGGATCCTTCCCATGGCTGTGGATGTAAGCGCTGTGTGATGAGCATCAGGATGATGCTCTAGTTACTGCTTTGGATATGCATCAGTTAGATGCTTTGTATGATGAGGTGGATCATATGTGATGATATGCATCAGTTGGATGCTTTGTATGATTAGGTGGATCATATGTATGATACGCATCAGTTGGATGCTTTATATGATTAGGTGGGTCATATGTGATGATATGCATCAGTTGGATGCTTTGTATGATCAGTTGGATCATATGTGATGATATGTATCAGGTGGATGCATTGTATGATAAGGTTGATCATGTGTAATTAGCATCAGGTCGATGTTCCAGATGATGTGCATCAGGATGGTGCACTGTATGATGAGCAGTATGATCATGAGTATCAGGTTGATACTCTGTGGCTATGGACAGGTTGTGCAGGTAGCATAGAAAATATCCTGGGAGATCTGGACAAGTAGAGCTGTGTGCTCGTAACAGCCTGGGATGCTCTTTCGCGGTTTTGCTATAGGTAGCATAGAAAAGATCCTGGGAGATCCGGACAGGTAGAGCTGTGTGCTTGTAATAGCCTGGGATGCTCTTTCGAGGTTTTGCTACAGTTTCACATAGAAAAGATCCTGGAGATCCAGACAAGTAGAGATTTGTGCTCGTAACTGCCTGGGATGCTCTATAGAGATTTTGCAGGTTGCAAGATGCTCTTTAAAGGTTTTGCGAAATTTCACATAGAAAATATCCTGGAGATCTGGACAAGTAGAGTTGTGTGCTCGTAACAGCCTAGGTTTCTCTATAGAGATCTTGCAGGTTGCAATATTCACTTTACAGGTTTTGTGAAGGTCACATGTAAAAGATCCTGGGAGATCCGGAAAGGTAGACACGTGTGCTCGTAACAGCCTGGGATTCTCTTTCAAGGTTTTGTTGATGCACGTAATTAGTCCTGGGATCCACAGTATGCCCAGTGATGATCAAGACCTACAGGTGGTGGGTCTACATCCAGCATGAAAAAGGGATGGCTCTGTAGAACTTCTTATGATGAGTAGAATTCAGAGATAGCCCAGTGATCGAGATGTCGAGTACAACAGCAGTGATGATGATGATGTTCTATGATCCAGTGATGATGATCCAACTCCAGAATTGAAGACTTGCGCCATTATGTATTGATGACCTGTGACGAAAAAATACCTCCCTAGTTAAGAGGGAGTGTTGATGTATTTGTAACTTCGGAAGATATTCACTTGTATATTTCATTTGTACCTTATTGTAGATCCAACAGAGATGTATTATTTCTCTGATTGGAAGTGTCGTCATTTGTATTTGTAATTGTTGCAAGTTACATTGTAACTGTCATCATTTGTATTGATGGGTTATTAGACCACCAGTGTAAGGTCGGCCCTAGTTAGGTCATGTGGTTGGGTTATTAGGATTCATTGAGAAGTCGGCCCTAGTGAATTATTGGCAGGTCAATTCAGTGTATAAATAGAGAGGTTGTGTCTCTCATTTGATTCACCCACTCACTTCTCAAGATCGCATAGCTAAGAGAGAAAGTGGCGCACTAGCGGAGGAGGAGGAGCATCTACTAGAGACATCTCTCTGGGTTTGATCATTGTGATCTTGGTTTGTGGCTTATCTTATCTCTGAGGAAGTTGCGGGGTTTTTCACCTTCTTGGTTTTCCCCGGTGAAATTCTATGTCTCTTGTGTGATTGCTTTTGTGTCTATGATTGATATGCTTTAGATATGCTGCACATGTTATTCTCTTAGTGATCCTGAATGATAATGGAATGAAATTATTGAAAAATTAACAAGAAGATGGTTACAAACACAGCCTTTATTCTTACAGAGTCATGATTCATAAGCTACTTGATGCAAAACACCATGAAGAGACAAAGAATCTACTCAACGAGATGACTGCATAAAGCTTCTGATGTAGTGATCATGCAGTGTTCAATATATTCATCAGGAGCTATAATAAGGCCCTATTGTTGGAAGCAAATTTCAATGTATTTGATCGAATGCATAATTTCTGCAAACCTGATATTGATTCCTATAATGCTCTTCTAAATGCCTTGGTGCAAAACAATCGCCATGAAATTGTTGTTGCATTCGTCAACCACCAGGCTTGTGCTGGAATGCCTTTCACAGCCTCAAACTTCAATATTTCTATCAATGCACTTTTCTATGTCAAAAGAGTAGAGGAGGCCATTGGGATTTTACGACAAATACCTGAACATAAATGGCCATCCGACGTCTACACTTATAATACACTTAGAAGAGTATTATGTGATAAAGGAGATGCTGAAGAAGCCACCAAGTAGGTGGATGAGTTTACGAGTTAGAAAATTGAGCCTAATGTTAGAATTTTCAATACCCTAGTTCATGGCTTTTGCAATGCAAGTGAGCCTAAGAGAGCTTTGGAAATATTCAATGAGATTGTGATAAAAGGTTTATCTCCCAATGCCATCACATATAGTATACGAATATCAGGCATGGTGAAAGAGGGATATATTGATCAAGCCACATAAATTCTACAGCAGATGCTGGAGAGAGGTTGCATTCCAAATGTGTTCTCATACAACTCTCTCATGGTTGGTTGGAAGGATTTCTGACATGGTTAAGTTTTTCAATGAAATGCTACAAATGGGCAATGTTCTGAATGTGGCAACCTTCAATACTACCCCCAATGCAAATTTATGGCAGAAATTTCATCAAACTAACAGAGACAAACTTCAACCGATTCCAGAAAAGGTAAATAGGGTTGTTGTCGCTATAGTGGTGCATCTGCATATGCCAATAGTGCATGAACAGACAAGGTTTTCAGTGGATAACTTTACGGTAATCTCAAGCATATAGTGCAACAATCAAGTACAAATATCTCCATACCCAAATTCACCTACTAAAAGATCGATATCTGACAAAATATTGCCAAAAGGACAAATGTACAGTGACTGCTGAAGGAGGACAGTCCTTAGGTGAATTTGGTGGAAAAGACAAATGAACCATGACTTCTTGAAAGAGTATAGAACCTTGCGAATTTGGCGGAAAATTCAAAGGAACTGACTACGGACAAAAGTTTGGCTAATTTGGTATGAAGGCACGTGGTGAGATTCCATTTGTCCAAGAGACGATGAATCTTGCTACAGTGTTTCCAAACAAATTTTCATTGTGGAAAATGCCTATGGCGTAATTATATGTTACCCGGCTTGTTTACCAATGAAAGATTCATATTTAACAAATTACCTTGGAAGCATGTTTATTTACCGTTACTAAAAAGGTTATTTGAATAGTTTAAAATAGTCTTAGTCTACCTCCCTCCAGATGCCCAGTGGTTAAATTGCCTACTAAACCCATTGGGATTTAATCCAATCCAGTTTGTAATTGCTTGGTGTGTAATTGCGTGTTTAATCCACATCGGTTTAATTCAATCCGCAGTGGTTTAATCCGCACAAGTAATCCTTTAAAGGTAATTAAATGGCTACTGACATTTTACACATGTGCTTACTTTATGATACTTATTGTGTTTTCCATATGCAAGTGTTGCATATGTTCTAGTAGATTTATTCAATTTAATTTGTTATCACATGACACTATTGCAAAACACCATGATACTCTACTCTCAATGTTGCCAAAATAAAAAATAAACAAATATAAACAAATACACGCACTTGATCTTGATTATTTAAAAAGCTCTCCAATAAAGTAACTTGTAGTTGGATTCTATTGTGTATCTACATCAAGAGGTCGATATGAGAACTTACTATTACAATATTTTATTTATGGTGGATTTTTTTCATTGTAGTTGGATTCTATTGTGTATCTACATCTAGAGGTCGATATGAGAACTTACTATGACAAGATTTTATTTATGGTGGA
The DNA here is from genome assembly GCA_027924585.1 of Larix kaempferi. Taxonomy (NCBI): domain Eukaryota; kingdom Viridiplantae; phylum Streptophyta; class Pinopsida; order Pinales; family Pinaceae; genus Larix; species Larix kaempferi. The sequence goes on from BSBM01000369.1 coordinate 5,344,732, forward strand.
TGTTTTTCATGAACGAAGGTCAGACAAAAAAATCATCGTAAATATAAGGAATCAACTTAGGAACATGTAAATGTCATAGTCATAAGTATAAAGTATATATATAATATTTTTGGAGATACCACAAACCATTCCACTAGGGACTAACCTCATAATATGAAAATTTCTAAAACAATATGGTGTGCCATATAGTAGACCCTAGAATCCATTCCTAAAGAATTTGAAAGGTCTATAACGGTTAGTGGCTTAAGCTTAAATCTCAATCAATTTTGTATTTTTTGAGTTAGTGTGCCTAGAGTTGGGTTTGGGTACATTATAGTGGTACCGAAGCATGGTCCTATGCACCTGTTGGGACTAGCCCAAGTGGGGCATTTTTTAGCAAGTCAAATTTTGGAACTGCAGAGCTAAGCGCAGTTCAGCTGAAGGCTTTTTGCATAAGTCAGTTTTGGGGAAGCTGTGAAGTTGAGCGCATCGCAGCGTCGGAAGAGCTACAAAGTATAGTGTTGCGAGGAGACAACGCTGTGATGAGCCCGATCTACGGAGGTCCGGCAAGACAGAAGGTTGGACAGAAGATGGCACATATTCCGGTTAGACCATCGGTGGTCTATTTTTGGTAAATATACTCCATGATTTCTAGGCGGTGGGTAAGGAGCAAAGCGACCGGTCACACATGCAAGGAACCACTACATGAACCAGTCGCATAAAGCCGTTAGAGGAAGAATGGCTTGGTGAAAGCGACCTGTTAGCATGCGTATGATAGGGAGGATGATAGCGATATGAGCATGCGCTGAGGGCAGCCACGACAAAATATTTGCTACCAGAAACCAACAAGTCCGGCTAGCTGAAAACCGTGACAGTTTTGTAAACCTTAGGGTTTTCGCCTGCATATTGTAAAGACATGACCTATGGGCATGATCTATAAATAAGGCATATTTTGTATGGGAAAGGGTTAATCTTCATTGTTGATCTCTCAGGTTGTTGTTGTCGATTCTCTATTGTTGATTAGAACTGAGAAATATTCTATTGAGAGACAAATTTGTAAAGGCTCTGCAGCTGTTTACGCAGAGGCCTATTGAGAGAGAATAGAGTCTGCAGGTGAGTGTGCAGACTAGAACTATTGTACCCTTCCCAAAGACTAATACAACAGCAGTTCCTCTGGACTTAGCTCCCTTCCTGGGGGTGAACCATGTTAAATCTTGTGCAATGTGATTGTTTATGTGTTTTGCACTTGGCTATTTGCTTACAAATGAATGCTTGAATTCTCATTTATTAGTTGATATATTTATGCTTTTATATGTATTCGCCATGGGAATGAGATGGGAATAATATGTTAAGTATTACATGAATGGATGAATGTTGAATGCGCAGTATTTTTGAATTAACAAATGCATAAGTCATTTAGATAGCACTTAAGTAGGAGAGCTCGCGTCGTGTGACTCTCTAGAAGCGCAGCACCGGAAGTGCGCGGAGTAGTGTATTTCATCCCGTTGCATAAGTTGTCACACTAAATAATCTAAGGCAGTAGATGAATGAATAAGTACTAAGTAAAGTCTTCGCGAGCGATTAAGTCCGAAGAGGGAGTGTATAAGTCAATTGCGTTGCCCTGTCTATTGAATTCTACCTAAACCGCGTAGTCCATGGATGCGCTTGTTGTGCAAGCACCTTAGCTTGTAGAAGTGTTGACCGTGACGAAGGATATCGTTGCGTAGTCCTCAACCCTCAGCCTACTCCATAGTAGTTCTGTCTGAACAACTCATCACATATCTATGGAAACCTAATTCCGCAGCTCCCCCATAGCTCCACCTCGGGTGAGACCTCAGTCTGTTCGCAAGTTATTACCGAAAGGGCTAGTGAGAAGGGGTTTTGTTGGTTCCTTGAACCGCGAAGAACCTGGGTCTATATTGGAAACCTCTAGAACAGATATATAAGCCAACATCACATGTTTGTTGTAGTCTCTTTATAAGTTCGCTAGAAACTTATCCCAAAGGTCATAGAAATTATTCTCAGTTAGAAGAAGAAATTTGTTCCACACAAGCTAATACTTGAGGAGGAAAACTGAGTATGGGGGAGAGCGATAAGAGTAGAGAAGAGAAGGAGGAAATTTTTGCTCAAAGCATGTTGAAGGTTATGGATAAATTTACCCATGTGCAAACAAAAACCAGAGAGATCTTGTTTAGACTTGTGGAAAAATAAGATGGTGATTGGAGCACTAGTGGTTCTCATAAGGAGGATAAGAAAATTTTCAAAAAACTAATTTTCTCAAATATTGGGCCTCACAATTAGCCAAATGAATTTAAGAACATGCCAAGACCTACTATGGGCAAGTTCCTTAAGCACAGAATGGAAGAACATGAAATGCAATTTGAAGAAGTTGCACCATTGGAGGTTCGACTTGCAGAATATATGGCCTTGGGTGAGGATTGTAAAAGACATTTGACCTTCAAAGAATACTATGACTATTAGGACAAGGTCAAATCAAGAGGAGTCCATAGAATGACCACTCAAAATTTTGAGTTGCAGAGAACTATTGGTACATTAGAGAAATTTTAAGGTAAGAAATGGGCCTCAAAACAAAAGAAATGTACTATAAAAATCAACCAATAGGATTCAAGGTGATGATGTCAACCATGAGGGATGAATCACCATTTTTGGGTAAAATGGTAAAAAGGTAAAAGGTTTAAAGTGAAAAAAATACTTCTTCAATTCGTATTTTCAACTTATCTCCCTGTATATTCACTCAAATTTCGATCATGAGCAACCGTTGGATGGGGAATTAAATTCCGCATCCAATGAGTACCTAGTCAGCATACTTTTGATGAACTCCGCTGCCTCAAAAAGAAGAAATACATGAAAAAAATGTGATGATGATGTCATCATCACGTTTTTTCATGTATTTCTTCTTTTTGGGGAAGCCGAGTCCATCAAAATTATGTCAAGTGGGTACTCGTTGGATGCTGCTCGTGATCGAAAGTTGAGTGAATATAAAGGGAGATAAGTTGAAAATATGAATTGAAGAAGTAGTTTTTCTTTTTTCCTCCAAAATTTGATGAGGTATGCTAATATTATTTTATTATTTCCACTATTATTTTATAATTTTCCTTAGGAGGCCCATTTTAGAACTCAAGATTTCTCTAATGAGATCTCCCTTCCCTATTTTGATGGATCCTCTAAATGCACTACTAGATCTTGGGTGTAGAAGCTTGATACTTACTTTCAATTGAATCCTATGGCTGAAAGGGATGCCATTAAAATGGATACCTTGCATTCAAAAGGAGAGGCTAATGAATGGTGGTTTCATGGTTTAAGAAATTTGGGGCATGATACTGTAACCACCCATGTGGAGTTTACAATATGGTTGGTAAATATATTTGATAGGAGAGATCCTAAAATGTCATTCATATATCTTGCTCAATTGAAGTAGACTAGAATGACCGAGGAATACATTTCAGATTTTCAAAAAATTGCAGTCATGGTTACTGATATCTATGAAGCTCGCTTTGTTCTTTTGTTTACAAAAGGACTAGCAGAGCCACTTAAGGGATTGGTTAAAGCTCATAAACCTGCAACCTTGCAGGATGCCATGAATAAAACTAGAGATATTGAAGATGTTATTCCAAAGACCAGATTCCCACCTAAAAATAGTTTCCCTCCTAAGCTCAAGGATAAGAGATATTTTCAAAAGGGTCCAACTGGAAATTTCAGGAAGGACAATTTTGTGAAATACCAAGATGCATTAAGAAGAAAGAAGTTGTGTTTCACTTTCCAGTAGCCATGGGTTTCAGGCCACAAATGTGTTAAGGGAAAATCACATTATATAAAAGTATTTTATGAAAGTGAAAAGGAAGAAGAGAATGAGAAGAAGCCAATAATTCTAGAAGAATATTATGAGTCGACAGAAGAGGAGTAGCCACAACCGGATTCGGGAAAGTTTGTTGTTTTGTCTGGTGTACCTAGATTTCATACTGTTCGATTCAAGGGAGTAGTCCAAGGCTAATGGGATACTGTACTGGTGGATGTAGGTGCCACTCAAAACTTCATTGATGCTACGATGGTGGAAAGAAGAAATATGCCCACATAATGTTTTGATGGATTCATTGTCATGATCCTAGGAAATAATTCCATGGATTGCACAAAATGGATTCCTAAGTTGAAACTAACCATAGGGTATTATACAGTGACATATAATTTCTATGTTGTGAAAGTGGGTAACACAAACATATTATTGGGGGTTCAATGATTATTCTTGATTAGTAAGCACACCATGAATGACAAGATACCAAACATGAGATTCAAAAATCCTTATGGGAAGAAGGTAGTTTTGAAAGGCATGAACACCTATCCAAATCAAGTGGTGTCTTCCCATATCATGAGGTCTATATTGAGGCATGGGGACATAGAGTGGTTTGTTGAATGCTTTGTTTCCTCACAAGGATCATCCATTGACATTTCATAGCATCCAGATGACATCAAGAAATTTCTTAAGAAGTATGAAATTTTTTTTGGAGGCCTTCCTCATGGTAGGCCACCAAATAGAGGAGTGGAACACATGATAGAGTTGGAGGTGGGGACAGATCCCATAATGACCTACCTTTATAAGCATCCCAATAATATCAAAGATGAAATTGAAAGGGCCATAAAGGAGCTTCTTGAATTAGGACTCGTCATCCAAGTTTGAGTCCCTTTGATTCCTCAATGGTTTTAGTGAAGAAGAAATATGGAACATTGAGAATGTGCATAAATTAATGAGCTATACACAAGAATGCCATAAAGAAATAGTACCCAATTCCCAGAATCGATATGCCGATAGATGAGTTGCATGGGGCTAAGTTCTTTTCCAAGATAGACCTTCGTTTTGGATACCACCAAATCAAAATGAGGGAGAAAGACATACAGAAGACAACTTTCTGTTGTCACTATGGACATTTTGAATTCTTAGTCATGTCATTTGGCTTGACTAATGCACCTACAAATTTCCAATATTGCAAGAATAGAGTGTTTGGTGAGCATGTCCATAAGTTTGTGTTGGTGTTTTTTGATGATATTCTAATTTATAGAAAAACTTGTGAAGAACACTTGCATCATTTGGAGGCTAAACAAATGATTTTGGCAGATCAATCATTGTATGCAAAGCTATCCAAATGTGAATTTGGAATGGTTGAGCTATTGTATCTTGTCCATGTGATTGGACAAGAGGGAGTGAAATTCCACATGGAAAAGATGTAGGCCATTCTTGATTGGACAAGCCCCAATAATGTCACTAAGTTGAGAGGATTCATTGGAATATGTACTTACTACATAAAATTTGTTAAGGGATTCTCACAGTTGACAACTCTTTTGATTGATCTTACTAAGAAGGAAGATTTTTGTTGGTTAGAGGAGGATGAAAGAATTTTCAACAAAATGAAGGAAGTAATGAGTACTTGTCATGTCCATTCCCTAACAGATTTCACTCAACCATTTGTTCTTGAGTGTGATGCCTCCGGAGAGGGAATTGGAGCAGTTCCAATGCAAAATAAGCACCCCATTGCTTTTGAGAGTAGAAATTTCCAGCCACATGAAATAAACTACTCAATCTATGAAAAAGAGATGTTGTCCATCATGCATGACTTGGATAATTTTAGATAGTACCTAGTTGGGAGCAATTTCATTGTGAATACTGATCACAATAGCTTGAGGCACTTTTTGACACAAAAGGAGCTCAATGTGCAGCAACAAAAATGGGTGAGCAAAGGCCAATATTACGAATTTTATATAGTGTACAAAAAGGGGAAGATGAATGTGGTAGTTGATGCACTTTGTAGGAATCCTAGTCTTTCTTTGATGCAAGTACCAACTGATTGGAAAGCACAACTAGCTATTGAATACTCTAAAAATAAGTTTACATGTGAGATGATAGATGGTTTGTTACATGATGATGCATAAAATATTCTCCATGATATAATTTACTACAAGGACCACATCTTCTTGGTGTTAGGATCAAACTGGAAAAAGAAAATTGTAGAAGTTGCTCATGATGCACCCTTAGCTGGCCACCCTAGTTTCTTGAAGACATGTAGAAAGGTGAGGGAGAGGTTCTCATGGAAGGGCCTCAACAATGACGTGTTTGGGAATGTGAGGGAGTGCATTGTATGGAAACAAAACAAGGTGGATCATATACATCCTATTGGACTATTATAACCCCTACCTATTCGAGAGCAAAAGCCCAAGGATTTCATCATTGGGTTCCCAAAAGCCCAAGGTAAAGATTGTACTTTGTGGTGGTTGATAGATAATAAAAAAAATTTCACATTTCTTTGTTGTTTTATCCACTATTGCAGCAATCCAAGTTGCTTCCCTCTTCTTTCAAGAAGTGTTCAAGTTGCATGGTCTTCCCAAAACCATAATAAGTGATCAGGATAGCAAGTTCACAAGTGCATTTTGGAAAGAACTATTCAAGTTGGTTGGAACAAGCTTGGATCTTAGCACAATCTATCACCCTCAAACTAATGTTGAAACTGAAAGGATGAATCATTGGATTTAAGGATACCTTGAGAACTATGTCATGGAGCAGCAGAAATCCCGGGTTACATGGTTGCACATGGGAGAATTCTGCTACAACACAACTTTCCACATATCCATTGGCGTGACACCTTTCAAGGATTTGTATGGGTATGATGCTCCTACATTTGTAGATACTATTTTTTGATATTGTAGGGCCAAAAAGGCAAAGGATTGGATCCAAGAGAGTCAAGACATTTTGAGAGTAATCAAGGAAAACTTGCAGACAACGCAAAATTAGCATAAAATGTATGCAGATAGGAACAAGACAGAGCGTAGTTTTAAAGTGAATGAATTAGTTTTCTTCAGTTTGCATCCATACAAAAAATATTTATTTAAAGAAATGGATTTGAAAAGTTAAAACCAAGGTTCTATGGTCCTTACAGAGTTGTGCAGAAGATAGGAGAAGATGATTATGAGTTGGATCTTCCAGAAGGAATCAAAGTACACAATTTGTTTCATGTTTATTGCCTTAAGAAGGTAGTTGGGAAGTAGGTGACAATATCAGCAGAGATTCCACCATTGGGAGATGAAGGAAAACTAATCTTGGTACTAGAAAGGATTATGCAAATAAGAGAAATAAATTTGAGAAATAGGACCATCAAAGAATATCTTGTTTTGTAGAAAGTCTTTCCCAGTGAATATGCAACATGGGAAGGTGAGAAGGTTTTACAACATCCAAGATTGCAATTTATTGAGGGAAAGCAATCTTGGGCAGGGAGGAATGTAATGTTCCATCCATAGTGGCTCCATGTTAATCCTTCTAACCCATTCAATCCCTATGGGTTCTGGTAGAACTTCAATAAATTGTGGGGATTAATTTTGGTTATGGTTGTCGAGTTTAATTAAATTAGAACATAGAGAATTGATGTAGTTCATACATTGTAAATATTTAATTATTAATTAATACTGTGATGAGTTTGAAAATGCTTAGGTGCCCCAAGAGGGCACTGTTGGCAGGCAGTTTGGTAAGATGGTATCGCAGCATCTCCGATGCTGCGACAAGGTAAAGATGGCGTGAAAGGCGATGACGGAAGATGATTTTGCGCATGTATGGGTCAATTGTACCGCGGATTGTGGGTTTCGGGTCATTTGGACCACATAGTATGTAATGATGAGTCAGTCATACCGCAGAACGCGGGTTTTTGGTCGTTTTTGGACTAGGTTAGTTAGAGAGTGGATCATTTGTCCATAATTTTAGTTATAAAGTCGTTAGTAAGTGGACAAGAATTGTAAGGCGGAAGCCTATATATAGTAAGAGTTGTAAGTGTTAAAAAACACAACTTGTCGGACAATAAAAGAAAGCTCTAATGTTGGTTATATGATTTTCGGTATGTTTTGATGTCAAGAATCATTGCGGAGATCTAGTTTTTGCAAAGACATTGTATCTGGGTCAACAATGATAATATGATAAATCTATTTTGGTACAATCTCTGTGTTCAATCCATTCCATTCTGGTAATGCGATGATGCACTATACAATTAATGTCATGTTTCTCTGATGCGATATTTGCTTTACAATTACTATTTTTGCAATGATGAATGTTTGGGTTGAGTGTTGCTTTAATACTATGTTCAATGCTTAAAGATCTTTGTTCCGGTTATGCACTAATTTTAAGTATTCTGGCCACAACCATCCTCCTTCATTCGACGGAAAAATGGTTCCGTCTGCCCTTCCTGGACGCCTTGGGTGAGACCTCATCTTCTCCTCAAGTGTTGCTGGGCGGGATAAAACCTACCTGGGCTGGTTCCCAGGGAGACTGCGGTATGCCTTGACAGTGAGTAGGAACCCCTGTCGACTGGGTTCGAGCCAACAAATGGTTCCGTTGCCAGGACCGTGTTTGAAGTGAAAGGAGGAGATGTTGTGGCACTCGACGAAACCGGAGATCCAAGAATGGTTTGATCAGAAGTTGCAGGAATTCGCTGAAGAGGAAAGCTGGAACACTCGATTGATAGTAGGATAGTGGGTAGATAGATACATTCACGACGAACCACATGAATGGTTCTTCTGTGAATTCCCGGTTTTGTTGTTTGAATGGTTGGCAAAATTGACATTCCAGAAGAGGAACTTCCAAGGTGGTGAACAGACGACCTGGACCCCCGAATTGATTCAGGAATTGCAAGAAGTTGATAATAAAGCATTATGGGCTATCGAAGTGTGGTTCGATAGCATCCTAGAGGGCTATATCACAGAGTTCACGGTTGATACTTAGAAGTCCTACAGTGACGCTGAAAGATATTTTTTTCGTGAACCTTAGGGCAGTTTTTTACTGTCACTTCAATTGTCGATCAAGATGCTTATTTGCGAAAAGGGTATATTGAAGATGCATCTTGATCAGTAGATAGCCTGGTGGGTGGAGGCCATGGGTACCGCGACAGTTGGGGGGCGGTGCATGGAATGTTAAGGGGTAGATGGGTGCAGATCGTGATGAGACTATGAGTGAAGATGAGGAAGAGAGTGGTCTTACAAGGGGAGGAGCGAGGTTCTGACAAGAAAAGAGGCAGAGGATAGGAGAAGGTCCTGCTGCGGTTGAACCGCAAGACTATGAAGGAAGACCACACGGGACGAAGCGACCTCACAATCCTGACAAGGACGGCCAGGATACACCCAGGATAGAGGTATGACCAAACCCCAGCACCAACGTACCCACACCTCTGCTCACTATCTCTCAGATAGCAAGAAATACCACTTCGACACCACCCAGTTCGTCAATACCACAAAATTTAATTGGTAGTAGTACAACGAAAGGAGGAAGGAAGCCCAGAATGGCAGGCGATGATGCTAAGTTACTGTTGTTCCACAGGAGTGTGACAGACAACCCAGAACAGTATTGGTTTTTGTGTGAAGCTGTTTGGACCATCAAACAGATCAACGATGATGTTGCTAAAAAAGGACCGTTAGCCACAACCCTGTGAGGTCGTGCATTAGATTGGTTTATGAAATTTGTTCTAGTCCCTACAGGAGCCCCAGTGAAGTCGCTGGATGAGATTCAGGATGGGTTGATTGCTGAATTTAGAACGCCCAAGTCTGAGGCTCAATATATTACAGAATTGAAAGAAATTAAGCAGTATCCCAATGAAACGGTATGGGATTTCGACCATCGATTCAAGACACTGATGGAAAAAGTCAGTTTTGATATGAGCACTGTCCAACATAAAGAATGGTTCATCGCAGCACTACTACCACATATTCGGCTACCATTGATGCACCAAAACATCTCGACGCCCAGCGAAGCTCTGGAGGTTGCAATGCGATTGGAGGCGTCGTCGATTGGATAAAATGCAGCCGAAATGTCACAGATACAAACACAGCTCGCTAACTTAACTATACAAATGTAAGATTTGAAGAAGGGAATGGAGCAGCGTGATGATGTCTGGTGTACGCGATGTCGAGGAGAAGGGCATATGAAGGACAATTGCCCAGACTTCCGCAATTATTTGATTTCAGGAGTGCCAAATCCATTGAATGGTGGTAGCATGTCGTGGTGTCGCGTCTGCCAGGTGTATGGGCACAGTCATGACAATTTTCCTTATATGCATAAAATGGTCACCACCCCAAGGAATCTCTATTGTACATTCTATAAATCATTGGGTCACGACGACAAGGATTGCCATGCATATGGGTTGCTACAAGAAAGAATGTGTGATGCGTTTTATGTCAAGGATGACCAACGTTCCATACAACATCCACAACCGTAGGTATCCCAGCCGCTACCTCAACCACAGATGCAGTTTGTACCGCCGCAATACACTCCGATGTAGATGGCTCCACAACAGCCGCAGTATGCACCGCAAGGACCAGGAATGCAATCGACACCAGTGCAGCAACAATTTAATCAACCACAGTACCAACAGTAGGGAAGATTCCGTGGAGGATACCGGGGTGGCTGTGGTGGTGGATTTGGTCGTGGAGGAGGACGAGGTGGTCATGGACCTGTTCAATGCTATCATTGTGCGGTATGGGGACATTACCAGCGAGACTGTCCACTACTACAGAACCAATGTATGTTCTGCTTTGTTAACGATCACACGGTCGAGAATTGTCCACAGTTGATTATGCGATGGCAATCAGGAAATACTCCCCAGCTGCAGACCCATCCCCAGGCACAGCAGGCTGCCCAAAAACCAGTGCAGCAACCAGTACAAAACTAGAATATGTGGCCGAATAAGAATCAGAATGTGAACCCACCTGGGAATCCGCCATTGAACCAGACCCAGGGTGCAAACATCGCGACAATTTCTGCAGAACCAAGACTCCAGGATGCTTCTGTTGCTATGGTCACTCGCGGAGGAAAGACAACTAGAGCAGACAGTTAAATGATCAGGTTATCCAGACAAAGGAAAGTCGCATTTGACATTGATGTGGAGCGGGAGACTTTTCTTCAAACACGATGTGCGCTAGAACACGACCGAGGTAAAGCTGTTATGTATGACATGCCTTCTAATTTTGATACCACTTCAGAAGGAGGCCCATCACAACTTTCCAGCACACTTCAAGCATTTTTGGAACATTGTTTGTCCCTAGCCAGAGATACCGATGCTCTTGCTGCGATTGAAGCCTTGTTGCGACGATCGGCCCAGGATCGACAAGAGCTCGCGGTTAATTCCCTGCAACGACGAAAGACGGGTAAGGAGATGCAGATGAATATTCAAATTGGCAACTATGATGTTGATTCAGTTATTCTGGACCTTGGTTCGGATGTCAACATCTTGACCAAGCAGGCTTGGCAGAAGATGGGGAGTCCCCAATTGAGCTGGTCTCCTGTAGAGCTCTGGTTAGCTAATCACGCTAAAGTAACACCAATTGGGAGAGTTCCACGAATGGTGGTGGACATTGAGGGAGTGAAAACATATGTTGACTTTGATTTAATAGAAGTAGTCGAGGGAGGAAGCACTTATCCAGCGTTACTGGGGATTGGCTGGACTAATGATAGTGGAGCTGTAATCAACTTCAAACGACGAATGATGACTTTTGAAAATTGCGATGTCAGAGCTATCGTCCCGTCGGATCCGACTGAAGGATGCTGCTACATAGAGCCAGTGAAGGATAATGATCCCAGTGGATGGGACCATGCATTCAATATTTCTGAATATTATATCAATCTGATTGCTAACGGTGAGCTGGGATGGCGTAGCGACAGCTCTGCATCCTCCGAATCTGATGATGCACTAGAATATTGGCAGAACCACTTGCACGAAGTCTCACTCCGTAAGTGTGGGTTGGTCACACAGTCAGTATGTTGTATCACAACTGAACCAGTTACACTCTCAACATATGACAGGCTGCCTGGCGTCTCTGAATTTCTGACAGCGTTTGAAGAAAGAGTTTCTAAACCTCAACAATTACTGGCATTGAACAAAGCATTGAAGGCTGCTCTAGCGCGCTAGTGGGCAACACACAAGGCCTCAATTTATGGATGCTTGAAATGCAGAAGATTGATGTTGGTACGCTTTGGCGATACTGAGGTCTACCACATGGGGAAGTATGATGGTCAGGACGACCCTGCACTACTACATATGGTCTAATTTGCCACGAAATTGCATTGTAATAGCCACGAATTTTCGTCCCTGTTGCAATGATTGGGGTTTTTTTTTTCGTTGAAAGAGATCCATGGATATAGGGACAAAAATTCCACATCATGGCAATAGAAACGATTCATTGTTTCCACATGTCAACAGCACAACAGTTCGCATATCTACGGAAAATGAACCCTGCCATGCAAGTTCATCGCTATATCGATGCATAGCTCCTATAAATTTCCACGCAAGTGCTTAACCTACCGCGAATGTTCGTCACAGTATCCATGCATGGATTACTAAACTTTCATGGCAGGTTCAGCATCTGCGTGGAATATATTTTATAGTTCCATGAAACATCGTCGCAGTATCCACGTTGGCTTTCACAAACTTTCATGGCAGGTTCAGCAACTGCGTCGAAACATTTCTATAGCCTGCATTGATGTTCGTCGATATAGAGACGATACCTAGAAGTTTTTAAAAAATAAAATTTGAATGTGATGATACAGTCATAGATTTGCTTCAGGTAGACTAAAAGCACTTCTCATGAACTAGCTCTTACATCTACAATCAAATCAATGATTCCTTTCAGATCTGCAAACAAGTCTGCTTAGTGATGGTTTCCAATTCTATCAAACTTCATCAAACAAATAATCTTGCATTGTATTCCTTAAAGTAGTTACCAAGTCTTTATGATAAGCAGTAACACAAATAAAATTTGTTCAAGTAGTTTTCATACTTATCCCTTTTCAACAATCAATTCTTCAACTTCAAGTTTTGTCTTTTAATGGCACAAATATTCAAACTCAAACTCAATTTGGTCACAAAGAATAGGCTCGGTCTTCAAGATATCACTGATGTTCTCCCATAACACTACTCAAACTCAACTTCAATTTGGTCACAAAGAATATGCTCAGTCTTCAAGTTATAACGCAAGTCCTTCAAATATGCTATCAATATGTTTCAATGCTTTGCAAATTGTTTTTCTTCAAGCTCAGATTTCACATCCTTGCAAACTTTGAATAATCATAAGGCTTAAACAACATTTTGCAATGTATGAGCTCGGTCTTACAAAGAATTATACCTTAGCTCTATTCACTTCTTAATAAAAATTTCTCAGAGTCATTTATCATCAAACTTTTCATGAGCTTGTAAACAACAAACACAGTCCTAGATAGATATCTCAAGAACTTGAACTAAATGTATAAACATGAAGAATTGTAAGCCCTAGTCTTAAGCACATGTGGATAGCAGTTGAATGGTGATCTGATCGCCATCGAAACTCCAACTTCCGGTAACCACCAGAATCTCCTCCTTGTCACATTCTGAACCCCACATCTGGGTGAACAGTCATGCCTTCAGCTTCTCCCTCGGGCCCTTCTCCCTCTATGGTAATATATCATTGAGGATAGAAGACTTGAACCAGGATGAAGATAAATGGCTATTTACTGGGACTTGAAGGATTGGAACTTGTACCCAAACATTGGGCAAGCATTAAATGATGACAATAGAAACCCCTGTTCAATATCTCCAGTCAATAATGATCTATACTTCTGGATTCGTCCTCATCAAAAGCATCTCTTTTGCGATAGGGATTCAAAAGAAAACCTTGGTTTGTTTTCAATGGATGATTTTTGCTGAAAGGGAGTGTCCCTTGTTCTCTTATTGTTTTTTGAAAAAATATGTATTAAGTAGAGCTTTAGTCTTCAGGTTGTGTTTCTTTTAAATGACTTTGTGAATTCAACCCTCTATTGTTAAGAGAGGAAGGACTTATTTTGAGTGCCTGAATGAACATACAAAATGTATTTTTGATGTTTCTATATGAAGTGGAAAATGTACGAGATTTGACTTTATAGAAATGTGACCTTAGTGTACATTTTTCATTAGTATCTTGCATTAAAGCAATGACATGATAAAGTTTTACTTTAAAACCCTACAAGGAAATAAGATCACAACTCTACTTGTCATGAATATCCTATAGGAAACAATCGTTCCACAAATTCTATCATTTGAAGTTTGCAATGTTACGGTTTTCTATTCTCAACACTCACTACATTTTTTAACAAGCAACTCTTTGTAGGCTTATTGAATAGAAAATAAATAGAGTGGAACCAATGGTTGAAAATATTTCTAAATAAACTTTGATGTCAATTGATATAATCAATCTTACCTCTACCAAATCCCTTGTTTACCAAGTCTCCTAGAAGCACACTAAGCATGTAGCAACAAACAATTATTTAAGTTACAACAAAGGAATCCAACCAAAATAAATTCTAACTTGTGCGGATATGAAAAAGGTGGGAAGCAATGCACCAAAAAGAATGCACAGAGAAGGCATGTGTAGGTTGAATGCAGAACCCCAAAACTACATCACACCACAAGATAGCAAACTTGCAAAATACTTGAGCTAGGGCACAATAGAAGAGCCCAACTTAGCTTCCATGTTAGAGACCACCTGATCCAATGAATGCACCAACCCAATAAAAAACAAAACAAATAAAGATCCCAATTGCAAATTTTGATGAGCTACATAAATTTTCACTGTCAAGTGCACTTTATGTAAGAGGGTTTGCCAAAAATACCATAGAACTATATAGGCACTACATGAAACTTCTCTGCACTTGCTGTTACCCAGAATTTCATTTGATTTCATGCCACCTTCTATATATTTTCTAGCTGCATATGCAATCACACAAAAATAAACATCATCACGTGTTCTACCACAATGTCTATATCTCATTCTATGTCTATATCTGTGTCATTTGCATTCAAAGGTAGAACTACTGGTCCATGTTGTTTTTCCTCTTAATATGTTATTCTTTGTAAATCATTATGTAGTTCACTGTTCATCTATAGGTTGTATGAGATCCAAAAGTTGTAATAGTGTAGTCTAAACCAGCATCAATCTAAGGTCCCGTGTCTGATGCGAGGGAAAGCTGATAACTCAGAATGCATATTATATAGTTAGATCAAAAGCAAACATTTATTATCATAGTCTAAATCAAGTTTGAGATGGAAACACTTATTGAATTTATAGTTACAAAAATGTGTTTGAAGTTTATTTAAAACAGAGAGCACATGCACATGTGATAAAGTAATAGTGTCCCAACTTCCATGCAATTAGATTTTGTGATTACAGTGCTGGGTTATAAACTTTTCTTGAATGATGTGAGAAAAAAGTCAATGTGCAAAAAAACATTTAAAAAAAAACAAGAATGCCATAACAATCAAACACCTTTAAGGTAGTATGTGCCCTCCTTGTATCAGCTAATAATAGTGAACACAATTCACATTAGTTCCACAACAGAAATGCCAATAGAAACAATAAAAAAAAATTTCCAGAAAAAAGTATTCAATGGATATACATTAGTCAGTCTAAAATATACTTACCTCTTGAAACCAAGAGCTCCAAATGTACAACCCATAAGTTCTTAACACAGGCTCTTTGGTATATTCAAAATTGTTATAATGAGTTACACTACTTAGAAGTAATCATCAATAATCTAGCTGCATTGTGTTACACCATAAATTCAACAATGGTTGACTTTGAAGGATCCATCAAAATGGAATGAATATAGGGTTCACGCCACTTTTATTTGAATGCTACAAGTCTCCAAAATTTCTAGTGCCCTAACACAGTCTTCCACAAAGGTAATATCGGTTCATAGTTTGCACTCCAGGTATAAGCAGTCCTTTAAAAATGAAGATTTAAGCCAAATGTGGAAGAGTGGGATCAACACATTCACCAGTCACCCTAGTAGCATTGTAGTTTGGGGTTTCCACATGGCTCCAATGATCCTTCATATTCTTTCCATTGGGATTATGATGCTTTTATAGATATGGAATTCTCCAAGGATTTCACTCCACAAGGTGGCATTACTAGTCTTCACAATGGAGTCACCACGATATCAAGTTGTCCAACACTTAATGGTTCACCAGTCTCATGCACTCCGACTCTTATAATTGTGCACTTCGACTCTTATAATTGTGACACATTTTCAGCATGCAATGACTGTGATATAAAAATAAATCCAATTCCACTACTTACCACTCACCCAATGGACAACCAATAGAACCAATTTTTATCTCTATTCAAAAGAAGTGAGGCAGTCCGCATAGATCTCAAAAAATGTAGAAGTAGAATGGTCTAGGGTTCTCACCATCTTGATTGTTGCAATTTGTTCCAACTTTCCAGTCATCATCGTAGCTTTGAGACAGGTCTTCACTAGATGAGGTTTCACCCACAGCATCAAACAATGTTAACTTCATAGGGAAATTCGCACCAATAGAGGGCATTTTCAGCAATATCAATAACTCTACACAGTTCCAGAAATATTTGTACTAGGTTTTTCATGGAGTAATATATAAAAGGACACACATATTAGGGTTCTTCACTGGGTTTTCTCCAATTCACATTTGGAACACTCCACTTAGGTCCATTCACTAGTATTCAACTCAGTTCATCAATGCAAAACACAATGCTTCTCTTCAGGAAGACTGATACGTAAATCAATGGTATCACTTCTCACTATTATGGAAGGATCAGGCACCAAAAATCATCCAAAAAATATCACTCCAGATGCAATAGTCAATAGTACTCTCAATGCACAAGTTCACGGGAAAGCATACATACCAGAATGGACACTATGCAGAACATACTTTCACCAGGGACAAATATCCTAGAGACCTATGCAAATAGCTCAATATATTGGAAAAGAAGAACAGGTGTTTGAAGGTTCAGATCTTGCAACAAAAGCATAAGGAGAAGTTGAACATGATTAATACATGGAGTTACAAACATGACACTTTTTGCTGAGTTATTTATTTGATTAAGATTTCATTTCAAATAAAAAGTGCACAAAGATCATTTGGCATCAGGGAGAAACCAAGCTCTTAAGAATTGGAAAAAGAATGCATTATCATTTTCCAAATAAGAAAAGATGATCTAAGTCTACCTAGCAAATGATCACTAAGTTTCACATGCATACTTACCTCTTGTAACCAAGAACTCCAAATGTACAACCAGTAAGTTTTTAACACAGGCTCTTTGGTATATTCATAACTGCCATATCAACATATTATAATGAGTTACACTGACAAGCAAACTAAAATGATAAACTAATATTCAGTAACATGTAATAAAATAAACATATATATACTCCAAAGGGAACATGAAAGTACCTCGAGAGAGAGGAAAAGTTAAGTACAGACCTCAAACAGGATAACACAGTCCACATGATACTACAACAATTTAGCACACATATGAAAGAAAGGTATAGTAACATAAAAATTCTACAGCTGCATGATAAAACGATACTATTTCTGAATAGTGCTAAAGCAACAATAAAACATTTTATAACATAAATTTCATCTCTTTTAGTAACAGGTAATAAAATAAACATATTGATCATATAACAATAAGAGAGGTATAGTTGAAGATCTCCATGTCAACATTTAACCAAAAATCAGATCTGAAGTGTGGTACTATTTCTGAATAGTGCTAAAGCAACAGTAAAATATTTTACAACATAAATTTGATCTCTATCAACTTTGACACTCCTCTGTGGTCCCTGTGATAAAGTTGGTCCTCGAGATGTAATGGGCAGTAAGAAAATTATAAAGAGTGATGATGATAGCTCCAATAGCACCAACTTTGAATTTATGGAAAAAGTATTCTTGAAAATATACTTAGAAGTGTTACTTTCAGAAAAGACTGTTTGTGCCTCGGAGAGGTCAGTCTTCTCTAGGAACCAGCTGACCCTACAAGAGGGTGTGTACAAACCAGAGAGAGAGAAATGACTGGAGTTGATTAGGTCAATGAAAATCAAGCCCAGTACATGACTCAACATAAATAAAGTCACAAAAATTATAAACTTCAACCAAGTCTTGGCATAAAAGAAGTGATTATCAGCACACCACAACTGATCACAGGTGATCAAAGTCAAGTACTCTATAAGACCAAAAATTCAACAAGGTGGTATAAAAAAAATGGAGGGTAAATGTCTGCATTAACCACAATTCAAAGACAAGGTACTAGAAGTCCAATAATAACTCAATCAAGGTGGGGAAGGTACAACAAGTATTTAATAACTCAATGAGTAACAGGTAATAAAATAAACATATTGATCATATAACAATAAGAGAGGTATAGTTGAAGATCTCCACGTCAACATTAAACCAAAAATACGACAGCATAGATGGCCACGGTAATCTGTTCCATCCAAACCTATCAAGTGTACTTTTAGGTCAGTAGTATTCTTTTCTCCGAACTGTAGCAACTGTTTGGCCATTATCACCTTATAAATCTAAGGATTTACAGGGTTAAAATGGCCAAACAGCTGCTACAGTTCAGAGTCAAGGATATTGCTGACCTAAAAGTACACTTGATAGGTTTGGATGGAAACCATTTTCAATGTTGATGCCACTAACCTCCTTATTGTCTTACAAAAAGGCATGAAAATGAGGAAAAAGACTTAAAATTGTGGACTTCACCTTCAAAGAGTGCCTTACAATCACATTGATAAGGACTTCACCTGCGACCTATGTCTAGTCCCAAGACTACCACCTTCAGGCTTGAAGTGCAGCTGACAATGGAAGACACAAGTGTAGTTTATTACCACCATGCAAATTTAATTTGACCTTTCAATTCCCATCACCATTTCCTCTCATACGACGTCCCACAACCATTTCTCTTGACACCCACTCTTCATTCATTCTGTATGCATTTAACTATGCAACCATCTCAGATTCTGTCTGCGTTTTCCCTCAATTAGTTTATCAATTTAGTATGACCCATGCCCGTTGTCCGAGGAATGCTTCCAGCGGTCTTGAGTTTCATCCTGTCAATGGTGACGATTCATGGTATTATGTTTAATCCCTTCGACTGCAATATGGCAAACTCATAGTTCACTACAAAGGTTTGTCTGACAAATGTGATGGTTTGGGTTCCGTGCCCCAGGAGCAATTCCTCAAAGTGTCCTGAATGGCACTGGGGTTATGGAACCCAAACCATCGAATTTGTCAGACAAACCTTCGTAGTGAACTTTGAGTTTGCCATATTGCAGTTGAAGGGAAACATAATACAATGAATCGTCACCGCTGCCAGGATGAAACTCAAGACCGCTGGCAACACTCCTCGGACAGCGGGCGTGGTTCATACTGAATTGATAAACTAATTGAGAGAAAATGTAGTGAGAATTTGATACGATCGCATAGTGAAATGCATACATAATGAATGAAGAGTGGGTGTCAAGAGAAATGGTTGTGGGACGTCGTATGAGAGGAAATGGTGATGGGAATTGAAAGGTCAAATTAAATTTGCATGGTGGTAATAAACTACAATTGTGTTTTCCATTGTCAGCTGCACTTCAAGCCTGAAGGTGGTATCCTTGGGACCCATGACCCTTAGAACCAAGGGTATGCTCCAAATGTGGCCAAACAACCATAGTAATCTATAAGAGCAAAACTTCAACAAGGTGGTTTTAAAAAAGTTACTCAAGGAAGGGTAAATGACCCCATTAAACACAAGTGAAAGATAAGGTACCACAAGACCAATCATAGCTCAAACAAAGTGGGGAAGGTACAACCAGTCATATCTCTCTCAAATGTATAGCCGTCCAATATGACCTGAAAGTTCATCATCATAGTATAAGGAAGGGTGGTGGGATGCCAAATAAAAATATCCCTCATTTCTCTCTATTGATCAAATAACAATAAGAGAGGTATAGTTGAAGATCTCCACGTCAACATCAAACCAAAAATCAGATCTGAAGTGTGGGTACAAATATAGTACCTTATACTATAGAAAACAAAAGCCACCTGTGTTACCTTTCAATTTAGCAATATGGTCTACAGAAGAAAAATTTCCTCACAATTACCATCAAAATTTCTGACTAGTGCTAAAGCAACAGTAAAAGATTTTATAACATAATTTTGATCTCTATCAACTTCAGCACTCCTGTGTGGTCCCTGTGCTGAAGTTGGTCCTCGAGATGTAAGTTGCTTACACAGATAACCATTGCATGACTGCACAATCTTCTAAACACATATAAAGTAGACAGGAAACACCAAACATTAAATGTGATACATACCATGGCTTTGTCTTGCGTATTTATTTCTTATGGCATAATTTATGAGAATGTATGTGTTTTTATAGTCTTATCCTGTAGCTAGACGATTGGGCTGTTGAATGGTAGATTTGTATTTCATTTATACCGGTGATACTTTTATTCTGAGTTTAAATTGTCATAAATGATCTTGGGCAAGATGAGCTACTCTAGGGGTTTGATACCTAGACCTGTGGTTTATCACTTTTTGAAAAGTATGGGTGCCTATCCTAGGTTATGAGTTTTGGAACCGTGAACTGGGGAAGTACCCATTTAGAGTTTTCAAGCTTTATGATGTAATCTTAAGCCTGCATTTGTACTCGTTTGTAGTCGTGGCCTTCGTAAGTCTGCTATGTGTGAGGTCAATACTTTAAAGTGGGAATAAATCGTGTTTGTTGAAGTCTGCAGGTGGTATCGATTGCGTTTGAATTCTGTGAGTCCTTAAAGAATGAAATTCTAATTCCTCCTATGAATTTCTATTTTATTGTTTAGAAAGATTAATGGTTTGGCTAACATAGAATCAGTTTAAGTTTACTGTGTATTTCAATAGATTTTTTGTGATGTGATGCGCCCTTGATTGGGGATGGGGTTCGATCCAAGAAATTTGGGAATGGCACCCATAAATAAAATGCAGATGATGATTGAATTATGGGAACCTATGTGTGGATATGTGAAACTATGTTTTTGGAATACGAATCTCTGTAATACTTGATGCGTTTCTTTTGATGTAAAGTTTGACAAATGGTTGAATCGTAGGGACGTTTTGATAATGAAAAGTGTAGTGTGGCTGGAAGTTTTGATGTCTAGTTGTAGATAAATACTGCAGTATTGTCCATTACCAATTTTTTTATCAACTTCAAGGTTCTTCCCAGAATCCAGTGGAGGGTCTAGCAGGTCTAGCCAAGCTAGCCTATGCTAGACAATACCCCAGGAATAAATTTAGAGTTATTATCTTGTTTTAAATACTTATAATTCTTTCTGTCCGAATTTTCTTACTAGCTACTGTGTAGGGATTTCTTAGGTTCTCTTTAAAACATTTAGGGATGTCCCTTCTTTATGTTGGAGAATCACCAAATAGAAATGATAACAGTGGAAAACAATCATCTAATATCCTAGATACACCACACATCGATTAGGGAAGGAGACTACAATAGTATTACAACTTTAACGAAAACGCAGGAGGTTTTTACATAGTCATCTTTCAATCAAATGGATTAACAATCATCAACACCACAACCATCTTTCATGAAAACCACATACATTAAATACAAACAAGCGTTGGGTTTCAAACGCATGAACTGGGATCGAATCCCTTTAACATTCCACCCATTTAAACTCTTTTGCATCTCTATTTATGAAATTCCAGAAACACAATAGTAAAGAAAGAACCAAAGCTCATAATTTAAATCACTCAAGAAATCAATTATGGGAACATTACACAGTAAACACGATTTATTGAAACCATATCAGAACACAACAGAACCTTCAAGGATTATTATTGCTCAAACCCTATGGACGAAGACTCTAAGGTTTATATTGCAACTCTAGAAACCTGACGGAATCCAAGGATCGAATCCCACATTGACACCAAGAAAACGATAGACGCCCAGGTCAGGTATCGAAACCCCAGGTAGAATTCCAAAAGACCAGGTCCCATGAAAATAATTTAGACATGAGGCAAAATTATATTGGGCAACAGAAACGTTTAAAATAAATCGCCTACACAAAAGAACAAAACTATTTTATTCAGTATGGAATATCTATCAGTAGTTACCATTTATAGATTCTCATGCTACGGGAAAACAGGGCGACCTTCTTAAACCCCATTTCTTCTATGCATACACTTGGATCTTATACATAGGAAAACATAGAGATTAAATAGAGAACCAAACATTCACCATTTTATATAGAAGGTAAATCCCGGGCCCTTTTAAACAGACATAGGTTTCGAAAGCAAATCCTAGTTCGAATTGGGTGTTATTATTATTACTATTTTATCCACAAGATTCAATGAAATTTCAGACATTGAGCCAAATGACCCAAAATCTTCCACTAAGACCTTCTAGGGCCTGCATTAGACAATAAATACATTTCTTGCAACAATCTAGCCAACGACGATTCCAGGAACTCAATGCTAGTCACAGTGAACCCAATCGGGCTCACAAGGTTCCTCATAGAAAACACAAAACACTCCACAGAGGCGAGAGGAAGAGGTAATGAAATGTGGACTCTGAGCTTACCAATTGAAAACGCCTCCAAGTCTAAACCTGTACCATCAACCAGTAACCACACAAATGGAGAGAGCCAAACTATTACCTGCCAAGTAAGTAAAAATATACCGGTCAGAACCTGAGTTTGTATTCGTATCAATTCAAATTAACAAGAAAGACAAGAAGGGTATTACCTGCGTGTGTAGTTGTCACCATTCCTACATATGCAACCTTTGTGGTGGGATGACCATGAGCCAAGCTCAGGTCAGATCACGAAACCCTCTGGCGCATCCAACATACTCCAACATACAGACTCCAACAAATGAACTATGACATCAAAACCCGCGATGGTGTAGAAACCAAGAAGAAAACCCCTGGCTTAGCTGGCAACGTGACCATGTGCTATGGTAGAGTTACTTTTAATATTTCCCTCACCAAACAGAATTTTAGATACAAGTCATTATCCCTATAGTAGTGGAGCACTCACGACAAATGAAGTAATTGAAAAACGCAAGGAGTATAATAAGGACCCCAAGTAGTGTGTAAAGGCAACAAGTAATGGCAGTTTCAACATGCTTTGAAAGCTCAATAAGGACTTTAAATTCCAACAAAGCATTTCAAGGTGACAACCCCCAAACGTTACAAACATTAGTATTATTTAAGTGCGAGACTTGTGAAAAGAACATCATAGGTAGACACCCCCGTAGGTACACCTGCAAACTAGGAGCACACGAGCACATAATATAATATGAATATCCGATAATATTTTGTGTTGATTTTGTTGTAGGTCAAGTGGAATCTGCAACAAAGTAAAAGAAAGTGGAATGGACGAAATAAAACATGAAACAATGATGTTGCCAAAGTGAATAAGTTGTTGAGATGAAAATGCAAAGTAGTAGAGAAATCTTGAATAGGAAGATGATGAAGGAATACACAACATGTTTGTCATGGAATAAGATGTTTAAGTGAAAATGCAAAGTAGATAACTAGAAATATTGAAGATGAAGATGATGAAGGAATACATGATGTGTTCATCATGGAGAAGTAGAAATTTTTCTAGTAAGAAGAGTTTATTGCAATAAATAGAAAATATCAAGAATAGGAGAAACAATTTGAGGATCATTGCAATAGAGGAGTGGTTGCAATGAAAGCAAAGTATAATGATGAAACAATTTCATACCTATATCGACGAAAGTTTGTGGAACATTACAAAGCATGGATATTGCCATGGTTTTTCCACCCTGAAAAACAAAAAATATAAAAATTAATTTTTTTAACCCACGAATGTTGAAAACGTGGATATATTTTGTGGAACAATCTGCCCATATGTAGTAGTGTTGGTGGTCATTTGATGGAGTGTCAGCAGTTATGGGTATCGTGACCAAAGGATGAGTGGATCCATGCTTTTATCCATACTTTGTATGAGATTCCTTGATCATGGTATGCTGCAGCTGAGTTGTGAGGGGAAATTTATACTTGGTTAGAGCTCGCCGTGTGTTTTACCCATACATTCAGTTTTGCGGATGAAGATCCCGAGGTCAATAATGCATTACAGCTCATCCGCAATGTAATTCTATAGGTTGTCCTGGTGGCCTATCCTACGGATCCGCATGCGCATTTCCAGATGCAGTCTCTGATGGAATGCTTCAATATCAGTGGTGGGCTAGAAGATGGTGATGATCCGCGAGATGTGAATATCCCGGAATCCGAAGGAAGTAATGCTATGGTACCACCTGATGCGCCAAGCGATCCTATTAGTTAGCCGTTGAAGATCCGCAAGATTACCATTGGGACAAAGGACACTCCAAATTTTGCAAATGTCGGGGATTACTGGGATACCGAGCTGATAAGCAAGGTTACTGATATGCTCCACGAGTTTCAGGATGTATTCCCGACAAAATTTTCTGACATAAAGGGGATTTTGGGCGATTTAGGGGAGATGAAGATTCCATTCAAACCACATGCTAAGCCGATCCGACAATGACCCTATCGGCTAAATCCGTGACATAAGGAGAGGGTCAAGGAAGAACTTGATCGCATGCTAGACACTGGTATTATTGAACCGGTCGAGGAGTCAGAATGGATCAGTCCTATGGTGGTGCAGGACAGGAAGACTAGAGAGGTGCACATATGTGTGGATTTACGAAAGGTGAACGATACCTGCTTGCATGACCCCTTTCCGACCCCATTTACTGATGAAGTGCTCGAAGGAGTGGGCAGCCAGGAGATGTACTCATTCACAGATGAGTTCTCTAGCTACCATCAGATCCGCATTGCCAAAGAAGATCACCATAAGACAACTTTTGTTACTGAATGGGGTTGCTTTCAGTACACCGTGATGCCATTTGGCCTGAAGAATGCACCTACGATATTTTCACGGGTTGTCGTTGCTGCATTCAAATATTTCATTCAAAAGTTCTTACAAGTATACATGGATGATTGGATGGTCTATGGGTTGGTTCTCGATCATCTGGCGAGTCTGCGGTTGATGCTGGAGTGATGCCGATAGCACCAGATATCACTGAATTTGAAGAAATGCATTTTTTGTGCACCGTTTGGCATACTGTTGGGTCATATTGTGTGCAAGCAAGGATTGTTGGCTGACCCAGCAAAGATCACGCTTATTCTGAGTTTGACACCACCAACTACAGTTAAGCAGTTACGGGCGATGTTGGGACACACAGGGTATTATCGCAAGTTCATCAAGGGTTACGCTACGATTACTGCCCCAATGGAGAAGTTGTTGAAGAAAGATGCGGTGTTCCAATGGAGCCCGAAATGTCAGGCTAACTTTGAAACACTGAAGGCAAAGATGGCATCGGCACCGATATTGGTATTTCCAGAATGGAGTAAGGATTTCCACATATATGTTGATGCTTCATCGATTGCATTGGGTGTTGTCTTAGCCCAACCAGGAGAAGGGGATTTCGATCACCCCATTGATTTTCCTAGGCGGAAGTTGTCATCTGCCGAAAGAAACTATACTACTACGGAGAGGGAAGGTCTGGCAATGGTTTATGCTTTACAGAAGTTTCGCCGTTACTTACTGGGAGGCCATTTCAAGATGTTCACAGATCATTTTGCATTAAAATACCTGGTCAATAAGCCTGTGTTGGGGGGGAAGATATGCCGCTGGCTACTTCTTTTTCAAGAGATCGACTTTGAAGTCATTGTGAAGCCCGACCAGTTGAATGCCGGTCCTGATCATCTCTTGCGGATCGATACAGGAGAAGAGCTGACCAACATTGAAGATGGGTTACCGGATGCCCAATTGTTTCGGGTTGAGGTTGCAGATGGCTACTTTACAGAAATCATTCACTTTCTGACAACGGGTACTGCACCCGACGAGTTCACCACCAGCATGAAGAAGCAGTTGGTAGTCAAGGAAACGGACTTCCAGTTAATTGCAGGAGATTTATACAAAATGGGCGCTGATGAGGTATTGCGCAGATGTGTCTTACCGCATGAGCAAGCGTAGATATTAGCAGAAGTGCATGGAGGAGTAGTCGGGGGACACTATGGCGATCGGGCAACTGCTAGGAAAGTGCTGCATGCTAGGCTGTGGTGGCCCACACTGCATAATGATGCGACGGACTATGTACGGTCCTGCGATATCTGTTAGCGAACTGGCAAACCATCCCTATGCGATGAGATGCCCCTCATTCCTCAGTTGACATTGCAGCTATTCGACAAATGGGTAGTGGACTTTGTCGGACTGATCAATCCACCAAGGAAGCGCATGGGTGTGCGCTACATTATCACAACGATGAATTATTTGACTTGATGGGAAGAGGCGGCACCAGTAGTTGATTGTTCCGCAACAATGGTGGCACAATTTTTGTTCGATCACATTATCACTCATTTCGGCTGCCCCAAGATACTGCTGAGTGACTAGGGCATCCACTTTCTCAACCACACCATCAGCACATTGACAAAGGAATTGCAGATCCAACACAAAAAGAGTACACCATATGATCCACAAGCCAATGGCACGGTGGAAGCCTTCAACAAGGTATTGGAGCATGTGCTGACAAAGGTGTGCAATACGAACCGCGACGACTGGGATCTGAAAATCCCAGTGGTGTTGTGGGTGTATCGTACCATGTGTAAAAGGTTGATAGGGCAAACACCATTAAGGTTAGTATATGAACAAGAAGCAATTATGCCCATGGAATATATTGTCCCAAGTTTGCGCATCGCAGCCTCAACGGGCCTGGATGATACAGTGGCACTAGATCAATGTCTAGAGCAGTTAGTGAAGTTGGAAGAAGATTGGTTCATCGCTGGGTTCCACCAGGGGGTAGAGAAGGATCGCCAGAAGGCATGGCATGATCGACACATAAAAAACAAATAGTTTCAGCAGGGCAACTTGGTGCTGTTGTATGACAACAAGTTTATGAAATATCCAGGAAAATTGCAGATGCATTGGCTTGGTCCATATTGCATCAATAACATTACTTCAGGGGGCCCAGTTCAGCTACAGTAGATGAACGGGGCGATGCTCCCAAAACTGGTGAATGGTCATAGGTTGAAGCCCTATTAGTTGGGCTTGGAACAGCGTGATTCTTGAGTCGCACACACAAAAAAAAAATGTGTGTTACAAGATGATCAATGGTAGGATGGCGCACCAACAGAGAAACAAATGTGCCAACATGAGGCTTGTGTCACTAGTGAAAAATGACCCGCGATAACTCGCAGTATTGCACTCGGGTCACATCAGTAATCATTACGCAGCCAACATCTTTATTTTTTTGGGAATATCTGTTCGTTAGACGAATCAGATCGTGTCAGAAATATGCACATGAGGAATGAGGCATACACCGAGGTAGCAAGGCCGACAGCCCTTGGAGGGATAGGTTGCAGGGTTGGCATGAGGCATCCACCACGGCGGTATGGCCGAAGGGCTGATCTGCACATTTTTGCACACAGGGTGACAGGCGGGGGTATGATCGCTCCACCCACTTCTGATGTCCGAGCAATGGAATCTTATGATTACCCTGGAGTGTGAGTAGGCGGTGCACAGGATTTCCAAGGCAGATGAACGATCGAACGCACTGTATAAATATAGGCCCCAAGGATAACGGGAGCAAAGAGGTTGTTTTAGTTCAGAGAGGTTATGTTATGAAATGATTTTGGCATCTAGCTAAGTTAGGAATTCCAAGGAGGTTGTGCAAATGATCCATTTTATTTCTTGCGGGAGCACACCAAGTGCGTTGAGGGCCCGAACCACGAGTGTACATGAATGGTTAGAGCACATTGCGCTTCAGACACTCCGACGTCGCAAGCATGAATTCTCATCCGAGATGTCTAGGTAGTTGGTGATGGTTCGAAGTCTTGTGATCCTTGCGACCACAAAAAAGGGGGGGATTGTTGGCCCCAGGTCCCTGTAACATATGCTTACTGGTGTGAAACAGATGTACCGGAATCACTGGCCTATTTTGCACCTTAGCGTTGCTTGTAAAATTTCTCTCCGTCTACAATTGGTCTCTCGAGACTGGTGGATGAGTTTGTGAGGCCTGCAGCAGTAAGCTGAGAAGAGTCCACATTTGGGTAAGAAGTACATGACAGCAAATAGATGACTAGTACACCAGAAGGAGCAAAGCAGCATCGCGAGATCTAGACAGCAAGAACAATTGTAGAACTTGAGTTCCGACCTAGTAAAGTCAAAACGACCGAGTACACTGTATCCAGTTGACGTGGCTCGAGGGCGAGCCACAAGATTGTGTTGGGGGCCTGTTGGCAGGTAGTTTGGTAAGATGGTATCGCAGCATCTCCAATGCTACGACAAGGTAGAATATGGCGCGAAAGGTGACGATGGAAGATGATTTTGTGCATGTATGGGTCAATTGTACCGTGGATTGCAAGTTTCGGGTCATTTGGACCACATAGTATGTAATGATGAGTCAGTCATACCACAGAACACAGGTTTTTGGTCATTTTTGGACTAGGTCAGTTAGAGAGTGGGTCATTTGTCCATAATGTTAGTTAGGAAGTCGTTAGTAAGTGGACAAGAATTGTAAGGCGGAAGCCTATATATAGATAAGAGTTGTAAGTGTTAAAAAGCACAACTTGCTAGAGAATAAGAGAAAGCTCTGATGTTGGTTATATGATTTTCGGTATGTTTTGATGTCAAGAATCGTTGCGGAGATCTAGTTTTTGCAGAGACATTGTATCTGGGTTAACAATGATAATATGATAAATCTATTTTGCTACAATCTCTATGTTCAATCCATTCGATTCTGGTAATGCGATGATGCACTATACAATTAATGTCATGTTTCTCTAATGCGATATTTGCTTTACAATTACTGTCTTTGCAATGATGAATGTTTGGGTTGAGTGTTGCTTTAATACTATGTTCAATGCTTAAAGATCTCTGTTCCGGTTATGCACTAATTTTAGGTATTCCGGCTGCAACCATCCTCCTTCATTCGGCGGAAAAATGGTTCTGTCTACCCTTCCTGGACACCTCGGGTGAGACCTCATCTGCTCCACAGGTGTTGCTAGGTGGGATAAAATCTATCCGGGTCGGTTCCC
Source organism: Larix kaempferi (assembly GCA_027924585.1). NCBI lineage: Eukaryota > Viridiplantae > Streptophyta > Pinopsida > Pinales > Pinaceae > Larix > Larix kaempferi. The sequence goes on from BSBM01000369.1 coordinate 5,373,634, forward strand.
AAGGAGATCGCGGTATGCGTCGACAGTGAGTAGGAACCCCTGTCGACTGGGTTCGAGCCAACAGGCACATAGGATACTAAGTGGACCATGTGAGTGATCTTCCACAAAGGAAAGTAGAATAAAAGTAGTGAAAAGAATGAACTAAACTAAAAATATGGAAGGCAACATAAAAGCAGGAAAGCAAAGAAAAGCAAAAACCAGCAGAAAAGAAGGAAAGTAGAGAAAAACATAAAGAAGCAGGAAAGCACTGAAAATTAGGAAAGCAGCAGAAAATCAAGGAAAATCGGGAGTTTCCAAAAGCAGTAAAAGAAGACTAAATCAGGAAAGGAAAGAAAGCAAGGAAAAAGTAATATAAAGCTGCATGTCCAGGTTTATCCAGTGAGAGCACATTGGTTGAGGCTAATGGTCCAAATTCAATGCATATTAGAATCCAAATAAATTATAAAAGGAAAAGGAGCACACCATTTCACATTATTATGTCAGTTTAGTTATTGATTTGGAGAGCTATAAGCTTTTCAAGACTTGGGAGATGTGCCCCTTGTCACTAGTTGGGAGACGTGCCCCTGCTATCACCACACAAGTTGAGGATTCAACTAGAGTTTGAGGAGGAAGGTACTTTTCCTTTCTCATTGAAGATAATTGTAGGCTTCTCAATCAATTGCGGGATTATTATTCAATTTGTAATGTCCCCATTCAAATAAGTGCATAGTAAGACAATCCCATCAATCCTACTAGTTTCCTAGGTTGGATGGGCACATGTGGGATGGTAATAAGGAAACTAATAAATGATATTTAGACATTAGAAGGGTTCAAGCATTTAATAAATATGATGAATAAATAAATTCAAGAGAAATTCTAGGTGGCAAGTGGTTTTGGAGACATATGGAGGTGGTGGGACCCACACTAGCTTGATTTTTCAATGACACATGGCAGCTCTCTCTTGCCAATTCGAATTCATGGGAAGGTGAACACTCTTGGGTGAGTTGGTAAGTCATAACACATGGAATTGAGCATATTAGGTCTAAATGGGAAGGAATAGTAACCTCCATGGGAGAGGAAGAGTCAAATTGGAGACTAGTGGACACATGGGCTAGATTCCCTAGTTTTATGACAACAATAATGAAGCATCTATGACATTTTATGACAAAATCCAGACCTGACTTCTTACACCTGACCATTATGAAATGTTAGCCCCAAAAATAGGCTCAAGAAGACGCTCATGGAGTTGGAGGAATCTAAAGAGACTCAAATTCGAATTTGGGAGAAGATGGAAGGTTGGAACTAGGAGACAAGTGGCAAATGAGGAATATTTCCTAAATGGAAAATTATTGAATCTATTGAGAGGATTTCGACCCCTTGAAGGATAATGTTGGTTATAAAATGTAGAAATCAAGTATGAGAATGGATTTTGATGATTTGAGAAAAATTGCATTTGTGAAGAGAGAGCTAGTGGATGACTAGTTTCTTGCCTTAGCCAATTTCGAGGGTGAAAGATTCCCATCCAAGTTGGTGTTTGGAGAGGCCACTCAAGTCTTTCATGGTGCTTTAATGGAGTTTGTATTTTCAGGTAGCAGCTACAGGAAGTTTCATGGTTTGGTTTAGTGCAGCACTTTCTCTCCACCGTTTCCAGTTTTGAAGGCATATTCGTGCTCCTTGAGGGAGGGCGTTTTTGGTGAGCACTTGTGCTTCTTGAGAGAGCTTCTCATTATATATTTATGATTGTAATAGCTTCATATCCTCTGTTATTCATATTCAGAAAGTCTCAGGTCGAAATACCCACTGGTTGTATGCAAAACTATTGATTAATGAGCAAACAATGCCCATTTCCCCAATGCATTAATGTATGACACTATAATGTTGATTATTTCGAATGGATGGATGATTCTCTGATATATTTGTGATAAATATACTGCCATGGATGTCTTATACAAGTTTCATGTACTGTACTTGAGCATTTGAAGCATTTTTACTCAGTTTAGTTGTATTGGGAGGTGAAATAGTGCCATTTCCCCAAGGGTCGAATTGGGGGTTTTTGCCGTTGAATGTGAGAGAGTTAGAACAGTATTAAAAATCAATTAATGGTGCATATGAGACCTTAATCACATACTTAACACATTATATACCTCTTTCAATAAATTTGTGGGAGTTTGGAGGCATTTGGAAGGCCATTTGCAGTGTTACCCGAGGGGGATTTGATGCACAAATTACTAGTCAAAATTACATATATTGATCAGAATACAAATCAAGTTTGCAGCAGTATTTGGAGGGCCATAAAACATCCCTGAACCTTATATTCAAGTCTAAATACCATTCATACACTCCTACAAAATATTTGGGAGCATTTGGGTTGATTTGGAAGTCAAAACAGTAAAACTAGTCAAAGGTCGAAATTGGGAAAAAAAGTGGAAAATTGGGCATTTTAATAAAATTTGAAAAAGGGATATTACAAGTGGTATCAGAGCATGGTCTTGGAACCTGATGGTATTAACAAGAATCCAAACAAATAAAACACCACCCTTTGAATCAGTAGTTGAAGAAGTTTTGGTTGAAGAAGAGATAGTAGCAGAAAAAGAGTTTTTGTCTAAAACAATGGGTAGAGAGGAGGAGGAAAAATTAAGACATAAGGAGGAATTTATTGAAGCCTTAAAACCATGTTTTGAAGGACTTACCATGTTTATGATAGATATGAATAAACAAATGATGAAAGGTTTCGAATTGTTGGGTAGCCAACTTTTAGGAAAAGGGATGATAGGAGATAATAGTGGTTCACACTCAGGGGAAAAGATGAAAGAGAATGGGCATATTTTCTCAAGTACAGGACCTCATAATAGACCTGATGAATTTCAAAGCACACAAAGGCATACTGCACCTAAATTTGTCACACCCAAAGAAGAGCCCAATCTTGAATTAGATTACAAGAAACTAGTAAATGATTGGAATGATTTGAATGAAGAGTGTAAAAGAGGTGTACCACTCAGTGACTACATTGATGCTATGCAAAAGATTAAAATGAAGGGAGACAATAGGAGTCCATTCCAAAACAAAGAATTGAATAGTGCTATTGGAAAAATGTCACTTCCTACTTTTGATGGTTCTTCTCAAAATTCTGCTAACACTTGGGTGCAAAAATTGGATGTATATTTTCAGTTGAATCCTATGTTGGAAGAGGATGCATTAAAAATGGCCATTTTGCATTTGGAAGGAGATGCCAATGAATGGTGGTTTCATGGACTGAAAACCTTGGGTCATAATTAGGTTAAAACATATGGAGAATTTGTTGACAGGGTACTAGAAAGATTTGAACAAAAAGATCCAGAATTGCCTTTCAAAGAACTAGCTCAATTGAAGCAAACTGGGTCCCCTACCGAATATATGTTGGACTTTCAAAAATTATCAGTCAAGGTGGCTAATGTATCTATGGGAAGATTAGTATTGCTGTTCACTGAAGGTTTGGCTGAACCCTTAAGAGGTTTGGTCAAAGCCCACAAGCCAACTACATTAAAAGATGCAATGAGCTTGACTAGGGATCTCCAAAATGTGCTTCCTAGAACGAGATTTCCTCCTAAGCCTAGCTATAAATTTGAAAAGAAACCTTGGCAAAGGGATGGATATGATAAGAAACCTTGGCAAAGAGAGTCATTTGAGAGGAATAAAAAAGAGGGACTAAACAGGGATGAACTTAGAAAAAAGAAACTATGCTTCACATGCTTCCAACCATTGACACCGGGGCACAAATGTACCAAAGGAAAGGCTCAATACATAGAAGTATTTTCTGATAATGAGGGGTATGATGGGGGCATGGATGAAGATGGACATATTTCAGATCAAGAAGAGGCATATGAGACAGCAGTAGAAGAGGAAATACAAGAAGAAAATCAGCCTTCACCAGACAAAGCAAGAATGGCAGTGCTTTCAGCAGTACCTCGCTATCATACTATCCGATGCAAAGGTGTGGTACAAGGACAAAGAACTTCAGTTTTGGTAGATAGAGGAGCCACTCATAACTTCATTGATGCAGAGATGGTAGAGAAAAGAAAGATACCTATTGAACCATTTGATGGCTTCACAGTTGTCATTCCCGGTCACAACACAATGCAATGCAAAACATGGGTTCCAAAGCTGCAAGTCACCGTAGGTAACTATACTTTTGTTGATAGTTTTTATGTGGTTGATGTTGCTGATACTAATGTGGTTTTGGGAGTGCAATGGTTGTATTCAATAGGAGAGCATACAGTAAATTATCAAATTTCCGAAATGAAATTCCAAGATTCAAAAGGAGTACAAAGAGTTGTGAGAGGGCAACACACTTATCCAAATCAAGTAGTGACTTGCAATAGCATGAGATCTATATTGAGGCATGGGGATATAGAATGGGCTGCTGAATGTCATATTACATCTCCCAAGCCAACTATAAATATTTTCAAACACCCAAAGGAGATAGAGAGACTTTTACAAAAATATGAAAATGTTTTTAGAGACCTTCCACATGGTAGGCCACCAGATAGGGGGGTTGAGCACAGTATTGTTTTGGAGGAGGGTACTTCACCCATTCAGATACCACCTTATAGACATCCTAAAAGGTTTAGAGATGAGATTGAAAAATCTATCCAAGAAATCCTAGAGTTGGGGCTCATTAGACCAAGCTCTAGCCCTTATGCTTCTTCAGTAGTGCTAGTGAAGAAAAAAGATGGAACATTGAGAATGTGCATAGATTTTAGAGCCTTGAACAAAAAGACTATCAAGAATAGGTATCCTATTCCTAGGATTGATGAGCTCATGGATGAGATACATGGGGCCAAATACTTCTCAAAAATTGACCTTCGATCACGGTATCACCAAATTCGAATGAAAGATGAAGATGTGCAAAAGACCGCTTTTTGATGTCATTTTGGCCACTTTGAATTTCTTGTCATGCCTTTTGGGTTAACTAATGCTCCAGCCACCTTTCAAGCATGTATGAATAGGATATTTTGCAAGCAACTAAAAAGATTTGTTTTGGTTTTCTTTGATGATATTCTCATTTACAGTAAAACATGGGAAGAGCATTTGCAATAGTTAGAGATTGTGTTGAAAATCTTGCAAGAAGAGTCCTTATTTGCTAAATTATCAAAATGTGAGTTTGGGATGAAAGAAATACTGTATCTTGGGCACATTATTGGGCAAGAAGGAGTGAAGGTACACATGGAAAAAATCAGGGCTATCTTGGAATGGCCATCACCAAAAAATATTACCGAATTGAGAGGCTTTATTGGAATATGCACCTACTACAGAAAATTTATGAAAGGGTTCTCCAAGTTGACTTCTCCACTCACTGATTTGACTAAGAAGGATGCTTTCAAGTGGGATGAAGAGGCTGAAAAATCATTCGAAAAAATGGAAGAGGTAATGAGTAGTTGTCCCATACTTGCACTTCCTGATTTTACTAAACCTTTTGTTGTGGAATGTGATGCTTCAGGTGGAGGAATATGGGCTATCCTAAAGCAAGGCCAACACCCCATAGCCTTTGAGAGCAGAAAGTTGCAGCCTCATGAAAAACTTTACTCCATCTATGATAAAGAAATGCTGGCCATTATGCATGCATTGGCCAAATTCAGACAATACTTGGTGGGCAGCAAGTTTGTGGTGAAAACTGACCATAATAGTCTAAGACACTTTCTCACCCAAAAAGATCTAAATGAAAGGCAACAAAAGTGGGTAAGCAAGATTCAAGCTTATGATTTTGATATTGAATATGTCAAAGGAAAGAATAATATAGTAGCAGATGCTTTGTCAAGAAGGCCTTCCTTTTCTCTCATGGATATTGCCAAGGATTGGAAAAACATGCTACTAGTTGAATATGCCAAAGACAAATTTGCTTGTGATGTGTTGGATGGAATCAAAGGGGATGATAATTATAGGATTTTGAGTGGGCTGATATATTATAAGGGAATAATTTATTTAGTTCATAACTCCGAGCTCAAGTACCGAATTTTGCAAGAAGCACATGATTCCCCACTAACGGGCCATCCGGGGATCTTCAAAACTTATAGACAGTTGAGGCAAAGATTTTTTTGGAAGGGGCTGAAGGAAGATGTTCAGAAGTATGTGAATGAATGTAAATCATGTCAACAAAACAAATCAGAACTTACATGTCGAGCCGGCCTATTACAACCATTGCCCATTCCGGAGCAAAAATGGGACAGTATTTCCATGGATTTCATCACCAGATTGCCTAAATCCTTAGGTAAGGATTGCATCTATGTGGTAGTTGATAGGTTGACAAAATTTGCTCATTTCTTTGCTGTTACATCATCTTTTAGTGCTGCACAAGTGGTTGATATTTTTTTCAAAGAAATCCTCGGATTGCATGGGCTCCCCAAGAGCATTGTCAGTGATAGAGATAGTAGATTCATGGGTGCTTTTTGGCAAGAACTTTTTAGATTGGTAGGCACTCAATTGACTCCAAGTACCAGCTATCATCCACAAACTGATGGACAAACAGAGAGGGTAAACCAATGGTTGGAAGGATACCTAAGAAACTATGTGGGAGGGCAGCAAAAAGCATGGGCAAAATGGCTACACTTGGGTGAGTTTTGCTACAACACCACTTATCATATGTCAATAGGAATGTCTCCTTTCAAAGCATTATATGGTTATGATGCAATTACATTTGCTGACATTATATTTGGTGATAGTAGAGCCCCAAAGGCTAAATATTGGGTGGAAGAGAGCCAAGAAATTTTAAAGCTCTTGAAAAACAATTTGCAGGTTGCTCAAAATCAGCAAAAACAATATACTGATAGACATAGAGAAGAGAGAACCTTTCAAGTCAATGATTTAGTATATTTAAGGTTGCAGCCCTATAAACAAACATCTCTCAAAAAGAATGGAGCAGAAAAATTAAAACCAAGGTACTATGGGCCATACAAGGTAGTGCGGAAGGTTGGAGAAGTAGCATATGAACTAGAACTTCCGGAAGGGAGTAAAATCCACAATGTATTTCATGTTTTTTGTCTTAAGAAAGCTCTTGGTCAGCAAATCATCACTTCAGAAATACTTCCTCCTTTGGATGATGAAGGTTAGCTCACACTTGTTCCGGAAAAGATTTTGAAGACACGGGAAAGAAGGTTGAGGAGTAGAATCATCAAAGAATATTTAGTGCAATGGAAGGAATTACCAAATGAAGATGCCACATGGGAAGAGGAGAAGATTTTGCAGCATCCAAATTTGAAATTGCTTGAGGACAAACAATCTTGGGTGGGGAGGACTGTAATGTCCCCATTCAAATAAGTGCATAGTAAGACAATCCCATCAATCCTACTAGTTTCCTAGGTTGGATGGGCACATGTGGGATGGTAATAAGGAAACTAATAAATGATATTTAGACATTAGAAGGGTTCAAGCATTTAATAAATATGATGAATAAATAAATTCAAGAGAAATTCTAGGTGGCAAGTGGTTTTGGAGACATATGGAGGTGGTGGGACCCACACTAGCTTGATTTTTCAATGACACATGGCAGCTCTCTCTTGCCAATTCGAATTCATGGGAAGGTGAACACTCTTGGGTGAGTTGGTAAGTCATAACATATGGAATTGAGCATATTAGGTCGAAATGGGAAGGAATAGTAACCTCCATGGGAGAGGAAGAGTCAAAGTGGAGACTAGTGGACACATGGGCTAGATTCCCTAGTTTTATGACAACAATAATGAAGCATCTATGACATTTTATCACAAAATTCAGACCTGAATTCTTACACCTGACCATTATGACATGTCAGCCCCAAAAATAGGCTCAAGAAGGCGCTCATGGAGTTGGAGGAATCTAAAGAGACTCAAATTCGAATTTGGGAGAAGATGGAAGGTTGGAACTAGGAGATAAGTGGCAAATGAGGAATATTTCCTAAATGGAAAATTATTGAATCTATTGAGAGGATTTCGACCCCTTGAAGGCTAATGTTGGTTATAAAATGTAGAAATCAAGTATGAGAATGGCTTTTGATGATTTGAGAAAAATTGCATTTGTGAAGAGAGAGCTAGTGGATGACTAGTTTCTTGCCTTAGCCAATTTCGAGGGTGAAAGATTCCCATCCAAGTTGGTGTTTGGAGAGGCCACTCAGGTCTTTCATGGTGCTTTAATGGAGTTTGTATTTGCAGGTAGCAGCTACAGGAAGTTTCATAATTTGGTTTAGTGCAGCACTTTCTCTCCACCGTTTCCAGTTTTGAAGGCATATTCGTGCTCCTTGAGGGAGGGCGTTTTTGGTGAGCACTTGTGCTTCTTGAGAGAGATTCTCATTATATATTTATGATTGTAATAGCTTCATATCCTCTGTTATTCATATTCAGAAAGTATCAGGTCGAAATACCCACTGGTTGTATGCAAAACTATTGATTAATGAGCAAACAATGTCCATTTCCCCAATGCATTAATGTATGCCACTATAATGTTGATTATTTCGAATGGATGGATGATTCTCTGATATATTTGTGATAAATATACTACCATGGATGTCTTCTACAAGTTTCATGTACTGTACTTGAGCATTTGAAGCATTTTTACTCAGTTTAGTTGTATTGGGAGGTGAAATAGTGCCATTTCCCCAAGGGTCGAATTGGGGGTTTTTGCTGTTGAATGTGAGAGAGTTAGAACAGTATTAAAAATAAATTAATGGTGCATATGAGACCTTAATCACATACTTAACACATTATATACCTCTTTCAATAAATTTGTGGGATTTTGGAGGCATTTGGAAGGCCATTTGCAGTGTTACTCGAGGGGGATTTGATGCACAAATTACTAGTCAAAATTACATATATTGATCAGAATACAAATCAAGTTTGCAGCAGTATTTGGAGGGCCATAAAACATCCCTGAACCTTATATTCAAGTCTAAATACCATTCATACACTCCTACAGAATATTTGGGAGCATTTGGTTTGATTTGGAAGTCAAAACAGTAAAACTAGTCAAAGGTCAAAATTGGGAAAAAAAGTGGAAAATTAGGCATTTTAATAAAATTTGAAAAAGGGATATTACACAATTTCAAGCTTCTTAGTCAATTGTAGTCAAGTGGGCTATTTTTATAGCAGTGTTGAAGAGATCCAGTAGATTCAGTGTGCTTTCTGCAATATTTGGTATTTGTCTATGATATTGATTGAAGATGATGAGTTCATGGATATTTGTTGTTATAACTACCTCCATATGATTTAAATTTTCACTTCTACAAATTAATGAGATTATGTTACTTCTTTTCCTACAAATTTATCTTTCTCTTCAGTGAATTTTTACCCCTATGCTCATTTGGATGTCAAATCTATCTAGTTTTCATAATTGATGCAATAAATTGTCTTCCACATATCCAAATTACATTATGTTAGTTGTTGGAGGTTTTTAAGGCTCAAGTTAACCCATACCAATCACTATTTCATAAATTTGTGACCCTCTTTATCCATTTGGAACCATTTGGAATTCACCAAGTAGAGTTGTCCTAAAACTAGTAATTTACTCTCTAGCTTCCAAATTGTGCCAAGTTGAGCCTAATTATTAATATCAGTGTTGTTATAGCTGGTTGGGGGTATTTTTAGTCCATCCACTTCCATATGTGCACCAAAATCCATTGGGTTCCACATAAGTCCTGGGGATATTGCCTTGAAGCCTTTAGTTTATCCAAAGGAGTCTACCCAAGTGTGATGCACCCCAAAAATGTGCGTATGTCAAAGTTGGGAGTATTTTTAGGGTGATGTAGGATATAATTAACCTTTATAAGACCCTAGAATCCATTCCTAAATATTTTTAAAGGTCTAGAGTTGTTAGTGGCTTAATCTTAAATCTCTAGTCAATTTTGGGGTTTTTTAGGTAGTGTGCCTAGAGTTGGGTTTGGGTACACTACATAATACAATATTTGAATGCCTATTGAGTAGTAGGAATAAGGAAAAATACCAAAATGTATATCACGCCCAAGAATCAAATACACAATAAGGTGCATAAGTAGGTGGCTACCTAGGATGATGAGACAATGGACATAACAAGAGAGGTGGATACTATGGTTGAGGTTGATGCAAGAATAAAGAAGGCCGCGGTCAATAAGGTTACAAAAATAAATATTTTTTAGTGTCCTATAAATAAGACCATGTTATCCCCGATTTTCCCTTAAAGGAAAAAGTTGACTTGACATTTTTCTCCAAGCGTAGTGTTTAAGATCACTCCCTGGAGGACAAGCTAATTATGATAGCTCGAAAATAATGAATAGACAAAAAATGTTAATATCCTGCAAAGTGTACCCAAACATGAACTATTATACTATAAAAATATAAATGTAATCACAAGAAAAAAGAAAAGGAAAGAGAAATATGCAATTAAAACACAAAATTCAAGATGATTACCCAAATCTAGAAAAACGAAAAAAAAAACTTCAATGAATCCCTAGATATATTTGGCGACCTAGTAGATAAAGGATATTGAGTACTTGAAAAACACACAATAGTTAAGGGGAAAATGTTGTACTTGAAAATTTTGACAATGTTATATATTAAGAAGAATCAATAGCCAAACAATTTGAATTATTCAACATTTTGAGGCATTTTAAGGAAGAGAAAAGAGGAGTTAAAAATTTGTGTCAATTGAATCACGATGAATGAGTATTTGATTATTATGATCCAGAAGTTGAGATGGAAATTAAATGGTTTGAAAGTGAATATTCTTGTAAAAATCTTGGATAAAAAATTGGGCAAACTTTAACCTTATTAGGTTGAGAAATATTTTGAAACTTAGAGAACAAAGGGTTGTCAAATGTACTCACTTGATAAAAGGAGAAAAAGAAATTATAATGGGGTCCCAATTATGGTCAACATCGAGGTGATTAACCTAGTTGAAGGAACCACTGCATATTAGGATCTAGTTAATCCATCATGGGGTTAGAGAATGAAGGTGACAATATCCCTTAAAAATTATAGAATTAAACTAAAAGGAAATAATTGATATTTTCCTTTTTGTCTGGTTGTTCAAAGGGATTTCCCAACATGGTATGAGAACAATTTGTTTAACTTAGCTTGTTTCCTATGGATAATGTTGAGTTAGATCTAGGATTGATAAAATTTGGGATGAATATTTTTTGATGGGTACCTTTGAACTTAGATCATATTTGGTTGATATCAGAAGGATGGATTCCAATATAGAACTTGTTATTATGAATGGCCATAACTATGCAATCTAAGTGCCATATATGGAAACATAACTGAAAAGAAAGGGGTTATGGCAATATAGCAAGGTTTCTATTCTAGATCCAAATAACGGCCATAATACGTTTTTCATCAATGTAAATAAGGATGAGGTTTTTGGGGTCATTACGACATATATTTCAAGGGATATTCACTTTAATACAACTGGGATTGACTAGCATCATGTTGTCTAGAGTAAGTTGAAGTCGATGATCTACAAGGTTAATGAAAGTCAAATGATACAAATAGAGAAATAATTGATCTATCTGGGACCCCATTCCTTTGAATGGATTGAGGACTATTTGGATCACATCAAAGAGCTATAGTTGAAATTGGGTGAATGTGGAAAAACATTTCTGAAGAAGGATGGAAAACTCATTGAAATGGTCTTGATGAATCTAAGGATACCTTATGATGTATTATGCTCCTCCTTTTGCACCTATTGGATGTCATATAAGCAAGATGGCAATGAATTTTCTTTTATACCTTATGTGATTTATTGATCAAGGATCAACAAAATATTCTTGATGAAGGGAGGCTCGGCAATAGACACCATGCTCACTTTCCCAAAGGAAAGGTCAAGAAAATTACAAAGAATGAGGTCGACCAGACACCCTGAATAAATGACATGACTATATCAACCAATTTAATAAAGTAAATACTAATGAGTAAGCATTAACCAGGAAGAATCGAAAGAATAAAGCCTGTCACTATTGCATAAACATGTGATATGTGGAGAACACCTGTTGGAAGAAGACAATGATTTAGAAGAAAAGGTCAACCATATCGAAGAAGACATGTCAACTAGTCCCTTGATCAACCAACCTATAGATAAATTCACCTTTTCTATTAACACTTCCCAGGAATTACATGCTCACACCACTCAAACTATGATGGATAGTAGATTATAGTTACACTCATCATATGGCTAACGATGCTTCCCTATTCTCTTCCTTAAGTGGATCCTCAGAAAAAAATATTTATGTAGATAGTGATTATTCTTTCATGGTTTCTAGAAGAGGATATGTTTAATGTTGATATGGTTGAATCTCCTATGTCTATCATGTGCTAAGAGCAAAATTGCTATTGATTTCTCAACTTACACAGACTTGTAAGTTTGTTGAGTTTTGGTAAAATCACTTTATCATAAAGTATTTGAGGAATGGGAGGGATTCCATTGCTTTAAGTTATTTCTATTCCAAATCCATACTATACAAGTTCTTTGACTCTCCTAGGAATTATTTCTAACTGACTAGATCGATTGCACTCATTCCTCAAGCTAACAATAGAAGTTGAATTTGGCATGAACGACTTGGAGATCTTAATTTTCAAAGTTTGAATATGATGGTGACGATGAATACGGTTGATGGTCTACCAAATATTGTTCCGCCTGATGGAGTTTTTATAGGATCCATGCTTGGAAAGCATCATCAAGAACCCTTTGTTTCCAGGAAAGCAGGGTGAGAACATGACCAATTGGAACTTGTGCATAGTGATCTTTATTGCATGAAAAAACATCATTAGAAGGTGAAAAGTATATTTTAACCTTCATTGATTATTTCTCCATATTTAAATTGGTCTATTTATTGAAAAATAAAAGTCGCATATTTGAAATATTCAAGGAATTCAGGGCATTGGCTAAGAAGCAATGTGGTTGACATATCAAGTGATTGAGATGGGACAATGGTGGAGAATATATCAGTCAACAATTTGAAGAGTCGCTCTTGCATAATGGTATTTCTTGGCATAGATATATCCATCACACCCCTCAACATAATGGAGTGGTAGAGGGGAAGAATAGGACTTTGGTAGAAAGGGCTCAGTCCCTACTGCAAGCCAATGACCTTCTGACTAAATTTTTGGGTAGAATTTATTTACGTCTCAAACTATATCTTTAATCACGTTCTAACTAGAGATCTCAATGACATGACTCCAGCCAGGAAGTGGCGATGTAGAAAACCTGCTGTAGGACACCTCATAACCTTTGGATGTGTTGCTTGGACACATATCAATGAAAAATGTAGGAATAAATTGGATGCTAAGTTGCATGCTTACATCACAATGGGTTATTCTGATGAATCAAAATCCTGTCAATTGTTTGACCCTATCAAACAATGGATCATTTTGAGCAAAAATGGTATCTTTGATTAGAAAATTTCAGGTATTAAGTGATTTAATTCTTCCTCTCATCTATTGCATATTGATCCTTTTGATATTCTTGAAGACTCTGGATTGACTGTACCTTCCTTTTAAGTTTCAACCAAATAGTCCACCTTTGCTTTTGAGTTGACTTGTAGGTTGTCTACATCGACTAAAAATGTCAACACACTTACTCAACAAACTAACAACAACCAACTTGACTCATTGTCAACATGTCTACCTCAGTGGGATGCTAAAACTATTGAAGCTGTCGGACCTGATATTGACGATGCAAGTATTGGTCAATAGACTCACAACCATAAACAACATGGAAATGTTTCATTGATTGCACATATTCTTGAAACCTAGGATCTTGAGACTTATGCTAATGCTCAAGGAGTACATGAATGGGAAAATTCTATTTCTTTTGAAATTGATTCTTTTGTGAAGAATCACACTTGGGAACTGGTTCCTCGACCACAAGGAAAGAATTTTGTGAAGTGTTGATGGGTATACAAGGCTAAGATTACCTATGAAGGTGTTGTTGAATTTCATAAGGCTCAACTAGTAGCCAAGGTATTATGTTAGAAATAAGGCATTGACTACACTGAAACATTTTCCCTTGTTGCAAAGATGAACTCGATTCAACTGATTTGTTCACTTGTTGTTGTGTTTGGATGGGAACTTCATCACATGGATGTAAAAAGTGCCTTTGCTCATGGATACTTGTCTACGAATCAGTGGATTTCCCAAAATGGAAAACCAATAGCTTTGACCAACATGGTATCAGAGTTATTCAATAGTACAAAATGAGAGATAAATGACCAAAAAAGCGGCTATATTTCGTACATATAAAACTAGTTTTGAGTCGGCGAGCAATAGTAGAAAATTTCTAGTATCTTATCACGTGACCAAATATTTAGTTGTATTTAGCTTATTCATTAATTAGTTGTCTTGATTTATTATCTAGTCATATATTTAGTTGTATATATGGTCATTAATTTAGTCATTGATTTAATCATTAATTGTCACAATTAATGACCAAACACAAGACTAAATATATGACTAAATGATAAATCAAAACAACCAATTAATGACTAAGCTAAATATGACTATATTTTTAGTCGCATGATAAGATACTAGAAATTAGCTACCAAAGTTGCCATTTAGTCATTTATATGAGAATTTTAGTTGTTTTATTTATCACTTATCTCTCATTTTGTAGTAGTCATTTATCTTTTTTGAGTAGTTTCAGAATATAAACAACTAATTTAGTTATTTTTAGTTGTTATGTCCCTACACAACATGGGATATATAGCCATTGCTCTTTTTGAATAATTGCAGGTTTTCTAAGTTAGGATATGGTATCGTATTGTATTTATTTTATTAAATGTTTTTTAAATAAAGAAAAATATTGTAATTTTTATTGGTGGTAATAAATGGTTTTATTAAAATTTGTTTTAAAATTTTTTGATTGGTGTCATTCCTCATGATGTTTTCGCTTGGGATTTGGTTCCCCGGGCATGGTGACAGGGGTTCGGCTTTGAAGTGTGTTAAACAAGTTCCATTGTTATTATATTATATTAATCAATCATCACACTGACAAGTAAATATTATAGTAGTAGTTTATAATTAATTCCTTGACAACTATATGAATTGATACTTGGGCCCTGTGTTGGCCAGATCAGTTTCTATGTTGAAATCCATTCTTCTAAATCTACGATGGGAAAAAGAGTGAACACTTCAATGCGCAGAATGATCAGTTGGATCTATCTTCTCACGGAAGCAACTCCTTCTGACTGGTGAATATTTGAGTGTATATTAATGGTTTGACAGTACACGGTGATGTGGTCATTCGATCCAGTCAGGCCTGGAATTTGACGTCCTGTAGGACGTTTTTTCCATCTGAGGACATATTTGATCGGTAGATCGAAAACATAGACGTCAACCTTGACGGTCATGAAAAATTTCGAAACGTAGATTTGCGTATATCTTTTTCCTTGGATAGATTTGCGTATATCTGTTTACAGGTCTAATCAGAAAATTTAATACCTCCGTGAAGCTATATACCCTGCAACTGTAAGTGTTGTGCACTGCTCTCTTTTGTTCTATTCACCGCCCAATTCCCAGATTTATCGTGAGAATCCTTTCATCGTACTACCCTGGGCAAAAGTTTAGGAGTGCTTTTAAGAGTTTACCTTTGGCTTAAGGTTTGGTTGCCACGTAAGATTGCATTAAATCTATTAATTATGGAAGATCTTTTGTGAGATTCCCAAGTAAATTAATAAGGAAAACAGGAAAACAACAGATCAAACTCCTTCGTGTCCTTATTCATGGATAGTGTGCATAGTGATGATGCTAAACAACCAAGTACACCAATCAATAACAGTAGGACCTGGAATTCCTACCAATACGGGCGGGGTTTTTTTTACAATACAGTAAATTTATTGTGATGGTTTGGAGTGGTCATGTAAACATATAAGATTTTTCATGATTGAGGGAATGATAAATACACGTTGAAGGTTCATAATTGCTATAATTATGTATTGTGTTAAATATTCATCATAACTATAATTATGTATGTTTCTATTGGTTTATAATTATGTATTTTTCTATTTATGTGTAGAACTTGGAAATCAAACTTCCAATCATGTAACTTTTCTTCCAAGCTACAAAACTTCATCAACACACTAATGTAACTTTTCTTGCAAGCTACAAAACTTCAGCACCACAATCTGGGTGCACTGTCCGTGGAAGAGGCGGTGGCTTATCAATGTGCCGTTCACATCCAGTTTATTCAGTACGGCATTGGCGTACGTCCGATTGGCGGCGGTGAAGACCACCACCTCGAAGAGCTTCGCAGCCGCCTCCAGGAATTCGTGCACGCCAGGTCTCTTCAATATATACAAGTAACCGGATGGACTACAGTCGCGGAATTTTAATCGAAAGTCGTAATAGGGTATTGGGAACAAGGAAGTATGGACTAATGTCTCGTCCATGTCGAGGACCAGGGTCATTCTGTCCAGCTGTTCTGCCGGCAATGGAGGCAATAAGTATTCATCTCCTTGCCTACTGCTGACGTTGCTCACGATTGCAGAAGCAGCGTCTCCAGATGCAGCTGTATCGTTGTTCTTCACAGATGGCCATTTTATCTTTTTATCTAGGGGTTTGGAAGGTAATCTCAAAATTAGATGCTTTAAATGCTTGTCACTGAAATCAATCTTGTTTCAATGTTGATTTAATTAATTGGGCACTTTAATTGTGGGTTGTTTGATCCTTGGCATAATGTACTAGTTTGTGCATGGTAACTATAATTCTCCCATAAAATCATTATTATTCTTTGCTTGACCCATGGTTTATTAACTAGTGTTGTCCATAATTATAACCAAGGCATTTACCAATTTTAATGGCTTAGTGACATGTATAATTGTTGATTATCTATTGTGTCCAAGGCATTTTATCAACTTTAATGTGCTAGTGGCATGTACAATTATTGATTCCCTAGTTTGATTCTGTATGGGTGTTAGAGATGCTACTCACATTCTCCTTGATTAAATCTATGTATATATTATCTTTTAAATATAGGAGTTTCACCTCTAAGTCTTCCCCATCATTTCCCATGATTTCCCTTTGATTAGATAGTCTTATTAGGTCCATATCAATGTTAATGGCGTGTCTTCTTTGACACTATACATCAAGGCATATGCTATAAGAAAGCAATTACTTAGCAACATGTTATAAACAAATGGTTAGGTACATCTATATTATGGAGAAACCAAGCAATAGTGAGAGTTGTGAGCAATAGCATTTGCTTTGGCACATCAATTTAACATATGGATATTACAAAATTATAGTGTACGATTGGTTAGCAAAATTGTAACGACAGATTAGGACGTGCCTTTCATTGATGTGAGTTGGTCTAAGTGGGAAATGAAAAACCATTAAATCCAAACTTGAAACAAACATGAATTTCCATATGCATTAATGAAGTAGATGTTACAAAGATAATCAATTATTTTTAATTATGTAAAATATCCATATTGTTAATCTACATACATACTATAATCCTATATTTATAATAAATCACAAGTTGGCAATGCAAAGCCATTAAATCCAAGCCTTGAACAAAATATGAACTCATATATACTTGATGAAGCCCTATCTCATATGGTGATAGTGATTACATGGAAAAAAAACTATTTTTAATTACATAGAACATCCATGTTGATGAGACTTGTAAACCATAAGCCGAGACAGGTTCAATCTATAACCTTAAAGAAGTTGCGAATATTTTCATATAATTGAGCCTTCTTTGTGGATGACATTCTCTTCCAATTGAAAGAGTTGAACTTTAAACATTTGTTTTGTTCTTCCATAATAGTGGTAGAGTCATGGTGCTAGACTAGATGTTTCTTCAACAAAGAATACAATTTGGCAAAATTCTCAAGGTCTTCTTCGAGATCTGCTAAGCTCCAGTAAAACCTTTGCATTTTCCATTTAAAGTGTCAATTCTCATTTTGGATATGCACATTGATGGTCCTTAGGTATTCCAACCTTTCTTTTTTGAACGTTTTTCATATATCTCATCTTACATTCTCATCAATATGGATGTGCTACATAGTTAAAAATATTTCTTTCCTTGTAATCACTATCACCATATGAGATAGGCATTCATTAATATATATGTAGATTTCATTATTTTCCAAGTTTCAACTAGCTATCCAAGAGACCAAGGAATTCCAAGAATCTCCCATTATTATTATAGAAATAAGAACCATGCCTAAGACAAGCATGATAAGCTCACTGTTGTTCGGGAATTCTACCCTATAGTGAGGAGAGGGACACTACCATCTTCTGGGGTGACAGGTAACTACATTCATCATATCACATAGGCTTCTACAAAAGGAAAGAGATCAAGGTTATTGAAAGCATACCTTATTAATGAAGTTTGATCCTAGCTTTCGCCGTCTCCTTTGATCGATCCTCCACTTGATCTTCCGTTTGACGAACCTGCAATACAATAGATACCTTCCTCAGCGTATCTTGACTGATATAACAATGATAAAATTGAAATACAATTTAGACATCAAATACAATCAAGAATTTAATCCAAACAAATATGCAATCCATTAGACATTTGATTGGGATGGGAAGGGCATTTCAACCTTTATCGTCAAAAGCAAATAATTAGTACAATTACACCTGATCATTTAGAGTGCTTGTGCAACCGGATCCTGGGCTCCTGCTCTTCACACTAAATTTTGAATTCCTCTAGCATAACAACATAGTTTCTCCTCCTCTCTCTCATCTATCCCCCTTGTATTTATGGGACAAGGTAGGCAGTTTGGATCGAGAGGTAGTTTGATTGGGAGGTTGGGGAAGTTGCAAAACCAACTTCAAATAATCTCAATTCGTCAAATTAATATATTTTTGATTACTTTTTAAGGTGTACGCTAGTTTTCTTAAGTGGAGTAGCATTCAACATGCAACTTCCCTGCTTTACAACCACCGTTTGCAAGATTTTTTGAGTTGTACCCTACTCTATTGAAGCAAAGTAGAGTATTTTAGAAAGCAAATGCTACTTTATTGAAGTGGAGTAGAGTATTTTAGCAGGAAAACACTACTATCATGCTTATAGGGTAGCGTTTTTTCCCAAAAAGTAGGTAAAATGAGAGTTTTGTCAGCTGCAGAGGGGTAAGTCTAGTCCATTCATCATCTAAGGCAATCATGCTCTTCCATCCAAGTTGTCATTTTGTGTGATTGACAACTAAAGGTGATCACGAACGGAGAAGTGCAGATTTGACCTATAACAGATGCCCCCTAAAGTGTGAGGTCAGAGGGAAGCGATGGCCAAAATACATTAAAATTCCAAGTCAGAGGAGGAGCAGGAAACCACAGAACCAAGTCACAAAAGTACCTGAAATAATGATCAAGGTAAGTGAGCAATTACAGTCTTGACATCATATAGATGTGTAGCATGATACAACATGATCTCCGATACATAACTAGGAGATGTATATATAGCATGGCCACTGAAATACAAGCATGGATCCATGTCAAAATGAGAGATCGTAGCCATAACAACAAACTGGATCTATGTCTCATGGAGAGCCAAAATGAGTGAGGCTTAGTCTTGCGTAGCTTGGGTGATAACATAATGAGGTAATGCTATCAAAATCCCAAGGTCTTCATCCAAACAACCCAAGGTACAAACCCTAACCATGTGAATAAATGAGCTGAGGTCAAACATGGGGGGAATTGTTTGATTACCGGTCATTTATGTATACCGTTAACAAACGTGAGGGCTTCCATCGATAATGATAATGGGGCCCAAGGTACCTAGTACGATCCAACAAGTGTGAATAAATAAACTTGATGTCTAACACGTGAGGAACCTGTCAAATAAGAGACATTGGTGTATTCGCATAATTCAACAGCGAGGGAAATTGCCACTGATGACTGCAATCCCCAAGGTACTAACCGAAACTCTAAACTTCATTCCTAGAGCAAAATGAGTTGATGTCGATGGGAAGAAGTCCATTGGAAGGGAGGCCTTAAGGTATCCTCCATCATCCAACACGAGGAACACTCAAATGGTATGAGCTGATGTGGAGTAGGACAAATAACGAGACTGACACTAGGATGGTCGACACATGAGGTCAATGTAACTGCAGAATGGACGACACAGGCTATATCCTTGAATAGTAAGCATGACACAAAGTGACTTAGGCAGTTTTCAACATGATGGGAAAGTGATATAAGTTTGCAATGTAGGAGACATTAGCAAACCCTCCATATGGTTCAAAGAATAACCAATCAGGGGATTAAACAACTCGGAGATCAGGTTCACCGTAAGGTCAAAAACTAAACCCAACTAAAATAATATACTCAAATAGGTGTTGTGTTCAAGGATAGGACTGACTGAACTGCCTTTGAAACTACAAGATGTGATATACCCTTCTTATCCATTATTCTTTTTAGATAAAAGAATACCTTTCTTGTTGTTTTAATGAGTCCAAGAAAGAATGAAAACTCAATAGATCCAATCATGTAAAGAGTTTAACGAGCCCATGGGAGGAAGACTCAGGACCTTCTTCATTGTTTACAAAGTTCGAAGAAGAGATAGAAGAATAAAATATAATACTAATCTATGGATTTTAATATCGAGCCGAGATCTGTTCTTGCTCGCCGGCATTTTCAATTTTAAGGAGTCTAAAAAACTTAAACAATAACTCCATACACCTGCTCGTGGATTTTAATATCGAGCCCAAGTAGTTTAATGCTCGCAGGTGTTTTCTTGTTTATAGAGTCTGAAAAATTTAAACAATCCTCTATTTACGCTGTTGTGGATTTCAGATCGAGCTCAAGTAGGTGAGTGCTCACTTGTTGTTTTCATATTTCGATATTGTGAAAACCCTAAAGAAGGCTCCAAAAGGTCATTTTTCGTAAAGTTAGTCTCCTCCCCTGAAAAAGTGTAAAACAATGGAAGAAGAACTCTTCTAGCCACAAATGACTAGAGTATTCCTTTTTCGTTAGTAATCTGCAAAGGTCCAAATAAGGGTTAAACTTATACCTAAGTGGATGTCGCTTCAAATCCTTTAGCGAGTTTGAAATGAGAACGATACTCAGCAATCTTGTCATATTTAAAGAGTCTAAAAAGATCTTAGAGAGAACTCCATAAGAATCTTTTTCGTAAAATTTTAACGAGCCCGAAAAAAGTAAACTTGTGACCTCCTTACTATTTTTAACGAGCTCAAAGGAGAGATGGAAGAATGCTCATAACTTTTTTACTATTTTTAACGAGCTCAAAGTGAAGGTGGAAGAATGCTCGAAGACTCCTTCAAGTAGGGTCGATGCCTAGAATCTCCTCATGAGACCAAGCAATGATGTCACGAAATTCGTTAAAAAGATTAGTATACAGAATGATATCTTCAATATAACATTCTGCTCCAATGAAGATGTTTTCAGTGACCCTAGGTTCAGTGGAAATGTTAATCGTCATGGTTCTCGCTGTACTCGTCCTATTCCCTTCGGTAAAAACAACTTGTGAAGTGGAAGGGACAGAGGACTAATCAACATTCACACTGGGTCTCGAAAAAAACTCACCTCTCTCAATCAAGTCTAGAACAAGAAGTAGATAGGCCCTGGGGTGTAAATGTTCCCAAGGGTGTCTCAGGCCTATCATAGCCTCAAAAAATGTTTCATTAGAAGGCAAAACTGTATCTAAACTATCAGGAGAGAGGGTAGTGTTCGTTGACCATGCGGGAGCATGGTCCATATCCAACTCGATAGAGACCAACAGAGTCGTGATATGTTCTGTTGCAGGTTGTTGTGAATCCAAGTGGGTTACTTCTGCAACAGATTGAGGCACACTTGGTTCTGGTTCAGTATAAAGGATCCATGGATCAATCCTTAAACCAACCATGAAAGTTTCAGTAGATGTACTTTCATCAGAATGCATGAAAAGAATGGGAGAGGGTAGGTCAAAAGTATCCATTAATGACCCATAAAGCCCTGCTCCTAAACTCTCGCTTGCTGCGGCAGATTGATCAACTAAAGGAATTGTGGATTCCGATGAAGTCTGGTTGTTTCTCCAAGAGAACAAAAGTTGATCAACCGTGACGATCTTGCCTTCGTGAGGGAACATTACAACTCAGAAAACTACCGATGGAATAGCTCACATGGCATATGTCCAGCTCCTACCTAACAACATATTGTAATCAAATAGAGCGTCGAGAAATTCAATCTCTACAGCAATTGTCTAACCGATGAGTGTGACGTCAAATGATGGCAAGAATATGTGTGGATGGAAGGTTCTACCATCAAATGCAATGAGTAGTGTGTTAGAGGGGACTAACTCGGGAGAACCCATGGCTTTCCAAGAAGAAATTGACATTACGCACGTAGACGCGCCTTCATCTATGACAGCTTGTCCAATGGTCATAGGATGATGGACTACTTGTATCTTAAGAGCAACATGGTACAAAAACCGGTATTTGATATCAAACATATCAAAACACACAGTCATGTTGGATGATTCCATACTACCAATCACTGCTAGAAGTGCATTTCGTTGTAATGGAAAACTTTGCAAAACTTCTAAGGTGGACATAGCACAAGGGGTCTGGGCTAGATCTTCAACCACAATGTAGTTGGCAGCAGCCCGTGCATTGGCATTGTGCGAAGCCTGTTTCAAGACACCTTTCGGGATCTTGGGTAGTGGGTCCACAGGTATGTGGAGAGGAGTGGAAGATTCAGGAACCTCTTTATCCTTATTCTGCGAATCCAAGGTATAATTTCTTGCCCGCGTTTGTAAAAGAGCATCTGATTTAACCATATTAATAAAATTTTGATCAACTGAATCATGGGTGGTGCCCCCAGCATTGGAGGTGCCAGAAGCTGATCCCTGCCCTTTGGGAAATGGATCTTTAAGGACGGCAGGTTTCTTTTCTTGAAGCCGCTTCTGGGCTTCTTCAATTAGAAGGCATTGGTGAGTGAGGTGGTCCTGCTTGCAAGGGAACTTAACCTTCTTCTTTTCTCTGTTACCCTCCTTGGCATTTTCTTTATTTTTGGGCTTTTGTTGGTGCCCCTCTCCTTTCTTTCCCTCCATTTTGTTGTTGGGTTTCCGAGGACCCTTTTGATTAGTCTGAACCTGCTATACAGATTCAGTAGTAGAAGGAGAGGTTGTGACGGGAATCACTTCTGCAGTCGATTGTTTGACTGATAGGGCATGAACCTATTTAGTCAATGCTTCGAAGGCTACAAAATCAACTGAACCTACTATGTCGTCAGCATGTGGTCCAGGTTTTGTTCTACCTAGATCAATGTTTGATCGCGGTGCATCAGGTATAATCTCGTAAAGGAGCCCAGACTGAGCATAAACCAAGTCTAGTTGTTGGGTCCTTAAAATCGCTTCTTCTTCTGATGACACTCCAGAAGTAGCTACTTCCTTAGAAACATAAGGAAGGAGTGTGTTAAAACCCAAAATGACACCCTAGGTTGTGGGAGAGGGAAAGATGGGGTAACCACTAACCAATCTTTAGCTTGTGCTACTGATCTAACAAAAATAGAGAGGGCTCTCTCTATAAGCTCACAGAATACTGGAAATCATCAAGATTGTCAATAATGAAGAAAACACACCAGCATTCATCATAAAGAATATTCAATTACAACAATATAGAAGATCAACTTTCTGTTTTGAAAAAACAAATGATTTAAACATCGTCGGCTGAAACATATGAATCTCTCTTTTGAGCAATGGAGTCATGTCAGACAAAACTCAGGAAAAACTTATTTACAAAGGCTTCACAAATGTATTTAACATAGGGGCAAGATAATAAACAGCTCATAGTTGAAGTGAATTTAATTGGTGAGAAAGAGGAGAAAGAAACAACGCATTGACGTAAGGCATATAACGATGGATCCTACATCAACTTTAGCAGAGAAAATAGCGGTGAAATACTTGGAAAAGATAAGCAAAACATAATTTCATGAATTCTACTTAACTATCACACTACTCCAAGCATTGAATAATGTTACAGAATGGAAATAACAATGAGAGATGCACAATTAACATAGAAGAGGAAAAATAGACTACAAGACCAGTTACACAAGAATCCCTGTAAACATTAGCTCGGCTCTGCAAGTTCTATTCAAAATATAACTTGGAAATGTCTTACAGAACAATACTAAATTCCCATAAAGGTTTTCAACAAGATTTTTCAACCCTTCTATCTTTAATTACAACGAATTTATAGAGGCCCCTGGAGCTCTAGGCTTGGCTCTCTTCTGAACAGAAAATAGTTGTAATTACTTGACAGCTAACTAAGGCATTTCTCCATTACAACTTAAAAAATAAATGCAGGTGGTATATGCCTAACCGCTTTACTACATTCACTGGCCTATTTTACTATATAACTAACTGCTTTAACATAAGAAAAACAGAAAATTGAGAGCTTCAGCTTGTTGCTTTCATTGCTCATTGGCTCCTTAGCTGATGTCTTCGGACCCTTTCATATTCTGATTTTTAACCTTGTTTTACCATACTTCTCGATTAGATTCCACTGGTCCTCTGAAGGTAAATTTACGGTGGACAACTCTTTAAGTAATACTCTTAATTCAGTGTGTTCCTTGTAAGAGTATCCAGTATGCAATGTCCCTTCTCCCCCGAAGTTAAAGGCCAACTCGAAGTCTCTCGTCAGCTTCTCAGCTACTAGCTGGACGGTCAAGGGTTGATCCATCCCCTCAAAGTCTTCTTCGTTCATCCTGCAATCCCACAGCTTGGCCTTATATTCCTCCTTAGACAACATATTTCCTTTCTCTCCCCAGAATTCAGGTAGGCCTCTCTTGAATAAAGGATCAAAGGCTTCCCTGAACATCTTTAGCTGTTTCACCAAAATGTCATTTCCTGACTGGGTGATCTTTACCTGTTCATGCTTGTTAATTACCCTTTTAGCCCAGATGATGGTGGCCACCCTGTCCTTGATGCCCATATCATCAGCCTGTTCTTCAGATAAATCATTTCAGAAATCCACTACGTTGTTAGCATATTCTGTAGGCTTTTTACTAAGTCTTTCATTTGCTACTGTCACAACTTGTATGGCTAAATTCACGACAGTCTCTTTGTCCAATATAAAGTTTAGATAAGGCCGTAGGTCCTCAGCTTGTTTTATAATATCATCCTAGATGATTGTCCTGGTCTCTTGCAACACTTTATGCCCGATCGCTTACTCCTTCAAATTGTTAAGGTCCACCTGGATTTCCTGGTACTTGGTTTCCGAAGCCTCCCTTTTTCTTTCTGCGTCATCTCTTAACGTTTTCAAGTTAGCAACCTATTTCCTTAATCGGAGCAACTCAACATCTATATACCCTACCAAGGTGAAATCACCTGCTGCAATCAGATCTATGGCCTCTTGTTCCATCTCTTTTACTTTCTTTTCCAACTCTTCAACCTGTGTCCTCCATGATTCCTCTTTGGCAGCTACCAAGGTCATATCAGACTGCATCTTCATTTCCTTCTCCATAAGTTCTACCAATTGGGATGTATAGTCCAATAGTTCCCCCTTCAGTTTTTCTTTATCTTCCTCTAGCTTTGCTATCTCAGGGGTACTTGCAAATTGAGCAGGAGAGATATTTAAACTCTTCTTTAAGGTCAGAATTTCCTGGTCCCTTTCATTTATCAGCTCTTGGATATTCTTCCTTTTATCTTCTTCAGTCTCATTGGTTAACAGTTGTGTTTGGTGTTTCTTTGCCTGAGCCTTTAGAGACTTATTCTCTGCCTTTTCCAACTTTAGCTGGTGTTTGACTCTGGACTTACTTGTTTGCACCTTTGATAGCTCTATGGAGTGCTTCAATAGCCTATTATAAATTACCTCACTTGTCTCCTTGTGTAGGTTGATTATATTAGGGATAGGGATGTCTTCTAGGTTGAACTTCATCTCTGTAGCCTTGTTTTTGGTAGCCAGAGCAAGGCTCAAGGTATTATGAGCTAAATTTCTGCTGGCAACTAGGGACACTTCCTTCTTGGCTAACTTTCTTACCTCGAAGTAAATTTTTGCTTCTTCTACCAATTTATCTTGATTTTCTTCATATTCGTCCAATAGCTTGGCCCTACTTGTACTAGATGCTGTAGGTCCTTTGGGCGGTTTTCCAAACACGTGTTGTTCACCTCATAGGGGGGCATTTGAAACTTGAAATGCTTCTTCTTAGTTTTCTCCTCTTGGATTTTTACTACCTGCTTCTCACTGTCCTCCAACTTTTG
The DNA here is from genome assembly GCA_027924585.1 of Larix kaempferi. Classification (NCBI taxonomy): domain Eukaryota; kingdom Viridiplantae; phylum Streptophyta; class Pinopsida; order Pinales; family Pinaceae; genus Larix; species Larix kaempferi. Next base: position 5,399,728 of record BSBM01000369.1, read on the forward strand.
CCTCTTCGAGGCTTTTTCAGGGTCACTGTCTACATCCATAGGGCTTCCAACCATTGAACTACTAGGCTCTACTGGAATGGTGACAAGGGGTAAGCCTACTGACCCTACTGGGGCTTTATTAGATGAGTCAGGTGGTGAAGGTGTGCCTCCCTGGAAAGGAATTTTAGAGTTTGGGAATCCTCTAATGAATCAACGTCCATGGGTTCCTGATCAATGTATTCCAACCAGTTTGCTTTCTCTAGCAATCCAACCATCTCGAAATGGTCATATCGTTTTCCGCCAGCTTGCCTCCTTCTTTCTGAGATTATGTGATGTGGATCATAATTAATCACAGCCTTAGAAGGGAGTCCCAGATCCCTCATCATCCCTTCAACTCCTGAGAGGGTTGTCTTATGTTTAATCATAAAAGACCCTACCACTCATGGGAAAGCTATATCGGAGGACTTCTTGTTATCTAAAAAGTGATCACGTTCAGCCTTCAGCTTTTGTCTTATGAACTCTAAATGGAACAACCTGAGCATTAAAAAGGCGGAGAGTACATATGGAGGGTGTGAAAAACCATACACTCTGATTACTATCCCATGTTTCATCAAAAACCAATCCCCTGTCCCCTTCCCCATAGCAGGCTACCTTAAATCTTTCATTTCTGGGAGTACTCTGGGGAACTCTTTTTGGAAAAATATGTGATATACCTTCGCCATCAAATCATTCATGAAAAAAAGGTAGTCTTAATACATTTCCTTTATAATTTTCAGCTCTGGGATTTGCAGGTTTTCTTCGACAGCTGTTAAAAACATTTTTAGTAAATAGGATTGGAACCTAAAAAACCTGGTTTTAGGGAATTCAAGCAACTGGGAATGGATACTTTCGGCCAGGGTGCCATTGAACCTTAAGCATGCGGTCTGGATAAGTGGGTTTTGATCGTCGAGCTCTATTGGGCAAGTGCTCAAGACAAACATTAGACTGATTAAAGGCTCCGTGATGTACTGGTCACTATCTAACCCCAAAAATTGGGCTATCATGGAAATAACACATTTGGACTCTTCTCTGAAAGGATTTGTCTCGTCAGGGAAAGGTGAGCTAGGAGAAGCTACATTTGGTAGCAAGGAGGCTTGGAAGAAACTTTGCTTGAGTTCATTAGGGGCCTGGCCGAAATGCTAAATTAGGGTTTCCATTTGATATCCGTGAGCTCTATGGCCGAACTCCAGGGGAACGGCTAGGGATTTTCTAACAACGGGGGCTTTCAAATGGCAAAGGATTTTGGAACCAGAGGCATCGAGGATTTCCCTCTGCCCTGGAACATAATGGATGGCGCACCACTCTACGAACTCAGGGCAATTGGGGGTCTAGGTGGTGGTAAAGCAGTGGAAAAAGGACTGGTATACTTTGTGGACGTCTACCTGTCTGGCCCTTATAACCTCCAGCTTCTCTTTAGCTGTATCCAGGGAACTATTAAGAAATACAGTGTCGTATATGTCGCTATCCTTGTCTTCCAATAGGAATCTAAGCAATGGAGCTTCAGTAACAGAGAGGTCTACTATCTCGGCCATTTAAATACCCAGTTGCGAAAAGGAGAAGAGACAAAAACCTACCTCGTCAACTGACATCTGGACCACCTTTTGGTCTCCTGGTCAGCTGGTATGCTTCTGCCAGATTCACCTCCTTCGCCCTTCAATGTGCAAATGGACAGACAGGATGTGGACATGCGTGGGGGGCGAACCATTTTATAATATAGAATTCACCGTAACAACCTTGCAAGTATAATAGTGATTGAATCATGTCGACCGTTCATTTCTCTAGGCCTCCTTCTAACCGTAGATCTGTTTACTTTACCTTCCCTTTGTCATCATGGCCTTTTTCTAATTAATATTAAAATCCCAATCTCAACCGTAAGTATGATGTATATTCGCCAACCACGATGATTATGGGTGTGGGTAGCGCATCGGCTATTAAAATTACCGCTATTAATATGGACCGCCAATCTACCTTCGCCAGATCCGAGCTGTTGCAAGAAGTGCACCACTTAATCAGATCGCGGTGATTTAGAGCGTAGCCCATCTCCCATGCATGTTAGATTAGTGCTATAGCATCCTTACTGTAGATCTTCCGCTTCTTCATATCCTTAGTGTCGATCGCTCTAGGCGCAAGCCCATTTGTTAACACCGCACCCGTGTCATGATATTCTCTACTCTGGGAGAGTATGCATAGGGAGTTTGGCTCCCTTTAGAAGTTTCTCCATAATCATGGGGTTTTCCTTGTCTGTCCCAAGGTCTTCTTTGAAACCTCGGCACCATTTAAGTGCTAACAGAGTGATTTTAGATACCACTCTAATAAGAATTCTGGGGGGATATTGGCCTTAATGAGCCTCTTCCGTCTTCGCCACTCCTAAATATGATTAGATAAATGGGTGGCTTTGTTTTGCCTAAAGGTAGACAAAAGATTTGTCCTGGAATCATACCGAACAGGAAGCTAGAAGTGGTTCAAAAAGACTATAGCGAGATCCCGAAAGTTAAAAAAGGTGGCTATAGGTAACTCAATGTACCATTTGGCTACAGCACCGCTTAAGGTTCTTTGAAAAAGTCTCAACCTAACGGAATCTTCATTCAACGAGTTTGAAGAACACTAGAGATGAAAAGTGGTAACATGATCACCAGGATCCTCACCAGTTTTACCTTCGAATTTTGGAATGTCCGAAGGTAGCTTAGTGGGAAGTGGTGGCCACGTAACGTTATGGCACACCAGATCGTTCGTTAACTTGGAAAGATCTAGCAAATTCAGAGTTTCCGAAAATGGTAAACGAGGTCTATAAGATGGCATTTGATAAGCTGGAGTCATGAAGGGGGAACCTCCCATAGTTTGACCCATAAACTGCTGGTTAGGGCTGCCCTCAGCCATCTGTTGGTAGGGGTTGCTACCAACCATCTGCTGGTAGGAGTTGTCCCCTACCATCTGCTGGTAGGGGTTTTCCCCAGCCATCTGTTGTTGTGTGAAAGTGTTGTTGAAATTCCCCCACCCAAATGAAAGTGTGTTGGTACCCTGTGCATTCGTCCACTGTGGCTGGGTGTTAGCCCCGCCATATTGTTGGTTAAAAATATTACCCTCTCCTCTAGAAAACAAAGAAAAGGGCATATTTCCTACAGGTATATTACTTTAATTCATATTGTAACCTACAAAGGTGTTAAAACCAGGGGTAGTCGAGGTGGATGGCACAGTCATGGTACTCATGACAGGCATAGTTACAGAGGGATTCGTCCCAACATTCGGTGTGGAAATCCAAGTACTAGGTATATTGTATGACTATTGAGTTGCAGGAGGTGGAGTGGCATTCACTGCATTATTGGGTCCAAAAGTAGGGGTAGCAATTGAGACAGATGTCAAAGATGTTGATCTTGGCATGCCTAACGTATCAACATTAAAACTGAAGGACGAAGTTGAAGCAGAAGCTGTCTACAACGAACTCGGTATAGTAGTGGAAGAAGGATTTACAATCCTTGTATTCATACCCATTGTGGGAGTCTGTGGAACTCCCTGTTCGTCTCCTGGTTAGTCATAATATTCCCAGGTGTGAAAAAATATGCACTATACTCGGGTTGCTGGAAACCAATAGGTACCAGAAGCGGATTGTTAAGTCTGGTAAGGGGAGGGTTAAAATGAGTGTTAAACTCACTAGAAGTAATATCCTCAACCTCGACAGTATTAAGAACTTGTTGATCTGGGGTTCTAGGTTGTGGTTCACCAGGAACCTCTATTTCACCAGTAAGTTCAAAAATACCACTGGAGTCTGTCCTCCGTCGTGGTGGTGGCGGTAGTGGCTCCACACTGAGTGGGGCAAGGTTTTTCAACCTCCGAGACCTACGAAGTTGTTGGTCTTCCACAATTATATAAAAATAAAACTAAGTAAAAACCTAGTGGCCACTAAGACTAAGGGGCAAACAACATACCACTGTAAAAATCCTAAGTAATCAAACCAATCAAATGGATAGCAAGTACTCTCGGAAGTAAGTCTGGGGTGATTAGGGCCCGGAACAGACTAGCAGAGTACTGATGGTCAGTTTCGTGGCATCCACCAGAGGTCCACTGGGTGCAAGCGCTTGAATCACCAAACCGCTTTCTCAGGATTACTGCCAGAGGGTTACCTTCCACGCCTATCTGAGGTGAAGTGGGAATAACCGCCCACTCTACCTGTGTAGGATCCTAAAGGTCTGATACTAAGGCTACCATAAATATGAAATATCCTGGGGGGACAGTCGTTAGCCTAGTCAAAACGCATGGGCAGGGTATCAAATCCCGAAGTCCGAAAGGACCCCCATACGCGAATCGAGTCTGGTTTATGGTCAAAAGGAAAGTGAGGGAACATCCTTAACAATTCTAGTCTCCCACGGCCTCGTGCTTAACTCTGGTTTGAGTAGAGCATCCTAGGGTTATTTGATATATATGGGTTTACCTAAATGAAAGTTGTAATATGATTCTTGCGTAATGAATCCAGTTGTGAACAGTTTAAGGTGATTTAAGCTCATAACTCTAGCCTAAGCTAGTTGATGTCGTGTATACCTAAAAATAAATTGTTTATAATTGATTTTATTAAAAAATATTTTTAAGGCAACTTTTTACTCAACGGGGTACTGCATTGTGTGGAAACGGTTTGAGAAAGTAAAGTGCAAAAGAAATAACTTTCAAAGCAACAAAAGACTCTTTTTCTTTTTCCGTTTATGCTCTTTCCAAAATGAAAACTTAGCAAACCAAAAACAAGCTTCTTTTTTCTTTTCTTTTCAAATTCAAAGCAAAGTAAACTACGCTACTTCAAAATGATCATAAGCCTTACTACTTTAAACTACCAAACTCATTTTTTTTTTTTTTGATATATGTAAAAGAAAAAGAACTCGAAAATGGAAGCAAGTAAGACCTAAAAGAGCAATGTAAGTAAGGAAAAGCAACTCTAAAGCTCACAACAATCAAATCAATGATTTGACGGAGACTTGTCTTACAAATTTTTTTAAAGGGAAAAACTTTGGGCTTGGAAAAGAAAGTGAAAAGAAAAGAGGGATAAGAGATGCTTAAAATGGAAAGGCAAACCTCAAAGGTTGCTCCAAAGCACCAAGAACCCTAAAAATCACTAATCCAAGCAAACACTACGCAAGTGAACCAAAGATGGCCTTACAATCACAAAGACTCAGATGGAAGCAAACTAAAATACTTCAACTTACTTGAAACTGAAACTGACAAAGCAATCAGGAAGTGTCCAAACTCAAAAAACTTTTGAAAACACCCTAAGGACTCCAACTAGGGGTCAAACCCTAAATCAAAGGCCAAGACACTGTTAAAGTATTCTTAGTGTTTCCACAAACAACAAATGTTATAAAACAAAGGTTTGTATACCTGCAACAAGCATCTAGGGTAGAGAAGTGCAGCTATGTCCACCAAGGAACAAAGCACGATCTTCAAAAAGAGCCACAAACAAACAAGACACCTCAAAAGTACTCAAGCAAGCAAACGATGACCTAAGGGAGTTAGGAGAGGCAAACAAGACTCAACAAGGGCATAAAGACCTCAAGGATCAGTTAAGAAGACAAGGCAAGAGGCTGGAAATCAAACCAAACAAGTGGAAATCAAATCCCAAAAGCAAGAAGAGACTTACAGGAAAAAACTCTACTGTGCAGTGTACAAACCTACGTACACTGGGAGGTGTAGCTTACTATGCAGTAGGGAAATCAACATTTTTCAGCATGTGTACTCTACTGTGCAATAGGCAATGCAGCATTTTTCAGCATGTGTACTCTACTATGTGTAAGGGATACCAGCGTTTAGGCCAGAGAAGGCTTGAAACAAGCTCTAAAAATTCAAACTGGAATGAGTCAAGCAATGGAAACAGGCTACAGTAACCTAAAGAGCCTCTCAGAGGATCAAAAAGATAAAAAAGTACTGGAAGGAAAGTTAAATGAGTCTCCTAGAACAAAAAACAACCAGTCCCCAGTGGAGTCGCCAGTCTGTTGTTCGGGAATTCTACCCTATAGCGAGGAGAGGGACACTACCAACTTCTGGGGTGACAGGTAAATACATTCATCATATCACATAGTCTTCTACAAAAGGAAATAGATCAAGTTTCTTAAAGGCATACCTTATTAACGAAGTTCGATCCTAGCTTTTGCTTGCTCCATCGATCAATCCTCCACTTGATCTTCTGTTCTCAGAACCTGCAATACAATAGATACCTTCGTCAGCGTATCTTGACTAATATAACAATGATGAAATTGAAATACAATTTAGACATCAAATACAATCAAGCATTTAATCCAAACAAATATGCAATCCATTAAACATTTGATTGGGACAGGAACGACATTTCAACCTTTATTGTCAAAAGCAAATAATCAGTACAATTATACCTGATCATTAAGAGTGCTTGTGCAACCAGATCCTGGGCTCCTACTTTTCACACTAACTTTGGAATTCCTCCAGCATAACAACCCTTAATGCATAGTTTCTCCTCCTCTCTCTCATTTATCCCCCTTGTATTTATGGGACAAAGTAGGCAGTTTGGATCAAGAGGTAGTTTGATTGGGAAGTTGGGAAAATTGCAAAACCAACTTCAACTGATCCCAATTCATCAAATTAAAATATTTTTTATTACTTTTTAAGGTGTACACTAGTTTTCTTAAGTGGAGTAGCGTTCAACATGCAACTTCCCTGCTTTACAACCAGCGTTTGCAAGATTTTTTGAGCTGTACGCTACTCTATTGAAGCAAAGTAGGGTATTTCAGAAGGCAAACGCTACTTTATTGACGTGGAGTAGAGTATTTCAGCAGGAAAACGCTACTATCATGCTTATAGGGTAGCGTTTTTCCCAAAAAGTAGGTAAAATGATAGTTTTGTCAGCTGCAGAGGGGTAAGTCTAGTCCATTCATCATCTAAGGTAATCATGCTCTTCAATCCCAGTTGTCCTTTTGTGTGATCGATAGCTAAAGGTGATCACGGACGGAGAAGTGCAGATTTGACCTATAACACTCACCCTCCAAGATAATTTCTAAATATATTTTGGAAGACTCTTTTCTTAATTTGAAAAACATACAAATGGCATAGGTTAAAAGCTAATGAGACACATAGAATACAATGGAGAAGGGATAGGCAGTAGAATCCAAGAGATTCCACATGGATTCTAAATCCCATTGTAATTTAGCAGAGGGTGCATCAAGGTCTATATTTCAGGGTTCAAGAGCAAGTGAGTGAATGCAACCTATCTCTTAAAATTTTGGCGAGGAATTTACTACAAATAAGACAACCTTTGTCAAGGAAAGATGGATTGAAGAAAATGTCATTTCGGTTGATGAAAGGAAACATAAAAATGAGTGTAAAAAAAACCATTACTCCAGCATGGTTGTAGTAACTGTAACTTGAGGGAATCCAATGTAATAAGCACAAGGAAAAACTAAAGATGTATTGTGAAGAAACTCTTATTTATTTCCACTCTAAGAAGAAAGACCACAAGGTTGATGATTGTTAGCACCCTATTGCATGTTCTTTTTTTGATATATGAGACCATGAAGTTACTACCAATAAGAAGAGGAAATAAACAACAAAAGGAAGAATATAAACAAGAAGTAAATGTTAACTAGCTTAGTTATCACAAAAACATTTACTAGCATTGCAAGTTAATTGGACATTGGGAAAAAAAATCTTGGAGGGTTCATTTAGAGCAACATCTCAGGAATTTCACATCCAACATTCAAGTTTGGGAGGTTATGGTTAAGGGGAAACTAGATATTTCTTCACTTGTAGACCAAGGGGCAACAATTGCTCAATGAAATCTACTACAAAAAACATTTCTTCAAGCATGAATGGAATATATGCAAGGCTTCCTGGAATATAGAGTGTCCTAGAGAAGAAAACAAGAGAAACTAAATTTCATCTCTCTTTTCTTCTAGTTGAATCTCTTGGAGATTTTATATAATTCAAAATAACTATATCTCTTTTTAAAAAGTAATTATTAACAATGTTTGAAGTCAATCATCCTTCAAAACCAAAGGCAAAAGGCCATAAGAAGATGAACTGAATCACTTTATGGTTGTCATTGCAATGCAAAAATATAATAAATATTGTTTGCTTTGGAAAAAATATACAAAGGAGATGGAGGAAAAATGTAGCTTATGAAGAAGCCCACATAGTAGCAAAATAATCAGAACCCTGAACGAAGCAATCTAACCAAAGATAAGAGGGAAAAGATGATTTTGAGCTTGTCCATGAGGAGAAAATATTGTCTTTGGGAAAAAATAATATGCAAATATTGCCAACCAATAGGATTACACAAAATATATGATTAGGAGTATGTAGCTACCATTTGTAACAATTCCTAAGCTTGAATAGAAACGATTAAATGTTAGTTTTCCCATTTGGGTTTTTAGGGTAATCTAATTGTAGAATGTATTTAAATGTTTTTGTGATTGAGATAAATATGTTTTCAATATTGGTTTAATTAATAAGGCACTTTAATTTTGGGTTGGTTGATGACTAATATAAAATAATATTTTGTGCATTATCTAATTCACCCATAAAAAGATTATTACCCTTTTATTCATTGGTTGTAGAAAGTACTTGGCTTTGCTTCTCTTATGGTGCAAAAAAAATTTCAAATCAACATTGACAAAATGTTATTGAACTTGAAGTTTTACACAATCAAAGTGTCTATATCTAGTTGATATAATTGTAGAGACAAATTTGGATTTTTTTTCTATGGATGCACATTGGTCTTTGGCATGGAGAACTATCCAAATCAAGTCTTCAACTATCACATAATCATTTGTTTCTATTGTGCCTATTTTTTAGTCAATTATGATTGGAGGTGGCACTCAAGATTCATTTTGAGGACTTATGGAATCAATGGAGTCTCTTGGTTATTGGATAAGGTGACAACCAATTCCCAAGGATTATGGATTCTAGCATCTTCTAGATCCTATTATTCTTCCTTGGGTTTAGATAAGGAAACAAAAGTTAGAATGTATAATTAAGTGGTAAGTTTTTCATAACTGTATAAGAAGTGTTATAAATCCATTTAAGCTCGTAGAGGCAAAAATCATCATTCTATGCGTGAATGTAAGGAATTGATATAACCCTGAAGGTTGGTTTGATCTCCATCTTTGAGCAATAAGACTACCGATACTATGTTATATGTGAATGTTTCCCTTTTAATGGTTTTACCATGTGAATCTCTATGTCAAATTTATGTGATTTCCATTATTTATTTTCTATCTTAATTGATCTCTGTTCGATTTCATGCTTTCAAATGCAAAAAGTGGTATCAGAGCCAAAGTAAAATGATCTCGATGTTGTGCAAGGAAAGGAGATCATGATATTGCATAGAATAAAATTGTTAGTGAAGACTAGATGATAGTTTATCTGACCGCGGAGAGCGATAATTAAAAATTTCCGCACCCCTTGTCTCTTGGAGGGAGCGATAAACCTTGGAATATTTTACGGCATCGTTTTTTGGATGTACATCGAGGTATGCATAAAATAATATAAGGTGAATCGTGGGCATTATATATATATATATATATATATATATATATATATATATATATATATATATACAGTGCGTGTGTGTGTGTGTGTGTGTGTATTTGTGTTACGGTATTTTTTAAGGATTCTAATAGTATACTTAAGTGTAGTATTCTAGGTGATTATTTTGGATTGGAAAAAACATATATATAGTTAGGTAGGCAAATATTATATATGAAACATACAATTTACTTTTCAAACTTGTAAATTTTAGCGAGTATTATCATTAAAAAAACACATTTTATGTAAATATAGGCGATATTAGAGACTAAAAATGACCAAATAGCGAATTTATTTTTTGAAAAAAAACCCCAAAATAGCCAATTGGCGAAATTTCGCCCCTAAAAATTTCCCTGGTGTGTGGTGGATCGATGTAAGCTATAAGGTGTATTTTATATTTGTTCAATTGGTGGATTTTATATGTTGGATTTGCTAATTGTTCATGTTCAAGTTTACGTTATTTTAAAAGATGTAAAGCATAAAGTGGGAGTTATAAGAGGAAATTTTTTATAAGGGTTTTTTAAATATTATATATATATATATATATATTTAAAAACCTTTTATATTCATATTTTATTCCCATTTGGAATTAATATTTGGAATAATTGATCGAGTGTTTTTTAAAGAGCATGGTTTTAGAAGATTTGATTTGGTTGCTTGAGAAAATGACAAAGATGCAAAGTGCAAAATTATAGGTGCAAAATTTCAATGGGAAGATTAATTTTGAGCTTTGTAAGTTCAAAATGAGAGATATGCTTTCCCAACAAGGTGTGCAGAAAGCTTTGGTGGGAAAATCAAAGAATCCCGAAGATATGTCAGAGGAGGACTAGGATGATTTGGACTCAAGGGCCCTCACAACCATTCACTCGTGTCTAGCAGATGAAGTCCTATTTAATATTTTTGGAGAAGAGACAACAGCTAGTTTCTGGAATAAATTGGAAAGCCTGTATATGACAAGGTCCTTGACAAATAGGATCTTTATGAAGAGAAATTTGTATGCACTGTGAATGGAGAAAGGTACGAAAATTCTAGATCATCTAAATACCTTTAATGATCTAAATTTAGTTAGTCATCTTGGACGTAAATCTCGATGATGAAGACAAGGAAGTTACCTTGCTCTATACACTGCCTGAATCTTGGGATCCTTAAATAAATTCTATGTGGTTTATTAATACAAAAATGTTCGATCATGATACTATTGTTTGAGCTTTGATATGTGAAGAGATGCGAAAAAAAATAGTTTAGAAACCTTGACAACAACTGTTCGGATATCCACATCATCTTTTTCAAGATCTTGCATGCAAATTCTAGGGTTTGCATGCACTTTGCATGCATCCCAGTCACCAGGTTGATGCCTCCAGCACCTTAGCCACCTTATTCTAGCACCCGGGAGCTTCTTACATCAGTTCATTAGCCCTCCTAGTCAGGAAGGCGCCCACTTCTCACCTACTGCCAGAGAAGGGTGCACTTCTTCACCTACCACTGCAGTTCCACTTCAGTTACACTCAGTTAGCTCCGATTCTCCCTGATTTGAGGCTAGTTTCACTCCTGACTGACTGTTTCACTCCGTTGGACCTCCAGATTGACTAGCTGACTTGTTCTGACTTCAGTTAGCCTCCCATGTGCCCTCCACTGAGCCCACTTCCCTATATCAGTGCTACACACTTCAGTTACACATGTTACACTGAGTTAGACTCAGATTGACACCTGGATGACTGGTTCTTGTGCATTGATGACCACCACTGATTGATGATGAGGACTCCTAGTTGGAGTCAAGCTACTCCATTCAGTGATTCGAATGACCTCCTTAGGCAATTCGAATTGCTTAGTCATTGTTATTGTATTTTATTGTAATCATTCACCCTTACTGGGATATTGAGCATTGATGCATGTTTTGCACAGTTTTACACCATTTTTCTGAGTTTCATCTATTGTGATTGATTTACTTGTTCATTAGATCTGCTGTGACTAATTTTACATGGTATTAGAGCCATTGCAGGGACAATATATCTTTCCTACAGGTGTTTCTACAAGAGGATTTGAGTGAATTTGCTCAAAAATTACAAAAAGTTTTGGCATGAAAGATCTCAAGGGCATTCGCTCCTGTGCATGCAAAGCTTGAAAATACTTCCAATACCACTCCAGAAAGCTTGAGTTTTCACATAAATCCTGGATATAATACATTGGACCTATTAAACATTGCTTGATCTCCAATCCCAAGTGTGATGCAACTCTAAAAGGGTGGATTGTTCGACCTCATTGTTCTTAGTTTTATTGTGATTTGCAGGTTATTGTCTCCATCAATTGCATTCGCCACTTTGCCCTTGCAAGCATTTCTACATCAGTGTGCACTCGCTCCTAGCAATGGAATACTCTTCTTCAAAGCCTATCCTCACCCCATTCAATTATTTTGATTGGAAAGATGATATGGAGATCATATTACATTCAAAAGGTTACTACCGAGTCACTCTTGGTCTTGAATTGGAGCCAAACACCTTGTCAGATAGAACCAAACACTACAACAAGCTTGATGAAGCTTATGGTCTTCTTTGTCTCTCCATCTCCAAAGATCTTCATTTCCATCTCAACGGATTGAAGACTCCAAAATCTATATGGGAGCAACTTGAAACACTATTTGGCAAGCAGGACGAGCTTAGGGCTTTTCAATTAGAGAATGAATTGATTGCCCTTAGTCCCAAGAATTTCGAGACCATTAATGAATTCTTCACAAAATTCAAGAACTTGAACATGCAGTTGAAGAACAGTGTATTTATCAAAGAGGATAAGCAATTGATCCTCTCCATTCTCAGCAAGCTTGGTAAATATTATTCGGTATTTGTCTCTACTTTCAATTCCGGTCGGCTAACTACCCCGAATTGGAAGATGCCTACCTTGAATGCCTTCATTGAGTCCATCACAAAAGAGCATGATAAGTTGATTCAAATGGGGTCCATAAGCTCCAAATATTCAACCCTATATGTTCAAGGACCCAAGATCTCGAATGTTAAAGGAAAGCAAAAGAAGGAGAAGCCCAAATTCGAACCTCACAAGCAAAGAGAGAAAGGAAAACAGACGGATGCACCATCCAGTTCGAAGTTCAAGCAAAAGGGCAAAGAAGGTAACCAAAAATCTAAATGTACTTATTGCAACTGTGGCTTTCATCCTAAAAGTTCATGTATGAAGAAGACTATAGATCAAATGGCCCTCCTTTTGGAAAAGAACAACATAACTCTTCCTGATGGTGCAAGGAAGAAGGATAGGAATGATGATCATGAAAGAGGACAAGCACTCACGGCAACTGTTTTGAATCCCACTACTCTCTTGATAGATTCGGGTGCATCGAATCATATGGCTGAAAATATTGATTCTTTTTCTTCATTCGATCCAAACAACTCAAAAATTTCTTCAAAGGGCAAAGGTACGATTCATGTAGATCATGGAAGCTTTCAAAATGTTCTCTATGTGCCTTCCTTGGCTTCAAATATTCTTTCTGTGTATCAAATGACACACACTGGTGAACCGAAGCAAGTTACATTCAGCCCTAATATAGTTGAAATTTCTGATATCAAAAGTGGAAGACTTGTTGCAGTCGAAAAGGAAAACCACACTGCAAAATGCTATGAGTTTTCACACTTTATTCCGCTTGCAAAGCCCAATGCTCTTCGCACACATGGTAATGAGGTTAGTAGGCTTTGGCATGAAATATTTGGACATCTTAATTATAATTATTTGCTGCTATTATCAAACAATTCCATGGTAGATGGTCTTCCACAACTCCGTTCCTCGAAGGGAACATGCACTGGTTGCATTATTGGGAAGCACCCTGAGCACAGATTCGACCGCGGAAAAGCTAGCAGAGCTTCTACAGTTTTGGGGCTGATACATTCTGATATCAGTGGTCCACTTCCTCATACATCATTAAATGGTTCAAGGTATGTTATGACATTTATTGATGATTTTTCCCGCTTTACATGGGTATTTTTTTCTCAAAAACAAGTCTGAAGTGCTTGGAAAATTCAAGGATTTTAAGGCTTCTATTGAGACCGCCACTGAGAGCAAGATCAAAGCTCTTAGATCTGATAATGGTGGAGAATATATTAAGGCCGAGTTTCTGCAACTTTGTGCCCAAAGCAGAATTCAGATCCAACATACAGTTCCCTACACACCCTAGCAGAACGGTGTAGCGGAAAGGAAAAATCGGTCACTGAAAGAGATGGCTACATGCATGATTGAATCAAAAGCTTTGGCTACAAATATTTCGGCTGAAGTAATCAATGTTGATGCATACATACAGAATCGTGTTTCACATTCATCCGTGAAAGGTATGACTCCTTTCGAAGCATTCTTTGGTCACAAACTAGATGTGTCAAATTTGAGAGTTTTTGGCTCTATTGCATGGGCTAGAATTCCTTCCAAGAAGAGATGAGCTTTGGATCCACAAAGTATTGAGTGCATACTGATAGGATATGGGGAAGAATCAAAAGCATATAAAATCATGGATATCAGATCTAAAAAGATATTCATAGAGAGCAATGTGCAATTTGAAGAACCGCTTCAAGAATTGCAACTAGTTGAGGAAGAAACTGTCGTTTCACCGCCTTCACCAGAAGAAGATCCATGCAGCGATAATGAAGGTATGAGTTCTGATATTTCTGATATTTTAGCAGCACATGATGATCATGAAATATCAGGTTTGGAATCCGACCATTATGATCCTCCTCAGTTACCAAACTGGTCCCAAAACACTCTTCTATCTGCTGGTTCGAACCTTGGAAATCCTGCTGATCTGAGACGAACAAGAGCAGACTTTCAAAGAGCAGGTATGGCTCTTTCAATTTTCTGATCCATTACTTCCTGAGATTTGTTATTTGATGACTAGTTCAGATGCCACATCATACTATTCTTCCCACCGAGATCCGAGATGGAAAAGTGCCATGGATGAAGAGTACAGTTCTCTTCAAAAGAACAATACATGGGAGCTAGTTTCTCTTCCACATGGAAGAAATTAGTGAAGTGTAAATGGGTCTACCGCACGAAAGTTTCTTCTGATGGCTCTATCAGCAAATACAAAGCAAGGTTGGTGGCAAAATGTTTCTCCCAATTCCAAGGAGTGGACTACACTGAGACCTTTGCACCGGTTGCAAAGATGGATTCCATCCGCCTTGTTTTGGCTATTTCCGCATCCAAGCACTAGGAAGTGCACCACATGGATGTGAAGAGTGAATTTCTACATGGAGACCTTGCTGAAGAGGTATATATGCAGCAGCTAGAGGGCTACACATCAGATCCATCATTAGTTTGCATATTGAAGAAATCTTTGTATGGGTTAAAACAGGCCCCAAGAGCTTGGTACGCAAAGATGGACTCCTTCCTCCTTTCTCAGAATTTACAAAGATGCAAATCTGATCCAAATGTGTATCTTCAGTGAGTTAAAGGTAATTTGTTGGTTATTGTACTTTATGTTGATGATATTCTCATTACTGGTAGCACTCTTACTTCAATAAACAAGCTAAAAACTGCCTTAAATCTAGCTTTTGACATGAGCGATTTGGGCTTGCTGAGTCACTTTTTGGGCTTGGAGATAGCTCAAAATTTTGATGGGATCACTATATCTCATCAAAAATATGCTTCCGACCTGTTATTGAAGTTTAATAAGGCTGAATGTAAGGCAGCCCCATTCCCATTCCTCTCAGGAATCAGTCTTGAGGAGGGAGATTCTACACCGCTTGTAGATTGCAGTATGTATCGACAGTTGATTGGTTCACTACTTTATTTGACACACTCAAGGCCTAATATTTCATATGCCGTGAGTGCCATGTCAAGTTATATGTAGCAGCCCCATGAGCTTCATTGGCGAGCAGCCAAGCGGATCTTGCAGTATGTGCAAGGTACGAAACATTTTGGCATACATTATGCTGCAGATTCTGAGCTTGATTTCATTGGTTTTACTAATTCAGATTGGGCAGGTGATAACATTGATCGGAAGTCCACTTTTGGTTATGTTTTCAAGATTGGTCATGGTGCTATTTGCTGGTCCAGCAAAACGCAGGCAGCCATTGCACTTTCTTCAGCAGAGGCAGAGTATCAAGGGGCAGTCAATGCCTGCATTTAGGAAGTTTGGTTGCAGGGTATTCTTTCTGAGTTTGGTTTTGGTGGCACTACTTTGATTGTCCTATTTTGTGACAATCAAAGTGATATCAATATCTCCACAGATCCAGTTCAGCAGCAGAGGACCAAACACATTGAGATCCATATGCATTACATTCGACAGTTGGTGCATGATCGCACCATCATTCTGCAATATTTCCCTACTGATGAGCAAATTGCAAACATCTTCACCAAGAGCTTCACTGAGAAGAAGTTCTCTTACCTCCATTCACTGTTGGAGGTGAGTTCCATCATGGTGGAGACAGATTGATCCATTATTATGCTTTAGCTTGAGGGGGGGCTTTCCTCCCACTGGGTTTTCCCTCTTTCCTCACTTAGTTTATTTTCAGCATTTTTTGGATTATTGTATTGGGGTGACCTTTGGTCTCAATTACCAGGGCCCCACATTATTTTTTGCACATCATAGTCTAGCTTGAGGGGGGGGTGTTCAGATATCCACATCATCTTTTTCAGGATCTTGCATGCAATTAGGGTTTACATGCAAATTCTAGGGTTTGCATGCACTTTGCATGCATCCCAGTCACCAGGTTGATGCCTCCAGCGCCTTATCCACCTTATTATAGCACCCAGGAGCTTCTTACATCAGTTCATTAGCCCTCCTAGTCAAGAAGGCGCCCACTTCTCACCTACTGCTAGAGAAGGGCGCACTTCTTCACCTACCACTGCAGTTCCACTTCAGTTACACTCAGTTAGCTCCGATTCTCCCTGATTTGAGGCTAGTTTCACTCCCGACTGACTGTTTCACTCCATTGGACCTCAATATTGACTAGATGACTTGTTCTGACTTCAGTTAGCCTCCCATGCACCCTCCACTGAGCCCACTTCCCTATATCAGTGCTACACACTTCAGTTACACATGTTACACTGAGTTAGACTCAGATTGACACCTGGATGACTAGTTCTTGTGCATTGATAACCACCACTGATTGATGATGAGGACTCCTAGTTGGAGTCAAGCTACTCCATTCAGTGATTCGAATGACCTCCTTAGGCAATTCGAATTGCTCAATCATTGTTACAGTATTTTATTGTAATCATTCACCCTTACTGGGATATTGAGCACTCATGCATGTTTTGCACAGTTTTACACCATTTTTCTGAGTTTCATCTATTGTGATTGATTTACTTGTTCATTAGATCTGCTGTGACTAATTTTACAATAACAACAATGGTGGCTAGAGGTCCATCAAGAGAATGAGGGCATAATTTGAAAGGTGCATCCAGATCCAGATCAAGAGTTAAGAAGGGAAAGATGAAGTGTTGGTACTATAATAAGTCAGGACATTTAAATAAGGATTGTTGTAAAAGACAAGCATCCAAAGAGGATTCATCCAAAGAAGACTCTAGAAAAGAAGCAAACAATGCATAAATAAAATGAGCTATGGTCAATGAGGTACTATCTATTTCTAATGTTTCAGAATACCATCATGATTGGTTGTTAGATTCTGGAGCCTCTCACCATATGTGTCTTCACAGAAATTGGTTCTCAACCTACAAGTCCATTAACAATGGTATAGTTTTTATGGGAAATGATATTTCATATGGGATTATTGGGATTGTTAGTATCAAGGTCAAAATGTATGATGGTACAGTGAGAATGCTAAAAGAGGTGAGGCATGTTCCCGAACTTAGAAAGAAATTAATATCTATGGGATTTCTAGATTATGTTGGTTATATGTTTGTAGTTCAATGTGGATTCATGGAGGTGTCCAAGGGCATCTTAGTTGTCATGATGGCGAAAATAATTGAGAACCTTTATAAGCTTGATGGAAGTACTGAGATAAATAATGTAGCTATAGTATTTAAAGATGCATAAGACTCTTCTCATTTATGGCACCACTATTTAAGCCATATGAGTGAGAGTGGACTTAAGATACCTGCAAATTGTAAGTTGCTTCCTAACTTAAAATCTATGAATTTAAAGTTCTGCAAACATTGTATGTTTAGTAAATAGTCTAGACAGAAATTTAAAACAGGAAAGATTGTAAGTAAAGGTGTCTTGGATTACATCCATTCAGAGCTATGGGAACCAACCCCTACTATTTCATTTGGAGGATCACCTTATTTTGTAACATTTATAGATGATTACTCTAGAAATGTATGGATATACTGAATGAAAAAAGAAAAAAGAAAAAAAAGATGGTATGTTTAACGATTTTAAGCAATTTAGAGCTTTGGTTGAAAATAACACTAATAGGTCAATCAAGTGTTTGAGGACACATAATGGAGGTGAGTTCACATCTAAGGAATTTGAAAAATACTGCAAGAAAGTTGTGATCGAAATACATAAAACCACGATTTATACTCAACAAAATGGTTTTTTTTGAATGCATGAATATGACTCTTCTAGAGAGATCATGGTGTATGCCCAGTAATGCTAAATTGCAACAAGATTTTTGGGGAGAAGCATCTCTTACAACATGCTATCTGGTGAATTAATCATCATTAATTGCAATAGACTATAATATTATAGAAGAGGTATGGACAAGGCACCCCTATGATTACTCAAATCTTAATATTTTTTCTTGTGATGCTTACGCTCTTATTCCCAAGAATCAGTGTCCTAAGTTAGATCCGAAATAAATAAAAAAATATGTCTTTGTTGGATATGGTGATGGAATTAAGGGATATAGATTGTGGGATCCTATCACCCACAAGATCATCATTAACAAATATGTTGTATATGGTGAATTGTCACTCATTAGATAAGATGTGGTAGTTGGTGAAATGAAATAGGAAGAAGTACAACAAATTTAGTGAATTCAGTTGGAGGCTCATTCATCTACAGGTGAGGAGGACCATGAAGAAGTTCATGAAGAACCTCGTGCAGAAGACGATGTTATAGAAAATTCCCAGGAAACCAAGGACGTGCCAGAACAAACTTTGTGAAGATCCACATGGGTCAGAAAATTCCCTACAAGATATGAATATTTTGTTTCATCTATTTCTTTGATTTCTAATGATAGGGAGTCTAGTTGTTAGTAGGAATCAATGGAGGTATCCAAAAGTGCTAATTGGAAATTAGCAACGAAGGAAGAAATGGATTCCTTGCAAAGGAACAAAACATGGGACCTGGTAGAACTTCCAAAGGACATAAAAGTTGTTGGTTGCAAGTGGGTCTACAAGATGAAGAAAGGTGTTGATGATAAAGTTCTTAAGTACCAAGAAAGACTGGTAGAAAAAGGATACTCTCAGAAGGAAGGTGTTGATTTCCATGAGATATTATCACCAATCATTAAACTTGTTTCTATTTGGTTAGTGTTAGCACTAGTTGCTTTACTAGATCTAGAGTTAGAGCATCTAGATCAGGGTAATTTTTAGGGGTGAAATTTCGCCAATTGGCTACTTTTTGGGCCCTTTTTAAAAAACAAAATTCATTATTTGTTCATTTTTAGTCTCTAATGTCGCCTATATATACATAAAATATGCTTTTTTATCATAATTTTGCCAATTTTTACAAGTTTCAGTAGTAAATTGTGTGTTTCATACTTGATATTTGCCTACCTATCTATATATATGTTTTTTCCAATACAAAATAATCTCCTAGAATACTATATTAAGTATAATATTATAAGGGGAGGTAGGAGGGGGAGGGGTGCTCTTTAGCCCCGATGGAGAACGAATTTTCACTTACTCCTGGAACTTGGGAATCGAATCCAATAATATGGCTGAAGCTCTGGCCCTCTGGCAAGGACTAAATCAAGCTCTTCGTACAGGTATTCAGGCCCTAACGGTTGTGGGGGATTCTAGGGTGATTATTCATAGCCTAAATTCATTGAAATTGCCCTCTTCTATCCGCCTGCGTCAAGTTCTCCGAAGAATTGTCTTACTTATCCCTCTTTTTCTAGACATTGAATTCTACCATGTCTTACGAAAGAACAATGGACAAGCGGACAAGGCTGCTAACTAAGTTATACCCCTAGGGAAAGGGGTCCTTAAATTTAATAATGAATATAGCTTGGTCTCCATTCCGTAAAGTTGAGAGACTGAAAACGAGCATGGATGGATTGGTAACATGGAGCTTGGGCCATAGGCCAAGTGTCTCTCATTCCTGCTGCCGAATGGAGACCCTCTCCGATTGCGGGGTGGAAATCCTTCTCGCGAACTCCTCTTCTTCCTCCACCTTGCATTCCAGTATCCACCAGATCGCATGCTTAGCCATCTTCAGGATGATGCCGCCTCTGCCGGTGCTGATGATGGAGTGTACCATATTCTGTACTATAGATCAGGAGAAATTACGGAGGAAGATTTTTCAAAATCTGAAGAGATCATATATCATCTCCTTCAGGCGTGTGGAGTTACTTTCTTCTAAGCAAACAGGTTTGAACTCATTAATCGCCATAGCCATTGGGCTCGTAGGTACCGCGTTCTGTTATGATGACATCCAGGTTAATGATTCTCATGCAGTTTCCTCTTTCGGCAATGAGAGTCGTTATTTATTGAATTGTACGGGTAAGGGAAATGGAGCTCCTTGAAGGTGGATGAAAGGTCCTCCGGCATGCTCCAATTTATGGGAAATTATACTCCATTTACATCAGGGTAAGGAATTCAGTACTATTAAACACATTCACCCCCATCTCGTTTCAAATAGAAAAGCTCTCTTGTTGAAGGTGGTCGTTCCTGGGTGGAGAAGATTTATGGAGCTCCACGCATCGATCATCCTGTATCATTTGGAGAATAGTCTGTGTAAGCTCGGTGATATGGCGGATTCTGGAGATTCGGTAGCCTCCTCCCCTGACCCTCTGCTGGAATTGGAAGCCGAAATCAGAGTCCTGCGTCGCCGGGTTCGACGACAAGGGGATTTTATGCATCAAATGGAGGAGCATGGTGGGCGACGGCTTGAAAGAATGGATGAGGAGATTGGCAGCACTCGAGTGGAATTTGCGGCAGCATTGGAGGCACTGGAGATGAAGGTCTCGGCAGCCATCGAAAGTATGGACCTCAGGCTTCAGAACATGGAAATTACTCTGGCGAATCTACGGGTTGCTGGAAATCCGGACCGTGGCAAGAATCAAACTGTTTCCAAACCATCTTCAGGGGCAAAACAACGTTAATACCAGTCTTGTTTCTGACTCTTCTCTGTTAAAAAAATCGAAAGTCCTGATTTTGATAAGTCACAAGCATTTGTAGTTAATGTTTGGAAGACTACTAGGATTACTACTGTTTTGGAGATGTAATCTTTTTGGTGGCTCTGCCACTGTTTTATAATACAAAACCTATCCGTTTCTATCAAAAAAAAAAAGTATAATATTATAATCCTTAAAAAATACACTGATCTAGATGTTAAAACTACATTTCTAGATGGATATTTAGATGAGGACATTTACATGGAAAAACCAAAAGGGTTTGTTCATAATCAAAAAGGAAGGTTTGTGTGCAAGCTCACGAAGTCATTGTATGGCCTAAACAAATCTCCTAGTCAATGGTACAAGAAGTTCGATTCCTACATTGTGAGCCAAACTTTTACTAGAAGTGATTATGATCATCATGTTTACTTTAAAAGGTTGGAAAATGGCATATTCATTGTTTTGGTATTATATGTTGACGATATGCATGTAGCAAGCAAGAGCATGGTTGAAATCAATAGGATGAAGGCTTAGCTGGATGGGGTGTTTTATATGAAGGATCTAGGAGCAACAAAACCTATCTTGTGCATGGAAATACACAAAGACATGAAAACTGGTAAGTTATGGTTATTGCAAGTGAAGTATGTGGAAAAAACACTTCATATGTTCGATATGAATAATGTGAAACCAGTTAATATCCCTTTGTCTTCCCATTTTAAGCTTTCTTCAAGTTTGTGTCCTAGTAATGATGAAGATAATGATGATATGTCTCATACATACCTTATGCTAATGCAGTAGGATTGATTTATTTGATGGTCTATACTAGACCATAAATTGCACATGCAGTTCATGTTTTCAGTAGATACATGGAAAATCTACGTAAAGAGCATTGGGAAGCAATGAAATGGGTGCTTCAATATCTCGAGGGAACAAGAAATTATTGTATCACCTTTGATGGTTGATGTGATGAAATATGTGGCTATGTTGAATCAAATTTTGTAGGTGATTGGATAGAAGGAGATCCACTTATGGATATGTCTTTACTCTTACAGGTGGACCTATTAGTTGGATGTCAAAGCTTCATAACATTGTTTCTTTATCCACTACAAAGGCAGAGTATATATCTGCTTCACATTCGTGCAAATAAGCAATCTAGTTGAAAGGTTTGTTGGGTGAGTTTGGAAGGATACAAAATAATGTAAAAATATTTTTTGATAGTCAAAGCGCTATTCATTTGGCTAAAAATCCAGTTTATAACAACAACACAAAACATATTCCTGTAAAATACCATTTTGTAAGACAAGTTATTAATGAATGTGGGGTGGTTCTTGAAAAGGACCACACTTAAAAGAATTGTGCAGACATGTTCACAAAACTAGTGACATTAGATAAGTTGCAGTGGTGCTTAGCTTCTCTTGGCTTGCAAGAAATGTGATGAATAAAAAAAGGGCAAGGTATCAGGTAAATTGTTGTCAAGGTGGAGATTGTTGGATAAGGTGACAACCAATTCCCAAGGATTATGGATTCTGGCATCTTCTACATCCTATTATTTTGTCTTCAGTTGAGATAAGGAAAGACAAGTTAGAATGTATAATAACTTGGTCATTTTTTCATAATTGTGTGAGTTCTATAAATCCATGTAAGCCAGTAGAGTAAAAAATCATCATTATGTGAGTGAATGTAAGGAATTATTGTAATCTTGAAGGTTGTTCTAATCTCCATCTTTGAACAGTAAGAATACCGATAATATTTGTTTCGTGGATGTTTCCCTTTCGGGCATTTTACCATGTAAATCTCTATGTCAAATTTATGTGATTTCCATTACATATTTTCTGTCTTAATTGATCTCTGTTCGATTTCATGCTTCTGGATGCAACATTGGCATGTTTTGAGAATTTTTTCATAGGAAGGAACCCAAGAGAAGAGGTTGGGTATCTGGATTATGAGGAATTGCCATATCTTTGAACGCACTTACGCTAACGTCATCGAGATCTTGTGTCAAGTTCTTCCACATTAGGAGCAGCAGGTAAAATTGAAATAGGCTCACTCCACTCCTCCTCTTATTATTGACCAAAAAATCGTGTAGTGCTTCTATGATGGGTCCATTTAAGAGGAGAACATGAAGTATAGTTTAAGAGGTTTTTTACATATATCAGGATCTAATTATTTCTTTGGGGAAGCATTTGTTTGATGAGGCACAAAAAATTTGGGGGAAGCATTTGTTTGATGAGGCACAAAAAAAAATGGGGGAAGCATTTGTTTGATGAGGCACAAAAAAAATGAGGAGCTATATGCACTCTTTACATTGCTGAAATTTGCAAGTTCTAGAGATATCTAGGTTTTCTTCCGGTGTTCCATGACTATTTTTTGGAAATCAAGTCGATGATCGGGGGAAAATAGGTAGTTGATATTACCCTAAAATAATTCGTTTTGCATATACGGGAATCTTATCGAGAATTTTTTAAGTTCAACTTCAAGCATGTTTACAGGGAGCTGAAAATTCAGTGGCACATAGTTGATTAAAGGAGGAACTTATCAAGAACAAGGGCCATTGTGTATTTCCGAATTCACCAAGAACTTTTTGCACTATGTCAATGAGATCGTTCTTGCAACCTAAAAGAAATTGATAGTTATATGTGGACATATTTAGGTTTTTTTTTAATCGTTTACCTTTTGTTTTCAAGGTATTAATGTGTACCTTTTTCTAGTATCCTACAATGCTAATTAGTGTTTTTGGAAATCATGGATAGTTTTTAACTGTGTACAATATATATATTTATATATTTAGATTTCATTCCAAGATATTTTCTTGGAAAACGAAATAATTTAGATAAACAATGTAAATTAAAAAGGAGGACAAAATAGTAAAATAATGAAGACTGGGAATGAATCAATATAGTTTATACAAATAGGATTCTAAACCTGTCCACAAGGAACTAAAATTGCCTGACTAAGGACAATTTGCAAAATACCACCAATCAGTGTATAATTTTCATTTGTAACAATTGTTGAACATGAATATAAGTCATCACATGTTGGATTTTCCATCTAGGGTTTCTAAGTTAATGTCAAAGTTAAATGTGTTAAATGTATGTGTCAGTTGAATCAATCTTGTTGCAATGTCCATTTAATTAATTCGGCACTTTAATTGTGGGTTTCTTTATCTTTATAATAATGTAGTAGTTTGTGCATTGTTTATTAATGGCCCCATAACATCACTATTACCTTTATCTTGACCAATGTCTTATTAACTAGTGTTGATCCATACTTATAGCCAAGGCATTTATCTACTTTGATGACCTACCTATCGAAAACTAGTGGCATGTATAAGAGTCTCTCATTGTTGAATCCCTGGTTTTATTATCTATTGTGTCCATTATGGTTGTTAGCAAAGCTACTCACACTCATGTATGTATTCTCTTTTAAACATTGGGAATTTCACCTACAATCATCCCAATGATTTCCCTATAATTAGATGGTCATATTAGGACCACATCAATGTTAGTATCTTCTCTTGTTTGACATTATGCATCAAGGCATATGCTACAATCAAGCAATTACTTGGCCATATGATATAAACAAGTGGCCAATCACATATATATTATGTATTGTATTGATATCATTGAGTAATAACATTTGCTTTGGTACATCACTTTAGCATATGGATATATTTATTGAATAGGTAGAGGTGTGGTAGAATGAAGCATTGGGTTCAACTATTTTAATAAACAAAGAATGAACTCGACATTGATGGAATGTTGTTCGTATTGGATGTTTACAAAAGCATAGTGTGTATATCTGGCTGGAAAAATTGTAGAGACAAAATAGAACTTGCGTTCGATTGATGTGAGTTGGTCTAAGTTGGCAATGAAAAACCATAAAATCAAAGACTTGAAAAAATATGAATTGCACTATATATTAAGGACTTGCCTAATCTCATATGTGATTGTAATTAAAAAGAAAATCAATTGTTTTTAATTCTATCATGAGAATCCATGTTGATGATACATACATACCACAAGCCTACTATTTATGGATCATATGCAAAACCATTAAATCTGATCCTTGAACCAAATATCAACAGATAAATGCATTGATGAAGCCCAATCTCATATAGTGATCATGATTACACAAAAAAAGAATTATTTTTAACTATGTAGAGAATGCATGTTGACCAGACGTAAAGACCATAATTATTTAATGTTTATGGATCATATATGGTATTGAAGCTATGTTGAATCCATAACCTTGAAGATGCTGCTAACATTTTCAGGAGAAAGTAAGACCTAATGTAGGGAAAGCATTCAAAAAAGGAAGTTTGGAATACCTAAAGACCATCAATGTGCATATCCAAGAGGAGAATCAACACTTTAGGGAGAAAATGAAAAGATTTAACTAGAGGATAGAAAATTTGGAAGATGACCTTAAGACTTTTGCCAAATTGTTTTCTTTGTTGAAGAAACCACTTGTTAAGCACAATGCCTCTTTCACCACTATTACGGAAGAATAGAACAAACATTTATAGTTTAACTCTTTAAATTGGAAGAGAATGTAATCGCATACATTCAGAGGTTGAGATCCAGATATTTATTTCCTCCAAGTAATTAATGATTAGTAAGTTGCATCTAGCCCATGATTATCATACTAACACTAAATGGAGAAAATATTGGTCCACATGGAGGGTACAGGATAATAAGTGTCCATTGACATGGGTATCCTAGTACCATCGATTTTAGGGTGAACCTTCTATATAAAGGTATCCATGAGATGGACCTCCCGTATTGAGGTTGATCTTCCATATAAAGGTCATTCTTTACTTGTTAAAAGAATTTAATGTTGTGTGATATATTATTAACCATGATCACCTAATTTCTATTAAGTCTCCTTTAGAGATTGATCACCTCTAAAGTGAATTACTTTAGCATATGATCATTTGGCCAGGAATAATATAATATGATCACAACATCCGATAATTCTGCTTAGTATAATTTAATGTAATGTATAATAAAAGTTAGCACGTATTGACCATGCAGTAAGAGATAAAAAAATAAAAGATAAAGCATAGAGATCAAGAGAATTCGAAATTGCCCATACAGACACTTCAACTAATTAATGAGAACTCGAATTATTAAAGATTCAGTTATAAAGCTTCAGTTAAGTATCAATGCTTTAGTTAAAGCATCAATTAAAGATAAGTCTCAGTTAACTAAAGAACTCATAGTGGTCACTTCAAGTAAATCAATCACCATGATTTCAGTTAACTAAGTGTTAAATAAAAGGGACTAGTTAACTAAAGTATTTTCACTTTAGTTAAACTAAAAGACAACACTTGAGTTAAAGAGAGTTAACTAAGTGACAACAAAGATGATCTATTTAACCAAGTGTTATTGCATGACGAAACTTATGTTAAACTAAAAGATGACATGTGAGTTGTGACACTTGCATGTCAACACTTAAGTTATCCACCTAACTAAGTGTGAAATCTTTAAATTAAGAGACGAGTTCATCCTAAGTGACAACTCGGTGAGATGAAGGACTGCATGAGAAGTGTGGTGCACCACTCCATGCACGATTAATACATCCAGTTTGAGGGAGAATTTATCGTGAGGTTAGAAGTTTAAAATAGAAGAGAAGAATGTATAAATATGATATGCATGATTGTTGAATCTAGTGTGAAGTGAATTCTCTTCTCCATTGAAGGCAAGGCACTTCTATTTGTGCAGGGTATTGTTCGTGCTTGTTATTGTTCTGTTGGGAACACATTGGATTGATCTCTCTTCTCTATTGATTATGGATCTTCACAAATAAGTTTGGTGATCTCTTATCTTCCGAAAGAAATCTGCTATGTTGTAAAAGAAAGCATTCTCTGCTATCCATTATATTATACTGAGAAGAATTGATGGGGTTTTTGTTCTCATAAAATTTTGAGGATTTTCCCTAGGGTTTATCTTGTGTTTTGGTTGTATGAATTTCAACCATGTTTCAACAACTTCTATATATGCGTTGTACATATACGTAAGGTTCTGTAAATGGTAACAATGGTTTCATTCCTTAACTCAAACCTCTTACAACAACTCTTCCCTTTTATCACTTCAATGGAATTCTTTCCTTGATACTTTCTTTACAACTCTACCCAACATCTTCAATTTTTGGCACTATCTATAGACATGATGTCATAATCAAACATTTTTTTTGGAAACCATATAAGAGAGTATTTTTATGTGTACATATCCATTTGATTATTAGAGATACATATTGGATTCATATATTAAGCATATCAAAATCATGCATAACAAGGAGATTATGTATCCTTTCATCTCCTAAGAACCATTGGTATGTTTGTTGTAGATCTCATTACAAAAGAATAAATTATTGTATTAAACTTTGAGGCCTTTGTTCAAGGATGATATTTCTATCAAAGCACCGTAAGAGCTAGGAATAGAGGCTAGTTTCTTTGTAAGCATTTAAGAACATGCAAATATAGCATGATTGGATTCATGGATTATTATTTAGGCTAACATATCTATGAGTTATAACTTTCTAATATCTATAGAAACAAAAAGCTAAAATAAATATTCATCCAAACCACCAGGTATGCTATTTTTCATTGATAGTTCACTTTTTTCCTCAAACAATGAAAAAATGCATGTCGCGGTGAATGTTGTCTTATCCATTGCTTACTAAAGAAACCCACCAAGGAACCATATATTTTCCTCCAAGAATTAAGGATGCAAAGGATATATCTCATTAAACATGGGCTTAAGATTAAGAATATGGAAAGAGATTTATAGGGAATTCTCAAAATATTTGAGATACATAGTATTGTCAAATCTATGTCAATGTTACTTGAAACAAGAAGAAAGTGAGAGTATGATGGATAAATATGCATAGAATTGAGAAATGAGAATGATCAATTTGGAGAAAAATGGAGTGAGGATTTGATGATGTAAAAAAATTGAATGAACAAAATCACAATTCTCATTGTTGTAGTTCAAATTTTAGGTTTTGTTATGTGTTGAAAAGGTCCATTTTCTGCAGGTCTTTAGTTCCCATTAAGTATCTATTGCAATAACTACATACTAAGTTTCCTATAGGAACTTAAAGAATGTTCTCATAATAAAGAAATATTAGATACCAACACTATAACCACATCATGACCACTATAACAAGAAGACACATAGCATCACCAATGTAACAAGTAACTATGAATTTAGATGTTAGAGACCTTTAGAAAGCTCAAATATGTAAACATTAAGAAATATAAACAACCTCATTTCATTGTGTTTGGTTTCTCTTCAAGTTTGTATCGAACCATAACTTTGTTGTTAATCGTGTTCATAAGTTTCCAATTACAATGCGTGTGTGCATGCCCGCACACGTGTGTGTGTGTGTTATGTTTCAAATTTGAGACAAAGTTTTAAGTTCCTTATATAAGAAAGCTATATGAAATTAATCTTTTTATTTATTTTTATTTGAAGATGGTAAAAATTATTGTAATTAATTTGTCCATTGACATTGAGTAAAGCCACCACTAGCTTCTAGCCACGAATGCAAGTTGAATCATCATCATTATTTAAGGAAAACCATACCACCTAAAATTATATGATGATGGTCCATAAGGGGGGAGGCTTTCACTCTTGTTAGATGATTATGGACCATGGGTTGTTAGCATGTTCCCTTACGTATGAGGAAGATGGGTCATTAACATGTTTCCTTACATTCGAGGAAGATGAGCTCTTATCCAATCAAAATCACTTTTAGGTCTCACTCAATAACAAAAATGTGATTTTAGCCTAGATAATATGTAGAAGAAAACCAACTCCCTTATGGTCATCATCGAGGCTACCTACTGTAGAGTCTTTATCTTTTTTAATAACATTTAAACTTAGCACAATATATGAAACCAAATACTACCGCATTTGCAATTTAACCTCTTCTCCAAAAGAATATGAAATTAAACCTAAATGCACTGTAAAAATTAAATATTACAATATTCTAAATAAATACTCGATAGTACTTACAAGTTTGTTAGCGGATTCCTCTTCATATACTCATTGTTATTATCCTCATGCCCTAATTCTTAAAAATTAAGTTTGCTTATTCCAACAACTAGGGAATCCCCATTAATACTCACTTGATTATTCCCCATTTTCCCATAATGCTCAACTTTACATTAATATTAAAAGGTTAAACGTAACACATGGATATTATTTTCATTTGAGGGATGAGACCCATATTTCCAAATATGAGACTTAATTGGTTAGATGAGCTCAATAAATTCTAGGTAATCATAATCCTCTCCCTCTATAATGAAATAAAGAAAGGTATACACATCCCCTTGAGGTTGTGTGTGGTTATAATAACTTCTGCACCATTATAAAACCCTAGAAAGCCTTATTTTCTCGACTAAAATCACCCACTCAAAATGAGCTCTAGATAGTAAAAAAAATCAAGGTTTGCATGAGAGCCCCTTGAACTGGAAAACCATCTTGCCCCTAAATATGAGATAAAGCTATGCGGTTTTATGTTCATGTATAAATGAGGCCAAAAACAAAGTAAACCATACAAAATTAGAGACAAAACCTTGCATACATAAATACATATATAAAAGGGGTTCAGGACAACTATCACATATAGAGGTGTGTGACAAAAGGCCTCTATTTCTAAATGTCATTCACCATTTAAAGGATACAACTTGTAATCTCAGCAAGGGATGGAGGTATGACCTCACTATCGATTTCTACTTTTGGAAGAGAGTTTCACCATTTGTTTATTGTGTTTTGATTTCTTTCCCAACCAGTGATCACCCAATTGCTATAATGCCCTTGTTATACTTATAATATGTGCACCCCGACCCTCCCAATAGGTCTATAAACTTGCTTCAATTAAAAAATACCTCCCCCCCCCTTAGTATGAAGCAATATATTGGCTAGATTTTTCACAATTTTAAAACATTTTTTATAAATAAACATGATAGAATATTGGTTAACAAGTGAAGTCCCCTTGGGAAAACTTCTTGATTCATATGGTGGTTTGGAGTGGTCTCGTGGACATAATATTTTTCCTACTTGTTGAAAATGTAACATTGATACACTCATCCTCAAATTAGAAATTATTGTGATGGTTTGGAGTGGTCATGTAAACATATAATATTTTTCATGATTGCGGGAATGATAAATACACGTTGAAGGTTCATAATTGCTATAATTATGTATTGTGTTAAATATTCATCATAACTATGACCAGCGTAGATCCAAATCCTAGGCTCTATCAAGCCGAGAGGGATCAAATCTCCCAAGATGCAAACCTCGGCAGGAGCTATTCAAGGCATAAAAAATAGAAATTACACGATCTCCCTCATATTTACGTTTTACTTTGTATTTTTTTTTGTTTATGGCCGACATAATATTTATTACTTTTTACTTTGTATTATTCTTTTTTGTTTACTTTGTATTATTTTGTTACTCGACAAACAGGGACAAACACGGACACACAAAAGTTACAAGATCTCCCTCATATTTACTTTTTACTTTGTATTATTCCTTTTTGTTTATGACCGACATAATATTATTCTTTTTTGTTTATTTTGTATCATTTTGTTACTCGACAAACATTCGACAAACACTCCACACATGTTACAAGATCTCCCTCGTACCTCTCGGTGCACTTATGTATGTTTCTATTGGTCTATAATTATGTATTTTTCTATTTATGTGTAGAACTTGGAAATCAAACTTCCAATCATGTAACTTTTCTCGCAAGCTACAAAACTTCATTAACACACTAAGAATGGTTTGATGTTTTATACTAAGAATGGCTCGATGTTTTATAGTGTTTGGAGTCTGCATACCTTAGCTAATAACCATTAAGGATGGCCTTAGAAAGCATCTATGAATAGGGTGACTAGCTGTAGAAATAACAACATTAACGACTTCTGGTAGTCAACCCTCGGACAATCGGACTTCGAACCATGGCAACTCATAAACCGACTTAAAGTACTTCAAATTTGTTTATTAACCAAAAAAAATTATTCTTAAACGGGCGGGAAAATTTCTTTGGTGTTAAATCAATTCAAATTTGGAGAAAACAGAAAGAAAATGAAGGAAGCCATTGATAAAATATTCATTATAATGTCGTCAATTTTACAGAATTTAAAGTTGAATCACTCGAAACAAATCTTTCAAACAAAATATGGGAACCCTACAACGGACATAGGCTTCCCACCTATGTTATGGGAAACCCTTATTGCGACACGTTGTTCTGGTTCTGCAAATGCTGGAGGACGTCCCTAACGTCCTGATCCTTCCGCTCCACAAGAGTACGGAGAATGGACATCACCCGACTCAGCTCACGGTCCTCGGGTTGATCTTCGATGTACGAAGATATAGGCACCGCGTTCTGGGGCTGGAGGCGATATGCCACAGGGTTGTCGTCCACAATTATCGTTTTGCTCAAGTCCCGACCCAGACGCCCCAGATTCTTCACATTCGCGGCTTCTGCTCGACCATTCTTCAGCACCACAATCTGGGTGCACTGTCCGTGGAAGAGGCGGTGGCTTATCAATGTGCCGTTCACGTCCAGTTTATTCAGTACGGCATTGGCGTACGTCCGATTGGCGGCGGTGAAGACCACCACCTCAAAGAGCTTCGCAGCGGCCTCCAGGAATTCGTGCACGCCAGGTCTCTTCAATATATACAAGTAACCGGATGGACTAATGTCGCGGAATTTTAATCGAAAGTCGTAATAGGGTAGTGGTAACAAGGAAGTATGGACTAATGTCTCGTCCATGTCGAGGACCAGGGTCATTCTGTCCAGCTGTTCTGCCGGGAATGGAGGCAATAAGTATTCATCTCCTTGCCTACTGCTGACGTTGCTCACGATTGCAGAAGCAGCGTCTCCAGATGTTGCTGTATCGTTGTTCTTCACAGAGCCAATCGACGGCTTGGTGTGGTGATCATTGCCCTTAGAATCCATCCCAGACCCTGTTGAAGCTGAGACACTGCCTGAATTCTCCAGCTGAATGTAATCGTATTTCCTGTAATTAGTGTGCCAAGTTTCTTTGGCGTTCTCACTCGACTACAGAATGAATGATTGGTGTTTGCAGATGTTCTTTTATAGTTGTTGAAATGGCAGCTACTCAATTAAACGACGCGGCTGTAGTGAAACATTTAAATTTTAAAATTTATAATCGTTTCTTACGGAAAATTTTTAAAATTTAGGTGATTTGATTTGGGATATATATTTAAAATAAAATAAAGGTTTAAATTTTCGATTGTGCAACTATGGCTGGAGATAGCACTCGAGAGTAATTTTCGGGGAGCTGAATTCAGTGGCGGATAGTCTATATCAGAGGAGGCGATTCATCAAGCACAGGGGCGACTGTGTATTTCTGAATTTATGGAGAACTATTTGCACAATGCCAATGAGATCGATCTAGCAGACTACAAGAAATTGACAGTCATATGTGGACATATTTAGTCCTTCCTATGTCTGACCTTTTGGTGTCAATGTATAAATGGGTACCTTTTTTTATGGTATCCTACAATGCTTAGGTTTTCTTGCTTAGGTTTTCTTGCAGCCATAGATAGTCTTTTGTGGGATATATCTTTTTTTACTTAGTAAAAAAATATAGGTAAAAAATTTAATATAGAAAAAAGATAAAATAGTAAATTGATGGATTCTCATTTGTAACAATTGTTGAGCATGAATATAAGTCATCATGTATCACATGATGGCCATTTTATCTTTTTATCTAGGGTTTGGAAGGTAATCTGAAAATTAGACATGCTTTAAATGCTTGTGTCACTCAAATCAATCTTGTTGCAACGTTGATTTAATTAATTGGGCACTTTAATTGTGGGTTGTTTGATCCTTGGCATAACGTAGTAGTTTGTGCATTGTAACTATAATTCTCCCATAAAATCATTATCATTCTTTGCTTGACCAATGGTTTATTAACTAGTGTTATCCATACTTGTAACCAAGGTATTTACTAACTTTAACGGGTTAGTGACATGTATAATTGTTGATTATCTATTGTGTCCAACGCATTTTATCAACTTTAATGTGCTAGTGGCATGTACAATTATTGATTCCCTAGTTTGATTATGTATGGGTGTTAGAGATGCTATTCACATTCTCCTTGATGAAATCTATTTATATATTGTCTTTTAAATATCGGAGTTTAATCTCTAATCTTCCCCATGATTTCCCTTTGTTAGATAGTCTTACTGGTCCACATGTCTTCTTTGACACTATACATCAAGGCATATGCTATAACCAAGCAATTACTTAGCCACATGTTATAAACAAATGGTTAGGTACATCTATATTATGGAGCAACCAAGCAAATAGTTATAGTTGTGAGCAATAGCATTTGCTTTGGTACATCACTTTAACATATGGATATTACAAAATTATAGTGTATGATTGGTTAGCAAATTTGTAACCACAGAATTGGACTTGCTTTTCATTGATGTGAGTTGGTCTAAGTCAGAAATGAAAAACCATTAAATCCAAGTGCTGGCTTAAACTGACCCAAAGGTTTCCAATTAGACCCAGGTTCCTTGCTGTTCTCTCTTTTGACAAACAAAACCCCTTCGTACCGGCCCTTTCGGCAACAACCTGCAAGCAGGTTGAGGTCTCACCTGAGGTTTATCTTATGGGGTACTGCAGAATCAGGTTTCCACAGTAAATGATGAGTTGTTTATATGAACAAGCTGCGCAGCGCAGGATAGAAGGAGTGCACTGCAGAGCAAAGTGATACGGTACGCAACAGCATCTACGCTGCGAGCAGTACTGCATGGTGGAGGCAACACTGCGGGCCTCACTAAGGGCTTCTTACTACTGCGAATCTTCTACTGGAACTGCAAATTACCCACACTTATCCTCTACTTGGAAGATCTCGAAAACGTTAAGGCACTGAAATGAATGTCACTCATCTATTCATTCAGGCACTTACTGGTTATCTTTCTAGCATTCATTCTAGAACTTGGATTATTACAACGTGAACTGAGATAATAGACATGACTAACTGTGCTACATTCCTTCACTGTGTTTAAGAAAGTATTTAAACTTAAATGACTGATTCACAATCTTAACATAGAATTGAAATGTTTGCCATTCACCTGCTTCCATGGAACCTAGCATATCATTCCCAAACTTCTCCTATTGGTAAATGCATATCAAAGTTCTCATATTACAGCATGCAAGGAAACATTCAAGCATTCATTCTAAAGAAAATACAGAAAGTCATTCATTCATAAACATCATCGCATAACACAGGATTTAACGTGGTTCATTTCCCCGAATGGAAAGCTATGTCCACAAGAACGGTTGGTAATATATTTCTTTCAAAAGGGATGGGGCAACCGTTCTTAGTCTACGCACTCAGTTGCAGACTCTCCTTTCTCTCGGCTAGGTCTCTACACACACAGCTACAGATCCTTTACAATATTCTCAGCTCAGAGAGATTTTACAATACAAAAAGGTTATCTCCAGATTACTCTAATAACTAGCATCTAGTATTCAAAATAGAGCAACCCCCATCCCATACAAAAGTGTCTTCTTAAATAGATCATGACCGAAGGTCATGTCTATACAATGTCGAAGACCTAAAACCCAAAACCCTAAGGGTTTCCAAAACTGTGCCGGTTTTCCAAACCGACTTGCTGGCTCCTGGTAGCGTCTGCTTGATCATGGCGGATCTCCACGTCCTCATTCTATCACTATCGGCCTTCCTATCGCACGTGTGCCTACAGGATGCTTTTGCTGAACCGTTTCTCTCTAACGGTTTCACCTTCTAAGCGTGCCAAACGTCGCTTTCCTTAACAACCCACGCGTGGCCGCCTTCCTATTTCTCCTATGTCCGCCACTCGGCAATCCTAGAATATCTTTCAAAAAATCGCTGCTACCCGGTCGAGCCGGTAGCTACACTAGATACTTTTCCAGCACACCACTTTGCTGGATCCACGTGGCCTCCTAACTCTGCAACACTGATTTGGCACAATACTGGTCTTCGCATCACGGCCAAAACTTCGATGCTACGTGCAACTCCGCAGTCTGGTCAAAAGTTGGATGCTACATGCAACTTCGAAGCATCCTCAATACTTAGCCAAAATTGTATTTCTGAGCTGCGCTCAGCTCAACTTTCCCTGCTTGTCTCAAAAAGGTGCTTCCACAACTTTCTCTCAACCTGGGCCCAACACCAAGACTTGAAACAAATATGAATTGTGATATGCATTAACGAAGTAGATGTTACAAAGATAATCAATTATTTTTAATTATGTAAAATATCCATATTGATAATCTACATACATACTATAATCCTATCATTTATAATAAATCACAAGTTGGCAATGCAAAACCATTAAATCAAAGCCTTCAAAAAAATATGAACTCATATACACATTGATGAAGCCTTATCTATGTAATGTGCCATAAAATAGTAAAATAACAAAAGAATTTCTTCTAATTGCTAGATGCCTAACATAGACTCTGTATTTATAAATAATTTCAGCACTCGAAAAAGAAACAGTCCTTTGACTTCAACATTTAAGGGTTTAAGAGATTCCTAGCAAGGTAGTTTTGTGAGTCAGGTTTTCTCTGCAGAAGTAATTGTGATGAGTGTTTTATGGAAAGTTTAACCATGAAAGTAATACTAGCAATCTCTTTTTCTCTTATATGGTCTAAATGCATGTTAAAAAATGTAAATTGTTTAAATGTCATCCTTAGGCAAGATGGACCTGATGAGAGGAGTTGAGATACCTTGGAAACTTGGGGTTCATTTATGCACCCCTAACAGAGTAGCCAAGAGGTAAGGCGTGAATGTTGAGACCTGTTGACTTACTTAGCGATGTCACTAATGCATAGTTATTTTTCATGTTCCTGTAGGTGCACTATGGTAACTCTCTGTTAAACCACTTTAACTTATGAAGTCCCCTCAAGATCACACATCCATTTTGCATATCACAAAAAGGGGCTATGGACTTTCCATTTGGTAATTAACCAAGCAATGAGGAATTTTCGCAACTATACAAAAGTGGATAAAGATTTAAGTCCTTTCGTGTTATGTGGGAGTTATTAATGGCGCAAGTGTTTCTCACATGGCCTATGGACAACTCAACATTAGGGGTTTTAACGAGGGTTTGCACAAAGATGATCATTTCATGAATTTTTCCTAGTGGCTAAGAGGAGGATTTAGGTGAGTGTGTGATGTCTACGCCTGGCCTGAGCTATGCTCATGGCCACGGTATCATTGGTGGTCTTATGAGGTAATGTAAACGAAAACGTCTTACGAGATGACTCCTTCAATATGCAGACGCCGTGGTTTCTAAGTTTTTAGTTTCCATGTTAATTAAATGTGTGGGTTCTAACTTATATTGGCTTCCTCTATTTACAGGTATGGAGTATGGTGCGAATCTTTGCGTTGGACCAAATGGGGACCAATACGAACTGCGTTTGGGCATTGGACTGGTAAGTCCAGGGTTCTTTCAAGCCTTCACGCCTACCTGTCTCGGCTGTGGAAGAAAGCTCTGTTAAAATTGTATTAGGGAGGCTTCGTGATGCCTTTGGCTCACTCAAGTTTTGGAGTCTCAAATGTGATCTCCTTTGGCTGGAGCAGTGTGTTGGGATGTCATTGTAATTAATATTTTGATGAGTTAAATTTCTGAGGGTTTCCATACTTAAAGTAGGGTTTAATGATTTGGTCCTCGGTAGTTTTCATGGTACTCTTACTAGTGTAAATATGAGTTTTGAAAAGAATATTTTCCCCTGCATTTATTTATGGAGCTCGTTTTGATGTTTGTAATGAGAAATGGACTTCTGCGTTTTCTTTCCTATGAGACCCAAATGGATGCATGAAGAAATTATGGTCACTGTGTTTTAAATGGTGCTCTGTCAGTTTGAATCTCTGGTGGAAAGTCATTTGTCCAATCGATGGGGTCCATGATGTTAAGTGAAACTCATTTTAGCTTTGTTCTTCTAAATGCAATTTATGTATTCGTGGTGGTACTTCTGTCAATTGTCTAGTTTATTAAAAGTAACCTGGGCATTTGATTTGCTCCCGTGGATTGATATCTTGACCTGTGGCTGCTAAATTAAAATGTATGGGGGCGCCTATCATTTTTGCTGTGGGATTCGATCCTTGAACTGGGAGAGGAGCCCATCGAGGTTTTATAAGTTTAAAATGTAATATGCAAAGTCTGAGTTGTGATTGTATGAATTTGTAACCCTTGTATACATGTTGCATCTTCATTGTGGTATATACTAGGTTGACTGATGGTTAAATAATGGGTAGTAGTCCTATTTGAAATGGCTGAATGAGGAAATCGTAGTCACCTTAGCCTACGTGTTGTTTTGATTTCTACAAGTCTAAATAATGAACATTCAATTCTACCTACGATTTCATGTTTACTTTCTATAAAAATGTTTGAAAGGACTAGATGGTAGCTATTGTAGAAAATGATACGGTTGTTGTGAGCTCACGATTCTTAATGTGTAAAACTACCAAGAGTTTCGATGGCTGGCTCGTTGCGTTTGCTAAATATATTCGATGATTTTCAAGAATAGAAAGAAAATAAATAAAAGAAATGAAAGATAACCCTAACTCTAAGATCGGTCTATTGTAAGCAACGATTTCATTTTCCTACCTAGGGTTAGTAGTTAGAAAGGGAAAATCGTGTAGATTTTGGTTTGGAGTTACTGTGTAAATATAATTCTAAGTAAGTTCTCTTCAAGGTTATAAGAGCCTTTGAGAGTTTCGATACATAGTCCAATACCTTTGCTAGACCCGGGGTTTATTAAGGGATAATAAAAGAAATAAAGGTAGAAGTAGACCCTGTACTATGAATTGGTAAAACGATTCTAACTAGAAAACATAATTATTTTAAAGGAGTAATAAACCTAGCATAGAAAACAAAGTGGAAACAAAAGGAGAAATGCATAGTGATAAAAGTCATTCGAAAAGAAATGATAGGGTTCCTAAATTTTCTGATGGTGTGATGTCTAGCACAGACTAGCTAGGGTAGACCTGCTAGATCCTCCACTGGTTTCTGGGCCAAACCTCTAAGTTGATAATATTTGGGTTAAGAATTAAAACTGTGTTGTAACATCAATTCTAGTCTAAAAGCCTAACATCTACTATAACTAGAAATGGGAAAATTAATAGTACATACTTGGTTGCTTTGGAACTTGATCCTCTCCTATAGAAGCCTGCACACTGAAACAATAATTAATGCAGAAACTTTTGAGCTTAGCTGACCTGTTAGAATGATTTCTTAGCTGGATAACTTTGGGGCTACCATGTTCCTCCCAACCATGACCCTTAGACCGTTCCTAGTTCTAACTAGATCCCCCCGAGCTGGTTCCAACATGCAATAAGAGATAGAGGCCCTAGATTCACTGTTGGTTGAGATCTGGAAAATTATATGGGACTGCTTCAGTTCTTGGAGCAGAGAATTCTCTCTAATTACCATCAGAGAATGATAATGAAAAAGATGCCCCCAAAATTGGGGTCTGCCCTCTTTAATTAGGGGAGTCGTGAATTATGGTTGTTTGAATAATTATTTAGTTTCTTTAAATTAAATAATTAATATTATTTAAAAGATATTATTATCAAATATCTAGTCCTTGTTGAACTAGGACTTTTCATTTGTTTTAACTAGAAGTGATTTTAAATAAACTTTCTCATAATAATAATACTACTTACAAATTTCCTACCTTAACATTATTAATAATATTTAATTATGTTGCAGCCAGCTATGCATAACTATATGCAATAAATATTTTTATAAATAAATAAATAACATCATTATTATTTAAAGCTTTTAATAATAATATGTAACTTTGATACTTTTATGCATGTTATTCATAAAAGACTACTCTTAGTAAATCCATATTTTAAGTCAAGGTAATTATCTTTTATTTAATTATCTATCTTCACATGATACTTCTTTTAACATTAAGGACAAGGTCCAATTCTTTGGATGGTATTTCGGTAAGCTTGGATAGGCACCTCTAGTCTCTCTCTTGCATGTTGGATTCCCTCGTTTAACATGGTAGTTCCCGCAGTACTTGATGATAGATAGAAGGAGATTCTTTTAACCAATTTGAATAATTGTGATGAGAAATAGAAG
Source organism: Larix kaempferi (assembly GCA_027924585.1). NCBI lineage: Eukaryota > Viridiplantae > Streptophyta > Pinopsida > Pinales > Pinaceae > Larix > Larix kaempferi. Next base: position 5,438,645 of record BSBM01000369.1, read on the forward strand.
TGCTATTCAGAGTCTTCTCGACTCAACGCTTTTGAGATCTAGTAACCCCGAGTGCTCTTCAGAGCTTTTAGCTCAACACTCTCACATGGGCGTTACGCTAGTGCGATTCCAGCGCCTCCTTCTCAACACTAGTGCTAGAATGTGGTTGTGAGGCACATGTAGAATATTTAAGTGGCGTCAGATCTGGTATTTCATTTATCAAGCTTGGAGTGCTCCAGGGCTGATGCCCAACACTCAATGTACATCAGGGCTTAATCCCAGTACATAGTCATTCTTCTAGGTACATCGGGGCTTCTTCCCAGTACGTAGGTCATCTGTGTGTTTCTGAGTCCACGCTCAACACACCACATAAGTCAATCATGTAAAATCATAGTTCTTCATAGTAAGTAAAAAAAGGTCATCTCAGTATATTAGGGCTTGTACCCACATCATATGCCAAAGAACATAATCAAAACATTAGGGCTTCCTTGCCCAATATATAATCAAATAATGGATTCAGTCACAGTCCATGCCCAATATGTCAGTCTACAAAAAGAGTAAATCATATGCACCAGGGCTTATGCCCAATACTCAAAATAAATCATATGTGTTGGGTCTCTGGCCCAATATAACATCAGAAATAGTTAGTTCAAAATTCGAGCTATTACAATCTCATATGGTGATAGTGATTACAGGGGAAAAAATATTTTTTAATTACGTAGAATATCCATATTCATGAGACTTATAAACCATAAGCCGAGATAAGTTGAATTCGTAACCTTAAAGAAGATGCTAATATTTTCATATAATTGAGCCTTCTTTGTGGATGACATTTTCTTCCAATTGAAAGAGGTTAAATTTAAACACTTGTTTTGTTCTTCCATAATGGTGGTGAAAGAGTCATGGTGCTGGACTAGATGTTTCTTCAACAAAGAATACAATTTGGCAAAATTCTCAAGGTCTTCTTCCAAATCTACTAAGCTCCGGTAAAACCTTTGCATTTTCTATTTAAAGTGTCAATTCTCCTTTAGGATATGCACATTGATGGTCCTTAGGTATTCCAACCTTTCTTTTTTGAATGTTTTTCATATATCTGGTCTTACTTTCTCATGAAAATGTTAGCATCTTCTTCAAAGATATGAATTCAACTTAGCTTGGCTTATGGTCTATAAGTCTCATCAACATAAATGTGCTACATAATTAAAAATATTTTTTTCTCTGTAATCACTATCACCATATGAGATAGCAATTCATCATATATATGTAGATTTCATTATTTGCCAAGTTTCAACTAGCTATCCAAGAGACCAAGGAATTGCAAAAAATATCCTAGTACTGCTATAGAAATAAGAACCATGCCTAAGACAAGCATGATAAGCTCACCCTCCAAGACATTTTCTAAGTATATTTTTGAAGATGCTTTTCTTAATTCGAAAAACATGCTAGAGGCATAGGTTAAAAGCTAATGAGACACATAGAATACAATGTAGAAGGGATAGGCAGTAGAATCCAAGAGATTCCACATGGATTCTAAATCCCATTGTAATTTAACAGAGGGTGCATCAAGGTCTATATTTCAGGGTTCAAGAGGAAGTGAGTGAATGCAAACTTTCTCTGAAAAGTTCGGGGAGGAATCTACTACCACTAAGACAACCTTTGTCAAGTCAAGATGGATTGAAGAAAAGGTCATTTTGGTTGATGAAAGAAAACATAAAAATGAATGTAAAAAAACCATTACTCCAACATGGTTTTAGTAACTGTAATTTGAGGGAAGACAATGTAGTAAGCACAAGGAGAAACTAAAGATGTATTGTGAAGCAACTCTTATTTATTTATACTCTAAGAAGAAAAACCACAAGGTTGATGATTGTTAGAACCCTATTGCATGTTCTTTTTTTGATATATGAGACCATGAAGTTACTACCAATAAGAAGAGGAAATTTACAACAAAAGGAAGAACAAAAACAAGAAGTAAATGTTAAGTAGCTTAGTTATCACAAAAACATTTGCTAGCATTGTAAGTTAATTGGACATTGGGAAAATGAATGTTGGAGGGTTCACTTAGAGCAAAATCTCAGGAATTACACATCAAACATTCAAGTTTGGGAGTTTATGGTTAAGGGGAAACTAGATATTTCTTCACTTGTAGACCAAGGGGCAACAATTGCTCAATGAAATCTACTACAAAAAAACATTTCTTCAAGAATGAATGGAATATATGCAACGCTTCCCGGGATATAGAGTGTCCTAGAGAAGAAAACAAGAGAAACTAAATTTCATATCTCTTGTCTTCTAGTTGAATCTTTTGGGGATTTTATATAATTCAAAATAACTATATCTCTTGTAAAAAAAAATTCTTAACAATGTTTGAAGTCAATGGTCCTTAAAAACCAAACGCAAAAGGCCATAAGAAGATGAAATGAATCACTTGATGCAACGCAAAAATGTAATAAATATTGTTTGCTTTGGAAAAAATATACAACGGAGATGGATGAAAATTGTAGCTTAGGAAGAAGCCCGCGTAGTAGCAAAATAATAAGAACCTTGAATGAAGCAATCTACCCAAAGATAAGAGGGAAAAGACAATTTTGAGCTTGTCCATGAGGAGCAAATATTGTCTTTGGGAAAAAAATAATATGCAAATATGGCCAACCAATAAGATTACACAAAATCTCTGATTAGGAGTATGTAGCTACCATTTGTAACAATTCCTGAGCTTGAATAGAAATGATTAAATGTTAGTTTTCCCATTTGGGTTTTTAGGATAATCTCATTGTAGAATGTATTTTAATGTTTTTGTGATTGTAGAATGTATTTAAATGTTTTTGTGATCGAGATAAATATGTTTTCAATATTGGTTTAATTAATAAGGCACTTTTATTTCGGGTTGGTTGATGACTAATATAAAATAATATCTCGTGCATTATCTAATTCACCCATAACAACATTATTACCCTTTTATTCATCGGTTCTAGAAAGTACTTGGCTTTGCTTCTCTTATGGTGCAAACAAATTTTGAAATCAACATTGACAAAATGTTATTGAACTTGAAGCTTTTCACTAGATACATGGAAAATCTACGTAAAGAGCATTGGGAAGCAATGAAATGGGTGCTTCAATATCTCGAGGGAACAAGAAATTATTGTATCACCTTTGATGGTTGATGTGATGAAACATGTGGCTATGATGAATCAAATTTTGTAGGTGATTTGGATAGAAGGAGATCCACTTATGGATATGTCTTTACTCTTACAGGTGGACCTATTAGTTGGATGCCAAAGCTTCATAACATTGTTTATTTATCCACTACAAAGGCACAGTATATATCTGCTTCACATTCGTGCAAATAAGCAATCTAGTTGAAAGGTTTGTTGGGTGAGTTTGGAAGGATACAAAATAATGTAAAAATATTTTTTGATAGTCAAAGCGCTATTCATTTGGGTAAAAATCCAGTTTATAACAACAACACAAAACATATTGCTATAAAATACCATTTTGTAAGACAAGTTATTAATGAATGTGGGGTGGTTCTTGAAAATGTCCACACTTAAAAGAATTGTGCAGACATGTTCACAAAACTAGTGACATTAGATAAGTTGCAGTGGTGCTTAGCTTCTCTTGGCTTGCAAGAAATGTGATGAATAAAAAAAGGGCAAGGTATCAGGTAAATTGTTGTCAAGGTGGAGATAGTTGGATAAGGTGACAACCAATTCCCAAGGATTATGGATTCTGGCGTCTTCTACATCCTATTATTTTGTCTTCAGTTGAGATAAGGAAAGCCAAGTTAGAATGTATAATAACTTGGTCATTTTTTCATAATTGTGTGAGTTCTATAAATCCATGTAAGGCAGTAGAGTAAAAAATCATCATTATGTGAGTGAATGTAAGGAATTATTGTAATCTTGAAGGTTGTTCTAATCTCCATCTTTGAACAGTAAGAATACCAATAATATTTGTTTCGTGGATGTTTCCCTTTCGGGGATTTTACCTTGTAAATCTCTATGTCAAATTTATGTGATTGCCATTACATATTTTCAGTCTTAATTGATCTTTGTTCGATTTCATGCTTCTGGATGCAACATTGGCATGTTTTGAGAATTTTTTCATAGGAAGGAACCCAAGAGAAGAGGTTGGGTATCTGGATTATGAGGAATTGCCATATCTTTGAACGCACTTACGCTAACGTCATCGAGATCTTGTGTCAAGTTCTTCCACATTAAGAGCAGCAGGTAAAATTAAAATAGGCACTCCACTCCTCCTCTTATTATTGACCAAAAAATCGTGTAGTGCTTCTCTGATGGGTCCATTTAAGAGGACAACATGAAGCATAGTTTAAGATTTTTTTTGCATATATCAAGTTCTAATTATTTCTTTGGGGAAGCATTTGTTTGATGAGGCACAAAAAATTTGGGGGAAGCATTTGTTTGATGAGGCACAACAAATTTGGGGGAAGCATTTGTTTGATGAGGCAAAAAAAAAAAATGGGGAGCTATATGCACTCTTTACATTGCTGAAATTTGCAAGTTCTAGAGATATCTAGGTTTTCTTCCGGTGTTCCATGACTATTTTTTGGAAATAAAGTCAATGATCGGGGGAAAATAGGTAGTTGATATTACCCTAAAATAATTCATTTTCCATATACGGTAATGTTCTCGAGAATTTTTGAAGTTCAACTTAAAGCATGTTTACAGGAAGTTGAAAATTCAGTGGCACATAGTTTATTAAAGGAGGAACTTATCAGGCACAAGGGCCATTGTGTATTTCCGAATTCACCAAGAACTTTTTGCACTATGTCAATGAACTTTTTGCACTCTGTCAATGAGATCGATCTTGCAACCTAAAAGAAATTGATAGTTATATGTGGACATATTTAGGTTTTTTTTTAATCGTTGACCTTTTGTTTTCAAGGTATTAATGTGTACCTTTTTCTGGTATCCTACAATGCTAATTAGTGTTTTTGGCAATCATGGATAGTTTTTAACTGTGTACAATATATATATTTATATATCTAGATTTCATTCCAACATATTTTCTTGGAAAATGAAATAATTTAGATAAACAATGTAAATTAAAAAGGAGGACAAAATAGTAAAATAATGAAGACTCGGAATGAATCAATATAGTTTATACAAATAAGATTCTAAACCTGTCCACAAGGAACTAAAATTGACTGACTAAAGACAATTTGCAAAATACCACCAATCATTGTATAATTTTCATTTGTAACAATTGTTGAACATGAATATAAGTCATCACATGTTGGATTTTCCATCTAGGGTTTCTAAGGTAATGTCAAAGTTAAATGTGTTAAATGTATGTGTCAGTTGAATCAATCTTGTTGCAATGTCCATTTAATTAATTCGGCACTTTAATTGTGGGTTGCTTTATCTTTATAATAATGTAGTAGTTTGTGCATTGTTTATTAATGGCCCCATAACATCACTATTCACTTTATCTTGACCAATGTCTTATTAACTCGTGTTGATCCATACTTATAGCCAAGGCATTTATCTACTTTGATGGCCTACCTATCGAAAACTAGTGGCATGTATAAGAGTCTCTCATTGTTGAATCCCTGGTTTTATTATCTATTGTGTCCATTATGGTTGTTAGCAAAGCTACTCACACTCACGTATGTATTCTCTTTTAAACATTGGGAATTTCACCTACAATCATCCCAATGATTTCCCTATAATTAGATGGTCATATTAGGACCACATCAATGTTAGTATATTCTCTTGTTTGACATTATGCATCAAGGCATATGCTACAATCAAGCAATTACTTGGCCATATGATATAAACAAGTGGTCAATCACATATATATTATGTATTGTATTGATATCGTTGAGTAATAACATTTGCTTTGGTACATCACTTTAGCATATGGATATATTTATTGAATAGGTAGAGGTGTGTTAGAATGAAGCATTGGGTTCAACTATTTTAATAAACAAAGAATGAACTCGACATTGATGGAATGTTGTTCGTATTGGATGTTTACAAAAGCATAGTGTGTATATCTGGCTGGAAAAATTGTAGAGACAAAATAGAACTTGCATTCGATTGATGTGAGTTGGTCTAAGTTGGCAATGAAAAACCATAACATCAAAGACTTGAAAAAATATGAATTGCACTATATATTAAGGACTTGCCTAATCTCATATGTGATTGTAATTTAAAAGAAAATCAATTGTTTTTAATTCTATCACGAGAATCCATGTTGATGATACATACATACCACAAGCCTACTATGTATGGATCACATGCAAAACCATTAAATCTGATCCTTGAACAAAATATCAACTGATAAATGCATTGATGAAGCCCAATCTCATATAGTGATCATGATTACACAAAAAAACAATTATTTTTAATTATGTAGAGAATGCATGTTGACGAGACGTAAAGACCATAATTATTTAATGTTTATGGATCATATAAGGTATTGAAGCTATGTTGAATCCATAACCTTGATGATGCTGCTAACATTTTCAGGAGAAAGTAAGACCTAATGTAGGGAAAGCATTCAAAAAGGGAAGTTTGGAATACCTAAGGACCATCAATGTGCATATCCAAGAGGAGAATCAACACTTTAGGGAGAAAATGAAAAGATTTGACTAGAGGATAGAAAATTTGGAAGATGACCTTAAGACTTTTGCCAAATTGTTTTCTTTGTTGAAGAAACCACTTGTTAAGCACAATGCCTCTTTCACCACTATTACGGAAGAATAGAACAAACATTTATAGTTTAACTCTTTAAATTGGAAGAGAATGTAATCGCATACATTCAGAGGTTGAGATCCAGATATTGATTTCCTTCAAGTAATTAATGATTAGTAAGTTGCATCTAGCCCATGATTATCATACTAACACTAAATGGAGAAAATATTGGTCCACATGGAGGGTACAGGATAATAAGTGTCCATTGACATGGGTATCCTAGTACCATCGATTTTAGGGTGAACCTTCTATATAAAGGTATCAATGAGATGGACCTTCCGTATAGAGGTTGATCTTCCATATAAAGGTCATTCTTTACTTGTTAAAAGAATTTAATGTTGTGTGATATATTATTAACCATGATCACCTGATTGCTATTAAGTCTCCTTCAGAGATTGATCACCTCTAAAGTGAATTACTTTAGCATATGATCATTTGGCCAGGAATAATATAATATGATCACAGCATCCAATAATTATCCTTAGTATAATTTAATGTAATGTATAATTAAAGTTAGCACGTATTGACCATGCAGTAAGAGATAAAAAAAATAAAAGATAAAGCATAGAGATCAAGAGAATTCGAAATCGCCCATACAGACACTTCATCTAATTAATGAGAACTCGAATTATTAAAGATTCAGTTATAAAGCTTCAGTTAAGTATCAATGCTTCAGTTAAAGCATCAATTAAAGATAAGTCTCAGTTAACTAAAGAACTCATAGTGGTCACTTCAAGTAAATCAATCACCATGATTTCAGTTAACTAAGTGTTAAATAAAAGGGACTAGTTAACTAAAGTATTTTCACTTTAGTTAAACTAAAAGACAACACTCGAGTTAAAGAGAGTTAACTAAATGACAACAAAGATGATCTATTTAACCAAGTGTTATTGCATGATGAAACTTATGTTAAACTAAAAGATGACACGTGAGTTGTGACACTTGCATGTCAACACTTAAGTTATCCATCTAACTAAGTGTGAAATCTTTCAATTAAGAGACGAGTTCATCCTAAGTGACAGCTCGGTGAGATGAAGGACTGCATGAGAAGTGTGGTGCACAACTCCATGCACGATTAATACATCTAGTTTGAGGGAGAATTTATCATGAAGTTAGAAGTTTAAAATAGAAGAGAAGAATGTATCAATATGATAGGCATGATTGTCGAATCCAGTGTGAAGTGAATTCTCTTCTCCATTGAAGGCAAGGCACTTCTATTTGTGCAGGGTATTGTTCGTGATTGTTATTGTTGTGTTGGGAACACATTCGATTGATCTCTCTTCCCTATTGATTATGTATCTTCAAAAATAATTTTGGTGATCTCTTATCTTTCGAAAGAAATCTACTATGTTGTAAAAGAAAGCATTCTCTGCTATCCATTATATTATACTAAGAAGAATTGATGGGGTTTTTGTTCTCATAAAATTTTGAGGATTTTCCCTAGGGTTTATCTTGTGTTTTGGTTGTGTGAATTTCAACCATGTTTCAACAACTTCTATATATGCGTTATACATATACGTAAGGTTCTATAAATGGTAACAATGGTTTCATTTCTTAACTCAAACCTCTTACAACAACTCTTCCCTTCTATCACTTCAATGGAATTCTTTCCTTGATATTTTCTTTACAACTCTACCCAACATCTTCAATTTTTGGCACTATCTATAGACATGATGTCATAATCAAACATTTTTTTTGGAAACCATATAAGAGAGTATTTTTATGTGTACATATCCATTTGATTATGAAAGATACATATTGGATTCATATATTAAGCATATCATAATCATGCATAATGAGGAGATTATGTATCCTTTCATCTCCTAAGAACCATTGGTATGTTTGTTGTAGATCTCATTACAAAAGAATAAATTATTGTATTAAACTTTGAGGCCTTTGTTCAAGGATGATATTTCTATCAAAGCACCGTAAGAGCTAGGAATAGAGGCTAGTTTCTTTGTAAGCATTTAACAACATGCAAATCTAGCAGGATTGGATTCATGGATTATTATTTAGGCTAACATATCTATGAGTTATGTCTTTCTAATATCTATAGAAACAAAAAGTTAAAATAAATATTCATCCAAACCACCAGGTATGCTATTTTTCATTAATAGCTCACTTTTTTCCTCAAACAATGCAAAAATGCATGTCGCGGTGAATGTTGTCTTCTCCATTGCTTACTAAAGAAACCCACCAAGGAACCATATATTTTCCTCCAAGAATTAAGGATGCAAAGGATATATCTCATTAAAAATGGGCTTAAGATTAAGAATATGGAAAGAGATTTATAGGGAATTCTCAAAATATTTGAGATACATAGTATTGTCAAATCTATGTCAATGTTACTTGAAACAAGAAGAAAGTGAGAGTATGATGGATAAATATGCATAGAATTGAGAAATGAGAATGATCAATTTGGAGAAAAATGGAGTGAGGATTTGATGATGTAAAAAAATTGAATGAACAAAATCACAATTCTCATTGTTGTAATTCAAATTTTATGTTTTGTTATGTGTTGAAAAGGTCCATTTTCTGTAGGTCTTTAGTTCCCATTAAGTATCTATTGCAATAACTACATACTAAGTTTCCTATAGGAACTTAAAGAATGTTCTCATAATAAAGAAATATTAGATACCAACACTATAACCACATCATGACCACTATAACAAGAAGACACATAGCATCACCAATGTAATAAGTAACTATGAATTTAAATGTTAGAGACCTTTAGAAAGCTCAAATATGTAAACATTAAGAAAGATAAACAACCTCATTTCATTGGGTTTGGTTTCTCTTCAAGTTTGTATCGAACCATAAATTTGTTGTTAATCGTGTTCATAAGTTCCTTATATAAGAAAGCTATATAAAATTAATCTTTTTATTTATTTTTATTTGAAGATGGTAAAAATTATTGTAATTAATTTGTCCCTTGACATTGATTAAAGCCACCACTAGCTTCTAGCCAATGCAGGTTGAATCATCATCATTATTTAAGGAAAACCATACCACCTAAAATTATATGATGATGGTCCATAAGGGGGGAGGCTTTCACTCTTGTTAGATGATTATGGACCATGGGTTCTTATCATGTTCCCTTACGTCTCAGGAAGATGGGTCATTAACATGTTTCCTTACATTCGAGGAAGATGAGCTCTTATCCAATCAAAATCACTTTTAGGTCTCACTCAATAACAAAAATGTCATTTTAGCCTAGATAATATGTAGAAGAAAACCAACTCCCTTATGGTGATCATCGAGGCTACCTCCTGTAGAGTCTTTATCTTTTTTAATAACATTTAAACTTAGCACAATATATGAAACCAAATACTACCGCTAACCTCTTCTCCAAAAGAATATGAAATTAAACCTAAATGCACTGTAAAAATTAAATATTACAATATTCTAAATAAATACTCGATAGTACTTACAAGTTTGTTAGCGGATTCCTCTTCATATACTCATTGTTATTATCCTCACACCCTAATTCTTAAAAATTAAGTTTGCTTATTCCAACAACTAGGGAATCCCCATTAATACTCACTTGATTATTCCCCATTTTCCCATAATGCTCAACTTTACATCAATATTAAAAGGTTAAACGTAACACATGGATATTATTTTTATTTGAGGGATGAGACCCATATTTCCAAATATGAGACTTAATTGGTTAGATGAGCTCAATAAATTCTAGGTAATCATAATCCTCTCCCTCTATTATGAAATAAAGAAAGGTATACACATCCCCTTGAGGTTGTGTGTGGCTATAATAACTTCTGCACCATTATAAAACCCTAGAAAGCCTTATTTTCTCGACTGAAATCACCCACTCAAAATGAGCTCTAGACAGTAAAAAAAATCAAGGTTTGCATGAGAGCCCCTTGAACTGGAAAACCATCTTGCCTCTAAATATGGGATAAAGCTATGCGATTTTATGTTCATGTATAAATGAGGCCAAAAACAAAGTAAACCATACAAAATTAGAGACAAAACCTTGCATCCATAAATACATATATAAAAGGGGTTCAGGACAACTATCACATATAGAGGTGTGTGACAAAGGGCCTCTATTTCTAAAATGTCATTCACCATTTAAAGGATACAACTTGTAATCTCAGCAAGGGATGGAGGTATGACCTCACTATCGATTTCTACTTTTGGAAGAGAGTTTCACCATTGTTTATTGTGTTTTGATTTCTTTCCCAACCAATGATCACCCAATTGCTATAACGCCCTTGTTATACTTATAATATGTGCACCCCGACCCTCGCAATAGGTCTATAAACTTGCTTCAATTAAAAAACACCTCTCCCCCCTTAGTATGAAGCAATATATTGGCTAGATTTTTCACAATTTTAAAACATTTTTTATAAATAAACATGATAGAATATTGGTTAACAAGTGAAGCCCCCTTGGGAAAACTTGTTGATTCATATGGTGGTTTGGAGTGGTCTCGTGGACATAATATTTTTCCTACTTGTTGAAAATGTACCATTGATAAAGTCATCTTCAAATTAGAAATTATTGTGATGGTTTGGAGTGGTCATGTAAACATATAATATTTTTCATGATTGAGGGAATGATAAATACACGTTGAAGGTTCATAATTGCTATAATTATGTATTGTGGGATCAAATTTTCCAAGATGCAAACCTCGGCAGGAGCTATTCAAGGCATAAAAAATAGAAATTACACGATCTCCCTCATATTTACTTTTTACTTTGTATTATTTTTCTGTTTATGGCCGACATAATATTTATTTCTTTTTACTTTGTATTGTTCTTTTTTGTTTACTTTGTATTATTTTGTTACGACAAACACGGACAAACATGGACAGACAAAAGTTACAAGATCTCCCTCATATTTACTTTTTACTTTGTATTATTCTTTTTTGTTTATGACCGACACAATATTATTCTTTTTTATTTATTTTTTATTATTTTATTTCTCGACAAACATTCGACAAACACTCCACACATGTTACAAGATCGCCCTCATACTGGGTTGTAGAGCGCCCCTCGGTACAATTCTGTATGTTTCTATTGGTCTATAATTATGTATTTTTCTATTTATGTGTAGAACTTGGAAATCAAACTTCCAATCATATAACTTTTCTCGCAAGCTACAAAACATCATTAACACACTAAGAATGGTTTGATGTTTTATACTAAGAATGGCTCGATGTTTTATAGTGTTTGGAGTCTGCATACCTTAGTTAATAACCATTAAGGATGGCCTTAGAAAGCATCTATGAATAGGGTGACTAGCTGTAGAAATAACAACATTAACGACTTCTGGTAGTCAACCCTCGGACAATCGGACTTCGAACCATGGCAACTCATAAACAGACTTAAAGTACTTGAAATTTGTTTATTAACCAAAAAAAATTATTCTTAAACGGGCGGGAAAATTTCTTTGGTGTTAAATCAATTTCAATTTGGAGAAAACAGAAAGAAAATGAAGGACGCCATTGATAAAATATTCATTATAATGTTTGTCAATTTTACAGAATTTAAAGTTGAATCACTCCTAACAAATCTTTCAAACAAAATATGGGATCCCTACAACGGACATAGGCTTCTCACCTATGTTATGGGAAACCCTTATTGCGACACGTTGTTCTGGTTCTGCAAATGCTGGAGGACGTCCCTAACGTCCTGATCCTTCCGCTCCACAAGAGTACGGAGAATGGACATCACCCGACTCAGCTCACGGTCCTCGGGTTGATCTTCGATGTACGAAGATATAGGCACCGCGTTCTGGGGCTGGAGGCGATATGCCACAGGGTTGTCGTCCACAATTATCGTTTTGCTCAAGTCCCGACCCAGACGCCCCAGATTCTTCACATTCGCGGCTTCTGCTCGACCATTCTTCAGCACCACAATCTGGGTGCACTGTCCGTGGAAGAGGCGGTGGCTTATCAATGTGCCGTTCACGTCCAGTTTATTCAGTACGGCATTGGCGTACGTCCGATTGGCGGCGGTGAAGCCCACCACCTCAAAGAGCTTCGCAGCGGCCTCCAGGAATTCGTGCACGCCAGGTCTCTTCAATATATACAAGTAACCGGATGGACTAATGTCGCGGAATTTTAATCGAAAGTCGTAATAGGGTAGTGGTAACAAGGAAGTATGGACTAATATCTCGTCAATGTCGAGGACCAGGGTCATTCTGTCCAGCTGTTCTATCCTTGCCTACTGCTGACGTTGTCACGATTGCAGAAGCAGCGTCTCCAGATGTAGCTGTATCGTTGTTCTTCACAGAGCCAATCGACGGCTTGGTGTTGTGATCATTGCCCTTAGAATCCATCCCAGACCCTGTTGAAGCTGAGATACTGCCTGAATTCTCCAGCTGAATGTAATCGTATTTCCTGTAATTAGTGTGCCAAGTTTCTTTGGCGTTCTCACTCGACTCCAGAATGAATGATTGGTGTTTGCAGATGTTCTTTTATAGTTGTTGAAATGGCAGCTACTCAATTAAACGACGCGGCTGTAGTGAAACATTTAAATTTTAAAATTTATAATCGTTTCTTACCGAAAATTTTTAAAATTTAGGTGATTTGATTTGGGATATATATTTAAAACAAAATAAAGGTTTAAATTTTCGATTGTGCAACTATGGCTAGAGATAGCACTCGAGAGTAATTTTCGGGGAGCTGAATTCAGTGGCGGATAGTTTATATCAGAGGAGGCAATTCATCAAGCACAGGGGCGACTGTGTATTTCTGAATTTATGGAGAACTATTAGCACTATGCCAATGAGATCGATCTAGCAGACTACAAGAAATTGACAGTCATATGTGTACATATTTAGTCCTTCCTATGTCTGACCTTTTGGTGTCAAGGTATAAATGGGTACTTTTTTTATGGTATCCTACAATGCTTAGCTTTTCTTGCAGCCATAGATAGTCTTTTGTGGGATATATCTTTTTTTTACTTAGTAAAAAAATATAGGTAAAAAATTTAATATAGAAAAAAGATAGAAAAAAGATAAAATAGTAAATTAATGGATTCTCATTTGTAACAATGTATCACATGATGACCATTTTATCTTTTTATCTAGGGTTTGGAAGGTAATCTCAAAATTAGACATGCTTTAAATGCTCGTGTCACTCAAATCAATCTTGTTGCAACGTTGATTTAATTAATTGGGTACTTTAATTGTGGGTTGTTTGATCCTGGGCATAATGTAGTAGTTTGTGCATTGTAACTATAATTCTCCCTTAAAATCATTATCATTCTTTGCTTGACCAATGGTTTATTAACTAGTGTTGTCCATACTTATAACCAAGGTATTTACTAACTTTAACGGGTTAGTGACATGTATAATTGTTGATTATCTATTGTATCCAATGCATTTTATCAACTTTAATGTGCTAGTGGCATGTATAATTATTTATTCCCTAGTTTGATTATGTATGGGTGTTAGAGATGCTACTCACATTCTCCTTGATGAAATCTATGTATATATTCTCTTTTAAATATCGGAGTTTCATCTCTAATCTTCCCCATGATTTCCCTTTGTTAGATAGTCTTACTAGGTCCACATGTCTTACTAGGTCCACATGTCTTCTTTGACACTATACATCAAGGCATATGCTATAACCAAGCAATTACTTAGCCACATGTTATAAACAAATGGTTAGGTACATCTATATTATGGACCAACCAAGCAAATAGTTATAGTTGTGAGCAATAGCATTTGCTTTGGTACATCACTTTAACATATGGATATTACAAAATTATAGTGTATGATTGGTTAGCAAAATTGTAACCACAGAATTCCACTTGCTTTTCATTGATGTGAGTTGGTCTAAGTCGGAAATGAAAAACCATTAAATCCAAGTGTTGGCTTAAACTCACCCAGAGGTTTCCAATTAGACCTAGGTTCTTTGCGGTTCTCTCTTTTGACAAACAAAACCCCTTCGCACCGGCCCTTTCGGCAACAACCTGCGAGCAGGTTGAGGTCTCACCCGAGGTGTATCTTATGGGGTACGGCAGAATCAGGTTTCCACAGTAAATGATGAGTTGTTTATATGAACAACCTGCGCAGCGCAGGATAGAAGGATTGCACTGCGGATCAAAGTGATACGGTACGCAGCAGCATCTACGCTGCGAGCAGTACTGCGCGGTGGAGGCAACACTGAGGGCCTCACTAAGGGCTTCTTACTACTGCGAATCTTTTACTCGAACTGCAAATTACCCACACTTATCCTCTACTTGGAAGATCTCGAAAATGTTAAGGCACTGAAATGAATATCACTCCTCCATTCATTTAGGCACTTACTGGTTATCTTTCTAGCATTCATTCTAGAACTTGGATTATTACAATGTGAGCTGAGATAATAGACATGACTAACTGTGCTGCATTCCTTCACTGTGTTTACGAAAGTATTTAAACTTAAATGACTGATTCACGATCTTAACATAGAATTGAAATGTTTGTCATTCATCTGCTTTCGTGGAACCTAGCATATCATTCCCAAACTTCTCCTATTGGTAAATGCATATCGAAGTTCTCATATTACAGCATGCAAGGAAACATTCAAGCATTCATTCTACAGAAAATAAAGAGAGTCATTCATTCATAAACATCATCGCATAACACAGGATTTAACGTGGTTCATTTCCCTGAATGGAAAGCTACGTCCACAAGAACGGTTGGTAATATATTTCTTTCAAAAGGGATGGGGCAACCGTTCTTAGTCTATGCACTCAGCTACAAACTCTCCTTTCTCTCGGCTAGGTCTCTGCGCACACAGCTATAAATCCTTTACAATATTCTCAGCTCAGAGATATTTTACAATACAAAAAGGTTATCTCCAGATTACTCTAATAACTAGCATCTAGTATCCAAAATAGAGCAACCCCCATCCCATACAAAAGTGTCTTCTTAAATAGATCATGACCGAAGGTCATGTCTGTACAATGTCGAAGACCTAAAACCCAAAACCCTATTGGTTTCCAAAACTGTGCAGGTTTTCCAAACTGACTTGCTGGCTCCTGGTAGCGTCTGCTTGATCATGGCGGATCTCCACGTCCTCATTTTGTCGCTATCGGCCTTCCTATCGCACACGTGCCTATAGGATGCTTTTTGTGAACCGTTTCTCTCTAACTATTTTACCTTCTAAGCATGCCGAACGTCGCTTTCCTTAACAACCCACACGTGGTGGCCTTCTTGTTTTTCCTATGTCCACTGCTCGACAATCCTAGAATATCTTTAAAAAAATGGCTACTACCAGTCGAGCAGGTAGCTACACTAGATGCTTGTCGAGCACACCGCTTTGCTGGATCCACGTGGCCTACTAACTCTACAGCACTGCTTTGGCACAATACTGGTCTTTGCATCACGACCAAAACTTTGATGCTACGCTCAACTCCACAGTCTGGTCAAAAGTTGGATGCTGCATGCAACTTCGAAGCATCCTCAATACTTAGCCAAAATTGTATTTCTGAGTTGCGCTCAGCTCAACTTTCCCTACTTGTCTCAAAAAGGTGCTTCCACAACTTTATCTCAACCTGGGCCCAACACCAAGACTTGAAACAAATATGAATTGTGATATGCATTAACGAAGTAGATGTTACAAAGATAATCAATTATTTTTAACTATGTGAAATATCCATATTGATAATCTACATACATACTATAATCCTATCATTTATAATAAATCACAAGTTGGCAATGCAAAACCATTAAATCAAAGCCTTGAAAAAAATATGAACTCATATAGACATTGATGAAGCCCTATCTCTGTAATGTGCCATAAAATAGTAAAATAACATAAGAATTTCTTCTACTTGCTAGATGCCTAACATAGACTATGTATTTATAAATAATTTCAGCACTCGGAAAAGAATTGGTCCTTTGACATCAACATTTAAGGGTTTAAGAGATTCCTAAAAAGGTAGTTTTGTGAGTCGGGTTTTCTCTGCAGAAGTATTTGTGATGAGTGTTTTATGGAAAGTTTAACCATGAAAGTAATACTAGCAGTCTCGTTTTCTCTTATATGGTCTAAATGCATGTTAAAAAATGTAAATTGTTTAAATGTCATCCTCAGGCAAGATGGACCTGATGAGAGGAGTTGAGATACCTTGGAAACTTGGGGTTCATTTATGCACCCCTAACAGAGTAGCCGAGAGGTAAGGCGTGAATGTTGAGACCTGTTGACTTACTTAGCGATGTCACTAATGCATAGTTATTTTTCATGTTCCTGTAGGTGCACTATGGTAACTCTCTGTTAAACCACTTTAACTTATGAAGTCCCCTCAAGGTCACACATCCATTTTGCATATCACAAAGAGGGGCTATGGACTTTCCATTTGGGAATTAACCAAGCAATGAGGAATTTTCAAAACTATACAAAAGTGGATAAAGATTTAAGTCCTTTTGTGTTAGGTGGGAGTTATTAATGGCACAAGTGTTTCTCACATGGCCTATGGACAACTCGACATTAGGGGTTTTAACGAGGGTTTGCACAAAGTTTATCATTTCATGTATTTTTCCTAGTGGCTGAGAGGAGGATTTAGGTGAGTGTGTGATGTCTGCGCCTGGCCTGAGCTATGCTCATGGCCATGGTATCATTGGTGCTCTTATGAGGTAATGTAAATGAAAACGTCTTACCAGATGACTCCTTCAATATGCAGACGCCATGGTTTCTAATTTTTTAGTTTCCATGTTAATTAAATGTGCAGGTTCTAACTTATATTGGCTTCCTCTATTGACAGGTATGGAGTATGGTGTGAATCTTTGCGTTGGACGAAATGGGGACCAATACGAACTGCGTTTGGGCATTGGACTGGTAAGTACAGGGTTGTTTCAAGCCTTCACGCCTATCTGTCTCGGTTGTTGAAGAAAGCTCTGTTAAAATTGTATTAGGGAGGCTTCCTTATGCCTTTGGCTCACTCAGGTTTTGGAGTCTCAAATGTGATCTCCTTTGGCTAGAGCGGTGTGTTGAGATGTCATTGTAATTAATATTTTGATGAGCTAAATTTCTGAGGGTTTCCATACTTAAAGTAGGGTTTAATGAGTTGGTCCTCGGTAGTTTTCATGGTACTCTTACTAGTGTAAATATGAGTTTTGAAAAGAATATTTTCGCCTGCATTGATTTATGGAGCTCGTTTTGATAGTTTTCATGGTACTCTTACTAGTGTAAATATGAGTTTTGAAAAGAATATTTTCGCCTGCATTTATTTATGGAGCTCGTTTTGATGTTTGTAATGAGAAATGGACTTTTGCGTTTTCTTTCCTATGAGACCCAAATGGATGCATGAAGAAATTATGGTCACTGTGTTTTAAATGGTGCTCTGTCAGTTTGAATCTCTGGCGGAAAGTCATTTGTCCAATCGATGGGGTCCATGCTGTTAAGTGAAACTCATTTTAGCTTTGTTCTTCTAAATGCAATTTCTGTATTCGTGGTGGTACTTCTGTCAATTGTCTAGTTTATTAAAAGTAACCTAGAAATTTGAGTTGCTCCCGTGGTTTGATATCTCGACATGTGGCTGCTAAATTAAAATGTATGGGGCGCCTATCGTTTTTGCTGTGGGATTCGATCCTTCAACTGGGAGAGGAGCCCATCGAGGTTTTATAAGTTTAAAATGTAATATGCAAAGTTTGAGTTGTGATTGCATGAATTTGTAACCATTGTATACGTGTTGCGTCTTCATTGTGGTATATAATGGGTTGACTGATGGTTAAATAATGGGTAGCAATCCTATTTGAAATGGCTCAATGAGGAAATCGTGGTCACCTTAGCCTGCGTGTTGTATTGGTTAATGTTTTGATTTCTGCAAGTCTAAATAATGAACATTCAATTCTACCTATGATTTCATATTTACTTTCTACAAAAATGTTTGAAAGGAATAGATGGTAGCTACTGTAGAAAATGATACGGTTGTTGTGAGCTCGCGATTCTTAATGTGTCAAACTACCAAGAGTTTCGATGGCTGGCTCGTTGCGTTTGCTAAATATATTCAGTGATTTTCAAGAATAGAAAGAAAATAAATAAAAGAGAAGAAAGATAACCCTAACTCTAAGATCGGTCTATTGTATGCAACGATTTCATTTTCCTACCCAGGGTTAGTAGTTAGAAAGGGAAAATCGTGTAGATTTTGGTTTGGATTTACTGTGTAAATATAATTCTAAGTAAGTTCTTTTCAAGGTTATAAGAGCCTTTGAGAGTTTTGATACATAGTCCAATACCTTTGCTAGACCTGGGGTTTATTAAGGGATAATAAAAGAAATAAGGGCAGAAGTAGACCCTGTACTATGAATTGGTAAAACGATTCTAACCAGAAAACGTAATTATTTTAACGGAGTAATAAACCTAGCATAGAAAACAAAGTGGAAACAAAAGGAGAAATGCACAGTGATAAAAGTCATTCGAAAAGAAATGATAGGGTTCCTAAATTTTCTGATGGTGTGATGTCTAGCACAGACTAGCTAGGGTAGACCTGCTAGACCCTCCACTGGTTTCTGGGCCAAACCTCTGAGTTGATAATATTTGGGTTAAGAATTAAAACTGTGTTGTAACATCAATTCTAGTCTAAAAGCCTAACATCTACTATAACTAGAAATGGGAAAATTAATAGTACATACTTGGTTGCTTTGGAACTTGATCCTCTCCTATAGAAGCCTGCACACTAAAACAATAATTAATGCAGAAACTTTTGAGCTTACCTGACCTGTTAGAATGATTTCTCAGCTGGATAACTTTGGGGCTACCATGTTCCTCCCAACCATGACCCTTAGATCGTTCCTAGTTCTAACTGGATCCCCCCAAGCTAGTTCCAACATGGAATAAGAGATAGAGGCCCTAGATTCACTGTTGGTTCAGATCTGGAAAATTATATGGGACTGCTTCAGTTCTTGGAGCAGAGAATTCTCTCTAATTACCATCAGAGAATGATAATGAAAAAGATGCCCCAAAACTTGGGGTCTTCCCTCTTTAATTAGGGGAGTCGTGAATTATCGTTGTTTGAATAATTATTTAGCTTCTTTAAATTAAATAATTAATATTCTTTAAAAGATATTATTATCAAATATCTAGTCCTTGTTGAACTATGACTTTTCATTTGTTTTAACTAGAAGTGATTTTAAATAAACTTTCTCATAATAATAATACTACTTACATTTCCTACCTTAACATTATTAATAATATTTAATTATGTTGCAGCGAGCTATGCATAACTATATGCAATAAATATTTTTATAAATAAATAAATAACATCATTATTATTTAAAGCTTTTAATAATAATATGTAACTTTGAGACTTTTATGCATGTTATTCATAAAAGACTACTCTTAGTAAATCCATATTTTAAGTCAAGGTAATTATCTTTTATTTAATTATGTATCTTCACATGATACTTCTTTTAACATTAAGGACAACGTCCAATTATTTGGACGGTATTTTGATAAGCTTGGATAGGCACCTCTAGTCTCTCTCTTGCATGTTGGATTCCCTCGTTTAACATGGTAGTTCCCGCAGTACTTGATGATAGATAGAAGGAGATTCTTTTAACCAATTTGAATAATTGTGATGAGAAATAGAAGTGCTATTCAGAGTCTTCTCGACTCAACACTTTTGAGATCTAGTAACCCCGAGTGCTCTTCAGAGCTTTTAGCTCAACACTCTCACGTGGGCGTTACGCTAGTGCAATTCCAGAGCTTCATTCTCAACACTAGTGTGAGAATTTGGTTGTGAGGCACATGTAGAATATTTAAGTGGCCTCGGATCCAATATTTCATTTATCAAGCTTGGAGTGCTCCAGGGCTTATGTCCAACACTCAATGTACATTAGGGCTTAATCCCAGTACATAATCATTCTTCTAGGTACATCGGGGCTTCTTCGCAGTACGTAGGTTATCTGTGTGTTTCTGAGTCCACGCTCAACACACCACATAAGTCAATCATGTAAAATCATAGTTCTTCATAGTAAGTAGAAAAAGGTCATCTCAGTATATTAGGGCTTGTACCCACATCATATGCCAAAGAACATAATCAAAACATTAGGGCTTCCTTGCCCAATATATAATCAAATAATGGATTCAGTCACAGTCCATGCCCAATATGTCAGTCTATAAAAAGAGTAAATCATATGCACCAGGGCTTATGCCCAATACTCAAAATAAATCATATGTGTTGGGTCTCTAGCCCAATATAACATCAGAAATAGTTAGTTTGAAATTCGGGCTATTACAATCTCATATGGTGATAGTGATTACAGGGGAAAAAATATTTTTTAATTACGTAGAATATCCATGTTGATGAGACTTATAAACCATAAGCCGAGATAAGTTGAATTCGTAACCTTAAAGAAGATGCTAATATTTTCATATGATTGAGCCTTCTTTGTGGATGACATTTTCTTCCAATTGAAAGAGGTTAAATTTAAACACTTGTTTTTTTCTTCCATAATGGTGGTGAAAGAGTCATGGTGCTAGACTAGATGTTTCTTCAACAAAGAATACAATTTGGAAAAATTCTCAAGGTCTTCGTCCAAATCTACTAAGCTCCGGTAAAACCTTTGCATTTTCTATTTAAAGTGTCAATTCTCCTCTAGGATATGCACATTGATGGTCCTTAGGTATTCGAACCTTTCTTTTTTGAATGTTTTTCATATATCTGGTCTTACTTTCTCATGAAAATGTTAGCATCTTCTTCAAAGATATGAATTCAACTTAGCTTGGCTTATGGTCTACAAGTCTCATCAACATAAATGTGCTACATAATTAAAAATATTTTTTTCTCTATAATCACTATCACCATATGAGATAGCGATTCATCATATATATGTAGATTTCCTTATTTGCCAAGTTTCAACTAGCTATCCAAGAGACCAAGGAATTGCAAAAAATATCCTAGTACTGCTATAGAAATAAGAACCATGCCTAAGACAAGCATGATAAGCTCACCCTCCAAGATATTTTCTAAGTATATTTTTGAAGACTCTTTTCTTAATTCGAAAAACATAGTAGAGGCATAGGTTAAAAGCTAATGAGACACATAGAATACAATGTAGAAGGGATAGGCAGTAGAATCCAAGAGATTCCACATGGATTCTAAATTCCATTGTAATTTAACAGAGGGTGCATCAAGGTCTATATTTCAAGGTTCAAGAGGAAGTGAGTGAATGCAAACTTTCTCTTAAAAGTTCAGGGAGGAATCTACTAGCACTAAGACAACCATTGTCAAGTCAAGATGGATTGAAGAAAAGGTCATTTTGGTTGATGAAAGGAAACATAAAAATGAGTGTAAAAAAACCATTACTCCAACATGGTTTTAGTAACTGTAATTTGAGGGAAGCCAATGTAGTAAGCACAAGGAGAAACTAAAGATGTATTGTGAAGAAACTCTTATTTATTTCTACTCTAAGAAGAAAAACCACAAGGTTGGTGATTGTTAGAACCCTATTGCATGTTTTTTTTTTATATATGAGACCATGAAGTTACTACCAATAAGAAGAGGAAATTTACAACAAAAGGAAGAACAAAAACAAGAAGTAAATGTTAAGTAGCTTAGTTATCACAAAAAAATTTGCTAGCATTGTAAGTTAATTGGACATTGGGAAAACAAATGTTGGAGGGTTCACTTAGAGAAAAATCTCAAGAATTTCACATCAAACATTCAAGTTTGGGAGGTTATGGTTAAGGGGAAACTAGATATTTCTTCACTTGTAGACCAAGGGGCAACAATTACTCAATGAAATCTACTACAAAAAAACAATTCTTCAAGAATGAATGGAATATATGCAAGGCTTCCCGGGATATAGAGTGTCCTAGAGAAGAAAACAAGAGAAACTAAATTTCATATCTCTTGTCTTCTAGTTGAATCTTTTGGGGATTTTATATAATTCAAAATAACTATATCTCTTTGTAAAAAAAAATTCTTAATAATGTTTGAAGTCAATGGTCCTTAAAAACCAAATGCAAAAGGCCATAAGAAGATGAAATGAATCACTTGATGCAATGCAAAAATGTAATAAATATTGTTTGCTTTGGAAAAAATATACAACGGAGATGGAGGAAAATTGTAGCTTAGAAAGAAGCCCGTGTAGTAGCAAAATAATAAGAACCTTGAATGAAGCAATCTACCCAAAGATAAGAGGGAACAGACAATTTTGAGCTTGTCCATGAGGAGCAAATATTGTCTTTGGGAAAAAAATAATATGCAAATACGGCCATCCAATAAGATTACACAAAATCTCTGATTAGGAGTATGTAGCTACCATTTGTAACAATTCCTAAGCTTGAATAGAAACGATTAAATGTTAGTTTTCCCATTTGGGTTTTTAGGATAATCTCATTGTAGAATGTATTTTAATGTTTTTGTGATTGTAGAATGTATTTAAATGTTTTTGTGATTGAGATAAATATGTTTTCAATATTGGTTTAATTAATAAGGCACTTTTATTTTGGGTTGGTTGATGACTAATATAAAATAATATCTCGTGCATTATCTAATTCACCCATAACAACATTATTACCCTTTTATTCATCGGTTCTAGAAAGTACTTGGCTTTGCTTCTCTTATGGTACAAACAAATTTTGAAATCAACATTGACAAAATGTTATTGAACTTGAAGCTTTTCAGTAGATACATGGAAAATCTACGTAAAGAGCATTGGGAAGCAATGAAATGGGTGCTTCAATATCTTGAGGGAACAAGAAACTATTGTATCACCTTTGATGGTTGATGTGATGAAATATGTGGCTATGTTGAATCAAGTTTTGCAGGTGATTTGGATAGAAGGAGATTCACTTATGGATATGTCTTTACTCTTACAGGTGGACCTATTAGTTGGATGTAAAAGCTTCATAACATTGTTTCTTTATCCACTACAAAGGCAGAGTATATATGTGCTTCACATTCGTGCAAATAAGCAATCTAGTTGAAAGGTTTGTTGGGTGAGTTTGGAAGGATACAAAATAATGTAAAAATATTTTTTGATAGTCAAAGCGCTATTCATTTGGCTAAAAATCCACTTTATAACAACAACACAAAACATATTCCTGTAAAATACCATTTTGTAAGACAAGTTATTAATGAATGTGGGGTGGTTCTTGAAAAGGTCCACACTTAAAAGAATTGTGCAGACATCTTCACAAAACTAGTGACATTAGAGAAGTTGCAGTGGTGCTTAGCTTCTCTTGGCTTGCAAGAAATGTCATGAATAAAAAAAGGGCAAGGTATTAGGTAAATTGTTGTCAAGGTGGAGATTGTTGGATAAGGTGACAACCAATTCCCAAGGATTATGGATTCTGGCATCTTCTACATCCTATTATTTTGTCTTCAGTTGAGATAAGGAAAGCCAAGTTAGAATGTATAATAACTTGGTCATTTTTTCATAATTGTGTGAGTTCTATAAATCCATGTAAGCCAGTAGAGTAAAAAATCATCATTATGTGAGTGAATGTAAAGAATTATTGTAATCTTGAAGGTTGTTCTAATCTCCATCTTTGAACAGTAAGAATACCGATTCGTGGATGTTTCCCTTTCGGGGATTTTACCATGTAAATCTCTATGTCAAATTTATGTGATTGCCATTACATATTTTCTGTCTTAATTGATCTCTGTTCGACTTCATGCTTCTGGATGCAACATTGGCATGTTTTGAGAATTTTTTCATAGGAAGGAACCCAAGAGAAGAGGTTGGGTATCTGGATTATGAGGAAATGCCAAATATTTGAACGCACTTATGCTAACGTCATCGAGATCTTGTGTCAAGTTCTTCCACATTAGGAGCAGCAGGTAAAATTGAAATAGGCTCACTCCACTCCTCCTCTTATTATTGACCAAAAAATCGTGTAGTGCTTCTCTGATGGGTCCATTTAAGAGGAGAACATGAAGCATAGTTTAAGATTTTTTTTACATATATCAGGTTCTAGTTATTTCTTTGGGGAAGCATTTGTTTGATGAGGCACAAAAAAAAATGGGTAGCTATATGCACTCTTTACATTGCTGAAATTTGCAAGTTCTGGAGATATCTAGGTTTTCTTCCGGTGTTCCATGACTATTTTTTGGAAATCAAGTCGATTATCGGGGGAAAATAGGTAGTTGATATTACCCTAAAATAATTCGTTTTGCATATACAGGGATCTTCTCGAGAATTTTTGAAGTTCAACTTCAAGCATGTTTACAGGGACCTGAAAATTCAGTCGCACATAGTTTATTAAAGGAGGAACTTATCAGGCACAACGGCCATTGTGTGTTTCTGAATTCACCAAGAACTTTTTGCACTATGTCAATGAAATCGATCTTGCAACCTAAAAGAAATTGATAGTTATATGTGGACATATTTAGGTTTTTTTTTAATCGTTGACCTTTTGTTTTCAAGGTATTAATGTGTACCTTTTACTGGTATCCTACAATGCTAATTAGTGTTTTTGGCAATCATGGATAGTTTTTAATTGTGTACAATATATATATTTATATATTTACATTTCATTCCAAGATATTTTCTTGGAAAACGAAATAATTTAGATAAACAATGTAAATTAAAAAGGAGGACAAAATAGTAAAATAATGAAGACTGGAAATGAATCAATATAGTTTATACAAATAGGATTCTAAAACTGTCCACAAGGAACTAAAATTGCCTGACTAAAGACAATTTGTAAAATACCACCAATCAGTGTATAATTTTCATTTGTAACAATTGTTGAACATGAATATAATTCATCACATGTTGGATTTTCAATCTAGGGTTTCTAAGGTAATCTCAAAGTTAAATGTGTTAAATGTATGTGTTAGTTGAATCAATCTTGTTGCAATGTCCATTTAATTAATTCGGCACTTTAATTGTGGGTTGCTTTATCTTTATAATAATGTAGTAGTTTGTGCATTGTTTATTAATGGCCCCATAACATCACTATTAACTTTATCTTGACCAATGTCTTATTAACTAGTGTTGATCCATTTCGCTGGAAAACTAGTGTTGATCCATACTTATAGCCAAGGCATTTATCTACTTTGATGGCCTACCTATCGAAAACTAGTGGCATGTATAAGAGTCTCTCATTGTTGAATCCCTGGTTTTATTATCTATTGTGTCCATTATGGTTGTTAGCAAAGCTACTCACACTCATGTATGTATTCTCTTTTAAACATTGGGAATTTCACCTACAATCATCCCAATGATTTCCCTATAATTAGATGGTCATATTAGGACCACATCAATGTTAGTATCTTCTCTTGTTTGACATTATGCATCAAGGCATATGCTACAATCAAGCAATTACTTGGCCATATGATAAAAACAAGTGGTCAATCACATATATATTATGTATTGTATTCATATCGTTGAGTAATAACATTTGCTTTGGTACATCACTTTAGCATATGGATATATTTATTGAATAGGTAGAGGTGTGGTAGAATGAAGCATTGGGTTCAACTATTTTAATAAACAAAGAATGAACTCGACATTGATGGAATGTTGTTCGTATTGGATGTTTACAAAAGCATAGTGTGTATATCTCACTGGAAAAATTGTAGAGACAAAATAGAACTTGCGTTCAATTGATGTGAGTTGGTCTAAGTTGGCAATGAAAAACCATAAAATCAAAGACTTGAAAAAATATGAATTGCACTATATATTAATGACTTGCCTAATCTCATATGTGATTGTAATTAAAAAGAAAATCAATTGTTTTTAATTCTATCATGAGAATCCATGTTGATGATACATACATACCACAAGCCTACTATTTATGGATCATATGCAAAACCATTAAATCTGATCCTTGAACCAAATATCAACTGATAAATGCATTGATGAAGCCCAATATCATAGAGTGATCATGATTACACAAAAAAACAATTATTTTTAATTATGTAGAGAATGCATGTTGACGAGACGTAAAGACCATAATTATTTAATGTTTATGTATCATATATGGTATTGAAGCTATGTTGAATCCATAACCTTGATGATGCTGCTAACATTTTCAGGAGAAAGTAAGACCTAATGTAGGGAAAGCATTCAAAAAAGGAAGTTTGGAATACCTAAGGACCATCAATGTGCATATCCAAGAGGAGAATCAACACTTTAGGGAGAAAATGAAAAGATTTGACTAGAGGATAGAAAATTTGGAAGATGACCTTAAGACTTTTGCCAAATTGTTTTCTTTGTTGAAGAAACCACTTGTTAAGCACAATGCCTCTTTCACCACTATTACGGAAGAATAGAACAAACATTTATAGTTTAACTCTTTAAATTGGAAGAGAATGTAATTGCATACATTTAGAGGTTGAGATCTAGATATTGATTTCCTGCAAGTAATTAATGATTAGCAAGTTGCATCTAGCCCATGATTATCATACTAACACTAAATGGAGAAAATATTGGTCCACATGGAGGGTACAGGATAATAAGTGTCCATTGACATGGGTATCCTAGTACCATCGATTTTAGGGTGAACCTTCTATATAAAGGTATCCATGAGATGGACCTCCCGTATAGAGGTTGATCTTCCATATAAAGGTCATTCTTTACTTGTTAAGAGAATTTAATGTTGCGTGATATATTATTAACCATGATCACCTGATTGCTATTATGTCTCCTTCAGAGATTGATCACCTCTAAAGTGAATTACTTTAGCATATGATCATTTGGCCAGGAATAATATAATATGATCATAGCATTCGATAATTCTCCTTAGTATAATTTAATGTAATGTATAATTAAAGTTAGCACATATTGACCATGCAGTAAGAGATTAAAAAAATAAAAGATAAAGCATAGAGATCAAGAGAATTCGAAATTGCCCATACAGACACTTCATCTAATTAATGAGAACTCGAATTATTAAAGATTTAGTTATAAAGATTCAGTTAAGTATCAATGCTTCAGTTAAAGCATCAATTAAAGACAAGTCTCAGTTAACTAAAGAACTCACAGTAGTCACTTCAAGTAAATCAATCACCATGATTTCAGTTAACTAAGTGTTAAATAAAAGGGACTAGTTAACTAAAGTATTTTCACTTTAGTTAAACTAAAAGACAACACTTGAGTTAAAGAGAGTTAAATAAGTGACAACAAAGATGATCTATTTAACCAAGTGTTATTGCATGACGAAACTTATGTTAAACTAAAAGATGACATGTGATTTGTGACACTTGCATGTCAACACTTAAGTTATCCACCTAACTAAGTGTGAAATCTTTCAATTAAGAGACAAGTTCATCCTAAGTGACAGCTCGGTGAGATGAAGGACTGCATGAGAAGTGTGGTGCACCACTCCATGCACGATTAATACATCCAGTTTGAGGGAGAATTTATCGTGAAGTTAGATGTTTAAAATAGAAGAGAAGAATGTATAAATATGATATGCATGATTGTTGAATCCAGTGTGAAGTGAATTCTCTTCTCCATTGAGGGCAAGGCACTTCTATTTGTGCAGGGTATTGTTCATGCTTGTTATTTTCGTGTTGGGAACACATTCGATTGATCTCTCTTCTCTATTGATTATGTATCTTCACAAATAATTTTGGTGATCTCTTATCTTCCGAAAGAGATCTGCTATGTTGTAAAGAAAGCATTCTCTGCTATCCATTATATTATACTGAGAAGAATTGATGGGGTTTTTGTTCTCATAAAATTTTGAGGATTTTCCCTAGGGTTTATCTTGTGTTTTGGTTGTATGAATTTCAACCATGTTTCAACAACTTCTATATATGCGTTATACATATACGTAAGATTCTGTAAATGGTAACAATGGTTTCATTTCTTAACTCAAACCTCTTACAACAACTCTTCCCTTCTATCACTTCAATGGAATTCTTTCCTTGATATTTTTTTTACAACTCTACCCAACATCTTCAATTTTTGGCACTATCTATAGACATGATGTCATAATCAAACATTTTTTTTGGAAACCATATAAGAGAGTATTTTTATGTGTACATATCCATTTGATTATGAGAGATACATATTGGATTCATATATCAAGCATATCATAATCATGCATAACGAGGAGATTACATATCCTTTCATCTCCTAAGAACCATTGGTATGTTTGTTGTAGATCTCATTACAAAAGAATAAATTGTTGTATTAAACTTTGAGGCCTTTGTTCAAGGATGATATTTCTATCAAAGCACCGTAAGAGCTAGGAATAGAGGCTAGTTTCTTTGTAAGCATTTAAGAACATGCAAATCTAGCATGATTGGATTCATGGATTATTATTTAGGCTAACATATCTATGACTTATAACTTTCTAATATCTATAGAAACAAAAAGCTAAAATAAATATTCATTCAAACAACCAGGTATGCTATTTTTCATTGATAGCTCACTTTTTTCCTCAAACAATGCAAAAATGCGTGTCGCGGTGAATGTTGTCTTCTCCATTGCTTACTAAAGAAACCCACCAAGGAACCATATATTTTCCTCCAAGAATTAAGGACACAAAGGATATATCTCATTAGACATGGGCTTAAGATTAAGAATATGGAAAGAGATTTATTGGGAATTCTCAAAATATTTGAGATACATAGTATTGTCAAATCTATGTCAATGTTACTTGAAACAAGAAGAAAGTGAGAGTATGATGGATAAATATGCATAGAATTGAGAAATGAGAATGATCAATTTGGAGGAAAATGGAGTGAGGATTTGATGATGTAAAAAAATTGAATGAACAAAATCACAATTCTCATTGTTGTAATTCAAATTTTAGGTTTTGTTATGTGTTGAAAAGGTCCATTTTTTGCAGGTCTTTATTTCCCATTAAGTATCTATTGCAATAACTACATACTAAGTTTCCTATAGGAACTTAAAGAATGTTCTCATAATAAAGAAATATTAGATACCAACACTATAACCACATCATGACCACTATAACAAGAAGACACATAGCATCACCAATGTAACAAGCAACTATGAATTTAAATGTTAGAGACCTTTAGAAAGCTCAAATATGTAAACATTAAGAAAGATAAACAACCTCATTTCATTGGGTTTGGTTTCTCTTCAAGTTTGTATCGAACAATAACTTTGTTGTTAATCGTGTTCATAAGTTTCCAATTACAATGCATGTGTGCATGTGCGCACACGTGTGTGTGTGTGTGTTATGTTTCAAATTTGAGACAAAGTTTTAAGTTCCTTATATAAGAAAGCTATATAAAATTAATCTTTTTATTTATTTTTATTTGAAGATGGTAAAAATTATTGTAATTAATTTGTCCCTTGACATTGACTAAAGCCACCACTAGCTTCTAGCCACGAATGTAGGTTGAATCATCATCATTATTTAAGGAAAACCATACCACCTAAAATTATATGATGATGGTACATAACGGGGGAGGCTTTCACTCTTGTTAGATGATTATGGACCATGGGTTGTTAACATGTTCCCTTACGTCTGAGGAAGATGGGTCATTAACATGTTTCCTTACATTCGAGGAAGATGAGCTCTTATCCAATCAAAATCACTTTTAGGTCTCACTCAATAACAAAAATGTGATTTTAGCCTAGATAATATGTAGAAGAAAACCAACTCCCTTATGGTCATCATCGAGGCTACCTCCTGTAGAGTTTTTATCCTTTTTAATAACATTTAAACTTAGCACAATATATGAAACCAAATACTACCGCATTTGCAATTTAACCTCTTCTCCAAAAGAATATGAAATTAAACCTAAATGCACTGTAAAAGTTAAATATTGCAATATTCTAAATAAATACTCGATAGTACTTACAAGTTTGTTAGGAGATTCCTCTTCATATACTCATTGTTATTATCCTCACACCCTAATTCTTAAAAATTAAGTTTACTCATTCCAACAACTAGGGTATCCCCATTAATACTCACTTGATTATTCCCCATTTTCCCATAATGCTCAACTTTACATTAATATTAAAAGGTTAAACGTAACACATGGATATTATTTTCATTTGAGGGATGAGACCCATATTTTCAAATATGAGACTTAATTGGTTAGATGAGCTCAATAAATTCTAGGTAATCATAATCCTCTCCCTCTATAATGAAATAAAGAAAGGTATACACATCCCCTTGAGGTTGTGTGTGGTTATAATAACTTCTGCACCATTATAAAACCCTAGAAAGCCTTATTTTCTAGACTGAAATCACCCACTCAAAACGAGCTCTAGATAGTAAAAAAAATCAAGGTTTACATGAGAGCCCCTTGAACTGGAAAACCATCTTGCCCCTAAATATGGGATAAAGCTATGCAATTTTATGTTCATGTATAAATGAGGCCAAAAACAAAGTAAACCATACAAAATTAGAGACAAAACCTTGCATACATAAATACATATATAAAAGGGGTTCACGACAACTATCACATATAAAGGTGTGTGACAAAGGGCCTCTATTTCTTAATGTCATTCACCTCACTATCGATTTCTACTTTTGGAAGAGAGTTTCACCATTGTTTATTGTGTTTTGATTTCTTTCCCAACCAGTGATCACCCAATTGCTATAACGTCCTTGTTATACTTATAATATGTGCACCCCGACCCTCCCAATAGGTCTATAAACTTGCTTCAATTAAAAAATACCTCTCCCCCCTTAGTATGAAGCAATATATTGGCTAGATTTTTCACAATTTTAAAACATTTTTTATAAATAAACATGATAGAATATTGGTTAACAAGTGAAGTCCCCTTGGGAAAACTTGTTGATTCATATGGTGGTTTGGAGTGGTCTCGTGGACATAATATTTTTCCTACTTGTTGAAAATGTATCATTGATACAGTCATCCTCAAATTAGAAATTAAGTCATCCTCAAATTAGAAATTATTGTGATGGTTTGGAGTGGTCATGTAAACATATAATATTTTTCATGATTGAGGGAATGATAAATAGACGTTGAAGGTTCATAATTGCTATAATTATGTATTGATCATAACTATGACTAGCGTAGATCCAAATCCTAGGCTCTATCAAGCCTAGAGGGATCAAATCTCCCAAGATACAAACCTCGGCAGGAGCTATTCAAGGCATAAAAAATAGAAATTACACGATCTCCCTCATATTTACTTTTTACTTTGTATTATTTTTTTGTTTATGGCCGACATAATATTTATTACTTTTTACTTTGTATTATTCTTTTTTGTTTACTTTGTATTATTTTGTTACTGGACAAACACGGACTGACAAAAGTTACAAGATCTCCCTCACATTTACTTTTTACTTTGTATTATTCTTTTTGTTTATTTTGTATTATTTTATACCTCGACAAACACTCCACACATGTTACAAGATCTCCCTCGTATTGGGCTGTAGAGCGCCTCTCGGTACAATTATGTATGTTTCTATTTATGTGTAAAACTTGGAAATCAAACTTACAATCATGTAACTTTTCTCGCAAGCTACAAAACTTCATTAACACACTAAGAATGGTTTGATGTTTTATACTAAGAATGGCTCGATGTTTTATAGTGTTTGGAGTCTCCATACCTTAGCTAATAACCATTAAGGATGGCCTTAGAAAGCATCTATGAATAAGGTGACTAGCTCTAGAAATAACAACATTAACGACTTCTGGTAGTCAACCCTCGGACAATCGGACTTCGAACAATGGCAACTCATAAACCGACTTAAAGTACTTGAAATTTGTTTATTCCCCAAGAAAAAATTATTCTTAAACGGGCGGGAAAATTTCTTTGGTGTTAAATCAATTTCAATTTGGAGAAAACAGAAAGAAAATGAAGGACGCCATTGATAAAATATTCATTATAATGTTTGTCAATTTTACAGAATTTAAAGTTGAATCACTCCTAACAAATCTTTCAAACAAAATATGGGATCCCTACAACGGACATAGGCTTCCCACCTATGTTATGGGAAACCCTTATTGCGACACGTTGTTCTGGTTCTGCAAATGCTGGAGGACGTCCCTAACGTCCTGATCCTTCCGCTCCACAAGAGTACGGAGAATGGACATCACCCGACTCAGCTCACGGTCCTCGGGTTGATCTTCGATCTACGAAGATATAGGCACCGCGTTCTGGGGCTGGAGGCGATATGCCACAGGGTTGTCGTCCACAATTATCGTTTTGCTCAAGTCCCGACCAAGACGCCCCAGATTCTTCACATTCGCGGCTTCTGCTCGACCATTCTTCAGCACCACAATCTGGGTGCACTGTCCGTGGAAGAGGCGGTGGCTTATCAATGTGCCTTTCACGTCCAGTTTATTCAGTACGGCATTGGCGTACGTCCGATTGGCGGCGGTGAAGACCACCACCTCGAAGAGCTTCGCAGCGGCCTCCAGGAATTCGTGCACGCCAGGTCTCTTCAATATATACAAGTAACCGGATGGACTAAAGTCGCGATATTTTAATCGAAAGTCGTAATAGGGTAGTGGGAACAAGGAAGTATGGACTAATGTCTCGTCCATGTCGAGGACCAGGGTCATTCTGTCCAGCTGTTCTGCCGGCAATGGAGGCAATAAGTATTCATCTCCTTGCCTTCTGCTGGCGTTGCTCACGATTGCAGAAGCAGCGTCTCCAGATGTAGCTGTATCGTTGTTCTTCACAGAGCCAATCGACGGCTTGGTGTGGTGATCATTGCCCTTAGAATCCATCCCAGACCCTGTTGAAGCTGAGATACTGCCTGAATTCTCCAGCTGAATGTAATCGTATTTCCTGTAATTAGTGTGCCAAGTTTCTTTGGCGTTCTCACTCGACTCCATAATGAATGATTGGTGTTTGCAGATGTTCTTTTATAGTTGTTGAAATGACAGCTACTGAATTAAACGACGCGACTGTAGTGAAACATTTAAATTTTAAAATTTATAATCGTTTCTTACGGAAAATTTTTAAAATTTAGGTGATTTGATTTGGGATATATATTTAAATAAAAATAAAGGTTTAAATTTTCGATTGTGCAACTATGGCTGGAGATAGCACTCGAGAGTAATTTTCGGGGAGCTGCATTCAGTGGCGGATAGTCTATATCAGAGGAGGCAATTCATCAAGCACAGGGGCGACTGTGTATTTCTGAATTTATGGAGAACTATTTGCACTATGCCAATGAGATCGATCTAGCAGACTACAAGAAATTGACAGTCATATGTGGACATATTTAGTCCTTCATATGTCTGACCTTTATCTTTTTATCTAGGGTTTGGAAGGTAATCTCACAATTAGACATGCTTTAAATGCTTGTGTCACTCAAATCAATCTTGTTGCAACGTTGATTTAATTAATTGGGCACTTTAATTGTGGGTTGTTGGATCCTTGGCATAATGTAGTAGTTTGTGCATTGTAACTATAATTCTCCCATAAAATCATTATCATTCTTTGCTTGACCAATGGTTTATTAACTAGTGTTGTCCATACTTATAACCAAGGTATTTACTAACTTTAAGGGGTTAGTGACATGTATAATTGTTGATTATCTATTGTGTCTAAGGCATTTTACCAACTTTAATGTGCTAGTGGCCACAACTCTTCCCTTCTATCACTTCAATGGAATTCTTTCCTTGATATTTTCTTTACAATTCTACCCAACATCTTCAATTTTTGGCACTATCTAGAGACATCATGTCATAATCAAACATTTTTTTTTGGAAACCATATAAGAGAGTATTTTTATGTGTACATATCGATTTGATTATGAGAGATACATATTGGATTCATATATTAAGCATATCATAATCATGCATAATGAGGAGATTATGTATCCTTTCATCTCCTAAGAACCATTGGTATGTTTGTTGTAGATCTCATTACAAAAGAATAAATTATTGTATTAAACTTTGAGGCCTTTGTTCAAGGATGATATTTCTATCAAAGCACCGTAAGAGCTAGGAATAGAGGCTAGTTTCTTTGTAAGCATTTAAGAACATGCAAATCTAGCATGATTGGATTCATGGATTATTATTTAGGCTAACATATCTATGAGTTATAACTCTCTAATATCTATAGAAACAAAAAGCTAAAATAAATATTCATCCAAACCACGAGGTATGCTATTTTTCATTGATAGTTCACTTTTTTCTTCAAACAATGCAAAAATGCGTGTCACAGTGAATGTTGTCTTCTCCATTGCTTACTAAAGAAACCCACCAAGGAACCAAGAATTAAGGACGCAAAGGATATATCTCATTAAACATGGGCTTAAGATTAAGAATATGGAAAGAGATTTATAGGGAATTCTCAAAATATTTGAGATACATAGTATTGTCAAATCTATGTCAATGTTACTTGAAACAAGAAGAAAGTGAGAGTATGATGGATAAATATGCATAGAAATGAGAAATGAGAATGATCAATTTGGAGAAAAATGGAGTGAGGATTTGATGATGTAAAAAAATTGAATGAACAAAATCACAAATCTCATTGTTGTAATTCAAATTTTAGGTTCTGTTATGTGTTGAAAAGGTCCATTTTCTGCAGGTCTTTAGTTCCCATTAAGTATGCAGGTCTTTAGTTCCCATTAAGTATGCAGGTCTTTAGTTCCCATTAAGTATCTATTGCAATAACTACATACTAAGTTTCCTATAGGAACTTAAAGAATGTTCTCATAATAAAGAAATATTAGATACCAACACTATAACCACATCATGACCACTATAACAAGAAGACAAATAGCATCACCAATGTAACAAGTAACTATGAATTTTAATGTTAGAGACCTTTAAAAAGCACAAATATGTAAACATTAAGAAAGATAAACAACCTCATTTCATTGGGTTTGGTTTCTCTTCAAGTTTGTATCGAACCATAACTTTGTTGTTAATCGTGTTCATAAGTTTCCAATTACAATGCGTGTGTGCATGCGCGCACACGTGTGTGTGTGTGTTATGTTTCAAATTTGAAACAAAGTTTTAAGTTCCTTATATAAGAAAGCTATATAAAATTAATCTTTTTATTTATTTTTATTTGAAGATGGTAAAAATTATTGTAATTAATTTGTCCCTTGACATTGACTAAAGCCACCACTAGCTTCTAGCCACGAATGTAGGTTGAATCATCATCATTATTTAAGGAAAACCATACCACCTAAAATTATATGATGATGGTCCATAAGGGGGGAGGCTTTCACTCTTGTTAGATGATTATGGACCATGGGTTGTTAACATGTTCCCTTATGTCTGAGGAAGATGGGTCATTAACATGTTTCCTTACATTCACTTTTAGGTCTCACTCAATAACAAAAATGTGATTTTAGCCTAGATAATATGTAGAAGAAAACCAACTCCCTTATGGTGATCATCGAGGCTACCTCCTGTAGAGTCTTTATCTTTTTTAATAACATTTAAACTTAGCACAATATATGAAACCAAATACTACCGCATTTGCAATTTAAGCTCTTCTCCAAAAGAATATGAAATTAAACCTAAATGCACTATAAAAATTAAATATTACAATATTCTAAATAAATACTCGATAGTACTTACAAGTTTGTTAGCGGATTCCTCTTCATATACTCATTGTTATTATCCTCACACCCTATTTCTTAAAAATTAAGTTTGCGTATTCCAACAACTAGGGAATCCCCATTAATACTCACTTGATGATTCCCCGTTTTCCCATAATGCTCAACTTTACATTAATATTAAAGGGTTAAACGTAACACATGGATATTATTTTCATTTGATGGATGAGACCCATATTTCCAAATATGAGACTTAATTGGTTAGATGAGCTCAATAAATTTTAGGTAATCATAATCCTCTCTCTCTATAATGAAATAAAGAAAGGTATACACATCCCCTTGAGGTTGTGTGTGGTTATAATAACTTCTGCACCATTATAAAACCCTAGAAAGCTTTATTTTCTCAACTGAAATCACCCACTCAAAACGAGCTCTAGATAGTAAAAAAAATCAAGGTTTGCATGAGAGCCCCTTGAACTGGAAAACCATCTTCCCCTAAATATGGGATAAAGCTATGCGATTTTATGTTCATGTGTAAATGAGGCCAGAAACAAAGTAAACCATACAAAATTAGAGACAAAACCTTGCATACATAAATACATATATAAAAGGGGTTCAGGACAACTATCACGTATAGAGGTGTGTGACAAAGGGCCTCTATTTCTAAATGTCATTCACCATTTAAAGGATACAACTTGTAACTTAGCAAGGGATGGAGGTATGACCTCACTATCGATTTCTACTTTTTGAAGAGAGTTTCACCATTGTTTATTGTGTTTTGATTTCTTTCCCAACCAGTGATCATCCAATTGCTATAACGCCCTTGTTATACTTATAATATGTGCACCCCGACCCTCCCAATAGGTCTATAAACTTGCTTCAATTAAAAAATACCTCTCCCCCCTTAGTATGAAGCAATATATTGGCTAGATTTTTCACAATTTTAAAACATTTTTTATAAATAAACATGATAGAATATTGGTTAACAAGTGAAGTCCCCTTGGGAAAACTTGTTGATTCATATGGTGGTTTGGAGTGGTCTCGTGGACATAATATTTTTCCTACTTGTTGAAAATGTACCATTGATACAGTCATCCTCAAATTAGAAATTATTGTGATGGTTTGGAGTGGTCATGTAAACATATAATATTTTTTATGATTGAGGGAATGATAAATACACGTTGAAGGTTCATAATTTCTATAATTATGTATTGTGTTAAATATTCATCATAACTATGACCAACGTAGATCCAAATCCTAGGCTCTATCAAGCCGAGAGGGATCAAATCTCCCGAGATGCAAACCTCGGCAGGAGCTATTCAAGGCATAAAAAATAGAAATTACACGATCTCCCTCATATTTACTTTTTACTTTGTATTATTTTTTTGTTTATGGCCGACATAATATTTATTACTTTTTACTTTGTATTATTCTTTTTTTGTTTACTTTGTATTATTTTGTTACTCGACAAACACGAACAAACAGGGACAGACAAAAGTTACAAGATCTCCCTCATATTTACTTTTTACTTTGTATTATTCTTTTTTGTTTATGATTATTCTTTTTTGTTTATTTTTTATTATTTTGTTACTCGACAAACATTCGACAAACACTCCACACATGTTACAAGATCTCCCTCGTACTAGGCTGTAGAGCGCCTCTCGGTGCAATTATGTATGTTTCTATTGGTCTATAATTATGTATTTTTCTATTTATGTGTAGAACTTGGAAATCAAACTTCCAATCATGTAACTTTTCTCGCAAGCTACAAAACTTCATTAA
Source organism: Larix kaempferi (assembly GCA_027924585.1). Taxonomy (NCBI): domain Eukaryota; kingdom Viridiplantae; phylum Streptophyta; class Pinopsida; order Pinales; family Pinaceae; genus Larix; species Larix kaempferi. The sequence continues at coordinate 5,476,478 of BSBM01000369.1, forward strand.
CATACTAAGAATGGTTTGATGTTTTATACAAGTGTTTGGAGTCTGCATACCTTAGCTAATAACCATTAAGGATGGCCTTAGAAAGCATCTATGAATAGGGTGACTAGCTGTAGAAATAACAACATTAACGACTTCTGGTAGTCAACACTCGGACAATCGGACTTCGAACCATGGCAACTCATAAACCGACTTAAAGTACTTGAAATTTGTTTATTAACCAAAAAAAATTATTCTTAAACGGGCGGGAAAATTTCTTTGGTGTTAAATCAATTTCGATTTGGAGAAAACAGAAAGAAAATGAAGGACGCCATTGATAAAATATTCATTATAATGTTGTCAATTTTACAGAATTTAAAGTTGAATCACTCCTAACAAATCTTTCAAACAAAATATGGGATCCCTACAACGGACATAGGCTTCCCACCTATGTTATGGGAAACCCTTATTGCGACACGTTGTTCTGGTTCTGCAAATGCTGGAGGACGTCCCTAACGTCCTGATCCTTCCGCTCCACAAGAGTACGGAGAATGGACATCACCCGACTCAGCTCACGGTCCTCGGGTTGATCTTCGATGTACGAAGATATAGGCACCGCGTTCTGGGGCTGGAGGCGATATGCCACAGGGTTGTCGTCCACAATTATCGTTTTGCTCAAGTCTCGACCCAGACGCCCCAGATTCTTCACATTCGCGGCTTCTGCTCGACCATTCTTCAGCACCACAATCTGGGTGCACTGTCCGTGGAAGAGGCGGTGGCTTATCAATGTGCCGTTCACGTCCAGTTTATTCAGTACGGCATTGGCGTACGTCCGATTGGCGGCGGTGAAGACCACCACCTCAAAGAGCTTCGCAGCGGCCTCCAGGAATTCGTGCACGCCAGGTCTCTTCAATATATACAAGTAACCGGATGGACTAATGTCGCGGAATTTTAATCGAAAGTCGTAATAGGGTAGTGGTAACAAGGAAGTATGGACTAATGTCTCGTCCATGTCGAGGACCAGGGTCATTCTGTCCAGCTGTTCTGCCGGGAATGGAGGCAATAAGTATTCATCTCCTTGCCTACTGCTGACGTTGCTCACGATTGCAGAAGCAGCGTCTCCAGATGTAGCTGTATCGTTGTTCTTCACAGAGCCAATCGACGGCTTGGTGTGGTGATAATTGCCCTTAGAATCCATCCCAGACCCTGTTGAAGCTGAGATACTGCCTGAATTCTCCAGCTGAATGTAATCGTATTTCCTGTAATTAGTGTGCCAAGTTTCTTTGGCGTTCTCACTCGACTCCAGAATGAATGATTGGTGTTTGCAGATGTTCTTTTATAGTTGTTGAAATGGCAGCTACTCAATTAAACGACGCGGCTGTAGTGAAACATTTAAATTTTAAAATTTATAATCGTTTCTTATGGAAATTTTTTAAAATTTAGGTGATTTGATTTGGGATATATATTTAAAATAAAATAAAGGTTTAAATTTTCGATTGTGCAACTATGGCTGGAGATAGCACTCGAGAGTAATTTTCGGGGAGCTGAATTCAGTGGCGGATAGTCTATATCAGAGGAGGCAATTCATCAAGCACAGGGGCGACTGTGTATTTCTGAATTTATGGAGAACTATTTGCACTATGCCAATGAGATCGATCTAGCAGACTACAAGAAATTGACAGTCATATGTGGACATATTTAGTCCTTCCTATCTCTGACCTTTTGGTGTCAAGGTATAAATGGGTACCTTTTTTTATGGTATCCTAAAATGCTTAGGTTTTCTTGCAGCCATAGATAGTCTTTTTTGGGATATATCTTTTTCTACTTAGTAGAAAAATATATGTAAAAAATTTAATATAGAAAAAAGGATAGAAAAAAGATAAAATAGTAAATTAATGGATTCTCATTTGTAACAATTGTTGAGCATGAATATAAGTCATCATGTATCACATGATGGCCATTTTATCTTTTTATCTAGGGTTTGGAAGGTAATCTCAGAATTAGACATGCTTTAAATGCTTTTGTCACTCAAATCAATCTTGTTGCAACGTTGATTTAATTAATTGGGCACTTTAATTGTGGGTTGTTTGATCCTTGGCATAATGTAGTAGTTTGTGCATTGTAACTATAATTATCCCATAAAATCATTATCATTCTTTGTTTAACCAATGGTTTATTAACTAGTGTTGTCCATACTTATAACCAAGGTATTTACTAACTTTAACGGGTTAGGGACATGTATAATTGTTGATTATCTATTGTGTCGAAGGCATTTTATCAACTTTAATGTGCTAGTGGCATGTACAATTATTGATTCCCTAGTTTGATTATGTATGGGTGTTAGAGATGCTACTCACATTCTCCTTGATGAAATCTATGTATATATTCTCTTTTAAATATCGGAGTTTCATCTCTAATCTTCCCCATGATTTCCCTTTGTTAGATAGTCTTACTAGGTCCACATGTCTTCTTTGACACTATACATCAAGGCATATGCTATAACCAAGCAATTACTTAGCCACATGTTATAAACAAATGGTTAGGTACATCTATATTATGGAGCAACCAAGCAAATAGTTGTAGTTGTGAGCAATAGCATTTGCTTTGCTACATCACTTTAACATATGGATATTACAAATTTATAGTGTATGATTGGTTAGCAAAATTGTAACCACAGAATTGGACTTGCTTTTCATTGATGTGAGTTGGTCTAAGTCAGAAATGAAAAAGCATTAAATCCAAGTGTTGGATTAAACTGACCTAAAGGTTTCCAATTAGACCCAGGTTCTTTGTAGTTCTCTCTTTTGACAAACAAAACCCCTTCGCACCGGCCCTTTCGGCAACAACCTGCGAGCAGGTTGAGGTCTCACCCGAGGTGTATCTTATGGGGTACTGCAGAATCAGGTTTCCACAGTAAATGATGAGTTGTTTATATGAACAAGCTGCGTAGCGCAGGATAGAAGGAGTGCACTGCAGAGCAAAGTGATACGGTATGCAGCAGCATCTACGCTGCAAGCAGTACTGCGTGAGTACATGTAGAATATTTAAGTGGCCTCAGATCCGGTATTTCATTTATCAAGCTTGGAGTGCTCCAGGACTTATGCCCAACACTCAATGTACATCAGGGCTTAATCCCAGTGCATAATCATTCTTCTAGGTACATCGGGGCTTCTTCCCAGTACGTAGGTCATCTATGTGTTTCTGAGTCCACGCTCAACACACCACATAAGTCAATCATGTAAAATCATAGTTCTTCATAGTAAGTAAAAAAAGGTCATCTCAGTATATTAGGGCTTGTACCCAAATCATATGTCAAAGAACATAATCAAAACATTAGGGATTCCTTGCCCAATATATAATCAAATAATGGATTCAGTCACAGTCCATGCCCAATATGTCAATCTATAAAAAGAGTAAATCATATGCACCAGGGCTTATGCCCAATACTCAAAATAAATCATATGTGTTGGGTCTCTGGCCCAATATAACATCAGAAATAGTTAGTTCAAAATTCGGGCTATTACAATCTCATATGGTGATAGTGATTACAGGGAAAAAAATAGTTTTTAATTACGTAGAATATCCATGTTGATGAGACTTATAAACCATAAGCCGAGATAAGTTGAATTCGTAACCTTAAAGAAGATGTTAATATTTTCATATAATTGAGCCTTTTTTGTGGATGACATTTTCTTCCAATTGAAAGAGTTTAAATTTAAACTCTTGTTTTGTTCTTCCATAATGCTGGTGAAAGATTCATGGTGCTGGACTAGATGTTTCTTCAACAAAGAATACAGTTTGGCAAAATTCTCAAGGTCTTCTTCCAAATCTACTAAGCTCCGGTAAAACCTTTGCATTTTCTATTTAAAGTGTCAATTCTCTTTTAGGATTTGCACATTGATGGTCCTTAGGTATTCCAACCTTTCTTTTTTGAATGTTTTTCATATATCTGGTCTTACTTTCTTATGAAAATGTTAGCATCTTCTTCAAAGATATGAATTCAACTTAGCTTGGCTTATGGTCTATAAGTCTCATCAACATAAATGTGCTACATAATTAAAAATATTTTTTTCTCTGTACTCACTATCACCATATGAGATAGCGATTCATCATATATATGTAGATTTCATTATTTGCCAAGTTTCAACTAGCTATCCAAGAGACCAAGGAATTGCAAAAAAAATCCTAGTACTGCTATAGAAATAAGAACTATGCCTAAGACAAGCATGATAAGCTCACCCTCTAAGATATTTTCTAAGTATATTTTTGAAGACTCTTTTCTTAATTCGAAAAACATACTAGAGGCATAGGTTAAAAGCTAATGAGACACATAGAATACAATGTAGAAGGGATAGGCAGTAGAATCCAAGAGATTCCACATGGATTCTAAATCCCATTGTAATTTAACAGAGGGTGCATCAAGGTCTATATTTCAAGGTTCAAGAGGAAGTGAGTGAATGCAAACATTCTCTTAAAAGTTCGGGGAGGAATCTACTACCACTAAGACAACCTTTGTCAAGTCAAGATGGATTGAAGAAAAGGTCATTTTGGTTGATGAAAGGAAACATAAAAATGAGTGTAAAAAAACCATTACTCCAACATGGTTTTAGTAACTGTAATTTGAGGGAAGCCAATGTAGTAAGCACAAGGAGAAACTAAAGATGTATTGTGAAGCAACTCTTATTTATTTCTACTCTAAGAAGAAAAACCACAAGGTTGATGATTGTTAGAACCCTATTGCATGTTCTTTTTTTGATATATGAGACCATGAAGTTACTACCAATAAGAAGAGGAAATTTACAACAAAAGGAAGAACAAAAACAAGAAGTAAATGTTAAGTAGCTTAGTTATCACAAAAACATTTGCTAGCATTGTAAGTTAATTGGACATTGGGAAAACGAATGTTGGAGGGTTCACTTAGAGCAAAATCTCAGGCATTTCACATCAAACATTCAAGTTTGGGAGGTTATGGTTAAGGGGAAACTAGATATTTCTTCACTTGTAGACCAAGGGGCAACAATTGCTCAATGAAATCTACGACAAAAAAACATTTCTTCAAGAATGAATGGAATATATGCAACGCTTCCCGGGATATAGAGTGTCCTAGAGAAGAAAACAAGAGAAACTAAATTTCATATCTCTTGTCTTCTAGTTGAATCTTTTGGGGATTTTATATAATTCAAAATAACTATATCTCTGTGTAAAAAAAAATTCTTAACAATGTTTGAAGTCAATGGTCCTTAAAAACCGAACGCAAAAGGCCATAAGAAGATGAAATGAATCACTTGATGCAATGCAAAAATGTAATAAATATTGTTTGCTTTGGAAAAAATATATAACGGAGATGGAGGAAAATTGTAGCTTAGGAAGAAGCCTACGTAGTAGCAAAATAATAAGAACCTTGAATGAAGCAATCTACCCAAAGATAAGAGGGAAAAGACAATTTTGAGCTTGTCCATGAGGAGCAAATATTGTCTTTGGGAAAAAAATAATATGCAAATATGGCCAACCAATAAGATTACACAAAATCTCTGATTAGGAGTATGTAGCTACCATTTGTAACAATTCCTCAGCTTGAATAGAAATGATTAAATGTTAGTTTTCCCATTTGGGTTTTTAGGATAATCTCATTGAAGAATGTATTTTAATGTTTTTGTGATTGTAGAATGTATTTAAATGTTTTTGTGATTGAGATAAATATGTTTTCAATATTGGTTTAATTAATAAGGCACTTTTATTTTGGGTTGGTTGATGACTAATATAAAATAATATCTCGTGCATTATCTAATTCACCCATAACAACATTATTACCCTTTTATTCATCGGTTCTAGAAAGTACTTGGCTTTGCTTCTCTTATGGTGCAAACAAATTTTGAAATCAACATTGACAAAATGTTATTGAACTTGAAGCTTTACACAATCAAAGTGTCTATATCTAGTTGATGCAAATTGGTATTTGGCATGCAGAACTATCCAAATCAAGTCTTCAACTATCACATGATCATTTGTTTCTAATGTGCCTATTTGTTAGTCAATTATGGTTGGAGGTGGCACTCAAGATTCATTTTGAGGACTTATGGAATCAATGGAGTCTCCTGGTTGTTGGATAAGGTGACAACCAATTCCCAAGGATTATGGATTTTGGCATCTTCTAGATCGTATTATTTTGCCTTCGATTGAGATAAGGAAACATAAGTTAGAATGTATAATTAATTGGCCAGCTTTTCATAACTATATAAGAAGTGTTATAAATCCATTTAAGCTCGTAGAGGAAAAAATCATCATTCTATGAGGGAATGTAAGGAAATTATATAACCCTGAAGGCTGTTTTAATCTCCATCTTTGAGCAATAAAACTACCGATACTATTTTCTCTGTGAATGTTTCCCTTTTGATGGTTCTACCATGTGAATCTCTATGTCAAATTTATGTGATTGCCATTATTTATTTTCTATCTTAATTGATCTATGTTTGATTTCATGCTTCCACATGCAAAAAGTGGTATTAGAGGCGAAGGAAAATGATCTCGGTGTTGTGCAAGGAAAGGAGATCGTGATATTGCAGAGAAAAAAATTGTTAGTGAAGACTATGATAGTTTATCTGACCACAGAGAACGATAATTAAAAATTTTCGCACCCCTTGTCTCTTGGAGGGAGCGATAATTTGTTAGAAATTTTTTCCCCTATCACCCTTCGGGAGAAGCGATAAACCTTGGAATATTTTACGACATGGTTTTTTTGACGTACCCCGAGGTATGCATAAAATAATATAAGGTGAATCATGGGCATTATATATATATTGTGTGTGTGGTAGGGTATTTTTTAAGGATTCTAATAGTATACTTAAGTGTAGTACTCTAGGCGATTATTTTGGATTGGAAAAAACATATATATAGATAGGTAGGCAAATATTAAATATGAAACATACATATTACTCTTGAAACTTGTAAATTTTAGCGAATATAATGATTAAAAAAACACATTTTTATGTAAATATAGGCGATGTTAGAGACTAAAAATGACCAAATAACGAATTTATTTTTTGAAAAAAAACCCCAAAATAGCTAATTGGAAAAATTTCACCCCTCCAAATTTCCCTATTATGTGGTGGATCGATGTAAGCTATAAGGTCTGTTAGCACTCAAAATGTGCTTAGGTTTAAAGAAGATATTTTATGAAGGAAAGGGTTTGCAGTATCAGAATGATTCCACAAAGGAAGCCAAAACTCCTAAGTCACGCCCCTAGGGTAGATGATCAGAGTTAGATATGGCGGATTTCGCAAAAGGAGAAAGAATATTCAGAGATCCGGTCTTCCAGGGTGACTGGGGGACTAAAGGCAGGCCAATATGCCGCCAGTAGATAGGGGTGTGTAGGGATGGCATGGATTAAGTTGCCCCGAAGATCTGCAGCCTTGAGCCTTTTGGCGCAAAAATTAAATAGAAATGTTACAAAGGCAGAGGAAGTGTTAACCTATGGGAAAATTCCTAAAGAGATCGATGGTGTAGATCGACAGGAATGAAGATCTATGGCAAGAAAGGGATAGCGCTAATCTAACATGTGCAGAAAGGCGTCACGTTCAAAATCACCGCGGGTGGATTAAATGTCACGCTCTTCACAACGGCGTAGATCTAGCAGAGATGGATCAACGGTCCAGAACAATGGTGGTGATTTTAATCATCATCATGTTAAGCACACCCAAAATCGCCGCGGTCGTTAGGGACACATCATCCAACAGTCAGATTTAGAGCTTTGTGTAGCAAAATGTAAAGCCACGGAGGCTGAAATCTAGGGTCGTGATCCAATCACTAGTTTCCACAGGAGAAGGACATCTCCACCAGAGATCAATGATGGCCACATGGGCTAAGCCACCTCAGCGTCGCTAGGGGTCCTTTATGTATGATCTAAAATGAACGGTCAAACGTGTCTTGTGTCAGTCCTATCCTTAGTCATCATGATAAATCATTTGGAAGTTCTAAGCCAGAGAATCATAGCAGAATAATTCGCATGGAGACACCGTCGTTATCCGTCGTTATAAGCATAATTCTCTGGACCTGCAGCTTACCTCGAATTCTAAAAGGGTGGTGAGTTCATCTATTTGGTTGTTTTGCAAACAGTATCAGAAACATGGAGAGAAATCAAGGAGCCGAGGTAATAATTGCACCAGAACATGTATTGTCTATGATGGAGGAGGGGCATACTCTTCTACCTCCTATGGTTTCCGACCAGGTGCAGGACAACTATTTCAATGAATCGGAAGATCCAGAGACACAACAAGGGTGTTGGAGTTTTCAGCAACAGAAAGGATGGGAAGAAGCCCATGAAGAAGACGAGTAGAAAGTTCCCCGGGATGAAGACATAATCAGGGACTTAATACTCCCCACTGAAGAGGTGCCCCCTATTTCCCCACCAAAGGAAACTCGAACAAAGGCTTCCTTCGACGTGGATGATTTTCTTGGTTGGTATGATTAGGTGAAAGCTCAGGAATAAGGTGACGATATCCTTACGTTTACTGCATCTCACTATCCAACAATTCAGTTTTGGCTACATAAGTGTACTCCTTGTCTCCAATTTTTGAAGAGACTTAGATGGCCTGCAAGCCCATTTTTTGGAAAAACCGGTGTGGCAGTGGCAGATTAAGAGCTCAAGGACATCAGCTAAGTAGTAGCAAGCGATGGAGGCATCATGCTAGAGATGTCAATTTTCTTTTTTGTTTTTTGTTAAAGTAGTTGGTCATATAGTAAATAGGCCAGTGAATGTAAAAAAGCGGTTAGGCCTATACCGCCTGTGTCTATTTTGAAGTTGTAATGGCGAATACACCTTGATTAGCTGTCAATTAGGTGTCCCGTAAATTGTAACTATTTTCTGTTCAAGAAAGAGCCGAGCCTAGAGATCGAAGGGTGTCTATAAATTCATTGTAATTGAAGACAGAAGGGTTGAAAAATCTTGTTGAAAAATTTTATGGGAATTTTGTGTATTGTTCTGTTAGACACTTTTGAGCTATATTTTGAATAACAATTGCAGAGCCGAGCTGATGTTTTCAGGGATTCTTGTGTAACTGGTCTTGTATTCTTTTTTTCTCTTTCTATGTTAATTGTGTATCTCTCATTGTTAATTCCAGTCTGTAATATTCCTCCATACTTGGTGCAGTGTGATAAGTAGAATTCATAGAAGTTATGCTCTGCTTATCTTTTTCCAAGTATTTCACCATTACTTCTCTGCTAAAGTTGGTGTAGGATTTGTTATTGTATGCCTTACATCAATGGATTGTTTCTTTCTTTTATGTTTCACCAATTAAATTCACTTGACTACTAGCTATTTACTATCTCGCCCCTGTGTTAATGCATTTGTGAAGCCCTTGTGAATAAATTTTCAGAGTTTGTCTAACGTGACTCCATTGCCCAAAAGTAAAAATTCATATGTTTCAGCCAAACGACGTTTAAACCATTTTGTTCCAACAAAAATATGATCTTCTGTATTGTTGTAATTGAATATCTTGAATGATGAATGCTGGTGTATGTTTTCATTGTTGACGCCTTTGATTATTCCATTTTTTCATGAGCTTATAGAGAGAGCCCTCTCTATTGTGTTGGTTCAGTAGCACAAGCTAAAGATTGGTTAGTGGTTACCCCGAATTGCCTTCTCCACAACCTTGGGGGTTAATTTGGGTGTTAACAAGGTGGATTTTTTATTTGTTCATATGGTGGATTTTCTATTTGTTCATGTTCAAGTTTACACTATTTTAAAAGGTGTAAAGCATAAAGTGGGAGTTATAAGAGGAAATTTTTTATAAAGATTTTTTAAATATTATATATATATATATATATATTTTAAAAACACTTTATATTCATATTTTATTCCCATTTGGAATTAAGCTTTAGAATAATTGATCCAATGTTTTTTAAAGAGCATGATTTTAGAATATTTGATTTGGTTGCTTGAGAAAATGACAAAGATGCAAAGTGCAAAATTCGAGGTGGAAAAGTTCAATGGGAAGATTATTTTTGAGCTTTGGAAGTTCAAAATGAGACATATGCTTTCCCAACAAGGAGTGCAGAAATATTTGGTGGGAAAACCAAAGAATCCTGAAGATATGTCAGATGAGGAGTGGGACGATTTGGACTCAAGGGCCCTCAACACCATTCACTCATGTCTAGCATATGAAGTCCTATTTAATATTGTTGGAGAAGAGACAACAACTGGTTTCTTGAATAAATTGGAAAGCCTGTATATGACAAGGTCCTTGATGAATAGGATCTTTATGAAGATAAATTTGTATGCACTCTGAATGGAGAAAGGTACAAAAATTCTTGTCTTCTAAATACCTTTAATGATATAATTTTTCAATTAGTCATCTTGGATGTAAATCTCGATGATGAAGAAAAGGAATTTACCTTGATCTGTACACTGCCTGAATCTTGGGATCCTCTAATCACTTGTATGTGTTTTAGTAATACAAAAACATTTTATCATGATACCATTGTTGGAGCTTTGCTATGTGAAGAGATGAGAATAAAAAATAGCTTAGAAACCTCGACAACAACAACAATGGTGGCTAGAGGTCTATCAAGAGAATGCAGGCATAATTTGAAAGGTGCATCCAGATCCAAATCAAGAGTTAAGAAGGGAAAGATGAAGTGTTGGTACTATAATACGTCAGGCCATTTAAATAAGGATTGTTGTAAAAGACAAGCATCCAAAGAGGACTCATCCAAAGAAGACTCTAGAAAAGAAGCAAACAATGCCTAAATAAAATGAGGTATGGTCAATGAGGTACTATCTGTTTCTAATGTTTCAAAATACCATCATGATTGGTTGTTAGATTCTAGAGCCTCTCACCATATGTGTTTTCACATAAACTGGTTCTCAACCTACCACTCCATTAACAATGGTATAGTTTTCTATGGGAAATGATATTTCCTATAGGATTGTTGGGATTTGTAGTATCAAGGTCAAAATGTATGATGGTATAGTGAGAACGCTAAAACAGGTGAGGCATGTTCCTGAACTTAGAAAGAAATTAATATCTATGGGATTTCTAGATTATGTTGGTTATAAGTTTACAGTTCAAGGTGGAGTCATGGAGGTGTCCATGGGAATCTTAGTTGACATGATGAAGAAAATAATTGAGAACCTTTATAAGTTTGATGGAAGTACTGAGATAAATCATGCAGCTATAGTATTTGAAGATGCAAAAGAGTCTTTTCATTTATGGCACCACTATCTCAGCCATATGAGTGAGAGTGGAGTTAAGATACTTGCAGATCGTAAGTTGCTTCCTAACTTAAAATATATGAATTTAAAGTTCTACAAACATTGTATGTTTAGTAAACAATCTAGACAGAAATTTAAAACAAGAAAGAATGTAAGTAAAGGTGTCGTAGATTACATCGATTCAGAGGTATGTGAACCAACCCATACTGTTTCGTTTGGAGGATCATCGTATTTTGTAACATTTATAAATGATTACTCTAGAAATGTATGGATATACTTATTCAAAAGAAAATATGACGTGTTTAATGATTTTAAGCAGTTTAGAGCTTTGGTTGAAAATAACACTAATAGGTCAATCAAGTGTTTGAGGACAGATAATGGTGGTGAGTTCACATCTAAGTAATTTGAAAATATACTTCAAGAAAGTTGTGATTGAAAGACATAAAAACACGGTTTATACTCCTCAACAAAATGGTGTTTCTGAACGCATGAATAGGACTCTTCTAGAGAGATCAAGGTGTATGCCTAGTAACGCTAAGATGTAGTAGGATTTATGGGGAGAAGCATATCTTACAACATGCTATCTCGTGAATCAATCACCATTAATTGCAATAGACTATAAGATTCTAGTATGGACAAGACACCCCTATGATTACTAAAATCTTAATATTTTTTGTTGTGATGCTTACGCTCTTCTTCCCAAGAAGATCAATGTCCTAAGTTAGATCCGAAATAAAAAATATATGTCTTTGTTGGATATGGCGATGGAATTAAGGGATATAGATTGCGGGATCCCATCACCCACAAGATAATCATATACAAAGATGTTGTATTTCATGAATTGTCACTCATTAGATCAGATGTGGTAGATGGTGAAATGAAATAGGGAAAAGTAACACATATTTAGTGAATTCAGTTGGAGACTCATTCATTTAAAGGTGAGGAGGACCATGAAGAAGTTGATGAAGAACATCCTGCAGAAGATGATGTTACCGAAAATTACCAGGAAACCAAGGAAGTGTCAGAACAAATTTTGCGAAGATCCACATGGGTCAGAAAATTCCCTACAAGGTATGAATATTTTGCTTCATAGATTGCTTTGATTTCTAATGATGGGAATTCTAGTTGTTAGTAGGAATCAATGGAGGTATCCAAAAGTGCTAATTGGAAATTAGCAATGAAGGAAGAAATGGATTCGTCACAAAGGAAAAAAACATGGGACATGGTAGAACTTCCAAAGGTGTCAGTTGTTAGTAGGAATATTTTGCTTCATAGATTGCTTTGATTTCTAATGATGGGAATTCTAGTTGTTAGTAGGAATCAATGGAGGTATCCAAAAGTGCTAATTGGAAATTAGCAATGAAGGAAGAAATGGATTCCTTGCAAAGGAAAAAAACATGGGACTTGGTAGAACTTCCAAAGTTGTCAGTTGCAAGTGGGTCTACAAGATGAAGCAAGGTGTTGATGGTAAAGTTGTTAAGTACAAAGCAAGAATGGATCATCTCCCAAGAAACATTGGTATGTTTGTTGTAGATCTCATTACAAAAGAATAAATTGTATTAAACTTTGAGGCGTTTGTTCAAGGATGATATTTCTATCAAAGCACCGTAAGAGCTAGGAATAGAGGCTAGTTTCTTTGTAAGCATTTAAGAACATACAAATCTAGCATGAATGGATTCATGGATTATTATTTAGGCTAACATATCTATGAGTTATAACTTTCTAATATATATAGAAACAAAAAGCTAAAAGAAATATTCATCCAAACCACCAAGAATGCTATTTTTCATTGATTGTTCACTTTTTTTCCTCAAACAATGAAAAAATGTGTGTCGCAGTGAATGTTACCTTCTCCATTGCTTACTAAAGAAGCCCACAAAGGAATCATAAATTTTCCTCCAAGAATTAAGGATGCGAAGGATATATCTCATTAAACTTGGGCTTAAGATTAAGAATATGGAAAAACATTTATAGGGAATTCTCAAATATTTGAGATACATAGTATTGTCAAATCTATGTCAATGTTACTTTAAACAAGCATAAAGTGAGAGTATGATGGATAAATATGCATAGAATTGAGAAATGAGAATGATTGATTTGGAGAAAAATGGAGTGAGTATTTGATGATGTAAAAAAATTTAATGAACAAAATCACAATTCTCATTGTTGTAATTCAAATTTTAGGTTTTTTTATATGTTGAAAAGGTCCATTTTCTACACGTCTTTAGTTCCCATTAAGTATCTATTGCAATAACTACATACTAAGTTTCCTATAGGAACTTAAATAATGTGCTCATAATAACCAAATATTAGATACCAACACTATAAACACATCATGACCAATAACAAGAAGACACTAGCATTACCAATGTAACAAGTAACTTTGAATTTAAATGTTAGACACCTTAGAATGATAAAATATGTAAACATTAAGAAATATGAACAACCTCATTTCATTGGGGTTGGTTTCTCTTCAAGTTTGTCATCGAACCATACCTTTGTAGTTAATCGTGTTCATAAGTTTACAATTACAATGCGTGCATGCGTGCGCCCAAATGCGTGTGTGTGTTATGTTTCAAATTTGAGACATATTTTAAGTTCCTTATATAAGAAAGCTATATAAAATTAATCTTTTTTTTTTCAAGATGGTAAAATTTATTGTAATTAATTTGTCCATTGCCATTGAGTAAAGCCACCACTAGCTTCTAGCCACAAATGTGGGTTGACTCAACATCATTATTTAAGTAAAACCATACCACCTAAAATTATATGATGATGGTCCATAAGGGGTGAGGATTTCACTCTTGTTAGATGATTATGGGTCAGGGGTTGTTAACATGTTCCCTTATGTCTGAGGAAGATGGGTCATTAACATGTTTCCTTACATTCGAGGAAGATGAGCTCTTATCCAATCAAAATAACTTTTAGGGCGAGCACTCAATAACAAAAATGTGATTTTATCCTTGATAATATCTAGAAGAAAACCAATTCCGTTATGGCCATCATCGAGGCTACCTCCTGTAGAGTATTTATCTTTTTAATAACATTTAAACTTAGCACAATATATGAAACCAAATACTACCCCATTTGCAATTTAACCTCTTCTCCAAAAGAATATGAAATTAAACCTAAATGCAGTGTAAAAAATCAATATTACAATATTCTAAATAAATACTCCATAGTACTTACAAGTTTGTTAGGGGATTCCTCTTTAGATAGTCATTGTTATTACCCTCACACCCTAATTCTTAAAAATTAAGCTTGCTTATTCCAACAACTAGGGAACCCCCATTAATGCTCACTTGATTATTCCTCAGTTTCCCATAATTCTCAACTTTACATTAATATTAAAGGGTTAAACGTAACACATGGATATTATTTTCATATCAGGGATGAGACCCATATTTCCAAATATGAGACTTAATTGGTTGGATGAGATCAATAAAGTCTAGGTAATCATAATCCTCTCCCTCTATAATGAAATAAAGGAAGGTATACACATCCCCTTGAGGTTGTGTGTGATTATAATAACTTCTCCACCATTATAAAACCCTAAAAAGCCTTATTTTCTCGACTGAAATCACCCACTCAAAAAGAGCTCTAGATAGTAAAAAAAATCATGGTTTGCATGAGAGCCACTTGAACTAGAAAACATACTTGCCCCTAAATATGGGATCAAGCTACGTGATTTTATGTTCATGTATAAATGAGGCCAAAAACAAAGTAAACCATACAAAATTAGATACAAAACCCTGCATACATAAATACATATATAAAAGGGGTTTAGGACAACTAATACATATAGAGGTGTGTGACATAGCGCATCTATTTCTCAATCCGATTCACCATTTAAAGGATACCACTTGTAATCTTAGCAAGGGATGGAGGTATGACTTCACTATCGATTTCTACTTTTGAAAGAGAGTTTCACCATTGTTTATTGTGTTTTGATTTCTTTCCCAACCAATGATCACCCAATTGCTATAACACACTTGTTATACTTATAATATGTGCACCTCGACCCTCCCAATACCTATAAACTTGATTCAATTAAAAAATGCCTCTCCCCCCTTAGAGTGAAGCAATATATTGGCTTGATTTTTCACAATTTTAAAACACTTTTTTATAAATAAACACGATAAAATATTGGTCAACAAGTGAAGTCCCTTTGGGAAAACTTGTTGATTCATATGGTGGTTTGGAGTGGTCTTTTGGACATAATATTTTTCCTACTTGTTGAAAATGTACCATTGATACAATCATCCTCAAATTAGAAATTATTGTGATGGTTTGGAGTGGTCATGTAAACGTATAAGGTTTTTGATGATTGAGGGAATGATAAATGGTGAGCCTTATTCAACCGACAGACTCACATTTAAGGTGATCCTGTCAGGTGTCAGACCATCCATGGAATGAGGGATGGTCATCCATGGATTGAGTATATGGGCAATTTCCGGTGTAACATTCCTCCCAATTTTCGGCAAGCAACCTCCAACAATACTTTCAACACACGTATTTCCAGCTTTACATCATCATATTGGACAGGTAGGAGGTGGACAGGTAGCACAGCAGACAGGTAGCATGAAAGAGTAGTTCGACAAGATGAGGCAGTTCAGGAAGTAGCAGATGTTGTGCTAAGATCATGAGCTGGACTTGGAAGGCCGCATCAACCGACTGGATCTTTCCTCTTCTTGGAGTGCACTGGAGTGGGAAAACAGAACTTGCAAAGGCTCTCGCAGCTCAATTGTTTGATGATGAAAATTAGCTGGTCGGTATTGATATCTCTAAATATATGGAGCAACATTCTGTTTCAAGGCTTATTGGTTCTCACAGATAATAAATCCCTATGTGAGTTCCATCCTATGGCCCAATCCACTTATTCGACACTCTAGTAGTTGGACTCCATTGTATATGTAGAGTGGGAATATCGCTCCAGTAAGCATGCCAGCAACAGAGGAATGAGAGAGATGATGGATCATTTAAGATCCTTAGGCCCGCATCTTCTTCAGTCATTTCGGAACTTCAAGCAATAAGGTTGAAGGAAAACAAGTTTTTCTCGATTCATAGCTTTAACCCCCAATAAAGAAAGTGATTTAGAGAAAAACCCGACCATAGGGGCCTCTATTCTACTATATTTGCCCGCCTAAAAATATAGAGGGCGAGGAAGAAATAAGACTTAAAGGAAGGGAGGGAAGGAAAATAATACGTTAAGTTGTTTCATAACGAAGCCTGGACACATTGGAAGGAAGTTACAAAGTAGTTTCTTTGCTTTTGCTCAGTTAACTAGCTACAGAAATCGAAGTGGTGCCTCTGCCCCTTCCTTTATTAAAGAGAAATAGCAGAAGCACCTTCTATCATTCCTCCCCGAGTATTGAAAGAGCTAAAAAAATTTCACCTGACATTGGTTAACTGCAAGACACTTTTTTGTTTGTTGCACTAAGTTAAAATGGGTCCGATATGGCTAATTTTTATATGAAATGGCAGTTATTCTGGTTACGTGGAAGTGGGACAACTGAACAAATTAGTAAGGGGAAGGTCCTCCTATGGTGTTCTTTTTTTGTGAAGTTGAGAAGACACACAATTCAGTCTTGAACACTTTTCTTCAAGTGCCCGTTGACGGTAGACTTACGAACAGAGAAGGATGCATGGTTAGCTTCTCAAACATAGTGATTATCATGACATCCAACCTTGGAGCAGAGCACTTGCTGCACTGTCTAGCCACACAACGATAAAAGATGCAAGAGACAAAGGTTGCACTTGCTGCACTGGAGTAGAGCACTTGCTGCACTGTCTAGCCACACATCGAGCAGAGCATTTGCTGCACTGTGTGTTCATCTTTTTGATATACTTTTTGTTACGAGCTCTGTATAGATTCTTAGTTTATTACAGGTAAACTTTCACGACAGGGCACGTATAGAGAGGTCTCAATCCTAATGGTTCCAATTGTTGATTATCCTAGCCTATGACCAGAAAGGGGATGTATCTTGGATTGCGTCTTCTTTCAGGAGGAAATCCTCGGAGTGGAGTAGTTTCAAATGTATATGCCCCACCTCTGTGATTTCCTCAAAATATTAGAGAAACGACGAATGTGAATATCAAGGTTTCACGCGTTTAACGGGGGTAAATCATGGTAGTTGGTTGCATTCTCATAACTGATATTTTCTTTAAGAAAACAATGAATTTCTTTTCAAATGACTTCTAAGCTTAAAAGATATTCCCTAGATGCCATTGGGAATCTCAACTAATTATCACTTAAGAGCGGTAGATGGTTGCATTCTCATAGCTGATATTTTTTTTAAGAAAACAATGAATTTCTTTTCATACGACTTCTAAGCTTAAAAGGATCTTCCCTAGAAGCCATTGGGAATATCAACTGATTATTACTTATTGCTTATCGTTAATTACTGAAACTGCCATAGTAGTGCACTTTATTACCTTTAGTTTTTTTCCTTATAACATAAGGACTTGGTGAGAACGGTCAAAATGCTTGTGTTCTTGAGATGCTAATGATATTCTTTTTAGGAAAAATAAATGTACAAAATAGCTTCATTTTCAATAAACATGGTATTGAAACCTTTCAAAAAAAATTATTTTTATAATTCATAATATTGAAACATATTATAAACATAATATTGAAAGGTTTTGCATCGTTATCAAATTTAAATTTTATTTTTATAATTCATGGTTATTTGGTTTAAGGTTTGAATTGGTATTAATTTAGAAGCTTATTATGTTTTTCATAACTTTATTGTTGGTTTATTTAGTTATAAGTATTTTATTTTAGAGGTATGTTGCAAAACAAAGTGCAACATTAAGTGATAGATTAATCATGTTGAATAAAACCATAAATTTATTAATATGGTTTTGTGCTATTTATTAAATTATTATTATAATTAATATAGTGACTTTGTAAAAGATTTCAATTTTACCTATACCATTTTAAGTAAGTGTTGGCACCTATAAATTTTTTCCCAAAATCTTAATCCTAAGACTATTCCCACGGGTATGCTCCGTGCAAAGATGGTTAAAACCCCTTCCCTATTCAGGTCCAGGTTGCTAAGGCCAAGAAGATATCTAAGTCAGAAGGGAAATGATGAGAAAGATGAAGGGTCTGAGCAATTTGAGCCTAAGGAGGTATCCCAAATAATGAAAATGGGTGAAAATGCTGATAACCTATAGTCCGATGAGAAATAAAGTATAAGATAAAGAGCAGACATTTTCCAACCGTTGATCCGAGGCGCGAAAGAGATCCACGGTCCATATATCATCCTCGCATCACGAAGTTGTGCAAAAGGAACACAAGAGAGTGGTCGCGAGAGGCATAACCCTTGGACAGATGGAAGTCAGAGGAACTCTCGCAGGAGTGTTTCGGAGGTAAACAAAAGCCACCAAAGGGCTTGCGATACCACCACAGTGGAGCAACAAGAAATAAGTTCAACGATGCAGATTGCATAGCGATGAATCTGACAGCACATAAGACATATGGTCACATCAGCACAAGGATCAAACCAGATCAATGACTTGCAACAAAAGAAGTCTGATCTACGGTTGGCGGATGTTAGTAGGCTCCACCTACAAAGGTACTGAAAATTAGACACCTAAGTGACTCCCCACTGTAGATATGTCAGAGGCAAGATCAACGATCCCCAGCATCTCTTGTGAGGTAAAAGAGCGCTCCATATAAGAAAGGAGGGTGGTTGCGAGATTGTATACCATGTTTCACCTTCTGAAAACCTCGCGAGGAGGGATAAGTGGTAATCCAAAACCAAAGGTCGGGTCGCGATACCATTGTTGAATATGATCGATGGCTGGGATTTAAAGCCGATAAAAGATCCTACGGCTGAGATGAAGAAAGGTCAAATAAAAAAGCTTAAATAAAGCCTCGAATCAATGGATCAGAGACAACACTCGGCAGATCAACAAATAAGAGAAAGGGACAGCTGGAAAAAGTGGGTAGAAGTTATTCGAAAAGGGTTTTATATATATAGCATGGCATGAGAAGAATAAACATTTCATTCTTGGGCCTGTTGGAGTTGGAAGCTTCTGGAAGCACAGAAGCCGAAGAAGACGACAGGGAAAAAGGTCGCTCTCAAGATTTTCCTATGACAAGTAGGGTCCCAAACTTCTATGTTTTTAACATGCAGTGTGTTTTCTAACTATAAAATGATAGAAGAACAGGTTTCTGCTAGTTCTAAAGTCCGAGTAACCCTAGAAGACAAAGATTGTGACGTTTTCAACCCAGGCCTTCGACTCCCTATACCAGAGATTAAAGGAAGGCTAAGAGCTCTACTTGAGCAAGGGGTAGATGTCCATAGGGTCCATCAGTCCTTTTTCATTTTCGTTCCCTGAGTTCGTGTCGTGGTGTTCAATAAATTACTCAGAGCCCCAACGAGTAATAATGAATTCCATGAAGTCTAAAATAGTTTGTAATGTTGACCTTGTCGTTATCCGAAGCACCCTTGCTGTACCAGAGTCTCCAACCCTAGCCCCCAAAAGTTCTTCTGAAGAGTCAATTGTCACTTTGTACAGAAAAATTTCTCCTGAAATCCATAAGGATTTCCTTGACACCTGTTTAAAACCTGACATTGAGATTACAGACACCCCTTACCCACTAGACATCTACCTTTTTAATGACAATACCCAGTTGGTCCTCTCTTTGATAGCTCAGTTCTTAGGTTTAGATTCAGATTTGTGGACAACTGAAGTATAGTTAAGCCTGTTGTTCAAGATTAGTGTTAGCTCCCCAGAGGCGAGAGATGAGTCAGTACCATCCCTCAAGTTTGAGGATTTTTTGGCGGAGAAAATACATGCCCAGTTAAGTTGTTTTGAGAATACCAGATTTTTTCGGTTCTAGGCCTATTTGGCTAAAATGATTCTGCATAGCAATACAGATGAGTTGAGTTTCTCTCAGTTACTCTTTACAGGAAACTTGGAAGATAATGTTTTCAACTACATGAATTACATTCTATCTACTGTGTATAAAGTCATGTTTGAAGAAGAATTACCCAGAGTATTACCCGAGATGCAATCCCTGATGCAGTTGAAAGGTGAACTAGCCGTTGGTGACTGGTTCTTGTTAAAAGATGCCACAGTAATAAGGGTATATGGTTTTGTACATGAACCATACGTTTTACCAGCATTCTTGACGGTGATGGTTTTCGCCCTCGAGTTCATTCGGCAAAGGCTGACTGCAGAAGAAGAGCAGTTTGGACAATATAAGAAAAGTTATGATATAAAGCTCCCTTGGCAGGTTGGCCCTTTCATTGTAAAGTTTAAAGAGGCTGTCGGTGAAGTGGAAAATTTATTGAGAAAAATGGGATTCAAAAAGGACATAGCTATCGCATATGATCCTCTGCATATCATAGCCGGAAGAAGAACGAAAAATGGTTTGAAAGCCTTGGAACACCAAGAAGCTGAAGGGCTATTGAAGGGGCAAAATTTATTACAGTATGAGCCCAAAGGGGCTGAAGATATAGAGTTACAGCTACAAGCCTTAATCACGGCTGATGACCCTATGCAGACAGACCAGCTGCTAAACGATCAGGAAGCATGCAGGAAAAGAGATTCGTAGGAAGTCATTGAAGCAGAGGAAGAGGAAGAAAGCAGAAGGAAAAGAATCAAACTGGAAACACCAGATGAGTTAGTTACCCAGACAAATGATATGGGAGAGAAAGAAGAGGGGTCATCAGCCCCAGTTGTCCATATCCATGAATACAACTTCGGAGATGCTACAGGGGGAGTGAAGATAAAAGATTTAAGTCAAAAGCAAACCTAAAAATGGAGCATGGAGCAGGTTTGCATTGTTGTTGATGGTCCAGATCTACGTCATTGATACAGACATGGGCTGCTCCATTTTTGTTGTTGATGGTCCTCATTGTGATCCTAACCCTTGCTCATATAGGGAAGTTGATGAAGATAAGGAATTCACAGCCAGGTATGAAGCTTCTGAAAGAGAAAAAAATGAAGAATGCTAGTGGAAGATGTATTTTGATCGTTCTGTGAGCAAAAATGGTGCTGGAGCAGGGGTTTGGATCATCCCTCCCAACCAGGAGTCTAGGGAACTCTCATGCAAGATAACGTTTGAGTGCACTAATAATGTGGCTGAATACAAAGCATTACTGTTGGGATTACGGGCTCTAAAAGACTTGGGAGCTAAGAAGATAGAAGTGTTTGGAGACTCTAAGTTGATAGTAAACCAGATAAATGATAGTTACCAAGCTAAACACTCGAGAATGAGGGCATATAGAAATGAAGCTTGGGATTTCTTTGGGAATTTTTTCACAAAACACAAGATTAGAGTAATACCCAGAAATGAAAACGATGTAGCAGATTCTTTGGCGACTACTGTTGGAGAATTTAAGAGTCTGATCTTCTCTTAGGCTAAGTATGAGGCCGAGATAATAAATAGACCTTCTATTCCTGATAATTCTAAGTATTGGCAGGTATTTGAAGACGACTTACAACTCAGGAGATTTTTGGAACTCTCTGATGAGTTTGCAAATGTGCATATTCATACTGAAAATGAGAACTTGGAAAACCTTTTGGAAGGAGAAAATGCTGAAGAAGAAGCCAAAGAACAAAGGTGGAAAAACATGATAGGTGGTAAGGATATTATTCAATTGGAGAATAATTACATCCATAAAGGTTTGATACCCCTAGAAAAGCTCTTTGATCAAGATGATGTTTCCAAAAATCCAAAATTTGAGCCTACCCGAGAATCAGTAGAAGATCAAAACTTGGGTACAGAAAAAGATCCTCGAATGGTAAAGCTGTCTAAAAGACTACAGGCTGACAAAAAGAAACACTATGTAGAGTTGATGAAAAGACACACTGATGCTTTCGCCTGGACCTATGAAGACTTGAAGGAATATGACACATCAATCATACAGCATACTATTCCGCTCAAGCCAGGTGAGAAACCTTTTAAGCAAAAATTAAGAAGAATCAATCCTAAGCTAACAGATATCATAGAGAAAGAATTCAAAAAGCTTTTCAATGCAAAGATAATTGTTACCTTAAGGTTCTCACAATGTATAGAAAATCTAGTCCCGGTCAGAAAGAAAAGTGGAGAGATCAGAAGCTGTATTGATTTCAAGAACCTGAACAGAGCATCAATGAAAGACAATTACCCTTTGCCTAAAATGGAGCACATTTTGCAGCAAGTGTAGGATCTGAAAGAATTTCCACCATGGATGGTTTCTCAGGGTATTATTAGATTAAAGTATGACCATGAGACCAGGAAAAAACTACTTTCACAACTCCTTGGGGGACTTTCATGTACGCTAAAATGCCATTTGGTTTGATGAACGCTGGAGCCACTTTTCAAAGAGCTATGGATATTTCCTTTGCTGAAGAAAAGGACAAATTTGTGGTGGTATACATGGATGATATAACAGTTTTTTCAAAATCAGATGAAGAACATCTCAAGCATTTGGAAAGAGTTTTCATAAAATGCAGGAAATATGGCATTTCCTTGAATTCCAAAAAATCCTTTTTCGCTCTAGATGAAGCTAAGCTTTTAGGACATATCATCACCAAAGAGGAGAAAATAATTGATCCTGAAAGGGTCAGTGCTATTCAGAAAGTAGGAGATCCTAGAAGCAAAAAAGAAATACAATCTTTCATAGGCCAAGTGGGTTTTTTAAGAAGATTCATACCAAGTTTTGCCGAAATAATGAGGAGCATTACAAATATGCTAAGGAAAGAGAACCAGATAAAATGGACTGAAGAAGCCAGAGATTCTTTCAAAGGGATCAAGACATCTATCACTGAAGCTCCAGTGTTGGCTAGCCCAAACTTTACTAAGGATTTCCTAGTTTTCTCATATGCATCTGAACATACAATAGCTGGGGTGTTGTTGCAAAAAAATGATCAAAATGCTGAGCAACCTATTGCTTTTTTCAGCAGAGTCCTGAGAGACAGGGAACTGAAATACGATATCATGGAGAAACAGGCTTATGCTCTCATAAAATCTCTGAAAGATTTCAGGGTTTATATCATACACTCACACATCATTGCCTATGTCCCAAATATTGCTGTGAAAAGTATTTTAACCTAGTCTGATCTTGAAGGTAGAAGGGCCAAGTGGATTGCAGTGTTATTGGAATATGATTTGGAAATAAAACCCACTAAGCTGGTGAAAGGCCATGGGTTAGCAAAATAGATGACCAAAGGAAATTGTGACTCCTTGCAGCTAAATTTTATGGAGAATCAACCAAACCAGCTGGATGCAAACATACAGGTGAAACCTGAACTCTTTGAGTCTCCTTGTTATACTAACATTTTTTTTGTACTACAGAATTTACAAGCACTTGCAGGGCTAAGTAAAAGCAAGGCCAGGTCTGTAAATCTAAAAGCTGCCAAGTACTGTATCATGAACCAATACCTGTATTGGAAAGACCTTGGAGGGGTACTACTAAACTGTTTGGTGGAAGACGAAGCAAGACACATAAAAGAAGAATTCCACAAAGGGGACTGCAGGGGACATCACTCCTAGAAAGCAACAGTAAATAAACTCCTGAGAGCAGGGTTTTACTGGCCCACTATGTTTTCCAATGTTTACAAAGAGACTGTGGTTTGTCACCAATGTCAGATTTTCGATAGAAAAAGAAAGGTTGTTTCCCTCCCTCTACATCATATTATAGTTGAAGCACCTTTTCAACAATGGGGTTTAGATTTCATTGGAGAAATAAACCCAAACTCCTTTGGGCAGCACAGATGGATCTTGATGGCTACTGATTATTTTACTAAATGGATAGAAGCCATACCTACCAGGCGAGCGACTGAAGGAGTAATCATGGATTTCCTGGAAGATAACATCCTATATAGGTTCGGATGCCCCAAAAGAATTGTGACTGATAATGCTCCAGCTTTCTGTTCCAAAAAGATGATTAATTTCTGCCATAAATACCATATCAGCCTAAATCATTCCACAGCTTATTACCCCCAAGGGAATGGGCTAGACGAGTCTTCAAACAAAATCCTGGTAAGAATCATAAAAAAGTTGTTAGAAGATAGCAAGAGGTCTTGGCACACAAAGCTAAAGTATGCTCTATGGGCCAACAGAATCAGCACAAAAAGGGCCATCGGGATGTCGCCGTTTCAGTTGGTGTATGGAGCTGAGGTAATTTTTCCAGCATCCCTAGGGTTTCCTGTCATGAGGTTATTGCAGGGGATAGAAGAAGAACCAAATCCCATGCAAAGAAGAGTAAATCAGATAGTCGAGCTGAATGAGCTAAGAAACATGGCATATGACAAAGTAGAAAGCCATCAAGAGAAAATGAAGGAAGCTTTCGACAAAAAGGCCAAAGAAGATTATTTTCAGGTTAATGACCTAGTCCTGAAGTGGAACGCCCCTAAAGAAGAAAAACACAGAAAGTTTGACCATATGTGGATGGGGCCGTATATTATTGCAGCGGTCCGAGGGGTAAATTATTTTGTCTTGGAACATCAAGACAGGTCTGCCTGGTCGGGAAGTCCGGTCAATGGGAGATTCTTAAAACACTACCTGTCCTAAGGGAAGCAGGTATTCTATGTACCATAGTCTCTGTATATATTTTTCATTTTTTTTTTGCAGTTGTTTTAGAAATCCCTAATGGCCAACCTGAAAGACTTGAAACCCTAAAGAAAAGAAGATAAGGTCCAGAAGTCTAGCCATGGTTCCTTTTATTTTTTTATGTGTGAAGTAGCCTAGATATGTGGCAGATACAGTTGCAGTTCTAAGAATTCAGAGGAGGTCATTGACCCCGAAGTTTGAAATGCCCAATGGATTAGGCACTTAGTCTAGGGTGTTCTTTGCTACCTCGCAGGGAGGGTAGCATCCCTGGTTGGAGCCAGTTGTTGGCACCTATAAACTTTTGCCCAAAATCCTAATCCTAAGACTATTCCCACGGGTAGGATTCGTGCAAAGATGGTTAAAAGCCCTTCCCTATTTAGGTCCAGGTTGCTAAGGCCAAGAAGATATCTAAGTCAGAAGGGAAATGATGAGAAAGATGAAGGGTCTAAGCACTTTGAGCCTAAGGAGGTAGCCCGAATAGTGAAAATGGGTGAAAATGCTGATAACATATAGTCCGATGAGAAATAAAGTATAAGATAAAGAGTGGACATTTTCCAACTGTTGATCTGATCCACAAAAGAGATCCACGGTCCATAGATCATCGTCACATCACGAAGTTGCGTGAAAGGAACAAAAAAGAGTGGTCGCGAGAGCCATATCCCCTGGACAGATGGAAGTCAGAGGAACTCTCGTAGGAGTGTTTCGGCGGTAAACAAAAACCGCCAAAGGGCTTGTGATGCCACCATAGTGGACAAATAAGAAATAAGATCAATGGTGCAGATTGCATAGCCATGAATCTGACAGCACAGAAGACATATGGTCACATCAGAACAAGGATCAAAGCAGATCAATGACCCGCAACAAAAGAAATCAAATCTACGGCTAGTGGATGTTAGTAGGCTCCACCTACGAAGGTACTGAAAATTAGACACCTGAATGACTCCCCACCGTAGATATGTCAGAGGAAAGATCAACGATCCCCAGTGGTTCTCGCGAGGTAAAAGAGTGCTCCATATAAGCAGGGAGGGTGGTTGCAAGATTGTATACCATCTGCCATGTGTCACCTTCTGAACACCTTGCAAGGAGGGCTAAGTGGTAAACCAAAACCAAAGGTCGGGTCGTGATACCATCATTGAATATGATCGATGACTGGGATTTAAAAACAATAAAAGATCCTATGGCTGAGATGAAGAAAGGTCAAATCAAAAAGGTTAAATAAAGGCTCGAATCAATGGATCGGAGTCTTTTCCTTCCACTTTCTTCCTCTTCCTCTGCTTCAATGACTTCCTGTGAATCTCTTTTCCCGCATGCTTCCTGAGCGTTTAGCAGCTGGTCTGTCTCCATAGGGTCATCAACCATGATTAAGGGTTGTAGCTGTAAGAGGGGTCATCAGCCCCAGTTGTCTAGATCCATGAATACAACTTCGGAGATCTGCCGGGTGTTGTCTCCGATCCATCGATTCGATCTCTCCCATATCTCTGAAGTTGTATTCATGGATCTGGACAACTGGGGCTGATGACCCCTCTTCTTGCTCTGTCGGGTGTTGTCTTCGATCCATTGATTCGAGCCTTTATTTAACCTTTTTGATTTGACCTTTCTTCATCTCAGCCGTAGGATCTTTTATTGTCTTTAAATCCCAGTCATTGATCATATTCAATGATGGTATCACGACCCGACCTTTGGTTTTGGTTTACCACTTAGCCCTCCTTGCAAGGTGTTCAGAAGGTGACACATGGCAGATGGTATACAATCTTATAATGGGCATTAGATCAAACAGCTTTTGTGTAGATGCCTGCTTATTTTTCCCATGATATTGAAACATGTCCTCTTAGGACTTAAATCTGTTATATTCACTCCCCCCTGTAGCATCTTTGAAGTTGTATTCATGGATCTGGACAACTGGGACTGATGACCCCTCTTCTTGCTCTCCCATATGATTTGCCATCGGCCCCAATTGTCCAGATCCATGAATACAACTTCGAAGATGCTACAGGGGGGAGTGAAGATAACAGATTTAAGTCCCAAGAGGACATGTTTCAATATCATGGGCAAAATAAGCAGGCATCTACACAAAAGCTATTTGATCTAATGCCCATTATAAGAAATTTGTATAAAGCAAGAACCTCTTTGACCACGAGTAGAGATATCCTAACACAGACCTTTAACCTGATAATATCTGATAAAGATAAAATAGCTGAAGCAAAAATAGATTGGAAAAAGATACCCCTACCAGATAGGATTCAATTCCACAGACAAATTGGGGAAGGCCTATATGATGACTTAGTGGAGGCGGCCTTGAAAATCTCTAATCTAGAGGTTAATGTAAATAAGATGGATGTCCAGCTGAAATATGAAAGGTCAGAAAATAAATCCCTCCAGTAGCAGGTCAAAAAGTTGTAGTATGATTTAATAGAACAAGATGGAGGAGGCAAGGTAAGTCAAAAATTGTTGAAAGATAAAGATAATTTCATCCAAAAATTGCAGAAGAAAATGAAGATTCACAAAAGGCCCAAGGCAATGGCATATAATGCTATAAATTTCCTAAATAGTTTGACAGATCAAGATGTCATAAATTTGACTATCAAAGATAGGATCACAACCATTACAACAGAAAAACGAATCCTAGGGAAGTATGCATTGGTCGAAGCTGTGGAAGCCAAAGCCAGTGAAATGAATGAACAGTTAACAGAATTCAAAGGACAATTTGAAGGATTAGTAGAAAAAGGATTCCCTGCATTTTGGGATGCAAAACAGAAGCTGATTCCTCTAAGTGAACATAAAAATTTGATGACCAGTAGAAGGATAGACCATTCCAAGTTTAAACACATGGGCCAACCACTCTCAGGAAGGATCTTATTAGGCAAGCTAGATGAAGATTTTGAGATATTGTACAAGTTAACTTCTATTGGGGAAGGACTTCCACCTATGTCTTCTGCTGATCAGCTTAACATAAGAGTCCTGGAGAAAGAGATGACAAGCTATGAAATCCCAATGCCTAAGCTTTGGGTACCTGTGGAGAGGTATGGAACAACGAGATTGACTTATCATGCTCCGTCGGCGACTTCTACCTCTTAGATCTCAAAGTTGTGCCTTTTCAAATAATAGTTTGTTTTTGATATAGAAGTTTCTAATATAATTAGGATTTTGATTTTCTAGGATGTGGCACTGGGTTTCCCGTTATGTAATGAAGTTTCACCATTGGACATATACTTTAATATTTTTTTCTCTGTTTAAACAACATATCGGCAAAGGGCAAGAAAGCGGTTAAGCTTGTCTTGTTATATTTTTTGTTTTGTGATAGTGACATCTGAGTTGTGATGAGGTGTCCCTATATTGTAACTAGTTATGTTTCAAATGGAAAGGGTGGAGAACTTTTGGAGCTTTGCATATTTTGTCTACTGTTGTTATTCTGAGATACTTCTTGAATAAAGTTGTCAAAAGCTTACGTATGTTTTACAAAGATTCCTACGTAATGGGTCTAGTAGTCTATTTATCCTTTTCCTATGTGATATGTGTTTCTTTCCATTGTCAATCCATATTGTTTACTTTCCTTCGTACTTGGTTCAGTGTAGCATCTGAATGAGATTCATAGAGATTATGCCTTGTTCATTACTTACCGAGTACTTCACAAAAATATTTCTACTAAAGTTGGTATAGGATTCATCTATGTATGCCTTATATCAATGGATTGTGCATCTTTCTTCTTTTTTGCCAATTAAATCACTTTGACTACTAGCTCGTTGCTACCTTGCCTCTTTGTAAATGTATCTGCAAAGCATTTGATGATGATGTTTATGTTATACTTAAATTGACTCCATTTCCCAATATAAATCCCTGTTGTTCTCCAACCAATGGTTCATAGAAGTTAATTTTGCCCTACATAAAACTGACCTTCTGCATATGTTTAAATAGAACATCTTGAGGAATGAATGCTGGTGTCCTTTTTCATGATTGAAGACCTTGATTATTTCCAGTGTTTCATTGGTTTATTGAGAGAGCCCTCTCAGACTGTATTCGGTCAGTAATAAGAGTCCAAAGAATGGTTAGTGGTTACCCCGAAACCCCCTTCCTACAACATGAGGGTCGATTTGGGTGTTAAAAGTAAGGATGTTTTGTTTTTATTTTTTGTTTTTGTATTTTGTTTTTATAAGCAAAAGGTGGTTGTTTTATGCCATCAAGTATTTTAAGTTAATATCTTTTTATCCAAAAAAATTAGTTCATAATAATTTTTTATTTTTATATTATTGAGATTTTGAAAAATTATGTATTAAAATAAATATGATTTAGTTAAAATTTATGTGCAAAATTTGTAAACTTATGTTTACTGTTTACATTAACATTTGAAAATATATTTATTAAAAATCTCTTTACAAAAGTTTACATAAATATAATTAATGCTTACAAACACTTAAACAATATATCTATTAAATATGCATTTAATGTCATCACTTTATCTTATAGTCAAGTAATGGTCATGAAAAAGAAAGTGATGGAAGGCTATTTATGTAACTACAAGTTTTTTTATTCAAATTCTATTTATTTTATAGTAATATCTTTACTAAATTAAAATTGGATTACAAATACAATAAAAATCATTATAGCATTAAAATAGTTTTAATAAAGTGATCGAAGATTATTTATGTAAATACAAGTTTTTTATTCAAATTCTATTTATTTTATAGTCATATCTTTATTAAATTCTCAATTGATTACAAATACAATAAAATTATTATTGAATTAAAATAGCTTCAATATTTATTAACTTTGTTTTATGATCATCTAAATTTCTTATTCTAACATTTCTTATAAATTTTATAAGAGAAATATATTAATGATGAATTTTCAAGAGATAA
This sequence comes from Larix kaempferi, assembly GCA_027924585.1. Lineage (NCBI taxonomy): Eukaryota > Viridiplantae > Streptophyta > Pinopsida > Pinales > Pinaceae > Larix > Larix kaempferi. The sequence continues at coordinate 5,506,071 of BSBM01000369.1, forward strand.
TAAAAAATAGTATAAAATTTTATGTGAGTTGAATTTCAATAATTTTTGCCATTCTAATTGAATTAATAATTACAAATATTCTAAAAACATTATAAAAATAAAATCATCTTTAATTTATAGTTTGTAGGTATATGCAATATATCGTCAAACCTAATTTATTAAAATTTCACATTTATATATTATAAATAATTAAGAAAAAATTTCCACATAAATAAACAATATTTAAAGAGATAAAAATTCGTTACAATAGTTGTATAATTTATATATATAATTTTAAGTTTATATATTATAAATAATTGAGAATAAATTATAACACACTTGCTACAAAAATAGAGTGTAATTTTTTTCTTTTTCTTTTCTCTTTAACTAAAGTGTTAGTTCTAAAGAAACTATGATAGATTATTGATAAGATTCGACCTTCATAAACTTAATTGCTTGTATATGTTTTTAATAACCAAATATCCACTACAACCCTACTTCCAATGAAGTTGTTTCATGTTTAATATCACATTATCTAAAAATATTGAATAATTTGCGGTGTCATCTCTAAATGCCATTTCAACATAAAATAAATTATCTTTGCTTAACTATTGAAAACATTGTAACTATTGAAAGTAATTTGAACAACTGAAATTTACCAAGTTTGAGAAAACTCATTATACCTCTCTAAATGATCTAGTCATAACTCTCATTATTACACTAATATGAAAACCCTCATATTTCAACAACTCCTAGTATGATACAACCTCTTTCAATATATTTATGTGTAGAACTTGGAAATCAAACTTCCAATCATCTAACTTTTCTTGTGGAATCTGCATACCTTAGCTAATAACCATTAAGGACTGCCTTAGAAAGCATCTATGAATAGGTTGACTAGCTGTAGAAATAACAACATTAACAAAGTGGTAGCGAAGTGTTGTTATAAAAACCATTTAAAAAAACACTTATCACATATGAATAGGCTGACTAGCTGTAGAAATAACGGCTTCTGGTAGTCAACCCTCGGACAATCAGTCTTCCAACAATGGCAACTCATAAACCGACTTAAAGTAATTGAAATTTTTTTATTAACAAAAAAATAATTCTTAAACAGGCGGGAAAATTTGTTAGATGTTAAATCAATTTCAATTTGGAAAAAATAGAAAGAAAATAGAGGACGCCATTGATAAAATATTCATAATAATGTTGTCAATTTTACAGAATTTAAAGTTGAATCACTACGATCAAATCTTTCAAAAAGAAAATATGGGATCCCTACAACGGACATAGGCTTCCCACCTATTATATGGGAAACCCTTATTCAGGCGATACGTTGTTCTGGTTCTGCAAATGCTGGAGGACGTCCCTAACGTCCTGATCCTTCCGCTCCACAAGAGCGCAGAGAATGGACATCACCCGACTCAGCTCACGGTCCTCGGGTTGATCTTCCATGTACGAAGATATAGGCACCGCGTTCTCGGGCTGCAGACTATATGCCACAGGGTTGTCGTCCACAATTATCGTTTTGCTCAAGTCCCGACCCAGACGCCCCAGATCCTTCACATTCGCGGTTTCTTCTCGGCCATTCTTCAGCACCACAGTCTGGGAGCACTGTCCGTGGAAGAGGCGGTGGCGTATCAATGTGCCGTTCACGTCCAGTTTATTCAGTACGGCATTGGCGTACGTCCGATTGGCGGCGGTGAACACCACCACCTCGAAGAGCTTCGCAGCCGCCTCCAGGAATTCGTGCACGCCAGGTCTCTTCAATATATACAAGTAACCGGATGGACTACTGTCGCGAAATTTTAATCGAAAGTCGTAATAGGGTATTGGGAACAAGGAAGTATGTACTAATGTCTCGTCCATGTCGAGGACCAGGGTCATTCTGTCCAGCTGTTCTGCTGGCAATGGAGGCAATAAGTATTCATCTCCTTGCCTACTGCTGACGTTGCTCACGATTGCAGAAGCGGCGTCTCCAGATGTAGCTGTATCGTTGTTCTTCACAGAGCTAGTCGACGGCTTGGTGTGGTGATCATTGCCCTTAGAATCCATCCCAGACCCTGTTGAAGCTGAGATACTGCCTGAATTCTCCAGCTGAATGTAATCGTATTTCCTGTAATTAGTGTGCCAAGTTTCTTTGGCGTTTTCACTCGATTCCAGAATGAACAAGTGATGTTTGCAGATGTTCATTTATAGTTGTTGAAATGACAGCGACTCAATTAAACGACGCGGCTGTGGTGAAACATTTAAATTTTAAAATTTATAATCGTTTCTTAGGGAAATTTTTTAAAATTTAGGGTCTCTTCAGGTGTTCCACGACTTTTCTTTGGCAATCAAGTCAATGATCGGGGAACAATAGGTAGTTGATATTGAAAGTCATTTGCACTCAATAAACATTCTGCTGAATTACTCATTAATATAGAAAAGATTACATGCAAAGCTTAGTAAGTAACGCTAACTTGAGACTAACTAATGGTGTAACTAAGAACTCACTAATGCTATCTCTAACTTGTGATGGAAACTATGAAAGCTAACCGACTGATAACTTGTGATGGAAACTATGAAAGCTAATTACTGATTGATGAATGATTCTAACTGAGCCAATGTAACATTCAACTTATTCTTTCTAACACACCCCCTTAAGTTGGAGTGTGACACCCCCTTAGATCTGAGTGATACAAATGTTTCTGTGCACAAAGGCTTTGTGAAGATATCAGCTTGTTGATCTGTTGATTTACAAAATTTTACACTGATTACATCTTCATTGACCAAATCTCAAATAAAATGATAACGGATATCAGTGTGCTTGTTCTTTTTGTTGAAGACTTGATTCTTAGACAGTGCAATTGCAGAACTGTTGTCACAATATATTGGAGTTGGCTCCAATTTCTTTGGTGATAAATCACTCATTAACCTTCTTAGCCAAACAGCATGACACACTGCAGAAGTTGCTGCAACATATTCAGCTTCTGCGGAAGACAATGTAACAACTGGTTGTTTTCTTGATGCCAAAGAAATCAGACTTGATCCATATTTGAATGAATAACCGAAAGTACTTTTTTTGTCATCAATGCTTCCGGCAAAATCACTATCCATAAAACCAACTAAAGAACTTTCTAAATCTGAAGGATACCATAAACCATAATCAACTGTTCCAGCCACATACCGCAAAATTCTCTTACCAGTTTGCCAATGAGAGTCCTTGGGTGACTCCATGAATCTAGAGATAAGACTTACAGCAAACATTATGTTTGGTCTAGTGGCGGTGAGGTACATAAAACTGCCCACTAGCCTTTTCTAGAGACTTTCCTTGATCAGTTTTGCTCAACTTGGTGCCTAAAGCAATAGGAGTAGCTGCAGCCTTACATTCAAGCATTTTGAACCTTTTCAACAGATCTAATGCAGACTTTGACTGACTGATAAACATGCCTGATTCTAAGTGACTTACTTCAATACCTAGGAAATACTTCATTAAACCATTAAACCGAGATCAGTCATCTCGAATTCCTTTTCGATAACAACTTTGAACTCATCAATTTCCAAATTGCCAATATAAATCATATCATCTACATATAAGCAAATAATTAACATTTTACCATGTTGATCCTTCTTGATGTATAAGGTTGGCTCATTGTTGCTTCTGATGAAGCCATTTTTGATGAGGTATGCATCAATGTGACTGTACCATGATCTAGTAGCCTGCTTTAAACCATACAATGCTTTCTTCAACTTATACACCATCTGTTCTCTGCCACTGATCTCATAACCTAGAGGTTGATCAACATATACTTCTTCATTCAGGATGCCATTTAGAAAAGCTGACTTCATGTCCATTTGATAGATAGGCCATCTATTCTCTACTGTAACAACCAATACTGCTCGAACTATATCAAGTTTGGCTACAGGGGCATATGTTTCCCCATAGTCAATTCCATGCTGCTGCACATACCCTTTTGCAACTAATCTGGCCTTGTGCTTCTGAAATTTTCCTTTTTCATTGAACTTGGATCTGTACACCCATTTTACACCTATGCTTTTCTTTCCTTCACGGAGATCAACAAGATCCCAAGTGTCATTTTTCTCAATGACTTCAATCTCTTCATCCATAGCTTTTATCCATGCTTCTTCTTTGGATGCTTCTTCATATGTTTCTGGTTGATAAGTTATGAATGCATAAAGTGCATCCAAATCTAATGGCTGAGTATGCTCATATAAATCATGGAGACTTCTTGTCTTTTTCCTTTGCATGGAGGCAATGGTTGGATCTGAATCACTAGTTGGATCTTGTGCTGCTGGTCTTCTTGGCACAGAATCTAGAGTACTCGGTGGAATTTCCTGTTCTTCTATCACTGGTTCATTTGTATCAGCTAATGGAACAAAATTGCTTGTGACCTTGTCATCCCAAGCTTTGTCTTCTTGGAACTTGGCATCTCTACTAATAATAAACTTATGTGTTATTAGGTTATACAGTCGATATGCTTTTGACTATTCGTTGTACCCAACAAAGATGCATTCCTCACTTTTATTATCCAACTTCTTTCGAAGGTCATCAGGAACATGGGTGTATGCAACACACCCAAAAACACAGAAATGAGATATATCTGGTTTCTTACCAGTCCATGCCTCAAATGGACTTTTATCTTTCAAACTCTTTGTAGGTGCATGATTCAGAATATTCACAAAGCATGCAACAGCTTCTCCCCAATATTTGTTTGGCATATTCTTACCATTCATCATACTCCTTGCCATGTTTAACATAGTGCAGTTTTTCTGCTCTGCGACTCCGTTCTGCTGCGGAGTGTATCTGCAAGTAAACTGACTCTGAATTCCTTGTTCTTTGCAATACTGAGTGAATGAATTAGAGTCATACTCGCCTCCACCATCTTATCTCAGCACTTTCAAGTAGTGCCCGCTTTGCTTCTCTTTCATGGCCTTAAATTCTTTGAACCTGGAAAATGTCTCAGATTTACTTCGAATGAAGTAAACCTAAGTCATTCTACTGTAATCATCAATGAATGTTAGCACATAAAAACTTCCTCCTATTCATTATGTTTGCATGGGTCCACATAGATCAGTGTGAACGAGTTCTAAAGGAGATTTAGCTCTAAAGGTAGCAGCAAAAGGAAAAACCTCTCTGTGATGCTTTCCTAAAACACAACTTTCACATACTTGGTGTTGGACTTCTAATTTAGGGAGACCAACGACCATATATTTCTTTGATAGTTGACTGAGATAATCAAAAGACAAGTGGCCATATCGTTGATGCCACAACAATGACTCATTAGGTTTCATAACAGAATAAGACTCAAGGGTTTTAGCATTTTTTAGTATGATAGGATACATGCGGTTCGAGGTCATTTTGATCCGAGCTATGACTCAATTACAAGGAGGCTTATCACTTATGGTGTAGACAGTCCCTTTAAACACTACATCATAACCATGCTGAGAGAGTTGGCCTATGCTAATCAAATTATGCTTAAGGATTTGGACATAATACACCTCTCGGATGTATTTCTTTTCATTATTCTTAGAGAGTACAGAAATGGTACCCATTCCTTGAACTTTCACCAAATGATTACCCCCGAACTTTACTTTATTTTTGACAGAACTATCAAAAGAGGAAAAGAGGTCTTTGTTACCTGTCATATGATTGTTGCAACTGCTATCTAGCAACCACACATCTGCATCAGTACTTTCAGAAATCGCATGGCACAGCAGAAACATTGTTTTTGGTTCTTTTTCTTCTACTGCAACATGCGCTTTGTTGGCCTCCTCATCTGCTTGTTTTCTTAGACATTCAGAAATATAATGTCCATACCTTTGACAATAGAAGCACTAGACATTAGATTTATCAACCCATCTCTGAGTGCATCCTCTGCCTCGACCTCTGTCATAGGAAGATATTGCATGCGATTGATCTGAGTCTGCATGCGACCTGCCGGCATTCTCCAGCTGGAATCTGCCTCTCCATCCTCTTCCTCGTCCTCTGTTTATTCCACCATGGCCTTGGCCTCTTCTTATGGTGGCTTGCATTTGGAAAGCTAATTCCAATGAAGTGTTTTCTCTCTGCAATCTTGCCTCATACGATAAAAGAGAATCCATCAGCTGATCTGCGGTAAACTTAGTTAGATCCTTCGATTCCTCAATCGCAACAACAACCATATTAAATTTCTCAGGAAGGCTTCGCAATACCTTCTCCACAATTTTCTGATCGGGAATTTCTTCACCTTGACTTCGGATTTGATGGACAAGGTGCTTTACACTCGTCATAAAATGGTTGACTGTCTCTGTATCTTTCATAGACAGTGTTTCAAAGTTCCGTCACAAAGTTTGCAACTTGACGATATTCACTTTCTTGGTTCCTTGATAAGTGTTCATAAGAATATCCCAAGCTCCTTTGGCAATGCTCTCACCTTCAATCTTCAGAAAGATGGACTCATTCACCCCCTACATGATAAGCGATAAGGATTTTGAATTTTTTTTTGAGAAATTTTGTTTAAGTGCATTGCGCATCCCAATCCAAAGCATCTCGATCTTCTGCTTTTAACAAGGTAACTCCATCTTCGACAATCTCTAAGCATTCGTGACAGCTCAGAAAAACCTTCATCTTGGATACCCAAGTGCTATAATTCAACCTGTTAAAAACATGTGCCTACATGAGAGCCCGGTTGCTGATGCTAGCCATTTTTCTTCGATATTTTCGACAAAAAAACCTCCAGCTGCTCGTCCTATGGCAGCTTCACTCTTCAGTGTGTTGAAGAGGCTCCCTTGTGCTCCTGAGAGGCTTAAACCTGCTCTGATACCATGAAAGCAATTTGCACTCAATCAACATACGGTTGAATTACTCATTAATATAGAAAAGATTACATGCAAAGCTTCGTAAGTAATGAAAGCTAACTGAGATTAACTAATGGTGTAACTAACACCTCACTAATGCTATCTCTAACTTGTGATGGAAACTATGAAAGCTAACTGTCTGACGAATGATTCTAACTGAGCGAATGTAACACTCAACTTAATTTTTCTAACAGATATTACCCTACAGCAACTCATTTTGCATATACGAGAAGCTTCTCGAGCTTTTTCAAAGATTAGCTTCAAGCATGTGTACACGGAGCTGAATTCAGTGGTGGATAGTTTATCTTAGAGGAGGCAATTCATCAAGCACAGGGGCGACTTAGAATGAAGCAATCTACTCAAATAGGATTTTAAACATGTTTACAAAGAACAAATTGTCTATACTCAAATACAATTTGCAAAATACCACCAATGACCAAGAACACACAAAGAGAGTGAATGACTAAGAATACACAAAGAGTGTATAATTCTCATTTGTAACAATTGTTGAGCATGAATATAAGTCAACACATGATGGCCATTTTATCTTTTTATCTAGGGTTTGGAAGGTAATCTCAAAATTATATGCTTTAAATCCTTCTATCACTAAAATCAATCTTGTTGCAATGTTGATTTAATTAATTGGGCACATTAATTGTGGGTTGTTTGATCATTGGCATAATGTAGTAGTTTGTGCATTGTAAGTATAATTCTCCCATAAAATCATTATTATTCTTTGCTTGACCAATGGTTTATTAACTAGTGTTGTCCATACTTATAACCAAGGCATTTACCAATTTTTACAAGCTAGTGACATGTATAATTGTTGATTCCCTGATTTGATTATCTATTGTGCCCAAGGCATTTTATCAACTTTAATGTGCGAGTGGCATGTACAATTATTGATTCCCTAGTTTGATTATGTATGGGTGTTAGAAATGCTACTCACATTCTCCTTGATTAAATCTATGTATATATTCTCTTTTAAATATAGGAGTTTCACCTCTAATCTTCCCCATGATTTCCCTTTGTTAGATAGTCTTACTAGGTCCACATGTCTTCTTTGACACTATACATCAAGGCATATGCTATAACCAAGCAATTACTTAGCCACATGTTATAAACAAATGGTTAGGTACATCTATATTATGGAGCAACCAAGCAAATAGTTGTAGTTGTGAGCAATAGCATTTGCTTTGGTACATCACTTTAACATAAGGATATTACAAAATTATAGTGCATGATTGGTTAGAAAAATTGTAACGACAGAATTGGACTTGCTTTTGATTGATGTGATTTGGTCTATGTTGGAAATGAAAAACCATTAAATCCAAGACTTGAAACAAATATGAATTGCCATATGCATTAATGAAGTAGATGTTACAAAGATAATCAAGTATTTTTAATTATGTAAAATATCCATATTGATAATCTACATACATACTATAATCCTATCATTTATAATAAATCACAAGTTGGCAATGCAAAACCATTAAATCCAAGCCTTGAAAAAAATATGAACTCATGCATATACATTGATGAGGCCCTATCTCATATGGTGATAGTGATTACAGGGAAAAAAAATATTTTTTAATTACGTAGAACATCCATGTTGATGAGACTTATAAACCATAAGCCGAGATAAGTTGAATTCCTAACCTTAAAGAAGATGCTAATATTTTCATATAATTCAGCCTTCTTTGTGGATGACATTCTCTTCCAATTGAAAGAGTTGAAATTTAAACACTTGTTTTGTTCTTCCATAATGGCGGTGAAAGAGTCATGGTGCTGGACTAGATGTTTCTTCAACAAAGACTACAATTTGGCAAAATTCTCAAGGTCTTCTTCTAGATCTGCTAAGCTCTTTTAAAACCTTTGCATTTTCTATTTAAAGTGTCAATTCTCCTTTTGGATATGTACATTAATGGTCCTTAGGTATTCCAACCTTTCTTTTTCGAATGTTTTTCATATATCTAGTCTTACTTTCTCATGAAAATGTTAGCATCTTCTTTAGGGCTATGAATTCAACTTAGCTTGGCTTATGGTCTATAAGTCTCATCAACATGGATGTGCTACATAATTAAAAATATTTTTTTCTCTATAATCACTATCACCATATGAGATAGGGATTCATCATATATATGTAGATTCCATTATTTGCCAAGTTTCAACTAGCTTTCCAAGAGACCAAGGAATTGCAAGAATCTCCCAGTACTACTATAGAAATAAGAACAAAGCCTAAGACAAGCATGATAAGCTCACCCTCCAAGATATTTTCTAAATATATTTTGGAAGACTCTTTTCTTAATTTGAAAAACATACTAGAGGCATAGGTTAAAAGCTAATGAGACACATAGAATACAATGGAGAAGGGATAGGGAGTAGAATCCATGAGATTCCACATGGATTCTAAATCCCATTGTAATTTAACAGAGGGTGCATCAAGGTCTATATTTCAAGGTTGAAGAGGAAGTGAGTGAATTCAACCTTTCTCTTAGAAGTTTTGGGAGGAATATACTACCACTAAGACAACCTTTGTCAACGCAAGATGGATTGAAGAAAAGGTCATTTTGGTTGATGAAAGGAAACATAAAAATGAGTGTAAAAAAAACCATTACTCCAACATGGTTGTAGTAATTGTAATTTGAGGGAAGCCATTGTAGTAAGCACAAGGAGAAACTAAAGATGTATTATGAAGCAACTCTTATTTATTTCTACTCTAAGAAGAAACACCACAAGGTTGATGATTGTTACCACCCTATTGCATGTTCTTTTTTTGATATATGAGACCATGAAGTTACTACCAATAAGAAGAGGAAATTTACAACAAAAGGAAGAACATAAACAAGAAGTAAATGTTAAGTAGCTTAGTTATCACAAAAACATTTGCTAGCATTGTAAGTTAATTGGACATTGGGAAAACGAATGTTGGAGGGTTCACCTGGAGAAAGATCTCAAGAATTTCACATCAAACATTCAAGTTTGGGAGGTTATGGTTAAGGGGAGACTACATATTTCTTCACTTGTAGAACAAGGGGAAACAATTGCTCAATGAAATCTACTACAAAAAAATATTTCTTCAAGCATGAATGGAATATATGCAAGGCTTCCCGAGATATAGAGTGTCCTAGAGAAGAAAACAAGAGAAACTAAATTTCATATCTCTTGTCTTCTAGTTGAATCTTTTGGGGATTTTATATAATTCAAAATAACTATATGTCTTTGTAAAAAATAATTCTTAACAATGTTTGAAGTCAATGGTCCTTAAAAACCAAAGAAAAAAGGCCATAAGAAGATGAATCACTTGATGGTTGTCCGTGCAATGCAAAAATATAATAAATATTGTTTGCTTTGGAAAAAATATACAAAGGAGATGGAGGAAAGTTGTAGCTTAGGAAGAAGCCCACATAGTAGCAAAATAATAAGAACCCTGAATGAAGCAATCTACCCAAAAATAAGAGGGAAACAACGATTTTGAGCTTGTCCATGAGGAGCAAATATTGTCTTTGGGAAAAAAATAATATGCAAATATGGCCAACCAATAAGATTACACAAAATCTCTGATTAGGAGTATGTAGCTACCATTTGTAACAATTCCTGAGCTTGAATAGAAACGATTAAATGTTAGTTTTCCCATTTGGGTTTTTAGGATAATCTCATTGTAGAATGTATTTTAATGTTTTTGTGATTGTAGAATGTATTTAAATGTTTTTGTGATTGTAGAATGTATTTAAATCTTTTTGTGATTGAGATAAATATGTTTTCAATATTGGTTTAATGAATAAGGCACTTTTATTTTGCGTTGGTTGATGACTAATATAAAATAATATCTTGTACATTATCTAATTCACCCATAACAACATTATTACCCTTTTATTGATCAGTTGTAGAAAGTACTTGGCTTTGCTTCTCTTATGGTGCAAACAAATTTTGAAATCAACATTGACAAAATGTTATTGAACTTGAAGTTTTACACAATCAAAGTGTCTATATCTAGTTGATATAATTGTAGAGAAAAATTTGGATTTTGTTTCTATGGATGCACATTGGTCTTTGGCATGCAGAACTATCCAAATCATGTCTTCAACTCTCACATGATCATTTGTTTCCATTTTTCCTATTTGTCAATCAATTATGGTTGGAGGTGGCACTCAAGATTCATTTTGAGGACTTATGGAATCAATGGAGTCTCTTGGTTGTTAGATAAGGTGACAACCAATTCCTAAGGATTATGGATTCTGGCATCTTCCAGATCCTATTATTCTGCCTTCGGTTGAGATAATGAAACATAAGTTAGAATGTATAATTAATTGGTTAGTTTTTCATAACTGTATAAGAAGTGCTATAAATCCATTTAAGCTCGTAGAGGAAAAAATCATCATTCTATGAGGGAATGTAAAGAATTGATATAACCCAGAAGGTTGTTTTAATCTCCATGTTTGAGCAATAAGACTACCAATTCTATTTTCTCTATGAATGTTTCCCTTTTGATGGTTTTACCATGTGAATCTCTATGTCAAATTTCTGTGATTTCCATTATTTATTTTTTGTCTTAATTTATCTCTGTTCGATTTCATGCTTCCACATGCAAAAAGTGGTATCAGAGCTGAAGGAAAATGATCTCGGTGTTGTGCAAGAAAAGGAGATCGTGATATTGCAGAGAATAAAATTGTTAGTGAAGACTATGATAGTTTATCCGACCGCAGAGAGCGATAATTAAAAAATTTCTCACCCCTTGTCTCTTGGAGGGAGCGATAATTTGTTACAAATTTTTTCCCCTATCACCCTTTGGGAAAAGCGATAAACCTTGGAATATTTTACGACATGGTTTTTTGGACGTACACCTAGGTATGCATAAAATAATATAAGGTGAATCATGGCCATTATATATAGATATAGATATAGATATAGATTGTGTCTGTGTGTGTGGTAGGGTATTTTCTAAGGATTCGAATAATATACTTAAGTGTAGTATTCTAGGCGATTATTTTGGATTGGAAAAAACATATATATAGATAGGTAGGAAAATATTAAATATGAAACATACAATTTACTCTTGAAACTTGTAAATTTTAGCGAATATAAGGGTAAAAACGTGAAGGTGGGTAACACTTCCGTGAGAAACCGGTGCAAAAAAGTTGTAGCGGAGGTTATTTGGCCGATTAATATTTATTATTCGGCCAAATAACAAATATTATTCGGCCGAATAAGTTTCATTATTCGCCCGAATAATGTATAAGTTATTCGGCCGAATACCTACTAACAGTTCTCCGTTTAGTTTAACGGGGACCCTTGAAATGTGTGCAAAGCACTGCCGGACGGAAAACATTTTCGTGTGTTTGTTTATTCGGCCGAATAATTGTTCGGCCGAACAACTATTTGGCCGAATAATTGTTCGGCCGAATAATTATTCGACCGAATAATTATTCGGCCGAAGAAATTTTCTGCATAAAAACCTGGCCTCATCCGCAGTTTCTCAATTATAGTTTGTGATTTTTTGGACCCCGTACACGGGCCCGCTGCCGATTCTCGCCACCCTGCATGACCACCCTGCGGGCCTACTGCCGATTCTCGCCACCATGCCCACTTTTGATGCTCGCCCAGTGCTAAGTCTCCCCAGGTGCTGATGCTCGCCCGCTGTTGAAGCTCTCCTGCTGTCTCTCCGGCCTTCGTCCGAATGTCGACGTTCGTTTGTTGTGTTGATACTGCTAGCATGACTCCTGATGTTCGTTCTTTGTGTTGTCTCTCCGTCCTGCTGTCTTTTCTCCCCTTGCCACCCTTGATGCTTGCTAGCCTGCTCTGTTGATACTGCTCGTCACAGCAGTTGGAAGATCCCTTCGTTGAAGAGGCTGACTTACGATTCTGCGAGTTTGAAATCTGCGTTCATATTAGGGCGTTTGCTGCTTGACGAATCGCATGGAGGTGACGACTGCCAGGTGAGTTTATAAATTGTTTCATCATTTTGTGAATGTCTGTTTTTTATTTTGCAATTTTATTTGTGGTGTATGCATATGTTTTCATGTTTTAATGTCTTCTCGGAATGTGGTAGTGTGTGCAGGTTAGTTCGTTTGTTGATTTGGAGGGTGTTATCGTTGCTTCGTTGGTGTTTTAGTTTTCTGCGGAGGGCTGATAGTTTTTTATTGACAGGAATGTTTTGACGATGAGTTGTGTCGTTTTGAATTCATTTTCATATTTTTACAGTTTTTTGTTGTTAACCCATTTTGTTGTTGTGTGTAGGAAATATTTATAGTTCGGCGAATTGGTGGTCTTATCCAGTGCGGCATTGTGGTTCGACAATCTGTTCAGTGCGAGTCTCGTTTAGAGGTACGTCACATTCCCGATCTTTTGCATTGTTAAAAAAATTGTAGTCATTTGAAGAAAATTAAAAAAAATATTTGCATTCAGGGTTAAAATTAGGATGTTCAGGTTTTTTACATTTAATTTTATGGTAATTTTGGTTAACAGAGTTTAAGAACTTTGTTCATGAACAGAGTGCTTAAACTCTGTTTATGAACAGATTTTAAGAACTCTGTTCATGGACAGCGTGCTTAAACTCTGTTTATGAATAGAGGTTAAGAACTCTGTTCATGAATAGAGTGCTTAAACTCTGTTCATGAATAGAGGTTAAAAACTCTGTTCATGAAAAGGTAAGAAATATATGTTTTATATAATAAGATATAAAAAGATGAAAAGTTTTATCATTAAACAGAGTTCTTGAACTTTGTTCTTGAAGAGAGTTCTTGAACTTTGTTCTTGAAGAGAGTTCTTGAACTCTGTTCTTGAACAGAGTTCAGGAACACTGTTCTTGAACAGAGTTCAGGAACACTGTTCTTGAACAGAGTTCTTGATCTCTGTTCTTGAACAGAGTTCTTGAACAGAGTTCTTGAACTCTGTTCAAGAGCAGAGTTTACAGATTCATAAGGCCTTTAAGTTTGTAGAATTAACATGTACAAATTCAATATGTTATGAGTTAACAGTTGTGTAAATTTTTATTTTTTATAAATAAAGTACGATTCTTATAAGAAGTGGATATATATATATATATTTCGTGTGATGTTTGTTTATTGAGATATATAATGGAATCATATGTGATGGTTGAAAAATTTGTAAGGTGACTATACTACTACAATTAACTGCATTATATTTTCTCTCTGATTATGAGATGATTATTAATTTTATCTTTATGTTGCAATAGTAGTGATGCTAGAGTTAGGAGAGGGACTTACAAAAAAAAAAAGAGTTATACTACTTTAGAACCCCTACATTTGGTATGCAGTTCTTTATGAGATATGTCTTTAAGTGTGTAGAAGTAACATGTACAACTTCAATATGGTATGAGTTGACATTTGTGTAAGTTATTTTTTCATATAAATAAAGTATGAATCTTATAATCTGTCTATATATATATATATCGTGAGATGTATGTTCATTGAGATATATAATTTAATCATATTGGATAGATGAAAAATTTGTAAGATTACTATACTACTACAATTAACTGCATTATAACTTATATCTGATTATGAAATGATTATTAAATATGTCTTTATGTTGCAATAGTAGTGATGGTAGGAATTTTATTTAATTAATTATGCTAGAGTTAGGAGAGGGACTTACAAAAAAATTCCCTTATACTGCTTTAGACACCCCTACATTTGGTATGTAGTTCTTTATTAGAATATCTTTAAGTTTGTAGAATTAACATGTACAACTTCAATATGTTATGTGTAAATTTAGAAATCATATCAAATGGAAAGAGTGGAGTCTTCGAAGCGAAAGTGTAGGAGGTCATCACATTCAACAGGAATTGGTGTTCCAATTGGTAGTCAAAGGTTTTCGAATTCACCTCGGGTTCCAGTTTATTGTATGGGTCACAGTCATCTGATCACCATCAAGTTGATAGGGGTACAAATGATTCCCCTTTATCTTTTGTGGGAGAGCGTCAATCTCAACCTTTTGTCAGTATGAACATTAATGTTTCAATACATGTATAATCTGTATTTTTGTATGTTTCAAATTTTCGGGTAAGGTTAACACTTGACTAAGGCTATATTTGAAGCAGAGCGAGGTTCAGAAGATGTGCCTAATTCGACAGAGCGGGAAGAAGATCAAGATAGGATTGGATATGATGGGATAGGTGCGGGTGGAGAGCAGGGTCGTGAAGATCCTCCTAGAGCTAGGACGACATATGTTCCACTAGCTGAGGGTTGTACACCCATATCAACTTATCCGTCTGATTTACCTGATGAGCTTCCATGGGAAGGTGTTGTGCAACAAACTATCATTGAAAGTTGTAGATCCCACTATGACAGGTTGAACAATGATCTTTGTTCTTTGGATCTCCCTCCAGAGAGCAGACAAAGTCTAGAGATTGTTTTGGGGTCATTGCAAAAATTCATTGATGCATATGAGGAACTCGGACCAGCTACGAATGGTTATGTTCATTTGATGCAGAGGCGAAGGGACCAAGTTATGGGTCCAGACAAGTGGGAGGTTGTGAAGGAGATAGTCACCAAAGAACAAGCCAATTCAATGTTTAATTTCAAAGAAGGCCTTAAGCGAAAAATGTTGAAAGTGCAATATTTCAAGCATCCTCAAATTGTACATCTAATATATGATCGGTTCCTTGCAGCTTATGGTCAATTGCCATGGAACGATGAGGTTCCTAATTATTTTGCTAGATTTTTCTATGCGGAGTTTTTTTTAGGTATGAAGCCAAACTATACTGATGTTCCTTCTGACTTTTATGGAGTTGGAAAGGGTCGAATATATAATCGAAAAGGTTCTCTTAGAAATCCTACGACTCTTCGACCTCCACCTGAGATACCTCGTCCACCTAGGGTTGTGGCTTTAAGATCGGAGATGGAGCCCACATCCCAACTTGGGACAACTGCAAGGGAATCGGTAGGTGATGGTTTAGCGTCAGCTCTTGTTGGAGTAGAAGTGGGATTGGGTCGAGAGAGGGCTCGTGCTACTATTCGTCAAAAGTTTGTTTACAAGACGAATGATGAGGTAGATGGATTGAGCATTGATGATCTTAGGGCTTATGCTAAGTCTTGTCGTGATATAGTTTCAGATGTGTTATCCAATGACACATTGAGTATGGGAGAGGTTTGTTGATTATGCTATGACAATCTATTTGATTTTTTATTATTCATTTTGAATTGAATTTTTTGTTACATAGTAATAAGTATATTAAGCAAATGTATTTTGTTTGCAGTTTTCTAGAATGTTGAATGCACATAATTTTTGAGTCTCCACTAGTCAAAATGAAGAGCATCCTAGTCAAAATGAAGAGCGTTTTGGAGAGGTTATTAATTATAATATTTATGATTGAACTTGATTTTTTTTTTTTTGAATTTTAATAAATATCAATGTATCTTATTGTTAATTTGACTTATCCATGCAAGTTTATTTATAATCGAACTTTTTAGATGATTTACCATCTCTTGTGAGCTAATGATTTTAATCTTCTTGTTTTGGTTTTAAGTTAATTGCTTAATTTATTATTTGTATCTACTGTGTTTTATTCATTAACAAAATTTAAATTTTAGGGGAGAGACCATATGGAAATTGGGGGTGAAAATGTAGGTTCTCTGATGAATGCGGATATTGGCACCGAGATAATTTTGCTGAACTTGAAATGATCTCTGATATAAATTTAATATTTTATATGTTTTGGATTTATTTGAAAATTGTTTGCATGCTTTAGGATTCCTAAATTACTTTTGTACATGTTGCAGCTTGGCTCTCTTAGATCCTTTGGAGCCAAATGGAAGGCTCTGGTGGAAGAAAGTGGTGGACATGCATTCAAAGAATTTGATGTACGACTTTTTGAATAATTGAATTATTTTTTTATGTATAAGTTTAATATCTTAATATCTTGAATTTAGTTTAAAATTGTTTAAATAATTTATGATATTTATAATTTGTTTTTATGCGTGTTGTAGGCCGAGTTGAGTCGCAGGGAAGGTCCTAGTGGAAGATAGTGGAAAGATATTGGTCGAGATGGATAGTGGTTCAAACTTTTTTGTTTTTGTTGATATATATATATTGTAGTTGTTTTGGACGTGAAGGGTATTTATTTTTTGATTATACATATATGTACATTGAAATCACATGTTCATGAACTTTTTTTTGGATTATATATGAGTACATGTTAATTATTTCTCATTTGGTAAAATGTTTAAAATATGTTTTGCATGAATGTTTGAAATGTTTTGATAATGTTTAGAATATGTTTTGCATGAATGTTTAAAATGTTTTGATAGGTGCAATCTAAAGTTAGGAAATGTTGAATGTTGAGAATGAATATTATGGAAGAATGAATGTTGGAAAAGAATGAATGGGAGATGTTAGGAATGTTTAAAATGCTAATCTAAAGTTAAGAAATGTTCAATGTTAAGAATGAATGTTATGGAAGAAACAATGTTGGGAAAAAATGAATGGGAGGTGTCAAAAATGTTTAAAATGTTAAGAGTAAATGGAACATTTGATAGGTGCAATTTAAAGTTAGGAAATGTTGAATTTGTAAAAAAATTTCAATTTGTTGTATGTTGAGAATAAATGTTATTAAAATGTTAAGAATGAATGTTTGGAACATTTGATAGGTGCAATTTAAAGTTAGGAAATGTTGAATCTGTAAAAAAATTTCAATTTGTTATGTTGAGAATAAATGTTATTAAAATGTTAAGAATGAATGTTTGAAACATTTGATAGGTGCAATTTAAAGTTTGGAAATGTTTAATTTGTAAAAGATTTTCAATTTGTTATGTTGAGAAAGTGTTGAATCATAAGAATGAAGGTTTAAAATGTTAGGAAATGGGATATTAAAATGTAAAGAAATGAAATGATAGGAATTTTTGATAGAAATATGAAGTTTTAATAGGTTCAATATTTTAATGTTTTGAATGAAAATCTATGAATTGTTTGATAAAAGTTTCAATCTTTTGGTTGTTTGATTCATATGTAAATTTTAAATTTTAACTAATGTTTTTCATATGCTCATTTTTTGATATGATACATTGCATATGTAAATTTCAAGTTTTAACTAATGTTTTTCATATGTTCTTTGTTCAGGTACTTTGTAGTTCATGAATTTCTAAATATTGAAATCATGGCAAATGGGGATAATGATTTTTTGTTTTTTAATCACAAGTGAGGATTCCCGGATTATGAAGCTTATGCTAAGTTAGAGCAATGAATTTTAGACAAAAATTCGATGAATTTTTATCAATTTGTTGTAAATAATTATTGCTCTAATTTAGCATAAGCTTCACAATCCAGGAATTCTTGTTTGTGATTAAAAATCAAATGATTGTTATCTTCATTTGCCATGATTTCAGTTATGTGAACTTGCATGTGAGAGATACATTATCTTTGCGCAACAATCATTTATTTAAAAACTATATAGATTAACAACTTGTTTTAAAAAACTTATTCAGATCATATTTATGGTGAAGTATATTAAAGAAACATGTTCAATGGATTAAAAGAATACAAAATTTAGTAGGTTTTTTGGTGATTTCTCATTGGCATCAATCAATCAAAAGTAAAAATTCGGGGCGGAGTGTGGGGAAAGCCACATCTGTTATCTCATCCCTTAAGTGGTCTAATAGACATATGGGGACCCGAATAAAGTACTTTTGAATTCTCAAATAATTTTTGAATTCATTTTTAAGCATGTTAAAATACAACCATTTAAACTCTTATGTTAGTTGTCATTCAAGATAATATTCATAAAAATTCAATGAAAAAATATACTGTACATAACAATTGACATGGACAAAAACATAGATTAATTCATTTTTGATATATAGTTAAAAACATCGCAATGGAATGCCATCATCAATTATCCGTTCATGGTCACATATGGATAGTTTTCATTTTTTGGTTTTTAACTGTTTTTTTTATGGAACTTGTACCAACCTTATTCGAGATGCACATACTAAATGACTATACTGACAACATATAATAGCGGGCTCATAATCTTGAAAGTAGACATAATTTTTAGTCATATGTGTCTGTTGAAAAAAATAGCCTTTTAAAATGATGGATCCTCTTTCGTATGTAAATCCATTGTCATTGTAGTCCTCCAATAACTTCATTTTTCCTTTAGTGCATCGCATCAAATAATATTTCACATTTTCATTGTTGTCTAAAGGTGCAATCATAGCTAAAACATCTCCTGCGCAAATTATAATTGGTGTTAGCGTTTTTAAATGAATTAAATTGACTATACTTATGGCGATGGACTAGAATGAACAATTAACTTAAAAGTCAAGTAAGTTTATTACCTTCTCTAACAAGATCTGAAATTCGATCGCCATCAGATGATATTGCTATTTCTTCTGATTCTAACTCTTCTACACTTGCCAGTGGCATTTTTCCTCTTGGATTAATCTTTGTGTGTTTCCAAGCTTTTACGTAGTTGTTTGTTATGTTTTCACAAACTTCTGTAGATTCAACATTGTCAATGCAAATATGACAAAAGCATGATTGTTTTCTACTGTCAAATGCAAACACGTTTTGAAATGATTTTGTTTGAATAGAGTGAAGATCTCTAGTCCCATGTATGGTGCTAGCATCATATGGTATTGATCTATTTATATCTTGGACTCCAACAAACCAAAAAAACCTACACAATAAATGATGAATCACTTTCAAAGAACAACTTTTAATGTTAGTGTACATGTACTTAAATGTTAGTGTACATTTTTTTAAATTTCAAGAAATAATATAAATTAAAAAAATAGTGTACATACCTGCGCAAATCTTTTGATTGTTGATTATAATCATGGCTTATATTTAGTTGACACCATTGGACAACCTCTGCAGCTGAATGAAACCGTGCAGAATAATAGTTCATTTGCCATCTTCGAAGTGCTCTTTTTACGCATGCTCATGCACCATTATGTTCATCTTTTCCATGTCCAGTTTCAAAGAAATTCCAGCGATGTTTAATGTTCAACGCTTTATAAAGTCGACATAACCAAAAAAATGATCGTGAAGATTTAAATTGACCCGCACATCCATCAGACCATATCCAATGCTCATTGAATTTAACTTCACGTTTTTTCAGTGAATCATAGAAAATATTTTCTATACAATGTTGAACAAAATGTGTATCATGTGTACGATCATCTCTAATATAGAAGTGATATTATTTAATCACATATTGATTGTCACATGTGCTTTCAATGCCATCAACATCCTGTTGAGAATGTCTATATACAACATGGACAAATATCGAAACTTGGTCAGAGTGATAATATTCACTCTGTATCTCTTTTTGTGCAGCAAATGTATAGTTTTCAGCAAAATCAACCACAGACAAAATTGTTCCGGGTGGAAAAATTTCACGAGACTGTTTGAATTGAAGATCTTGCCATCGTGCTCTATGTGAATGCTGGGTGTATTTATAAATTTCGCTTTCAAATTTTTTGAGAAAATATGTTACGCATATCTTGTCTTCTAGGAAATCAATTCTTTTGGAATGTGAATCACTAGAACTTGTACTATAATTGATGTATTCGTATCTCCTCCAATCAACATTTACATTTGACAACGATTGATCATTATCGATAGGATATTTATTGTGGAATAGCACCAGATTTCCACAATGATGACAATGTTTTCGATTGACACATTTCTTTGAATAAAATACTTCATCGTGATTTTTCTCACATAAAATTTGAGATATGAATTCACATATTGTGGATAGAGGTGATGAATTTGTCCAAAACATTTTACCAAATTCAAGAAACGTGTCATAATATAACTGAAATTGCACATGATAACGGCAACAACATGTATCACGTATAGTAATAGGTCTAGCATACCATGGTTTTTGTTGCACAAATGTAGTGATTGATATATTAATTCTACGATGATCTTCCTTGAATTTATTGAACAATTGTACTTGTGTCATGTCCATTATATGTTTTGGTTGGCTTTCATATACATTTCGTAATATTCTTTTGCGTATCACATCTCTTGAATTTGGTGAAACTCGAGCATGTTCCAACCAATATTCTCGTACAATATCTTTAACACCTGCTCCCAATCTATCTTTGTAAGGTTGTCTACAAATAATATCCCAGCAAGCAAGTTCATTATTTTTGTCTATTTGCATTCTGAATTTGTTATGTTTGTATAATGTATTTCTTGATGTTCCAACTGCTTTTGCTAGTTCTGTTGTCAAACGCTTTTGTTTAGTACTAGCTGAAAGAATTGCTGTACGAATTGCTTTACGTGCAGCACTGATATCTTTTTTCCTGGATTTTCCAAATTTTTTTATTGCATCACCTATATTTTTCATCACATTTTGTTTCAATTTCGACTCTTTTATCGCTTTGTGAATGCCCAATAATGATGTAGCACGTTCTAACTTCTTGGACACTAATAAACATCTCAAAATTTGTGCTTGTCCTGCTATTGAGTAATCCTTGAGAACTTCATCATAAAATTTTGTAGCACGATATCGTGCAACATGTATTGGTAGTTTTTCTCCATATTTGTCGCAATCAATGTCTTCTAACATTTCATCATCAATGGTAAAAGTACCTATACATCAAGTTAAATTTAATTTAACATATATCGAAAAATAAAATTCATTATAAAAAAATGAATTTGAAAAATATATGATATATACATACAAGGTCCAATTTCTGCATCTTGAACTTGATTTTCAATATTGACTTCATCGACATTAGCATGTAAATCACTATTTACATCTTCTACAATGGTCTTTTCAACTTCAATTTGTTCTTCTTGTACTCTATTTTCAATTTCCATCTCTTCAACATTATCATGTAAATCTGTATTTATATCTTCAATAGTTCTCTCTTCCGTTTCGGCAACCCTTTGTTTTTTGGCAATATATCTGAGTTTTTGTTTCTCTCTATTACCATCATCGTCACGTTTACGATCACATTTTTTTTTACGTTTTCTCTTATTGCCCATGATTGTTTAATCTATAGATGATAAATTAAAGAATCATTACTTTATAGTAAAAATAAATAAATTAAAATTTAAAAACATTTACGGAATTTATAAAAACATGAACTGAAATTTACTTCACCTTATAAAAATTTTGTAAGAGTCTTTTGAAGAAGATCTCTTTGGAATTAACTTTCCTTTGAAAAAAATCTTTAAACAAAAATCTTCTTAAAAAAAAACCTTCTTG
Source organism: Larix kaempferi (assembly GCA_027924585.1). Lineage (NCBI taxonomy): Eukaryota > Viridiplantae > Streptophyta > Pinopsida > Pinales > Pinaceae > Larix > Larix kaempferi. The sequence continues at coordinate 5,528,077 of BSBM01000369.1, forward strand.
GAAAGAAATAAGTAACTCCTTGACAATAAATCACCTACCCATTGGAAAATAATAAGAACACCTTGGAAATAAATCTTTTTTGTAAAAATCATTGGAAAAAAAACCTATTTGAAAAAATATCTACAAAAAAAACCATTAGGAAAAAGTACTTTGAAAAAAAACTTATTTGTAAACATATCTTGGAAAAAACCATTGTAAAGAACTAACTTATTTGCAAAAATACTTTGAGTAAATAACTCTTAGAAAAAACTCATTTCAAAGAAATAAGAAGTGCAAAACTACTTTCGAAAAAAAAACCCTTTGCAAAATACCTTAGCAACACAACTATTTGAAAAAACCCCTTTCAAATAAATAAGAAGTGCAAAACTACTTTGGAAAAAAAACCTTTGCAAAATATCTTAGCAAAACAACTATTTGAAAAAACCACATTCAAATAAATAAAAAGTGCAAAACTACATTGGAAAAAAACCATTTGTAAATTACCTTACTAAAACAACTCTTTGAAAAAATCCCTTTCAAATAAATAAGAAAGAAAAATACATTTTTTTTGCAAAAATACTTTGGAATACACACTTGTTAAATACAACCCTTGCAAAGAACCTCCTTGGAAAGAAACATTCTTTGCATAAATCACTTTGCAAACATGTCTAAGAAAAGAAATATTTTGAAAAAACTCCTTGCAAATATGCCTTAGAAAAAAAACTCCTTCAATGTGCCTTTTGGAAAAAAAAGAAGAAACATACCTTGTAAAAACCTCCTTTTGCAAAAAATGTCTTCCTTGTAAACATGTCTAAGAAAAGAAATATTTTGAAAAAACTCCTTGCAAATATGCCTTAGAAAAAAAACTCCTTCAATGTGCCTTTTGGAAAAAAGAAGAAGAAACATACCTTGTAAAAACCTCCTTTTGCAAAAAATGTCTACTTTGAAAACCCTTTCAAAATTAGTTTGACAAAAAATATGCGAAGTTAAAACACGCGAAAATAATGAATCAATTTTAGGTTTATTTATATGAGTATAGAAAACATAAAAAAAAAAAATTCCGGCCGACGAGTTTTTTTTCCATTTCATTATTCGGCCGAATAACCTTCGCTATAATTGACAGTGCCATTACGGAAAAAGGTTATTCGGCCGAATACTTATTCAACCGAATAATTATTCAGCCAAATATTCTCTGAAACATGAAAGATTCACATTTCTGCAGAATTTTCAGGTTTCTCCATTTTCGGAAGGGAAAAACCACCTCTTACACAACAAAACGAATGTCGGACTTGATACGAGTAGGTTCATCATTGAATCTACTTTACGTGGGTATACATTTTGTTGTATATAGATAAAAACTGATATTTTTTAAGTTTTATTTTGGTAACATGTATCGAGTTAGGATTCAACTCTTTAAAAAAACGGTGAAAAGAAAAATCCATAACTTTAAAAATACAGCACCAAAAAAATTGAAAAAAATGTGGGAATCTTAATTGGCGTGTCTACTTCAAAAGGGTGTTCGTATATTTTTTACTTTTAGAGCGGATTGAGATAAAAGTGGCGCAACAAAAAGGATGTTGAAAATCGACTGAGTTTCCCCATTGATCGACTTTAAAAAAATATAATAATTAGTATATAGATCCATTGGTTACAAACTTATAGTCAGACACTAGTACATTGTATGTAGATTGTCGTAGCATATTCTGTTTTTGCAAAAAGCAAGTCTAACAACAATTTTAGTGGCGCAACAAATCATAACTATTTTGTAGTCTTTTCATTTTATAAGAACACACTGTCAAACATTTGCGAAATCGACATATCAAATCTTAATAAAAAAAATTGAAAAAATTATGAATAGAAAGCTAACATAATTCTATAAAAGTTTTCTTTTTACTGCAAAGTGAAATTTTAAACAAAAATATCACTTTTGTTCGCCCGAAGTTGAAAAACATGAAAAAACCCCAAAATAGCCAATCAGCGAAATTTCACCCCTATAAATTTATTTGGTGGATTTGCTATTTATTCATGTTCAAGTTTACGTTATTTTAAAAGGTGTAAAGCATAAAGTGGGAGTTATAAGAGGAAATTTTTTATAAAGGTTTTTAAAATATTATATATATATATATATATATATATATATATATATATATATTTTAAAAAAACTTTTATATTCATATTTTATTCCCATTTGGAATTAAGCTTTAGAATAATTGATCCAATGTTTTTTAAAGAGCATGCATTTTAGAATATTTGATTTGGTTGCTTGAGAAAATGACAAACATGGAAAGTGTGAAATTCAAGGTGGAAAATTTCAATGGGAAGATTAATTTTGGGCTTTGGAAGTTCAAAATGAGACATATGCTTTCCCAACAAGGAGTGCAGAAAGATTTGGTGGGAAAATCAAAGAATCCTGAAGATATGTCAGAGGAGGACTGGGACGATTTGGACTCAAGGGCCGTCATCACCATTCACTCATGTCTAGCAGATGAAGTCAAATTTGATATTGTTGGAGCAAAGACAACAACTGGTTTCTTGCATAAATTGGAAAGCCTGTATAGGATAAGGTCCTTGATGAATACAATCTTTATAAAGATAAATTTGTATGCACTGTGAATGGAGAAAGGTACTGAAATTCTTGATCATCTAAATACCTTTAATGATCTAATTTTTCAATTAGTAATCTTGGATGTAAATCTCGATGATGAAGACAAGGAAGTTACCTTGATCTGTACACTTCATGAATCTTGGGATCCTCTAATCACTTCTATGTGGTTTAGTAATATAAAAACATTTTATCATGATACCGTTGTTGGAGCTTTGCTATCTGAACAGATGCAAATAAAAAATAGCTTAGAAACCTCTACAACAACAACAATGGTGGCTAGAGGTCGATCAAGAGAATGCAAGAATAATTGTAAAGGTGCATCCAGATCCAAATCAAGAGTTAAGAAGGGAAAGATGAAGTATTGGTATTATAATACATCAGGCCATTTAAATAATGATTGTTTTAAAAGACAAGCATCCAAGAGGATTCATCCAAAGAAGACTCTAGAAAAGAAGCAAACAATGCATCAATTAAATGAGGTAGGGTCAATGAGGTACTATCTGTTTCTAATGTTTCAGAATACCATCATGATTGGTTGTTAGATTCTTGAGCATCTCACCATATGTGTCTTCAGAGAAACTGCTTCTCAACCTACCAGTCCATTAACAATGGTATAGTTTTTATGTGAAATGATATTTCCTATAGGATTGTTGGGATTGGTAGTATCAAGGTCAAAATGTATGATGGTACAATGAGAATGCTAAAAGAGGTGAGGCATGTTCCCGAACTTAGAAATAAATTAATATCTATGGGATTTCTAGATTATGTTGGTTATAAGTTTGCAGTTCAAGGTGGAGTCATGGAGGTGTCCAAGGGCATCTTAGTTGACATGATGACAAAAAGAATTGAGAACCTTTATAAGTTTGATGGAAGTACTGACATAAATCATGTAGCTATAGTATTTGAAGACGCAGAAGACTCTTCTAATTTATGGCACCACTATCTAAGCCATATGAGAGAGAGTGGAGTTCAGATACTTGCAGATTGTAAGTTGCTTCCTAACTTAAAATCTATGAATTTAAAGTTCTGCAAACATTGTATGTTTAGTAAACAATCTAGACATAAATTTAAAACAAGAAAGAATGTAAGTAAAGGTGTCCTAGATTACATCCAATCAGAGCTATGTGAACTAGCCCCTACTATTTCGTTTGGAGGATCATCGTATTTCGTAACATTTATAAATGATTACTCTAGAAATGTATGGATATACTTACTGAAAAGAAAATATGACGTGTTTAATGATTTTAAGCCGTTTAGAGCTTTTGTTGAAAATAACACTAATAGGTCAATCAAGTGTTTGAGGACAGATTATCGCAGTGAGTTCACATATAAGGAATTTGAAGAATACTTCAATAAAGTTGCGATCAAAAGACATAAAAACCACGGTTTATACTCCTCAACAAAATGGTGTTTCTGAGCGCATGAATAGGACTCTTCTAGAGAGATCAAGGCGTATGCCGAGTAATGCTAAGATGCAACAGCATTTGTGGGGAGAAGCATCTCTTACAACATGCTATATGGTGAATCAATCACCATTAATTGCAATACACTGTAAGATTCTAGAAGAGGTATGGACAAGACACCCCTATGATTACTCAAATCTTAATATTTTTTGTTGTGATGCTTATGCTCTTCTTCCGAAGAATCAATGTCCTAAGTTAGAACCGAAATAAAAAAATATATATGTCTTTGTTGGATATGGCGATGGAATTAAGGGATATAGATTGTGGGATCCTATCACCCACAAGATCATCACTGACAAAGATGTTGTATTTCATGAATTTTCACTCATTAGATCAGATGTGGCAGATGGTGAAATGAAATAGGCAGAAGTACCACAGATTTAGTGAATTTAGTTAGAGACTCATTCATCTAAAGGTGAGGAGGACCATGAATAAGTTCATGAAGAACCTCCTGCAGAAGTGTAATATCCCGAATTTTGACTAACTACTTCTGATGTTATATATTGATCTTAAAATCCCTAACACATGATTTTTTTTAATTATTGGGCATAAGCCCTAGTGCACATGATTCATTTCTTTTATAGATATACATATTGGGCATGGACCCTTACTAACACACTATTGTTATATATTGGGCAAGAAATCCCTAATGGATTCATTATGTTTTCTTATGTTAATTGGGTACAAAACCCTAATATACTGAGATGACCTTTTGTTACATATTGTGCAGAGTTATGATTTACATGATTGACTTTTAATGGTGTGTTGAGCGTGGACTCAGGAAATCACGGATGACCTACGTACTGGGCATAAGCCTGGATGTACCTAGAGTATTTTACTATGTACTTGGCATAAGCCCTGATGTACATTGAGTGTTGGGAAGGAGCCCTGGAGCACACCAAGCTTGATAAATGAATACCGGATCTGAGGCCATTATACATTCTAGATGTGCTTCACAACCACATTCTAGTACTAGTGTTGAGCAAGACTCTCTGGAATTGCACTAGCATAACGCCCATGTGAAGAGTGTTGAGTTAGAGCTTTGAAGAGCACCCGGGGTTACTTGATCTTACAAGTGTTGAGTCGAGAAGACTCTGAGTAGCACTTCTATTTCATCACGATTATTTAAATTGGTTAAATGAATCATTGGTCTATCTATCATCAATTACTGTGAAAACGACCATGTTAAACAAGGAAATCCAACATGCAAGAGAGAGGCCTAGAGGTACCTAACCAAGCCAACTATCCAAGCTTACCAAAAGAATTGTCCAACGAGTTGGACCTTGTACTTAATATTTTAAAAGAAGTATTATGGTATATACATAAATAAATCAAAGAAAATGACCATAACTAAACTTTTGAATAATTAAATTTAATTATTCTTATGTGAATAACATGCATAAAGGCTATGCATAAAACAGCTCTCCAACTTGATATTATTATTACTTTCTTAAAAGAAAAACGTTTCTTATATATAAATATAATTATTGCATAGAGGTTATGGATAAAAGGACTCTCACATTATTATACTATTAAGATTGTTAATAGTATTATTAATAATAGGACTCTCACATTATAAAATAACTTAAGTTACATCTAATTAACAAAGTCAAACTCCTAGATAAACTAAGAGTAAATAATTAGTGAAATATCTTTTAAAGATATTACAATTCAAATTTAATTAAAATATTATTATTTCAAACAACTTTAATCTGTCCCAAAGAGAATTCACCTATAAAAAAAGGGTAGGTCCCAAAAGAAGGGTATCTTTCCTATTATCATTCTCTTATGGTAACAGAAGAGAAACTCTCTACACAACTGTAGCAGCTTACCATAATTTTATAGATCTGATTAGCAAGCTACCTTAGGACCTCTAATTCTCTTTGCATGTTGGAACGAGCTCGGGGGGATCTAGATAGGACCAGGAATGGTCTAAGGGTCATGGTTGGGAGGAACATGGTAGTCCCAAAGTTATCCAGTTAATACTATCCTACAGGTCAGCCAAAATTATCCAATTGTTTCCATTAACTAGTGTTTGGGTGTGCAGGTCCTGCAAAGAAGGATTCAGATGCAAGAACCAGGTATGAACTAATATTTCTCCTATAGTTTAATTTAAATCTAGAAATTCAATATAGGTTTTTATTATGCAGTAAATTATGTTTTCTATACTTTATAATTTCATTTCCTTTCTGTCATGGGTGAGGGCCAATTGGCATGGAGTGTCAAGTTTACATTTCCTGGGCCAGCATTTAATTTATTATCTCTGTAATTCTTTTAAAACATTCTTCCCTAATATTTCAGAGGTCTAGCAAGCATAGCTTTGCTAGCCTGTTCTAGACAACATTCTTTTTCCAATTAAAGTAATTAGAAACCCAAAGTTTTAATCGATTTATATTAGAGTCTTTAAACCTTATTGTCTGAAAATGCTTTTTCCCTTTTAAACTCAATGACTGTACTACAAAATTATTTTTTATTTAAGCTAGGGTTTAATTCTTTCTTTTTTATTTCTTGGAACCGAACAAGATAAGTGATAGCAAAACGTAGAACCAGGTGTCGAAACCCTCTGCCAAACTTTTAAACAATAAAAAAACGCAGACTTAAATTTGTACACTTTAAACAACCGCAACCTTGTTTTTCTTCCCAGACGAATTAAACAGTATCGAAATATAGTATTGTTATTTCATTATCTTCCTTCTAGGATCATTACCATCATCCAAAAAATAATAGACTAATACAGGATTTAACTATTGTAGACAAAATGAATAGGAAGTTACGAGTTCTCTATCTTAGAGTTCCAGCATTTAAATATTTTCAACAACAACGTTATCTACACATGTACAGGATAGATTGCATGAAACAAAAAAAAGGAAATTAACGCAGGCCCAGCTCCCTTCCACTTTATCCACCAAACATAGACATTAGGATCATTGAGTATTTCCAAACCACAGTTTAAAGAATTTGACTGTACATATTAAAACTTAGACCCACAACTTTTCAAACCATAGTGGGCTCTATTATTTTTCAATAGGAATCGAATACATGACTGAGCTAGGCCATATGATATCATTTAGATTTGGGAGACATTCATTCACCAGAGTAAAAAAAACAAACCATTATTTCTGTAGCTAGTTAAAAACCCTTATTCCCATATTAAAGCCTCCACTGGCAAACATTTTGTACAGTAAAGAAACGCAGATGAAAGACCCATTCTCAGTATCCCTTCAGAAAAACACTAAAGATTCATTACAAAACTTCAACTTTAGACTATAATAGTAAGGAAGAGACCTTCAAAACCAAATCCCTCAGCAAAGAAGCAAACACATCAAAACCCCAGATCTATGGAGATATTCATTTTTTAATCAAAACGATAACGCAGAGTCTACAGGCTAACCGTACATGATCAATAGAAAATACAAGAAAATTATCCCAGCGACATTACTTTCAGTTCAAAACCCCGATATGTACAACGTAGGTAGTATGTTCCCCATTAGAGAGATTTAAAGGGTTTTGCAGTGCCATTGTGTCAACCAATGCATCTAACATGAAACTCTCAGGGGCTATCCCCATCTCAACAAAATTACAACAGTGTCTTCCACCCAAATTTCTTGGTGAAGCCAAAGGAAACACTATGGAGACTTCAATTAAATTACAATGAGCCAAGGGGCATCACGAAGGTCCATTCACAAAAGAAACTAAATAGTAGTCTTCCCCCATAGCTACGATAGGAAGGGGCGAGGGTTGGAAGGACCTTAACTTACATGGTTTTTTTCCAAAACCTAGTTCAGTCGCCTGACAATACCCAATGTTGAGCACCACCATTCACCACCTGCCAGTAAAACCACATAAAATAAAATCACGAGTCAATACTGAGAAGCAACGAAAGCATACAAGTAAATGAATGAAATCTTGAGCTATATCAAAGATTTTACCTGTTTGTGAGCTGCCATAGTTTTTCTGACCTCACAATGAAGACCACCAGGGCACTGATCATGAGCGTAGCTCAAGTCAGATCCCTCCCAAGACTGATGCAACCATGAGCCACACTCGAACAGGAGACCACAATAATGACCAAACGCAAAGGTCAAGAGCAGGGTAAACCCCCTTGCTAGCTGGCCACAGGACCAAGTGATGTTCACATGTGACATTTAATATTCCAACGACCTTTTTCATGATTCCAAATAACTTACCTCTGCGCTTTAATTCAACTCGTGAAAGTTATCCACACCCTCCATCATGTTATGACTTTCGATAACATACCAAAACCTTAGTCCATTTTCATATGCATAGCTTTTTTTTTGTTAGGGGTTTCAAGGTAGGTAGCCTAGGTAGAATGCCAGGGTCCTAATACCTGCAAAAACATATTACACATAAAATGCATTAGCAATGTTTGCTAAGTAAGCCAGAAACCTCCGTTACTCACCCCTTACCTATCGGCAGCCTCGCCGGTGGTTGAATAGTAACATCAAGGTTTCAGAAGGACTCATCCTTCCCTCAACAAGTCCATCAGGCCTAGAATAGTGACGTAAAGCAGTTTAAAACATAGACGGAAAACAATATGCATTTAGGACTTTTAAAGGAAAGGTACTTAAATATAAAGGCATTAAGACTACCAAACTGGATCTATACTTATCACTTATCATTGCTTCTTCAAAATATATAACTTTCAAGACGAATCATCTTAGAACCTAGTTCCCACGGTGTCACACCGAAATCATCAACTCAACTCCTTGTTACTAAAATTAATTTACCTTATTTTATCTGTTATTGGTAGTATATTTAGTAAGATGAAAACTTTTAATTTTTACTATTTTAGGGACATTACAAGAAGATGATGTTACCAAAAATTCCCAGGAAACCAAGGAAGTGCTAGAACAAACTTTGTGAAGATCCACATGGGTCAGAAAATTCCCTACAAGGTATGTATATTTTGCTTCATATATTGCTTTGATTTCTAATGATGGGGAGCCTAGTTGTTAGTAGAAATTAATGGAGGTATCCAAAAGTGCTAATTGGAAATTAGCAAATGAAGGAAGAAATGGATTCCTTGCAAAGGAACAAAACATGGGACTTGGTAGAACTTCCAAAGGACAGAAAAGTTGTTGGTTGCAAGTGGGTCTACAAGATGAAGAAAGGTGTTGATGATAAAGTTGTTAAGTACAAAGCCAAAATGGTTCATCTCCCAAGAACCATTGGTATGTTTGTTGTAGATCTCATTACAAAAGAATAAATTGTATTAAACTTTGAGGCGTTTGTTCAAAGATGATATTTCTATCAAAGCACCATAAGAGCTAGGAATAGAGGCTAGTTTCTTTGTAAGCATTTAAGAACATGCAAATCTATCATGACTCGATTCGTGTATTATTATTTAGGCTAACATATCTATGAGTTATAACTTTCTAATATCTATAAAAACAAAAATATAAAAGAAATATTCATCCAAACCACCAAGTATGCTATTTTTCATTGATTGTTCACTTTTTTCCTAAAACAATGCAAAAATGCATGTCACAGTGAATGTTACCTTCTCCATTGCTTACTAAAGAATCCCACCAAGGAATCATAAATTTTCCTCCAAAAATTGAGGCAAAGGATATATCTCATTAAACTTGGGATTAAGATTAATAATATGGAAAGAGATTTACAGGGAATTCTCAAATATTTGAGATACATAGTATTGTCAAATCTATGTCAATATTACTTTAAACAAGAATAAAGTGAGAGTATGATGGATAAATATGCATAGAATTTAGAAATGAGAATGATCAATTTGGAGAAAAATGGAGTATTTGATGATGTAAAAAAATTGAATGAACAAAATCACAATTCTCATTGTTGTAATTCAAATTTTAGGTTTTGTTATATGTTGAAAAGGTCCATTTTCTGCACGTCTTTAGTTCCCATTAAGTATCTATTGCAATAACTACATACTAAGTTTCCTATAGGAACTTAAAGAATGTGCTCATAATAATCAAATATTAGATACCAACATTATAACCACATCATGACCAATAACAAGAAGACACTAGCATTACCAATGTAACAAGTAACTATGAATTTAAATGTTAGACACCTTTAGAATGATAAAATATGTAAACATTAAGAAAGATAAGATACCTCATTTCATTGGGGTTGGTTTCTCTTCAAGTTTGTCATTGAACCATACCTTTGTAGTTAATCATGTTCCTAAGTTTCTAATTACAATGCATGCATGCATGCGCCCAAATGCGTGTGTGTGTTATGTTTCAAATTTGAGACATGTTTTAAGTTCCTTATATAAGAAAGCTATATAAAATAAATATTTTTATTTATTTATTTTTATTTGAAGATGGTAAAACATATTGTAATTAATTTGTCCATTGACAGTGAGTAAAGCCACCACTAGCTTCTAGCCATGAATGCAGGTTTACTCAACATCATTATTTAAGTAAAACCATACCACCTAAAATTATATGATGATGGTCCATAAGGGGGGAGGATTTCACTCTTGTTAGATGATTATGCGTCAGGGGTTATTAACATGTTCCCTTACGTCTAAGGAAGATGGTCATTAACATGTTTCCTTACACTCGAGGAAGATGAGCTCTTATCCAATGAAAATCATTTTTAGGTCGAGCACTCAATAACAAAAATGTGATTTTCTCGCAGATAACATCTAGAAAAAAAACAATTCCCTTATGGTCATCATCGAGGCTACCTCCTGTCGAGTCTTTATCTTTTTAATAACATTTAAACTCGGCACAATATATGAAACCAAATACTACCCCATTTGCAATTTAACCTCTTCTCCAAAAGAATATGAAATTAAACCTAAATGCACTGTAAAAAATCAATATTACAATATTCTAAATAAATACTCCATAGTACTTACAAGTTTGTTAGGGGATTCCTTTTCAGATAGTCATTGTTATCATCCTCACACCCTAATTCTTAAAACTTAAACTTGCGTATTCCAACAACTAGGGAATCCCCATTAATACTCACTTGATTATTCCTCACTTTCCCATAATTCTCAACTTTACATTAATATTTAAGGGTTAAACGTATCAAATGGATATTATTTTCATTTGAGGGATGAGACCCATATTTCCAAATATGAGACTTAATTGGTTAGATGAGATCAATAAATTCTAGATAATCATAATCCTCTCCCTCTTTAATGAAATAAAGGAAGGTATACACTTCCCCTTGAGGCTGTGTGTGGTAATAATAACTTCTCCACCATTATAAAACCCTAGAAAGCCTTATTTTCTCAACTGAAATCAACCACTCAAAAAGAGCTCTAGATAGTAAAAAAATTCAAGGTTTGCATGAGAGCCCCTTGAACTAGAAAACATACTTTCCCCTAAATATGGGATCAAGCTACACGATTTTATGTTCTTGTATAAATGAGGCCAAAAAAAAGTAAACCATACAAAATTAGAGACAAAACCTTGCATACATAAATACATATATAAACAGGGTTTAGGACAACTAATACATATAGAAGTGTGTGACACAGGGCCTCTATTTCTCAATCCGATTCACCATTTAAAGGATACAACTTGTAATCTCAGCAAAGGATTGAGGTATGACCTCACTATCGATTTCTACTTTTGAAAGAGAGTTTCACCATTGTTTATTGTGTTATGATTTCTTTCCCAACCAATGATCACCCAATTGCTATAACACACTTGTTATTCTTATAATATGTGCACCTCAACCCTCCCAATACCTATAAACTTAATTCAATTAAAAAGTACCTCTCCCCCCTTAGTATGAAGCAATATATTGGCTTGATTTTTCACAATTTTAAAACATTTTTATATAAATAAACACGATAGAATATTGGTTAACAAGTGAAGTCCCTTTGGGAAAACTTGTTGATTAATATGGTGGTTTGGAGTGGTCTTCTGGACATAATATTTTTCATACTTGTTGAAAATGTACCATTGATACAGTCATCCTCAAATTAGAAATTAGTGTGATGGTTTGGAGTGGTCATGTAAACATATAAGATTTTTCATGACTAGCTATAGAAATACCGACTACTGGTAGTCAACCCTCGGACAATCGGACTTTGAACAATGGAAACTCATAAACCGACTTAAAGTAATTGAAAAATAGAAAGAAAATAGAGGACGCCATTGATAAAATATTGAATAATAATGTTGCCAATTTTACAGAATTTAAAGTTGAATCACTCCTAATGTATCTTTCAAAACAAAAATACGGGATCCCTACAACCTACAACAGACATAGGCTTCCCACCTATGTTATGGGAACCCTTATTGCGATAGGTTGTTCTAGTTCTGCAAATGTTGGAGGACATCCCTAACGTCCTGATCCTTCCGCTCCACAAGAGTGCGGAGAATGGACATCACGTGACTCAGCTCACGGTCCTCGGGTTGATCTTCCATGTACGAAGATATAGGCACCTTGTTCTTCGTTAATTATTACCATATTTATTTAAATGGATCTAACATAGGAAGTGAAATAATACTTTTATTAAATATTATAATAAAGATTCATTCATATATTCTATGAATTTACATTTAACATTTTTCTCCTATGTAATGAATAAACATTTCTTTCGTAAATATCTACTAATAATTACTCCTTGAAAACTTAGTTATCACATGAGCATATTTCTATGTGATCCATAAATATAACACCTATATATGTTTTAAATAACTATCATACTATATCTAAGCCCCATAAATTACATTTTGACTTTTTATGTAATCATAATTACATCTTGACTTTTTGTGTAATAATAATGTTGAGCTAATGGAAATACCAAAGTTGTACTCATATATTATTATTTGGTTATCAACCAAATTCCCATAATTAAATATGAGATTAATGGATAATTCTTACTTACAAAAAATTATGAACTTCAAAAATGTAAATAAATTCCTTTATACATAAATAAACATCATAACTAAAAACTACATCTTAATAAGTGTCATAAAACTACTCTCCAACTTCATATATATATATATATATATATCACTTAAACTAACTACTTAAAAAAAGGTATAGCATCACTTTACTGCATAATTTGTGGCAATATAAGGAGGCAAGTTTATTTGCAAATTCCAATATCTGTAATTATATATATAGTGTCTTTTAAATAAAACACCACTCTAAGATATTTCAACTTAGGAAATATAAAGTAGTTATAAAATCTCTTAACTTTCTAAATATGATTTAGGATCAAATCCTACAAATAATAAATTAACACATTCGACAAATATATGTAATCTTTATGTATTTCTCTTTTAAACTATTTATCTCTAAGCAACAATATATAAGGATTTTATAATTTCGTTTTTAAAAACTAACAACTCTTTAAAGAAATATTAATTGAATTCATAAACAACACCACTTTATAAGAAACGTTATTTGGCATAAATTGGGGGGTTCATAACCGTACTAGCCCATAGCATTGGCCTTCATTATACTTTAACTTGGGCTGTCAGATATTTAAAGAAACATGAGCTTCCATTATGCAGACTTTTAGTAAAATACCGATACACATTTTAAAGAATGGGGTTATCTAAAGTTAACGAGTCCTTTTTAGTGCGCAGTCGAAAGGTATGCTGAAAACGCAGACAGGCAGTGTTGAATCATTATATGCACAGTGAGTGTAAGGGGCCAGCGACTACTCAGCCTTAAGCGGACCACACAGAGCTTCCAAGGGAAGGGAACACTCCCGAGCTGTCAAGTATGGAAACATTGGTATGTACAGAGAGTTTTACAGGCAGAACTCTCACGCTAGAGTTTACACGCAGATGAGGGAGAATTTTACACACAGATCGGAGAGAACGTAGATGAAGCGGTGTTATGGCCACCTGTTTGTACAACTCTAACTTTTGACTGAGGTTTCCCCCATTTAAATGCAAGTCTTGGCTGAAGATGTACAGACCACTCGAGATATCATCTTGGAAGAGGCACACTAGCCGGCTCTCCGTAAACACGATTAATGCGATATTCCAAACCCTGTGGTTTTGATGGTTTAAAGATTTAGAGGGTAAAATTTAAAATACAATCAATGAAAAAGGTTGGGTTTATTAAAATAAGAGCTGGAATAATATTAGGATAAAAAAATATATCTACATATATCTAGGTAGAATCTCTCTAAAACTTATAGAGATTTAGCTTAGCATGATTCGCTGCCATAGATGATCATGGTATACATAAAGAAAATTTCCCATGAACAACTATAATGCATAGAACATACAATAATACAGTATCCGAAAACTATCTACAGTGTTAGAAATAATAATCTCATTAGTTAAGTTGGGTTAGTTACATTCAGTTAGTAGATTCTATAATTAGTTAGTCGGTATTGGCTTGAACCGTCAAAGCGTGTAACATATATATACAACTGTGTAATATCAAATAAATAGTTCAGCCATTCGTACTTGTAACTCTTTTGTTTATGTCTCTATCCATATTTTTAACATGGTATCAGAGCGTTTGGTTAATCCGTTGGTGATGGTTTAGATAGCCTCTTCTTCATTGTGGAGGTTTTGGAAGGTCTGCTATTCAGTGGACATTTGTTGAAGACTGGTGTTGAATGCAGAAGTAAAGTCTGCTGTTAAAAATTTGTTGGAACCACCAGTTCGTTGAAGCCTGTGCACGCAGAGTTGTTGAAGCCAATTCGTTGAGCAGAGTTGTTGAAGCCGGTTTGGTTATTAGTTTCTGGAGAACCTCTTTAAATATTGGAGAGAAGGTCCCGTCGAATGAGCCAGTACGTCGAAGAAAGAATCCGGGCTTTGCCATTTCTAAGAAAATTTTGTGTGAAGAAAGTTTGGTGTGGAAGCCTGCTGCCCCGTATGAGGTCCAGCGTAAGGAGATAGTGTTGCTGGCTGCAGTTGTTAAAAAGAATCCTGCTGCCCCGTTTGTTGTCCATCGTAAGAATTTTTGCTGAAGAAGTTTGTTGTTCTAAGGAATTTGGCCGTGAACAGCTGTGAACAGTAAGAATTATTGCTGAAGAAGTTTGTTGTTCTCAGGAATTTGGCAGTGAACAGCTTTGAAGAATTCTCGCTGAAGAATTTCGCAATCCCTATGTATGAAGATTACCATTCAGGTATTCGCTTGAGAAAGACGACGTGAGATGTTGCAGTGAAGAAAGTTCTGGAAGTGGTACCGCCATTTTTAAAACACCAGTAAGAGAAGTTTATGGTAGTTGATGACATCTGGAATAATAGCTGCACAAGTGGAAAAATAAGGTAAGTCAAAATGACAAAAAATATAGCATTTTGAAATATTTAATTAATGATGTGAGAAAGCCTCTTGAAAAGAGATTTGAAATATTTAATTAATGGTGTGAGAAAGCCTCTTGAAAAGAGATGAAAAGAACATTGTGAACATATATTCTTAAATTTTAGCATCTCAAGATTTGGAACAGAAAGTAATATTTTTGTGTGGGTGAAATTTAAAGTTTTATAAAAAGATCGATGAGTGAAAAGAGAGCATCCATATAAGAGAAAAGAGAGAGCATCCGTGAATGCATTTGAATCTCACAATACCAATTTGTATCCACATCAATGATTCGGTTTGTATAAAAAAAAAAAATTCCGGTGAATGATTCAGTTTGTACAAAAGAGTTTGGGTAAAAGAAATTATTGAAGGAGCCCACTCGGCGTAAGTTTTTGCAGCCCATCAGTGTATGTGGTCTAGCGTAAAGAGAAAGCTTTGTGAAGTGTTTTGAGTGTTAAGATTTTAGCACATATATTTACAAAAACCAGCAGTTTTATATTGATCAATATCAATTGATTTTGAGAAAGAAGAAAAAAAAATTCTTCGGTGTAAAGAATTGCTGCTGTTTTTGAGAAAAAAAATTGAGGGGAAATATAGAGTATTTTTAGCTATGGAGCAGATCAATGAAGATTTAGAGCACAGTAAACCGAATCTAGATGAAGAGATAGATGAAATATTGAGAATATCTATGCCGATTTTGCCATTTTTCGAAGGTATGGATTATGAAATTTGGGCAAACAAAATGGAAGATTTGCTTTGTTCAGTAAATTTGTGGCATTTTGTTCAAACATATTTTGTGGATCCCCATAACAAAAAAAATGCAATTACAAGACATCTTATTTTATCAGGAGTGGATGAAAACGTTTTTTATTGTGTTTTCTATAAATTTCATAAAGTTGTTAGTGAAAAAGATTTTTGGGATGCTTTAGAGATTAGATACAGTAAAAAGAGAAGAAACATTAATACTTTGCAGCATATTGATACATTAGAAGAAGCTTTTGTAGAAGCTTTGGTACATTATTGGCTGAACTATTTATTTGATATTACACAGTTGTATATATATGTTACATGCTTTGACGGTTCAAGCCAATACCAGCTAACTGATTATAGAATCGACTAACTGAATGTAACTAACCCAACTTAACTAATGAGATTATTATTTCTAACACTCCCTCTTATTCTCAAGTGTTACATTCTTAATAAACACAACACTCCCTCGTAATTATGATACTCTAAAACATCTAAAATGCAAATCTCACAAATTCAAATGCTTGCTGGTCTATGTCTCAGCCAAGCTTATAAACACTTAAAAAAAATTTCAAAAACTAAATTAGCTTCAGATTAGGCTGCTTAGGCCTATTTCTTTCATCTTCATCTTCTTCTATCTTCATCTTCAGCTTCAAATATAGAATGTTCGCCTGGATCCCAAACTTGATGTTGTAGTCTTCCTCCTACCTTGCTTTCAATTGTATCCTCAATGAGGTGATCTTTGTGGTTAACTATATCCTTTGTCGCATTGTGTCTCCACCCAAAACTCTTCCGCAAACACTTCCATAATTCTTCTATCTCAATGTTCAGATCTATTCCTTGCATTTCTTCTATCTCAATGTTCAACTATATTCCTTGCATGTATATGTTACTTAACTTTATTTCCTCGGGGATTTTTGCAATGCTAATCTCTGATTCGTGAATAATGATTTTAGATTCTTCATCTGCTAGAGTCTTTTTATCAATGTCTTCACAAATCCTTGGATTTTCTATCCACTCTTCTAGCATTCTCAACTCTTCATCATAATCTGTTAAGACATCCAAGTGATGTTCTTCTTTGATAGTACCTGCATAATCTGCAAACACGCACAAATTTTCAGTTCCAAAAACATGAGATTCTTTGGTCTCTATTGATGCTTCAAGCATCTTTTCCTTATGTAGGAATGGACTCTCCAAACACTCTACAAAATCTTCTTCTTGTTTCTCATCAAATACTGCTACATGGGTAGTTTTATCTTCAATCGAATTGTCATCAACAAACTTTGTTCGTTTCACTAAGTTAATGTCATCAGCAATATCTATTGTTGGATTCACCAAATTTTCTTCATTATCAAAGGATTCTATAATGGCAACTTTATCATCCACTAAAGTTTCTTCATCCTCAAAGGCTGCTACAATGGTAACTTTATCATCCATTGGTGTATCTAAGTAGTGGGATTCACCTTCCTCTTCATGCTCTGTGGCACATAGAAGGTCTTCAGTATTCTTCTCCTCTACTTCATCAAGGACTTCTTCCACTTTCTTGTCTTCGTTTTCTTTCTCTACTTCTTTCTCTGCTTTAGACACAAAAGCTTCTTCTAAGTTCTTCAGATACATGAGCGAAAGCAATGCATCCAAAAACTCTGAAATGAGAGACATTTACCTTAGTTTCACTCCATGTTTCTTCTGGTACTTTACCTTGAACACTGGAAGTTGGTGATCTATTCAATATGTATACAGAACATGCAACTGCTTCAGCCCAAAAATCTTTGGACAAATTTCTTGCTATAAGTAAACTTCTGGCCATGTTCATGATAGTTTGATTTTTTCTTTCTGCTACTCCATTCTGCTGTGGAGTATATCTGGTAGTTGTCTGCTTCTTAATACCTTGTTGTTTACAAAAATCAACAAAATCTCTGGAATCATACTCTCCTCCTCCGTCTGACCACAATACTTTGACCAATTTGCCACTTTGTTTTTCTGCTACACGAAGACAAGAAAGTTGAAGAAGTCCTTGATAAAGAAGTAGAGGAGAAGTTTGAAATCATCGTTTGTAAAACAGAGCATCAAGAGGAAGGTGAATCCCACTGCATAGATACACCACCAGTGGATGATAAAGTTGCCATTGTAGCAACCTTTGATAATGAAGAAACTTTGGTGAATCTAGCAATAGATATTGCTGATGACATTAACTTTGTGAACCAAACAAAGTTTGTTGTTGACAATTTGATTGAAGATAAAACTGCCCATGTAGCAGTATTTGATGAGAAACAAGAAGAAGATTTTGTAGAGTGTTTGGAGAGTCCATTCCTACACAAGGAAAAGATGCTTGAAGCATCAACCGAGACCAAAGAATCTTATGTTTTTGGAACTGAAAATTTGTGTGTGTTTGCAGATTATGCAGGTACTATGAAAGAAGAACATCACTTTGATGTGTTAATAGATTATGATGAAGAGTTGAGAATGCTAGAAGAGTGGATAGAAAATCCAAGAATTTGTGAAGACATGAACCAGAATATTGTAGTAGATGAAGAAGACATGAACAAGCATATCGTAGAAGATGAAAAGTATGAAAACATTAACTTTCAAGAATTTGAAATTAGCATTACAGAAAATTCACAGGAAATGAAGTTTAGTAACATACACTTGCAAGGAATAGAGATGAACATTGAGGTAGAAGAATTATGGAAGTGTTTGACAAATAATATAGTCAACTACAAAGATCAGTTGATTGAAGATACAATTGAAAGCAAGGTAGGAGGAAGACTACAACATCAAGTTTGGGATCCAGGCGAACATTCTATATTTGAAGATGAAGATGAAGATGAAGATGAAAGAAGATGAAGATGAAAGAAATAGGCCTAAGCAGCCTAATCTGAAGCTAATTTAGTTTTTGAAATTTTTGTTAAGTGTTTATAAGCTTGGCTGAGACATAGACCAGCAAGCATTTGAACTTGTGAGATTTGCATTTTAGATGTTTTAGAGTATCATAATTACAAGGGAGTGTTGTGTTTATTAAGAATGTAACACTTGAGATTAAGAGGGAGTGTTAGAAATAATAATCTCATTAATTAAGTTGGGTTATAATCAGTTAGCCGGTATTGGCTTGAACAGCCAAAGTGTGTAACATATATATACAACTGTGTAATATCAAATAAATAGTTCAGCCATTCGTGCTTGTAACTCTTTTGTTTATGTCTCTATCCATATTTTGAACTCAGGAGGGATAGAGGGCCCCAAGGAGTATTAGAGGGTGGTCCCAAGTAGTCCCAAGGCTGGAGGGATGAGGTAAAGAGGTATAATATTATAGCTAGAGGTTTAATGGCTTGAATAGTGACTGGCTTTACTGGAATGAACAGAACAGGTATGATGCTTGAACTCCTACCCTGTGGTTTTCTCTCTGCTGTCATTAATTTTGTGAGTTTCTCTGTGAACTAAATAAATAAGAAAACACTGAATGCTGGTTTTCCCAAGTTGGGTTTCAAGGGTAAAAATTCCCTGTGTACTGGTGTTACGGCGTTAACTAGTGTTTTAAAAAAAAACCTTTACAGTTTCAAAAAACCAGTTAATAAGATCTTTATCTTTTTATTTTCCTGTGGTTCGAGAGCAGGGTTCGATAGGATATATCCTCTACAAGTAGTAAGTCTGAAATGCATTACCAGTAACCCATTCCTTAATTCGTATAAATCTACAGAACAACAATTGGCTAAATGCAAGAGTATACCTATGTAGGTTCGAATATGCAAGACCTAACGCTTTAATCTACAGAAGAATATATAAAAACATACATAAAATTTCAAGTCATACGTCTCAAGTCACTATCCAACAACTGGGCCGGATTATCTCCTCCCGAGTACAGCGCACATACAAGTTTTTCTCTTTCGTTTATATGGTGCTCTAAACTAAAGTTTTCAGATCTTTAAATAATTAAACCAACAAACTCGCATTCTTCAGAAATAACTTTTATACATACATAAGAGAATTTATATCTTATAGTTTCAGACCTTTAAACACATAACCAACATAATAACGTGTTTATACTAAATCAAGGTAATGAAAGAACCCAAAACTATAATATATCTGAACACAATATGAGATCTGAAATATTGTAGACATAGCTGGCCACTTATAATTTTACAAGCACCTACGACAGAAAATTTACTTACTAAAAAAGGGAAGGAAAACACTTATCTTTCAAAACTTAGATTTGGAAGACTAAAGGCTTGACCTCAACGTTCCTTCCATCCAATATGATCTCTGTCCGGCGTAGGTTTTTCGGCGGAGAGATCACTCCCGAGCTGGGAATGGAATCCACCAAGGCTTAAGGTTGTTTCTGTATTTCCTTTTCTTGATGTTATTCATCCTTCCTTTCCTTCTCTCCTTTTCCCTACTAACACAATAGTGTCTTCTTTATAGCCCTTTCTAGGTTTGAACTCCACTTAATTAACTTTAATTAATTTTAGTTGATCCATTTACTCAATAAATCTTTAGTTAATGAGTTAACTGATAAGTCAACCATTGGTTAGCTGATTTAACTTGAGTGATTTAGCTAATTAACTAAAAGTCAATATTTATCTAACTAGTTATCTTATATTTAACTTTAACTTTAACTTAGTTACTTAACTAAAATTCAATCTTTATTTGACTAGTTCACTTATATTTAACTTTAACTTATCTACAATAATATTTTAAATCATTCTTTATAAATATAAGTATGTTTTCTTGGTATAATAAATCATTTTATCTTTAATTTATAATTTATAATTTATAATTAGAAAGAATATTAGCCCTTTTATACTTAGGAATTTTAACAAAACCTTTTGTGAAGGCCAATGTACTAATGTCATTTAGGCTAACTTCTTTATTTTCACTTAATGGTACTAAGTATGGTTCAACTTCATGTAAATAATTATGCCAAGGTAGATTATTACTGCCTTCCACCCATTAGAATTTTCTCAAGCATCCTTATCTAGGACTAATTATTAACATACTTTTAAACTTAAGTATTTGCTTGGTGGACATCTGAATTCATTTTTAAGTGTTCATGACATTAGGATGACAACTGTCATCAAAATTCATGGCTATCAAGCCATTCACCCTCTCCCTCTAGTGGATTCCATGCCCCATCTGTTTTGTTCGGTCAAACCTCCAATCTCCTAAGTCTATGAATTCACTTAAAACATGATCATACTTACAAAGTTTTACCTACGGAGCTCTTGCCATGAGCTCCTTGCCGTTGACGGGTACCCAGTTATACTTTCTGTTGCATAAAATCTAAGGAAGAAAAGAGAGATATTACAATAGATCATAATTTAGCGTCTCTCTATTTAATATTTTCATGATCTGCGTAACATCTTGATTGTCAATCATTTGTGTACACAAGAAAGAGTTAGCTCAATTAAATTATCAGATTGTGTTTTATATAAGAAAGTGTTACTATATTCCCATTAATGATTGTAGTTTAACACACCATATTCATAATTGAATTATGTTTTAACTTAACATAATATAATTGTTGATAAGATTTTTTTTATTTGTTCACAACTTTTATTAACAAAGTTACATTCTTCATGATCAGATATAATTATACTGAAAACTACAGCATTACACTATTCCCGACTCAATAAAAATTACTGAAAGAGTCTTTGATTTTCCACAGATATAGTTTATATAGTCAAAATGTAGATAGTCATATTTCTGGTAACTCATATAGAGCATACATTGGTATGGTTCAATCCTACATCAGATTTTTGTTTATAAACTTATACAGAGCTTAGATAAAAAAAATTCAGAAAAGCCAACTATATGACCTTCAACAGAGCAAGATTAGCATCTAGATCATGTTTATATTATGATATAAGTCCTTCTGCTGCTTTAGATATCATCCATTGTCTGTTATCCAGTGGATACCTTCTTGGAGCTACTGTAGCTGCTGCATATCACAAATACGTTATCCGAGCTAACATGAAATCGCCCAGCAACGAACTCAACCATGTTTAATGCAGAAACTATCCCAGCGACCATGAAATCGCCCAGCAGCGAACCCAGCCATGGTTAATGCATAAACTGGAATTTGTTCATGCGGGTGGATTTGTGTGGCAAAATTGTGTACATGTTTTAGATATTGTAAGTTTCAACGGCACAGCTGGAAGGTGCAAATTTTTGTGTCGCAAAATTGTAAGTCTCAAGCGCCAATGTATCCTGCACTGGTAATATTAACTAGGTTAATATCAAATTAGTTATTAATAGACCATAAAAATAAATTTGATATATTAATAAAAAATATTATTTAGTAACAAATTTGAAAGTTTTGTGTCTTTCTAACCAGTCATTTTCTATTATACAGTTTTTCATTTTAAAAATGGACTCTTCTGGCATTAAATAAAAACAAAATTTTCTTTATTGATCTGAAACCATTGAAGTAAATTTTTGGTTTTCCTAACATGTTGGGTTTGGTAGCTCAGGCCATTAGTTATCACAGAAGGAAAATGAAGCAGCAACGTAAAATATTATTTAGTAACAAATTTGAAAGTTTTGTATCTTTCTAACCAGAGTCATTTTCTATTATACAGTTTTTCATTTTAAAAATGGACTCTTCTGGCATTAAATAAAAAAAAAATTCTTTATTGATCTGAAACCATTGTATTAAATTTTTGGTTTTCCTAACATGTTGGGTTTGGTAGCTCAGGCCATTAGTTATCACAGAAGGAAAATGAAGCAGCAACGTATTATAAATAGAGAATTTCTGAGATTCCAAGCCAAGTGAAATGTATTGTATAGATGTTAGATGAATTGTTTATGTGATTGATAATTTTGTCTTTATTTGGCTAGTTGATTGACCAAGGATTTTCACAGTCAAGATTATGCTTTTTTAAATTGTGTTGTTAAATACAATGTATTATATTGGCATTTCAAAGTCAAGATTATGATATTAAATTGTGTTGGTAAACACAATGTATTTTATTGGTGTTAGATGATTTGTCGTGGTGCCTCGGCTGTGTGTTAGTTTCCATCTTTTACATGATGTTGTTAACTTTTTCAACTTAATGTTAGATGTCCTATATTTATATTTTATAGTTAATAACCAGAAAATAAAAAGTGATATAATAAATAAAATAAAATAAATTTAGGTTTAAATTATTTATAAATTAAATTATTTTCAAAATTGAAAAAAAATATATGTAAATTTACTAAGTATATAAATAATAATAACAATTTAGAAAAATACATACTTACTTAAATAAACATATTAAAATTTATAAAAAAATTCATTTGGATGTGTCATATACTTATCATTCTAAGAATAAACTGATTATTTTAATAATAAAATAATAAAATATAAAGTATATTTATATATTTATTAAAAAAATAAAATTTATGTTTTTTTCATATAAATAAATATATTTTTCTTAAAAATTATAAAAAAAATTATATCTATATTTTTAAGAAATTAAATAATAATAATAAATTATATACTTTATGTTTTAATTTAATTTTGAAATTATTACTTATATCATTATAATTAATTGGTTTTCAACTATATAATTATTAAAATGAATTATAAAAACCAATGATGATTTAATAGTAATGTCAAACTAAATATAAATTTATAAAACAAATTAATATATGTCAATAATAAAATCAATGCAAAGAATGCACAACACATGGATTTTAATACCATTATACGATTCAACAACACATACATTCTAACATTATTATACTATTACAATAACACCATTACTTTCATAGTACACTATGTATTAAAAATGCATATGAATGTTCAAATCAATACATATCAAATTGTAAGAGATATGTAAGAGCTTTGGATTCTAAGACAACTATACTTTTACTATAAAAAGCCTTCTCATATATTACTAAATTTTATATTACTAAGTTAGATATTTAAGCTCAATAAAGAACATATTACATTGAAGAAAAGAGTATTCTACTTTTGATTATTTTTAACTTTTAATGTATATAGACACTCTTCTCATATATTACTAAGTTTTATATTACTATGTTAGGGATTTAAGCTCCATAAAAAACATATTGTTTAAATAACATTATATTGCAAATTTTATTTTATATAAATAATTATGTAATATTAATCATTAATATTAATATTAATAGTTATGTGTAAATTCTAGATTTGTTGATATTAAATTGTTTTAAACAAATAAGATATTAGTAAGAATATTATTATTATTATTATTATAATTATAACATCATTATTATTAGTAAAAATATTAATAATGACATTAAAAAAACAATAATATCAATTAAATTAATTTTAAATTATAAGATTATTGTTTTCGATTAAAGTAATTTTTGAATTATTAAAAAAGCTCAAACTATATTTCAATATTATATGTCATATATTTATGTGTAAATAATTATTATTTTTTATCACAATTTTTTTTAATAATCTATTATGTGTATGAATTTTCAAAAGTTTTTAATACTTTTAAATATTTATTTTATAAAATAGATAAGATGTGTTTTATAAAGTTAATATTTATTTTATAGTTAAAGAGTAGTGGAATTATAATCAAACAATAGTGGAATTATAATCAAAGTCAAGTATAGTCAAACAATAACGAAATTATAATCAACCATATGATTTTAAAGTCATATTGGTGTCACACATAATCAATACAAGTCAAATATAGTCAACCATATGATATTAATGTCAACCATGCTCAACCACACTGAACCATCATCAATCATGATGAGCCATAGCCAACAATAGTTAGCCATGGTCAACCATACTCAACCATAGTCAATTAGTTAACCTAAGTCAACAAAATCCATCCATAGTAAATCATAGTCAACCATAGTTTACCAAAGTCAATCACTGTCGATGAAAAGTCAGTTGCATCCAAAAAGAGTCAACCATGCTCAACCATAGTCAACCTTAGTTAATTAGTCAACAAAAGTCAATCATAGTGTAACAAAGTTAACCATAGTCAACCATGGTCAACCATAGTAAACCAAAGTCAATTATGGCAAACCAAAGTCTACCATAGTTGAATATTGTCAACCATGGTCAACCAATGTTAACCAAAGTCATTTATATGCCCAGCCACACGCAACCATAGTCAAACATGGTTCACCATGGTCAACCATGGTTAACCATGGTAAACCATTGTTGACCATGGTCAACAAAAACTAACCATAATTAACCATGGTCAACCATTGTCAAAAGTCAAACAATGTGAGCTAATAGTTAATTTTGGGAAAACAAAGTCAACCATATACAACTATGGTCAACTAAAGTAAACCAAATTCTATTATCGCTAACCAAAGTCAACCATGGTCAACCAAAGACAACCATAGTCAAACAAGTTGAACCAATAGTCAATTATGGAAGAGAAAAGTTAACCATAGCCAACCACTGTGAATTGTGGTTAGCCATACTTAACCATGGTCAACCGAATTCAACCTTTGAATACGAAACTAAAACTTGGGAACCATGTTCTATGAAAGTCAACCTTAGTAAACAAAAGTCAACAATTTTTAAACATAGTCACCCTTGGTCAACTAGGCCAACCTTAATCAATAATAGTCAATCATAGTCAACAACCACATTCAAAGTCAACCATTGTCAAACAAAGTTAACCATAGTTAATCATGCTCAACCATAGATACCAAAGTTAATCATGGCTAGCTAAAGTCAACCATAGTCGAACATGGTCAACCAATGTAAACTAAAGTCAATTATGTCTATAAACAGTCAACCATAATTGGACATGGTAAATTATGGTCGACCATAGTTTAACATGGTCAGCCATGGTGAACCACAAATAACTATAGCCAACCTTGGTCAAACATAAGAAAATGTCAAACAAGGTCACCAATAGTCAACCAATAGTCGACCACAGTTAATTGTGGTAAACCAAAGTCAATTATGGTCACCAAGATCAACTAAAGTCAACCAAATTTAACTAAAGTCAACTAAATTCAACCACAGTCAATCGTTGTTACCCATACTCTACCATGATTAACCAAAGTCAACCATACTCCATGAAAGTCAACCTAGTGAACCATGCTCTACGAAAGGAAACCTAAGTAAACCAAAGTTAGCCATGGTCAACCAAAGTTAACTATGGTCTACCAAGTCAACCACGGTAAACAATAGTCAATCATAGTCAATTCACCAACCAAACTCAACCATAGTCAAACAAAGTTATCTATTGTTAAGTACAGCAAAACAAAGTTAACCAGGTTGGCAACAATTAACTTTGGTTGACCATGGTTAACCTTGTTTTCCATAATTGACGATTGGTTGACCTTGCTTGAATTTTCCATATGCTTGACAATGGTTGACCAAGGCTGGCTACAGGTATTTTTGGTTGACCATGGTTAACCATGTTCAACTATGGTTGACTTTGGATGGCCACAATTGATTTTGGTTTACATTGGTTGACCATGTTGACTTTCGTAGAGCATGGTTCACTATGTTGACTTTCATTGAGTATGGTTGACTTTGGTTGATCATGGTATAGTATAAGCAACAACGATTGATTGTGGTTGACTTTAGTTAAATTTGGTTGACTTTAGTTGACTTTGGTGGCCATAATTGACTTTGGTTTACCACGATTAACTGTGGTCAACTATTGGTTGACCTTGTTTGACCTTCGATGACTAAAGTCAGCGACTTTATTTATCAATAGTTGACCTTGTTTGACCTTAGTTATCTATTTTCAATTACAGCAAAACAAAGTCAACCATAGTCAACAATAGTCAACCATATTTAATTAGTAAACCAAAGTCAACCATAGTCGAACAAAGTTAACCATACTGAATCATGCTCAACCATAATAAACCAATGTCAACTATGGCCAACCATAGTCAACCATAGTCGAACATAGTCAACCATGGTCAACCAATGTAAACCAAAGTCAATTATGGCCAACCAAAGTCTACCATAGTTGAACATGGTTAACCATGGTTAACCATAGTCAACCATGTGGTCAACCACAAATACCTGTAGCCAGCCTTGGTCAACCATTGTCAACCATATAGAAATTACAAACAAGGTCAACCAATCGTCAATTATGGAAAAACAATGTTAACCATGGTCAACCAAAGTTAACCACATCTAACCATGGTCAACCATGATCAAACAAAGTCAACCGTGGTCATAAAAAAGCAACACAAAGTCAACCATGGTAAACTATGGACAAATAAAGTGGTTGACTATGGTCATCCAAGGTCAAACAAGTTCAACCAATAGTCAACCACAATTAATCATGCTAAACCAAAGTCAATTTTGGCCACCAAAGTCAACTATTTAGTCAACCAAATTTAACTAAAGTCAACCATAGTCAATCATTGTTACCCATACTATATCATGATCAACCAATGTCAACCATACTCAATGAAAGTCAACATAGTGAACCATGCTCTACGAAAGTCAACCTAAGTAAACCAAAGTTAGCCATGGTCAACCAAAGTCAACCATGGTCTACTAGGTCAACCACGGTAAACAATAGTGAATCATAATCAATTAGCCAACCAAACTCAACCATAGTCTAACAAAGTTAATTATTGTTAATTACAGCAAAATAAAGTCAACAATAGTCAACCATATTCAATTAGTAAACCAAAATCAACCATAGACAAACAAAGTTAACCATAGTGAATCATGCTCAACCATAATAAACCAAATTCCACTATGGCCAACTAAAGTCAACCATAGTCGAACATGGTCAACCAATATAAGCCAAAGTCAATTATGGCCAACCAAAGTCCACCATAGTTGAACATGGCTAACCATGGTCAACCACAAATACCTGTAGCCAACATTGGTCAACCATATAGAAAATTCAAACAAGGTTAACCAATTGTCAATTATGGAAAAACAAGGTTAACCATGGTTAACCAAAGTTAATTGTAGCCAACCAAAGTCAACCACATCTAACCATGGTCGATGATGGTTGACCATGATCAACCAAAGTCAACCATGGTTATTAAAAGTCAACACAAATTCAACCTTCATCAACTATGGACAAATAAATTGGTTGACTATGGTCATCTAAGGTCAAACAAGGTCAACCAATAGTCAACCACAGCTAGTCGTGGTAAACCAAAGTCAATTATGGCCACCAAGTCAACTAAAGTCAACCACATTTAACTAAAGTCAAACACAGTCAATCGTTGTTACCCATACTCTACCATGATCAATCAAGGTCAACCATACTCAATGAAAGTCAACATAGTGAACCATGCTCTGAAAAAGTCAACCTAAGTAAACTAAAGTCTAGCCATGGTCAACCAAAGTCAACCATGGTCTACCAAGTCAACCATGGTAAACAATAGTCAGTCATAATCAATTATCCAACCAAACTAAACCATAGTCAAACAAAGTTAATTATTGTCAATTACAGCAAAACAAAGTCAACCATAGTCAACAATAGTCAACCATATTCAATTAGTAAATCAAAGTCAATCAAAGTTAACCATAGTGAATCATGCTCAACCATAATAAACTAAAGTCAACTATGGCCAACTCAAGTCAACCATAGTCAATCAATGCAAACCAAAGTCAACCATAGTTGAACATGGTCAATAAATGTAAACCAAAGTCAATTATGGCCAGCCAAAGTCAACCATAGTTGAACAAGTTTAACCATGGTCAACCACAAATACTTGTAGCCAACTTTAGTCAACCATTATCAACCATATGGAAAATTCAAGCAAGGTCAACCAATTGTCAATTATAGAAAAACAAGGTTAACCATGGTCAACCAAAGTAACCCAAAGTTAGTTGTGGCCAACCAAAGTAAACTAAAGTTAATTTTTGCCAACCAAAGTCAACCATGTCTAACCATGGTTGATCATGGTCAACCATGATCAACCAAAGTCAACCGTGGTCATTAAGAGTCAACACAAAGGCAACCATGGTCAACTATGGATAAATAAAGTTGACCACAGTTAATCGTGGTAAACTAAAGTCAATTATGGCCACCAATGTCAACTAAAGTCAACCAAGTTTAACTAAATTTAATAAAAGTCAACCACAGTCAATCGTTGTTGCCCATACTATACCATGATCAACCAAAGTCAACCATACTCGATGAAAATCAACATAGTGAACCATGCTCAACGAAAGTCAACTTAAGTCAACCATGGTCAACCAATGTAAACCAAAGTCAATTGTGGCCATCCAAAGTCAACCATAGTTGAACATGGTTAACCATGGTCAATCATGGTCAACCAAAAATACCTGTAGCCAGCCTTAGTCAACCATTGTCAACCATATGGAAAATTCAAACAATGTTAACCAATTGTTAATTAAGGAAAAACAAGGTTAACCATGGTCAACCAAAGTTAATTGTGGCCACCCAAAGTCAACCACGTCTAACGATGGTCGATCATGTTCAACCAAAGTCAATTGAGGTCATCAAAAGTCAACAAAAATTCAACTATGGACAAATAAAGTCAACCATGGTCATCCATAGTTAGCCAAGCGCAATAATAGGCAATCATAGTCAACAATCACATTCAAATTCAACAATTGTCAAACAAAATTAACCACAATAAATCATCCTCAACCATACTAAACCGAAGTCAATTATGGCCGACTAAAGTCAACCATAGTCGAACATAGTCAGCCATGTTTGAGCTTAATATTCCAACACCTACAAATGTTTTTTACCTCATTCAAAATATTTCGCTCTTCGCAGTTTATCCTAATATGAATTCGAGTTTATCCTAATATGGATTCAAGTGATGATGTATTTACTGAGCTTTAACTTGCTACAGGTATTTGTAGTTGACTACATGGTTGACTGTGGTTGACCATGGTTAACCATGTTCAACTATGGTAGACTTTGGTTGGCAATAATTGAATTTGGTTTACATTGGTTGACCATGGTTGACCATGTTCGACTATGGGTTATTATAGTTGGCAATAGTTGATGTTGGTTTATTATGGTTGAGGATGATTCAGTATGATTAACTTTGTTTGACTATGGTTCACTTTGGTTTACTAATTGAATATAGTTGACTATTGTTGATTATGGTTTACTTTGTTTTGCTGTAATTGACAATAGATAACTAAGGTCAAACAAGGTCAACTATGGATAAATAAAGTGGTTGACTTTAGTCATCCAAGGCCAAACAAGGTCAACCAATAGTTGATCACAGTTAATCGTGGTAACCCAAAGTTAATTATGGCCACCAAAGTCAACTAAAGTCAACCACAGTCAATCGTTGTTTCCCATACTATACCATGATCAACCAAAGTCAACCATACTCAATGAAAGTCAACATAGTGAAGCATGCTCTACAAAAGTCAACCTACGTCAACCATGGTCAACCAATGTAAACCAAAATCAATTGTGGCCATCCAAAGTCAACCATAGTTGAACATGGTTAACCATGGTCAACCATAGTCAATCATGGTCAACCAAAAGTACCTGTAGCCAGCCTTGGTAAACCATTGTCAAGCATATGGAAAATTCAAGCAAGGTCAACCAATCGTCATTTATGGAAAACAAGGTTAACCATGGTCAACCAAAGTTAATTGTGGCCAACCAAAGTCAGCCACGTCTAACCATGGTCGACCATGTTCAACCAAAGTCAATCGTGGTCATCAAAAGTCACAAAAAGTCAACCATGGACAAATCAAGTCAACCATGGTCATCCATAGTTAACCAAGGTCAATAATAGGCAATCATAGTCAACAACTACATTCAAAGTCAACCATTGTCAAACAAAATTAACCATACTAAATCATGCTCAACCATAGTAAACCGAAGTCAATTATGGCCAACTAAAGTCAACCATAGTCGAACATGGTGAGCCATGTTTGAACTTAATATTCCAACACCTATAAATGTTTTTTACCTCATTCAAAATATTTCGCTCTTCCAGGTTTATCCTAATATGGATTCTGGTTTATCTTAATATGGATTCAATTGATGATGTATTTACTTAGTGGCTCTTCATGTAAAAATAATTTTATCAAGAACATCTTTATGCAGTGTTTAATTTAATGTTTTTGCATTGTACATTTCCTTCCAAATCAAATTTATACACTATATGTTTTTTACTTCTATGCTTTGATAATATCAAATACATTTACAAATGTTATTTCACATCTTACATTCATAGATAGCTTTCTCATATTTTCCATAAATATTATTGTTTTTAATATTAATTCTTTCATGATTATAAGTATTTTCTTTTCACAATTAATTTAATTTATATTTATTTTTACTTTTTCTAATAAGTAAATTTGAAATATAAATTATATTATATTATATTTAATTTGATTTAATTTTTTTTTTAAATATAAATTTGAAATATGAATTTTATTTTTAAAAAAATCTAATAAATAAATATAAGTACTAATATTAATATAATATTAATTTACATTTAATAAGAATTATTAAATTTATTTTAATTTTGGTTTAATATAATTTAATGTAAATTACATTTTTCTTTACTTACATTAATTTAATATTAATTATTTCAATTAATTTTAATATCAGTTATTTGATTTTTAATTTACATTTAATATCTATTTTGTACTTTTCTTTAATATCCTTTAATTATTTATTATAAATTTAGCTTTCATATCAATTATTTTATCTATATTTAATTGTTTTTACATTTTTTCAATTTTTTTTAATTTAATATATTTTACTATTTTATTTTTTATTTTAAATTTTTTTTTCACTTATATTTTTTTTTTAATTTTTTTACTTTAATTTTATTTATTTATTTAACTTAATTAATTTATTGAATTTAATTTAATTTAATTTATTTTTAATTTATTTTATTTAGTTTATTTTTATTAGACTTTATTTATTTATTTTATTTTAATTTATTATTTCGGTTATTTTTTATTTTAATTTACTTTATTTTTTATTTATTTATTTTTAACTTGATTTGTTTTACTTTACTTTTATTTTTTATTTTTTATTTACTTTTATTTATTTTTATTTAATTTAATTTAGTTTATTTTAGTCTATTTTAATTTACTTTTGTTTTACTTTTCTTTACTTTTATTTATTTATTTACTTTACTTTTATTTATTTACTTTACTTTTAATTTAATTTAGTTTATTTTTACTTTACTTTACTTTTATTCTATTTATTTAGTTTACTTTATTTATATTTTTAATTCAATTTATTTTAATATTACTTTATTTCTTTTTTATTTAATTTTATTATGTTTATTTTAATACGTTTTAATATTTTTATTTTATTTTTTTAAATATGTACTTCTTTTCATTTTTATTTCGAAATAATATTTTTATTAATATTTTAATTTCATTATTTCTTCCACCGGCCCGTTATCTACTAGCAACAACCACATTTTTAAATGTGGTTGATATTCGTCAATCGACGAATATCAACCACTTTTAAATGTGTTAGCATGGTTGATATATGTCCATCAGCGAATATCAACCACATTTAAAAATGTGGTGGTTGTTAGTAGGATATATATTTAAAATAAAATAAATTTTCTATTGTGCCCATTTGTTAGTCAACTATGGCTGGAGATCGCACTGAAGAGTAATTTTCGGGACTTATGGAATCAATCGTCTCATCTCGGCATGCTTTGAGATTTTTTTCGTACGAAGGAACTCAAGAGAGGTTGGGTATCTGGATTATGAGGAATGGCCAAAGTTTTGAAGGTGCTCCTATGAATGTTGTCAAGATCTTTCTTCCACATTATGAGCAGCAGGTAAAACTGAAACAGGTCCCCTCCATTCCACCTCTGATTATTGACAAAAATATTCCACAGTGCTTCTTCGATGGGTGAATTCAAGAGGAGAAGAGGCAGCGTAGTAAAGATTTGTTTTATATATATCAGATTCTCATTATTGCTTGGGGAAAGTATTTGTTGGATCAGGCACAGACAATTTCGGAGAGCTATATGCACTCTTTCAACTGTTAATTTGCAAGGTCTAGAGATATAGGGTCTCTTCAGGTGTTCGGAGACTTTTCTTTGGCAATCAAATCAATGATCGGGGGAAAATAGGTAGTTGATATTACCCTACAGCAACTCATTTTGCATATACGAGAAGGTTCTCGAGCTTTTTCGAAGATCAACTTCAAGCATGTGTACACGGAGCTGAATTCAGTGGCAGATAGTTTATCTCAAAGGAGGCAATTCATCAAGCACCGGGGCGACTCTGTATTTCTGAATTTATGGAGAACTATTTGCACTATGCCAATGAGATCGATCTCACAGAGTACAAAAAATTGAGAGTCATATGTGGACATATTAGTCCTTCGTATATCTGACCTTTTGGTGTCAAGGTATAAACGGGTACCTTTTTTTTTTATGGTATCCTACAATGCTTAGTTTTTCTTGCGGTCATAGATAGTCTTTTGTGGACAGTATATCCTACAATATTATTTTTAGATTGCATTTTCAGTTCTTCTCTGGAAAGTATCTTTTTTACTTAGTAACAAAATATAGGTAAAAAATTTAATATAGAAAGAAGGATAGAAAAAAGATAAAGTAGTAAATTAACGGAGACTTGGAATGGAGTAATCTCGTCAGATAGGATTTTAAACATGTTTACAAAGAACAAATTGTCTATACTCAAAGACAATTTGCAAAATACCACCAATGACCAAGAACACACAAAGATAGTGAATGACTAAGAATACACAAAGAGTGTATAATTCTCATTTGTAACAATTGTTGAGCATGAATATAAGTCATCACATGATGGCCATTTTATCTTTTTATCTAGGGTTTGGAGGGTAATCTCAAAATTATATGCTTTAAATGCTTTTGTCGTTGAAATCAATCTTGTTGCAATGTTGATTTAATTAATTGGGCACTTTAATTGTGGGTTGTTTGATCCTTGGCATAATGTAGTAGTTTGTGCATTGTAAGTATACTTCTCCCATAAAATCATTATTATTCTTTGCTTGACCAATGGTTTATTAACTAGTGTTGTCCATACTTATAACCAAGGCATTTATCTATTTTCACGGGTTAGTGACATGTATAATTGTTGATTCCCTGATTTGATTATCTATTGTACCCAAGGAATTTTATCAACTTTAATGTGCCAGTGGCATGTACAATTATTGATTCCCTAGTTTGATTATGTATGGGTGTTATAAATGCTACTTACATTCTCCTTGATTAAATCTATGTAAATATTCTCTTTTAAATATAGGAGTTTCACCTCTAATCTTCCCCATGTTTTCCCTTTGATTAGATAGTCTTATTAGGTCCACATAAATGTTAATGGCTTGTCTTCTTTGACACTATACATCAAGGCATATGCTATAACAAAGCAATGACTTAGCCACATGTTATAAACAAATGGTTAGGTACATCTATATTATGGAGCAACCAAGCAAATAGTGATAGTTGTGAGCAACAACATTTGCTTTGGTACATCACTTTAACATATGGATATTACAAAATTATAGTGTATGATTGGTTAGCAAAATTGTAACGACAGAATTGGACTTGCTTTTCATTGATGTGAGTTGGTCTAAGTCGGAAATGAAAAACCATTAAATCCAAGACTTGAAACAAATAGCAATTGCCATATGCATTAATGAAGTAGATGTTACAAAGATCATCAATTATTTTTAATTATGTAAAATATCCATATTGATAATCTACATACATACTATAATCCTAACATTTATAATAAATCACAAGTTGGCAATGCAAAACCATTAAATCCAAGCCTTGAACAAAATATGAACTCATATATACATTGATGAATCCCTATCTCATATGGTGATCTAGTGATTACAGGAAAAACAAATATTTTTAATTACGTAGAACATCCATGTTGATGAGACTTATACACCATAAGCCGAGATAAGTTGAATTCCTAACCTTAAAGAAGATGCTAATATTTTCATATAATTGAGCCTTCTTTTTGGATGACATTCTCTTCCAATTGAAAGAGTTGAAATTTAAACACTTGTTTTGTTCTTCCATAATGGCGGTGAAAGAGTCATGGTGCTAGACTAGATGTTTCTTCAACAAAGAATACAATTTGGCAAAATTCTCAAGGTCTTCTTCCATATCTGCTAAGCTCCAGTAAAACCTTTGCAATTTCTATTTAAAGTGTCAATTCTCCTTTTGGATATGCACATTAACGGTCCTTAGCTATTCCAACCTTTCTTTTTTAAATGCTTTTCATATATCTAGTCTTACTTTCTCTTGAAAATGTTAGCATCTTCTTCAAGGCTATGAATTCAACTTAGCTTGGCTTATGGTCTATAAGTCTCATCAACATGGATGTGCTACATAATTAAAAGTATTTTTTTCTTTGTAATCACTATCACCATATGAGATAGGGATTCATCATATATATGTAGAATTTATTATTTTCCAAGTTTCAACTAGCTATCCAAGAGACCAAGGAATTGCAAGAATCTCCTAATACTACTATAGAAATAAGAAACAAGCCTAAGACAAGCATGATAAGCTCACCCTCCAAGATAATTTCTAAATATATTTTGGAAGACTCTTTTCTTAATTTGAAAAACATACTAGAGGCATATGTTAAAAGCTAATGAGACACATAGAATACAATGGAGAAGGGATAGCCAGTAGAATCCAAGAGATTCCACATGGATTCTAAATCCCATTGTAATTTAACAGAGGGTGCATCAAGGTCTATATTTCAGGGTTCCAGAGGAAGTGAATGAATGCAACCTTTCTCTTAAAGGTTTGGGGAGGAATATACTACCACTAAGACAACCTTTGTCAACGGAAGATGGATTGAAGAAAAGGTCATTTTGGTTGATGAAAGGAAACATAAAAATGAGTGTAACAAAAACCATTACTCCAACATGGTTGCAGTAACTCTAATTTGAGGGAAGCCAATGTAGTAAGCACAAGGAGAAACTAAAGATGTATTGTGGAGCAACTCTTATTTATTTCTACTCTAAGAAGAAATACCACAAGGTTAATGATTATTAGCACCCTATTGCATGTTCTTTTTTATATATATGAGAGCATGAAGTTACTAGAAATAAGAAGAGGAAATTTACAACAAAAGGAAGAACATAAACAAGAAGTAAATGTTAAGTAGCTTAGTTATCACAAAAACATTTGCTAGCATTGTAAGTTAATTGGACATTGGGAAAACAAATGGTGGAGGGTTAACTTAGAGAAAAATCTCAAGAATTTCACATCAAACATTCAAGTTTGGGAGGTTATGGTTAAGAAGAAACTAGATATTTCTTCACTTGTAGACCAAGGGGCAACAATTGCTCAGTGAAATCTACTACAAAAAATATTTCTTCAAGCATGAATGGAATATATGCAAGGCTTCCCGGGATATAGAGTGTCCTAGAGAAGAAAATAAGAGAAACTAAATTTCATATCTCTTGTCTTCTAGTTGAATATTTTGGGGATTTTATATAATTCAAAATAACTATATCTCTTTGTAAAAAATAATTCTTAACAATGTTTGAAGTCAATGGTCCTTAAAAACGAAAGGCAAAAGGCCATAAGAAGATGAAATGAATCACTTGATGCTTGTCACTGCAATGCAAAAATATAATATATATTGTTTGCTTTGGAAAAAATATACAAAGGAGATGGAGGAGAATTGTAGCTTAGGAAGAAGCCCGCATAGTAGAAAAATAATAAGAGCCCTGAATGAAGCAATATGCCCAAAGATAAGAGGGAAACGACGATTTTGAGCTTGTCCATGAGGAGCAAATATTCTCTTTGGGAAAAATATAATATGCAAATATGGCCAACCAATAAGATTACACAAAATCTCTGATTAGGAGTATGTAGCTACCATTTGTAACCATTCCTGAGCTTGAATAGAGACGATTAAATGTTAGTTTTCCAATTTGGGTTTTTAGGATAATATCATTGTAGAATGTATTTTAATGTTTTTGTGATTGTAGAATGTATTTAAATGTTTTTGTGATTGAGATAAATATGTTTTAAATATTGGTTTAATGAATAAGGCACTTTTATTTTGGGTTGGTTGATTACTAATATAAAATAATATCTTGTGCATGATCTAATTCACCCATAACAACATTACTACCCTTTTATTCATCGGTTGCAGAAAGTACTTGGCTTTGCTTCTCTTATGGTACAAACAAATTTTGAAATCAACATTGAAAAAATGTTATTGAACTTGAAGTTTTACACAATCAAAGTGTATATACCTAGTTGATATAATTGTAGAGAAAAATTTGGATTTTTTTTCTATGGATGCACATTGGTCTTTGGCATGCAGAACTATCCAAATCAAGTCTTCAACTATCACATGATCATTTGTTTCTATTGTTCCTATTTGTTAGTCAATTATGGTTGGAGGTGGCACTCAAGATTCATTTTGAGTACTTATGGAATCAATGGAGTCTCTTGGTTGTTGGATAAGGTGACAACCAATTCCCAAGAATTATGGATTCTGGCATCTTCTAGATCCTATTATTCTACATGTAGTTGAGATAATGAAACATAAGTTAGAATGTATAATTAATTTCTCAGTTTTTCATAACTGTATAAGAAGTGTTATAAATCCATTTAAGTTGTAGAGGCAAAAATCATCATTCTATGAGGGAATGTAAGGAATTGATATAACCCTGAAGGTTGTTTTAATCTCCATCTTTGAGCAGTGAGACTACCCATACTATTTTCTCTATGAATGTTTCCCTTTTGATGGTTTTACCGTGTGAATCTCTATGTCAAATATATGTGATTTCCATTATTTATTTTCTGTCTTAATTTAACTCTGTTCGATTTCATGCTTCTGCATTCAAAAAGTGGTATCAAAGCCAAAGGAAAATGATCTCGGTGTTATGCAAGGAAAGTAGATCGTGATATTGCAGAGAATAAAATTGTTAGTGAAGACTACGATAGTTTATCTGACCGTAGAGAGCGATAATTTGTTACAAATTTTTTCCCCTATCACCCTTCGGGAGAAGCGATAAACCTTGGAATATTTTATGGCATGGTTTTTTGGACGTACACCGAGGTATGCATAAAATAATATAAGGTGATTCATGGCCATTATATATATATATATATATATATATATATATATATATATTGTGTGTGTGTGTGTGTGTGGTAGGGTATTTTTTAAGGATTCTAATAGTATACTTAAGTGTAGTATCCTAGGCGATTATTTTGGATTGGAAAAAACATATATATAGATAGGTAGGGAAATATTAAATATGAAACAAACAATTTACTCTTGAAACTTGTAAATTTTAGCGAATATAATGATTAAAAAAACACATTTTATGTAAATATAGGTGATGTTAGAGACTAAAAATGACCAAATAGCGAATTTATGTTTTGAAAATAAACCCCAAAATAGCCAATCAACGAAATTTCACCCCTATAAATTTCCCTGGTGTGTGGTGGATCGATGTAAGTTATAAAGTGGATTTTGTATTTGTTTATTTGGTGGATTTTATATGGTGGATTTGTTATTTCTTCACGTTCAAGTTTACGCTATTTTAAAAGGTGTAAAGCATGAAGTTTGAGTTATAAGAGGAATCTTTTTATAAAGGTTTTTAAAATATTATATATATATTAAAAAAACTTTTATATTCATATTTTATTCCCATTTGGAATTAAGCTTTAGAATAATTGATCCAATGTTTTTTAAAGAGCATGGTTTTAGAAGATTTGATTTGGTTGCTTGAGAAAATGACAAAGATGCAAAGTGCGAAATTCGAGGTCGAAAAGTTCAATGAGAAGATTAATTTTGAGCTTTGGAAGTTCAAAATGAGACATATGCTTTCCCAACAAGGAGTGCAAAAAGATTTGGTGGGAAAATCAAAGAATCCTGAAGATATGTCAGACGAGGACTGGGACGATTTGGACTCAAGGGCTGTTAACACCATTCACTAGTGTCTAGCAGATGAAGTCAAATTTAATATTGTTGGAGCAGAGACAACAACTGGTTTCTCGAATAAATTGGAAATCCTGTATATGAAAATGTCCTTGACGAATAGGATCTTTATGAAGATAAATTTGTATGCATTGTGAATGGAGAAAGGTACGAAAATTCTTGATCATCTAAATACCTTTAATGATCCAATTTTTCAATTAGTCATCTTGGATGTAAATCTCGATGATGAAGACAAGGAAGTTACCTTGATCTGTACACTTCCTGAAACTTGGGATCCTCTAATCACTTCTATGTGGTTTAGTAATACAAAAACATTTTATCATGATACCGTTGTTGGAGCTTTGCTATGTGAAGAGATGCGAATAAAAAATAGCTTAGAAACCTCGACAACAACAACAATGGTGGCTAGAGGTCGATCCAAAGAATGTAAGCATAGTTTTAAAGGTGCATCCAGATCCAAATCAAGATTTAAGAAGGGAAAGATGAAGTGTTGGTACTATAATACGTCAGGCCATTTAAATAATGATTGTCGTAAAAGACAAGCATCCAAAGAGGATTCATCCAAAGAAGACTCTAGAAAAGAAGCAAACAATGCATAAATAAAATGAGGTATGGTCAATGAGGTACTATCTGTTTCTAATGTTTCAGAATACCATCATGATTGGTTGTTACATTCTTGAGCCTCTCACCATATGTGTCTTCACAGAAACTGCTTCTCAACCTACCAGTCCATTAACAATGGTATATTTTTTATGGGAAATGATATTTCCTATAGGATTGTTGGGATTGGTAGTATCAAGGTCAAAATGTATGATGGTACAGTGAGAACGCTAAAAGAGGTGAGGCATGTTCTCGAGCTTAGAAATAAATTAATATCTATGGGATTTATAGATTATGTTGGTTATAAGTTTGCAGTTCGAGGTGGAGTCCAAGAGCATCTTAGTTGACATGATGACGAAAAGAATTGAGAACCTTTATAAGTTTGATGCTAGTACTGAGATAAATCATGCAGCTATAGTATTTGGAGATGCAGAAGACTCTTCTCATTTATGGCACCACTATCTAATCCAATATGAGTGAGAGTGGACTTAAGATACTTGCAGATCGTAAGTTGCTTCCTAACTAAAAATCTATGAATTTAAAGTTCTATGAACATTGTATGTTTTGTAAACAGTCTAGGCAGAAAGTTAAAACAGGAAATAATGTAAGTAAAGGTGTCCTAGATTACATCCATTCAGAGCTATGTGATCCAGCCCCTACTATTTCGTTTGGAGGATCATTGTATTTTGTAACATTTTAAATGATTAATCTGGAAATGTATGGATATACTTATTGAAAAGAAAAGATGACTTGTTTAATGATGTTAAACCGTTTAGAGATTTGCTTGAAACTAACACTAATAGGTCAATTAAGTGTTTGAGGACAGATAATGGCGGTGAGTTCACATCTAAGGAATTTGAAAAATACTTCAATAAAGTTGCGATCGAAAGACATAAAACCACGGTTTATACTCCTCAACAAAATGGTGTTTCTGAACGCATGAATAGGACTCTTCTAGAGAGATCAAGGTGTATGCCCAGTAATGCTAAGATGAAGCAGCATTTGTGGGGAGAAGCATCTCTTACAACATGCTATCTGGTGAATCAATCACCATTAATTGCAATAGACTGTAAGATTCTAGAAGATTTATGGACAAGACACCCCTATGATTACTCAAGTCTTAATATTTTTTGTTTTAATGCTTACGTTCTTCTTCCCAAGAATCAGTGTCCTAAGTTAGATCTGAAATAAAAAATATATGTCTTTGTTGGATATGGCAATGGAATTAAGGGATATAGATTGTGGGATCCTATCACCCACAAGATCATCACTGACAAAGATGTTGTATTTCATGAATTTTCACTCATTAGATGAGATGTGGTAGATGGTGAAATGAAATAGGAAGAAGTACCACAGATTTAGTGAATTTAGTTGGAGACTCATGCATCGAAAGGTGAGGAGGACCATGAAGAAGTTCATAAAAAACCTCCTCCAGAAGTGTAATATCTCGAATTTTGAATAACTATTTCTGATCTTGTATATTGGGCTTAAAATCCCCAACACATATGATTGGTTTTGATTATTGGGCATAAGCCCTAGTGCACATGATTCATTTCTTTTATAGATATACATATTGGGCGTGGACCCTTACTGACACACTATTGTTATATATTGGGCAAGAAAGCCCTAATGGATTGATTATGTTTTGTTATGTGAATTGGGTACAAAACCCTAATATACTAAGATGACATTTTGTTACATATTGTACAGAGTTATGATTTACATGATTGACTTTTAATGGTGTGTTGAGAGTGGACTGAGGAAAACAAGGATGACCTACGTACTGGGCATAAGCCCTGATGTACCTAGAGGATTTTATTATGTACTGGGCATAAGCCCCGATGTACATTGAATGTTGGGAAGGAGCCCTGGATCACTCCAAGATTGATAAATGAATACCGGATCCAAGGCCATTATA
This sequence comes from Larix kaempferi, assembly GCA_027924585.1. Lineage (NCBI taxonomy): Eukaryota > Viridiplantae > Streptophyta > Pinopsida > Pinales > Pinaceae > Larix > Larix kaempferi. Next base: position 5,569,482 of record BSBM01000369.1, read on the forward strand.
AATTCTAGATGTGCTTCACAACCACATTCTAGTACTAGTGTTGAGCAGGACTATATGGAATTGCACTAGCGTAACGCCCATGTGAAGAGTGTTGAGTTAAAGCTTTGAAGAGCACTCGGGGTTACTTGATCTTAAAAGTGTTGAGTCGAGAAGACTCTGATTAGAACTTCTATTTCATCACAATTATTTAAATTGGTTAAATGAATCATTGATCTATCTATCATCAAGTACTGCGGAAACTACCATGTTAAACGAGGGAATCCAACATGCAAGAGAGAGGCCTGGAGTACCTAACCAAGCCAAGTATCCAAGCTTACCAAAAGAACCATCCAATGAGTTGGACCTTGTACTTAATATTTTAAAAGAAGTATTATGGTATATTCATAAATAAATCAAAGAAAATTACCATAACTAAACTTTTGAATAGTTAAATTTAATTATTCTTATGTGAATAACATGCATAAAGGCTATGCATAAAATAGCTCTCCAAGTTGATATTATTATTACTTTCTTAAAAGAAAAACATTTCTTATATATAAATATAATTATTGCATAGATGTTATGCATAAAAGGACTCTCACATTATTATACTATTAAAATTGTTAATAGTATTATTATTTATTGTTAAATTTAGTGATAATATATATAACTATTATTATTATTAATTATAAAATAACTTAAGTTACATCTAACTAACAAAGTCAAACTCCTAGATAAACTAGGACTAAATAATTAGTGAAATATCTTTTAAAGATATTACAATTCAAATTTAATTAAAATATTATTATTTCAAACAACTATAATCTGTCTAAAGAGAATTCACCTATAAAAAGAGGGTAGATCCCAAAAGAAGGGTATCTTCCCTATTATCATTCTCTTATGGTAACAAAAGTAAACTCTCTGCAGAACTGTAGCAGCCTACCATAATTTTACAGATCTGATCGGCAAGCTACCTTAGGACCTCTACTTCTCTTTGCATGTTGGAACGAGCTCGAGGGGATCCAGATATGACCAAGAATGGTCTAAGGGTCATGGTTGGGAGGAACATGGTAGTCCCAAAGTTATCCAGTTAAGACTATCCTACAGGTGAGCTAGAATTATCCAGTTGTTTCCATTAACTAGTGTTTGGGTGTGCAGGTCCTGCAAAGAAGGATTCAGATGCAAGAACCAGGTATGAACTAAGATTTCCCCTATAGTTTAATTTAAATCTAGGAATTCAAGATAGGTTTTTATTATGCAGTAAATTATGTTTTCTATACTTTATAATTTCATTACCTTTCTGTCATGGGTAAGGGCCAATTGGCATGGACTCTCAGGTTTAAATTTCCTGGGCCAGCATTTAATTTATTATGTCTGTAATTCTTTTAAAGCATTCTTCCCTAATATTTCAAAGGTCTACCAGGGCTAGCTTTTCTATCCTATGCTAAATAACATTGTTTTTCCAATTAAAGTAATTAGAAACCCAAACTTTTAATCGATTTATGTTAGAGTCTTTAAACCTTATTATCGAAACCCTCTTCCAAACTTTTAAACAATAAGAAATCGCAGACTTAAATTTGTACACTTTAAACAACCACAACCTTGTTTTTCTTTCCAGATGCATTACACAGTATCGAAATACAGTATTCTTATTTCATTATATTCCTTCCAGGATTGTTACCATCATCCAAATAAAAATAGACTACTACAGGATTTAGCTACTGTAGACAAAAGGAATAGGAAGTTATGAGTTCTCTATCTTAGAGTTCCAACATTTAAATCTTTTCAACAACAACGCTATCTAAACATGTACATGATAGATTGCATGAAACAAAACAAACGGAAATTAACACATGCCTAGCTCCCTTCCACTTTAGCCACCAAACATAGACATTAGGAGCACTGAGTATTTCCAAACCACAATTTAAAGAATTTGACTGTACATATTAAAACTTAGACCCACGACTTTTCAAACCATAGTGGGCTCTATTATTTTTCAACAGGAATCGAATACACGAATGAGTAAGACCATACAGTATCATTTAGATTTGGAAGACATTCATTCACCAAGGTACAAAAAACAAACCACGATTTCCGCAGCTACTTAAAAACCATTATTCCCAGATTAAAGAAATGCAGATGAAAGACCCATTCTTAGTATCCCTTTAGAAAAACACTAAAGATTCCTTACATAACTTCAAATTTAGACTATAACAGTAAGGAAGAGACCTTCAAAATAAAATCCCTTAGCAAAGAAGCAAACACATCAAAACCCCAGATCTATGGAGATCTTCATTTTTTAATCAAAACGATAACACAGAGTCTACAGGCTAACCATACATGATCAATAGAAAATACAGGAAAATTATCCCAACGACATTACTTTCAGTTCAAAACCCCAATATGCACAACATAGGCAGTATGTTCCCCATTAGAGAGATTTAAAGGGTTTGGTAGTGCCATTGTGTCAACTACTGCATCTAACATGAAACTCTCAGGGGCTATCCCCATCTCAACAAAATTACAACAGCATATTCCTCCGAAATTTCTTAGTCAAGCCAAAGCCGGCCCTATGGAGACTTCAATTAAATTGCAATGAGCCAAGCGGCATCACGAAGTTCCATTCACAAAAGAAACTAAACATTACTCTTCCCCCATAGCCGAGAAAGGAAGGGGTGAGGGTTGGAAGGACCTCGACTTACATGGTTTTATGCCAAAACCCAGTTTAGTCACCTGGCAATACCCAATGCTGAGCACCACCATTCACCACCTACTAGTAAAACCACATAAAAGAAAACCACGAGTCAATACTGAGAAGCAACGAAAGCATACAAGTAAATGAATGAAATCTAGAGCAACATCAAATATTTTACCTGTTTGTGAGCTGCCATAGTTTCCCTTCCCTCACAACAAAGACCACCAAGGCACTGACCATGAGTGTAGCTCAGGTTAGAGCCCTCCCAAAAATGACACAGCCAGGAGCCACACTCGGATAGGAGACCACAATAACAACCAAACGTGAAGGTGAAGAGCAGGGTAAACCCCCTTGCTAGCTGGCCACAGGGCCATGTGATGTTCACATGTGACATTTAATATTCCAACGACCTTTTTCGTTATCCAAATAACTTACCTCTGCGCTTTAATTCAACTCGTGAAAGTTATCCACACCCTCCATCATGTTATGAATTTCCATAACATACCAAGACCTTAGTCCATTTTCATATGCATAGTTGTTTTTTTGTTAGGGGTTTCAAGGTATGTAGCCTAGCTAGAATGCGAAGGTCCTAATACCTACAAAAACATATTAAGCATAAAATCCATTAGCAATGTTTTCTAAGTAAGCCATAAACCTCCATTACTCACCCCTTACCTCTCGGCAGCCTCGCCGGTGGTTGAATAGTAACATCAAGGTTTTAGAAGGACTCATCCTTCCCTCATCAAGTCCATTAGGCCTGGAATAGTGACATAAACCAGTTTAAAACATAAATGGAAAACAATATGCATTTAGGACTTTTAAAGGCAAGGTACTTAAAGATAAAGGCATTAAGACTGCCAAACTGGATCTATACTTATCACTTATCATTGCTTCTACAAAATATATAACTTTCAAGATGAATCATCTTAGAACCTAGTTCCCATGGTGTCACACCAAAATCATCAACTCAACTCCTCGTTACTGAAGTTAATTTACCTCTCTTTATCTGTTATTGGTAGTATATTTAGTAAGATGAAATTTTTTTTATTTTTTACAATATTTAGGGACATTACAAGAAGATGATGTTACCAAACATTTCTAGAAAACCAAGGAAAACCTAGAACAAACTTTGTGAAGATCCACATGGGTCAGAAAATTCCCTACAAGGTATGAATATTTTGCTTCATATATTTCTTTGATTTCTATGATGGGGAGCCTAGTTGTTAGTAGGAATCAATGGAGGTATCCAAAAGTGCTAATTCAAAATTAGCAATGAAGGAAGAAATGGATTCCTTGCAAAGGAACAAAACATGGGACCTGGTAGAACTTCCAAAGGACAGAAAATTTGTTGGTTGCAAGTGGATCTACAAGATGAAGAAAGGTGTTGATGATAAAGTTGTTAAGTACAAAGCAAGAATGGTTCATCTCCCAAGAACCATTGGTATTTTTTTTTGTAGATCTCATTACAAAAGAATAAATTGTATTAAACTTTGAGGCATTTGTTCAAGGATGATATTTCTATCAAAGCACCATAAGAGCTAGGAATAGAGGCTATTTTCTTTGTAAGCGTTTAAGAACATGCAAATCTAGCATGATTGGATTCATGGATTACTATTTAGGCTAACATATCTATGAGTTATAACTTAATAATATCTATAGAAACGAAAAGCTAAAAGAAGTATTCATCCAAACCACCAAGTATGTTATTTTTCATTGATTGTTCACTTTTTTCTTCAAACAATGCAAAAATGCGTGTCGTAGTGAATGTTACCTTCTCCATTTCTTACTAAAGAATCCCACCAAGGAATCATAAATTTTCCTCCAAGAATTAAGGATGCAAAGGATATATCTCATTAAACTTGGGCTTAATATTAAGAATATGGAAAGAGATTTACAGGGAATTCTCAAATATTTGAGATACATAGTATTGTCAAATCTACGTCAATGTTACTTTAAACAAGAATAAAGTGAGAGTATGATGGATAAATTTGCATAGAATTTAGAAATGAGAATGATCAATTTGGAGAAAAATGGAGTGAGTATTTGATGATGTAAACAAATTGAATGAACAAAATCACAGTTCTCATTGTTGTAATTCAAATTTTAGGTTTTGTTATATGTTGAAAAAGTCCATTTTCTGCACGTCTTTAGTTCCCATTAAGTATCTATTTCAATAACTACATACTAAGTTTCCTATGCGAACTTAAATAATGTGCTCATAATAATCAAATATTAGATACCAACACAATAACCACATCATGACCAATAACAAGAAGACACTACCAGTACCAATGTAAAAAGTAACTATGAATTTAAATGTTAGACAACTTTAGAATGATAAAATATGTAAACATTAAGAAACATAAACAACCTCATTTCATTGGGGTTGGTTTCTCTTCAAGTTTGTCATCGAACCATACCTTTGTAGTTAATCGTGTTCATAAGTTTCCACTTACAATGCGTGCGTGCATGCGCGCAAACATGTGTGTGTGTGTTATGTTTCAAATTTGAGACATGTTTTAAGTTCCTTATATAAGAAAGCTATATAAAATTAATCTTTTTCTTTATTTATATTTATTTGAAGATGGTAAAAATTATTGTAATTAATTTGTCCATTGACACTGAGTAAAGCCACCACTAGCTTCTGGCCACGAATGCGGGTTGACTCAACATCATTATTTAAGTAAAACCATACCACCTAAAATTATATGATGATGGTCCATAAGGGGGGAGGCTTTCACTCTTGTTAGATGATTATGCGTCAGGGGTTGTTAACATGTTCCCTTATGTCTGAGGAAGATGGTCATTAACATGTTTCCTTACATTCGAGGAAGATGTACTCTTATCCAATCAAAATCACTTTTAGGCCGAGCACTCAATAACAAAAATGTGATTTTATCCTAGATAATATCTAAAAGAAAACCAATTCCCTTATGGTCATCATCGAGGCTACCTCCTGTAGAGTCTTTATCTTTTTAATAACATTTAAACTTAGCACAATATATGAAACCAAATACTGCCCCATTTTCAATTTAACCTCTTCTCCAAAAGAATATGAAATTAAACCTAAATGCACTGTAAAAAATAAATATTACAATATTCTAAATAAATACTCCATATTACTTACAAGTTTGTTAGGGGATTCCTTTTCAGATAGTCATTGTTATTATCCTCACACCCTAATTCTTAAAAATTAAGCTTTCTTATTCCATCAACTAGGGAATCCCCATTAATACTCACTTGATTATTCCTCAGTTTCCCATAATTCTAAACTTTAAATTAATATTAAAGGGTTAAACGTAACACATGAATATTATTTTCATTTGAGGGATGAGACCCATATTTCCAAATATGAAACTTAATTGGTTAGATGAGATCAATAAATTCTAGGTAATCATAATCCTCTCCCTCTATAATGAAATAAAGGAAGGTATACACATCCCCTTGAGGCTGTGTGTGGTTATAATAACTTCTCCACCATTATAAAACCCTAGAAAGCCTTATTTTCTCGACTAAAATCAACAACTCAAAAAGAGCTCTAGATAGTAAAAAAAATCAAGGTTTGCATGAGAGCCCCTTAAACTGGAAAAGATACTTGCCCCTAAATATGGGATCAAGTTGCGTGATTTTATGTTCATGTATAAATGAGGCCAAAAACAAAGTAAACCATACAAAATTAGAGACAAAACCTTGCATACATAAATACATATATAAAAGGGGTTTAGGATAACTAATACATATAGAGGTGTGTGACACAACGCCTCTATTTCTCAATCCGATTCACCATTTAAAGGATACAACTTGTAATATCAGCAAGGGATGGAGGTGTGACCTCACTTTCGATTTCTACTTTTGAAAGAGAGTTTCACCATTGTTTATTGTGTTTTGATTTCTTTCCCAACCAATGATCACCCAATTGTTATAACACACTTGTTATACTTATAATATGTGCACCTCGACCCTCCCAATACCTATAAACTTGATTCAATTAAAAAGTACCTCTCCCCCCTTCGTATGAAGCAATATATTGGCTTTATTTTTCACAATTTTAAAACATTTTTTTTATAAATAAACATGATAGAATATTGGTTAACAAGTGAAGTCCCCTTCAGAAAACTTGTTGATTCATATGGTGGTTTGGAGTGGTCTTCTGGACATAATATTTTTCCTACTTGTTGAAAATGTACCATTGATACTGTCATCCTCAAATTAGAAATTATTGTGATGGTTTGGAGTGGTCATGTAAACATATAAGATTTTTCATGACTAGCTGTATAAATAACGACTTCTGGTAGTCAACCCTCGGAAAATTGGACTTCGAACAATGGCAACTCATAAAACGACTTAAAGTAATTGAATTTTTTTTATTAACAAAAAAAATATTCTTAAACGTCAGGGTAGAAAATTTGTTTGGTGTTAAATCAATTTCAATTTGGAAAAAATAGAACTAAAATAGAGGACACCATTGATAAAATATTCAATAATAATGTTGTCAATTTTACAGAATTTAAAGTTGAATCACTCCTAAAAAATCTTTCAAATCAAAAATACAGGATCCCTTCAACCTACAACGGACATAGGCAATCTCTTTTTCTCTTATATGGTCTAAATGCATGTTAAAAAATGTAAATTGTTTAAATGTCATCCTAAGGCAAGATGGACCTGATGAGAGGAGTTGATATACCTTAGAAACTTGGGGTTGATTTATGCACCCCTAACAGAGTAGCCTAGAGGTAAGGTGTGAATGTTGAGACCTGTTGACTTACTTAGCGATGTCGCTAATGCATAGTTATTTTTCATGTTCCTGCAGGTGCACTATGGTAACTTCCTATTTTGCATATCACAAAAAGGGGCTATGGACTTTCCATTTAGTAATTAACCAAGCAATGAGGAATTTTCGCAACTATACAAAAGTGGATAAATATTTAAGGCCTTTCATGTTAGGTGGGAGTTATTAATGGTGCAGGTGTTTGGCACATGGCCCATGGCCAGCTGGACATTAGGGTTTTTAACGAGGGTTTGCACAAAGTTGATCATTTCATGTATTTTTCCTGGTGGCCGAGAGGAAGCCTAGCTGAGTGTGTGATGTTTGTTCCTAGCCTAAGCTATGCTCATGGCCAGAGTATCATTGGTGGTCTTATGAGGTAATGTAAACGAAAACATCTTACCAGATGACTCCTTCAATATGCAAATGATGTGGTTTCTAAGTTTTTAGCTTCCATGTTAATTAAATGTGCGGGTTCTAACTTATATTGGCTTCCTCTATTGGCATGTATGGAGTATGGTGCGAATCTCTGTGTTGGACCAAATGGGGACCAATACGAACTGCGTTTGGGCATTGGACTGGTAAGTCTAGGGTTCTTTCAACCCTTCACACCTGCCTATCTCGGTTGTGGAAGAAAGCTCTGTTAAAATTGTATTGGGGAGGCTTCGTGATGCCTTTGGCTCACTTAGGTTTTGGAGTCTCAAATGTGGTCGCCTTTGGCTGGACCGGTGTGTTGGGATGTCGTTGTAATTAATATTTTGATGAGCTAAACTTCTGAGGGTTCCCATACTTACAGTAGGGTTTAATGATTTGGTCCTGGGTAGTTTTAGAGGTACTTGTACTTGTGTAAATATGAGTTTTGAAAAGAATATTTTCCCCTGCAGTTTTTTATGGAGCTTGTTTTGATGTTTGTAATGAGAAATGGACTTCTGCGTTTCCTTTCCTATGAGACCCAAATGGATGCATGAAGAAATTATGGCCACTATGTTTTAAATGGTGCTCTGTTAGTTTGAATCTCTGGTGGAAAGTTGTTTGTCCAATCGATGGGGTCCATGTTGTTAAGTGAAACTCGTTTTAGCTTTGTTCTTCTAAATGGAATTTATGTATTCGTTGATGACCGTGGTACTTCTGTCAATTGTCTACTTTATTAAAAGCAAGATGGGAATTTGAGTTTCTCCCGTGGTTTGATATCCCGACATGTGGCTGCTAAATTAAAATGTATGGGGGGCGCCTATCGTTTTTGCTGTGGGATTCGATCCTTGAACTAGGAGAGGAGCCCGTCAGGGTTTTATAAGTTTAAAATGTAATATACAAAGTCTGAGTTGTGATTGTATGAAGTCGTAACCCTTGTATACCTATTGTGTCTTTGTTGTGGTAGATACTGGGTTGACTAATGGTTAAATAATGGGTAGTAGTCCTGTTTGAAATGGCTCAATGAGGAAATCATGGTCACCTCAGCGTGTGTGTTGTTTTGTTTAACGTTTTGATTTCTGGAAGTCTAAATAATGGAACATTCAATTCTACCTACGATTTCTTGTTTACTGTATGCAAAAATGTTTGAAAGGAATAGATGGTATCTACCGTACAAAATGATACGGTTGTTGTGAGCTTACGATTCTTAATGTGGAAAACTGCTAAGAGTTTCGATGGCTGGCTCGTTGCGTTTGCTAAATCTATTTGGTGATTTTCAAGAACAGAAAGAAAATTAATAAAAGAAAAAAAAGATAACCCTAACTCTAAGATCGGTCTACTATATGCAACGATTTCATCTTCCTACCCAGGGTTAGTAGTTAGAAAGGGAAAATCGTGTAGATTTTGGTTTGCAGTTACTGTGTAAATATAATTCTAAGTAAGTTCTCTTCAAGGTTATAAGAACCTTTGAGAGTTTCGATACATAGTCCAATACCTTTGCTAGACCCGGTCTTTATTAAGGGATAATAAAAGAAATAAAGGCAGAAGTAGACCCTGTACTATGAACTGGTAAAACGATTCTAACTAGAAAACGTAATTATTTTAAAGGAGTAATAAACCTAGCTTAGAAAACAATATGGAAACAAAAGGAGAAATCCACAGTGATAAAAGTCATTCGAGAAGAAATGATAGGTATCCTAAATTTCCTGATGGTGTGATGTCTAGCACAAGCTAGCTAGGCTAGACCTGCTAGACCCTCCACTGGTTTCTGGGCCAAACCTCTGAGTTAATAATATTTGGGTTAAGAATTAAAACTGTGTTGTAACATCAATTCTAGTCTAAAAGCCTAACACCTAATATAACTAGAAATGGGAAAATTAATACTACATACCTGGTTTCCTTGGAACTTGATCCTCTCCTGTAGAAGCCTGGACACTCAAACAATAATTACTGCGGAAAATTTTGAGCTTAGCTAACCTATTAGAATGATTTCTTAGCTGGATAACTTTGGGGCTACCATGTTCCTCCCAACCATGACCCTTAGACCGTTCTTGGTTCTAACTGGATCCCCATGAGCTGGTTCCAACATGCAACAAGAGATAGAGGCCCTAGATTCACTGCTGGTTCAGATCTGGAAAATTATATGGGACTGCTTCAGTTCTTGGAGCAAAGAATTCTCTCTAATTACCATCAGAGAATGATAATGAAAAAGATGCCCCCAAAATTGGGGTCTTCCCTCTTTAAGTAGGGGAGTCTTGAATTATGGATTTTTGAATAATTATTTAGTTTCTTTAAATTAAATATTTAATATTCTTTAAAAGATATTATTATCAAATATCTAGTCCTTGTTGAACTAGGACTTTTCAGTTGTTTTAACTAGAAGTGATTTTAAATAAACTTTCTCATAATAATAATACTACTTACATTTCCTACCTTAACATTATTAATAATATTTAATTATGTTGCAGCCAACTATGCATAACTATATGCAATAAATATTTTTATAAATAAATAAATAACATCATTATTATTTAAAGCTTTTAATAATAATATGTAACTTTGAGACTTTTATGCATGTTATTCATAAAAGACTACTCTTAGTAAATCCATACTTTAAGTCAAGGTAATTATCTTTTATTTAATTATGTATCTTCACATGATACTTCTTTTAATATTAAGGACAAGGTCCAATTCTTTGGACGGTCTTTTGGTAAGGTTGGATAGGCACCTCTAGTCTCTCTCTTGCATGTTGGATTCCCTTGTTTAACATGGTAGTTCCCGCAGTACTTGATGATAGATAGAAGAAGATTCTTTTAACCAATTTGAATAATTGTGATGAGAAATAGAAGTGTTATTCAGAGTCTTCTCGACTCAACACTTTTGAGATCTGGTAACCCTGAGTGCTCTTTGGAGCTTTTAACTCAACACTCTCACATGGGCATTACGCTAGTGCAATTCCAGAGCCTCCTACTTAACACTAGTGCTAGAATGTGGTTGTGAGGCACATCTAGAATATTTAAGTGGCCTCGGATCCGGTATTTCATTTATCAAGATTGGAGTTCTCTAGGGCTTATGCCCAACACTCAATGTACATCAGGGCTTACTCCCAATACACAATCATTCTTCCAGGTACATCGGGGCTTCTGCCCAGTACGTAGGTCATTTGTGTGTTTCTGAGTCCAAGCTCAACACACCACATAAGTCAATCATGTAAAATCATAGTTCTGCATAGTAAGTAAAAAAGGGTCATCTCAGTATATTAGGGCTTGTACCCACATCATATGCCAAAGAACATAATCAAAACATTAGGGCTTCCTTGACCAATATATAATCAAATAATGGAGTCAGTCATGGTCCATTCCCAATATGTCAGTGTATAAAAAGAGTAAATCATATGCACCAGGGCTTATGCCCAATACTCAAAGTAAATCATGTGTGTTGGGGCTGTGGCCCAATATAACATCAGAAATAGTTAGCTCAAAAATTTGGGATATTACAATCTCATATGGTGATAGTGATTACAGGGAAAAAAAATATTTTTAATTATGTAGAACATCCATGTTGATGAAACTTATAAACCATAAGCCGAGATAAGTTGAATTCCTAACCTTAAAAAAGATGCTAATATTTTCATATAATTGAGCCTTCTTTGTGGATGGCATTCTCTTCCAATTGAAATAGGTTAAATTTAAACACTTGTTTTGTTCTTCCATAATGGTGGTGAAAGATTCATGGTGATGGACTAGATGTTTCTTCAACAAAGAATACAATTTGGCAAAATTCTCAAGGTCTTCTTCCAAATCTGCTAAGCTCCGGTAAAACCTTTTCATTTTCTATTTAAAGTGTCAATTCTCCTTTTGGATATGCACATTGATGGTCCTTAGGTATTCCAACCTTTCCTTTTTGAATGTTTTTCATATATCTGGTCTTAATTTCTCACGAAAATGTTAAAATCTTCTTCAAGGATATGAATTCAACTTAGCTTGGCTTATGGTCTATAAGTATCATCAACATGGATGTGCTACATAAATAAATAAAAAAATTTCTCTGTAATCACTATCACCATATGAGATAGTGATTCATCATATATATGTAGATTTCATTATTTGCCAAGTTTCAACTAGCTATCCAAGACACCAAGGAATGGGAAAAAATCTCCCAGTACTACTATAGAAATAAGAACCATGCCTAAGACAAGCATGATAAGCTCACCCTCCAAGATATTTTCTAAATATATTTTTGAAGACTCTTTTCTTAATTCGAAAAACATACTAGAGGCATAGGTTAAAAGCTAATGAGACACATAGAATACAATGGAGAAGGGATAGGCAGTAGAATCCAAGAGATTCCACATGGATTCTAAATCCCATTGTAATTTAACAGAGGGTGCATCAAGGTCTAGATTTCAAGGTTCAAGAGGAAGTGAGTGAATGCAACCTTTTGTTGGTCACCCTATATGTCAGTTAATTGAAGCTAACACACAAGATGGTCAGTATAAATTGTCAAACCCAGGGAGGTCTTTTATTTCAATGGTAATAAGCATAGTCTTTGCATAAACATGTCAAGCAGTTGATTAACTAATGAAGGTAACAATCCTACCAATCTATTCGGCCAACCTCATCCCATAAAAGAACTAATCTAATTAACACACCCATGAATTCAATTGCAGCTATCTTCCTACAGAGATCAACCTAGCATTTATGAATTTCAAAATAGAAATAAACTAGATTACTTTGGCAAGAAGTTAAATCCTATAATTATCAAACTACAATACTCAATCTTTACCAAAATGATCCATCTAGTAGCTACTGTTACTCAATCACAATCTGCCTATTTTAATAAACCAATTGAAGATACAACAACAACCAGAATCTAAACGTAAGCTTGAATCCTAACTGATAATTACTGGAAATCCTAGAAAGCATAAACAACTAGAAGATATTGGGATTGAGCTTGGTTGTTACAGCTGATTCAAACACACATGCATTAAGCTAAATTAACCTACACAGTCGACTGTCACACCACTTTGTTACAACTATTCAAGATGCAATCATACTATCAGAAGGGAAGCTAACCTCTGTTGCAGCTAACAGTAACATCTGCAATAATTCCACACCACACACAGAAAAAAAGCTAAATTAATCCTACCTACTTAAACTGGCTATCTTTGTGAGAAGGCGGGCCCTGGCCTTCTAACAGAGACACCGAGAATCACAATAGATTAAGACACACAAATGAAGAACTCTACTCTCATATTAATGATGGAAATCGATAGTCTCAGTGCTCTGTTACAGCTTATACAAAATGGTAATTGTCCAACCCCAGGCTATGAGAGCCTTCGCATATTTATACATTGAAAGTATAGATCACGATCCACTAAAGTCATGCAGCAATGAAGATCTATGATCTTCATGCTGCAGAGTCACGACTAACTATTACAACCACATTAAACAAGGATGTTACTCATGAAGGAGATGTTTCTCCAATAATCAATGGATCAACAGATCTGGCAAGTTGGAATGTGATCTGTTTGTTGTAGCCGGGTTCTGTTTCAGTGGAGGCCTATTACAGATCCTCGTGGAGGAATGCGCTGTCCCTTGGAGTTATGAGGAATCGGTCTTTGATAATTAGCAGCTGGCGCCACTTGGATGATACACCTGCACTTTAGATCTTGACTAAATGAAGTCACACAGATTAGCATCAATCAAAGACTAGGATCCAGAATCTTGACAATCTTAGGCATAAAATAAATAAAGCAATAACAAATTATACCTGTCAATATCTTGGTTGTTTTGGAGAAAAGGCATAGGTAGAGCTTATGAAAATAGGATGTAATCAGGGAAAAATAATGTAATAAAGATGGCCAAAAAGGGGCATTTCTTGAACCCAACACCTTTCTCTTAAAAGTTTGGGGAGGAATCTACTACCACTAAGACAACCTTTGTCAAGGCAAGATGGATTTAAGAAAAGGTCATTTTGGTTGATGAAAAGAAACATAAAAATGAGTGTCAAAAAAACTATTACTCCAACATGGTTGTAGTAACTGTAATTTGAGGGAAGGTAATGTAGTAAGCACAAGGAGAAACTAAAGATGTATTGTGAAGCAACTCTTATTTATTTCTACTCTAAGAAGAAATACCACAAGGTAGATGATTGTAAGAACCCTATTGCATGTTGTTTTTTTGATATATGAGACCATGAAGTTACTACCAATAAGAAGAGGAAATTTACAACAAAAGGAAGAACAAAAACAATAAGTAAATGTTAAGTCGCTTAGTTATCACAAAAACATTTGCTAGCATTGTAAGTTAATTGGACATTGGGAAAACGAATGTTGGAGGGTTCACTTAGAGCAAAATCTCAGGAATTTCACATCAAACATTCAAGTTTGGGAGGTTATGGTTAAGGGGAAACTAGATATTTCTTCACTTGTAGACCAAGGGGAAACAATTGCTCAATGAAATCTACTACAAAAAAACATTTCTTCAAGCATGAATGGAATATATGCAAGGCTTCCCGGTATATAGAGTGTCCTAGAGAAGAAAACAAGAGAAACTAAATTTCATATCTCTTGTCTTCTAGTTGAATCTTTTGGGGATTTTATATAATTCAAAATAACTATATCTCTTTGTAAAAAATAATTCTTAACAATGTTTGAAGTCAATGGTCCTTAAAAACCAAACACAAAAGGCCATAAGAAGATGAAATGAGTCACTTGATGCAATGCAAAAATGTAATAAATATTGTTTGCTTTGGAAAAAATATACAAAGGAGATGGAGTAAAATTGTAGCTTAGGAAGAAGCCCGCATAGTAGCAAAATAATAAGAACCCTGAATGAAGCAATCTACCCAAAGATAAGAGGGAAAAGGCGATTTTGAGCTTGTCCATGAGGAGAAAATATTGTCTTTGGGAAAAAAATAATATGCAAATATGGCCAACCAATAATATTACACAAAATCTCTTATTAGGAGTATGTAGCTACCATTTGTAACAATTCCTGAGCTTGAATAGAAACGATTAAATGTTAGTTTTCCCATTTGAGTTTTTAGTATAATCTCATTGTAGAATGTATTTTAATGTTTTTGTGATTGTAGAATGTATTTAAATGTTTTAGTGATTGAGATAAATATGTTTTCAATATTGGTTTAATTAATAAGGCACTTTTATTTTGGGTTGGTTGATGACTAATATAAAATAATATCTTGTGCATTATCTAATTCACCCATAACAACATGATTACCCTTTTATTCATCAGTTGTAGAAAGTACTTGGCTTTGATTCTCTTATGGTGCAAACAAATTTTGAAATCGACATTGAAAAAATGTTATTGAACTTGAAGCTTTACACAATCAAAGTGTCTATATCTAGTTGATGCACATTGGTCTTTGGCATGCAGAACTATCCAAATCAAGTCTTCAACTATCACATGATCATTTGTTTCTATTGTGCCTATTTGTTAGTCAATTATGGTTGGAGGTGGCACTCAAGATTCATTTTGAGGACTTATGGAATCAATGGAGTCTCCTGGTTGTTGGATAAGGTGACAACCAATTCCCAAGGATTATGGATTCTGGCATCTTCTAGATCCTATTATTCTGCCTTCAGTTGAGATAAGGAAACATAAGTTAGAATGTATAATTAATTGGCTAGTTTTTCATAACTGTATAAGAAGTGTTATAAATCCATTTAAGCTCATAGAGGCAAAAATCATCATTCTATGAGGGAATGTAAGGAATTGATATAACCCTGAAGGCTGTTTTAATCTCTATCTTTGAGCAATAAGACTACCGATACTATTTTCTCTATGAATGTTTCCCTTTTGATGGTTTTACCATGTGAATCTCTATGTCAAATTTATGTGATTGCCATTATTTATTTTCTGCCTTAATTGATCTTTGTTCGATTTCATGCTTCCGCATGCAAAAAGTGGTATCAGAGCTGAAGGAAAATGATCTCTGTGTTGTGCAAGGAAAGGAGATTGTGATATTACAGAGAATAAAATTGTTAGTGAAGACTATGATAGTTTATTTGACTGCAGAGAACGATAATTAAAAAATTTCCCATCCCTTGTCTCTTGGAGGGAGCGATAATTTGTTACAAATTTTTTCCCCTATCACCCTTCGGGAGAAGCGATAAACCTTGGAATATTTTACGACATGGTTTTTTGGACGTACACCGAGGTATGCATAAAATAATATAAGGTGAATCATGGGCATTATATATATATATATATATATATATATATATATATATATATATATATTGTGTGTCTGTGTGGTAGGGTATTTTTTAAGGATTCTAATAGTATACTTACGTGTAGTATTCTAGGCGATTATTTTGGATTGGAAAAAACATATATATAGATAGGTAGGAAAATATTAAATATGAAACATACATATTACTCTTGAAACTTGTAAATTTTAGCAAATATAATGATTAAAAAAGGACATTTTTATGTAAATATAGGCGATGTTAGAGACTAAAAATGACCAAATAACGAATTTATTTTTTGAAAAAAAGCCCCAAAATAGCCAATTGGCGAAATTTCACCCCTCTAAATTTTCGTGGTGTGTGGTGGATCGATGTAAGCTATAAGGTGGATTTTGTATTTGTTCACTTGGTGGATTTTATATGGTGGATTTTCTATTTGTTAAAGTTCAAGTTTACGTTATTTTCAAAGGTGTAAAGCATAAAGTGGGAGTTATAAGAGGAAATTTTTTATAAAGGTTTTCTAAATATTATATATATATATATATATATATATATATATATATATTTAAAAAAAACTTTATATTCATATTTTATTCCCATTTGGAATTAAGCTTTAGAATAATTGATCCAATGTTTTTTAAAGAGCATGGTTTTAGAAGATTTGATTTGGTTGCTTGAGAAAATGACAAAGATGCAAAGTGCGAAATTCGAGGTGGAAAAGTTCAATGGGCAGATTATTTTTTAGCTTTGGAAGTTCAAAATGAGACATATGCTTTCCCAACAAGGAGTGTAGAAAGATTTGGTGGGAAAATCAAAGAATCCTGAAGATATGTCAGACGAGGACTGGGACGATTTGGACTCAAGGGCCCTCAACACCATTCACTCATGTCTAGCAAATGAAGTCCTATTTAATATTGTTGGAGAAGAGACAATAATTGGTTTCTCGAATAAATTGGAAATCCTATATATGACAAAGTCCTTAACGAATAGGATCTTTATGAAGATAAATTTGTATGCACTGTGAATGGAGAAAGGTATGAAAATTCTTGTCATCTAAATACCTTTAATGATCTAATTTTTCAATTAGTCATCTTGGATGTAAATCTCGATGATGAAGACAAGGAATTTACCTTGATCTATACACTGCCTGAATCTTGGGATCCTCTAATCACTTCTATGTGGTTTAGTAATACAAAAACATTTTATCATGATCCCATTGTTGGAGCTTTTCTATGTGAAGAGATTCGAATACAAAATAGCTTAGAAACCTCGACAACAACAACAATGGTGGCTAGAGGTCGATCAAGAAAATGCAGGCATAATTTTAAACGTGCATCTAGATCCAAATCAAGAGTTAAGAAGGGAAAGATGAAGTGTTGGTAGTATAATACGTCCGGCCATTTAAATAAGGATTGTTGTAAAAGACAAGCATCCAAAGAAGACTCTAGAAAAGAAGCAAACAATGCATAAATAAAATGAGGTATGGTCAATGAGGTACTATCTGTTTCTAATGTTTCAAAATACCATCATGATTGGTTGTTAGATTCTAGAGCCTCTCACCATATGTGTCTTCATAGAAACTTGTTCTCAAGCTACCAGTCCATTAATAATGGTATAGTTTTTATGGGAAATGATATTTCCTATAGGATTGTTGGGATTGGTAGTATCAAGGTCAAAATGTATGATGGTACAGTGAGAACGCTAAAAGAGGTGAGGCATGTTCCGGAACTTAGAAAGAAATTAATATCTATGGGATTTCTAGATTATGTTGGTTATAAGTTTGCAGTTCAAGGTGGAGTCATGGAGGTGTCCATGGGCATCTTAGTTGACATGATGACGAAAATAATTGAGAACCTTTATAAGTTTGATGGAAGTACTGAGATAAATCATGCAGCTATAGTATTTGAAGATGCAGAAGACTCTTCTCATTTATGGAACCACTATCTAAGCCATATGAGTGAGAGTGGAGTTAAGATACTTGCAGATCATAAGTTGCTTCCTAACTTAAAATATATGAATTTAAATTTCTGCAAACATTGTATGTTTAGTAAACAGTCTAGACAAAAATTTAAAACAAGAAAGAATGTAAGTGTAACGCCCCATATTTTGACTAGGTGTGTTTACGAGTTAGACACCTTTCACTTTATTTGCTTGTTATCTGTTCGACTCAGCTAGACAGAGTGGACTATATTTTCGGCATGATAGACATGATGATATGTTGCTACTATGTTTAGGATGTTACTATGTTCATGCTGATACTACGGTTATGATGTTACTATATTCCTGCAGTTATTAAGTTATGATTATCATGAGATTCATTGCTTTTATGATGAAAATATCTGTTTAAGCGTTGTCATTGATGAAATGTGAAATATATGGAGTTGTACGTGGGTGCCATCCTATGATGAAATTGACAGAACTGTTATATTTCGTACATACCTGTGATGCGATAAAATTGTGACGTGAAATAAAATGATGTTGATGATATGGATCAATTGGTGATCGAATGGAAATGCTTGTTGTAAAATGTGTATTTTTCGGAATACTAACCTACAGGACTCAAGGGCTATGGGATAGCCGGATACTTGATCTGATATATGGATAAGAGCCTACCCATGCAGTGAACCTTAGCAACCGAAATTGATGATACGATGAAATGGACCAATAATCTTGATAGCAACAAAGTATGATTTAATAAGGGTGTAGACCCAGTATGTTGAGAGGGATGGATGTGTTTCCCACCCTATGTTCCTAAGATACCCGAGGTCGTGGGAGGGTCGTGCTGAGACACGCTCCCCATGTAGTTGTGATGACGATGGTCGGATGCCTTCTAGGGGAGGATAGGTCCGATGTTCAGCCGACGCTATCGCTCTCAAGTTCTATGTGGTCAGGTCGGTGAGTCCAACACCCACTTTTGTACTAGTAGAGGAAGGATAGGGAGGATGTGGACGTAGGTTAGGATGGGAGGATATGATAGTTAGTACTGTTGAGGGTTGGGTATTCGTTGATCTTGAGTTAGTGGTAGTAGGTAGCTTTCCTTGTACCTGATTGAATGAACAAATGTAATCACAAAAATAATGAAACGAAATCTTAAAGGTTAACTGATAAAATAACCGATGATGTTTTAGTAATATTATGATGAATGTATACTTGTTCAGTTTGCATAAAGTATTATTAGTATTAGTTAGCTGTTATGCATAGGAAATATGACGTATGTTTATAGTACATGTCCGTCTTGTGCATACGCTGGCCATGCATGCACATTATGCCCATGCACGATAATATTGGTTTACAACATACTTATCAAGATTTAACAATGTTATAAGTTATCATAGATAACTCAATTAAGTATTTAGTGAATGACTTAATTAGTAAAAGGTTATCAAGTTCTAATGTGTAAAATAAGTTAATTAGTCCTTGTAAGTAAACATTGTAATGAACAATTAAAATAAGTGTCATTAATTGCAAGTATCCTCAAGTGAATGTGTCTTCAATATGAAGTATGATAGTTAAATATTAATACTAGAAGAGTGTGCTATATAATTGTTGATCATGATTAAATAAACCATTAAGTATATTTCATTATTTATACCCAGAGGTACTATGTTGACACTTATCAATTAAACAAATAAATATTTTAATTACTATTCACAATTAATTTAATTACTATTATTATCAATTATTATTGTTATTAATATTATTATTTAATTAATAATAATAATGATAATAATCCTTTTTATAAAGCATAGTGGATTGAATAATTTATTAAATAGATTATTCATTTAATTAATTTACAGAATCATTCCAAGTAAATTAAAAGGATTTGTTTAAATAAATTATTGAATAATCCCACTGCTCGAGAGAAACTTGGATGATTTAAAATAATATGTAATCATCATTTTACCTTGAAAAGGGTGTTCATTAATGATTTGTACTTCCTAAAACTATGACAGCTAGGGCGGTGAAGTGATAAGGAAGTTAAGAAGGAGGAAGATTTCTATAAAGAGGAGATTTAACAAAATAGTAGGGGGGATGATTGTGGGAGAACTGGGAGGATTTGTGGGGAGAAGAGAAATATTCCGAGGAGGGGGACAACTCGAGGAATGAGGAGGCATAAAACTCCAATGAGGAGGGGGAAAACTCACTGAACCGTATGGTTAGTGAACTAAGGACAAGGCTGCTATGGGGATTATCAGTCTGTGGGCTTGGGGGCTAGGAAATCCATTGATTTCCTAGGGTCAGCAAGATGATAACTGATCGGCAGGGTGGACCCATCATTTCGGGCTTCTAAGGGAACCTACAGAATCCACTACTTAAATCTTCTTATCTTACTGCAAATCTACGGATCCAGGTATTTTACTGAGCTAGCTTAAATAAAATGTATTTTCTTTTATTTCCAAATTACGTATGTTAAAAGAACAGAGTTAAAATGAAAAGTCTTAAGCTTATGTTTATTTAATTGCACAGACATATAAACATTTAGAAAACAGAAACATAGACGGTTGATTCTTTTTTTCATAAAACAAAAATAAAAGGAAAACTTGGCATTTACATAAAAAATGGAATAGAGACCCAGTGCCTAGATAGGGCACTACAGATGGTATTAGAGCCAAGTTCAGACACTAAGACCTTAGGGCCTAACTACACCTGAAATTATAGTGAAATTTACTTGAAAATAACAAACAAACATGATGTCTGCAACAAAAGGGGAGATAACTTGAAGAGCCTTTTTCCATGTATTTACAAAGCATAACAGAAACAGAACTTGAACGATATATATATATATATTATGTTCAAAGTTATTTCAAACCCTAGCATGATTATATTGCATCGTACAGGATAATATATAAATAGACCAAACTAAAACTTGGTCCTGAGAACTATATTATACGACGTATCACAAATTTTGACAATACCAATGTTGTTCCACAAAAAATATTAAATTATGAGTACAAACTAAAAAGGCTTGGAAGCAATACCGGTGACAGAGTTTACAACTAGGGTAAGTCGACGTCATCCTACATATGCATCGATATATTCTTTTCACTTAAATAAGATTGATAACAACACATTGTATATAAAAGATCACATGGCCAAATCTCATCAGAGAGAACGCCCAGGCATAATGTGATCACTATAAATTCTAAAAGCAAAAAGAAAGAAATGAACCCTTAATACCATTGACAAGTTAGTAATGAGATAAGTAATAATTATAGTTAGGGCGTCTTTACATGTACTAAATGGAGGTCGTGGGATCGAGTCTAGACTCGCCCATACTTAGGTCTTTAAACATAGTTAACAAGTATAAAAACTTAAGCTCGTAAAAGGGTTCAACCCTGTAACTTTTCGAAACTCCAAATTAACAACTTTTTACATATCATCCAAGGTTTGCGATTAAAATCTAATAAACATATTCATAACTAGAATTTACAAAGAAATATAAATGCTAATAATTAACATATTTAAAAGGAGGGATTAGCCCCAAACATACAATGTCAATATCTCCATACTCAGCTAACGAGACGAGCTGAAAGTAATCTCATTAACCTTTGAAACAAATTTATACAACAAAAAGAAAAAAAATTGTATTTATTCATCCATAAAACTTTTTGCAGTAAACTGCTCCAAGGTTCTCCTGTAGAAGACCCTGTATCATTGCTCCATTAACCAAAAATGGACAAACGCCTAACCCTGGTCCTTAACAAGTTTTCATTTATTTTCTACCCTAAAGTTGCCTCACGGCTCTTAACCAAAAACATATAGCCTGTCGGAGGAGTAGCACAAAAAAAAAAATCCCTTGTTGTCTTCCTTTACTGTCAGCTCCATAACTTGTAGCTGGTGGTCACGACTTGCGCCCTGATTATGTGCAGGTGCATGAAAGGCATCATGAAATGCGAATAGTGAGCTTAGCTTTGAGGGTTTTAGCTCCAAAGCTCTCCTGCATGAAACCCTAATTCTTTCTTCTTTAGTGAAAGAAAACCCCACGACCGAGACCTTGCCATGGAATGCACCCTGAAGGGCCATCTTGTATGCTGCAAACGAACCTTCCCCGGTGCCTGCAGAGAACTACAAGCATGTCACGACCTCCACGAGCTTAGGTATATACAACTCGTAGCCAAGATCGTGTCGGAGATATCTACAGCTGTCACGATGGGTGTGGGAAGAATGCCTTCTCGAGGAGCTCTCGCATTGGAAACCTTGACTCCATTCCTGTTAATGAGAGGAACATCGCAGGACTGGGCTCCAATGAGTGTGGAGGCACAAGAGACAAGAGACCACCACGTTGAGATAGGGTTGATAATTTTGAGAAATCAACGCCACCCAAAAAGAAAAGAGCGGCAATGTCTGACTAAACACCGAGCCGCCGACTTGTCATGGAGAGAAACTTAAGAAAACCTCTATCAATTTATAGACGCAGGCCCTGCACTTGATAAGTCAAAATCTATAAGAGCCGAGTATTTGTTTCCTCTATCATCTGTTTCAGAAAAATGGCGGCAACATCTTGGATGTAGAATGACAAATCTTGATGGAGAAAAAGGGAAAATAACATGCATAGAAGCCATAGCCAATGTAGAGACAAAGACCGAGCTTCCGTCAACAGGAAAAATGGCATTTTCTTTTGTCTGCAACCCCATTGCACCCAAAAATTCTTGCAACAAACTATTCTTGGTCTTCAATATCACGTCTCTCCTTTAAAAATTGCCACTGATGCAGTCCAAAACCCTGACGAAACCGCCAACTGAACAAGGAACTGGATTTCGACTGGTTGGAGGGGGGAATGAGTTCATCGCCGACTGCATCGTTCCCCAGTCAGACCTCCAAAGCGTCAACAAATCTACTTAGACAGGATGAAACTGATTTAGCCACTGGAGGAAGAATGAGCCCGTGGCTAGCTGCGTTGAAGGTGTTAGTGTTAGGGTTTGAAGGAGTTGACACCCCAGTTAAAATAAAAATGGGTTGCCGGAAAAGAACTACCTCACTTTTTATAACATCCCCAAAGGGCGGTATCGCACGGGTCGTAGGTTGTTTCTCATACCACTTTATGAGCACGTGACGAGCTGGGAGCATGACACGTATGAGGGTGGTATTCTTACCGCAACCATCTCTTTATTTATCTCCCGAGCATGTTGATGGTGCGAGGTCCACCATGAGCCGTTGATTCCCTTCCCCATTTCCATGTCCATGATCTTCATAGAGCCATGTCATTCGTTTAAAGGGCCCCATGCATCACCCATCCTCCATCATCCAAGTGCGAGCCTCTCTTTCATTGTTCGTTTAGATGACCCCAACGTGTCGCCCGAATGCTACTTAGCATCGGTGGTGGCAACACCCGTGGCAACCCCTGCTGGCCATCTACGCCCAGGCCCAGGAGCATTGTAGTAAAAGGTATTGGGCCAAGCCCAAGCGCTCATCACCGAGAGCTTGTAGGTGACCGAAAGCTAAGACCAAAGGTGGCCCAAGCACGACACTGCAGCCCCAGCCCATTGCAATAAAAGAATATTGGGCCCAGCCCATGCGCTCAGCACCAAGAGCATTCCCAGCTGGCAAGTCGAAGAGAGGCTCACGCACAAGCCAATACACCCAAGCAGCCAAGCTAAACAACATTCCTACCATCTGTTAAAAAATTTTCTACTCACGTCAAATAGCTGAAGATCTATCTTGATAACGCATGAAGAGAACTGGTTCCGCCCTCATAAGGGTTTTTCTTTCAAACCTAAAAATTTGGTTCTGGTCAAATCAAAACCACCCCACATGTTCTCACCACACCCTGGGATCCATACGGCAAATCTTTAACATTGCAGCAAAAATCTCCTTATCCCAGCGATTCCGTGTTATTTTTATGATTTTCTAAACATTGTTGGAATCAAAACCATGATAGAGAGCCTCTTCTTGTCCAAGTCAAACCACCCTTCAGAACAGGTTTTATCAAATGCAAAATGATGGCCTGAGTCAAAACCATGCCACCGATTCTCGCAATGCACCCCTCTCTTCCAATGAAAGCCATCCTTCGAAAGGGGTTTTCTTAAAACCAAAATCACTGTAGAGGATAGTTCAATAGAATAATTGTCTCGAACTAGGAAGAAAAACCATGAGTTAATATGCAGGATTTCAAGGTTTTAACCCTCCCTCCCTTTTACTGCACTGAGAGAAGCACAAGTTTATCCCATCGCGAAGGGCACAAAACTAAGCCGAAAATCAAGTAACAAAGGAATGGGAGGCTTTAAGCCTGGGCACTTAAGTGATGGAGGTTACGAGTGGTCTTCTCGGCTTGGCGCTTGGTCCTGTGGTGAGCCTTGAGTGTCCGAGCACTAATATGCCTTTTGCTTCATTTTGCTTTGGCATTTTCATACAAATATAACTCTCCTCCACTTAGGTTAACATAAAAATTAATGTCTTCTCTTCATAAAGCTCCCAACTCGAGCTAAACTCTTTTTATATGAAAAAAAAAAAAACCTTTGCTCCCTAGGTCAAAAATAGGTTTTCGCAAAATTCGTATATAATTATATAGTGTTAGTGTTGTTTTATTTGAATTTAATTAAATTTCGTATATATATATATTTATAGTGTTATAACCTAGGCTTGGTTAAGAATAAAAAAATTTAATATTTAAAAATAAAAAGTTACTCATAAACTCTAAATTAAAGAGTTCGTCATAGATTTTGAAATTTTAAGATTAATGTCTGGGTTTAATATATCGACTAGATCAAACATTAAGTTATTTATTTAAAACTCGGAAAATCCCTTGTCGAGAATTCAACGTATAGTCGAAGGGACGAAACAAACACATAATCTGAAAACAAGGAACCGCTGAAACGAGCATGGCGAGCTGAATGCTAAGACGCTAATTTCACTACATGACAAAATCATTAATGAAAAGACCATAGATTTCAACACGTTGATCCTAACAAACCGTTCCTTGACATAAGTATAAATATAGGCATTTTAAGGAGCACTGCATTAGGTTTTCCTCGTGATGTAAAATGACAGGGTAGAAATGAATTCCTTTATTTTCTTATATTTCTTCTCTAATTTCAGTTCAAATTTTGGTACGAGGATGGGGGTACTTATGATGACAGTGGCTTCCATAATTTTATTAAAAATAAACTTAAAAATTTAGTGTTTCCTATAAAAAACCGTATTTAGTTTACTTTAAGCTAGGTTGACAGTCTTATGATAAAAAGAAATACATGCTAAAAGTCTAAGACATTCACTCACGTAAAAAGATCAGCTTAAAAGTTAACATCTACAACCATCTAGAATAATTCAAATGAGTATTACAAAGAGTGGTAATTTTTACATATCAACTAAGAAAGGAAAAGTTGTGTTTTAATATATTGATGAAATTCCTAGATTGCATTAGTTGCAATACTATGTAACCTCATCTAGTTCTATTGGATAGGCTTTACATATTGGGCAATTAACATGTTTAATGGTTATGTGAATGTGTAATTTGTTAGGACAACCACATCTAAACTTTGCTTGTGTTTAATAAGAGAACATGGTTAAATAAACATGGAGTGGTGTTTGAGCTGCTACTTCCCCACAACAAATTACACAAACATCAATGTGTGTATATAGATAACTTAGTACAAGGTACAAATTAAAGTAAAAAAAAAAAAAAAAAACTCGTGAACCTCTCATAATCATATTTACAAATAAAACTTTCATTTAAAAATATAGATAAATGTGTAAAATTAGTCACAACAGATCTAATGAACAAGTAAATCAATCACAACAGATGAATATAGAAAATATGGTGTAAAACTGTGCAAAACATGCAGCAGTGCTCAATATCCCAGAAAGGGTGAATGAATTACAATAGAATACAATATTTGTCAATGAGCAATTCGAATTGACTAAGTAGGCCATTCGAATCACTGAATGGAGTAGCTTGACTCCAACTAGGAGTCCTCATCATCAATCGATGGTGGTCATCAATGCACAAGAACCAGTCATCCAGGTGTCAATCTGAGTCTAACTGAGTGTGTCATGTGTAACTGAAGTGTGTAGCACTGATTAAGGGAAGGAGGCTCAGTGGAGGGTGCATGGGAGACTAACTGAAGTCAGAACAAGTCATCTAGTCAAATTGGAGGTCCAACAGAAGTGAAACAGTCAGTCGGGAGTGAAACTAGCCTCAAATCAGGGAGAATCAGAGCTAACTGAATGTAACTGAAGTGGAACTGTAGTGGTAGGTGAACAAGTGCGCCCTTCTCTGGCAGTAGGTGAGAAGTGGGCCCCTTTCAGCCTAGGAGGGCTAAAACTCTGTAGTAAGTGGCTCCTGGGTGCTAGAATAAGGTGGATAAGGTGCTGGAGGCATCAAACTGGTGACTGGGATGCATGCAAGTGCATGCAGGTGCATGCAAACCCTAGATTTTGCATGCAAACCCTAATTGCATGCAAGATCCTGAAAAAGATGATGTGGATATCCGAACACCCCCCCTCAAGCTAGACTATGATGTGCAAAAAATAATGTGGGGCCTTGGTAACTAAGACCAAAGGTCACCCCGATACAATAATCCAAAAAATGCTGAAAATAAACTAAGTGAGGAAAGAGGGAAAACCCAGTGGGAAGAAAGCCCCCCCTCAAGCTAAAGCATAATAATGAATCAATCTGTCTCCACCATGATGGAACTCACCCCCAACAATGAACGGAGGTAAGAGAACTTCTTCTCAGTGAAGCTCTTGGTGAAGATGTCTGCAATTTGCTCATCAGTAGGGCAATATTGCAGAATGATGGTGCGGTCATGCACCAATTGTTGAATGTAATGCATATGAATCTCAATGTGTTTGGTCCTCTGCCGCTGAACTGGATTTGTGGAGATCTTGATAGCACTTTGATTGTCACAAAATAGGACAGTCGAAGTAGTGCCACCAAAACCAAACTCGAAAAGAATACCTTGCAACCAAACTGCCTGAATGCAGGCATTGACTGCCCCTCGATACTCTGCCTCTGCTGAAGAAAGTGCAATGGCTGCTTGCTTTTTGTTGGACCAGCAAATAGCACCATGACCAATCATGAAAACATAACCAGAAGTGGACTTCCGATCAATGCTATCACCTGCCCAATCTGAATCAGTAAAACCAATGAAATCTAGCTCAGAATCTGCAGCATAATGTATGCCAAACTGTCTCGTACCTTGCACATATTGCAAGATCCGCTTGGTTGCTTGCCAATGAAGCTCATGTGGCTGCTGCATATATCTTGACACGGCACTCACGGCATATGAGATATCAGGCCGTGAGTGTGTCAAATAAAGTAGTGAACCAATCAACTGTCGATACATACTGCAATCTGCAAGCGGTGTGGAATCTCCCTCCTCAAGACTGATTCCTGAGAGGAATGGGAATGGGGCTGCCTTACATTCAGCCATATTAAACTTCAATAACAGGTCGGAAGCATATTTTTGCTGAGATATAGTGATCCCATCAAAATTTTGAGCTATCTCCAAGCCCAAAAAATGGCTCAGCAAGCCCAAATCGCTCATGTCAAAAGTTAGATTTAAGGCAGATTTTAGCTTGTTTATTGAAGTAAGTGTGCTACCAGTAATGAGCAGATCATCAACATAAAGTACAATAACCAACAAATTACCTTTAACTCGGTGAAGATACACATTCGGATCAGATTTTCACCTTTGGAAATTTTGAGAAAGAAAGAAGGAGTCCATCTTTGCGTACCAAGCTCTTGGGGCCTGTTTTAACCCGTACAAAGATTTCTTCAATCTACAAACCAATGATGGATCTGATGTATAACCCTCTGGCTGGTGCATATAGACCTCTTCAGCAAGGTCTCCATGTAAAAATTCACTCTTCACATCCATGTGGTGCACTTCCCAGTGCTTGGATGCGGCAATAGCTAAAACAAGGCGGATGGAATCCATCTTTGCAACCGGTGCAAAAGTCTCAGTGTAGTCCACTCCTTGGACTTGGGAGAAACCTTTTGCCACCAACCTTGCTTTGTATTTGCTGATAGTGCCATCAACAGCAATTTTAGTACGGTAGACCCATTTACACTTCACTAATTTTCTTCCAGGTGGAAGAGAAACTAGCTCCCATGTGTTGTTCTTTTGAAGAGAACTGTACTCTTCATCCATGGCACTTTGCCATCTCGGATCTCGGTGGGCAGAATAGTATGATGTGGTATCTGAACCAGCCATCAAATAACAAATCTCAGGAATTAATGGATCAGCAATAGATAGTGCCATACCTGCTCTTTGAAAGTCTGCTCTTGTTCGTCTCGGATCAACAGGATTTCCAAGGTTCGAACCAGCAGATTGGAGAGTGTTTTGGGCCCACTTTGGTAACTGAGGAGTATCATAATGGTCGGATTCCGAACCTGATATTTCATGATCATCATATGCTGCTGAAATATCAGAAATATCAGAACTCATACCTTCATTATCGCTGCACGGATCTTCTTCTGGTGAAGGCGGTGAATCGGCAGTCTTTTCCTCGACTAGTTGCAATTCTTGAAGCGGTTCTTCAAATTGCACACTGCGCTCTATGAATATATTTTTAGATTTGATATCCATGAGTTTATATGCTTTTGATTCTTCCCCATATCCTATCAGTATGCACTCGATACTTTGTGGATCCAAAGCTCGTCTCTTCTCAGAAGGAATTCTAGCCCATGCAGTAGAGCCAAAAACTCTCAAATTTGACACATCCGGTTTGTGACCAAAGAATGCTTCGAAAGGAGTCATACCTTTCATGGATGAATGTGGAACATGGTTCTGTATATATGCAGCAACATTGATTGCTTCAGCCCAAAGATTTGCAGCCAAACCTTTCGATTCAATCATGCATGTAGCCATCTCTTTCAGTGACCGATTTTTCCTTTCCGCTACACCGTTCTGCTGGGGTGTGTAGGGAACTGTATGTTGGATCTTAATTCCGCTTTGGGAACAAAGTTGCAGCAACTTGGACTTGATATATTTCCCACCATTATCAAATCTAAGAGCTTTGATCTTGCTCTCAGTGGTGGTCTCAACAGAAGCCTTAAAATCCTTGAATTTTCCAAGCACTTCTGACTTGTTTTTGAGAAAGAATACCCATGTAAAGCGGGAAAAATCATCAATAAATGTCAAAACATACCTTGAACCATTTAATGACATATGGGGCAGCGGACCACTGATATCAGAATGGATCAATCCCAAAATAGTAGAAGCTCTGCTAGCTTTGCCGCGGTCGAATCTGTGCTCGGGGTGCTTCCCAATGATGCAACCAGTGCATATTCCCTTCGAGGAACGGAGTTGTGGAAGCCCATCTACCATGGATTTGTTTGATAACAGCATAAAATACTTATAATTAAGGTGTCCAAATATTTCATGCCAAAGCCTACTAACCTCATTACCATGTGTGCGAAGAGTAGTGGGCTTTGCAAGCGGAATAAAGTGTGAAAACTCATAGCATTTTGCAGTGTGATTTGCCTTTCCGACTGCAACTAGTCTTCCACTTTTGATATCAGAAATTTCAACTGTATTAGGGCTGAATGTAACTTGCTTTGGTTCACCAGTATGTGTCATTTGATACATAGAAAGGAGATTTGAAGCCAAGGAAGGCACATAGAGAACATTCTGAAAGCTTCCATGTTCTACATGAATTGTACCTTTGCCCTTTGAAGAAATTTTTGAGTCATCTCCCAAATGGATGGGGATGGAGCTGTTTGGATCGAATGAGGAAAAAGAATCAATATTTGCAGCCATATGATTTGATGCACCCGAATCTATCAAGAGAGTAGTGGGCTTCGAAACCGTTGCCATGAGTGCTTGTCCTCTTTCATGATCATCATTCCTATCCTTCTTCCTTGCACCGTCAGGAAGGGTTATGTTGTTCTTTTTCAAAAGGAGGGCCATTTGATCTATAGTCTTCTTCATACATGAACTTTCAGGATGAAAGCCACGTTTACAATAAGTACATTTAGATTTTTGGTTACCTTCTTTGCCCTTTTGCTTGGATTTCGAACTGGATGGTGCATCCATTTGCTTGCCTTTGTCTTTTTGCTTGTGAGGCTCGAATTTGGGCTTCTCCTTCTTTTGCTTTCCTTTACCATTCGAGATCTTGGGTCCTTGAACATATAGGGCTGAATCTTTGGAGCTTATGGACCCCATTTGAATCAACTTGTCATGCTCTTTTGTGACGGACTCAATGAAGGCATTCAAGGTAGGCATCTTCCAATTCGGGGTAGTTAGCTGACCGGAATTGAAAGTAGAGACAAATACCGAATAATCTTTCCCAAGCTTGCTTAGAATGGAGAGGATCAATTGTTTATCCTCTTTGATAACTCCATTGTTCTTCAATTGCAAGTTCAAGTTCTTGAATTTTGTGAAGAATTCATTGATGGTCTCGAAATTCTCAGGACTAAGGGCAATCAATTCATTCTCTAATTGAAAAGCCCTAAGCTCATCCTGCTTGCCAAATAGTGTTTCAAGTTGCTCCCATATAGCTTTTGGAGTCTTCAATCTGCTGAGATGGAAGTGAAGATCTTTGGAGATGGAGAGACAAAGAAGACCATAAGCTTCATCAAGCTTGTTGTAGTGTTTGGTTCTATCTAATAGATTGCTTGGCTCCAATTCAAGACCAATAGTGACTCGGTAGTAACCTTTTGAACGTAATATGATCTCCATATCATCTTTCCAATCAAAATAATTGAATGGCGTGAGGATAGGCTTTGAAGAAGAGTATTCCATTGCTAGGAGCGAGTCAAACTAATGTAGAAGAAGCTTGCGTGCACAATATAGCGAATGCAATTGCTGTAGGGAAGCTTGCATGCACAATGTAGCGAGTGCAATTGATGGAGACAATAAACCTACAAATCACAATAAAACAAACACAATAAGGTCGAACAATCCACCCTTTTAGAGTTGCATCACACCTGGGATTGGAGATCAAACAATGTTGAATGGGTCCAATGTATCAGATCCAGGAATTATGTGGAAACTCAAGCTTCTGGAGTGGTATTGGAATAGTTTTCAAGCTTTGCATGCACAGGAGCGAATGCCCTTGAGATATCTCATGCCAAACTTTTTGCAATTTTGAGCAATTCAGTCAAATCTTCTTGTACAAACACCTGTAGAAAAGAGATCTTGTCCCTGCAATGGCTCTGATACCATGTAAAATTAGTCACAGCAGATCTAATGAACAAGTAAATCAATCACAACAGATGAATATAGAAAATATGGTGTAAAACTGTGCAAAACATGCAGGAGTGCTCAATATCCCAGAAAGGGTGAATGAATTACAATAGAATACAATATCTGTCAATGAGCAATTCGAATTGACTAAGTAGGCCATTCGAATCACTGAATGGAGTAGCTTGACTCCAACTAGGAGTTCTTATCATCAATCGGTGGTGGTCATCAATGCACAAGAACCAGTCATCCAGGTGTCAATCTGAGTCTAACTGAGTGTGTCATGTGTAACTGAAGTGTGTAGCACTGATTAAGGGAAGGAGGCTCAGTGGGGGGGGCATGGGAGACTAACTGAAGTCAGAACAAGTCATCTAGTCAAACTGGAGGTCCAATGGAAGTGAAACAGTCAGTCAGGAGTGAAACTAGCCTCAAATCAGGGAGAATCGGAGCTAACTGAATGTAACTGAAGTGGAATTGCAGTGGTAGGTGAACAAGTGCGCCCTTCTCTGGCAGTAGGTGAGAAGTGGGCGCCTTTCAGCCTAGGAGGGCTAAAACTCTGTAGTAAGTGGCTCCTGGGTGCTAGAATAAGGTGGATAAGGTGCTGGAGGCATCAAACTGGTGACTGAAATGCATGCAAGTGCATGCAGGTGCATGCAAACCCTAGATTTTGCATGCTAACCCTAATTGCATGCAAGATCCTGAAAAAGATGATGTGGATATCCGAACAAAATGTTATATAGATTAGTGAAAATACCTTATATAGGTAAGATAATGGATGGAAATAGATTTGTTGGATACAAGGATAGGTATCCTTTTGAATCATATTATGGAAAACACCATGTACTTAAACCAGGAGATTGCATATAAAGCTTACTAAAAGACTGTTTTATTAAGGAGGAACATGGCTTTAGACTAATTAAGTTAAATATTGGTGTAATGGTGCGAAAGGTTTTTGAGAAAATTTCGGATTAATCATACCTAATATAGTGATAATCTCAGGTAATAATAAGAGAGTCATAAGAATCTCAACACAGTCCTCAATTTAACTCAATTAAAGCGGTTGTTATGAAGTTCTAATATGATTGAACATATTAAGTAATGATGTTTTCGTTCAACTTGTAGGATTAGACTAAGGCCTTTACAAGTACATAAAGGTCGCTTGTGTGGATAGGAAGAGTGGTGATGTACAAATACAATGGCATACTAGGATAAATACTAGTAAGGATGGGAACAAAACTAGCTATGAGATTCTTAAGGAATTGAAGAAGTAATGGTTTCCCGACAAATTATATTGGTTCGAAAATGAGAATAATAAATAAAAACGATAACAATCGTATTTGATAAGAAATAGCCATGAAAACCTTGTAACAATAATAGTTCTCATAATTTAATGATGTTACGATACTTTTGTTATTGTTTATTACCGATAAGGAAATAATAATGTATGACCTTAGGATTTTAAGGACATGAACCTTCTTCCCTAAGAGAGGTATGCAAACCTTAAGGGTCCTTGGTAGTTGCGTGTTGAGTGGATACAAATTAAGAGTTCTAACGACCTCCAATTTAAATCGTTGATTATTTCATGCTAAGTTGGATCAATATAAGCTTTTGCGATGAGTAAACCTCTCTGGATGTTATAACTTGAAGGATGTTGCTAAACGGTAAGAAGTAGGATACTAAGATGGATAGCACTTGATTACAACCTTAGCGATTCTAGAGATTCAATAGAAGGATTAATCTAAATGTTTCTTTAAGTATTAGAATACACATCAGGGGATAAAAGAAGCAAAGCCATAGGATAATATCGACATATTCGGTCAAGTCAAAGCTAAGTAGGACAAGTATGGCCAACACCTGCTACTTGAAAGAATGAAGAGTTTATGTGTCAAGAATTTCCCTGCATTATTATGACCATAACTTCGGGACGAAGTTTCCTGAAGGGTGGGTGTATGTAACGCCCCATATTTTGACTAGGTGTGTTTACGAGTTAGACACCTTTCACTTTATTTGCTTGTTATCTATTCGACTCAGCTAGACAGAGTGGACTATATTTTCGGCATGATAGACATGATGATATGTTGCTACTATGTTTAGGATGTTACTATGTCCATGCTGATACTACGGTTATGATGTTACTATATTCCTGCAGTTATTAAGTTATGATTATCATGAGATTCATTGCTTTTATGATGAAAATATATGTGTAAGTGTTGTCATTGATGAAATGTGAAATATATGGCGTTGTACGTGGGTGCCATCCTATGATGAAATTGACAGAACTATTATATTCCATACATACCTGTGATGCGATAAAATTGTGACATGAAATAAAATGATGTTGATGATATGGATCAATTGGTGATCGAATGGAAATGCTTGTTGTAAAATGTGTATTTTTCGGAATACTAACCTACAAGAATCAAGGTCTATGGGATAGCCGAATACTTGATCTGATATATGGATAAGAGCCTATCCATGCAGTGAACCTTAGCAACCGAAATTGATGATACGATGACATGGACCAATAATATTGATAGCAGCAAAGTATGATTTAATAAGGGTGTAGACCCAGTATGTTGAGAGGGATGGATGTGTTTCCCACCCTATGTTCCTAAGATATCCGAGGTCGTGGGAGGGCCGTGCTGAGACACGCTCCCCATGTAGTTGTGATGACGATGGTCAGATGCCTGCTAGGGGAGGATAGGTCCGCTGTTTAGCCGATGCTATCGCTCTCAAGTTCTATGTGGTCAGGTCGATGAGTCCGACACCCACTTTTGTACTAGCAGAGGAAGGATAGGGAGGATGTGGACGTAGGTTATGATGGGAGGATATGATAGTTAGTACTGTTGAGGGTTGGGTATTCGTTGATCTTGAGTTAGTGGTAGTAGGTAGCTTTCCTTGTACCTGATTGAATGAAAAAATGTAATCACAAAAATAATGAAACGAAATCTTAAAGGTTAACTGATAAAATAACCGATGATGTTTTAGTAATATTATGATGAATGTATACTTGTTCAGTTTGCATAAAGTATTATTAGTATTAGTTAGCTGTTATGCATAGGAAATATGACGTATGTTTATAGTACATGTCCGTCTTGTGCATATGCTGGCCACGCATGCACATTATGCCCATGCGCGATAATATTGGTTTACAACATACTTATCAAGATTTAACAATGTTATAAGTTATCATAGATAACTCAATTAAGTATTTAGTGAATGACTTAATTAGTAAAAGGTTATCAAGTTCTAATGTGTAAAATAAGTTAATTAGTCCTTGTAAGTAAACATTGTAATGAACAATTAAAATAAGTGTCATTAATTGCAAGTATCCTCAAGTGAATGTGTCTTCAATATGAAGTATGATAGTTAAATATTAATACTAGAAGAGTGTGCTATATAATTGTTGATCATGATTAAATAAACCATTAAGTATATTTCATTATTTATACCCAGAGGTACTATGTTGACACTTATCAATTAAACAAATAAATATTTTAATTACTATTCACAATTAATTTAATTACTATTATTATCAATTATTATTGTTATTAATATTATTATTTAATTAATAATAATAATGATAATAATCCTTTTTATAAAGCATAGTGGATTGAATAATTTATTAAATAGATTATTCATTTAATTAATTTACAGAATCATTCCAAGTAAATTAAAAGGATTTGTTTAAATAAATTATTGAATAATCCCACTGTTCGAGAGAAACTTGGATGATTTAAAATAATATGTAATCATCATTTTACCTTGAAAAGGGTGTTGCATTAATGATTTGTACTTCCTAAAACCATGACAGCTAGGGCAGTGGAGTGATAAGGAGGTTAAGAAGGAGGAAGATTTCTATAAAGAGGAGATTTAACAAAGCAGTAGGGGGGATGATTGTGGGAGAACTGGGAGGATTTGTGGGGAGAAGAGAAATATTCCGAGGAGGGGGACAAATCGAGGAATGAGGAGGCAGAAAAATCCAATGAGGAGGGGGAAAACTCACTGAACCATATGGTTAATGAACTAAGGACAAGGCTGCTATGGGGATTATCGGTCTGTGGGCTCGGGGGCTAGGAAATCTGTTGATTTCCTAGGGTCAGCAAGATGATAGCTGATCCGCAGGGTGGACCCATCATTTTGGGATACTAAGGGAACCTACAAAATCCACTACTTAAATCTTCTTATCTTACTACAAATCTACGGATCCAGGTATTTTACTGAGCTAGCTTAAATAAAATGTATTTTTTTTTATTTCCAAATTACGTATGTTAAAAGAATAGAGTTAAAATGAAAAGTATTAAGCTTATGTTTATTTAATTGCACAAACATATAAACATTTAGAAAACAGAAACATAGACGGTTGATTCTTTTTTTCAGAAAACAAAAATAAAAGGAAAACTTGGCATTTACATCAAAAATGGAATAGAGACCCAGTGCCTAGCTAGGGCACTACAGTAAGTAAAGGTGTTGTAGATTACATCCATTCAGAGCTATGTGTGTTCGGATATCCATATCATCTTTTTCACGATCTTGCATGCAATTAGGGTTTGCATGCATCCCAGTCACCAGGTTGATGCCTCCAACACCTTAGCCACCTTATTCTAGCACCCGGGAGCCACTTACTTCAGAGTTTTATCCCTCCTAGTCTGAAAGGCGCCCACTTCTCACCTACTGCCAGAGAAGGGCGCACTTCTTCACCTACCACTGCAGTTCCACTTCAGTTACACTCAGTTAGCTCCGATTCTCCCTGATTTGAGGCTAGTTTCACTCCCGACTGACTGTTTCACTTCCGTTGGACCTCCAGATTGACTAGATGACTTGTTATGACTTCAGTTAGTGTCCCATGTGCCCCCCACTGAGCCTCCTTCCCTTAATCAGTGCTACACACTTCAGTTACACTTGTTACACTCAGTTAGACTCAGATTGACACCTGGATGACTAGTTCTTGTGCATTGATGACCACCACCGATTGATGATGAGGAATCCTAGTTGGAGTCAAGCTACTTCATTCAGTGATTCGAATGACCTTCTTAGTCAATTTGAATTGCTCAGTTATTGTTACTATATTCTATTGTAATCATTCACCCTTACTGGGATATTGAGCACTGATGCATGTTTTGCACAGTTTTACACCATATTTTTTATGTTCATCTATTGTGATTGATTTACTTGTTCATTAGATCTGCTGTGACTAATTTTACATGGGATCAGAGCCATTGCAGGGACAAGATCTCTTTTCTACAAGTGTTTTTACAAGAAGATTTGAGTGAATTGCTCAAAAATTGCAAAAAGTTTTGGCATGAAATATCTCAAGGGCATTCGCTCCTGTGAATGCAAAGCTTGAAAATACATCCAATACCACTCCAGAAGCTTGAGTTTCCACATAATTCCTGGATCTGATACATTGGACCCATTCAACATTGTTTGATATCCAATCCCAGGTGTGATGCAACTCTAAAAGGGTGGATTGTTCGACCTCATTGTTCTTGGTTTATTGTGATTTGCAGGTTTATTGTCTCCATCATTTGTATTCGCTACACTGTGCATGCAAGCTCCTCTACATCAGTGTGCACTCGCTCCTAGCAATGGAATACTCTTCTTCAAAGCCTATCCTCACCCCATTCAATTATTTTGATTGGAAAGATGATATGGAGATCATATTACGTTCAAAAGGATACTACCGAGTCACTCTTGGTCTTGAATTGGAGCCAAACAATCTGTCAGATAGAACCAAACACTACAACAAGCTTGATGAAGCTTATGGTCTTCTTTGTCTCTCCATCTCCAAAGATCTTCACTTCCATCTCAGTGGATTGAAGACTCCAAAAGCTATATGGGAGCAACTTGAAACACTATTTGGCAAGCAAGATGAGCTTAGGGCTTTTCAATTAGAGAATGAATTGATTGCCCTTAGTCCTGAGAATTTTGAGACCATTAATGAATTCTTCACAAAATTCAAGAACTTGAACTTGCAATTGAAGAACAGTGGGGTTATCAAAGAGGATAAACAATTGATCCTCTCCATTCTTAGCAAGCTTGGTAAAGATTATTTGGTATTTGTCTCTACTTTCAATTCCGGTTGGCTAACTACCCCGAATTGGAAGATTCCTACCTTGAATGCCTTCATTGAGTCCGTCACAAAAGAGCATGACAAGTTGATTCAAATGGGGTCCATAAGCTCCAAAGATTCAGCCCTATATGTTCAAGGACCCAAGATCTCGAATGGTAAAGGAAAGCAAAAGAAGGAGAAGCCCAAATTCGAGCCTCACAAGCAAAGAGAGAAAGGCAAACAAATGGATGCACAATCCAGTTCGAAGTTCAAGCAAAAGGGCAAAGAAGGTAACCAAAAATCTAAATGTACTTACTGTAATCGTGGCTTTCATCCCGAAAGTTCATGTATGAAAAAGACTATAGATCAAATGGCCCTCCTTTTGGAAAGGAACAACATAACCCTTCCTGATGGTGCAAGGAAGAAGGATAGGAATGATGATCATGAAAGAGGACAAGCACTCATGGCAACTGTTTCGAAGCCCACTACTCTCTTGATAGATTCGGGTGCATCGAATCATATGGATGAAAATATTGATTCTTTTTCCTCATTTGATCCAAACAGCTCCATC
The DNA here is from genome assembly GCA_027924585.1 of Larix kaempferi. Classification (NCBI taxonomy): domain Eukaryota; kingdom Viridiplantae; phylum Streptophyta; class Pinopsida; order Pinales; family Pinaceae; genus Larix; species Larix kaempferi. The sequence continues at coordinate 5,607,295 of BSBM01000369.1, forward strand.
CCCATCCATTTGGGAGATGACTCAAAAATTTCTTCAAAGGGCAAAGGTACGATTCATGTAGATCATGGAAGCTTTCAGAATGTTCTCTATGTGCCTTCCTTGGCTTCAAATCTTCTTTCTGTGTATCAAATGACACACACTGGTGAACCGAAGCAAGTTACATTCAGCCCTAATACAGTTGAAATTTCTGATATCAAAAGTGGAAGACTTGTTGCAGTCGGAAAGGCAAACCACACTGCAAAATGCTATGAGTTTTCACACTTTATTCCGCTTGCAAAGCCCACTGCTCTTTGCATACATGGTAATGAGGTTAGTAGGATTTGGCATGAAAGATTTGGACATCTAAATTATAAGTATTTGCTGCTGCTATCAAACAAATCCATGGTAGATGGTCTTCCACAACTCCGTTCCTCGAAGGGAATATGCACTGGTTGCATCATTGGGAAGCACCCCGAGCACAGATTCGACCGCGGCAAAGCTAGCAGAGCTTCTACAGTTTTGGGGTTGATCCATTCTGATATCAGTGGTCCGCTGCCCCATATGTCATTAAATGGTTCAAGGTATGTTTTGAAATTTATTGATGATTTTTCCCGCTTTACATGGGTATTCTTTCTCAAAAACAAGTCAAAAGTGCTTGGAAAATTCAAGGATTTTAAGGCTTCTATTGAGACCGCCACTGAGAGCAAGATCAAATCTCTTAGATCTGATAATGGTGGAGAATATATTAAGTCCGAGTTGCTGCAACTTTATGCCCAAAGCGGAATTCAGATCCAACATATAGTTCCCTACACACCCCAGCAGAACGGTGTAGCGGAAAGGAAAAATCGGTCACTGAAAGAGATGGCTACATGCATGATTGAATCAAAAGGTTTGGCTGCAAATATTCGGGTTGAAACAATCAATGTTGCTGCATACATATAGAACTGTGTTCCACATTCATCCGTGAAAGGTATGACTCCTTTCGAAGCATTCTTTGGTCACAAACCGGATGTGTCAAATTTGAGAGTTTTTGGCTCTACTGCATGGGCTAGAATTCCTTCCAAGAAGAGACGAGCTTTGGATCCACAAAGTATCGAGTGCATACTGATAGGATATGGGAAAGAATCAAAAGCATATAAACTCATGGATATCAGATCTAAAAAGATATTCATAGAGCGCAGTGTGCAATTTGAATAACCGCTTCAAGAATTGCAATTAGTCGAGGAAGAGACTACCGATTCACCGCTTTCACCAAAAGAAGATCCGTGCAGCGATAATGAAGGTATGAGTTCTGATATTTCTGATATTTCAGCAGCATATGATGATCATGACATATCAGGTTTGGAATCCGACCATTATGATCCTCCTCAGTTACCAAAGTGGGCCCAAAACAGTCTTCAATTTGTTGGTTCGAACCTTGGAAATCCTGTTGATCCGAGACGAACAAGAGCAGACTTTAAAAGAGCAGGTGTGGGGCTCTTTCTATTGCTGATCCATTACTTCCTGAGATTTGTTATTTGATGGTTGGTTCAGATCCCACATCATACTATTCTGCCCACCAAGATCCGAGATGGCAAAGTGCCATGGATGAAGAGTACAGTTCTCTTCAAAAGAACAACACATGGGAGCTAGTTTCTCTTCCACCTGGAAGAAAATTAGTGAAGTGTAAATGGGTCTACCGCACGAAAGTTGCTGCTGATGGATCTATCAGAAAATACAAAGCAAGGTTGGTGGCAAAAGGTTTCTCCCAAGTCCAAGGAGTGGACTACACTGAGACCTTTGCACCGGTTGCAAAGATGGATTCCATCCGCCTTGTTTTGGCTATTTCCGCATCCAAGCACTGGGAAGTGCACCACATGGATGTGAAGAGTGCATTTTTACATGGAGAACTTGCTAAAGAGGTATATATGCAGCAGCCAGAGAGCCATACATCAGATCCATCATTAGTTTGCATATTGAAGAAATCTTTGTATGGGTTAAAACAGGCCCCAAGAGCTTGGTACGCAAAGATGGACTCCTTCCTTCTTTCTCAGAATTTCCAAAGATGCAAATCTGATCCAAATGTGTATATTCAGCGAGTTAAAGGTAATTTGTTGGTTATTGTACTTTATTTTGATGATCTTCTCATTACTGGTAGTACTCTTACTTCAATAAACAAGCTAAAAACTGCCTTAAATCTAGCTTTTGACATGAGCGATTTGGGCTTGCTGAGTCACTTTTTGGGCTTGGAGATAGCTCAAAATTTTGATGGGATCACTATATCTCAGCAAAAATATGCTTCTGACCTGTTATTGAAGTTTAATATGGCTGAATGTAAGGCAGCCCCATTCCCATTCCTCTCAGGAATCAGTCTTGAGGAGGGAGATTCTACACCACTTGCAGATTGCAGTATGTATCGATGGTTGATTGGTTCACTACCTTATTTGACACACTCAAGGCCTGATATTTCATATGTCGTGAGTGCCGTGTCAAGATATATGCAGCAGCCACATGAGATTCATTGGCGAGCAGCCAAGCGGATCTTGCAGTATGTGCAAGGTACGAGACAGTTTGGCATACATTATGCTACAGATTCTGAGCTTGATTTCATTGGTTTTACTAATTCAGATTGGGCAGGTGATAGCATTGATCGGAAGTCCACTTCCGGTTATGTTTTCATGATTGGTCATGGTTCTATTTGCTGGTCCAGCAAAAAGCAAGCAGCCATTGCACTTTCTTCAGCAGAGGTAGAGTATCGAGGGGCAGTCAATGCCTGCATTTAGGCAGTTTGGTTGCAGGGTATTCTTTCCGAGTTTGCTTTTGGTGGCACTACTTCGACTGTCCTATTTTGTGACAATCAAAGTGCTATCAAGATCTCCACAGATCCAGTTCAGCGACAGAGGACCAAACACATTGAGATTCATATGCATTACATTCGATAGTTGGTGCATGACCGCACCATCATTCTGCAATATTGTCGTACTGATGAGCAAATTGTAGACATCTTCACCAAGAGCTTCACTGAGAAGTTCTCTTACCTCCGTTCACTGTTGGGGGTGAGTTCCATCATGGTGGAGACAGATTGATCCATTATTATGCTTTAGCTTGACGGGGGGCTTTCTTCCCACTGGGTTTTCCCTCTTTCCTCACTTAGTTTATTTTCAGCATTTTTTTGGATTATTGTATTGGGGTGACCTTTGGTCTTAGTTACCAAGGCCCCACATTATTTTTTGCACATCATAGTCTAGCTTGAGGGGGGGTGTTCGGATATCCACATCATCTTTTTCAGGATCTTGCATGCAATTAGGGTTTGCATGCAAATTCTAGGGTTTGCATGCATTTTGCATGCATCCCAGTCACCAGGTTGATGCCTCCAACACCTTAGCCACCTTATTCTAGCACCCGGGAGCCACTTACTTCAGATTTTTAGCCCTCCTAGTCTGAAAGGCACCCACTTCTCACCTACTTCCAGAGAAGGGCGCACTTCTTCACCTACCACTACAGTTCCACTTCAGTTACACTCAGTTAGCTCCGATTCTCCCTAATTTGAGGCTAGTTTCACTCCCAACTGACTGTTTCACTTCCGTTGGACCTCCAGATTGACTAGATGACTTGTTCTGACTTCAGTTAGTCTCCCATGTGCCCCCCACTAAGCCTCCTTCCCTTAATCAGTGCTACACACTTCAGTTACACTTGTTACACTCAGTTAGACTCAGATTGACACCTGGATGACTGGTTCTTGTGCATTGATGACCACCACCGATTGATGATGAGGACTCCTAGTTGTAGTCAAGCTACTCCATTCAGTGATTCGAATGAACTTCTTAGTCAATTCAAATTGCTCAGTTATTGTTACTGTATTCTATTGTAATCATTCACCCTTACTGGGATATTGAGCACTGATGCATGTTTTGCACAGTTTTACACCATATTTTCTATGTTCATCTGTTGTGATTGATTTACTTGTTCATTAGATCTGCTGTGACTAATTTTACAATGTGAACCAACCCCTACTGTTTCATTTGGAGGATCATCGTATTTTGTAACACTTATAAATGATTACTCTAGAAATGTATGGATATACTTATTGAAAAGAAAAGATGACATGTTTAATGATTTTAAGCAGTTTAGAGCTTTGGTTGAAAATAACACTAATAGGTCAATCAAGTGTTTGAGGAGAGATAATGGTGGTGAGTTCACATCTAAGGAATTTGAAAAATACTTCAAGAAATTTGCGATCGAAAGACATAAAACCACGGTTTATACTCCTCAACAAAATTGTGTTTTTGAACGCATGAATAGGACTCTTCTAGAGAGATCAAGGTGTATGCCCAGTAACGCTAAGATGCAGCAGGATTTGTGGGGAGAAGCATATCTTACAACATGCTATCTCGTGAATCAATCACCATTAATTGCAATAGACTATAAGATTCTAGAAGAGGTATGGACAAGACACCCCTATGATTACTCAAATCTTAAGATTTTTTGTTGTGATGCTTACTCTCTTCTTCCCAAGAATCAGTGTCCTAAGTTAGATCCGAAATAAAAAATATATGTCTTTGTTGGATATGGCGAGGGAATTAAGGGATATAGGTTTTGGGATCCTATCACCCACAAGATCATCATTGACAAAGATGTTTTATTTCATGAATTGTCACTCATTAGATCAAATGTGGTAGATGGTGAAATGAAATAGGCAAAAGTACCACATATTTAGTGAATTCAGTTGGAGACTCATTCATCTAAAGATGAGGAGGACCATGAAGAAGTTAATGAAGAACCTCCTACAAAAGATTATGTTACCAAAAATTCTCAGGAAACCAAGGAAGTGCCAGAACAAATTTTGTGAAGATCCACATGGGTCAGAAAATTCCCTACAAGGTATGAATATTTTGCTTCATATATTGCTTTGATTTCTAATGTTGGGGAGCCTAGTTATTAGTAGGAATCAATGGAGGTATCTAAAAGTGCTAATTGGAAATTAGTAATGAAGGAAGAAATGGATTCCTTGCAAAGGAGCAAAACATGGGGCCTGGTAGAACTTCCAAAGGACAGAAAATTTGTTGGTTGCAAGTGGGTCTACAAGATGAAGAAAGGTGTTGACTATAAAGTTATTAAGTACAAAGCAAGAATGGATCATCTCCCAAAAATCATTGGTCTGTTTGTTGTAGATCTCATTACAAAAGAATAAATTGTATTAAACTTTGAGGCGCTTGTTCAAGGATGATATTTCTATCAAAGCACTGTAAGAGCTAGGAATAAAGGCTAGTTTCTTTGTAAGCATTTAAGAACATGCAAATCTAGCATGACTGGACTCATGGATTATTACTTAGGCTAAAATATCTATGAGTTATAACTTTCTAGTATCTATAGAAACAAAAAGCTAAAAGCAATATTCATCCAAACCACCAAGAATGCTATTTTTCATTGATTGTTCACTTTTTTCCTCAAAACATGCAAAAATGCGTGTCGCAGTGAATGTTACCTTCTCCATTGCTTACTAAAGAAGCCCACAAAGGAATCATAAATTTTCCTCCAAGAATTAAGGATGCGAAGGATATATCTCATTAAACTTGGGTTTAATATTAAGAATATGGAAAGAGATTTATAGTGAATTCTCAAGTATTTGAGATACATAGTATTGTCAAATCTATGTCAATGTTACTTTAAACAAGAATAAAGTGAGTTTATGATGGATAAATATGCATAGAATTGAGAAATGAGAATGATCGATTTGGAGAAAAACGGAGTGATTATTTGATGATGTAAAAATATTGAATGAACAAAATCACAATTCTCATTGTTGTAATTCAAATTTTAGGTTTTGTTATATGTTGAAAACGTCCATTTTCTGCACGTCTTTAGTTCCCATTAAGTATCTATTGCAATAACTACATACTAATTTTCCTATACGAACTTAAAGAATGTGCTCATAATAATCAAATATTAGATACCAACACTATAACCACATCATGACCAATAACAAGAAGACACTAGCATTATACCAATGTAACAAGTAACTATGAATTTAAATGTTAGACACCTTAGAATGATAAAATATGTAAACATTAAGAAATATAAACAACCTCATTTCATTGGGGTTGGTTTCTCTTCAATTTTGTTATCAAACCATACCTTTGTAGTTAATCATGTTCATAAGTTTCCAATTACAATGCGTGTGTGCGTGTGTGTGTTATGTTTCAAATTTGAGACATGTTTTAAGTTCCTTATATAAGAAAGCTATATAAAATTAATCTTTTTATTTATTTCTTTTTATTTGAGGATGGTAAAACTTATTGTAATTAATTTATCCATTGCCAATGAGTAAAGCCACCACTAGCTTCTAGCCACGAATGCGGGTTGACTCAACATCATTATTTAAGTAAAACCATACCACCTAAAGTTATATGATGATGGTCCATAAGGGGGGAAGCTTTCACTCTTGTTAGATGATTATGGGTCAGGGGTTGTTAACATGTTCCCTTACATCTAAGGAAGATAGGTCATTAACATGTTTCCTTATCTCCGAGGAAGATGAGCTCTTATCCAATCAAAATCACTTTTAGGTCGAGCACTCAATAACAAAAATGTGATTTTATCCTAGATAATATCTAGAAGAAAACCAAATCCCTTATGGCCATCATCGAGGCTACCTCCTGTAGAGTCTTTATCTTTTTAATAACATTTAAACTTAGCACAATATATGAAACCAAATACTACCACATTTGCAATTTAAACTCTTCTCCAAAAGAATATGAAATTAAACCTAAATGCAGTGTAAAAAATCAATATTACAATATTCTAAATAAATACTCCATAGTACTTACAAGTTTGTTAGGTGATTCCTCTTCAGATAGTCATTGTTATTACCCTCACACCCTAAATCTTAAAAATTAAGCTTGCTTATTCCAACAACTAGGGAATCCCCATTAATACTCACTTGATTATTCCTCAGTTTCCCATAATTCTCAACTTTACATTAATATTAAAGGGTTAAACGTAACACATGGATATTATTTTCATATGAGGGATGAGACCCATATTTCCAAATATGAGACTTAATTGGTTGGATGAGATCAATAAATTCTAGGTAATCATAATCCTCTCCCTCTATAATGAAATGAAGGAAGGTATACACATCCCCTTGAGGGTGTGTGTGGTTATAATAACTTCTCCACCATTATAAAACCCTAGAAAGCCTTATTTTCTCGACCAAAATCACCCACTCAAAAAGAGCTCTAGATAGTAAAAAAAATCAAGGTTTGCATGAGATCCCCTTGAACTGGAAAACATACTTGCCCCTAAATATGGGATCAAGCTACGCGATTTTATGTTCATGTATAAATGAGGGAAAAAACAAAGTAAACCCAAGTAAACCATACAAAATAAGAGACAAAACCCTGCATACATAAATACATATATAAAAGGGGTTTAGGACAACTAATACATATAGAGGTGTGTTACACATCGCCTCTATTTCTTAATCCGATTCACCATTTAAAGGATATAACTTGTAATCTCAGCAAGGGATGGAGGTATGACCTCACTATCGATTTCTACTTTTGAAAGAGAGTTTCACCATTGTTTATTGTGTTTTGATTTCTTTCCCAACCAATGATCACCCAATTGCTATAACATATTTGTTATACTTATAATATGTGCACCTCGACCCTCCCAATACCTATAAAATTGATTCAATTAAAAAATGCCTCTCCCCCCTTAGTATGAAGCAATATATTGGCTTGATTTTTGACAATTTTAAAACACTTTTTGATAAATAAACACGATAGAATATTGGTCAACAAGTGGAGTCCCCTTGGGAAAACTTCTTGATTCATATGATGGTTTGGAGTGGTCTTCTGGACATAATATTTTTCCTACTTGTTGAAAATGTACCATTGATACAGTCATCCTCAAATTAGAAATTAATGTGATGGTTTCGACTGGTCATGTAAAGGTATACAATTTTTCATGATTGAGGGAATGATAAATGGCGAACCTTATTCAACCGACAGACTCACATTTAAGGTGAGCCTGTCAGGTGTCAGACCATCCATGGCATGAGGGATGGTCATTCATGGATTGAGTATATGGCCAATTTCTTGCGTAACCTTCCTCCCAATTTCCGGCAAGCAACCTCGAATAGTACTTTCAACCCACGTATATCCAGCTTTACATCATCATATTGATGGGATGGTAAAGCGTTTCCATTCAAATTAAAAATTTTGAAATACATATTTACCTCCAAACCTCTTTTAAAAAAGAGGATCCTGTAGTGGTTCCATCTACGTATTTTTTTGGGCACAGGGCTAATTCTGGCCAGAATGAGAAGGATTGACTGACAGGTCTGGCGGATAGGTAGCACAATGGACAGGTAGCATGAAAGAGTAGTTCGACAAGACGAGGCGGTTCGTGCAGTAGCAGATGTTGTGCTATGATCATGAGATGGACTTAGAAGGCCACAGTAACCGACTGGATCTTTCCTCTTCTTGGAGTGCACTGGTGTGGGAAAATAGAACTTGCAAAGGCTCTCGCAGCTCAATTGTTTGAGGATGAAAATTAGCTGGTCGGTATTGATATCTCTAAATATATGGAGAAACATTCTGTTTCAAGGCTTATTGGTGCTCACAGATAATAAATCCCTATGTGAGTTCCATCCTATGGCCCAATCCACTTATTCGACACTCTAGTAGGTGGACTCCATTGTATATGTAGAGTGGCAGTATCGCTCCAGCAAGCATGCCAACAACAGAGGAACGAGCGAGATGATGGATCATTTAAGATCCTTAGGCCCGCATCTTCTTCAGTCATTTCGGAACTTCAAGCAATAAGGTTGAAGGAAAACAAGTTTTTCTCTGTTGATAGCTTTAACCCCCAATAAAGAAAGTGATTTAGAGCGAAACTCGGTCATAGAGGCCTCTATTCTACTATATTTTCCAGCCTATAAATATAGAGGGCGAGGAAGAAAGAAGACTTAAAGGAAGGAAGGGACGAAAAATAATACGCTAAGTTGTTTCATAACGAAGCCTAGACACATTGGAAGGAAGTTACAAAGTAGTTTCTTTGCTTTTTCTCGGTTAACTCAAAGTGATGCCTCTTCCCCTTCCTTTATTAAAGGGAAACAGCAGAAGCACCTTCTATCATTCCTCCCCGAGTATTGAAAGAGCTAAAAACATTTCACCTGACATTTGTTAACTGCAAGACACTTTTTTGTTTGTTGCACTAAGTTAAAATGGGTCCGATATGGCTAATTTGTATATGAAATGGCAGTTATTCTGGTTATGTGGAAGGGGGACAACTGACCAAAGAAGTAAGGGGAAGGTCCTCCTATGGTGTTCTTTTTTTATGAAGTTGAGAAGACACACAATTCAGTCTTGAACACTTTTCTTCAAGTGCTCATTGATGGTAGACTTACGAACGGAGAAGGATGCACGGTCAGCTTCTCAAACATAGTGATTATCATGACATCCAACCTTGGAGTAGAGCACTTGCTGCACTGTCTAGCCACACAATGATAAAAGCTGCAAGAGACAAAGGTATGTGCATTCAATATTCTGTATTACACTTTGTGTTCATCTTTTTGATATACTTTTGGTTACGAACTCTGTATAGATTCTTAGTTTATTACAGGTAAACTTTCACGACAGGGCACGTATAGAGAGGTCTCAATCCTAATGGTTCCAATTGTTTATTATCCTAGCATGTGACCAGAAAGGGGATGTATCTTGGATTGCGTCTTCTTTCGGGAGGAAATCCTTGGAGTAGAGCAGTTTAAAATTTATATGCCCCGCCTCTGTAATTTCCTCAAAAGATTAGAGAACCGAGGAATGAGAATATCAAGCCTTTCACGTATTTAACAGGCGTAAATCATGGTAGTTGGTTGTATTCACATAACTGATATTTTTTTAAAGAAAACAATGAATTTCTTTTCAAACGACTTCTAAGCTTAAAAGATCTTCACTAGAAGCCATTGGGAATCTCAACTGATTATTACTTAAGAGCGGTAGTTGGTTGCATTCTCATAACTGATATTTTTTTTAAGAAAACAATGAATTTCTTTTCAAACGACTTCTAAGCTTAAAAAGATCTTCCCTAGAAGCCATAGGGAATATCAACTAATTATTACTTATTTCTTATCGTTAATTACCGAAACTTACGTCATTCCATGGCATTATTAAATTTATCAATAAATCTGCCATAGTAGTGCACTTTATTACCTTTAGAGTATCGCAGAGCACAATATCAAAGTAGCACAATGTTACATTTTTCTTTAGGAATAATTTCTGAGTTTTTATCCTTATAACATAAGGACTTGGTGAGAATGCTTGTGTTCTTGAGATGCTAATGATATTCTTCTTAGGAATAATACATGTACAAAATAGCTTCATTTTCAAGAAACATAATATTGAAACCTTTCAAAAAAAAATTATTTTTATAATTCATAATATTGAAACATATTATAAACATAATATTGAAAGGTTTTGCATGGTTATCAAATTTAAATTTTATTTTTATAATTCATGGTTATTTGGTTTAAGGTTTGAATTGGTATTAATTTAGAAGCTTATTATGTTTTTTATAATTTTATTGTTGGTTTATTTAGTTATAAGTATTTTATTTGAGAGGTATGTTCCAAAACAAAGTGCAACATTAAGTTATAGATTAATCATGTTGAATAAAACCATAAATTTATTATTATGATTTTGTGCTATTTATTAAATTATTATTATAATTAATATAGTGATTGCAAAAGATTTAAATTTTACCTATAGCATTTTAAGTAAGGATGTTTTGTTTTTATTTTTTGTTTTTGTATTTTTTTTTTATAATCAAAGGGTGGTTGTTTTATGCCATCAAGTATTTTAAGTTAATATCTTTTTATCTAAAGAAATGAGTTAATAATAATTTTTTATTTTTATATTATTGAGATTTTGAAAAATTATGCATTAAAATAAATATGATGTTTTAGTTAAAATTTATGTGCAAAATTTGTAAACTTATGTTTAATGTTTACATTAACATTTAAAAATATATTTATTAAAAATCTCTTTACAAAAGTTTACATAAACACAATCAATGCTTACAAACACTTAAACAATATATCTATTAAATATCTATTTAATGTCATCGCTTTATCTTATAGTCAAGTAATGGTCATGAAAAAAAATGATGGAAGATTATTTATGTAACTACAAGTTTTTTAATTCAAATTCTATTTATTTTATAGTAATATGTTTACTAAATTAAAATTGGATTACAAATACAATAAAATCATTATAGCATTAAATTAGCTTTAATAAAGTGATGGAAGATTATTTATGTAAATACAAGTTTTTTATTCAAATTCTATTTATTTTATAGTCATATCTTTACTAAATTCTCAATTGATTACAAATACAATAAAATTATTATAGAATCAAAATAGTTTCAATATTTATTAACTTTGTTTTATGATCATCTAAATTTCTGATTCTAATCTTTTTTATAAATTTTATAAGAGAAATATATTAATGATGAATTTTCAAGAGATAATAAAAAATAGTATAAATTTTTATGTGAATTGAATTTCAATAATTTTACCCATTCTAATTGAATTAATAATTACAAATATTTTAAAAACATTATAAAGATAAAATCGTCTTTATTGTATGGTTTGTAGGTATATGCAATATATTATCATACCTAATTTATATGCAATATATTCTTAAACCTAATTTCAACATAAAATAAATTATCTATGCTTAGCCATTAAAACATTGTAATTATTGAAAGTAATTTGAATAACTAAAATTTACCAAGTTTGAGAGAACTCATTTCCCCTAGATGTTACCTTCTCCATTGCTTACTAAAGAAGCCCACAAAGGAATCATAAATTTTCCTCCAAGAATTAAGGATGCAAAGGATATATCTCATTAAACTTGGGCTTAATATTAAGAATATGGACAGAGATTTATAGGGAATTCTCAAATATTTGAGATACATAGTATTGTCAAATCTATGTCAATGTTACTTTAAACAAGAATAATGTGAGAGTATGATGGATAAATATGCATAGAATTGAGAAATAAGAATGATCGATTAAATGGAGAAAAATGGAGTGAGTATTTGATGATGTAAAAAAATTGAATGAACAAAATCACAATTCTCATTGTTGTAATTCAAATTTTAGGTTTTGTTATATGTTGAAAACGTCCATTTTATGCACGTCTTTAGTTCCCATTAAGTATCTATTGCAATAACTATACACTAATTTTCCTATAGGAACTTAAATAATGTGCTCATAATTATCAAATATTAGATACCAACACTATAACCACATCATGACCAATAACAAGATGACACTAGCATTACCAATGTAACAAGTAACTATGAATTTAAATGTTAGACACCTTAGAATGATAAAATATATAAAAATTAAGAAAGATAAACAACCTCATTTCATTGGGGTTGGTTTCTCTTCAATTTTGTTATCGAACCATACCTTTGTAGTTAATCGTGTTCATAAGTTTCCAATTAAAATGCGTGAGTGCATGCGCGCAAATGCGTGTGTGTGTTATGTTTCAAATTTGAGACATGTTTTAAGTTCCTTGTATAAGAAAGCTATATAAAATTAATCTTTTTATTTATTTATTTTTATTTGAAGATGGTAAAAATTATTGTAATTAATTTTTCCATTGCTAGTGAGTAAAGCCACCACTAGCTTCTAGCCACGAATGCAGGTTGACTCAACATCATTATTTAAGTAAAACCATACCACCTAAAATTATATGATGATGGTCCATAAGGGGGGAGGCTTTCACTCTTGTTAAATGATTATGGGTCAGGGGTTGTTAACACGTTCCCTTACATCTTACGAAGATGGGTCATTAACATGTTTCCTGACATTCGATGAAGATGAGCTCTTATCCAATCAAAATCACTTTTAGGTCAAGCACTCAATAACAAAAATGTGATTTTATCCTAGATAATATCTAGAAGAAAACCAATTTCCTTATGGCCATCATCGAGGCTACCTCTTGTAGAGTCTTTATCTTTTTAATAGCATTTAAACTTAGCACAATATATGCAACCAAATACTACCCCATTTGCAATTTAACCTCTTCTCCAAAAGAATATGAAATTAAACCTAAATGCAGTGTAAAAAATCAATAATACAATATTCTAAATAAATACTCCATAGTACTTACAAGTTTGTTAAGGGATTACCCTTTAGATAGTCATTGTTATTACCCTCACACCCTAATTCTTAAAAATTAAGCTTGCTTATTCCAACAACTAGGGAATCTCCATTAATAATCGATTATTCCTTAGTTTCCCATAATTGTCAACTTTACATTAATATTAAAGGGTTAAACATAACACATGGATATTATTTTCATATGAGGGATGAGGTCCATATTTCCAAATACGAGACTTAATTGGTTGGATGAGATCAATAAATTCTAGGTAATCATAATCCTCTCCCTCTATAATGAAATAAAGGATGGTATACACATCCCCTTGAGGGTGTGTGTGGCTATAATAACTTCTCCACCATTATAAAACCCTAGAAAGCCTTATTTTCTGGACTGAAATCACCCACTCAAAAAGAGCTCTAGATAGTAAAAAAGATCAAGGTTTGCATGAGATCCCCTTGAACTGGAAACATACTTGCCCCTAAATATGGGATCAAGCTACGCAATTTTATGTTCATGTAGAAATGAGGCCAAAAAAAAAGTAAACCCATAGTAAACCATACAAAATTAGAGACAAAACCCTGCATACATAAATACATATATAAAAGGGGTTTATGGAAACTAATACATATAGAGGTGTGTTACACATCGCCTCTATTTCTTAATCCGATTCACCATTTAAAGGATATAACTTGTAATCTCAGCAAGGGATGGAGGTATGACCTCACTATCGATTTCTACTTTTGAAAGTGAGTTTCACCATTGTTTATTGTGTTTTGATTTCTTTCCCAACCAATGATCACCCAATTGCTATAACACACTTGTTATACTTATAATAGGTGCACCTTGACCCTCCCAATACCTATAAAATTGATTCGATTAAAAAATGCCTCTCCCCCCTTAGTATGAAGCAATATATTGGCTTGATTTTTCACAATTTTAAAACACTTTTTTATAAATAAACAAGATAGAATTTTGGTCAACAAATGAAGTCCCCTTGGGAAAACTTGTTGATTCATATGGTGGTTTGGAGTGGTCTTTTGGACATAATATTTTTCCTACTTGTTGAAAATGTACCATTGATACAGTCATCCTCAAATTAGAAATTATTGTGATGGTTTGGACTGGTCATGTAAACGTATAAGATTTTTCATGATTGAGGGAATGATAAATGGCGAGCCTTATTCAACCGACAGACTCACATTTAAGGTGAGCCTGTCAAGTGTCAGACCATCCATGGCATGAGAGATGGTAATCCATGGATTGAGTATATGGCCAATTTCCGGTGTAACATTCCTCCCAATTTTCGGCAAGCAACCTCCAATAGTACTTTCAACCCATGTATTTCCAGCTTTGCATCATCATATTGATGGGATGGTAAAGTGGTTCCATTCAAATTCAAAATTTTGAAATACATATTTACCTCCAAAACTGTTTTAAAAAAGAGGATCCTGTAGTGGTTCCATCTACGTATTTTTTTCGGCGTAGGGCTAATTCTGGCCAGAATGAGAAGGATTGACAGATAGGTCTGGCAGACAGGTAGCACGATGGACAAGTAGCATGAAAGAGTAGTTCGACAAGATGAGGCAGTTCGGGCAGTAGCAGATGTTGTGCTAAGATCATGAGATGGACTTGGAAGGCCATAGTAACCGACTGGATCTTTCCTCTTCTTGGAGTGCACTGGAGTGGGAAAACAGAACTTGCAAAGGCTCTCACAGCTCAATTGTTTGATGATGAAAATTAGCTGGTCGGTATTGATATCTCTAAAAATATGGAGAAACATTCTATTTCAAGGCTTATTGGTGCTCACAGATAATAAATCCCTATGTCAGTTCCATCCTATGGCCCAATTCACATATTAGACAATCTAGTAGTTGGACTCCATTGTATATGTAGAGTGGGAGTATCGCTCCAGCAAGCATGCCAACAACAGACGAATGAGCGAGATGATGGATCATTTAAGATCCTTAGGCCCGCATCTTCTTCAGTCATTTCAGAACTTCAAGCAATAAGGTTGAAGGAAAACAAGTTTTCCTTTGTTCATAGCTTTAACCCCCAATAAAGAAAGTGATTTAGAGCGAAACTCAGTCACAGGGGCCTCTATTCTACTATATTTTCCCGCCTAAAAATATAGAGGGCGAGGAAGAAAGAAGACTTAAAGGAAAGAAGGGAAGGAAAATAACACGCTAAGTTGTTTCATAACGAAGCCTGGACAGATTGGAAGGAAGTTACAATGTAGTTTCTTTGCTTTTGCTTGGTTAACTAGCTGTGGAACTCGAAGTGATGTCTCTTCCCCTTCCTTTATTAAAGGGAAATATGTAATATCCCAAAACTAGCAAAAATTTAAAATTTTTGCTGCCTGCAATAATCATTAATTTAAAGTAGAAAAACTCATAAGTTAATTCTAACACAAATAAAAACATCCATACTTGCACAAAATAAATGTAAGCCTAAGAATTTTATTTAACATGGTCTCTTCAATGTGTAAGTTTAGAACTGTGGAAGCGATATGGAAACAAAATGATGGCATGTTTTAATTACAGTTATACATGCTAGTGAAAAGGCACAAATAACACTCCTTAATATTTCAAGAATCATGTGACTAAATTGTGAATGTCTAATGACACCTTCAAGTGATGAGCTCCTTTGTTGATGGTATGTTGTTCTCATGGTGGGTGCTGTAATACTCCCGGAAAGGTAATTACATACCTCAGCAGCGTTTCCGAGAGTTATGGGTAAGATTTGTGGTTGTAGGACTTACTTAGCATATTGCTAGTGTTATTCCTTACTTTTGTGGTTGCAAGTATTTCTAACCCGAACTTGTTACCCCTAGATGTTGGCCCATACTTTACTAATGGCTTCATGTTACTAGGGTGAATGATAAACTTTTAAGAATGGGTACCCCATGCCATGGGAGTTCACAATGTAATTGTTCCCAAGGTGAGGTTCACGACTATGACCCTTTTGTATATTTAAACAAGGGTGGATGGAGTCCACAACTCCAGTATAGTCTTTTGTAATTTAAACAAGTGTGGGTTTGAGTCCACGACTCCACTATAGCCTCTGTACAAAAATAAAACCTCCACTATGACAGGGTTAGTGTGGCAATAACTGCACCTTTATTGCGAAGTGGGAAACAGACTATCATCGAGGGTTTGGTAGCATTTGGGGTTTTGTTTGCCTTAGTCTGGTTTGAGACTTGTTGTTAGTCTTGTTGGTTTTGCACTTCATTCACAAGGTGGCTATGTGGGTGCCTTGACCCGAGCAATGCTCGTGGTCAATGCCCTTAGCGTCTATCGAGCTCGACTGTAATGCAGATGTAATACTTATAACAGGTAAGAAAGGACTCCACTATTTTGAGATTTTACCTTTCTTCTTTTGATTTGGTATCGCAGGGTTGACTAACTAGTGAAACATGTTGTAATGGTAGGTTATAAAACACTTTGGTATGGAACCTGCGATGGTTCCTAATGTTGTAGGCGTGGCTAGGGTATTGGTAATTCCAGCTTACCCACTCATTTCCCTACCTCTCACACCTCTGGTGATGTATGTATGTGTCTTTTCCTAGTTTAGAAAGGAGACTCTCGTAAGCCATTGGATTTACTGAATCACTTTGGGAAGTCTGTTGGTTGCTTATTGGCTGAACCCGGGAAATGTGGGGTTTCAATGTAATTTAAAGCTAGATATGCAGCTGGACTGTGATGTAAGAATCATTTATGAATTCGGGTCTATTTTGTTGCTCGACATCTCTAATTTCTGAACAATGTAAATGCTATTTTGTTTCTTGAAAAGAGGACATGACTCCTATCTGGGATATATGGTTGTAATGGCTTTCAAATGGTAGAATTTCTATTCATTTCCTGTGTGAGTACAAAACTCTAATTCTGCACTGGTTTGTTTCTAATACTATGGAGCTCCTGGGTAATTTATAACTGTTGTAAGAAAAATGTCTTAAATGATAAGAGGTCTTTGGCGCCTTCAGTTTAGAAACGTAGCTACGATTGATAATAGTTTTTGCTTACTGTCTGAGTTGATAGTGTTATGATGCTTCTGTATGCTTAAGTAATTGCCTTGTGAAAATATGGGAGATTTATATGGGATTCTCTGCACTTCTGTTTGATAAGTAAGTTAGGGTTTGAGTAAAGTGACCCGATTTATTCGCTGCCTGTGTTGGATAGAATGAGCACTTGTAATATGAATAATTACTGTACACAGTGTTTTTGGAAACGTGAGTCCTGTAGAAGGCACTCATAAGTTTCGACTTGGAAAACTCATGGGGTTTGATCCTGGGTCTATGTTTTCGATAAGCATCTACGTTTGTATTTTTTTTTATTTAAATATATGTTTGGAAATTCTATAAGATTCTCTTAGGTATTAGGATGGTGATTGGTAGCTACGGCTACGTATGCTTTTTTCCTATCTGTTGTTTTCGTGTGTGGTGGTTTCATATTTTGAGAAAGGGAAAAACCTATTTAGATTGATAATGAATCTATCTGCCTCTGTGGTTAGAAAACAAAGCATATACGTGTATATATACAGAGAATGATGACTGTGTTTTCTTTTGCTATAAATTGTATAACTGGGTTTTAGAAATATCTAGCATAGTGACTAACGTTTTCTACTAAAAGAATTTCGATTTTAGTGGTTAGATGAACATGCTACGTTTCTGATCTAAAATCTATTGACAAATAAGAGAAAACAGTAAATAGCTTTGACAAATTAAAACCATACTTAACAATCCCCAAACTTGGAATGCGTTTGACTAGCAAAGGCTAGCTGGCTAGACCTGCTAGGGCAATGCCTTGGAATTCTGGCGATTTTTGAATTAAAACTGATATATAGAACAATATTGTTTTAACATTTCATTCAGAAAACAAATTAATTAGTTCGAAAGCCTTATAATATTTTCATACCTGCTTACTCCTGTGGCTTGCTCCTGCTGGAAATGACCTGCTTACTCTTGTAGCTTGCTTCTACTGGAAATGACCTGCTTACTCCTGTAGCTTGCTTCTGCTGGAAATGACCTACACACTCATCCAACTAGTTAATAAAAGACTGCTGAACCCTTAGCTGACCTGATAATTGATCTTGGAATGAATGACTTTGGGACTACCATGTTCCACCCAACCATGATTCTACAACCGTTCCTTGTTCAGTATGAATCCCCCCGAGCTGGTTCCGACATGC
Source organism: Larix kaempferi (assembly GCA_027924585.1). Classification (NCBI taxonomy): domain Eukaryota; kingdom Viridiplantae; phylum Streptophyta; class Pinopsida; order Pinales; family Pinaceae; genus Larix; species Larix kaempferi. Next base: position 5,625,615 of record BSBM01000369.1, read on the forward strand.
AAACTTAGAGGTAGAGGCCTTAAGTGTGTAGTTGGTTCAGTTCTAGAAAAATTGATGTGGGAAGTGTTCACTTCTTGGAGCAGAGAGTTTATCTTGTCATCATAATGTTAAAAAGAAAATATCCCCCAAAATTTGGGGTTTGTCCTCCTTAAGTAGGACAAATCTTGAATTTGGGCAGTTGGAATTTACAGGTTTCTTTAAAATAATTTAAAATATAAAAGAGTATTTGCTTACTTAACTGCTAGTTATTTTTGGAACTAGGACTTCTCAACTTTGTTTGATTAAAGTGTTTTTGATCTTTAATCTTTTTATAATAATAATAAAAATTGCAATACCATCTAAATATTAATAAATAACATTTAGTATGTGGCCACCCACTTATGCATAAATATATATATATAAGAGTAAACATTTTATAAAAGAATATGTAATTAATAACAATATTATTATTGAAAGATCCTAATAATAATATTTAGCTTGGCCTTTAAACATTTTGTTCACCTGATGTCTCTTTTAATTCTTTTTTTAAGGAAAGGGTCCACTTCCTTGGACGGTTTTTGTAAGTTGGTAAGGCACCTATAGCCTCTCCCTTTGCATGTCAAATTCCCTCGTTTTAACATGGTAGTTCCCACAGTATTTGATGATAATAAGATTTATTTAATCAAGTCGAATAGTTGTGATAAAACTCATAAGTGCTATTCAGAGTCCTCCCGACTCAACACTTGAGAGCTAGTAACCTCCGGTGCTCTTCAGAGCCTTTTAACTCAACACTCTCACATGGGCGTTACACTAGTGAAATTCCAGAGGCTTTGCTCAACACTAGAGCTAGAATGTGGTAGTGAGGCACATCTAGGATATTTAAGTGGCCTCGGATCCGGTAATCATTTCATTCAAGCTTGGAGTGCTCCAGGGATCATGCCCAACACTCAACGGGGCTTAGGCCCAGTACGAAAGAAGAATCCTCTAAATACATCGGGGCTTAGGCCCAGTATATAGGTCATTCGTGTGTTTCCGAGTCCATGCTCAACACACTAAATAATTATCCATGTGAATCCTACTCTGCACAGTATAAGGTAACATAATAATCTTAGTATATCATAATTGTAACTGAATCACAACGTAAGTTTATCCATTCGGGCTTTCCTTCCCAGTATATAATAAAAATGAAATATTCAATGTACCTGCTCAATATATATCAACTCATGAGAACATAGATCAAAACATGCTACGGCTTATGCCCAATAATAAATCACATATGTTGGGGCCATAGCCCAATATAACATCATAACATAGTTAGTAAAAAATTTGGGATATTACATCCCTCCCCACTTAGAACAACACCGTCCTAATGTTTCTAGGGACTAGGAATGGAATCATGAAACAAGGCGGGGTATGCCTCTCTCATGGTAGCATCATTCTCCCAAGTAGCCTCATCTGGTCCAAAGTGCCTCCATTACACTTTTAGTTGAGTAATGGTCCTCCTCCTAAGCTGGACCTCTCTCTTGTCCAGATTGTCAAGTGGTTCTGGCGTGAACTCCCCTTCGGGCTCCACCTGTAATAAGGACCAATCAATAACATGTTTAGTATCATATACATATTTCTTTAATAAAGAAGCATGGAAAACATTATGAACTTTTATATGTGCTGGTAGGGCTAAATCGTACACTACTGGGCCCTTCTTGCCCAATATTTCAAAAGGTCCACAAAACCTTGGGGCTAGTTTACCACAACGCCCCAGGCTCAATGAGCTTCATTTCGCCTTTATTCTTAGGAAGACATGTTCATCGACTTGGTAGTCTTTGTCCTTTCTTTTCTTGTCCACGTAACTCTTTTGGCGGTCTTGTGCTTCTTTTAAATTCAGTTGCACCTTGGAGACTAGTTGTTCCAAGTATTTCAGTAAATCTGGCCATAGCATAAGTCTGTCCATCGGCCTATCCCAGGTGACGGGGGTCCGACACTTTCAACTGTAGAGTAATTCAAAAGGACTCATTTTGGCCGAGGTATGATAACCGTTGTTGTATTCAAACTCTACGAGGTGTAATAGTCTTCCCACTTAGTGGGATTGTTCATGACATACATTCTCAGCATATCCTCCAGAATTTGGTTTACTCGTTCCGTCTATCCGTCGGTTTGGGCGTGATATGCGGTACTAAACTATAGTTGTGTTTCTAACCCGGAGAATAGTGCTCTCCAGAATTTGCTAGTGAACTTCATGTCCCAATAAAAAATAATTGCTTTGGGTATCCCGTGTAACCAAAAAATATCCTTTAGGAATATTTCCGCAATATGAACTGCCTTATAGGTAGATTTTACTAGTATACAATGTGCCGCTTTTGATAGCTTGTCTACTACTACGAAGATAGAGTCGTTCTGTTTCTTACTCTTGGGTAGGCCTGTAATGAAATCCATACTTATGACCTCCCACTTCCATTCTTGAATGGGTAGAGGTTGAAGTAGTCCTAAGGGGTGTTGATGTTCTGCTTTGACCAATTGACAATCCTGACATTTCGCGATGAACAATGTGATGTCAGCTTTTAGTTTAGGCCAAAAGTAATGTTTCTTTACGGCAGAAATCATCTTTTGATATCCGGGGTGCCCTGAATATGGCGTCCGATGGAATTCGGTGAGTATGTTAGGTCTAATGTCTCCACTCTCGGGAATGTAAAGTCTCTCCTTCGACCATAACAGTCCTGATTCATCTATCTTGTATTCTTCTTGTTGTTGAAAAAGTCTATCTTCCTGGATCTTTTTATGGATCTCAACATAGAATCGGTCATTTTGGCATGCCGTTCTAATTATGTCGTGTAAGCCGAAGTCGGTTCGAATTTCGGTTACCTCATATAACATATGAGCTCGTCGACTTAAGGCATCGGCTATCTTGTTTTCTTTTCCTTTGATGTGTTTTAGTTCGAAGTGGTATTTACTAAGGAAGGCTAACCACCAAGCCTATCTAGCGTTTAGGTCGGGTTGATCGAACAGGTACTTTAGACTCATGTTGTCCGCCTTTAATAGAAATTTCTTTCCCATGAGGTAATGCCTCCACATCTTTAGAGCATGGACAATGGTGGCCAATTCGAGGTCATGAGTAGGATAGTTTTTCTCATGTTCTTTTAACTTCCTTGATTCGTAGCAGATGGCAAATTCATCCTGCATAATCACTCCACCAAGTCCTTCCTTGCTTGCATTCATGCAAACTACGAAGTCTCCATTGGGGTCGGCAATTCGTAGTATTGGTGTGCTAATCAGAAGTTGTCTTAACTTCTGAAAACTTTCCTCGCACTTGTCCGCCCAGATGAACTTACTAGTTTTCTTTTGTAAGGAGGTCATGGGACAAGCGACCCGAGAGAAGTTTTCAATGAACTTTCGATAATATCCGGCTAAACCTAGGAATGATCGTATGTTGAAAACACAAATAGGTGTGGGCCATTCCTCGATAGCCTTGATCTTTTTGGGATCAACTTCTATTCCCTTCTCAGAAATGATGTGTCTTAAGTATTGTATCTGAGGTATATCGAAATCACACTTACTAAACTTTGCATAGAGTTGATGCTCTCGTAGTGTCCATAGGACTATTCGGAGGTGTTCCTCATGTTCTTCTTCATTCTTGGAATAGATCAGGATATCGTCTATGAAGACTACAACAAACTTGTCAAGGTACTTACTGAAAACATTGTTCATCATGCACATGAAGTTGGCGGGTGCATTTGTCAAACCAAAAGGCATTACTACAAACTCGTAGTAGCCATATCGAGTGCGAAACGCGGTCTTACTGATGTCCTCATCACGGATTCTCACCTGGTGATATCTGAACCACAGGTCGATCTTTGAGAAGATCTTTGCTCCTCCGACTTGGTCAAACAAATCATCGATCCTAGGGAATGGGCATCAGTTCTTGATGGTTAACTTGTTGAGTTAATGGTAATCGATGCACATACGCATCGTTCTATCCTTCTTTTTAACAAAGAGTATTGGTGCTCCCCAGGGAGACACACTTGTTCGAATGTATTCCTTGTCTATTAGTTCTTGTAATTGTATCTTGAGCTCTACCAGCTCTAGTGTACTCATACAGTACGGGGTCCTAGAGACGGGTACCAATCCGGGTATCAAATCTATGGAAAATTCTAGGTCCCGTTTGGGTGGTAACCCTGGTATTTCCTCGGGAAACACATCTCTGAATTCTACTAGTATTGGGAAATCCTCGATCTTTTGTTCCCTATCGGCTTCTACTGTTTGAAGGTGGATTGTAAAGAGCTTACAACCCTTTCGTAAGCATTTCTTTGCTTGTAATGCAGATATCTGTCGTACTGATACTTCTTTAGGTATACCTTGAATCGTTCTTTGGTTTCCTTGACTATCTGTGCATAAGATGGATTTTTTTAAGCAATCCAGCAAGGCATGATGTCCTTCTAACCAATCCATGCCTATTATTATGTCATAAGACCCTAATGGTAAGAGGTTTAAATCTACTCTAGTTGGGAACCCATTCAAATCTAACTCATAGCCTTTAATTAGTTCGGAAACCTTACACTTGGTACCCGTAGCTAGTTGTACCAGCCATGGTACCTTGTGACTTTCTCGGTTTAGTTTGCAAGTTTCTACTATCCTAGGAGCGATGTAGCTTCGACAAGCACCAGGGTCTATTAGAACTGAAATGATAGTGTTATATATCTTACCCTCAATTTACACCATGGTGGCTTGATGATCTGCTTACCGGCCATCAAAGGCGGCATAAATCCTAGGTGTCTTGGCCATGTCTCCCATGGTAGGCTCTGTTTGGATGTTGTGTAAAGCCCCATCTGTTTTGTTGGGATAGTCTCTATAGTAATGTGGTCCCTAGCATTTCCAACAAGAAACGGTTGGTGGGACCTCCTTTGCCTCTTTGTTGAAAGCTGGCATGTTGGCTGGTGGTGGGGGTGCACTTGCTCGACCTTCGGGTCGACTAAAACCTCTGTTGGGTGGGAAACTATTGTTATGTTTCCGAAAAGGTGGGGGTCTAAAACCCGGTCTATGGTTGTCTGAGAAGGTCCTGAATCTATCTCTATTTATGTTGATGTTGTCACTTCTAGGTTACCCATGCTCATAGCAGATCCTGGCTTTATGTAGGGTTATTTCAAGGGTTTTGGGCATGTTGAATTCTATCTTCTCTCTAAAGTTTGGTGGCAGGGCACCCAAGAACTGCTGAATTAATAAGGCACATAGTGCAGCAAGTCTAAGAACTAGTTAATGAAAGCCTCCATAGTCAAGGAGCCCATTTTTAACTCATGGAATTCTTTTATTTTCTTGTCAAAGAATCATTCTGACATATACTTGTCCTAGAATATTTTGTTGAAAGTATCCCAGGTTATGTCTCGCAGTTCTTGTCCCTTGGTGTGTTTCAAGTCATGCCACCATCTGGCAGCTTTACCATTTAGGTTGTATATGGCTAATCGGGCTTGCATCTCACTGGATGAATTATGAACTTTAAAGTATGTAATATCCCTTTTTCAAATTTTATTAAAATGCCCAATTTTTCACTTTTTTTTTCCAATTTCGACCTTTGACTAGTTTTACTGTTTTGACCTCCAAATCAACCCAAATGCTCCCAAATCTTCTGTAGGAGTGTATGAATGGTATTTATACTTGAATATCAGGTTCAGGGATGTTTTATGGCCCTCCAAATACTGCTGCAAACTTGATTTGTATTCTGATCAATATATGTAATTTTAACTAGTAATTTGTGCATCAAATCCCCCCCGGGTAACACTGCAAATGGCCTTCCAAATGCCTCCAAACTCCCACAAATTTATGAACATAGGTATATAATGTGTTAAGTATGTGATTAAGGTCTCATATACACCATTAATTGATTTTTACTACTGTTCTAACTCTCTCACATTCAACAGCTAAAACCCCCAATTCGACCCTTGGGGAAATGGCACTATTTCACCTCCCAGTACAACTAAACTGAGTAAAAATGATTCAAATGCTCAAGTACAGTACATGAAACTTGTAGAATACATCCATGGAAGTATATTGATCACAAATATATCAGAGAATCACCCATCCATTCGAAATAATCAACGTTATAGTGTCATACATCAATGCATTGGGGAAATGGACATTGTTTGCTCCTTAATCAATAGTTTTGCATACAACCAGTGGGTATTTCGACCTGAGACTTTCTAAATATGAATAACAGAGGATATGAAGCTATTACAATCAGAAATATATGATGATAAGTTCTCTCAAGAAGCACAAGTGCTCACCAAAAACGCCCTCCCTCAAGGAGCACGAATATGCCTTCAAAACTAGAAACGGTGGAGAGAAAGTGCTGCACTAAACAAAACCATGAAACTTCCTGTAGCTTCTACCTACAAATACAAACTCCATTAAAGCACCATGAAAGACCTGAGTGGCCTCTCCAAACACCAACTTGGATGGGAATCTTTCACCCTCGAAATTGGCTAAGGCAAGGAACTAGTCATCCACTAGCTCTCTCTTCACAAATGCAATTTTTCTCAAATCATCAAAAGCCATTCTCATACTTGATTTCTACATTTTATAACCAACATTAGCCTTCAAGGGGTCGAAATCCTCTCAATAGATTCAATAATTTTCCATTTAGAAAATATTCCTCATTTGCCACTTGTCTCCTAGTTCCAACCTTCCATCTTCTCCCAAATTTGAATTTGAGTCTCTTTAGATTCCTCCAACTCCATGAGCGCCTTATTGAGCCTATTTTTGGGGCTGACATGTCATAATGGTCAGGTGTAAGAAGTCAGGTCTGAATTTTGTCATAAAATGTCATAGATGCTTCATTATTGTTGTCATAAAACTAGGGAATCTAGCCCATGTGTCCACTAGTCTCCAATTTGACTCTTCCTCTCCCATGGAGGTTACTATTCCATCCCATTTCAATCTAAGATGCTCAATTCCATGTGTTATGACTTACCAACTCACCCAAGAGTGTTCACCTTCCCATGAATTCGAATTGGCAAGAGAGAGCTGCCATGTGTCATTGAAAAATCAAGCTAGTGTGGGTCCCACCACCTCCATATGTCTCCAAAACCACTTGCCACCTAGAATTTCTCTTGAATTTATTTATTAATCATATTTATTAAATGATTGAACCCTTCTAATGTCTAAATATCATTTATTAGTTTCCTTATTACCATCCCACATGTGCCCATCCAACCTAGGAAACTAGTAGGATTGATGGGATTGTCTTACTATGCACTTATTTGAATGGGGACATTACAAAGTATTTATTCATTCCTAACAGCCATTCTTCCGCCTTTTCTCTTGAGTTGATTTCCCCTTCAAAAGTTGGGGCTATTATCTTTCTAAACTCTCCTTGCAAACTGTCATCACTCTTCCTCCTTCTCTTGCAAGGAGGTGAGGAGCCATTGTCATTGGAAGAGCTCTTGCAGTCCTCTTCCAATGGTTCCAATTTATGTCCTTCTTGCTCTCCTATCTTGTAACTGGCTGCTTTCCTTGTGTTAAGAGTATTGACGGAAAGAGTAGGTTGTTCATGGGGTTTTGCCCCTATTAGGATTTGAAGTAAGGCTTCATTTATAGCCCGTTGTTCTCTTATTTCTTGCATATTCTCGTCTTTGAAATTATGGAATTCTGCCTGTAGTTGATGCATGGATTTTTCTAAATCCGAGTTGATTTCCACCACGATTTCTTTCTCTTGTGGTGGGGAATTCATATTTCCTTGTATACTGCTGCCCTATTCTGCATTCATTTTTCTGATACTGCCTGTACCTGAAAGTTATATAACTATTTATTGTACGGAAAACAAATTGTTAGTTAATCCGTTACATAAACATAATACAATATTTTAACAAAGTTTTATGTATCTGCAGTGGTGTTTGGTAGTGATCCCAATAGGTCACTTAGTGCTTGTAACTTGCTCTGATACCACTTGTAATATCCCAAAACTAGCAAAAATTTAAAATTTTTCCTCCCTGCAATAATCGTTAATTTAAAGGAGAAAGACTCATAAGTTAATTCTAACACAAATAAAAACATCCATACTTGCACAAAGGAAATGTAAGCCTAAGACTTTTATTTAACATGGTCTCTTCAATGTGTGAGTTTAGAACTGCAGAAGCGATATGGAAACAAAATGATGGCATGCTTTAATTACAGTTATACATGTTAGTGCGAAGGTAGAAATAACACTCCTTAATATTTCAAGAATCATGTGACTGAATTGTGAATGTCTATTGACACCTTTAGGTGATGAGCTCCTTTGTTGATGGTATGTTGTTCTCATGGTGGGTGTTGTAATACTCCCGCAAAGGTAATTACAAACCTCGGCAGGGTTGTCGAGATTTATAGGTAATATTTGTGGTTGCCGGAGTTACTTAGCTTATTGCTAATGTTATTCCTTACTTCTGTGGTTGTAGGTATTTCTAACCCAAACGTGTTACCCCTACATGTTGGCCCATACTTTACTAATCGCTTCATGTTACTAGGGTGAATGATAAACTATTAAGAACGGGTACCCCATGCCATGGGAGTTCACAATGTAATTGTTCCCAAGGTGAGGTTCACGACTATGACCCTTTTGTATATTTAAACAAGGGTGGATGGAGTCCACGACTCCACTATACTCTTTTGTAATTTAAACAAGTGTGGGTTTGAGTCCACAACTCCACTATATCCTTTGTACAAAAATAAAACCTCCACTATGACAGGGTTAGTGTGGCAATAGCTGCACCTTTAATGCGAAGTGGGAAATAGACAGTCATCAAGGGTTGGTAGCATTTGGGGTTTTGTTTGCCTTAGTCTAGTTTGCGACTTGGTGTTAGTCTTGTTGGTTCTGCACTTCATTCACAAGGTGGCTATGTGGGTGCCTTGACCCGAGCAATGCTCATGGTCAGTGCGCTTAGTATCTGTGGAGCTCAACTGTAGCGCAGATGTAATACTTCTAGTAGGTAAGAAGGACTCCACTGTGTTGAGATTTTACCTTTCTTCTTTTGATTCGATATCGCAGGGTTGACTAACTAGTGAAACGTGTTGTAATGGCAGGGGATAAAATGCTTTGGTATGGAAGTTGCGATGGTTCCTGGTGTTGTAGGCGTGGCTAGGGTATTGGTAAGTCCAACTTACCCACTCGTTGCCATACCTCTCGCACCTCTGGTGATGTATGTATGCATCTTGTCCTGGTTTAGAAAGGAGACTCCCGTAAGCCATTAGCTTTACTGAATCACTTTGGGAAGTTTGTTGGTATCTTATTGGATGAACCCAGGAAATGTGGGGTTTCAATGTAATTTAAAGCTAGATACGCAGCTGGACAGTGATGTAAGAATCGTTTATGAATTTGAGTCTATTTTGTTGCTCGACATCTCTAATTTCTCAACAATGTAAATGCTATTTTGTTTCTTGAAAAGAGGACATGACTCATATCTAGGATATATGGTTGTAATGGCTTTCAAATGGTAGAATTTCTATTTGTTTCCTGTGTGAGCACAAAACTCTAAGTCCGCACTGGTTCATTTCTAATACTATGGAGCTCCTAGGTAATTTATAATTGTTGTAAAAAACATGTCTTAAATGATAAGAGGTCTTTGGCGCCTTCAGTTTAGAAACGTAGCTAGGATTGATAATCATTTTTTCTTACTGTCTGAGTTGATAGTGTTATGATGCTTCTGTATGCTTAAGTAATTGCCTTGTGAAAATATGGGAGATTTATATGGGATTCTCTACACTTCTGTTTGATAAGTAAGTTAGGGTTTGAGTAAATTGACCCTGATTTATTCGTTCCCTGTGTTGGATAGAATGAGCACTTGTAATATGAATAATTACTGTACACAGTGTTTTTGGAAACGTGATTCATGTAGAAGGCACTCATAAGTTTTGACTTGGAAAACTCGTGGGGTTTGATCCTGGGTCTATGTTTTCGATAAGCATCTGCGTTTGTATTTTTTTTATCTAACTATATGTTTGGAAATGCTCTAAGATTCTTTGAGGTATTAGGATGGTGATTGGTAGCTACGGCTACGTACGCTTTTGTCCTATCTGCTGTTTTCGTGTGTGGTGGTTTCATAGTTTGAGAAAGGGAAAAAACTATTTAGATTGATAATGAATCTATCTGCCTCTGTCATTAGAAAACAAAGCATATACGTGTTTATATATAGAGAATGATGACTGTGTTTTCTTTTGCTATAAATTGTATAACTGGGTTTTCGAAATGTCTAGCATAGTGACTAACGTTTTCTACTAAAAGAATTTCAATTTCAGTGGTTAGATGAACATGCTACGTTTGTGACCTAAAATATATTGATAGATAAGAGAAAACTGTAAATAGCTTTGACAAATTAAAACCATACTTAACAATCCCCAAACTTGTAATGCGTTTGACTAGCAAAGGCTAGCTGGCTAGACCTGCTAGGCAATGCCTTGGAATTCTGGCGATTCTTGAATTACAACTGATATATAGAACAATACTATTTTAACATTTCATTCAGAAAAGAAATTAATTAGTTTGAAAGCCTTATAATATTTTCATACCTGCTTACTCCTGTGGCTTGCTCCTGCTAGAAATGACTTGCTTACTCCTGTAGCTTGCTTCTGCTGGAAATGACCTACACACTCAGCCAACTAGTTAATAAAAGACTGTTGAACCCTTAGCTAACCTGATAATTGATCTTGGAATGAATGACAATGGGACTACCACGTTCCACCCAACCATGATTCTACAACCGTTCCTGGTTCAGTATGAATCCCCCCGAGCTGGTTTTGACATGCAAACTGAGAGGTAGAGGCCTTAAGTGTGTAGTTGGTTCAGTTCTGGAAAAATTTATGTGGGAAGTGTTCACTTCTTGGAGCAGAGAGTTTCTCTTGTCATCATAATGTTAAAAAGAAAAGATACCCAAAACTTTGGGGTCTGTCCTCCCTAAGTAGGACAAATCTTGAATTAGGGCAGTTGGAATTTACTAGTTTCTTTATAATTAATTTAAAATATAAAAGAGTATTTGTTTACTTAACTGCTAGTTATTTTTGGAACTAGGATTTCTCAACTTTGTTTGAGTAAAGTGTTTTTGATCTTTAATATTTTTATAATAATAATAAAAATTTCAATACCATCTAAATATTAATAAATAACATTTAGTAAGTGGCAGCACCCTTATGCATAAATATATATATATATATATATATATATATATATATATATATATATATAAAAGAGTAAACATTTTATAAAAGAATATGTAATTAATAACAATATTATTATTGAAAGCTCCTAATAATAATATTTAGCTGTGCGGCCTTTAAACATTTTGTTCACTTGATGTCTCTTTTAATTCTTTTTTTTAAGTAAAGGGTCCACTTCTTTGGATGGTTTTTGTAAGCTGGTAAGGCACCTCTAGCCTCTCCCTTTGCATGTCAGATTCCCTCGTTTTAACATGGCAGTTCCCGCATTATTTGATGATAATAAGATTTATTTAATCAAGTCGAATAGTTGTGATAAAACTCATAAGTGCTATTCAGAGTCCTCCCGACTCAACACTTGAGAGCTAGTAACCCCGAGTGCTCTTCAGAGCCTTTTAACTCAACACTCTCACATGGGCGTTACGCTAGTGAAATTCCAGAGCCTTTGCTCAACACTAGAGCTAGAATGTGGTTGTGAGGCACATCTAGGATATTTAAGTGGCCTCAGATCCAGTAATCATTTCTTTCAAGATTGGAGTGCTCCAGGGCTCATGCCCAACACTCAACATACATCGGGGCTTAGGCCCAGTACGAAATAAGAATCCTCTAAATGCATCGGGCCTTAGGCCCAGTATATGGGTCATTCGTGTGTTTCTGAGTTCACGCTCAACACACTAAATAATTATCCATGTGAATCCTACTCTGCACAGTACAAGGTAACATAATAATCTCAGTATATCATAATTGTAACTGAATCACAATGTAAGTTTATCCATTCAGGCTTTCTTGCCCAGTATATAATAAAAATGAAATAATCAAAGTACCTGCTCAATATATATCAACTCATGAGAACATATATCAAAACATGCTACGGCTTATGCCCAATAATAAATCACATATGCTAGGGCCGTAGCCCAATATAACATCATAACATAGTTAGTCAAAAAGTTGGGATATTACAAAATAACAGAAGCACCTTCTATCATTCCTCCTCGAGTATTGAAAGAGCTAAAAAAAATTTACCTGACATTGGTTAACTGCATGACACTTTTTTGTTTGTTGCACTAAGTTAAAATGGGTCCGATATGGCTAATTTGTATATGAAATGGCAATTATTCTGGTTACGTGGAAGGGGGACAACTGACCAAAGCAGTAAGGGGAAGGTCCTCCTATAGTGTTCTTTTTTTATGAAGTTGAGAAGACACACAATTCAGTCTTGAACACTTTTCTTCAAGTGCTCGTTGATGGTAGACTTACGAACGGAGAAGGATGCATGGTCAGCTTCTCAAACATAGTGATTATCATGACATCCAACCTTGGAGCATAGCACTTGCTGCACTGTCTAGCCACACAACGATAAAAACTGCAAGAAAGGTATGTGCATCAATATTCTGGATTACATTGTGTGTTCATCTTTCTTATATACTTTTTGTTATGAGCTTTGTATAGATTCTTAGTTTATTACAGGTAAACTTTCACGACAGGGCACGTATAGAGAGGTCTCAATCCTAACGGTTCCAATTGTTGATTATCCTAGCCCGTGACCAGAAAGGGGATGTATCTTGGATTGCATCTTCTTTCGGGAGGAAATCCTCTGAGTAGAGCAGTTTCAAATGTATATGCCCCACCTCTGTGATTTCCTCAAAAGATTAGAGAACCGACGAATGTGAATATCAAGGTTTCACGCGTTTAACGAGGGTAAATCACAGTAGTTGGATGCATTCTCATAGCTGATATTTGTTTTAAGACAACAATGAATTTCTTTTCAAACGACTTTTAAGCTTAAAAGATCTTCCCTAGAATGCATTGGGAATCTCAACTAATTATTACTTAAGAGTGGTAGTTGGTTGCATTCTCATAACTGATATTTTTTTAAGAAAACAATGAATTTCTTTTCAAACGACTTCTAAGCTTAAAAAGATCTTCCCTAGAAGCCATTGGGAATATCAACTTATTATTACTTATTGCTTATCGTTAATTACCGAAACTTACATCATTCCATGGCATTATTAAATTTATCAATAAATCTTCCATAGTAGTGCACTTTATTACCTATAGAGTATCGCAAAGCACAATATCAAAGTAGCACAATGTTACATTTTTCTTTAGGAATAATTTCTGATTTTTTCTCCTTATAACATAAGGACTTGGTGAGAACGGTCAGAATGCTTGTGTTCTTGAGATGCTAATGATATTCTTCTTAGGAAAAATACATGTACAAAATAGCTTCATTTTCAAGAAACATAATATTAAAACCTTTCAAAAAAATTATTTTTATAATTCATAATATTGAAACATATTATGTTTATAATATTAAAAGGTTTTGTATTGTTATCAAATTTAAATTTTATTTTTATAATTCATGATTATTTGGTTTAAGGTTTGAATTGGTATTAATTTAGAAGTTTATTATGTTTTTTATAACTTTATTGTTGGTTTAATTAGTTATAAGTATTTTATTTTAGAGGTATGTTCCAAAACAAAGTGCAACATTAAGTTATAGATTAATCATGTTGAATAAAACCATAAATTTATTAATATGGTTTTGTGCTATTTATTAAATTATTATTATAATTAATATAGTGATTTTGTAAAAGATTTAAAATTTACATATAGCATTTTAATTAAGGATGTTTTGTTTGTATTTTTTGTTTCTGTATTTTGTTTTTATAAGCAAAGGGTGGTTGTTTTATATCATTAAGTATTTTAAGTTAATATCTTTTTATCCAAAAAAAATAGTGAATAATAATTTTTTTTTTATATTATTGAGATTTTGAAAAATTATGCATTAAAATAAATATGGTGTTTTAGTTAAAATTTATTTGCAAAATTTGTAAACTTATGTTTAATGTTTACATTAACATTTAAAAATATATTTATTAAAAATTTCTTTACAAAAGTTCACATAAACATAATTAATGCTTACAAACACTTAAACAATATATCTATTAAATATCCATTTAATGTCATTACTTTATCTTATAGTCAAGTAATGCTCATGAAAAAAAATGAAGGAAGATTATTTATATAACTACAAGTTTTTTTATTCAAATTCTATTTATTTTATAGGAATATGTTTACTAAATTAAAATTGGATTACAAATACAATAAAATCATTATAACATTAAATTAACTTTAATAAAGGGATGGAAGATTATTTATGTAAATACAATTTTTTAATTCAAATTCTATTTATTTTATAGTCATATCTTTACTAAATTCTCAATTGATTACAAATACAAGAAAATCATTATAGAATTAAAATAGCTTCAATATTTATTAACTTTGTTTTATGATCATCTAAATTTCTTATTTTAATCTTTTTTATAAATTTTATAAGAGAAATATATTAATGATGAATTTTTAAGAGATAATAAACAATAGTATAAAATTTTATGTGAATTGAATTTCAATATTTTGATCTATTCTAATTGAATTAATAATTACAAATATTCTAAAAACATTATAAAGATAAAATTGTCTTTATTTTATGGTTTGTAGGTATATGCAATATATTCTCGAACCTAATTTATATGCAATATATTCTCAAACCTAATTAGTAATTTGAGCAATTGAAATTTATCAAGTTTGAGAGAACTCATTATACCTCTCTAAATGATCTCGTCATAACTCTCATTATTACACTAATATGAGAACCATCATATTTCAACAACTCCCACTATGATACAACTTCTTTCAATATTATTTTTCTATTTATGTGTAGAACTTGGAAATCAAACTTCCAATCGTCCAGCTTTTCTTGTAAGCTACAAAACTTCATTGACACACTAAAAATGAGCTGATGTTTTATAGTGTGTGGAGTCTGCATACCTTAGCTAATAACCATTGAGGACTGCCTTAGAAAGCATCTATGAATAGGCTGACTAGCTGTAGAAATAACAACATTAACAAAGTGGTAGCAAAGTGTTGTTTTAAAAAGCATTTAAAAAAAAACTTATCACATATGTATAGGCTGACTAGCTGTAGAAATAACGACTTCTGGTTGTCAACCCTCGGACCATCAGACTTGGAACAATGGCAACTCATAAACCGACTTAAAGTAATTGAAAAATTTTTATTAACAAAAAAAATTCTTAAACAGGAGGGAAAATTTGTTTGGTGTTAAATCAATTTCAATTTGGAAAAAATAGAAAGAAAATAGAGGACGCCATTGATAAAATATTCATAATAATGTTGTCAATTTTACAGAATTTAAACTTGAATCACTACGATCAGATCTTTCAAAACAAAAATATGGGATCCCTACAACGGACATAGGCTTCCCACCTATGTTATCGGAAACCCTTATTCAGGCGACACGTTGTTCTGGTTCTGCAAATGCTGGAGGATGTCCCTAACGTCCTGATCCTTCCGCTCCACAAGAGCGCGGAGAATGGACATCACCCGACTCAGCTCACGGTCCTCGGGTTGATCTTCCATGTACGAAGATATAGGCACCGCGTTGTCGGACTGCAGACTATATGCCACAGGGTTGTCGTCCACAATTATCGTTTTGCTCAAGTCCCGACCCAGACGCCCCAGATCCTTCACATTCGCGGTTTCTTCTCGACCATTCTTCAGCACCACAATCTGGGAGCACTGTCCGTGGAAGAGGCGGTGGCTTATCAATGTGCCGTTCACGTCCAGTTTATTCAGTACGGCATTGGCGTACGTCCGATTGGCGGCGGTGAAGACCACCACCTCGAAGAGCTTCGCAGCCGCCTCCAGGAATTCGTGCACGCCAGGTCTCTTCAATATATACAAGTAACCGGATGGACTAATGTCGCGGAATTTTAATCGAAAGTCGTAATAGGGTATTGGGAACAAGGAAGTATGTACTAATGTCTCGTCCATGTCGAGGACCAGGGTCATTCTGTCCAGCTGTTCTGCTGGCAATGGAGGCAATAAGTATTCATCTCCTTCGTTGCTCACGATTGCAGAAGCGGCGTCTCCAGATGTAGCTGTATCGTTGTTCTTCACAGAGCTAGTCGACCGCTTGGTGTGGTGATCATTGCCCTTAAAATCCATCCCAGACCCTGTTGAAGCTGAGATACTGCCTGAATTCTCCAGCTGATCTAATCGTATTTCCTGTAATTAGTGTGCCAAGTTTCTTTGGCGTTCTCACTCGACTCCAGAATCAACCAGTGATGTTTGCAGATGTTCATTTATAGTTGTTGAAATGACAGCGACTCAATTAAACGACGCGGCTGTGGTGAAACATTTAAATTTTAAAATTTATAATCGTTTCTTAGGGAAAATTTTTAAAATTTAGGTGATTTGATTTTGGGATATATATTTAAAATAAAATAAACGTTTGAATTTTCTATTGTGCCGATTTGTTAGTCAACTATGGCTGGAGATAGCACTCCAGAGTAATTTTCGGGACTTATGGAATCAATCGTATGATCTTGGCATGCTTTGAGATTTTTTTCCTACGAAGGAACTCAAGAGAGGTTGGGTATCTGGATTATGAGGAATGGCCAAAGTTTTGAAGGTGCTCCTATGAATGTCATCAAGATCTTGTCTCAGGTAATGGGTCTTCTTCCACATTATGAACAACAGGTAAAACTGAAACAGGTCCCCTCCATTCCACCTCTGATTATTGACAAAAATATTCCACAGTGCTTCTTCGATGGGTGCATTCAAGAGGAGAACAGGCAGCGCAGTAAAGATTTGTTTTATATATATCAGATTCTCATTATTTCTTGGGGAAAGCATTTGTTGGATTAGGCACAAACAATTTCGGAGAGCTATATGCACTCTTTCAACTATTAATTTGCAAGGTCTAGAGATATAGGGTCTCTTCAGGTATGGACAAGACACCCCTATGATTACTCAAATCTTAATTTTTTTTGTTGTGATGCTTACGCTTTTGTTCCCAAGAATCAGTGTCTAAGTTAGATCTCAAATAAAAAAAATATATGTCTTTGTTGGATATGGCGATGGAATTAGGGTATATAGATTGTGGGATCCTATCACCCACAAGATCATCACTGACAAAGATGTTGTATTTCATGAATTTTCACTCATTGGATCAGATGTGGTAGATGGTGAAATGAAATAGGCAGAAGTACCACAGATTTAGTGAATTGAGTTGGAGACTCATTCATCTAAAGGTGAGGAGGACCATGAAGAAGTTCATGAAGAACCTCCTGCAGAAGTGTAATATCCCGAATTTTGAATAACTATTTCTGATGTTATATATTGGGCTTAAAATCCCTAACACATATGATTGGTTTTGATTATTGGGCATAAGCCCTAGTGCACATGATTCATTTATTTTATAGATATACATATTGGGCATGGACCCACCCACTATTGTTATATATTGGGCAAGAAAGCCCTAATGGATTGATTATGTTTTCTTATGTGAATTGGGTACAAAACCCTAATACACTTAGATGACCTTTTATTACATATTGTGCAGAGTTATGATTTACATTATTGACTTTTAATGGTGTGTTGAGCGTGGACTCAAGAAATCACGGATGACCTACTTACTCGGCATAAGCCTCGATGTACCTAGAAGATTTTATTATGTACTTGGCATAAGCCCCGATGTACATTGAGTGTTGGGAAGAATCCCTCGAGCACTACAAGCTTGATAAATGAATACCGGATCCAAGGCCATTATACATTCTAGATGTGTTTCACAACCACATTCTAGTGCTAGCATTGTGCAGGACTCTCTGGAATTGTACTAGTGTAACGCCCATGTGAAGAGTGTTTAGTTAAAGCTCTCAAGAGCATTCTAGGTTACTTGATCTTAAAAGTGTTGAGTCGAGAAGACTCTGAGTAGCACTTCTATTTCATCACGATTATTTAAATTGGTTAAATGAAACATTGGTCTATCTATCATCAAGTACTGCAGAAACTACCATGTTAAACAAGGGAATCCAACATGCAAGAGATAGGCCTAGAGGTACCTAACCAAGCCAACTATCCAAGCTTACCAAAAGAACCGTCCAACGAGTTAAACCTTGTACTTAATATTTTAAAAGAAATATTATGGTATATACATAAATAAATCAAAGAAAATTACCATAATTAAACTTTTGAATAATTAAATTTAATTATTTTTATGTGAATAACATGCATAAAGGCTATGCATAAAATAGCTCTCCAAGTTTATATTATTATTACTTTCTTAAAAGAAAAACGTTTTTTATATATAAATATAATTATTGCATAGAGGTTATGGATAAAAGGACTCTCACATTATTATATTATTAAGATTGTTAATAGTATTATTATTTATTGTTAAATTTACTCATAATATATATAACTATTATTATTACTACTTATAAAATAACATAAGTTACATCTAATTAACAAAGTCAAACTCCTAGATAAACTAGGAGTAAATAATTCTTGCAATATCTTTTAAAGATATTACAATTCAAATTTAATTAAAATATTATTATTTCAAACAACTATAATCTGTCCAAAGAGAATTCACCTATAAAAAGAGGGCAGATCCCAAAAGAAGGGTATCTTTCCTATTATCGTCATCTTATGGTGACATAAGAGAAACTCTCTACAGAAATGTAGCAACCTACCATAATTTTACAAATCTGATCAGCAAGCTATCTTAGGACCTCTACTTCTCTTTGCATGTTGGAACGAGCTCGGGGGGATCCGGATAGGACTAGGAATGGTCTAAGGGTCATGGTTGGGAGGAACATGGTAGTCTCAAAGATATCTAGTTAAGACTATCCTACAGGTCAGCCATAATTATCCAATTGTTTCCACTAACTAGTGTTTGGGTGTGCAAGTCCTGCAAAGAAGGGTTCAGGTGCAAGAACCACTTATGAACTAAGATTTCCCCTATAGTTTAATTTAAATCTAGGAATTCAAGATAGGTTTTTATTATGCAGTAAATTATGTTTTCTATACTTTATAATTTCATTTCCTTTCTATCATGGGTAAGGGCCAATTGGCATGGACTCTTAGGTTTCCATTTCCCAGGCCGGCATTTAATTTATTATCTCTCTAATTCTTTTAAAATATTCTGCCCTAATATTTGAGACGCCTAGCAGTTTGCTAGCTTGTGCTAGACAGCATTCTTTCTCCAATTAAAGTAATTAGAAAACCAAACTTTCAATCGATTTATGTTAGAGTCTTTAAACCTTACTATCTGCTTTTTCCCTTTTAAACTCAATGACTGTACTACATAATTATTTTTTTTATTTAAGCTAGGGTTTAATTCTTTCTCTTTATTTCTTAGAACCAAACAAGATCGGTGATAGCAAAACATAGAACCAGGTATCGAAACCCTCTGCCAAAATTTTAAACAATAAGAAATCGCAGTGATGCACGGGCCCTGAGGAATTCCTGCTTAATCTTCTTTCATAAGCTTTTCTCCTTAAATCTGTAGACATTTTTTTTTCACATACATGCTATAGAAATCAATTAGCGTTGCAGAAATGCAAGTGTGCTACAGAAGTGTTAATATGTCTCAGGAATTTAACTATGCTGCAAAACTCTATCTTCACACACATACCCTGTTTGGACTAAATCATCACAATCTTCTATTCAATCAAGGCTTACTTCTTTCTGGTTCCAAACAACATCAGTTCATATCCACTGGGGCGCTTCACATTTGGATACTTTGCCTGTTAACAGAAATTTTTCTATTCCAACCTACTTCATAACTATTCACATACTACTGTATCATTTCGATTCTCTTTAGATATTAACATGGTATAGGATTTATATGTGAGAATACAAATATCATCACACTCACCTAAATGTGAAATAATATAATATTAAGCACTCATTCTCTCTCATTCCACCAAATATCCCTCATGAACTAATTCCTCCCATTATTCGTTTATCCTCATTTCCATGACATCACCGTAAGATTAATTCTTATCCTCATTTCCATGACATCACCGTAAGATTAATTCATGGCATATTATCATAGTTTGTTTACGATTCTCATAAAATGGGTTTCTCAACTCACCCATAATTCTATCATGAATTATTAACATGAATTCACTTACCATTAATGTGTCTTGCATCATTCTTCAATGAAATGGTTTTTTTTAACCAGGCCGCTACAACCATGTTTCCATCTTTCTCCTCTTCAATGCTCGAACAATGTTAAAGAACTTGACTTCCCAGATGAAAAATCAAGTTCACAACCTGAATTACACAGTTCAGAATTTCTCTATCTTTCATTCCAATTCGATATGCATGTATTCATAGTTTTCACCTCAATAAATTGTCTTCTCATCAGGGTTTATGCACAGCTAAATTATTCTACAAAAATAACATTCATCAAAGATGTTTTCCAACATGAGTTTTTACAAAGGCCCCTCCTTGGGCTGATGTCAAGACATAAAGGTCTGAATAATACTTGCACTTGACCTTGGAAGCCATTTCTATTGCATCAGAGTCCCAAGGTAGAAAGATGACATGATCTCTTAATCATGTTCCTTCTATTTTCATCTTTCCTGGATCCCAAACTCTGGAGTGCTGTGTTAAATAACTCTTGTCTTCTTCACTATGCCCCTGCACTCTACTACACTTTATCCATTCATCTCGAAACTGCTGATTGTTTCCTTTAGCTCTCCTTGCTTCAATTTTTGCTTTTACTCCTGAGCTTGCTTCAAATGTTGTCCGAGATATTGCTCTTGATACTGCTTCCACCCTTACTTCCTGTATGCTTTGATAAGCATCTCCTTCTGCAATATCCAATTCCTGCTCACTATCTACAGGTTGACTTTCCAAAAGTAAATTATCTTTCAATTCCCTGACTGCAGCAATGTACTTGCTCGCAGTTCTTTATATACTAGCAATCATATCATAGATATGTATACTAGCATCTACTTCTGCCTCAACTGCAGCTTGAGACACTCTTCTATTAATGTCTGCAATTCCTTCCTTTTGCTCAAATGCTTTCAGCAAGTATTCCAACCATTCACTTTGTACCAGACTCATCTCAAGCACATCATCAGTATGCTGCAATTCAGCTTCTTCAAACATTGTATCTTTATGCTTGGTCAGGAAAATTTCAGCCTCCTTCAGCACTAAGACTGATTCTCCTTTATCTTGAGACATATATACCTCACCTTTACCCTCAATGTTTTCTTCTTCTTTGTCACCAATCCAATCATTATATGAAACAATTTTAGCATCCTTCATCATAATAGAATATTGATCCTCTCCCTCAGTGACAACCCTAAATGTTTGTCCAACAATCTTCTCTTGGCCATTCAAATAAGCCAATTCCTCTTTGTCCTTATCAATAATAGGCTCCTTCATATGAGACATGACTGTCTCACCTCCCTTGGAGATGCTGCCCTCATTAAGTAAGGAATCAATAAATTCCTTCTGATGCAACAACTTAGCTTGGTCTTCATTCTAAAGACACTCTTCGTCATACCTTGCTTGACAACTTTCAACCTCATCCAAGGCAGTTCCAAAGGATGGGTTGTCCCCTACAATACTTTCCTGTTGTTCCAAGTCTTGTACAGAACTCAGGAAACCTTCAATGCTTTTCTCTTCAACTTCCTCAAACATAGTACTAGTATGCTTGACGTTCCCCTTTTCTTCTTCTTGTTCTTGGCCATCATCATGGACCAATATTTCTTTGCTTTCAACACTTGTTGCATGCTGAAAAGAACCCCTTTCTCTTAACTATGTATGGGCACTTGCATGAGACTCAACTGTCCCATCATCTTCTTGAATAGAATTAAGATTCTGCCCTTCTCCTTCATTCTTCGTGACACTCTTAGCAAGTTTTCCTTCTTCATTCATTTCACCTGCAAACATACACAAGATATCAGTTTTAAAACACTGAATCCTTTTGGCCTCACTTGAAGTTTCAGCCTTCAAGTCTTCTCCCAGACACTCACTTGCCTTGAGTATCTCTTCTTCACACTGAGCATTTATCAGTTGCTCTCTTCTCCTTTGTAGCTTATGCCATTTCAACTTTCTTCTCATGAGGAAACCACATCTTTGGTCCTCCTCCTTCTTCTGTAACAGCTCCATCAGTACTCCTAGATGGACTTCTATCTCAGCCTTCTCCCTCTCATATTCTTCATCACTCATCTGCCTCCATATTCCATTGACTATGGCACCTTCTTCCTTCACCTTGTGGCTTCCTCCTGAACCTCTGCTATGACTCTTGATAGTCATCTTCTTGATTTCTTTTCACTCTCTATGAGCTGCACTCACAACTCATCTTCTCTTGAGAACACGACTGTCCTCTTGTATTTCAAACTCAGTTGAAACAATAGGTTCTGGCCACACTTCTTATTTCTCTCAGAAACCCTCACTGGCTTCCTTCGTCACTGTCTTTAAGACTATGACTCCTTGTTGAGATGTCTTCTCTTCTGCTGCTAATTCTTGCATGCAAACTCTTCCTCTTTACAAACTACTACTGGTCGGTCTTCCTTCACAAAAGAACTTTCTTATTTTCCTACTCTGTACCAATTGATGCAAGGGCCCTCAAGAATTCCTTCTTAATCTTCTTTCATAAGCTTTTCTCCTTAAATCTATAGGCATTTGTTTTTTCCCACACATACTACAGAAATCAGTTAGCACTGCGGAAATGTAAGTGTGCTACAGAAGTGTTAATATGTCTCAGGAATTTAACTATGCTGCAGAACTATGTCTTCACACACATACGCTGTTTGGACTGAATCATCACAATCATCTATTCAATCAAGGCTTACTTCTTTCTGGTTCCAAACAACATTGGTTCATATCCACTAGGGCGCTTCACATTAGGATACTCTACTTGTTAACATAAATTTTGCTATTCCAACCTACTTCATAACTATTCACATACCACTGTATCATTTCGATTCTCTTTAGATATTAACATGGTATAGGATTTATATGTGGGCATCCAAATATCATCACACTCACCTAAATGTGAAATAATATAATATTAAGCACTCATTCTCTCTCATTCCACCAAATCTCCCTCATGAACTAATTCCTCTCATTATTCGTTTATCCTCATTTCCATGACATCACTGTAAGATTAATTCATGGAATATTATCATAGTTTGTTTACAATTCTCATAAAATGGGTTTCTCAATGCACCCATAATTCTATCATGAATTATTAACATGAATTCACTTACCATTAATGCGTCTTGCATCATTCTTCAATGAAACGGTTTTTTTTTAACCAGGTCGCTACAGCCATGTTTCCATATTTATCCTCTTCAATGCTCCAACAATGTTAAAGAAATCGACTTCCCAGATCACAAATCAAGTTCACAACTTGAATTACACAGTTTAGAATTTCTCTATCTTTCATTCCAATTCGATATGCATGTATTCATAGTTTTCACCTCAATAAACTGTCTTCTCATCAGGGTTTATGCATAGCTAAATTATTCTACAAAAATAACATTCATCAAAGCTCAAATACGTTCACACAAACTATATAAGAGCACATAGCGATTGATGAATCTTCATTTTCATTAATTAATTAACACTGTACAAACTTTAAAAAAAACTGACTTAACTTCTGAAATTCATTCTTGTCTACTATGGCCTGATTCTCCTTGCTTGGTCATCTCCCTCACTACCGAACTCTCTCTCTGATTTCTACCCTTTTGGCTCCCAAAGTTTGTATGCTCCGAGTCATATAGAGTGATTCTGGATTCCAGAGTCTACCTAAGCCTTAAATGGCTTCTGCAGGTTTTACATTTACATTACAGTTGTACATAAAACTATAAACATTCACCTGGACTGCTCAAGCATGCCATACATAGAATGCAAAGAACCATCAACGCCCAAAGTGGTGAATCTCCTTTTCATTAACATAAGGTAACTGTACATGTAGCTTCGAGAGCATTTTTTCACTCTCTGAGTTTCCTTCTTTTTCTAGATTACATTCCAAGAGAGCATTTCTCCGACTCTTCCACTAACCCCTATAATTCAGCCACCTAACTCTATAATTAGAAACTACACTTATTTCACCTATGACTCACTCAATTAGTAACTAAAAACAAGCACCTATCTACTCGAGTCATCCCTTTTCTCAAGGGACTAGTTACATGACATAATGTTTTCATAAATGCTTTTTAATTAACACCTACCATTTAAACATATATTCCTATCTATCTTTTCTAGGAAATAAGATGTTTTCCACATGAGTTTTTACAAAGGCTCCTCCTTGGGCTGATGTCAAGACCTAAAGTTCTGACTAATACTTGCACTTGACCTTGGAAGCCAATGCTACTGCATCACGTAGACTTGAATTTGTACACTTTCAACAACCACAACCTTGTTTTTCTTCCTAGACACATTACACGGTATCAAAATACAGTATTCTTATTTCATTATCTTCCTTCTAGGATCATTACCATCATCAAAACAAAAATAGACTACTACAGAATTTAGCTACTGTAGACAAAACAAATAGGAAGTTATGAGTTCTCTATCTTTGAGTTCCAACATTTAAATATTTTCAACAACAACGCTATCTACACATGTACAGGATAGATTGCATGAAACAAAACGAAAGGAAATTAACACAGGTCCCAGTTCGCTTCCACTTTAGCCACCAAACATAGAAATTAGGAGCACTAAGTATTTCCAAACCACAGTTTAAAGAATTTGACTGTACATATTAAAACTCAAACCCACGACTTTTCAAACCATAGTGGGCTATATTATTTTTCAACAGGAATCGAATATACGACTAAGCAAGACCATACGGTATCATTTAGATTTGGAAGACATTCATTCACCAAGGTAAAAGAAACAAACCATGATTTCCATAGCTAGTTAAAAACCCTTATTCCCACATTAAATACTCCCAGGGAAAACATTTTGTACAGTAAAGAAACTCATATGAAAGACCCAGTCTCAGTATTCCTTCGGAAAAACACTAAAGATTCATTAGAGAACTTCAACTTTAGACTATAATAGTAAGGAAGAGACCTTCAAAAGCAAATCGCTCGGCAAAGAAGCAAACACATCAAAACCCTAGATCTATGGAGATCTTCATTTTTTAATCAAAACGATAATGCAGAGTCTACAGGCTAACCATACATGATCAATAGAAAATACAGGAAAATTATCCCAGCGACATTACTTTCGGTTCAAAACCCCAATATGCACAATGTAGGAAGTATGTTCCCCATTAGAGAGATATAAAGGGTTTGGCAATGCCATTGTATCAACTACTGCATCTAACATGAAACTCTCAGGGGTTATCCCCATCTCAACAATATTACAACAACGTCTTCCTCCCAAATTTCTTGGTCAAGCCAAAGGCGACCCTATGGAGACTTCAATTAAATTATAATGAGCCAAGGGGCATCACGAAGTTCCATTCACAAAAGAAACTAAGTAGTACTCTTCCCCCATAGCTTCGATAGGAAGGAGCGATGGTTGGAAGGACCTCGACTTACATGCTTTTATGCCAAAATCTAGTTCAGTCACCTAGCAATACCCAATGCTGAGCACCACCATTCACCACCTGCCCATAAAACCACATAAAAGAAAACCATGAGTCAATACTGAGAAGCAACGAAAGCATACAAGTAAATGAATGAAATCTTGAGCTACAGAAAAGATTTTACCTATTTGTGAGCTGCCATAGTTTCCCTCCCCTCACAACGAAGACCACCAGGGCATTGACCATGAGCGTAGCTCAGGTCAGACTGCTCCCAAAACTGAGGCAGCTAGGAACCACACTCGGACAGGAGACCACAATAATGATCAAACATGAAGGTGAAGAGCAGGGTAAACCCCCTTGCTAGTTGGACACAGGGCCACGTGATGTTCACATGTGACATTTAATATTCCAACGACCTTTTTCATTATTCCAAATAACTTACCTATGTGCTTTAATTCAACTCGTGAAATATATCCACACCCTCCATCATGTTATGACTTTCCATAACATACCAAGACCTTATTCCATTTTCATATCCATAGCTTTTGTTTTGTTAGGGGTTTCAAGGTAGGTAGCCTAGGTAGAATGCCAGGGTCCTAATACCTGCAAAAACATATTACGCATAAAATGCATTAGCAATGTTTGCTAAGTAAGCCAGAAACCTCCATTACCTCTCAGCAGCCTCGCCGGTGGTTGAATACTAACATCAAGGTTTCAGATGGACTCATCCTTCCCTCATCAAGTCCATCAGGCCTGGAATAGTGACGTAAACCAATTTAAAACATAAATGGAAAATAATATGCATATAGGACTTTTAAAGGCAAGGTACGTAAAGTTAAAGGCATTAAGACTACCAAACTGGATCTATACTTATCATGTATCATTGATTCCACAAAATATATAACTTTCAAGACGAATCATCTTAGAACCTAGTTCCCATGGAGTCACACCGAAATCATCAACTCAACTCCTCGTTACTGAAGTTAATTTACCTTACTTTATCTGTTATTGGTATTATATTTAGTAAGATGAAATTTTTTTAATTTTTCCTATTTTTAGGGACATTACAAGAAGATGATGTTACCGAAAATTCCCAGGAAACCAAGGAAGTGCCAGAACAAACTTTATGAAGATCCACATGTGTCAGAAAATTCCCTACAAGGTATGAATATTTTGCTTCATATATTGCTTTGATTTCTAATGATGGTGATGTAATATCATGAATTTTGGACTGACTATTTTATGATGTTATATTGGTCCACGACCCCAACACATATGATTTAATCTGATTATTGGGCATGATCCCTAGTGCATATGATTTATTCTTTTGTAGACTGACATATTGGGCATGGACCCTAACTGAATTTCATTATTTGATTATATACTGGGCAAGGAAGCCCCAATGTTCTGAGTTATGTTTTTACCATATGATGTGGGTACAAAACCCTAATATACAGAGATGACCTTTTCTTACATACTGTGCAGTGATGTGAATGACATAATTGACTTATATGGTGTGTTGAGCGTGGACTCAAAAACACATACATTACCTAAGTACTAGGAAAAATCCCCAATGTACCTAGAGGAAATATGATGTACTTGGAGTAAGCCCTGATCTACATTGAGTGTTGGGCATAATCCCTGGAGCACTCCAAGCTTGATAAACGAATATCGAATCCGAGGCAACTTAAATATTCTAGATGTGCCTCAAAACCACATGCTAGCACTAGTGTTGAGCAGGGACTCTGGAATTGCACTAGAGTAACGCCCATGTGAGAGTGTTGAGTTAAATGGCTCTGAAGAGCACTCAAGGTTACAGAGTTTCAAAGTGTTGAGTCGGAAAGACTCCGAAGAGCAATTTTATCACATTTATTTAATTTGACTAAATGATTCATATTTTTATCCATCATCACCTACTGCGGGAGCTACCATGTTAAACGAGGGAATCTGACATGCAAAGAGAGAGACTAGACGTACCTAACCAAGCTGACCAAGACCGTCCAAAAGAAGTGGACTATGTCCCTAAAAGTTAAAGAGAAAAGAGTGTGATGTGATGACACATAACTAAATAAAATATAATTACCACTAGTCTTTTATGACTAACCTGAATAAAGGCCTCCAAGCTATTATTATTATTAGGAGCTTTAATAATAATGGTGTTATTAGTTAATTATGGAATATAATTAGTATATCTGATTTATGCATTATTTAATATTATAAATGGTGTATTAATAGTTAAGTGAAATGTATTTAATATTAGAATAATTATTTGTATAATTGTTGTATTACAATTACTATTAAGAGCATAAATCAAAATCACTTATAATAAAACAGTAGGAAAAATCTTAGTTCAAGAAAACTAGATATTTAATTAAATAATATCTTTTAATTATTAATTATCTAATTGAAAGAAACTGATTGTTTTCAACAGTCCTAATTGAAAGACATCCCTACTTAAGGAGGGCAGATCCCAAGTTTGGGGATCATCTATCATTCTTGGTCATTATCATTCTATTATGGTAATCCAAGAAAATGATTCTGCTCCAAGAAGCTAAAGCGGCATAACCTAGAAATTCTAGAAATTCTCAGAACTGAACCAGCAGTGGATCTAGGGCCTCTACCTCTCATTGCATGTTGGAACCAAGCTCGGGGGGATCCAGATAGAACCAGAATGGTTCAAGGGTCAAGGTTGGGAGGAACATGGTACCCCAAAGTCATTGTAACAGATCAGCTGAGCTCAGAGGGCTCTACGCTAATTATTGTTTGAGTGTGCAGGTTACTTCAGGAAGGGAACAAGCTACAA
This sequence comes from Larix kaempferi, assembly GCA_027924585.1. NCBI lineage: Eukaryota > Viridiplantae > Streptophyta > Pinopsida > Pinales > Pinaceae > Larix > Larix kaempferi. The sequence goes on from BSBM01000369.1 coordinate 5,653,934, forward strand.
AGTAATCAGGTTACTTCAGGAAGGGAGCAAGCTACAAATTAATTATGTATGAAATATGAATCTTCCATTTCAAGTTATAATAGATGGTTAGATAAGTAACATAGGATGCTTCCCCAGCATAATTTAGCCTAGTTTCTTCTTCCATCCTAAACTTGTTTAAATAAAGACTTTATGATAGGAACAAACAGAGAGCATTGTTGTAAGCTAGGATTACATTAACCTAGCAGCTAGGATAAGTAGAATGTCTAGCAGTTTCCTGTGCTAGACATCCTAGTAAACTCATAACCTAGAAATTGGTTCTCAAGAATTTAAATAAACTCAGATTGCTCCTTTAGGGTAGAATTATTGTATTTATATATATGTCCTCCCATTTTCTGAAACAATGTTTGATTTTCTTAATCCTTGTATAGCTAAGATGTGAATGCTATTCACATTAATATTTGTATTTCTGTTGTTTCCACTAAAACCCTATCACAGTTTTAAAACATCAATACATCTCAAAACTACTAACCCTTACAGGAAAACAAGCTCAGACTTCGAAATCACCAGGTATTGCATGGATCAAGTTCTGGAGGCTCAAGACTACACACTTTTATCAAAATATAGAATTTACTCATCATCCATTGACCAAAGCTATTATAAAAATTATAGTACCAAGCAGTAAAACAAAATACAGTATGCTCCCAAAGCATTTCTTTATCAACGTGTCAATCAACCACTACAACGAAAGCATCACAGTCAACACATCACAAAGTTTTAACACATCACACAAGATTTACGATTTATAAACTTAGTATCAGACATTTCATTCCTACAACCTAAACTTTTGAAGAAAATCCCAACAATTTTCATTTCAGAAATCAAACAGTCCACAACATTCAATATCATTAACATAACATTTCACGGGTCATGAGATTGAACCCCATCCAAACTCTACTATTTCACTAGACACCACAAGCATAGCATTTGTACAGCAACCCATACCCTCTCAAGGGTCAAACCAAATAGCAGATAGGGTCACGACTCTAAATTAAAATGCAGAAGGGTTACATCATATTTGTCAAGTAAACTTCACACGATTTATACAGAGAAGCATTATTTACCAACGATGGTACAGGGATCGATTCCCACCACCATCTCATTCTACAAAGAAACGTTAGTCATAAACGATGGTACAGGGATCAATTCCCACTACCTTTCCATTTAAAACCGTTTGGTTCTCTACCTACTTCAAATCACTAGAAACGTAACAGTAAAATACCCAAATCTTAGAGTATGGCAGGCGTGTAAATTTATCCCTAAAGTCACGAATTTTACCATCGAAACATTCATAATAGCAACCAACATCTCATGAAAACCTAAGATACAGATATCACCCATATAATTTAAAACATAGAGTTTAATAGGGTCCCAAACCCTTATGAATTTTACACAGAAAGACAATCCAGTGCCCATACAATTACATTATGCAAACATAGGTAAACCCCAATTCATTTGGGTACTATCGTTAACATCGAGAGTTCAATAAAATGCAGACATAGAGCCGGATGGCCAAAATCTCCCACTAAAACCTTTAGAGACTGCAAATAACAATATATACATTGGTTCACAATAGTCTAGCCAATGGCGACTTACAGGAAACTCAAACTTGTCATAGTGAACTCAATCGAGCTTATCAAGTTCCCCATAGCAAACGCAAGGCACTCCACAGAGGCGAGAGGAGGACGGAAGTTAATGTGGACTATGGACTTACCAATTGAAGATGCCTCCAATACTAAGTCGTGATCATTAACAAGTACCCATGCAGACGAAGGAGACCAAACCACTTACCTATCAAGCAAGTAAACATTTCAACTCAGAAACTGTTCATTATAGTCACTATCAAAATATAAAAGTTACCAATGAACAAGGAGGATATTTACCTTCTTCCATCGTCAGGTTTGCATAACGAAAGCCTTGTAATGCGCAAACCATGAGCCAAGCTCAGGTCAAACCACCAAACCCTCATACGCATTCAACATACACACAGAGGTAAACGAGCCATGAATATCGAAACCCTTAATGGTGTAGTATCCAAGAACAACCCATGGCTTAGCTGGCAGTCATTGGCATGTGTTATCATACGGTGTCTTTAATTACCACCACCAACCCCAAATATTCGTTGCAAAGTCGTGATCTCTATAGTGGTGAGGGCATTCATGACCCAAATGTAATTTAAATACAAGGGTGTTACAAAGACCCCGAGTGAGGTATAAAGTCAACAAGTAATGATAAGGCCCTTATGTTATGAAGGCTCAATGAGGACTTCAACATTTCCCACAAAACATTTCAAGTGACAGCCACCATACTTGATAAATAATAGTATTAATTAAGTGCAGAACTTGCGAAATGAACACCATAAGTAGGCATTGCAAACAAGAAAAAGAAGAGAAGGCATTAGCGAAAGCGCTAAGTAAGTCAAGAGCCTCCATTTTCTTACCCCTACCTCTCGGCAGCCCTGCTAGGGTACCTTGCCATTTTAAAAGACCAAGTCTCACATCATGAGCATCAATCGCCACCAATAAAGGATCCATTCCACCTGAATTACCATTGAAACTTTAATACATATGCATTCAAACCTTTACAGCCGTAAGAAGGAGATTCACATTATTGTATTCAATACATTGTATACATGCAAAAGTTCATACATCTAAAAGATTTTAAAAACACTTCCGCAAAGCTGTAGAAGTTTATAATCAGCAAACCATCTGAAGCTAAGACATTTCAAAGAGTAGAAATCAAATATTGGTACAGTAAGCACTTATCATTGTTGAAGTTAGTATTCATCATATCTTTTCCAGTTTATTGTAGTGGTGAATTTTTTTAAATTTTTTACTATTATAGGGACATTACAAGTGGTATTAGAGCTCAGTTACAAAACTAAGTGGCCTATTGGGCTCATTACAAACATCCACTGCAGATACATAATAAACAGAAACATACATTTACATTTTATTTTGTTTTATGTGAGAATAAACTAACATGATTTTCTGTTCTCTATACTTATATAACATTTCAAGTATAAACACTGTCTGAAAAATGAATGTAGAACAGGGAAGCAGCATTCACGAGAATCTGGACTCACCACCCCAAGAGCAGGAGGTGGTGGTCGAACTAAACTCAGAATGGAAACAGTCTATGCAAAACCTGCAAGCAGAGTTCCGAAGCTTCCGCGATGAAAACATGCAGGAAAGAAGAGAATAGCAAGCCATAAATGAGGCACTGCTTCAGACCTTAACAAAGGCTAACCCTCTCGGATAGCCCACACTCTCAGTCAACACCCCCGAAAAGGGAAACAATCACACAAACATGACTTCCAGCCCTAAGGGAGAAGAGTAGGGAGAACCCATACCAAATTCAATGGAAAGAGATTGTAAGAGCTCTTCCAATGATAAAGGTTCACCACCTCCTTGCAAGAAAAGGAGGAAAAGTGATGACAGTCTGCAAGGGGAATTCAGAAAGATAAAAGCCCCAACCTATGACGAAGAGATTAACTCTGGGGAAAAAGGTGAGGAGTGGCTGCTAGGGATAAATAAATACTTTAAAGTTCACAACTACTCCAGTGAAATGTAAGCCCGACTAGCCATATACAACCTAAACGGTAAAGCTGCCGAATGGTGGCTTGACTTGAAACACACCAAAGGGAAAGAGCTGAGAGACATAACCTGGGATATTTTCAGCAGAATATTCCAGGACAAGTATATGTCTGAAAGATTCTTTGACAAAAAAATAAAAGAATTCCATGAGTTAAAAATGGGCTTCCTGACTATGGAAGCATGCATAAACCGATTCCTAGACTTGCTGCACTATGTGCCTTATATTAAAGAAGAGAAGTTAAAGATTCAGCAGTTCTTGGGAGGGATGCCACCAAACTTTAGAGAAAAGATAGAGTTTGACATGCCCAAAACCCTTGATATAACCTTACATAAAGCAAGGCTGTGTTATGAACACGGACAGCCAAGGAATGACAACATCAACAGAAATAGAGATAGGTTCAGAACCTTCTCAGACAACCGCAGACCGGGTTTTAGGCCTCCACCTTATCGGAAACATAACAACAGTTTTTTGCCCAATAGAGGCTTTAACCGACCCCAAGCACGACCAAATGCACCCCCACCACCTGTCAACAACCCAACATTCAACAAAGGGACCAAAGTTGTCCCACCAACCGTTTCTTGCTGGAAATGCCAAGGGCCCCACTACCACAGAGACTGCCCCAGCAAAACGGATGGAGTTTTACACAACATCCAAACATAGAATACCATAGGAGAAATGGAAAAGACACCAAGGATCTATGCTGCTCTCGACAGTTGACAGGAAGATCACCAAGCCACCATGGTGGAATTAGAGGGTAAGATCTCTAACACTATAGTTTCAGTTTTAATAGATCCCGGCGCTTGCCGAAGTTATATCTCCCCTAAGTTAGTGGACACTTGTAAGTTGAACCAAGAACCTCACGAGAAATCGTGGCTGGTACAACTAGCCACCGGTACCAAATGAAAGATCTCCGAGTTAGTTAAAATTTGAGAGATAAACTTAAACGGATTTCAAACTAGGTTAGATTTAAACATTCTACCCCTAGGGTCGTATGATGTACTCATCGGCATGGATTGGTTGGAAGAGCACCATGTCCTCCTAGGCTGCTTAAACAAATTCTTATTTTGCAGGGATGACCAAGGGATTCAAAAGATGATTCAAGGTATCCTTAAGAAAGTGTCGGTAAGACAGATCTCTGCCTTACAAGCAAAGAAATGTATCAGAAAGGGTTGCAAACTCTTTGCGGTCAATATCCAAAACATAGAAACTGATAGGGAATATAAGATCGAAGACTTTCCAGTCCTTGTAGAATTCAAGGATTTATTTCCTGAAGAAATACTAGGATTACCGCCAAAACGAAACTTAGACTTTTCCATCGAACTGACACCCGGGTCAGTAGCAGCTTCTAAAGCCCCGTACCGCATGAGCACACCAGAATTGGTGGAGCTCAAACTTCAGTTACAAGAACTAATTGGAAAAGGGTACATCCGACCTATTGTGTCCCCTTTGGGCGCACCGATACTCTTCGTCATGAATAAAGACAGCACAATGCGGATGTGCATCGATTATCACCAATTCAACAAGATGACCATTAAGAACCGCTACCCACTCCCTAGGATCGACGACTTGTTTGACCAAGTCGGAGGGGCAAAGATTTTCTCGAAGATTGACATAGGATCCGGATACCATCAAGTGAGGATCCGTGATGAGGATATCAACAAGACCACATTTCGAACCCATTACGGCCACTACGAGTTCATAGTGATTCCCTTTGGGTTGATGAACACACCGGCTAACTTTAAGTGCATGATGAACAATATCTTTAGTAAATACCTCGATAAATTCGTTCTAGTCTTATTGACGACATTCTGATCTACTCGAAGAATGAAATAGAACATGAGGAGCACCTCCGAATTGTTTTATGGATACTAAGAGAACACGAGCTTTACGCCAAGTTTAGTAAGTGCGATTTCTATAGACCCCAGATTCAATACTTAGGACATATCATTTCCGAGAAGGGAATAGCCGTCGACCCCGAAAAGGTCAAAGCTATCGAAGAATGGCCCACACCTACTTGCGTATTCGACATAAGTTCGTTCTTAGGATTAGCCGGCTACTACCAAAATTTCATTGAGAAATTTTCATGGATCGTATGTCCCATGACCGCCTTGCAAAAAAAGGTAAAGAAGTTTATCTGGATGGATAAGTGTCAAGAAAGCTTTCAAAAGCTGAAGCAACTGCTGATTAGTGCACCTATTCTACGTATTGCGGATCCCAATGGGGACTTCGTCGTTTGCATAGTTGTAAGCAAGGAAGGACTCGGGGGAGTCCTTATGAAAGACAATTTTTCCATATGCTACGAAACGAGAAAACTAAAAGAGCATGAGCAGAACTACCCTACTCATGACCTCGAACTAGCCGCCATCATCCATGCTCTAAAGATGTGTGACATTATCTCATGGGAAAGAAATTTCTATTGATGACTGATAACATGAGCTTGAAATACCTTTTCGACTAACCCGACCTAAATGCCAGGCAGGCCATATGGCTAGCCTTTCTGAGTGAATACCATTTCGAACTAAAGCATATAAAGGGCAAGGAAAACAAGATTGCGGATGCCTTAATCCGTAGAGAACATATGCTTTACGAAGTCACAGTAAGAAAAACCGACTCCGACTTACACCACATAATTCGAACGGCATGTAAGAGTGATCGTTATTATAAGGAAATCCTCACAAAGATCCAGGAAGACACACTTTTCCAACAGCAGAAAGAATATAAGATAGACAAAACGGGACTACTGTGGTCGAAAGACCGACTTTAAGTCCCAGAGAGTGGAGACATTAGATCAAACATTCTCACCGAGTTTCACCAGAAACCTTATTAAGGACACCCTCGACATCAAAATATGATATCGGCCGTAAAGAAGCATTACTTATGGTCTAAACTGAAAGCTGACATCACAATGTTCATCGCAAAATGTCAGGAGTGCCAATTGGTCAAAGCAGAACACCAACACCCCTCCAGATTACTTCAACCTTTACCCATCCCAGAATGGAAATGGGAGGTAATAAGTATGGACTTCATTACAGGCTTACCCAAGAGTAAGAAACTGAATGACTCCATCTTCGTAGTGGTAGACAAGCTGTCTAAAGCATCCCACTTTATACCGGTGAAATCTACCTACAAAGCAGTTCACATCGCAGAAATATTCTCAAAAGAGATCTTTCGATTCCACGGGATACCCAAAGCAATCATTTCCGATCGAGACACGAAGTTCACTAGAAACTTTTGGAGAGCATTATTCTCTGTTTTGGAAACCCAGTTACAATTCAGTACCGCATACCACCCCCAGACCGATGGACAAACAAAATGAGTAAACCAGATCCTCAAGGACATGTTGAGGATGTATGTCATGAACAACCCCACCAAGTGGGAAGATTATTTGCACCTATCAGAGTTCGCATACAACAACGGTTATCAAACCTCGGCCAAAATGAGTCCTTTCGAAGTACTCTACGGCAGGAAATGTCGGACCCCCGTGACTTGGGACAATCCAGTAGACAAACTTATGTTAGGACCCGACCTATTAAAGGACTTGGAACAGGTAGTCTCCAAGGTACAACTAAACTTAAAGGAAGCACAAGACCGCCAAAAGAGTTATGCAGACAAAAAAAGAAAAGACAAGGACTACCAAGTTGGCGAACATGTGTTTCTTAAAATGAAAGCAAAACGACGCTCATTGAGCTTGGGACGTTGCGGGAAACTAGCCCTAAGATTTTGTGGACCTTTTGAAATACTGGCCAAGAAGGGCCCAGTAGCTTATGAGTTGGCTTTACCAACGCATATAAAAGTTCATAATGTTTTTCATACTTCATTATTAAAGAAATATGTATATGATACTAAACATGTTATTGATTGGTCCTTATTATAGGTGGATCCCAAAGGGGAGTTCACTCCAGAACCACTCCACATTCTGGACAAGAGAGAGGTCCAGCTTAGGAGGAGGACCATTACTCAGCTGAAGGTGCAATGGAGGCACTTTGGACCAGATGAGGCTACTTGGGAGAATGAGACCACCATGAAAGAGGCATACCCCACCTTGTTTCATGACCTCATTCCTAGTTCCTAGAAACACCGGGACGGTGTTGTTCTAAGCCGGGAGGGATGTAATATCCCAAATTTTGGACTAACTATTTTATGATGTTATATTGGGCCACGGCCCCAGCACATATGATTTATTATGATTATTGGGCATGATCCCTAGTGCATATGATTTATTCTTTTATATATTGACATATTGGGCATGGACCCTGACTGAATTTCGTCATTTGATTATATACTGGGCAAGGAAGCCCCAATGTTTTGAGTTATGTTTTTACCATATGATGTGGGTACAAACCCTAATATACTGAGATGACCTTTTCTTACATAATGTGCAGTGATGTGAATGACATAATTGACTTATATGGTGCGTTGAGCGTAGACTCAGAAACACACAGATTACTTACGTACTGGGAAAAAGCCCCGATGTACCTAGAGGAAATATGATGTAATGGGAGTAAGCCTTGATGTACATTGAGTGTTGGGCATAAGCCTTGGAGCACTCCAAGCTTGATAAGCGAATACCGGATCCGAGACAACTTAAATATTCTACATGTGCCTCACAACCACATTCTAGCACTAGTGTTGAGCAGGGACTCTGGAATTGCACTAAAGTAACGTCCATGTGAGAGTGTTGAGTTAAATGGCTCTGAAGAGCACTCAGGATTACGGAGTTTCAAAGTGTTGAGTCGGAAAGACTCTGAAGTGCACTTTTATCACATTTATTTAATTTGACTAAATGATTCATCTTTTTATCCATCATCACCTACTGCGGGAGCTACAATGTTAAATGAGGGAATCCGACATGTAAAGAGAGAGACTAGAGGTACATAACCAAGATGACCAAGACCATCCAAAAGAAGTGGACCATGTCCCTAAAAGTTAAAGAGAAAAGAGTGTGATGTGATGACACATAACTAAATAAAAGATAATTACTAGTACTCTTTTATGACTAACCTGAATAAAGGCCTCCAAGCTATTATTATTATTAGGAGCTTTAATAATAATGGTGTTATTATTTAATTATGGAATATAATTAGTATATCTGATTTATGCATTATTTAATATTATAAATGGTGTATTAATAGTTAAGTGAAATGTATTTAATATTAGAATAATTATTAGTATAATTTTTGTATTACAATTATTGTTATTACAATTACTATTAAGAGCATAAATCAAAATCACTTATAATAAAACAGTTGGAAAAATCCTAGTTCAAGAAAACTAGATATTTAATTAAATAATATCTTTTAATGATTAATTATCTAATTTAAAGAAACTGGTTGTTTTAAACAATCCTAATTGAAAGAATTCCCCACTTAAGGAGGGAAGATCCCAAGTTTGGGGATCATCTATCATTCTTGGTCATTATCATTCTATTATGGTAATCCAAGAAAAGGATTCTCCTCCAAGAAGCTGAAGCAGCATAACCTAGAAGTTCTCAGAACTGAACCAGCAGTGGATCTAGAGCCTCTACCTCTCATTACATGTTGGAACCAAGCTCAGGGGGATCCAGATAGAACCAGATTAGTTCAAGGGTAAAGGTTGGGAGGAACATGGTAGCCCCAAAGTCATTGTAACAGATTAGCTGAGCTTAGAGGGCTCTACACTAATTATTGTTTGAGTGTGCAGGTTGCATCAGAAAGGGAGCAAGCTACAAAGTAATCATGTTACTTCAGGAAGGGAGCAAGCTACAAAGTAATCAGGTATGAAATATGAATCTTCTGTTTCAAATTATAATAGATGGTTAGATAAGTAACATAGGATGCTTCCCCAACATCATTTAGCCTACTTTCTTCTTCCATCCTAAACTTGTTTAAATATAGACTTTATGATAGGAACAAACAGAGAGCATTGTTGTAAGCTAGGATTATGTTAACCTAGTAGCTAGGATCAGTAGAATGTCTAGCAAGTTGCTATACTAGACATCTTAGTAAACTCATAACCTAGAAATCAGTTCTCAAGAATTTAAATAAACTTAGATTGCTCCTTCAGGGTAGAATTATTGTATTTATATATATGTCCTCCCATTTTCTGAAACAATGTTTGATTTTCTTAATCTTCGTATAGCTAAGATGTGAATGTTGTTCACAGTAATATTTGTATTTCTGTTGTTTCCACTAAAACCCTATCTCAATTTTAAAACATCAATACATCTCGAAACTACTAACCCTTACCAGAAAACAAGCTGAGACTTCAAAATCACCAGGTATTGCATGCATCAAGTTCTGGAGGCTCAAGACTACACACTTTTTATCAAAATATAGAATTTACTCATCATCCATTGACCAAAGTTATTATCAAAATTATAGTACCAAGCAGTAAAACAAAATACAGTATGCTCCCATAGCGTTTCTTTATCAATGCATCAATCAACCACTACAACGAATGCATCACAGTCAACACATCACAAAGTTTTAATGCATCACATAGGCATTACGATTTATAAACTTAATATCAGACATTTCATTCCTACAACCTAAACTTTTGAAGAAAAGCCCAACAATTTTCATTTCAAAAATCAAACAGTCCACAGCATTCAATATCATTAACGTAACATTTCATGGGTCATGAGATCGAACCCCATCCAAACTCTACTATTTCACTAGACGCAACAAGCATAGCGTTTGTACAACAACCCATACCCTCTCAAGGGTCAAACCTAATAGCAGCTAGGGTCATGACTCTAAATTAAAACGCAGAAGGGTTACATCATATTCATCAAGTAAACTTCACACGATTTATACAGAGAAGCATTATTTACCAACGACGGTACAGGGATCGATTCCCACCACCATCTCATTCTACAAAGAAACGATGGTACAGGGATCAATTCCCACTACCTTTCCATTTAAAACCCTTTGGTTCTCTACCTACTTCAAATCACTAGAAACGTAACAGTAAAATACCCAAATCGTAGAGTATGGCAGGCATGTAAATTTATCCCTAAAGTCACGAATTTTACCATCGAAACATTCATAATAGCAACCAACATCTCATGAAAACCTAAGATACAGATATCACCCATATAATTTAAAACATAGAGTTTAATAGGGTACCAAACCTTTATGAATTTTACATAGAAAGACGATCCAGTGCCCATACAATTACATTATGCAAACATAGGTAAACCCCAATTCATTTGGGTACTATCGTTAACATCGAGAGTTCAATAAAATTCATACATAGAGCCAGATGGCCAAAATCTCCCACTAAAACCTTTAGAGCCCGCAAATAACAATATATACATTGTTTCACAACAGTCCAGCCAACGGCGACTTACAGGAAACTCAAACTTGTCACAGTGAACTCAATCGCACTTATCAAGTTCCCCATAGAAAACGCAAGACACTCCATAGAGGCGAGAGGAGGAGGGAAGTTAATGTGGACTTTGGACTTACCAGTTGAAGACACTTCCAAGACTAAGTTGCGATCATTAACCAATACCCACGTAGACGAAGGAGACCAAACCACTTACCTGTCAAGCAAGTAAAAATTTCAAGTCAGAAACTATTCATTATCGTCACTATCAAAATATAAAAGTTACAAGTGAAAAAGGAGGATATTTACCTTCTTTCATCGTCAGGTCTGCATAACGAAACCCTCGTAATGGGCAGAACATGAGCCAAGCTCAGGTCAAACCACCAAACCCTCAGACTCATTCAACATACAGACAGAGGTAAATGAGCCATGAATATTGAAACCCTCAATGGTGTAGTATCCAAGAACAACCCATGGCTTAGCTGGCAGTCATTGGCATGTGTTATCGTAGGGTGGCTTTAATTACCACCACCAACCCCAAATATTCACTACAAAGTCGTGATCTCTATAGTGGTAAGAGCATTCACGACCCAAATGTAATTGTAACACAAGGGTGTTACAAAGACCCCAAGTGGGGTATAAAGTCAACAAGTAATGATAAGGCCCTTATGTTATGAAGGCTCAATGAGGACTTCAACATTTCCCACAAAACATTTCAAGTGACAACCACCACACTTGATGAACAGTAGTATTAATTAAGTGTGGAACTTGCGAAGTGAACACCTAAGTAGGCACTGCAAACCAAGAAAAGAAGAGAAGGCATTAGCGAAAGCGCTAAGTAAGTCAAGAGCCTCCATTTTCTTACGCCTACCTCTCGGAAGCCCTGCCAGGGTACCTTGCCATTTTAAAAGACCAAGCATCACATCATGAGCATCAATCACCACCAATAAAGGATCCATTCCACCTGAATTACCAGTGAAACTTTGATACATATGCATTCAAACATTTACAGCCGTAACGAGGAGATTCACATTATTGCATTCAATACATTGTATACATGCGACAGTTCATACATCTAAAACATTTTAAAAACACTTCCGCAAAGCTGTAGAACTTTATAATCATCAAACCATGATACTTCTGAAGCTAAGACATTTCAAAGAGTAGAAATCAAATATCGGTACAGTAAGCACTTATCATTGCTGAAGTTAGTATTCATCATATCTTTTCCAGTATATTCTAGTGGCGAAATTTTTTAAATTTTTTACTATTTTAGGAACATTACAGGGGAGCCTAGTTGGTAGTAGGAATCAATGGAGGTATCCAAGTGCTAATTGGAAATTGGAAATGAAGGAAGAAATGGATTCCTTGCAAAGGAACAAAACATGGGACCTCGTAGAACTTCCAAAGGACAGAAAAGTTGTTGGTTGCAAGTTGGTCTACAAGATGAAGAAAGGTGTTGATGATAAAGTTGTTAGTTACAAAGCAAGAATGGCTCATCTCCCAAGAACAATTGGTATGCTTGTTGTAGATCTCATTACAAAAGAATAAATTGTATTAAACTTTCGGGCGTTTGTTCAAGGATGATATTTCTATCAAAGCACCATAAGAGCTAGGAATAGAGGCTAGTTTCTTTGTAAGAATTTAAGAACATGCAAATCTAGCATGACTAGATTCATGGATTATTATTTAGGTTAACATATATATGAGTTATAACTTTCTAATATCTATATAAACAAAAAGATAAAAGAAATATTCATCCAAACCACCAAGTATGCTATTTTTCATTGATTGTTCACTTTTTTCCTCAAACAATGCAAAAATGCGTGTCGCAATGAATGTTACCTTCTCCATTGCTTACTAAAGAATCCCACCAAGGAATCATCATTTTTCCTCCAATAATTAAGTGTGCAAAGGATATATCTCATTAAACTTGGGCTTAAGATTAAGAATATGGAAAGAGACTTAGTCTCCAAGGCCCAAAGAAGCATAAAAGGATGCAATGAAGAACTCTTCTAGCCGGTGTGACTAGAGTATTCCTTTTTCATAATTAGTCTACCAGGTCCGGAAAATGGTTAAACTTATACCAGATAGACGCCCTTTCAGGTACTTTAACGAGCATGAAAGGAAGCAAGATTGCTCGGCGATATTTTCATTCTTTTAGGAGTCAGAAAAGAGCTTAACGGAAACTCCCTAAGTGCCTTTTTCGTAAAGGACTTGTCCGGCCCGAAAAAGGGATAAAATGATACTGAACAAAAGGAATGGCCAGGCAAGGATGAAGTGTTCAATCAAGGATCAGTAATGATGACCAAAAACGAGGGTAGGGGGGGAACACTGGTGGGCCTCCTTGCGGGGTGAGTGAAATGGTGGCAAAATAACGAAATATTTGCAGTATGACAGGAGTGAATGGCTCATGTAAAAGTGTGGAACAATCCGATGGTGGCCAATGTGGCACGCAAACTGAGGCAGCAAGATGTCGGGACACAATGTTTAAATTGTACCAGGTGAGAGTGAGAAATGATCTCAAGCATCATCACAAGCTCGGAAAAATGAATCCGACGATATAAAGGGTGTCAAAAACGGGTAACGACCGATGTGGCACGCACACCGAGGCGACGAGGGCGTTTTGGAAAAATACCCAAAAAATCGGGGGGTGAGAGCGAGAAATGATCTCAAGCATCATCACCAGCTCGGAAAAATGAATCCGATGATATAAAACATGCGAAAAACGGAGAACGGCCAATGTGGCATGCAAACCGAGGCGACTAGTGGTGTCTGAAAAATGGGCAAAAAATGACGGGGAAAAAATAATGCAATGAGGTGACCATCATGACGGTCTCGTCGTGCTGATTCCAGTGGTGGAAACGGTTCGAAAAACGGACTCCGTATGGGGTCAGAATGGCCGTAACTAGAAAAAGTCAACTGACTATAAATATTGGTGGGTCCAACATGACATGTGTCATTTGTACTATTTGACTTTGATTTGTGATCGGACTGGACCAGAGCTTAGGTGGCATTTCTGGATGATCCTACCGGCCTATTTCATATCCGGGAGATACAGGTATTCCGTCAAACTCATACCTGCATGTTTTTTAGGGTCGGGGGTTGGGTAGTGGGTCCCAGGGCTTATTTGTACGGACCACGTGGGGTGGACCGCGGGTTAGCTACGGCATGTATTTTGATGAGGCTTTAGGGATGTATAGCCATTTGTTGTATAGCTGAGTACAGGGGTACTCAGGACATATATAGCACTGAACATGTATTTGTTGATATATATATATATATGCACGTGGATGCACCTTTTTGTATGATGTTGTTTTATTTGTACGCACGTGGATGCGCTTTATGAATTGTGATATGTTTACATTGCACGTGGATGCAAGTAGGTTAGGATGTTAGGCACGTGGATGCCCCTTGTGTATTTTATGTGATGCAACATGATGTATGTATGATTAGGCACGTGGATGCCCCTCTGGATATGCATGTGGTTTATGTACATGGATGCAAATGTTGATGTGATGCAATCTTTTTGGGTTTTTATATATTTTTATGAGATGTTATGGGATGATGATGCATGATGTTACATGGTGTGACTGATATGCCAATCTAGGATGTTGTTTGCCATTTGATCTGCGACACTATTTTGAGCTGTTGGGACATGGGTGAAAGTTATGGATTCAAACTGTCGGCTGAGTTGTTTTGCGCGCAGGAATTTTCTAAAAAGGCAGGGATCATGCACCTGGTAGCAGTTGTTGAGTTGGGAGACAAGTAACTGGGAGTTGAGGAACACATGAAGGTGACATATGCCCATCTGGATGGCAACAGTCAAGAGACCGGTCACAGCATCATACTCTGCCTGGTTATTGGTAGCAGTGCCTATACATATTCCGTCGAGGTGAATCATCTCGTTCGAAGGGGAGTACAAGACCCATGCTGCAGAAGCTAGGTTGGGAGACCAACGGCTTGCGCCATCAGCGAAGCCAGTGTAACAAGGTGGAAGATGGTCCATCTATAATCATGCAGAAATGATGAATGTAAGATGATGGTAAAAAATTGAAAAACAAAAGGAGAGCAAACTGTACAATGCGGACCAATGAAGCCGCGGTTTCATTTATGGATAAAAGCGCTTAAGATACAACCCATTACGGGGGTTGCGCAAAGGATGGCCTTCAAAGTCGGCGAGGATGTATGCCCCCTTGCCGAGGCAGGTTTGCACGATGTAAGGGCCTTGCCACATGGATTCAAACTTCCCTTTGCCAGTTTTGTCATGGGCTTGGTCATAGGCGAGGACAAGGTCCCCTTCATGGAAAGTTCGAGGGTGAACATGTTTGTCATAACCGGCTTTGGAGCGGTTCTTGGCAGCCTCGATGTTCTGGAGAGTGGCACGACGGTCTTCATCAGCTTGTTCGAGTGTCAGCAAATGCCGCTCGAGGGGGGAAGTGTCAGGGAGGAGCTCAACGACGATATGTAAGGCAGGAATCTGACACTCGATGGGGAGGACAGACTCTACACCGTGAACTAGATGAAATGGTGTAAAACCAGTGGTGGTCTTGGTGGAAGTACGGCAAGCCCATAAGGCAGGGAACAGCATGTGGTGCCAATTGGACTTATGCTTGTCAACCGTGCGTTGGAGGATGGTTTTTAGGATTTTGTTAACGGCCTCTACTTGACCGTTCCCTTGGGGGTAGTAAGCAGAGGAAAAATTGGTGTTCAAATTTGAGGAGGGTGGATAACTCACGCCAGACGGCATCTTCGAAGTGTGAACCATGGTCTGAGACCAACTATTTAGGGACCCCGAATCGAGTGATAACATGGTTAAAAAAGAAATGGGCAGCAGTGTCAGCGGTACAATTGAAGGTAGGCATGGCTTCCGCCCATTTGGTGAAGTAATCAACGGCGACAATGATATACTTGTGACCGTTGGCAGACGAGGGTCTGCATTCCATGAAGTCGATGGCCCACTTACAAAAGGGACCAACGGTGACGACTGGGTGTAACGAAGCAGGTGGTGTCCGGGCCTTGGGGGCAAAAAGTTGACAGTTGTGGCAATGCTTGACCGCAGTGATGCAGTCGGTGAAAAGTGTGGGCCAGAAGTATCCGGCGCGGACAACCTTTTGGGTAGTGGCCATCCCTGAGAAATGGCCTCCGCAGGCACCGCTATGACAGTCATTGAGGACGTGTTCAGCTTCCGCGTGTGTAAGGCAACGACGAAGAATGGTGTCAACCCCGCGCCGGTAAAGGACATCGCCTAAGAGGAGATATCGAGAGGCCTGGTGACGGATGCGACGGCGTCCATTATGGGTGACTTTGGGTCTGAACTTCTGCGTGCGCAGGTATAAAAAAATATCACCGTACCATGGGTCATCAGATGAGATAGTGAATAGGTGATTGTCGGGTAACTCATCGGAGATTGGTTTGGCCGGGAGAAGGGAAGGGAGATCAGTAATGAGCTGGGAAAGCGCGAGGGCTTTGGTGCTCTTAGGTGTTCGGAAGGTAAGGTCATACTCCTGGAGGATAATGACCCATTTAGCAACACGACCTTGCAATAGTCACCGGTTTAAGAGATAGACCACGGGGTTAGAGTTGGCGACGACTGTGGTATGACTCATTAAGATGTAGTGTCGCAATTTTTGGACGGAAAAGACCACTGCTAGGGCTAGTCTCTCCTCATATGGGTAACGTAGGGGTGGGCCAGACAAAGTCTAGATGACGTAGTAAATGACATGCTCCTGGTGAGAAGCGTCTTCTTGAACCAAGACTCCGGACACAGCATGCTCGGATGCTGAGACGTAGAGGATGAAGTCCTGGGAGAAATCCGGAGGGGAAATCAATGGGGCTTGTGTGAGAGCCTTCTTGAGGGCGTCGAATGCAGCTTCTGCTTGCTCATCCCAGACGAAGGGTATGTGGGTACGGAGCAGGCGCAAGAAACCGTGAATGGTAGTGGCGTAATCAGGAACGAAGCGTCGAAGGAAATTGGATCGCCCCTGTAGACTTTGGAGCTGCCGAAGTGTGCGAGGAGAGGGAAGGTCTAAGATGGCTTGGACTTTCAGAGGATCAACAGTAATTCCTTTTTGGGAAACAATGAAACCCAACAATCGTCCTGCCGGAACGCAAAAGACGCACTTGTGTGGGTTCAAGCGGATTTGGTATTTGCGACAACGCAGAAAAACTTGCCGAAGGTCGTTAAGGTGGTCTGATCATTTCCGGGAACGAGCTGTAAGGTCATCAAGGTAGACTAGCAGGATATGGACCAAGTCATGAAAGCAATAGGTCATGGCCCGCTGGAAGGTGGCACCAGCATTTTTGAGGCCGAAAGGCATAACGCGATAGGCAAAGGTGCCCCATGGGGTGGTAAAGGCAGTTTTGTACTGGTCTTCCTTACGGATCTGAATCTGGTTATATCCAGAAAAACCATCCATGAAGGAGAGGACTTCATGCCCCGTACATGCATCGATGAGTTGGTCAATAAATGGCATGGGGAAGTTGTCCTTGGGACAAGCACGGTTTAAATCGCAGAAGTCAGTGCATACTCGAATGGTGCCTTGTTTTTTGTTAACGGGAACGGGGTTTGAAACCCAAGTGGTATAGGAAATAGGATAAATGAACCCTGCCTTGCGCAGCTTCTCAATCTCGGCTTTGACAGCTGGGAGCTTTGAGGGATGAATGGGGCGCTGTTTCTAACGAACGGGGGGTACATCAGGCCATGTGTCAATGTGATGCTCTATAATGGCGGGGTCAAGGCCGGGCATCTCGGTATAGGACCAGGCAAAGACATCACGGAATTCTCTGAAAAGGTTTATGTAGTCCTCAATCTCTTGTTTACTGCAGAATGCTCCTAAAGTGATGAGTTCAGGGGCACGTCCTGGGGCACCGATATCGACTTGGATGACGGGGGAAATGTTGGCCATGTTACCTTCCTCGAAGGCGTCAGGAGTAGGAATAGGGTCCTTGAACTAGTCGACCTTAGTGGGAAGGAAGTCTTTGGATTCAACTGCAAATTGGGTAGCGGTGCTAGAGGAAGATGCTTCGGGGATGAAGTTGGAACGATGATGCATATCATCCCAGGGATAATCCAGGGCGGTAAGGGCCTCAAGAATCTCCTCATCGGTATGGAAAGTTTGCGTCGTCAAATCGGTTGACGATGGGGTAGTGGTTGAAGAGATCATATAGATGGTATTAACCTCTCCAGAAGGGGAAGAGACCGGGGGGTAGATCTCCTCAATGGTGGGTGGTGCCGTCTCAAGATCCAGATTGTTCATCTCATAGAGAGCCGCTCTGTAATCCAGGAGATCGGGACAATGATGGGAGTAATGCCTGTAAACACCACATATAGCACAGGGGTGGTTGGTATGCAGGGATTTGTCTTTAGGCTTAGGGTGGGGTTTAGTTCGACAGTTGGGATGTTGGGGTCATCGTCGAGCATCTGCATGTGCTTCTGCAATGCTGGTAACTGTGGGCATTGGTGGGTCGCATGGCCCAACTCGTCGCACAACGAGCATTTGGGAGGAGCACGAAACACTGGAGGGTTTTTTACTGTCTTGGGAGGTGGTACAACAGCATAAGGTTGTGGCCCTCTGCCCCCAGTGGCTTTGGGAGGAGAAGGGGGAGTCGTGGAGGACGAAGGGGTAGAGACACCAGGAGGTGGATGAGAGGTAGTAGCCATGGGTTGCACCGGTTGGAGGATGACATCTGGTGTCGGCGGGCGAACGGGAGGCGAAAGATACCATACGGGTAATCCCAGAGTTAACCCAGGGAGGCTAAGGGTAGCCATGACCGGGGCACTTACTACTCCCGATGGAGGGACTAGGAAGGGGATCGTATGGATAAGTGTAACACCAATGTGGCTAGGTACCAATGGTGGTTTGGGAAACAAGGGTGGTTGATTGTTAGGTGGTTGGTTGTCATGGGACAAGGTACATAAGTCAGACACTTCGGGCGTAGATGACGGGGGAGGAATGGATTGAAAGGTGGAGGTCATCAGCACGTCTGAGTAAACTCTAGGCCCCATAGAGGAAACAAACGAGGTGGTGGCACGAGAAACAGGTTGTTCAACCATGGGGAGAACATTTTCAGGTGCCGCGGGAGCACTGGGATCATAGTAGGTGAGCTGGTCAACCTTAACCATGCGTCCCTCATGGGGGAACATCATGGTGCGAAAAATGGAAGAGGCAACCGCCCGCATGGCATACATGTAACTGCGGCCTAGTAAAAGGTTATAATCCAATTGGGCATTGATTACCTCGATGTCGATAAGGACGGTTTTACCACCTAACTGGACGGGGACATTGGGTAGGAGGCCTTGGGGATGGGCCGACCAATCGTCGTAGGCGCGTAATGCAGTGGTGAACTGCTGGAGAGTAGGGGATCCCAACTTCTGCCATACGAATGTAGACGTAACGCATGTGGAGGCACCCTCATCGATGATGCATCGATGGATGACAAGATTTCGAACGGAAACAGAAACTTGGAATGCTAAGGAGGAAGGCAGGCGTGGTTCGGATTGGTCCAAATCAAATGCCATCAGATTCGAATCATGTGGGTCAATCGCCCCAATGGTGGATAGTAGAGTCTTGCGCTGAGAAGGGCAGTTTTTCAAGACTTCTAATGCACACATGGCTGCGGGAGATTGGGCTAAGTCGTCGACGATGTTGTAATTTGACGCAGCCCGCGCATTGGGGTTGTTATTGATACGGCGAAGTGGGAAATGAGGGGCCTTGGGAGCGCCATCTAGTGGAGGTGGAGGTAAACGTAATGCCTGATCAGTGGGATGGGCGTTAGTGGGTTTATCAGTGGGAGATACTTTAGTCGTGGAGCCATATTGGTTCCGACGAGTCTGGAGGTTGACATCACCAGATGACATCATCAACAAGTGGTGGGTTCCCGAATCAAACATGGGTTGATCGGGAGCAGCGTACGTGATCTGTTGTTGGGGTTGAGCGTTGGCTTGAGGGGGAGCCAATGGCTGAGCGTTCACGACGCCTTGGGTTGGTAAGGGGTTTTGCAGCACCAAAGGTGGCTGCTGAGGTTGAGGGGGGTTAGGTGGCGCCTGAGGAGCTGCATGCCCTTGGCGGTGGGCATCGTCAACCCAGAGCTGCCGAGCTCACTCTAAGTGTGGGCAAGCATGCGTGTAGTGTCCATAGACCCCGCAAATAGAACAAGGGTGGTTTGTTCGCAAATTGGGGTTTTTAGCCTGCTTGGGCAGGCGATCAGGGTTTTGGTTAGCATGGGCCGCATTATTATTGTCGGGGGGATTCGTCGGTTGATCAGCTTGGTCTGCAGGTTGGTTGTTCCCACGATTACGACCCTTGCCGTGGTTTTGTTGGCCCTGGTTACGTTGGTTGTTCTGGTTTTGCTGCGGGTTTTGTTGGGCGTAAACTTGCCCTTGGGCAGCAGGTGGATTCTGAGGTTGCGTAGGTGCTAGAGCAGGATGCGGTGGATGATATGTAGGTGGAGGCTGCACAGGTGCAGCAACTGCAGGGGGTTGGTGATAGGGCTGCGGAGCAGGTTGTGGGTTTGCCGCAGGGGCTGCCTGTGGCGGATAATAAGCGGGTTGGGCTTGTGAAGGCGCAGGAGCTGGGGCAGCCTGCTGGTGGTAGTAGGGCTGAGGTGCGACTAGGGGAGCATAAGCAGGAGTCGCATGACCGAAGCACTGAGGTGAACATGAGGGTCCATGGGATTGGTGGTGATGTGTCATGGGAGCATACGAGTTGGTTGCTCCAGACTGTGAGGTAGCCCGCGAAAGGTCGGGGCCAGGGGTAGGACGTGCAATGGAAAATGGTTGGGGATGCGAAGAAACATGGCCAATGATACCGTCTGCAGCGTGGGATGCCCCCGGCGCATCGTGCTGGGAGGATTCGCCGCGAGGGGCATCAGGTATAATGGTATAAAGGTAACCTGATTGGGCATAAATGAGGTCGAACTGTTGGGCCTTAAGGATGGCCTCTTCTTCAGACTGGGGTCTTTCTGATGCCACATCCTTAGCAATGACAGGTAGAAGGGATTTGAGGAACCAATCTAGGAAGATACGGTCGTCTAATTTGATCTTGCATAAGCTACGGCATCGACGCCACTCATGGATGTGGTCCGTGATATGGGTAGCCGTGTTTTGTCTACAAGATAGGAGGATTTCAATGCCCGCGTCGTAGCGGACAGGCAACTGGAAGAACTGCAGGAAGGTCGAGGCAAGGGAAGCAAAGGTGGCATGGGTCCCATGAGGTTGTTCGATATACCACTTGGCTGCAGAGCCAGTGAAGGTGCGCTGTAAGAGACGGAGGCGAACAGAGTCATCCACTATGGAATTAGAGGAACACAATAGGTGGAAAGACATGATATGGTTTTGTGGGTCCTCACCGGCCTTGCCCTCGAACTTAGGGATGTCAGAGGGGAGCTTGGTAGGCATATGAGGCCACGTAGGGTCGTGTCGGATAGGGTCATTGGTCAATCTGGCCAGGTCAGGTAGGTTGAGGCTAGCCATGAATGGCAAACTGGAGGAAGGATGTGACACAGGAGTGGGTTGGACCAAGTTGGGGCCAATGCCCCCAAGTGGAGGGACAGGATTTGGGATGGTGCCCCCAAGTGGGGGAACGGAGGTAGTATAGGAGGGGCCCGCACCACCATGGGTAGTGTGAACCACTGATGAGGTGGGAATAGGTATCCCAGCTGCGGGAATAGGTCCCGTGAGGGGGGCCGTAGATGGGGGCCCCATGGAGGGCATACCCAAAGCAGGTGTAGTAACTGGTGTAGTGGTGGATGTGCCACCAATGGTCCCTATAACAAAAGGAGTGGAAGTCGTACCAGCCATGGGGCTAGTAGGGGCAGTGTAAATAGGGTTCTCAGACTCTATCTCAGAATCGGAGGTAAAGTAGGGGGCGTCAATATCTGGTGACGGAGACCTACGTCGCTGACGAGTGGAGTCAAGTGACAAGGCTCTAGATCTGCGATGAGTGGTATCAACAGATGATGATCGGAATCTATGACGGGTGGTGTCAAGTGAACCGTGCTGTGGGGGCTCGCCCCTGAGGCGTCGAGAATGTCTCGGGGACTCAATGGTGACAGATGATGTCTAATCTCTGTGGGTTGAGGTGAGTAAAAAAATCTCAAAAACCCTAATGCAACCGAGTGTGCAGAAGGAGAGCTCAAAAAATAAGGCACTCAGGCCAACAACCAACTCAAAACACCCACTGGAACAGCTGTGCTACAATAGGTGGAGTATCAACAAAGATGGTCAGAATACCAACAAGCAGGAGGTTTCCTAAAAATAAAAAATGGTGGACTCACTAGACCAAAGGGAGGTAAAGGAGCATGCAAACACCTAACTAAAAGTATTTTGACTCAACTAGACATATCCTCTGCAAGGTGATGAAATCCAAGTCAGACAATATGAATAGGAAAGCCAAGTGGCTATGATATCCCCCTACCAGGAGGGACACCGGGTAGTCAATCCTAGAAGAATGGCAACTAAGATACCCGTTCATGACACGTCCAGAAAGGTGAATCTGTCGTTTAGTCCGTTTACCACAATACCCCTATACAGGGATATCCCGCGAACCGCGAAAGGTAGCCCTTCGGTTACTGAATGGAGTGCGGTATTCCATTCAGGCCTCCGGAACCAGTCTCCCGACTTCAGCCCTCCTAAGGGAGAGGCCCTCTGATAAACTAGTTGTGACTGTGCCAAAAAGTACTAGGGGATTTTGGTTCCCTATTTGGACAACAACTATGTCTCAAGTGTAAGTGACCGAGAGGTGTTATTGGAAGCCTATCCCCCCGACTCTACCTAACTACAAAGATTCTTTTGTGTTCCCCAAATGGGGTTAGAATATTGGTTGAGTTAGGTACTTTTTAAGGCTCACTTGAATTATGTGACAGAGTGTGTGCTCATGAGGTGATGAACCCAAAATAGAAGTGCCACAAGGGGGACAACTTCTAACTATCAATAATACTGAAATTGAGACTTTTAACTTGCAAAACTTTCTGAATTAAAAATACTGAAATTTTTAAAAAGATTCTGTAAAGGGAACAGAAATTATGTTACAGAAAGGCTATAGGGAAGTGAGGCTGCAAGTAGGACAGGTGGCTGTTCAGATGCAGAAAATATTGCAGCAAAAAGGGGCTGGGCTCAAATTAGGGAAAAAATGAAGAAATCAAACCGCGGGTCTGTGGCAAATCAAAACAGGCGGACCGCGGGTTTGAGGGAAACAGACGCGGTCAGGTCGCGGCTTTCGGGCCAACAGACGCAGTCGGGATGCAGTAATCAGGGAAAAAGACGCAGTCGGGTCGCGGCAAAAAGGCTAACAGACGCAGTCAGATCATAGCAAACAGGCTGATTAGCTGCGGTCGGATCGCAGGTAACAGACTTGAATCCGCCAGCAGGGCGTCGGAAATAGTTTGAGAGTCGCGGTCAGGTCGCAGGTAAGGGCCTGAAAGACGCGGTCGGGACGCGACTGCAGAGGAAAAAGACGCGGTGTATGGCGGCCGAAGGGGACAACCGAAAGGAAATATTTTTTTTTTTTTTTTTTAAACTGAAACCAGAAATTCAAAATCTAGGGGAGTCGCCAAAACTGTAGCTAGGGTTTTACCCCTAGCTTGTGCAAATGAGCACCTACTAAGGAGAATGGACTCCTTAGTAGCAGTTCAGTAAATGTAAATTATTAAGCTAAAACAGAAATGAAAAAACTACTCTAAAACATGTGCATGAAACATAAACAACAAATTTAAATAATGGTTTTGTATTAATATTACCTCCAATGTGGAGGTTGATGAAGCCCTTGCAATGTCCAAGAGGGTTCCTCCAAGCTCCAATGTGCTCCTTCTCTTTCTCCAATGGTGGGAATGGGCCAAAAGAGGCTCTCAAGGTGAAAGTAGTTCAATGGTGAACTAGGGTTTCGAGAGAGATTTTGGCAGAGTAAGGGTATACTTGATTGTGGATGTGGAATAAGGGATCTCCATCACCTATTTATAGTTTTTTGGTGATGGAGTGCTGACCCATGGTTTTGGGAAACACATGGTTTAGGGCAGCTGTATAGGGTTTTTTCCTCCTTTTCCTCATTATTTTATATTTTTTCTTCCCTTTTTAGGGGGTTTTTGCTATTTTTAGAGGAATTTTGGATATTTCTGGAGGAAAAAGAGGTTTTTTAGCCTTTCTGAGGCTATTTTGATGGTTTTGTGGCCTTTTGGAGGCATTTTAGGCCTTTTGGAGGCTTTTTAGTGGGATTTTTTGGGTTTTTAAGGGAAATATGGTAGGTAAATGGACAAATGAGCCATATAATGTGGTAGATGAGGTAGTGAACACTTTTTGGGTGTTAACAAAAATGCGTGTCGTAATGAATGTTACCTTCTCCATTGCTTACTAAAGAATCCCACCAAGGAATCATCATTTTTCCTCCAAGAATTAAGTGTGCAAAGGATATATCTCATTAAACTTGGGCTTAAGATTAAGAATATGGAAAGAGATTTACAGGGAATTCTCAAATAATTGAGATACATAGTATTGTCAAATCTATGTCAATATTACTTGAAACAAGAATAAAGTGAGAGTATGATGGATAAATATGCATAGAATTGAGAAATGAGAGTGATCAATTTGGAGAAAAATGGAGTGAGTACTTGATGATGTAAAAAAATTGAATGAACAATATCACAATTCTCATTGTTGTAATTCAAATTTTATGTTTTGTTATATGTTGAAAAGGTCCATTTTCTACACGTCTTTAGTTCCCATTAAGTATCTATTGCAATAACTACATACTAAGTTTCCTATAGGAACTTAAAGAATGTGCTCATAATAATCAAATATTAGATACCAACACTATAACCACATCATGACCAATAACAAGAAGACACTAGCATTACCAATGTAACAAGTAACTATGAATTTAAATGTTAGACACCTTTAGAATGATAAAATATGTAAACATCAAGAAAGATAAACAACCTCATTTCATTGGGGTTGGTTTCTCTTCAAGTTTGTCATCGAACCATACCTTTGTAGTTAATCGTGTTCATAAGTTTCCACTTATAATGCATTCGTGTGTGCGCGCAAACACGTGTGTGTGTTATTTTTCAAATTTGAGACATGTTTTAAGTTCCTTAGATAAGAAAGCTATATAAAATTAATCTTTTTATTTATTTATTTTTATTTGAAGATGGTAAAACTTATTGTAATTAATTTGTCCATTGACAGTGAGTAAAGCGACCACAAGCTTCTAGCCACAAATATGGATTGACTCAACATCATTATTTAAGTAAAACCATACCACGTAAAATTATATGATGATGGTCCATAAGGGGGGAGGCTTTCACTCTTGTTCGATGACTATGTGTCAGGGGTTGTTAACATGTTCCCTTACATCCGAGGAAGATGGTCATTAACATGTTTCCTTACATTCAAGGAAGATGAGCTCCTATCCAATCAAAATCACTTTTAGGTCGAGCACTCAATAACAAAAATGTGATTTTATCCTAGATAATATCTAGAAGAAAACCAATTCCCTTATGGTCATCATTGAGGCTACCTCCTGTAGAGTCTTTACCTTTTAATAACATATAAACTTAGCACAATATATGAAACCAAATACTACCCCATTTGCAATTTAACCTCTTCTCCAAAAGAATATGAAATTAAACCTAAATGCACTGTAAAAAACAATATTACAATATTCTAAATAAATACTCCATAGTACTTACAAGTTTGTTAGGGGATTCCTTTTGAGATAGTCATTGTTATTATCCTCACAACCTAATTCTTAAAAATTAAGCTTGCTTATTCCAACAACTAGGGAATCCCCATTAATACTCACTTGATTATTCCTCAAGTTTCCCATAATTCTCAACTGTACATTAATATGAAAGGGTTAAACGTAACACATGGATATTATTTTCATTTGAGGGATGAGACCCATATTTCCAAATATGAGACTTAATTGGTTAGATGAGATCAATAAATTCTATGTAATCATAATCCTCTCCCTCTATAATGAAATAAAGGAAGGTATACACATCCCCTTGAGGTTGTGTGTGGTTATTATAACTTCTCCACCATTATAAAACCCTAGAAAGCCTTATTTTCTCGATTGAACTCAACCACTCAAAAAGAGCTCTAGATAGTAAAAAAAATCAAGGTTTGCATGAGAGCCTCTTGAACTGGAAAACATACTTGCCCCTAAATATGCGATCAAGCTACATGATTTTATGTTCATGTATAAATGAGGCCAAAAACAAAGTAAACCATACAAAATTAGAGACAAAACCCTGCATACATAAATACATATATAAAAGGGGTTTAGGACAACTAATACATATAGAGGTCTATGACAAAGCGCCTCTATTTCTCAATCCGATTCACCATTTAAAGGATACAACTTGTAATCTCAGCAAGGGATGGAGGTATGACCTCACTATCGATTTCTACTTTTGAAAGAGAGTTTCCAATACCTATAAACTAGATTCAATTAAAAAGTACCTCTCCCCCCTTAGTATGAAGCAATATATTGGCTTGATTTTTCACAATTTTAAAACATTTTTTTATAACTAAAGACGATAGAATATTGGTTAACAAGTGAAGTACCCTTGGGAAAACTTGTTGATTCATATGGTGGTTTGGAGTGGTCTTCTGGACATAATATTTTTCCTACTAGTTGAAAATGTACCATTGATATAGTCATCCTCAAATTAGAAATTATTGTGATGGTTTGGAGTGGTCATGTAAACATATAAGATTTTTCATGACTAGCTGTAGAAATAACGACTTCTGGTAGTCAACCCTCGGACAATCGGACTTGAACAATAGCAACTCATAAACCGACTTAAAGTAATTGAATTTTTTTTATTAACAAAAAAAATATGTGAGGCGGGAAAATTTGTTTGGTGTTAAATTAATTTCAATTTGGAAAAAATAGAAAGAAAATAGAGGACGCCATTGATAAAATATTCAATAATAATGTTGTCAATTTTACAGAATTTAAAGTTGAATCACTCCTAACAAATCTTTCAAAACAAAAATACGGGATCCCTACAACCTACAACGGACATAGGCTTCCCACCTATGTTATGGGAAACCCTTATTGCCACACGTTTTTCTGGTTCTGCAAATGCTGGAGGACGTCCCTAACGTCCTGATCCTTCCGCTCCACAAGAGTGCGGAGAATGGACATCACCCGACTCAGCTCACGGTCCTCGGGTTGATCTTCCATGTATGAAGATATAGGCACAGCGTTGTCGGGCTGCAGACTATATGCCACAGGGTTGTCGTCCACAATTATCGTTTTGCTCAAGTCCCGACCCAGACGCCCCAGATTCTTCACATTCGCGGCTTCTGCTCGACCATTCTTCAGCACCACAATCTGGGTGCACTGTCCGTGGAAGAGGCGGTGGCTTATCAATGTGCCGTTCACGTCCAGTTTATTCAGTACGGCATTGGCGTACGTCCGATTGGCGGCGGTGAAAACCACCACCTCGAAGAGCTTCGCAGCCGCCTCCAGGAATTCGTGCACGCCAGGTCTCTTCAATATATACAAGTAACCGGATGGACTAATGTCGCGAAATTTTAATCGAAAGTCGTAATAGGGTATTGGGAACAAGGAAGTATGTGCTAATGTCTCGTCCATGTCGAGGACCAGGGTCATTCTGTCCAGCTGTTCTGCCGGCAATGGAGGCAATAAGTATTCATCTCCTTGCCTACTGCTGACGTTGCTCACGATTGAAAGAGCAGCGTCTCCAGATGTAGCTGTATCGTTGTTCTTCACAGAGCTAATCGACGGCTTGGTGTGGTGATCATTGCCCTTAGAATCCATCCCAGACCCTGTTGAAACTGAGATACAGCCTGAATTCTCCACAGCTGAATGTAATCGTATTTCCTGTAATTAGTGTGCCAAGTTTATTTGGCGTTCTCACTCTACTCCAGAATGAACAAGTGATGTTTGCAGATGTTCATTTATAGTTGTTGAAATGACAGCGACTCGGTTAAACGACGCGGCTGTGGTGAAACATTTAAATTATAAAACTTAGGTGATTTGATTTTGGGATATATATTTAAAATAAAATAAACGTTTGAATTTTCTATTGTGCCCATTTGTTAGTCAACTATGGCTGGAGATAGCACTCAAGAGTAATTTCGGGACTTATGGAATCAATTGTCTGATCTTGGCATGCTTTGAGATTTTTTTCGTACGAAGGAACTCAAGAGAGGTTGGGTATCTCGATTATGAGGAATGGCCAAAGTATTGAAGGTGCTCCTATGAATGTCGTCAAGATCTTGTCTGGGTATTCTTCCACATTATGCGCAGCAGGTAAAACTGAAACAGGTCCCCTCCATTCCACCTCTGATTATTGAAAAGAACATTCCACAGTGCTTCTTCGATGGGTGCATTCAAGTGGAGAACAGGCAGCGCAGTAAAGATTTGTTTTATATATATCAGATTCTCATCATTTCTTGGGGAAAGCATTTGTTGGATCAGGCACAGACAATTTCGGAGAGCTATATGCACTCTTTCAACTGTTAATTTGCAGGGTCTAGAGATATAGGGTTTCTTCAGGTGTTCGACGACTTTTCTTTGGCAATCAAGTCAATGATCGGGGAACAATAGGTAGTTGATATTACCCTACAGCAACTCGTTTTTCATATACGAGAAGCTTCTCGAGCTTTTTCGAAGATCAGCTTCAAGCATGTGTACAGGGAGCTCAATTCAGTGGCGGATAGTTTATCTCAGAGGAGGCAATTCATCAAGCACAGGGGCGACTGTGTATTTCTGAATTTATGGACAACTATTCGCACTATGCCAATGAGATCGATCTTGTAGTCTTCGTATGTCTGACCTTTTGGTGTCAAGGTATAAATGGGTACCTTTTTTATGGTATCCTACAATGCTTAGTTTTTCTAATTGCAGTCATAGATAGTCTGTTGTGGACAGTATATCCTACAATATTTTTAGATTTGTAGATTGCATTTTCAGTTTTTGTAGAAAGTATTTTTTTTACTTAGTAAAAAATATAGGTAAACAATTTAATATAGAAAGAAGGATAGAAAAAAGATAAAATAGTAAATTAATAGACTTAGAATGAAGCAATATACTCAAATAGGATTTTAAACATGTTTACAAAGAATAAATTGTCTATGCTCAAAGACAATTTGCAAAATATCACCAATGACCAAGAAGACACAAAAAGAGTGAATGACTAAGAATACATAAAGAGTGTATAATTCTCATTTGTAACAATTTGCAAAATATCACCAATGACCAAGAAGACACAAAAGGAGTGAATGACTAAGAATACATAAAGAGTGCATAATTCTCATTTGTAACAATTGTTGAGCATGAATATAAGTCATCACATGATGGCCTTTTTATATGGGGTTTGGAAGGTAATCTCAAATTATATGTTTTAAATGCTTGTGTCACTTAAATCAATCTTGTTGCAATATTGATTTTTTTTTGTATAATTCTAATTTGTAATAATTGTTAAGCATGAATAATAAGTCATTACATGATGGCCTTTTTATCTAGGGTTTGGAAGGTAAGCTCAAAATTATATGCTTTAAATTCTTATGTCACTTAAATCAATCTTGTTGCAATGTTGATTTAATTAATTGGGAACTTTAATTATGGGTTGTTTGATCCTTGGCATAATGTAGTAGTTTGTGCATTGTAAGTATAATTCTCCCATAAAATCACTATTATCCTTTGCTTGACCAACTGTTTATTAACTAGTGTTATCCATACATATAACCAAGGAATTTACCAACTTTCACTCACATGTATAATTGTTGATTCCAATTATTGATTCCATAGTTTGATTATTTATATTATGTACATTATGGGTGTTAGAAATGCTACTAGCATTCTCCTTAATTAAATCTATGTATATATTCTCTTTTAAATATAGGAGTTTCACCTCCAATTATCCCCATGATTTCCCTTTGATTAGATAGTCTTATTAAGTCCACATCAATGTTAATGGCTTGTCTTGTTTGACACTATACATCAAGGCATATGCTATAACCAAGTAATTACTTAGCCACATGTTATAAACAAATGGTTAGGTACGTCTATATTATGGAACAACCAAGCAATAGAGATAGCTGTGAGCAAGCGCATTTGCTTTGGTACATCACTTTAACATATGGATATTACAAAATTATAGTGTATAATTTGTTAGCAAAATTGTCGAGACTTGCTTTCTATTGATGTGATTTGGTCTAAATGGGTAATGAAAAACCATTAAATCCAAGACTTGAAACAAATATGAATTTCCATATGCATTAATGAAGTAGATGTTACAAATATAATCAATTATTTTTAATTATGTGAAATATCTATATTGATAAGGCATACATACTATAATCCTATCATTTATAATCAATCACAAGTTGGCAATTCAAAACCATTAAATCCAAGCCTTGAACAAAATATGAAGTCGTATATACATTGATGAAGCCCTATCTCATATGGTGATAGTGATTACAGAGAGAAAAAATATTTTTAATTACGTAGAACATCCATGTTGTTCAGACTTATAAACCATACGTGGAGATATGTTGAATTTGTAACCTTAAAGAAGCTGTTAATATTTTCATATAATTGAGCCTTCTTTGTGGATGACATTCTCTTCCAATTGAAAGAGTTAAACTTTAAACTCTTGTTCTGTTCTTCCATAATAGTGGTGAAAAAGTTATGGTGCTGGACTAGATGTTTCTTCAACAAAGAATACAATTTAGAACAAGACTCAAGGTCTTCTTCCAAATCTGCTAAGCTTCCGTCAAACCTTTGCATTTTCTCTTTAAAGTGTTGATTCTCCTTGTGGATATGCACATTAATCCTTAGGTATTCCAACCTTTCTTTTTTGAATGTTTTTCATATATTGGGTCTTGCGCTCTCATAAGAATGTTAGCATCTTCTTCAAGGTTACAAATTCAAATTAACTCGACTTATAGTATATAATTCGCATCAACATGGATGTGCTACATAATTAAAAATATTTTTTTCTCTATAATCACTATCACCATATATATGAGACAGGGCTTCATCAATGTATATATAGATTTCATAATTTGCTAAGTTTCAATTAGCTATCCAAGAGACCAAGGAATTGCAAGCTCATCTCCCATTATTACTATAGAAATAAGAACTATGACTAAGACAAGCATGATAAGCTCACCCTCCAAGAGATTTTCTAAATATATTTTGGAAGACTCTTTTCTTAATTTGAAAAACATACTAGAGGCATAGGTTGCAAGCTAATGAGACACATAGAATACAATGGAGGAGGGATAGGGAGTAGAAGCCAAGAGATTACACGTGGATTCTAAATCCCATTGTAATTTAACATTCGGTGCATGAAGGTCTAGATTTCAGGGTTCAAGAGGAAGTGAGTGAATGTAACCTATCTCTTAAAAGTTTGGGGGAGATAATACTACAAAGACCCATATTTCAAGGTTCAAGAGGAAGTGAGTGAATGCAACCCATATCTTACTAGTTTGGTAAGCAATCTAAGACCACCAAGATAACTTATGTCAAGGTAAGATGGATGGAAGAAAAGGACATTTCCATTGAAGAAAGGAAACGTAAAGAGTGTAAGAAAACCATTAATCCACATGATTGTAGTAGTTGTAATTTGAAGGAGGTCAATGTAGCGAGCACAAGGACAAACCAAAGATGTATTTCAAAGAAACTCTTATTTATTTATATTGTATGCATAAAATCCACAAGGTTGATGATTGTTGGCACCCTTGTGCATGTTCCTTTTTTTGGTATGTGAGGCCTCAAGTGACTACCAACTAAAAGAAGCAAGCCACAACAAAAAGACTAACATAAACAAGTGTTGGAATATGCAAAGCATTATTATGATGGATTTTGTTAAGCTAGTAGAGCTTGGAGGTTGCACCTTGTTTTGGTATTGTTAGTACTTTGCTTATAGAATGTGTCCCATATCACTTTATTTTCAATAGACAAATGTAAGGAAATGATAAATCATTTTTTTTAAATAATTTTTTAAATTAATTTTCTTCTCTAAACTTAATTGATAATTTGTTGATATTTTTAAAATTAATTTTCTTCTCAACTTAATTGATAATTTGTTGATTGGATTATTGATAAACAATTTGATAGATGATAATATTGTGTTTTCCTTTTTTAATACAATATATAATATCTAAAGCTTTAGGTAAAATAACCCTATGTACACATTTTATATAATATTTTAATTTTTAATAATGAATATAAAAATTAATTTAGAATTCCACTCAAGAAATTTGTATATAAATTTCTTCGTTGGTAGATTATAACTAGTAGTTTGAACACAACTAGAATTTATATATATTGCATTAAGTATTAATGGTATATATTATTTTCAACTAGCAATTGTACTTTAGGGTGCAATAAAAGAACACCCTATTGCAAATGAATCAAGGAGGTATAGTAAGCGTGACTAATAATGTAATATAGAAATAGAATCAAAATGTTTAGTGTTGATTATGAGAGTTATATCCAAAATGTCATAATCCATATGAGAGGAAAAATACAATAGCAGTTTTGGTAACTTTCAAAACATAACAAAAATGAGAGAACTTGCAAGAAGAGTTGGGAAGGTGGCACAGTTAATGTAAACGATTTGAATTTATTTGGTGACCAAATTTGGTTGTATTGTCGTAGTTACAAGGATACTCCTAGAATTTCTTGCATCTATATTGTTATTTCAAATCGAGTCATGAAGAAACGAGAGAATGAGTTGGTATTTGAAAATTGAGTGTCCATTGCAAATTTTCAATATGAGTTGTGTCACATGCATTTGCTAATGTTGTTGGAAATTTTAGGACACCCATGCATGTGCCAATGTTATTGGTGTGTTATTGGAAATTTGGTTAGTTCTTTGCTAGTAGGTGTTTGATTTGAATCCCCCTAGATGAGTTGCACTAGTCTATGTCAATGAATGAAGCATATTTTGGGTTAGCTTGTGAGCTTTACATTTGAAAACTATATAGATTTGCAGGAAAGACTCTAGTTTGTAATTTCGAAAGTTTATCACTCCCTTCTTCCTAGTGTGACCAATCAAATTTTAATGTAAAACTATGATCTCTAGTAGTATAAATACGAAAAAGAAGTACACTATTAATAAAATGTTTGTGTGTGATAAGCTAATACTAATGTGTTGTATGCCTAAAGGAAAGTGTGACAAATATAGTATTGGATGAAGGGTACAAAAACAATGGACCCCAAGTGCCAACTAACAAAGTATTTATGATTGCCAAAATAACTAACTTGAGACAACCAAAAGAAAATAATAAACTCCTCATTTAGCACTCATTTCTTATTCACAAAGTAAGATAATAGCATGCATGAACATTCATAAATAATTAGTAAAATATATACATACAACTAGTATTTTCCATTAATTTTAAATATTTTTATGAATTTTAGTGCAATTTAGTATTCAATTTATTAGTATGAATCAATTAAATGTTATAATTAAATTTAATTTCAGGGTGAATATATTTTTTTAATATAATATAATTAATAAATATTATTGGTCTTACCAAATGATCTCAGGACCTTTATAAATTAGGCTTATGACATGTGTTACTTAAATAATCATAATATGTATTTATTTATTAATTTTCAACATTATCTTATTTACAATATACACTCTATGATCTTATGCTATCCATTTAATATCATTATACTCTTCTTTTATATATATATATATATATATATTCTTCACACATTATTCTAATTTTTTTTATTAATTAATATTTGAAAGCATTATTAATACTATTGCTTGTATGATAAGTATATATGTATCTATAATTTATATACATTTACTTTATATTATTATGTATCTATTTGTTTTTCTAATATTCTTTTATTTTTATAAATTCATTTAATTAAAGAAGGTGATAGGTGATTACAACTAAGCATAGATAATAAGTAAGAGATAACTTCTTCATAACACTTAACTTGTGACCTGTATTCACCAACCACAAGTTAAGTGGTTGTGCTAATTCTATTTTACATCTTATTTAATAATATATTATTTTCTTTGTTTTATATTTATACATTATTTTTTCTTCATATATATTTTTTAACTTTATATATAATATGTTTATTATAGGTTTTAAAATCAAAATCTTAATTATTCTTCATTATATTTATCTTTATTATAGAATATATATATATATATATATATATATATATATATAATTGATCTTTACCAAACGTTGTTTTATCTTCTATGTATTTTTAATTCCCATATTTCTAATTGTTATTAATTATTTTATTAATATTATCTAATTATTATTATTTATGATCATATTACTTTCTACTTCTAGATTATGACTATTACATATATTTTATAAAAAATAATAATTTAAATATCTCATTACATGATTTTCTTTCTATTTTGTATTTTAAATTTTCATATTTCTTCTTGTTATTAATTATTTTATTAGTACTATATAATAATTATTATTTATGATTATCAATTATTTTATTAGTACTATATAATAATTATTATTTATGATTATCTAACTTTCTAGAGTGCATTCTAGATTATGATTGTTATATATATATTATAAAAAGAATAAAATTGAATATCTCATTAGAACACTTATAAAGTAAAATATATGTAAATAGCCATAAAATATTGAGATATCAAATACAAGTCTTCTGAGTATATTCATTCATTATTTGCTTAGCATTTTTCAAGTGCAACTGTTGAATATGTTTCTTGCCTAAAACATATAGCTTTCGGGGGATTTTCCTTCTTGAATCATTATAAGGGAAAGTTTAATCAATTTGCTTCAGTTCCTCTTCCAAATCCCAACATGTTGAATGGGATATACTCCATTGACCCAACTTTTTATCATACAACCATTCCTCCTCATTTTTTATTTTTTATTTTTAGTAAAATGAAACATACAACTCATAAAAATTCATCAGGTCAAATAATTTCAACCATTTAAAATTAACGAATTTCAATTGAAAGTTTATGTTAAAATATCAACTACATTTTCAAATATTTTCGCAGTCTTGTTGAAGGCATGCAACCCGTTTTATTAGAATTTTAATTAAAAGTACATTTCAGAGGGAGTTGACAATAGGCATGATGGAAATGTTGAATTCTAAGTTGGCTACTAAATGGAACCTGTGGAAAACAAGATTACCAAGGTAAAAAATTTTAGTTCTAGCAATTTCATCATCACATAAATGGACATAGAAGGTAAAAATTCTTTTGTATTGAGGAAGTTGTTCAAAATCATGCTTTTATGGTCATTGAGGATAATCATAAGGTTTATTAAATCATTTCATATATGGTCATTGTTATTGTCGATAAAAGTTACTTTTCCTAAGATGATAAGTTCTATTAAACCATTTCATAAATGGTATTGGTGTTTCCTTCGAGGTCCTATCCTTTATGCTCTACAACCTAAGCCATAGATCAAGCGCATAG
Source organism: Larix kaempferi (assembly GCA_027924585.1). Classification (NCBI taxonomy): domain Eukaryota; kingdom Viridiplantae; phylum Streptophyta; class Pinopsida; order Pinales; family Pinaceae; genus Larix; species Larix kaempferi. The sequence goes on from BSBM01000369.1 coordinate 5,689,313, forward strand.
GGAGAAGAACCCCTTGATTGAACACTATGTGGGCATGCAGTTTGTGCTCAGCACCCTAACGCTCTAGGCTTATGCATTATCAGAATTGCGAGGGAGACTGATCTACAATTGATCTACATGCAGATCAGAGATAAGGCTAGGAGAGCCTCACCTCCTAAACTAAAACACAACAAGCACTCAAACTCAATCAACAACTACTAACACAATAGAATGAAATGAAAGACACACAAGATTGCCACAAGAAAACTTGTTTGTATTATGAGGCAAGGTGCCTTTTTATAGATTACAAGGAGAGAGAGTAATAAATGCTATTCATTATTTTAATAATATATCTAAGATAAAACTCTATCTAATCCATTAAAGCTAGCATATTGAACTAATACCAAAATGGGGAGTCTGGGCCTCCCATACAGATCATTCCTCCTGGTTGAAGTGGAAAGCATCCCTGCTTTCCTCCTCCGGAGTGCATACTACAATGTCTGTTCAGAAGTTGTAGTGATGCTAGAACAAAAGGATTGTTGATGTTGCAAAGACTGGGAGGGTGGAGACACCTAGCTGCCCAGTGAGTGCAGCTAAGACTGAGAGGGTGGAGACACCTGGTTGCTCAGTGTGTTGTGCTATGTAGTTAGGGAGGGTGGAGACACCTGGTTGCCCCAAAGAGAAAGAGTACCCTTGTGAACCAATGAAGACGAACCTATGGAGTGAGATGGCAAGTGCTACAAAACTTTGTGAAGTGCTGTAGAGTACTGCTGGAGGAATTGGAAAAAATGGAACTAAAAGAGAGATAATATTGGAAGAGAAATAATACTACTGCAAAGTAAAACTGAACCAAAAATATGAAACCAGCGCTAAGCTTGGACTAAAAATTCTAGGACGTTGGTGTTGCCTGTGTACAATGGGGCATGCCTGAAAATGAAGAGGAAGGTGTTGTTGAACTGGTAAATAAGCCAGCATCCTGATCGAGATCTCTCTGACCACTAGATGTGATAGGTCGGCCACCCTTGGAATCCATCTCAACTAAACTCATTTTCTCTAATTGCTGTAGAATATGTTGAGCAATAGACCCACTGCTTTTACAAAAATGAGGAGGGCGTGCACCATTCCTTTGATGACCACCATAAATTTTAAAAAAAGCTCCGACTCCGATACTCTTTCTCAAATAGATTTTCCTTGCCATTGATGCAGCTCTAACATAGTACCAGTTAGGATCATATGGAGCGAGTTCCTTGAAAGTAACTGTCTTTACCAGATCAGTCCATTGTGGAAGCTCAATCTTGTCGGATCATTTGAGATGTGCAGCATAGGCTGTCACGAACTCATAGGGGTGGACGTCTTTCACTGTGCAGCTGCGTGAAGGGGAGTTGCCGAGATGGAGCATTGAGCAGCGTTGAGAGGGTCTAGGTGAAGTTTGAAGTGTGGAGGCTGGGGAAGGGAATGCGTAGTTGCTGGAGAGGAGGGTGTGCGTAGCATAGACAGCGTGAGGATGTTGTGGGAGCTAGGTGTAGTAGATACTAAAAAACAAAATGTGTGGATGCTGCAGAGAGCAGCGTGAATGCTGGGCATTGGAAAAGGGATGTACAGATGGGGTATTAGGAGCATGAGCGCAGGTGAGCATAGGTGTTGCAGAGCTAAGCGAAAGCAGATTGTAGCGGGCAGAATGAACGGGAATGGGCGTGGAGTAAAGAGCGTGGAGAAAGTGAGTGTGGTGAAGATGGACGGCGTGAATGTAGAAGATATCCTGAATATGAATGGAGGCCAGCGTGAAGGAGTGAGTGGGTGTGGCAGGGATTAGGGCAGAGAACAATAGGGTGAGAGATGGGAGTGCGTGGGATGAGGTGAGTGTAGGAGATGGAGATGGAGTGGAGAAATTTGAGGTTTGCAGGGCACGTGGTGCTCTAGAACAACGTGAGGAATGGGAGGTAGGGTTGCAGATAGGCAGCGTGAGGAATTCATGAGACAGTGGCAGTGTGAGATTTTGGGGGAGAGAAGTATTGGTTGGCGTAGCGTGAAGGTGTGCGTTGATGGCTGGGAAGAGTTAGAGTAAGGGGGAAGCGTGATGGCTGGGCGTAAATGCTAACACTGAAAGGAGCTGCTAAAAAAAATGCGTGCAGAGTGAGCAGTAAAGAATAGAGCGTGAAAGGAGGGTGAATACAGCGTAGGAGCAGAGGGGTGGGTCAATGGGCATGGGAGAGCTGGAATATTAGGGTCGTGCAGGGGCAGCGTGCAGTTAGGTATGGCGTTGATGAAGGGAGCGTGAATGATCGAAAGAAAAGCGTGCAGATGGGAAGTGGGGAGTTGAGATAGCGTGCAACAATGATGGAGCAAAGGGGGAAAACGTGGGTGAAGTGCAGGCCTGGAGCTACGCTGGAGGATGGAGCTGTTGGCTGTTGGCTTTTGGCTCTCATGCACAATGCTGAATGCTAAAACAAAAACTTAACCATATAAAAAAAATAGACAACACGTTTTTTCCAGAAAATGAGCATGATTACGTAGAGGAGCGAACTGCTCTAATACCAACCAATTGATATGCAGTTGATCTACATGCATATCAGAGGTGAGGCTAGGAGACCCTCACCTCCTAAACTAAAACACAACAAGCACTCAAACTCAATCAACAGCTACTAACACAATAGAAAACTTGAAATGAAAGACACACAATATTGGCACAAGAAAACTTGTTTGTATTATGAGGCAAGATGCCTTTTTATAGATTACAAGGAGAGAGCATAATAAATGCTATTCATTATTTTAATAATATATCTAAGATAAAACTATATCTAATACATTAAAGCTAGCTTATTGAACTAATACCAAAATGGGGAGTCTGGGCCTCCCATAAAGATCAGAGACATCCTCTATTTGGGCCTAACCTCACAAAGATAGATGAGAATCGAGATCTTGTGGGCACATCGACATCAAAATAAAAAAGTAAAGAAAGGGAAACTAATTGGAATCTAATGCCACCCATAAAAGGCTCAATATTTTGAAGACGTGACATCAAGGGTAAATGTGTAGCTCGCATGCATTAGGCCACTGCCATGGCACATACAATAGATGTATACCTAAATCACTTCATGGAAACAGGTGGAGTTGCATACAACAATCTAGTGACTGATCTTAGAGTGCCATGCATAGGCTGCACAACCCATAGCATCTAAGAACAAATAGAGCTAATACGAAATAAAAAAATGAGATGGATGGAGCATGCATGACAATTAAGCATGGAAAAGGAGTGCGAAATAACAAAATGAGATGGATGGAGCTATAACATCGGAGAAAAATTGCAAAATTTTAAAACTTTTCTACGTGAAAATAAATGCTATTTAATAATGCAGAAATAGAACAATGCCTGAAATGTTATCTATATTTAGTTGTGTTGCTATACATCTCTTATGTTGTTGTTAACAAAAGTTGATACCACTGTTTGACTAATGTACTTTTGTTTGGTTGATGAAGGGGTCCTTCGGATGCCCCGAGGCTTACTTAGCATTCGTGCTAAAGCATGTGAATTCGTACTTGTGACAGATTGACAGGTAAGAGATAAAAGTTGCGAAAGGAATCAAAAGTTTATCAGGAAGATCTAGAATGTTCGTATCACAGTGTTGTACCCAGAATTATTTGTTTCTGTCATGTTTTTGTATGTAACAGCCTACCTTCTACCTGCGTGGCAATTTGTGGAAGTTCCAAGTACAACTGTTTGTTAACTTGTTTTAAGGTTTATAACCTGCAATGATAATATGATCTGAAATGTTTCTCTTTCTTCATGCATTATAAAGTATATAAGTGTATGTCTACAATCGTTCAAAAAGTATGTCTCTAAGGTCTGTTTTAAAGTGTTTACAAGATTACTATCCAATCCTTGCAAGAATAGAGTTGTTGGCATTTTTAACCACTATCACATTTATATAATGTGAGTGGTGTGCCTTGTAATACCCTAAGTGGTACTTACATGATACTATATACACATTATGTTTTCCATTGTATACCCCACTCTTTAATTCTTAATGACTAACTTGCAATTAATATGAATTATATGCAAATCCTATTATCTATGTGCAAACAATGTGCATTGTGTAAAGGTATGTTAATATGGCACCATGGGATACTATGCTATCTATTTGATAACATACAATATGCAAATAGATACAAGTGATTTACAAACTATGTACAAATATTATGGATTAAATGCAGTATTGAAATGCTAACCAAGTATTATATTGGTGTGTGTAATTTCGTGGTCTAACATATAGTCTTGATGAGATCTATATTGAATTATATGCATTCTACGTGGCCTATGAAATGTTTCTCTTTCTTCATACATTATAAAGTATATAAGTGTATGTCTACAATCGTTCAAAAAGTATGTCTCTAAGGTCTGTTTTAAAGTGTTTACAAGATTACTATCCAATCCTTGCAAGAATAGAGTTGTTGGCATTTTTAACCACTATCACATTTATATAATGTGAGTGGTGTGCCTTGTAATACCCTACGTGGTACTTACATGATACTATATACACATTATGTTTTCCATTGTATACCCCACTCTTTAATTCTTAATGACTAACTTGCAATTAATATGAATTATATGCAAATCTTATTATCTATGTGCAAACAATGTGCATTGTGTAAAGGTATGTTAATATGGCACCATGGGATACTATGCTATCTATTTGATAACATACAATATGCAAATAGATACAAGTGATTTACAAACTATGTACAAATATTATGGATTAAATGCAGTATTGAAATGCTAACCAAGTATTATATTGGTGTGTGTAATTTTGTGGTCTAACATATAGTCTTGATGAGATCTATATTGAATTATATGCATTCTACGTGGCCTATGTAAATACCTCCAACCCTTAACTAAATGCTACAAGAGTAATGAGTCTCGACCTTACCATAAACGTAACCCTATTGTATTAACTCTTGATGTGAACGTTAATGTGCATTACAGGCTAGCGGAGGTAATGTCTCCTGTGCATTGAATGCTCACAACTAACAAGAAAATAGTGGAAGTCTACCGTGGATAGCATATTGTAATTAGTTCACGTGAATGTGTCTTAGTGTAACCTCGGAGTGTTGAGTTGTAACTCGTTGATGCTTTGAACGTTGGTGATCAGGCTCCACCGTAGCTGTGATAATAATCGCTTAATAAATGTGATGGAAGGTTGGTGACTTCGTAGATCTCACCAATGATCTACGTCGTTGATCTTGGCAGGGATTTCAATGCTGTGGTTAAACCCTACCTTGTTGTATTCGATGAGTTTTAATGTGTTAGAGTCATTTGGTGGTGGTGGTTCTGCGCGGCCGACAAGCTGCTGGTTTTTAGCCTTGATGTTCTTCCCCAAAGAGGCGTAGTTTCCTGATTTCAAACTCGTGATCTATGATAATATGGAGCCGAGCTTTATCTAATTTATACAGTGTTGAAGATTGTTGTTATCCATCTTAGAATTTATCTTTTAGGTGGATTTTATACTTGACTTGTTTGAGGGTTTGTTTAGTTTGATATTGGGTTTGTAATGTATGGTCAGAGGACCTTGCTACCTCTTCTCGGTGTTGTTTCACTGTATCGAATAAGTGTTGGCTCAACTTCACTGGCATTCGTCGATACAAGGGTTTGGTTGCAACTACCTCAGGCTTGGATTTGAAGCTACTACAACTTTCAATCTCATGGTAATGTGTTCGAACTCCTCCTGTAACTTTCATATTCGATCTTTATGTGTTTGTTCAAACTGAGTTTTCATTCTTTGATAAGATAATGGTTTTAACCACCATCATGATGTTGTTGTTGCAAGGTAACAACTCGTTGGTTATGCTACAGTTTGGTGTCGTAGGTTGGCTACAGCTATACCCAATCAATAAGCCTCAGCAATGTCTTCAGACCCTGTGTAGATGAGAAGGTCTACTGTTTAGTGTTCTATGTGTTGTATTATATAACTCATAGAGCTTTGTAGATAAAGGTTTTTGCATGCTGTTTAAAAGTATGGGGAGGATGTGCCTCGACCCATAAGGCAACGACCTTGCTTGCAATGGTTTTATAAACAAGGGTTTTACCCTCAGACTTGAATAGAGTACCTCAAGGTGTTTCACGACTACTATTATCTTTTTTCTTTGTATAAGACTAAGGTTAAAAATATAAGTGTTTAAAGTCTATAAAACAATGCGTCTGTTTGCTACAGACTAGATAACTTGTATCTAGGTTTGGCCTATGGCCTGTATGAAGTTTTGTTTTATGTTATAAATCTAATCCCACGTTTAGGGTTTGACCTGCGAACAAGATCTGTAACTCATCGATGATATGAGAATAAACAATGTATTTGGCAACCTTTGTGTTTATATAGGCTATCAATCGATGAGTGGATGTTTTTGTGAAACTGTAATATGACTGTTTTTTTTTAAAGGAATAATGGATAAATGTAATTGTTGACAAGGCTTACAGCCTGTATATGCTTCGTTTTGTTTCTAAGCTGTTATTGTGTCTTAAACGAATAGAGAAGTGTTTCCTGTGCTAGGGTTTAGCCCTTGCTTTGAAAATAAAAAAAAGCTTTAACTAAGCTCTATGATGAGCTCTCGGCATAAACCTGTGTTCACTAAATTGTTTGTAAATCTCCTGTGATTGTTTTGTTAACTCAATCCTAACTAGTCGATCTACAGTCATGCCTATTGTGTATTCGTTGACTCTGCTTATATAGGAATTGTAATGTCTAAAAACCTTTGAACTGATAATGAAATAATTATCTCGATCTACAGGCATGTTTATGGTGAATGTTTGGTTCTTGTCTTTATTCTTGTTGTGGTAATGGCATTTGAGTCTATATGTCATGATACTTCTGTTTAAAAAGATTTGTAAAACGTTGGCTAAAACTCCGAGAAGAATTAACAATTTTTCATGGTTATAAAATAACTGGTAATGGTTTAAAAATAACATAAGCAAACCCTAGATTTGTAATATGTTACTTCTTATTTGTTTATCTGTTCTATAAGTAATAATAATAGCAAATTGTGGTTATTCTTGGAAATAAACGTTTAAGAAACAAAAATGTAAAGAATATAAATGATTTCTTTAACCAGTATGAACTTTGTTATTTCTGTGGAAAAGATTTACTGTTGTGATGGAAGGAATGAAAACAAGAATTGTATTGTTAGTAAAATGCAGTAGACAATACTAAATAATTATTAGCAATTAATTTACAGAACATATAAAATAGTACATTCATCACCATGGTAGCATGCCTATCTTATCTTATCGATCTTAATCTGTTTTTGTACTGGAGTACGATGCTATTCATTTTTGCATGGGGAAAAATACAGAAATCATATTTATTCAATCACTTCTTATTCATACATAATTATTAATTTGCACAAGAACTGAAATCAATTTATTAAATAAACAGGGGAAGTTAAAAACAACAGAACTGTAAATATACCAAATAAATAACAAAACTTGAAATAAATTAGATAAGACAAATAGAACCTGTAACTGACGATAGGCCGACAAACACCCAAGGAGGCTTGTTCCTCCCAACCTGCTTCAGAAGAAGTAGCTCAATTGTTGAATTCTAATGAACCCCCGAGCTTGCTTACTAATCCAGTAAGTGGGTGGAATCTGTGTAGAAGCAAGGCACTCAAAAATACCTTCTCCACTCAGTATCAACCTCCTGAAAAATTCCTTCTCCACTTAGCATCAACCTCCTGAACTCAATAAGAGTTTGGCAGACTCACAACATGATCAACAATAGCATATCCCCTCATCAAATCTCTTGGGTGCAAACATAGCAAAACCCCAAGGTAAATTTCCTCGTCAGGAAAAGTGATGATCCTCAGTTCATAATTTGATGGCTATTATATAGACTTCCTAGGTCATTTAGTGGTCAGTTTAGAATAAATGAGCCTCAAGCTCGAGTCCCATCTTTCAGGGCACTATGACCACATCTCTGACTGATCTTAGAGTGCCATAAATCATTTCAGTTTGGTTCGAGTCTCCATCTCTGAATGGTGCATAGAGGACGTCACTTCTTTAGAAACAAATATTTATTTTTATTATTATCAGAGAGTTGGGCCTCATGATCGAAAGGTGAAGGCCAAGGGAACGATGATCGAGATGACCATTGAACAATGCCCCTAATTGCGCATATATGCATCAGTTTATTATTACATCTATGCTTTCTTTGTATATCACTATTTTCTCAGACAATCGGCTTCCTATATGAATTTCAGAATGGACATCTGTGAATGGATGGGAAATGGAAGCGCCTCTCAGTGCTGGGAAAATAACTACCAGGTTGCTCTGGAAAATGATTTTTTCTAACAATTTACTTCAGTTTATTGCACTTAAGTGGTTGTTGACCAAATTAATTACACGTCACATTGCATATCTGCTGCAAAATATCGAAGTCCTAACAATGGTGGGATGTTGACCCATCATTAAAATTTCTATCTATTGGCCTCTTGGCTATGAGATCTACAAAGAATAATATTTAATGTTAGATGGGTTCCGTGCAAAAACATGATTGGTGGTCTATTGTTCCATCTCGTTCATGTCTAAGGTTGTGAGAAAGATTTTAAAACCGTTTTAGACCAAGGTATGTTTGATATTATCCTTATAGTTTTATTAGCAACTGATCTATACATTAGTGTTATCTTTTTGGTTGAGATCCAAAATGAAATGAATAATCTAATCTCGCATCGGCACAATCTCATTACAAGTGTTTGTCAGACATTCATTAGATCTATTGCATTATGGTTCTTTTGGCTAGGGTTTTCTTGTGGTACATATGCATTTGGCGGATTACAGGGACCAAAACCATAGCACATCTTCATTTTGTGCAAGAGGCTTTAGGGCATGTTTGGTGAAAAACTCACTACTATGTAGTATCCCAAGGTGGAATCAGAGAGTTAGCTATGCCCACCAAAGAAAACTTCATTGGGTTATGATATAGGGATGACCATCGTGGGAGCCGAATTGAATGATTGAATGGCATTCCTGATGCCTGATAATAATAAAAAAAACCTAAGAAAAGAAATACTACAAAAGCAACATATTTAATTTATTTGCATTCTGTGAGTTCAACAGCAAAATACAATCAGCTAGATGCTAGAAACTAAGAGAACTTACAAGGTTTTCCAATCAAATTCAATAACAAGAGAACTTACAGAGTTTGCCAATCAAATTCAATAACAGGGATTGAACAAGTTTATCCACTAAAATTTTCATAGAAGGAAACTATTCAGAGAATTAGAAACATACATGAAGGATGTTAATGAGCGGAAAATAAACTGGCAGCTGGAATGTTTTGCCAAGAAATTGGACCAAGACTGTGCAAGTGTGAACTCTAAACAAGCGTGTGAACCGAAATGTTGAACCCTCGATAGGAATATAATGCATTGCACTGCCTCAGGCTTCGGAATGGCTTCGGCTGTGCATTCCGCTCTAGGAGTCAGGCCTTCAGTCAGGGTTATCGACAGTTCTAGGAGACCGATCCGGTCAGGCCAACACTGAAGCTTTAACGATTGCCTGATCCTGGAAATGTTAACGGATGTGGAGAGGAAGGAGACACTGTGGTCATGGATGGCCAAAGCCTTGGATAACTCTATGAATGGATTTATATGGCCCTGCGCCAACCATGGAAAGACTAGAAAATGAAGCTCCTTCCTCGTGTCGTTCTGGTGATTCTTCTTCCCACAAATAGTTTCTGATCTTTCTAGGAAATCTCATAATCAATATAAAGTATACATAATACAGTTCATATAACTAACATTAGGTAACTAGGAGTTCCCATTTAGCAACAATGAGCTAATGGTTTCCATCTTTTCCATTCACTCTCAAAGTATCCAACATGCACTAACAGATAGGCCACCTTTCTATTCTGAATTTACACATCTTGACCATATACCAGGGCCATGCTGATATTGTACGTGAAATGTATTTCTCTAGTTCAAATGGATATGTGAAACCTTTTCTATGCGATTTAAATTGGGTTCTTGCTTGCTTACCAACCTTCCCTACTAGAGATACACCGACTCAATCATTAGTCAAAGGAGTTCGGGTAATACTTCCAAAGCGACTTTCGACGGGAGAATAGAAGCTATTCAGAGGGAATTTGTTAGAAACGGGTGACAACCGGCTATGACAGTAACTATGTAACTGACTAACCAAATATGCAGTTATTAGTAACCGTGTAAGAAATGTATATGTTTCTTGTATTCTCGTAAGAGAAGATATTGGAGAGTTGTGAGTTGTTGTAAATCTTCAGATTCTGAATAATAAGAAACCGATACCATTGCTCCATGGATGTTTCCCTAAGAGAGGGTTTTACCACGTAAATCTCTGCGTATACCTCATGTGTGTGTATTTATTGTCTTTCTTGTTTTATTTGCTTCCACTGCATATTGTGTTCTGTGGCTGTTAGATCCAACAAGTGGTATCAGAGCTTGGTACGAGGCCACAAAGAACTAGAAAGCTGAGTGATCATTGTTTCGAGAAATATAAATTCATTTTTTCGGATCAAGAGTTACCAGAAGAGAAAAACCTGAAGCCGGAGCAGTAATCTTGAACTACCGCGGGTTTAAAGCTTGGTGAGGCACGATAATTTTAAGCACACTTACGGCGTTTACAACTACTGCGACCTTCCTTCATTGAGGAGCGCAGTACTGTTTTTCATTTGACATTAAAGCTTGTTTTTCATTTGAAGTTTAAAGCGTGAAAGCTAAACAAGCTAAAGCGTGAAATGTGTAATGAGCTTAAGTGATTTTTTGTTTTCACGTGGATATAGGGAAGGAGGTTTATGTTAAAAGAAGTGAATTTTTCACATGGATATAGGGAGGCTTATTTAAAAACTTATTAAAATATATATTTAAAAGTGGATGTATGTTTTAAAAGGTGGGAGTTATAAGGGATGTTTTATAAAGGTTTGTTTTAACAAAGGCTTGAGGTGGGAGTTATAAGGTTTAATATATTTTGAGTATTTGAAAACCTTATATATTATTTTGAGTATTTGAAAACCTTTATTTCATTATTTCGAAAAGGGATTCCCTTATAAAGTTTTTTTTTTTTGACCTGGTGTTTTCTTGAGAAAATGGCAAAAACACAGAGTGTTAAGTTTGAAACTGAGAAGTTCAATGGGAGCAATAATTTCGAGTTGTGGAAGGTCAAGATGCGGGATATGCTCGTGCAACAAGGAGTGGCGAAGGCACTGGCATGGAAAACAAAGAAACCCGCAGATATTTCAGATGGAGACTGGAGCGAGATGGATGAAAGAGCTCTCAGTGCTATTCGTCTGTGCTTGGCCGACGATGTTTTATTTAACATCGTGTCTGAAACTACAGCAGCAGGTCTCTGGACAAAGTTGGAAAGTTTGTACATGACTAAATCCTTGACGAATAAAATCCTCCTGAAGCGGCAGTTGTTTACCTTGCAAATGAAAGAAGGTACAAAGATTTCTGAACACTTGAATGCGTTCAATACTCTTATTTGTCAGTGGACTAGTATGGAAGATATTATTAAATCTGAAGACAAGGCGATTTTACTGTTGTGCTCTCTTCCTGAGTCGTGGGCACATTTTGTAACCTCTATCAGTTTTAGTTCTACTGAGTCTATTACCTTCGATGAAGTTGTGGGAGCCTTACTTTCTGAGGAAACTCGAAAGAAATCTAGTCTTGAAACCTCGACATCAGAAGTAATGGTGGCCAGAGGAAGAACCAGTGAAAGAGGACAACATTCAAAGGGTACATCAAGGTCAAAGTCGAAGGGAAAAAAGAGTAAATTGAAGTGCTGGTACTGCAATAAAGCAGGACATCTTCTCATCGACTCTCTTGGGGTTAGGCACGCAGCGGCCGCAGGGTGGTAACCCCTTCGGGGCGGGTCCACCGAAAATTATTTCGTGGATGTAGCGGTCGGCTAAGCCGATTAAAGTGAACCACATGGAAAAAAAAAAAAAGCAGGACATCTTAAGAAAGATTGCTGGAAACGCAAGCAAGCTTCGGAGGAGGAGGACTCTACAAAGGAGGTGAACATAGCCGAGAATGATTCAGGTATGATCGATGAGGTATTATCTACATCTACTATTTCGCAATACCATTCTGACTGGTTAATTGATTCTGGAGCATCTCACCACATGTGTCTTCATAGAAATTAGTATTCCTCATACCAATCTATAGATGACGAGGTAGTTTATATGGGAAATAATGTTACATGTAAAACTGTTGGGGTAGGGAGTATCAAAATTAAAATGTATGATGGGACTGTTAGGACTCTAACAGATGTGAGACATGTACCTGAACTAAGGAAGAACGTGATATCAATGGGAGTTCTTGATGATGATGGTTACAAGTTTACAGTTCAAGGTGGGGTTATGAAGGTATCGAAAGGTATCTTGGTTGTTATGAAAGCAAACAAAGTTGGGAACCTGTATAGACTTGAAGGGAGGACGGAAGTTGATCACGCAACAATAGCATCGGTTGGTGCAGTAGCAGACATCACTTGTCTATGGCATCAGCGGTTAGGTCATATCAGCGAAATAGGTATGAAGGTACTTGCTGATTGAAAGTTGCTTCCTAATTTAAAATCTGTAGATTTGAAGTTTTGTGAGCACTGTATTTATGGTAAACAGGCTAGACAAAAATTTAAATCTGGAAAACACATTAGTAAAGGTATCCTAGACTACATACATTCTGATCTTTGGGGTCCATCTCCAAAAATTTCTTATGGGGGATCGTCATATTTCATCAGTTTTATAGATGATTACTCGTGGAAAGTTTGGATCTATTTATTAAAGAGAAAAGCTGATGTTTTTGATATATTTAAGCAGTTTAGAGCTTTGGTTGAAAAGAGCACTGGCAGGTTCATTAAATGTCTTAGAACAGATAATGGAACCGAATTTACTTCGAAGGAGTTTGATAATAATTGCAAGCAGGATGGGATTAAGAGGCATAAGACCACTTTTTGCACTCCGCAGCAGAACGACATTGCTAAATGCATGAACATGACTCTTCTTGAAAGAGCAAGGAGTATGCTCAGTAATGCGAAGTTGCAGCAGGAATTGTGGGGAGAGGCATTGCTTACAGCTTGTTACCTGGCCAATCGATCACCATCAATAGCAATTGACTGCAAAATTCTAGAAGAGGTATGGACAAGTCAATCATGTGATTATTCTAATTTTAGAGTATTTGGTTGTGAAGCCTATGCACTTATTCCGAAAAATCAGCATTCCAAACTAGATCCTAAGTCAAGAAAATTGATCTTTGTTGGATATGGTGATGGTGTTAAGGGATATAGGTTGTGGAATCCTACTGTCCACAAAATCATCATAAACAGAGATGTAAAATTTGATGAACTTTCTCTGACAAATTTAGATGTAAGTAATGATTTGAAACAGGCTAATGTACCACAGTTTCAGCAAATTCAGTTTGATACTCAGTCATCTGCGAGGGGGACTCATGAGGATGTCCAGGAAGAGGATATTCATGAGGACACTCCTCAGGAAGAGGATGAGCAAACAGAAATAGAGGAAATACCACAGCAAACTCTACAGAGATCTACGCGGAACAAAACTTTTCCAAAGAGGTATGACGATTTTGTTTTCATTTCTAATGAAGGAGAACCTTACAGTTATAAGGAAGCATTAGAAGTGTCTGACAGTGACAAATGGAAACATGCAATGAAAGAAGAAATGGATTCTTTGGCAAAGAACAAAACGTGGGATATTGTGGAACTTCCAGAGAGTAGGAAAGTGGTTGGCTGCAAATGGGTATACAAACTGAAGAAAGGAGCCGATGAAACTGTTCCGAAGTACAAAGCAAAACCTGTTGCAAAAGGATTTTCTCAGAAAGCAGGTATTGACTTTCATGAGATTTTTTCACCAGTTGTAAAACTTGTTTCTATCAGAATTTTGTTAGCACTAGTTGCTTTATATGATTTGGAGTTAGAGCGACTAGATGTCAAAACAACTTTCTTACATGGAGATTTAGATGAAGAAATTTTCATGGAACAACCAGAAGGGTTCGTTCAAAATCGCAACAAGAGGTTTGTTTGCAAGCTCAAAAAATCATTGTATGGCCTGAGGCAGTCTCCCAAGCAATGGTACAAGAAGTTTGATTCTTTCATGGTGAGTCAGAATTTTACCAGGAGTGAGTATGATCATTGTGTGTACTTTAAAAGGTTGGAAAATGACATGTTCATTATTTTGGTATTGTATGTTGATGATATGCTTGTCGCAAGCAAGAGCATGTTTGAAATCAGCAGGTTAAAGGCTCAGTTGGCTAGGACGTTTGATATGAAGGATCTAGGAGCAGCAAATCAAATCTTGGGCATGCAGATACACAGAGACAGGAAAAATGGCAAGCTGTGGTTATCACAAAAGAAGTATGTGGAGAAAATACTTCAGAAATTCGGTATGGATAAGGTGAAACCTTCTAGTATCCCTTTAGCTTCTCATTTCAAGCTTTCTTCAGGTTTGAGTCCTAAAAATGATGAAGAAAAGCATTATATGTCTCGTGTACCATATGCTAATGCAGTAGGAAGTTTGATGTATGCGATGATAAGTACAAGACCAGATATTTCACATGCAGTTGGTGTTGTCAGTAGATACATGGCAAATCCAGGAAAAGAGCATTGGACAGCAGTGAAATGAGTGCTTCGGTATCTTAGAGGCACAAGTGACTATTGTATCACTTTTGATGGTTGCAGTGATAAAGTCTGTGGTTATGTTGATTCTGATTTTGCAGGTGATTTGGACAAGAGGAGGTCCAGTTCAGGTTATGTTTTTACTCTTGCAGGTGGAGCTATTAGTTGGATGTCAAAGCTTCAGAATATTGTTTCTTTATCTACTACAGAGGCAGAATATATAGCTGCTTCACATGCTTGCAAAGAGGCAATCTGGTTAAAAGGTTTGCTGGGTGAGTTAGGAAAGGTTCAGAACTCTATAAAGATTTTTTGTGATAGTCAAAGTGCTATTCATTTGGCTAAAAATCCAGCTTATCACAGTAAGACAAAACATATTCCTATAAAATATCATTTTGTAAGACATGTTATTGATGAAGGTGGAGTGGTTCTTGAAAAGGTCCACACTCAAAAGAATAGTGCAGACATCTTCACGAAGCCAGTTAATTCAAAGAAGCTACGGTGGTGCTTAGCTTCTCTAGGCTTGCAGGAAAAAAGATCAATAGAGAAATGAGCAATGGTATTAGGTAAATTGTTGTCAAGGTGGAGATTGTTAGAAACGGGTGACAACCGGCTATGACGGTAACTATGTAACTTACTAACCAAATATGCAGTTATTAGTAACCGTGTAAGAAATGTATATGTTTCCTGTATTCTCGTAAGAGAAGATATTGGAGAGTTGTGAGTTGTTGTAAATCTTCAGATTCTGAATAATAAGAAACCGATACCATTGCTCCGTGGATGTTTCCCTAAGAGAGGGTTTTACCACGTAAATCTCTGCTTATATCTCATGTGTGTGTATTTATTGTCTTTCTTGTTTTATTTGCTTCCGCTGCATATTGTGTTCTATGGCTGTTAGATCCAACAGAATTGCAGTCTGATCTTTCTAGGAATAGTTTGTATTTCCTATTTCCTTACATCGACCTAGTTGTGGACACTAAACATCCATATCGAATAGGAGTTATATAAAGAATTTAGCACGTGTCTTAGCACATAACACCGAGGTACATTTACTAGATATGGTCTCTGATCTCTAATGGCACACACCAATGGTTTACATTTACTATCGTGGAACATTATGCACCAGTCAGAGACGGAGACTCGAACCAAACTGAAAAATCCTGCATCCATTTGGGATGGTTGCATTGGAAAAGCTGTGTTCATTCATTGTAATTTGTGAGGAGCATAATGGCATTTGGGGCTACCACCGTCCACTGCAAAACGCTGCCTATGAATTACAGGATGGAAATGGATGCGCTAGAAGGTTGGAATTTGGTTCTAGGCCAGAATGCAATGCACTCCCTCAGCCTCACTTACAGAGAATGAACTACCTCAACAATGTCGGCATGCCACGCATAAAAGATATTCTCCAGATCAACATTGAAGGGGTGCAGACAACTTCATTCAATGTTCATTGAAGGCCTCAAGCGGGGATTTGTACAGTAGATTTAATTGCAATATACAACAGTCTTGACAACAGATCCACGTGCTTCCCCGCTAGACGATCGACGAAGAGATTGGAGACGAAACAGAAGTTCCATTCGCAGTTGCAGTGGAAGTTGCATTCACAGTTGAAGTGACAGCCACTTGCAAAACTTCAGGATGATTTGAAATAGCCACTCCATGCACGCGCTTGCCCCAGACAATCGACGGACCAAATGAGTCCAATCTTCAGACAAAATATCCAACGATCATCGAAAGATATAAGCTAAAATTCGGGGAGTCGTTCCCACTTAGAGAAATGGCTTACGTTGTAAAAATATATATATTGTTGTTGTTATTATTATTATTGACATATTGGTTGACATATTGGTAAATCTCTTACATTAAGGAAAGTATATTTGTTAATAAAATATAATATTATTTTATAAAATAGAAAAATCATATTAATGTACTTTTAATTATAAATTTATTTTTGCATTGAATGTATTTTCAATTATAAATTCATTTTTTCATTGATGATTTCTCAATTTACCAGGTGATTTGGTTTGTTCTATAATCTTGCAAAATTGTTACTAAAAAAGTTAAATTTATTGCAACTTATTTAATTAAAATTTTGAATTTAGTTAGTTAATTTTCTCATTCTTAAAAAAGAATTAAAGAAGTGTTTAATAGAAAAGAGAATAGCTAAATTTGTTGCCAACTTTTGAATTTAGTTTGTTATTTTTTTTAATTCTTCTTACAAAAAGATAGACTTGACTTCATTTTTTTGTTGTTGAGTTGAAATTGTCTGCTGCTGTAATGTTAAGTTAAAATTGTTGGGTGTTCTTTCAATTTCAATTTGGAAAAAATAGAATGAAATTAGAGGGACCGCAGTTGATAAAATATTCATAATAATGTTGTCAATTTTACAGAATTTAAAGTTGAATCACTCCTAACAAATCTTTCAAAACAAAAATATGGGATTCCTACAACGGACATAGGCTTCCCACCTATGTTATTGCGACACGTTGTTCTGGTTCTGCAAGTGCTGGAGGACGTCCCTAACGTCCTGATCCTTCCGGTCCACAAGCGTGCGGAGAATGGACATCACCCGAGTCAGCTCACGGTCCTCGGGTTGATCTTCGATGTAGGAAGATATAGGCACCGCGTTGTCGGGCTGCAGACTATATGCCACAGGGTTGTCGTCCACAATTATCGTTTTGCTCAAGTCCTGACCCAGACGCCCCAGATTCTTCACATTCGCGGTTTCTGCTCGACCATTCTTCAGCACCACAATCTGGGAGCACTGTCCGTGGAAGAGGCGGTGGCTTATTAATGTGCCGTTCACGTCCAGTTTATTCAGTACGGCATTGGCGTATGTCCGATTGGCGGCGGTGAAGACCACCACCTCAAAGAGCTTCGCAGCCGCCTCCAGGAATTCGTGCGCGCCAGGTCTCTTCAATATATACAAGTAACCGGATGGACTAAAGTGACCGAATTTTAATCGAAAGTCGTAATTCGCCGATAGGCGCTACAATGAACATTTCATTGTATATGGAGGGCGATCAAGTTTTTAATCAGGGATTAAGGATAGATGGCCAGGATGTAGTGGTTTGTTATATACCTTAAAGAAGATTCGTCAAACACACACAATTAATGGCTCAGATCTACTCTTAAACCATCAGCATACTGAACAGTCATTTGTTAATCCACCGTTTTTTTTCATTAACCAAATCCTTTGCCACGCTGGAGTCAGTTTTTGCCACGCGGGAGCTTGGTTAAATGAATAGCTGGAGTCAGTTTTAGCCCGTCTCCTCTCCTGGCTCTCTGGGCACATCCAATTCTCTGGAGATGGATCATTTTAAACATCTATAAAAACAGAGCACAGCAAAGGATATGGGTTCCACGAGAAGCGAGAGGTCTCAGATCTCGCCTGAGAGCCGAGGGTAAAGCCAGCAAGAGAGAGTTTTTATTATTGTTTTCATTTTTTTCTATACATTGTTCTGCTCTCAGGGTCTAATATGGTTTGTTAATAGCAGGTAGCATTTCAAGGCCTGCAGAAGAAGGAGAAAGACTTGATCCACTGAGTTTGATGATCGTGCAAGAGGTATATTTTGTTTCGGCCTGTTCATTTCTGTTGATATTCATCACTTTTTGGTACTTATCTGTGGTGATTTTGCAGGAATATAAACTTATTCATCCAGTTTGCAATTCATTCAAGCTTGGACGGCTCATAATCCCTTTTGCTCGCCTGGATTACATATGATGGTACCGGAAAAGTCTCTATGTAATTCTTGTGTTTAGAACCTAGTCCGGATTTTCGCAGAAACTAGAAAAACTTCTGTTTTACCCAGCGTATGATTGTGGTTTCCTGAACGACCGATTATGGCAAAAATTTCTTGAACATATATTGTCCCATTCATTGGGAAAATAAATAGAATGCACATGCACCAAAGCGTACGATCAGAATACCTGGACTCTTAAAAGCGTCCATATTTTAGAAGAGTAGCCCTTCGTTTTTGTGGCATCTTCGTGAAATCATTATTTCCTTATAAAGGCGGACACTGAGAAATCCTGTAGATGGCCAAAATCAGGTATTAAGAAAATGAATTTGATGCCCTCAAAATGTGTAATTTGGAATTGGTATATTATCATTGGTACAGAAACAATTTCAATTTGGTTTACTATTTCATTAATGTTTGCTCGAACAAATTGTCATGATAGTATTATAATAAAGATTCATTTTGTTGTTCTTAAATTTGTGTAACGTCTCTGTTTAAATTTACCAAAACTAGTGAGCTATTAGTGGGGAGGTTGGTTCAATTGGGCTTAGCCTTCTAATTGCTATTCCTCATAGTAATTATAAATAGTAAATAAATAAATGTTCAAAAACACTAATAATGTGTTATTTCTCATAGCAATTATTCTATTAAATTTCTTATAGCAGTTATTCTATTTTATTACTTTTACAGTCTTTGGATCCAAGACTATATGCGGAAATGAACAACGAATGCAAGTAACCATTCCATTAATTTCACAGACCTCCATTATTTCAAATCCAAGAGTATCACTTGAGATTGTACATCACCATTATAATGAATAAATGAGATAATTGATAAAGTTTCTTTATCAAAATAAGAATGATAATAACAAATAAAAATGTTTGCAAGATTGTACATTACCATTATAATGAATAAATGATATAATTGATAAAGATTCTTTTATCAAAATAAGAATGATAATAACAAATAAAAATGTTTGCAAGAGGTTTATGGAAATGACGTTGAAAATTTGGATTTGTTAGTTGGCCTGATGGAAGAAAAGAACATCAAACGTTATGCAATCAGCGAGACAACTTTCATTATCTTTCTGCTCATGGCATAGCGGTACTGATTTGTAACTTATGGTTTTTGAAACGGCTCACAAATTCCAACAAGTGGCAGTCGTTTCAATTTCCGATTACCTTTCCTTTATGCTGATATGGCATTGAGGAGCATGGCCTCGTCTCTAATATTCAGGAGCGTGGATTAGTGGTAGATTGTCATTATTATTGCTTAAGAATGAAGCAATAATAATGATTTCGCTATTCTGTGATTTGATTCTTCGTTCATTCAGGGTTTCCATGTATGTAATCCAACGAAATTTGTTTACCTTTCTGTTTTTTTTAATATGCTTTTTCTATTCTTTTCTTTTATTTTGTTGTAAATAATAACGTATGCATTTATATTTGATTTTTTTGCATTATTTGTATATAATATTCTTTTATTTTATATGAGATTTGTTTATATTTTGTATTTACTGTTTTATTCATTTATTTGTTTAGTTTATTATTTGGTTCTATAATATTATTTAAACCAAAAAATAAAATAAAAAATAAACTCTATTGTTCCAGAATATTAAAAATAATAATAAAATTAATTTTTTTCAGAATAGTAAAAATATACATTTCTTTAACTTATTTGGTATAATTTTAAATTTTTTATTAAAAACATTTTTATTAAAAAAAAATTTATTGTTAAACTTCAATTTCTTCATACAAACATTTTATAATTAGAAAAAACATTTTATTTATAATTTCAAAAAAAATATTTAAACAAATTATTTATAATTAAAAAAAAACACATTATTTATAATATTTAATTTATTTTTACTATAAATTGTATCTTTTTCTTAACCATGTTGAGATTCAATAGATATGGAAAAAATTTTAAATGAACATGAAAATGGGATACAATAAATATGGAAAAAAATCTAATTTTAAAATTATAAAATATTATGATAATTTCACAATGTGGACAAAACCAATTTTCTTTAAATAAGAAAACTAATAGGTTGGGGGAATCTCCAAGACTCCAAGTATTCTGAGTGTGCTGATTGGTTGAATACGTAATGGCTAGCTATGTTTTTTTCTCATATTTATCAAAAACTTTGATGAGGCTTTATCAGTAGAGCTTGCATTACAAGTTTCAAAAAATGGTGTAGTTTCAGTAGAAAAAATGAACATATTTGCAAGACTATTGTGCAAGAAACACTAAATTCACGTGCTCCAAGGTTTGGAAGTGCAAGATTATTGTGCAAGAAACACTAAATTCACGTGCTCCAAGGCTTGGAAGCATATTGTCTTACATAGTTTCTTAAGAGAAATATATAATTGATTTGGTGGGTTATTCAAACTGTTGTTTCAATATCATTCAAATATTACTATAAAAATGAATCCGTAGTATCATATTCATATTAATATTAAAGTTAAGGTTAATATGAATATGAACATTGATGGGACATAATCTTTAATGATCATGTTAACATAACTCACTCAAAATTACACATCCTCACCCATAATCTATGGTAATTATTACTCAAATATAAACAATCATAATAAAATTAATATTAATATTAATAACATAATAATAACAACATAAAATTAATAATAGCATTATAAAATTAACCACACTCAAAATAATATAGGTAATAATTACATAATAAATGTAATATATTAACATTAATATATGAATTAATTAACATTAACATTAATATAATTAGCATTAATATTAACATTAACATTAATGTTATTGGTAATATTAATATTTAATATTAATGCTAAAATTAAATTTATTGTTAACATTTATGTCATTTAATAATATGAAATTAAGAGTTAATAACAAAGTTAGCATTTGATATTAATATTAATTTTAAGGTTGAGATTAACATAAATGTTAACATTGATAATCCTTGATGGTCATGTTAACATAACACACTCAAAATTGCACATCGTGTTCACCATGGCCATGGTTAATATTGTTCAAACATAAACAAACATAATAAAATTAGTAATAATAACATTAATAACATAATAACAACAACAACATAAATTAATACTAACATAATAAAACTAATATATTAGCACGAGCATTAATATATTAGCATATATTAGGATTATTATATTACCATTATCATTAACATTAGTATAAAATATAATGAAAATAATAATATAATTAACAACATAATAATGATAAAAACATAAAATTAACAACATTATTAGTACATGATTAGCATTAACATTAACATTAAAGTCAAACTTAGCTTAATGCCAAGAATGCTTATATAATGGACGACCTTGCTTAGCTTAGGTTAAACTTGCTCGAAGTCAACCCTGCAAATATAATGGTCGACAATGGTGTAATATAGTCAACCTTAACTTAAAGTCAACAATGGCTATACGATGCTCAACCATGCTTCAAAGTGAACCTTGCTTGAAATTCCACTACGGATTTAAGTTAGCCATGGTTCGAAGTCAACCCTGCTTGAAAGGAAACTATTGGCTAAAGTCAACTATTGTTTGAAGTCAGTCATGGTCAAACTCAAGATTGCTTAAAAGTCTACTATGTATTAAACTCGACCTTCCTTAAAAGTCAACTATGGACTGAAATTAACCATGGACTAAAGTCACCTATGGATTCAAGTCAACCAGGGAAGCTCAACCAAAGTTAACCTTAGGAAGCCAAGGTCAACCATGGTCAACCATAAGTCAAATATGGTTGATAAAAATGTCAACCATGGTCAACCTAAGAAAAGCATGGTCAACTAAATTCAACCACGGTCAACAAAATTCAGCTATGATCAACCAAAGTCAACCATGGTAAACCAAAATCAACCAAAATTCAAACACAATCAAACACATGTCAACCAAAGTCAACCATGGGTTCCCAACCAAATGCAACCATGATCAACCAAAATCCAACGAATGTCAACCATGGTCAATTAACGTCAACCATGGCTAAGCAAAAGTCAACCATGGTCACCAAAAGTCAACCATAGTAAACCAAAGTGTGCCATGGTCAACCAAAGTCAACCGCATTTAACCATGGCTAGCTATGTTCAACTTAAGTCAACCATATTTAACTATTGTCAACCATCATCACCCATGGTCAAACATATTAATACATATTCATCAAAAGTCAACCGTGTTAAACCTTGGACAACCAAAGTCAATTGTGTTCAACCATAGTAAACTGAACTCAATGTGGGTGAACGATAATCAACCATGGTCAAGCATCGTCGACCATTTTCAACCATAATCTACTGTCACTATCCATGGTCAACTAAATTCCAGCATGGTCAACCAAAGTCAACCATGGTCAACCAAAGTTAACTATGGTCGACCATGGTCAAACATAACCATCCATAATCAACGAAAGACAACTAGGGTACACCATGGTCAACCATGGTAAATCATAGTGAACGATGGTCAACCAACTTCAACCATGCTTAACCATGGTCAACCATGGACATCTAAATCCAACCATTGTTAACCAAAGTCATCAAAATGAAACTAGGGTCAGCCATGGTCAACCATGGTTGTACATGGTCGTTGAAAGTTAGCCATGGTCAATTAGAGTCTACCACGGTGAATCATGGTCAACCAAAGTCAACCATACTCAACCATGGCTAGCCAAATTTATTAATGGTTAACCGTGATCATCCAAAGTCAACCAAGGTCAACAAAATTCAACTATAGTTAACCATAGTCATCCATGGTGAACCATGTTCAGCCATGTTTAACCAAAAAGACCTTTCTTAAAAGTCAACTATGGACTGAGATTAACCATGGACAACTATGGGTTCAAGTCAACCATTATTAATCAAAAGCGAGTGAAGCTCAACCAAAGTTAAGCTTAGGTAGCCAATCTCAACCATGGTCGACCAGAAGTCAACTATGGTTGATCAAAATGTCAACCATCTTCAACCAAAGTAAAGCACGGTTAACTAAAGTCAACCTTGGATTGAAGTCAACCGTGCCTAAAAGTTGACTACGGATTGAAGTCATGGTTGTATTGAAGTCAACTATGGATTGAAGTAAACCATGGATAGATGTTAATGGTTCATTGAAGGAAACCTTTGATTCAAGTCGACCATGGACTAAAGTAAACCTTGTAGTGAAGTGAAACTTACTTAGAAGTCAATTATTGCTTGATGTCAACTACAGATTGAATTCAACCTTGGATTGAAGTGGACTATCGATTGAAGCCAACCTTACCTAAAAGTCAACTGTGGGATGAAGTCAACTACAATTTGAAGTCAACCATGGATTGAAATCAACCTTTCTTAAAAGTCAACTATAAATTGAAGTCAACATTTCCTTAAATTCAACTATGTTTTGAAGTCAACCTTGCTTGCAAGTCAACAATTGTTCAAAGTCAACATTTGATTAAAGTCAACAATGGATTGAAGTCATCCATGCTTCAAATTCAACCTTGGATTAAAGTGAGTTGTGGTTCAAATTCAACCGTGGATTAAAGTCAACCATGGATTTAGGTCAGTTATATATTAAAGTCAACCAGTGATTGAAGTCATTAATCTTAATATTGGTAATGGATTGCAGTGAACCTGAGCTAAAGTCAATTTTGGAGTGAAGTTATAAGCATGGATTGAAGTCAACCTTGGCCTGAAGGAAACCTTAGAATGAAGTCAACCATGCCTAAAAGTTGACTATAGATTGAAGTCATGGTTGTATTGAAGTCAACTATGGATTGAAGTAAACCATGGGTAGATGTTAATAGTTCATTAAAGGAAACCTTCGATTCAAGTCGACCATGGACTAAAGTAAACCTTGTAGTGAAGTGAAACTTACTTAAAAGTCAACTATCGCTTGATGTCAACTACAGATTGAATTCAACCTTGGATTGAAGTAGAATATGGATTGAAGCCAACCTTACTTAAAAGTCAACTGTGGGCTGAAGTCAACTATCGATTGAAGTCAACCATGGATTTAAGTCAACCTTAGATTGAATTCAACCTTTCTTAAATGTCAACTATAAATTGAAGTCAACATTTCCTGAAATTCAACTATGTTTTGAAGTCAACTTTGCTTACAAATCAACAATTGTTCAAAGTCAACATTTGATTAAAGTCAACAATGGATTAAAGTCAGCCATGCTTCAAATTTAACCTTAGATTAAAGTCAATTGTGGTTCAAATTCAACCGTGGATTAAAGTCAACCATGGATTGAAGTGAGTTATATATTAAAGTTAGCCATTGATTGAAGTCATTAATCTTAATATTATTAATGGATTGCAGTGAACTTGAGCTAAAGTCAACTTTGGAGTGAAGTCAAGCATGGACTGAAGTCAACCTTGGCCTAAAGGAAACCTTAGAATGAAGTCAACCTCTTAGTCAACATTGGATTGAATCCATCCTTGAAGTTAACCCTAGAGTGATGTAAACATTTGATTGAAGGAAACCTTCAATTGAAGTCAACTAGGGATTAAAGTCAACCTTGGATTGAAGTCACCCTTGGCTTGATCTCAACCTTGGATTGAAGTCACCCTTGGATCGAAGTCAAACCTGGAATGAAGCGAACCTTGGATCGAAGTAAACCTTCAATAAAAAAAACTACATAGTGAAGTCAACATTGGATTGAAGTCAAATTTTGATTGAATTCAACCATGGATTAAAGGCAATGTTGGTTTGAATTCAACCTTGGATTTAAGTCAACCCTCAAATGAATCCAATCTTGGATTCAAGTCAGCCATGTATTGAAGTCAAAATTTGATTGAAGTCAACATTGGAATGAATTCAACCATGGATTGAAGTCAACATTGGATTGAAGTTAACCATGGATTGAAGGAAACCTTCGATTGAAGTCAACATTGTATTAAAGTCAACCTTTCTTAAAAGTCAAATATGGGTTGAATTCAAATATGGGAAAAGTTGACATTAGATTGAAGTTAACCATGGATTGAAGCCACCATTGGATGGAAGTCAAACTTGGATTGAAGTCAACATTACTTAGAAGTCACCTATGGATTGAAAGCAACCTTGCCTAAAATTGAACTAGGGATTGAAATCATCCCTACTAAAAAGTCAAACTTGAATTTAATGGGTTTAATTAATGGATTTAATATTATTATTAATGGATTTAATATTATTAATGGATTTAATGAAAACTTGGATGAAGTCAACTTGGCTAAAGTCAACCTTTTAGTCAATGTCGGATTGAATTCAACTATGAATTGAGTTCAATCATGTATTTAGTTCAAGTTGAGCTTGAATTCAACCTTGGATTGATGTCACCTTCGGATCGAAGTTAACCATGAAATAAAGTCAACCTTGGATTAAAGTTAAACTTTCTTAAAATTCAACTATGAATTGAAGTCAACTATGGATTGAAGTCAACTTTGGATTAAAGCCAACCTTTCATAAAAGTCAACTATGGATTAAATAAAACCTTGCTTAAAAGTCAATTGTGGATTGAAGTCACCCTTTGATTGAAGAAAACCATGGATTGAGCTCAACCTTTCTTATAAGTCAACTATGGATTAAAGTCAACCATGGATTGAATGAAACCTTTCTTTGAAATCGACCTTGCTTAAAAGTCAACTATGGAGTGAAGTCAACTATGGATTGAAGTCAACCATGGATTGAAGGCAACCTTAGACTGAAGTCAACCTTGGTTGAAATTCTCCCATGGATTGAAGTCAACCTTATGTAAAACTCAAATATCGATTGAAGGCACCCTTGGATTGAAGTCAAACATTAATTTTAGTGAACATTTCCTAATAGTCAACTATGGATTGCAATCACCCAGGGATTGGCTTCAATCCATGGTCAACAATGCGATGTCATCAACCATGGTTAAACGTACTCAACCATGGTAAACCAAAGTGAACCATGCCTACCCAATGGTTAACCATGGCCTAAAGTCAACTCATAATTTTACAACCTTTGTCGACCATGGTTAACCAACGTTGTCAAATTCAAGTTTACGATAGTCGGTCACAATTAATATAGTTAACTACAAATTTAGAAAGAAATATTTATGTATTTATTTCATTTATTTACTTATATTTATTTATTTTGATTTTTATTTCATTTATTTCTTCATTATTTAATTTCAACTTTTTTATGCTTTTATTTATATATTTATTTTATTAAATATTATTGGTTAATAAATTAATATATATTGATGAAGAATAATAAATATTTTATTAACTTATATTTATTTATTTCGATTTTTATTTCATTTATTTCTCCATTATTTAATTTCAACTTTTTTATGTTTTTATTTATTTATCTATGTTATTAAATATTATTGATTAATAAATTAATATATATTGAGCCTGCATGGGTGTGGGTCATTGGCAATTCGCTTGATATGAAATCATATGTTGTAAATAGAGGTCACGAGTTCAAATCATACCCGGGCTTACCCGTGTCGCACATGCAGGACTGTTATGGGACACCTAGGAATATAGTGGTAGCAGGATTAGATCCATGGATTCCCCTAGTTACAATATATATATGAAAAATAATAAATATTAATACTAAATAATAATCATAACTATTAATATTAACATATTTTATTTACTATTTTTTATTTAATTATAATTCATTCACTCATTTATTTATTTATTTTATTAAATCATAATTATTAATATAATAATATATATTAAAAAATATTATTATTAAATGATAATAATATGATTATTAGTATTATTATTAAATAAAACATAATATTAGCTTCAATAAAAAAATATTTATATCTAATAAAGAAATTTTAATATTTGTAATAAAAATAAATGTCATAGAATTTTTTATTTATTAATATTAACATATCTTATCTACTAATATTAATTAAAACCACTCATCATAATTTAATTTCATTAATTAATAAAATTTAATTTAATTTAATTTATTAGCTTAACTTAACTTAATTTAATTTAATTTAACTTAATTTTTGTAATAAAAATAAATGTCATATAAAAATATTTTTTATTAATATTAACATATTTTATTTACTAATATTAATTAAAATCATTATTTCATAATAATAATTATCATAAAACACTAATTAAATTATTTAATTAATTTCATTTCATTTCATTTACTCAAATTAATTTAATTTAATTACTTTAATTTAACTTAACTTAATTTAATTTTTAATATGTTTTATTTAATTTAAATTTGAATATGTTTTTATATTTTTATTTAATTTAATTTAATTTAAAGAATTTAATTTAATTTTTAATATGTTTTAATATTTTTATTTATTTATTTTTAACTTTATGTATTTATTTTATTTTTATTTCCAAATAATATTTTTATTAATTTTTCAATTTAGTTATTTCTTTGGTGTGAAAGTTGTCCATTAGCAACAACTATATTTTTAAATGTGGTAGATATTTGTCGATAAGCTAATATCAACCATATTTAGATGTGTAGTCATGATTTATATAGGCGGATCTGCTAATATCAATCATATTTAAAAATGTAGTTATTATTAGTAGGGTATTGGGAACAAGAAAGTATGGACTAATGTTTGGTCCATATCCAGGACCAGGGTCATTCTGTCCAGCTGTAGCTGTATCGTTGTTCTTCACAGAGCTAGTCGACGGTTTGGTGTGGTGATCATTATAGAATCCATCCCAGAATTCTCCAGCTGAATGTAATCGTATTTCCTATAATTAGTGTGCCAAGTTTCTTTGGCGTTCTCACTCGACTCCAGAATGAATGATTGGTGCTTGCAGATGTTCTTTTATAGTTGTTGAAATGGCAGCTACTCAATTAAATGACGCGGCTGCAGTGAAAATGGGTAGAGCTACATCAATTGGGGCCAATGGTTGGATCCCTAAGAATGCTCAGAAAGGGATGTGTACAGTAGAGCTATGAAGCCCGAATCTATTGTAGCTATGTTGAACATATGGAAGACTTTAATCCCATGTACAAGGATGTTTAGAATTATACATCCTCAAAATATTCACAATCATCCTATTGAACACCTATGTCCGTGAATTGATTTTGAGGTGGAAGACAGTTGATTGGGTAAGTTTGGTTTCCATTAGTGACCATAGGATAGACCAAAATGTGCCCAAGAATCTGTTGTCTTGATCTAAAATGATAGTCCATGGTATCCCGAAATGAACCCAAACACGCACCAATAAGAGCTTAGCAGTGGATTTAGCAGTGATGTTCTTCTTGTAGGCTATCAGAATGACCATCTTAGAGAAGTGTTCCATGATCACAAACACAGAGTTATTATCATGCTTGGTAGAAGGTAGTACTGACACATAGTCCATGGATATGGACTACCAAGGCTCATGAGGAGTAGGAAAAGGGGTCTACAACCATGACTTCTTAATGGCAAGTTTCACGATGGTGTAGATAGTGCATGATATGATATACCTATCGACATCTTATCAGAGATTCATCCAATAAAAATAATTCTTCAATTCCGCTACTATTTTTTCTATGCCAAAGTGTCATGCCACCCAACGGTAATGTGCTTCCCAAATCATCTTTGCACACTCACTTGAAGGAACATAGAGATCGCTAGGTGGCATAACAGTCCATAGAGATGAAAGTATGCAACTAGTGTGATTGTACATAGTGCTTTATAGGTGGAAGAAAACTCAGGATCATTGTCATATAGTTAAGACGGCCTGGAGGTCTCATGGACACCAGAGTTGAGGACCGTGGTTAAGGCTGCCACTAGAGGTCGACTAATGAAATTGGTGACTCGGCTAGTGCTTCCCTTTTTACACCCCTTCTTATACTTAATGTTTAGGTGGAATTGCTACAAGTATGTGGACCATTTTTCTGTGGTGATCATTCTGTAACTTCCATTGTGTTTGCATAAATTGCAAGGGCTTGTGATTAATGTGGATGATAGTCGTCTCTTTGTCGAGAATGTAATGCTTCCATTGGTGGAAAGCTTGGAAAATGTAATGCATTTCTTTGTAATATGTGGGGTATTTGTTGAATGCATTTGAGCGCATCTCATTATGATATGCCACTAGATAGCCATGTTGAGTGAGGACTACATCAATAGCATAGTGTAAAGCATTAGTCTCATTTTCAAATGGCTATTGCAGATCCGTTAAGGTAAGGATGGGTGCCAAACATAACCATTGCTTTAGCTCCTCAAATACTTGATGTTGTGACCTGGGCCAAACAAACTTGGCCTTAGATCCACCTTTGGTCACTTGGCTAAGGGCCCAAGCAATATGAGAGAATCGAAACACAAACCTGCAATAGAAGTTGGCAAGACCTAGGAAGCTACAAAGCTCTTTGAGAATTGTTTGGGTCAACTAGTCACAAATGGATTGGATATTGGATGGATCCACATGCAAAGCATGGTCATCCATGATGTATCCTAGAATCATATTAAATTATCACTATGCCAAATGAGAACTTCCCTTAGAGATTTCCATATAACTTGTGTTGTCGCAGGGTGCTAAGGACCTGTTGAATATGATGCAAATGTTCTATCCATGTTCTGTTGTAGATGATCATGTTATTTAGATATATGAACACAAAATAATTGGTGAATGGTGGGAGAATGTCATCCTTCATCCTCGTGAAAGCAACTAGAGCATTAGTCAAGCCAAAAGGAATGAAAAACCACTTGAAAAGGACTTCCCAAGATTTGAAGGCAATCTTCCAAACATCAGTTGGCTCAATTAGTACCTGATGATGGTCGGACTTAAGATCAATCTTATTAAAATACTTGGAACCCTTGAGTTGGTTGAGAAGGTCATTGATCCAGGGAATGGGATAATAATTCTAGACTATGATTTTGTTTAGAGATCTCTATATAATCAATACAAAGTCATCAAGTCCCATATTTCTTCTACATTAACACAATAGGGCTCCTCCAAGGTGAGGAGCTCAACCATTTTCATGCTGGATACCATTCATATTAGGCTCATAATTCCATCGGAAAATTACCAAACAATAAAGCCCAAAGAATAGGTAAGCAATAAGCACTACATAGCATGCCATGTTATGTAGAACTCTTTGGTTTCAAATAAAAGTTTGGAAGAAATTTTCTTTTAGTCAATACCATTGTTTCATTACAAATTATACCATGGAAATTATAAAGGGATAATAACATAGTGCAATTTTTTAATATAAATCGTGCAATCTGGTTAGGGTTATTAGCATATTGAATTCATATAATTCATATTAACTTCAAGGATTTAGCATTTAATTCATGTAGATTACATTTTAAATCTAGAAATATTTATTTCTATAAATATTTGTATTATTTCGCTGGAAAAATAGATATTTTTATTTTAGAATTTGGAGTAGATTATCCAAATTAATTACATAACAATGATTTAAAATTCTAAATAAACAATCATTAAAAAATGAATTTAAAAAATAAATAATAAATACATTATCCCTTGCCCTTGCCCTTACTAGCCGAGATAATAACATGCTTACTCACGAAGATAATACCATGATTGAGATGTCCTCGAAACATGTAAGCTAAGGTTGTCATTTTATTTGGATGTTTGCGAAAACTATACGAAGATATACTACGACTTTTTCACATACTATAATAAGGTTTATATCTTCATATACTTTGTGAGGTTTTCATTGTGACGTTGCCATTTTTATATTAGTGTCATTTAAATAAAGTAAAGCGAATATTATATTTTACAATTTAGTTAATATTTTTTAAATATAATAATTGAAAAATAAATAAATTTTAATTTAAATATGAAAATAAATATAAATTAATGTTGAAAATATAAATTAAAAATTAAAAAAAATGAATTTGTTATATATATATTTTTTTTAAAACATTATAATATTATAAAAATTCATAGCATTAAAATCAAATCATTACTTTAAAATTCACAATATCATTTTTTATTTTATGAAAACAAAAAGAAGTTTATAACATGAAAATCAAATCATTACTTTAAAATTCACAATATCATTTATTTTTATGAAAACGAAAAAGTCAACAATACGTTAAAATTGTCAAACCATATAAAATTCACAATATCATTTGTTTTATGAAAACAAAAAAGTCAACAATACGTTAAAATTGTCAAACCATATAAAATTCACAATATCATTTTTTTTAATATGAAAACAAAAAGTCAACAATAGGTTAAAATTGTCAAACCATAGTTCCAAACAATTTCATATTGAATGTTTTTAATTTTCTATTAAAAGAAAATGAGTTCCAAACAATTTCATATTAAATGTTTTTAATTTTCTATTAAAAAAAATTCAATTAGTAAAATATAATATTCTTAATTTTTAAGTAAATTTAATTTATTGTTTGAAGAATATATGTCAAATAATGTAGCATAGAAATAAGGTTTTGTTTGAAGATATGCTAAATAATGTTAGTTTGATTGTTACATAGTGTTTGTTTTTTTCCAAAATGATCTATAGAGATATTGAGTCTTTAAATAAGGTCTTATTTGAAGATATGTCAAATGATGTTAGTTTGGTTGCGTAGAAATAAGATTTTGTTTGTAGATATGTTAAATAATATTAGTTTGGTTGTTCATAAAGTGGAACTTGTTTTTTCAAAGATGTCAATAGAGATGTCGAATCTTTAAATAAGAGGAAAGTCCAAGAACCTCGAGTTGATTTAGATTAAAAAATTCCCTATTGAATACTTTGATGGGGCTTGCGAGGGACTAGTCGATGCATGAAGAGTTGATATGTGTAAATACTCTATATGCAAATCATTATTTATAACTCAAGATGGGTGTAGGCTTGGGAACGAATAATACAAAAGAATTGTTGGCCTTATGAGGATGTTTAATTTTTGTTGCATCAAATGGCTTGAATTAGGTTATGGTTTTTTGGGATTCGAAAGGAAGCATTGACTTGATGAATGGAAGCTCTGGGCTCAAAATACTTAATTTGTAGTGGTGGAAAACAAAGGTTCGTGCTCTACATTAATTATTTGTGGACATTTAATTTGCACATGTATACAAAGAATACAATTCCCAAGTGGGCAGGTTATTTAAGGAGTCAATTTCACTTGTAGAAGGCTCTCTTGTTTTGTTGAATTCCATAATGGAGAAGAGGTCTTATGTGGTACTTTATTAGCTTTTTGAGGAAGGTCTATTGAGGTTATTGGTGGTTCTCTATCAAAATTTTAAGAAAGTTTTATTTATTTATTATTTGTTGTATGTTTAATTATGTTCTTCTAGTGGCGTAATGAAGAACAATTTTTGGTTAGACTTGTGATTGTGATTGAAGTGTTTTTATGAAGCTATGTTCAATTGTATTTGGCTTTGTAATATGTCATGAAGCTTTTTAGGCTTTTTTTTTTTTACTATTTTGAACATTTATGATATGTATATTTATATCTAGATTAAATATTATAAATAATAGATATAAGTTTTTTCAGGGAAAAAAAGGCAATAGTCATTGTTATAAATATATTGCAAAAATTTTTATCATCTCAAGCACACATTAATAAGGAGTAATTCTTCGATAATTATATCATATGTAAGTTTTATAATTTATAATTATGATTAAGTATAGGTTAATAAAAAAACCAATTACAAATAGGTTATGGGAAATGTTTTTTAAATGGATAATAATGTTTTAAAGTCTTAAATTTTTTATAATAAAATTATAATTGATTTTTAAATAAATTGTGTTTGAAATAGGTAAATAAAAAATATAATATGAAAACAAAAGGTTATACTTATAAAAAAATATGGCATTAAGAAACAACTTTGTAGGAGGATAAACTTCTCAATAAATTATAAAATAAATATGTCATTAATAAACAACTATATAAAACAAATATGTCATTAATAAATAAAATAACTTTGTAAGAAGAGAAATTTTCCAATAATTTTTTTATCAATATTATTTTATCATTAGAAAGAATCTATAAAAAGAAGCCATTATGCCATGCTAAACTCAGTATTTTGCTTTGTATATACCAATGTGAGGAGAATTTATCACTACTTTTGTTTTCAATATAATAATAGTGTTTTGAATGTTTATTTTGGCATTTTATTGATTAAAATGAAAAATGAAAAATAAAGAATAAATTGATAGACATAATTTTACAAAAATAAGTATGTTGAATTGTGATATAGCCATTATCATGGTTAGTCTATGTTTGATTTCCAACAAAATTAAGAGAATCCTAATAGTGACATTCCGAAAGGACTTCCTTTAAGTAGGGGTTTTTGCATGGTAGTAGATGTATTGGCTTAATTTTCACTGGGCTATTGGTGGTATAAATATGGAAAAGAAAATATTTGTGGATTGAAAGGAAGGAACCACCCCAAATGACCCAAATAACCAAATTTACTAGCTTAGATGGATGAAAGAGGATCGGGTCAAGATATACGTCATAGGAAATTAAGGTATTATGAACTAGGTAAGGATAGGTATAATGAATTGTGATCTAGCCATTACCATGTGATTAGCCTAGGTTTGATTCCCAACCAAACTAAGAGAATCCTAAGAGTGGCATTCCCAGAGGACTTACCTTTAAGTAAGGTGATATGTGTGTGTAATAATCACCCTATACCACCTATTGATCATCATGGCCAACACCTAAAGGTATTTTCTAGAATTATGATGGTTATGAAAGATGATGGAGAAGGCCATATGCCATTTTATGCAAGATAGAGTTTGATGATGGGAGAATGTATATTAGAAAATTCCCTAGATCATCCACATTTATAAATGAAAAGGCGAGTATCTAAGCTCAGGACCACCTTCATCATATTCATATTATTGAAGAGATGCTTATTAAACTTCTTTAAATTATATCCTACATGTAATGTAAAATTGCCTCTTGATTGCATAGTTAACAAACATGGGAAAAATAGAGAAAGAAGTTGAGGGTCTTTAAGAAAAATAGAATTTATAGGTCTCTTTGGTTTATCATTCTTTGGTTTATCATTCATTGAATTAGTGAATAGTAGTATAATTTAGTTGTATTCGACTTTCTCATACAAAAATTTGGGAGTTTGAAAATCAACGAAAATTCAACAGAGTATGAATGTGGTATGGTCAACATATTGTAGACCATTCAACTCCATGATAAGTAGAAATGGGGCATCCTATGGCTAATATATTTTACCCATAAAAATAATATTAAAAAAAATTGTTTAAAGTTAAGTCAAACCCTAATTGCATTGCAAATTTCAGGAATATTATTGTTTTGTGAAAGGTCCGTACGAGTTATCTTGATAGGATTTGTAATCTTTAAAATAGAATCCTTAAATGAGAAAACAAAATTATAATGTGATGAGTAAAGGTCGTACCATACATAAATAAATTTAAATTTTGTTGGTTAAAATGAAAGGACTTAAATTTATTCTCAATTTAGGTCAGGGTGTCAATCTTACATTTTAAAACACTAAATTTTATAATTTAGATTAGTTTTTATGTTAGATTTATTTTATAATATAAATATAAATATAAAGTTTGGTAGTAATATTCCTTGGAACATATTACTAAAAATTTGTTTAATTATTTTTGGTATTTAAATTTATTTTTTTATATTTTGAAGTACAACTTTGTTTGTTTTAATAAAAAATGAATAGGATATGAAAATATTGAATGGTTTATTCATATAATAAAAAAATTTAGAATTTAAAAAATATGTTTTTTTAATGTATAAGCAACCTACTTCCATATTTTGTATGTATTTAATTTTTTCATTACATTATTTTTTGTATCGAATCGTATTCAAATCCAATTCATACTTAAATTATGTTACTATATGAATCTAAAATACTTAAATTAGGTTACTATATGAATCTAAAAAAGAAGGGGGTGAATAAAAAACTAACAACCCACCAATGCACAAGGGTTGACCATCGATGTTGGTGTAGGATTGTTCCTCTAAAGACAGAGGTACAAATGGTAACCATCAGATATTCATTGAGATCCTCAAGCCAATTATGATTTGACACCTTCACTAGATGAAAGAAAAAGTATGAGAGAACAGGATGAACGCTAGGAAAGTGATGCGGAGTTGGTGGAGATTGCCTCAAACATGGGCTTATGTAGGAGCGAAAAAAGACTAAATTCACACTCACCTTAGATTATATTAAAATGTCAAAGATCTCATAGCAAAGCACGCGCATGAAAAAGAGGAGAGAAACAACAATGTCTTGCGACACATGTGGGATGTGTTAAAATAGCTCAATAATCCCTATTACATTCTCCTATATGCCATTCAAGGTTCGGAAATAATTATAGATGAAGGTGCAACTCACAAGGCAATATAGAAGCAATTGTGTTTAAACCCTTTTGCCCAATTACTCTATATGATGAATCTTATTTAGGCATGCGCAAATTTGGGTACCGTATCTCCTCTTTAGTTATAACGAACTCTATTTCTTTTCTAAATATATGCTTAGGGGCCATCGACCAATAAATTTGGAAGAGTTTCCCTTTTTAAATAAGCACATAGCTCATGACATAGCGCAAACTATACTACATATGCTTTTAAGATGCAAAGGGGAGACTCGTGTTAATATGTAGATAGTTATAGTTTTTGGGATGAAAACACTACCCCTTAAGCTGAATAAGTCTATATAAAAGAGCTAGAGCCTTTGCCTTTATATATAATTGATTTTTATATATTAGAATCATACCCCATACTGGCCAGCAGCATTAGCAGTAGCATCAACAGAAGCTTCTTGTTGTTGTTTCCTTCTCATTAAATAAGCACAACATAATATACCACCCATTGTATAGAACTAGATGCTACTAGTAGTATAGAACTACTATTCTTTCTGCATACACTAGGTGTAGTCAGGGTAAGCCATGTCGATAAGTACCGCTTCAAAATAAAGATTGTATGGCTAAAACCATCATGTATATGCTCGTTCTGATGGGTTACCTACAACCTCACATTGGAGAATACTAGCTCTCCCAACCTAGAGCTCTCTATTTACTTTAGTTAGTTCACTAGAGATCTCTTATTTAGTTCATAAGGAATCCTAGTATCTATCCAAAGAGAAACGATATGAAAGGTATAGTTGAGTAACAAAAATCTATATTATTTTTTCAACGTGTAATATATAAAACTCCTTCATTCATATATTTATATAATTTAAATAATATATCATAAATGTTGGTAGATATTCAAACTTTCTCAGTATCAAAGTACAATGCAATATAGGCATTGTCAAGGTTGAGTTCTAATGTGACAAGGTTATAAGATAAGGTGATTTCCATGTTTAAGAGTTGTGAGGGATGGTCTAAAGAAATTAATTGTAATATAGGACTCTAGCAAGGTTGTCCCCTATTCCCTACCCTTTTTGGTATTTACGTTGAAAGACTAGGGAGTTGTTAGGAAAACACATGTTGTACTATCACTACTTTGGTTAGTATAGTCATCATCATTCATCTCTATGATGATGATATTGTTCTTATGCTGAGGAGTCCCTATGATCTCAACAAGCAACTAAACATTCTCAAGGTTTTTAACCCCAGTATGGGTATGACTATTAACACCAAAAAAACAAAGGCTATGATATTAAAATCCCAAAAGATCACTTATGATAATTTTATGTATTACAATGTAACAATTTGGAGGAAGTGACTTCATGTAAGAAAATTGGAATCAATCTTCATCATAAGTTTAAGTGGAACTATAACATTGAGAAAATGATAAATGGAAGATGGAAACCTTACTATCGACTTGAAAATAGTTGTAAATTTGTAGAACTCTAGATGGGATAGGAAGAAAATCCTCTTTGAGGCTCTCGTTACTCATCTTATCTTATATGGTTGTGAAGTTTGGGGCTGCAACATATCTAAAGAACCTTTGAGAATGATAGAGAACATCCAAAAGCACTTTATTACACACAATCTCAAAATTAATGGCAATACACCCTAGATCCTAACCTCCTCATAGAAGTGTGTCTCTCCCTAATTGAAAGCATGGCTATGACTAGGTACCTGATGTACAAGAACAAGATAAAAAACATGGGAGACAAGAGGCTTCTTAATATTGCTCCATACTCTAGTCAAAACCACCCATGACTTAAGGGAGGTTGGCATAAAGATGCCAAGTCTTGGCTAAACTATTAGGAAGTTGAGGAAGTTGTCGCTCTGCAGAATAATAGCAATAATATTAAAATTATTATTACATCTAAATTCAAGGAAAAGATTTGTTGTGATAAAGAGTTAAAGGATAAGAGAAAATTAAGATGTTACCAGGTGGTCAACCCTAATCTATAATATCAAACGCATCTCTCTATTTTAATTAACGTAAAGAAGAAAATTGACATTGCTAAAATAAGAACAAACTCTCTTGAACTCCATAGTGGAATATGGGGCTACACAATTCCTAAAATGTCATGGGATGAAAAAATCTATCATGTTTGTGACACAAAGAGTGTTGAAGATGAAATGACATTTTTCATAGAATGTCGTGCTTACACCCACATTAGAGTGAAATTTCAAAACATTTGTTACAATATTGACCTTTCTACACTTTTAACTCATCATAATTATAGTGATTTATGAATGCTTCTCTTAAAGCATTTTGAGCATAGAAATAAAATTCAAAATAAAACCAAGTGACTCATTTCCTTTTTAAGGTCCCAAAGTCGGTTGTTGTCATCAACATCATTAATCATTAAAATTATTTTAAAATAAAATAACTTTATATTACATAATTTAGATAGTTGTAATATCCTGAATTTTAGACTTACTATTTCTGATGTTATATTAGGCCACTGCCCCAACACATATGATTTATTTTGATTATTGGGTATAAGACCTAGCACACATGATTTACTCTTTAATAGACTGACATATTGGGCATGGACCCTAACTGAGTTTCATTATTTGATTATATACTGGGAAAGGAATCCTTAATGTTTTGATTCATGTTTTTATCATATGATGTGGATACAAAACCCTAATATATTGAGATGATCTTTTTATTACACACTGTGCAGAGATATGATTGACATGATTGACTTATATAGTGTGTTGAGTGTGGACTCAGGAACACACAGATGACCTACGTACTGGGAAAAATCCCTGATGTACCTAGAGAGAATATTATGTACTTGGAGTAAGCCCCAATGTACATCGAGTGTTGGGCATAAGCCCTGGAGCACTCCAAGCTTGATAAATGAATACCGGATCTGAGGCCACTTAAATATTCTATATGTTCCTCACAACCACATTCTAGCACTAGTGTTGAGTAGGAGGCTCTAGAATTGCACTAGAGTAACGCCCATGTGAGAGTGTTGAGTTAAAAGCTCTGAAGAGCACTCGGGGTTACTAGATCTCAAGTGTTGAATCAAGAAGACTCTGAATAGCACTTCTATTTTCATCACATTTATTTAAATCAAGGTTAAATGCGTCATTCTATACCTATCATCAAGTACTGCCGGAACTACCATGTTAAACGAGGGAATCCAACATGCAAGAGAGAGACCTAGAGGTGCCTATCCAAGCCTACCAAAAGACCGTCCAAAGAGTTGAACCTTGTCCTTAATCTTAAAAAGAAGTATCATGAGAAATACATAGATAATTAAAAGGAAAGTACCATAATTTAAACATGGAATGACTAAGAATAGTCTTATGTGAATGACATGCATAAAGGTTTCAAGATTAAATTATTATTAAAAGTATTAATAATAATGTTATTATTATTTATTTATAAAATATATATATTGCATAGAGTTTATGCATAGAATGGCTACCCCACTATCATACTATTAATATGTATTATTAATAGTATTGTTAATATTTAGTATGATATATAACTACCATTATTATTATTATCTAAGAATTAAATTAAAGTCACTTCTAGTTAAAATAAATAAAAGTCCTAGTTTAACAAGGACAAGATATTTAGTAAAATATCTTTTAAATATATTAATTTAATTAAAGAAACTAAATAATTATTCAAACAGTGATATTTTCAAGACTCCCCTATTTAAAGAGGGCAGATCCCAAGTGGGGGGATCATCTTTTTCATTATCATTCTCTTATGGTAATAAAAGAGATTTTTGCTGCAAGAATTGAAACAACTCCCTATTAATTTCTAGAATCTGAACCAGCAGTTGAACCTAGGACCTCTATCTCTCATTGCATGTTGGAACCAGCTTGGGGGTATCCAGTTAGAACTAGGAATGGTCTAAGGGTCATGGTTGGGAGGAACATGGTAGCCCCAAAGTTATCTAGCTAAAATACCATTCTAACAAGTCAGCTAAGGTCAAAAGTTTTCTCCACTAATTATTGTTTGAGTGTGTAGGCTTCTGCAGAAGAGGATCAAGTTCCAAGGCAACCAGGTATGAATTATTAATTTCCATTTCAAGTTATAATAGAAACTAGGCTTTTAGGATAGACTTTATATTATAGTAATGGTTTCCCTAACCTTTTTAGTACTAGTTTTTTTCTCATAGAGCAAGGGCCATTGGGCATGGGCTCTTGTAACATCCCAAAAATCGCTAAAAATTTAAAAATTTTGATATAGCAAAATCATAGAGAAAATGCTAACTATGGAATGAAAGATGTTCAACTATTCATCTAATGGCAGCTTCACATTATTATTCCTAAACATAAAAGACAACAGATTTATAAATTAAATGCGATATAACAATATCTATCTTTTCATGTGTTATTATTCTAGTAATAATACTGATGACTTGTTTGCATATTTCTGAAGGGGTTCCTACAGAGTGCCCTTGGGTTTACTTAGCTTTGATAGCTAAAGCATTGGATTCTTTTCTTTTGCAGATCTGCAAGTAAGGTAATAGAGTAATTCCAGTATTTCAAGAAAGGTTATAAGCTTCAGCTAGTCATCTCTACTTTTAAGATAGATGTGTGTACAGCCGTGCACGAAGGTGTCGATCCAGTATGTAATTCTAGTTTATCTTTAACAATCGATACCATTTTTATCCTAACAATTGTATGTGTAGTTAGAGATATTTTACACTATACTTCTGCTGTAATCAATGATATCGTTCATTAGGAATATAATTGATATGAACGTCATGTGAGATTCTACAATATGAATATTGAAACATGCATATGGTATTAATACCATTGCATCAGGGTTGAATCAATAAGTACCTTGGTGAAAGATGATAACAGCAAGCGAAAGATGATATCTATTGTTACGACATAGTTGAATGATGAATGATCTTGGTGAATAATGCCACAACATATTATAATGGGACTTCTTGGAATTTAAACTCCTGTATTGTTTCAATTCGAAGTGCAAATGTATGATAATGTTCGTATTATTACGATACTATGGTGCATAATAAAAATCGACCATTTATATCTATATGATGTCTCACATGTATCCAAATTTCTAGATGTATTGTTATAATGTTCTGTTATGTCACTGTATGGAAAAGATGTTGCTTTGTTAAGTGAATGCGACACATGTCATTTTGTGGTCAAACCCTGGTTTGCTAAATGGTTTAAGGGTTAGAGTTATAATGCATAAGCTTTATGCATAATGACTTAGCATAAATATCATAATATGTGCTTACTATATGTATGAAACTAAGTGTTGGATTTATAAAGCCTATACCTATGTGAACCAAGTCTTGGTAATGGCATTCTAATACGTGCTTAACATAAGGTTTGAACTTAGACTTTAACCTAAAACGCAGCTGAGGAGCACGCACGCAGCCAAGACCTGCTAACCCTAGCCGCAGCTGAGGAGGATGGCGGCACCTGGGGGAGGGGAGGACGCCCCCCCCCCATCCAGATCAGACGAGGAAGCCTTCAGCAGGCTTGTCCATGGCAGAGGCAAGAAATCCTCTCCTCCGGAGGTCCCGAAATTCATCAAGAAGCTTGAAGACATACCAGAAATCGCCCTGCCTGAAGAAAAACCAATGAAGATAGCTCTAGCTTTGGCAAAGCAAGGCCTCGTAGGGCAGTTCATGGGCCTATGGCCATCCACTAAAACAACTGATGACTGGATACAGAGAAATTGTAGACCCAATCTCAAAAATGG
Source organism: Larix kaempferi (assembly GCA_027924585.1). NCBI lineage: Eukaryota > Viridiplantae > Streptophyta > Pinopsida > Pinales > Pinaceae > Larix > Larix kaempferi. Next base: position 5,730,638 of record BSBM01000369.1, read on the forward strand.
AGTGACTTGCTACCCTGTAGGAAGAGGGTACTTCATATTTGAATTTATCTCCGAAGAAGATCGAGACTTGATCTTTAGAAACGGCCCCTACTTTATGGGGACGCAGGGCTTATACCTGAATAAATGGACCCCAGACTTCGATCCCTCGATCGATCTCCCCAAGGAAGTGCCAGTGTGGGTCAGGCTCCCCAACCTCCCGGTGCACTGCTGGGACTTCGATTCCTTGCAGAGAATAGGGAATGGAATCGGAAGATTCATTGACAAAGCTGACAATAAGGGCCAATATACCTGTGCCAGAATCTGCGTCGAAGTCGACCTGGAAGCTGGCCTCCCGGAGGCAATAAAACTAAAAGTCGGAACATGGACTCATTACCAGAAGCTGGATTATGAGCATTTGCCATTCAAGTGCAGAAACTGCCAGGAGCATGGCCACTTCCAAAGATACTGTCCCAAGCTAACTGCTGAGAAAGAAGACGCTGAAGGATGGCAGAAAGTTAAAAAAGGAAAACCCACGAAGATAGTCAGAAGCAAGGAAAAGACGACCCAAGGCCCCCCAAAGGAAGATAAATCAAAGCCGTCCACTCAGGAAGATCTTACGGTACCCCAAAACCTTGGGGATATACCAGAAGTTGATGAAGCTAGGGCATCACAAGACCCAATCAGTCCAATCCATCAAGCTGGTGCCGCCAGTCCAACCAAAGATCATATCAGTATAGCCTCGGAAACAGGAGCTGACTCCTCTGAGGATGGTGATACTGAAGTAAGCAGTCAATCAGGCTCCCCGGATCAACCAAAACGCGGACGGAAGTCAGAAAAGAAGCGAAGGGAAGAGCAGTCCTACAAGGACGTGGTCCAAGGCTCTCAACACACCATACCTGAAATGATGAATACCAGATCCGGAATGAGGCTGGGAAAGACCCCGAAAGGGGGTCATCACCCCCCCCAGGTAAATAATGCAATATGTCTCCTGGAATTGCAGAGGACTAGGCATCCCTCTAAAAGAAGAAGCTATAAGGGATTTAGTAAGAGTAATGAAACCCGAAGTCCTACTAATCCAGGAGACAAAACTGGAGGAAGATGCTCTCCTCCGTGCAAGCAACTCGTTTTGGAAGAAAGGCCCGGCTAGGGCTATAACTGCAAGAGGAGCCTCGGAAGGCTTAGCAACCTTCTGGGACTCTGCAAAGCTCGACCTTATTGAAGAAGAAGGAACCATTCACTGGCTATTCACCAAGATGCTTCATAAAGACTCAGGCCATCATGTAAGTCTCTTTAACATTTATGCTCCTGTCTCTTATTCTGAAAAAAAAGATTGTTGGGACACCTTAAAAATGTTTCTGACACTCCACAAGCCGGAAAATCTAGTGTTGGCTGGAGACCTAAATGTCACCCTAGCTCTGGCGGAAAAAAAAGGGGGTTCTATTGTGCGGGACCTTGCAAGAGAGTGGGTTGAAGACCTAATGCTGGATTGGGACCTTGAAGACATCACCCCTGCCAAAGGAAAGTATACGTGGTCAAATAAAAGATTGGGACCTGGTCACATTGCTTCCCGCCTCGACCGGTTCCTCCTTCAATCCTCCTTCCTAACCCTAGGGATGATGGCATCCTCTAAGATTCACCCGCATTATACTTCTGACCACAAGCCGATCTCCCTATCGCTGCACCCTGATGAAAAGTTAGGTCCCATTCCCTTCCGGTTCAGCCCTAATTGGGTAACCCAGGAAGGCTTCCTCGACCTTGTCTCTAACTCTTGGAAAGAACCGGTTCAAGGCTCCCCGTTCTTTGTTTGGGAAGAAAAGCTTAGAAGGCTCAAAGTGGCCCTGAAAGATTGGGCCAAAGGGCTGGGTTCCCCAATGGATGAAAGGAAGAGAATCCAGAAGGCCTTGGAAAGGCATCAGCTATTATTGGAAGAATCCCCTGTCACTCCTGCAATGCTTTTCCGGGAAGATGAGCTCCAAAGGGAATACCATAAAGCCTGCAGAGAAGAGGAAACCTACTGGAGAGTCAAATCAAGATCGCTTTGGCTCCAAGCTGGAGACAAAAACACCACTTTCTTTCACAAGCAAGCCCAAGCCAGAAAGATTTACAATGCTATCACTGAAATTCAGACCCAAGGCCAAGTGATAAAGGACTTTAGAGGCATTAAGGAGGCAGCCCATTCCTTTTTCAAAAATATTTATTCTGCCCCTGACCAGGATCCAGTGGAACCGAACTCCTACCCACTTTCAGAGATTCCAATACTGGTCAATGAAGAGGACAACCTGCAGCTCAACAGGCCTATCAGCATTCGCGAAGTCAAGAAAGCCCTTGACAATATGAACCCTGATAAAGCACCTGGGCTAGACGGGTTCACAGCCCGGTTCTACATTTCTTGCTGGGACATAATAGAGAAGGATTTGTACAGAATGGTGAAGAAGGCCCAGAACTGTAACAAATTGGGGGGCAGCACTAATTCCTCCTTCCTGGCGCTCATTCCGAAAGAAAAAGGAGCTAAAAACTTCAGCAGATTCAGACCTATATCCCTGTGTAACACGGGTTACAAAATAATAACCAAAATTATGGCTAATAGACTTAAAAGAATCCTGCCTAAACTGATTCCGGAAAACCAAGGGGGGTTTGTGAAAGGTAGACAGATCTTGGACAACATTATCTTAGTGCAAGAAGCCATCCACTCCAGCTACAAGAGAAAAGAGAAGGGGATGGTAGTAAAGCTGGATTTAGCCAATGCCTTTGACAGATTCAGGCATGATTTCCTTTTTGCAGCCATGAGGAACTTTGGATTCAATCAGAATTTCATTATGTGGGTCAAAGCTTGCATCTCATCTCCTTGGATTGCCCCGCTGGTCAATGGGCGGCCTGCTGATTTCTTCAAGGCCTCAAGAGGATTAAGGCAAGGCTGCCCTCTCTCCCCGGTGCTGTATGTTATACAGGCCGCTGTCCTAAGCTATCAGTTGAACAGAAGTCTCCAAAATAGGTCTCTTTCAGGCATCAGAATTGTCCCAAAGGTCAAGGATGTAAACCATGCTCAGTTCGCCGACGATACCCTCCTACTGGGAGTTGCCAATCTCAACACAGCCAGGAACTTTAAACTCGAACTGGACTGTTACAGGAATACATCCGGAAGTGAAATAAACTTCCTCAAAAGCAAGGTCTATGGCTGGAACTGTTCACCTCGTGCAATGTTGGATATAGCTCGGATTCTGGAAATGGAAGCTATTACCATTTGGGATACCTTCACCTATCTGGGCATCCCTATTTTCAAAGACACCACTAGAGTTGCCCATTGGCTGCCAATGCTGGATAAGCTAAAAAAAAAGATCCAGGTGTGGGGGGCAAACTGGCTCAACAAAGCAGGCAAGGTGATTTTGATGAACTCTGTCCTCACCAGCCTTCCAATTTATCAATGTTCGGTGCTACTAGCTCCAAAAACCATTACCAATAGAATCAATGAGCTGCTCCGTCGTTTTCTTTGGGAGGGTGGCCGTAACTGTGAGAAAAAACCCCATCTAGTAAGCTGGGACAAGATCACCAGGCCAAAAATGGAAGGGGGTCTTCAAATTAGAGACGTGGCCACCCAAAATCTTGCCATGGGAGGCAAAATTCTCTGGAAGATGATAACTGGCAAAAGAACCTGGAGCAAGCAAATACTCAAGAAGAAATACTTCAAAGGAGACAGACAGAGGTGTCTTGAAAAGGCCACAAAACTGCAGAAAGGCTCCCCGATTTTTTCACTGTGCAAAAGAGCCATCCCTTTCTTCACCTCCAAGCTCACGTGGTCTCCTGGCAATGGAGAAAAAATACGAATCTGGGAGGACTCGATCCTTGGGGATCAGCCTCTAAACAATTTCAACGAACTGAGCAATATTAAAGACTGGCTCGACAATAACAATCTCAGAACGTTGAAGGACATTTCTGTCTGGAACAGAGATGAGGATGAATCCTGGGCAAATTGGAACCTGGGTGACTATCCTCACGATTTGGATGATGAAGCTGTTACCCTGCTGGATCTTTTACAAGGGAAGTCCCCCATCAGCGCCAGAGCTAAAGACACACGCAGCTGGGGATCTCGATCGGGCTTGTACACTGCAGCAGAGGGCTATGACGTGATTCTGGAGGTGCCATGGGTCTCTCCCAACCCTGGGCCGTGGAAAGCCCTCTGGAATTTCGCCTCTATCCCTAAGATTGATATCTTTATCTGGACCGTCCTCCACAACAGTATTTTGACAGGAGAAAAACTGAAAAGCAAAGGCTGGGCAGGGCCATCACGTTGCCCTCTGTGCTATCATGTTGAAGAAACAATAGACCACTTGTTCATCTCCTGTGTTTTCACCAAGGAAGTGTGGAGTCTCATGACAGGATCCATCGCTGTAAATCTTCCCAACTCGATCAAGGAACTAATCAGCAGTTGGATTGATCTTGCCCCCTTCGAGCTAAGCAAAAAAGACGTCCTCAAGCATGCATGGATGTGGACCCCGAAATTCCTCTGCTGGAAAGTCTGGTTGGAAAGAAATAATAGGATATTCAAAGAGGAATGCAGACTTCCAGCTCAAGTGGCCGTGAAGGCTAGATCCATGCTTGCTGAAGCTTTAAGCACCAAGTCAGCAATCAGAAATAAGGCCTCTCTTCTGCCTGAAGAAGAGCGCTGGCTTAAGGAGATCAAGGTGAACCAGCAAAGCAATCAAGCTACCAAACCTCCTCAAAAGGCTCGCTGGGATATCAGGCTGGAAGAACAGGAATTCATCAAGTGGAGATCTGTCCTGAATGATTGGTGCCTATTTTTTGACGGGGCCTCGAAAGGGAACCCCGGTCAAGCTGGAGGAGGAGGCATTATTCTTGATCCCTACGGTACCACCGTCTTATCCTATGCCTGGGGCCTAGGACATGCATCCAACAATCGTGCTGAGTATCTTGCATTGTGGCAAGGACTGAATCAAGCAAGAAAAATGAACATTCAGAAGCTTACCATCTTTGGTGACTCCAGGCTGATAGTCAAGGATCTGCACACCAAGAAGAAGCCTGCCAGTACAAATCTGACCCACATCCACAGGAAAGTTCTACTCATGCTGAAGCAATTCAGAACCTATAAGGTTTACCACGTTCTAAGGAGTCTCAATAATCTTGGTGACACTGAAGCAAATCGAGGAGCGAGCATGAGTAAGAGTCAACTTATTGTTAACGGAGAAATTTCAAAGCACCCTATCCCCTAAGAGTTAGAAACATGGTCTCCCGGTTCCTTTGGGCTCTTCCCAGCACCCATCAGCATCATTCTAACTGGTCTACTGAGCTGGAAATGAAGTTCCATACAGCGGATCTGAATTGTAAAGGCCCTGGCAGCCCATTTGCCAGACAATTATAAACTTTAACCGTTTCCGTAAAAGAAAAAGAAAAAAACATAAGGTTTGAAATGCAATATATAAATGCTATGCGAATTAAACTTAGCCTTGGAAACTTATATGTATAACCTGTACATTATGCGAATTCATATCATAGTTTGGAAACTATAGAACATGGTTATAATATAGTGTTATTATCCCGAGATCATGCTGTTGACAATTAATTCGACGCTGACATGAAAATTAATGCCGTTACAAGCATGGTATGGCAAGTGATACGTAAGATCAAGCATTAAATGGAAACCCTGTGTGTTGATAGTGGATTGTCTCGTTGGCTCCTACCTGTAGCTGGCTCCAAGTGATGCAGTTGTAAAAATGGTGGCAACTTTGTTGAGTTGTAAGCTCCACCCTGGTGATATGGCACACCAACGAGGCTTGCTATTTAATGAAGATATGAATGGTAGGTGATCGTAACTCTGTCTCGATAATGGCATGGCTTGGTTAGCCAAATCGCGTCCTTTGATCTAACCCATCTCGATCGTGGAGATCTAAACCCTAAGGCAACTCACTATACCGTTCGTTGTCTGCTTTCTTGCATTCATTTTAAAATTTGGTTTTAGGGAAGAGGCCGATAGGTCATAGCAGGGTTCGACCCTTGGTCGATCCTTTGGTGGCTCTGTAACTTCACATCTTCGAAAGTAATGGTGGGAGCTTGGTTAATTGTTGCAAGTCGAAAAGTGTTGAAACCTGTGGATTTCGTTGTGAAATAAGAGAGGGTTTCTACAGGGTTTGATTTGGTCGTTTGATAAAACATGGTTGTCGTTACTGTGTATGTTGCATTAGTTGGATGAACTGGAATTGTGACGCATTCCCTCTACCTGTTCTATTTGAAGGTAAGCTCGTCTTTGTAATTGTTGATTGTTATATTACATTTCGGAATTATGTAATAATCGTTGGAACTTGTTATAAATTCATGTTAGTTGGTGTGGCAGATACTGCCCTCCTTGTGGATTATACAGTGCCGGGTTTTTTGTTGAAAATGGCTGGCTCGTTCAACTCCGGTAAGCCTCGGTGGCATAACCCTCCGTAGGTTCTCCTGGAAGATTAAGGCCATCGTTGAAGTTGTAACAACTTTGTGTTTTCTAGAAATTGTTGTTTTGTTTTTACGCCTGTAATATGAATACCTTTCGGCTTACAGGGTCGATGTAACAATGTTTAGGTTACTGTACCGTCTTTTGGATTTTGAGGTGAACTGGGTGATGTACTTCTGTCGACAAGGGTTTCAAACTCTGTCGAGTTTTCAATGAATAAAACATTTAAGAGTCGATTTTGCAATAGTTGTTTTGTTTCGTTTCACCTTTTTGGGGCTTGACCCATGAACATAACTTATGATTCGGTGAATTTAAATGTTGAAAAGAACTGGTGACTAGCAGATCTCTATGTTTAACTTTAATGTAAAACAATGGGTGATTTGTAAACTGGGTTTCAATACCTCTGCTGCTATCATTTTCTTTTGTGAACTGTGAAACTTTGAAATGTATAACGATGGAATGGGTACTGGGTGATGTGTGTGAATAATTAAAAGACTATTGCTTCCACTAAACAATGGGTAGATGTTTGTAACTATGGAAGACTTCAGTCTGTGTGTAGTTCATTGATTTGTAAATAATGTTGCGTTTTCATCCTATAAGAGGTTTGAGTATAAGGGTTTGTCTTTGTGTGGAAAATTATGGCTTGAATCTGCTCCTCGATATGTTATCGGTGACCCAACTTAATGTCTATCACTACTGTTAGAGTTGTTCCAAGAACATTGTAATAACTAGTATGTTTGAGTTGGTGCCGAGACTTTATCTATGTCGATTTATGGAAAGATAGCTCATGGTTTGGCATAAGTTTAAAATGGTTTAAAAACAAATTGTTGGCTATATGCGGAGAGTTGATAATACTGTTTATTGTTATAGAATGAATTGATAAATGTTTTGATGAAATGTGAAACAATCGACAATATGAAACAATTCTTGAATATTATAAAATATTTGATTGAAAGGGTATTACCCTTGGTCAAATGACCAGAACGGTGATTGTGATTTGATTCTACTACTGGAATAAAGAAATGATATGCTAGTTCTGTGTTATGAGAGTTGTAAATGGACTGTTAGGGTTTAGGGTTTTTCTACTGTATGTTTAGAAAATTTACATAACAAAAATAGACTTTGTTTGCTTGTCTATCCTGTATGTTCAGTAAATGATGAAGTAGTGAAAATAACAATAAACGATAGTAAACTTTTGATAAGAAAATATGGAAACTATAAACCCTGTTTTTAAACTTCGAATTGACAGAATTAGTACTGTAGAGTGATGTTTATGAAATCTTTTTGCTAATTTATGTATCAGTAATAATTTTCAGTAATGAATAATCACAGTAAAAATTCTGACAGTAAACTTACTATTTGATTAAATAAAAGCAGTATTGTAAGGAAAATACAGTAAATAATACTAATTATTAACAATAGGAAAATTAACAAAATACACAGAATGATTATTTCATCATCTTGGCAAATCGCCTATCATATCTATCTACTTTAATTCATTCTCTGTACTAGAGTACGATGCTAATCCATTAGCATGGGGAAAAATACAGAGAACATTTTATTCAATCTTTCATAACTGTAATTAGTACTATTCAGAATTTTAATTAACTTAGAAAATAAAATAATTGAGTCTGTTCACTAATAACTTTGAAAACATAAAAAGTGATTATAACAGATAGAAAACTGTTAACAACATAAAATTTAGGAAAGATAAGTAGAACCTTTAAGTGATGATAGGGCCGACAAACACCCAAGGAGGCCTGTTCCTCCCAACCTATTCCAGAAAAAGCAACCCAAATTCTAGCTTCTTGTGAACCCCCAAGCCTGATTACTGAGCCATTAAGTAGATGGAATCTGTGTAGAAGCAAGGTGCTCAAAAATGCCTTCAACACTCAGCATCAACCTCCTGAAATAACATGCCTTCAACACTCAGCATCAACCTCCTGAACTCAATAAGAGTTTGGTAGACTCACAACATGATCAACAACATAGCATATCCCCTCATCAAATATCTTGGGTGCAAACACAGCAAAACCCCAAGGTAAATTTACTCGTCAGGAAAAGTGATGAACCTCAGTTCATAATTTGATGGCTATTATATAGACTACCTAGGTCTTTAGTGGTCAATTTGGAATAAATGAGCCTCAAGCTCTAGTCCCATCTTTCAGGGCACTATGACCACATTTCAAGGGATTTGTCCCATACCAACAGCTAGTTAGTTGCATCACGATGCTGCCACTTGTCCATTGCCTTCTACCCCAGATTCCATTCCACCTAGTGGATCAGTAACCACTCTTTCAACAGTCCTCTTAGGTGTTTTTCTCCTATTTTATTTATTTAATAATAATAATATATTGTGCAAATTACAGTCATCCTTGGACACCTGTCCAACATAAAACTTTACAATAAAAGTTATCATAATCTTTTCTAACACAAAATGTTTCCAGCAAAAAGGGTATGTTACAGCTCTTGGGTTACATTGTAGGATCAAAATCCCTTGAAACAGAACTTTATTAATTTAGAAATTTGTGCTAGACACTCATGTTAACAGAAACTTAGGAACCAAATCATTATTGTGGACTGACTTTAATCGTATACATTGTGTTTTATTTTCTTCATTTCAAGTTATTATTTAGCTAGAGTTATATTCTTTTAAACAAATACGTTCTTGGTTAGATCATTTTATCATCATACTCATTCAGAGGATAAAGTTTATTTCCTTCCTACTTTTATTTCTCTTAGATTTAAACAAAGACCAGGGTTAGCGAAAGCAAAGAACCAGGTATCGAAACCCTCGGCAAATCTTTTTAAACATCAATAAAATGCACACTTAAATCAGTCATAACACTTACCTCTACCAAACCAAAACCAAAATAAACGTATTCCATAGTATCAACTACAACATCGCTATTTTTCCACGTCTGCTACCACCATAAAACCACAAAATCGTAGACCTAGATAGAGTCACTTTTTTTGGCTACATTATTGAAAAGCTACAATGGATATCTTTTTGTTTCCAAAGACCAGCAAACATCATTTACAAATTCTCCATTCATAGGATCCAGCATGCTAACACGTCTCATCAAATTATCTAAACTATGTATATGTTAGACTTTCAGAAACCAGACGAAAAGCAAACTAGAAACGCAGGCTAGGACAACCACCAGTACAGGAACGTTTTCGCTGAGCTTATTTAAACCCCAGATATAAATCTTTCTTACTTCATAAACCCAAAACCCTGGCGAATACAACTTTCAACAAGAATCAAATCCAATTCAAAACGACAACATTACATTACCTTTTATAACAGAGTAGCTACTTTCATCCAAGGGTGAAACACAGGTCGTGCTATCGATTCTCCTCAAATAAAAGCCTAGACATTACACAACTAAAACCCCAAGCATAACAAAGCTACGATCTTGGCTATTCGTTTAAACATCAACATCAAGTAGCAATGCTAAGCAAACATAGAGCTATTTTGGGCATCATTTAATCACCCATAATCTTTCTCAGACAGACATGTAAACCGGTACAAGGGTTTTCAATAGCCTGACTTAGAGTTAAAACGAAAACGCAGAGGTAGTTTTGCATATGTAGTTCCTCTCCAGTTATTTACAACAAACTAACCACTATCCATTATTACGAAACAAGCATACAAGCATTTTGACAGAACACCATCCTTTCTTTAGAGCATATTAACAAAAAAAAGGGTTTCAACAGTCCATCACAAAACCCCATTTATACAGAACTCTTTAATGTTTCCACAACATAAGTTTAAAAGATTTTGTAGAGTCAACAAACCGCCATTGTATCAAGGTGAAAACCCTCAGGGGTCACCCCATCATCTAAAATCCAGTAGATACATTTTACACGCATCGGTCTAGCCAAAGGGAGACCACATGGAAGCTCCAAAAGAAATTACAGTGAGCCAAAGGCATCACGAGATCCAATTACAAAATAGTAATAACCTCTCCCATAGCTGCGACAGGAAGGGTGATAATGGGTATTAAACCTTGACTTACCATGAGATGCAAGGTCCAAAGGTTTCCTCACCTGTAGCAACCCACGCCGAACTCCCACGACTCCCACCTGCCAAGGGGACATTAAAAACTACCCCGAGTTAAAACTGAAACAAAGTATTACCTTACTAAGAATCATGCCTAAACTACCACACAATACACCTTAGATAATGGGTGCTCTGACCATGAGCACAGCTCAGGTCGAGAGAACCTCCTGACCTTTCGCAGCAGAGAAACCCTCTCCACCAAGGCAAAACATGAAAAGAAGAGCAATGCACCTGAGCATAGAACGAAGCTTAAACCCCCTCTTCCAGCTGGTTGTCATTTTCGTTTTGAACATTTATTACTCTCAGCCACCCTTTTTTTATTTCAATACTTTGAGCCAGCTCTATAGTTTAAGTTCGCATTTGTTATTAGGACCCTTTTTTATACCATTACATTTAGGCCCATGTTTAAACCTTGAGAACTTATTCACACTTAAACTTTAAAAGGGTGGGACCATAACATTAATTTGGGTAGCTTAGGGAAATAAGAATACTTTCATACCTACAAAACAAGTGACGATTCAATGCATTAGCAAATTGCTAAGTAAGTCAAGGAGTTCCTTCAATCACCCTTACCTCTCGGCAGCATCGCCAGTGGTATGTGGTTCCACATCAAAGTTTCCCAAGGTGTTTTCAACTACCCTCAACAAGTCCATCATGCCTGAAGGAAAACATTTAAACAGTTTACAAACCCATAATGCAACTGCATCTTAGAAGAAAAAGGGGAATCTTAAGTATTACTCTAGTAATTATAAACATACTATTAGGGACACACCAACTACCTTATCACAACGTTTCCATAGAGAGAAAACAGAAGTGATAAAACTATCTTGGTTAGAATCCTTAAATTTTTAATGTTTCCCAAACAAAGTACCAACGCAGCTTCCCAGTACTGAAGTTAATTTATAAAGCATCATCTATTAGGCATTTTAGCAGTAAGAGGATTTTTATTTTTATTTTTACTATTTTTAAGGACATTACAATATATTATATCTAATGGATAGAATCAATTCTATCAAAAAAATTTAACCAACTAACAAAATTTAACCTTTTATCGAAATAAAATTAACCAACTAACAAAATTTAACTTTTAATGAAAAAAAAAATTAAGTAACAAAATTTAACTCTTCTGTTTCTTCTTCTTCATCATCCTCCTCATCATCATCATCATCAAAATTTAACTCATCATCATTATCATCAAACTTCTCATTTAATGTGTTTCTTACTTTTAAATCATCATCATCATCATCATCATCATCTCATTTAATGTGTTTCTTACTTTTATCTTATTATTTTTAAGTATTTTGAGATTTGTCTCATCATCATCATCAAACTTCTCATTTAATGTGTTTCCTCCATCATCATCATCATTATCATCAATGTGTTTCCATCATCATCATCATCATCGTTTCTTATTCCCCTCTCAAAAAAATAGAGACTTACTCGACCAACCAACCCATAATTTAAGTGGCATTCAAAAACACTTTGCAACGATGCATTAATGTTGTTACTCGACCAACCAACCCATAATTTAAGTGGCATTCAAAAACACTTTGCAACGATGCATCATCATCATCATCATCATTTCTTATTCCCCTCTCAAAAAATAGAGACTTACTCGACCAACCAACCCATAATTTAAGTGGCATCCAAAAACACTTTGCAACGATGCATCATCATCATCATCATCATCATGGCATTCAACCAACCCATAATTTAAGTGGCATTCAAAAACACTTTGCAACGATGCATCATCATCATCATCATCATCATCATCATCATCATCATCATCATCATCATCATCATCATCATCATCATCATCATCATCATCATCATCATCATCATCATCATCATCATCATCATCATCATCATCATCATCATCATCATCATCATCATCATCATCATCATCATCATCATCATCTCTTATTCCCCTCTCAAAAAATAGAGACTTACTCGACCAACCAACCCATAATTTAAGTGGCATCCAAAAACACTTTGCAACGATGCATTAATGTTGTTGTAGAAATCTGAATCATTAAATCCGAATCAACCCATTGGTTAGAACACTGCAATTTCTTAATATAAAACGTACAATCCGGCCAAGGTTACCTCTGGATTGAGTTCATATCAAATTCAAGGATTTGATATTCAGATTCATCTAGATTACATTCCAAATTTGAACAAACTTTCGTGCTAAGAACAATCTAAGAAACGCACAACCCTACGCTGCAATGGTCGTCTAGGGTTCTTTGATCATATAAACCAAGAATTCCCATCACGCAATCGAACAGAAACTCAACTTCGCAGATTGGACTTGTTATTGACATCAAACACATACTTCAGTAAGGAGTCCCGGATTGATAGAAGCTCGGGAAAGTATTTCTTCATCTTCGAACCATCCAATTCGTTGTTACACCGAGGAGCAACAATTACTCTGGTCTGTTCTTCCACTGTAAAATTCGTCCACTTGAACTTTGGATTGAAATAATCTCTGTACATATTCAAGATCTCGTTATGACTTATGACACCAGGGTTTGTGAAGTTCCATATGCCTCGGCAATTTCTTTTTGCCATTTCAATGGACAAAGGCAACAATTCATCCAGAACAGTCATGCTATTTGGTATGTTCACCACTTTCTCATAGTGTGCTATTTTGTATATGAAATTGCGAGGGTTGTTCAAATCCGATGAAATTGGCATTCTTAAACGAAGATTACATACGTTATCATAATCTCTCAGAAATTCTTCTACCTGAATCAGAACAGGGAAAGAAATATAAACAAGTGTGAGAAATACTTGTTGAAAATACAGTGGATTGAAAATCAACACAAGCATATAAGGATAAGTTAGGTATTACCGTTGCTTTTGTTTTGGAGAAAAAGGAACCAGTGTAGTTGGGCTTGTCTTCTTCCTTGTATCCAATGCCACTGCCTTCCGGATGAGTATCATTATAGTCAAAAATACATCCGGATGCAAAATTCACAAGCAAAAGCCCATGATCCTTACAAACACCAGCCAGATTGAGAGTGCCCACAACATTGCTTCGGATGGTCTCTAGCTTGTGAGATTCGCACCAATCTACATTAGGCCGACCAGTCAAACCAGCAGCATTGAACACATGAGATGGATTAACAGAGATAATGTCCAGATGAAGCTGCTCTATATTCTCCAATCTGCCCCTTCCATATTGATATGGAATACCCTGTTTCTCACAGATTTGCCCCAGAAGCCCTCCAATCCATCCAGTCTGGCCATAAATCAGAAACTTCAAGCCGATATTCTGAGAAAGATCCTTCCTAGGGGAAACCACAGTTTGATTCTCATTTCTGAGTTGACGTAATCTACCGTTAGCCAACCCTTGATAGTTCTTCCCATTTTGAGCACCATCGTGGCATTCAACTCTTCTCTCAACACCAGACATGGCAAGCATTCTACGATGAAACACAAGAGCACCACGAGACACATGAACCCACCAATCAGGATGACTTAAATACTACTCCAGAGTCTTCTTCAGCCCTTCCTCCCTCGTTGTATTCTAGTCCCTCCACCTGAAAGGCCTTTGACTTCTTATCATCCAAATAATAATTTTGGTCGTTGAAGGGCCTAATCTCCACATCTATTCACCTCCAATTTTGATATCATAATTGCATAACGGTTGAATTTGTAAGCGTTAGTTAAATACATTCAGTAATGAAGCATTTGATATTGCTGTGACACGGTGCTATCTGATTCAATTATCAATACAAGGATTAATCTAATACAAGGATTAATCTAATGGTTCACATCCCCACACCCCTAAAATTTAATGTCGATTAATCTAATGGTTCACATCCCCACACCCCTAAAATTTAATGTCGAATTGCTATATACATATTGAACACTTAAATACTCAATCATCAAATCTTTTATTGAGCTAAATATATGTCAATTAGAATTTTAAAATCTTTATTTAACTAAAAATTATGTCAATTCTAATTTTGAAATCTTAATTCTGTTTACTTAATGAAGTGGTTTAATACCTCCTTAAAACTTTATATACGTTAGATTACACTTCTACCTGGTGTTGGGCAAACTCCTAAACCACTATTAAATCTATTAAGACTGTTCCAACCCTATAGTGATTTCACCCCCAATTGATTGATGATAAAAACCAATGGTGAGGTTTATGACTGACCCAATAGAAACTCAAATTGGCGAGATAATAACATGCTAACTCACCGAGATAATAACATGATTGAGACGTACTGGAAACATCTAAGTTTTGTAAAGGTTGACATTTTATTTGGATTTTTTGCCAAAACCATACGAAGGTATACTGCGACTTTTTTCACATACTATATTAAGGTTTATATCTTCATATAGTTTATGAGATTCTCTCTGTGTGATGTTGTCACTTTTCTATTATTGTCATTTAAATAAAGCAAGTGAATATTTTATTTTACAGACTAGACTAAGGTTTATATCTCCACATATAGTTATGAGATTCTCTTTGTGACGTTGTCATTTATTATTGGCATTTAAATCAAACAAGTAAATATTATATTTTACAACTTGGTTAGTATTTTTTAAATATGAAAATTGAAAAATTAAATAAGTTTTGATTTGAATATGAAAATAAATAAAAATAAAAAATAAAAAATAAATGAGAAATGAAAAAATATAAAAGAAATATAATTTGTTATGTTAATTTATTTTTATAAAAATATATAAAATTTGTAATATTAAAACCAATCAATCATTAGTTTAAAAGTTTAAAAGTGATAATGTTATTTAAAAAAAACCAAAGTCAACGATTGCATGAAAGTTGCACTATGAAACTTATATACAATATATACAATAGCAATAATGTCATTCACATTAAAAAAAACAAAGTCAACAATGGCATGAAAGTTGCACCATGAAACTTATATACAATAGCAATAATGTCATTCACATTAAAAAAAACAAAGTCAACAATGGCATGAATGTTGCACCACTAAACTTATATACAACTTCATATTCAATGTTTCTAGAAATAAAGTAGTACTCATGGATTTATGTCCTTTCCATAACCTTTTTAACCTACCAAAAAATTGAATTAGTGAAATATGATATTTTGAAATTTATTTTTAATTTGAAAAAAGCTTAATTTATTGTTTTTTTAAAACATTATATAAATTATAACATGAAACTAAATTAGTGCAAAGTCAAAATGCATGATGAAAATAATAAGTGAATATGTTACAAATTGGCTAGTCAATAAACTCAAACACAATAAGTTCTAAGTTGTCAAATATAAAATTTCAAAAAATAAATAAATTTTAAGCTCAGTATAGAAATTGAAAAAGTAAATGAAAAATCAATAAATATTAGAAAATTATAGAACTTACCACATTATAAGTAATTGTTCTCATATTAAAATTGAAATAAAAATATAAGAGATTTGTCACATCAAAATTAAATTATTACAAATTTTAATCTTTTTAATTTTATTTTAATTTTATTTTAGTTATGTCTCCTCCATAACTAACCAATAAAAAATGGAATGAATGATAACTCAAAATTCTAGAACATTTTATCACAAATTGTGGATTTTCATTATGTTAAAGTTTAGCTATGTGTCAACTTTATACTGGACACTCCCTCTATTATGATGACATTGTATTATGATGACATTGGACAAAATTAAATATATATACAAAAGTACTAAATTTATATAAATTTTTAGTATTATAGTCAATAGAATTGAATTAAAAATAATTAATAATAAGACGGCGAGTGAATGAGATTAGAAATATAAATGTTAAGGAATTACAATTAAATGAGATATAAAGAACCAATGGTTAGAGGAAAATAAAGGAGACTACTTTAAATGTTAAATTAAACCCGAGAAGAAATGGCACTAAAATAGGTTAAAAATTTTATATAACAATTAAGTAATAGCGTGATTATTAATAAAAATTTAGATTTATAAATTGAAAATGATAACAAATAAGTGAGGCGTGCGCTAAAGATTAAGAAGAAAGCAATAAGAATAATGAGAGATGAGAGAAGTTTTTTTTTTTTTTGACCATGGGAACAGCAACCTCCCAAGGGTATATGAGAGAAGTTAATGGATGAAAAACATATGGGATAAGGACCTACTCTAAATAGAAAAAAATAATAGGGGATAATGGAGACATTTTAATGGCTAAGAGGGGGAATTAAGTATTCTAAGATTTATTCGTTTTATAACCATCTTCCTGTTTGAAATGTTGGATTGTTTTTCTATATTGAAAACTTTTTTGGGGAAGTGGCATTGAGGATTTTACTTTGATGAAAGAAGATGAGGTGTTTAGTGTTGAAGGAGTAGTTTGCTATAGAAACTTTATTTTGGTGATTATGATTAGTATTAGCAATGGGTTATTTGAGACAAGATTGGATAGATTACACTTCTAAATAATTTTTTGAGGGTGTTGTGAGGTTTAAAAGTAATTTTAATATTCTTTCTATTAAAGAACTTCAAAAAATGTGAGCATTCACCCCCTTAATATAGGGAAGATAAATTAATGCTCATAGTGGAGAATTGGAAGGGGGTTGCTTGCATTGGATGAAGGGTAGCATGAAAGGCTTTGTTAATTAGTCTTGGAGGGTAGCCATTGACCTAGAGGGTAGGAGGGAATTAGTGAGGTGGGATCGTAAATCCTAGATGTTGTTCCTCTTTAGTCATCTTGTCCCATTGGGGAAGCACTAGAGATAGAAAAAATGTTAGGATCCTACCCTGACCCCCTTAACTGATAGGTTGGTATGTATTGAGGCCATCTATATTAAATAAGGCCAGTAAAGTAGATATACTATGAAATCAATATTTGTAAAAAGACTTGCTAGAAAAAAGTCCCTACTAAGAATGAAAGAAATATTTTTAAGAAGACATACTAGAAGTTTTGCACCTACTATCTAGAAGGTTCCTTCACTAAGATTCCTTACTAGAAGGTTTTACCTATTAGAAATTTCCTTCTCTGGAAACTATATATATATGAGTAGAAGAAACAAGACTTCCAGTTTGCGTGCTTGATGTAACCCAAAAGTTTCAAGTTTTATGGGGAAGAAATATTAGATAAAGCATAAAGAGAGATGAGTGGTTCTTCTTGATGAACTTTGGATTCCACTTCTTCTTGTATGGGAGGAGTGTGGTTAACAACCTCAAAATTAGGGTTATCTTCCATACTGATGTATTTTGATTGGGTATGAGTAGTCACATCAATTTGAAATATTTTTTTCTTCACATTTATGTCTAGAAGCATACATTTTATCACAATTATAGTCAACTCTACAACTTTGTCAGTCTTCCATTTCTTTGGAGACAACCTTTGGTATTTTAAGGGAGAAGAAGCAGTTGTGCTTGGGGAACTGAACTATATTGGAGGGCATGAACGATGAACGAAATAGTTCTTTTTGTCTTTGTGCATTTAATTTCATCTTTGCTTCTAAAGCCCTATGAGATTCCACCAACCAAGTAGTAGGATGATGCATTATGAGTTGTACTCTAATCTTCTTCAAGTCAATAATGGAAAATTATTTATAAATAGAGTATATTAATTTCTCTTTATGGATGGCTAATTTTTCAAAGTCTGAGATTGATAATATCTAAAGAAACTTGGTAAGACACCCTAAATAGTGAGCATGACATTGGTAATAGGCATAGATTTTGTATGCCACTCCCACCATTTCCATCATTTGGTATCTAGATACACTAGTACAAAAATACAAATTTATGACAATAAACAACTACTAGCACAACCACTAAACTTGTGGCTCGTGAACACCGATAGGTCACAAGTTAAGTTTCATGAATAAGTTATCTATTACTTGTTCTCCATGCTTAGTTGTAATCACAAGTTGTTACCTTCTTTAGTTAGATGGGTTTTCTCTCACTATCTATTATCCATGCATCAACTAGTAGTTATTTTTTATATTTTTTTTTATAATTGTTTATTTTGAATTTTGAATGATGGCCATAAAATCAATATGGATAGTACACTTGTCTCACCCTCCTTGAATCTAGGAAAAGCATAGATGGTAGTCCACCCCAAATTCTAAGATATAAACGCCTATCTCTGTAAAAATTTGTATATAAATGACTATTTTTGGTGAGGTGACTAATAGTATTTTATTGTCGGTCTCTTATAACGAAACTAACATATGACTAAAAAAATTCAATCACTTATTGGTTGCTCTAATTCATCAACTTGTAGTATAATTAGTCATTAACTGTCGTTAATTGGTATTTTATCTAGTCATTGTCATCATTGATTGTTGCTAAGTGCTAGTTTATTTAGTCATTGTAATAATTAATTGTCATTAAATGGTAGTTGATTTAATCACTGTAGTTATTGATTTTCACCAAATTCCAGTATATTTAGTCATTTTAATAATTCATTCCTATCAACTGACAGTATATTTAGTCATTTTATTCACTAATTTATGTCAATCGATAGTATATTTACTTATTTTAATAATGAATTGTCATCAATTGGTAGTATATTTAATCATTTTTATTCACCAATTACCGCCATTTGGTAGTATATTTAGAAAATACATTGTAATATTATTTATTAATTTATGGTAGGGAACACAAGTATCAAACCACCAACCACCTTCGTGTAAGGTGGGTGCTCTTCCATTGATCTAGCACCATTTAAAAGTTGGGGTGAGGAGCAATATTAACACCCAAATTTCATCATTTTTAATTATAGCTTATAATGATTCATCATTTATCAAGTAAGTTGGTGAACTAGGTGTACTTGACTCTGTAGGAAATTAAAATGAGGCGTTAGCTTGATTAAATACAAACACAAATATCGAATATAATTTCATACTTTTAAAGGCCTAATTTAAAAGAATAAAAAAAATTGCATTCCATGTTGTTTAAGCTCTTAATCATAGTGTGCAACTTTTCATATAAAAACCATTTCACATATATATAAAACAAAAGTGAAGTATCAACCTCAAAAACATACAAAAATCATAAAAGAAATAATTTTAATTACTTGTTACTCTAGAGTTTTTGCTGAAGGCAAACTCATTGATGAATAATGTATCCTTCGTCTTTGACTGATTTTCACTCTCCGAGTTAAATTACTTTGCTTCTTCCACTCCACTACATTTAAGTGCTTACTCCTATCATTTAACATCAAGTATAACTCCTATTAATATGGAAACATTAACTACAATACCTTAATAAATCTTCAAATATCCTAATAAATCATAATATATAAACGATACATGCATCTTTAAACTTACTAGTAAAATAATAATATAATAGTGGAAACAATTTTATCACATCATCATATATATTTGCAAGCTTATTCCCACTCTCAAAACGAAGTGGAATATATAATAGATTGAACTTGAAAATATTGGCATTTTGTTTCACAAACAGACAATAACTTGACTTGTTTTCTTTGTATATCATACTCCTTTCAAGTTTGATCCTATTATATAATCCACTTCATTTTGGATCACTTGGGAAATAACTTGACTTGTTTGATTTGTATATCCTACTCCTTTTGAAAATGTTCATGTTTGAGGCTTGCAAATTTGTATCTTCTTTCTTCATCACTTATCTTTTCATTTCTTAGATTGGGAGATGCATGGTTTATACACCTACTGCATGAACACACTATTATTCATTTCTTATGAATCTTCTTCTTCAAAGTTTCTAGCCGTCAACATGTGATACATGACACTTGTGACCTTGCTCAAGTTTGACACATTTGAACATACTCATGAAATATTTTGATGAATTGGTTGTTGGTTACGTTCAATGCATCATCTTCTTCACCATTGTCTACATATAAAAGGATTTTTGTCAAACTTTATATCATTAATTCCAAATAGAATTTGTATAAGCAATAATGAAAAAAAATTACTCACCTACTTTCATAGTTTTAATCAATATTATATTCAAAGTTCAAACACTGTACTCTCTTCCTTACCTCCATTTCCCCGTGTAAGTAACAATTTAATGAGCAGTGCATCTCCTTAAAGACGTTTGGATTCATTTATGTGCTTTGGAATCTTGCATAGAACTATAGACGATGAAAATATCATTGTGCATTATTCTAAGAAACAAAGACAGGGAGAAACTGTAAGGACAATTCACTTTCCAACAAAATTTAATATTAAAAATCACCACATGAAATATTCTTTCAAACTTATATACTCCTATATACTTTGATTGTTCCAACCCAAGTGGGATAGAGAAGCACTTTATTAAAAATGAAAATATAGACCATGTAGGAAGGATAGTGGAAAAGCTTCACAACTCTAAACTGACGAATTGGTATCTCATTCCCTTAGCAATGGACTTAACATACCTAAGAGATGTAACTAGGTTGCATGGACCATGGGATATGTACACTATAGTCAACATGTACTTTTCAATAGTAGAATTACATGCTCTTCCTATCATTAAACATAGGAAAATATTCCTGGTCCCATTTTGAAAAGAGTTTGGTCTTGTATATGGGACTTACAATGTGTAACACCCCGTTTTGACATTTCTACCTGAACTACTATTATATGTTGTATTTGTTTGACTGTGAGACCTCGTCGGTTGACGACACTGTGGACATATGGTTCTATTATTTTGCCGATATATATATGTGTGTGTATGATGATAGTATTATGATCGGTAGTCATGTATAGATATGTATCATGTGTTAATTATGTCAAATATATGGAATTTACTGAATGATGGGTACGTGGATACCGTTACAGTTATATGTTGAAATAATGAATGTTATGCCAGGTGCATGGCGAATGAATGAGTTTATTGTTGTTATGTTATGATGAAATATATGTGTGTACATATCGAGGATTTATGCACGATATTCTATATTGTATGTCGAGGACTGACTTATAGGTTGAAACATCTAAGTGATAGCTGGATCCTACGAGGTGGAAGGGCCTCAAGGACACGGACTTCGAAAGATAAAATGGTATGCGAGTGATGCATTATTTACTTTCGTATGGTTATTATGCTGTTTATTATGATGTATGTTATGACATGGGTGGGGTAGGGTTTCAGGAAACTCAACCGCCCAAATTGGTTATACGATGACAGACCGAGTACAAGTGCAATGCTATTGTTATCTCGGGTGGACATAGTCCCTTGTTCCATTAGGGGGGTGGAGGCTTTACCCACCGTTTATCCCCGAAACCCAGAGTCATGGGAGGGTTGTGCTACGGTGCGCTCTCCAAGGTGTGTGATGATGACTGGTGGTTGCCTGCTGGGGAAGCTTGGTCAATGTAGTCGACACTTCTGCTTACGGGTTCTAGCTGGAACCGGTCATGACTTGACATTCCAGGGTAGTCCAGCAGAGGACAGGATAGGATGTGGAAGTTAGTGATGATGTAGGTAGATACATGTAGCATGAAGTAGGGGTGAATACAAGATCTAACTGTAGGTGTGTAAAACCCTTGGTTAGTATGTGTCGTAAATCAGTAATGTATGAATTGTCGTAATTTGGATTTTGGTTAATGGATTTGTACCTTGCAAACTATGTTAAAACATGTGTCGGTAAAAGATAAGTTCCTTGATTATGATTGATGTATCTGAATTATTACTTTTAGTGTACTTACGTGAGGAATGTAAGCAGTATCTACGCTTATGTAACTCGCCTACATAGTATAAATTACATAAAATATTATTGAGTAATAATGTTAATTAGTGTCGCTTAATGATTAATTACTGTCGTTTAGTAACTAAGGGAGGAAATTCCTGTGGTAGAAGCGAATATGGTACCAAGAACTCCGCATCAAAATATCAAAAGGGAGCTTCAGAAGATAAGGCTTCCAAAATTTTCGGGGGGTCGATCAGGGATACGAGCAGAGTCGTGGTTGGAAGAGATGACCAGGTGCTTGACCTTGCAGGAGTACACCTCCACGTCCAAGTCCAAACTGACCATATTTCAACTAAAGGGGGTCGCTTTGAACTGGTGGGGAAACCAAGAAAGGCAGCTACACCTTACACCAGACATAGTTCCCTGGGAACTGTTTGTGGAAAAATTCAAAGGGAAGTACCTACCCGCATCCTACCAGGAAACAACAAGCAAGGGCTCTTCATGCCTTGGTACAAAGGCATCTATCTATGGAGGAGTATGAAGAGAGGTTCATGGAATTAATGAAGTATGTCCCTTACTTGGACAATGACGAATGCCAGGTTGAGTGCTTCGTGTATGGGCTCAATGCCAAGATCAGGGCTCAGGTATGGATGTGGAAACCGACTTCGGTCGCCGAAGCAGTAGATTGTGCTCGTTACACTGAGGAGATGTTGGGTGCAAAGCCCATTAGGTCATTCAACTCTCAGCAGTCAGGGTTTGTGGGGAAGGCCCCTCGAAGCTACCCTTGGGGAGGATATGCGAGGCCACCTCCCTACGGGAACAGGACCACACCAAGAGTCACATCGGTAGACAGATCAGTGGCAACTAGGGCGGTGCCCCAGTCGGCCACAGGGACTCACCAGGGTTCGAGGAATTTTAAAGGAACAACCAGTAGGGGAAGGGGTCCTAGGGGGGAGGAACCCCTCTCAGAGATCTGAGCAAGTTATCTCGCCCACTCCATTACAAGTTGCTTGTTGGGGATGTGGAGGTCCACATTACCAGTGTGACTGTCCTGAATTACGATCTTGTACAGTGCAGCAAGAAGGAAAAGCTCCAATGGGGAGTGGGGGTAGTAGGCATCAGATCTCGGCTGCAGTAAACAACCATCAAGCAGAGCACCAATCCACTGTGGTCGAATCATTAGGTACGGTCAATAATGTCAAGCTTAGAATATTGTTTGATCCTGGTGCTACTGATAGTTTCATTTCTCCATATGCATTAGACAAATGTGGGTTGGCAGCCTACGAGCATGATGATTTCAGCTTAGTCGAAATGGCTTCAGGGGTAAAGCAAGCAGTAGGACCTAGTGTCGATAAGTGTGTAGTGGATCTCGGGGTGTGTGTTACACAAGTCAAAGTGTACGTCACCACCCTCGGAACTTATGATCTCATCATAGGTATGAATTGGCTTGAGGAACATCGAGCTTTCTTGGACTGTTATGGGAAGAAAGTTCTTTGCATTAATGACAACGGAGAGGCCATCAAGATCCAGGGTATCAAATGGAAGGTGTCCCTACGTTTCATATCAACGATGAACGTAAAGCGATGTATGCGACAAGGATGCCAGTTGTACATTGTTGAAGCGGTAAACAATGAGAAGGGACCCTCCTTTGATGACTATCCAGTGTTAGCCGAGTTCAGTGATGTATTCCCAAAGGAATTACCTGGGTTACCTCCTAAGAGGGAACTTGATTTTAACATTGAGCTAAAACCTGGTTCAAAGCCAACATCAAAGACACCTTACAGGATGACAGCCCTAGAACTTTGTGAGTTGCAAATGCAATTGAAGGAACTGTTAGATCTAGGGTTCATTAGACCAAATATTTCACCATGGGGTGCACTAGTAATATTTGTGAAGAAGAAGGATGGTTCCTTGCATCTTTGCATAGATTACTGAGATTTGAATAGAGCCACCGTGAAGAATAGGTACCCGATACCTCGAATTGACGACCTCTTTGATCAAATGAAAGGGGCGACAGTCTTCTCAAAGATCGACTTACGATCAAGTTACCACCAATTACGGATTAAGGAAGGTGATATACCTAAGACTGCTTTTCAAACAAGGTTTGGGCACTATGAGTTTGTGGTGGTACCCTTCAGTTTGACCAATGC
This sequence comes from Larix kaempferi, assembly GCA_027924585.1. Lineage (NCBI taxonomy): Eukaryota > Viridiplantae > Streptophyta > Pinopsida > Pinales > Pinaceae > Larix > Larix kaempferi. The sequence goes on from BSBM01000369.1 coordinate 5,754,857, forward strand.
CCCAGCCGTATTCATGAGTCTCATGAATAGCGTGTTCCAAAAATACTTAGATCAGTTTGTGCAAGTCTTCTTGGACGACATCCTCATCTACTCCAAGAATGAACAGGAGCACGAGGAGCACTTGTGAATAGTGTTGGCATGCTTAAGGGAGCATCAATTGTATGGTAAGTTGTCCAAATGTTCATTCTATCAGAAGGAGATCCATTACCTAGGGCATATAATTTCCGGTGAGGGAATTTCTGTGGACCCTGAAAAGGTGAAGGCCATAATGGATTGGCCCGTGCGAAGGAATGCGCATGAAGTAAGGAGCTTCATGGGGTTAGTCGGGTATTATAGAAGGTTTGTTGAGGGTTTCTCAAAAATTGCGAAACCCATAACTACCCTACAGCGTAAGGGCACTAGGTACGAATGGACAGATGAATGTGATGTTGCATTCGCCGAGCTGAAAAGACTATTGACGAGTGCACCAATTCTACGGGTTCCAGATATGGAGAAGGAATTCATAATTTGCACCGATGCTTCAAGGCAAGGTTTGGGTGCAGTGTTGCTGCAGGAAGGTGGGGTAATAGCTTATGCATCGAGAAAGCTAAAAACACATGAAGAGAATTACCCTACTCATGACCTAGAGTTGGCTGCAGTGATGTTAGCTTTGAAGCTTTGGAGACATTACCTTGTTGGACGAAGATTTGAACTCAAGTCTGATCACCAAAGCTTAAGGTATATCTTCACTCAGCGAGACCTAAATGCTAGGCAAAGGTGATGGAGTGAATTCATGAGCGAGTATGATTTTGGGATTTCCTACATCAAGGGGAAGGAGAATGTGGTAGCGGATGCCTTAAGCAGAAAACCAAGACTTTTCTCTCTTATACCTTTGAAGGTGGATTTGAGGGAAAGAATTTTAGGGCAGCTACTCGGGGATAGTTGGTACCTGAAGGTCACAGTGGCACTCCAGAATGGGAAACCGGTGGGACCGAAGTTTGAAGGCTATGAGTTGGAAGCCGATGGTTTGTTACGGTATCAAGGGAGGATGTATATTCCTGAGGAGGGAGATATTAGGGAGACTATCCTTAAGGAGGCCCACAAAGCAGTGTATTGTGCACACCCGGGTGTAAAGAATAGATGTATGCAGACATGAAGCAACTCTTCTTTTGGGCAGGGATGAAAAGTGATGTGGTCAAATTCGTCGGTAGGTGCCTTGAGTGTCAGCAGGTAAAAGCTGATCATCACCACCCGGCAGGTCTGTTGCAGCCACATGACATTCCTATGTCGAAGTGGGAGGTTATCTCCATGGACTTCGTGGTGGGATTGCCTCTTACCTCTCATAGGCATGATTCCATTATGGTCATCGTTGATAAACTGACCAAAACTGCTCACTTCATTCCAGTTAAGGAGACCTATGATGTCACGGATGTAACACGTGTGTTCATAAATGAAGTTGTTCGTCTCCATGGGTTTCCCAAGAAGATTATATTGGATAGAGATTCCAGGTTTACATCCAGGTTTTGGACGAGTTTGCAGTCAGCGTTGGGTACTCAGTTGAACCTAAGCACTGCTTACCATCCAGAGACAGATGGGCAAACTGAAAGAGTGAATCAGGTGATGGAGGACATGCTTAGAATGTATGTCATGGATCAACAAACTCATTGGGAAAAGCACTTACCTTTGGTAGAGTTTGCTTACAACAACAGTTACCATAGTTCAATTGGGATGCTTCCATATGAAGCTTTATATGGAAGGCCATGCAGGACACCATTCAGTTGGGAAAGGTTAGAGGATCGAGTAATTATAGGACCTGAGTTGATTCAAGAGATGGAAGAGCAGGTTGTTCAGATTAGACAGCGGTTAAAGGAAGCACAGGATAGACAGAAGAGTTATGCTGATGCGCATAGGGTTGACCGAAGCTATAAGGTTGGTGATGTAGTGTTCGTCTGCATCAGGCCTAGCAAAAGTACCATCAGATTTGGGAAAGGGACAAAGTTGTCGCCACGATTTATAGGACCCTTTGAAATTTTAGAAAAGGTTGGACCCGTTGCGTATCGTCTTGCGCTGCCACCCCCATTTGCACAAAACTCATAATGTTTTTCATGTATCTGTTTTACGACATTATGTAGCTGATGAGTCACATAAAATAAATTGGAAGGAACTATAGGTTTCGGACGAGGGAACCATCAAGGTCGAACCATTACTTATATTGGACCGCAGGGTTAAACAGTTGAGGCACCGTTTGGTGGACCAAGTCAAGGTCCAGTGGGACCGATATAGCCCAGGTTCTACTACTTGGGAGGATGCAGAGACTATGCGTCGTGATTATCCCACATTATTTTGATCATAACTTTGGGACGAAGTTTCCTGAAGGGTGGGTGTATGTAACACCCCGTTTTGACATTTCTACCTGAACTACTATTATATGTTGTATTTGTTTGACTGTGAGACCTCGTCGGTTGACGACACTGTGGACATATGGTTCTATTATTTTGCCGATATATATATGTGTGTGTATGATGATAGTATTATGATCGGTAGTCATGTTTAGATATGTATCATGTGTTAATTATGTCAAATATATGGAATTTACTGAATGATGGGTACGTGGATACCGTTACAGTTATATGTTGAAATAATGAATGTTGTGCCAGGTGCATGGCGAATGAATGAGTTTATTGTTGTTATGTTATGATGAAATATATGTGTGTACATATCGAGGATTTATGCACGATATTCTATATTGTATGTCGAGGACTGACTTATAGGTTGAAACGGCTAAGTGATAGCTGGATCCTACGAGGTGGGAGGGCCTTGAGGACACGGACTTCGAAAGATAAAATGGTATGCGAGTGATGCATTATTTACTTTCGTATGGTTATTATGCTGTTTATTATGATGTATGTTATGACATGGGTGGGGTAGGGTTTCAGGAAACTCAACCGCCCAGATTGGTTATACGATGACAGACCGAGTACAAGTGTAATGTTGTTGTTATGTCGGGTGGACATAGTCCCTTGTTCCATTAGGGGGGTGGAGGCTTTACCCACCGTTTATCCCCGAAACCCAGAGTCATGGGAGGGTTGTGCTACGGCGCACTCCCCAAGGTGTGTGATGATGACTGGTGGTTTCCTGCTGGGGAAGCTTGGTCGATGTAGTCGACACTTCCGCTTACGGGTTCTAGCTGGAACCGGTCATGACTTGACATTCCAGGGTAGTCCAGCAGAGGACAGGATAGGATGTGGAAGTTAGTGATGATGTAGGTAGATACGTGTAGCATGAAGTAGGGGTGAATACAAGATCTAACTGTAGGTGTGTAAAACCCTTGGTTAGTATGTGTCGTAAATCAGTAATGTATGAATTGTCATAATTTGGATTTTGGTTAATGGATTTGTACCTTGCAAACTATGTTAAAACATGTGTCGGTAAAAGATAAGTTCCTTGATTATGATTGATGTATGTGAATTATTACTTTTAGTGTACTTACGTGAGGATGTCGACGCATAGGGACATCGGTACTCACAACGTGAGGATGTCGACGCATTCTTGGGAATCTCTCTGATGCATATATGTAAGACCCTGACTTGGGTCCTTTGTTTGTTTTACAACTCTCAATAAAAAAAGCTGTCTTCTATTGTTTACGTTCTGTTTTAAATTTATGTTTTCTAATTTATGTTGTTCCTATTGACTGTAAAAATAGTATTTACAGTTTCAATATATGTATGTTTTCTAGCTATTGTTCTAACATCAATTACAGGTTTTCATTCTCAGCAGCAAACATATAAGCATGTAATTTACCAATTCTGTTTGTGCGGGGTAGCGGATTATAATTACAGCATGTAACCATTTTTTATTAACTTACAACTGAATTTGACAAGGTAGAATGATAAAACATACCTGCTGGAAAATACCTGTAGGTAGCTTGCAGATCTCCCTTTGTTGCTGTCCCCGCTTGCTGTTTTTCCTTGCTTTTCTCTGCAGCCAAAAGTCTTTCCCACAGCTCTGAAACTCAACCAGCCAAACCATTCTTTCCACCCTACCAACTGGCGAGGTCTCGCCGACCACCCAGCTCCAAAGGTACCCCTTTGGACCCCCGAGCCCAAACCGAGTACAAGCCCAGCTGTTGTATCCCTTTAGAAAAACAACCCTCAACAAAACCCTCTTTTCCCAGTTCTGCTCTCCAAAACTTATCCCAAAAATCATAAGGTAAAGCTCCCCTTTCCTCTTCCCCCTTTCTCCATCTTATACTAAGTTTGCCGACTCTTCTTCCCATTACTACCCCTATCTTCCTCATAAATTTCATCCAACCCATTCAGCTACCATGTAAGTCCTCGAGCCCTCAACTTGGACTTGGACTTATTTAATAATTTAAAATAATATAAAAAGGTGTTGGTTGGGGTCACTTCCCAACCATAACTTCCAAATTTCACTAGTTTAATCCTTTTATTTTATTTCATATTTTTAAACATTTCCCTTACTCATATTTCAACATTCGACCATTTAATTAATAAATAATAAATGTTATATATATATTATATACTTTAAACTTGCATGCTTCACCAATTTAATTTAATTAACAGTAATTGTCAATTGATTAATTACAATTACCTAATCATTTAATTAATGGTTTCTAATGTTTATAATATGTTAATTCCCTCCAATTATAAATTTAACTAATTCAATTTATCAATTATGAACCATAATGCCATCAATGTAATTCATAACATTATCAACGTGTAATTATACTAATTAAATAAAATTAACTAAGATTTAATCGACTTTACCTGGTTCCATTTTAATTACACCTTAGTTGTAATTAAACTACTTAACAATGAATCAAGCATCCTAATCAATTGCATTAGTCACTATCTCGGTTAACCTTAGCTTTGCTTATTAATCAACAACAATTAATTATTAATGGACAATAGTTAATCATTAATCAACATTATTAACTCTAATCGACTTTATTAATCTTAATCCACAAAATTTAATCGTTAATCTACATTATTAACATTAATCATCATTATTAACTTTAATCGACACTGTTAACATTGATCTACAATAGTTAATTACTAAACGACAGTAATTAATCATTAAGCGACACTAATTAACATTATTACTCAACAATATTTTATGTAATTTATACTATGTAGGCGAGTTACGTAAGCGTAGCTACTGCTTACATTCCTCACGTAAGTACACTAAAAGTAATAATTCACATACATCAATCATAATCAAGGAACTTATCTTTTACCGACACATGTTTTAACATAGTTTGCAAGGTACAAATCCATTAACCAAAATCCAAATTACGAAAATTCATACATTACTGATTTACGACACATACTAACCAAGGGTTTTACACACCTACAGTTAGATCTTGTATTCACCCCTACTTCATGCTACATGTATATACCTACATCATCACTAACTTCCACATCCTATCCTGTCCTCTGCTGGACTACCCTGGAATGTCAAGTCATGACCGGTTCCAGCTAGAACCCGTAAGCGGAAGTGTCGACTACATCGACCAAGCTTCCCCAGCAGGCAAACACCAGTCATCATCACACACCTTGGGGAGCGCGCCGTAGCACAACCCTACCATGACTCTGGGTTTCGGGGATAAACGGTGGGTAAAGCCTCCACCCCCCTAATGGAACAAGGGACTATGTCCACCCGACATAACAACAACATTGCACTTGTACTCGGTCTGTCATCGTATAACCAATCTGGGCGGTTGAGTTTCCTGAAACCCTACTCCACCCATGTCATAACATACATCATAATAAACAGCATAATAACCATACGAAAGTAAATAATGCATCACTCGCATACCATTTTATCTTTCGAAGTCTGTGTCCTCGAGGCCCTCCCACCTCGTAGGATCCAGCTATCATTTATCCGTTTCAACCTATAAGTCAGTCCTCGACATACAATATAGAATATCATGCATAAATCCTCGATATGTACACACATATATTTCATCATAACATAACAACAATAAACTCATTCATTCGCCATGCACCTGGCATAACATTCATTATTTCAACATATAACTATAACGGTATCCACGTACCCATCATTCAGTAAATTCCATATATTTGACATAATTAACACATGATACATATCTAAACATGACTACCGATCATAATACTATCATCATACACACACATATATATATCGGCAAAATAATAGAACCATATGTCCACAGTGTCGTCAACCGACGAGGTCTCACAGTCAAACAAATACAACATATAATAGTAGTTCAGGTAGAAATGTCAAAACGGGGCGTTACACAATGGGACGTGGGTGTGGTGAGAGCGTCTTAGATGGAAATCATTTATGTACCAGGTAATATATATATATATTATATACGGGGAAAGATACATGTTTCTCTATATTTTGGGATATAGCATGGGTGTTCCAAGATGGGTGTTCATCATGGAAGAGATTAATTTAATTGTATTTATGATTGGGAAACTTGTAACGAAACTTGGAAGACCAAACATATAGCTGGGTAACCAAGAATAATGTTTGGAGAACTCAACCTGAAATAAAAAAATTCAATGTAATCTACAAGGAAGAGGCAAATATCAATCAATTTTGATTACATATTGTTTTGCAAAGATTGGAAATAGTTTGTCATCTTACCTTGGTTGGAGCAATCTTGTTTCTATGTAAGGTTTTCATAGAGGTCACTTTCACCCTAGAGCTCTCTCCAGCCTACAGCCCTGACTAGAATGTATTTGTAATGAGTGCATTATAGCATAAGGTTCAATGACACTATAAGATTCAATAATCCCATGCAATTTTAAATGATGCCCATTTTATCTGTGACTCTCAAAAAATATATCTTCAAACTAGTAGAAACAATGAAAATCAAGAATTCAACAAGGTGGAAAGTAGAAATGCATTAGAACATATTTTTTTTAAGAATTGCAATTGTTTGAGAACCAGGCTTCTTTCCACTCAACATACTTGCATCCAACCTTTTAATGAAGTCGGATTCACTTTGCATGGACACATCATTATCAAGAAGAATATCTAGCATAGGGTCTTGCATGATCAAATCAAAGAAAGCCTTTGTTTATACATCAAAATCAAGCAATATAAAGCATTCATATGAATTTTCTCACACACATAATGACTACATAAGAAACATTTGAGAGAAAATGAATAGAATGTTTTGGTAATCTAGGCTGATACCAGATCCTAGACAAAAAAAAAAACTTGAAAATATCAGTTTATATTTCAAGTCATTGCTAGTAAAATAGTTGGAGCATAATAAATTAAAGCAAGTATAAATAAGTTTCTCAAAGTACCTTGGAAGGAGCATGGGGGTTTTGAGGCCCATTACCTTTAAAAGTTATAAATTTTGGAAGATTTAAATTCCACGTTATTTTTAGAGCAAAGCCTAACTAGATCAAATCAATAAGGGGAAGATTTAACCCTAAACCCTTCCCCTTTATATCCTATAGGTCCATCTTAAATAATAATTCTAAATAGTATTCTGATGATGAGTTAACAAGTTTCCTTTGGGAAGATGGGAGAACCAAATTGAACTGCCAATCAAGATTTTGAAAACCAACTATCTATTAAAGGCATATTTTGAATTGATCGTTTAGCCACATTTGTAAAAAATTAATCCATTTATCTTGAATATGAGAGATGCCACACTATTTTGCAAATTTATAGGATTAAGGAATAGCTATAAATAATTGGAAAACTGGTGGTTCAATTTATTTTGGTAAGGAGAGATTATTTCAACCCAAATTTCAATAGGAAGGAGAATCATGAAAAGAATTTTGGAAGTAAACCATGGTGCTTGAATCAAGCTAGGATGTTTTGAAGAAATGGGACATTGACTTTGTAATGCCCGCCTCAGTACCTTAACTATTTAGAATAATGAGGTACTAGTTTTTGTAGTGCCCCTAGACTACTATAGACATTGAGGGCACCTGCTGAGTCACCGACTATTTGAAACATTAATAAAATAACCCTATGATTTTATTTTGAGTATATTTATGATTACGATTGATTGATATATGTGCTTTTGGGTAGTTATTGTGAATGGACGATTTTATGTTTAACGATTAACTTTGATATGAAAATTGTACATATGGATAATGCTTAACGACTAGCTATACGGTGATTATGTATTTGTCGACGAAATGTATATTTGATTAGAAGTTTGAATAAATCATAAATGTTTAACAATACTAGATTTAGAAATCAGATGATGATTATTGAGGACAGTTCTACTCATAAATTGTTGTGAGAAGTGTGTGTAGAAACAAGTGAGACAGTTCACCAACGGACACACAAAGGAACATGAAGGGTCGTAGAGTACGGGTAAATCACACATAGGGAGAGCGACGACGATGTCGACTTCCAACGGAATACCACGCTTGAGCAGATAAGCACTGATCCGCTTGCTCAAGAGGAAAGCGTGAGGGCGTACGAGGTGGGCCGCGACGGAGCTGGTCACGTACGAGTTGAGGGGGGCGCAGTGAGAACGGACTCACTCCTCAGCGCCATTAGTCCCTAGATAGCGTGTAGACGGAGGATGGAAGGTAACGGCTCCTGAAATCCCTACATGAAGTTCCCACAAGTCAAAACGGAAGGATGACGGTAGAAGGGCCCGACGGTGCGGTACCCTGCCGAGAACGGAAAGAGTGAATGCAAGGACCCAACGATGTGGTGCCTTGCCGAGGAATGGAAACTATGGATGACTGGACTCGACGGAGTGGTGCCATGTCAGAGAAATTAAATTAAGGAACTAGGAGCCCAACGGCGCGGCACCGTGATCCTAGTGAGTTTGATTGTTAAATTTAACTGCATAAAAACTTATGAGAATAACTCTAGATTATTACTTAGCAAATGCATACAAATAATTTAGGCATTTGCACATGAATAGTTATTTTTGTTGAGCATTTAAAATAATAGAAATCATTATTTAGGAGCAAAATAGAATCATAAGATTAGACACCTAGTCAACTAAAAGCTAGGAGTTAATTAAAATATCTGGGGGACAAACTAGAGCAAACTTAGGGGTGTTGGTGCACTTCCCAGAGAAACTGACACTTGGATGGGTGAGTGTTTTAATTAAATAATTAATTAAAAATATGTAATTATGCATGAAGCGACATGTGTCGCATGAGATTTTCCTTTATAAGGAAGGCTTGGGGAATGGGTAAAGGGCCCATAATTTGGACGATTGTCGTAATTTTCAAATGCCTCAAAGACTTGCTGCTATCTAAGGGTTTGGCTTAGAAATCCTGGTGGGAAGGGAAGCCCAAGCTGAATTTCTGAACTACTTGTGTGAGCTCTACGACCCAAAGCTCGGGGGAGGCCATGCGACTGAAATCATGAGCCTATGGTTGGGTGGCGAAGCTAATGGTTGCTTCGCCAATGGTTAAACGAGCTTTGCTGGAGGGATCCTACGGGAGACGAAGGCGACAATGGACCAACCGGATCGGGTTGACAGGTTAAAGTTTTGCTTATTTTGTTAAGTTATTCACGCTTTTTATTTTATTTTTCCAATAACTATGATGGCTAATTTGTTTGTATGAAGTTTTTAAAGTTTCAGGTTCAGTTCAAGGGGACCCTAAAGGAGGGGTTCTACATTTGGTATCAGAGCCAGGTTGAGCCTTGAGGGCACCGGTGGCGAGATAAGAGCTACACCAATTGAGGAATTTCACCTCCAACCGTAGCAGCTACTCATACAGGTTACATTTCTTTCGAAACAGGTTACATTTCTTTATTTATCGTTATATTGTATGATGATCGCAAAGTATATAATTATTGGTTAAGTTGTAAGAAGTTATCTTTCTGCTTAGAAAGAGAGATTAAAATCTGCTCTCAGTCAATTAAGAATGTATGTACTGCGTATTGTTTTTATGATTCAATTTATAGGTAAAGATTTACATTTGCTGAGTAAAGAAAAATTACGGTCTGTGTATCTTTACCGTTCAGAACACTATAAATTAAAATATAGTATGTTACAGGCCCTGTCTATGGAGACCGAATCCTAATCGATCTAAGATCTTAGCTTATTTAAAAAGAAAACAGTCTCGGTAATAGAGTATGTTTAGGCGTTTCAAGAAACTCGACACCCTGTATCACCGTATCCTATTAAGATCTCCATTCGACTATTCAGCGGTAATAGATCGCACTTCTAGGGTTGTTTAGGAATGAGCGAACCCTGTTTAATACTTAAAATTTTCTGTTTGTGGAATCGACAGCAGCCCAAAAATGCCTGGATGTGTATTTAAACCACTTGTCGGTTTGTACCGTGTAGTCGAATAACACTTCTCGGATTGTGAATGGATCTACTCTAACTAACTCAAGGACCTCCTCTGTGTCGAACAATTCATGTTTTATTTGCATACAACCCAGATTTGATTGGTGACCGACTCCACCCTGCCATCTATGCGTTGCATCATCCTCCTGGGTTAACATCTGTCTCGGCTTCATAAACCCGACACATGCTCGAGATCCATCCTCACGCCTTGCTATATGATCTTAACTCAGTAAAACTCTCATGATGATCCCTCCTTAAGAACAAATAGTAATCGACAGCGCACCCCACAAAGCACTTGTCTAGATCCGATCTGAGTCTCCCTTCATAATATCCTTGATTGTTGTTCTGATTTTCATAGTTGGGGAATTTTTAAGAGTCTGATTCAAGTCATAACTAAAACAACATCTTGGTTCACTCACTACCTTGAGTATGACGCTTTCGAATTCCGGATTCAATGAAAGAATCGACCCTTGATCGCTGGCCCTTTGATTACAGAATGTAGATCGACGATACCTCTGAGTCAATCAATTTTGTATTGCAGTCGATACTCAGTTGTGTCTAATGTGTATGCCTGGAGTAAGAAATTTAATTACGGTTAATTGATCTATTATAAACCGACTATGTTAAATGTAACCACCGCCGACAGCTGGACCGCGGTTGTCTTTTGTTGAGGAGGAGATCTCGAGGACCGAGAAATTCTGACTTACAGAATTTTAATTACTTTATGTATACTTACTGGATAGGTAGAGTATATTCACCCGTGGGTTCTTTTTTCTAAAAATTTGAGTCGAGTGGTATAAATAGGTTGTGTGTATCTACTAGTACAGTAGGAATGAGTGCGTGCTGGTTTTGGTATATCTAGTTTTTCAGTGATTGCTTATTTGGGAGAAAATAAAGTTTCTACATTTCTGATGGGAAGAAAAAAAAAAAAAAACACGCAGGCCTATATGTGATAATTTAGATCCTCCGTTTGTGTAATTTCATATCAAACCATGAACATGGTAGATCTAATTTGGGTGATTGTTTATTTATGAGCATATAAAGTTTAACAGTGCGACCATACGAGAAACACATATTTAAATATTTGTTTTGGTATTTGATTATTTGAAGATTTAAAGTTTGCATGTTGGACCATGAGAAAAACGTAGACCTGTAGTCGTGAAAAGAGTGGACCCAGAATTGTAGTCGTTTATTTCCAAAGGTTAAAGTTTTACGTCTTGACCGAGAGGGAACGCCGATCTCATTGGTGAATAACATAGAATTCTGGTTTTTTATATTCTCATATAAAGAAATGTGAAAGGTGTAGATCCAGATTTGGTGTTAATGCATTTTAAGTTTGATTAAAATTGCATACCATTGTTTAAATTTCCACAACAGAAATGCAGACCCTGCATATGACTAATTTGCAGTTAGTTCTTATATCTCCATATAAATGAAATGTGAAAGGATAGACCCGAACTTGCATATTTGTGATGAAACTTAAGAAATTAAAACCCTGTACGATCTAAGAAAGAAACTGGAGATTCGGGTGGTTTATTACGAATGTATGCAGATGTTAGATCATCACCCAGTGATCCTTCGCAATTGGCCACTACTGTGTAAACTCTCAGTTATTGAAGAACTGGAATTATGAGGATTGATACTCATATAGAGATGCCAGATGGTAGATCACTGAACCATCCCGAGTGACGATCTCGTCTAAAGATTCTACTTATATATATTAAATTCTACTATGTACCGAGTTCCCTCTAGTTTGTACATCAAGAAATTATGTATATATTTTATAGAATCTGGATATTTATGAACTCGAGTTGACTGATATTTGAGCAGGTCGATATTCCTTTTTCCAGGAAAAAAAAACTACTATTGATATTCATTATGCTGAATCAAATAGTACAAAAAATTCATGATCCAAACACATGGATCAAACACATGGATCTTTCGAAAGATGTCCCAAGCCATTGCAGGTGATCGGAATCCGATGTGGTTTCGATTTATTTTAAGCCCTAACGTTAAATGCTCACCTGTGATCTCTGGTCTCGACCTCGGTCTTCCATTTTATACATTGTATTAGTGACTCTTGGCATAGTCTTCTTCATGAGATCTTTTACCATAAATCTCAAAATTATTTGACGTTTCCAGAACTTTAAGTTGACTTGTATTTCGTTACTGAAACCTCGGTGTGGATCCATTACATTTGGCATAACGAGAAATTCCTAAAACGAATTTTGAATGACCTTAAAAATCCGTGTGGATCCATGGATTGGGCGTTTTCAGAATTTTTTAAATTGACTTGTTTATTGTTACTTAAATCTCGGTGTGGATCCATTTTATTGGCATTTCCCAGAATTTTATTTAAGCAACTTGCATTTTAAATCTGTGTAAACCCATTTCATTGGTATGTCCATAATTCAACTTGTATTGTCGATTAAATCTGCATGGATCCATTTCATTTGGGAGTTTCATTTGGGTATTTGTACCGTCACTTAAATATCTTTGTGAATCTCTTACTTTTGGCATTCCCAGAATTTGTAAATACGAATTGGTAATTGTCAGTTTTCTTGTGCATCGATTTCTTACCCAACGTTTACAGAATTTGAAACTTAAATTTGGAATTGCATTTTATTCTGTGTATCGAATTCCTACCTAAAACGTTTTCAGAATTTATAAACACTGAGGAATTTGTCTTCCATACTCTGTATCAGTACTCCATTTGAAACTCAATTTCTGGGTTATTATTATTGTGATAAATTTTATTTATACTACATTTTAATTCAATCCACTGTCATTCGCTAAAGTTCGAGCTTCAAACAACATTGTGAAATCGACTTAGGCGTGGAGGATGAACTCTCTCTCTGAGATTTAAATTTTTGATTAGTGTTATGACTTTACTTATATACTACCTTTTAATTCACTGTCATTTAGTATATGTGGAATCAAGCTATGCGCGGGGGATGAAATCTATGTCAAGCTTTCAATGTGGAAATTGACTACTGTATTAATGCCTTAAGATACACTGAGAATTACAGGGCAATTTCTAATTCAGTCCTGGAGTTTATCTTTGTGTATACCTGTAGCATTGACACTTGCACTTATGCCTGAATAATCGAGCCACGCTGGCAGTTAACACTCTCAATCCTTGAACTCGATAGCCTGGAGTATAGTTGTCGCCCTTTTGCTCCTACACTCTTCCTAAATCTCAGGAAGACCCTGCCAAATTGCAGCCAGAGTGTGTGCCACTCTCCACGCCTTCTCCAGTACCAAGCCCGCATCGTGGGTGACACCTTTGTTGAACCCTACTTACCACCTATTATCATTTACAGCCATCAACCGATGAACAAGCGCCGATGGCCGCCAGAAATGACACCGTCGCTTGCTTGATTAAGGAACTATCAGCGTAAGACGTGGCTTCTAACACCATGTGATTATATTTATGTGATTTGTATAGTTAACCGAATAGTGTATGAGCATATTTCATGTTTGTTAGTGGTTGAGCATAATTCTCGATGTTAGCTCTTATTAAAAGAAATAGATTGATTTATGCTTACAACTAGTTTAGTTGTGGAAATGCCATGCATTTAATTAAATCAATTTACGACTTATGTATTTGGTCTATATATAATGTTGGTTGTCATAAAAAGGACATTTATTATGTAAATGAATAAGTTTTCTATTATACAACTATGGATATACATTTGCCGATGATATCCTCTATAAGAAATAATATGTATATATTTGGAATTATACATATATATCTCCACTTAAGTTTAAAAGAGATTCGAATACCAAAATTTATGCTCTTTTATTATACTATAGTTGTTCAATGTTTAGTTTAACCTGTGTTGTTAAAAAGAAACCTTTTTATTTACACTTTTAATCTAAAATATAGGATGAGAGATATAGTAGCTATGGTGTTTAGTAATTCACCTTGTTGTTATAGAATGAAATTATTAATTATATATATATATATATGAATACATATATATATAATTAATGAGAACAATGTTTATATATACATATGTATTATGGTGTATTTAGTGAATGGGACCTTTGAAAATCCATAAGGTTTATGAAGATGTATGATTAATAATATGAAAGGGAGTAGGATTTAGAATAAACTTAAGTTATAAATTAAATTGCTTACTGTGAGATATATTAATAAGGAATGATTGAATTATTTATTTATTGACTATTCATGTTAGAATAATATGATAAGGACACCTTCATACGAAATGGTTAATGTTTTACCCTTTGTCTAACCTTGTTATGGAATGTTTTATGATATGGGTTTTTAGATCTCATCACTCGTAATTATGATTAAATTTAAATATATTAATTACATTTTATATATATGTTGTGGAGCAACATATTCCCATAGAAAAGTCAGAGCTGCGGTTTTTACTTCTTCATCTTCGACAATAATATTCCCATCTTCTCGAACAGGTTAGAATTATTCTTCACTAAATTTGCTAGTATAAAAGTTTCAATTATATTCAAGGGTCATATACTTTGATGAGGAGTCTTGCATCAAGAATTTTATCGATTGGTTGTAAATGCTTATTTTTCTGAAATCAAGGTGATGACTTCACAGGTATGCACTACTAGTTTGTAATCATGCCCTGGATTGTGAAAAGAGAGAACTTAAACTTACTTGAATTATAGAATCTTAACTGTACTCGAGTTACGAAAAGAATAAAAAAATTACATGCTTTGTTTATGAAAAATTGAGATTACACTTCTATATAGCTAGATGGCACTCTTGTATTTAATTATACTTTGGATTATGAAAAGAGAAAGGTTGCATGTAATATTGGTTTAGGAATGGATAAGTATGCATTGAAGAAACGAATTCGGAAGAGTTAATCCTTATTTTGAAATTCAGATATTGTTTAAAATATATGATAGTTATATGTAACCATAGAAAATGAAGAAATTGGGATTGAATATTGTATCCCTTATGTTGAAATGTGTTAGTGCTTTAAGGATTTTCGTAAATGATGTACTTAATAGTTTTGTTGAATGAAAAGAATCTGTCGTAGACGATTTCAATCCCGGTTACAATTAGCAATGTCAAGGGAGAACTGCTGTGGGGTTGCTACACTACGAAAGGTATGATTTAGTTATATTACCAATTATGTGGTTTATACTCATATGAGGGTAGAAAAGAAGAAATGAAATTTTATTATCAATTGTGGATATATTGAAGAAATGAATGTGGAAAGAAAGAGAACTCACCATGGAAGTACATGAGACTTAACTTCGGGACGAAGTTTTAATAAGAGGGGGTGTATGTAATGCCCGCCTCAGTACCTTAACTATTTAGAATAATGAGGTACTAGTTTTTGTAGTGCCCCTAGACTACTATAGACATTGAGGGCACCTGCTGAGTCACCGACTATTTGAAACATTAATAAAATAACCCTATGATTTTATTTTGAGTATATTTATGATTACGATTGATTGATATATGTGCTTTTGGGTAGTTATTGTAAATGGACGATTTTATGTTTAACGATTAGCTTTGATATGAAAATTGTACATATGGATAATGCTTAACGACTAGCTATACGGTGATTATGTATTTGTCGACGAAATGTATATTTGATTAGAAGTTTGAATAAATCATAAATGTTTAACAATACTAGATTTAGAAATCAGATGATGATTATTGAGGACAGTTCTACTAATAAATTGTTGTGAGAAGTGTGTGTAGAAATAAGTGAGACGGTTCACCAACGGACACACAAAGGAACATGAAGGGTCGTAGAGTACGGGTAAATCACACACAGGGAGAGCGACGACGATGTCAAATTCCGACGGAATACCACGCTTGAGCAGATAAGCACTGATCCGCTTGCTCAAGAGGAAAGCGTGAGGGCGTACGAGGTGGGCCGCGACGGAGCTGGTCACGTACGAGTTGAGGGGCGCGCAGTGAGAACGGACTCACTCCTCAGCGCCATTAGTCCCTAGATAGCGTGTAGACGGAGGATGGAAGGTAACGGATCCTGAAATCCCTACATGAAGTTCCCACAAGTCAAAACGGAAGGATGACGGTAGAAGGGCCCGACGGTGCGGTACCCTGCCGAGAACGGAAAGAGTGAATGCAAGGACCCAACGATGTGGTGCCTTGCCGAGGAATGGAAACTACGGATGACTGGACTCGACGGAGTGGTGCCATGTCAAAGAAATTAAATTAAGGAACTAGGAGCCCAACGACGCGGCACCGTGATCCTAGTGAGTTTGATTGTTAAATTTAACTGCATAAAAACTTATGAGAATAACTCTAGATTATTACTTAGCAAATGCATAAAAATAATTTAGGCATTTGCACATGAATAGTTATTTTTGTTGAGCATTTAAAATAATAGAAATCATTATTTAGGAGCAAAATAGAATCCTAAGATTAGACACCTAGTCAACTAAAAGCTAGGAGTTAATTAAAATATCTTGGGGACAAACTAGAGCAAACTTAGGGGTGTTGGTGCACTTCCCAGAGAAACTGACACTTGGATGGGTGAGTGTTTTAATTAAATAATTAATTAAAAATATGTAATTATGCATGAAGCGACATGTGTCGCATGAGATTTTCCTTTATAAGGAAGGCTTGGGGAATGGGTAAAGGGCCCATAATTTGGACGATTGTCGTAATTTTCAAATGCCTCAAAGACTTGCTGCTATCTAAGGGTTTGGCTTAGAAATCCTGGTGGGAAGGGAAGCCCAAGCTGAATTTCTGAACTACTTGTGTGAGCTCTACGACCCAAAGCTCGGGGGAGGCCATGCGACTGAAAGCATGAGCCTATGGTTGGGTGGCGAAGCTAACGGTTGCTTTGCCAATGGTTAAACAAGCTTTGTTGGAGGGATCCTACGGAAGACGAAGGCGACAATGGACCAACCAGATCGGGTTGACAGGTTAAAGTTTTGCTTATTTTTGTTAAGTTATTCACGCTTTTTATTTTATTTTTCCAATAACTATGATGGCTAATTTGTTTGTATGAAGTTTTTAAAGTTTCAGGTTCAGTTCAAGGGGACCCTAAAGGAGGGGTTCTACAGACTTAAACCATATAGTAATTCCATGGGTAAGAATTCCTTTCATGCTAAAAGAGTGTTGGAATGAGGGGACATTTCAGCCATTGACAATGATTTGGGAAAATTTGCAAAAGATCAAATTTAACTACTCGAAATAAAATGTTCACTTGTGCAAAAATTTGCATAGAAATGAACAGTTCCCTAATTGGCTACGCTCGACTAAATATGGGTGCATGAGGTAAGTTATGAAAATGTTCAATTATGAATATGTGCATATCAGTTGAGAATTCCCAAAAGAGTTAACATAGGAAGGGCAACATGAGCCAAATCAATTTAAGCATAAGATACAGAATGGGAAAAAATTCAATGACAAACAAAACTAATACCATAACTCTTGATATGGGAGAAGTTTCATTCAATGATACACGTTGTATATTAAGTGAGAACTCAGAAAAGAAAGCAACATGAAAAAAGGAACGTATATAAAAGTAGTGGAAAAGGAATTTATCATTCAGATAGTTAATGAAGAAGAAATGCCTAAGGTGATAGAAAATGATGAAGTCTAGATCATGACGAAATAAACCAACTTCTATATCAGACATAGAAGACTAATATTAGAATGAGAAGAATCATAGAACCCTTGGATAATTAAACTACAATAAGGGATTCCACTTCTTATATTTATCCTAATTGATATCTCCTTTTAAAAGAGGATTATTGCTTCTAGAATCTAGATTCCACTTCTTATTGCCCTCAAAGACTAAGCTAGAAATAGAAAGGTAGAAAGAGACCCCCAAACTAAGAGCCAAAGCATTGCATTTCTTTTGTAAATGTGATAGTTTCACCTAGACCATATAGATTAACAATTATTTTTGCTTATATAGGAGAGGCCTTCACACTCCAACTATGTGTCAATACTTATATACAGAGCAATCGTGTTGACCTTCTTTTCGTTAATTGTTTGACATTAATGAACTTATCTTAGATAGATACTTTCAAACCCTTCCACTTTCAAATGTTAACACACTTGAATAATGAAATTTGTCCTCTAATGATCCGAAATGGATCAATATATAATTTTTCACCCATTTTTGGATTTCGAGGTTAGAATTTTGGATGAATTGGCTTGTATGGCTCATTTAAGGGGCAGGTCTCACTTTTAGATTTGTGGCAAAAAAACTGTCTAAAACATTCCATGGCCATTTTGAGTTTTTAAATGTAAATTTTTTCCCAAAAAACTATTGGAAGGATTTTCTTGCATTATGCACACCAATACCTTTCCAACAATGGAAGAATCACCTCAATTGAAGCCTGTATGAATAAGTTATGTCTCCCGCAAGTTGACCTATCCAATTGACGACCATGATATTGAGTGGATTCCAAGTCGACTCTCATTTCTTGCACATGTGGATCTAGTCACATGTGTAATTTCAAGAACATTATAGAAGGTCCAAAACCCTAACCCTAATCGAAGGTCCAAAACCCTAACCCTAATCAAGAGTTGGGGCATGCAAAAACCCTAAAATTAACCCTATATCGCTATCAGGCTATGTTAAATACTAGGTCGTCAAGAGAGGAAGTGGGGTCATTATTTTGATGTATTGTGTTGTTCCATAGTTAAACAAACAACAATGGGGAGTGGATATTATAGTATAACAAAGGACATATGATATCCTTTAGTAACCATTATGGTCGTAGAGTCATAGCTCACTCCATAGAGAGTACCATTTCCCTTGTATTTGCATTATGATATCAAGAGAAAGGCATAGTCCTCTTTTGTGGCTAGTTTTTTACCCATAGTGGTTTTTCATAGGATATATCTTATATTATTGTGTGGATTGTGAAATTATTTTCTCTAGTTATTTATCTTTCAGTTCCATTGTATTCAATTCTTTATAGAATTAAATTAACACAATGAACTAAGTAGTAAGATGCATTATAACGAATTGATCTAGTGGAATATCCACTTAAATTTATACATAATTTAAAAGTGAATCAAACAAACTTTCAATGATTTCTAGATGAACAATTTTGAATAAAAGTGTACTAATGTACAACCCATGAAACTTAAATATCACAAACATGATCAACCAAACTTACAACAGTCCATGATCCGAACAACAATAAAATGGGAAGTTCGATCCATTCCAAACTAAGAGGATTTGGACATTATTTAATGTGACAATTTTAATAAGGTATGGTTTTAATAATTATAAATTTAATGATGTTTTGATGAATAAAACAAAAGTATACCTGCTATAAATCATCACAACATAATTATTAGAGGAAATCCAATGACCATGTAACAACTAGTTGCATATTTAAAAAACAACACATGAATTGTAAAAAACATCTCAATGAAATCCTTAACATTAGAATTCTAGGCAATAAAACCCTCTACTAAGTCTATTTGAATAAAAAATAATACAAGGAAACTTTACTTACTCTTACACTGCTCCTATTATGTTACATCCCTTCCATTGACCATCTTGGAAAAATATAAAATGACTCTCTAGCTCCAAATTCCATAGTCTTTAACAAAATATATATGGAGGAATAAAATTACTTCAGACACACATACACACATACTTGAATGCCAAGGACAAAGCTAGAGGAGATTGCAGTGAGAAAGAATTGTTAACATGGAAACAAAATTACAAAGTATTCAATACTTTTCAGAAAATTTGATGTCTCCACAAATAGAAATGTTGATATCATCAATAAAGATAATTTGCAATTATTATTTATTCTAACCTACCATGAAACTAAGCAAAAATGGACAATTATTCTTTCTATATTCATAAATTGATTCCTACAACCATTCCAACATCTTCCTAAACTCTATCATATATGTTGAAAAATGAACCAAGAACCCATGGAGTAAGTCATTTGGAAAATGGAAAACAGAAAAACCCCTGGTAGGAAAGATATTTGTAAGGAAAGTTCTCAAGTGCATATAAGGGTTATCCGGTTCGATAGATGGTTATACAATAGCAAGGAAATAGTGAAAAGCGGTTATAGGTTCACCAAATCAAGCAAAAGACTACTTTATTTTGTTTACTTCATCTTACAACCTTTTCTAACTAAAGGTCGCACCTCATTTTACTCATTACTATGACAAGCAATTTACCTCTTGGTATTTCAACTTTACACTAATCACTATTGTGGCATTTAGATTATTATTACTTGATGCATTACTATAACCCGTGGATGGTAAATAAGTCAAAATGATTCTTATTTATATTGTTGATTATCTTACACCTATTGCTTTGGCCTTCTATATTATGGCTGATGACATTACAACAATGGTGACCCTATCTAGTTTATTTCCTTGATAAAGAAATTTTCTCTAGTATAACTTCGTAGTTAAAATGAGATAGGTACAACATTCAAGATGTCCCACTAAGATAGAAAGCATTGGATGGATTATCAAATTATTATATTAATAGTCTAAACATATGCAATTCCACTTAGATCACTTGTTCCTAACAAAACAATATCATGGGGAATTGTTTCAGTCACATGTATCTTTAGAACTTCCCCAACCCTGATATCTTTTCATTTCTTGTATTGAAAATGACTACCCTGTAGTACTTTTACCTCCCTGTTATTTTTTTCCTATCACAATGATACCGACTCCATTCCTTATACCCATCTTTGATGGTTTTCACACATAAATAAATAGAAGAGGGAAAGGTGATACATTCCTCCCAAAAAATGCAAGATAAGGAAGTTGATTCAAAGCAACAATTACTAGAAATTATATATATGGAACACAATGAAACTGAACAAATAAATTCTTTGGAAAAAATGTTATGATGGTGTACTTTCCAGTCTGGATCTCATTTACTCTGAACTCATATTTTCCATTTGTCAATTTGGGATCACTGATATGAATCACCCTCTCATTTTCATCACCTGTTACTGAATTTTCTATATCAAAATCCTTTGATCCATGGTGCCACTTTGATAAATATATTTGTTGTCGCATTTCCTCAGTTTTATGAGGAGAGAATATTTCTTGTGCTAGACATTTCAAATGTGCCTCGATTCAATAAACCTATAGGCCTATCGTGCACCTCCAATGAATGAATTTTGATATTTGAATTTGAGGAAAGCTATAGGGAAGAATTCCCATTCACATAGTCCCAACTCTAAACTCTACTGATTGTCTCCTAAAGAAAAGACAAATTATTGAGTTTCCCTATTATAATAATCATCAAATTCACTACCACAAATCGCATCTCGGTTGCGATTTTCTCAATAATTACACCAATAGGTGTTTATATATTAGAATTTTGGGTGGTATACCATATATGCTTTACCTATATTGAAGGAGGATGGGACAAGTGTACTATCCATATTTATTTTATGGGCGTCACTCAAAATTGCAAATAAACAATTATAAAAAAATAAATATAAAAAATAACTAGTGGCTAATGCATGGATAACTCTTAGCTCATGCATGGATAACATGTAGTGATAGAAAACCTATTTAACTAAATCAAGTAACAAGTAGCTCATGCATACACAATAGGTGATTACAACTAAGCATGGAGAACAAGTAACGTATAACTTGTTCATGGCACTTAACTTGTGACCTATCAGTCTTCACCAGCCACAAATTAAGTGGTTGTAATATTTTATGTTAGGGATTGAAGATAAACCTCGTTACAATAATAGGTGATTATATCTTAGAATTTAGGGTGGACTAGCACCTATGCTTTTCCTAAATTGCACGAGTATGAGACAACTGTATTGTCCAGATTGATTCTATGGAAGTTGTTCCAAATTCAAAATAAAAAATTATAAAAAGAAAAGAATATAAAAATTAATTGCTAGTTGATGGATGGATAATTGATAGATGATGCATGGATAAATCTTATCTTATGCATGGATAACGAACACTTCGTTGAAGATAACTCATTTGACTAGAAGAAGGAAAGAACAAGTAACATACATATTATTGGTGGCACTTAACTTATGACCTATTAGTGTTCACTGGCCACAAATTAAGTGGTTGTGCTAGTCCTATAGGCATCAAAGGACTGCTATGAGATAGGTACACCATTATATGTCCCACTAAGATAGCAAGCATTGGATGTATTATTATATTTTCGGGTACTAAGCAACTGATAGCGTATGTGGAATTGGTGTCCATTGGAGGGTTGGGGTCTAATACCATCAAGAAGCTCAGCACATATATTTCTACCACACTGGAGAACAAGCTCACTATAACTAAGTCATGCTTCTACATCGAGTTCTACAATGTTGAGTGGTTTTATTTTGGATGGAATGGAACCACTTTTTGATCTAGAACCAAATCCTGTAGGTTTTCAAGGCAAAAAAGAATGTGTAAATACACAGAAGTTGGTTGAATCATCTAACAGACAAGAAGTTGTAGAAGAGATGGATCATCCTATAGAAATTCCTATAGATGAAAGTCATTCTAAAGAATAATTGAACATAGAGAATCTTCATAAATAAATTCAGCAGTATAAAACACAAAATGCACATTTAAATGAGTTGAATGACATGATTATGCAGGAAAATGAAATGTTGATAAAATACCTTCAAGAGCTAAACAAACATTATATAGAATTGGTCCAGTTAGCTGAAGAAGCTATTAAAAGAAGAACGGTGACTCAACAAATAAATGAGGATCTCACAAAATAGAATGAGAATCTTCTTGAAATAATTCGTGTCATGTAGAGAGAATGTTCATGATTGCAAAGGAAATCCCATTCCTTGTATGGAATGGTTGTGTTGGCTGAAGCAACACGTCGTGTATGAGTTAATATTCAATTTTCAAAGAATCTACATGTCCACAGAATAGAAGAAGGATTGGTCAAATTTCAAAACAATTTTGGATAGTCATCAAAGACTCGAAAATATACAAACAGATTCATAAACCTAGGCTCGTCTTTTGAAATCAACATGTGTCTTAATTAATAGTGGAATTACAGCTCGCAACTATATTCAGTATTTTTTTTATAAATCAAAGGCATGAATTAAATGTAATTTTCTATTTTAAGTATTTTGTTAAATTGTAACTATTTTGGGAAATATTTGATCCTCAGATTGTGGATCTTAAAAACTTCCTTTAGGACCCTATTTAACTATAAACTCTAAAGAGATAGACAATATAAGTGGTTACTGATATGAGGGTCGTAAGGATAGTTTTGGAGAGCTTAATACATATACTATGATTATGTTGAGACATTTAATTGATGCTGAGATTAATATCATATCTTAGGAGCGAGGTTTTAGCTTTCTTTTAACTTGGATGTTCTGTATTTTATTTTAAAATATCACTATTTTGAAATATTTCATGTTGGACTATGAGTTGAAACATGAAATTTTCCACTGGATTTCTTATTATACAGTCATTGTAATACGATTCGATTCTCTGGCACATCACTAATTGCTTGTGAATTTTCTTTCAAAAGAGATAGGCTTTTGTTTTAATGGTCTTGCATATTGCCTGACTTATTTGCTTCCCCTATGCTTACTAGGGATAAATTAATTTAGAATTGTATGTGAAACCAAAGACCTGTAGTAATCTGACATATCATATGTGTTAATGTAATTTCATATTGGTTCGATTTCAATCAGATCACATAGTAGTAGCATATGCTATTCAAGATAATAAAAATGTTGAGTGACAACTGTAAGCATAATTAACATGGAATATATAATTAAAGGTTATTCATTAAATATAAAACTCATAAACATGATTTTTATAAGATGTTATATATACAATGAAAAAGAGATAGGATTTTGTTCTAATGGTATTGCATATTGCCTGACAGTCTTAACTGGGTCTAAAGAAGCTTTGCAAAATAAAAGCTTTATGTTCTGCCAACTAAATTCTATATCTAAATCCCTGGGCTTATAGCTTCTCACAAACTGTCATTCCAAAATTACAAAAAAATGTTCATAATATCTAACTAAAACTATTCTATCTCTAAAGCCCTAGGCGTATAACTTCTCATAAACTGCCCTAAAAAAATTACAAAAAACATAGTTCATAATATATAACTAAAATTGGAACCTTGTCTTCCAACTTGATTTGAGGAGGATCAGATGATGAAGATTTATCCTCCTCCTTCCCTTTCATATTCCTCTTTAATTCAACAACTTCTTTCTCTTAAATGTCTACTCTAGCCTTCATATTTTTAGCACTGTCCTCCTATCGGTCTACTTTGTTTGTCAACATGTCCAATAGAAATTGGAAATTTCTTCTTTCCTCCAACATCTGATGCTCATCCTCCTCTTTCCATTCTTCCCTATGAAGCTCTTTCTTTCTCCCATCATGCTCCATCTAGTTGACCTTCTGGATAATCATTCGAACACTTCTATTGAGCTTTCAGACTCCACAGTCGACACAACAATAGTTTTCACGCAAATATTCTTCTATGTCCATTTTATTTACGTAGAGACGAAGGCACCCTATGTTTCTACTTCCTTGGAATAGAAGGAATATCTCTCCCTGTCTATCAACGGCTTGATTTGTAAACAAAACCCCTCTTCCTACCATAATATATAAGCCCAGACCATTATATTACCATTTATGGCCATCCAAATCAATTCACCTCTGTCGAAAGTGCTCCTGTAGCATCCAACATTAATTAAACCTCATATTCCTGCCATAATATATGATTCCAGACCATTAACTACACCATGATTACCATTTATGGTCATCCAAATCAATTTACCTCTTTCAAACATGCTCATGTACCATCCAATAATTCTCCTAATTTGATGATGCGAGGCATGACCAGTATGCACATGAGAGCAGGTTACGACAATGGTTGAGGAAATAATTCCATCGTTCCCAATTTATTCCATCATTTCCAATGCATGCATGAAATCTTGGACGTACAAATGCAAGTACTCGGCTCTGCACCCAATTTAATGTGAAGGGAAACCACCACCTTTAGTTTGGAAGCCCTGGTGTCCCCTACGTGTCTCTCCCAAAGCCTTATGCTGATGGCTGGTGGGACAGGACAAATCCAATGTTCAAACTTATTCATACTGTTTGGGAAGGACTTTAGCACCCTAGCTATCAATTTGATCAAGCACAGTAGACTATGAATTTGAAGGTTCAATTGGTAATTATATATTTGTGTTAGGGAAGACTGGCTTGAGGATATACTTGGTTATGTGCTTTGTGGGACTTTTATTAAGATAATATTGCTAAGAAAAGAGGATGCATTTTGTGCATTATGTGGCAACATGAAACTAAGGCATTGTTGTTGATTTTTTCCCAATCTTGAAGGAAAAATTTGTATTCCTAGTTTGGGCACAACAAAGGTTGTCATATTTAGAAACTTGAATGCATATGTTACACTTTGTATAAGTAGCAACTTTACACACAAATAGTAGAAAATTTAGAGTATCAAAGATGTGGTGGAAGTTGTCGACAAAGTACCAACATAAAGATTGGTTTGAGGTGCATGTTCATTCATCCACCTGCAGGAAATTGCATCTTTGCATGATAAGTACTTGCATGAGGTGCATGTTCATTTATCCATAAAGTTCAAGGACATGTACTTGTTTGAGCACTTTCGTGAGATTGTTTGGGTTGAATTACTAGTAAATTTATATGGTTGGTTAGAAAGGCTCACAAAGTAGAATTGTCATTGGTTTCCTTGGTCAAGAATTGAATGGACTACTGATAATTTCTTAGAGATACAATCATATGACCATGAGATTGAGACAAATTCTCAATTTCTAGGTTAAAGGTCAAATTTCCACTAATTTTTTACAAGAGCCATACAATTTTTTGAAGAAAAGATCACATGGAAGATAGCACATCTAGGTCCTATGGATAATGCATGTAATCTATCCTTGGAAGAAGAGCTTAAAAAATTTCAAGCAGAGTTTAATAGGTGTTTTGCATAATGCACATTAATTTACAAGGCCACTATGATTCGTCCAGGAGGGGTCTATGTGACAATGAAACAAGGGAATCATAAGTTTACAAAGAAAAAATGAGAAATTGAGTTGCATGTTGAGCATTAAAGGTTTCCATATAAATCATATGTAGGGATTTGCATACATAGGGTTTTCTCCTAATTAAGAGATTCAATACTGCGGCATAAAATCAATCCAATTACACCCATATCAACAATCATAAAACCATGCCAAAAACTCCCACAGACCTACTGGAAAGAAAAACATAGAATTGGTGATTGAAATGATTGTGTTCTACTATTTTTTATTGTTCCTAAATATAGTTGTTTCATGCCATGAAATCTTGATATAACCCTTGTTTCATCCATTGTAAGATGTTTCAAATACTTGGACATAAGAGACAAGAAAAGTTTAAGGTAGCCTCAATATGTCACCATGATATGCTTCCCTAAGTTAGTTGATGTGACAAATTTATTCCAAGCTAGGTATTGAAATGACGATTGTGACCCAAACTCAAGAAGTCATTTCTAGTAGTAATGGCCTTAAGTGTTTTTTGGGTTTGCTATAGGATGGACATATTACTTTTATTTCTAGTACATTCTTTCAAAATCCATGCCAAGATACTATCTAAGGACTACTATGGGGTAGTATATTGTTTTTCACAAAATTTGGGACAAAAACATAAACTTTTTTCCCTTGCATCCTATGGAATTCACTCTTTCACTGCTATGACATGGCCTCTTTCTACACAAAAATGCATATCTTGATGGAACATTTTTTACCCCATTG
This sequence comes from Larix kaempferi, assembly GCA_027924585.1. Taxonomy (NCBI): domain Eukaryota; kingdom Viridiplantae; phylum Streptophyta; class Pinopsida; order Pinales; family Pinaceae; genus Larix; species Larix kaempferi. The sequence goes on from BSBM01000369.1 coordinate 5,781,876, forward strand.
AGAATTTCCAAATTTGAATTGGTCCATGGAATATCTTTACCATTAAAACTTCACTTGCTCCATTATGAAACGAAGCTCATGCAAGAGGAACTCAATCCAATTAGCTCTAGACTTCCATTGCACATGGGGCATGCCTCCATTGGCCTATAGACCAAATGATCAACACTATTTCTATACAAAAAATACCATTAATGATTTATTTACACACATATTACAATGTCAAGAATCTCACAACGCAATATCATCTAGTAATCAAAGACTCGTCTAATCTAGATGCATCCTAACTATTATCACAAAGTATCCCATGCATCTCATCCACCTAAACATTCTCTTTCATATTACGCACTAACTCTTCAAAGTCCTCGGGAGGTTCCTACTTGATCAACTATCTGTCAGTCTGAGGTGCCCCCTTAGTCTTTTTATCTTGGGGTCTCCTCCTTCAACGTTTGACTTCTTTTGGACCATGTTAATAGCCTCTATGAGGGATCCATGCACATTTGGTCCCTAAAATCACACCGAATTATTCAATTATTCAAAGAAAAAAACATTAATTTCCTTCTATAGTTAAACAACAAGGAACTTCAAGATGCCTTCATGTTGATAAAGCTTCTTAGTGCTCAACAAATTGAATCAATCAGAACATAATTATCTACTGCTAAAAAATTAGATTGGGAAAAAAAACTATATTAAGAGAATTGATTCATAGAATCATAGAATATTTTTCCCTCGCTCTCATTCTTATTTAGCAAATTCAATATAGGTCATATCCATCCTAATATTTTTCTTCCTCTCCCTTTACATTCTTTCTTTACAACTGGATTGTTTCTTTAGAATTACATACAAATATACTAGTAAGCTATACTATGCCAATGCATACAAAATAGTTATTATGTTGTAAGGCATGTTATTTTGTGAGCTCTATGTTCCTCATTCAATTGTTTGGATCCATTTAGCTATTGATTGGGATTAGAAAACCATCATTCCCATCTCCACCATCTAGAAGCTAGGAATCTATGTCATAGGTTCAAAACTATTTGCAAGGAAAGGTCTTCAAAGAGTAGTGATGCTAATATTGAGTCCCTTGAAGAAGAAGATGTCATGGAGGGCAACTCGACTATGCCATCACCTTTAAAGGATGTTAATTTTAAGTCGCCATAAATAAACAATAACAAAAAGTGGCCTTAGGTATTTAGCATTCTATTAAAAGGGATTTATTTTTGAGTTTGAATAGATCACTGAGGGAGTGCGCAATGATGAATCATATATAAATTTATTACCATATCAATGATTTGTAGAGAACCTAGCAAGGTCCCCAATCTCATCATTAATGTATGCCCCCATGGCTGTTATTCATAGATGGTATAGTATTATCAAAATCAAAGGAAGACTATGATCTTCACAAGAAGAATGGGAGATTGGAGATCGACTATATGTGTTTGGAAACGCAAGACATCATAGTCTTGCTTCAACTATTCGCAACAAAAAAAATTAAATTATGGATGAGAGGCTTCCTTTCTCTTGTAATGAAAATGGGTGGGGATGAATGGTTGATGTATTATATATCTTTTCAAAATTTATTTATGTCTTCCCATCTTGAAATTTTGAGTATAAGATCAAGAGAGATATTTAGAAAGAGAGAGATAGAGGGTTGGGTGTTGAGAGAGAGAGAGAGAGAGAGAGAGAGAGAGAGAGAGAGATTGGGAATTAATGATATATATATATATATATATAGACAGAGAGATATTGGGGGTTATGGGTTTTGAGTGGGAGAGAGAGAGAGAGAGAGAGAGAGAGATTGCGGGTTAGGAATTGAGGGGGATTGATATTGGGGTTTACGAGTTTAGAGAGAGGGAGAGAGAGAGAGAGAGTATCACATGTGAAAGAGTGTGAAGTATTGAAGGAAAAGATGCTGAAACTGACCAATATCTACTATTAAGTTTTGGATGCCCCGAAGAGAGAGAGAGTATCAAACATGAAAGCGTGTTAGGGATTCGGGGTTAGGTGTTTAGAGAGAGATATTGGGGTTTAAGGGCTTAGAGAGAGAGAGAACCAGATGTGAAAGGGTGTAAAGTATTGAAGGGGTTGAGAGAGAGAGAGAGATTGAGGGTTAGGGGTTTAGAGAGAGAGAGAGATTATGGCTTAGGGTATGAGAGAGAGAGAGGTTGGGGGTTAGGGGTTTAGAGATATCTAGATATAGTGAGATTGTGGGTTAGGGAGATAAGAGAGAGAAATATTGAGAAAGAGAGAGAGAGAGAGGGTTAGGGGTTTAGAGAGAGAGAGAGAGAGAGAGAGATAGAGAGAGAGAGATTGGGAGTTAGGGATTTAGAGAGAGAAATATATATTGGGGTTAGGGGTTTAGAGAGAGAGAGAGTAATAGAGGTAAAAGGGTGTGAAGCATTGAAGGGGTTGAGAGAGAGATATATTGAGGGTTAGGGGTTTAGAGAGAGAGAGAGATATTGAAGGTTAGGGGTTTAGAGAGAGAGAGATTGAGGGTTAGGGGTTTAAAGAGATATAGAGAGAGGAAGTTTGTGGGTTAGAGAGAGAGAGAGAGAGAGAGAGAGAGAGATTGAAAAAGAGAGAGAGGGTTAGGGGTTTATAAAGAGAGGGAAATAAAGAGAGAGTATGGGGGTTAGGGATTTAGAGAAAGAGGGAAAAAGAGAAATATTGGGGGTTAGTGGTTTAGAGAGAGAGAGAAAGAGTTAGACGTGAAAGAGCATGAAGTCTTGAAGGAAAAGATGCATAAGGTGACTAATATCTACTATGAATTTTTGGATGCCCCAAATACAAAGAGAGAGAGAGAGAGAGAGAGAGAGAGATTGTGGGTTAGGGGTTGAGAGAGAGAGAGAGAGATTGGGGGTTAGTGGTTTAGAGTGAGGGAGGGAGGGAGTGTAGAAGGGATGGGAAGAGAGAGAGATATAAATATAAATTAGGAGTTATGGGTTTAGAGAGAGATTAGGGGTTAGGGATTTAGTGAGAGTGAGTGAGAGAGATTGGGGGTTAGGGGATTAGAGAGAGAGAGAAGGTCAGGGGTTGAGAGAGAGAGAGAGATAATTTAGGTTAGGGATTTAGATAGAGAGAGAGATATTATCAGACATAAGAGAGTGTCAAGTATTGAAGAAAAATGTGCATAAGCTGACTAATATCTACTATCTTCAATTTTGGATGCCCTGAATATAGGGAGAGAGAGATTGTGGGTTAAGGGTTGTGAGAGAGAGATATTGGGTTTACGGGTTTGGAGTGAGAGAGAGAGAGAGTATCAAATGTGAAAGTGTGAAGTATTGAAGGAAAATATGTAGAATCTTACTAATATCTACTACTGAGTTTGGATGCCCTAGAGAGAGAGAGAGAGAGAGAGAGAGAGTATGAGAAGTGAAAGATTGTGAAGTCTTGAAGAGGTTTAGAGAGAGAGAGAGATTAAGGGTTACGGGTTTAGAGAGAGAGGGATTCAGAGTTAGGGTTTTAAAGAAGAGAGAGGGAAATTGTGGCTTAGGGAAATAGAGAGAGAGTGAAAGATTGAGAAAGAGAGAGAGGGTTAGGGGTTTATAGAGAGAGAGAGAGAAAGAGAGAGATTGGGGGTTAGGGATTCAGAGAGAGAGAGAGAGAAATTGGGGGTTAGGAGTTTAGAGAGATATTGGGGTTAGGGGTTTAGAGAGAGAGAGAGAAGTATTAGGGGTTGGGGGTTTAGAGAGAGAGGGAGATTGGGGATTATGGATTTAGAGAGAGAGAGAGAGATTGGGGGTTAGTTGTTTACAGAGAGAGAGAAAGAGAGATATTGGGGGTTAGGGGTCTAGGGGGTGAGAAAGAGATTGTGGGTTAGGGGTTAAGAGAGAGAGAGAGACCGGGGTTAGGATTTTAAAGAGAGAGAGAGAGTATCCGACGTTCAAGAGTGTGAAGTCTTGAAGAAAAATATGCATAAGGTGACCAATATCTACAATGAAGTTTTGGATGCCCCGAATAGAGAGAGAGAGAGAGAGAGAGAGAGAGAGAGAGAGAGATTGTGGGTTTGGCGTTGTGAGAGAGAGATATTGGGGGTTATGGGTTGAGAGAGAGAGAGAGAGAGAGAGATCAGAAGGGAGAGCGTGAGTGGGTGGCTAAGGGTAGGGGTGATTAAGGGGAGAGGCATATATATATAGAGAGAGATGGATGGGGAGGTGGTCAATGTTTTAAAGAGTTAAATTAGGATTTATGGGTTTAGAGAGAGAGATTGAGGTTAGGGGTTTAGAGATATAGAGAGACATTGGGGGTTAGGGGTTTAGAGAGAGAGAGAGGAGGTGGTTAGAGGTAGGAGTAGGTGAGAGACCAATATAAAGAGAAAGAGAGAGAGAGAGAGAGTGGGTGGTTAAGGGTAGGGGGGAGTATGGGAAGAGGGATATAGAGAGAGGGAGAGGGATGGAGAGATGGTTAGTGGTATGGGAGAGAGATAGAGAGAGAGAGGTGGGTGGGGGTATGAGGGTGAAGAGTGGGGGTTGGGTAAGGATATATATATATATATATAGAGAGAGAGAGAGAGAGAGATTAGGGATTGGGGGTTTAGAGAGAGAGAGAGAGATTGGGGGGTGATGGTTAGTTGTAGCACTAAGTGAGAGATCAAAAGGGAGAGTGAGTTGGTGGCTAAGGGTGAGGGAGGTAAGGGGGATAGGTATATAGTGAGTGGGTGGTTAAGGGTAGGGGGAAAGGGGATATATATATATATATAGAGAGAGAGAGAGAGGAGGGGTGGTTAGTGGTGTGGTTGAGAGAGAGATATAATGAGGGGTATGGGTAGGAGGGTGATGAATGGGGGGTTAGAGAGAGAGAGAGAGAGAGAGAGGAAATGGGAAGATAAGAGAGGGAGGGTTAAAGAAATAGAGAAAGGAGGGGGTTAGAGTTCAGGGTAGAGAGTGATGGGGGGCTTAGGATATATGGTATATGTTTTCGATGGGGGGCATATTATTTATGGTAAAGGGATAGATGGGGGGTTTAGAGAGAGAGGGGGGTGGGGTTATAAAGAGGGAGGGGGCACAAGATTATATTGAGAAAGGGATATATATCTATAATGAGGGAGAACCAACTATATGGAATTAGCACACGCTCTAATAGTGCATGCACACTATTAGTGTGTGTGTGCTATTAGTGCATGCACGCTCTTAGTGCGCACATGTTAATAGAGTGAGCATGATATTAGAGTGAATGCATTACCAATGTGCACGCGCTCCAAAATTTAATTTTTTTTTGCGGGCTCGCCTTTTTGCATACCATGTGTAATGAATTGGTAGGTTTGGTTCTAGGTTCAAATTGCCAAACCTTGTGCCTTGGACTACATTATAGAAAAACACATCATGTTCTGTAACTTCATGTTATTCAACCTCAAATCTGTATATGCTCCACTTGTCCGCTGCTAATGAAACTGCACACACTTCTAGAATTCTCTATGCAAATTCCAAAAATCTATTTTTTGAATAAATGTGTTAGTATTTTCTATTTTTTATTCATTTTTTTTTTGCATCATGTCATATTTACATAAAACATAGGTCATGTAGTTTAGCTATAACTTTTGATTGACTCACCTATTTCGAAAATGGAAAAGAACACGCACAAGTATACTGGAAGACATACGAACTTAAAAAAGGTAAATTGATTGTGTTAAGACCATGATAGTGGGGCCTAACGCTTGACCTTGTTATTTTAGGGCTTCATTTCCTTCCTTAATTTAAAAAATATATAAAATTAGCTTGAAAGTTTTTGGAAAAATAACGCTGCACTAGAACCGCCTGTTATGTACAACTCTACATAATGTTTTTTACAAATTTGGATAATTTTACATACCAAACCTAGGGCCTAACACAAACATAAGTATTATGTTTTAGAAAAAAATAACATACCAATCTTATAAGAACGTACTTTTTGGGGAGTTATACTTATTTTCCATAAATAAAAGTTATAAATACTTGAAGGTGATCCAATTGTCTACGTTTCATATTTTTACACCATGTTCTAAAACGTGTGTAGGTACCTCTAAAAATTCATTTTAATGATTGGATTTTTGTTTTTCAGGATGTCCATTAAAACTAACGCATCATAAGTGGGTATCATTACCTTGCACTAGCCCTTATTTAGTTTTATATTATTTATATACTAGTAAAGTAAATGGATACTCATCATTTATATCCGTCTATCCAAAAGTAGAGAAGACATACAATTATAATTCATACTCCAATGATAGCATAATGGAAAACGGAAGGGTATTACAAATTTCACACTCCATGAGAATGTATCAAGGTTATTCTAGCAACATGAGAGAGAACATGATCTAGAATATATCCTCGTCAACAAGGTATTTCATTATATCTAAGGAGTTTGAAATTTTTTGCTTGGAGTCCTTTGTGGAAACTTTTTATATTCAAGTCAAGGGCCTGTTTCAACGTTGGTGATTGACTATCTTTTGGGAGGAGTTTTTTCCTATGGTTTTTTCTACTTTTTCTCCACTTATGACAGTATATTTTATATTTAAATGCCTATGCGGGCCTCATTGGTAGGAATCAATTTTTATTTTGATTACGACTCACTTAAAAGGGTATTAGTGTACATACAACTGGTAAAAGTATGTAAGCTAACTTATCTACAAAGATAGCATGTTTATATGCTATCCCTTACACCTCGTTTTCCAAGTTTAAATATGAATAAATTATGAGGTGTACATTTCCCATATTATTATATATTTAATTGGTCTCTTTACATTACAAAAGATAGCAATATAAGATTTTATTGTCGTTTTCTTTATTATGTTAAGGCTTCTCAATTATCCAGGTTGATCTTAATTTCTACAAACATCATAATCATTATAATTATACATACTCATTAATCATTAAACACAAAACATCCTGCTATGGTCTCCATTATAAGAGAAATATTCATTATTATGGATAAATTGCAAGAGAAGTTTTATCTAAGCATGGGTCAACTAGCAAAGAATAATTCCTTAGTCATTACATGAGTTGCAAATATAATTATTTATGATCATGATGAATTATGGGTGAATGGTAATTATTTGAAAATAGTTCATCTTAATTATTTAAAACTAGTTCATATTTTCCTCTTTTATAATGAAAACTAAAAAATGAACCATTATTAAGTAGCCTTTACCCAATGAGTGTCATATGTCTAGTGTCATTTCTCGTCTCATTAATTCACGGATACATAAGTCTCTTTTATAATGAAAACTCATAAATATTCTTAATAAAAGATTAAAAAATGAACAATTAGTGAGTGTCATATGTCCAGTGTCATTTCTCGTTTCATTAATTCCGAGATACTAAAGTCCTTTTCATAATGAAAACTCATAATATTTTTAATTAAAAACTCAAAAATTAACTATTATTAAGTAAGCTTTAGCCAATGAGAGTCATATGTCAAGTGTCATTTCTCATCTCAATAATTTACAAATACAAAATTCTCTTCAAAATATGAAATATTAAATTAAAGGAATTTTGAAGTCCAAATTGGGTTTCAAAATAAAGAAAATATACTATAAAAATCAACCAATCACATTCTAGTAGATGACATCATCCTCCATGGTTGAGGTGGCATTACATGAGTTATTATTTGTCAAATTTTCTATGGTGAATGAAAACCATAGTTAACCAAGGTAGTGGTATAAGTGCTTTTAAGTCGCAAAGTAAAGCACTCATAATGAAAGTCCTTTAACATTTTTTCATAAAATAATATTATTGTCATTTTCAAGTAAAGTACTCATAATTCATTAAAAGTCCTTTCACATTTTTTTTATAAAATAAGATAATGTTATTTTCATTGTTTTAATTTTAAATTATATATTCACTCCATTCTATTTAATATCATAATGTCAAACTAATTTATTATATATATATATATATTCATTTCACATTTTTTCATAAAATAATATTTTTGTCATTTTTAATTTTTAATTATATATTCACTCCATTTTATTTAATATTATAATGTCAAACTAATTTATAAACGCGCGCACACACACACACATTGTCCATTTTATTTCAATAATAATACATGACAACATATTATAATATTTCTAAAAAAATCAATTTCATCACAATTTTCAAAGTTTTAAAGAAACATGTTTTACAAAATAATAATGTTCTAAAGATAATATTAATAGTTAAAAAAAAATTATATATTTTTACTACTCAATTTTTAAGAATAAATTAAGTCTTATATTATTTTTTATGAGAGACTTAACAATAATATTCCTTTACAATAAAATAAATATCCCAAAAAAGTTTATGATTTTGATATTAATTTATCAATATAGATTTAATGAATAAAGAATAATAATAATAATGCAATGTGGATTATAATAATATTATTAACATTTTACATATAAATAAATTTTCAATTAAATCACATTATATTAAATTGATAAGAAAAGTACTAGATATAAAAAGTTAACATAAATTTAAAAAAATAACTCTTAAAAAGTGTTTTTATTATTTAATTTTATTTACAAGTTCAAAACAAATAAATGCTAAAAGACAATAAATTTTTGGGAATTTACAATGAATCTTAGTCACATCAATGTAGAGTTATTTTATAAATTTTATTTATAGTGAATTTTGAAAAGTAACTCAACCATGGTTATTTATATTATGCATAGAAAATAGTGTAAGAGGTGACTTGTCATATATATCTACTTCATAAAGCCCCTAACTCATAATATTTTAATATATCTCAAATTTTTTTAGTACATCTCTTATGAGGCCATTTTTTGACCTCAAAATATCTCTAGTTGAACATGAATTGGATTCCACAAATGATGTAATGATTTTATTCCATTGTATTCAATGGATACATTATATGTTGTCAATGAATTAGATTCCACAAATGATGTAATGATTTTATTCCATTATATTCAATTGACACATTATTTGTTTGACAAGTAATTGATAAACTTCCATATTTCAAAACTTTAATCTTTGAAAAGAGTGGAAATACATTAGAAAGCATGGTAAACCGGTTTGGAATTTAAGTATTAAGAATTAGAAGTTTTATAAAAAGTATTTTTGCATTGAGAGTAGCAAGGTGTTTTTAGCCTAATATGAGGGAGATGTTGTCATGTTAAGTTACTAATGTTCCAAAAAATAAAAAGTAAATAAAAAAATTCATGTCAACTTGTAATGTCCCTTAATTCCTAAAATAATTTTTTATTTGTAGGGGGTCCATTTATAAGCAAGGTCTAAGATCCATTCAAAATTAACTCCAACACTGAGTTTTAGATACTAGGTATAACATGATGGCTTATACTTCAATTGTGATATTTCTATTGTTTGTCTGCATGGCATTGAACTCGCATGTCTTTAACTTAATCTATACATTTATTGCTACTCTGCTACATTTATTTATTTCATACTTTATTATGTTTGTATGCTGATCTTGATACATAACCTAAGCCCTTATAATGGTGCCCTTGTAACTATGATGTCTATGCTTTCACTGTCATTGAATTAGTTGGATTAATATTTTAATTCCATGATTGGTATGAAGGGATTCATAGTACCTGGGCTTACTAAGCTTTTCATGAGCTAATGCATGTTTAATGTTGGTTGCAGGTGGCCATCTAATAACTTTATGCTAGACTCACCTAGAATGGGTAACCTTTGGCACAAAAGTATAATGCTCACTTTATAATAACACTAAGCTTATACCAAAAACGCTTGACCTTAAATAGAGGGTCTTCTACTATAGGCATATGGGTATAAATTGATTTCCAAGTGGAGGTAGATGGAATTTAATGAGGCCCATGTAATAGCGACATGGTGGATCTCCACGTTGGTAGAAGAGTAAAACCCTAACCAAAATCACATTCCAATATTGTTCTTGTTTTGGTCACTTGGAGAGAAAGGGATATGTTGTTTCATGGCTTTGGGGAAAAGTAGGCACATGACGGGAGCATAGCTCTTGGTCTCCGCTTACCTTTTGTAGAAGGGCATCCTTGTGGTCGGTCAAAGGAAAACGCGCAAGGTAATACTTGCTTCTTCTGTATGTTGGTTGATTTCAAATCTCTTTCATAGAAGCTTCATCTTATAGATTTACTTACTCTGATTTTGTTCTACTTTGTGTTTATATTCTAGGAGAGTGTTGCAAGATATCTAGAGCTCACTTACAAGATAGTTGAACAAAGGGAAGGAGAACTATAGGAATAATGGCCCTGGTAATCCCTAGGTCTATTGTGACCATTCCCTTTATGCGAATCAATGTGTTGTCTGCATTTTATGGGTTTGGTGTGCTGTTTGGTTAATGGATTTTCCATTCGGAGTGACAAGGAGATGTTTGAACAACCTTACGACTTCGCTAGGAAGACTCTGTCGTTTTGATCTTTGGAATTGTTTTTCAGTATGGGAAAAATTTCCTCGGCTGTATAACTCTTATTGTGTAAGCCTGTATATGCATTTTGGCATTTCTATAAATAGACTCAGTGTACGCTGGCTATTGAGCCCAAATCTCGTACCTACTTTTATTACTTAAGTTATAAGATATTTCTCTTTGATACATTCCGCATATTGGGATGATTTGTATCAGTTCATAATTTCCATAGTTTAGCTAGGGTTTGAATATTGTGCTTATTAATTTACTGTAATCGATAATTCCATATTATGTCTCTATTATGTAATGAGGTTGAGTCACTGAGATTTTGTATGAGTTTACCTATTTTAATTAAGCTGAATCTATGATACTGTCATATAATTTTGTCGTTTAAATCATTGTTTTATTGTCTATGGGAAAAGCGCTATTTGTAATTTATGTGTTTTTGTTTATATCAAATGATACGATAATGAAAATTCTTTCCAACGTGTTCGTGAAGGCTCTGTTGACTTGTCATTTGTAATAATCGTTCTGTATAATGGTCTTAGTTAGCTTCTGGGATTTTACTTAGCTTTATTATGAGGTTGGGCTACATTGAAGGCATGCTCTCTATCTGTAGATATTCTTACTAAATGGGGGCTCGATCTCGGCTCTCCATTTCGATGACTGTGTGTTTATATTTCCTAATTTTTTACCCATAGATGTTTTGGGAAGAACCCTAACGATGTCTATAATTTTTGTTTAATTACTTAATAGTAAAAAATAGAGGAGCCTATGCCAACGCCATTGCATGGCTTATAAAACAAGGCTCATTCCAGGCAATCGCTGGAAGCATGATAATCATGGAATGGATGAGCTCTAAGGGATTTGATCCCTAGCCTGTGTATCTTGCTTTTAGGTTTGATCGGCGTTCTAAATTTTCTACGGTGTTCTGTTTAGATAGTGTGCTTATTTATAAATTTTGGCATGTATTTATTTGATTAAATATAGTAGTTGGTTTTCCTAGGAATGAGTCTAATGTTTAAGAATTGTTCAGGAAATCGACGTTTACAATGTTAATTCTGGATTGCTGTAAAATCTATAAAATGTGAATTGTAGTTTGTTGTTTTGTTGTGTCTTAGTTTATGATGGTTTGGGGTTTGAATGATTTATCTAAGTCTGGATAGTCTGTTTTCTATGCTATATTTGAATTAAATATTTAATCTATATGCTATGCAAATATTTATACATGATCTCTATTTTGGAAAGGATATTTTAAATGGAAACATAAAATAATAAAAGGCAGAGTTGATTTATTCTAACTTGAAAGGGGAAATCTCATTTATGTTTAATGATATAGGTTTTTAAATCTACAGTAGTAAAATAAAGGGCCACCCATGTGCGTCATGATTGAGTAGGTTCTTCCAATGGCCACACCAATAAAATGAAGAATTAATAAAAGGTTTGCAGCACAATTGTTGAATTCTGGAACATAATGAATCTCCATTTAAATACTATCTTGAGGAAACAAGACTAAATATAAATGACTGATAATACTTACTTGCGAAAATGTTGCTGGAAATACCTCTGTGACCTGCACACTACAAACATAGATTGATAGGGACTACTTTTACCCGACTTGTAGAGAGGTAACCAAATAACTTCTGAACTTCCACATTCCTCCCAACCATAGATCCTGAACCATTCCTAGTTTGTTGGACGGGTCACCCCCGAGCTGGTTCGAACATGCAAGGAATCTAGAATACCTAAGGAAAAATTGTTGTTATCTTGGACTTTCCAGGTGCAAGACTTGGATCCTCTCCAATCTCATAAAATGATAATGTGTCATTTCTTAGTACTGGTCCTTATATTTATAGGTAAAATTGCTAAGGTGCAACCTAGGATTTGGAATTGGGGAAGTTTGTTTTCTTGATTTAACATCCATATTTTTTAACATCTTCTTGTCCTTAGCTCATATTTTGAAAATATATATAATATAACTAGAAAATCATTTTAGTTATTATTCTTTAATAACTTAAATTTTAATTGTTTATGTTTTTCAATTGAAAATTCGATCTCTTAGTCTTATTTATTTAACTTATATAATAAGTCCAATTTTGACTTTTTAGTTTATATATATATATATTGAACTCAATTCTTTTAATTTATTATCTTTTATTATATATATATATATAATATAATATATATGTATATATATAAGACTCTTTTAATAAATCTCTTTTTACATTCATTGCATTATAATATATATATATTCGATGCTTCATTAATTCATAATATTTATTTATCATAGCATCTCTTGGGCTTAGTTGGTCAACTAAAGATAGGTATTTCTAGACCCTTTTGCATGCTTGATTTCTCGTTTAGTGGCAATGTCATTCAATTCTTGATGAGAAAAATAGACAATGATTCGATTAACCAATTTGAATAAATATGATGAATATTTGTGCTATTCAGAGATTTTCAAGATTAACACCTTTAAGTGAGGTAACCCTACTACTATTTAGAGCTTACACTCAACACTCTTAATGGGAGTTACACTAGTGCAATTCCAAATATTGTGCCCAACACTAGTACTAGGATGCATACAAGATACACCTAGGGATACAATGGCCAAAGATCCAATGCTCCATAGCATATGCTCAACATCATGTTGGAGTGCTCCAGGGATTATGCCCAACACTCTATCATTTATCTGCTGGGGTTACATATGTGCTCTAGAGCTTATGCTCAACACATAGTATTATAACCCATGTGCTCCAGGGCTTATGCCCAACACATAATAGAAGTCAATCATGTACACCAGAACTTTTGCATAGTACATAACAAAGGTCATCCATGTATATTAGGGTTTGTTCCCAACACATAATAAAAATTCAACCAAGTACATTGGGGCTTATGGCCAATACATAAAAATAATTCGTGTCCATCGGGGCCTATACCCAGTGTGTAACAAAGTAAATCACGTGCATTGGGGCTTACGCCCAGTATATATATAACAAAAGAAAATTATGTGCATTGGGTATTACACCGAGTATATATATATAACAAAAGTAAAAGCTTTGGGATATTACACAACTCATAACTTATCAAAAATAATGTTAGTGTTCGCATTTTGTATTTTCTGAGGAGTGTGTTTCCAAGGAATGCAAGGTGTAAGCTAGCCTTTGTGAGTTGTAAGCTCATATAGACATTTCATTATTAGGCCTCATAGATCTATATTAAACTGTCTCTATTAAGGATAGAGAGGGATCTAATTTATAAAGTTTAAATTTTTTATTTTAAGTTTTTTACACATGTGAAACCATTTGAAACATAAAACATCATGGAAAAATTCTATTTTACCATTTTTTCATATATATATATATATATATATAATGGTTTATTAATTATTCAAATTATTAATAGAAATGCTCTATGATATATATTATTTTTATTTAGTATTTAAAATATCTTTACTTATGTTAATAGCTTTTCTTATTGTCAATTATGGTTACTTATAAATAAGTTGAAATTTGAATTTGAAAATCCTTCATAAAAAATTGTACTAAAAATGTAATTTATACTTTTTAAGATGTCCCAATGGATGATACATGGATAATGTATAGATAACCACATAGAAACAACCCAAACAATTTAAATGAATAAATTTAAGATGATAATTTAAAGTGGGCATTTCCATAATTTTCTTTGTTCTAGATACATCTTAAATCTTGATCTATAGAACATGGAAATGGATCAAATCATTGAAATGCAAACACTTTTTAAATTTTGCATTTTAAAAAGATTTGCATCTCAAAAAAATTGTTCAACACTTGATAGATCCAAAGTTAATATGGACCTATGCTAGTTTATATTACTAGGACAATCAATTATCTTGTGGTATGTGAACATCAATAGACCACAAATTAAGTGTCATGAACAAGTTATTTGTTACTTGTTCTCCATGAGTATAGTTGTAATTACTTGTTGCCTGAGTTACATGTTATCACTTGCCTTCTTCTAGTTAAACTAGTTGTGTGCAACAAATTTCCCATTATCCATTCATCACGGAAGAGTTATCCATAAATAAGCTACCAATTATACATGCATTAGCTAATAGTTATTTTTTATAATCTTTTTTCTTTTATAATTGTTTATTTCAAATTTAGAACGACTCATCCTCTTGTAATCTAGTCCACCCCAAATTCTAAGATATAAACACATATGGGTGTACTTATAGTGATCTCCTTCTTTTAAATTTTTAGTTTTTAACTTTACTATTTTTCTATTTAATACACCTAATTACTATCTATACAATGTTTATGACTTTCAAATTTATTCAAATATTCCTTTTTCTTTTATAATTGTTTAGCAAATGTGCTAATCCACCTCAAATTCTAAGATATAAACACCTATGGATATAATTATACTGATCTCTTTTTAAATTTTTTAGTTTTTAACTGTACTAACTTTCAAATTTATTCAATTTAAACCATAAATAAGAATAAAACCAAAGGCTACTAACAACAAACTCCTTACATAACCCATGGACATATAAACCAGAAATTAAATGCCAACACACAAGATAAAGATGTTCCCGAGAATGAATTGAACAAGACCAGCAAAATATAAGGCAGGGCAGAGCTTTAGATTTCACCAAAGCCTACTTATATCCTTTCTCTCACGCCATTGGATATTTGAAAACCAGAACAAGCAAATGCAGCATCAATATTTTCTCATTAAATATTAGAGCTATAAGCTTTTAGTACACGCATGAATACACAACAGCAAGAGGAACGCCAATATAAAAGATAGAAAAGATCTTTAAAGCCAATTGAGCAAGCAATCAAATGCAGCCTTGGATTTTACATTAAAATGAAAGAATAATAAAAAGAAAAAGAAAATTTCAGATTTAGAAGATAAAAAATTATCTTTAAACACACAAAATGAGCGAACAGATGCAGCCTATTGAATTTTGAAATACTACATTTTAATTATTTAATGACTATAAAATATAAATAACATTTATTTTCATACTTTCTTATAAAAATAATTATTACTAACTAATTGTTAAATCTCACACTCTCTATTTCCACTACATTGAGATTTTATATTTTTGTTTTTAAATAGTAATTTTGATTGTAAATAACATGTCTAAAAATAAATCAATGATTTTAAATATACATTTATGATATATTCATACACATTTTAATAAAATTATTATTCATATACAAAAACTACTATCAATATTAGATGTTTACCTTAGATATTTTTTCCATATCCATATTCATACTAAAATTATACTAGTATGATTCCAAGCACTTTCACCAACATCAGAGGGCAAACCCACAGCATTTTCTTGAACACTTTGAAGAGAATTGAATCTAGATCTTCCTTATTTTTAAGGACATAAATATTCTCATTAAATGTTATACGGTAGTCCGGATTTGGAAAATATAACGATCTTTAAAACAATCACGGAGCGATCAAATGCATCCTTGGATTTTCCACTAAAAGCTAAAGAAACATTTTCTCATCAATTATCAGTTATAAGCTTTCAAAGATCAAAGAGACAACATTTTCTTGAACATTTTGCAGAGAATTAAGTGAAGATCATCCACCTTTTTTCCTCTCGTGAGAATTAGAGGAGGTCGAGGCTTGCACGAGGCCATCAAAGAGATAACAATCGGCGGTCGCGGCAGTGACAACGGTCAGCTCGGAGAGTTCAGCGGGAGAGCTAGGGTTGGTCATCATCATCAAATTCACCATGCTGCTGTTCTTTCTGATAGGGCCTGCGATGACTGCATGAGGCCATTAGAGAGATAACCGTCGGCGCTGGTGGCAGCGGCAGTGACCTGCTCGGAGAGGTCATTAGGATAGCTAGGGTTGGCCATCATCATCAAATTCCACTCTTTCTGATCGGGCCATCGATGAGGCGAACGCCGAAGGCGCGTTGTGCTCGAGCGGATGGATGCAACCTGGTAAGAATCTGAAGGAAAGAATTCATGGTGTCATTTGAATAAAAAGAGATAGATATTTCAGCAAGAAGAAGACTACTTTTGCAGATAAATTTAACAAATATATTTTTAGCTGAACCCTGTCAAAACTCATTGCAAGATCGCCATAAGATAAGAACGCGATAGAGGCCTTCCCCGCAAGATCGCTATACAGTCCTCTAGATTTGCAGACCTCTCCATGATCTACATTTGCTCTAATTGCTTTCACAAGCGGCTGTTGTTAAAGCCTGAGCAAATGATGATAATTTCTTCACCTTCAAAGCTTCTGATATTTATTCCGACCTATAAGAAAAAACATAGGAAAGTTTCTATGCAGTCATGTCAGGTTAGGAAACTTATTTAATGTTTTTAATGTTAATTTTCGTGGTATAACACTAATTAGTTTTGAAAGAAATTTCTATAGAAATTAAAATAAATAAATAAAATAAAATAATAAAACAAAGATTTAATTGTATTTAAGTATATTAAATGTATTACAATAAAAATAATGAAAAACATGGAAAACAATAGTATTTTCCTACTCTCATCCTTGGATCAGTAAAGGACTATCTTGGAGGGTTGGTAAAGGCTACAATGTTTTGATTGGGATTGATCCTATTATTGGCAATGAGGATAATTTTCTTTTGTCCCCATATATTCGAACTCTAGAGATGGGATTTGTCACCCTTGCCCACATCAAAACGTCCCATCTGGTTTCAAGGCTCAAGATCTTATTGGATTTTTGCTCGAGACCTGGGGTTGGGTAACATTGGTGCTGAGGAATGGATTAAATACATTAGAGTTCTCAATTCTATAAGGATCATACTGAATAATTGTGAAAATGAAATGGTTTGGTCACACAATGAATTACTCTTAAGTCTACATACTCAACTATTGCTCTTAATGACTCACATTTTGTTATGAAATGGCGGTATTCTAAACTTTGGAAGTGGCATATCCCCATGAAATTAAAATGTTTCATTTGGCTTGCATTTTTTAAAATTGTTTGATGACATGGAACAATTTAGTTTGTAGAGGATGGTGTGGACCAAACATTTGTATCTTGTGCAGGATGGAAGAGGAATCAATAGATCATATTTTTGCATATGATTAGTACTCTATACAGGTGTGGAAACATGTTTGTTTCTCATTGAATATCTCACAAATGTGGGGTATCGGGTCTTTTGACTCTAGTTTTCAAAACGGGTACAACACTTGTTAGGAATTTAATACTCTCGTGTTGGAAATAATGTAGAAATGATAGGCAGAGTATTTGAGATTAGGGTTGATGTGTATTTTCTATGATTAACATGTAGAGGTTTGAGATCCATATCTTTGGGATCTGGATTTGGTTTGTTGTGTAGATTTCTTCAGCTATATATTGTACCCTTTCCTTCATAGATAATTGAATTGGTTGTATACCATTCCTTTGTGTGAGCGAGCCTCTGTGCTCTGTTTTGTTTATCTCTGTGTCTGCTATATTTAATTTGGTATCAGACAGATTAGTAATGAATTAGGAAGATCTTCATTACTAATCTGTCTAATAACAAATTGAATCTAGATCTTCCTGATCTGTCTTAGGAAGATCTTCCTTTGGCGACCATGTTTTAATGGCCAATGTAATGAATGTCAATGAACCAATGAATTATGAACAAGCCAAAGATAAAGAAGAATGGGTTAATGCTATGAATGATGAATATAACTCTATTATGAAGAATCAGACTTGGGAATTAACAGGGTTGCATTGACAAACTTAAAGCTAGATTAGTTGCAAAAGGTTATGCTCAAAAGGAAGAAATTGACTTTGAAGATACCTTTGCACCAGTAGCTAAATTAAATACAATCGGAGTTCTTGTTGCATTAGCTACAAAACATAAATGGAAAATACATCAATTAGATGTTAAATCTGCTTTTTTGAATGGTGAACTAAAAGAGGAATGTATTTAGTTCAGATTGAAGGTTTTGTACAGAAATGACAGGAGCATCTTGTGTGTAAATTAAAGAAAGCTATCTATGGATTGAAATAGGCCCCTAGATCGTGGTATATAAAGATTGATACCTTCTTTAATCAAAAAGGTTTTGTGAAAAGTAAAAGTGATCCTAATCTTTATGTGAAGAAAGATAAGGAAGGAAATGTTTGCCGTATATCTTTATATGTTGACAATCTCATCACTATAGGTAATGCATGCAAGTTGATTGTAGAAATTAAAAATCAACTGTCACGGGAATTTGAAATGAAAGACCGTGGTGAATTACATTATTGTTTGGGACTTGAGGTTTGGAAAGAAACTAGTAAGACTATGATCACTCAAAATAAATATGTAAGAGAAATATTGACAAGTTTAACATGAGTGATTGCAAAGCAACATCGATTCCTTTAGATAAGAATTTGAAGTTGTATAATGAAGATGGAACTAAAGATGCAAATGGTACTTTGTATCGACAATTGGTGGGTAGTTTGAACTATCTCACCACTACCAGGCGAGATATAGCATACGCAGTCAGCATTCTTAGTCAGTTTATGGCTAAGCCAAGTGAAAGTCATTGGAATGTTGCAAAGAAAGTCCTCAGATATCTCAAAGGAACAATGAATTTTGGTCTTTTATATACTGATAAATTTGATGTTCAATTGGAAGGTTTTTCTGATTCTGATTGGGCAGGAAATCTTGATGACAGAAGATCTACCTCAGGTTATGCATTCAACATTGGATTCGAGGTCGTGTCATGGAGTAGCAAGAAACAACCAACTATTTCTTTATCATCCACAAAAGTTGAATATAAATCCATGACCAGTGCTACCTGTGTAGTTGTTTGGTTGAGGAGGATTCTTGAAGATGTTGGTGAAAAGAAAGAAGAACCAACAAAAGTACATTGTGACAATCAAAGTGCAGTTAAATTGGCACACAACCCAGTTTATCATGCAAGGTCAAAACACATTGAGCTACAACATCATTTTGTCAGAGAAAAGATTAAGTCTAAGGAAATTGAACTTATTTACTGTAACACAAGTGATAATGTTGTTGATATATTTACTAAGCCGGATGGCAAAATTCACTTTGAAGCCCCTTAGGAAGAAGTTAGGTGTTGTAGAAAATTCATTTTTACATTAAGGGGGTATGTTAGAGATAACGTAGAAATGATAGGCAGATTATTTGAGATTAGGGTTGATATGTATTTTCTATGATTAGCATGTAGAGGTTTGAGATCCATATCTTTTGGATCTGGATTTGGTTTGTTGTGTAGATTTCTTCAACTATATATTGTACCCTTTCCTTCATGGATAATTGAATTGTTTGTATACCATTCTTGTGTGTGAGCAAGCCTCTGTGCTATGCTTTGTTTATCTTTTTGTTTGCTATATTTAATTTCTCGGTATTCATATGTTGGATATATGGAAGTCCCGTAACCATGCAATATTTGATGAGAAACAAATGAATATTTGTGCTATTGTTTTACAAATTATAAATATGTACAAGGATTACAATTATGTGAAGGAAAATTTTAGAAGACCTCGACAGATTATTGTGGATATCCCTGTTACATGTATTGCTTTAGATTATTTTGATCGAGCTGCCGAGGATGGTTGATGTGCTAATGGGATTTATGTAATTATAAACAATGAACATTCCTACAAGATGAGAATGAACTGTGGTTTGGGAACCAATACCAAGGTAGAATTGTTAGCTTTATGGTTCTTAACAAAAAATGCATCTTCTTTTGGTATTGATTGCATAAAGATTTATGGATATTTTCTAGTTGTGGTTAATTGGACTAAGGAACTTTATAATTTGTAGGCTTTATCACTTCAACCTTGGTGTCAAAGAACATATGCTCTCTCGAAATCCTTCTATGACTAGACTATACATCATATAGATATCACGAAACGAACTCAATGGAAAAAAATTTATCCAAAGAGGCTCTTAATTATGATGAAGGCTTGCTTCCTCATATGGGAGGAATGGATAGATAAGGCTTCCTCATATGGGGAGAATGGATAGATGGTGATATGACTATTAGAGGATTGAAATGCTTTTTATTTAATTAGTTGGGTTCTTATATTAGATTTGAAAAGCTGTCAATTTATTTTGTACTGTTTTGGACCTGTTAGATTTTTTGCTACATATAGCTTTCTCAGTTTTTTATTAATCTATGTTCATGGTTTTCTGATTGTATTGGGTGAAATCTCAAGAAAGCTTTTATAGCTTCAGTTTATGTTTACATTTTTAAAACTTGTTTGGAGATATACTTTTTTATTCGTACTGAAGAGCAAAAATACAAGATTTTTTATGCTTGAAAGCAAAGACTAATCATAAAATTCAAACATATTAAGATTAATCTTATTAATTTTTTTAGAGACCAAGCGCGCGAGCTGGCCCTTGGCTTGGAGGTGAGTTAGCTCCCGTTCCTCTGGTCGCTGCGCGTTCCGCAGTTCGTGGACCATCCGTAGGAGCTCCTTCCCGAGGGATTCGAGATTCAAACCCGGGACCGGGGACTGGTGGTCCGGGGCTGGCTGCCGCAGGTGCGGATCCTCTGGCACCCGTGCGTTTCTGTGGAGCTCCGCCATGGAGGCCCTGAGCTTCGGATTGCTCCTCATACTCCTGCCCATAAAGCTTGTGCAAGGTTTGAATGCCCGCCAAATAACGACAGAACTGAAGGCAGGGATTGAGATCTAAAGGGGAGATGATGGCTCTTTTACCAGAGAAAATATATGCGAAGCAGTGAAATTTGTAACGGCGGGACAGGAGGGAAAGAGCGTGAGATCGAAGGCAGTGGAGGCCCAAGAGATTGTAGTGGCCAATATTCGGCGCAGCAGAGTTATTTCCATGGCTTCATCCAACAGCTCCAACAGTTGACAGAAGCGAGCTACACGGAAAAAGGGAAGAAATGCAGTAGACACGATTTGTTTGGGAGCTGTATAAGAGCTAACTAAAACGAACGTCTTTACTCGCCGGAATCTGGTAGAGTAATTTTGGCCAAAATCACAATTTGGAGTGCATAATTTCGGTTAAGTTTAAATATAGTATCATATTTAAATAGACTAAATGTTTAATCAAAGATGATGGTTTTATCCACTTATTTATATGCAGAAACATTGTAGAATCTATGAGAGGGCCGATAGGCAGCTTGGTATCATATTGCATGTGTTGATTATAAAAATAATAAAAATAAAATGAGTTGAAGCTTGGGCTTTGTTTCCCAATACTCGAAGCATAGTTTTGAGGAGTTATAAGATTAGTGAAACTTGAGGCATAGTTTTAAAGAGTTATAAGATTAGTAAAGCCTTTATTAAAGTAAATATTGGAAAACTGTTTTCTTCTTTAATTCTCATAATTTTATAAAAAGTGTTGTATAAAAAAATTAAAATTAAATATTATATTTAGACATAAATAAATTATTGTAAATATAATATTTATATAAAATAATGTTATAATGAAAAAAAAAATATAATCCATATTTGTATTTGTATACATTTTTAATTTTGAACGAAACTATAACTAGCTTAAATACATCTTAAAATGTAGGTTTTAACTTGAATTTAGATTATGATTATGATTGTTATTAATGTTTTTTAAGACTAATTTTATTTATGTCTAAAATATTTTGAAATTGTATTATAATGTGGATGCACACCACACATTCTATTAGAAAGTAATTTTTTTTAGTTTAGACTTTTTTGGTGTGACAAAGATAGATTATTTTCATAATAAAGCTTGTTCTTATTTTAGCAATGTTGATTTTGTTTTTAAACCAAATACTTCTTTATCAATTAAACAAAATATAAATTCATTTTTATTTTAGAAAAATTAATATTTTCTTTATATTATTTTAACTTTGTTCTATTTTATATCAACGGAACCATAATAATAACCATATTAATTATATATGATTTTCTTAATAAATATTTTATTTCTTTTCAATTAAATAAAACATAAATATAATCTTAAAACAAGTACTAGTTGTTTTGTAGTTAGTTATTTCTCTTATTAAAATTTAAAAATTTGATTTATTATAATTATTATTATAAATTATTTAAAAATAATAATTGTGCAAATTTAATTTGATGCTCCAAAGCACGTTATTTATAAAATGTTCTTAAATCAAAGATTTTAAATTTATGAAATATTTTAAAAACATTGTGTGGTAAATGAATGCATAAAACTTAGTATTAAAAAAAATTAAAATAAATATTATTTTCCAATTTATGTGTTATTATTCATTATTATAAATAAATCATTAATATTATAAAAAATAATAATATATAATTATATACAAATTAATCATTAAGCACAAAACAAACATTGGTTTTTTAAAAAATTTCTTTAATTGTTTTCCAATTTATTAATTGATTGGCATAACAATCATCACCACATATGGTTCCAATTGCACGTAATTATTTTTTAACAATGCTCAACATACAAATTCATTCCATAGAAATTGTGTGTCTATATACCAATGAAATTTAGACATTATTATTATTTAGCATTATTATTATTATTTCTTTATTTTTGTTGTATAATTTGAATATAAAAATGGACATTATTAATATTAAGAACCTTACACTTACTTTTTTAAGGAGGAATCAACTTATATATATATTTTTTTTGGAGTGGGGAACTTCTTATGAGCTAAGCTCCAAATACAATATAATTCACACTTACTCATAAAGAGGACTCCATCCATGTTTATAGACCATGCAACAACTCTAACATCCTAACTACATAGTGAACCTTTTTTAATGAGGTATCATTACATTTATTTGATATCATTGTGGGCATTGCTTAATCATAACAAACATAGTATACCCAGGTCACTTTAGGGTACCCATGCAAAGATGGTACCCAAAAAGGTTGCAATGCAAGCGCGCGAGCGGAAAAAAAACAAAGACGTGCACTCGCCTTTAAACACGCATACGTGTCTCTGCTTCAACAATGTCGATCATCCATGTTGGTGAGTTGACATGGAAAACAGGTGCACACATGCATTATTAACACTTACGCAAAACTAGGCATGCACACGGTGTTAATGCATGTGCGCTCCTGTGTTTTTTAATAAAAAAAAAAAGTCTGTGGGTTTGTTATCACAATAACAAACCTGCGAGTGAGAAATGAAGAAATAGGAGCCCCGCAAGCGTGTGTTGGAGCACCCAACGATCTCCAACTCAACATCAAACTCAAAATCCACTCTGTTGCTGCTAGTGCCTCCAGGTAGGTGCTCAACCATTTGTTTTTTGTTGTTTTTTGTTTTTTTTCATTAAAATTTTAAATTAAAAAGAATTTACAATCAATTAAAAAACCAACAAATTTTCATTGCTGATAAATTACACCTAACAAAAGGAGAAACACACCACAACCATCAGAGGGAACCAGCAAAGCCGAACCGCCAGACGATAACATTAACATTGGAATGGACAATGAACCTAATGATGAACCATTTGAAAACCCCGAGGATGAATTACATCAATATTTAAACCAATTAAGCATCTTAAGCGATGATTTGAAGAGCACCAAGGAACCCTCTCGGGTTTCCGTGGCTACATCATTTCAAAACATCATTGAATCTATCAACATTGCCCACAGTGAGATCACTAATCTGAGCCAATATAGGGTTCGAATGAGGGAGCACTATTGCACCAGGATATCAAAAGAAAAAATTAAAGACCTCAACATCACAAAAGCATAACTATACAGCAAATTCATAGATCCTAGGACAAGGCAGCCTCCAGATGTGAGGAAAAGACAGGTTTTGCATGGACTGGTGTAATTAACATCCATGGAGAGATAACTGGAGAAAGAGATCGTTTATAGTGTTTGAAATCCCCCCATGAAATAATTTGGAGGTACCACAGTATTTTCTTAGGAAATTGTGGGGTGAGTTTGAGATAGGCTACCATGCCAATTATTTTGACATCACTAAGTTTTGGGGTGTTGGTCTTAGCTCTGCCCAAGATCGACCTCAGGCCCATCGCAACCCACCCCGTCGCAACCCACTCAGAGGACCACCTGCACCCATGCAAGAGCCAAACCCCCCTCCTCAGCCACCTGGGTTTGGTAGCGGCCTAGATGAGATTGATGACTCTGTTAGACATGCCACACGTCATCTGCTTAGACATACCACATTTGTGGCTATGTCTTCAAAAATTCAGGAGGAAAATGATGAGACACACACTGTTGCATGGTCTATGGGTGTTGGCCGATACAGACTAGGTACAGGTGGAACCCAGGCAAGGCCATCTAGTTCGAATGGAACAACAGCACATCATTGTTCTCACTGTGGTCATTCTTGCAATGGTCCTACGTATGCCACTGAGAGCTACATGGACCAGGCTAGATATCATTTGATTTAATGTTCAAGTATTTATTGTATGTTATTCGATATCGTATTTTTTAATATATTTAACTTTGAATTACACATTGTTGACTTTATTTGTTTTAATGTACAGTTATTTAGGGTCGATTCTCCATCCTCTAGGTGGGAGGACATTGGTTCCTTCGACCTAGACCAAGCCATGGAAGGAGTAGAGGAGATCGTGGCACCATATACACAGGTAACTTCTCTACTTTCAATAATTAGATCCATTTATGTGTAATTTGTGTTCAGTAATTAAATATATCTATCCCTATTCTTGCATCTTGCCTTCCTTTCTCACACAAATTAGTTAGCAATGAGTAACCATTTTTTTTATTGCCATCATTTAAAACTCAAATCAAAATGAATAATTCTCACAAAACATGTCTATCATATTATCATCGGTTTTTACAGTTGTGTTTATTATATTGTCTAAATTCTTGAGAGCTATAAATTCATATAATCTATCCAAACAAAAATGAAACCTTATAAAACATGAAAACCTAAGAAAACTAGACATGTGTTCATGTTCACTTTAGGCATCCTTTGCTTCTCCATTTTCAAATTATTTCATTTATGATTCTACTTGTGCTTATTCTATGTATTCATAATCACCAAAATCCCGTTAAACTGCAAAGTCTTTTGGACAAATACCGTTCACTGAACCTATGGAAACTATAGGGTGTAATGTTACGAGACATTTCTAAATCTGTAGCCAACTTCTCTAACCTTTCACTCTGTGCTGTCATTCTCTTTTCCATATCCAAAATCCTAGCCAATTGGTCTTCATGATGACTACATATACTTTGATTAATATGCAAAATTACCTCTTGTAAGGTGTTCATTTGTGGTGATAAGCACCTCAGGACGTTGTGAAGCTCTGTAAATCCACAATGAACACACTCATCATGTTGGTTTTTTTCTTCCATAGTACCAACATGAAGTACAAGAGAAAGGGTGCTTGGATAAATAACCTAAATTGCAAATAAATTTCCTAAGTCTCCATTGAGCACCTAGATAATAAACCAAAAAAGGATTTCCTAAAAAACAAGAGATCAAGTTTTCATCCACAAACCAACATTGCCAATTAAAATAATCATGTCATATTCCAATTCTTAACAAAGAAACAAACCAAACCAAAGTATTCCTATCATCTTCACTAGCCAACAAAATTCACCACCACCCCTACAAATTATTAAGTAACCCAAACCCAAATTTTGGCTCAACCCAACTTACCATATGATGAAGTTTCTTGGTATTAATAGTCAGAGATATCCTACATGCACCAATATTTTCCATCCGAACCAAATTAAAAATCCCACTACAAAATAATCCAAGTTAAAGTGTGCATTGATTACTTGAATGAGGACTTAAAAGTGATTTCCTCGACCACATCCATTGCCATTTATAACATAATTACCCCTAAGTCTGATTGCTAATGTATTTCATGAAGGAATTAAGTGAGTTATAACACTCCTTTTTCCAATTTCACCATCACATTCACCATGGTTTGGTATCACATGAACAAAGAGTATGAAAATATTCAATAAATTCAAACTTTGTAGCTATACCATTAATACCTATAATGATTATAGAAATGGGAGAGAAATTTCCAAAATCTGTCATTCTTACTTGACCAATGATGAGAGAAGAGTCCCCGAAATTCAAAACATTCCTAATCTCTAAATTCTTCAAAATGGCCATTCCTTGATACAAGGAGCGAACTGTTGATTGTCTATTTATGCTCCTAGTCCCTAAGTGAAGGCTAGTTCTTGTTTTGTGGTTGAAGATAGACCCCTAAACTTATTGCCCCTACGTGCTTATCTTTGTTTTTGTTATTGTGGTGATTGATTTAAAGCTCTAATTGTTGTGTGTTTTAGTGTGGATTCTTGAGTCATTGCTGTCATTTGTAGGTTGGTGGAACCTACTTTTTTAATAGAGAAAATGATTGATAAACCTAAGAAAAAAAATTAACTCTACCATATTTTTAAGAAAGATAAAAATAAAACAATGACACATTCATATTTTAAACAAGACATAGCTTGGAAACTTCTCAAGGATAAAACCAACAAAATAAGAACACAGCATTCTACCTCCAATAAATCTTGCGATCTCTCTCCTAGTTGCCTCATATCACAACGTTAATTCACTTAGTATATTTGGGCTCTAATCAAATTTATATTACTGCTCTTACATGGTATTCACAGTGATACTACAATCAACAAATCAATCAATAATTCACCCACAATACTCTCTGCTTACACCTAAATCACTTTTCCATTTCATCTCCTAAGTCTACCTACCCTACCAAATTGGCACACTTCCATCCTAAACAAACCATCTCACTTGGTGAAAATGTATATCAGATCTGAGTTGTCCATATACCATCAAGCCTAAAGCCATACCATAATATTTTCCTACAACTTTACTCGGCTTCCTGCATACCAAAAACACACTTACTTCAATCCAAAACTAAACTTGAGGTGATATTTCTACTACTGGTATAATCATATCATATTTGGATTAGTATTTAAACCTATAAGACAATCACACATAACTCTCATAACAAGGTAATCATTAGCTTATGTGATCATCTACTCCCTATTGTTGGATACTATACTTTTACCACTATTAAGGAAGTAATTGTTGGTCTTTGGTAATCATCTAACTTGAATCTAAAGTAATTGTAGTCATGTTGTTTAAGTACTATCGGTGTCATTCTCATTGTCATTGTGTTTAATATTATTACTATTTTTTTTATAAATTCAATCTAAATATTGTAGTGTTCGCACAGGTGTCTGCAAGCTCTAGCGACCAGCCATCCCCACCGGGGATCAGCAGATCTCCACCTGTTCAGGTATCATTTGTATTAAAGTATAAATTTAATTTCAAATATGATGACTTGTTTGTGTATATTTATTTTTTTCTATATTAAACTATGAGGTTATAAATTTGTATGCAGGTCCGAGCACCTCGGCCTGCCAGTGCCACTATCCCTCCCTCCCAGGCCTTTCAGCCACCGTATATGCCAGTTTTATCCCCTGGTATACATGCCCCCTTCCATGCATTCCTCCCCACCCCCTTCCATCCGCCCCCCCCCTCCCATCAAGCACCACACTTCCATCCAACTCCCCCTTTCATTTCATATACTTCGTTTCATCACCCCACCCCAACCCTTCCACCACCTCCCTTATAGTTTCGCATGTTTCCATCCTCCCCCCTCCAACCACGATATACCACCCATCCACATTCACCCATCCCTCCACCGCAACATAGACCTCGCCCCCCCTCACATTCCCCCACCACCCTTAATTCCCCTTCCACAGTGGCCCCATCCATATTACAGCTAGTTGGGGTTTATCACCCTAGACATGCATATCCACTTCGCCCACGCCATTCCATGCTTACTTCTTCCACCTCTCCTTCTTCCACTGTTCCCCCTAGTGGTGTATCCACTATTGATGTGGATACATCCTCTCATATACCATTTACCCTAGCATCGGATCAGGTTGTCCAACCGACTGCTCCATCTGCCAGCCCTGAAGACCAGTCGGTTGTGTTCACAGTGAGATTGACTAGTTTATGAAAATCTCTTTCAATTTTAACAAACAATTACTATATGCATATAATTTCATCATTTATCTGATTGTTCTGAATGTTGCAGGGTGGCATTGTTGAGAGACTTGGAGCATGGAGGAGAGAAACCCCCTCATGACTTACAAACTCGCATGCGGTGATTTATTTAAGATTTGAAAAATATTTTTATTTTTAAACTGTGTATGAGACTTGTATAATTGCCAGGGAAAGTTGACATATTATTGTTGTCATTTCAGGGCCCAAGGGGACGTGGTCCAAGTTGCCAGAAGGACCTAGCTTCCTCTATCTTGAAGAATAGGAAGCCCGATTTTAGTTTTGCACCTAGGAGCGTCGAGGGTGGGCATGAGGATTGAGAGATCCTCCTATGTACACTAGCCACAATGTAGCATTTTGGGCACTAGTTGCCATATTTTGTAAATGGCACGATTTGTCATTATATAGAGATTGGGAATGATGTTCCATTTTTCCAAAAAGTGTACATTATTGGATCATTTTTGCATATTAATAGATGGATCTGCCCTTGTCATATGACTTTGTATTTGATTACATTTTTGCATACATGATTTTGTCTTTAATAATAATGTTATGGAAAAGTTTTCACATACATACAAATGTTATTTCTAGACACCAAGTGACCTCAATATGAGTCCCTTGTATTTGAATGGGGTCTCGGTACAATGATTTATACTACATGTTCTATGGGGCTACACAGAGAATGTAATAATAGTATTTGTTAGAGTAAATTGTATTCACATACAACATACACACATCGAGTAAATTCACATACACACAACATCCAACATACAAACATCAAGCAAATTCACATCCAATATACACACATCACACAAGAAAATTCACATACTCATAAACAAATCAAAATCATCCAAGTTTAGAGGACTCGATGTGTTTAAACAATGCAAGTGTCACCAATATATGTACTTTAACATTTAATTCAATATGTCACTTCAAATAATCCTTCTAAACTCAATTATTAATGCATACAAATTCTTCTAACAATAAAAAAGGGAAACCAAAATTATTTTATTCAAACCAAGACTTACTTGTCTCTTATAGAATCATCTCTCATAAACACTATGGCCCCAATACAAATTTTCCAATGTTTTATACAATTGTCTCTTCATGTTTTGTTGAGTTTTGATGGGTAATTGATGCAATGAAGCACAAAAGTTTGACCACGTTAATTTGTAAATAAACAACATGCACATATACAAATATATACACATACATACACACATAAGACCATGCACATACATATTAAATAAACCCTAGCTTGCAGAAGGCCATGCCAATCTTGCTCAAGAGGGTCATTTACGATCTGAAGGCTCTCAGGAGAGCATGGCCATCCTAAACACATCCACAATGGCCATACGCATGTATGGGAGCTCAAATAATCCAAGTCCGCTCATTGGTTTGGGTTCCATGCCCTCGGACCAAATCCTCAAAGTGTCCCTGAATGGCCATAGGGTCCCTGGAAAAAATGCCCGTAGAACCGAAACCATGAATCCATTCGTGAATCTGTCTATTCCGATGGATTCGTGATGATGGGTTTCAACTACCACACCATGCCTCCAATGCCCAAAAATGGTGCTAATGTGCCATCTTTAGAGTTAGGGTTTTTCTTAGTGAAGGCCATTCCAATTTCGCTCAAGCGGGCCATTTCTCATCCGAAGGCTCCCGGGAGTGCGTGGTCATCGTGAACACATCCAAAATGGTCATATGCATTTGTGGTAGCTGACAAAACCTGAGTCCGCTCATCAGTTTAGGTTCTGTGCCCCCGGAGCAAATCCTCAAAGTGTCCTTGAATGGCCCCGAGGTGACTAGAAAAAATGCCCGTAGCACCAAAACCGTGACTCCAGTAGCGAATCTGTCGATTATGATGTATTTGAGACTCTGGGTTTTAGCTAGAGAAACCCCCACACCATGCCTCCAACTCCCAAAAATGGTGCTAATGTGCCATCTACGGAGCTAGGGTTTTTCTCAATGAAGGCCATGTCAATTTCGCTCAAGGGGGTCATTTCTCATCCGAAGGCTCCCAGGAATGCGTGGCCATCATGAACACGTCCATAATGGCCATACACATATGTGGGAGCTGACGAAACCCAACTTCACTCACCGTTTTGGGTTCTGTTCCCCAGGATCAAATCCTCAAAGTGTCCCTTAATGGCCACGAGGTGCCTAGAAAAAATGCCCGTAGAAACAAAAACGTGACTCAGGTCGCGAATCCATCGACGATGGATTTGGGACGCTGGGTTTCAGCTAGGAGACCCCCACACCCTACCTCCAATGCACGAAAACGATTCTAATGTTCCATCTATGGATCTAGGGTTTTTCTTAGTGAAGGCCATTCCAATTTCGCTCAAGGGGGCCATTTCTCATCTGAATTCTCTCGGGCATGCATGACCAGTGTGAACAAGTCCACAATGTCCATACACACATGTGGGAGCTAACACAAATCAATTATGCTTCCCAGTTCAAATTCTATGCCCCCGACAAGGATTGTCCATGTGTCCTTGAAAGCTTTTGGGAGGCGAGTTTAGATGAGCCATATAATAATCACCATGGCTTGGATTGATGAACCATCAAATCCGTTGGAATCGGGACATCATATTAATGCTACGAGTGCCTCTCTCCTTTAAGTGTATTTCCTGAATCTCGTCTTGTTTGACAATTCCAAAAGACAAGTATCTCTATATAATGTTGAGAAAAAAGACCAAATTAATTCGGTAGAGTATCCATTTTGGTGAAGTGAGTGAGTTATAATTCCCTCACTTATAAATCATATGGTACCATGGAAATTGAATCCTTGAATATGGTGTAGCACCTTATCTTATGGTATTTTATCCTCCTTATACTCAATCATGTTGAAATGTCCATAGATAATTTAAGGGGCGTTAGTGATTTCATCGATGATCCAACACCAAAAAGATGCACTCTCTCAATCCCTTAAAAGCATAGATGTTGACCAATAGCAATTATTAGTTGTTCAAATTGAATGAAATCCAAGCAATTCTTTATGATCATTCATAATCCTAGTCAATAACAACATCGCCAAATTTAGGGACTAGTATAGCAATGACACCTTTCCCATCAAAATGATCCTAATAGAAGTATTTACCCTTTGGCCAAATCATTGACATGGAAATATGAAGTATAAACTCTACAATTTGACTTCTTGTAAACAAAAAATGTTTGGCCCATATAGAGAATTCAAAAGCATGAGGTCAATATATTTTCCTCTAGGGTAATTTTGAGCTTAGACATTCCATGAGGTCACCCTCATTATAAAATGGCAGAATTGTGCATCTTCATCATTTCCTAGGTCCTAGAGAGCATGATAGGAATCACTTGCAAAGGCAAGTTCAATGAAAAATAACCAAGAGTAGCTTGCATTGGCTACCCATCGACATGATAAACTACTTTCTATTATGAGTGCAAGACTAGTGGAATAGAGCACGCTCTTCAATTATCACTCCCCTACTACATGGCATAAGGAAATTTACTTGCTACCTTCATTGGCGGCCAACTATGTCTAATTGTCCCATTTATGGCTTTGGGGGCCTTCATATTAAGTGAAGAAGCCTTGGTTGCACTGTTACATTGTTTTTTAGGAACAAATTTAATCTAGAGATGTTCACCTACACTTGTTTCATATAACATTTGGGTGCAACCAAAGTTTAGGTAGGTAGGGCCAACTCTAGGTTGCCATGGGTCATAAGCGGGAATCATGAATACAATGATCTAGGATTTGAGTTTGGAAGTAAGTGTTGTGTAAATTGATGTATCAATCTCATTGGGAGTGCACCTAGTTAACAAGCTAGATTAGTGCGAATTGCTTTAGGTCTTTGGACGATGAAACGAATTATAGCTCTAATTCTGGATAAGCACCTCCGGTAGAACCTGTGAAAATCCTCACAGCAGATCTAAGAGATGATGTGCACCTCACAAGAGTAATTATGATTAAGCAGGAAAATAGAAGAAGAGTGAACAATACAGTATAATGAGCAACATAATAATATGGTACAACAGAACTTAGATAGAAGCAGTAATACTTCACACACACTAGTTAATTAATCACAATATGGACAAATAAATAGTACAATGGTAGAGAGGATTTGAATGCCTAAGGTGTCAATTCGAATTAGCCTCTCAGAGTGATCATAAGATCAATAGAGTGTCATTGGAGCACAACTAGGTGTCCTCATGATCATCGGAGCACAACTGGAAGTCTTCATCATCATCAGTGGAGTCATCAATGCTCAAGTAACTATCAACCATCAGTCAAACTAACTGTCTTAGGTGTAACTGAGTGTAACTCAGTGTAACTAAGTGTAATTGAGTGTAACTGAGTGTAATTGACTATAACTGACTGTAACTACGTGTAACTGAGTGTAGCTAAGTGTAACTGAGTGTAAACTAAAGACAACTGGACTGGTAGGTGAAGAAGGGCGAGTTGCTCCCTAAAATCAAGGAAGAAGGGCACATTAAGCAACTGGAGGGCTAAAACTGAATAGTGAGAAGCTCCTGGGGGCTGGCTAACTGAGGGCTAGGTGCTGGACTGATGACTGGGATGCATGCAAACCCTAGAATGCATGCAAACCCTAAAAGTGCATGCATGACTGAAAATGTAAATGATCAAAATACTGGTGGGACTAGGATGGAGTATAGGAATATCCTAACACCCCCCTTTAATCCATCCTAGGCCCTAGTAACTAAGACCAAAGGTCACCCAATACAAAGAATAATAACAATCAATAAACCAAGTAAGTGGGAAAATTTCATGGGAAACATACCCCCTCCTCAAAAAAATAGACTGTAAGGCACACATAAAAATAAATGCTCCAAACTCAAGTAGGTGTGATGCTTGGTCATATGTCTGGAGGTATCTTCTTCTTGGGAAGAAGTGGATCATGCTCAAAAAGCATGTGCTTGTACTTGCTCTTCAGATCGAATGTGATGAGAACAAATCCAACAGTATTAGAATGATCCTTGAACCTGTGATTCGAATCAGCTGAGGTAGGATCAAATTTTTGAATGTGCATATAGTCCTTTGTCTTCTCCTTCAAACCACCATGGGTGAGATTATGCCAAAAAGAACTATTACATGTTTGCTTGAAATCAAAATCAGATTTAAGACTTAAAAAAACAGTTTCTTGAGATCTCATTTGAACCAGCAGGGGTGAGATCAAAACTATCATATGCATGAGAAATTATCCCAAGCAGTAATTGCTTAGAACCCAAATTAGATACAAGACTTGAATCATGGCTTCTTGATATCTCCTTTGAACCATGAGAGGTGAGATCAAAACCAGTAGATGCATGAGAAATTATCCCAAGCTAATGGCCATGGCCATATTCTTCAATGACCTTCTGAAAGCATGAATTTATGATCATATGTAGTATAAAAGAGGAGATAGTTGGAGAGGAGAGAATGCATTACCTTTAGTAGCTGTTTTAACCTCTGAAATAAT
The DNA here is from genome assembly GCA_027924585.1 of Larix kaempferi. Classification (NCBI taxonomy): domain Eukaryota; kingdom Viridiplantae; phylum Streptophyta; class Pinopsida; order Pinales; family Pinaceae; genus Larix; species Larix kaempferi. The sequence continues at coordinate 5,815,615 of BSBM01000369.1, forward strand.
CATGTGATCATGATGCAAACCAACAGACTCTGGTGCAAGAGAGGATTTAGGACCTTCTGCAATATCTAGAGTGTGAGCTGGCACAGAAAGAGAAGAAAGTTTGAGCATGAGTGGAGAATCTGCAAGTTCTTTGTCAACAACTTCAATATGAGATGATACTAGTGCATGATCTGAGAGACCATCAAGGGGAGCGAATGGAACACTTTGCTTGCTTTCGAATGGATTTGGACCAATCCCTTCATTCTTTCTGCCAAATTTTTCATCTAGGTGAGCCCATAACTCTTTTGGAGTCCATAACTCTCTTGGAGTTTCAACACCATCGCAGTATTCGAAAAGAAATATCTAATATTTAGGAAAAGAAAGCATCATTCTTCCAAAGTCCATGTCACCTTTATTCAACCAATCAATATTCTCTTCAGAGGATTCAAACTCTCTTTCAAAATAACAATCAAAGAGATCATGGCTCTTCAAATATGCTATCATTTTTGGTTTCCATTCATCATAGTTGAATAGAGAAAGAAGAGGGATTTCTTTTGAATTCATGGAAGCTGTAGAGGACTTGCAAAAACAATATAGAATATCTGCAACTGCTACTACTGCAAAAATGCAGAAACTGCTGCAACTGCTACTGCTGCAAAAATGCAGAAACTGCTGCAACTGCTGCACTTGAAATCTTGGTAATAACCTGCAAAAAACTCTCAAGAATGGAGATAAACAATACTCTCAACATGCTCTGATACAATGTGAAAATCCTCACAGCAGATCTAAGAGATGATGTGCACCTCACAAGAGTAATTATGATTAAGCAGGAAAATAGAAGAAGAGTGAACAATACAATATAATGAGCAACAAAATAATATGGTACAGTAGAACTCAGATAGAAGCAGTAATACTTCACACACACTAGTTAATTAATCACAATATGGACAACTAAATAGTACAATGGTAGAGAGGATTCAAATGCCTAAGGTGGCAACTTGAATTAGCCTCTTAGAGTGATCATAAGATCAATAGAGTGTCATTGGAGCACAACTAGGTGTCCTCATGATCATCGGAGCAGAACTAGAATTCTTCATCATCATCAGTGGAGTCATCAATGCTCAAGTAACTGTCAACCATCAGTCAAACTAACTTTGGTAGGTGTAACTCAGTGTAACTAAGTGTAACTGACTGTAACTGACCGTAACTAAGTGTAACTGAGTGTAACTGAGTGTAACTGAGTGTAAACTAGTGGCAAATGGACTGGTAGGTGAAGAAGGGCGAGTTGCTCCCTAAAATCAAGGAAGAAGTGTGCATTAAGCAACTGGAGGGCTAAAACTGAATAGTGAGAAGCTCCTGGGGGCTGGCTAACTGAAGGCTAAGTGTTGGATTGATGACTAGGATGCATGCAAAATGCACGCAAACCCTAGAATGCATGCAAAGCCTAATAGTGCATGCATGATTGAAAATGTAAATGATCAAAATACTGGTGGGACTAGGATGGAGTATAGGAATATCCTAACAAAACCCACTAGACAAGGTAACCCATAATGGTGCCCTCCCTAAATTAATTGCATAAAATATCATACTTAGAATGAAAAAATACAATAATAAGAGGAGGGTTATTACCTTTTGATACACATTCAGGGGAAACCTTTGGGTATTGTTAGACTCCATTTCCACTCCATAGGGTGATAGTAGTGTTAGAAATGATAATAGATATTTTGATACAAGACCATTTTGCTAGGCTAACAAGGATGTTGTAGCATTATAATTAATAATTACGGAGTATATTTTCTTTGAGAGTGCTATACAACTTGCTAACTTACAGTTATTATTATTTATATGCAACAATAACATTCAATTTAACGGTCATAATGGAGTAGTCAAAGTGGTCTAGAATTTTTTTCCATGGCCTCAGAGCAAATCCTCAAAGTGTCCCTGAATGGCCACGAGGTGCCTAGAAAAAATTCCCATAGCACAAATACCATGACTTCGGTCGCAAATCCGTCGATTCTGATGGATTCGGGACGACGGGTTTCAGCTAGGGGTCCCCCCACCCCATGCCTCCAACGCCCGAAAAAGGTGCCAATGTGCCATCTACGGAGCCAGGGTTTTGTTGAGTGAAGGCCATGACAATTTCGCTCAAGGGGGGAATTTCTCATCTAAAGGCTCCTGGTCGTGCATGGCTACCGTCAACATGTCCACTATGTCCATATGCACTTGTGGGAGCTAACGGAAACCGGTTCTGCTCACCAGTTTGGGTTCCGTGGTCTGAGAGAAAGTCCTCAAAGTGTCTGTGAATGGCCCTGGGGTTCCTAACCAAAGGGCCCATAGAACCAACACCATGACTCCGATCGCAAATCTGTCAATTTAGATGGATCCCAGACGTTGGGTTTCATCTAGGGGTCCCCCCACACCGTGCCTCCAATGCACAGAAACGGTGCCAGTGTGCCATCTTTGGAGCTAGGGTTTTGCTCAGTGAAGGCCATTCCAATTTCGCTCAAGGGGGGAATTTTTCATCTGAACACTCCCAGGCATGCATGACCACCGTGGAAAATTCCACAATGGCCATACGCACATGTGGGAGCTGATGGAACCCAAGTCTGCTCGCCATTTTGGTTTCTGTGGCCCCAGAGCAAATCCTCAAAGTGTCCCTAAATGACCCCGAGGTGCGTGACCAAAATGCTCTTAGCACCAAAACCGTGATTCCGATAGCGAAGATGTCGATTCCGATGGATTCGGGACGCCAATATCTAGCTAGTGAACCCCCCAAAAAATTCCTCCAACTCCTGGAAATGGTGCCAATGTGCTATCTTCGGAGCTAGGTTTTGCTCGGTGAAGGCCATTCCAATTTCGCTCAAGGATGGCATTTCTCATTCGAAGGCTCCTGGGTGTACATGGCCATAGTGAACATGTCTACAATGACCATATGCACATGTGGGATATGATGGAACCCAGGTATGCTTTCCGGTTTGGGTTCCACGGCCTCGGAGAAAATCCTCAAAGTGTCCCTGAATGGGGTTCTTGACCAAAAGGCCCGTAGCACCAAAATCATGACTCTGATCGTGAAGCTGTCGATTCCGATGGATTTTGGATGCAGCGATCTAGCTAGGGGGCTCCCAGACCGTGCCTCCAATGCCCGGAAACGATTCCAATGTGCCATCTATGGAGCTATAGTTTTTCTCAATGAAGGGCATTCCAATTTCGCTCAAGGGGGGCATTTCTCATCCGGAGGATCTCGGGAGTGCATGGCCACCGTGAACACATCCAAAATGTCCATATGCATGTGTGGGAGTTGACGGAACCTAGGTTCGCTCGCCGGTATGGGTTCCCTGGCCCCGGGGTGCCTGACCAAAATGCGCGTAGCACCAAAACCATGACTTTGATTGCAAAGCCTTCGATTCCAATGGATTTCGGATGCCTGGTTCTAGCTAGGGCACCCCCAACACCATGCCCCTAATGCCAGGAAACAGTGCCAATATGCCATCTCCGGAGCTAGGTTTTTTCTCAGCGAAGGCTATTCCAATTTCGCTCAAGGGGGACATTTCTCATCCAAAGGCTCCCGGGCATGCGTGGCCACCGTGACCACATCCCCAATGGCCATGCGCCCGTGTGGGAGCTGACGGAATCTAGGTTCGCACACCGGTTTGGGTTTCATGGCCCTATGGAAAATCCTCAAAGTGTCCTTGAATGGCCCCAGGTTTCCTGACCAAAAGGACCGTAGAACCAAAATTGTGAATCCAACCGTGAATCCATCGATTCTGATGGATTTCGGATGCCAAGATCTAGCAAGGGGACCGCGCACACCATGCCTCCAATGCCCGAAAACGGTGACAATGTGTCATCTCCGGAGCTAGGGTTTTTCTTAGTGAAGGCCATTCCAATTTCGCTCAATGGGGGAATTTCTCATCCGAAGGATCCTGGGTGTGGCGGCCACTGTAAACACATCCACAATATCCATACGCACTTGTGGGAGCTGACGAAACCCAGGTCCACCCACCGGTTTGGGTTTTGTGGCCCTGGAGAAAATCCTCAAAGTGTCCCTAAATGGCCCCGAGGTGCCTGACTAAAAGGCCTGTAGCACCAAAACTGTGACTACAATTGCAAATCTGTCGATTCCAATGGATTTCAAATGCCGGTATCTAGCTGGGGGACCTACCAAGCCGTGCCTCCAACTCCCTCAAATGGTGCCAATGTGCCATCTCCGGAGCTAGGGTTTTGCTCAGTGAAGGCCATTCCAATTTTGCTCAAGGGGGGCATTTCTCATCCGAAGGCTCTCGGGCATGCATGGCCACCATGAACACATCCACAATGGCCATACTCATGTGTGGGAGCTGACGGTTCCAGGTTCACTCACAGGTTTAGGTTTCGTGACCCCGGATCAAATCCTCAAAGTGTCCCTGAATGGCCTCGGCGTTCCTGACCAAGAGGCCCATAGAAACAAAAACGTGAGTCCGATCGTGAAGCCATTGATTCTGATGGATTTTGGACGTTGGGATATAGCTGGAGGAACCCCCACACCATGCCTCCAACGCCCAAAAATAGTGCCAATGTGCCATCTCCGGAGCTAGGGTTTTGCTAAATGAAGGCCATTCCAATTTCACTCAAGGTGGCCCTTTCTCATCCAAAGGCTCCCAGGCATGTATGGCCACCATGAAAACATCCACAATGTCCATACGCACAAGTGAGAGTTGACGGAACCCAATTCCGCTCTCCGGTTTGGGTTCCATGGCCCAAGAGCAAATCCTGAAAGTGTCCCTAAATGGCCTCGGGGTGCCTGACCAAAATTCTTGTAGCACCAAAACCGTGACACTGATCGCGAAGCCATCAATTATGATGGATTTCATACACCAGGTTATAGCTAGGAGACCCCCTAGACCGTGCCTCCAATGCCCGAAAATGGTGCCAATGTGCCATCTCTGGAGCTGGGGTTTTTCTCAGTGAAGGCCATTCCAATTTCACTCAAGGGGGCCATTTCTCATCCGAAGGACCCCAGGTGTGAGTGGACACCGTGAACAAGTACACAATGTCCATACGCACATGTGTGAGCTAAGCGAACCCAGGTCCACTCGCCAATTTGGGTTCGGTGACCCTGGAGCAAATCCTCAAAGTGTCCCTAAATGGCCCCAGGGTGCCTGAACAAAAGGCTCGTAGGACCAAAACCGTGACTCTGATTGCAAAGACGTCAATTACGATGCATTTTGGACATTGGGATATAGATGGGGGTGGGGCCACACCATGTCTCCATTGTCGGGAAATGGTGCCAATGTGCCATCTTCGGATCTAGGTTTTTGCTTAGTGAAGGCCATTCCAATTTTGCTCAAGGGGGTAATTTCTCATCTGAAGGCTCCCAGGCATGCGTGTCCACCGTGAACATGTCCATAATGGCCATATGGACGTGTGGGAACTAACTAAACCCAGGTCCGCTCTCCATTTTGGGTTCCGTGTCCCTGGAGCAAATCCTCAAGTGTCCCTGAATGACCCCGAGGTGCCTGACCAAAATGCTCGTAGCACCAAAACCGTGACTTCGATCAGGAAACCGTTTATTCCAATGGATTCCGTACACTGGGTTATAGCTGGGGGAAACCCCAAACCGTGCCTCTAATGCCCGAAAACGGTGCCAATGTGCCATCTTTGGAGCTACGATTTTTCTTAGTGAAGGCCATTCCAATTTCACTCAAGGGGGGAATTTCTCATCTGAAGGCTCTCGGGTGTGCATGGCCACCGTGAACAAGTCCAAAATGGCCATCACACATATTGGAGCTGACAAAACCTTGGTCCGCTCGTCGGTTTGGGTTCTGTGGCCCTAGAGCAAATCCTCAAAGTATCCCTGAATGGCCCTGGGGTGCCTGACCAAAATTCCCGTATCACCAAGATCGTGACTCTGATCGCAAAGCGGTCGATTTCGATGGATTCTGGATGCCAGGTTCTAGCTGGGGGACCCTCCACACCATTCCTCCAATGCCTAGAAATGGTGCCAATGTTCCATCTCTGAATTTAGGGTTTTTCTCACTTAAGGCCATTCCAATTTCGCTAAAGGGGGCCATTTCTCATCCAAAGGCTCCCAGGCATGCGTGGCCACCATGAACAAGTCCACAATGGACATACGCATGTGTGGGAGCTAACAGAACCCAGTTACTCTTGCCGGTTTAGATTTCGTGGCCTTGGAGCAAATCTTCAAAGTGTCCTTGAATGGCCCTGGGGTGCCTAACCGAAAGGATCGTAGCACCAAAACCATGAATATGATCATGAAACTGTTGATTTTGATGGATTTCGGACACCAGTATATAGCTAGAGGACCCTACACACTGTGCCTCCAATTCCCTGAAACTTTACAAATGTCCCATCTCCAGAGCTAGGGTTTTGCTCCATGAAGACCATTCCAATTTTGCTCAAGGGGGCCATTTCTCATCCGAAGGCTCCCAGGCGTGCATGGCCACCATGAACATTTCCACAATGGCCATACGCATGTGTGGGAGATGACGCAACCCAGGTCCGCTTGTCGGTTTGGGTTTCGTAGCCCCGGAGAAAATCCTCAAAGTGTCCTTGAATGGCCTTGGGGTGCTTGACCAAAATTCCAGTAGCACCATAGTCGTTACTCTGATCATGATTCCCTTGATTCCAATGGATTTCAGACACCGGTATCCAGCTGGGGGACCCCTAGACCACACCTCCAATGCCCTAAAATGGTTCCAATGTGCCATCTCCGGAGCTAGGGTTTTGCTCAGCAAAGGCCATTCCAATTTCGCTGAATGGGGCCATTTCTCATCCGAACACTCCCGAGCGTGCATGACAACCATGAAAAAGTCCACAATATCCATATGCATGTGTGGGAGATGACAGAATCTAGGTACGCTCGCCGTTTTGGGTTCCATGGCCCCGAAGCAAATCCTCAAAGTGTCCCTGAATGGCCCCAGTGTGCCTGACCAATAGGCCCACTGCACAAAAATCGTTACTCTGATCATGAACCCGTCAATTCCGATGGATTTAGGATGTCGATATCTGGTAGAGGGTCCCCCCACACTGTGCCTCCAACGCTCGAAAATGGTTCCAATGTGTAATATTAGGAGCTAGGGTTTTGCTTAGTGAAGGCCAATCGAATTTCGCTCAAGGGGGCCATTTCTCATCCAAGGGCTCCCCGGCATGCATGGCCACCGTTAACATGCCCACAATGGCCACACATATGTGTGGGAGCTGATGGAACCCAATTTTTATCAACGGTTTGGGTTTCGTGGCCATAGAGAAAATCCTCAAAGTGTCTCTGAATGTCCCCAGGGTGCGTGACCAAAATGCCTGTAGCACCAAAACTGTGACTCTGATCTCAAAGCCATATATTTCGATGGATTTTAGACACCAGGTTCTAGCTGGGGGATCCCCCACATCATGCCTCCAATGCCTGGAAATGGTGCCAATGTTCCATCGTCGGAGCTAGGGTTTTGCTCAGTGAAGGGCATTCCAATTTTTCTCAAGGGGGCCATTTCTCATCCGAAGGCTCCTAGGCATGCGTGGCCACCATGAACATCTCCACAATGGCCATACTCATGTCTGGGAGCTAAAGGAACCCAAGTCTGATCACCGGTTTGGGTTCTGTGGCCCAGAGCAAATCCTCAAAGTGTCCTTTCATGGCCTCGGTGTGCCTGACCAAAAGGCTCGTAGCACCAAAACTGTGAGTCTGATCACGAAGCTGTTGATTCTGATGGATTTCAAACGTCGAGATCTAGCTGGGGGACCCCCCACATTGTGCCTCCAACACCCATAAATGGTGCCAATGTGCCATCTCTGGAACTAGGGTTTTACTCAGTGAAGGCTATTCCAATTTCGCTCAAGGGGCCTATTTCTCTTCAGAAGGATCCAGGGCATGCGTGGACACTGTAAAAACATCCACAATGGCCATACGCACATGTGGAAGTTGACGCAACCAAGATCTGTGTGAAGAACCTGTAATAATTAATTAATCAAAACACATGAAATAGCAGAAATAACAAAACTCATAATCACTTTTATATTGATCGCAGGCCACTTCGAGGGGGAAACCTCCTTTGAGAAAGCTCAATACAAATAACTTCATGGTACCTTCATTGGTCTCAACACAAACTTATATACTAAGTCTAGGTGCCAATACCATGGCTCAATACCATAGGCCAATACAAAATATGGATCAACAATTACTACGGGACGACTTACAAAGCATATGCGTCCAACAACAATAATACAAACTATGGATCAACAAATACTACAGGAAGAATTACAAAGCATATGAGTCCAACAACAATATGCTAACAAAGTAAATAGAAGGGTTGACATGGGTTTCTAACATCCCCTCTCCCTTAGAAAAAGATTTTTCCTCAAAGCTTTAGATGTGGAAATTGATGCAGAATCTGAAGGAGTGGTTCCCCTGTAGCATCCTCGGGTTGCATTCCGGCCCACTAACGCCTTTTGAGTTTCAGGGAGGATTGCTTGGAAGGTTGTAGATGAAGAAGGACCATATCAGCTGCATGAAAAGTGCACTCAGAACGGTGTTGATTGGCTTGTTGTTTCAGTCGAATTCTTGCCATGTGAATATTGTCCTGCAAAATGAGAAGAATCTGATTGCGGTTTCAAAGAACCGAGTCAATTACCTGAACTGGGGAGCTGTTGAGTGTGTATGGAATAAGAATTGGCGGTGCCTATCCATAAACTGCTTCATATGGTGTCCTTTTAGATTTGGTATTGTACCACTGGAGCGCTTCTAGGAAATCCATAGAAATAGTTGTCCACATTTGTGTAGGGATGGGCAAGGGTTCGAGCAGTCCCGAAAGGAGTGTCGTTTCACCCTTGTTGACCTGGAAAGTATCACACTCAACCACCATCTGGTGAATTTTCATTTTTAGTCCCTACCAAAAGAAGTTACATTGTTCTCGGTCATAGGTTTTGAGGAACCCAGAGTGCCCTGCCGATGAAGAAGCATGGTGTTCATAGAAGAGATAGCCCTGTTGAACAGATTGCAAACAATTTGGAACAAGAAGAGAAATAGCTGTAATAGAAACTGGGTCATCAAATTGGCGAGAAGGAGCATCTTCCACCATATTATCCTTACCCTTCTTGTAAGAGATCGCATAGTCATAACCCATGAGTTGGATAACCGATTTTCGGTGTGCTGGTGAGGAGACCCGTTGTTCCAGAAAATGTTACAGACTCTGGAGATCAGTCTTGATGCAAAAATAATTTCCTAGTAGGGATGGCTACCACTTCTGTAGTACATGAAAAATAGCCATCATGACCTGCTGAGATGTCGATGCGGCTAAATTATTACTAAAAAGGTCTCTTGAGGGCGACAAGCCCACTAGTTCAGCAAAGACACCTGCATATCTATCCAATGAAGTAGGGGAGACCGTTGATGGGTGCATCTGAATGGAATGGAGTTGAGCGTTGACACCATGTGAATTCTTCTTAAGAATCTTTTCCAGGCGATGTGAACTAATGATGCGGAGAGACCCTTGTTGTAAGCCCTTAAATTTGTGTTATTTCCCATTGACTGAAAACTGCATCCAAAGTTCAGCAAAATCCCATAAGATGGGGCCAAGTGTGCATAACCATTGAATGCCCAAAACCACATCACATCCACCTAGGGACAAGGAAAACATGTCAGAGCGTAGGTTATAATAATCTAGAGAGATACGCACATTGTGATAGAGCTTTAGAGGCAGGCGGAGAATCCATATCCAAGAGATAGAGCTTTTGTTGAACACATCTATGTCCCTGAGTGACTTTCTCATCACAATTATCACAAAGCCATTTTTCTCTGCATGCCTGCATCTCTGTTTCAGACAAATGCTTGATAAAAGTTGGTTGAGGAGCTGGCAGGATGGGAGGTCGTTGAGAACCCATATTTCGGAAGGGAACAAAAGTGGGTTTGGAGCGTTGTTGGGATGCAATCTTGTCTTCTGCCAACTTAGCCAACCCTAGGACTTCCATCATCGTGTTGGGACATAACATTTTAAACTCTGACCAGATTTAATCCTTAAGACCACTGATAAAACAACTCCTGTAGAATTCATCAGACAATCCTTCTGTGTGATTGGCTAGTTTCTCAAATTTTGTCTGATACTCTCTCACAGTGCCAATTTGACGAAGTTTAGTGAGTGCTCCAGTGAAGTCATCAAAAGCATTAGGACCAAATCGTTCCAAAAGGAGTTGGAAAAATATGCCCATTTTGGCTCGTCATGAGCCTTAATGTACCAACGGTACCATTGAAGGGCTTCCTGTTCCAAATGAAAGGATGCAAGTGGAACTTTTTGGACATCAAAAGTATTATGCAGATTGAAATACTTTTCTACACAATAGATCCATCCAGTTGGATCAGTACGATTGAAGCGAAGAAATTCAAGCTTCGGACCACGAAAATTGCTGGAAGAAGAGAACCCATTGGCTGCAGATTTTGATTCTTGTTGTCGGTTATTGTTCATGGCTGAATGTTGAAGATGGACACTGAGAAATTTTTCATCCAGATCTTGGAGTTTGGTTTGGATGGCTGCAAGTGCTTCCTCCATGGTTTTTGCTGCTACGCAGGTGACAACCATAACCATTTTTTTGGGGGGGGGGAGGGGGAATGGATAGAAAAACACAAACAAAAGCTTATTTAGTAAAGGAAAATTTGGATTTGGGAAAAACTCGGATGGGTAATTGGGGTTTGACTAGGTTATGGACACTTTCTGATGGACAGGGAAGCAAAAAATGGGGATTTCAGAAGCAGGGTGAAAGAATGAGACAATTTGTCAAAGAGGGACAAAGAGGCAGAAATAGGGAATGAACATGGTGGAAAACTTTGGAGGCGAGTGGGTGAAAATTGAAGAAGTTATGGCAAACCCTAAAAATAGACAAATATGAAATTTCTGGCTTTGGGAAGTAGTATTTGGGATATGATCCTCAGGAATGAAATATGCAGAATGGAATTGCAGGGGTGTCTGGGAAGTTTCAAGGGAAACAAAGTTAAAACAAGGGAGATATGGTGAAAAAACAGAATTTTATACTTTCTTTCTTTTTTTTCTAGAAATGGATCTGCAATGGCACGGAAGGGATCAGAACAATTGAATCTGAAATGGCGTGGAAGGGATCGAAAACGGATGGATCTAAAACGGCTTTCAGAAGAGATATGAAATGGATGGATCTGAAACGACTGGATCTGGAACGGCTTGGAATGGATCTGAAATGGCACGAAAGCGATCGGCAATAGTTCAGCTGAAAATAGATATGGACCCCAGGTATGTTCGGATTTCTAACAGTTCAGGGGTTTCACTCGGCCACCAATGTTGTCTGACGGCTTGCGTATTGGGGCAATATCCCTCACTCCACGGCTCAAGTAAAACTGATAACCGCTTTGCAAAAAATGACAGCTCTTGGTTTACTTCATGGGTGGGAACTAGTCAATCGGGTAGGGGTTGTTTCCCTTTTCGCTGGCAGGTCCTCTCAATGAGCCAACTACTTCGGGGTTCCTGTGGTACTCCTCACAATGAATTTTAGGGATTATGCCCAAGTACTTCCCACAGTTAAGTGGATAAGGATTATTCCCAGATCTAAACTTGCAATAGATGCGAAAAAAAAATTGGTAGAAATTCCACCCAACAAGCCCAAGAAAGTGCTCTGATACCAGATGTGAAGAACCTGCAATAATTAATTAATGAAAACACACGAAATAGCAGAAATAACAGAACTCATAATCACTTTTATATTGATCGCAGGCCACTTTGAGGGGGAAACCTCCTTTGATCAAGCTCAATACAAATAACTTCACAGTACCTTCATTGGTCTCAACACAAACTTATATACTAAGTCTAGGTGCCAATACCATGAATCAATACCAGTGTCAATACAAACCATGGGCCAATACAAAATATGGATCATCAATTACTACGGGACGACTTATAAAGCATATGAATCGAACAACAATAATACAAACTATGGATCAAAAAATACTACAGGACGACTTACAAAGCATATGCATCCAACAACAATATACTAACAAAGTAAATAGAAGGGTTGACATGGGTTCCTAACACTCCGCTTGTCGGTTTGGGTTTCGTGGCACCGGAGCAAATCCTCAAAGTGTCCCTAAATGGCCCCGGGGTGCCTGACCAAAATTACCGTAGCACCACAACCGTGACTCCGATTGCGAATCCATCGATTCTGATGGATTCAAGACATCGGGTTCTATATTTTGGAACCACCACACCATGCGTACAATGCACGAAAATGTTTCCAATGTGCCATCTCCAGAGCTAGGGTTTTGCTCAGTGAAGGCCATTCCAATTTCACTCAAGTGGGGCATTTCACATCCGAAGGGTCCCAAGCATGCGTAGCCACCGTGAACAAGTACAAAATGGCCATACACATGTGTGGGAGTTGATGAAACCTGGGTCCGCTCGTCGGTTTGCGTTCCGTGGCCCCGGAGCAAATCCTCAAAGTGTCCCTGAATGGCACTGGGGTGCTTGACCAAAAGGCCCGTAGCACAGAAACCGTGACTATGATTATGAAGTCGTTGATTCTGATGGATTCCAGACGCCGATGTCTAGCTGGAGGACCCCCTACGCCATGCCTCCAACACCTGTAAATGGTGACAATGTGCCATCTTCAGAGCTAGGGTTTTTCTCAGTGAAGGCCATTCCAATTTCTCTCAAGGGGGTCATTTCTCATCCAAATGTTCCCGGGTGTGCATGGCCACCGTGAAAATATCCACAATGGCCATACCCACATGTGGGAGCTGATAGAACCTAGGTCCACTCGCGGGTTTGGGTTTTGTGGCCCCGGAGAAAATCCTCAAAGTGGCCCTGAATGGCCCCGGGGTACCTGACCAAAATTCCCATAGCACCAAAACCATGACTCTGATCGCGAAGCTGTTGATTCTGATGGATTCCGGACATCAGGTTCTAGTTGGGGGATTGCCCACGCCATGCCTCTAATGCCCAAAAATGGTGTGACTATGCCATGTCCGTAGCTATGGGTTTTCTCAGTGAAGGCCATTCCAATTTCGCTCAAGGGGGGCATTTCTCATTCGAAGGCTCTCGAGAGTCCATGGCCTATTATCAGACAATCTACTCGAGCAGATGTGAGCATGATTTCCTTAGTCCAAGTGGATCTAGAACAAATTCGAACATAATACAAAACTACTTTCCTAGATCAACTAGAGATCAAGGTAATAGATGCCTTACCTTCAGATTTGCAAATCCTTTTCCTCTTTTTTGCTCCAAACTTCGTGGTCCTTAGATACGTAGCTGCAATACCTGCCAAAGCACATAGAGAGAAAACAAGAAGTAATAGTACATATAAACGCTAATTGATCCAAGTAAATCGTAAAGGAAGTGAACTATAAACATCATCAACACAACGACATTTATGGAAAGATATTATATTACTATAAGAAGAGTGAGAAATACATAGTAGAGTGATGATTACAACCCAAGCCTTAACGCTGCAATCTTCCTCCAACAATCCAATCCAATGCCTCCAAAGTAAATGTATGCTTCCCAAGAGATGGATAGGGATCACCTAGTTTAATTCCACCAACATGTAAGTGCTATAGAATTCATCCCTTTGGAATGGAGAGGAGCTTTGTATTTATAAGACCAAGTGGATAGAGTAGGTTGAGGATCATGGGGAGAGGAAAAAGGGATCCTCCCTTGAGGTTAGGGAACCGTAGGACAGCTCACCTACAAGTTAGGGATAGAGATCCACCTCATCCACATTTTGGACTTCCCTCAAACGCCACCTTTATCCAACTTAACCATATCTGGTGCAAGCTTCATGAGGGAAACCTGTGCCTGAGAGGGAAAGCCTAGGATGCATAAAGGAAACATGAACCACCGGCGTAATCTGTCAGAATACAGTTTACGCCTGACCTAGTTGGATGCTCCTTGATAGAAGGAAACCTACCCCGTCCCAACTAGAAATGGTGGAAAAAGGTCAACAACTTGCTCTAAATTATTACTTGATCAGAGAGACTTCAGGATCAAGGCACCGAGTTGACATGGGTCTCATGATGACGAGATTTAGGTGTAACATAATGCCCCCCAAATCATGAAGCTGGAAAAACAAGACAGGTGAAGTGCTTTTAAAGATGGATGGAAAGGACTTGTCAGATGGAAGATGTTCCTGCAATACAACTGACTCTGAGATACAAGTCTCATATGATGCATAACATGGCTATCGGACAATACAGTGCATATCCATGGTAGTAGGGACCGACTGAACATAATCATGGCTACTAGACACAATCATAGATCCATGATGAGATGATAACACAGCCACGACCAATACAAAGTGGATCCATTTAATATGACTCAAACAATCTCCATCGCAACCTGGGTAAAATATGATTTTCCCCAGGGTCCCCAATGGAGTCGCCAGATTTGTTATCGAACAATGTAATTGAGCGGATGCGAGCATGATCTCCCTAGTCCAAGTGGATCTAGAACAAATGGGAACATAATACAAAACGACTTTCCTAGATTAACTAGAGATCAAGGTAACTAGATGCCTTACGATCAGATTTGCGAATCCTTCTCCTCTTTTTTGCTCCAAGCTTCGTGGTCATCAGATCCGTAGCTGCAAAACCTATCAAAGCACATAGAGACAAAACAAGCAGTTACAGTACATCTAAACACTAATTGATCCAAGTAAACAATTAAGGAAGTGAACTATAAACATCATTAACACAATGACATTTATGGAAAGATATTATATTATTGTAAAAAGAGTGAGAAATACATAGTAGAGTGAGGATTACAACCCAAGCCTTGACGCAGAAATCTTCCTCCAACAAGCCAAGCCAATTCCTCCAAAGGAAATGTATGTCTCCCAAGAGATGGATAGGGATCACCTAGGTTAATTCCACCATCATGTAAGTGCTATATACTTCCTCCCTTTGGAATGGAGAGGAGCTTTGTATTTATAATCCCAAGTGGATAGAGTAGGTTGAGCATGATGGGGAGAGGACTAAGGGATCCTCCCTTGAGGTTAGGGAACCATAGGACAACTCACCTACAAGTTAGGGATAGAGATCCACCTCATCCACTTTCTATAATCCAGTCAAAAGCCACCTTTATCCAACCTAACCAACTTCGGGGCAAGTTGCATGAGGGAAACCTGTGCTTTAGAGGGAAAGCGCAAGCTGCACAAAGGCAACCTGAGCCACTAGCGCAATATGTCAGAATACAGTCTAAGCCTGACCTAGTTGGGTTCTCCTTGATAGAAGGAAACCTATGCTGACCCAACTAGAAATGATGGAAAAATTTCAACAACTTTCTCTAAATGATTACTTGATCAGAGAGACTTCAAGGATCAAGGCACTGAATTGAAACGGGTCTCGTGATGATGAGATTTAGGTGTAATAGAATGCCCCCCAAAGCATGAATCTTGGAAAACAAGATAGGTGAAGTGCTTTGAAATATGGATGGCAAGGACTTGTCGGATGGAAGATGCTGCTGTAGTACAACTGAATCTAAGATACAAGTCTCATATGATGCATAACATGGCTGTCGACCAATACAATGCAGATCCATGGTAGTAGGGATTGAATGAACACAATCATGGCTACTAGACACAATCATAGATCCATGATGAGATGATAAGACAGCCATGACCAATATAGAGTGGATCCATTTAATATGACTCAAACAATCTCCATCGAAACCTGGGTAAAATATGATTTTCCCCAGGGTCTTCAATCCAAACCCGCAATGATATGAATCTATCCATGTGATTACAAGGTCTTGGTGTCGAACATGGTAGAAACCACTTAATTACCGTTCATTGGTGTATACCATTAACAAGTGTGAGGGAAATCACCATTAATGTCAATGATCCCCAAGGTATCATAGTACACATCACCGAGCATGAATAAATGAGTTGAGGTCGAACACTCAATGAAATATTTCAATCAAGAGTCAATGATGTAAACTCATGTTGAAAGCAAGGTAACCTGCCATTAAGGCATGCCGACCCAAGGTACTTGATTGGTTTCTATATTCAATCCCTAGATGATGTGTTGAAGTTGACAAGGATGAATTTGTCGAAGGAGGGCCATGATGAATCCCCCATTAACGACAAAAAACTCAATAACAGATGTTTGGAGTGAATTGGATAATAGAGTAACATGCAAGACTAACTTAGGGAAGACCAACATGATGGAAGGTGTACAGACTGCAGATGATGAGTAATGAACATCTCTTGAACATGGGCATGGCATGACTTGGCAGTATTGACATGACGAGAACGACACCAATCCCCAATGTGACTGATAATGGAAGCATTCTTTGGATGACCCAAAGGAGTGACAAGACTCGTGGAATCAAAAGGACTCGAAGACAAATGGATTACCCAAGTACTAAATGAAAATGGAAAAGAGTGCCATGTTCAAGAGTGACTAAGTACTACCATAAATTATAGTGTAACACAAAATCTTTCATTTTCCCCATCATGATTGATGAGTGCCTCTTTTGTTTTTTAACGAGCTTGAGGAGGGTAAAAAGATGCTCGACATAGCTCATCCCATGGACAAGACCAATGCCAAATGTTTTACAAACCTAGGATATGAGGGGTTTATCCCATGACGGGCCCTTCAATGTTTAATTTTAATGATTCCATAGAAGGTAAACTGGACGTCATTTCACATTTAGAGAGTCTGAAAAGAACTAAAGAAGAATCCAAAGGTCATTTTTTGTAAAGTTAGCCTCTTTTGTTGAAAAAGGGTAAAACAACGCGAGAGAGGACTCTTCCAATCATGATTGGTTGGAGTGCTCCGTTTTCGTAAATAGTACCTCCTGGTCCGAAAAAGGGGTAAACTACCACCAGAAAGACGATCATTCAAATACTTTTACAAGTGTGAAAGCTTCAAGTTCACTTGGCGATCTTTTCATATTTAGGGAGACTAAAAAGAGCTGAAAGGAAGACTCCATGTACAATTGTGTCATGGTTGGTGACCGAGTACGACAAAGGAAAAAGTAAACTTGGAACAGTTCCTTTTTCATAAGTAGTCTAGTGAGGCCGGATAAAGTGATAAACCTATACTCGTTAGACACACCGTTTTACTCATCTTTTTAATGAGCACGACAATGGTATCAAAAGCACATGGGACCTTTTTCATGTTTGAACCACAGCACGAAAAAGTAAAAACTAAGCTCAAACCACTTTTCATGTTTCAATTAGAGCACGAAAAAAGTCAAAAGTAAGCTCAATACCATCTTACTGTTTTTCACAAGCTCAAAGACAGGTGGAAAGAATGGTCATGATGTCTGCTTCATTTTTTAACGAGCTTGTAACAAAAAATAAACTATGCTCTAGATTATTTTCATGGTTTAGCGAGCTCGAAACCCAAAAGAAAGTATGTTAAAAACATTCCCATTGGTGTATTTTTTCCCATCATGATATCCAAATGTTGGTACATGCCACCAGCATGATTTCTAGAAGTAAGTGACTTAACTCCAACACGGTGTGGAGAGGCGATCGAGTTGACTTCAACATAACATCCAGAGGTTGAAGATATGCCACCCAAGATTCATTTCATTCTCCTAATCTACATCTTCACTCGATTAAACTCCTAGTTACTAATATGAAGATGTTCACCAGAGACGAACAAAGATCAAAATGGCATAGGAGGATGAAAATAAGGTTCATGTACTAAGTCTATGGGAAGACTTCACTCAATGGAAAAGGATCTGTTTCATTTTTTAACGAGCTTGACACAGCAATAGAACTCTGCTCATGACCTGTTTCATTTTTTAAAGAGCTTGACATAGAAAGGGAACTATGCTCATGGGGTACTGTTTCATTTTTTAACGAGCTTGACACAGGAAAAAAACCATGCTCGTTTTCTTCTGTTTCATATTTTACTGATCTTGACATAGGAAAAGAACCATGCTCATATGACCTGTTCCATTTTTTAAAGAGCTTGACATAGAAAGGGAACTATGCTCATGAAGCTGGTTTCATTTTTATGCAAGCTTGAAACCAAAGGTAAACTATGCTCGTAGGGTTCTATTCCATTTTTTAACGAGCTTGGAATCAAATGCTAATCTGTGCTCATGGGAACCTGTTTCATTTTTTAACGAGATTGACATAGAAAGGGAACTATGCTCATGGTTAAGGCCCATTGACGGTTTCCTTCCGAACATGATGTCCAGAGGCTGGTAGTGCGCTCCCAGCATAAGAATTCAGGGGAATAACTCCAACATGATTTCCAGAGGCTGGAGACATGCCCCCCATCTCTAGGGGGAGAAACCACTAAAACATGTGGAACATTCAGGGAAGTTTGATGACTAGGATTCATGCGATGAGTGGGTGTCACAAAGGAAAGATGATCAATGGTCACCATATTCCCATGATGAGGAAAATACATCACTCAAAAGAGTGAGGACACTACATCTTTCATTGCATAAACATAGTCTTGTCCAAGGAGTAGATTAAAATCTAAGGGACCTTGGACTACCATAACATCAATACAGACAGTTTTCCCTCCTAAAGTAATAGGTAATTGAGGAAGGATCCCTAAAGGTCTAGTAGGACTTCTATTAAAAACCAATATCTTGTCAGTGACTGGAACAAGATGAGGGGAACCTATAGCTTGCCAAGCAGTTAAGGATAAAATACTAATAGAATCTCCTTCATCAACTATAGTGTGAAATATTTCCTTCTCGGAAACTCCTACAGATATCTGGAAAGGAAAACTTGAAGTAAGACAAGATTCTATTAAACCATTCCAATCAAAGGAAATGACCTCATTACTGGGAGGGGGTCCTGTGGAAAGGGACAAGATTTCCCCTTTCATAGAACAATCTGAACTGACTAGGAAAACATCAGCGGTTTCCAATTCACTCTCAACTGGAAGACTAGAATGAGATGAATATTTTTTCATGGTGACTACTTCAGTCTGGGCATTCTCCAATGAAAGAGTGGGATCGAGTGAAGGTGATATCGACTCAACAACTTCAACTTCACTCTTTGAAGAAAGAGTGGGATTGACCGAGGATGGGGCTGGATCGACCACTTCATAAACCAATGGGGGGTCAAGGGACGACTTATGACATCCAGCTGGGAGGTGTTTCTGAGATACAGTAGTGTCTTCCAACAATTGTGAGGCTTCATCCATGCGTGGAAAAAGGTAAGTAAGGTGCATGCCCTTTCATAACAAACAAGGATTCTTGACTTTACCTTTTTGACCCTTAACCGTAGAGTCACTGGTTGATGGGGTATCATCAGTATGATGTCCAGAGGCTGATAATATAAGTGGTTTCAAGGCTTTAGACCACTCTTATAACACTTTGGAAAGTCTGGGACAAACCTTGATAAGGTGATCACCCTTGCAAATCTTGCAAGGGAACTTCGGTCTACGAGGTGTTCGAATAGGATGAGTGCCATTAGAGGAAACTGGTTGATGTTTGGTCTCTTTCTTGTCCTTATTTTCCTTTATCTTCCTTTTCTTCTTCTTCTTATCATCCTAATTACTAACATTGCTACTTTGATCAGGTGAGGAAGAAGAAATGGAAGAAGATGCATCCGACGAAGAAGGGGGAGGATCAGTTTGGTATTTACACTCTTGTAGTGGAGAGTTAACATTTGAAACATGGGGTGCAATAGGAATCACCGGATTGAATAACCATACTGGTAATCCTATGTTTAATCCATGAATATTTAAAGTGGCAATAAAGGGAGGACCAATATCTCCAACTGGAGGAAAGACAAAAGGTACCCCTTGAAAAGGAGCCTCTTGATTGGTAGTCCCAGAAGAGGTTTCCATATCTAAACTCTCTAAGTCCTTCTAATTATCATGCACAATAAATGCTACTCAAACTAAAAGAAATAGGAAAACTTGTGAATAGGAGGGATGTAAAAGCCGGATCCTCATGGGTGTGTCAAGCTGTCACAACTCGCGATATACTGTAGGGTCCAACAGTTAAACTCGACCCAATTTTTCAGAGCACTAACCAAGGAGGATTGGGACCATACCCTTGGCCGTATAACCTGAATACCTAACAGTACATGCGTAGTAAGCTCTCACAGGGTGTTGTTCTCGGTGTATTGCAACAACAAGATGGTCAAAAGGCTTGCTCGGTTGTTCCAGGAATCCTAGGAGTGTCTCTCGATATACACAAGGTACGTGGGAGCTCAAATCCGTAGTGGTTTTGTCTAATGCACAACCACACGACAAGAGCCTTTCGATATACTACCGAGTACGTGAAGTGCCTTTCGATATACCCAAGGGTACGTGAAAGAGCCTTCAATATACCAGTTGGTACGTGGAAGAACTGCAGGCCCCCAGGATGCAGTGCAAGAAGATAATGACAATTTCCACGCTTAACGACATCAGAACACGTCACTAACCTAACACATAAGTTTCTAAAAGTTTTTAACTTAAACTACCGCTTGATTTTATCTTATGCGGTTATGTGAATCCATGAGGTGAAGACTTGGAATTTAAACAAGATGCAAATATGATCTATATGAAGATGCAAGTCTTCTCTTCTATGAAGTCATACTTAAGAAGGAGAGAGATATGTTTTCTTCCCAAATGCACAACCCTATGCAAATGCAATTTTAACTCTTTTCAAAATGATAGAAAGAAGTAAAAGATGCACCCAAAACTAACTTGAAGCGATAAAAGAGATATTTTTACGAACACCAAATGCAATAATTCTAATCCGTTTCCTATCTTTTTACACTTGAAAAAGATACATCTAAGCTATGTGTTAGCACTCGGATTTTCCTTGGGCTGTATCAAAGAAACCCGAGGTAACCTATTTCAAACCAATCTTTAGACTGAAAGTTGGCCTCCTTCAGCCAGAGAGGGCTCTCTCGGCAAATCTGCCATCCAATGTCACCACGACAGCAGTTTGACAATAAAACTCAAGGGCCAATTTGTAAAATAAATGAAAACTTAAGGATTTTTAATGAGGTGGCTAGATCAACATGAACAGGATACCATTGGGCAATGGAGTCGAGAAAACAGAAATATATGGACCCACAGTTAAACAAATATTTTCATACAAAGGCAAGATAGCTGTCTTATTACAGTCAATAAGATTTTTGCAGGTGATAGGGAAAGAATAAAAGACAGTCCATTAACAGCAGGCATCAATTTTCATATGAATCTACCGTTAATTTTAGAGAAATAAATGGATGCTCAGAAGCGAATAAATTGAGGCATAGAAACATGAATCTCAATCTATATAAACTTTCATCTAAGCATAGAAGAAAATGACATAATGAAAGGCATAACGCAGAAAGTAAACTTGCACGATTAGAGAAAGGGAAAAGGTACAGACTGCAATTTTTAAACAACACATGAATCTTTTATGAAAAATCTGCTCAGTCCTGAGATCTGTATTAATTTCTGCAAACCCTGCAAAACACCCGAAATGGGTCTCTCCTTACAGAAAATCCAACCCTTTACATGTTTTTTACATATCAATATATAGAAAGACGGCCTATGCCTAATCTTGAATTCAAAACCTAACTGAAACTCTAAAAATAGAAACAGTTACAACTTATTTTTTTTATTTCAGGAAGTAAATTTGCTGAAAAATAGGCTTCAAAGACCTGGCTACATATCTCAAATGGAGATAGCTGTGTACATTTTGAGAGAGGTTTTTGTAACTGGGCGTGTTCTGAAGAAAAACCTCTTTCAGTTTCTGAAAATTCATCTTCATTTGGAAGAACCAACTCTTTGAAGTTGATGACTAAAACATTAAACTGAAATTCTGGAAAATTTCCCCGTGAAGATGACTTCGATTCTCTTAAACCATAACACCTGTGTAAAAACTGAGAGAGGGTTTTGAATATTGGCCCGTGCTGAAGAAACAACTCTTTCAGTTTCTGAAAATTCTTCTCGGTTTGGCGGAAACAGCTTCTAGAAAATGGTGACTAAAACAGGCATTTTCTCAAAAACGTGTTATACTTATCCCATTTGATTTTCTCTACGGGATATATCCCACATTGGTTGAGCAAGAAATAATTGTGGTGCTTATATACCCCACCGCGCACAACTCTTAATAACACATAGCACGTGCTATTGGGCGCTTTACCTTCGAGGATGGCGGTTCCGCGTGGGCGGAAGGTGGTTTATAATACCACCGTCACGTTGACGCGGATGAATAATATTGTGCCACGTGCTCCCGTGGTATTTCGTCCGCGACCGCTTTATAATTTTGAATTTCGAGCTATTGAGGGATGCGGAATTATCCCACATGCAATACAAAAGCATGACCGCCACTCTTTATATAGTGCAAGTCTTTTAACATATAGCAAGTAATACAAATGAAAGGATGATCTTGGCCTTGGCGCTTGGAGTATGGAGGCTATGTGGGACCCCTTGGTTCGGCTCTTGGTCACTTGACAAGCCCTTGGTGTTGGGCGCTAATACCTTTTGCTCCTTTTTTAAATTAAATTTTTGGCATATTCACCAAAGTTATATTCATAAAATCTAGACTTTAGTCTAGAATATAAAATTAAAACCTCACTTTCATAAAATTTTAACTTTGGCCAAAAGTTAATCAAATACTCTCTTCCATACTTAGGCAAATCATTGAAAATTTAAAAGCCTTTTCTTCATAAAGCTTTTGGGTAGGCCATATTATAAAAATCAATGTTCTTTTCATAAAGATGAAAATCTTAAGCCAATCTTCTAGGTCTCTCAAAGGTTGAGTTCACAAACCTATAGAGATAGTAAAACCATTTTTTCTCTTTATGAAGATTTTGCTTCCCTTCTTTTCTTAAACATATTTCCTTTTGTAACTTTGATATCCACACTCAAGGACAAATGCGCTTTTCTCGACCAAGTTTGAAATCTCCATTCATGAAACTTGATCTATTTTGTACTGCCAGTGTTGCCGAAAAATGATTAATGCCGTCATAAGGCATTTAAGCACAAAATTTTATGGAGTGCCAACAACTGGCTCCTACTGGGGATGCTGTCCTCCCAGGGAGGCAGCAAAGAACACCGTAGACCATGTGCCTGACCATTGGGCGGCTCCCAACCTTGACAACTGCAACCTGTATCCTGTAACCAATCCTCCATCCAAAACTGTAACCGAAAACCATTTAACTATAGAAAGCTGAAACATACATGCTGGAACTAAAATGAAAACAATGCTGTACATACTGAAAAAATGTTTGCTAGGCAAACTTATTCCTCCTACCTACCCTACTCTGCTGAAACGTGACTGCTGAATCAAATGACACAAAAGTGCCAATGAAGCCAATCTAACAACTGACCATTTGCTCCACTATGGCTTGCATTCTTTTCGAGTGAGTAAAGAAAACATAAAACAAACCACTCCAATCATTCTTTGATAATGAGTTCATGTTCCACAAATGTAAGAAAATTCATTTTCCCCTCAGACTGTAGTAAATTAGCATAAGGATCTTCAACAGTTTGAAATATTATCACGTCTTGAGATTCAACAAGAATGCAAATATCTCTTTCCAGTTGACCTGCAACCCTATTCAACTGTGGATTGATGGGAGTGCATAGGGGGGCATGATATTCTAATACCTGCGTTTCGACTACATCCTCCTCAAGCATGAGTGGCTCTATTTCCCTTTTTGGTATGCCATCTATCCCATCTTTATACTTATCCACATCATTATCCAAAACATCTTCAAACAACAAACATCCTTCAAGATCATTAATCATGTCAACCCTATCTTTTTTATGGAAATAAATAGTGTCTAACAGTTGATCCCTTGGCGGAGAATCATCATCATAAATAGGTTCCTTCAAAGGATCGACATGACTGTCAATATTTAAATTTAGATTTACATGCTTGAAAATGGAAGAGGTCTCACTTACATACTCACTGTGTGAACAATGCAGATCCGACATTACTGGAGTTGTAATATGACTTTTCAGGAGTTGATCTATTTCATCTTCAGATAGAGGAGAAATTTTGGAAATATTATGGAGGCGCCCACCTTTCTTGTTTAAGGAAAAATCAGCAGCATCATTTGAGGCCTGTTCTGTTTCTTGTATTCCAAGAGAAGTACTGATGTATTGTTCTTTAAGTGAATCAAATAAGACAGAGTCCTCTAGACCCACAGCTTCTGAAATAATGTGACATGGAGAGAAGCTTATCTGACCCTCTTCTGAATTAGAAGACCACTGACAAGACTGAAGAAAATTCTTATCCAGCTCAGGAGAAAAGATACAAAGGCCATCACCAATTTCATTCAAAAATTCAGAATTTAAAAATTGCCCTTCTTCATCAAAAACAGCAGAACCATCATTAAATTTTCCAATAACATCAAGTGCAACAGACTCTTTTTGATACAAAATTTCTGAATGCGAAATAGAGACATGGTTTTCTGTTTGGCACTTCTCTTCCCTATGGAAAACCTCTTCTTCTTGGGATCAATTGCATACTTGTTCTTCTTCTTTAATTTCACTTTCAAAACAGTTTATGGAGCTTTCCATCATAGATTTCTGTTTTTGATTAGAAGTCTTAATTTTTTGTTTTATCAATTCAAACGAAGCATAACAGAGGGGTAGACAGTCACTTTCAGCATGTTGATTTTTAGATGTTTGATCATGGATAGTGATCAAATTTTCTTCACTAACTGCCCTGGGACTTATAAAGTTTTCAGCCGATGCCATACCCAAGCAATCTTCTTCATACTCATCAAATTTAGGTGGACTGAAATTTTCTTTAAAACCCTCACTAACAGAAATTTTAGCAGGCTGATTGTAATCGACATAAAACAAGTCAGAGTTACCCTCTTCTGGCACATCATCCGACTGATCATCTCTTTGTTTGTTATGGGAACCACTGGAATGCCAAGCCATTTCTCCTTGTCTATACTTCTCTTCGAACCCACCTTCTTCTTCAATCCTCTCATCATTTTCTTTGTTCGATAATTTCCTGGACATTCTAAGATTATCTTCAACTTCTAAAGCATCAACAAACATATGTTGTAAGCTGGAGGGCTTTCTTTCCAAGAGAAGAAAAGAGAAATCAGAATGAAAAATAGATACATAATGTAACTTGGCAGCATTCTCTAGGGGCTGAATTTCTTTCGGCATATCATAATAGGCGCTGGCGAACCTCCTGTTGAAACTGGATAAGGCTTCCCCTTCCTGCATTCTCATAGAGTAAAATTCTGAAAGGACTAGGTCCCATGACCTCCTCTTACCCCAAAACTTCAAGAAGACATCAGAAAACCCCTGCCATGTGTCTATAGACTCTGGCTGTAAACGGCGAAACCATTTCTTCACATCTCCCTGGAAAGTTTGAGCAAAAATCCTCATACAAACATCATCCTGATCTATTTCAAACAGATCCAGAAAATTTTCAAAACCTTGAAGATGTTTCTCAGCAGTAAGGCCTTTGATTTCTCCATCGAATTTAGGAAGGTATTTATGGTATTTAGGAGGATAATCATGGAGAACATGAGGTAGGTGAAGTGGCCGGTATCGGTTTTGGATATTGGAAGAAACTGAACTATGTAAAGAGGATGTATTATCAGCTTTAATATCATGAGGTTCATAAGGCTGATCCTTACTGTCATGCGGTTCAAGTAAAAGATCTTGATCAAAATCATATGTACAGAATGAAGAAACATTTTCAGTTTCTAAAGAAGGGTATACAGGAGTAAATCTATGGTCTTTTTTCGAATATAGTAAACAATGAGAAATTCTTTTGCCAAGCTTTGGAAAAGACAGGAAAAGATTTACAAGAAAGGATAAGATGTCTTGCAAAAAACTGAAACTTGAGTACCTTGTCTTTTCATCATGCCTTTCCATGTCTTCACAATGAGCTCATTTCCTAGCGGAGTCTGTCGGTTCTCTTTAAAAGCTTGATTCTGGATCATGCCGCCAATGGAGTCACTGAAATTTGGATTCTTGAAGATGGAGTCGCCAGGTGAAAGATGTACAACCTTACTGATGTTTGACCGTTGTTCACCATCAACAATCAAAACTGAAAACTTTGTCGTTCATACCCAGGGAAAATGAAACCCTCGTCCCCGGCAACGGCGCCAAAATGTTAGCACTCGGATTTTCCTTGGGCTGTATCAAAGAAACCCGAGGTAACCTATTTCAAACCAATCTTTAGACTGAAAGTTGGCCTCCTTCAGCCAGAGAGGGCTCTCTCGGCAAATCTGCCATCCAATGTCACCACGACAGCAGTTTGACAATAAAAATCAAGGGCCAATTTGTAAAATAAATGAAAACTTAAGGATTTTTAATGAGGTGGCTAGATCAACATGAACAGGATACCATTGGGCAATGAGGTCGAGAAAACAGAAATATATGGACCCACAGTTAAACAAATATTTTCATACAAAGGCAAGATAGCTGTCTTATTACAGTCAATAAGATTTTTGCAGGTGATAGGGAAAGAATAAAAGACAGTCCATTAACAACAGGCATCAATTTTCAGATGAATCTACTGTTAATTTTAGAGAAATAAATGGATGCTCAGAAGCGAATAAATTGAGGCATAGAAACATGAATCTCAATCTATATAAACTTTCATCTAAGCATAGAAGAAAATGACATAATGAAAGGCATAACGCAGAAAGTAAACTTGCACGATTAGAGAAAGGGAAAAGGCACAGACTGCAATTTTTAAACAACACATGAATCTTTTATGAAAAATCTGCTCAGTCCTGAGATCTGTATTAATTTCTGCAAACCCTACAAAACACCCGAAATGGGTCTCTCCTTACAGAAAATCCAACCCTTTACATGTTTTTTACATATCAATATATAGAAAGACGGCCTATGCCTAATCTTGAATTCAAAACCTAACTGAAACTCTAAAAATAGAAACAGTTACAACTTATTTTTTTTATTTCAGGAAGTAAATTTGCTGAAAAATAGGCTTCAAAGACCTGGATGTATATCTCAAATGGAGATAGCTGTGTACATTTTGAGAGAGGTTTTTGTAACTGGGCGTGTTCTGAAGGAAAACCTCTTTCAGTTTCTGAAAATTCATCTTCATTTGGAAGAACCAGCTCTTTGAAGTTGATGACTAAAACATTAAACTGAAATTCTGGAAAATTGCCCCGTCAAGATGACTTCGATTCTCTTAAACCATAACACCTGTGTAAAAACTGAGAGAGGTTTTTGAATATTGGCCCGTGCTGAAGAAACACCTCTTTCAGTTTCTGAAAATTCTTCTCGGTTTGGCGGAAACAGCTTCTAGAAAATGGTGACTAAAACAGTCATTTTCTCAAAAACGTGTTATACTTATCCCATTTGATTTTCTCTACGGGATATATCCCACATTGGTTGAGCAAGAAATAATTGTGGTGCTTATATACCCCACCGCGCACAACTCTTAATAACACATAGTATGTGCTATTGGGCGCTTTACCTTCGAGGATGGCGGTTCCGCGTGGGCGGAAGGTGGTTTATAATACCACCGTCACGTTGACGCGGATAAATTATAATGTGCCACGTGCTCCCGTGGTATTTCGTCCGTGACCGCTTTATAATTTTGAATTTCGAGCTATTGAGGGATGCGGAATTATCCCACATGCAATACAAAAGCATGACCGCCACTCTTTATATAGTGCAAGTCTTTTAACATATAGCAAGTAATACAAATGAAAGGATGATCTTGGCCTTGGCGCTTGGAGTATGGAGGCTATGTGGGACCCCTTGGTTCGGCTCTTGGTCACTTGACAAGCCCTTGGTGTTGGGCGCTAATACCTTTTGCTCCTTTTTTAAATTAAATTTTTGGCATATTCACCAAAGTTATATTCATAAAATCTAGACTTTAGTCTAGAATATAAAATTAAAACCTCACTTTCATAAAATTTTAACTTTGGCCAAAAGTTAATCAAATACTCTCTTCCATACTTAGGCAAATCATTGAAAATTTAAAAGCCTTTTCTTCATAAAGCTTTTGGGTAGGCCATATTATAAAAATCAATGTTCTTTTCATAAAGATGAAAATCTTAAGCCAATCTTCTAGGTCTCTCAAAGGTTGAGTTCACAAACCTATAGAGATAGTAAAACCATTTTTTCTCTTTATGAAGATTTTGCTTCCCTTCTTTTCTTAAACATATTTCCTTTTGTAACTTTGATATCCACACTCAAGGACAAATGCGCTTTTCTCGACCAAGTTTGAAATCTCCATTCATGAAACTTGATCTATTTTGCACTGCCAGTGTTGCCGAAAAATGATTAATGCCGTCATAAGGCATTTAAGCACAAAATTTTATGGAGTGCCAACACTATGGAAAGAGGGATTCCACAAACATTTCCAATCAAATGCAAGACAAATAAAAGCACTTAATAATATTATCTAACTCAAATGCACACAAATTTGAAACAAGCATTTCTTCTTGTTATGAGTGTAAGACCAAGAATGTCAAATGATCAAATTAAAGCAAAAATAATACTTATGTTTTCCAATTTCATGAATATAGCAAAAGAGTGACAAAATCAAGCTTCTCTTTGAATTTAAAGTGGAGACAAGGAATCAATCTTTCCCAACAATCATTAGATAGCTACACATGTAAGGGAAACAAGATGTACAACCCAAGAAAAAGAGGCTAAAAAAGACATGGATATCCCATACTTTTCAAGTTTTTAAAACAATCCAATCAGACCAAACCAAAATTTATCTTAAAACATTAATATGGGTCAAAATAACTGTAGGATACACGATTCATGACCCCCCCAGACCATGAGGGGGATTTTTTTTTTTAAATAGAATCCATTTCGCTTAAAAGTGCAAGCAAAAAACTAGTTTTGACTCAAAGGGCCAAACATGGATCCAAATATCAAAAGACCCAAAAATGGAGGAAAATGACAGTATGCTATGTCTAGGGATTTTGTGACTGTAAGGTGCAGCACAGAGAAGTCTGTTGGTAAGACCAAAATCAAAATTTGGAGAGGGGTAGACCAAAAACCAAGCTTAAAAGGTCGGTGAAGTCTGTGGTTAGGCGCAGAGCGCCCGACATAGACATTATACAGAGGTAAATCGATGGCGGTGAAAGATGTCAAACAGGCCAAAGCATCGAAGGAGCAGGCTGCTCAAAGGAAAAAATATCTTGAAATGAATGGGCACACTAGATACACTACCCAGGTGCATCAGGAAAATAACCCAATGCAAGAAGTGAAATATCTCCAAACAATGAATAAATAAATGGACTAAGACTGATTCAAACAAACTCATAGAAGGTTAGCATACTTTTCATGAAGAAAATATGATGGTGAAAAGAGGCTCGGGAGGAAAATAAATGGATGATAAAGAAATAAATGAACAACACATTCAAATTGAAATAACATAAAAAGTACTCCCCAGTCGAGTTGCCAGATTTTTTATCAGACAATCTACTTGAGTGGACGTGAGCATGATCTCGCTAGTCCAAGTTGATCAAGAACAAATGGGAACATAATACAAAACTACTTTCCTAGATCAACTAGAGATCAAGGTAATTAGATTCCTTACCTTCATATTTGTGAATCCTTCTCCTCTTTTTTTCTCCAAGCTTTGTGGTCATCAGATCCGTAGCTGCAAGACCTTTCAAAGCACATAGAGACAAAACAAGCAGTAACAGTACATCTAAATACTAATTGATCCAAGTAAATAGTTAAGGAAGTGAACTATAAAAATCATCAACACAATGACATTTATGGAAAGAGATTATATTATTGTAAAAAGAGTGAGAAATACTTAGTAGACTGATGATTACAACCCAAGCCTTAATGTTGCAATCTTCCTCCAACAAGCCAAGCCAATGCCTCCAAAGGAAATGTATGCCTCCCAAGAGATGGATAGGGATCACCTAGGTTAATTCCACCAGCATGTAAGTGCTATAGACTTCCTCCCTTTCGGATGGAGAGGAGCTTTGTATTTATAAGACCAAGTGGATAGAGTGGGTTGAGGATCATGGGGAGAGGACTAAGGGATCCTCCCTTCAGGTTAGGAAACTATAGTACAACTCACCTACAAGTTAGGGATAGAGATCCACCTCATCCACTTTCTAGAATTGGCTCAAAATCTACCTTTATCCAACTTAACCAACTCCGATGCAAGCTGCATGAGGGAAACCTGCGCATGAGATGGAAAGCGCAGGATGCACAAAGGCAACCTGAGCCACTAGCGCAATCTGTCAGAATACAATTTGCACCTAACCTAGTTGGGTGCTCCTTGATAGAAGGAAACCAATGTCATCCCAACTAGAAATGGTGGACCAAGGTCAAAAACTTGCTCTAAATGATTACTTGGTCAGAGAGACTTCAGGGATCAAGCCACTGAGTTGAAACGGGTCTCATGATGACGAGATTTAGGTGTAACATGGCCACCTTGAAAAATTTGACAATGGCCATACACACGTGTGGGAGCTGATGGAACCCAGTTCCTCTTGTCGGTTTGGGTTCATTGGCCCTGGAGGAAATCCTCAAAGTGTCCCTGAATGGCCCCGGGGTGCCTGACCAAAATTCCCGTAGCACCAAAACTGTGAGTCGGATCGCAAAGTCGTCAATTCCGATGGTTTTTGGATGCCGTGATCTATCTGGTGTCCCCCCACACTATGCATCCAACCCATAAAGAGTGCCAATGTGCCATGTCCGGAGCTAGGGTTTTGCTCAGTGAAGGCCATTCCAATTTTGCTCAGGGGGGGCATTTCTCATCCGAAGGCTCTCGAACGTGCATGGACACCATGAAAATGTCCACAATGGCCATACACATGTGTGGGAGCTGACGAAACCTAGTTTTGCTTGACGGTTTGGGTTTTGTTTCCCAGGAGAAAATCCTCAAAGTGTCCCTGAGTGGCCCCCGGGGTGCCTGACCAAAATGCCCGTAGCACCAAAACTGTTACTCCAATAGTGAAGTCGTCAATTCCGATGGATTCCAGAATCTGATTTCTAGCTGTGGGTCCCCCCACACCATCCCTCCAACTCCTAAAAATGGTGCTAATGTTCCATCTCTGGAGCTAGGGTTTTTCTTAGTGAAGGCCATTCCAATTTCGCTCAAGCTGGCCATTTCTCATCCGAAGGCTCCCGTGCATGCGTGGCCACCATGAAAAACTCCACAATGGCCATACGCACATGTGGGAGATGAAAAAAACTAGGTTGGCTCTCTGGTTTTGGTTCGGTGGCCCCAGAGCATATCCTCAAAGTGTCCCTGAATGGCCCTGGGGTGCCTGACAAAAATGCCCATAACACCAAAACCATTACTCTGATCGTGAAGCCATCAATTCTGATGGATTCCATAATATGATTTCTAGCTGGGGGACCCCCACACCATGCCTCAAATGCCCGAAAACGGTGCCATTGTGCCATATCTGGAGCTATGGTTTTGCTTAGTGAAGGTCATTCCAATTTCCCTCAAGGGGGAATTTCTCATTCAAAGGCTTTCGAGTGTGCGTTGCCAGCATGAACACATCCAAAATGGCCATATGCACATGTGGGAGCTGATGGAACCCAGGTCCACTTGTCGGTTTGGGTTCCGTTCCCCCGGAGCAAATCCTCAAAGTGTTCCTAAATGGCCCCAAGGTGCCTCACCAAAATTCCTTCCGCACCAAAACTGTTACTATGATCACAAAGTTGTCGATTCTGATGGATTATGGAAGCTGGGTTCTAGCTGGGGAATCCCCCACACCATGCCTCCAACTCCCAAAAATGGTGCCAATGTGCCATCTCCAAAGCTACGGTTTTGCTCAGTGAAGGTTGTTCTAATTTCGCTCAAGGAGGCCATTTCTCATCCGAAGGATCCCGGGTGTGCATGGCCACCATGAAAAATTCCAGAATGGCCATACACATGTGTGGTAGCTGACAGAACCCAGGTCTGCTTGCTAGTTTGGGTTCGGTGGCCCTGTAGCAAATCCTCAAAGTGTCCCTGAATGGCCCCGAGGTGTCTGACGAAAATTCCCATATCACCAAAACTGTGACTCTGATTGGGAATCCGTCAATTCTGATGAATTTCAGACGTCGATATATTGTTGGGGGATCCCCCACAACTTGCCTCCAATTCCCGGAAATTGTGCCAATGTGTCATCTCTAGAGCTAGGGTTTTGCTCCGTGAAGGCCATTCCAATTTTGCTCAAGGGGGCCATTTCTCATCCAAAGGATCCCTGGCATGTGTGGAAACAGTGAACATCTCCACAATGTCCATAAGCACATCTGGGAGCTGATGGTAACCAGTTCTGCTTGCCGGTTTGGGTTCCGTGGCCCCGGAGCAAATCCTCAAAGTGTCCCTGAATGGCCCTGGGGTGCCTGACCCAAATGCCCGTAGCACCAAAATCGTTACTCCGATCGCGAAGCCATCGATTCCGATGGATTTTGGAATCCGGTTTATAGCTAGGGGACCCCCCACACCATGCCTCCAATGCCTTAAAATGGTGCTAATGTTCCATCTTCAGAGCTAGGGTTTTGCTCAGTGAAGGCCCTTCCAATTTTGCTCAAGGTGGTCATTACTCATCCAAAGGATCCCAAGCATGTGTGGACACCGTGAACAAGTCCATTATGGCCCTACGTAGGTTTGGGAGTTGACAGAACCCAGGTCCGCTCGCCATTTTGGGTTCCATGGCCCCGAAGAAAATCCTCAAAGTGTCCTTGAATGGCCCTGGGGGCCTGACCAAAATGCCCGTAGCACCAAAACGGTGACTCCGATTGCGAATCTATCATTTTTGATGGATTCCGGACACCAGGATATAGCTAGGGGACCCTGCACACCATGGCTCCAATGCCTTGAAATGGTGCCAATGTGCCCCCTCTAGAGATATGGTTTTGCTCAGTGAAGGCCATTCCAATTTCGCTCAAGGGGGCAATTTCTCATCCGAAGGCTCCCAGGCGTGGACATCACTGAAGTAAGAAGTAGTCTTTGTATGTCAACACTTCAAAGTCCTAATTTGGAATGACATAGAAATTGTATTTGGATCATGTGATTAGTGCACAGGGGATTACAAGTACATCAATAAGATCCAGGCCATTTTCAATTGGCAACAACCCTAGAAAACTCCACTGCAATTTAACCCTTTCGTATATCTGCAATTTAACCCTTAACAGAGCATGAACACAATGATGGTGAATTCCACTGCATAGATACATCAGTGGACAATGAATTTGAAGTTGAAGCTTTCGTGGTAGAAGCCTCTAATGGTGAAGAAACTTTGGAGAATACAACAACATATATTGCTAATGAAATTAACTTACTCAATCAAACAACAGAGTTTTTTTATGACAATTTAGTTGAATATAAAACTACCCATGCAGCAGTGTATGATGAGAAACAAGATCACAGTTTTGTAGAGTGGTTGGAGAGTTCATTCCAACAAAAGGAAAAGATGCCTGAAGCATCAACCAAGACCAAGGAATATCATTATTTTGGAACTGGAAATTGGTTAATGTATGTAGATTATGCAGGTACTAATAAAGAAGAGCATCACTTAGATGTAGTGCTAACAAATTATGATGAGGAGTTGAGAATGTTAGAAGAATGGCCGTAAAATCCAAGGATTTGTGAAGATGTGAACAAGAAGATTGTAGCAGATGAAGAATATGACAAGATGCAAATGAAGTTCAACAACATGCACCTGCAAGGAATAGAGTTAGACATTGAGATAGAAGAATTATGGAATTGTTTGAGTGGAGACACTATGAGAAAAAGAAGACAGTCAACCACAAAGATCAGTTGACTTAAGGTTACAACTATATGCTGGGTTCATATTATAGTGAGCGATAGGATTTAATTCTTGAGTACCTTGCATGTAGATTAGAAGCATACTCCATACTGCATTGCATAATATTGTAAAAAAACAAAACCCAAAACAATTAATGGATGGTGGATTTAAAATCTAAATGGGGTCCCCATTTCAAACTGTTAAAGTTGCAGCATTGTGGGTCATTCTTCAAGTCAATCTTGTGCGTCGAGATTAAGCCTTATGTGTCAAGGTATTTCCTTAGGGAGCCTGATTTGGACTCATGAAACTTGGAGTAGATTCTTTAGTTGGACCCAAGAATGACTAAGACTTATGTGTAAAGGTTAAGGCTCATATGTTGAGGTAAGTGATTTATGTGTCAAAGTGATGGTGTTGTATAGTCTTGCTTGTCAAGGCTAAGGTCTTGTCTGTCAACATATATCCTCATGTTTTGAGGTGGTACCTCAACGTGTTGAGGTAATTCTTTGCATGTCGAAGCATGAATCGCGTGTGTTGTACTACTAACCATGGTTGAGATATTAAGGCTCCTCTAGAGACTAGCCACCTTTAGAGTGAATCACTTTAGCATATGACCACTTGGAATGATAGTAGAACATGATGATCACATCATTAGAAAAATATCCTTAGTATATTGATATGATAAATAAATTAAAGATGGCACAAGTGGATCATGCAGATAAGACAAGAGATAAAAATTAGATATGTTAAGATAATAGAGAACTATGAGGTCTACCCCTGCAATAGAAACAACAAATAAGATATTAGTTCCATTATAAAATAAACTTGACAAATTCCAACATAACTTACCACTTTACAAATTAACACATACAACTACAAACTATGTTGGTTTATTTGTGTTAGACCACGTATCTAAGGAAAGAGTTAGGGTGTAGTATGCTAAGGATAGGTAAATTGGCCTAGGACAGGGTTCAGATGGAAATAATATGGTATCCTAGGGGTTTCATAATTATCAAAGAAACAAACTATCAAAGAGAAATACAGACAAACTACCTTCGTTATCATGTATAGCAAATTATGTATATTGAAATGATCTAGCAAGTTATGTAAGCCATGCAAAGTTGAAGTCATGTGAAGTTTGAGTTATCAAGTTATCTAAATCGAGTCTCCCATGCTAAATCAAATCAAATTGTTTTCCGAGTTGAGAACTCAAGAACATCTAATCCAATTCATGAACTCAAGCATCTAAACAAAGTTGAGAACTCAAGTGTACAATAGAGTATTCATGTGTTTGCGGGTATTACAGTTATAGGACTAGCACTATCTCCCAGGTTATACGACTAAAACTATTGCAACAATCATTTAAGAACATAATTGAGGCTCAAGAATAAAATGACTTCCTTTGTGTTAAAAAATTAGTGGAAGTCACAAGAAGAGGACTGAAATATTCTTCCTTTCCAACACCCTAGGATGAGATGACATTACACGTAATAAGGTGCATTACCTATGAGGTCAGACACAACATGGTGCTTGGTTATCACTCTAAATTTATTTCCCATATAAGTCATCAGATAAACATAATTATCCCTTACAAATCTGATCAATATAGATGATGGTTGGTCAAGTGTAGAATGGAGAAACTAGTGTCTTGCCTAGCCATGAATTCATAAAAAATTTGGTAATAACACCCTACAACAAAGATGGCTAGGGATGTCTTGGTAATAGTTTGATAGTTTTTCTACATCAAATAAGATAAATAGAATAAGTTTACTATACAAAACAAGGAGGTTGCAAATTCCCCCAAGGAAGGAGAATTCAATGAGGTAGAGGCAAGTAGTCAAGCTCAAAGGCACGATATTAAAGAAACATTATGATAAATGTAGAATGAAGAGGAGAGCATGGAGAAAATTTCATGAACTATCCAATATGACCCTCTCCCATGATTGCTTCTTAGGATTTTATTCAAATTGAAGAGTCTCAAGAGAGAACCTCATCCATGCCATCCTTGTGTGAAATCAAAATATATTCATGGAAATAATTATTGGTTTACATTACATACTTCATCTTGTCTAGTGAATATGAGTTTTTTTAGATGTGAACTTGGGAATTCTTCTTGTCAAATTCATTTTTGTCTATGCATAGATATTGTTGTAGAAATATGATAAAACAGAAAGGCATGGGATAATCTAAAATCTTGTGAATGAAAACAATTACTTACAATTCACCATACCTATTGAAATGATCTCCACTTGCAATGGAAACTGGTAGCTTGAATGTATCCACTAGATTCCAAGACCATTGAAGATGTTTGATAGATTCCAAGAGTGATTTTGTGTCCAACAGATCAATGAGTGTCGAAAATATCAATGAATGTGAGCCAATAAGAAACCTGCAAGAGCTTAAACCTGTGAACTTAGTGAAAATCCCGTGTTTTTTGGTAGTATTCCCAGGAACATAAAACTCTGTTTTTTTTAAACTAGCAGTAGGAGCGTGCATGCATGTTTATAATCCCGCACACGTGTTTGTATGCGCTACGCCTACAAACACGCATGCATACACGCTAAAAAATGCGCACATGCCCCTACATAATCTTTACACCATTAATTGACCAATGTTTACACCATTAAGGATGTGTACGCGCTAAAAAACGTGCACATTCCCCTGCATAATGTTTACACCATTAATTGACCAATGCTTACACCATTTAATTCCAAACGTTCCATACTTCAAGAATATTTTCATACATTGGACTATACTTCAAAAGTGGATAAATGAATGGCTATAGAGAGGGGGTTTAAGGATTCTAGGGATTTAAGGTTTAAGGTCTTAGGTATTTCTACTTTAAGGATTATGGGTTAGGTTGTTTAGGAGTTAGGGTTGTGGGATTACAGGTTGAATGGTTCAACAGTTTAGGGGTTAAGGGATGTAGTTCTTTAGGGAGAGTTAGAGGTAGAGAGAGATAGAGATAAAGAGATGGGATATGGGAGAGATAAAGAGAAAGATATCATAGGGTTAAAGGGGGAGCATCAACATCCCACGTCATACCTGCAAGGGTCGCACCCGGTGCAACACCACACGGGATTTGAAATGTAAACATGCTTAGAGGGTCAAAGAAGAGGATTGAGACCTAAATGAACGTTTCATAGCTCAGGAACTACAATATGGAGATGAAATTATTTGGGACGTGGGCCCTAAATAATTTGGATATGGGTGTTTTTCACACAAAAGACGACCCATAGGGCCTCAAACATGGCCAAGTAAGGAAATAATACAAACAAAACCCTCTCAT
Source organism: Larix kaempferi (assembly GCA_027924585.1). Classification (NCBI taxonomy): domain Eukaryota; kingdom Viridiplantae; phylum Streptophyta; class Pinopsida; order Pinales; family Pinaceae; genus Larix; species Larix kaempferi. Next base: position 5,852,483 of record BSBM01000369.1, read on the forward strand.
AAGTCCAAATTTTTTAAAAAAATGTAATGGGCCCCTGGATTTTCCCTAGGGGGTGTTGTCGTCACAACAATGGGATACATGAACCATGAGTAGGTTTTGTAAAATGAAACAAGGGCTTTAACCCTGAAAAACCCTCTCAACCTCAAGTGCCATGAACAAAACCTAAAAGCCACAACGTGAGCCCTCTATAAGGTTTCTTTGGAATCAAAGTTGAATGCGAGTGTCATTACAATGTATTGGGAAACATGTACGAGTATTAAACAAGAGACTTTATCAATATTATTTTCTTCTTGGGCATATGGACACCATTAGTTGTCCAATATAGATTATCCCTAATGTAATGTCCACATCCAAATAAATACTTGAAGGTAAAATTCCACCAATCTACTAGTTCCCTGGGTTGGGGTGGAAACATTTGGATTTTGAATAAGGGAGATAATAAACCCCAAATGGAAATTATCTTGACATAAATCTATTAAAAGGGGATAAATAAATATTTACAATAGGAAAATAAGGTGGGACTTGGTCATGGAGGCACATTGGTGGTGTGGGACCCACACAAAGCAAGATTCCTCATGCCACATGGCATCCACTAGTACATGTGGACATTTTTACCACGAAAAATCGTTGCTATTGCAACAATTTTGAGTTGCTATAGCAACGAACATGACCCCTTGTTTTTGTGGGAAAAATTTCATCGCTGTAGCAACACTTGACAAAGTTCATCACTATAGCGATAGAAATGACATGGACCGTGCTTTGTTTAAGAAACCAAATTGTGTCGCTATAGCAACACTTCTTTCATCGCTATGCAATTTGAAACCCCCCTCGTAGAAGCCTATAGGGGCGGTTTGGAACCCCCCTCGTAGATGACTATAGGGGTGGTTTGTAACCCCCCTAGTAGAGGCCTATAGAGACAGTTTGAAAGCCCCCTCGTAGAGGCCTATAGGGGCGGTTTGGAATCCCCCTCGTAGATGCCTATAGGGGCGTTTTGTAACCCCCCTCATAGATGCCTATAGGGCTGTTTGGAACCCCCCTATAGGCATCTACGAGAAGATACTAATAGCAGGAGACAGAGAGCTACTAAAAGATTAGAATCATTTTAAAGATACCAATCTCGTACTATACATAATAAGAACTCAACCACAAGACAACTAGAAGTCAATTTGTAATCACGCATCCATACTAAATAGAAAACATTACTAATAGGGAACACCCACTGAGACAATACACAGTTTCCAATCAGCTACTGCTAACATGTTGTAAGCTCCACAAAATAATAAATATATATCATTTAATATGCAAAAAACTGGCTAGATACACAATTAATTAAGGAAAAATCAAAAATCAGTTGTAGACCTTGATAAAGTATCCAACGTCAAAGGTACAAAGGGATATTCAACCATGTAGTCTAAAAGTTTTGCAATTTCAAACGAAAAAAATCTGATTATTCCGGCACGATTTTGAAAAAATACGAGAGAAACTTTTAAAAATCCTCGTTACAACTTTCAAACTCTGAAAGTTTGGGTGCCCCTGGGTATTTTTATGGTGTTGAATCTGTTTCTACCATCAAAATCGCCATTAAAACAAACTTAAATTCAGATTTTGAAAAATAAAAAACACTAGATTTAGGTGAAAACCCCACATCCGGGCCAAATCGTCGAATTTTTAGACAACTCCATATTCAATTGTTTTATTAGTGTCATCTTCCAATTGATGCAAGAGCAAAATCTACATGTTCTATTTATGTTTCTAGTCTATTGATGGAATTTTGAGAATGCTTATCAGCTATAGTTTTTATCTGTGTGCTGCTACTTATCAAATAACACTGAAGAGTAGTTTGTTGAATAAGTAGTGCACCGAACCTTAACCATCATTTCTAATTTTAAACCAATCCCCCAAACCAGAAGAGAATAGGATCGATCAAAATCTATTTCATTTGACAAAGAAAAATACGATGGCCACTGTACAGTTCTGAAAGAATACAATGATTTTTTAGTAACTCCATATCATTTCTCATATGATGCCAGAAAAAAGTAGATCTCATCGAAGGCTACTTATTCCTAACCCTAACATAGTATTTGCACAACTTGAGAATGTATAAGCCGAGAAAATAGTAAGATTGCATATGACTATCAATCCTACTCCTCATATAGCATCCTGGATATTCCCACCATTCTCTTCCTTGAAATCATGATCTTGTATACCATCACTAATTAAATCATCATAACCCACAAGTAGACGGATCCTATCTTTGACAGGTAACTTTGCCTTCTGAAGATGTTTGTTCTCTTGCACATTAGCAGCAATTATGCAACCATTTTCACAAGATGAATTGTTTGTCTTAACGCCATCCACCCATGCCTTTACTGAAGGAGCTTTGCAACTATTCTCCAAGAGACTAATGTCAATCTGTTGATCTTTAGGATACCTGGAATGATTTATAAAGGTACACCTTGTGGCTCGATCTCCAATTTTTTCATATGATCCATTTGAGTCTGTTCTATTTCTCTTGTTGTTTGGTTGCCCACCCAAATCTGAGTCATTTGAGCATGTTATATTTCTCTTGTTATTTGGATGCCTACCCACATATATGATACGCGGTCTACCATTTTCTTTTTTCAGTTGCTTCTGCAAGATTAAACAATTATCCATTCAAGAACATAGAAATATTTCCATAACTATTAAAAAAAAAAGCTTACAAACTTAACCAGTTGATTAATAAAAAATCTTATACAGCAACAAGAAATGTGCAAGGCATATGACACAAGTTTCAATACCCAAGCATTAAGGAATGATCTTATTTGATGATTTTTTTAAATAAGAGACAAACAGTGCGTTTTTAACCAACTCCAGCAAGAACAGGGTTTGCAAAAGGACAAACAACTCAAGCTAAAGAACATGTTTCTAAATTCTTGGCATTATAACTCGTGTTCATTCTTGTTAAGAAGGCAAGTCTATTAAATAAGCTCTCCATAAATTTAAATTATGCCTAAAATTTTAAAATTTTGCAAAGTAGCTTATGACATTGTCCACTTGCAATATGCAAAACAGACAGTTAACATACCTCAAATTCCTTGCCTTTCAGCATTATTTCTTTATATGCTTATGGCTCACATGATTTCAAGATATTCCAAAGGATTCCTCCAGCTGTGCAGCGGCGCTTCCCATCTGTTGTCATTTTCCCTCCACGAATTTCAATGATATCCACCTGAAATTAATTTAATCCAATTAATAAGCTGACAGCTCAAGTCCAAAAAGTTTGATTTAAACTGCAATACAGAATCCAAGATATAAAATTCCCTGACTCTCGACCCAACCAAGACGAATAAAGAATGAATACAAACTAGGTCAAAACTTTATTTGCATTGCTCTATCAGTATTTTACATTCTGCATCTTGTTTTATTGTACTCATCAGTCACATTGACCTACTTTTGAATTTGTAGTAATTTGTTAGCCATTAACAAAATTATCCTATCTTATCTATGTCATACCCTAAATTCCTCATACATGGTGAGATCATAGAAACAAGAAACCCAATCCAAATGAACAACAATAGTGCTTGAAACATATTAATAAAAATAATAAAGAAAACATGGCAACTTGTCAACCAGAAAGCAACAGTTTTTCACTGAATCATTCACATCTCACCACACATGGTGATTTAATGGTAAAACATTAATTGGTATACAATTACACTCCTAATTTTCCCATACTCTTTAACATAATGTGTATTTCTGCATATGGATTGAGAAGGCTGGATCTAAAATGCTACACACTAAAAATTCTAGCAATTCATATTTCATCTATAAGTACCAAATATCAGCTATTGAGACAACAAACTTTAGATAGATAAACATTTTTCGTAGGGAAGATCTAAAAATTATCTTGATCATCTTAAGCCTTGAATACAAAAATTGACAGGGCTGAGAAAAAAGTGTCAGAAACATTGTTTGTGCTATGAGTAATGACAATTTTATGTTATTCTTGTCCACAAAGGCATGTGGGAATTAGTACAAAATACATTTTAAGTCCATTAAATGATAGGTAATAATGTACAACCTGGAAAAGTCATCACAAGAATTGTCTGATTTCCAATGGTTTTTTGACAGGACAGATTGAACTTATTGACTAATCTACAGGACAAGAAAGCAACATTAAAAAACGTTTACAACAGCACTCAAATTTAGAAGAGAAAATGATTAACTGATAAAAAATCATATGAATAAAAACTGGTTATTGCAAATACAAACTTGAGGAAAAATTTGCTCTGATTGTAGATTTGCCCAGATGCATGTCTAACTTTCTCCTTATATTCCATTTTTTATGCTTTTACTTAAATTTTTAGCATAACCATTAATTGTTTCAGGATGTTTGAGAATGTTTCCAACCATATGAAAAAGTAGAATTTTAGATCCCATTCAGAATTCAATATACTTGGGTGCTATTGATGAATATGATCCCAATATAGGCAATGTTTCACCAACATTAATGATTTTAATTTATGATTTATGTCTCACATTCATTTTTTAAATATCCTTGCTCATCTATTAATTTAAAATATACATACATACATATATATATAGCGTTACCCCCGTTTCTGAAATTTTGTGTGGTCACGTTTCCAATGCATCCCCATTTTGGAAACTCTTCCCTGTTTCCCCCTTTTGCGCAACTAGATGCCTAATAAGTACAGGGGCAAGTAGAGTAGAAAGGCATACTCACTGCTCAGATAGGAAGCATAATCAAGTGGTTTGATCTTCCAATGTGTCCCTTTGAATCTATCTTTCTAAAAATGTAGCCAAACTCTCTAACTTTCAACTAATGCTAGGTGCATCAGATGCCATGTCAGTAAAGGAAATGATGAGTGGTGCAAAATGCTAGAAACCTGAGTATGAAATAGGTTAAGCTAGAAACCCGAGTATCAAAAATATCAAGGAAAATATTGGAAAAGATCAATCAACTTTAAAAACATATAAAAGTAACATTTTTTCATTTTTTCTAAATAAAAGCAACAACATCAAATAAATGCATTACCACATGACTATGAAAATAAAACTGATTCACAAGATGTATAAGATGTCAAGTGATACCTCATGCATCAAGACAAAATCTGATCCTTAGTCCTCACTCCTCCAAAATCTCAAAAATCAATACAAAACACAAAATTACATCCAAAAAAATGTATCGCATCATGATAAGTCATCAACAATGTAATAAGGTGAATATACTATCGATTCCCTCTACTTTTTTTACGGGAAAAGGTAATGGCTCTTCTTTTAGAATAAGAAGATCTTGGCACTGAAGTGGAAACAATAGATGGGAATCAATCCCCACTCCACAATAAATATGCTAATGGAAATGACAACACTCGATTTCCCCTCCTCAACTCCACAAAAGACAAATTTGTCCTTTGCTCTCAATCACCTACATCTATTTTTCAAAATGAGTCAAAAACAGTAAAATTCGAATTTTATAGCCTCTCTATGGTAGGCCTAATGATATAATCTATCAAGTTTCAATTTTTTTCTGATATATCATGATATATTCAAAAGTCTAAAAACTGTGATAGATTAAGGTGATGCTATCTGCAGATTGAAAGAATTATGATGTTTTCAATATATTGACAATTGCAACAATGCTACTAGGTTACCACATGGAAATGAATTGTGTTGAATTCAGCCTTGGTAGATTAATTCTTGAATCTAACAATGTATCTCATCATTCTACTAAACTAATATATTGTGTAGTGGACTAATAGGTAGAGAAGACTTCAATACAAATCCAATGAGGTGTTGGGAATCGGGACACCTGTGAGCTCTAAAAGACATTGTTGTATTGTTGTAGAAGGTGGTCAAGTTGCTTTTGTTGAGAATGTGTGTTGACTTGTGTCATAGTTGAGGAATGTCATAAAACTTGGGATCTTTTCACTAAGGCTAAACCATCATACTACTAAGTGTGGGAGATGAATCTCCAATATTGCCTAGCATAAATGACTGTAATCTTATTTGGAAAGTACTCTCCAACATCATACTTGTGCACTTCAATGGTAAAGGTCCACTGTTGTGAACCAAATAGGTTGATTTTGACTTTTTCAAAGATGTAGGATTGATCCAACAAAATATCAACTCTGACATCAAGTCAAATTGAATCAAGAGGTGATTTTAGGCCTTTTTGCTTCGCTACATAATTAGAAGCAAAAGGACAATCCCAAAACACATTATTCAGAAGGAGTTTGCAACCTACCCTTTCAAGATTGAATCCATTTCCAAACTTGTCTCTTCTTCACTGCATATGGAGCATTGAGGATTAGATTGTCGACCAAGCTCGATACCTTTATCTAGCCTAATAGTCTCTGAAGACCATAGACTTACTGATTTAGTTATTTCCTCAGAGTGAACTAATTGTTGGTTTGCAGTGCATCATATTCTCACAAGAGCTTCAATCAAAGAAGAAAGTTGAGGTAACATGGGAATCTGTGATAAAAGTTGAAAACTACCATACTAATTTGCTTGGAAAGATTATGCTTTTTACTATAAATTTGAAGACATGTTATATGATTTCTGTGACAGAAATTCTAAAAGAAAAAGTCTAATCAGTGCAGATTCCAAAATGCTTCCCTACCCTACTCCCTGTTAATTTTTTAGCATTAATTCAACATATTCTAGGATCTTAACTGAGAGAATAACATGTACAGCATATCAAGTATAATAATGCATATCAATCACACCAAGCAATCACATGAGACAATAGACACATAGAGTTTCATTGGGGAAAACCATAAAGGTGAAAAACCCCACAACTTCCTCAGAGATAGAAAGAGCAATGATACAGCCCAAGTACACAGAGATAGTCCTCCTAGCAGCTGCACCTCCTCCTCCACTAGTGCGCCACTTTCTTAGTAGTGTAGAAATGAATAATGAGATGATCAAATAGAGTGCCTCCCGCACTCTATTTATACATGACCTGACTTGCCTAATAAACTAGCAGGGCCGACTTGTCTAACTTAGTCTAATAACCCATGGTAATACTAATCAGGGCCGACCCCACATTGGTGGTCTAATAACCCATCACATGCAAGTTGCGACACTTGTGACACTTGTCAATACAATTGACGGCACCTCTGTATAGAGGAATAATAAAATCTCTATAGGAGTACAATATACATAGGTGAAATACATTCTGAAGTTACATATACATCAACACTCCCTCTTAACTAGGAAGGTATTTCTCGACACAGATCTGCTAGAACACGTCTTCTTCTCTGGATCATCGTCATCGAATCATCGTCACCGTCACTGCTTCTACTATCTCAATCAATCTCCGATCTACTCGTCATATGAAGTTCTACAGAGCCAGTCCTTTTTCATACTGGATGTAGGCCTGCCACCTGTAGGTCGTCATCATCTACAAAGCCAGCCCTTTTTCATGGTAGATGTATCACATCTACAGAGCCAACCCTTTTTCATGCTGGATGTAGTCCCACCACATGTAGGTCTTCATCATCACTGGTTATACTGTGGATCCTCAGAACTTATTATGTGCATCAACAAAACCTAGCAAGAGCATCTCAGGACTGATTACGTGCCTAGCACAACCTGCAAGATATCCCAGGGAACTATTACATGTAACCAAGCAAAACCTAGCAAGAGCATTTGCCAGATCTCCCAGGGAGCTATTATATGCCATAGGAAAAACCTAGCAAGAGCATCTGCAAATCTTCTAGGGAGAAATTATATGCAACCGGAAAAAACTAGCAAGAGCGTCCCTGGGCTGATTACGTGCCCAACACAACCTGCAAGATCTCCCAGGGAGAAATTATATACCACAGACAAAACCTAGCAAGAGCATTTACCAGATCTCCCAGGGAGCTATTATATGCCATCGGTAAAACCTAACAAGATTATCTATAAATATCCCAGGGCATTATTGTATGTCCTTCCAAGAAAAACCTAGCAAGAGCATTTGCCAGACCTCCTAGGGAGCTATTATATGCCATCGGCAAAACCTAGCAAGAGCATCTGCAAATCTCCCATGGCGCTATTATATGCTTATCTACTCAACCTATCCATGACCATAGAGTATCAACCTGATATGCACAATACATCATCCTGATGTACATCACATGATCATCATGATCATACAATGCATCCACCTGATGCATACCTGATACATATCATCTGGAGTAACATCCTGAACCTCATCAACCATGATCATCTTGATCATATGATGCATCCACCTGATGCGTATCTAATACATATCATCCATGATCTAACTGATCATACAATGTATCCACCAAATACATATACAAATGCATGATCCAACTGATCATATCCAGCATCCAACATGATGCATATACATATACATGATCCAACTGATCATATCTAGCATCCAACATGATGCATATACAGAGGAGTAACTGGAGCATCGTCCTGATGCTCATTATCCAACACTTACATCCACAGCAATGGGAAGGATCCTCCTCTCACCATGCTTGGAACGGCTTCAGCAAATGTGTCCATCACTTCTTCCTCGAAGTGTCGTCAATATGAAGAACACCAAGACTCTCTCGGAAGTATTCAAACTTCACTCTGGCTAGTGGTTTCGTCAACACATCCGCAACCTGCTCATCCATCGCAATATACAGGAGCTTCACTACTCCTCTCTGCACCATATCCCTGATATAGTGATATTTGATCTCAATGTGCTTCTACCTGTCGTGGAACACTGGATTCTCAGACAGCTTCACACAACTCTGGTTATCACAAAAGATACTAGTAGCATCCAACGGGAGATCAAATAACTCAGAAAGTAGCTTCTGAAGCCATATTGCCTCACAACTAACCGAACAAGCTGTAACATACTCTACTTTGGCTATAGTCAGTGCTACGCAGGACTACTTCCTGCTACACCAAGCGATCACACCTGATCCCATACTGAAGCAGCACCCAGATGTGCTCTTCCTATCTGCAACACTGCCTGCCCAGTCTGAATCAACATAACCCTGCAGGTTTAACTTTTGATTCACATCATACTTGAGCCCATAATCAATTGTACCCTTCAGGTACTTCAGAATATGCTTTACAGCAACCAGGTGAACACCTCTGGGATCCATTAGGAACTGGCTCAATGTGTTCACCTCAAAGTAAATATCTGGTCTTGTGTTCATTAGGTACATCAAGGACCCAATCATCTGACAATACATAGTGACATCAACCAGCTCAGATGAAGCATCTCACAGAAGCTTCAGGTTAGATGCCATAGGTGTGGTCATGGCCTTGCAGTCCATCATCCCAAACCTCTTCGGGATCTCTACTACATACTTCCCTTGTCCAAGGAAGATCCCATCTGTACTCTTCCACACCTCCATGTCTAGAAAATAGTGCATCATCCCCAAATCCTTCATCTCGAACTCGGCAGCAAGCTTCCTCTTGGTATCGGCAATCAAACCATCCTCGCCTGTAACAAACAGGTCATCCAAATACAAGATTAGTATCATACGATTGCCTTCCTCAACCTTGTAGTAAAGGTTGGAATCCGCTTTACTCTTGGTAAAGCCCAAACTGGATAGAAAGCTGTCTATCCCACCATACCAATGTTAGGAACCCATGTCAACCCTTCTATTTACTTTGTTAGTATATTATTGTTGGACGCATATGCTTTGTAAATCGTCCTGTAGTATTTGTTGATCCATAGTTTGTATTATTGTTGTTGGACGCATATGCTTTGTAAGTCATCCCGTAGTAACTATTGATCCATATTTTGTATTATCCCATGGTTTGTATTGACACATGGTATCGACCCATGGTATTTGTGCCTAGACTTAGTATATAAGTTTGTGTTGAGACCAATGAAGGTATCGTGAAGCTATTTGTATTGAGGTTGCCACCTCGAAGTGGCCTGTGATCAATATAAAAGTGATTCTAAGTTCTCTTATTTCTGCTATCTTCTGTGTTTTCATTAAATTAAATATTGCAGGTTCTTCACATCTAGTATCAAAGCACTTTCTTGGGCTCGCTGGGTGAAATTTCGGCCAATTTTTTTTTTTTTTTTGCATCTATTGCAACTTCGGATCTTGGAATAATCCCTATCTGCTTAATTGTGGGAAGTACTTGGACATAAGCCCTAAAACTCATTGTGAGGAGTACCAAAGGAACCCCAAAGTAGCTAGCCCATTGAGAGGACCTACCAACGAAATGGGCAATGACCCCTCCCTGATTGACTAGTTCTCACTCGTGAGGTAAACCAAGAGCTGTCGTTTGTGGCAAAGCGGTTATCATTTTTACCTAAGCCGTGGAGTGAGGGGTACTGCCCCAATACGCAAGTCGTTAGATAGCATTGGTGGCCGATCGAAAACCCTGAACTGTTAGGAAGTCGAACACACCTGGGGTCCATATCTATTTTCAGTTGATCTGTTTCCGATCACTTCCACGTCGTTTCAGATCCAGTTGTTTCAGATCCATTCTGAAATTCATTCCAGATACATCCGTTTAAGATCTATTTTGAAAGCCATTTCAGATCCATTTGGTGTATTTTCAGATCCATCTATTGCCGATCACTGCCGTGTCATTGCAAAACCATCTATTTTCGATCCCTTCTGCGTCGTAGCAGATCCATTCTGAAAAGAAAAAGAAAAAGAAAAAAAATTCCATTTTTTCGCCATATCTCTCTTGTTTTAACTCTGACTCCCTTGAAACTTCCCGGACATCCCTGCAATCCCATTCTGCATATTTTATTCTTGAAGACCCTATCCCAAATTCTACTTCCCAAAGCCATAAATCTCACATTTGTCTATTTTTAGGGTTTTCCATAACTTCTTCAATTTTCACCCACTCGCTTCCAAATATTGCCACCGTGTTCATTCCCTATTTCTGCTTCTTTGTCCCTCTTTGACAAATTTTCTCATTCCTTCACCCCGCTTCTGAAATCCCCATTTTTTGCTTCCCTGTCCATCAGAAAGTTTCCAAAACCTAGTCAAACCCCAATTACCCATCAAAGATTTTTCCAAATCCAAATTTCCCTTTACTAAATAATCTTTTGCTTGTATTTTTCTATCGATTCCCAAATAAAAAAAATAAAAAAAAAACTCCTGGTTATGGTTGTCACCCGCGTAGGAGAAAAAACCATGGAGGAAGCACTTGCAGCCATCCAAACCAAAATCCAAGATCTAGATGAAAAATTTCTCAGCCTCCATCTTCTGCATTCAACCATGAACAATAACCGACAGCAAGAATCTTCTGTAGCCAATGGGTTCTCTTCTTCCCGCACTTTCCGTGGTCCAAAGATTGAATTTCCTCGCTTCAATGGTACTGATCTGACTGGATGGATCTATCGTGCAGAACAGTATTTCAGTCTGCATAATACTTTTGATGTCCAAAAAGTTCCACTTGCATCCTTTCATTTGGAACAGGAAGCCCTTCAATGGTACCGTTGGTACATCAAGGCTCATCACGAGCCAAAATGGACAGATTTTTGCCAACTCCTTTTGCAACGATTTGGTCCTAGTGCTTTTGATGACTTCACCGGAGTACTCACTAAACTTCGTCAAAGTGGAACTGTGAGAGAGTATCAGACAGAATTTGAAAAACTAGCCAATCACACAGAAGGTTTGTCTGATGAATTCTACAGGAGTTGTTTTATCTGTGGTCTTCATGATGAAATCTGGTCAGAGGTTAAAATGTTCTGTCCCAACACAATTATGGAAGTCCTAGGGTTATCTAAGTTGGCAGAAGACAAGATTGCAACCCAACAATGCTCCAAACCCACTTTTGTTCCCTTCCGAAATATGGGTTCTCAACGACCTCCCATTCCGCCAGCTCTTCGACCCACTCCTATCAATCATTTGTCTGAAACAGAGATGCAGGCATGCAAAGAAAAAGGGCTTTGTTATAATTGTGATGAGAAATTCACTTGGGGACATAGATGTGTTCAACAACATCTCTATCTCTTGGATATGGATTCTCCACCTGCCTCTAAAATTGGTGAAGAAGCTCCAGATACAATGGATGATCAGGTCGACAATCAGGAGCCGCCTATTGACCCCCCATATCAGGATGAACAACCAGAGATATCTCTCCATGCTTTATCCTGCGTCACTACCCCCCAAACAATGCGAGTCAGGGGTTACTTCAAGAAGCTTCCTCTTACAATACTCATTGATTATGGTAGCACTCATAACTTCATTGACCCCCAGATCGCCAAATAGGCTGATTGTTTTGTCCATCCTTGCTCCAACTTTGAAGTCATGGTTTCTAATGGAGGCACCTTACCTTGTAAGGGAAAGTGTGACAATGTGCGTATCTCTCTGGAAAATTATAACCTGCGCTCTGACATGTTTTCCTTGTCCTTAGGCAGATGTGATGTGGTTTTGGGCATTCAATGGTTACGCACACTTGGCCCCATCTTATGGGATTTTGCTGAAATTTGGATGCAATTTTCAGTTAATGGGACACAACACAAATTTACAAGATTACAACCAGGGTCTTTCTGCATCATTAATTCACATCGCCTGGAAAATATCCTTAAGAAGAATTCACATGGTGTCATCGCTCAGCTCCATTCCATTCAGATGCGCCCATCAATGGTCTCCACTACTTCATTGGATAGATATGCAGGTGTCTTTGCTGCACCAGTGGGATTACCGCCTTTAAGAGACCTTTCCGGTAAGCATTTAGCCGCACCTACATCTTAGCAGGGAATGATGGCTATTTTGCATGTAGTACCGAAATGGAAGCCATCCCTATTAGGGAATTATTTCTGCATCAAGACTGATCTTCAGAGTCTGGAAATTTTTTTGGAACAACGGGTCTCCTCCCCAGCACACCTAAAATGGGCTATCCACCTCATGGGTTGTGACTATGTGATCACTTACAAGAAGGGTAAGGACAATATGGTGGCAGATTCTCCTTCTCGCACATTTGATGACCCAATTTCTCTTACAGTTATTTCTCTGCTTGTTCCAAACTGGTTGCAATATGTTCAATAGGGCTATCTATTCTATGAACTCCATGCTTCTTCATCGGCAGGGCACTCTGGGTTCCTCCAAGAGTATGACCGAGAACAATGTAACTTCTTTTGGCAGGGACTGAAAATGCCAATTCAACAGATGGTGGTTGATTGTGATACTTTCCAGGTCAACAAGGGTGAAACGACACTCCTTTCGGGACTGCTTGAACCCTTTCCCATCCCTACACAAATTTGGCCAACTGTTTCAATGGATTTCCTAGAAGTGCTCCAGTGGTACAATACAACGTCTACAAGGACACCATATGAAGTAATCTATGGACAGGCACCGCCAATTCTTCTTCCATACACCCTCAGACGCTCCCCAATTCAGGAAATTGACTCGATTCTTCGAAACCACGATCAGATTCTTCTCATTCCACAGGACAATATTCACATGGCAAGAATTCGACTGAAACAACAAGTCGATCAGCACCGTTCAGAGCACACTTTTCACACAGCTGATATGGTTCTTCGTCAGCCTTCCAAGCAATCCTCCTGAAACTCAAAAGGTGTCAGTGTCCCGGAATGCAACCCGAGGATGCTACAGGGGAACCACTCCTTCCAATTCTACATCAATTTCCACATCTAAAGCTTTGAGGACAAATCTTTTTCTAAGGGAGAGGGGATGTTAGGAACCCATGTCAACCCTTCTATTTACTTTGTTAGTATATTGTTGTTGGACGCATATGCTTTGTAAGTCGTCCCGTAGTATTTGTTGATCCATAGTTTGTATTATTGTTGTTGGACGCATATGCTTTGTAAGTCGTCCCGTAGTAACTGTTGATCCATATTTTATATTAGCCCATGGTTTGTATTGACACATGGTATTGACCCATGGTATTGGCACCTAGACTTAGTAAATAAGTTTGTGTTGAGACCAATGAAGGTACCGTGAAGTTATTTGTATTGAGCTTGCTCAAAGGAGGTTGCCCCCTCGAAGTGGCCTACGATCAATATAAAAGTGATTCTGAGTTCTGTTATTTCTGCTATCTTGTGTGTTTTTATTAGATTAAATATTGCAGGTTCTTCACAACCAAGTCCTGGGAGCTTGCTTCAATCCATGCAAGGATTTCTTCAACTTACACACATATCACTCACTGTCATGTGTCTCAAAACCTAGTGTCTACTCCACATACACATCCTCCTCTACTACACCATTCAAGAAAGTTGTCTTGACATCCATTTGGTGTATCTTCCATTTCATCACTGTAGCTAGAGCAAGTGTTGATCTAATGGAAGTGTATTTGGCCACAGGAGCAAAATTCTCTTCATAATCAATTCCTTCTTTCTGGGAGAAGCCACAAGCTACAAATCTTGCTTTGTATTTCTCTATGCTGCCATCTGGAGCATGCTTGATCTTGTAGATCCACTTTGAAGTCACCACAGACTTCCCTTCAGGTCTTGGGACTACATCCCAAACATCATTCTTCATGATTGACTGGTATTCCTTGACCATGGCATCCTTCTATTCTTTCTTTTCTGTTGCTTCTTCATAACTGGAAGGTTCTTTGTTCATAATGTCACAGAGTAAGGCAACATAGCTGGTATGAGATCTACTTCTCTTCCTTGCTCTGTGTTCTTCTTTTGGAATGCCATACCTTTCTGCATCTTGAATGAGCTCTCTAGCCCATGCAGGTTTCCTCTTGTGAGAGTTCTTCTCATGGGGTGGATCTACAGGTTCTTGTGGATCTTCAACTTCACGATCTGCTTCTGGAATTGCTTCATTCATGGTGGTGTCTTGAAATCTAGTTTCCTTTGGTTCTTCATGATCTTCAACAGGTGCCTTCCTTGACTTGATGAAAGCTGAGTCTTCATCAAATATTACATCCCTGTTGACATCAATCTTCTTGAACCCTAGAAAGTATATTCTGTAAGCCTTCGAGCTTTCACTATACCCCACAAAGATGCCCTTCTTTCTCGAAGCATCTAGCTTTGTCCTCTTTTCCTTTGGAACATGACTGTATACTGGACAACCAAATATTCTGAGATGGCTGACTTCAAGTTTCTTACCAGAGAATACCTCTTATGGTGTCTTATTGTCCAAAATATTGTGAGGTGTTCTGTTCTGCACATATACAGCTGTCCTAGCTGCTTCTGCCCATAGATGCATAGGCAGATCCTGGTCATGCAGCATTTCCCGTGTTGCTTCCATGATTGTTCTATTCTTCCTTTTTGCAACTCCATTCTATTGTGGATTGTAGGGAGAAGTCAACTCCCTCTTAATCCCCGAATCACTGCATAGCTTCTTGAAATCACCTGAAGTGAATTCTCCGCCATTGTTAGATCTGAATGTCTTGATCTTCTTATCAGTTTGATTTTCCATCAAGGATTTGAATTCCTTGAACTTATCAAACACTTCATCTTTGTTCTTGAATAAGCAAACCCAAGTCTTCCTAGATAAATCATCAATGAAAGAGACATAGTATACATACCCACTCAGAGAACTGTATAACATTGGACCACATACATCAAAGTGGATAATTTCCAAGATTCCGTTAGCTTTTCTTTCACTGCTTGGAAATGCCTTCTTAATGTTCTTTCCTTTTGCACATCCTTTGCAAACCCCTTCATGCTTTGTCTTTATTGTTAGGATATTTAGACACTTACAAGTTAGTTAAGAACAACTTGGGATAGGATTGAAGGATTTACAAAAGTGACACTATTAGGAGAAGGAAGGAGGCATTAGAGCCTATCCCCCCTTAATGACAAGTTCCTGAACTCCTAACATAGATCGAAGTTTAGAAAACTTCGCTTCTGTAAGAGACTTGGTGAAGATGTCTGCAACTTGATCATCTGTAGGGAAAAAGAGCACTTCAAGAACATGATCATGAACAAGAATTCTGATGAAGTGCATATGTAGCTCAATGTGTTTGCTGCGTTGATGTAGAACTGGATCTTTGGCAAGCTTGATGGCACTTTGATTGTCGCACCAAAGTGGAGTAGGCTGCTGCTGCTCGAATCCAAACTCTGAAAGGATCTGTCGAAGCCATAAAGCTTCCTGACTGACATTAACTGCGGCTTGTGCATAGTGACTTGTGTGGTCCTCTTCCATCTGCTTCCTTTTCTGGTTTCAAATATTTCTTAACTTTCATTGATGATTACACCAAACGCACTTGGGTTTATTTCCTAAAACTTAAGAGCGAAGTATTTAACATGTTCTTGGCCTACAAGGCCCTTGTGGAAAAACAATCTGGTCATCAAATTATTAAGTTAAGATCTGACAATGGAGGAGAATATGTTAACAATAAGTTCACTACTTTCTGCACTGAACAAGGCATCCAACAACAGCACACTGTTCCATATACACCAAAACAAAATGGTGTAGCTGAGCGGAAGAACTGCACTTTAAAAGAAATGGCTAATTGTATGATCCAATCTAAGGGACTAAGTCTTCAATTTTGGGCTGAAGCCATTAATTGTGCAAATTACATCCCCACTAAAGCATTACAAGGTATAACACTAGAAGAAGCATGGAGTAAAACTAAACCTGATGTAAATCACTTCCGTGTGTTTGGTAGTGAAGCATGGGCTCACATTCCGGATGAAAAACGGAAAGCATTGCAGCCTAAAAGTGAAAAGTGCATATTTGTTGGATATCTGAAGATGTAAAAGGTTATAGACTTGTTCAACCACATTCTCATGATATAATCATTAGAAGAGATGTTAAATTTGATGAAAATCTCTTGGCCTACGATCCTAACTCGGCGATTGTGCCATCTTTGGCCTGCGAGCCTGATTCAGCGTTTGTGCTTTCTTCTTCTTCTTCCAACTTCCTTAACAGGTTTCCAACTCCAGTTTCTGATGATGACAGTGAGGATGAAAATCCACCTCTGCCTGCTCATGTTCCTCCAGTTGCACCAGAACAAGTGCTTCCTCGATGGGTACGTTCAACATGTGAAGTAGCTGGTGATCTTGCTGGTGATCCTAGAGATCAACGTCGAACACGTTCTTAGTTTCAGCAAGCCTCTTCTCTTTTGGCTCAAGTTTCCGAGAATCATGATCCAGAAACTTTTGCAAAAGCTTCAGGGAATCCAGATTGGGATGTAGCCATGGATGAAGAATATCGTTCCTTAATGGTGAACGATACTTGGGATCTTGTTCCTCTTCCAAAAGGAAGAAAACTTGTCAGATGTAAATGGGTCTACAGAACTAAGTATGCATCAGATGGAAGTGTTGAAAGACTTAAGGCAAGGTTAGTTGCCAAAGGTTTTTCCCAAATTGAAGGGATTGACTACAATGAAACCTTTGCTCCCGTCGCAAAAATGAACTCCATCTGCCTTGTTCTTTCCCTTTAAGCCTTACACAACTGGGAAGTCCATCAAATGGATGTCAAGTCTTCCTTCTTACATGGTGATTTACTAGAGGAAATTTACATGGAACAACCTCCTGGCTATGTTCAGAATAACTCTAGCCTTGTCTGCCGCCTTAAGAAATCATTATATGGCCTTAAGCAAGCTCCTAGAGCTTGGTATGCCAAAATGCATAATTTTCTCCTTGACACTGGTTTTTCTAGATGCCATTCTGACCCCAATGTCTATACCAAGAAAGTTGGACACCATCTCATCATACTTGTTCTATATGTTGATGACCTTATTCTTACTGGTAGTGACCCTAAGCTTATAACCCATGTGAAATCCAGTCTTAAACAAAATTTTGAAATGTCAGACTTAGGACATTTGCATTATTTTCTTGGTCTCCAAGTCCTGCAAACCAAAGAAGGAATATTTCTTTCTCAGTCTAAGTATGCTTGTGACCTTCTTCGTCGCTTTCACATGGAAGATTGTACACCAGCCCCTTCTCCCTTCCAGTCTGGAGTCAAACTTTCTGCCACTCGTACTTCACCTGAAGTCGATGCCACCTTGTATCGTCAGCTTGTTGGTAGTCTCTTATACTTGACTCATTCCCATCTTGACCTTTCCTTTGTCATTGGTCGTGTTACCCATTATATGTAGACACCTCATGAAAGTCACTGGAAAGTAGCTGAAAGAATACTTCGATATATTCAGGGTACAGTTCAGT
This sequence comes from Larix kaempferi, assembly GCA_027924585.1. Lineage (NCBI taxonomy): Eukaryota > Viridiplantae > Streptophyta > Pinopsida > Pinales > Pinaceae > Larix > Larix kaempferi. The sequence goes on from BSBM01000369.1 coordinate 5,870,508, forward strand.
TTGGGATTCATTACAGTATAGGGGGGAATCCTTTGTTGGTTGGTTTCACTGATTCAGATTGGGCCGACGATCCTGATGATCGAAAGTCTACTGTAGGTTATGTTTTCAGTCTGGGATCTGGACCTATCACTTGGGCTTGTAAGAAACAACAAGCTCTCGCTCTTTCTTCAGCAGAAGCAGAATATCGAGCCGCAGTTAATGCCAGTCAGGAAGCTTTATGGCTTCGACAGATCCTTTCAGAGTTTGGATTCGAGCAGCAGCAGCCTACTCCACTTTGGTGCGACAATCAAAGTGACATCAAGCTTGCCAAAGATCCAGTTCTACATCAACACAGCAAACACATTGAGCTACATATGCACTTCATCAGAAATCTTGTTCATGATCGTGTTCTTGAAGTGCTCTTTTGCCCTACAGATGATCAAGTTGCAGACATCTTCACCAAGTCTCTTACAGAAGCAAAGTTTTCTAAACTTCGATCTATGTTAGGAGTTCAGGAACTTGTCATTAAGGGGGGATAGGCTCTAATGCCTCCTTCCTTCTCCTAATAGTGTCGCTTTTGTAAATCCTTCAATCCTATCCCAAGTTGTTCTTAAGGGGGGATGTTAGGATATTTAGACACTTAGGAGTTAGTTAAGATCAACTTGTGTAATATATCCGTTAGGGATAGTGTGTTTCTTTAGTATGCATTAGTATGCATTTGTAAATACTTAATCCGACGGTCACGATATGTTCCCGACATAGAGTGATCCGATGGCTCAACTTTTCTTAGATCAAGCCTAACCTTGATCTGTGGCTTAACACCCGATTGGTCCATGATCTCTATTTAAAGAGCATGGAGGGTCATTGTTTAGTTGATCGATTATGAGAAGCTCATTTGTAACTTTCTTTCTTTGCATAATAAATTATCCCGTAGAAGCTATTTGGACAGGGCCATGGAGTGTTTCCCTCAAGAGGGTTTAAACCACATCAAAACATCAGTGTGTTGATCTGTGATCTGTTTGTGTGAAGTGGTTTCTCTTGGTGTTCAATCCTTTGGTAGTACCCTGTGTACCCGAACATTTATTTCATGAAGACCCTCTATAGTTTTACTTGCAATTGGTAGTGCTCTATAATGCACATGTGTAGGCATTCTATGCCAAAGTTCACTTGGCTCCATGGATTCATGTACCATAGCATGTTTAGGTTGTCCCTTCAATTTGTACAATCCTCCCTTTTGCTCTCCAATCACTACTGCATCATCTATAGTTTTACCTTTTGGCCACATTAGGGCTTGTCCATCTACAAATGCAACCCTCGTTCCTTTTACATCCAATGTATATATGGAGAGTAGGTTCTTCTTAATCCTAGGTACATATAGAACATATTTCATCTTCAAGGACTTCCCAGAGTCTAGGTTGTAGGAAGCTTCACCACTTCCCTTGATAGGATATTGGTAGTCATCCCCAAGTTTCACCTTATGGGGTGACTCATTTTAATATAGATTTATAAAAGATTCTTTAAACCGAGTCATGTGTTTGGAAGCCCCACTATCAATAAGCCAATCATTACATCCATGAGAGATAGTACCTGTGAGAGCAGAGATTAGAACATATTCATCCTCACTTGATGAGTCATCACTTTCTGCTCTAGCCTTCTTCTTAGGAGGTTCATCATCCTCAGTAGCATGAGCATGATATCTTTTCTTGTTTCCCTTCTTCTTATTGATGTTGGAATCTCTTTTTTTCTTTGGACAATCTCAGGCAAAGTGTCCCTTCTCATTACATGTGAAGCATCTACCATGGGAGGTATTCTTAGAGTTCTCCCTTTGTGTATGGTGAGAAGATTTCCTACGAGATTTTTCCTTCTTGAATTTTCCTTTCTTGGCATGTGATGTGAGAGCTTGATCTTCATTCCCCATCTTTTCTTCTCGGGCCACAAGCCTAGCTTCTTCTTGAGAGCATTCTTCCCATAGCCTACTGAAGGAGATTAGTTTTCTTCTTACACAAATTCCTTGGATGAAGGAGTCCCATGACCTAGGTAGGCCATTCAATGTGGTCATGACAACTTCACCATTGTCCACAACTTCAAGTTGTTCCTTGATTTGAGAGACCTTAGAGAAATAGGATTGAATGGTCTCTCCATTCTGAAGCTTTACCGCTTTCAATTCATTCCGTGGAGTCATCTTCTGATTTATGTTCTTTCCTTCAAATAGCTTGGTCAGGCAATCAAACATCTCCTTGGGTGTCTTTAGAGATGAAACATGTGGTATGAGATGTTCTTTGATAGAATCAACAATGATCCTCTTTGCCTTGACCAAGTTCTTCTTATGCAAGGCCTTAGCCTCTTCTCCCTCTGGTACAGGGACCTCTTCACTTATATAAGTGTCCAACTCATTTTCTTGCAAGATTAACCCAATCCTATACTTCCATGCTCAGAATTTATCAACCCCTTAAAGCTTATCCTCAAGCTTGGTGTGGTGAGACATCTTAAAGAGTACTTCAAATGGAAATAGAAAATATTTAGCTCTTACCACTTGATTTGCAGAAATCTGGATCTGGTGCTGGAATAGGGTTTGTCAAAGAAACCCTAAAAATTCAAAGTGTGAATTTTAAACTTCTGAAAGGATAGAAAGATGCGCCTTGATGAGATGATCAGCCTGGTATATTCAGAATTTGAAATCTGTAAATTTTCACCCTTCAGAAATGCCTTTTAGTCTCCCGGATTCACTAAGGAGGACCCTGAATTAGGGTTTGAGTTTCCGGAGCTTCACCCAACCAAAAATTTTGATCCAAAGCTCTAAAATTAGATTTTTCCAAGGAGCTTCCATCTATGTCCTCAAATTTCAGAAATTTCTATTTTTGTGGAAACCCTAATTTTTAGGGCAAAAAATGAAATTGCCCAGAATTGAATTCTGATTAGACAGAAAGATGCGCCTTGCTGAGGAGAGCCAAAATACCCTACTGCCTTTCAATATCTGTGGAGAGAAACCCAATAAACAGGAAACCCTAGTTTCCACAACTGCATAGTGTCTTCTTCTCTGGTTAGCTCTGATACCATGTTTATTTTTGTGCATTAACTCAACATACTCTAGGATCTTTACTGAGAGAATAACATGTACAGCATATCAAGTATAACAATGCATATCAATCACACCAAGCAATCACATGAGACAATAGACACACAGAGTTTCACTGGGGAAAACCATAAAGGTGAAAAACCCCACAACTTCCTCAGAGATAGAAAGAGCAATGATACAACCCAAGTACACAGAGATAGTCCTCCTAGTAGCTGCACCTCCTCCTCCACTAGTGTGCCACTTTCTGAGTAGTGTAGAAGTGAATAATGAGATGATCAAATAGAGTGCCTCCCGCACTCTATTTATACATGACCTGGCCTGCCTAATAAACTAGCAGGGCTGACTTGTCTAACTCAGTCTAATAACCCATCACATGCAAGTTGTGACACTTGTCAATACAAATGACGACACTTCCGTATAGAGGAATAATAACATCTCTATAGGAGTACAATATACATAGGTAAAATACATTCTGAAGTTACATATACATCAACACTCCCCTCCCTCACGTTCCTACCCACACCACACACACACACATATACATATAATGATGAGATACATTTATCATATATTTGATGTATCATTTGGCATCTGCTACATCTTATACATCAAAGTGTTTTTCATACTTATGTATTGATGTGATTATTTGATGTTGATGTTGGTCTATATTCTAAATAAATTGAAAGAAATAACAAATTTTGCATTTTTTAATGCTTGCCACTTACAATTTGAAAAAACTGAAAACAAATTTTGAATGTTTTAATGTTTGTCTTGGTTTGTTGATATTTGCTAATCTTTTGCTGATTTTTCCAATGTTTCGACCCTCACCAATTGTTTTCCATTGTCAATGTTTTCATCAATAAGTAGTGAAGCAAGGTGGGGCAAGCTTCCCCCAAAATTCCCAAGACATGGCAAAAAATTAAAAAAATGAAGAATTCTTCAAAAAATCCAAAAAAATATTCAAAACGTCCAACAATACTTGCTATACCGCATAAATAGAGGTAGTCTTAGAGCTTATAGGGTCCAACAAGTCATGGGATGCATGAGACATGCCAAAAATTAGACAATGAAATCCTCAAAAATTTTGGGGACTTCCCCATTGTCCCCAAAGTTGTTTCCTTGCCCATTGGGATGTCCCCATTGTCACAAGGACAAGGTAATTCAAAGGGCAAGTCCCACATGTGCATGGACATGTCATCATGCAAAATTGGTGGTATATTTTCAATCTTTGTAAAAGGAAACTTATATTAAATATACAAATTTAATAATATATAATTAGTGTTTGGTATCAATTAAGCTATATATAAGCCTACTTACCCCATACAAATTTCTTAGGAAACCAATCAGAGTTTTATTGGTATAAATAAGGGTTCACACCTCTCTTTGTATAAATTTCTATTTATCAATAAAATACTACTTTTCCTTTCTCCAAAGAAATCACAAGGAGAACTCGTCCTCCAATTCTTGTGAATCAAAGTCGTATTCCATCGCTTTTACGGTTTAGGACGATTTTCATAAGTATCTTTCACGTTGAATGACTCTTACCCTTCAGTTATTTGAGCTACATTTGTGCTATTTGAGCTTAGATTCAGCCAATTTCTACTAGTATTTTCAATCCTTGTATGTATTTCCAATGGTAGTCTGCCAAATTGCATTTAGACACATTAAACCTATCTTATTAGTCTATCATTGCTCTAAGGTAAAACCTCGTGTCAACTTTCAACTATAAGCAAGAAATTGGGAATCCCTAGAAAACAAGGATAATATATAGATCTGTCTAAGGAGTGGAAAATAACATTGTGAAAGCCTTGAAAACAATAATAATATACAGATATGTCTAGAAAAGGGAGAGTAAAATTCCCATAGAAGTAACATTTATGTTCAAAACTACAAAGTCTATCAACTTAGGGAATCAAGTGTTGAACTAGAGTTGCCCCAATTGATGTCATTATTCAACAAAATTTGTTGCATTTCCTATTCCAACACAAAAGAGATCTTATGAAACCTTACTTTCAAGTGCAGAATATAGTACCTGTTTCACTAATTCTTCAATAGCAGAAAAACCAAGTTTCTTAACTGCTTCCCATACAAGATAAGACTTTGGCTCTCGTAAATACTTGCATGTGTTAGTGACAAACCTGCCAAATCACTGACACTTAAATCATCTTAAATTTTGGTCATAGAAGGTCAACGAATGATGAGCATAAATTAGTTTCCCAAATGAATCCCGTTATTTGTTGACTGTCAACCTCTTCCATGTCAATGCAATCAAAAGTCAACTCAAGAATCATGAATGATGAATGTTATCACCATCCACCAATGTCATTGTCAATCCACCAATCATGTCGTCACATGAGCTTGGATATTTGCCACCATTTGAAGTCATCAACTCCAACATATATTACCATTTGTTGGGTTTCTAGTTGGTGTATTTCCAGTTTTTTCCAGTGTTTGTGCCTTGTGGACATTAATTATAATTTCTATCCTCTAATCAATTTTAAAATTTAATTTTATAGATAATTATTCCAAGGCAAATTTCCCCATCATATTGAGGATGGTACTATGGGTAAACCCTATATTCTTTAGGGCACAAAGTTAAGTCAACAATAGGGCTCGAAGTCATTACAACAATATACTCATTATGAGCTCAACATGTCACTTATAGGAATAGAACCTGAGTGGGGAGGATAACACCATCTGACAACCACTCAGCTAGACCCAATTAACAATCAATTTTAAAATTTCAATCATGAGGAGAAAATTGCTTTCATCCTTCTAATGTTGACTGCTTTAGTCAATATGTGCTTAAAAATTTAAATTTTTGATACCGATAGTGTATTGAATCCAAGGTAACACTATACAATGGTACTAAGATGATTGGGTTTTTGTGAGCTTGCCAAATGTGAGCTCGACAAATGAGAAGTGCTAAGCGCCTAAGTATGGAATTGTAGAGGCTCAACACTGATGGTGTCCTTGAAATTTTAGTAGCATCACTAGCATGAGGAGCCAGAGAGAAAATTATGTGTGTAAATGCAAAAGGGAACATTTCTACCATTGAGACAAACATTCAACTAAGATGCTCCAACACTTGGAACAAGAAATGAGGGCTTTTATAGATTACGATCGAGAAGTGCACTAGAATTCTCCCTTGGGAGGTTGAGAAAACCATAGATGTGTCACCTTTGAAACAATTTTGAGTCCAATTTCAAATCAAGGTCAATGAATTTGTTTTTGTGATTTGAAATTGGACTAGGTGGTTTCAAGGGTAATGCATCTCTAGTTTTCTCAACCTCCCAAAGAAGCATTTCAATGCCCTTCATAATCAGAATCTTTTGCAAGCATGGATATTACAGACAAGAAGAGGATTTTCAGATATATCCAAATGGTAGACACTAATGCAAACATGACCTTGAGGAACAACATGTCAAGAACGCATGGCATGAACAACTTAAGTATGAGACCCAGGTGACAGAAGATGCCCTCCATGGCCTTGCATTTTAATTTCTTTTGCATTATGAAATGTATTGTCTTAAGTTACTATTAGGTCAAGTTTGTCCAATGGTATACCTGCCAGGATATACAATGAATAGTTTGGAAGGCAGTTGTCAATGCTATTAATAGTTTGAATAGGTAGTAGTCAAGGCTATTTGAACAAGACAATAAATTTTGCTCATATTCAGCTATTGCCCCCATTTAATTTGTTTGCATTACAACACTGCGCAACCAAGCTGCATTTTTTTCTAATACAACGGTAATTATTATTGTTTAAAATAAAATTTAATTATCTACAATGAAACCATTAATGCTCAGTATCCAAACTATTACAAGGTTCTAATTTTGATTTTATTTTCAAAAAAAATATACAATGAAATCATTAATGTTCAATATCCAAACTATTACAAGCTTATGATTTTGTTCTTATTTTCAAACAAAAATATCCTAATGACCAACCATACAAATCATTAGTTCTAGTCACACAAACCATTAGTTCTATCCCAAGGGATTAGTTAAACATGTTATTAGTGTTAGCCATTAGTTCTAGCCCAAGGGATTAGTGAAACCTGTTATTAGTGTTATTGGGTATTTGGATAGTTCTGGTTCTTGGAGGCACTCTAGTTTATGCCAACGGGTCTACCAAGGATGATGAGATACCCTTTACAAATGTGACAACAAGAAATCCAAAAAGCCTTGATCCTGTACATTCCCGACATTAAATACATAATTAAATACTATCAACCTAAGGTACAAATTACATCTACTCTTTAACATGGGAGTTCAGATTTCTTGGCTTATTATCTCTATAAGAACATAAATTTGTCAAAAACATGACAGCCAATTTATTATTTTATGACCTCTAGTTTATAACCAACAAAAATCAATTAAATACATCTCTAATCTAATAGACTCCTTAATATGATAATTATAAGAAAAATAAAGCAATAACCCCATGAAGCCACATGTTGTTCATGAACAAGCCACTCTTGACCTTTCAATGATATTTTTACTAAGCTAAGACTTCATATTAACTAGACTTAGTAACTTCATGGACAAGTTTTTATTTGACCAGAAGTCTAAGGTGGCTAATAGTCTTCACAAACAAGTTTTCAGCTGACCAGATATCTAAGGTGGCTAATAGTCATGTGGCAATTCAAACATTTGTTGTTACTAGGCCTACATGATCCTCAATAATGAACATTGAATTTCATGTTCAATTCCCCAATACAAATGTACAACTACTGTCATTTTGGTTTAGTCTCTATATCAACGTAGCATTTTTAGAATTGCATTTGTATGTACTTCTACAAGGATTAGTTAGTTTAGCGCAACTATAAACATAAATAGCCATCGATGATAGAAAAGTGTCTTTGTACCCATTCATGTCATTGTAATGAGTTGTTGATTAATAAATCAATAAATCGTTCATTGCAAAATTAGGACTGAAACCAAGGCATCAAAAAATAATTGACGATAATACCATTTAAACACTGCAAAAGAGATAGAAACATGTAAACCCTATGCAGGTAAGCATCAGCATTAGAAATCAACATCAAAATCAAAACAATCACAAGATCCATACTAAAAGAGAAAAATAATATATTCTTGCTCGGTACATTTCACATTTTTGCATACCTAATAAACCAAGCTTTAGAATCGATGTGTGTTGAATTGTTATCAGGAAGCTTTTACATAATATTGAGCTTCCTTAGGAAATGAATAACTATCCTTATTCAAGAATTTAGATGGGTTTATGTGCCTTTTTATCTACCAAATAGGTAGTGTGATCCATAATTAGTACAATGTTGTGATATAACAAGTGAATATGATAGTAACAAAATCAAAATGCAAATACAAAATAATAAACATCCAGTCATCCAAAATTTAATTTACTGTAGGATGAATTTGAAATTGCATGTATTTAACTCAATCAATCTTGTTAAGCCTTGGAAGAAGACCTTGTGCAAGGTGAAGGACATTGTAGAAAATATAAATCTTTGATAACTAATTTCTTCTACTTTTGGTGCATGAAATTTAAGAAAGGATTTTGAAGCTATCATAGAGACTTTTGCCAACAAATGTAGGCTATCCACCAAATGCTTGAACACTGAATGCAGACTCTAAGAAATGAATCTAATCCTTCAAATTATGAAGGAGAATGAAATTTAAGATGCCAGTGATATTGAGGAGGGGCTGCTTTGATCATTTTCCCTTTGCAATTTGTTGTAGTCTGTGGGATAAACCCAACCTTGGTGAGTCTACTCAAAGCCTGAAAACTCGTGTTTATGATATATAACACCTCATGTAAGATACAAGAGTGATGAAATAGAATCTCTCTTACAGATGAAGTTTGAGAAAATGGAAGAAACCCTACATTTTTCTGTCTTGGTGTACATAAAAGGATAAGTATTTTGTGATTTATTTTGTCAAGCAAAATACCTATTTTTCTATCTGTATATTTTGTGGATACACTCCCAGTTTTATTGAGCAAATTTTTACATTCCTGTTTTGCAAACAATCATAGTGAACATGTAGCCTTCCATTTCTTGCAAGGCCAGGTCCTAGTCCAAGTTGAAATTTCCATGTTAACATATATGCTAATCAGGTAAAGAGGTCTCTGGTCATAGCAATGCAATGGATATAAAGGTATATTTGACTGTAGCAGTACAATAGGGGAAAAGACATCTTTGACTGTATGAATATGACAATAAATATATTCATGAAAACAATCCATGCCATTGCAATTTATTTTCATGAGGAAAAAATATGTCCGCATTTGACCAATGATTAACTACAGTTATTAACTTATGGGTGATGTAGGGATGCTATGGATGTTGTATTGTTTGTTGAGAAGGAGATTTTTGCTTTTAGTTTTTATGTTTTGTTGAAAAATAAATAAAAAAACTAAAAGCAAATAAAATGCTACAATGATCTATTGCGCATTAAATATGCTTCATTTCATGATGATCTCCATCAACATATAACATAGGAAATTGAATTACCTAATTATTCTTTGTAAAATATTTCTACCGCTACCCAATCTTTGAAGAGAAATTAAACAATGGACAAGAGAAGATACTATGGATGGGTTCTAGTCGGGTGTAACAAAGCCTACCTTGAGAAGACTTCCCCTTCTTCCCATGATCCCTTTTGTGAATGGATAGAGATGAGCCAACACCCAGAAGCTGAAGAAAACTCTACTAAGAAGTTTGCTCCATTGGAGAATCTCACTGTAAATTACTCGTGAAAATCCAACATATATTCCTAGGAGGTTAACAATCATGATGGTGATTGGTGGGACCATAAGAGAGGTTCACTTCATTATATAAATATCAGCAAATTCATCACTCACATCATCTCCTCCATACTTGGATGTCAGGGTGAAGGATATTTCTATTCCTGCAACAACCTTTAATAGTCCTTGTATGATAGCAACTAAGTGTGCAGTGCCTCCTATCAGCCATAATTGCTCATTTCTCCACCATTATTCCAGTTCAATACCAAACCACTTGACCTCTAGAATGGCTAGGAGAGCAAGTGTTATGGTAATAATAAGAATGTATACCAAGAAAGATATCGATAGACTTTGCACAATGAATTGTCCAAAGAAAATGGAAAGTGTTGGAATGAATCAACACACTATGAGAAACACAAATGTGAATGGATAGATCCCTATGTTCAGATAATCTACTTGCTATAGAAGTTTCATTCTTGAGGATGAAAAAATTACATTGTTACGAGAGAAAAATATTTCCACGGAACTAGTTTCCCTTCTGAGGACTTGGTGCAATCTGTTTGTTAAAGTTTATTGGAGTTATTCCTCTGAAAGCATACCTCGTGGTCACACAATATACATACTTCTATCCCCTATTGTGCATGCAGTATCCAGTGAGCACATCCTCTATGATAGAACCATAAATCCATCCTACTCTCTGTCCCCACTCTATTTTTCCTTCATACTATCATGATATCACACTTATAACCTCTACAACAATGGAAGCATTAAAGGTTCACAAGGAAGGATCAAGGCACCAGGTGGGAACCCATTCTTCACCCTAGGGTGATCTTCTAGAGGCTGGCCCCAAAAATATGCAATCAGGATGGAGCCATCGAGAATATTGGAGTTACCAAAGGACTTGGGAAGAAGGGCTAAACCCATGCCCTCATCATCGGCATTTCCCATCTACAGACTAATTGCATCTCCATTCTTGGGATTGACCCTTGTAGCTCTGCCATAGCAGCCCCTATTCTCCTTTTCTTTGTTAGGATCAAACCCATACAGAGAAATCCATCCAAACACACATCCTCTTCCAACTAATACAGGGCCCTACAAGCCATCAATAGCTCTCATATTTACATCAAAAAAGGATGTATTGTGTTTGTCATAGCGATCATTGGGATACATTACCTAGAACATTTGAGGGAGATGAACATAACAGAGACCATATCCTCCAAGGTTAATCATAAAGCACATTCCCTCCCTCAATGCTTATGAATTGTAAGTGTAGTGGTCACAGGTAAGGTTTAGAATAAATGGACCACTCGAAATGATTGCAGAATCTCGAACAAGGGCATTCATTGCACCTTCCTTCTTGTTTTGATCATACCATGGTCATTTCTCACATGATACATACACTAGCATAGGAAAACGGGTATCCACATCACTAAAGTCAACAACTTTATCATCCACATTTCAAATAAGCGATTCATCGTTAGGAGTAGTGTGTTGATAATGGAGGCTAAGGTGATGACTCCTCCCATCTTGATGCATTTGAAGATGATAAGTTTAGTTGACCTTCAGAAATATTAATTTACAGGAGACCAAGATTGATCATTGGATTTCTAATTGAACTAGTGTTGTGAAACTTGACTAAGACTCCCAAGTCTTGCTAAGTCCATCTTGAAACAATTACTCAGAAAAACATTGCCAGCTAACTGAAACTCGTCAAAACTTGTTGCACTAGCTCGGACACATATGGCTCATGGAAACCTAGAAAAACTTGCCCAGACTTTGCTAGTTTGAACCCTAGAAAATAAATATAGACCTCACACAAAAATGACTCAGAGGAAAGGCATAAATACGATTTGAGGGACGAAAAAGAGTGGGAAGACATCTTACCAAAACCTTAAAGGAATGTATCCCAAAACAAATGCTCATTTCATCTTCAACAAAGTGTATTTTCAGTTGGACTGTGAATACTAAAAAGCTTTTTCAGTAGGGTATGTGATTCTTGCTTGGAGATTAGTTGGATTTTTTCATAATGTTTGTATTTGCCTATTGGAGACTGAAAATGCAATATGGAGAGCCAAGCCAACTTTGTTTTGGATCCTTAGTTTCCATTGCATTTGAATTTTGAAGAAGGTATTTTGATATTTAGCCAAATTGTTCTTTGAGTTTTAATTTTCATATCTGATTTCAGGGATCAGCCTAAATTTCTATACTTCCATCTTATTTTCCTTGAATCTCCATGACAATTATGCTTGTTGAAACAATCTAGGGTTTTTATGTACGTTCTCCAGATGATCCCACTGGAGAAACTCAATCATGGGAATGGATATCCAAGTCGATACCAACAGTTAAATGGATCACTGACTATGGTTTTCACATTGTCAAATGGGATGGTGCAGCCAATTGGGGCATGTTCCTTGAAATAATTCCCCCAAAATGGAAGAAGGCGAAGAAAGACATATTTTCCATATGCTCAGGTTATATAAGCCTATTGAACAGTAAAAAACGTCAAACATTATTTTGCAAAATTGTTCTTTGATCCATCATTCTATTATTAGGCTTCCTAGTAAGTTAAATAATGAATGTTTTGAACATTGTTTATCAGGAAAACACCATACCATTTCCACTTACTCTCAAAACTTAAAGTTGAATAGACTGACTGCTATCATATATAAAGCAATGGATTCCCAAAATCTATGTGTAATTTCGACAAAGTAAAGAACCCTAAAACCTTACCAGCTCGGTCTTTACATTATTCTCGTCTAGAGATTCCTCGCTACACCTTAACTGCACTGAGAAACCCCATGATAATCAATAATCAGTAAATGTTGGAATGAAATTAGTGCCAAACCTTGAATGCAAGTGCTAGGGTTTACGAGAATCTTCTACCAGTCATTCAATTATTGAATATGTTATAAAACTACTAAAATAGTGAAGCATTTAGAGAATACATACAAGTGAATAATGTTGCAACTTCCTTGGCCAAAATGAAAAATTTGCAAGCACGATCTGTAGGGGATAATTCAACCAAGACATCTGGATCACACACTGCCAATACTTCTCTAAGATTGGATTCAACTTCCTAGCAATTCACATTAATAGATTCAAGGGATTCAATTATATCGGCAGGGACTATGCTACTTCCATCATTTTTCATTGTCAAACACATCAAACCCTTCCACCCAAATAGAGCTCTGTCTACACAAATCAGATACATACATTGATGTTTACATTTTTTAGGCCAAAAATTCTTTGCAATAAAGCTCCAACTGTAATCTTGTTCGAAGAATCGAGAAATCCAATTGTAATCTCCTTCAGATGCAAAATTAATGCCCTAAGAAAAAAAACACAACAATTTTTATTATTCTTTTCCATAGGGAGGAATATAGCTGTTGAATTTATTTGAACCGTGTACATAGCGATTAATGTTGCAATTGATTTAATACCGAGAGGGGTGGTGAATCAATATTAGGGCAGTTATGAGCAGTTTTTAGCTTTTTTAACAAATTAATCTTAACTTAGTCTTGATATTCAATTATGCATCCAACATAAATAACACATTTATCTACATATGCACCAAGACAAATAACATAGAACACATAATTTTGACGTGGAAACCCAAATGGGAGAAAACCATGGAATGCTCCTTTTAAATGAAAATATTACATTCGAGGAAGCACCGACTTCTCGTGTTTACCAACACCAACTGGAAGGAGGCACCGACCCCCTAGTTTTACAAGCACCAACCTGAAGGAAACACCAAATCCCTGTGTTCTCTAGTACCAACTAGAAGGAGGATACGACCCCCTGCTCCTTACGTCATCCTGTGAACCAGATATACAAAATAAGATGTTGTCTTCCTAAACTTCCAACATACCCACACTTCTGATCTTTTGATGTTCATTCTGTTGTGTGCACCTTCTGTATGTAGTCGTATTGCTGTCACTTCCTTGCGTACATCACTTGAATTCTCATTCCACTCAACACTTCACTTATGTTGATGGATCACTTTATATATTTTGTGCTACTTCAACTGATCATGTAGTCTGCACCAAGGATCACTATGTCGTTCTGCTACTGTGCAATTGCATTCACCAACTGATATTGTGCTTCAATTGATAGCTTGTCGTTATAGATTGCTCTCCAGTATCAGATGGAACTGTGCACTTACTAAGATATGTGTGTTTGGTTTAAGTGCCATAATCTTTTAGAAAATATGAGATGTACTGTGCATCATATAATTCATATTTTATTTTTAATGCACTTGTCTCAAATAATCTTCATCATGACGCACATACTAGATTCTGTTGATGTTCTGTCGTCGCACATCTGATGGACTTCTCTACTTCACACACTTTACTTCAACCTTCGTGCATCAGCTGAACTTCTGTGCATTTTCTGATATACTTCAGTTCTGTCTCTATGATTCTTTCTTAAAACATATGTGATTGTCTGCGTGCTGCCTGTGCTATTGTCATTTAGTCCTCATGTACTTGTGCATCCTCTGCATTCTTCCTTACTGTCTTTGCGCAATAGTCACATATCTATAGCACCATTCTGCGCACCATCAACTATGTCATTCCTCTGCTTGTGCGCACTCGACTCCTCGCTAGATCATACTGCTATATTCCTCGATCCCTTGACGCCCTGAATATAAATCTGTATTTTCCACTTAGAAGCTCTTCATCCTCGCCATCAAGCTTAGAGTGTACTACTAAGGCACTCCTTGCGATGGATGATTGGTGATAGAGTGTACTGCTAAGGCACTCCTTAGAGGTTCAAACCTTGATTAGCCTGTGCCTCATGCTTGCGGGTTGTGTGGGTGAACCTAGGGGTATAGGGGTAGTGAACAAAAAAGTATGAGTCATGCCCAGGTTGTTGGTTCCTCTAGATACAAAAAGAAAATAACATTATGTGTATTATGTATATAATTTAAATAGAAAGTGTTAATGCTCAAAATAACACAGTTCGAGAAACAACATTGAAACACCCTTGGAGGGTTGGTCAAGGAGAGGTAAGGGGATAGAAACTTGAGTTGCGTTTAGATCCCTCAGATAGATAGGATTCACAAGTAGCATCAATGGCGTTATGCACATGAATAAATGAAGGAAAGGTTATACATATGCAAAGAGACCTTCATGACAAGGATGTTAGTTCATTATCGAAACTATATGTAGGCTATCTAGTCATGCATACGTTAATTTCTGAAAGCATAATTGATTAACTAATTAATTTAGCAAAAAAAAATTAATGTGAAATATTTACAAAATGAAAATGCATTATGCAATTAGCTATCTAAGAAAAGAAAGCTTTAGTTGTTAGTATGAAAATGCATGAATAATTAAAACTATTATGACACATAAATAGATTATGATAGTTGCTTACAATGCTTGGAAAGAAATCCGCAATTTCATTTAATTTCATAATTTGTAGAGACATGCAAAGTCAAAGTTCCATTTATGAATCCACCATGTAGCGTGCTCCTCTCCACTTGTTATCCCATGGGCCTATGAATGACAAGCCCACCCGGTGACGAGGCTTATCATGCAATGATGCATGTGTCCCTTCCTCCATCTCTCGAGCGAGGCGACTCTCCCTTATGATCATTAGCAATTTGAGTATGTGGTACATTGGCGTTGTTGTTTGCATAATTGTTGCTATGGTCATTTCCTCCTCTGGCATGCGAGCTTTCATGAAGCTTTACTCTTGTCCTGGTCACTCACATGGGAAGGTTTATGATTATGAATCGAGGTTGCAAGCTCTTTGATAGCAAGCTCTATGGTAAGCTCATTTGGTATCGATGTAATTTGTCTACCTTTCGGGTTAACCTTGATCAGGGTTGTGAGTGCTTTTGGGTGTGGAATACCTTGGATCCTCCGCATACCATGGCTTGCAACAAATTCATGCAATGGAAGAAAATTGCAGAACCCTGGAGGTCCCATATGCTGAGAGCCCTAAAAGAAGTGGAAAATGACAGTGGTTCCTTCGGACAAAGAATTACACTAGACACTAAGACCCAAGTCACAGATTTGAAAAAACCTTTTCCCATCTAAGTTAATAAAGAGGATCATCAATTTGGGTAGGAGGTACTTGTTCTTAATTGTCACCTTATTTAACATTGAATAACCAATGCACATCCAAAAGGTTCCATCCTTCTTATTGACTACCAATATGTGTTCTATCCAAGGTGATGCACTTGGTCATATGAACCCTTTGTCTAATCATTATTGCAATTAAATCTTGAATTCACTCAACTCATTAGTTTGCAATATATTCTAGGCCTTGGATATGGGCATGTGTGTGTTATGTTATGCTCTCTTGTTTCCATTGTTGTCCATTGGAATCCACTTGAGTCACCCTTCACAAAAAGGGGAAAACAATGAGAAGAAAGGGTGATGGAATGAAAATTACTAGCATGTTGAAATTGGCAGGAAAATTTTCATTTTTGGTGTTACAGATCTAAAAATTACCAACATATCCCACTTGTAGTTGAAATTAGATTCACTCTTTAGAGATTATGTGATCCACAAAGTTGCGGGACCCACCAGACCCAGTTGTTATATAGTAGAAGCCCACAAGGAAGTCACAAAAAGTTTGCAAGCACCTAAGAAGACTACATCCCCACCAGTACAAAAACTAAGAAATCTAAAAGCTCGAGGTTACAAGGTACAAGAGAAAATGGACATGTGTATAAGTTGTATGGTTGTGAAATCAATGGGTGGAGAGTAACAATGGCAACGGGAAGAAGAAACATTATGACATGTGGCCTTCCAATTTCCAACGCTACTGAGATTCCAATCTGACAATGGAAATCTTGAATAAATATGTACAAACATGAGGTTAAAAGGGCAGAGAAGTTGACCTAAAAAGGCTGGAAATTAGTTAGGAAATTGCTAGAGTCCCAATATCATTTATTCGAAGAGGCATTATGATGTTTGGCCTCACAATTTCCAAGGCTATCAATGCTTTAATCCAACAATGAAAAATATGTACAATCTTGTAACCAAAAGGGAAGAGAAGTTAGCCCCAAAAGACCATAAATTAGTTGGGAATTAGCAAAGAATTATAAAATTAGAAATTACCCAGATCTTGGCTAGTGGACAAGTGTAAAATATTGTGATATTTCAAAACACACTAGTCAAAAGAACTGATTATATTCTTTCTTTAAGGTCTTGAGCATAAGAATTTCACTATGACTATTATTATTTCTCTGCAGTTAATATGATGTCAGTTCTGTAATATTTTGCAAATACTTTCTAAACCCACAAGCTAAAGCACTCACAGTAAGCCACAAGTCGAGACTTCAGCCATATTTATTCCTGGAAGATGGGTAACAGATCAAAGGAGTGGACCTCACAGGACCTACTCTGGTATCGATGTAAAATCTACTGCCATAAAATCCCAGATCATTCTTGAGATATCAGAGTGGCATTTTTAAAAACTGCAGGACACTAACATATACACTCATAACCAAATCTTAGATAAACTCTTCCAATCAAAGAGGACACCAAATAGTTTGATAACATGAAGATATATATACTAGACCAACTTTCTTTCATCATCCTCGGCTCCATAAGATGGTTATTCTTGGGAAGATAATAAATTTCCACTTGTAACCAGTGCTAAGCTGAAGCCTATACCACTAAAATATGAAAGGTTCGGGACTAAAAATCCCATTTATTGGATATTTAAAATTCGATAGCAGCTCAAGTAAAAGGATCAAAAGAAGCATATGACAAATTGAACAAAGAGCATGACAACAAAGTTGGCCTTTGAGTAAAAATGCAAGGAAGGTGGAGAGAGCATGATGTCAACAGGACAAAGGATGTTATTAACCGACTAGTAGTTGCTCAGTCAAGAAATGGAGAACAATATAGAATAATAATCCTCGAAGATAGTGCTCTAATTTATTTTGAAAATATGGGCATTATATCAGCATATGTCAAGCTAAATTCATATCAGACCTGTCAAGATGTGAGTTTTTTTTCTCATTTTATCAAAGCATTAAGAGGGTAATGTTCCTCCCTAAATCTCTTATTAAATTTCATTATTTAGACAAATTCCTTCTAGTGTCCAATATTGGTATGACTTTCTTATGTGCCAAAGAAAAAATCTGTGAACCCTAGTCTACGCAGTGCATTTCCAAACCCCCAACCCTGGTCTACGTAGTGCATTTCCAAACCCCCAACCCTGGTCTAAGCAGTGCATTTCCAAACCCCCAACCCTGGTCTACGCAGTGCATTTCCAAACCCCCAAATTGGAAAAATTGATTCATGCAACTGGTCAATAGTTCAACACTCAAAACAAATTTTATGAATGTTCTCTATAGAGAAAGTTTTTTTTTTTGGATTAGGTGTTTGGGTTGATGTTCATACTTACCGAAGACATATCGGCGACCTCCTCTGCAATGGTGTCGATCTCCTCCCAGAACAGAAGTATGTGGGTGTCCTTTAGGAACATAAGTCTATAGGTCTCTTCTAGGCATGTGGTCTCGATATCCTCCGAGAACATAAGTCTTTGGGTCTCCTTTGGGTGCCAAAGTCTATGGGTCTCTTCTAGGCAGGCGCGTACTGGTCTCAAAATCCTCCAGGAACAGAAGTCGGTGGTCTCGATCTCCTCCGGACACAGAATTTATTTGTGGGTATCCTCTGTTGGTTTGAGCCACGGGTGCGAGGGTGTTTGGTGGCTTATGGGCGTAGTGCATGACTTATTTTATCGATAATTTGATGAAATCAGATTGTTTAAGCTACTCTATTATGTATGTTGGCGCAATCCCTTTCACATGGAAGCTCAGGGTGTAATGTATAATAAGCATCAATGTCTCAAGAACTGTGTCCTATGGTTAGTTTCCTAGTTTGGATCATTCCTTCCCCCACCCCGTCCCGGGCACATAGTCAATTCGTAAAGCCCGCAAAGCTAGCAGGCATAAAGGCGCTAAAGCTAAAAGCAATCGAATCCATCCCAACGTGACAATTATTGTTGTGCCTCGCAAAACATAGATATGGAGGAAAATGATATTTTCGCTGGCCTAATCTAATTGCGTTCAACTCACCAATAGCCTCAAAAATCCCACTTTGTGCTCTACTATTTATTCCTTAAACCGCCTTATAATAAGTCTAAAAGGTAGTATGCCAAGGTTACCACACGGGGGCTTCACTAGAAGGAAATATAATATCACGTTCATTCATATTGCGGTATTAAATATTCATGAAAAGCTAAAAATTATATTGCTTATATATTAAGGGGCAAAGGTTTTTTTTATTTAATGTAACAATACAAAAATAATTTGGGGTCTTTTTTATAAGGGCGGGCTGTCAAATATCCTCCAAATGGAGATGGCGGGATCACTGTTGGATGAGAAATCAGGTTGAGGCAAGGCTTGAGATTACCAGTACGCAGGTAAATCACGTCTTGAGGCATGCTTGAGGCCAGGGGTTTCATGGTGAAGTGGGTTTCCAGTCGATCATAGTCGAGAGACAGTGGTTATTGATATCCAATTGTTACTAATAGCACTCAACGAGTTGTTACCAATAGCCTTGGGAGGCTCTAAGACTCCAGGGCCTGTTATAGGCCCTCAATAGGCCTTGGGAGCTTGAATACCCAACCACTCGTGCCTATTACAGGCCTTGGGAGGTTTAGTCAGACTCCTAGAGCTTGTTACAGGCCCTAGGGGCTTGGATACCTAGCCCACAATAGGCTTAGTTAGCGATTGGGGAACTACAACATGCAATATAAATGTTGTACTATGTGCATTGGCTCTAGTGACATACAAGAAGTGATCTCCTATCTCTTCATTAGACCATTAGATGTTGAAAATCATAATGATATGTGGTTGAGTAATTGCATTGTGAGTGAAGTAATGTGCATCCACAATATACATCGAAAGAAGCAAGGTGCATTGTAGAATACATGTGGGGTCATAAGAGGGGTATCATATCAATATACTAGGTAGAAATATAAAGGGGTATAAAAAATGTTAATGAAAAAATTGATACATACAATATATAGTGAAAATAGGGGTTTTTTTAAATTGGGAAGGCATATTGGGAGGGGGTTAAAAAAAACTATTTTGGAAGGTATTTTCCAATATTTAGTGAAATTAGGGGTATTGTTTCATATGCCACAAACGAACGTGCTATGATAGCGGTTTATTGAGTGAAGACCCTGTGGGTTACCATCCATCTCTTACATTATATGTCATGTATGCTAAGGCTTTGGGGTATTTGTTACATAGTAATATTTCCCAAGGTCTTATTAAAGATAAAAATCTCACCAAACTAGACGTTGAATGGTCATTTTATCCATGATTACTACCTCACAATTCTCCAAGGTTTAGTCTTTAATGAAAAATATTGTGAAATACCTTTAACTATTTTGTAACCCTTCAAGCTCCTCTAATATATAGTGGGTCAAAGCTTAATGTTATAGGGATATTCATTATGAAGTATGGGCTTAGATGACCTCTCAAATGTAGTCTTAGATCCAATGTGAATAAATTTTCAAATTGTTAATAATCATGTTTGCAATTTAGACCGCTTTAAAAGAGTTCTTGGATGTGGCCATCCAATATATATATATTGTTGGGTTTTAATAATTCCTTCCAATGAGATTTAGGATTTTATAGATTTAGTTGCAACTTATGTTGCCTCAACGATTACAGAATGGGGATTATCAAGACTCATGCCCACGACTATCCTTTGTGTGCCAAATATATTATTTGAGTGATTGAAGGGAAGCAACCATGGTAAGTTTTGTTTATAAATTGTATCACTTATGGCTATGCAGTTGGAAAATTCTCAAAAAAAGACCTTAACTTCTTAAATTTATTAGTCATCCTTACTCAAGTTTGAGATTAAAGAAACATTGCATCCAAAAGTATATTTTGGAAAATTTAAGAAGATTATTAAGCTAAAGCTTTGTAGCAAAGGTAATTCCCTTAAGTCTAAGGTCTCTTTTAATTAATACTCTAATTATTGGTCATTGATACAACTTTTTAATGGGAAAATATGTTTGATCTTAAGTCAACGCCTCTTTCAAAAAGGCATCGACAAAGCCACTAACTATAATAACTAAAAGAAATTTCTAAATGTGAAAATCAAATTTCATCTATCCAATCCAAATATATCAATTTTATCAATTCTAGAAAACTAGTTATATCAATTATAGAAAACTAGTTTTTATAATATACTAGATAACTAGTTTTTATAATATACTAATTACTAGTTTTTATAATATACTAATTAGACTTGGCTTATAGACATCCATATATTAGTTAATAATTCAAAAATAAAAGTTCTTTAAGGATTTTAAAAAAATTAGGCATGTTTATGGTTATAAATTGCAAAGGAAAAAACATATTCCAAATGGCAAATTAAATATTTGGTATTAAATTAATCCACAAAGGCTTCAAATACTGGCGATCAGGATGATGATGTCGATGATAATGATGTTGATGATGATGTTGGTGATGTTAATGATGATGATCATGATGAGGGTGATGGTGATGATGATCACAGTTCAATGATGATGATGATGATGACGATGATGATGATGATCATGATGAGGGTGATGGTGATGATGATCACAGTTCAATGATGATGATGATGATGACGATGATGATAATGATGATGATGATGATGATGATGACGATGATGATGATGATGATGATGACGATGATGATGTCGATGATGATGATGATGATGATGATGATGATGATGATGATGATGACGATGATGATGATGATGAGGATGATGATGCTAATGATGATGACGATGACGATGAGGAGGAGGATGATGATGATGATGATGATGATAAGGATGATGACGATGATGATGATGATGATGATGATGATGATGATGATGATGATGAAGATGGTGATCAGGATGATGATGACGATGATGATGATGATGATGACGATGATGATGATGATGTCATCCTCTTCATCCTCATCCTCATCATCGACATCATCATCGTCATCATCATCCTCATCACCATCATCATCATCATCATCATCATCATCATCATCATCATCATCATCATCATCGTCATCATCATCATCATCATCGTCATCATCATCATCATCATACGCATAATCATCATCATCATCATCATCGTCAACATCATCATCATACTCATAATCATCATCATCATCATTGTCGTCATCATCATCATCATCATCATCATCATCGTGCCCATCATCATCACCATCATAACTATGCATTTCCTTACTGAGCTTCTCTTTGTTTCGAGAATAATGTAATATTCTTTACTGAATAGGGCCAACCACATGAAGGTGGAAGCTCTTATGGCTCCTCCCCCCCTCACATCACTCTCAATTCCCCATAACCTGACAAAATCTATCTAAAAAAAAAATGTGTCATAGCATATGACAACATACAGGAAAATGTAAATAACAGTAACAAACAGTTAATTTATACATACCAATAAAATTCATTAATTCAAACGCAATATTAAATCAAAATATATAGAGTAGATATCAATTACGATCATCATTGTCATCAATGATGAGGACGATGATGATGATGATGATGATGATTATGACGGTGCTGCTGCTGCTGCTGATGATGATTATGACGGTGCTGCTGCTGCTGATGATGATGATGAGGATGATGATGAGGATGATGATGATGACGAAGATGGCGATGACGATGATGATGCTGACGATGATGATGATGATGATGATGATGATGATGATGACGATGACGATGACGATGATGGTGGCCGTGATGATGAAGATAATGATGGTGGTGATGATGATGAAGATGGTGATGACGGCAATGATGATGGTGATGAAGAAGAAGATGATGATGATGATGTTGATGAGGAAGAGGCTAATGATGATGATGATGATGATGATATTCATGACAAGGATTATGATGATGATGATGATGATGATGATGATGACGAAGATGAGGATGATGAGGATGAGGATGATGAAGATGATGATCATGATGGTGCTGGTGGTGGTGAAGATGATGATCATGATGAAGATGATGATAGTGGTGGTGGTGGTGGTGAAGATGATGATGATAACTGAGATTGTGATGACGATGATGACGGAGATGATGGTGGCCGTGATGATGAAGATGATGATGGTGGTGATGATGATCATGATCATGATGGTGCTGGTGCTGGTGAAGATGATGATCATGATGAAGATGATGATGATGACGTAGATTGTGATGATGGTGATGACAATGATGATGATGACGATGATGACGAGGTTTATGATGATGATGATGATGATGATGACGAAGATGATGAGGATGAGGATGAGGATGATGAAGATGATGATGGTGGTGGTGGTGGTGGTGAAGATGATGATCATGATGAAGAAGATGATGATGACAGAGATTGTGATGATGGTGATGATAGTTATGATGATAATGATGGTTTAAACATAACTAAATAGTTGTAAACATAATATATTGTGCATAAATATCTTCTCACATACCTCCTAGATTCCAACATTGCTACAATGTCATTCATATTCTTCTTCATCTAACTCAACATCTGTATCGTCATCTAGTTTTGAATCGCTATCGTTGAAAAGATCGCTCATATCAGGATAATGATCAAATTCATTTTCCATTAGATATTCATCATCAATATCATCAATGTCAACTTCATTGTCTTCTACATCATTTGGATGATCAACTTCTTGTTCGGATTCTTCATCTGACACATCTATGTCGATGGCCAACTGCTCCTGATCTGCATCACCTTCTTCTTCAACATTTCGTCGCTATAGGGATGGTATGGACCTTTCATGGCACTTTTGGACCTTTCGTGGGACCTTTTGCATCACCTTAAAAATTTAAACTGTTTTGCCATGAAAACATCGATTTTAACTGTTTCATGGCAAACTTTCGTGGGACTTTTGAGCCATATGTAGTAGTGATCCCATTCTCACCCATTCGAATACACGATGGAATCTAATGTTATTGGGGGATTTGGAATGTCATTATACTTGGAATGACTCAATGAAGGTCTAATTGGAGTGTAAGATTAACTCCCATGGAAGAGGAAGAGGCATTTTAGAGATATTGAGACACTTGGGCTAGATTCCCTAGCTTCTATGACAACAATGATGAAGATGCTATGATACTTATGATAAGAATCAGACCTGATGGATGAAATCTGACCAATATGACATTTCAGGGCTAAACATATCCTCCAAGAGGGCGCACGAGGGACCAAAGAGCCTCCTCATTCGAATTGGTGGAAGATGGACACTAGAAATTGTTGGACAAGTGGCACACTTTGGAATCTCTTCCCAATTCGAGTTGGCATGAATATTTTGGAAGGAATTCGAACCATGCAAGGCTTTGGAAGTTTATAAAAGAAAAGATCAAAGAAGTAGAGGGTATTTTTATCATTTCTCATTTTGCAAATTGGAGAGCATAGCTTGTCCATGCTAGTGGAGTGTTTACTCTAATTTCCTTAGTACCAATTTCAAGGGTGAAAGATTCCCATCCTAATTGGAAATTGGAGAGGCCATTCATAAATTTAATTTGGAGCTACATTGGATTCATTTGTTTCATGTTGAAGCTAAATGGATTCTCGTGATCTTCTCTTCTTCAACTTGTTCCCACCTCTCTCTCACATTTCTCTTCATATTTTGGCTCTTGGAGGAAGGGCGCACTTGGTGAGATTCTGATTTATTTTGGGGAGATATTGGGGCCCCATTTATTTGTAATATGATGTATTTACTCTGTATTTTATGCTCATAAGAACCTCAGGTCGAAACTCCAAGTGAAACTATGTAAAAATTCCAAATTATGTATGAATGGTGCCATTTTCCCTTATATCTTGTTGTGAGAGCTTGAAGTTACTTAGTTTAGATTTGTTTCAGTCAAACTATGTGATTTTATTACTATATGAAGAGCCATTAATGTACTGAATAATTCTCATGAACATTATACAATTTATTGGAACAGTTATCTCAAATTTCATAGCAAGTTGTGGAGTTTTTCTAACATTTCCCCCTATGTGAAAACATGTTTACAAATATCTGATTTATGGGAGTTGCGGAAGCCTTTAGGAACTGATTAATGATGCATTTGGGAGCCCATTGAAGTAATCTAACTATTTTATGTCTATTTTCTGAAATTTGGGAGGGTCGTACTGCATTTGGGAAGCCATTTGTGTCTCCTACCATTATGGGGTTGAACATCGAATTTACTAGTAAATTTCCCTATTTTCTCCTGAACTTAAATGAATGTTGCAGAAGTATTTTGAGAGTTTCGAAGAATCCATAAGCTTAATTTTTATGTATTAACACCCTTCAAAAACCTTCAGACCCCATTTGAAATCATTTGGAAGCATTTGAGTCATTACTAGTCTAAGGGTCGAATTGGCCAAAAATTGCAATTTTTCCCAATTTTTCCAAATTTATTAAAAGGGACACTACAAGTGGTATTAGAGCATGGTCCTTGCACCTAATGTGGATGAAAATTCATGAGGAAAATAATTCATACAAATCATTCCCCACCCTTAGAAACTGAAACTGAAATTACTTTTGGTGAAAGGGAAGAAGCGAGAGAAGAAGTGAATTCTTTGGTAACCATGGCTAAGGATGAGAAAGGAACCTCAAAATAGAGGAGAATGAGGATTTTAGGAAATTAATGAAACCATTATTTGAATACATAACAAATCAAGTAATGCAAGTGTTCGAATTGTCGGCTATTCAAATTCGAAGCAAATTGGCATTAGGAGGCAACAGTAGTTCTCCTTTCGAGGAAAAGAAGGCAATGGGTGAAAGTATTTTCTCAAAGACGGGGCCTCATAATAGATCTCGTGAATTTCAGAGCTTAACAAGAGATACTACACCTAAATTTCTTGATTCCAAATAATATCCTAACACCCAATATGGCATGAATGATGTTCTAGGAGAATGACAGTAGTTGAGTGAAGATTGTAGAAGGACCCTACCATTTGATCAATTCTTTACTGTCTCAAACAAGCTTAAAATGAGGGGAAGTAATAGGACTCCATTTCAAAATAAATAATTGAATTATTCCATATGTAAAATTCCCCTTCCTACCTTCTATGGCTCATCTCCAAGTTCTGCAAATACTTGGATACAAAAACTAGAAGTGTATTTTCAGCTGAATCCAATGGTTGAAGAGGATGCTCTAAAAATGACTATTTTTCATCTTGAGGGAGAAGCCAATGGTTGGTGGTTCCATGGAATTAAAACTTTGGTACATGATCAGGTTACAACATATGAAAAAAAAAATTAACAGGGTATTGGAAATATTTGAGCAAAAAGACCCAGGAATGCCTTTCAAGGAACTAGCACAGTTGAAGCAACTTGGAACCCCTGATGAGTACATGTTGGAATTCCAAAAACTATCAGTTAAGGTGGCTTCTATATCTATGGTCATATTAGTATTTCTCTTTACTGAAGGTTTGGCTGAACCTTTGAAGGTTTTAGTTAAGGCCCACAAACCTACTTCATTGAAAGATGCCATGAACTTGGCAAGAGATCTGCAAAATGTGCTACCCAAGACAAAGTATCCTCCCAAACCCAACTTTACTTGCAAGTTCATATTTGAAAATAAGCCATGGAAAAAATATGCATTTGGAAAGGATAATAAATAGGGACCAAACAAGTAAGAACTCAGAAGAAAGAAACTATGTTTCACATGCTTCCAACCATGGGTACCAGGGCATAAATGTGCTAAGGGGAAAGCACAATTCATTGAAGTATTTTCTGATTATGATGAGTGTGAAGGGGGTATGGAGGAAGAACAAAATATTTCAGCCCAGTAAGAGGGATATTGCACAACATAAGAAGATCATCCATCACTTGAAAAAGGGAGAATGGCAGTACTTTCAGGAGTGCCTCGTTTTCACACCATTCGATGCAAAGGAGTGGTACAAGGGAAAAGGGTTTTGGTCTTGGTAGATGGAGGCACAAATAATAACTTCATTGATGCATCCATGGTGGAGAGGATAAATTTACCTACTGAACCATTTGATGGGTTCACAGTCATCATTCCAGGTCACAATACCATGGAGTGCAAAACATGGATTCCGAAGCTACAACTCACCATAGGTAATTACATATTTTCTGATAGATTTTATGTGGTTGATGTTGCTGGTACTAATGTGGCCTTGGGAATGCAATGGTTATATTCTATAGGGGAACATACAGTGAACTATCAAATACCTGAAATGAAATTCAAAGATTCGGAAGGAAAACAAAGGGTGGCGAGAGGAATGCACACCTATCTGAATCAAGTGGTGTCTTCCCACAGTATGACGTCCATATTGAGGCATGGGGATATTGAATGGGATGTTGAATGTTTCATCACTTCCCCCAAGAAAAACATAAATATTTCAGAACATCCAAGGGATATAAAGCAACTACTACAGAAATATGAAAGGGTTTTTGGAGACCTTCCTCCTAGAAGGCCACCTGACAGAGGAGCTAAGCACACCATTGTTTTGGAGGTGGGTACTTCACCTATCAAAATACCACCATATAGACACCCAAAAAGTTTCAGATATGAGATTGAGAAGGCTATTCAAGAGCTCTTTTAATTGGGACTCATTAGACCAAGCTCTATTCCCTATGCTTCTTCAGTTGTTTTGCTGAAGAAAAAGGATGGAACCTTAAGGATGTGCATTGATTTTAGAGCTCTAAACAATAAGACAATTAAGAATAGATATCCCATCCCCAGAATAGATGAGCTCATTGATGAGCTATTTGGAGAAAAATTATTCTCCAAAATTGATCTCATATCTGGTTACCATCATATTTGAATGAAGGAGGAGGATGTGCAGAAAACTGCTTTCAGATGTCACTATGGCCATTTTGAATTTCTTGTCATGCCTTTTGGTTTGACCAATCATCCAGCCACATTCCAATCATGCATGAAAAAAAAAAATTTCAAGCAGCTCCATAAGTTTTTTTGGGTTTTATTTGATGATATTTTGAGTTATAGTAAGACATGGGAGGAACATTTGCACCATTTAGAAGTTGTATTGAAAATCTTGGATGAACAATATTTGTTTCCTAAATTGTCCAAGTGTGAATTTGGGTTGAAAGAAGTTTTGTATCTTGGGAATATCATTTTCAAAGATGGAGTAAAGGTGCACATGGAGAAAATAAAGGCTATTCTTGAATGGCCATCACCCAAAAACATCACAGAATTGAGAGGCTTCATTGGAATATGCACTTACTATAGGAAGTTTGTGAAGGGGTTCTCCAAATTAACTGCTCCACTTGTTGATTTGACCAAGAAGGATGCTTTCAAATGGGATGAAGAGGCTGAAACAGATTTCCAAAGAGTGAAAGAGGTAATGATTAGTTGTCCAGTACTTGCATTACCAGATTTTTCTAAACCTTTTGTTTTGGAATGTGATGCATCATGAGAAGGAATAGGGGAGGTCCTAAAGAAAAATCAACACCCCATAGATTTTGAGAGCAGAAAATTGCATCCACGTGAGAAGCTCTATTCCATATATGACAAAGAAATGTTAGCCATCATGCATGCCTTGGCCAAGTTTAGACAATATCTGTTGGGGAACAAGTTTGTGGTCAAAACTAATGATAACAGTTTAAAGCATTTTCTCACACAAAAGGATCTCAATGAAAGGAAACAAAAGTGGGTAAGTAAGGTCCAAGATTTTGATTTTGATGTTGAATATGTAAAAGGGAAGAATGATATTGTAGCAGATGCATTATCCATGAGGCCTTTATTTTCCCTTATGGACATTTTGAAAGATTGGAAAAATATGCTAATAGTTGAGTATACCGAAGATAGTTTTTCCTGTGATGTGTTAGATGGGGTCAAAGGAGATGATAGATACAATATTTGGAATGGCCTAATCTACTATAAGGATGGAATATACTTGGTTCATGGTTTGAATCTAAAGCACGATATTTTGAAGGAAGCTCATGATTCTACTTTAGGAGGCCAGCCTAGTTTCTTCAAAACATTAAGGAAACTAAGGCAAAGGTTCTATTGGAAAGGGATGAAGGAAGATGTTCTAAATTATGTGAATGAATGCAAGATATGTTAGAAAAACAAAGTTGAACACACACATCCTGCTAGTCTATTGCAACCATTGCCCATTCTAGAACATAAATGGCAAAGTATCTCAATGGATTTCATCACAGGTTTGCCCAAAGCTTTGGGTAAAGATTGTATTTATGTTGTGGTGGATAGACTCACCAAATTCTCTCATTTATTTTCTATTACATCATCTTTCACTGCTGCACAAGTGGCTGATCTATTCTTTAGAGAAATTTTCAGATTGCATGGACTTCCCAAGAACATTGTGAGTGATAGAGATATCATATTTATGAGTGCCTTTTGGCAAGAAATTTTCAAGTTGGTGGGCACTCAATTGACTCCAATAACAAGCTATCATCCTCAAACTGATGGCCAAACAGAAAGAGTGAACCAATGTTTGGAGGGGTACTTGAGGGACTATGTTGGTGAGCAGCGGAAAGCATGGGTTAAATGGCTACACTTGGGTGAGTTTTGCTACAATACTACTTTCCAGATGTCCATTGGCATGTCTACTTTCAAATCACTTTATAGTTATGAAGCACTCGCATTTTTTGAGCACATCTTTGGTGATAGTAGAGCCCCAAAATCTAAGGATTGGGTGGAAGAAAGTCAAAAGATTTTGAAGCTTCTAAAAGACAATTTGTAGGTTGCCCAAAATAAACAAAAAGAGTATGTGGATCAACATAGGGAGGAAAGAACTTTTCAAGTGAATGATTTGGTTTATTTGAGGCTGCAGACATATAAACAAGCCTCCTTGAAATGTAAAGGATGAGAAAATATCAAGCCAAGGTATTATGGTCCATACATGATAGTTCGAAAAGTTGGGGAGGTAGCTTATGAGTTAGAACTTCTGGAAGGTAGAAAAATACACAATGTATTTCATGTCCCATGCCTTAATAAGGATATTGGTAAGAAAATTTATATTTCAGAAACATTCCCTCCATTAGATGATGAAGGACAACTCATACTTATTCTAGAAAAAAATTTGAAGACAAGAGAAAGGAAATTGAGGAGTAGAACCATAAGAGAATATTTGGTACAATGGAAATATTTTCCAAGTGAGGATGACAAATGGTAAGAGAAACAAATTGTGCAGCATCCTAGTTTATAATTTCTTTAGGGAAAGCAATATTGGGTGGGGAGGACTATGATGTCCCCATCCAAATAAATACTAGAAGGGAAAATTCCACCAATCTACTAGTTCCCTAGGTTGGGGTGGAAACATTTGGATTTTGAATAAGGGAGATAATAAACCCCAAATGGAAATTAGCTTGACATAAATCTATTAAAATGGTCTAAATAAATATTTACAATAGGAAAATAAGGTGGCACTTGGTCATGGAGGTGCATTGGTGGTGTGGGACCCACACAAAGCAAGATTCCTCATGCCACATGGCATCCCATTCTCACCCATTCGAATCCAAGGTGGATTCTAATGTTCTTTGGGGAGTTGGAAGGTCATTATGCTTGGAATGACTCAATGAAGGTCGAATTGGAGTGGAATATTAACTCCCATGGAAGAGGAAGAGGCATTTTAGAGATATTGAGACACTTGGGCTAGATTCCTTAGCTTCTATGACAATAATGATGAAGATGTTATATATGACACTTACGACAAGAATCAGACCTGATGGCTGACATCTGACTAATATGACATGTCAGGGATAAAAATAGCCTCCAAAAGGGCTCATAAGGGAGTTAGTGCAGCCAAAGAGACTTCTCATTCGAATTGGTGGGACATGGAGACTAGAAATTGTTGGACAAGTGGCACACTTTGCAATCTCTTCCCAATTCGAGTTGGCATGAATATTTTGGAAGGAATTAGAACCATGGAAGGCTTGGGAACTTTACAAAAATACAATAAAAAAGAAGGAGAGGGGATTTTGATCATTTCTCATTTTTCAAATTGGAGAGCATAGCTTGTCCATGCTAGTGGAGTGTTTACTTTACTTGCCTTAGTACCAATTTCGAGGGTGAAAGATTCCCATCGTAATTGGAAATTGGAGAGGCCATTAATACATTTCATTTGGAGCTAAAATGGATTCATTTATTGCAGTTTTAATCTACAAGGATGCTTGTGATCTTCTCTTCTTCAACTTGTTCTCACCTCTCTCTCACATTTATCTTCACATTTTGGCTCTTGGAGGAAGGGCGCACTTGGTGAGATGTTGGTATCTTTGGGGGAGCCCTTGGGGCACCATTTAATTGTAATATGATGTATTTAATATTTATTTTATGCTCATAATAACCCCAGGTCGAAAATCCAAGTGAAACTATGTAAAAATGCCAAACTATGTATAAATGGCGCCATTTTCCCCTATATCTTGTTGTGAGAGCTTGAAGTTACTTAGTTTCGATTTTTTTCATTAAAAATATATGATTTTATTACTATATAGAGATCCATTAATGTACTGAATAAGTCTCATAAACATTATACAAGTCATTGGAACAATTATCTCAAATTCCATAGCAAGTTGTGGAGTTTTTCTAGCATTTCCCCCTATGTGAAAACATGTTTACAAATATCTGATTTATGGCAGTTGAAACAGCCTTTAGGGAATGATTAATGATTCATTTGGGAGCCCATTTAATTCCTATAACTATTACATGTCTCTTTTTTGAAATTTGGGAGGGTTGTACTTCACTTGGGAAGCCATTTGTGTCTCCTACGCTTGGGAGTTTGAACCTCGAATTTACTAGTAAATTTCCCTATTTTCTCCGGAACTTAAATGAATGTTGCAGAAGTATTTTGACAATGTCCAAGCATCCATTAGATTAATTTTTATCTCTTAACACCCTTCAAACACCTTCAGATCCCATTTTAAATCATTTGGAACAATTTGGAAGCATTTGAGTCATTACTAGTCTAAGGGTCGAATTGGCCAAAAATTGCAATTTTTCCCAATTTTTCCAAATTTATTAAAAGGGACACTACACCTAACATGATTTATGCACTATGGATGGTTCTCAAGCCCTTAACCCTAGTATTAGTAGAAAAACAATAGCCTCAAGCCCTTGGCCATGGTTTATGGAGGGAAATAACAATCTTAGACCTGAAACATATTTTGTTAAGATCAAATGCAATGAATGCATCCTAAGACTGCCATGCAATACCATGGATATATTGCAAGGCCTTGAAAATCATCAAATAATGAAAACAGGTTCCTCGAGATCTTATTGAAGCATACTGAGATCAATTGAATTCCACTTGAGCCTTAATTGAAACTTCTTGACCTCAAGTGTCATCAATAACACATAGAAGCCATGACACTAGCCCTCCACAAGGAGTATTTTTCATATAAATTGAATATGTCTGCCGTTATGATGTCTTGGGCATCAAGGATTTATCTTGGCTCCTTAACCATGGCTAGTGGAGGGAAAAGAGAGCCTCCAACATTAACTCTTGCTTCTTAGGCACAAACACCATGAATGAGTCCCTGAACCACCACATATGAAATAAATAGGGTATTAGTCAACTTCAAGTGTGTTATGTGTGCCATGAATAGGTTAGTTGTGAACCAAAAATGGGTGTCAAGGTCTAACCAAGGTATAGGGACAAAAAGAAGCTCCTCATGCCTTAAATGAAGCTTCTCAGGCTCAAGCACCATGAACAACATCTACAACTCAAGAAGCCTCTTAGGATACGATGTTGAATGCATATTCAAACCACCACACATAACCCTTGTGGGGTATCTCTAGAAAATGTAGAGGGATACATATACCATGATTAGGATACATCACATTCCTTAAATAAGATTATGTCTTCAACCCGTGCCAAGAATATTTGTCGAGTCCATGGATAGTGTTTCTTAGTATGTTAGTGGGATACATTCAACATGAGCACGTTTCATGAATTGGGAATGGGTCTATAGGCCTAAACATGCCTAGGGGGGACAAAGGGCTTCAACCATAAATTAACCTTTTCAAGCTCAAGTGCCATGGTTTGGGGAGGAAAACACTTCATCCTCGGAGCTTAAACATAGTCTCTTAGGTTCAATAGCCATCAACAACATGTGCAAATAATGGCATGGACCCTCTCTAAGGGGTATTTACAATCAAATTTTGATATGGATGCCATTAGAAGGTTTTTCTTAAAAAGGATGGGTCGTGGACCCTTGACCATGGTCAAGGAAGGAAACTTTAAGTGCCTCGAGATATTGTTGAAACTTCTTGGACTTAGTTTCTTTAAGTCCATGGATGACACAAGAGTATTTTGTAAGGGTTCTTTGTAGGAATCCAAGTGGGATATAAGGGCCATGCATAAGTATTGTGCACTAGAAATGGGTGTTGACACCTAAACATGGTGAAGGGTGAAACATGGGGTTTAAACATTAATTGAACCTTTTTGAGATCGTGAAGCATAAAAACCACCTAGAAACCACATGAGCCCTCATTAGGGAGTATTTTTCTTGGAATTTAGCTATGGGTGCCATTAAGATGGTTTGTGCATTGTGGATGGGTCTTCATGCCTTGACCATAGTTGTGGTAATGAAACAAGAGCCTATATCCTTTTATCATGGTTGGGGGAGGCAAACAACAACCTTTGGCCCTAAGCATAGATTCTCAAGTTTAAGCACCATGAGCACATCCTTAGATGACCACATGGGACCATGGATAGATAAAATGGTATGCCCCTTGTACGATTTATTTATAGGCCTTTAAATGGGATATGGGTGTCAGGTGTGGGGATCTGTGCACTACAGATAGAGGAGGTTTACCAAATAATGATAGAGTGAGATGGGTGAAGAGGGTTAGAGTGAGAGGGGGAGGACGTTTAAGGGGAGAGAGAGATATATATATACTCTCTGTGTGTGTGTGTGTGTGTCAGAGAGAGAGAGAGAGAGAGACTAACCAAAATTTATATACTTGCTGAAAGGCATACAATGGATTCCCTCACCCTCTCTATGGTTGATTGAGGTACAAGTTGCTCAATTGTTATGGGCGAGGTATGGTTAGGTGTTTTGTGCGTGTGTGTGTGAGAGAGAGAGAGAGAGGAGGGTTAAGGAGAGAGATAGATGGGGGGGACAGAGCGAGATCATTTGGGCCTTAGGCCATAAACACCACTTCTTGGGCTCAATCACCATGAGCATTTCTTGTAAACTGCAACACAAACACTCTATAAGAATTGTTTAGCATCAAATTTGGATACAGGTTTTTTTCACACCAAAGATGGGCCATAGGGCCTCAAACATGGCCGAGTAATGAAATACATCATTATATTGTTGAATCTTCTAATGTGTAAGATCCTTAAACAAGTCCTTGAACCAACACATTATCCCCCTGTACGAGTTCTTTGTAGGTTTTTTTCCATTACAGAGAGAGAAGGTTTATCAAATAATGATAAAGAATGAGATGGGAGATGATAGTTAGAGAGAGAGAGAGAGAGAGAGATTTTGGCCAAAATTTATATCCTTACTGAAAGGCATACAATGGATTCGCTCACCCTCTCCCTGGTCTGTTGAGGTACAAGTTGCTTGAACATTATGGGTGAGGTATGGTGACATGTTCGATGTGTGTGTGTGTGTGTGTGTGTGTGTGTGTGTGTGTGTGTGTGTGAGAGAGAGAGAGAGAGAGAGAGAGACGGTTAAGGAGAGAGAGAAGGGGGGTAATGTATCAAATAAGCTGCTACAAAGACAACAAAACTACCATTGAACCAACAACCAATTTAATCTATACAAGCATAGAGACACACAATAAATACAAACATTGTGCAACTAACGAGAATAAGGAAATGTATGAAAGTTTTTATTCATTACTCATGCCGCTCCAAATTACATTAATAGGGACATGCACTACTACTTCAAGCCCAACCTATACATTTCCATAATTGAGAACCAAATGTCACTTCTATGGCTCTACTTCTCATCTTTATGGTGCTGCTCCTTTAATCCCTTTTATGGATGCTTCCTCCTATCCCTACTCATATACAACATTTATATATTTCACATGGCTAGAGGAATGCCAACAAATAGCAAGACCATTCAACTTCCAACGTTTAAGGTTTACATTCTTACTAAGGAACCGTTTTGTCTTCTATTTGAGCAGT
Source organism: Larix kaempferi (assembly GCA_027924585.1). Lineage (NCBI taxonomy): Eukaryota > Viridiplantae > Streptophyta > Pinopsida > Pinales > Pinaceae > Larix > Larix kaempferi. The sequence goes on from BSBM01000369.1 coordinate 5,905,382, forward strand.
TAATCACTTGGTAGATACTTAGGAGTCATATCATTGTTAACCCTTCCTGGGTAGGTGTAGCATCCCACCTGCTAATATGTTATGCCAATCAATTCCCAAAGTCACATAATTGTTCATCCTTCATACACTAGGTGTACCATCCCACATGCTAATCCAATAAGTGGCATCGGGGGCATCCCAGTCCAACGAAGCCTTTTCCTTCTTCGCAGCATTGTCCTAATCATGAGCTTGGTCTCATCAATTCCTTCGCTTCCAGGAAATTTGTGCCACCGGGGCTTGATTGGCCCCATATTTATCCTTCACCTTATGTTCATATTCTTCCTGGTGCTTCTTCACAACTAGCCTTAGGGTTTCTTCCTTTTCCCTCTTGAGGGCCTCTTCTACATGATATTAACATAAGTCCAAATAGCGTCAACAGGGGTCTTGTCATCCATGGAGAAGGAATCATTTATGTCAGTGAAATTAACTCTATTAAGCCTCCTTTTCCTGTACTTGTCTTCTCTATCGACAATCCCTTAAGGTTTCTCGAAGGCCAAGTCATGCTCCTCCTCCCTACGCTTCTCAGTAAATCCTTGAGCATTGGTTTAGGGGTAGTATAAAAGGCCAATTTGTGGGAAACCTCCACTGCAATGTCTTTCCCTTGTAGTGTGAGAGAGAGAGAGGAAGATTAATGAGAGAGAAAGAGAGAGAGATAGGGACATTGGGGGTAGAAAAGGGGGAGGAGGGTTAAGTAGAGAGAGAGAGATAACTATTATAGAGAGAGAGTGAGAAGATGAGGGTTAGGGGGAGGGGGGGAACATGGTTAAGGAGATAGTGAGAGAGGGGGGGAGGGGGAGGGGGAGGGGGAGGGGGAGGAGGGGGATTAGGAAGAGATGGGATGAGTAAGAGAGAGAGGATGATGGTTATGGTTAGGGAGATGGAGATAGGAGGGAGAGAGAGAAGGAGAGGAATTTTAGGTAGAGCGGAGGGAGAGGGATAAGAAGAGGAAGTTTAGGTAGATAGGGAGATAGAGGAGGATTGAAGGGGGAGAGAGTGAGAGCAAGAGAAATAGAGAGAGAGAGAGGGGTTGAAATGGGGTAGAGGGGAGGAGGGTTAGGGAGGGACAGGAAAAGACAAAGGAGAGGAGGAGGTTTAAAGTAAGGGAGAGGGGTGGCAGGGGGGGTTATAAATAGAAGAATATGAAAACAAAACTACATTTCGGATTAGTAAACAAATGCGTGCACGTGTTATTAGCGCGTATGCACTAAATAGTGCGTACACGCTACTTAGTGCGTACGCGCTTCTTGTGTGTATGCACTTTTAGTGCGTACACGTGTATTTAAAATAACACGTACGTGTTGTTTAAATTTCTAAATTTTGGCAGGCAATTCCTTTCCCACCAACGTGGTGGATGACTTGGCTGCTTTGGTTTTAGGTTCAGGTTTCCAAACCAAGTGGCTTGGACTGTGTTATAACAAAATACATCTTATTCTATAACTTATTCTATTTCAAGCATGATTCTGTGTATGCCACACTTGTCCACTACTAATGAAATTGCACACACACGTGTAGAACTATGTGTGTAGATTCTGAATATGCATTTTTTATTAAATCTATTATTTTTTCTATTTTTTATTTAATTTTAATTGGACTAATGTCAATCTTACACAAAAGTAGGTTATTTCTTCCAGCTATAACTTTTGATTGGCTCACCTATTTTGAAAACGAAAAAGAACCTGCACAAGTACTCACAAAGACCTACATCCTAGAAAAAAACAAAGTTAACTAATTATGTTAAGACCATGATTAAAAAAATATTGTTGCACTAGAATGACCTGTTATCTATGACTCTATATAATTTTTTTCACAAAATTCCACCATTTGCATACCAAACCCGGGGCCCAATGCAAACATATTCATTATGTTTTCTTAAAAAAATAACATACCAATATTAGGATAACCCCATTTTTTGGGAGTTATACTTAATTTCCATAAATAATACTTATATATTCTGGAAGGTAATCCGATTGTCTACATTTCATCTTGTTACGACATATTCTGAAATGTTGTGTAGGTAGCTCTAATATTGCTTTTTGACATTCAGATTTTTGTTTTTCCAGAAGTCCATTGCAACTAATGCGTCATGAGTGGCCAGCATTATCTTGCACCAGCCCTTTACATCAAATGCCATCCACTATTACACTAATGGTCCCTCCAACCCCCCATTATACCCCTAGGGAGGGTCATAACATTCCACCCCTTTAGGAAATATTTTCCCTTAATATTTGATGTGAAGTTGTACACCCATAATCCAAGGTCCCATGGGTGAATGGTGACTGCAATGATAAAGTAGGAGAAGTAACTAGGATCATATGTACCAATTTGAGTGGCCATGCTAATTTCATCCAACAAGCTCCATCTTAAGCATGAGTCTCATATCTATATTCTCCATCCTCCAACTGACAACCTAGTGATGGAGTTGAAGCTCCATAAACTACTAAGTGTTAGGTGTCACATGCCCATGATGGCCATGTGGATCCCAATAAGTATAACCATCCAAAGAAAGCAGATCCTCCATATAGAAGTAAAAGGATGGATCAGTGAGGAGCTTTACTACTGTAGAATGAGCATCCTTGAAATTGGTAGGAAACACTTGTTGTTGTTCCTTCAGAAGTTGGTCTTCATATGATAGAGAAGATTCAACAAAAAGAAGATGCAAAGAGTTGTTGAATCCAAAAACTTATAATTATCGATATACCAATCATCATGTAATCAACATCTAGATCATACCATGCATATCATTCCTGGTTATACTCTTTAATGATGAAAGAATATGTAGCATGAGTAACACAAAGCTCCTCCAATTTAACTAAATTCTCCTTAATTTTACTTAGGTTCTACTACATAGACTTCAACTGGGCACATGCATAGATTTCCAATTGCTCAATGCATCCTATTATGTCTTGGTCCACCACTTTGCACATGCTTCAATTTTGTGAAGGTTAGAGGGGATAATCATTGCAAGGGCAATAGTATATGGGATATTAGATAGAGATAGGTCATATACTGCACCCATTGAAGGATGTGGAAATTATCTCTCCAACAACTTTGATCTAGTGGCAATCAAATCACCCTATGAAAATTTATGTCTTTTGCAAAATACGCACATCACTAAAAATTCTAAAAAATGCAGATTTCAAATGGTTATATGTTCTTTTCTCGGACCTTGATTTGAGTTTTTTTTTTTTTGAAATCGTGTATTTTTCCAAGAGGAACTCCGATTTGTAATCAAATTCTAGAAATTCAATTTAAAAAGAATCAAAATAGGGTATTAGTGTCGCAACCCTCATTTTCTTTGAAAACCTTCAAAATAGAAGAAAAAATCCTTATTTTTCTTTATCCCTAGAAAGTGCTATGATACCAATTGTAGTATAACTTAGATATGAAAAATATGCAACTATATGCAAGAAGTCCAATATGTAATGTTTCATTTTCATTGCACTGAGAGTAGCGAGTTGCTCTACAACCTAATATGGGGGAGATGTTGTCATGTTATGTAACGTTCCCAAAAATAAAAAGTAATTAAAAAATTCATGTATGCTCATAACTTATCAAAAATAAAAAGTTAATTAAAAAAAATTCATGTAGAGTCATAAAATAAAAATAAATAAAACGAGCATAGATCCATCTTAAACTGGGATCTATTAAGCACCGAGAGGGATCCAATTTCTTGAGGTGTAATTTTTTTTATCTTAAATTTTTTTACACATCAAGAAAAAAATTACACCTCAAGAGATTGGATCCCAATCGATGCTTAATAGATACGAGCTTAAGATGGATCTATGCTGGTAATAGATTAGAAAAATCCTCAGGGAAGGGAAACACCTTACAAGCACCTTTTATGGAAGGATCCACTCATGATCATGTTGAATATTGTAACTTCTAAGAATATTATATTTGTACTTTATTATTCCGGAGATGTTTTATCCCTCCGAGGTAACCCTATTATGTATCTGGAGATGTTTATTCCTCCAGGGGTTTGTGTTAACTAGGGTTATTAGACCCACCATGTGGGGGTCGACCCTGATGTCATATTTTAGGGGTTATTAGACTTCTCTAGGAGAGGTCGGCCCCATTAGTTATTTTGGTCAGTCGGGAGTTAGTATAAATAGAGGAGGTGAACTCCTCATTAGACACACTCACTCACTTGAGAAAAGTAGCGCACTTGTCTGGGAGATTTGCTAAGGAGACAAAGAAGGAGGGAGCACATCTTGTATTTTGGTTGATCATCTTATTGAGGAAAGCTTTGCTGGGTTTTCTACCCCATGAGGGTTTCCCAGGGTAAATTCTGTGTCTATATTGTGATTATGCTTCTTTCAGTGATCTTGCTGGTCTATTTGGTTTAAACTTAACATGGTATCAGAGCTAGACTGAATAGAACATCTTTCACAAGGTAAGAATACCTCTCTCTCTCTCTCTCTCCGGTGAAAGTTAGGGTTTCAGCAAAAAGTTGGTATTATTGAATTCTGATTACATGGCTGGATAGCCCTTCTCAATACCTATCTTTTGAGCCCTAGATCGAACTTTTTGGTTGGGTAGAACTCCGGGAAATCCAAACCCTAGTTTTACCAAAAGTGCGATAAGTCAGAAATTGGGTTCAGAAAAAAGTTGGCATTTTTGAATTCTGATTAAATGGCTGGATATCCCTTCTCAATACCTATCTTTTGAGCCCTATATCGAACTTTTTTGGTTGGGTAGAACTCCAGGAAATCAAAACCCTAGTTTTACCAAAAGTGCGATCATCCAAAAATTCTGTTCCAGAATCCGGAAAGGTAAAAGGTAAATATTTCCGGCTAAGTACTATTCTGTCTCTTGGACTCCCCCAAGAGAAGATGGCTCCAAACACTAAGCTTGAAGACAAGCTAGAAGGCATAGAAAATTTCCGAGCATGGAAATACAGAATTGGTCTCATTCTTGAAGAGAATGATCTTGCGCATTATATCAAAGATAAAGTTGCAGAACCGGAAGGAGATGAAGCCAAAGAGAAGCATAGAAAGGATTTGATTAGGGCAAAGAGAATCATAGCTGATTCTATTAAAGACCACTTGATTCCCCAAGTGGCTTCCAAAAAAAAAACTCCAAAGGAGATGTATGATGCCCTAGGAAGAATGTATGAAGGAAAGAACATCAATAGAAAGCTGAACCTAAGAACTTAGTTAAAGAGTACCAAGATGAACAAAGGGGAGTCCATTCAAGACTACTTCTCAAGGATCTCCCAAATCAAGGAACAACTAGATGCCATTGGTGATACTCTTGATGAAGATGAACTTGTGATGACTGCTCTAAATGGCCTCACTAGATCTTGGGAATCATTTATACAAACTATGTGTGCCAGAAAGGAAAGTATGAAGTTTTATGTAGTATGGGAAGATTGTGTTCAAGAAGAGGCTAGGGTAGCCAACAGGGAAGCACTTCTCAAAGAGGATGATCAAGCCTTGGCTACTCACACCAAGAAAAGAATGGGTCACTTCAAGAAAGTTGAACACAAGGGATCTCAACACTTCTCTAAATTCAAAAGGAATAAAGGACCCAATCAAGTAAGGGATCTCTCCACAGTCCAGTGCTACAATTGCTTTAAAATTGGACACATTGCCAGATTTTGTCCTTCACAAAGAAAGAAGAAGTTTATACACAAAAGACACCATGCTCATATGGCAGAAGGTGATAGTGAAGAAGAAGAAGAAGAAGAAGAAGAAGAAGAAGAGGAAGAAAGGCCTCGAAAGAAAAGATCCAAAGTAAAGAAAGAAAATCCAGAAGAACATGTCCTATTCTCTGCACTCTCTGGATATGTATCCCCTGGAGAAGATACATGGCTCATTGATAGTGGTGCCTCTAAGTACATGTCAGGTCAAAGAAAGACTTTCTCAAAACTTGAAGAAAAGTATTCTTCACAAAAGGTATCTCTAGGAGATGATTACCAATACCCCATCAAGGGTATTGGTGAAGCAAGCTATAAGCTAGATTCTGGATCACCCTTGAAGATGAAAGAAATCTTATATGTGCCAGGACTAAAGAAAAATCTACTCTCTATCTCAACACTAGATAAGAAAGGTTTTGGAGTTGCCTTCATAGATGGTCAAGTACTCATGTGGCCAAAGGGAAAATCCATTGAAGATGCAGTTGTCATTGGTAAAGAGGAAGGAGGCCTCTATAAGCTCAAGGGACATCCAGAAGTTGCCCTTGCCCATGAAGCATCTATCCCAAGTGAGGTATGGCACAGAAGATTAGCCCACATTAATTATAAAGCCCTACCCTATGTAAGCAAGGTGGTGATAGGTCTACCAGACTTAAAGGTTGATCATAATGGCTCATGCAAAGGATGTGAAAAAGGGAAGAATGTCAAGAACCCTTTTCCAAAAAGTGAAACAAAGACTAAAAACATCTTAGAGTTATTACATTCAGATGTATGTGGACCAATGCCTACCACTTCCCTAAGTGGTTTTGAATACTATCTTTCATTCATTGATGACTATTCAAGAAAGACATGGATATACTTTCTAAAAGGTAAGAATGAGGTTTTCGGAAAATTCAAGGAGTTCAAGGCCTTAATAGAAAATCTCTCAGAAAAGAAAATCAAGATTCTCAGAACAGACAATGGGGGAGAATATACTTCAAAGGACTTTGAAGACTTTTGTAAGGAAGATGGAATCAAGAGGGAACTAACCACTCCCTACAATCCCCCAAAAAATGGGGTGGCTTAAAGAAAGAATAGAACCATAATGGAAGCTGTAAAAACCATGATACATGATCAAGATCTACCTATGTATTTATGGGTTGAAGCAGCTAGGACAACAGTTTATGTGCAAAATAGACTTTCCCATAGTGCTCTTGAATTCAAAACTCTAGAAGAAGTGTTCACAGGAAAGAAGCCTGAGGTGAGTCATCTCAAAATATTTGGTTGTCCTATGTACATTCACATTCCAAAAGAAAAGAGAACCAAGTTGGATCCTTCTGGTAAGAAGGGAATTTTTGTTGGATACTGTGAATCATCCAAAGCTTTCAGAATCTACATTCCAGGTTTTCATCATATGGAAATAAGTAGAGATGTAACATTTGATGAAGAAGCAGCTCTCAAGAAATCCAAGAAGTGTCAACTTGAAGAAATCTATGAAGAAGATACACCTCCTAGAATCACAGAAGCAGTACACATACCTGAAGATGATACTCCAGAAGATCATGACATGATAGAACCTCAAGAACCCCCTATTTCAAACTTATCTAGAAAAAGAATGCCAGCATGGGATAGAGACATTATTCAAGGAGCTAAAAGATATGGAGCTCCTGAAGGCTCCACCAGAGAAAGAAAGAAACCAAAGCTAGTATCCAACTATATGGCCTTGATGTGTGATCTTGTGGATCAACTACCTACTAGCTATGAAGAGGCAGCTCAGAAGAAAGAATGGGTAGAAGCAATGACAGAAGAATATCAGTCAATAATAAAAAATTATGTTTGGGATATAGTTCCCAAACCAAAAGACAAAAGTGTGGTTTCTTCCAAATGGATCTTCAAGATAAAACATGCTGCAGATGGAAGCATTGAAAAATACAAGGCAAGATTTGTAGCCATAGGATTCTCTCAGAAGGAGGGAATTGACTATGAAGAAACATTTGCACCAGTTGCTAGGTATACTTCAATTAGAACTATCATGGCACTTGTATCCATGATGAAGTGGAAATTACACCAAATGGATGTTAAGACATCTTTTCTGAATGGTGTAATTGAAGAAGAAGTATACATAGATCAACCACAAGGGTTTGAGGTTAAAGACAGAAGGACTCATGTATGCAAATTGAAAAAGGCATTATATGGATTAAAGTAAGCTCCCAGGGCTTGGTACGGAAGGATTGACAATTTCTTAACAAGCATGGGATTTACCAAAAGTAAAGCTGATCCAAATCTTTACCTCAAAGTGATGGATGATGAACCAGTTATATTGTTGTTATATGTAGACGATCTGTTTCTAACCGGAAATGAGAAATAGATTATTGAAAGCAAGAAGAAGCTTTCTTCAGAATTCGAGATGAAAGATCTCGGATTAATGCACTACTTCTTAGGCCTAGAGGTTTGGCAAGAACCAAAAGGAATCTTTCTAAATCAAGGTAAATATGCTGTGGAGATTCTAAAAAGATTTGATATGTTGGAATGTAAACCCATGGCCACTCCCATGGACTCCAACCTGAAGCTATTAGTTAATGACTCATTGGAACTAGTGGACCTAACTCTATACAGACAAATCATTGGGTCATTAATGTATTTAACAAATACTAGGCCAAATATATGCTTTGCTGTAAATACTCTAAGTCAGTATCTAGTAGAACCTAGAAAGGTTCATTTAATAGCTGCAAAGCATGTGATGAGGTACCTAAAAGGTACATTGGATTTTGGTCTATATTATCTTGGAGGTCATGAACTCAGGTTACATGGTTACTCAGATTCTGATTGGGCAGGGAGTGTCTCAGACAGAAAGAGTACATCAGGTGGATGTTATGGTCTTGGATCTGCCATGATCTCATGGTTCAGCAAGAAACAATCTAGCGTGGCCCTCAGTACTGTTCAAGCAGAATATATAGCTGCCTGCTCTGCCAGCTGTGAAGCAGTATGGCTTCGGAAGCTATTATCAGGAGTGTTTGACTTAGAAATGGATCCCACTATGATTATGTGTGACAATCAAAGCTGCATTAAGATGACAGAAAATCCTGTATTCCATGATAAGTCAAAACACATAGAGATTCGATACTTTTATATACGAGATATGGTGCAGAGAGGAGCCATCAAGCTTGAGTATATAAGCACTGAGGACAAAATTGCTGATATCTTGACCAAACCTTTGTCTCGAGTGAAATTTGAATACTTCAGAGACAAGCTTGGTGTAGTTCAAAAGGACCCTCCTCGAAAGGGGGAGTAGTATAGTCATCCTTGGACGTGGTCCTAAATGTACGGTTGAGGATTGAGTCATCCTTGGACGTGGTCCTAAATGTACGGTTGAGGATTGAGTCATCCTTGGATGTGGTCCTAAATGTATGGTTGAGGATTGAGTCATCCTTGGACGTGCTCCTAAATGTACGGTTGAGGATTGAGTCATCCTTGGACGTGGTACTAAATGTACGGTTGAGGATTGAGTCATCCTTGGACGTGGTCCTAAATGTACGGTTGAGGATTGAGTCATCCTTGGACATGGTCCTAAATGTACGGATGGGATTGCATCGTCCCTAGACATGAGACTTGTATTAAAGTGATAAGGACTGATCATCCTGGAACTCGATCTGGATTGTATCGTCCATGGACCTATGTCCTAAAGAGAGCAAGACTGATCATCCTATATGATGATCGTGATGACGATGCTGATGATCGTGTGATGACGATGCTGATGATGATGCTGATGATCGTGTGATGATGATGTTGATGATCGTGTGATGATGATGCTGACGATGCTGATGACGATGCTGATGATGCTGATGACGATGCTGATGATCGTGTGATGATGATGTTGATGATCGTGTGATGATGATGCTGATGATGCTGATGACGATGCTAATGATCGTGAGATGTCGATGTTGATGATCAAGTGATATCGACACTGTTGACGAAGATGAATTGAAGAAAGCTTCCGATGATATATAGATGTATCATGTATGATGACTCCTTGCTCCTACAGATGTTGTTATAATATCCTTCTCGTTAAGGGGGAGTGTTGAATATTGTAACTTCTAAGAATATTATATTTGTACTTTATTATTCCGGAGATATTTTATCCCTCCGAGGTAACCCTATTATGTATCTGTAGATGTTTATTCCTCCAGGGGTTTGTGTTAACTAGGGTTATTAAACCCACCATGTGGGGGTCGGCCCTGATGTCATATTTTAGGGGTTATTAGACTTCTCTAGGAGAGGTCGGCCCCATTAGTTATTTTGGTCAGTCGGGAGTTAGTATAAATAGAGGAGGTGAACTCCTCATTAGACACACTCACTCACTTGAGAAAAGTAGCGCACTTGTCTGGGAGATTTGCTAAGGAGACAAAGAAGGAGGGAGCACATCTTGTATTTTGGTTGATCATCTTATTGAGGAAAGCTTTGCTGGGTTTTCTACCCCATGAGGGTTTCCCAGGGTAAATTCTGTGTCTATCTTGTGATTATGCTTCTTTCAGTGATCTTGCTGGTCTATTTGGTTTAAACTTAACAGATCACTTGCCTCTTCCGAAGGAGTGACCTCCTAAGAGATAAGCTCCAAATACAATAATGATAATAACGATAACAATAAAATAATTATTATTTTAGGGTCACGACCAAGCCAAACACCAAAGTAGTGTATGAAAACACCCTGTTTGTTGAATCATGACTCATAAGGAGGACTATATTCTTATTTATAGATCACATTACAACTAACTATAACCTCCTAATTACCTTTTGGACCTTCCTTAATGAGTTCCCATTACATTTATTTACTATCATTGTCGGAATTATTTAATAATAACAAACATAGTGGGCCTCTAGTCCACTTTACATTGAATGGCCACCACTATTACATTAATGGGTCCTCTAGTCCCCATTACATCCCTAGGGAGAGTATTACCATAATGAGTTTATTTAATAATAACAAACAAAATGAACCTAGTTCACTTTACATTGAATGACCTCCATTATTACATTAATGGACCCTTGTAATAATGGACCCACCCCATTACATAATGGATTTATTTAATAATAACAAACATAATGAACCTAGTTCACTTTACATTGAATGACCTCCATTATTACATTAATGGACCCACAGACCCCATTACATAATGGGTTTATTTAATAATAACAAACAAAATGAACCTAGTTCACTTTACATTGAATGACCTCCATTATTACATTAATGGACCCTCAGACCCCATTACACCCTTAGAGAGGGTTATAACACTAGCCCTCCTACAAATATAGTAGGATAATAACAATTTTCAATTTATTTAATATTAATATTACATCTATATATGTAAATTTACATTTTATAAATATTTTAAAATTCTAATTAATTTTTTAAATTAATGTCTACTATCAATGTAAAACAACTCACCCAAGTTATACAAAGTGCCATCTCAACACAATCAAATACCATCCATAAAACATTTCCAATATTTTAAGTTTCAAACCATGGTGAGTGTCCTATTCAAAACCAGTATAGTGGTTCCCTAGAGGGATCAAATATGCAAACCTTTCACCACTAAACTACAACACATATTCCTCTCTCAAGACTATGTTACAACACACTAATTGTTGGCTTGGTTTTGCAACCAAGCTTAGTGCTATGGGCACCTATCAACAAGTGATAGCAGTTTCAAATACTAAAAGCAAAAACAATTGTAAATCTAAATCTAAAACTAAACTAGCATGTGCATATCATAATAAACTTGGAAAGATTTGAAAACAAGAACAAGAAATAAAATAAACAAAATAATTTTGTATTAAGAATAGGGGCAAGAAAGTGCTTGAAATGGTGATACCTTCAAATGGTGAAGATTGTTGAGCAACTTCCAAGGTGAGTAGCTCCAAGCTCCAAAGGTCTCTTCTCCAAGATAGCTACAATGGTCAAAAGCTCATGAGAGATTTTGACAGCATGAGGATAGGAAGATGGATGGATCGAAAGTGAGGAGCCCCTACCACCTTTTTATAGGTTTTGGTGGTGGGGAATACCATTATGGTTTTGAGGAAACTAATGGTATTGACCAACATGGTTTAGGTACCTTTTCCCTCCTTTTTCCTTTTTTGAATATTTTTAATATTTTTATTCCCTTTTTAATATTTTTGGGAATTATGGACCCTTTTTTAAGGTTTTTTATGCTTTTTGAGGAAAATTATTCATTTTGAGTGGAAAAAGGGGTGTATTAAGGTCTTTTGGTGACCTTTTGGTGGCTTTAGAGGCTCAAATGGTGAAAAAGTGGACAAATGGGTCATGTGAATAAGGAAATGAGCTAGTGAGCACTTTTTGGGTGTTAACAGATTGCCCCCTGATGTGTGAGAGCAGGAGCTCATCGTATGGCCGATAGACATCATAGTTCTTTTGTCTTTTTTCTGGGGTTTGGGGAAGAGAAGAGACCGTTTGGAGACTAGATCCACGACCCTTGGAAGCTGCAAAAACAAAAAATATTACATGGCCTCAATATGAATGAGGAATAATCTTTGATAATGGACGAGGTGGGCATACCCATGCTCGTATCAAGACATATACATAACAAGCAGTCCCAAGAAGGGGGACCTAAAAAATACATAAAAAATATTCTGGTAGTACATCATAATGGTCCAGAGGGGACATTATTTTGGGATGTACTCATGATCATATCATGACTGATCTCAATAACTGATACACTGGAATAAAGCGTCAACCGTTCTGATAATATCTAAGAAGGGTTGATGAACTGCTGAATCTGAAGGTGTCCAACATCTGTAGTGACTCAATGACTGAGAGTCATCACTGAGAAGTACTTGTAACTGTATACTCGAGGGAGTATGAAACTGGGGTACATCTGAATACTGTCGCCATGTGCAACCTGGTTATCTATAGAAAAAATGTAACTGGTTGTTTCCATAAGTAGACTCTCAAATGTGGAAGAGTCAGGTGGTATCCGGGGTCTTCAACAAAAACTGAAAGGATCAATACCTTGTGCGAGTTTCAACGATGCGATCAAGGTTTTGAAGTCGAGCATGTGAGAAACAACCATTTGGAGAGGCACTGAGGACTCTTCCTGAAATGATTCGCAGGCACTCATCATAAATGGTGATGAGTCCAAGACACAGGGACCTCTAGGTCTATCCTCTAGAATAAATTTGGTTGTCGTCGACAGAGGGAGACCAACAACTAATTGTTCAGGTACACAGGGTACTACCAAAGGACCGAACACCAAGAGCAACCGCTTCACACAAACAAATCACAGATCAACACACCGATGTTTTGACGTGGTTTAAACCCTCTTGAGGGAAACACTCCACGGCCTTGGCCAAATAGCTTCTACGGGACAATTTATTATGCAAAGAAAGAAAGTTACAAATGAGCTTCTCATAATCGATCAACTAAACAATGACCCTCCATGCTCTTTAAATAGAGATCATGGACCAATCGGGTGTTAAGCCACGGATCAAGGATAGGTTTGATCTAAAAGAAGTTGAGCCGTCGGATCACTCTATGTCGGAAACATATCGTGACCGTCGGATTAAGTATTTACAAATGCATACTAATGCATACTAAAGAAACACACTATCTCTAATGGATATATTACACAAGTTGATCTTAACTAACTCCTAAGTGTCTAAATATCCTAACATCCCCCCTTAAGAACAACTTGGGATAGGATTGAAGGATTTACAAAAGTGACACTATTAGGAGAAGGAAGGAGGCATTAGAGCCTATCCCCCCTTAATGACAAGTTCCTGAACTCCTAACATAGATCAAAGTTTAGAAAACTTCGCTTCTGTAAGAGACTTGGTGAAGATGTCTGCAACTTGATCATCTGTAGGGAAAAAGAGCACTTCAAGAACACGATCATGAACAAGATTTTTGATGAAGTGCATATGTAGCTCAATGTGTTTGCTGCGTTGATGTAGAACTGGATCTTTGGCAAGCTTGATGGCACTTTGATTGTCGCACCAAAGTGGAGTAGGCTGCTGCTGCTCGAATCCAAACTCTGAAAGGATCTGTCGAAGCCATAAAGCTTCATGACTGGCATTAACTGCTGCTCGATATTCTGCCTCTGCTGAAGAAAGAGCAAGAGCTTGTTGTTTCTTACAAGCCCAAGTAATAGGTCTAGATCCCAGACTGAAAACATAACCTGCAGTAGACTTTCGATCATCAGGATCGCCGGCCCAATCTGAATCAGTGAAACCAACCAACAAAGGTTTTCCCCCTGTACTGTAATGAATCCCAAACTGAACTGTACCTCGAATATATCGAAGTATTCTTTTAGCTGCTTTCCAGTGACTTTCATGAGGTGTCTGCATATAACGGGCAACTCGACCAATGGCAAAGGAAAGGTCAGGAAGGGAATGAGTCAAGTATAAAAGACTACCAACAAGCTGACGATACAAGGTGACATCTACTTCAGGTGAAGTACAAGTGGCAAAAAGTTTGACTCCAGACTGGAAGGGAGAAGGGGCTGGTGTACAATCTTCCATGTGAAAGCAACGAAGAAGGTCACAAGCATACTTAGACTGAGAAAGAAAGATTCCTTCTTTGGTTTGCAGAACTTGGAGACCAAGAAAATAATGCAAATGTCCTAAGTCTGACATTTCAAAAGTTTGTTTAAGACTGGATTTCACATGGGTTATAAGCTTAGGGTCACTACCAGTAAGAATAAGGTCATCAACATATAGAATAAGTATGATGAGATGGTTTCCTACTTTCTTGGTATAGACATTGGGGTCAGAATGGCATCTAGAAAAACCAGTGTCAAGGAGAAAGTTATCCATTTTGTCATACCAAGCTCTAGGAGCTTGCTTAAGGCCATATAAGGATTTCTTAAGGCGGCAGACAAGGCTAGAGTTATTTTGAACATAGCCAGGAGGTTGTTCCATGTAAATTTCCTCCTGTAAATCACCATGTAAGAAGGCAGACTTGACATCCATTTGATGGACTTCCCAGTTGTGTAAGGCTGCAAGGGAAAGAACAAGGCGGATGGAGTTCATTTTGGCGACGGGAGCAAAGGTTTCATTGTAGTCAATCCCTTCAACTTGGGAAAAACCTTTGGCAACTAACCTTGCCTTAAGTCTTTCAACACTTCCATCTGATGCATACTTAGTTCTATAGACCCATTTACATCTGACAAGTTTTCTTCCTTTTGGAAGAGGTACAATATCCCAAGTATCGTTCGCCATTAAGGAACGATATTCTTCATCCATGGCTGCATCCCAATCTGGATTCCCTGAAGCTTCTGCAAAAGTTTCTGGATCATGATTCTCGGAAACTTGAGCCAAAAGAGAAGAGGCTCGCTGAAATTGAGAACATGTTCGATGTTGATCTCTAGGATCACCGGCAAGATCACCAGCTACTTCACATGTTGAACGGACCCATCGAGGAAGCACTTGTGCTGGTGCAACTGGAGGAACATGAGCAGGCGGAGGTGGATTTTCATCCTCACTGTCATCATCAGAAACTGGAGTTGGAAACCTATCAAGGAAGTTGGAAGAAGAAGAAGAAGGCACAAACGCCGAATCAGGCTCGCAGGCCAAAGATGGCACACTCGCCGAGTTAGGCTCGCAGGCCAAGGTATTTTCATCAAATTTAACATCTCTTCTAATGATTATAGCATGAGAATGTGGTTGAAGAAGTCTATAACCTTTTACATCTTCAGAATATCCAACAAATATGCACTTTTCACTTTTAGGCTGCAATGCTTTCCGTTTTTCATCCGGAATGTGAGCCCATGCTTCACTACCAAACACACGAAAGTGACTTACATCAGGTTTAATTTTACTCCATGTTTCTTCCGGTGTTATACCTTGTAATGCTTTTGTGGGGGTGCGATTAACTATGTAATTTGCACAATTTATGGCTTCAACCCAAAATTGAAGACTTAGTCCCTTAGATTGGATCATACAATTAGCCATTTCTTTTAAAGTGCGGTTCTTCCGCTCAGCTACACCATTTTGTTGTGGTGTATATGGAACAGTGTGTTGTTGTTGGATGCCTTGTTCAGTGCAGAAAGTAGTGAACTGTTTGTTAACATATTCTCCTCCATTGTCAGATCTTAACTTAATAATTTGATGACCAGATTGTTTTTCAACAAGGGCCTTGTAGGCCAAGAACATGTTAAATACTTCGCTCTTAAGTTTTAGGAAATAAACCCAAGTGCGTCTGGTGTAATCATCAATGAAAGTTAAGAAATATTTGAAACCAGAAAAGGAAGCAGATGGAAGAGGACCACACAAGTCACTATGCACAAGCTCCAAGGGAACCGAGGCGTGCCAAGAGGCACGTTTGTCAAAACTGTCCCGATGATGTTTTTCGAGTACACAATCGGAGCAAACACCATCTCTGCAAGATACCATCGGAAGACCTGTCACCATATTTTCTTTACATAGTTGTTGCAATGAGTAATAATTTAAGTGACCAAATCGCTCATGCCAAAGTTTGCTCAAGTTATCACTATGAGCAACAAAAACTGAAAGGAAAGGTGATGACCCAAAGTTGTTAAACTTGTACAACCTGGTAATATCATCAACAATTCCGGTAGCTAGAACCTGTTGAGGATCTTTAAAATCCTTGATTACAACTTGGTGAGGTGTAGGGGTCACAGTTTTACCTTCACCAGAATGAGTGATCTGATAGACTGATAACAAATTGCAGGAAATTCTTGGAACACATAGTACATCACTAAAATGACCATTATCTACTGGAACTGTTCCAGCTCCTACAACACTTAGAGATCTAGCATCACCAACAAATATTTGTTTGGTGTTACATTCATGCATAGTAGAAAAGATGGTTTGATCCTTAGCCATATGATAAGATGCTCCAGAATCAATGAGACATTCATTTGAAGTAGAAGAAGAAGATGCATTATAAGAATAACCAGAAGCACAAAGTGCATGTCCATGAGAGGTAGATTCTGAAGACGAATCTAGGCTGATGTGGTGCTTCTTCATTGCTGCTTCCAAGGCTGCCATCTTCTTGAAACACTTAGATTCATCATGATTATCTTTCCCGCAATAGTTGCAATGACGCTCAGTCTTCTTGCCTTTTGTCTTGGATCCTTTGTCATTTTTTAAAGAAGGAGCTGACTGAGAGGGTTTTGGACCCTTGTTTGACTTATTATTGTGAAAATTTTGTTTCTTGGGAGGCTTGGACTTTTCTTTCTATTGGGACAATAAGGCTTTCCCAGATGTATCTGCATTGTTGATTATTCCAAGATGAATGAGTTTATCTTGTTCTCTAATCAAGGAATCATAAAAAGATTCAAGACTAGGCTCTTGATAGCTAGCTGCATTCAAGGATGCTTTCATGGAGTAAAATGTAGATACAAAAACAGAATATGCAGGTCCAAGTTTGGAAAGAATATGATAAATGCATTATTTGTCTTCCCTCTCAATCTTACATTCTGCACATAAGATCTTGAGAGTTTTGTACTTAGATAAATAATCTTGAATGCATGAAAAGTCACTTGGATTTAAAGAAATCAACTCATTTTCGAGTTGGTGACCTCGAATTTCATTGTGTTTACCAAACACAGTTTCCAACTTGTCCCAAGCAGTATTAGGTTCATCAATTCTAGATATGTGGAATCGCAAATCAGTAGAGATTGACATCCCAATCAATCCACGATCTTCATCACATCTATTTGCCCATTTTATTTTCTTATCATCATCAGTGGGTTCTTTTTCTTTTCCTGTGGTAATTCTGAAAAGTCCCCTACTTCGTAGAACATCCTCCATACGAGATTTCCATGAGAAATAGTTGGAACTGTTAAGTAGAATATCACAATGGGCGGCCATATTTGTAAAGTAATGGTTGTAAAAGCAGAAACCAATAGTCTGGATGTGAAGAGCTCGAAAAAATAGGTGGTTTCAAAAAAAACAGCACTGAAAACTGACTCTGTATGATGAAGTTATGCTTGAACAAAGAAATTGTTGAAGATGTCCCCAATAATGACGTGGCAGCTAGAGAATGTCCAGCAAAAAAGAACCCCCCTCTTCCCAAGATGAACCTTTTGACAATCACTTTAAAAAAGTTGATTTAAGTGAATCACTTTTGTAAAATAAGTGATTTCACTTTTACAATGATATTACTTTTTAAATAGTGCAACAATAAATAAAAAACTTAAGTGACTCACTTGTATTTTTATTTTTTATTATTTAAGTGAGATGCACTTTTACAATAAAGTAACTTGAAAATAGAAATTGCTTGCACTTTTCCTTTTAAAAGTAACTTCCTAAGACTTGAACTCAAGACCTATTAAGGAATAAAGCAACTTTGAACCAAGTGAGCTAGATTAAAAGGTATGTAAAATATGGGAATGAGAAAGGGGTTTTTTTTTTTTTTTTTTATACTCTTCTTGCTCGGTTTGCATGCTTGCCCTTTTTACTGCAAAACAGACCACAAAACGAAACAAAAAAAACTTTTCCACACTTGTGGAGTTAGATCTTGTTAGCTTGCCCGGAAAGTCTACGTTTTCTCTCCGTTTCTGATTTGCCGAGATCGCGCAAAGGTGCACGGCAAAGAGCATACGCAGCCGAGAAAAACCCTTTCCCTTTCTGTTTCTGATTTGCTGAGATCGCTCAAGGTGCATGGCAAAGAGTATACGCAGACGGGAAAGCAACAATCTGAACCCAAAAAAAAATCTAACAGTAAAAAAAAATAAAAATGAAATATGAGATTTTTTTCTTATTAAAAAACGAAATAAAAAAAATGCATCACTGTAACATTATACCTTCAGATCTGATGAAATACGCGTTTCTGGAGCAACCGGGAACCATTTTCGATCAAATAAAAACTATTTCCCAATGGAAACGATGCTCTGGATGCAATGGAACACCTCCCACAGCCCAGAAATGCACAGAAATACCAGAACTAGAAACCCTTTTGAGTTTCGGCAACAACAGTTCAAGATCTAGATCACAACCGGAAGCGGCACCTCATAAAAGCTCTGATACCATGTTCGGGTACACAGGGTACTACCAAAGGACCGAACACCAAGAGCAACCGCTTCACACAAACAGATCACAGATCAACACACCGATGTTTTGACGTGGTTTAAACCCTCTTGAGGGAAACACTCCACGGCCCCGGCCAAATAGCTTCTACGGGACAATTTATTATGCAAAGAAAGAAAGTTACAAATGAGCTTCTCATAATCGATCAACTAAACAATGACCCTCCATGCTCTTTAAATAGAGATCATGGACCAATCGGGTGTTAAGCCACGGATCAAGGTTAGGTTTGATCTAAGAGAAGTTGAGTCGTTGGATCACTCTATGTCGGAAACATATCGTGACCGTCGGATTAAGTATTTACAAATGCATACTAGTGCATACTAATGCATACTAAAGAAACACACTATCCCTAACGAATATATTACACAAGTTGATCTTAATTAACTCCTAAGTGTCTAAATATCCTAACACTAACAAGGCAATGATGTTTCCTTGATAGGAGCACGAGGTGTAGAATTGAAGTGTGGTAGTACTGATTGTAGGACTAACATACTTGTGGGGATGGGAAGTAACTAGGGTCATAGAGTGGGTAGACTCAAACTTCCTTTGTTCAAAGCATGATGATATGGTTGACCTGGCAACGTAGGGAACTGAATTGTAGGTGCGGGGATCATAGCTTTTAAGCACTGAAGGGTATGTATTAACTCTAGGGGGGGGAGGGGGGACAAGCTGATGGGTGCTGTCGAAGGATTCTCAGGGTGACATACTGCAGAATACTCTGAACAAAGGCGACCAAAATGGGGAAGCAGCCATATGAGTAGACGTGATCTGTTGTGGTGCCGAGAAGCACCATTGGGTCCTTCTTCGTAGTTTTAATGAGATCCAAGAAGGGATAAAAGTGTGCTCTAAAATGGTACTGTCTTGTGGATTTTGTGAGCCCAGGACTGTTCGTGCTCATTGGTGCTTTCATTTTTAAGGAGTCTGAAAACGATAAGAAGACTCTGCAGTGGTTGTGAGTACTGTCTTGTTGGTTTTACGAGCCCAGGATGGTGATTGCTCGTGGCTGCTTTCATGTTTAGAGAGTCTAAAAGCGGTAAGTGGACTCCATTGGTGTTCTTTTTCGTAAGTTAGTCTCCAAGGCCCGAAAAAGCATAAAATGATGCACATGGAGAACTCTTCTAGCCGATGTGACTAGAGTATTCCTTTTTCATAATTAGTCTACAAGGTCCGGAAAATGGGTAAAATTATACCAGGTAGACGCCCTTTCAGATATATTTAGCAAGCATGAAAGGAAGCAAGGTTGCTCGACGATCTTTTCATTGTTTTAGGAGTCAGAAAAGAGCTTAACAGAAACTCCCTAAATGCCTTTTTCGTAAAAGGGATTGTTCAGCCCGTAAAAGGGGTAAAACTATACCGAACAAAAATGGATTGATGAGAGCAAGAAAAGGTCTCAAGCACCATCATGAGTGTAGAAAACTAGATCTGGTGACATAAAGATTGTCAAAAGGGGGCCACGGCCAATGTGGCACGCAAACCGAGGCGACGAGAGGGCATGGGAAAAATGCCCAAAAAATTTGAGCGTGAGAGCGAGAAATGATCTCAAGCGTCATCATGAGCATGGAAAACTGAATCCAGCGATATAAGACTCATCAAAAATGGACGACGATCGATGTGGCACGCAAACCGAGGTGACGAGGGGGCATGGAAAAATGCCCAAAAAATCTAGGCATGAGAGCAAGAAATGATCTCAAGCGTCATCATGAGCGCGGAAAACTGAATCCGGTGATATAAGACTCGTAAAAAATGGACGACGGTCAATGTGGCACGCAAACCGAGGCAACGAGGGGGCATGGGAAAAATGCCAGAAAAATCTGGGCGTGAGAGCGAGAAATGATCTCAAGCATCATCATGAGCGCGGAAAACTGAATCCGGCGATATAAGACTTGTCAAAAACGGTCGACGACCGATGTGGCATGCAAACCGAGGCGACGAGAGGGCATGGGAAACATGCCCAAAAAATTTGGGCGTGAGAGCGAGAAATGATCTCAAGCATCATCACGAGCGCAGAAATATGAATCCTGCGGTGCAAATTGTGTGAAAAATGGAGGTCATAAGGACGCCGAAATGGTCAAAGGAAATAACTAGGTTAAAAAATGGCTACTAATAAAGGTGACCTCACCAAGCCAAGGATGCAGTGGTGGGAAGAAATGATGACCCGTGGGGGGAGAATACTAGGTGTATCAAATCAAATCAAATATACAAGTGGTATGTGACCTCAAAAAATGGTTGAGATCATGCATGCGAAAAAGTCAGCAGGGTTAATAACCTGCCCCCATGCTATGTGCATGGGGTTTGTGATTGTGGATCACATATGTGCTGGTTTGAACGATGGGCTCATTGAGGTGTTGAGATAGAGATGATGGGGAAGGTTCAAAATGATTGATCATGCCCCCTATCCCGGGGTCGAGGTAATCTATTATGCCCCCTAACTCAAAGGTGTCAATGTGGTGCAGATGTTGTCTCAGAGAGAGATCAATAGGGCATTGAGAAACTACTGGCGGGGTGTTATACCATGAGGTTGTGGGTCGTGGTGGCATACTGAAGTGATGATATGATGATGGGGGATTCCCTTTGTGGGGTGGATGCCCCCAGTATCTCCGATGAGAATCACGATGATGATGAGTAGGCAAGGTTTTGGGCCTGCCCCCATGTTGTGGACATGTGGTTTCCTGGTCGATTTGAAAGGGTTGAACCTGTGTGTCAAAGGGATCAATGGAAGGGGTCGACCGGACAGAGGGGTATCTAGTGGAAATCGTGTAAATGGTGTTAATTTCTTCCGAGGAGGAAGATGGTGGGGGATGAATTTCCTCAATGAGAAGAGGGGATATCTCTAGGTCGACATTATTCAACTCGTACAGTGCTGCTCTGTAATCTAGGAGATCAGGGTAGTGATGTGAATAATGGTTGTAGATTCTGCATATTGCACAAGGATGGTTTGTGCGCAATGATTTATCACGAGGTTTGGGGTTTGAGTCGATTTTGACAACCGGGATGTTGGGGTCGTCGTCAAGCATTTGCATGTGTTCCTGTAATGCAGGTAATTGTGGGCATTGATGAGTTGGATGGCCTAACTCATCACACAACAAACATTTAGGAGGAGCACGAAACACGGGGGGAAGTTTAACTGCTTTGGGAGGGGGTACCGCAGTGTATGGTTGTGGGCCTCTGCCCGCAGTGGGCCTGATGAGAGGAGGGGGATTCGTAGATGACGAAGGGGTAGTTATACCGAGATGTGGTTGAGTAGTAGTGACAATGGGTTGCACTGTTGCAAGACGACATTTGGTGTCGGCGGGGGAACTGGAGGCGAAATATACCACACGGGTAATCCCAAGGTTAACCCGGGGAGACTAAGAGTAGCCATAACCGGAGCACTTACTACGCCTGAGGGAAGAAATAGAAAGGGGATTGTGTGGATGGGTGTAACCCCAATGTGACTAGGGACCAATGGTGGTTTAGGTAACAAGGATGGTTGATTGTTGGGTGTTTGTGTATTGTGGGAAAGAGTACAGAGGTCAGCGACGTGGGTCTCCGGTGACGGTGGTGGAATGGATTGGAATGTAGAAGTCATCGGCGCGTCGGAGTAAAGTCCGGGTCCCGCGGAGGAAACAAATGAGGTAGTTGCACCACAAACAGGTTGTTCAACCATGGGGAGAACATTTTCGGGTGTAGCGGGGGCCTTGGGATCGTAATAGGTGAGTTGGTCAACCTTGACCACGCGTCCGTCATGGGGGAACATCATGGTACAAAAAATGGATGAGGCAACCTCCCGCATGGCATACATGTAGCTGCGACCAAGTAAGAGGTTATAATCGAGTTAGGCATTGATGACCTCTATGTCAATGAGCACGGTTTTACCAGCCAGCTGGACGGGGACATTAGCTAATAGACCTTGGGGTTGAGCCGAACGCCCATCGTAGGCTCGCAACGCAGTGGTGGACTGCTGGAGAGTAGGAGATCCCAACTTCTGCCAAACGAATGTGGACATAACGCATGTAGAGGCACCTTCATCGATAATGCACCGATGGATGACAAGATTCCGAACGGAAACAGACACTTGGAATGCTAAAGTGGAAGGCAGGCGTGGTTCGGACTGGTCTGAATCGAATGCCATCAGTTGCGAATCATTGGGGTCAATAGCGCCAATGGCAGAGAGTAAAGTCTTGCGCTGTGAAGGACAGTTTTTTAAGACTTCTAAAGCAGACATGGCTGCAGGAGACTGGGCTAAGTCATCTACAATGCTGTAATTCAATGCAGCGCGAGCGTTGGGGTTATTATTGATGCGACGAAGTGGGAAGTGAGGTGCTTTAGAAGCGCCATCGAGTGGAGCCGGAGGTATATGTAACGTCTGATCTGTGGGATGAACGTTAGTGTTTTTGTCGACGGGAGGGGCTTCAGGGGTGGAGCCATATTGGTTCCTACGGGTTTGGAGGTTGGCCTCAATGGATGACATCATTAACAAGTGGTGGGTACCTGAATCGAACATGGGTTGATCAGGAGCAGCATAAGTAATCTGTTTTTGTGGTGGCGTGTTTCCCTGAGGGGGAGCTAACGGCTGAGTGTTCACTATGCCTTGGGTTGGTAAGGGGTTTTGCAGCACCAAAGGTTGATGCTGAGGTGGTGGAGGATTGGGTGGGGCCTAAGGAGCCGCTTTCCCTTGACGATGGGCATCATCAGTCCAGAGTTGCCCAGCTCGCTCCAAATATGGGCAAGCATGTGTGTAATGGCCATAGACCTCGCAAATAGAACAAGGATGGTTTGTTCTGAGGTTATTATTTTTGGGCTGCCTAGGATGACGATCCAGATTCTGGTTAGGAGGAGTAGCGTTGTTATTATGTGGAGGATTGGGAGGTGGTGGACCTTGATGTTGTTGTTGGTTGTTGCCGCAGTTACGTCCTCTTACACGGTTTGGTTGTCCACCCTGGTTGTGTTGGTTGTTTTGATGTTGGGGCTGATTGTGTTGTGTGTACACTTGCCCGTGAGCAGCGGGAGGATTTTGGTTTGCCGCAGGTGTGGGAGCAAGTTGCGGTGGATAATAAGCTGGTGGGGCTGGAGGTGGTCCAGTTACCTGCTGGGGTTGTTGGTAACCCTGAGCTATTGGAGGTGTTGGGTTAGCTGTTGTAGCTTGTTGTGGGTAATATATTGGTTGTGGCAGAAATTGAATTTGGTTCTGGGTGGCCGGTTGGTTAAAGTATGTGGGTGGTACATATGTTTATGGCGTTTTCCCATAGCAATGTTGTGGACAAGAGGGTTCATGAGTGTGATGAGTCTAATTCGTTGGAACATACGAAGTTGTCGCTCCAAAATTAGATGTAGCCCTAGAGAGGTTTGGGGCATTTATGGTGCTCACCATGCTAAAAGGTTTAATTTGCGGTGTGACCTGGCCAATAATACCATCAGTGGTATGTGATGCCCCCGGCACGTCACCACGTGAAGAACCGCCTCGTGGGGTGTCTAGTATGATGGTGTAGAGATAGCCTGATTGGGCGTAAATTAGGTCAAATTGCTGAGCTTTTAGGATAGCTTCTTCCTCTGACTGGGGTCGTTCGGAAGCTACGTCTTTTTCTATGAGGGGTAGGAGTGATTTAAGAAACCAGTCCAAAAATATACGGTCATCCAGTTTAATTTTACAGAGCCTACGACGCTTGCGCCACTCATGGATGTGGTCCGTGATGTGGGTAGCTGTGTTTTGTCTGCAAGACAATAGTATTTCAACCCCTGCATCGTAACGTACAGTTAGCTGAAAAAACTGAAGGAAAGTGGAGGCGAGAGATGTAAAAGTCTAGTGGGTCCCATGTGGTTGTTCGATGTACCACTTGGCTGCAGAGCCAGTGAACATTCGTTGCAATAGTCTCAGACGAATGGAGTCATCCACTATGGAGTTAGTTGAACACCATAGGTGAAAAGACATTATGTGGTTTTGAGGGTCCTCCCCAGGTTTTCCTTCAAACTTGGGTATGTCCGAGGGGATCTTTGTAGGCATGGGTGGCCATATAGGGTTGTTCCTGATAGGATCATTTGGTTAGTCTGGCTAAGTCTGGCAAGTTCAGACTAGCCATGAAAGGTAAACTAGCAGATGGGTGTGGCGTAGTGATTGGGACATAACTACTCATGGCGGCATTATGTAGTGGCCCAGTAGCCCCCAAAGGTATGCTAGGTATTGAAGGTATGTGTCCTCCAACCGTTGTGGTTTGGTATGGGCCAGCGTTTTCGAGTGCAACCTGGGTTACACCGGGGTTAGGAATAGTGCCAGAAATTCCTGGGATCTGGGTTGTGGTAATGACAGGTGGTGTGATTCCTATGTTTGACATACCCATAATAGGAGGTAGTCCTGTGTTGGGCATACCCAAAGGTGGAGTGTCCCCCATATTAAGCATGCCTAGAGGGGTGGTTGTTTCCATGGATGGCACAACAGTAGAAGGGTTTGCGGATGTATCTCCAACAGTACTGGTAAAAAGTGGGTCGTATTTTGTTCCAGCCATGAGGTTGGTTAGTAATAATTTGGTAGGGTTTTCGAATTCAGCCTCAGAATCAGATGTGAAGTGAGGCGTGTCAGAATCGGATGATTGTATGTGTGGCTGATGACGTGTCGAGTCAAGGGATAAGGCTCGATGAAGTGACGTGGAGAGCCAGGTAGACTGAACTGGGGGGGTTCACCCTGAAGACGACGAGATCGTCTAAAATTCTCAATGGTGAGAAATATGTTTTAAAAATTTTCAGTGTAAGATGGTGATGTATAAAAAACTTGAAACCCTAATGCAACCAAGGGTGCAAAAAGGGGAGTGAAAATAAAGGCTCTCAGGCCAAAAAATAACCTCAAAAAGCACTTATTATAGCAGCTGTGCTATAATAAGTGGAGGGATGCAACAAAAATGGTCAGAATACCAACAGTCAAACAGCTTCTAGAAAAAAGAGGTGCTACTAGACCAAAGGTGGAATGTATCATGCAAACACCTAACTAGAAGTATTGTGAGTCAACAAACGATATTCTCTGCAAGGTGATGAAATCCAAGTCAGACAATATTGAGTGTTGAATCAACGGCTAGATATCCCCCTACCGGGAGGGACACCGGGTAGTCAATCCTAAAGAATGGCAA
Source organism: Larix kaempferi (assembly GCA_027924585.1). Taxonomy (NCBI): domain Eukaryota; kingdom Viridiplantae; phylum Streptophyta; class Pinopsida; order Pinales; family Pinaceae; genus Larix; species Larix kaempferi. The sequence goes on from BSBM01000369.1 coordinate 5,931,194, forward strand.
CTAGGATACTTCGTTCATGACACGTTCAGAAAAGGTGAATCTGCCGTTTGGTCCTTTTACCGCAGTACCCCCATACAGGGATACCCCGAGAACTGCGAATGGTAGCCTTCGGTTACTGAATGGATTTCGGTATTCCACTTAGGCTTCCAGAACCATCCTCGCGATTTCAACCCTCCTAGGGGAGAGGCCCTCTGATAAACTGGTTGTGACCATGCCAAAAAATACTAGGAGATTTTGGTTCCCTAATGGACAACAGCTATGTCTCAAATGTAATAACTGAGGGGTGTTATTAGAACACCTATCCTCTCAATTCTACCTAGCTACAAAGTTCTTTTAAGTGCTCCCCAAGTGGGGTTAAAAGTTGGTTGAATTTAGGGTAAATTTTAAGGCTCAGTTTTAAATTAGTGGCAGAGTGGGTGCAAGTGAGGTTTAAACTGAACTGAAATGTAAATGCTTTGCAAAAAACTATTCAAAAATAATGGATTTTGAAAATAGGAAAGCAAATAATATGAATACTTCAAGAAATAAATGGATTTCTTTAAACAATTGCTTGGGCAAAGTATCAAGGAAGTAAACATTAAAATTTTTATCTAGATAAAATGCAAATAAATCCTTCTTTCAATTTCTGAAATTTTTTAAAAAGACATTTTTAAAGGTGCATTCTAAATAGTAAAAATATTTATATGGCTTTAATAATGCAGGAATTTTAATACTGTAAAATAGCTAAGTGGGCAGAAAATACAGCAAAAAATTAATTTTTTAACGGATTGGCCGAATTGAAAAAACTTGCATCGCGGGTTTTGGCAGAACAGCCGCGATGGATCGCGCGGGTTTCTGTCAGACAGTCGCGATGGGAAGCGCGGGTTTCAGCCGCGAAGCCATGATGTGCAGCGCGGGATTTCGTCACACAGCCGCGATGTGCAGCACGGCAAAAGGCCGCGAAACCGCGATGTGCAGCGCGCAAATTGGCCGCGAAGCCGCGGCGAGCCACGCGGAAAAGAGCCGCGAAGTCGCGATGAGCCGCGTGACTATTGGGCAAAAAGCCGCGAGGCGAAATCCGTACACGGACGCCGAAAAATGAACCCGAAAATGGTAATTTCGGGTTGTTAATGGCAATAAAAAGGGGCAAAATCTATAACAGCAATGGATCTGTTGTCTAGGATGGCAGATCTATGAATTAAACTGACTAAAAAGAACAAAAACTAAGATCTAAAGCACAAAATTGAGATCTAAGAATTCGAAGCCAGCGGAATCGCCAAAAACTGTTGGCTTGGTTTTGCAACCAAGCTTAGTGCTATGGGCACCTATCAACAAGTGATAGCAGTTTCAAATACTAAAAGCAAAAACAATTGTAAATCTAAATCTAAAACTAAATTAGCATGTCCATATCATAATAAACTTGGAAAGATTTGAAAACAAGAACAAGAGATAAAATAAACAAAATAATTTTGTATTAAGAATAGGGGCAAGAAAGTGCTTGCAATGGTGATACCTCCAAATGGTGAAGATTGTTGAGCAACTTCCAAGGTGAGTAGCTCCAAGCTCCAAAGGTCTCTTCTCCAAGATAGCTATAATGGTCAAAAGCTCATGAGAGATTTTGACAGCATGAGGATAGGAAGATGGATGGATCGAAAGTGAGGAGCCCCTACCACCTTTTTATAGGTTTTGGTGGTGGGGAATACCATTATGGTTTTGAGGAAACCAATGGTATTGACCAACATGGTTTAGGTACATTTTCCCTCCTTTTTCATTTTTTGAATATTTTTAATATTTGTATTCCCTTTTTAATACTTTTGGGAATTCTGGACCCTTTTTGAGGGTTTTTTATGCTTTTTGAGAAAAAATATTCATTTTGAGTGGAAAAATGGGTGTATTAAGGTCTTTTGGTGACCTTTTGGTGGCTTTAGAGGCTCAAATGGTGAAAAAGTGGACAAATGGATCATGTGAATAAGGAAATGAGCTAGTGAACACTTTTTGGGTGTTAACACTAATGCATCCATTTTTATTTTTTATTTTTATTGGAGTGAGGGACACTTCCTCTCACCATGATGCTACCATGATGCTACAATGCATTGATGCATGCATTATTTTTTTATTTTTTTTATAAACACTTCTCTCTCACAACTATACTACAACACATTGATGCATCCATTCTTATTTTTATTTTTATTTTTATTTTTATGGGACATAGTAACACTCCTACCCACCTTCACTTAAAGTTAATAAAAACCATTTATGATAGAAATAGTTACATTAAACATTCAATCTTGGAAAAACTAGTTATGATAAGTGCTTTATAAAACTAATGTATATACAAGTCATTTTCAATATTTTATGTTTTTAAAATTATTTAGCACATTTTTTTTTACATTTTGAAATAAAATGTATATTTTCAAATTTTAAATCTTATTTTAAATCCTATTCATTTTTATGAAGAGAAAAAAAATCAACGATTTATCTCAATAACAATATATTAAAATACATTGAAATTAAACCATTTGGATTTTTGTGATTGACTTGGCTATCATTTTCAATTCGTCACCACTCATGATAAATATCCAAAGTATATGTATTCCTCAGTATAGGTAAAAAATACGTCAAAATATCTATGATAAAAATACCATCATTAATTGCATATATCAGATATCAGCCATCCGTCTCTGATAGGATGAGAAATAGATAAGCTTCGCACATGGATGTCACTCTTAGCCTCTCCCACAGCGACGGACTTGGTTTCTACTTGCAGCCATCGCAGAAGAAAGGTTATCTGACAGCATTGTACTATTATTTGACAGATTCCTGTTCGTAAGGTTATCTGACAGCGTTGTACTATTATTTGACAGATTCCTGTTCGTTCGGCCTCGTAAAGTTATAATCACCCGTCATTTCATTACAATTTCACATATTATCGTTAAAATTTTCAATTTAATTTGGTTCTCAGCATGAATGTGTAGAGCTCTACACAGGATTGGACTCGAGCTTCGACTTGGGATTAAAATACCGTAAAATAGGGTTCCGTTCAGCATAAATTGAGCACAAGGGCTCTCCTCTTTGCTCCATGTGCAAAGCCTAAGAAATTATCTGTAGGATGGACGCTCAGAAGAAGAAGCTTCATTTTCTGCTCTTCCCATGGCTGGCGCAGGGACACATAAATCCCTTCTTACATCTCTCTAAGGCTCTCGCAATTCACGGCCACACCGTTTCTTTCCTCTCCACGCCAGTTAACATTACCAGAATCAAGCCGTCCTTACAGCTTCAAGACTGGCAGGGCCGAATCGAACTGCTGGAACTGCCATTGCCGCTCACGGAAGGCCTGACTCCGGGGGCAGAATGCACGGCAGACATCCCGGTAGAAATGGCGTTTCCTCTCAAGAAAGCCATGGACGGCATGGAAAAGCCCTTTCGAAGCCTGCTTCGGCAGCTCTCGCCGGATTATCTCATCCACGACTTCGTGCAATATTGGGTGCAAAGCACCGCTGCAGAGATGCGCGTTCCGGCAATTTATTTCTCGGTCTTTGCTCCCGTAAGCTTCTGTTATCTCATGCACCCTGGTAAATTGCAGAACCAAGAAATAACAGCCGCGCAGGTGGCCGGTCCACCCTTCGGATTCCCATCATCGGAGGTCTCGTTTAGGCTCTACGAAGCGCAGGATTTGTTAGTGATGTATAGAGGAATCCCCGGGCTGGGGCACGTTACTCCAGCCTATCGGTTGGCTAAGTGCCTCGAAGGATGCGCGGCGGTAGCTTTTAAATCGTGCTTTGAAGACGAAGATAAATATATTCGTTATCTTCAGAACGCCATCAGTGTCCCCGTCCTCTCGGTCGGCCCGCTCATGCCCGACGTGCAGCCTAGCGCCGGCGGTACCGAGGGCTCCGATCTTCTGGAATGGCTTGACAAGCAGAGGCTGGCCTCCGTGGTGTTCGTGTCATTCGGCAGCGAGACGTTCCTGTCGACCGAGCAAGCCCTCGAGCTGGCGCTGGGTTTGGAGTCGAGCGGGATCCCGTTCCTCTGGTCGCTCCGCGCTCCGCAGTTCCTGGAGGAGAACAGGGAGCTCCTTCCCGAGGGATTCCACAATCGAATCCAGGACCGGGGACTGGTCGTCCGGGGCTGGGTGCCGCAGTTGCGGATCCTCTCGCACCCGTCGGTGGGTGGGTATCTGAGCCACGGAGGGTGGAGCTCCGCCATGGAGGCGCTGAGCTACAGATTGCCCCTCATCCTACTGCCTATCAGGCTTGACCATGGTTTGAATGCCCGCCAAATAACGACAGAATTGAAGGCAGGATTGGAGATCGAACGTGGAGACGATGGCTCTTTCAGCAGAGAAAGTATATGTAAAGCATTGAAAATGGTAATGTCGGGAGAGGAGGGGAAGAACATGAGATCGAAGGCAGTGGAGGCCCGAGATATTGTAGTGGCCAATATTGGGCGCCAACAGAGTTACATCCATGACTTCATTCAACAGCTCGAACAGTTGACAGAAGCAAACTACTCAAGGAAAAATGCAGTAGAGTAATTTGGATTATAATTCTATAAATGAATTAGAGTAAATATCTCATAGAATAGAATTGTTTTTATTCACGTATTTACATTTCATATCTATATTCAGAAAAGTTGTAGAATCTATGAAAGGGCCGCTAGGCGAGCTGGTATCATATATGGTGTTTCGAAAAATAAAAAGCTTTGAAGCTTGTGCTTTGTTTCCCAAATCCTGGATCCTTGAGTCTTTTTAATGCAGAAATAATCCGATCAAAGTAAGATTCACATACCATGTTATTCCATGTTAAATGAAGTCCATCTATTCTTTTATCACTTAAGTTATAAACAAATCTTAGAAATACTTATTATATTCTTCCTATGTCCACTAGTTACACTGAGAAGCCCTTCAATCTTAGGACCTATAAACGTCAGGGCTGTCTACTGAATGAATGTCGATTCACATTGAAAGCCGCAGCATGGAGCTTTTACTTTAAAGCAGTTTTTATGTCATAAGGATTAAGGATTAAGGATTAGTGTTTGTGTAAAATATATCGCCACTAAAGTAGGTTGTAGTTTTCATAGAGATAACAACCATTACTATTCAAGTCGTTCGTAATTATATGATTGAGTTTGCAACGTTATATTCAAGTTTTAAGGTTAAAATTTGAATTTAACATGATGATTTAGCTGGTCTTGAATAGAATTACAGAAAGAGAAAACTTCTCTATCGGCGACTGGTAGTTTGGCGTGGAATCACAGTTGTGTCTGCAACCGCCGGCCTTCCCTTTCTGTGTAAAGTCCTCTGAGTTTCGTCCTCGAGCGTACGAACGCCGTAAAGATTAGATTTTTTTCTCTTTTCCAGCCCGATCATATTTTACTTTTCAAATCTCAAATATAAGCGGCTAAGATTGCATGATACATAAACTCTCAAATACAAGGGGCTAAGATTGCATAATAAATGTGAAACAAGGGTTTTTGAAATCATTATATTTCATCGAAAATCCTATAAATTCATGGAATATTGAAATCATGTAATTTTTAGAAAAGTGAAACGAATATATATATATATATATATATATCATCCCATCCCATCCTTGGAGAAGTAATTAAGTGAAACAAATACATACACATAAATTTTAAATAAATTAATTTTGATATAAAAGACAAGTCAAATAATTGGGCCTCTTGATTTCAATCGTTTCACCCCAGTGTGCTAATTTTGCCCTCATGTAACCTGCTATATGTAACCTGCTATGATTTTTCCCTCATGTAATCTGCTATGATTTTTAACTTGTTATGGTGAATCGGTGATGTAATCTGTTATGGTTTTATTCTTTAGGTTAAATGTGTTTTGAAAAATTACTTTTAATTATATTTTTACCAATGAATCCAACTCTTGGTCCTGGTTTTATTCTTTAACGGTTTTATTTTTTAGGTTAAATATGTTTTGAAAAATTACATTTAATTATATTTTTACCAATGAATCCAATTCCTTTAAGCATTTAAATGTAGTTCAAAATAATATAATATTTAAATATAAATTTAGTTACATTTAAATTTATATTTCAACTTTAATTTAAATTAAATATAAAATTTTATTTCTTTTAATTTATATTTGAAAAAAACTTTTAAAATTATTATAAAACTTATTATTAAATTTAAATAAAATAAAATATAACTTTTGAACTTATTATATATTAATAATTAAATATTTAATTTTAAATCTTTAAAAATTATTTTCAGAAACATTTTGCTTAACTTATTAAATATTTAAAATACTGAATTTATTAAATATTTAAATAGTGTATTAAGATTTTAGAATATGTTGATAGATTGTAAACTAGCACAACCACTAACAAGTTATCTATTACTTGTTCTTCATCCTTAGTTGTAATCAACTATTATTTATGCCTCAACTACTTGTTTTTTTTTTTTTGTAAGCTGCAAATATCTATTTAATTAGTACAAGTCAAAATTACATACCACAGAGCGTGTAATGGTGGCCTAAGAGTGCCGAACCACCAGCTCAAGAAAACAGAGGGTTCAAAATGGATATAACTGAGGTTTCCATCCTTCCGGCAATTACAAAGATGGTCATGATGTTCAAGTGAAAACATACGTCTATGAAAGCCCATATAAAAACTACTGGAATACACAAAAAAGAGATCAAACTAAGATAGAAAAGCTTAAATGAAAAGCTTAAATGCACAGAGGCCGTCTCGAACCTTATTTGCTTGCTACCGCGTCATTGGGAGGGATTTCTTCCAGAATTGGGCAGCTGAAAATATCTTCCTCTGTAGCTTCCTGGGCCGAAATTTTGATAGGATGGGGAGTCACTTTACACCATGGCAGGGTGATCTTCTCAGTGTCATCCCGAACGGGCTAGGATGCAAGTTGGCCAATGGTGGAAGGGATGGGAAAAGCATGAGTGGAAATATCGTTTCCACACAGATCAGGGAGCGACAGAGTCTTGTCCCCTCCCCCAGCTGCCATCGAATTGTCCAAACCACCACCCGGACCAAAGCTGCTACCACCGCCTGCATGGCTGCCTCCTGCAAGGCTGCTTCCCCCAGCATGACTGTCGCTGACCCAACTCCCCCAACATGATTGTCTCTGATCTGACTGCCACCACCATGGCTGCTGCCCATGAGGTTCCCTCCTAGATTTATGCCCCCACTGAAGTTTTGGCCTCCGAAGATGGATTCCAGAGAACAAGCCAGACCATCTAGAGAGGTCATTTGAGCTTTCAAATATTGAGTGATTTCTCTAACTGTATCCCAATTGGACTTCGTATCTTCCATGAGGGCTCCCAACATGTTTTTGACGAGCCAGTGATGGTTGATGCATCCATCATTCTTCCCCGAAGAGAGGTGGTCGGCTAGAAGGCGAGCTTCCAAGTTGTCAATCATCAGGAAAACTGGGATGGAGGTGCCTTCCCCATAACCCTCAGAGGCAGAAAAACCCCGTTGACCTTTTGTGCGAGTAGTTCTCCCTTTGTGTGGCATGCCTTTCTACTTAGACATGGATCCTAAAAGCTAGGAGCCAAGGTCAGGAATCAAATACAAGACCCACGATGAGTTGCAGAGACCCGCGACTGTTCGAGCGGCAATATCTTGGAGGAACACATAGAAAATGTAGAGAACCCTCCTACCCTACTGCTTTAACTTGAGCCCATGGGACGCCATGGCCATAACACGAGCGAACTTCAAGTCACTGGTACGAGGAGAGTCGGAGTAAGCTGGTTGATGCGACATAGGAAGATTGGATAGAGCGAGTAGGGATGGAGATCCCATAGCTCATAAATTACCGTCACCTCCTCCGCCACCGAGGATTCTAGTAGCTTGGTAGGAGGTGGGGTTTCCGTGTGTTGTGGGCCTAGAGACACCCACATCAGGGTATGCCTCAACTACTTGTTACCTTCTTTAGTTAAATGAATTGTCTCCTACATGCTACCTTCTTTACCATAAAATCAATTTGATTAAATGTAGGAAAAGCATAGATAGTAATCCACCCCAAATTCTAATATTTATACACCTATCCATGTAATTACATTTTTTTAGTTTTATTTTTTTTAATTCAATTTCATTTATTTCTTTGTTTTAAATTTGAGTTAGATTAATTTTATTTTTTCCTGGAAAATTTATTTTAGATTAATTTTATTTATTTGTAATTTGTTAATAATTAATTAATTTATGAAGTATTGTATTTAAATTGTTTTAATTAAATAAACTTTATACAATAATTATATTCAATTTAATTTAATTAAATTTATTGTAGTATTTGGATTTAGTTTAAATTAGTATAATATTAAAATCTTTAACTTAGATAAACAATATTTAGTTAAATTTACTAAATAAAGTTTAATTTTAAGAAATAAAATTAAATTTAAATATTTTAATATGTAGCTTCTCAATAAAGAACTTGTTAACTAAATATATAACTAATGTATTAAGATTTCATAATAAAAAGTCAACATTGAATTGAAGTTAATTATAGATGGTTGAAGTCAATCATGAATTGAACTTAATAATGAATTGAAATCATCAATTAAATTGAAGTCAACAATTCTTCCACTCTATGGATGCATGGATGCAATAACAAATTCTTAAGGCAAGAGTATTTATGATTGGTTCATAGAACCTTCAAAAGTGTTCACCTTCTCATAAACCAAGCATCTATTACTTAGGATATTAAATATGTACTAAGCTACATCTAACAACTCATTTGTGAACTTCGTTAGTTTTAATAGGTCGAGGTCGTTCCTCAAAAATTGAATGGATAAGGACAAACAATAAAATTATTTACCAGAACGTGGAGAGACCACACCCTCTCTCTTTGACATTCAAGCACAAAAGGATAAAAAAGGAAATCGGCCCTATACTGACTCTCGCTCTCCCTTGAATTACAAAGATAAATAACCATATGATATACTGTGGGATGGAGAGACTACGCCCTCTATTTCTCAGTAAAATAAAAACTTAATCATGCATAGAAAATGTAACAAAACATTTGGGTTAGGGATTTTAAAAAACCTTTGTTCCTTCCTATTTTTGTATCCTAGGTTACCTGGTTTGCTAGAAATGAAATGATTTTTGTGCCAGTAGTGGTTCTTTGTGTAAAGACTATTATCAAGATGATTCAAGCCTATCTGGAGGAAGAGGGTTCCAAGAATATTGTGAGAGATAGTCTCTTCTCTTTCAAGATATCTCAATCTATTTTATTTTTCGATGGGGCAGCTCAACCAGGTTTGTGTGCAACTGGTGGAGTCATCTTCTTAAATGGAGGCCATTATTTCTCTCTTCAACTTAATGGTGGTAGAGGGTCTAATATGAAGGCAGAGCTAATGGCACTATGGGTTGTCTTAAAAGTGGCAAATATTTTTGGACTGGTCAATCTCAAAGTTTTTGGTGATTCCCGGGTGACCATTAAATGGGCATAAAATGAATTCAATCTGAATATCACTGCACTTAGGAATTGGTGTCTTCTTACTCGCCATGAGATTTCAAATTTTGATCATATTTCCTTTGAGAATATATTCAGAGAACACAATTCTCTTGCTGATCAGCTCTCTAAACAAGCACTCGAAGGGTCAGAAGGAATTTTGTTTTGGGAAGAGTGGATGGATTCCTGTTTGTTGGGCAGGGGTAACTTTTTTTTCTTTTAGTTTGACATCATGTTTGTACTGATGTATGACATTTTGAGAAGTTTTGTCATGGGCAATCCTCATTTTTTGTATAGCAGACAATGCTTGATGCTACCTTTTTGAGATCAAGATCAGAAGATGATGACTTGAATCTTCAATGTTCTTGGACTATCTTTGTACTATTTGATTCGGAATGAATAGCAATAGTACGATTTTTTTCTGATGGAAAAAAAAAAAAAATCCTTACCTTAGTTGATCGCATATTTATAACCGCAATATGAATTATGGGGTCGTCTTCTCTCTCTCTCATACAATTGCTTGGAGCTTAAATTCCCCACGTTGGATGTTAGGGAATCTCTAATGAATCTTGTAGGAACTTGATGGCCCAATGCAATAAACTGATATTTCTTTCATTTATTCGAGATAGATCCTCAATCCGCGTCTTATCAATGCTAAATGGTAGAGAGTTCATTCCTCTTTATTGAAAATTTATATATCAGAAGTTTTGGCTGTGATATTCTCAATACATTTTTATTTATTTATGATTTAATATTTTTGAAAATATTTCAAAACAATTATTTTTGTAAGAATTATTTACAAACTCAAAAATAGTTGTGCATAAGATGTGAGTGATATCTTGTATAATAATTATTATTTTTATTAATAAAAAGGAAAAAAGACACTTGGAGAAAGTGTAAAGCAAGCAAGAGATATTTTACCAACAAATCCAATCTAAAATCTCAACTACCAGACAAGATCCTAAATCATAGGGATTGAAGGTTTGATTTAGATTTGATTGAGATGGCACAAGACTTAGGAAAAAATATAAATTGGTGCATTGAGATAGCACATTATGCTATGTTGTGTATGGATAGATTGTTGCTATGAGGGAAAGTTGTTGAGTATTTCTCCTGTGATTGTAAGTCCATCACTTTGGTTTGTTACAGACTCTGAGAGACAATGTTGTGCTTAAACTTTGCTTGCTAGTTCGGTTGTGCATGATGCTGATCGGGGATGGAGTTGGAATAGTGATTTTGCGGTCCTCTCTTATGGTTGGGAGGAAATAAATATCCAAGTGATATTTCCCCATTGTCCGTACATTGCATTGGATATTCTGCAGGTATGTCTATGATAGATTTAGGTTTCAGCTTATGTTATGTACATTTCGATTATCTTTTTATATACTTGTCAAATGGATGTTGTTACTGTTCTTATTTATGTGGGGATCAGTACTAGCAATGCTTAGATATTATTTAGTGGAAGGAATCCTGTGCATTTTATATAATAAATGTTTTTTTCATAAAACGATGCATCGAACCTCTGTAAAATAAAATAAAATGCTGAACTTTGTTCTTGCTTTATTCCAAACGAATGACGGATCGGATACATGTTGAACTCTATATGTATTATCGAATTAGAACAAATCGTGCTTGATTTATTTAAGAGTAGATTATATATGAATAAATTATCCTTGATTTGTTGAAATCCTTATCCTTATGAATATATGAATTAATTTATTTAATGCTTAAATTACAGTGTATAATTGTGAATCTCGTAATGTCTCTCTTTGTATGTATGACCATTACCTACCTCAGTTGAACGATAGACTCGTTGTTTGGGAAAGTAATTAGTATTTTCATTACACGAGTGCTTATAGTGTTAAATCGTTTATGTCGAATGTTAAGAAATAATTGTGTTATATATAAATTATTTATATATACAAGGAAATGGGTAGAACAAGTGTTATTTACACATAGTGTATATTATAATATTTGGCCCATGTGTCATTACTATCCATTGACCCATTTGGAATAAGTAGGTGTTGTTATTATGTTAATTATGTGTTAAGTATTTTAGAATCATAATATAAGTAATTTAATGCAATTATAAGTATGAGAAGAATTGGAGTAACTTTCATTAGTTAGTAATGGGGGACAAATACTAGAATTACTTTAAGTGAACACATACGATTCACCCTAAGTTAGTAATGGGGGACAAATACTAGAATTACTTGTGCATAAGATATGAGTGATATCTAGTACAACAATTATTATTTTTATTAATAAAAAGGAAAAAAGACACTTGGAGAAAGTGTAAAACAAGCAAGAGATATTTTACCAACAAATCCAATCTAAAATCTCAACTACCAGACAAGATCCTAAATCATAGGGATTGAAGGTTTGATTTAGATTTGATTGAGATGGCACAAGACTTAGGGAAAAAATATAAATTGGTGCATTGAGATAGCACATTATGTTATGTTGTACATCGATAGATTGTTGCTATGAGGGAAAGTTGTTGAGTATTTCCCCTGTGATTGTAAGTCCATCACTTTAGTTTGTTACAGACTCTGAGAGACAGTGTTGTGCTTAAACTTTACTTGCCAGTTCGATTGTGCATGGTGCTAATCGGGGATGGAGTTGGGATAGTGATTTTGCGATCCTCTCTTATGGTTGGGAGGAAATAAATATCCAAGTGATATTTCCCCATTGTCCGTACATTGCATTGCATATTCTGCAGGTATGTCTATGATAGATTTAGGTTTCAGCTTATGTTATGTACATGTCGATTGTTTTTTTATATACTTGTCAAATGGATGTTGTTACTGTTCTTATTTATGTGGGGATCAGTACTAGCAATGCTTAGATATTATTTAGTGGAAGGAATCCTGTGCATTTTATATAATAAATGTTTTTTTCATAAAACGATGCATCGAACCTCTGTAAAATAAAATAAAATGCTGAACTTTGTTCTTGCTTTATTCCAAACGAATGACGGATCGGATACATGTTGAACTCTATATGTATTATCGAATTAGAACAAATCGTGCTTGATTTATTTAAGAGTAGATTATATATGAATAAATTATCCTTGATTTGATGAAATCCTTATCCTTATGAATTTATGAATTAATTTATTTAATGCTTAAATTACAGTGTATAATTGTGAATCTCGTAATGTCTCTCTTTGTATGTATGACCATTACCTACCTCAGTTGAACGATAGACTCGTTGTTTGGGAAAGTAATTAGTATTTTCATTACACGAGTGCTTATAGTGTTAAATCGTTTATGTCGAATGTTAAGAAATAATTGTGTTATATATAAATTATTTATATATATAGAACAAGTGTTATTTACACATAGTGTATATTATAATATTTGGCCCATGTGCCATTACTATCCATTGACCCATTTGGAATAAGTAGGTATTGTTTCTATGTTAATTATGTGTTAAGTATTTTAGAATCATAATATAAGTAATTTAATGCAATTATAAGTATGAGAAGAATTGGAGTAACTTTCATTAGTTGGTAATTGGGGACAAATACTAGAATTACTTTAAGTGAACACATACGATTCACCCTAAGTTACTAATGAGGTATCTTGACAATATTTCAATACATATGTTTTGATTACATTAAAGGAACCTAGGTTCAAGTCATACATTTTGTCATATAAATATAGAATGGATCATATAAATTTTATAATAGTATGATTAGAAATGTTAGAAGAAGAGATATGGATAGTAAATACATATTAGAGTTATATTGAATTATCTAGAAAAAAATAAAAACATTACGATACTGCTTGAGTTATAATCTTCTGTTTTCGTGTTCCTAATTCATAATGTAAACTAGGAAACTATTCATGCCTATACATTGTAGAGTTACAATTAGATATATATATACATGTTAAAAAAAAAAAAAAAAATTATGTATTTCAATTAATATCAAAGTGTGAGAAGAGTTTTTTTTTTTAATTTTGGGTTGTTACATTGGCTCTCCAAGCCAAATCACCCAAGCCAAGTCGAGCCTCCAAGACAAGAGAACCTTCAACAATGGAGGCCTTCTTCTACACACGTCTCCTTTCCTTAATCTTTTATGTACAACCTTTAAAGTGACTAGAGTTAAAACCCTAATATTCTGCAACGGTTAGTTATTAAATGTATTTATTACACATGTTTTCCATAAGGGTGTGCCCTTCTTGATCATCGTATTTGATCAAAGATCACTAATCGTGTACCATTAAAACCCTCTTTTTTCATATATATAGTTATTAGGTTCCCCCTTACGGGTTAATAACTAAATGTTTGTTTAGTGGTTATTTTTCATTCATAAGATAATTGTAATTTTTTTATTATATATTACACAAAAATACTTTATTTGTATAATTAATTCACAAAGATATATTTTTCTTTATCTAATTATTAAATAAAAATATCACTCTTCCACATTATTCTTAATGTAATTGTAATATATCACATTATTTTCAATGTGATTGAAATATATAAACATTAGTTTCTTCCCATTTAGGCATATTAACAATATTTTCCTGTCGAAGCTTAGGTGTTAATAATATCTAGAAATGTCATTTAGTTTCACTTACAATCATTTAATAATACTTGGGTTTACTCTATCAGATAGGTCGTAAGAATTCACTATTGACTTATGGTAGATGGTTACTCTTTTCTTAAAACAAGAACCTATAAACTCAGGTCCTTGAGTGAAAATCCAGAGTTCACTCTTTCTCAGGTACTCGCAGCACCAAGATGACACATATCATCAACTCATGGATTCCGAGCCATTCAACCTCTCCCCCCCTAGTGGATTTGTTCCCCTATAGTTAAGTTGCATCAATTCATTCAGTCTCTGAAGCCTACAAATACAACTTACAACTTAGGAAATACAAAACAATACTTAAAGTGCTTTACTGGCGGGGCCTTTGCATTGAGCTCTTGGCCAATAATTTACACATTGTACACTTACAATTTGTATTTTCGTTACAGAAGGATCGGGGTAGCATAGGGGATATTGCATCCTCCCTCCTAGAAATAACACCGTCCTCGGTGTTGGTTCTCTTCAAAACTTTGCTTTTAACTTTCAGTTGTCTTTACAAGTAGAAATTTGAATTATTTTACTTGCTTTTCTAACCTCCTTTATTTTCAACATCTATCCTTGGATAGCTTTAAGGTTCTTTTCCTTTGATAACCTATATTTTTCACACAAAACAAATTCTTTCTAGAATTTCAGCATAATACACATGCATATACATGAATATTCGAAATTAAGAGAAACTTAAATAATAATTTCCTTTGCAACATCCCGTTGCTTCCATCTTATGCCATATCTTTTCGATTTCGATTGATTTACAAAGCTTCACTTTATAGTATTCTTGCACCTACAATATCTATCAATCATAATAATAATATAAAATTCATAATTTATGACAAAATATTTCATAGCACATAGCATTGTACTTTTTAACATCTACTTCCATACCTTCCGTATGGTAGTACTTTTTCTCAAGTACTTTCTAATCTTTTCCACTTGTTGCTCAACGTAAATAATAATATCAAAACTAAGATAATGTGCATAACCATAATCTTCTCACATATCCTAAAACATTTACTAACTAAAATCATTACCAATGCACATAGCAACTATCATTTTAGCATGTTTTCCACATGATGATTCACCTCATATATAACTTTGCAGCCAATGCTTCATCCTTCATCATCACATAGTGCATGAAAGACCAAAAATAATATCCACACACATACCTCTTGTATGGCAATGTTGTTCCAAGCATTTCTTGGTTGAAATATTCCTTCAAAATTTCTAGCATATATATATACATCAGGGTCATCTCCTCACAAAACCACTAGTTCACGTCAAGGTCTCCTCTACCTGCATATATATTTTATTCATCTGACACAAGTACAATACCCTTCAACATCTTTTTACAACTCTCGAGCATATCTCCTGCAAAGAGCCTAAAAGCTCTCAAGGTCTGGAAGCTCAAATTTACAGATCCTAGAAGCTTAAATACCACAGACCCTGAAAACTCAAATTTCATAGATCCTAGAAGCTCTCAGAGATGGAAATCTCTAATTTTTCTGAGTGCTCAAATATTATAGATCCTTAAAGCTCTTTTCAAATTCAAGGGCTTTCTCTCTCCTCCTTTTTTTTTAGAGAAAGTATCAAGTGATCCAAATCAATCAATCCCAACACGAGACTCAAATAACATAATGAGTCCAAATAGTTTATGCAATATCCTATGAACTGATTACAAGGATATTATATTGACTTCAAATAATCAAAACATAAATTAACACAAACTGAAACTAGTTAACATAACTAGTTGAAGGAAGACTAGAATTGGACACTAGTAGCTCCCTCAAGGTTAGGAGTTTGAAGTATTTAGTGTCTACAAAATCAGAAAGTGAATGTGCAACAACAAATATTTCAGATTCAAGGCTATCTTTAGAGTCATATGTGCAAGGTACTAGCACCATTTATGTTTCGGCAATAGCCGTCGCTGAGGTCTACTCCAAGTCTTCCTGGGCACACCAGCATATGCATACTAGAGCATTCGCTTACTATTGGCAGTAACCAGAGAGTGGATATCATAAATTAACCCCCAAACTTGATGATGGACAAGATTTTCTGAGAATTAGAGAGGATTTGGCTGGGTTTGGAGGCAAAAGAAGGAAGGGCGCAATGTAGGATAACTCAACTAGTTGACTTCCAAGCTCTCCCAAACAAGATAAGGAGGCTACAAATTCTAAGGGAGAAACTTGGAGGATCTTCATCAAAGTATTAACAAGCTCCGATGTATGAAAGGACACAAATTAATCATCCAAATAATCGCCAATACTGTAAAACTAGTCATAAGACAAGGCCCAATGAGCTAGTCTTAACAAATTGGTGCACAAACAGCCTCTAAGGATTTTTAATTACTCTTATGTAGACTAATATGGATCATATACATATAATAGAACTACAACATATAATATTAGAGAATACCGAGAATCAAATGAGGATAATTTGATCTCAGACATCACAGAGAGTCTCTAACCATGAAATTCATACAATACTGAGTGTAGAAGGATTCTAAGAAGAGAAGAAGAAGAAGAAGTGTCTTCACTAGATCTACAATAGAGATGAACACGGAGTATATGGATGCTCATGGAAGGTGCACCAAGCTTCAATTGCTTATCTTAGGGCGCATTCACCAATTGATTCTTCTCCTTTGGATGGATCACCTCAAGATCTCTCTCTAACTGTATCAAAACTCATAATCTCTCTTGATAACTTGAATTCTTTTGACAGTGAGCTGATACATACATGTAGATCATATCTCGGTGGCTATGGATCAGATATTGAACAACTAGAACACATACTTCAATGGGGCACATCTCCCAAGCTTGGTTGAGGCGCATCACTCAACCTTGAGAAACATAGCTCTCAATCACAAAGACAAATGGCCAAAAGATGTGAGAGGAGTGCATTGGCCTTCTTTTATAGACTAGATCGCATCACGAGCAAGCAATTAGAAAGTGTGAGTGGATGGTTGTGCCTTCCTTAGAGAGAGTTAGAAACATCACTTCTTTGTGCACCCTTCCTACTTTTCCAACCTTTCTTGCTTTGTGATTTTCTCCTGCTTTTAGAAACTGCGCCCTCCTTTTCTTTCTAGATGTTTCTTGCTTTTCCAAACTGACTAATTTTCTGCACTTTCCTACTTTGTTCACTTTCTTGCTTTATGTACTTTCCTGATTTTCATGCTTTTTCCAGTTTCCTTCTTTTTTCGATGTCACCTTGATTTTAGCTTCTTTCTTTTTTGTTTCCATCTTCTGTCAAGTGAGTGGATGAGGCCAACCTTATCCTCATGCGCCCTCATAGTGACATGAGCACCACCACTTGTACAAAAATTAATTAAATCATGATAATAATAAAATTAAAATAGTTACAAGTACTCCAAACATTAAAATTATTGTTCTCCAACATTAAAATTATTTGAATTGGCTAACTACTCTAGGCCCGGCTCCAAAATTTATCCCAAATAATTAATAGTGCCTTCCTTTTATTTTCTCCTAGACCCTTAGGGACTAAAAGGGTCCAAGACTTAATCAAGTAACCACTTAGGAAGGAACAAGACATTCCTCCCCTCCCAAGATTGCTTTTCCTCAAACAATGAGAAACATGGGGTTGAATAACTTATACACTGCCACCAAACTGTTGTTTCCAGTCAAGATGGACAACCAATAAAGTATACTCCATTACATAGTGTTGGAATATGTTGCACTCCTCTGTATGATCCAATGCATATTCTTTGAAGCTCCTCCATGAAAACCTCTTACTCACCCTCATGTGAGTCTCCAAACAACCATGGTGACTACCTAGGATTCGAACATGAACAATTCCCAAAATGTCCTCCTTTAATATTGACTTGGGAACAAAGTGGATGGTGTCTTTAAAGTGGATGAATGTCATATGCTTATCTTCATGAATCATGTCATCCATAGAATCACACGCAAACCATTGTTGTTTCCACTCATTGAGTTCAATCTCACCCTCAAATTTGCACTCAACCAATGCATACACATGGGATAGCATATCCTTGTCATGGTGTGGATAATGCCTCTCATGGATCTTCAATATCCTGTGCACCTCTTTGGAGATGGAACAAATAAGGGTGGACTAAATCCTCTCCATGTAGACATCAACTTCACCTTTCTCAAGCATGATATTAAGATACCTTTTCTTATTCCTCCAAATTCACACTCAAACAATGTAAATTCTTTCCAAGCATAATGCAACTCCCAAACTAGGAGAATACTTCTCCAACAACCCATAGTGAGCCCACATCTCATCCAAAAGAATACACATATGCTTACCAAATTGTTTTGGCATGCTTCTAGTGCTCCAAATAGGCCAATGCCCATGCTCAGAAGTCTTGAATAGTCACATTTGAATTCTGCATTTATCTGAAATTGGTGATGGCCAAGGTGGAGATCAAACTTGAGAAAGAGCTTGTCCTTATGCCATCCATTCCTCTTCCTTGACCAAGGTACTTTGACTACAATTGGATTCACATAAAACTTGGTGAATCGTGGTGAAAAAGATTCCTTCATGTGCATTATAACCTCACCTTTGAACCTCTTGATATGCTTGTATGTGTGGGTGAAATTTTGTTGAAACTTTACTCCCCTTTTAAGGAAATGGGCAGCCCCCATAAAATCTGATTGTGGCACCCAAAATATGCCTTCCTCCATGATTCCAAATTGTTCTTCTTGAACCCAACCATTCAACAGTTCATATCCAAATATTCCTTTGTAATACTCTTCTACTAAATGACCTTCCGAAACAAATAAGTCTTTTCTTGAATAAAGAAGAACATCCACGACTATATTTTTGCATTCACCATCATAGTTATAAACTTGGACCTCACTTACCAATCTTGTTTTCCAATCCTTAAGCTTCACAAGTATCATGAAATGCATCCAACCGATGTGATTGACCTTAACCACCCATTCACTCCACAATGAGTAGGGTCTAGACTTAGTCATTGCATGCATGATGGTGATGGTGGCTATGTCAAAGATGATATGATACCTTTCATTTGGCTGCAATATTCTACTTCCCAAAGAAATGGAATGCTTGGAGGATGAGATCATGTTGGGTGGTGCACCCCTCTTCAAATTGACCTTCTTCAACTTGACCTTATGCTCCACTCCTTCATTAGGTGGCCTTTCCTGTGGAAGGTATTCAAGAACCTTCTCATGCTCTTCTAGTGACTTCTCAATGTCTTCAAGATGGTGTGAGAGGTCCATGCTTGTGCTTTTAGTGGTATTGAAATTTCTTGCATCCCATTCATTGTCTCCATGCTTCATAATGGAACTCGTGCCTTAAGATGACACCTCATCTGCTATGTATTTTCTTTCCTAATGTATGAGTGGAGATGTAGAGAATGCATCATATTGCAACCATAGTTTCCTTGGCTTCTCCTCACAGAACATAACAAACTCAAATGCAACAATAGATTCATAACTAATGCAAAAATAAATCTTACCAATGTGAGCAAGTCTTGCACAACCTTGGGTCTCCATCTCAGTGGTGTATCTATCCATCCAATCCAAGGGTTAATAGGATTCTTTCCTTGTTGAGCCAAATGGGATTTAATCAACCACCTTCACCATAGCTAATCCTTTTTCACATAGAGAGATCTCATGATCCACTTCACACAAAACAAATGCTTGGAAAACATCTTCCAAGACAATTTGTTCCTCAAGCATTTGCAGTTCTTCATACTCCTCATGCTCACCTTTCGCAAGAGGATCCTCCAATACATTACGTGTGAAATCAACCACATACATATGATCACCAATGGCTCTGGGAAAAGAATTTGAAATCCCAAAATACACATGATGTTGCTCCTTCCACTGCTACTTTGTCCTAGGAAAATTTGAGAACCATGTCTCTGTCCATGAAAAAATGAAAGTAATCATCCACTAGGTGGTGTACCCGGATCCATAGCAATCCACTATTCCCAATCTAAAACAAGATCCTCCATTTTGAGCTTCCATAGCTCAAATTTATGGCCGTTAAATTTCTCGATCTCAATTCTTGAACTGCTCTCCATTCTATTTCAATGCACAAATCAAAGCTGCAAAGATCCCACTAAGCCCAAGTTTATCACAGACCCAAGATCTATCAACCGCGTCGAACCCTCGACAACAGAGGCATCCCCCTGAATCTAAATAATCGACCTCTGATACCACATGTAAGTTTTAAGCCTCTGTAGAGAAGAAAACCATACAGATTCTTTTAAGAAAAATAGATATTACACCACAACATTCACACATAATACACAGAGATTTACCCTAGAAACCCTTAACCGGGAAAACCAACAAAACTTAGAGTCCCACCTCTTATTTTCTCATTCTCATTATGAATCACTCACAATACAATATAGTTATTTCGAAGCATCCAATACCCTAATACGTTAAGCTGGATTACATAATAGACCCCAATTCCTTAACCAGGATTAAATTACATATTTTTAGAAAATTCCCCCAAAAAGTGTCGGAGGGATCGCCAGGCACGCTGCTGACAGGAGCAGCCCCCCCCTACATATGCAAAGAATATAACACATACCCAACAGATCCTTACATCCTTCCTCATCTTTCTATAACATGTAAACACTTCATAAATAGACTCATGTGTAGTCAAATCTCTTCATGATAAAATTTCAACCAAGTTGCATGCTCTCTAATATTTGTATTTCAAAACTCTTAATATTTTAAAAATACAAGATGTTGAACACAATTACTAAATTTATGAGGATATTTTATTGAGGATCTTCATGTTTTGTACATGCATTACTAAATTGTATATCATCTTATTTTCTCCAAAATTTTAATTTCCTTACCATTTTGCCTAACTCCAACTTAGTCCTTTCATTGCACGCATATTGTACCATTCTAGTCATATTTAAATTCTCAAGGTGGCACCCCGGATGTGAGTGTCTTCCTCGTTCACACCATAGATGGCAAAAAACCTCATCCACTTGGCGACGACACGCTGCACCAGTCCCCTCGTAGGAGAGCTGGAAGGAACTCGAGCGGAGATGGTAATGGGGAGGATGCGAGGATTAATGGTAATGAAGTTGCAGTTAATATGGCGAGGCAGGAATCGGATGTCTATGTCCCTTTGCATTAACTGGGGTATTTGGTTCATGAGGATCCCACGTGTGGATCTCCTGCATCCCTTCTCCAAGACTCGAGACATGATGGATAGGCCTTATACCACCCTCATTTGTAATCTAATGTAGGACTTCGCTGTGAATTGCTCTGTTGTGAATTTCCTTGCTTGCATTCTCATTTCCTGGGAGCTTGATTTTTACACCGTGACTCGTCCGTGTGGAACCTCCAGGCGTGGTGCCGGTCATGTCGTCGACCGTGGTGCTGGTCATGGGGCCGGTCAAGATGTTGCTTCTCTGAACAAGAACAAAGCATCCATTAGCGGTTCTGACAGCAACGTTTCGGCACTGGTTCGTCTGTTAATTGATGATTGGGAATCTAGCCGTGTAGCTGATATTCTAACCACCAACAATCAAGGTAACCATATTAATTATTATTGGCTTATAAAAAATATGATGGGTAATCTGGTTGAGGAGATGCTGGCTAATTGGAACTCTGCCAAGTCCTCCATTCTGGATATCATGACTATCTTGGTTCACTTGGATGAAAAAATGGTAAATTTGGACGCCAGTCTAGCTGGTGGTAAATACTCTCTGGATAGGTGCACGATTCTTTGCAAGGGCTTGGTTCAAGCTGAACCCAGTAAAAACAATGATGTCTTTGCTGGAACAGATGTCGCCTAGCCTGGAGTGGCCTCCTCTTCTACTGGAGCTCCTCCAATTTCGTAGGATATGGTGGACGCTGCTGCTAAAGTCTCCATCGTCGTTGTGGGAACTCCTTCTGGGTCGACCTCTCTTACTTCTGAAGTCAGTTCAGGTGTCCCTCCCCTTCAAGCCACTTTTCCCATTCCATCCACCATCAACACGCTGCACTACAAACGCGTTCTGAAGACCGAAGAGGATGCATCCCCCTGTCACAAAATTGAATCGTTGACACCAAAGCTCCCTTCCCAGGGTTGGGATGATGAATTCTTCAACGGCTTCCATATTATTGAAGACAAGTCGAGCTCTCAGAATGAAGAAGAAATCCCTTTGGATGGCAGTCCGTAGCTCTCTCTATGACTGTCAAAGGTTTTGTCTTTTTTGGCTATATAAACTATTTTTATGCTCTGTTTTGTTTTATGATATGCTATCTAATGAATCTTATGGAACTTGGTCTCCTCGGATAGGTTTGTTTTTCCATGTTACTTATCTTCCTAGCAGTTTTGAGCATCTGGGATGGTGGTTTCACCACCCAAGACCGCCAAGGATAGCTATCTTCCATGTAATTTTTGAACTCCTCTTATAAATATACTGTTGTAGATTTACCAAAAAAATAAATATCAAGGTGGCACAGACTCTTTATGAACTTGGTTGATTGGAATTTGGTCAACTTGTGGAATTTTATAGAATACATATCAAGCTACTACAAGCCAAAATTTTAAAACAAACTTAAATGTTCGAGTTAACTTAGGCGGAAAGTTAACTCAAAGTTGCAAAGCCTTAGAAACTTCTAGATATTCAAACCATCCCTAGTGACCAAAGGTTTCCTTCCAAATTTGTGAGCTATCAAATTTTATCTTCTAATGAATGTGACTGCTCCTTTTATAAGCATTGTATATACCACTATATACACTAGTAGTGTATATTACTAATATATTAATTAATAAACTAAATGTATATTAATGGACTAGTATATACACTAGTGTAGATATTCCAGTATATACAGTAGTGTACATATTCCATTATTTTTTCTAAATTTTTTACATTACTTTGAAAAGTTTTCAAGTTAATAACAAGATTTTATTTTTTTTCAAAATTCTTACATTATTTAGGAAAAGGTTTATGAATTTGTTTATTTATTAAATTGAGTCTTTCTTGTAGTGGAAAATGAATATCTTTTATTTTTATTTATAAAAAAGAGAGGCAGTAAAATTAAATATTCAATAATTTAGATTAAAAAATAAATATTGTATTATTTTTATTAAAAAATCATATCGAGTTTTATATACATCATTTCAAACAAAATACATTAAAAATAATATTAAGAACATAAAATTAATCTTGTAATATATACAATTTGTTTAATTATAATTTTGATAAGAATTTTATATAAATTTGATACAATTTGAATTGTAACAAATATAACATTTAACAAACATATAACAAATATAACATATTACTCAAAATTAACATCCTTACTTCAAATTCTACAAAAAAAAAAAAAATATACACCAACAATTTGAGAAATAATTATACACTAGATCTATGACATATGCAAGACCAATTTACATCAACACCATAGTTTTGACAAATGTGTTCAAGTTGAAAGAGTGATGCCCTCATCCTAGAAAAAAATTTAAGTGTATAATAAAAAAGTGACATTCAGATGCAATAGATCTAGAGATCGTATGATGTATATGCAAAATAAATTTTTCATGTTGGTTGATCTTAGAGGACACCCAACAAAATGTAGAAGCTATGCATCAATAAAAACATTCTAGTATTAACAAATCATTTATTAAATATACTTATTATAATCAATAAATATGATTAAACAAATTACTAAACAAGATATTAAAAGGTAATACACATGGGCGGGCGCACAGAGATGGTCTCCATTTTCGTTGCAATAGGGGCAGGCTAGTGGGAAAAAAAATGGCATGTATGCACCTAAGGCAGCACGCATGCGCCGCTAGGTTCGGTACCGAACTGAGGCATGTGCACGTGGCTAGCACGTGCACGCAACGGTGGCGCGCATGCACCTCTGTTAAAAATAAAAATAAAAAACAGAGCACAATTTCCCCATTGTTCCATTTGGCCAAGCGCGTCCTCCTCCTCTGCGTGCACGTCGATTCAACCCCCAAAGGAGGCCAAATCGACTCCAAAGCCACCCAACAACACCCACAAAATCATCAACACTTCGATTAATAGGTAAATATCATGTTTGTTTTTCATTTTATTCATTATTTGTGTCAATTTTTTTTTTTATTATTTAATTGTAAATAATTCCCAAATTTTGAAAACAATGAACCAATTTTCTATTGCAGATTGTAAACTGAGACAATGAGTGAACAAGATGTTAAACCCGATTCCGGTGGAACACAAGAAAACCCAAACCTTGGACCCAATGCTGAAGAAAACCGTGAACACAATCCAAATGCCAAACAAAACCAAAACCCCCATCCCAATTTTGAACAAAATGACCTTAACCATTATGTAAATGAAATGCGAGTGCACACTTGCGGACTTAGAAACTCGAGGGAACCATATCGATTGTCTCTTTCCACATCAATTGAGAACTCAATTGACTCCCTCATCCATGCACACCAGCAATTGACTGACAGGACTCAATTTAGAGCCAGGATGCGGGAGTACTAGTCCACGGGCATCTCCAAGGAAGCAATAAAAGATTTGAACATTACAAAAGCCCAATTATATAGTATGTTCACCGATCCGAAAACAAGCCAACCACTGAACATTACAAAGAGACGTGTCTACATGGATTGGTGTCATTACCAACCGTGGAGGGACAATTGGATGCGAAGGTGGTTCATGGTGTACCATAAACCTCCCTGCAATAATAAGGAGGTTCCACAGTACTTCTAAAGGAACAAGAGTTCCTTACTAAGTAAATAACCAGTACAAGTAACATAAGAAATCCATAAATGGCTAAGTAGTAATGTAAAAATGAATGTATGATAGATGATTAATAGTTACATAGGTTTGGGCTTTATATAAGCCCGTCATGCACCTTTTCGTAAAAGGGCATGACTATTGACTAAAATAGTCTTTCATTAAAAATAAATTAATATTAATATTAATTTATTATTTTTATTGTTACATTGCCTTCCCCTTAAGGAAATCTTTGTCCTCAAAGCTTCATTGACAACAATGTCTGATTTTGTTTGAACTGTCATCTCTGGAATCCTTTATGACACTTGATGAAATAAGACGATACGAGTTACGGATTCCCCAGGAGAATTGTCGCATCGTATCTACTGTGGTCCATCCCAAATCTATTTTGATTGGACCTATAAGATCATTTTGGGGAATGAGTCATCTCAATGGTTGCTTAGTATGTCGAATTGTTTGCCTGTCAACATAACTCTTTTGTGAATGCTCATTTTGACCTTGTCGTTGGTCAAAATGACGATTATAATTGGGATGTATGTAAGGCGTATGTGTTGTTTGTTTTTCTTTCTTTTGAATTGCAGCGAAGACTGCCTTCACTTCCTCGACTTGACTTTTGGATGCATCTTACTGGATTTGCGCTTCCTGGTTCTCCAGTAAATTGTTATGATTATGAATTTTTTTTATTCTTTCATCTTGTGACTTTTTGTCAATTTCTAACTTCTTGATTTGATTATCTGATTCCTGATTACGATTATTTAGACACTGGTTTTCTTCTTACTTTTTCAGTATTCTTCCTTCAAGGTCTTCACCAGAGTGTTCCCTCTTGTTACTGTTTTTCAATTTTTGGATTTTTGTAATCAGTGTTTTGTTATGATTTCGTAGTCGAAAAATTTCTTCGGTATTGCTTGATAACACCTTGTTGAATTTTGTCAGTTCCAACTTATGTGTCTTCTTACTGTCGTCATACTGCCGCTGAAGTTTTTCTTTTTGTTGTTGATGATGACGTAACTTTGTTTCCTAATTTTTTTAACTTTTCATGTACTTGCGCCAATTTGTCTTCTTTTTCCATGATGATTTTGTTAAGACAACTAATTTCCTCTTTTAAGTCGACACTATTTCCATACGGATATTCTTCGACTTTGTTTGGTTTTTTTATCTGGTCTTCAAGTTTTTGAATGATACCTTCCAGATGTGAAATTGTTTCGTCCTTATCTGATAATTTTTTTGTGAGGTTTTCTCTACTGTCTTCCAATGATCGAATTCGTAATTCTGAGGTAATAATCTGTTCTTTTTGAAAACCATTAATTTGTTCCTAATTGTTGAACCGGAGTTGTAGAACACTATTAACTAGTTCACACTTTTCTAGTTGGGCCGAAATTGTTCGTAACTGTGATCGCGATTGTGAGTGACCTGGATCATCCCTCATAATAAAACGTTTATCACATATTGGACAGGGTCGATCATAATTTTAAAAGGCTCTCAGATATTGGAATTCCATTTCACAATAAGGACACTTAGTCCAAAATTTGAATTTATATATGTCTTCCATAATTCTTCCACAATTGGCATAAGTGACTACTTTAATATCTTCTGAGACTTTGATTTTTTTTTTTTTGACTCGTTCGAAGGTGAATGGTCTCGAATTTCGATGATACTTGGTCTTCCTTTGATGTTTGACTCTTCGATGATTGCCAATTTTCCTTGATTTTTGGCTTCCTTTTCCTTTTTATAAAATAATTGTAATTAATTACAATTATTTCATAATATTAATTATTACTAACAATAATAATAATATTATAATTTTTTGTGAATAGAAGGGGTATAGAGTTTTGAAACAATACAATATATATTATTATAAATAATAATAATAATAATATTGTAATTTTTGTTTGACTAAAAATAATAAGTATTATATTTAAATACTTTAATTATAAAGGTGGAGTAATAAGTTTCTAATAAAATTAAAATATTATATAATAATACTAATATTATTATAATAATATATAAAACTAAGAGTTGGTTTGATAAAACCAAGGAACGGTTTATAAAACCAAGGGCTCACAAAACCATGTGCACTATCATAAAACCATGTGCGGTTTCATGAATGTTATTTTACTTCTTGTTCTTACTTATTTTCTCTTCTTCTTCTTTTTTATCCTTTTTTTATTTTTACTTCTTTTGTTCACTATCTTCTTTTCTTTTTCCTTTTATTTTATTGTTTCTTTTCTTTTCTTCTTTTTATTTTTCTTTTTATTTTTTTTCTTTTGTCTTTTTCTTTCTTCTCTTTTGTTTTTTTACTTTTTTGGAGTTGGAGAATGGATTTTGGCCAAGGGCCACTCTATGGTCAAAAGCCAATTGATGGGAGAAACTCTCAATAAGGGCCAATGGCTAGAATTGCTCAAGAAGGGGCTCTGATACCACTGAAGGAACAAGAGTTCCTTACTAAGTAAATAACCAGTACAAGTAACATAAGAAAGCCATAAATGGCTAAGTAGTAATGTAAAAATGAATGTATGATAGATGATTAATAGTTACATAGGTTTGGAATTTATATAAGCCCATCATGCACCTTTTCCTAAAAGGGCATGACTATTGACTTAAATAGTCTTTAATTAATAATACATTAATATTAATATTAATTTATTATTTTTATTGTTACAACTTCCTTCGCTAAGTGTGGGTTGAGCTTTTCCTCGGTTTACATGTCAACTATTTTGACATAGCTAAGTTCCAGGGTGTTGGGCGTGGCTCTGCCCAAGATTGACCTGTTGCCAGGAGGAACCCACTGAGAGGGCCACCAGCTCCGAGGAGCGACCCCAACCCCTCTCCCCAGCCACCTAAGTTTCCCCACAAGCTTGATCAGATCGAGGTGGCAATGAGGAATTTTGCATGTGGACTCCTCTGACAGACCTCCTTTATAGAAACGACTACATTGGAGAGGTTGGGTGACCTTGATAGAGATCCAGGTGCAGGGCCTTCACGACAGGGCCAGGATAGACCCATGACCGATGGTGGCCATGCTGAGCATTCTAGTTCAATGAGGACAATGCCACATCTTTGTCCCCATTGCGGGCACACTTGCCCTGGCCCGATCGAGGGTTGTTATATTGATCAGGTTAGCAATTTTTTTAATGTGTTTTCAATCATCACTTGATAACTTGTAAAGTATTTTTAAAGTATTTTTGTTTGACTTAAACTATTATTTCAATGTACAGTTATTCAAAGTTGATACACCAAGATGGGAGAACATAGGATCTCCCAACCTGGATGCAACAATGGCAGCTGCAACTAAAATTGCGGCACCCCACATGGAGGTATTTTCAGTACCTCACATAATATTGTTATTACTTATGTCATTTATATTACTCAAGTATTTATATTTATGGCATACACGTTGATAGTTCGTACAATGTTTTTGAATATCTTGATTTCCTAGATAATGACTTGTTTAACATGCATGCATTTTGTTGTCCATAGGTGTTCTGTGACTACAGTGATCAACCACCCCCACCAGGGATTGGCACATCACCATATACACAGGTACAATGTGTAGTTATAAGCATGCTTTTCATTTGATTTTTTACGACTTACTATGGTCTAATTTATTGTTTGTTTACTAAATTGTGATATTACAAATGTATATGTAGGTGCCACCAGTAGCTGCATCTCCCCATTTTAGTCCTATGTATCCACCCTCTCCCATGAGTCCCCTCCCTCGCTTCCATCTAGACCCCTCCCTACGTCCACCCCCTCCCTTCCATCCAGCCCCCCCTCTCCGGCCATACTCCCCCCCTCCATCCATCCTCCCCCACTCACCCCCCCCCCCCCCGCCCAAGTCCATACATCCTACCCAATTTATCCATGCCCCCATGTCTATCCATCCTCCCCCATTCACGCCCCCCCTTCCTTCCACCTTCCCCTCTTTGTCCACAACCTCCCATTTGTCCATCCTCCTCCCTCCATGCAGCACTTCCATCCCATGCACCATCCCTCAACATCCCCCCTAACCCTTTTCATTCGATACCCTCTATCCTACAACCGACAGGGGTTCATCATTCACATGGTCCTCCTCCACCCCATACCACTGTGTCTTCTCCCACCATATCATCCCCACTTCCCGCCACTATTGTGGCATATACTCTTCCAATATCCTCATCAGTATCTCCAGTGGTTGCACCTATAGTGGCTTCCACTACATCTGCACCCCCCCATCACTTCATCGGAGCTGGTTGTCCGGCCATCTGCTCCACCTACTAGCCCAGAAGCCCAGCCATGTCCATCGTCGGAGGTGTTCACAGTGAGAATCAAGCTAATTTATGAAAATATTTTGATGCATTAACATAAATTAATTTAAGCAATTATTACTTTTCAATGAAATGATTGTTGTAAATGTTGTAGGATGGAATTGCTAAGAGGCTCCGCAGATCCAGGACACCTGTCCAACATTTCCCACTCACGTCAGAGGTGATTTATTTAAGATTCGAATTCTACATTTGTTTTATAAATGTGGTAAATGTTGCAAATGCTTGAAAATGATGGTATCTTATATCATTTGTTCCAGAGCCTGGAGAGATAGTCTAGCCCTAGACGGAGCAAGACCCGAGGCACCAGTAGCTCGAAGAGTAGGAAGATCGACTTTCGATCTGCACCTGGGAGTGACGGTGGTGGTCACAATGCTTGACACCACATGTTATGTACATTAGCCACGATGTGGCACTTTTGTGCACCAGTTTTGATGTACTTTGTATGTACGGCACGAGTTGCCATGTATTTTTTATCTACAGCATGAGTTGTCACATTTTGTGTAGGGCACGACTTGCCATTGTACATACATTGGGAACCATGTTCCACTATTCGCCAGAAATTGTATATGTTTGGATGAGTTTTGTAGCCTCAATGTACATGGATTTTCAGTTATGTGATTTATATATCTCGTTGTCTAATGTGGTTGTCTCATGTTGTGTGTATCATGATGTGATGTTGTGTAAATTTGGGTTTTACCTAGATCTTAGAAGAGAAGTTGGATATCATAATTCAGCTTGGTTTATCTTTCCACATGTAAAAGCTTCTGATGGTATCTATGTTAAGAAAACATTGTAAACATAGGCTAACTCAAACAAAATCATGTGTGAGAATTAATCTAAAAACAAACAGAATAAATGGATTGACAAATCACACCTCATGGCACATAAGATATATATTGGGAACATGAGTACTAGGAAGAGAATAATTAAAAATAGAAAATGTCCATTGTCGTCAAAAGGTTAAAATGAGATCCAACATGATTTTTAATAGCTCTACATAATGAGATCCAAAATGTCCATACTCTACATAATGAAATGTCGTCACTAGTATTTATTTTGACCATTTTGTCCACTTAAGATCATGCAACAAATTAATAGCCAAGTTATGGAATCATTTCTTAATCAATTGTCACCATACAAATAGGACAACCTTGAGCACGATGTATAGCTATCTCATTAATTCTCACTCACGGATATAGCACCTTTGATTTGATGACCATCACATCCACTACCATTTACAATTAGGACTTCCTTAATTTATCATTATGTGATAGCGATCTAATTTTATGTAGACACGTTGACTTAAACACATGTATAGTTGACATTACAATAAATGACTACTATGAGGTGTATTTTTGAGGCTATATCCACCTCAACACACCAACTTGTTACCCCAATACCCCAAATGTTGTCGAATTTTGTCTGGAAGGGATAAAGGGGTATTAGGACATCATAATTCATCTATTGGACACTCATACACTTGTTATTAGGACAAGTGCATTACATCAATGGAGTCACAAATACACCCTCATCAAGTTGCATGCATCCATTAGTGTGCCATCAACACTAGAACATGTAAGCATTACTACATGTTGGAGTAAGCTTTACTAATGTTATGATAATATTAGGTTTTCCATCCATTGAGAAGGTTGCCATAGATGTTCATATCCACCATATAAAAATCTTCATGGTACAACCAATTTCAAACCATTACGTTTCTAAATTAGGTATCCGATGCTAGGTACAACGGTTTTCTAGTTGTATGCACCCTTTCTATATAGATGAGAAACTATGCATATATGTGTATAGTGATTTGGATTCAAATGTATGCACATGAATATATATGTACAATGAAAATGATTTAATCTTTACATGTATTATAATTTAGGGCTAGATCTGAGGCTACATAATAGGGTTTCATTGTGATTAGAATACAAACTAGGGTTTATGCTACCAACTAGGGTTTTTAGGCTAGGCTCTCATGTTTCTAGGATAGGATCCAAGCTCTAGGGTCACCATATTAATGTTTAATTCCACTATCGTGACATCATTCTCACCAATACCATGCCCACTACTACAATCACCATCAAGCCTCTCAATCCCACTTTGAACATTTCCCATACTTCCAAGTTAAAATTGATAGGTCTTGTTGCTAAAATATTTTCACTTATCTATTCACATAGACAAATCCACTCCTGTGAAATATTTTTTGTAGCTTGGTACATGCAAGTTCACATGCAATAATATTTGAGAGATCATTTTACCCCATGATCCATGGAAGATTCATTGGAGTCATATGAACCTCATTGTCATCACCCCAACCATGGTCAAGGTGCCAATATCCATCCTTAGTAGACAAAACCTCATGTTGGCACCCATACCACACTCAAAGATAAAAAAATTCTTTGAAAGGGCATGTTTGGGGGTTGAGGGAATCTTGATTTTTTATAATCACACATGAGAAGTACTTAGAGTCAAATACATTGGATATAAATAAATTCCCCAACGCCTTCATCATCTTCATCATCATCTTCATTACCATCGCCATCATCATCAACGCATTCATCATCATCACCATCTTCATCATCATCACCATCACCATCACCATCAACTTCACCACCACAACCATCATCATCAACGTCACCATCTTAATCATCATCACCATCTTCATCATCATCACCATATCCATATTTTGGATGCGAGACAAAACCATCACCATATTCATCATCACCATCACCATCACCATCAACCTCACCACCATCACCATCATCATCACCATCACCATCTTCATCATCATCACCATCTTCATCATCATCACCATCTCCATCTTTTGGATGCGAGATAGAACCATTACCATCTTCATCATCACCATCACCATCACCATCAACCTCACCACCATCACCATCATCATCAACGTCACCATCTTCATCATCATCACCATCTTCGTCATCATCACCATCTCCATCTTTTGGATGGGAGATGGAACCATCACCATCAACTTCCCCACTATCGTCATCATCATCACCATCTTCATCATAATTGTCATCTGTAGGTCCCTCATCACCGTGTCCATCATCATCACCATCTTCATCATCTTCATCACCATCGTCATCATCATCAACGCATTCATCATCATCACCATCTTCATCATCATCACCATCACCATCACCATCAGCTTCACCACCATCAACATCATCATCAACGTCACCATCTTCATCATCATCACCATATTCATCATCATCACCATCTCCATATTTTGGATGCGAGATGGAACCATCACCATCTTCATCATCACCATCACCATGACCATCAACCTCACCACCATCATCATCATCATCACCATCACGATCTTCATCATCATCACCATCTTCGTCATCATCACCATCTCCATATTTTGGATGTGAGATGGAACCATCACCATCTTCACCATCACCATCACCATCACCATCACCATCAACCTCACCACCATCACCATCATCATCACCATCACCATCTTCATCATCATCCCCATCTTCGTCATCATCACCATCTCCATATTTTGGATGCAAGACAGAACCATCACCATCAACCTCATCACCATCACCATCATCATCACAATCTTCATCATCATTGTCATCTATAGGTCCCTCATCACCGTGTCCATCATCATCACCATCTTTATCATATTCATCATCATCTTCATCACCATCACCATCACCATCATCATCAACACCTTCATCATCATCACCATCTTCATCATCATCACCATCACCATCACCATCAACTTCACCAACATCACCATCATCATCAATGTCACCACCATCACCATCATCATCAACGTCACCATCTTCATCATCATCACCATCTTCATCATCATCACCATCTCCATATTTTGGATGCGAGACTGAACCATCACCATCTTCATCATCACCATCACCATCACCATCAACCTCACCCCCATCACCATCATCATCAACGTCAACATCTTCATCATCATCACCATCTTCGTCATCATCACCATCTCCATCTTTTGGATGCGAGATGAAACCATCACCATCTCCATCATCACCATCAGCTTCACCACCATCGTCATCATCATCATTTTCATATGTAGGTCCCTCATCACTGTGTCCATCATCATCACCATCTTCATCATCTTCATCATCATCTTCATCACCATCTCCATCGTCATCAATGCCTTCATCACCATCACCATCTTCATAATCATCACCATCACCATGACCATCGACTTCACCACCATCACCATCATCATCAATGTCACCATCTTCATCATCATCACCATATCCATCTTTTGGATGCGAGACGGAACCATCACCATCTTCATCATCACCATCATCACCATCACCATAAACCTCACCACCATCATCATCAACGTCACCATCTTCATCATCATCACCATCTTTGTCATCATCACCATCACCATCTTTTGGATGCGAGACGGAACCATCACCATCTCCATCATCACCATCATCATCATCATCAACTTCACCACCATCTTCATCATCATCACCGTCTTCATCATCATGGTCATCTAGAGGTCCCTCATCACCGTGTCCATCATCATCACCATATTCATCATCATTGTCATCATCTTCATCACCATCACCATCATCATCAACGCCTTTATCATCATCACCATCACCATGACCATCAACTTCACCACCATCACCATCATCATCAAAGTCACCATCTTCATCATCATCACCATCTCCATCTTTTCAATACGAGATGGAAGCATCACTATCTTCATCATCATCATCACCATCTCCATCATCATCACCATCTTCGTCATCATCATCACCATCTTCATCATCACTGTCATTTGTAGGTCCCTCATCACCGTGTCCATCATCATCACCATATTCATCATCACCATGATCTTCATCACCATCACAATCACCATCATCATCAACTTATTCATCATCATCACCATCACCATCATCATCACCACAAGTGCCCGGTGGATGATTTTCCAAAGTTGACCCCCGTGTGAAAAAATTGCACTCCCTCACTGATCAAAACCCTAGTTTCCAATATGGACGTACAAGATGACACTGGGGCCACCGGACCGGAGGAGAGGGGCACCCCTAGCACTATCCCGGTGTCCTGAATCCAACAGAGTCGACGGTTCGTCAATCCGAGCTACGGTCTTCATTCTATGGCTTGTTCTGTCTTGCATCCAAAAGGCATTTAGGGACACCTGCTGGATACCTGCCGAGGGCATAGAACTCCAACCGTGCAACAAAAACGGGTTCTGGGGAGTCGTGAAAGTGTGTCTAGGTAGGTTCCGGCCGGGAACACTAGCCACAAGTTCCTGGTGGATGATTTTCCAAAGTTGACCCCCATGTGCAAAAATTGCACACTCCCTCACTGAGCAAAACCCTAGTTTCCAAGATGGACGTATAAGATGACACCCAGGCCACCGGACCGGAGGAGAGGGGCACCCCTAGCACTATCCCAACATCCTGAATCCAACGGAGTCGATGGTTCGTCGATCCCAGCCACAGTATTCATTCTATGGTTTTTTATGTATCGCATCCAAAAGGCCTCAAGGGACACCTGCTGGATACCTGCCGGAACCAGGGAATCCTTCATTGTGTCCCATTAGCCTTTTGTTCAGCATTTCGTGCTCTGATAAGTGGTAATTCACCTCTATCATTGAAAACTTGGGTCTATAGGTACCTTCCCTTTCATATTCCTCATTATCCACAGCGAACACAAGTTAGAGATGCCATTCAAACCCAATTGAAAGCTAAGGAAGTGGTTTTATGTGACGTCATCTTTGGGAATAAATGTTTATGTAAACCAACAAAAGCTCAAAAATAATCCCTTCTTTTAAACACATTTTGGAGAAAGCAAGAGGACAATTTCATTAAAGCGACTTCATTCATCTATAT
Organism: Larix kaempferi; assembly: GCA_027924585.1. NCBI lineage: Eukaryota > Viridiplantae > Streptophyta > Pinopsida > Pinales > Pinaceae > Larix > Larix kaempferi. Next base: position 5,966,111 of record BSBM01000369.1, read on the forward strand.
TCTCGTAATGTACACATAGTCCATCCTTATCTTGATAAACAAGAGTTTTATAATAGCTTGAACTTTTTGTGCATGGTTATCTCCCTATATTCGGTTGTTTGATTGGTTGACAAGCTTTCCTGAAAATCTATACTTTGAACTTATTTGTTTTATTGCTGAAAATTGGAAGGGATTTTCAAGTCACCTCCAAAACGCTTCTTTGTTGAAATATGTAAGTTTTTCCAACAACATAGATTTGGCTAGTGTATCAAATGCTACCGCCCACACCAGAATTTATCTTTCGTCAAAGAAGTCGTACATATTGTAGCTAACCAAATGGTATGGGGAGATTGGAAGTGCCGCCAAATATTATTCCATGCCTGAATCTACCCAGAAGGCAATTATAAATTTAGATCCTCGAGAATGCCTGAATCTACCTAGAAGTCAATTATAAATTTAGATCCTCGAGAAGGTGAGAAACTGTATGAGTGGTTGAATCAGTATCCTAAAATTACAGAGCTTTCTATCTCAAAGTTTGTTGAGCGGCTCCTGGATGTAGTATCAGCCTCAACAGATAGTAAACTTGTTATCACCACTAGAATGGCCCTGGGGTGCCCGACTAGAATACCCGTAGCGCCCGAACCGTGGCTCGGTTTGTGAATCTGTCGATGTCGGTGGGTCCGGGATGCCGGGTTTCAGCTAGGGGACCCCCCACAGCGTGCCTTGAAGACCCATAAGCGGTGCCAATGGGCCATCTCCGAAGCTAGGGTTTTGCTTAGTGATGGCCATTCCAAATTCGCTAAAGGGGTGCATTTCTCGTCCGAAGACACCTGGGCATGCATAGCCACCGTGGACAAGTCCACAATGGCCACGTGGACCTATGGGAGCCGACGAAATCCAAGTCTGCTCACCGGTTTGGGTTCTGTGGCCCCGGAGCAAATCCCCAAAGTGTCCCGGAATGGCCCCGAGGTGCCTGACAAGAATGCCCGTAATGCCCGAACTATGGCTCGATTCTCAAATCCATTGATTCCAGTGGGTCCAGGACACCAGGTTTCAACTAGGGCACCCCACACAGTGTGCCTTGAAGACCCAGAAGCGGTGCCAATGGGCCATCTCCAGAGCTAGGGTTTTGTTGAATGATGGCCATTCCAAATTCGCTAAAGGGGTGCATTTCTCGTCTGGAGGCCCCCGGGCGTGAATGGCCACCGTCGACAGGTCCAAAATGGACACGTGGACCTATGGGAGCTGACGGAATCTAAGTCCGCTCACCGGTTTGAGTTCCTTGGCCTCGGAGCAAATCCCCAAAGTGTCCCTGAATGGCCCCGAGGTGCCCGACTAGAATGCCCATAGTGCCCGAACCGTGGCTCGGTTCGGGAATCTGTCAATTCCGGTGGGTCCAGGACATCGGGTTTTAGCTAGGGTACCCCCCATAGCATGCCTTGAAGACCCAAAAGCGGTGCCAATGGACCATCTTTGAAGCTAGGGTTTTGCTCAGTGATGGCCATTCCAAATACGCTAAAGGGGTGCATTTCTCGTCTGGAGGCCCCCAGGCGTGAATGGCCACCATCGATAGGTCCAAAATGGCCACATGGACCTATGGGAGCTGACGGAATCTAAGTCCGCTCACCGGTTTGAGTTCCGTGGCCCCAGAGCAAATCCCCAAAGTGTCCCTGAATGGCCCCAAGGTGCCCGACTAGAATGCCCATAGCGCCCGAACCGTGGTCCGGTTCGGGAATCTGTCAATTCCGGTTGGTCCAGGACATTGGGTTTCAGTTAGGGTACCCCCCATAGCATTCCTTGAAGACCCAGAAGCGGTGCCAATGGACCATCTTCGAAGCTAGGGTTTTTCTCAATGATGGCCATTCCAAATTAGCTAAAGGGGTGCATTTCTCATCTGGAGGCCCCCGGGCGTGAATGGCCACCGTGGACAGGTCCAAAATGGCCATGTGGACCTATGGGAGCTGACAGAATCTAATTCCGCTCACTGGTTTGAGTTCCGTGGCCCCGGAGCAAATCCCCAAATTGTCCTTGAATGGCCCCGAGGTGCCCGACTAGAATGCCCATAGCGCCCGAACCGTGGCTCGGTTCGGGAATCTGTCAATTCCGGTGGGTCCAGGACATCGGGTTTCAGCTAGGGTACCCCCCATAGCATTCGTTGAAGACCCAGAAGCGGTGCCAATGGACCATCTTCGAAGCTAGGGTTTTGCTCAGTGAAGGCCATTTAGGGACACTTTGGGGATTTGGTCCATGGACACAAAACCCAAAGTGACGAATGGCTCGGATTCCGTCGGCTCCCACAATTCCACGTGGCCATTGTGGACCTGTCCACGGTGGCCATGCACGCCTGGGGGCCTTCGGACTAGAAATGCACCCCTTTAGCAAATTTGGAATGGCCATCACTAAGAAAAACCCTAGCTCCGGAGATGGCCCATAGGAACTGCTTCCGGGTATTCAAGGCACGCTGTGGGGGGTCCCCTAGCTGAAACCTGGCATCTCGGACCCACCGGAATCGACGAATTCATGAACTGAGCCTCGGCTTGGGCGCTACGAGCATTCTAGTCGAGCACCCGGGGGCCATTTAGGGACACTCTAGGGATTTGCTCCGGGGCCACGAAACCCAAACCGGCAAGCGGACATGGATTCCGTCGGCTCCCATAGGTCCACGTGGCCATTGTGGACCTGTCCACAGTTGCCACGTATGCCTAGGGGCCTCCGGATGAGAAATGCACCCCTTTAGCGAATTTGGAATGGCCATCACTGAGCAACACCCTAGCTCCAGAGATGGCCCATTGGTACCACTTTCGGTTCTTCAAGGCACGTTGTGGGGGGTCCCCTAGTGGAAACCGAGTGTCCCAGACCCACTGGCATTGACAGATTCACGAACCGAGCCATAGATCGGGCGCTACGGTCATTCTAGTCGGGCACCCCAGGGCCATTCTAGTGGTGATAACAAGTTTACTGTCTGTTGAGTCTGATACTGCATCCAGGAGCCGCTCAACAAACTTTGAGATAGAAAGCTCTGTAATTTTAGGATACTGATTCAACCACTCATACAGTTTCTCACCTTCTCAAGGATCTAAATTTATAATTTCCTTCTGGGTAGATTCAGGCAATCTCGAGGATCTAAATTTATAATTGCCTTATGGGTAAATTCAAGCATGGAATAATATTTGGCAGCACTTCCAAGCTCCCCAGACCATTTGGTTAGCCACAATATGTGCAACTCCTTTGACGAAAGATAAATTCTAGTGTGGGAAGTAGCATTTGATACACTATCCAAATCTATGTTGTTGGAAGAACTTACATATTTCAACAAAGGAGCGTTTTGCAGGTGACTTTAAAATCCCTTCCAATTTTCAACAATAAAACAAAGAAGTTCAAAGTACAGATTTTCAGGCAAGCTTGTCAACCAATCAAACAACCGAATACAGGGAGACAACCACACCCAAAAAGTTCAAGCTATTATAAAACTCTTGTTTATCAAGATAAGGATGGACTATGTGTACATTACATGAATATAGATGAATGAAATCGCTTTGATGAACTTGTCCTCTTGCTTTCTCCGGAATGTGTTTAAAAGCAAGGAGTATTGTTTGAGCTTCTATTGGTTTACATAAACGTTTATTTCCAAAGATGACATCACATAAAACCACTTCCTTAGCTTTCAATTGGGTTTGAATGGCATCTCTAACTTGTGTTAGCTGTGGATAACGAGGAATATGAAAGGGAAGGTACCTATAGACCCAAGTTTTTGATGATAGAGGTTAATTACCACTTATCAGAGCATGAAATGTTGAACAAAAGGCTAATGGAACACAACGAAGGATTTCCTGGTTCCGGCAGGTATCCAGCAGGTGTCCCTGAAGGTCTTTTGGATGCGAGACGAAACGAACCATAGAATGAAGACTGTGGCTTGGATCGACGAACTGTCGACTCCATTGGATTCAGGACGCCAGGATAGTGCTAGGGGTTCCCCTACCCTCTGGTTCGGTGGCCCCGGTGTCATCTTGTACGTCCATCTTGGAAACTAGGGTTTTGCTCAGTGAGGGAGTGTGCCATTTTTGCACACGGGGGTCAACTTTGGAAGATTATCCACCTGGCTCAAGTGGCTAGCGTTCCCGGTTGGAACCTACCTAGACACAGTTACATGACTCCCCAGAACCCGGTTTTGTTGCACAGTTGGAGTTCTATGCCCCCGGCAAGTATCCAACAAGTGTCCTTGAAGGCCTTTTGGATGCGAGATGAAACGAGCCATAGAATGAATGCCATGGCTCGGATCGACGAACCATCGAATCTGTTGGATTCAGGACGCCGAGATAGTGCTAGGGGTGCCCCTCCCCTCCGGTTTGGTGGCCCCGGTGTCATCTTGTACGTCCATCTTGGAAACTAGGGTTTTGCTTAGTGAGGGAGTGGGCAATTTTTGCACACGGGGGTCAACTTTGGAAAATCATCCACCACAGACTTGTGGCTAGCATTCCTTGTCGGAACCTACCTAGACACACTTGCATGACTCCCCAGAGCCCAGTTTTGTTGCACGGTTGGAGTTCTATGCCACTGGCAGGTATCCAGCAGGTGTCCCTAAAGGCCTTTTGGATGCGAGATAGAACGAGCCATAGAATGAAGACCATGGCTCGGATCGACAAACCGTCAAATCCATTGGATTCAAGACATCGGGATAGTGTTAGGGGTTCCCCTCCCCTCCAGTTCGATGGTCTCGGTGCATCTTGTAGGTCCATCTTGGAAACTAGGGTTTTGCTCAGTGAGGGAGTGTGCAATTTTTGCACACAGGGGTGAACTTTGGAAAATCATCCACTGGGCAATTGTGGCTAGCGTTCCCAGACGGAACCTACCTAGACACACTTGCATGACTCCTTGGAACCGGGTTTTGTTGCACGGTTGGAGTTATATGCCCCCGAAAGGTATCCAACAGGTGTCCTTGAAGGCCTTTTGGATGCAAGATGGAATGAGCCATAGAATGAATACCGTGGCTTGGATCGACAAACCGTCGACTCCATTGGATTCAGGACGTTGGGATAGTGATAGGGGTGCCCCTCCCCTTCGGTCCGGTGGCCTCGGTGTCATCTTGTACGTCCATCTTGGAAACTAGGGTTTTGCTCAGTGAGGGAGTGTGCAATTTTTGCACATGGGGGTCAACTTTGGAAAATCATCCACTGGGCACTTATGGTGATGATGATGATGACGGTGATGATGATGAAGACGTTGATGATGATGGTGATGGTGATGGTGATGAAGATCATGGTGATGATGATGGACACGGTGATGAGGGACCTACAGATGACAGTGATGATGAAGATGGTGATGATGATGATGAAGATGGTGATGATGATGGAGATGGTGATGACGAAGATGGTGATAATGATGGATATGGTGATGAGGGACCTCCAAAAACTCAAGCATTAACATGGGTGAGGTAGGTCTAAAGGCTCCCTCAAGGACATTTCCAACCATTAGGTGACAATGATGAACATGTTAGTGCTACTCAATCATAGCTCCCAAATGATCCTCATATTCATCCAAGTACTATACCAATATTGAAACAATTCCTAAAGCTCCAAATGGAGAGAGTGGTAGAGAAAATGGGGGAAATATCCAGATTTGGGTGCTGCAGGCATCTTGGTAAGACCTAGGGTTTGAGGATCGAAATTCCAAGATAGACATGTAGACTTGGATTCTATAAGTTGAGTTCTCTAGTGGTGTACTTGTGTGACGTGACAAACCCTTCTAATAGTGATCCTATCCCACTTGGATTCCAAATACCCCCTATTGAGGGTACGTGTGGTGGGTCACAGATTCTAGGGCTATATTAGGTTAATAGGGCTACATTAGGTTTCTAGGATTCTAGATTAGTTTCTAAGGGTTAGATTAGTGTTTCTAGGGTTAGTTTAGCTTTCTGGGATTTCTAGGGCTAGATTATGTTTCTAGGATTCTAGATTAGTTTCTGAGGGTTAGATTAGTGTTTCTAGGGTTAGTTTAGCTTTCTAGCATTTCTAGGGCTAGATTATGTTTGTAGGGTTATATTAGTGCTTCTAGGGTTAATCATGCATGAATAAACAATCACATGGCTATAAATCATAACTTAATCATAACTCAGAAATCAAATAAACGATATAAGATAACGATATCAAATAAACTATCTAACATGAATAACATTAATCGTGCATGAATAAACAATCACATGGATATACTATGTACCTCAGTCAATTAGGCCTTATGGATCCTCTCGGTTTTTTATTGTCTCGAACAACCTATCATGCTCCACATGAGGTAGTAAGTAGCGCACCTTGTTTGATGACTTCGTTGACATTATCTGTAGTTGGATGTTTGTACCCTCGATCAAGTGCGTAAAGTGATACACCCGCGACCCTAGTCTATAATCTATGTATGTGTAGCCATTGCTCTTTGGTCCCTTTCCATCCACTATAAGATATTCCCCCTTAACAACCATTGAGCCAGTCGGAAAGGTAATGCCTTCACTATTCGTTGATGATGCGAGGAGGGTTTGCTTCCCCTGGATGCATCATGCCAACCAATAATTTGTCCCAATTTCACTATCTGTCGGGGTGACAACTGTAGATGTGTCCTGCAAAAATGCATTTTAAGGTCATATTCTAAAACAAAAACAAGTAGTGGTTTGATAGCTTGGATAATTACAAAAACAAGGAGGGAACCGAGATATGCATGTAGAAATGTTTACCTGGCTGTACAAGATCAGATATATGATCATATTCATTCAAAATAGAGGACTGGCCTTCCTTTAACTGGATTGTTTCAGCAACTGCACGTGGGTCCACTGCAAGTCATACATGATCCCATTCATCAACCCAATCCATTGATTCGCACTCATCCCACTCACAACTACAACGAGACCCACAAAAGCAAGCAAGTTTTCGCATCCATATTTCAAATAAGGGGTTGTTTGAGCTTCGAATCGAATGAAATCCACGAGTGCCTTGCACAGTACTACAACTATAAGAACGTGATAAATCTATATCAACTACATTCTAGAAATTTCTGACAACATTCCTCTACCTGTTGGTATGTGTTGCTCCGTGGTTCGATCTCACATTTTTTCTTTGCACCATCGAACTGTGGATTCGGCATTCTGAATATGAGGGCCTCCCATGCACCTCATCTCCTCCCTTCGTAGGGTAGTTTTGAGACATGCTACAGCCCCGTCATGCTCTCCCTTTCCATGCCCGGTCTCAAAATAGTTCCATACATGCAACACATCATAAGTCTTGTGCAAAATACTTAATCACTGGAAAATATGTGCATTTTTGAACTGGACTGCACAACCATCTGACCATATCCAATGCTGATCCATCTGTATACCTATCTCCTTCAGCTGATCATAGAAAATTTTGAAGCAATGTTGCACATAATGTAGGTTGTGGCACCTGTCGTCACTGATGTAGAAGTTGGTCTCTTTCAATATTATCCTCATGTCGTTGTTGCTCTCTGGCGCGTGCCTGTACGTGAAATGGACCATTATGCTAACTTGGTCTGAACAGTAATATTGACTTTGAATCTCATTTTGTGGCTGTAGGGTGTAGTTTTCTGCAAAGTCCACAACCGACAATATTGTGCCCTTGGGAAAGGTGTCTCTACACTGTCTGTACGGTTCATCCTGTCATCGTGCTATATGGACATGCTGTACATAATGCTTGGTCTTTTGGTAGAATTCCTTCATGAATTTGCAAATTTGTACCTGGTGCCACAAAACCAAGGGCATTAATACAATGTGACATTTTCAATCTGAATATATATGTACAAATTCAACATGTACAGTATGAAAGTATGCAAACTTAAATTACCTGTGACTTCACCAATGCAATTTTTTTTATTTCCTTCGAACTATCTACTTGATATGTTATGTACTGGAAGTTCTGCATTTCTACTGACATCCTCCCAAATTCGTGCTCCGCGGTTGCATGGATGCAGTGGCTCAATAATGCAAATCCACTGCAATTGGAACATGTCCCATATAAACATGATCTTTTATAATATTTTTGTCCTTCAGGCCTTCGACACATTATGTTATGTATAAATTCTCTGGATGCATTCGGTGGTTGTGACGAAGGGAAATCCTACATAATGTTAGTATGAAAACCACAAAATATATGTCTATATGTATCATAATAGTACTCAAATTCTACATGGTATCTACAACAACATGTATTGCGATCAATGCAAATTCTAACATACCAGGGTTTGCATTTTTCGAAGGACCTTTGGCCCAAGTTCAATTGTGTGTGCTCATTCTTGAACCTCTCATAGAGTTTTGTTTGTGTCATGTCAAGGAAGTGCTTGACATGGGGTTCACCCCCCCTAACACCTTTTCTCAACTTTAAAACATCTCTTTGATTCGATGACGGTCTAGTGTTATCATGCCAAAACTTTTGCACTAGTTCTTTAACAACGTCAATGAGCTTCATGTCTGAACGAGGTAACCTACCAACAAAGGGCCAACAATATTTTTGACCTGGGTTCTCAAGTTTTTCTCTAATGGTGGAATACTTTTGAAGAGTCTTTCTATCTACTTTAAAGATTTTACATGTGTGTGATAGTAGGCGACATTGCCTTGTACATTTGTCTACAATCAATTCTGACAGTACACGATGGGCCGCATTAAAATATTTTGTACGAGAAGTTTTTCCAATCAAATTAAATGCAGATTGTAGATTTCTAACAACATGATCGTTGGCCTCTAAACTTCTAACTACCTTTATGCCCAAAATTCTCCTAACATGAGCTAGACAATGTGATTTTAACAAAACAAGAAACAATTGACATTTTGTTGCATCGGTTTTGGATTCAAAAAATATTTGATTATCTTGTTACAATGGAAATCAATAGTGCATTTGGGCATCTTACCTTCAAGTCCTAGAAATGAACTTTCATCCACATGAATACGTTTGGGAGTTCTTCGTCGTCCGGTTGATAGTCAAGGCAAGGGATTTGGCAAGGAAGTACGAGTCTCGTCAACGGTTTGTTGTGGCCCTTCGTTCACAAATTGGTCCTGCAATGGAGTGTGTTCGCCAGGTGGGTACTCTTCTTGGGGTGGTTTCCAGTTAAGAACTTGTTCAACATCCATCCCTTCATACTCGACATCAGGGAAGATTTGATTGACTTCAACCACTTCGTCATTGCTTGTTGATGGATCTAAGGCACTAACATTTTGATTTCTACGGTTTTGCATGTACAACCTGGCATTTTCTCTTATCTCATGGGTATTTTCAGGGGGCGGTTGTGTCCTTCTAGACTTTCTTTTATTATTATGTCTGTTGCCCATATTCAATGCGTTTTTTGGAAAAACAAAATATGATCCCTACAAGAATGAACAACAAACAAGATATTAAAACTCGATGTGCATGATTATTAAAGCTCAATGTAGCAATTGATTAGGTACAACAACATCTAGTGAGAATGTTTTCATATAATCTTAAAAGCTATTGGGAATGCCTTACATATAAAGTTACAACATCACCTCTAGGAACTCAGTAGGATGGTATTGGATGGTGGTATGGGATGTTAGTAGGAGCAAATTCCCTACAAGGGAGAAGCTCATACTCACTTCATTTTTATGGTATGGATGAGGGAAAATAGCCCCAAAAGACTAAGAGTTTTCAATTGTTTAGGTGTTTGTGTGAGTTGTTGTAGTGAAACCATGAGGAATTCAACAAATTTTTGTCTACTAGATGGAGGAATATGATTATGAAATGTTATTGGTTGTGATGCAAGTATTTTTTTTTATTATCTTCATGAAAGTTTGAAAGCATTGCTTGGTGCATGTTGTAGTTTTTTTTGGTAAGATGTTTTTATTGTCTATGTTGAAGATTAAGAAGACTAAAATAGATCTATCATACAATTCATGAGGAAAAACCAAAATAGATGCCATTCAAACAAGTGAATGAAGACTAAATTACATTTAACAAGATAAAATTATCACCATACCTCAAGGATTATGATTGCTCTTGGCTTCAAATGTCAAATGCTCTTTTGATGTGTCCACTATATGTAAGAAGACTTAATGTGTGTCCAAGTAGCATGAGAATTCAATCCAAGGTGCCAAATAGAGTCCAACTGTTGTGTATTCACTCAATTGATCCAAATAGAGCCCAATAGGTGTGTATTCAATACAAAGACCCAAATAGAGCCTCAAATGTTGTGTATTTTATCCAGATGGTGAAGGAAGCACCAAATGGTGTATGAATTCAATCTACCATGTAAATGCTTGTTGGACTGTGTGTGAAACCAGCGAATAGAACGCGATGAATGAGGGAAAAAATGCAGGAGAAAGAACGCGGGTGATTTTCTAAATTTTATGTTCAATAGGGACGTGCACATGGCCGATGCGCATGCGCGTCCCTACTGAACGTTGTAATGTTTGGTGGGTAATGTTCACTGTATTTATTTCCCAACAGATATAAATGTGTCGGGTTATTCCTAGAGCCCCTCCCCCATAAAGTCCTTTAGGACTTCTTCTAACCCATAATCCCTAAGTGCATTTAAGTGCTTCTAGGTGTTTAGGGGTTTAAGGGTATATTTACAAATTTGTGTATTTTGATTTCAAAACATTAATTTAATTTTCAATTAGAAACATATGTATTACATCAAGAATAATTAAATACATAGTAGATATATTAATGTTGTATAAAGTGATGATGTATAAAGCGATGATAATGATGATCATCATCATCAACACCATGATCATCATCATCATCATCATTGTGAGGACGAGGATGATGATGATGATGATGATGATGGTGATGATGATTATAGTGATGGTGATGATGATGATGATGACGATGGTGGATGATGATGAATATGAGTACGATGATGAAGGTGATGATGATGACAAATATGATCATCATCAAAATCATCATATTCGTCATCATCATCTTCATTAGTCACCATCATCACCATCTTCATCATCATCATCACCATCATCGTTGTCATCATATGATCATGGTCACGATCATCACTGTCTTCGTCATCATAGTAGTCATCTTCGTCTTCATCATCATACTCATCATCGCCATCTTCCTCATAATCATCACCATCATTGACATCTTCGTCATCATCTTCGTATCATCATCATCGTCATCATCATCTTCATGATGATGATGATGATGATGATAATGATAATGATGACGAAGATGTTGTTGAAGATGATGAGGAATATGCAACACATCATCGTCGTCGTCGTCGTCGTCATCATCTTCGTCGTGATGATATGAGGATGATGATGATGGTGGTGGTGGTGGATGATGATGAATATGAGTACGATGATGATGATGACTAATTTGGAGATGATGATGATGATGATGATGATGATGATGATGATGATGATGATGAAGATGAGGAGGAATATGCAGCACATCATCATC